>JAPQVY010000155.1:84585684-87085684 GCA_028535165.1 Quercus tomentella | reverse complement strand
GAAAACCACAATGGATTGTGTAAAAGATTGTGGGTATGACAATCTCTAACTCTCAAAGGTTGTGGCTAGGGTTTCTCTCTAAAAATCACTCCTCAACATATGTGGGTAATGTGGGTATATATAGTGTGGTTAGAGATAAGGTGTATTAGATATGACAAAATAGCAAAACAGAATGTTTCACGGGTATCTCGCAGGAAGGCCTTACCCCTGAGAGACTCGCAAAAACCAGTTGTCACCATCTATCATGACTCTTCGCATTCCAGTCATGTGCTGGGCACATGCCTCACTTCGTGGGAAGGCTACTCACGAGCTACCTGCGAAAACTTCTTTGGTCTTCAATTACCTTGAGTCTTCACACTCTCCCTCTCTCTCACACACAACCCTTACAATGAAATCCCACATAAAATACAGGGTACAAAAGATTGAATATAATTACAATCAAATTTGGCACGGAATTAAAGTCAACACAAAATAGTTGTAAGTCACAACTTTACAATCTCCCCCTTTGGCTATTTCGTGACAAAACCCCTAAAACAGACTCTAGACTTAAACGTGAGTTTGGAAATAATGGTAAAACTCACTCACACCTAATCTAGAAGTTATGAAGTACTTGCATGTATATACCTGTAACCTGAAACACTTGCACACAAACAAAACTTTCATTAAGCTTATGACAAATTGAATACACGGTACGTATATGAGCAAGTAAGGTGCGATCAAGGTAACAAACACTGTATAAACAGTCAAGCATATCTTGATTAAACAAGGTCAGACATTAAAGAATGACTACAATGAACATTTAGCTAGTAAATGATCATCCGGACATGCAATGCAATTAAGAGCAATGCAAAGAATCAATTGCATGTCCAACACACAACCAATTCGAAATACAAGAAGTATTTGCATCAAGGATACAAGATCCAACAAAGGGCACAAGTGTGTAGTACTCAAGATAATTCAACAACATCTAAAAGTACTTTAAAAAATGCTACAAAGCAAGGATATAAATCAAAGTACTGGATATTAAACTGAAAGTTATAAACCAAAGTACTTAAAGCTTTAAAAGAAAGCAATGTAAATAACCAAGAGTTATAAAGACTATAAAAGTAAACATAAAAAGAAACCACTAGGCCACCAAAATGAACCAATAATATCTATGATGTGCTACGCTATGCTCCCCCTCAAAATGTGCAACTCCCCTTCAAAACTTTCTCCCCCTTTTTGACCGGAATGGCCAAAGGAGCTAGAATTGCTCAGATTCTGAGTCGGATCCCTGCGCCATCGTCATGTCTTCAATCTATGATGATAATGCAATAATCTGGCCTTGAATATACGCAAACTGATCTGCAGTGTGCTGCACGTGGGATTCGAGCATGCCATACATCTACTCTACCCTTGCAATAAGGCGATCATGATGATCGGGTCCCCATGCTTGAGCTTGTGAAGATGGTTGTGCAGAGCCCTCCAGGGCTGAGGTGAACCTATCAATTTCTTCCTCAGTGTCTCCACCCTCTTCCTCAACATTATCCCTTGGGATTTAAGAAATGCCGGTTCTTGATCCGGTGATGTGGGCTTTGCTTCGGGTCACCGTGTTAGCACCAATGGGATAGTCTCTTGGCATGATGGTAAGACTGCTTGGAATCTTCAGTCTTGTCTTTGCAATGAGACCGATGATGAGACTTGGGAATGGCATGATTGTCCTTGAGTTCCTTTTGGTGATGCTTTTGGTTAGGAGGTGGTATATGTGTCCACATATGTTGATCTCTTTATGTGTGTAGAGATCATATAGGAAAATGGTTCTTGGCCCAGACAGTGTTGTCAAATTCATCATCGGGTAAAGGTTGTGAATCATGACATAAGCCAATGTCCTCATCTCCGCATTGAAAGGGATGGTGTTCGTTGACTTCATTTTGAGAGAGCCACCAAGGAGCTCCGCCATAGGCTCAAGAGAGTCCAATCTATCATCACAGTGCATGGAGATTGGCTGAGAAGGTGGATGAACTTCTAGGAACTCTTGAATGGAATCCCTTATGATAATGAATTCCTTTTGATGCACCCAATAGTTGATGTAGTCTCCTTCCACAGTGGCATTGGCGAAGAACTCCCTTATGAGTTCAACATAAACATTTCCACTTGGGTTCAGCAGCTTTGTCCAAGTTCTCTCCTTGAATATCTCAGGAATGGCAGTGTTTTCAAGGGTTTCCATTCTTACCACCCTTTCCATGATGATTGTAGCATTTTTGTAAAAGTCATTGTAGGCCATGTCTACCTCAATGCTTCTTAAATTCTCTAAGTCCATGCGAGGATGCTTTATTGATTTCTTTGAAGCAGAGTGCTTAGTGGGAGACATTTGCAAACACAAAGCAGAGAAACAAGTGCAAAAACACACAACAGGAACATAAACTTGATTAGATTCAAGTTAGTTCATAAAAACGAGCACAAAGTCCTAAACAAACATAAACAAAGTCCCAAAATCATGTTAACAGTGCTAAACATGTAAGCAACATATATCTAGCATGAGTGATATGCAAAACATGACAAGTGTGCAAGTGTGTGCATCAAGTGTGCATGAGGTGTGCCTATGTGATGCATGGCAAGGCATGATTAAGCAAATTTGGGTCAAAGCGTGTAAAACACACACCCAATGATCAAAACATGATAAACATGTATAATCATGGTAATCCCCAAAATTTGGTATTCATTGAAGTCTAAAACAACACAAAAATGCCATTTAAGCATTTTGTCAAACACTTGGTATGCACCTATAAAACTAACATGTGGGCAATACATGAACATGAATGAAAATTGTCTAAATACGTGTTAATATGCCACAAGGGGCCAACACAAACACAAACAGATCAAATGGGACAAAGCCAAATCAAGAAATTGAAAATTTTTTGACAAAATTTAAAGTTCCCAACCCCTTTTCAAAAATACCCCAATTCAAGCAAAACCTAGAAATTTTTTGCATAATCTAAGGAAATAAAGAGAAAAGATTGTATGAACATACCTTAGAGATGATTTGGAAATGATTTGCACTTGAAATTTGTAGGGTTTTTGAGGGAAAATCAATTTGGGGTTGAGAGAGGCATGAGGGAGGCGAAAAGAGGGAAAATAGGATGTGTTTGAAAATCTGTCACATCAGCCCTTTAAAACTGAAAACATACGTTTTTCGCGGGTTACCTTCCCACGAAGTTACTCACGAAAAATGCCTCTGAAGCACAAAACTTTTTGCGGGTAAGCATTACTTGCGAGACAGTCACGAGCCAGTCGCGAAAGTTTCTGTCTGAAATTTTGTGTTTTCTCATTTTGCCTTAAATCATTTTCGCGGGAAGTGCTTAGTCGCGAGCTTCTCGTGAAAATCCCTCTGAAGAAGTTTTTGATGAAAAACATGAAAATGCATTTTAAAACAAAAACTCAAAACACGAAAGCATAAAAACACTTTCAAAAACATATAAAATACTCAAAAATCTTTTTGGATTTGATCGACAAGCAATTGAGCATACACATCATATTTGATCATGTACAATCACATAAATGAAATACGCATTCATTGAATCAAAAGTCTTGTGTGTTGTGTGTGAGTATCAAATGTGGAATAGTCCTTAGTCTAGAGTGAAGCTTTAATGATCAATTCAATCAAGTCATACACAACCGGTACTAAGTCAAGTGGTCTAACTCAATTATAGAAATGAACATATATGACCTCCTACAAGAAAATGATTACAAATCTTTGAAACTTTTCATTTGGCTTCTTTACCAATCATAACATTTGATCATTTTTGAACAATACATCTCATTTTGAGATCGGTGCCTGAAATTTTTGATATTTCAATTTTATGAGTAAGCCTTTGGCTTTTCTTGGGCACCATACATTTCAATACAAGTCGCTTTCCCTTTTTCCTAGTCAAATACTAGTATGTGCGACAGCTTTTACAACTCATTATCTCTTTTTGAGATTTGACATTTGTTGAGCTATAATGCAAAAACATAAAAAATAGTGGGAAGATATATAGGCACAAGTGCGTATCAAAACCATCAAGACTATTGACCAATCATTCATGACAAGCTTGAAGATCGATTTATAACAATCACACATAGATTTCAAGATTTTTCCCACAAAGATAGATGTGCATGCATAACAAGCTAAGCTCGTAAATGCATTATGCCATTAGTACGAAGGTACTAGGCCAAACTCACATGTGATATACACAACACAAGCGATCAAACTTTTTTGAGATTTTTCAATTTTTATGGGTTTTTGAATTTTTCAACACACTCAAAAACAGAACATGTAAAGTAAGATCAACAAAAACAACAAGTACAAATAAACTTGAAAAGAAACATGCCAAAATGTGAAACATAAGCAAACAACCAATCAAAGTCGCATCATATGGGAAGTATTGATGCATGGACATGGTCTAATGCTTATGCATGTGTACCCTTCTTCACCCACACGGCATGTGCGTTTGGGGTGATATCCCTAGAGGATTGGATACTAGAGCTGTGATTCTCAAACCTTTGACAGAAGCTTGCCAAACAAGAAGTGATGGTATCTATTATCTTTATCACATCACCAAAGCCGGAATCAGCTTCTCGCCTTTTTGATTGCTTGGCGTTCCAATTCCCTCTTCCTTGTCCTCTTAGCCTTTGAGAATCCGCTTTCTTCAATGCGTGAAGTTTGTAATAGTTAGGTCTTATGTGTCCCCGAACTCCACAATGGTGGCAAAAGTGTTGAACTTGAGGACCTCTTTGAGACTTTGGGAGAGACTTCCCTTTAGCCTTGGGTTTGGCCACAAATGGATTTTGTGTTTTTGTCAAAACCTTTTGAGCAGTTCCATTTGACTTCTTCTCCACTTTTGTATTCTCAACACTTGGAGTTGCTACCATTGGTTCCTTAGCTTTAACAAATTTCATCTCCTTGGACACATTGGCACATGAACTACTCTTTCCGAAATATCCCAAGCCACTTTTGTTAGAAAAAGTCTTTTGATGTGCAAGCACTTCGTCAAGTTTCTTGGAGGCAACACGCTCCACTTTGGCATTAGCTTGAATCACCTCAAGCTCAAGAAACTTGATCTTGGAGTAGGCCTCGATTAGTTCTCCATTTAGTGCCTCAACTTCACACTTCGCTTCCTTGTACCTCACGAGTATGCTCTTGTAATCTTGTTCAGCTTTCTTCATTTTTCTGATGGTTGCCTTAGCCACTCTAGCATACTCTCCGGTTTTCTCAAGAAGAGAATTATAGGATTCTTGAAATTCTTTGGTTCCTTCATCTTCATCATCGGATTCTTCCCCAAATCCCATAGACTCTACTTCGGTGTGCTCACCGAGTTCTTCCACTAGTAGGCTCAAATCTTCTGATGAGGCCACGGGTGCAATGGCCATAAATGCGGAGTAATTTCCTTATTTGTCATAGCTTTCTTCCGAATCGGAATTGGAACCATCCGAGTCACTAAGGGTAGTTGTAAAGACTTTACCCATTGCCTTCAAATAAGTGGGGCATTCTTTCTTCACATGCCCATGCCCTTTGCATTCAAAGCACCTGACCATTTCAGCTGGTGAGGAGTCTCTTGAATCCTTCTTCTTGAAGTCTTTCTTGAACTTTGAGAATTTGCCCTTCTCAAAAGACTTTCCATCTCTCTTGAACTTTAGGAACTTACGGAAGTTCTTAGCAAGATACGCCACATCCTTTTCAACTTCATCCTCATCCGAGGAGTCTTGAGCTTCCAATCTCTCATTGACGGTCTTGAGAGCAAGAGATTTGCTTTTCCTTTGAGATGGTAGAGACAGCTCATAGGTTTGAAGAGAACCGATGAGTTCCTGAATTTTAATCTCATCAAGATTTTTGCTCTCTTCGATGGCAGTAACCTTTGCACGGAAACTCTCCAGCAATGATCTTAGAATCTTCCTCATAATCTTAGAGTCCTTCGTCTTTTCACCCAAGTTGAATTTCCTAATCACCACTTCATTTAGCTTCCCATAAAATGAGTCGAATGACTCGTCTTCACTCATCTTCAACTCCTCGAAGTGTGTGGTAAGCATTTGCAACTTGGTGTCCTTCACCCTTTTGGTGCCTTCATAGGTTGTCTCCAAGATTTGCCATGCCTCCTTGGCAATTGTAATATGAGAGATCCTTTGAAATTCATTAGGAGAAACACCACAGAAAATAGCATTTAATGTCTTGCTATTAGCATTGGCTGCCGCAATGGCTACCTTATCCCATTCAAATTTGGCCGTCTCCGGCCTAGTCCATCCTATCTCTACAGCATCCCAAACACTCTCATCAATGGAACATAGAAATCCCTCATATGAACTTTCCAAAATGCATAGTTGCTCCCATCAAAGTATGGAGGAGCATTACACGATTGAGATCGATCCATCTCAAAACGAGGTCTAGGATCGCACTTAGGTAATGAAACCACAGTAAGTGCACCCGCTCTGATACCAATTGAAAGCTCGAAATTGTGTGAAAACACAATAGTTGTTTAGACCCCCAAATTAAAACTTACGGCTCGGTTGATTTTATTCTAACTTAAACTACGTGTGGAATAGAGTAAATGCGAGCGAATAAAAAAAATAACTACTCTAAGTCATATTCATTAAATCATTGTAGTAAAATGAAAGCTAAAAGAGTAGGAAAGAAGAATGCAAACACAAGATAACACGCCAATGTGTTATCGAAGAGGAAATCGAAGAACTCGGCAAAAAACCTCTCCACCGCAATCTAAGCGGTAAATCGATCCACTAGAGAATAAGTTGGAGTACACGAATAACAAAAGACCCTCTAAGCCTAGTCTACCCTATGTACTTAAGCCTTCCAAGCTCCTGCTACCAACTGACTTTGCCAAGCCTTGTCTTCTCTAACTTTCCGAATTACACAATTCAACCCGATTGCATCCACCAAACATATGGCTTCTTCCAATACTTCCCAGAAGCACCAAAACCTCACTTTACACTTAGAATGAGTGTGGTAAATGTTTGGACTATCAACCTCTCAAGGATTTGGAAATGGGGAGGTAGGAGTTAAGGAAAACCGCAATGGATTGCGTAGAGGATTGTGGGTATGACAATCTCTAACTCTCAAAGGTTGTGGCTAGGGTTTTCTATCTAAAAAGCACTCCTCAACATATATAGATAATGTAGGTATATATAGTGTGGTTAGAGATAAGGTGTATCAGATATGACAAAATAGCAAAATAGAATGTTTTGCGGGTATTTCATGGGAAGACCTTACCCACGAGACACTCGCGAAAACCAGCTGTCATCATCTGTCATGACTCTTCGCATTCCAGTCATGTGTTGGGCACATGCCTCATTTCACGGGAAGGCTACTCGCGAGCTACCTGTGAAAACTTCTTTGGTCTTCGATTGCCTTGAGTCTTCACATTCTCTCTCACACACAACTCTTACAATGAAATCCCACATAAAATACAAGGTATAAAAGATTGAACATAATTACGATAAAATTTGGTACGGAAATAAAGCCAATACAAAATAGTTG
Organism: Quercus tomentella; assembly: GCA_028535165.1. Taxonomy (NCBI): domain Eukaryota; kingdom Viridiplantae; phylum Streptophyta; class Magnoliopsida; order Fagales; family Fagaceae; genus Quercus; species Quercus tomentella. Next base: position 87,078,180 of record JAPQVY010000155.1, on the reverse strand, counting down.
TAAATCACAACTTTACAAGGGTCATCATTCTTAATGTCACTTCTTATTTCCTACCCTGTGGAGTGATTTTGTTTTTCATGGATGTTTGTTTGCCCCCAAAATGCTTGCTGCTATATGTCATGACCAGACGGTACTTTCCTTCTTATTAGTGATGATTGAAAAAGCCTCTAATGAATTAATCATGTCTTAATATTAATTACAGGCCTTAATTTATTTATTCATTGAAGTTTACAATAATTCTTCATTGATGCTTTTAGGTAAGACTATTTGGAAACCAGCAACCTGTTCGCATAGAGATCACTAAGGCTGCAATGGAATTAGGACCAGAGTTGAGTATCCTCAAGTTACACATACTTCTCACTTCATCTTTATATCAATTTTATTTGGGTAAATTAAACCTACTTCCCTTGAGGTCTTCCGAATGACAATCCTAAATTATGAATAAAATGACACTCCTCCCTTGAGGTTTGTATAAATGCAACAAACTAGTCCATGCTCTCTCTTACTGAATTCCTAAATTAAGAATAAAATTACACTTCTCCCTTGAGGTTTGTATAAATGCAAAAAAAATTGTCCATGCTCTCCCGAGGTTTGTATAAATGCAACAAACTAGTCCATGCTCTCTCTTACTGAATTCCTTAATGGAAAATTTCAATTTTGTTATAAAAAAGTTTATACTTATTTATACAAACCTCAAGAGGGTAGAAGTGTCATTTTGTCCATTTTTTGGATAGGAATTTTTTTTTAAAAAATGAAACATTTCATTAGGGAAGTCATTCAGGGATTTATCTTTTGTATTTATACAAATTTCAAAAAAAAGGAGTGTCATTTCTTCCATAATTTTTGAGGGACGATGTCATTTGGTAAAACCTTAAGGGAGGTCTGTGTAGTTTGCCTATTTTATTTTTATTATAAATCGGTATGAGATTGAACTTAGCACTTCATTCTCCATCCCTTATATATTGGGGAGAAGATGGTCCTAAAAATAAAAAGTAAAACGTATATTCTTATAGCAGGATCTTCTCACATCTATTAAATTCCTAAAAGGGTCAGTTTTGGATCTCCCTATATCATTGTTCAGAATTTATGGAACACTGGTTTGGCATGTGGATTTCTTGATTAGATGCTTTGCAAGAGCAAATATAATCACTCAAGTCCCATGAGATAACCACATGAACCCTGAAGCAACGTAATTAATCTTGGATGAGATGTTCTTGTTTATTGAAAACTTTTGTAGCCATTGGGTCTTTGCATTTCCACTATCTTATTCTTGTCCTTGTATCCTTATGGGCATGTTCATTGCTGTTACTGATCCATTGCCATTTAGATATATTGTTATTATAATAGCTTGTATACCTCTTTTAATTGAAACAACGTAAGTAGAATATGATGTAAAAGTTAGCAGTTTGGGGTGACTATTAGGGGAAATTTCTGGTTTGGTTTCCTGGCCTGGCTCGACTGATGAAAGTTGAATTTGACCTTGTCAATATACTTTTGTTTTTTGATTTTAAGAATAAATTTTGGAAAAGATATTAACTGGAAAACTGTTGAAGAGAATTTTCTGGAATGAAGGAAAAGGGTGGAAAAACCAGTAAACATTATTCTGGGTAACACTCTTAACATACAAAAACAAAAAATCTTGATTAGTATCTAATGATGCTCAACCATTTTATTTTAAGCTAAGAAATATGCCCATTTAAGGATCTTAGTATTATTGAGTGCATATCTTGGAAATATATTTAGAAAAGAAGGAAAAAATTTCAAACTATTTAATTGGTTAATAATGGGTTCTGTCAGCCTTCGAATATCGAAGAATCTTTAAAAATGTAGGAAATAGTTTAAACTTAAAGTGTCCAATTTGTTTAGGGTTCTGATACTATTTGAGACTTATACATATATGTTTTCCATTATGTGCAGAAACTTTCGCTTTTAGTTTCTGAGGTGTACAAGGATGCACATCAGAAGAGTGTCTAGGTGAGAATTTCAGGTTTTTTTGTTTTTTGTTTTGTTTTTTTTTTTTTTTTTTGGGTGTGTGTGTGTGTTTGAAACTCTTCTTCCACATTTGCTATAGAACCGAAAGTCTCAGCCCTTATATTTTTCAGGCCATGAAGGTGAGGGTGAGTGATCTTGCCCAGAGCTTGGGAATGCCTCCAGGCTTCGGTGAGAGTTTAGAGTAATTATTTCTTCATCTCATACTGGTATCTGTGGTGCACTTCAATTGCTTTTGGTCCTTAATTAAGGATTGAAATTGGGTTACTCAGTTGGTTTTCTAAATTAAATGGCTAGACACATAGGGAAAGGAAGCCATTAGTAAAAGTGCGACGGTTTATCCTCTCAATTTTCTCAAACATGGTCAAGATGTTATTTTTTGGATTTGTGACTTGAAATGGAGAGGATCATGTTCCATATATAGAAGCACTAATTTTGGATTTGTAACATATCAATCCAAATCATGAAACAATTACATTAATTAATAAGTTGCTCATATATAATCAATTTTCTTTAGTTATCATCTCCAAGTAATTTGTCAAGAATGTGGCAATTCCTTCCCTGCCAAAAAAGATTTGAAAAGAATGAATGCTCTTTTGGGTTGAAATAGTGGAACCTCGTGACCAGCCTCTCTCACTGAAGCAAAAGTTAGCTGATCGTAGACCTCTGTCCATCCTCCTACCTATAAAAGAAGTTTAATTTTCAGATTATTGTAACATTTCTTTGTAAATATTTATCTACCTATTTATATATTTTTGTTAGTGTGTTGTAGGTTTTGACTAATTTTTGGTAAGAAATTGTTTAATTACCTCTTCATCTGCGTACCATGGATACCACTCAGTTTTAATGGTGAGATTGAGATGGCTGAGAGCTAACCTAGTGCCAGTCACTGGAACCATTGAATCTGTGTCTCCACTGCATCAACATAAAAGCAATTGCCTTAAAAATTAGATCTTTCTCTTTGTTTCTACATCTTACTTTTCAAATCAAAAGCAATGCATTTACACTACTCTTTAATCTGTATCACCACAACCTCTCACGTAGCTAAAGCTTCATAATATTTATTTTGCTTATTTGTTTGTTTCGTTATGGAATTGAGTATGTTAATAAACAAAAGCTTTAGGCTATAAACAGTAAGTTATCAATAATGCATGGGAGGCAAACACAATGGATCATAATATGCATGCAATATTTTATTAAAAAAGAAAAAAGAAAAAAGAAAATTTGCATGCAACGAGAAGTGTACAAGCTAGGAAGATGGCTAGGCAAGGCCATGTTTATGATCATTAAGCATACATGGGGAATTTCAAATAAAGAGATGAAGATCTATAGTGAAAGAGTTGCTGTAAAGAAGAACTTTTACCGACATTAATATTAGAGTAATTTTAATATCACATAAAAAAATCACAATTTTTACGACAATTATTTTTAATTGTGATTGTCTGTCATTTTAACATAGATCAACTCTTTTTTTTTTTCACCACTTGCATTTTGTTATATCACAATTATGGGGAAAAGTTGGGAAAATTTTGTTAATCTTAGACATTTTCTTAATGTTAAATTTTCATTGGGATGTTATGTGACTAGACATTGTGAAGTTGATTTACAACAAGAGGGTAAGGAGTAAGGATATTGTTCAAACTATCAATGACTTTCAATTGCTCAGAGCCATAGAGGCCTACAAGTACTAGTAGAGTGCTTCTTTTTGTCGGAGAAGACGATTTAATGTGCCATAACCTAGTACAAATAGTTTTACAGTGCGCATGTTATTGAATCAAAAAGAAGGTTAGAGAATTGTTCTTCATTGATGGGTTGTATCGAAATTTTATTCACACGGGTTTTCTTAAACATAATCTTTTTGTTCATGGTTGTAGTGTCTTAGGGTCTGTTTGATGAGTGAGTTCAAACTCACATTTTCACATTTTAAACAATATTACACACATTTCTACACACATTTCTACAAACTTTTTCATCTACATGTATTCCAAAAAACTCCAAACTACTCTACCAAACACTCCCTTAATATTGCCTAGTCACTTGTAGTTGTACGTAGCCCAATCCAAGTCACCGACAAAAAATTACTTCACGTGATGCTAAAGCCAATGTTTACCAAGTGACTATGACAACAAGTACCCAGGTACAAATATTGATCTATGGCAATTAGTGCACAAAACCCAAGAAATTCTTCGTCGTGATTGTACTATATTGTACCAAATTATGATGGAGAAGCTCCCCAATAGAACCTCAAACACATGGACTAGTAGACAACAAATAACTTGCCTTTCCCTTGTACTTCCAAGGAACACAACTTACACTACCCAAAATACTTTGGGGAAATCATATTTCTATTCTAGTTTTCAAGGAGGAGAAAAAAAAGTGAGACAATGGTGAAATTTTTGCCGAGTTTTATCGTTTCTCATGCATTGTGATATATAATTTATTTATTCATATCTATTTATAAAAAGTTCGAAGTTTAGGGCACAAATTTCGTAATGTGTGTTAATATAAGTGATGTTAATATAAAATCAATATTACTTTAATTATAAAAATTTCTATCCCTAGAATTTAAAAATTTTTACCTGAAAACCCAGATTCTTAGACCAGCTGCAAACAACTTCTTGTATGTCGGCAACATAGAAAATTCAGAATCTTTCCAATTGCTAATGATAACATCACTGCACAATAGAAAATTATATATAAGCATATGCATTCATCAAATGCCTAGGTTTATGTTTTCAATTTTAAAAATAAACAAAGAAAGTTAATAACCTTATGACTCAACTCACATTTTCATTAATGTTTCTAATGAAGATGTCCAGGTTCAAATCACTTAACCAATTTTCAAATTATTAAAAAGTAAATACATAAACAAAAAAGTATCGAGTCGTTAAGTAGAAAACCTGCAAGCAGTCCAGTTGTAAAGAATTCCAGTAACATTTGCATGCATTGCCTTTTGCACTTCCGGTAGATTATAATACTTCTCTGCATAATTCTGAGTACATGGATCGTACCCAGAAACCCTTGGATGCAATAGAGTATTTCTGAGCCTTGGCGGCCTCATAGTATTATTAATCGATGTGATACAAGGTGGCGTATAAATACTGTATTCATTTATGAATCCAATCTCATATTGCTCAGCATAGCTCTGTGCACTATCACATTCCAGTGATTCCTTTACCTCTTTGAAATTGCAATTCTTGAGAATTGATCTGTAGCTTGTATCAGATATCATTGAATGGCTCCACCAATATGTTATAACTCCAATTTTGTCATAGTAATGATCAAAATCTGCATTTCCCACCTGCATAATTCGATTGAAATTTTTTAATTAGAGTTATGATCAAACTTGGCGTTCAAATTTGTGTTAATTATGTATTACTTACTATAAATCCTTTAAGGTTGAAGGCGGGTTGCAAGAGTGCCTTATTATATTCGACAATTTTCTCTGCCAACTGGGGAACATAATGCCCTATAAAAAGAATGAAAACATTAGCTTATGATTATTTAGAATTGCTCATAATTATGTAATAATAAGTTAATTATTAGTTGTTTGTTGCATATATATATATATATATATCTATATATATATACCAGCATAGCTCTCCCCAGCAATGTAGAATTCTTGATGTTTGTATTGTGGAAATCTTGACATCCATCTAATTAGAAATACTAGAGCATCCTCAGCTGTGTCACAAAATTGGTAACGCATATAGGATTCAATTACAACATAATTTTTTGGAAATTAAATACTAATAATAATAATAATAGTAATAATCATCATCATCATCATCATCATCTAGTACCAGTCCGTTTATCTCCGGAATCATAATGATCAGAGCTTATATTTGTATATGAGAAACCAACACCAGCAGGCGATTCAAGAAATAGAAGATTTGCCTCTGTAAGCACAAAAAGTAAGACATGATAGATTTTAGACACAAATTAGAAAAGATAAAGGTTTACCAACTTGCTGAATATTAATTATTTTGAATAGTGGTTGATACCTCTATTCCATGAATACTCATTGAGATAAAGTGATGAACCGGTACTGTTAATCCTAAATGGCCCGATTTCCGCCGATGCTCCATATGCCACTGATGAACAACCTGGCCCTGCACAATTACGCAATGTATAATTATTAATTAGATGATTCAGGTCAATCTTTTGTGAAGTTAAGCCATGTGGAAGGTACAAAATAGAGTAGTGATCTTTTGTTAAGTAGCATAATTTTCGTACAGTTGCAAGTTAGTAATAAAAGATGTGTCTTGTTAACGAATGTCCTTAAGAAAATTGTTAATAAACCATTTAAGGAAAAGTTTTACACCACTTTTATAGAAAATATAAAAATCCATCAAAAAAATTAATTATATTTTTCTTTTTCTATAAAAAGTTTCTAAAAATATTTCAAAACTAATTCCCGTAGAGCATACGTTACCTTTTCATATGAAGCATAATAAAATACGTATAACTGTATAACCTTTCTACTTAAAAGAAAACAAAATTTATTTATGAGTATCTGTAGTTGTATTCAACCTTTTCATAAATATATTATTTGCGTCACTTTAGTAGTCCACATTGAAGCACCTATGAGGTTATGACCTTCCCTTTTCATTAATAATTGTTATTATCCTACCACCCTAGAATTACAAAAGAATAGTAGTCGGTGGAAATTAAACTAAAGTGAGAAATTTGCTAAACTAACCTCCATTGAGCCAAAGAACAAGAGGTTTCTTTTCAGGAAAAGAAGTGGCTTCAGTCAACCAGTAGAAGAGAGCTCGTCCATATTGCTCGTTGACAGTAATGTAGCCGGAAAATTGAGAAAATGTGACTGGTGGTTGTCCAGGCAGTGCTGATATTCGATCTAGCTCTTGTTGTTTTGGCAAGGCAGCAATGGCAGTGGTGATGGTTGAAGAGAAAAAGAGTAAGGACATGAAGAGATTAAGGACTACACTCTGGAACATCATTGTACGTACCCTCAGCAAGCCAACTGATACCTGGATCAGAACTTAGTTAATAATTATAAGCCAGCACAATATCATAAATGCATCACAAGAGATCTCTCACTTAGGATTACAATAGTAATCATCCAGTAATTTGGAACTATAGTGACGTAGTATTTTCCTTCTCACGTAATAGTAGATGTTGCTAATTAAATTCATGCAAAAGAAGGAAATACTATGTCACTGTATTTTGGGAATATCTAATGATTTTTCAGTTTACAAATACAATGTATCAACTCCCAAGTCACTGGTGTTACTCTCACTCATTATTTAATTGATAGATTGAGATAAAATTACCAAAGTTTACATTTATTTTATAGGCCCCTTTGTTCAAAGTTAAACAAGTTTTAGGATGATATATACTAACTCAGTTAATTGAAAGGTTAAGTCAAACCAAGTATTTTTATGTTTGGTTTAGAAAATCTGGTTTTATAAAGGAATGTCACTTAGCACATAGGGTGGGTTTGGTTGGGGATAGAAAAGTTGAAGGATAGAAAATAGGAGAGAAGATGGAAAAGTGAAGAGATAGAAAAAAAATTTAGTTTTCCTTATTTGTGTTTGGTTGGTGGATGGAAAAGTGGAGGGATGAAAAATAGAGTTTGTATAACTTTATTCTTATGTCCCTATTATGTAACTTTTTTTTTATACAAATATTTTATAAGTGAAAAAAAAAATTGGAATAAAATAAGCAAGCCAAACATTTAGCAAATAACCCATAAAAAGAAAGAAAAAGAAAAAGAAAAAAACCGGTGGGCCAACATTTTCTCCCCTCATTTTCTCTCAAATTTTTTTTTTTTTTTTTTGGGGGGGGGTGGGGGAGGGGAGAAAATAACCGAGCCCCACCATTTTCTCTCTCCCCCCATATCACTCCGACCAAGCACTCTTCTCAGCTAAAATCTCTCATATTTTCTCTCTTCCATTTTTTGTCCTCCATGTTTTCACTTCAATCAAATGCACCAATAGTCCTATGCATTGTTTGTTGGAAAACATAGTTTTGCATCACATACAAACTAATGCAATGAAAGCAACACAAGGATCTACTTCATTGAGAAATAATATACAATCTTGAATTCTAGAACAAAAACTAGGAAGCATACCTTAATGTGGTGATTCTAAGAAACAAAGTAGATGATCGATCTCAAGAACATTCAAACTTTACCCCAATTCCACACAGTGCCCAAGATGTGTGGTCAATTTTTCGTACGTTCTATTAAGATCTTTCTAAGGATTAAGTAGTAAAGGAAGATAGTTTGGGTTGAATTTGAGGCCAACCCGGCCTCCAAGAAGTGTGGAAGAGATAAGAGAGGGAATAAGGGAGATTAGGTAATGGCTTGGGTTAATTCTTCAATGATTCCATTATTGAGATCCTTGTTCCCTTTATACAATTCCGTTGCCAGCAATTTGTAACAATTCTGGTATTCCTAGCCAACTAATTAACCAAGTAAGTACTTTCAATTTAGTTGCTTGCTATTTGTATCCAATTCTAGTATTCCTAGCAAACTAACGAACTAACTACATTCTCAATTACAATAAATTATTACACATCAATCTATTAAACATCAGCACAACTTTGACACATATAAGTAACCTCCTAACTAAAGTACACTCATTTGTGACAGTTTCCCGCAACTAACGTCATGCTGACCTTAACAAGTTCTTTTTCTGGTGTTATGAAAAGCTTGTTTGAAGGGAGATACAAGAGAAAACTGTTTTCTTTCCTTTTAATTGTACACTAGCAACAGACTCACGCGATGCGTGAATATATATAGGACAAAATTTAGTTACAAAATTGGTTGTGGTCTTAAACTACAATCATACTCAATATCATTAACATTACTATATATTTTGAAAATCTAACCTTAGGACTGCATGTTCATTACACTCTTAATACATATGTCAAATTTTGTAACAATCAGATATTATTTATTATATGATCTATAAGATTATATTTAATACATAATTTTAAACTACAAAAACTTGTAATTTAAATAATTTATTGATGATATAGCTGTTGATCTTTAATTTTCTAGAAATTTTGCAAACATGAAGGATATAAGAAGAAGATATAATCCAATGGTGGATTTGTTAAAATTCACCTCTAATAAAAAGATATTGATTAAAGTTGTAGTCTTAGACTACAACAAATTTTGTAACTAAACTTTGTCCATATATATATTATAACATGTAATGAGGTGTAATATATAAAAAGTAACGCTTACTTCAAGTATTGTTCTTTTAAAAAAAAGTTTTTTACAAATATTTTATTTTATCGTTTTACCTATACAAATATATCATTCTATTATTTATTTATTTTTATTAATATTTTTTAAGGTGAACATCCTTCTAACTTCTATTATAGTGCGTTATATTTGCCTAATATACAACTAAATTTTATAAGTTTAAAATTAGTTATTCAAATTTCTCTCTCTTAAGGAATATGGAGATTATCATGATAATAAAAACTTATCGATCACAAAATTCTCTCAAAAAAAAAAAAAAAAAAACTTATCACAAAATTACAATGTTATCTTAACCAAAATTAAAATGAAACCAAAGGAATAAAAGATAAACTTTATAATAATTTATTATTCAAACAATTGGTAGGAATATTCAAATTCATAGCCATGTAGATTGTGTTTTGATATAAACCCAAATTCTTATTTCCCAAAAAAAAACTAAGTATTAGCCCAAACCAAAATTCAACCAAAGCTATAAAAGGAAGAGAGAAGACATTGTAATAAAAACACAATACCAAAACACATATCACTTTTCTTTTTCTTTTTTTAAACCATCAACCTTAATTAGAGTTATAAAAAAGAACAAAAATTCACAGACAGAGAGAGAGAGAGAGAGAGAGAGAGAGAGAGAGAGAGAGAGAGAGAGAGAGAGAGAGAGAGAGAGAGAATATATACTCACAATTTTTGTGCGTGGATAAAATATGGATTGAATGAAAGAAATGATGTCAAATTTATACAAAATAAAATGGGAAGAAGAAGAGTCAAATTATAAGAAAGAGGAAAGGATGAAGGTAGTGTAACGGTGAAGTAGAGTATAGTGGGGGAGGTAAAGAGGGAGGGAAAGGTTGGAGAAAATATAACTGTAAGTGTGAACTAATAGGTAGAAGAAGAGGTTTTTGTTATTTTTTTTTTTTGGTTGAGAGTGGTGAGAAGAAAAGTTTAAAAGAGAAAATAATAAGTGGATGATGTGGCTCAATGATTGAGTGTATATATATATATGAAATAAAATATATATATATATATATATATATATTTATATTTATTTAGAAAGATGAAAAGAAAATGCACTCAATATTTAAAGGAGCTTTCAATATAGACAATAGATAATTAGAGTTTGTGATTGCATGTAGTGCATCACGTTGGCCACAAATGATTAATTTTGCAATAGGCAATTAATAAAGATGGAAAACCAAAAAAAAAAAAAAAAAATAGTGACATGGCCTCTGATCTAGCTCAACTGGAGCGTAGCAATAATAAATGCTACACTTAAACTTTTAGATATATATATATATATATATATATATATATTAGTGGGGGGGGGGGGGGGGGGCTGCATTTATTGCAGAAAATGCATGCAATACTTATTGCCTGTGCATGGGATTCCCTCATGGGAACCGGGGTTTTTGGCCCCAATCATTGTCCAATTCTATTGTTGATTTGGCACCAATTTAGATAATTAAATTCTCTATAATTTCAATTTAGCTTCTGATTTAGTTTGCATTTTTTTTTTGGGGGAAAAGTTAATAAATGCCCTAAGGGCATTAGTTCAGGAACTATTTTTATAAACACTAGTTAGTAACCCGTGCAATGCATGGGAAAATTTTGCCTAAAAGTATGTTGGTCTCAAGTTTTTCATAAAAAATATAATTAAAGTATATTGGTCTCAAACTGAAACAATATATACTACAAGAAGAGTTTAAAAAATAAATGGTATGCATCTAACTAAAATTTTTTATAGTCCTCTCTAGTTTCTACCATATGTGATATCAAAATTATTTTTGCATCATAGATTATATGCAAAATATTTGTAGCTAGAATCCTATCAATTGTTTAGATTTTCAAAAGGGACAAATGTTGTCAGAATCTATGACAGCACTATCTTAATTATTTGCAAATATTTGAACTTATGATCATCTTTATGCTTATGATGGATCTAGTACCATAGTAATATAGTATCCCAGACAACTCAAAATTTAATATGAATATAGTTGAATGTAATATGATTATTGGTGACTATGCCATATTGCATATCAGTTGACATTTTGTTTAACACAGCAAGAGAAACACTCATTATCTTAGAAGACAATCCTTCCAATGTGTAACCCATTGGTAAGATTGAATATTGTCTTCAATTTGGGGAATCCTAATATACGACTCAAAATGAGAGAGAGAGAGAAGTTTTAGAAAAGGAAGAGAAAATAGAGTAGTGAGATTGTTGGGATTAGACTGTACATTTTTTTATTATAAATTTTTTAGAGTGATTGTATATTTTCCTTGACCGCACATCTCTATTAGTTTACATAGAAGAGCTAAATTAATCTTCAAAAATGAGTGGAATGTTGGTATGGTCAGAAGAGATCACTGAATCCGGACTGTAAACTGTTGTTTGCATAGAAGTTGAAGAGTGTGTGTAGTCTGAAGGGAAGCTTGTACAGAGGAAGAGAGTTTCTAAGTGAGTTAGGGTCTTAGCTTTCAAGTTTCATCTACATGTGGGGGAGGAGAAAGAGATTTTGGAAGTGGGTTAGGGTCTTGGCTTTCATCTACACATGAAAATGGATCATGCTTGGGTCATAATATGTAAGGGAATAAGTGGCTTTGGCTTTTCATAAGGTTTGGTTTGATTTGGACTAATTTTCAATAGCAACCCATATTTTAGATAACAATAAAAAGAAGTTAATATGATCTTTTGAGTAACAGCAAAAAAAGGTTAATGAGAAAAAAGTCAAAGAGGCTAAATGCAAAATTAGAGCGCTACTTGGCAGAACCTTATACTTTCCCACATGAGGTCTCTGCTTTATATATATATATATATATATATATATATATATATATATATATATATATATATATATATATTTGTACTTAGGCAGTTATTTTATTTAATAACTCTTTTTAAATAATCAATTGATTAATTAATTGGACTTACTTTTTGGGCTAACACAATTGGTCATTAGTATGTGGCTTGAGATGAGACCAAATGAACAAATAAGACTCTAACTCCAATGGGCTTTGCTTCCATTAGCTCTTTGACAAGCCAAAAGTTACCATTAATTATATAACAAATACTACTATGAAAATATAATTTCTCTCTAAGCCTTATAGTCTTCACAAATAAAACATCTGATTTCATCATCGACAACGAACTACGCTTTTTAGTTTACCAGGAACTTGTGATTTGTATCATTTGTAACTAAAGCACATAAATTACATACAATGCATCTTAAGGACTATATGATAATGTCCAATTAGTTCATTTACAAACACTCTCATATAATTAAACACTATTATTTAAAATATGACAGTAAATTGGATTTTAAAGCACAAATCCTAACATTGTCCTCCAAATAAACGAAGATATAGGTTTCTAAAATTACATTGTTTAATTTAACCTTTAGTGAAAGAATGCTATTTAAATAAAGTAAAGGGTAATTTAGAGAAGTAACCAATTTTATGTCTATTAATTTTTGGGTAAACTATATATTTGGTCCTTAACCTTTATTTTGTATCTCAATTTAGTCACTGAGCTTTTAAATGTGTTAATTTAGTCCCTAAGCTTTTGGTAATGTGCCAAAATGGTCCCTACTGTTAAGTAATGAATGGAAAATACTGACATGGCTAACAGCTCAAATAAAATATTATTTTTATGCTATATAAGATGCCAGGACTACCAATTCAATAACTAAAATCCCAACTCATCTAATATTTGATTAGCCACCCCCGTTAGGTGAGATTTAAGTCCCTCTCCAATCGTCACCAGTGCTGTCTTCTGCTCTCATGGCATCTCTCACTTCGCCGGCGAATGAAACAAGTTTCTCTTAGAATGTTCTTCTTTCTTAGACTATTGAGAAACTTAACCCCAATTAAGCCGCAAAATTAAATAAATCTAAGTTTAGTAATTTGTTCTCTTTTTCTCAATACCCAAACAACGAAACAATCTAACATTCCATAACTATTAATTTTGCTTCAACAATAAACAACTCATTTCCCAGATCCCAAAAATCATAGTCAACCTATTTAAGAAAATTTTCATAACATATTCACCCAAAAATTGACCCAAAAAAAATTTCGAATATTTAAACGTCGATTCTACACAAAGCATACCCACATATCTGAATTGGAACAATTGGAATGTCACTAAAATCCCAAGGTGGGGCCAATATGCATAGCAAATCATGGGTGTGAGATCATACACATTAAGATAAACTTAAATTGTTCCCTTCTTTTCCTTCTTTGATAGCACTACCAATCTACACAACATTCTTCAACAACCCACCATGCCCTAATATGCTACTTTCACAGAATTTTCTAGGGGCGAATCGGGAAGAGACGGAATGTGAGAGAAAAGGACAACACCGGTGATGACTGGGAGAGGGGCTTAACTGGGTTGCCCGTCAAATATTAGATTAGTTAGGATTTTAGTTGTTGAGTTAGCAGTCCATGTGGCATCTTAGGCAGCATAAAAATAATATTTTATTTGAGCTGTTAGCCATGTCAGTATTTTTCATCTATCACTTAACGGTATGGATCATTTGAACACATTACCAAAAGGTTAGGGACTAAATTGACACATTTAAAAGCTTAAAGACCAAATTGACATATAACGAATAAGTTAGGAACCAAATATATAGTTTACCCTTAATTTTTCAATGAGATATATATTTTGGGACATCCTAAAATAGAATACAAAACAAATGAATAAAAATCTTATGTCTCACTTTTTGTATTCCACTTTATACTCTACTAATTACTACTTCTCACATACTCCTTCTTTTCCTTATAAAATAACCAAAATTTTAAAAAGAAAAAAAAATCATGACACATAGGAATCATGATTGGATTAGTATAAAGTGGAATAAAAAAAATGGGATAAAGAATTTTTGTTTATGACCAAAATATAGAATGAAAATAAATTCCTTATCTATCATACTTTTTGTATTCTATTTTATTTTTCATCAATTGCAATATATCATGTGTTTATTTATTTATCTTTTTAGTTATTTTATAAGGAAAGTGAAAAGAATACACGGTGAGGGTGCAAAGGAAAAAAAATCGTGAAAATTTTCAACAACAAAGGAAAACCACTTGGACTTTTAATTTTTCGATATTGGCCTGTTAATATACTTTTATTCTAACAAATTATCTGTAATTAATTGGCTAATATCCCATGTGGTGGATTGTCTCAGAAAAACTTGTTTGTCCGGTGGTTGTGGTTTGGAGTTTGGTCATGCTTCCACAAATATTAAATCCCTTTCATATTGGCTTATAATGAAAGTAGTGCACCAAATTTGATTGATCGATTTTAATTATTAATTCTGCCGGTTGAAAAACAAATTTCAACATATGACTTAGCTGAACTCATGAAAATGATTTAGTTATTCCTCACAACAGAGAAAAGGGCATATTCATTATAAATCATATTACAATGATTAATAGATGACTTATGAGTGACCTTGAATTTGTATGCTACCTATTTATTACATACAATTTGATTGAACTTGACAAATGAAAAATGATTAACAGATGACTAATAAGTGACCTTATATTTGGTACACCTGCAATTTGATTGAACTTGACAAATGAACGTAATTCCAAAGTGTTGTGTAGGGTTATAGATTGACCCTGGTTAATTAATTAAATTACCCAAATTGATTAATTAGGTTAAATTACATGTAAATTGTGGAGACACCAAGAAATCACAAAATAAACTAAGTGCAGCGGAAATTAAATTGACATAGTAATTTGTTGACGAATGGGGAAAACCTCTCACAAGGCAAAAACTCCACCGAGTGAATTTCATGTCATCATTCCCAATAACCCACTAATCAAGGACAAACAATTACAAGTATAAGGAATCTTACCACTACTCTGGATTATCCCAAAATACCAACATATAGTTGAACCTTTCCTTCAATACCCAACTGGACTTGATCTTGTAAAGACTTCTTCTTTTTTTGCACAAATCTCCAATCTGTGACTAACTCTTTTACATGGAGCCTAGTACGTGACTAACTCCACAACAACTCTTTGATTGTTGTAGTTGATTTGCAACAGCTTCACATAGAAACATCAAAAGATCTTCAGTGTTGATGCTAGAGTCTTTGCTTGGTTACAGAACCCAAAGGCATTCAAGAAAAGCAACAATATCTCTTTCTTTTGTAGGAGGAGGCTAGGGTTTCAAGAGGTGTCGAGCTTGTGTTGAGAATTCTTCATTATGTCTTGATAGATGCTAGTGTCAAAACAAGGGTCGAGATTTAATGAAACAACTTTTCTTCACCTATTTCTTGGATCAATCTTCATGCCTTTAATGATACACTTGTAAAGTAAACTTCACATACTTGTTGATACATTAAATCCAACTTAGATCAACTCAACTACAAGTAAAGTGCGTTTTGTCAAAAGATGAGCCAATACATAGAAAATATGACCCTAAAAATCTCCTCCTTTAGCAATCCGTGACAAAACCACAAACTTAATTATGAGAGAAAATTAAACTAACAATCTCCCCAATTGATTACACAAAAAGTAAGCTTAGTCTAAAAGATTTGAAGCTTGGAAGTTGCTACAAGAAGAAGTCTTGGAATAGGTTTTTTTTGAGATTTTATGTTCATATAGGGGTAAATTTGGGACTTCAATTCATTATTGGGCTTATAATAACCCATTGGGCTCGTGGGTTTAGTTGGATTATCTTAGCCCAAACCAATCCCATTGAAAAAAAAATCCCAAACCAAAAACGTGTTTTGATAGGATCGGTAGGATCCCATGCGATCTTATATATGATCCTACCATTTTTACGATCTTACTACGATTCTAAACTTTTTGGTGAGATGGGATCATAAATTCGTGTGATCCTATGATCCAGATCACGATTTTGACAACCATGCTATTTACCGTAGGACCATAAATTTACAAATGTTAATGTGATATTACACTTGCTCACTGTATTGAGGGTGAAATTTTTCATCCAACTGTCCTGTTGGGTTCTAAGACTTTAGGTTTAAATATATTAGAACTTCAATTTGTAATGTTGGCAAACCATGATCAAAACGTTTTAGTCTTGTTTAGACTTGCTCAAAGTATTTGCTTTTTATGTAAAGTTGGAATCGAGTTACCGTAGAATTTATTGTGCAATTCTGTCTGGCTCGATCGATCGAGAATTAGACTTGATCAATCGAAAGTTGTGCATATTGTTTTTCTACAGAAATTTCCAACTCAGCCCAAGCTCATTTGATGTGTAGGGTTTTATGTTTTGTCTTAAGTATAAAAGGGAAAACCCTAGCCACGTTTTGGATATGCTCCAAATGCTGTGTGTGTGAATCTTTTGTGAGATCAAGAGGTGGTTGCCTTCACACATACTTAGGGTTTCCAAGATTCGAGATTATGTCAAGAACTTGGTGATTAACTCAGTTGCAAATTCAAGAGCTTAAAGATACACAAGTGGGAGTGCTTGTACTTGCTGGGAATCCAAGAAATAAGTAGTCCATGGACTCGGAGCTATCACGTGGTCGTGGTAGTAAGTTTCCTACTCGAGGTAGCAATAGGATGTTAGTGGTCTAAATTGCTATTGTGTAAACTTCAATTCTTTCATAGTAGATTCAGTTTTACCTTAAAGATAGCTAGGTTAAATCCTCTCCAGGTTTTTTACCGGTTTGATTTTCCTGGGTTATCATATCATTGTTCTTTATTTTCCGCACTTTACAATAATATGATATTTGTGTTAACCTAGACTTGTAATTTGACTAAGTAATCACTTGGCTAATTAACTAGGTTAATCTGGTTGTGTTTTAAGGGTTCTAAAAACGTACAAGTGGTATTAGAGCAGGTAGCTCTTTTGTGTTAGATATTTTGATTTAAGAGCTGATCCTTGACCCCTGTTGTCATGGATAATTTGAAGTGTCTTTTTGATCATGTTTCTGCTCATGCTTCTGTTGATCTTATTGATGCCTGTGAAACTCTCCGTAAGGAATTATTGAAATCTATGAAAATTGCTAAGAAATTCAAGGAAGAGTTAAAATTGGCTAATCTTGAAAAAGAGGAATTGGTTGTTAGATTAGATGAATCTAATAAAAAGAATGAATTTTTGAGAAATCAAATTTCCTCTCAAGATGAGAAGATGAAAAGCTTGGAACAAGAGTTAGTTGAATCTAAAGCTAAAATTGAAAATTTGACTAGTACCAAGCCTGCTGTTGATAACAGAAGTGTTTCTGTTTCCCTTAAGCCTAAAACTGAGAAAGTTTATATCCCTCCTTTCAAGAGGAATAATAAAGAAAAAGCTTATTTTGTTAGGTTAGACAAAGGTAAAAGTTCTGATGTAGACGCTGATGTTTCTAAACCTATGTCTAAACCTACTATTAGAGAGCATAATAAATCTGTTTTTGTGCCTGTCTGTCACCTTTGTGGTGTTGTTGGTCATATTAGACCAAATTGTTCTTTGTTGAGGCAAAAACCAAAATCTAAGACTAGATTTGTTGTTAGGAATACTGATATTCCTAAATTTGTTCCTGTTTGTCACTTTTGCGGTGTCTCCGGTCACATTCGTCCTAATTGTCATAAATTGAAATTTAAAAAGTCTGGATTTCAATCTAGTATATGTGATAATATTTCTCCTGCCATAAGTCCATATAAATTGTTTCATATTCTTTTGAAAAATTTAAGTTTGTTGGCTTGTGAAAGGAATTTGCAGGATTTTAGTCTATCTCAGAAGATTGGTGTAATCCCTCAAATACACTCTGTTTCTCATGGATTTTCACCTACAAAGCCGAAGACTCGTACTATATGGGTGAGAAAAGATTCTCTAAGGTGAGTGTTGTTTACTTATCCCTGATTTAATTCATTCAATTATTTGTGGACATGTTTTGTTTTTGTTTTTGGTTGTTTTTGTTTTTTAGGTTGTTTTTTATTAAAAAAAAAAATCCAAAAACATTGAAAATTTTCAAAAAGACAAAAATATTTTATTTTGTGTCTAGTTTTATTTTTCTTGAAGATTACATGAATTGTGATATCTCTCTCTTCATTTAGAACATGCTTGACATTGTGAAGAAACTTGAATAGTATGTGTTATATAAGTGTTAAGCTATTTCTAATTTTGTGTGAGTATGTACTAGTTTGTACATGTACTCAAGGGTTAATTAAGAAATTGACATTTATTGTTTGTGTACCCTCTATAACTTAGTTAAGCACTGTCATGCATTGCATTTGCATTGTTCATTTAGCATAATGTGTGCTTTTTGTTTTTGGTCATAAATTTTTTTAAAACCAAAAAGATTTTTGTGTTTTGTATTTCACATCTTGGATTTATAATCAAGGATTGGCCATTTTATCTTTACATAACATGTTTATGTACTTTGTTTAACTTGGATGAGCTTATTTATTGCACTTTACTAGTTTGAGCTTTGTAGTGCATGTTGTGTGGGAAGATGTTTATAGTTTTTGATCACATGATCTTGATCTTGAAATCATATGCTTTTGATTGTCGGACTTGTACTTAATGAGAAAGGCATAAATAACCATCTCACCACTGTTTACTAGCCAATCATGAACACCTTAGTACATATCATAAGATTTTGTACTTGAGAAAGTGTAGCACATGCACAAAAAGATCATAAGGTGTAGCCTCAGTTTAAATGCTAAAATTGGTATGTACATTATTGGGTTTTAATAGCTTCAAAATCAAATAAAATTTGTGTATACATTATCACGGCTAATTTAATAAGTTTCTGATAAAATAAAATTGGTGTGTATATTATGAGGCAAATCAAGAAACTTACATGATTGCAAGCTTTTATTCTAGGAGATGTGGGAGTTTTATGATGTAACTCTTTAGGTGATAGTCTCATTCAAATTTATGTGATGAATTTTGTAGAAATTGTGCTTGATTTCTATTTACATATCATCTCACATGTATCTCAAGTTTTTGCTAGTTGCACACATTACACAAGTTACTCGTTGCTAAACTTGGTATATGATATTGTGTGTGAATTTGTTTTAGCCATCCAAGATTATATGTTCCTTGATTTTGATGCAAAATATGTTTAATGTTTGAGTTTTGGAGACAAATTGGTTGAAACACTTGTTTCTGGAAGATTTGGGTTGAATTCAGGTGTTTTTAAAAAACTTTTAATTTCATACTCATGCATTTCATTCATGAAACATTATGCTTTGAGGAGTTTCTGCATTAAACTATTCTGTTTTTAAAAAATTTGATTTTTCCAGATTTTCGATCAATCGAATCTGTCTCTCGACCGATTGAAATTGCGATAAAAATTTTGGTTTGAATCTGCCTAGCTCGATCGATCGAAATTGAAAAAATTTCAGTTTCTAAGTTTTTGACCAAATTTTTTTTCATGCATCATTTATGTTTAGGATTCACATGCATTGCATTGTTTTTTGTATCCATCTTGCAGTTTTGCAGTCATATCTCTCATTGTTTTCATACATAACATACATACACTTTGCTAAATTGGGTACTCAACTTGATATAAAAATTGATTGATTAATTTTTGAGTTATGTACTTTTTAGTATATGCTATTTTATGTGTAAACTGCAGAAAATATTTTTCTTAAGAGAATATGATGGATAATCAATGTGCAAATATTTTCTCTACTCATGCAACTGTTTATGGGTCACATAGTGTCATGTTTGCATTTATTGAAAGAGAATATTTTTCTTCATGTGTATTCTCAACTTAATTTTTTTTAAGTTAGGTTTGTGTGTTTTTATTTGTCCCCACCTCCTAAATTTTCCCCAAAACTGTTTTTCCCAAAACTTATTTTGTTTTTCCTATTTTTATAGAGGGAGAATGGTTTTTTTAACCTTTGTTGTTCTTAGAGGGAGTTGTTGCTCTTCATAGGAGGAGTTGCCTCTATTCTCTATAGAGCTGGATTCATTTGTTTCCTTGATTCTCTATTTTCTCTTGACTTTTGTTGCGTATGTTTTCTGTTTACTCCTTGTTGGAGTTGTCAATACGTGACAAAAAGGGGGAGATTTAGATGAAATGTGGGAATCCAGTTTGTTTTGTTTAGGGGGAGTTAAAATTGTTTTTGAAAGGGGGAGACAATACATTTTTTATGTATCTAACTTAAGGGGAGAGTTAGTTTGCATATTTGTTATTTGCTTTAGTTTATTTTGTTTTACTTGTATTTTCCACACATGCGTTTATGTGTTTGTTGAGTGTTTCAAGAAATATACAAGTTGATTCAGTTGTGCTGCTGTCTACACTTGCAACTAATAGATAGTAGTTAGGTTGGATTTTTTGTGTTGGGCTATATTTTTGTAATGGGTTGTTTTTATGTAAACTTTAAGCAATTTTGTTTAGTTTGTGTTTTGTCACGGATTGCCAAAAGGGGAGTTTGTTGGGTTCTAAGATTTTAGATTTAAATGTATTAGAACTTCAATTTGTAACAAACCATGATCAAAACGTTTTAGTCTTGTTTAGACTTGCTCAAAGTATTTGCTTTTTATGTAAAGTTGGAATCGAGTTACTGCAGAATTTATTGTGTAATTCTGTCTGGCTCGATCGATCGAGAATTAGACTATATCGATCGAAAGTAGTGCAGATTGTTTTTCTGCAGAAATTTCCAACTAAGCCCAAGCCCATTTGACGTGTAGGGTTTTATGTTTTGTCTTAAGTATAAAAGGGAAAACCCTAGCCACGTTTTGGATATGCTCCATATGCTGTGTGTGTGAATCTTTTGTGAGATCAAGAGGTGGTTGCCTTCATACATACTTAGGGTTTCCAAGATTCGAGATTATGTCAAGAATTTGGTGATCAATTCAGTTGTAGATTCAAGAGCATAAAGATACACAAGCGGGAGTGCTTGAACTTGCTGGGAATCCAAGAAAGAAGTAGTCCGTAGACTCGGAGCTGTCACGTGATCGTGGTAGTAAGTTTCCTACTCAAGGTAGCAATAGGATGTTAGTGGTCTAAGTCGCTATTGTGTAAACTTCAATTCTTTCATAGTGGATTCAGTTTTACCTTGAGGATAGCTAGGTTAAATCCTCCCCAGGTTTTTTACCAGTTTGGTTTTCCTTGGTTATCATATTATTGTGTTTTTTATTTTCCGCACTTTACAATAATATGATATTTGCGTTAACCTAGACTTGATAATTTGACTAAGTAATCACTTGGCTAATTAACTAGATTAATCTAGTTGTGTTTTAAGGGGTCTAAAAACGTACATGTCCCACCAAATATGACAGATATTGATAATTTTTTCACACTTAAATTTCCAGATTCTGCCTAGATCTAAATCATCTGATCTCCATTTTTTTCCACTTTTATGTAGCCCCATAGACCTTTATTAAGAGTTCCTTTTTTTTTTTTTTTGGGGGGGGGAATAAAACCTCTTTTTCTTTCTATCTATTTAAATTATATTCCATGAAAAATTGATAGCTTATATGATTGTTCAATTTTAATAATACTTCTATTAGAAAAACTAATTCAATTAATTGCACACACCATGTGTCTGCTTAGAGACTTTTTGTGACATCTTATGTGAAACGATGAGTAGATACTGAAACTTAACGAGCAAAATGAAAAGGCATAATTGTTCGGTGTTTTTAAATGTATACATGATATTAATTTATATAACTACATGGCACAATAAAAAGTGATCAATAAAAAGTCAAACATTTCGCTTTTATGTTATATATAGATATGGGTTGGGCTTAATATAATTACCAAATTAAATTACAATGCATATTTAAATTACTATTTTCATGTGTGTCCTAATAAGTATTATTGTTTACTAAAAAAAAAATGGGGATGTTTATCCCACATTGGTTGTGTGTGTCTAGTGTCCACTGTTTATAACCCCAGTCTACAACTACAAAGGTTAGGCTCTTTTGTAGTTGTACTCTGGTTAAATAATGTATTATAAACCTAGTTTAAAACACTAATATTACTATTTTCATGTGTGTCCGAATAAGTATTACTGTTTACTCAAAAAAAAAAATTTCTTATCAAAGAAGTTCAAACTTGTTCATGACCTACTTGAACCAAATGAAACAATAGGTCTATAAGGTTGAATTTATTCAATCATGTGTTGGCTTTATTTTGTACCAAATTTGCTTGTAATTTAGCAATTAGATACCTTGTATTTAGGTGGGAATTATGTAGTGTGTGAGAGAGTGTGAAGAAATCTCAAGAGTGTGCAATTTAAGGGAGTCTCACAACTGGATCTCGTGACTGGCAAGTCACCAGAATGGCACACGTGTGAAGCATGCAGGGGGGAGCTGAAGGGTCACGCCAGCTGTAGCACTACAGGACAAAACTTCTAGTCTGGCCAGACAGTTAGCTCGCGACTTAAACTCGCGACTCGTTCCAGTCGCGAGCTCGAGTCACCAAAACACCCTATTTGGTTGTAACTGACTCTTCGCATTCCTCATACACCCTAATAAATACCTTATACCCGCAAAATGTAGAGAGCCTCCAGAGAGAATTTTGAGAGAGAAACCTTAGAGAAAAACAAGATTGACTCATCCACAATCTTCATATTTTGATCCTCCAAATTCCTCTACTCTTACCATCTCCATTGATATATCCTTTAAAGGTACATTAGCCAAATCCTTATCTCACCATACCCATATCTATGAGGAGGTTATTTGGTGCTTGGGAAGCAGTTCAGAAGGAACCAATTCATTTTGGTTGATGCAATGGGCTATTGCGGGATCTGGTAAGCAAGAGAAGACAAGATTTGGTGTAACCCTGTTGGAGCAAGAAGCTTGGAGGGCTTAGGTGCACTGGGTAGATTAGGCTTGGAGGGTCTTCTACTATTCATGTTTCTCAACTTCATTCTCTAGCGGATTATTGACCGCTTGGAGGGCGGCGAAGAGGTTTTACACCGAGTACTTCGGTTTCCTCTTCGATAACACATCGCCGTGTTATCTTTGTATTTGCATCTTTCTTCCCTTTCTCTTTACCTTTTAATTACTGTTGTGATTGTGATTAATTATGGTTTAGAGTGTGTTATCTGTTTGGGTTTAGTGTATATTCATATTCCGCACATATATTGTTTGATTATAAGCTTGTGTTGGTATTTTTATATTTGGGGGTCTAAACGTTCATAGGTGTTTTACACACTATTTGAACTTTCAAAGTCAATATTTCATTTATACTTATCTCTAATAAGGTACTTGAGAATATTTCAATTATCTTTGTATAGAATGCACCGCTTCGCAGAACCTCATGCTTTCCCACATAGGGTCTCTGCTTTATATATATATATATATATTTTATTAATGATTGGTTGTTAGAACAAGAAACCCCTCCTGTTAAACCCATTTTTGATGAGCTTGATCTTACTCATATTCAACAATATCTTGATGGTACTGTTAAAATAAGTTTTCAAAACAATCCACCTTTGAGGATCAACGAAGGAAGACATTCCTTTGCTGGATCTGAAAGTATTTCAAAAAGAGATCGTGAGATCAATGAATTTTTGAAAAAGAATTTGGAAACATCCTCTGATTTAAAGCTAAAAGGTATTTCAAGTGATAAATCCCAAATTAGCTCTGTTTACTATTCAACTAAACCTGAAACTTCCACTCCATTTAGTAAAACTACTAATGAAGATGAGGAAGACATTGTTTCTGTTACTCCATCTGATTTTGATTCTCCTATTGAAAATCCTCCTGTTTACCAAAATCAATTAAGAGTTTTGACTGTTTTAAATGATGATTTTGAAATTGATTGGGATTCTTTGTACAATGAGTTTATGCTTGCAGCAAACAAAACCAAGAGAAAATATTTCCAAAATAATTTTGCTCAATCTGACAAAGACCGTGTTAAAAGAAAATGGTTGGAAATGATGAATCAATTGAAAAAACATATTTTGTTTTTTGATTTTCTTGAAAACCATTATGTTCCAAATAATGAGGTTTCAAAACAACATCTAAATGTGATAAAGAAATCAAATTTTGTTAAGATTGATAAAACCATTATTAGGTCTAGTCATCCTCCTCTTGATTCAATTTTGATAACTACTAAGAAGGATGAAGTGACAAAAGAGGAAGTGAAGGCCTCTCCTTTCAAAATTGCTGATGATCAAACTCCTATTGTTAGCCTTATTGAACAAAACAATTTTACTAATCAATCTTTGCATATTATTGGTCAACAGCTTGACCGTATTGAAGAAAAAATTGTTGAAAAACCTGTTTATGAAAAACCTGTTTTTGAAAAATCTGTTTCTGTTAAGACTGAGAAACCTCTGATTGATTTACCCAGTCAAAGAGAAAAAGTTATGTTTAAAACTTCTCAGTCCAAGACTCTTGAAATTGTTGAAAAAATGCTTTCTGATTTAAAAGTTAAAACTGAGGGTACTTCTACAAGTACTCCAACTGCTCGAACTATTTCCAAAAAAGAAATTGTTTCTGAGGAAAATACAGATTCTGATACTGTTTCTTCTGTTTCTTCTGTCCCTGCAAAAAGAATCTTTGATGATGATTTCCCAGAAATTAAAAGATTTGTTGGGAACTCTAAACCCATGTCTTTTACAAAAAATTGGTATCCAAAACCTACTCCTCCTGATATGCAGTTTGAAGAGAGATCTTTTCAAACACAGTTTTCTGTCTCTGCTGATAAGCTCTATGAATGGAATATTGATGGTTTGTCTGAACAGGAAATCATTAATAAAATGAGTCACATGTCTATGGTTGGTATTGCTTATCAAAACAACCATGATCTTGATCAACCTGAAATTGTTAACTTGCTTCTTACTGGTTTTTCTGGTACTCTTCGTGGATGGTGGGATTCATACATCACCGAAGAATCCAAAGAGTCTATTAAACATGCTGTTAAAAAGAATGATGAAGGTTTGCCCATTTTTGATGAAAGTATTGGTCGTGGTATTCCTGATGGTGTTAACACCTTGATCTATACTATTCTCAAACATTTTGTTGGTACTCCATCCAATATTTCATCCCGTGTTTCTGATTATCTGAATAATTTGAGTTTTCCAACTATGTCTGATTACAGATGGTATCAAGATGTTTTTACTTCCAGGGTGATGCTCCGGAAAGATTGCCATAAGCCTTATTGGAAAGAAAAGTTTATTGACGGTCTGCCTCCTATCTTTGCTCATAAGGTAAAACAAGAATTAATAGGTAAAAATGATTCTATTGATTATGATAATTTAACTTATGGTGATATTTTCAGTACTATTAAAAAACTTGGTATTAATATGTGCAATGATGAAAAATTGTTAAAACACCAATTAAAGAATAAAAGAAAAGCTAAATATGAAATGGGAAATTTCTGTGAACAATATGGTCTGCCTCCTATTGCTCCTTCTAGGCAAAAAAGTAAAAAACATGATAAAAGCCATAAAAAATACAGAAATAACTTTATTAAACCTAATGATTTCTATACTAAGAAGAAAAATGTTTCTAAAAAACATGTTAAACAAAGACCAAGTAAAGGTAAATGCTTTAACTGTGGTAAACCTGGACACTTTAGTAAAGACTGTAAAGAAAAACCTGGTAAGTTAAAAAACAAGTTCAATATGTTAAACATTGATGATAATGTGCAAGAAGAATTATTCAGAATCCTTGAATCAAACACCCCGTCTGATTCTTTGGAAGATGATTTTTCTTCTTCATCTGATTCTTGCTATCAATCTGCTGATGATTCTTCTGATTCTCCTAATATTAAAATTGGTTGTAGAGATTCCTGTTGCAATGTTATTAATGCTCTCACCAAAGGTGAAGAAGATGAAAAATTGATAATTCAACTAATAAATCAAATTCAAAACCCTGAACTCCAGAGAGAATATTTGGATAGGTTTAAGAAAAACTTGATAAGAGATGAAAATGGTAAAAAACCAAAATCAACCATAAGTTTTGAAGAAACTTTGGAAAGATTTAATAAAAAGAAATCTAAAGAACTAACTGTTAATGATCTCCAAAATGAAATTCATATTGTTAAACACGAGATAAATGAATTAAAACATGAATTTAAAAGCATGAAAAGTGATAACCATAATCTCAAACAAGAATTAACAATGCTAAAACTTGATAAAGACCTTAATAAATCCAGTAACGAACAAAATGAGCACAGTGATGGAAATGATTCCAGTCAACAGGCTCTTCTTTCTGATAAAGGTACTCCTGATACTTTCGCTAATCCCCAACTTGCTTTTGTTAATAAATTATTTCCTCCAAAATGGTTTACAAAAGTTAAAATTGTTGTTTCTCCTGATTATCATTTCACTGTTATTGCTATGATTGATTCTGGTGCAGATATGAACTGTATCCAAGAAGGATTAATTCCCTCAAAATATTTTGAGAAATCTACTGAAAGATTGGTTTCTGCTAATGGTTCTCAAATGAAAATTAAGTATGAATTGAATAATGCTCAGGTGTGCCATGATAATGTTTGTTTCAAGATTCCTTCTGTTCTTGTCAAAAATATGACTGATAAGGTGATTCTTGGTCTGCCATTTATTAACGCTTTGTATCCCTTTCTTGTTGAACATGATGGAATTACTACTGATCCATTTGGACAGAAAGTAAAATTCAAATTTGCTTCAAAGTTTGAAATTGATATTGATAATCTGTCTTATAAGAAAGACTCTCCCATGAATGAACTTGTTCAAGAACTAATAATGAATTCTGATGATTTTCAAGGTAATTTTCATAACACCAAAATGTTAAAAACTATCCATTATCCTAACAATATTAATGATTCTTTGCAGGAATCGGATAATGATGCGTGGATAAATACCACTAATAAGTGGGACAACAAAAATATTCATATTTATACCACTAGTAAGTGGATTATTATGGAAAGGAAAAACAAGGGAAAAGCTCCTGCACAGGACTATTCTCAAAACAAAGGGTTCCCAGCGGGACGACCTTTTAAAATGCACGAAGGCGCATCTTCTGGTGTAAAACCCAGTGGATCAACATCCCTTCAAGGAGATGTCCCGGCAGAGGTGACATACTCTAATGGTGATATATTAATTGCTTTACAGGAAGTTTTGTCAAAAAATCTACAATTCCACAATGGAACCTATTCAGAATTACCAGATTCTATTAAATTCATTCTTGATAACCTTCAGTTTGCTTTTACCAAAAACCACAGTAATGTTTTTCACAAAACCCTTAGAGCCCTTGAAATCCACCTTGTTAACCTTACTGCTCAAAATGAGATTTATATGAGCCATTATGGTAACCTTATTCCAGAAAATGACCTTGCTTCATACATTGACTTTGTTCCAGAAAATAACCTTGTTTCAAAAAATGAGGCTCTTGTGAGCCGTCTTAAAGCCTACATTAGTCAACTCTTTGGCAAAGAGGAAATCCATTCGATGGATAAAAAGACTATAATGGGCACTGATTATGCTAGATTGAGTCTTAAGACCCAATCCATGTTAAGAAGTGCTGTTGCCAACTTGCCTTCAGATTTACAATCTCGTATTCTGGATAGCAAGGCTATGTCTAGGTCTTTTGACCTATGGTCCAAGTATTTCAGAAAACTTGTTACTGCTACTATTCCTAACCCTAATGAAATAGACGAAGGTGATAATGTCTTTGTTCAGCTTGAATGGGAAGATCACTTTAGGAGCAGTCTCAGAGTATATGAAAAGAAACATCCATTTCCTGGTCTCCTTATTAATTTTGATGATGGTTCATATTTCACTGATGAAGATTCAGATGATAGTGATGATGATGATCCTAATTCTAGCTAGCTTTCCCAAATGTTTGAATATGGCTTTGTTAGGTTTGTAAAGTTGACCAGTCATAAACAGGCCAGCCAACTTCCACAGATCATTCAGAATGCTATTAAAGGGTTTGAAAACTCTTCCACTAGACCTTTTGTTACTATTAGATGCTGGAGCACTTTACCAAAATGGGAGAAAAATAACTGGATGAATGTTAACCCCTCAAAGCATCTCATTCTCATTAATGGTTATACTCACCAAGGGCCATGGTTCAAGGGAAATTCTCAATTGTCCTTTAAAGATCCTTTTGGTCTTGCAAAATGCTGGAGAAATTATTTTAATAATCAAATTCATGAAGTTGCTCATGATCTATGGAAAAATTATCATTTCATAGGAAGCACAGGGAGAATTGCTGTTTTTGGTCCCAAACCCTATGCTGATGCCTTTGTTCACCTACAAACAAAAGATCATCCCAATCTAAACAGTCTTCTCATCCCGGGAAAAACTCCAAAGTTTGAGCCAATTTTATATTGCGGATTCTGTAATAAGTACGCTATTTACCATGAGCATATATGTGATTCTCCACGAGGTCCTTTTGATCCTTTTGATGGTTATCCCTCCGATGCTCCCTCTACTGATTGATGAGGTCACTACTATTTCAAGACTGGTACTACTTTATTTGTTTGGTTTGCACAAAAGCCAAAATATTTCACTGTCCTTGGCGAATATGTTGCGGAAAATCCGGTACTGATTCATAATACTCCGGATTTTGCGGAAGATTTTGATTCTCTTATTTGTCTAGCCTGCACAATGGCCAATGCTCCAATATTTACTACTGCTAGAAGCTGGTTTTCCACTATTATGATGCTTCCAAAGGGTCCCAAAGAATAATGTTCACGTGAAGACAACAAAATGCATGCTTATTAGTCCTTTTTATTGGTTTCTTTCCTATTGGTCTCTTTTGTCACTAAAGGACACCAATTATAAGGACTTGTCCCTACACTTATAGGGCTATTGCTGATCCATACGGAGGATTCCCATAATCTTGTAAGGATTCCTCACAAGATTGGGTCAAAAAGAGGAGAATTTCCAATTTTTACTATTCACCTGTCACTATTCATCTGTCACTATTCACTGTTACTGTTCATCCGTTACTGTTCATGACACTGTTCACTCCGAATTTTGCCTATTTAAGGGAGGTTGTCCCTTATGTTTTGGGGGCTTTCTCAAGCAAAGTTTTAGTTCAGAATTCTCTTCCCTTAGAACTCCTACTCTTAGGAAGCCTTCTTAGAGAAAGAATTCCTTGCTTCTACTACTACAACCTTGTTCACCTTTGTTCACTACAAGCCTTGTAATCCTACAAACCTTGTAACTAGGACTAGTTCAAGCTTTGTAACTGTTAACCTGTAACTGTTGAGATCTTGTATTCACTACTACTACTGTAAGTGTTTATCCTACTTTCAATAAGAAGTATTTTCAGTTGATGGCGGTAGAACTAGTTTAAGCTAGTTCTATGTTCATTACTTTACTTGTTGCTACCACCACCTTGGACGGATTACCGCCATACTGGATGGTTCTAAATTGCTTTCACTTATTTTGAACTATTGTCCTTATTTACTTTGAATTATTTTGATATATACTGCTTGGCTGGTTCTACCGCCTTATTATTGTTTTTACTTTCAAGTTACTTTCATTATTTCCATTTACAATATTACTGTGCTTCCGTCTCTCTTCCCATCAACTGTGCGTCCCCTTTCCCCTTTATGGTATCAGAGCCACTCTTTTCTGGCCGGTGGTAGTGTGGTTGTGTTCTTTGTCTCTTGTCCGTGTCTACCCAAACGCTTGATATTCCGTTGTTGTGTTCCCTTCTTACCGTCGTTGGCGCCACCCTAGTCGTAAAGTAAAGTCCTAGAACCTAGCTGTAAGGCCCGTTTGAGCCAAGAGAGGGCGTGTAGGGCATGAGAGGTATAAGGTTGGTTAGGGTATGTGTTACGAAATGCAACGGTTGTGAGAAAAACATGATAACTGAGTGTTGAACCTAGGATAGTATGGATAAGTCGTGGAGATCCAACTCCTCTATCAGCTCCAGGACTAGTTGTCCTCCTGATATTGTAAATGAAGAAGATCACACTATTGATGATAATGAGTTGATCCCTGATTTTCGTAAATGGACTATTCCTAAAGTTGATACTAAAACTATTTATAAAACTAGTTTTGTTGAAAGTGTTTTTCATTCTGCTTACAAAGCTAGAACTGTTGAACAAATTTTCTCTATTTCAAGAATTCATGAAAAATGCTGTTTGTTTACTAAAAAGAATATTAATGACTTCCTTGCTGCTAAAAAATTCAGTTATTTGCATATTGGTATGGTTCAAGTTGCTATTAAACCGCTTACTCGAAAGGGTATTAATGCTTCTGTTCTCATGTGTTTACGAGATGCTAGATTTAAGATTTTTAAAGATAGCATTCTTGGTATGATCACTGCTTCTATGTATGATGGTCCTGTTTATTTTAACCGTTATCCTGATCTTACTCTTGCTTTGGATGATCCTAATATTGTTAAAGCTTTGACATTGAATATTGCTTCATCTGGTTATCACATGGAAGAGGGTAGTAAGCCTTTTGCTTTGATCTACCGCATTTATTATAAACTTATGGGTACTCAAATGAATCCTTGTGCTATGATTCCTAGAGAACCTTCGGGTAAAACCATGTTAATTCAATGTTCAACTCCTGATGCTAAAATTCAAGTTCCAAAAATGATTCAATGGCAAGATGTTAAACTTCCTAATGATTGGTTGTTAGAACAAGAAACCCCTCATGTTAAACCCCTCCTGTGTCCCCTTCCCCCTTTATGGTATCAGAGCCACTCTTTTCTGGCCGGTGGTAGTGTGGTTGTGTTCTTTTCATATACTCTGAGACTGCTCCCAAAGTGATCTTCCTATTCAAGCTGAACAAAGACATTATCACCTTCGTCTATTTCATTAGGGTCAGGAATAGTAGCAGTAACAAGTTTTCTGAAATACTTGGACCATAGGTCAAAAGACCTAGACATAGCCTTGCTATCCAGAATACGAGATTGTAAATCTGAAGGCAAGTTGGCAACAGCACTTCTTAACATGGATTGGGTCTTAAGACTCAATCTAGCATAATCAATGCCCATTATAGTCTTTTTATCCATCGAATGGATTTCCTCTTTGCCAAAGAGTTGACTAATGTAGGCTTTAAGACGGCTCACAAGAGCCTCATTTTTTGAAACAAGGTTATTTTCTGGAACAAAGTCAATGTTTGAAGCAAGGTCATTTTCTGGAATAAGGTTACCATAATGGCTCATATAAATCTCATTTTGAGCAGTAAGGTTAACAAGGTGGATTTCAAGGGCTCTAAGGGTTTTGTGAAAAACATTACTGTGGTTTTTGGTAAAAGCAAACTGAAGGTTATCAAGAATGAATTTAATAGAATCTGGTAATTCTGAATAGGTTCCATTGTGGAATTGTAGATTTTTTGACAAAACTTCCTGTAAAGCAATTAATATATCACCATTAGAGTATGTCACCTCTGCCGAGACATCTCCTTGAAGGGATGTTGATCCACTGGGTTTTACACCAGAAGATGCGCCTTCATGCATTTTAAAAGGTCGTCCCGCTGGGAACCCTTTGTTTTGAGAATAGTCCTGTGCAGGAGCTTTTCCCTTGTTTTTCCTTTCCATAATAATCCACTTACTAGTGGTATAAATATGAATATTTTTGTTGTCCCACTTATTAGTGGTATTTATCCACGCATCATTATCCGATTCCTGCAAAGAATCATTAATATTGTTAGGATAATGGATAGTTTTTAACATTTTGGTGTTATGAAAATTACCTTGAAAATCATCAGAATTCATTATTAGTTCTTGAACAAGTTCATTCATGGGAGAGTCTTTCTTATAAGACAAATTATCAATATCAATTTCAAACTTTGAAGCAAATTTGAATTTTACTTTCTGTCCAAATGGATCAGTAGTAATTCCATCATGTTCAACAAGAAAGGGATACAAAGCGTTAATAAATGGCAGACCAAGAATCACCTTATCAGTCATATTTTTGACAAGAACAGAAGGAATCTTGAAACAAACATTATCATGGCACACCTGAGCATTATTCAATTCATACTTAATTTTCATTTGAGAACCATTAGCAGAAACCAATCTTTCAGTAGATTTCTCAAAATATTTTGAGGGAATTAATCCTTCTTGGATACAGTTCATATCTGCACCAGAATCAATCATAGCAATAACAGTGAAATGATAATCAGGAGAAACAACAATTTTAACTTTTGTAAACCATTTTGGAGGAAATAATTTATTAACAAAAGCAAGTTGGGGATTAGCGAAAGTATCAGGAGTACCTTTATCAGAAAGAAGAGCCTGTTGACTGGAATCATTTCCATCACTGTGCTCATTTTGTTCGTTACTGGATTTATTAAGGTCTTTATCAAGTTTTAGCATTGTTAATTCTTGTTTGAGATTATGGTTATCACTTTTCATGCTTTTAAATTCATGTTTTAATTCATTTATCTCGTGTTTAACAATATGAATTTCATTTTGGAGATCATTAACAGTTAGTTCTTTAGATTTCTTTTTATTAAATCTTTCCAAAGTTTCTTCAAAACTTATGGTTGATTTTGGTTTTTTACCATTTTCATCTCTTATCAAGTTTTTCTTAAACCTATCCAAATATTCTCTCTGGAGTTCAGGGTTTTGAATTTGATTTATTAGCTGAATTATCAATTTTTCATCTTCTTCACCTTTGGTGAGAGCATTAATAACATTGCAACAGGAATCTCTACAACCAATTTTAATATTAGGAGAATCAGAAGAATCATCAGCAGATTGATAGCAAGAATCAGATGAAGAAGAAAAATCATCTTCCAAAGAATCAAACGGGGTGTTTGATTCAAGGATTCTGAATAATTCTTCTTGCACATTATCATCAATGTTTAACATATTGAACTTGTTTTTTAACTTACCAGGTTTTTCTTTACAGTCTTTACTAAAGTGTCCAGGTTTACCACAGTTAAAGCATTTACCTTTACTTGGTCTTTGTTTAACATGTTTTTTAGAAACATTTTTCTTCTTAGTATAGAAATCATTAGGTTTAATAAAGTTATTTCTGTATTTTTTATGGCTTTTATCATGTTTTTTACTTTTTTGCCTAGAAGGAGCAATAGGAGGCAGACCATATTGTTCACAGAAATTTCCCATTTCATATTTAGCTTTTCTTTTATTCTTTAATTGGTGTTTTAACAATTTTTCATCATTGCACATATTAATACCAAGTTTTTTAATAGTACTGAAAATATCACCATAAGTTAAATTATCATAATCAATAGAATCATTTTTACCCATTAATTCTTGTTTTACCTTATGAGCAAAGATAGGAGGCAGACTGTCAATAAACTTTTCTTTCCAATAAGGCTTATGGCAATCTTTCCGGAGCATCACCCTGGAAGTAAAAACATCTTGATACCATCTGTAATCAGACATAGTTGGACAACTCAAATTATTCAGATAATCAGAAACACGGGATGAAATATTGGATGGAGTACCAACAAAATGTTTGAGAATAGTATAGATCAAGGTGTTAACACCATTAGGAATACCACGACCAATACTTTCATCAAAAATGGGCAAACCTTCATCATTCTTTTTAACAGCATGTTTAATAGACTCTTTGGATTCTTCGGTGATGTATGAATCCCACCTGTATATATATATATATATATATATATATATATATATATATATATATATTGATATTGTTTGAATGTAAAATGAATTATGTTTCCAAGGAAAAAAAATGTACAAAGTTTATAACACTTTCAAATAACAAATATAAAAAGCTTAATTTAGAAATTTTAATATATTATATCAACTGTATTTTGTTAGAAAATAATCACATTATTTTAAGAAGGGTTTAAGTCAAATGGAAATTTACTGTACCTAGGTGTTAAATACAAAAAACCTTATTTAAATGAAAGTGAGAGAGAGAAAGACTTGAGTGGTAAAAGAAAGAACAAAGAAAGAATATTTAAATGAAGAGATAAAAGAATAGAGTATTTAATATTAGATGTATTGTAAAGTGGAGTGTTAAAATAAATAAAATAACTATTTGAGTTACTAAAAGCTAAATTTTTAGCACCTTTGATGTGAATGCCCTCTTAGAGCATTCACACCAGCATGCCATATGTCTTATGTTGGTCTATTTTACCATTAAAGCACAAAAAAAGGCCATTACCCGGTATTGTAATTGTAAAAATTTTTACAATTGTGCTACAATAGCATCTTATTTATATGATGCTACTGTAGCAAAATGGTATTTCTAAAAACTATTTTTTAATTGTCTCTCTCATACTTTTTATTAAGAACTCCAACAAACTTTCTCTCTCATTATTTCTTTTCTTTCTTCTATATATCTTCCTTCTCTCTCTCATTCAACTCTCCTCTCTTCAGACTCAAAACCCCATAGCCACTACACCATGACCTGACCCACTGTCACCGGCCATGGCAAGCCACCACCCATTCATTATTTTTCTTCTCTCTCTCATTGCAAATTAATGTGGTGGCATGGAGATCGACGTTTGGGGTTTGGCACAGAGATCGGTGTTTGGGTGTGGTGTGGAGACCGGTGTTGGGGTGTGGCGTGGAGATCGTCGTTGACTTTGGAAAGATGGGAAAAAGTTTATTTTCTTCCTTACTTTATGTCTTGCACCATGTTATAGTATATTGTGTTGTTTGGTAATTCCTAGTGTGAGATTGGGCATGAAATTTATGATATAAAAAGGGTAGGAGGTTGGTTTTGGACTATTTGGTGCTAGGTTCTGTGAGAAGGACGATGTTTCAATTGGGATTAATAGAATATGGTGCGATTTGTTCATTTATGGGTTTTGTTTGGTTCCAATTTTGGTGATATTGTTGGATTGGTGTGGGTCCGATTTTGCTGGATTTTTGTTAGTCATTTGTGGGTTTTGTTTTGGCAGTGGTGGATGGTGGGTGATGGGCAGTGAGGCAGGGGTGGTTTGTTTGAGTTTTGTAGCCTTTTGGACAGTGGAGGTGGTAGTAACAGGTGGTTTCAGTGGAAGAGAGACAGAGGAAGAGAGGTAAAAATTAGAGAGAGAAGAGAGATGGGAGAGAATACATATGATTTTGAGATATATTATTTTATTGTGTAGATATATTATTTTAATTTGTTGTATGATAAAATAAAAGTTGGGATGTTGGGTGAGTTGTAAAATGGTGTGGTATAAATGATAAAGTAACTTTTGAGATGGTGAAATGCAATTTTTTTTAGAAACCAGATGTGAATGCTCTTATAGCCCATTCTAGAAAATCTAAAAATGAACAAAATACCCATAATTTTAGGACACCTAATTAAATTTGAACCTACAACTTTCAAACCTAAACAACTTTAATACAATTAAAACTCAAAAAAAAAAAAATGCTTTAAATAAAAAAATTTCAATTCTCATACTATGGCATGCATCTCAAACTCTGATGATAGGCCAAAAACATATTGACCCCTTGTGATGAATTAATTGATTAATTAGCTAAGTTTATTAATTAATCAAATTAACATGCAAAGCGCGTGGTAACACAAACAAATCACCAATTAAACTAAGTATGCAGCGGAAATTAAATTGACACGATGATTTGTTTTCAAATGGAGAAAACCTACACGGCAAAAACCCCACCAGGTGATTTTAAGGTCACCACTCCCGAGAATCCACTATTTTCAAAACAAGCAGTTACAAGTAAAGTAATCCCAATATCTTATACCAACTTACAGTTGAACCCTTACCCTAATACCCAATTGGACTTGTTCTGTAGTGACAATCTCTCCTTTTAATGCACAGATCCCAGTACGCGACTTCAATCACTTGAGATTGAACTTGAAAGCTCGGATTTGGGGTAAAACCCAAGAGCTTGTTCAGACCCCCAAATAAAAAATAAGGCTAGATTACTTTTATTCTAACTTATACCAAGTGCGGAATAAGAGTAAACATGCGCAATGAACCGATAACACTATCCTAAGCCATATTCATCCATCATTAACAATAAAATAAAAGCTTAAAGAGTAGGGAAGAGAGATGCCAACACAAGATAACACCGAGACGTGTTATCGAAAAGGAAACCGAAGAACTCGGCGAAAAACCTCTTCGCGACCCTTCAAGTCGAAATCGATCCACTAGAGAATAAAGTTGGAGTACACAAATAACAAAAGACCCTTCAAGCCTAGTCTACCCCATGTGCTTGAGCCCTCCAAGCTCTTGCTACCAACGGACTTCTCAGAATCTTGTCTTCTCTAGCTTTACGGATCCCGCAATTTAGTCCGATTGCAATCGCCAATGAATGGCTCCTTCCAATACTTCCCAACAGCACCAAAATCTCACTTGACATTCAGAATTGGTGCGGTAAGTGTTTGAGCTAACAACTTCTCATGGATCTAGAGATGGAAAGGTAGGAATTGAGAAAAACCACAAGAAAATATGTAGATGATTGTGGGTATAACAATCTCTAACTCTCAAGTGTATTTGCTAAGGTTTTCTCTCTAAAAAGCACTCCTTACAATTTGTGGGTAATGAAGGTATTTATAGTGTGGGTAAAGAATTTGGCAAAGCAACACAACTTTTTACCAAACAAAAAGTTTCACGGGTCCTTCGCGGGTTAGCCCTTTTTGTGAAACACTCACGAATCTGACAGCCTAGCATGACTCTTTAGCTTCCAGTCATGTGCTCCACACATGGTCTTTTCACAAGTTGCTTCTCGCAAGCTAGTCGCGAAGTCCACTAATTCATCTTTTGAAGCCTCATTCTTCACCAATCTCTCACACTCATCCCTTACAAATAAACCCACATACATATAGGGAAAATGATTGAAGAAATTATAATCAAATTTGGCACGGAATTAAAGCCAACACAATTTAGTTGGAAATCACAACTATACAGAACTTATCATTTCATTCACCATCCCTATTATATATTGGGGAGGAGATGGTCATAAAAGAAATGTGTAAAATGTATTCTTATAGCAGGATCTTCTAGCATATTTTGAATTCCAAAAAGGGCCTGTTTTGGTTCTCCCTATCATGTGTGTGATCTTATATGAAATCCATCACAAGGGAGGCCATAAATAACTCATCAGCTTAAGGGAATGGATGGTCCATTGTTCAGAAATCATGGAACAATTCCCCTCCAACCCCCCCCCCCCCTCTCATTGGTTCGGAATGTGGACTTCTTGATTACATTCTATACACAGGCAAATAGAATCACTCAAATCCATTGAGACAACCAAATGAACCCTGAAGCAACATACTTCATCTTGGATGAAGTGTGTTGTTTTTTATTGAAAACTTTTGTAGGAATTGGGTCTTTGCATTTTCACTATCTTGTCCTTGTACACGTAAGGGCATGTTCATTGCTATTTCTGGTCCAATTCCATTTAGCTGTATTGTTATTATAATAGCATGTATACATATTTTAATTGAAACTACGAAAGTACTATATGATATAAAAGTTAGAAGTTTGGGGAGGTTGTTAGGGGGAATTTCTGGTTTGGTTTGATGGCCTGGCGACTGGACTTTCCCTCTCCCTAGCGGGCTCCTTTTATTGGGGTGGGGGTTTGCAGAAAGTGGAATTTGACCTTGTCAATATCCTTTAGATTTTCCCTTTAGTAAAAATTATTCAGGTTAACACTTAACAAAAAAAAAATCTTGATAACTATCTAATGATGCTCAACCATTTGATGTTTAGGCTAAGAAACATGCCTATGAAATGATCCAATTGTTATAGAGTGCATATCTTGGAAATATATTTAGAAAAGAGGAAAACTATTTAATTGGTTAATATGCGGTTCCATCACCCTTCCAGTTGTGAAGAATCTTCAAAGAATGTAGGAAATAGTTTAAAGTGTCCAATTAGTTTGGTGTTCTGATTACAGTGATGGATGGGATACTAAATGGGATACTATGTGCAGAAACTTTCGCTATTAGTTACTGAGGCATACAAGGATGCACATCAGAAGAGTGTCCAGGACATGAGAATTTCAATTTTTTGTATTCGAAACTCTTCTTCCACCTTTGCTAATTGCTATTGTAAAGTTATGGTTTTTACATAACATTTATGTTGGCGTTATTCCATGACAAAAAGTGTTGTAATTTCATTAATTTATTTCCTTATATTTTGCAGGATTTAATTATGAATGTTCAAATAGTGTGTAAAACATCAATGAACGTTTAGACCCCCAAATATAAAATAACCAACACAAGCTTATAATCAAACAATGTATGTGTGGAATATGAATATAAGCTAAAACAGAATTGGTAAAACACTCTAAACCGAAATTAATCACAACCACAGCAGTAATCAATAGGTAAAGAGTAAGGAAAGAGAGATGCAAACACAAAGATAACACGGCGATGTGTTATTGAAGAGGAAACCGAAGTACTCGGCGAAAAACCTCTCCGCCGCCCTCCAAGCGGTCAATAATCCACTAGAGAATAAAGTTGGGATATATGAATAGTAGAAGACCCTCCAAGCCTAATCTACCCAGTGCACCTAAGCCCTCCAAGCTTCTTACTCCAATAGGGTTATGCCGAACCTTGTCTTCTCTAGCTTACCGGATCCCGCAATCGCCTATTGCATCAACCAAAATGAATTGGTCCCTTTTGAACTGCTTCCCAAGCACCAAAATACCTCCTCACTGATATGGGTATGGTAAGATAAGGATTTGGCTAAATGTACCTCTCAAGGATATGTCAATGGAGAGGGTGAGAGTAGAGGAATTTGGAGAATCAAAGATGAAGATTGTGGATGAGTTAATCTTGTTTTTCTTTAGGGTTTCTCTCTTAAAATTCTCTCTGGAAGCTCTCTACATTTTGTGGGTATAAGGGTATTTATAGTGGTGTGTATGAGGAATGCGAAAAGTCATGTTTAGGGCATTCTGGTGACTCAAGCTCGCGACTAGAACGAGTCGCGAGCTAACTGTCTGGCCAAACTGGAAGTTTTGTCCTATAGTGCTCCAGCTGGCATGACCCTTTAGCTCTCCCTGCATGCTTCACACGTGTGCCATTCTTGCGAGTTGCCAGTTGCAAACCAATCGCAAGATCCAGTCGCGGGACTCCTTTGAATTGCACACTTCTTAAGTTTTCTTCACACTCTTTCACACACTACCCTAACATAATTCCCATCTAAATACAGGGTATCTAATTGCTAAATTACAAGCAAATTTGGCACGGAATAAAGCCAACACATGATTGAATAAATTCAACCTTACAAATTATAATGGGTTTAGTATTAAGTTGGTGAAGATTTTACAAGACAGTTGATCTCGTGACTGGCTCGGGACTCAGAACCCGCAAAAGGTCATGTGAAGAGCACATGTGGAAGTTCAAGAGTTAGTGTATCTCGCAACTTGGCCAACCTGCGAGATGCATTGACCAGCTAGATTTTTGTGTCACTTTCCTACACTTCACTCACAATATAAATACCTTCATTACCCATAAAATTATTGGTAGGCTATTCAGAAGAAAACTCTAGAGAAGTTTCTACAACACTCACCTTTTAGAGAGAGCTACTTATCATCAAGTAAGAATTCTTTTGTAGTCTCTTCTTCTTCCCCTCTCCCATTGTCATACATTGAGAGGAGATTTGTACCCAAATACAAGCCACACACATTTAGAGTGTAGATAGTGTTTTGGAGCTTGAGAAGCATTGGGTCTTTACCAAAATAAGCCAGTGAGGCCTGACAGTGCAATCGGGCAGTATTGCGGGATCTAGGAAACTAGTGAAGACATGGTTCGGTGAAGTCTGTTAGTAGCTAGAGTTTGGAAGGCTCAAGTACTTTTGGTAGATTAGGCTTAGAAGGTCTTTTTGATTTCCTTGTACTCCAACTTATTCACTAATGGATCATTTCAGTTTGGAGGGCCATAAACAAGGATGGACCCAAGTAGGGGCCCGAGCCCCCTCAGGTCCAATTTTTTTTTTTTTTTTTTTAGTTATTATATATTTTATTTTTGTAGTTAGGCCTCCCTTCCAAAATCTTAGGCCTCCTCCTTAATCAGCCTAACTAGCCTAACCCAAATAACAACTATCTAACCCAAAAACTTAACAAAAACATTCACAATGGTGATTGTATTCTAGCCAAAAAAAAAAAAAACTATTTTACCACCAAAGAATCAAAAAATCATGTTGATAGGGAATATTTTCACTAGTTAGAAAATTTTTCCTAACACCCTAGAGTCTTCGGTCACCAAAAGCATCATGAGCTTACCAAAAGAATTTTCAGTCACCAAAAGTATGGTCGGTCATGAAGGGAGCGTGACACCGCGCGACACGCTCCGCCCTGACGGTCGTCACGTACCAAGGGGTCGTCAGGTACCTTCCCTAACACTACGTGACACGCTCTGCCTTAGGGGTCGTCAGGGACCCAGTGCTCATCAGGTACC
The DNA here is from genome assembly GCA_028535165.1 of Quercus tomentella. Taxonomy (NCBI): domain Eukaryota; kingdom Viridiplantae; phylum Streptophyta; class Magnoliopsida; order Fagales; family Fagaceae; genus Quercus; species Quercus tomentella. The sequence continues at coordinate 87,037,815 of JAPQVY010000155.1, read as the reverse complement.
TTCCTTGACACCACCCGACACGCTTTGCCTTGACAGTCATTACGTATCAAGGGGTCGTTAGGTACCCTACTCATCGCCCAGAACATGCAAACGACCAACTATACTCGTCGAATCAACAAACTAGCACACTAATAAGGATATTTCCGTCCAATAAAGTTCGAGCACTTTGACCTATCAGGATGGAATACTCCATCACTGACCCATTGATAGGAATAAATCCCAAAGCAGACGGATCCTATAGATAGAGTTAGTCATTGGCGACAGTGTTGTCAAAAGAGACAGTCTAGTTAGCCTGTTAGTCAAAGAACAGGTAGAAGGAATCCTGCCCCGGACGGAAGGGCAAAGAGACGAGCGGACTCTTTAAGGTGTATGGATTGAAGGGAGACGGGTGTCAAAGTCACGTGGCACCTACGTGGCCTAAGTGGTCTCCAATGATCCTAATATGGAAATGCCTTGCATTCTGCGCCCAACTATAATTAGAAGAATCCTTACAAGGAAAGAATCCTATAATATATGAGCATTAATGAAGATCTTCCCTATAAGGAAATGTCTTGCGCCCCACGCTTGACCTTAACCAAGGAGACTCCTACAAGGAAAGGATTCTGTAAGATACGCAAAATAAAGAGTTTCTCTCCTACAAGGAAACATCTTCTTAATCAAGGCACGGATGTCAACCCTACGCTACTATAAAAACCCCAAGACTCTCACAAATCAAGGTACGCACAATTTCTCTAAAGCATAAACTCTCAAGCATTGTTGGAGCTCTCTTCTGACTTAACCTTCGGAGGGTCTTTGGCCGGTACCCCACCGGTGCCCTTTGATTGGTTCTTCTCTTTTGTTCTTCAGGTGCACCCATTGACGTGTGTGGACGATCAACTCACTGACGATTTTTTGTGCATCATCAAATGTGTTATTAGAAAAGCTAAAGCTAAATTTTTTACAATTACAGTAAACTAGTATAAATACCAGTTGACTATAGCAAATTGTTAAAAATAAAATACAATATTTTATTAAGATTATATCTTTTCCTTCAATTAAAAAACTCCAATTCTCTCTCTTCCTTTATTATTTTAATGAGTTGTTTATATTAGTATAAATGAAGTGATAAAAAAAATATATTGTAGAACTTTTGATATTGGGTATATTGCAAAGTGAGGTGATAAAATAGATAAAGTTGCTTTTTGAGGTGTTAAAAGCTAAAATTTTTAACACCACCACTATGAATGCTCTAACTTCAACCAAAAAAAAAAAAAATCCTAGCCAGCCTAGTATTAAAAAAAAACATTATTTTGTTTTTGTTTTTGTCTTTATTTGTAAATGATTGCATCTTAATATATTTAGAAATAACGATTTTGTGTATTTATAATTTTTTTTAATACTATATGTATACCTATTTGGAGTTTTTTTTCTTTTTTTTTTTCTTTATACTCCGGCCCTCGCTAACTTAAAATCCTAGGTTCGTCCCTAGCCGCGGAGAGGTTTTTATGCCGAGTTTTAGGTTTTCCTCTTCAATAACACATCACCGTGTTATCTTGGGTTTGAGTCTCTTATTTCTACTACCCTTTACCTTTTAGCATTGCATCTATTTTTTCATCCATGCAATTGTTGAATGCTTTGATTAATTAATTTGCTAACCACGTATATTCCGCATTGTGTTAAGCCTAAAATTAATCAAAACGCAATTAAAAATTAGGGGTCTAAACTAGCTCTAGTCATTAGATTATCAAGCTTTCAACTATTGAAAGGTCGAAAATGTGTTAAAACACAAGAGCTATTTAGATCCCCAAATTAAAGTTACGGCTCGGTTGATTTTACTCTAACTTAAACTAAGTGCGAAATAGAATAAATGCAAGTGGATAAACAAATAAACTACTCTAACCCATATTCATTACTACACTGCAGTAAAATGAAAGTTAAAAGAGTAAGAAAAAAGAATGCAAATACAAGATAACACGCCGATGTGTTATCAAAAAGGAAACCGAAGAACTCGGCGAAAAACCTCTCTGCCGCCCTCCAAGCAGTAAATCGATCCACTAGACAATCAGTTGGGATACACGAATAGCAAGAGACCCTCCAATCCTAATCGACCCAATTAGCTGTGCACATGCTTCACTTCACGGGAAGCCTTCTCGCGAGCTACCTGCAAAAACTTCTTTAGTCTTCAATTGCCTTGAGTCTTCACACTCTCTCTCTTACACACAACCCTTACAAATAAATCCCACATAAAATACAGGGTACATAAGATTGAACATAATTACAATCAAATTTGGCACAGAATTAAAGCCAACACAAAATAGTTGTAAATCACAACTTTACTTTCTCCCCCTTTGGCTATTCCATGACAAAACCCCTAAAACAAACTCTAGACTTAAACATGAGTTTGGGAACAATGGCAAAACTCACTCACACCTAATCTAGAAGCTGTGAAGCACTTGCATGTATATACTTGTAACCTGAAACACTCGCACACAAACAAAACTTTCATTAAGCTTATGACAAGTTGAATACATGGTATGTATATACGCAAGTAAAGTGCGATCAAGGTAATAAGCACTATATAAACAATTAAGCATAACTTGATCATACAAGAACAGTCATTAAAAAATAACTACAATGAACATTTGAACATTTAGCTAGTAAATGATCATCCAGACACGCAATGCAATTGAGACCAACACGAGGATCAATTGCATGTCCAACACACAACCAATGCAAAATACAAGAAGTATTTGCATCAAGGATACAAAATCCTACAAGGGTACAAGTGTGTAGTACTCAAGATAGTTTAGCAACATCTAAAAGTACAAAAAAAAAAAAAAAAAAAAAAAAAAAAAAAAAAAAGCTACAAAGCAATGAAATAAACACAAGTACTAAATATTAAACTGAACATAAAACCAATGTACTTAAGCTTTAAAGGAAAGCAATAAAAACTATCCAAAAGTTGTAAAAACAAATAAAGTTTAAACCAAACAAAAAAAATAAAACCATAAACCACCAACAATAAACCAATGACTATGTTTTGCTCCCCCTCAACTGTGCAAACTCCCCCTCAGAATTTTCTCCCCCTTTTTGACCGAAATGGCCAAAGAGGTTAGAACTACTCTGACTTTGAATCGGATCCCTGCTCCATCGACATATACTCAATCTGTAAAGATAGTGCAGTAATCTGCCCCTAGATGTATGGGAACTGATCGGAGGTATGCTACACATGAGATTCGAGCATGCCATACATCTGCTCTATCCGGGCCATGAGACGATCCAGACGATCGGGTCCTCGTGCTTGTGCTTGGAAGGATGGTTGAGTAGAACTTTCTGGTGCTGAGGTGAATCTGTCAATCTCTTCTTCGGTATCTCCACCCTTTTCCTCAACATTATCGCTCGGTATTTAAGAGACGCTGGTTTTGGGTCCGGTGATGTGAGCCCTGCTTCTAGTCACAGTGTTAGCACCAATGGGATAATCTCTTGGCACAGTGGTGAGACCGCTCGAAATCTTGAGCCTTGTCTTTGCAATGAAGCCCATGATGAGAGTGGGGAATGGCATGATTGTCCTTGTGTTCCTTTTGGTGATGCTCTTGGTCAGGAGGTGGAATATATGTCCACAAATGTCGATCTCTTTATGTGTGTAGAGATCGTATAAGAAAATTGTCCTCGGAGCAGACAATGTTGTCAAGTTGGTGACCGGATACAAGTTATGGATCATGACATATGCTAATGTCCTCATCTCCATGTTGAATGGAATGGTATTCATTGACTTCTTGTGTAGCGAGCCGCCAAGAACCTCTACCATTGGCTCAATAAAGTCCAATCGATCATCGTATTGCATGGTAATCGGCTGAGAAGTTGGACGAACTTTGAGGAATTCTTGGATTGAGTCCTTTGTAATCACAAATTACTTGTGACGCACCCAGTAGTTAATGTGGTCTCCATCCACACTAGCATTCGAAAAGAACTCTTTGATGATTTCTGTGTACATATTGCCACTTGGATTCAGCAGCTTTGTCCACGTCCTCTCCTTGAACACATCAGGGATGGAAGTGTCCTTAAGAGTATCCAATCGAACAACCCTTTCCATAATGATTGTTGCTCGTTTGTAGCAATCATTGTAAGCCATGTCTGCCTCAATGGACTTGAAGTTGTCGGAGTCCGTGCGAGGATTCTTGGAGGATTTCTTGGAAGCAGAGTGTTTGGTGGGAGACATCTGCATAAGTGAACACAAAAAAAAAAAAAAAAAAAAAAAAGGCGCAAAAACACAAAAACAGAACACAAACTTGATTAGTGTCAAGTTAGTCTAAAACATAAGCACAAAGACTTAAAACAGAGAACAACAATGTCAAATGAACATGGTTTAAGTGCTAAAACCTGTAATTATCATTAAAATGCAAAAGAAATGACAATTGTGCATATGTGTGCATCTAGTGTGCATGTGGTGTGCATGAGGTGTGCCTAAGAGATGCATGACAAGGCATGGATAGGCACAATTGGGTCAAAGTGTGTAAAACACACACCCAATGATCAAAAAATGTTACATAAGTTCAATCATGGGTAATCCCAAAATTTGGAACTCATCGGAGTCCAAAACAACACAAAAATGCCACTTGAGCATTTTGTCAAACACTTGATATGCAACACTACATTTAACATGTGAACAATGCATGATCATGTGAAAATATGCCTAAATACAAGTTAAAATTGCCACATGGGGCCAACACAGATACAAACAAGTCACATGGGGCAAAGCCCAATCAACAATTTTAAGAAATTTTGACAAAAACCAACTTTCCCAACCCTTTTTTCAAAAATCCCCAAATCAATGAAACATAGAAAAATCTCTGCATAATCTAAGTAAAAGAGTAAAAAGATTTTTGAAAAACATACCTTAATGATGATTTTGCAGAGTTTGATCTTGAAATTGATGGGGTTTTGAGTGAAAATCAATTTGGGTTTGAAAGAGGCACGAGGAAGGTGAAGAGAGGGAACTCAAGTATGTTTTAAAAAACTATCACATCAGCCCTATAAAACTGAAAACACACATTTTTCGCGGGTTAGATACTCGCGAAAAACACCTCTAAAGCACAAAACCTTTCGCGGGAAGCCTTTAGTCGCGAAATAGTCGCAAGACAGTCGCGAAAGTCTCTGTATGAAATTTTGTGATTTCCATTTTTTGCCTTAACTTCTTTTCGCGGGAAGAGCTTAGTCGTGAGCTTCTCACAAAAATGCCTTTGAAGAAGTTTTTGAAGAACAACACAAAAATGCATTTTGAACAAAAACTTAAAAACACGAAAGCATAAAAATACTCGCGGGTTAGATACTCGCGAAATTACTCGCAAAAAACACCTCTAAAGCACAAAACCTTTCGCGAGAAGCCTTTAGTCGCGAAATAGTCGCAAGACAGTCGCGAAAGTCTCTGTATGAAATTTTGTGATTTCCATTTTTTGCCTTAACCTCTTTTCGCGGGAAGAGCTTAGTCGCGAGCTTCTCACAAAAAGAAGTTTTTGAAGAACAACACAAATATGCATTTTGAACAAAAACATAAAAACATGAAAGCAAAAAAATACTTTCAAAAACATATAAAATACTCAAAAATCTTTTTGGGTTTGATCGGTAAGCATTGAGCATACATATCACATTTGATCATGTACAATCACACAACTGAAATAAGCATCGATTGAACTAAAGTCTTGTGTGTTGTGGGTGAGTATCAAATGTGGAATAGTCCTTAGACCGGAGTGAAGCTTCAATGATCAATTCAATCAAGTCATACACAACAGATACTAAGTCAAGTAGTCTATCTCAATTATAGAAATGAACATATATGACCTCCCACAAGAAAATGATTCGAAATCTTAGAAGTTTTTCATTTGGCTTCTATACAAATCATAACAATTTATCATTTATGAACAATACATCTCATTTTGAGATTGGTACTTGAAATTTTTGATATTTCAATATTGAGAATGAGCCTTTGGATTTTTGAGCACCATACATTTCAATAAAAAGTCATTTTCCCTTTTTCCTAGTCAAATACTAGTATGTGCAACGGCTTTTACAGCTCATTATCTCTTTTTCATTTTGAGATTTACATTTGGTGAGCTATCATGCAAAAACATAAAAGTAAAATGGGAAGATATATAGGCACAAGTTTATGCAAATATCAAAACCAGCAAGACTATTGACCAATCATTCATGACAAGCTTGAAGATCGATTTACAATAGTCATACATAATTTTCAAGATTTTTCCCACAAAGATATATATGCATACATAACAAGCTAAGCTCGTAAATGCACTACGCTATTAGTACAAAGGTACTAGGCCAAACTCACATGTGATATACACAACACAAGCAATCAAACTTTTCGGAGATTTTTCAATTTTTATGGATTTTTGAATTTTTCAACACACTCAAAAATAGAACATGTAAAGAAAGATCAGCAAAAACAAGTACAAAACAAAAATTGTAAAAGAAACTTGCTATAAACCAGAAGCAATGACACAAGAGGATTATGTATGACATAATGCATGAACCTATGACCCTAAACATCGGAAGAATTAATGCATGGGCATAGAAAGTGATCATGCATAAGTACCCTTCTTCACCCACACTTTACGAGTGTTTTGGGTGAGAGCCTTAGATGGAGGGGTACGACCAACATAACTTTCAAACCTCGGAGTGAAGCTAGCAAGGCATAGTGATATGTTCTTCAACATTTCCATAACGTCTCCAATGAGATGTCCCTCACTATCTCCCTTAGCTTATGCTCCCTTTGGTCTTCTCTATGAACTTTCTTGGCCACGCATAGAGTCAACCTTCTTGAGTGCATGAAACTTGAAACAATTCGGCCTTAGTGCCCTTGTACGCCACAATGATGACACAAGTGCTTTACTTGAGGCCCCTTTTGATTTTTAGGTAATGACTTCCCTTTTTCCTTTGGCTTTGCACCAAGGGTTCTTTTTACAGCAGCAGGGGTCTTAATCTCAGGCTTCACTTCTTTGAGTTTCTCAACATTCTTGGCTGAAACGAACCTTATTTCCTTCTTGAGTTCGCTACTAGAGCTTCCTTCTCCGGTATAGCCCAAACCGGTCTTATCATGTGAAGATTTTTGAGAGGACAACACGTTGTCAAGTTTCTTGGTGGAGATATGCTCAACCTTGACATTAGCTTGGATAATTTCAAGTTTGAGAAACTTGATCTTAGAGTATGCTTCAACCAACTCTCCCTTGAGTCCTTCTACTTCACACTTTGCTTCCTTGAGTTGCACAAGTATACACCTATGCTCTTCTTCAACCTTTTTCATCTTTTTCACAGCAAGGTTCGCAACTTTGGCATATTTTCCACAATCTTCTAGCAAAGAATCATATGCTTCTTGAAGGTTGTTCTCGCCTTCATTTTGGTATGTGTCTTCATCTTCCAATTCTTCAACTTCCTAATCCTCAGAAAGATCACCAAGTTCATCAACCAAATTGCTCAAATCATTCTTTGAATCAGCGGAGGCAATTGTCATGAAGGCTCTGTAGTTTCCTTCACTGTCACATTCTCCTTCCATGTCTAAATTTGAGCTTTCAGAATCACTAAGGATAGTGGCAAACATTTTATCCTTCTCTCTCAAATAGTTGGGACACTCCTTCTTGAGATGTCCATGGCCATTGCATTCATAACACACGATTCCTTGAGGGGATTGAAAATCCTTCTTGTCTTTCTTCTTGAACTCCTTCCTATCACCTTTGGAGGATGAAAACTTTCCTTTATTGAACTGCTTCCCATTGTTTTTCATCTTCAAAAATTTCCAGAAGTTCTTTGCAAGGAATGCTACCTCCTTCTCCACATCATCTTCTTCGGAGGAGTCATCCATCCTCTCAGTGATGGTTTTGAGAGCAAGTGATTTGCTCGACTTGTGGGAAGGCAATCCAAGCTCATATGTTTGGAGAGATCCAATGAGTTCTTGGATCTTGATCTCATCCAAATCTTTACTTTCCTCTATAGCTGTGACCTTTGCACGGAAGCTCTCCGGTAAGGACCTCAAAATCTTTCTCACCACCTTAGCATCCTCATTTTTCTCTCCGAGATTGAGCTTAGCAATTACAATTTCATTGAGCTTCCCATAGAATAAATCAAAAGACTTATCGTCACCCATCTTGAGCTTTTCAAATCGGGTGGTAAGCATTTGGAGCTTCGTGTCCTTGACTTTCTTGGTACCCTCATAGGTAGTCTCAAGAATCGTCCAAGCTTCCTTGGCAGTCTCCACATGCGATATCCTGTGAAATTCATCAGTAGACACACCACAGAATATAGCGTTAATAGCTTTACTGTTTGCATTAGCCAAAGCAAGAGCTGCCTTGTCCCATTCGGATTTGGCTGTCGTGGGTTTAACATACCCATTCTCGACGGAATCCCATATCGACTCATCTATAGCACAAAGGAATGTCCTCATACAAACTTTCCAAAACGCATAGTTGCTCCCATCAAAGAATAGTAGAGCTTTGAGTGATTGTGATCGGTCCATCACAAAAGGGTCAATGATCACACTTAGGTAATACAATCATAGCAAGTGTACCCACTCTGATACCAATTGAAAGCTTGAAAATGTGTTAAAATACAAGAGCTGTTTAGACCCCCAAATTAAAGTTACAGCACGGTTGATCTTACTCTAACTTAAACTAAATGCGGAATAGAGTAAATGCGAGCGGATAAACAAATAAACTACTCTAACCCATATTCATTACTACACTACAGTAAAATGAAAGTTAAAAGAGTAGGAAAGAAGAATGCAAATACAAAATAACACAATGATGTCTTATCAAAGAGGAAACCGAAAAACTCGACGAAAAACCTCTCCACCTCCCTCCAAGCGGTAAATCGATCTACTAGACAATCAGTTAGGATACACGAATAGTAAGAGACCCTTCAAGCCTAATCTACTCAATGCACTTAAGCCCTCCAAGCTCCTATTCCAACAAGGCTTCTTGGAACCGTGTCTTGTCTAGCTCTCCGGATCCCGCAATACGCCCGATTGCAGACGCAAAAACTTGGCTTCTTTCAATGCTTCCCAACAGCACCTAAACCTCACTTGACACTCTGAAAGGGTGTGGTAAGTGTTTGAACTATCAACCTCTCAAGGATATGAAAATGGAGAGGTAGAAGTTGAGGAAAAACCACAATGGATTGTGTAGAGAAATGTAGGTATAACAATCTCTAACTCTCAAGGGTTGTGGCTAGGGTTTTCTTTCAGAAGCACTCCTCAACATATGTGGGTAATCGGGGTAAAAATAGTGTGGGTAAAGATAGTGTGTATCAGATATGACAGATTGGCAAAACAGAATGTTTCGCGGGTATCTCGCGAGAAGGCCTTACCCGCGAGACACTCACGAAAACTAGCTATCACAATCCTATCCTGACTCTTCACATTCCAATCATGTGCTGTGCACATGTTTCACTTCGCAGGAAGCCTTCTCGGGAGCTACCCGCGAAAACTTCTTTAGTCTTCAATTGCCTTGAGTCTTCACACTCTCTCTCTCACACACAATTCTTACAAATAAATCCCACATAAAATACAGGGTACATAAGATTGAACGTAATTACAATCAAATTTGGCACGGAATTAAAGTCAACACAAAATAGTTGTAAATCACAACTTTACAACTATAAAACTAAAAGTCTAGGCATTTGTATTTTTTAGGCCATGAAGAAGAGGATAAGTGATCTTGCTCAGAGCTGGGGAATGCCTCCAGGTGTCGGTGAGGGTTTAGAGTAATTATTTCTTCACCTCACACTAGTATCTGAGATACACTTCAATTTTGTATACGATTACAAACCAAGGCAGGACTACTTGCTTGTACTATGACCTTGAATCCAAAAATGTTCTTTTCAAATTGAAAAGTAGAGATCTTTGTAATTAGTATGCAGCTAATTTTCCTGTACATGTCTTCCTAAAATTGTGAAGGATGTCATTTCCTTCATTTGGTTAGATTTGTTGTAGAAATTGTCCCTCATTTTCTAGGTGCTAGTAATCTGTTTTTTTCATAATATGTGGAATGGCTTAGGCTCCGTTTGGGAGATCATAAGGGAATGGAATGGAATGATCATAAGGGAATGAAAAGGAATGGAATAGAATGGAATGTATTTAAGTAAGGGAAAGGAATGGAAAAGAATAGAATAGAATAGAATTAAGTAACCTTGATTGGATGTTTTAAAATAAAGGAATGGAAAGAAATGAAAATGAATGGAATGTAAGTAATATTGTTTGGGAGCAACATGGAGGGAATGGAATGGAATCATTTTATGACAATATTACTATTAGACCCCTATTTTAAAATAAAGGGTTGAATATATAGGGGTATTTTGGGAGTTTTAGTAAAAAAATTATTAAATCTAATTTCATTTCTCAATCCTCCCAATTTCAGGGGGAATGAAAAATTGAGATTTTAAAGGAATAGAGAGGAATGAATGTTCCCTCCTACCCATTCCATTCTCTCCTACTTAAACTCCCAAATAAAGGAATGGACTTTCCATTCCCTCTATTAAAACTCTTAAACAAGGAATGGAAGAATATTCTAAAATTATTCTTTTCCATTCCATTTCATTCCCTCCTCCCAAACGAGGCCTAAGAAAAATTAAATATGCTTTTGGTCCTTAATTGAGGATTGAATTGGGTTACTCAATTGGTTTCTAAATGGCATGCAACATAGGGAAGCCATTGGTAAAAATGCCACAGTTAAGATTTTATTTATTGGATTTGTGACTTGAAATTGAGAGGATCTTGTTCCATATATAGAAACACTAATTTTGGATTTGTAATCAATATGAATCATGAAACAATTACACTTAATTAAGTTGCGCAAAGATAATCAATTTTCTTCAGTTATAATATCCAAGTAATTTTGGCAATTCCATAATTAATTTTCTTTACTGATCATATCCAGGTAATTTTGGCAATTCCTTCCCTGCCAAAAAAGATTTGAAAAGAACGAGTGCTCGCTTGGGTTGAAATTTTGGAACCTCGTGGCCAGCCCCTCTCACTGTAGCAAAAGTTAGCTGATCGTAGACCTCTGTCCATCCTCCTACCTATAAAGAAGTTTAATTTTCAGATTATTGTAACATTTCTTTGTGAATATTTTTATCTACCTATCTATATATTTTTGTTAGTGTGTTGGAGGTTTTGATTGATTTTTGGTAAGAAATTGTGTTTAATTACCTGATCATCTGCGGTCCACGCATACCACCTAGTTTTAATGGTGAGATTGAGATGCCTGAGTGATAGCCTAGTGGAAGTCACTGGAACCACTGAATCTGTGTCCCCACTGCATCAACATATAAGCAATTGTCTTAAAAAATTAGATCTTTCTGGCATATTGTAATTGACTGCATGTTGCTTTCAAATAGACCTATAATTTTTTTTCACCATTCATATTCTACCACATAGCAATTATGGCAAAAAATTGTAAAAAATTTTGTGATTTTAGGGTTTTTCCAAATGTTATGGTGAAAAAGAAAAGAAATGGTGTTAAATTTTCAATAGGATGTTCTGTGAGTAGACATTGTGAAATAGATTTTCAACAAAAGGGCAAGGACAATTGGACTACGTAAGGACATTGTCCAGATCACTATCAACGACTTTCAATTGCTCAGAGACCCAGAGGCCTACAAGTTTCAGTAGAGTGCCTCTTTTTGTGTGGAAACTGTGTCAAATATCAGGTCGGAGAAGATGATTTAATGGGCCATAACCTAGTACAAATAGTTTTACAGTGCGCATGTTATTGAATCAAAAAGCAGGTTAGAGAATTGTTCTTCTTCTTTTGTGGGTCGTGTCGAAATTTTATTCACATAGCTTTTCTTAAATATAGTCTTTTTTTTTTTTTTGATAGGAATATATATAGTCTTTTTGTTCATTGTTGTAGCGTCTCAATGTTGTCTTGTCACTTGTAGTTGTAAGTTGTCCAATCCAGGTCACCGCCCAAAAATAACTTACAGTAAGTACCAAGGTACAAATTTTGATCTCTGGCGACAATTTAGAGCACAAAACCCAAGAAAATTCTGATGGAGAAGCTCCCCAATAGAACCTTAAACATGTGGACCAGAAGACAACAAACAACTTGCCCTTCCCGTGTACTTCCAAGGAACACTATTTACACTAGCCAAAAATACTTTGGGGAAATCATATTTTCTATTGTAGTTTTCAAGGAGGGGAAAAAAACTGAGACAACGGCGAAATCTTTGCTAGGTTTTATTGTCTCTCATGCATTGTGATTAATAATTTATTTATTCATATCTGTTTATAAAAGCTTCAAAGTTTAGGGTACAAATATTGTAATGTATATTAATATAAGTAATGTTAGTATAAAATCGATATTACTTTAATTAATTATAAAAATTGTTATCCTTAGGATTTAAAAACTTTTACCTGAAAACCCAAATTCGTAAACCAGCATTAAACAGCCTCTTGTATGTTGGCAACATAGAAAATTCAGAATCTTTCCAAATTAGGTCTTTAGTGAGTCCGAAGTCAGCACTGCACAATAGAAATGTATATATAGGAATCAGATGCATTCATCAAACGCTTAGGATTATGTTTTCAATTTTAGAAACAAACAAAGTTATTAGTCTTATAGTTCAACTCATATTTTCATTAACGTTTCTAATGAAGATGTTCAAGTTTAAATCACTCTTTTCCAATTATTGAATTATTAAAAAGTAAATACATAAACAAAAATTATTGACTCATTAAATAGAAAACCTGCAATCAGTCCAGTTGCGAAGAACTCCTTTCACATTTGCATGCATTGCCTTCTGCACTTCCGGCCGATTATAATACTTCTCAGCATAATTTTTAGTACATGGATCGTACCCAGAAAGCCTTCGGCGCAATAGAGTATTTTTGAACCTTACAGGGCTCATAGTATTGTCACCCGATGCCAAGCAAGGTGGTGTATAAATACTGGATTGATCTACATTTGCAAGCTCCTTAAGGAGATGGTACACTGGTTCAACACATGGATGTAAGTCGTAATATTGTGACACACTGAAATTGCAATTCTTGAGAATTGATTGGTATGTTTTATCAGATATCATTGCATGACTCCACCAATATTCCATTTTTCCAATTTCGTCATAGTACTGATCAAATAGAGCATTTCCCACCTACATAATTTGAATGAAATTTTTTAATTAGAGTTATGATTAAATTTGGTGTTCAATTTTGTGTTAATTATGTATTACTTACTATAAATCCTTTAAGGTTGAGGACGGGTTGCAAGAGTGCCTTATTATATTCTACAATTTTCTCTGCCAACTGGGGAACATAATGCCCTATAAAAAGAATGAAAAGATTAGCTTATGATTATTTAGAATTACTCATAGTTGTGTAATAATAAGTTATTAGTTGTTTGTTGCATATATATATATATATATATATATATATATATATATATATATATATATATACCAGCATAGCTCTCCCCAGCAATGTAGAATTCTCGATGTTTGTATTGTGGAAATCTTGACATCCATCTAATTAGAAATACTAGGGCATCCTCAGCTGTGTCACAAAATTGTTAACGCGTAGGATTCACTTTCAACATAATCTTATGGTAATCAAATAATAATAGTAAAATCATCATAATCTAGTACCAGTCCGTTTATCTCCGGTATCATTCAAATCAGACCTTGTATTTGTGTACGAAAAACCAACACCAGCAGGCGATTCAAGAAATAAAAGATTTACTTCTGTAAGCACAAAAAGTAAACATATGATAGATTTTAGCCACAAATTAACTTGCTGAATATTAATTATTTGAATAGTGGTTGTTACCTCTATTCCATGAATACTCATTGAGATAAAGAGATAAACCAGTCCTGTTAATCCTAAATGGCCCAATTTCCTCTGATGCTCCATACGCCACCGATGAACAACCTGGCCCTACACAATTACACAATGTATAATTAATATTTAGATGATTATGTCTCAATCTTTTGTAAAGTTAAGCCAAGTGGAAGGTACTTAACAGAGTAGCTTAATTTTAGGTAGATTAATTTGAGTACAGTGTACAGTTACAAGTTGGTAATGAAAGATTTGTCTTGTTAAGGAATGCATTTAGGAAAATTGTGAATAAATAATTTTAGTAAATTTTTTCCACCACTTTTACAGAAAATATAAAAACCAGTCAAAAAAATTAATTACATATTTTTTCTAATAAAAAGTTTTTAAAAATATTTCAAAACTAATTCCTTTAAAGCATTGCTAACATTTCACATGAAGGATAACAGAATACGAACTGGGTATGTAGTTGTGAATTTCACTACATAATATCCGTATAACCTTTCTACTTTTTTATTTTTAAAAAATATTATTTATGAGTATTTGTAGCTTGTGTACAACCTTTTCACAAAAATATTATTTGTCTCTTTAGTAATCCACATTGAAGCACCTCACCTATGAGGTTATGACCTTCCCTTTTCATTTCTAATTGTTATTATGCTCTTTCTCAAAAAATTAAATAAAAATAAAAAATTTTTTTTTTTTTTTTTTTTTTAGAAATAATTACAACATACTGCTAACCCCGCAGTTCGAACATTTTCCCCCCTAAACCCCCAAGCACTTTGTACATGGGGATGCGCCAATTCAGCTACAAGACCTTTGGCAAAATAAAAAATTGTTATTATACTATATATTTTTATATTAATTCTGATGTCAATCTCCATTATTTAAACACAAGTAGATAGTAACAACTTTTATAGCAAGTAATGTTAGAAGGCAATAATTTTCTTAGTCATTTTTCACATATGGGAAATTATTGTAATTAGTATAATATCACTTTTTTTTCTCAAAAAAGAAAAGTATAATATCACTTTCATATAAATTCACTATTAATATCATCAATCACATCATATGTCATTTAAATCAATTGTGCAAAAGGTGGTGAAAATTGTTGTATTCTTCACACTTTTTTTTTTTAATTGTTCTTCTTTATTTTTATTTTCTTAAACTCTATTTTTTTTTTCCGAACGTAATTTGTAACTCCTTTTTTTTTTTTTTTAAATACTGGGACCCCAAAAGTAAATGAAAGAAACATATCATCATACCATTAGTGACTTCTGAATGCTTATTAATTCATGGCTTCTAATTTTTTCTTGTCTTTGCTTCGAATGGAATGTTTTTCTGAAGTTCTACTTTTTAGGTTTTCCCAACAAAAAAAAAAAAAAAAAAAAAAAAATCCCTGTAATTCATGTTTCCTATATAAATGTTTTTAAGAGTGCTACAAGATGGATACATTGTAATTCATTCCTAGTAGAGCTAGACTACCACCCTAGAATTACAGGAGAACAGTAGTCGGTGGAAATTAAAACAAAGTGAGAAAAAAGCTAAACTAACCTCCATTGAGCCAAAGAACAAGAGGTTTCTTTTCAGGAAAAGCAGTGGCTTCTGTCAACCAGTAGAAGAGAGCTCGTCCAGGTTGCTCGTTGACCGTAACGTAGCCTGAAAATTGAGAAAATTTGACTGGTGGTTGTCCAGGCAGTGCTGAGATTCGATCTAGCTCTTGTTGTTTTGGCAAGCCAGCAATGGCAGTGGTGATGGTTGAAGAGAAAATGAGCAAGGACATGAAGAGAAAAATGACTACACTTTGGAACACCATTGGACCCTCCAGCAAGCCAACTGATACCTGGATCAGAACTTAGTTAATAAGCCAGCACAGTATCATAAATGCATCACAAGAGATCTCTCGTAGGGTTACAATAATAATTATCCAGTAATCTGAACTATAGTGACATAGTATTTTCTCTCTCACGTAATTAAGGATGTTGCAAATTAAAATTATCCAAAAAAGGAAATATTATGCTGCTATATTTTGGGAATATTTAATGATTTTTTAGTTGACAAAAATGTGTCAACTGCCAAACCACTGGTGCTACTCTCACTCCTTTAATTAAGAAGTTAAGATAAAATGAGCTAAGTTTACATTTAATTTTATAAGCCCATTTATTCAAAGCTTAACCATTTAATTGAGAGATTACCGCAAACCAAGAATATACTAACTCATTTAATTGAGAGATTAAGGCAAACCAAGTTATTTAAGTTTGGCTTAGAAAATCCGGTTTTATAAAGGAATGTCATTTAACATATAGGGTTTGTTTGGTTGGAGATAGAAAAGTGGGAGGATAGAAAATGGAAAAGTAGGGAAATAGAAGAGATTTTAGTTCTTCTTATTTGTGTTTGGTTAGAGGATGACAAATTGGGGGATAGAAAATAGAATTTGTATAAATTTACTCTCATGCCCCTATTACAAAGAAATTTTTTTATATAAAAAAAAAAAAAAAATTATTTTGGAATAAAATAAGCAAGTCAAAAATTTAACAAATAACCCATAAAATGAAAGAAAAAAACAAAAAAGATTGGTGGGCCAACCAACCTATTCTCCTCCCCCATTTTCTCTCCAATTTGGAGAGCTGAAAGTGGTAGGCTCGGGAGAAAACAATCAAGTCCAACATTTTCTCTCCTCCCAAATCACTCCAACCAAACACCCTTTCTACCTTAAATCTCTCCTATTTTCTCTCCTCCATTTTCTATCTTCCCTATTTTCACTTCAATCAAAGTCATCAATAGTGTTATGCATTGTCTATTGGGAAATATAGTTTTGCATCACATACAACAATATAGCAGAAATAACACAAGGATCTAATTCATTCATGAGAGATAACAAACAATTTTTAATTCTACAACAAAGAATACAAAGCATACCCTAATGTGGCGATTCTAAAAAACAAAGTAGAAAATCGATCTTAGAAAACCTTTTACCTTTGCCCTAATTTCACTCGGAGCTCAAGATCTGTGGTCTCTCAATCAATTTCTTGTATTTTTTATTAAAATCATTCTAAGAATTAAGTAGTAGAGGAAGATAGTTTGGGTTGAATTAGAGTCCAACCCAGCCTCCAGGAATTGTGGAAGAGATAAGAGAGATTAGGTAATGGTTTGGGTTAATTCTTCAATGATTCCATTATTGGGATCCTTGTTCCCCTTTATACAATTCATTTGTTCGCTATTTGTAACAATTCCGGTATTCCTAGTCCTAGATAACTAACTAATTCTAGTATTCCTAGCCAAGTAAGTAAGTACTTTAAATTCAGTTGCGAAATATTTGTAACCAATTCTAGTATTCGTAGCAAACTAACGAACAAACTACGTTCTCAATTCTACTATTCCCAGCTAACTAACTAACTACTTTCTCGATTACAACACATTATTACACATCAATCCATTAAACATCAGCACAGCTTTGACACATCAGTAACCTCCTAACTAAAGTACACTCATTTGTAACAGCTTCTCGCAACTAACCTCATGCTGACCTTAACAAGTTCTTTTTCTTGTGTTATGAAAAGTTTGTTTGAAGAGAGATACAAGAGAAAACTATTTTCTTTCATTTTAATCGTATGTATATTTTAACTGTCTAGGTAGCTATTTTATTTAATAAATCTTATTAAATAACCAATTGATTATTTAATTGGACTTGCCTTTTTGGACAAACGCAATGGGGTATTAGTTTGTGGCTTGAGTTGGGACCAGATGGACAAACAAGGCTCTAACTCCCATAGGCTTGGGGCAACCATTAGTTCTTTGACATGCTAAAGTTACTATTAATTATATAACAAGTATCACTATAAAAATATAATTACACTCTAGGCTTTATAGTCTTCACAGATGAAACAACCGATTTCATCACCAACTAAGAACTACGTTTTTTAGTTTACAAGGAACTTGTAATTTATATCTTTTGTAACTAAATCACATTGATCACATACAATACATCTCAAGAATTATATGATAATGTCCAATTAGTTCATCTACAAATAGTCTCATATAATTAAATACTTTAATTACATAAAATATGACAATAAATTGGATTTTAGGGCACAAACCCTAACATTGCCTTCCAGATAAAGAAGATATAGGTCTCTAAAATTACAATATTTAATTTAACCTTTAGTGAAATAGTGGTATTTAAATAAAGTAAGGGGTAATTTAAAGAAGTAATCAATTTTACATCTATTAACTTTTCAAATAGGAATACATTTTGTGACATTCTAAAATGGAATACAAGACAAATGAAAAAAAATAATAATAATGTCTCACTTTTTGTATTTTATTTTATACTCCACCGATTACAACTTTTCACATACTCCTTTCTCTTTCCTTATAAAATTACCAAAATTTAAAATAAAAATAAATAAAAAATAAATAAATAAAAAAAACCATGACGCATAGAAATTGTGATTGGAGTATAAAGTGAAATATAAAAAATGGGATAGAAAATTTTTGTTTATGGCCAAATTATAGATCGAAATCAAATTCTCTATCATATTTTTTGTATTCTATTTTATTTTCCTTAAATTGCAATATATCATGTGTATATTTATTTATTTTTTATAGTTATTTTATAAAAAAAGTGAAAAGAATAGTTATTTTATAAGAAAAGTGAAAAGAATACATGGTGATGGTGCAAAGGAAAAAAGAATCGTAAAAATTTCAACAACAAAGGAAAACCACTTGGACTTGTAATTTATCGGAATTGGCCTGTTAATTTACTTTTATTCTTACAATTTATCTGTAATTAATTGGCTACTCTCCCATATGGTGGATTTTCCTAGAAAAACTTGTTTGTCTGGTGGATGTGATTTGGAGTTTGGTCATCCTTCCACAAATATTAAATCCCTTTTATATTGGCTTATAATGAAAGTAGTGCACCAAATTTGATTGATTGATTTTATTTTAATTATTAGTTCTGCCGGTTAAAAGACAAATTTCAAATTCTGACTTAGCTTAATTCATGAAAATCATTTACTTGTTCCTCACAACTACGGAAAGGGCATATTCGTTATTATCCATTTTACAATGATTATTAGATGACTTTTATGAGTGACCTTGGATTAGTGTGCTACGTACACTGCTACCTATATATTTCATACAATTTGATTGAACTTGACAAATGAAAAAAGATTAACAGATGACTTTTATGAGTGACCTTGAATTAGGCGCACGTACAATTTGATTGAACTTGACAAATGAACATAAGTACAAAGTGTTGGATATCAGAATATGAGTGGAAGTCCCTACTGAAGTAAAAATAAAGAAGTTAATGAATTAATATTAACATAAATGGATCAGATTTAAAATTTCAGTTTCACTTTTGGGGGTTAAGTTTCTATACAGAGTATCAGTACACTGGACAAGATATTATACAGATGTTGGAGTATTTTAATATTAATTAATTAAAATGAATAAATGTTACAATATAAGTGTAAAGATATGGGAGTGAATATGGAAGATGAGGAGTTAGTGAAAATGTTTAATCCCACATTGAAAATGAGAGAGACTATTTTATTCTTTTTAATTGTAGTGATTAATGGGCTAACATGAATTGTCTCAGATATTGGGCTAGATACGTGCGCAAGGGGGAGGTAGACATTGAGCCTATAAATAGATTCATTCCGACCCAATCTAAGCTACTGCAATATACACACACACAAAATAATAGAGAGGTTCTTGGCAACTTGTTGGGCTGTTGTATCTTAGGGGAGATAAGTCAGAGACGGTCTACACCGGTTACAAAGTTTAGCCAACGAAGGGCTTGAATCTCTTTACCTTAATTTCTTTACACCGGTTACATTAATAGTGTTGTATAATTTCTTTCTTTACATTAATAATATTTAGAAGTATTATCCAGTTTCTCGTTGTATTATTTCCATTATTATCGTGTTTGCACCAACAATTTTAAGGAGATTCATGCACATAGAGCCTACACAAGAGAAACCAAATGAGCCTGTTGGAGATCTCAACAAGCCTTTTCGCTTTAAGGGAGCCCACTTCAAGAGGTGAAAAGGAAAGGTCCTCTTCTACTTGAGTCTTCTCAAAGTCTCTTACATCCTCACTGACAAGAATCCATCAAAAATTCCTACCGATGAGATAAGTGAGGAAGAATATAGTCTCCATCAAGAAAAAATAGATAAGTATACAAAAGATGAATATTATTGTCGCTCTTATCTTTTGAATTGTCTTGCCGATCATTTCTATGATTATTATGATACAACTTATAATTCTGCTAAGAAAATTTGGAAAGCTTTACAAAACAAGTATGATACCGAGGAGGCAAGTGCAAAGAAGTATGCTGCTAGTAGATTTTTCCGTTACCAAATGGTGGATGGAAAATCAATGGTGGATCAAGCACAAGACTTTCAAATGATTGTGGCAGAATTGAGATCCAAAGGCGTAAAGATTGGAGACAATTTGGTGGTAGCTGGCATAATTGATAAACTACCACAATCTTGGAGGGAGTTCCAAAAGTCTTTGCGACACAAACAAAAGGAGACATCCTTGAAGACTTTGATCACACGCATCCGTGTGGAGGAGGAGGCTAGAGGACAAGATACACTCATGACACAAGAGAGCAATGGTAATTCCACCACAAAGGTAAACCTTATTTCAGCCAATAATAATATGCCCAAAAATCATTTTCCTAGAAATAGTCAATTGAAGCCTAAAAAGAGAACCTTTAAAAATAATAATAGACCTCAAGGAAGGGGAAACCCGAATAAAAATTACAATAAGAACCAAGAACCCCCTTCACAAGATCAATTTAATAGATCCTGTTTTGTCTGTGGCAAGAGTGGGCATATTGCTCGATTTTGCAAATTTCAGAAACCTGAATCTGTCCCGCAGGCTAACGTAACTGAAGAGCCTTTAGTGACTATGATTATAGACATCAATATGGTGCAATATGTTGAAGGGTGGTGGGCAGATTCTGGTGCTAATAGGCATGTCTGCTATGACAAAAATTGGTTCAAATTGTACACTCTTTTTGAAGAAGAAAAAACTGTTATGCTTGGTGACTCTAGCAAAACCAAGGTTCTTGGGAGTGGTGAGGTTGAATTTGCTAACATTGAAAGATGTTCTTTACACTCCGTCCATGAGGAGGAATTTGATGTCAAGTTTTTTGTTTAACAAGGCTGGCTTCAAGCAAACTATAGAATCTGATAATTATGTAATCACTAAAAAGGAATTATCTGTGGGCAAGGGTTATGCTTGTGATGGAATGTTTAAATTGAATGTTGAGAATAATAAAGCATCTACCAGTTCAGTTTATATGCTTTCTTCTATTAATTTTTGGCATGCTCGTTTGTGTCATATAAATAGTAGATATGTGGGAATCATGAGTAGTTTAGGATTAATTCCAAGATTGTCAAAAGATTTTGAAAAATATGAAACTTGCAGTCAGGGGCGTAGCCAGAAAATTTTACTTGGGGGGCCAAATTGTAGTATTGATATATTAACCATAGTTCATATTGAATACAAAATTATTAACTTTGATATATTGTTATATTCTTAAATATTAATGAACATACAAAAATTATATCGTTTATTATAGAAAAATACAAAAAAAAAATCCAATAAAAGAACAGTTCACATCAAAATTATGCCCAACAATCTTTAATGGAATAAAGATAGCAATACGAAAATGTGAACAAAAAAATTTAAATACCCTTATGCATATCAACACACACATAGTGGCAGAAGAAATAAACAAAAATAGTACTAATGGTAAAATAACAATGATGATTGATAAAAGAGAGAGAAAAGAAAATGCAGTTGCATATTCACTTCTTTAAAGAGTCAAGAAGATGATGTTGCACCAGGAAAAAAATGGATTAATAATTTTGGTTGAGATAGGAGTTTTTGTGTTGAGAAGAAAGAAAATGGGGCAATGGGCTAGCACTAGCAGCTACAACAAAGCTCCATAGGTACCTAAAGATGAAAAAAAAATTGAAATTATGTTGGGAAATGGGTTGTCAATGATGATAGAGAGTGAGTTATTATCCATTGGATTAATTATAAATTTTTTGGACAATGGATAAGATCAACTATTAGTCATTATCTTTTGGACTAACTATAAATCTTACGAATAATTGGGGTGGACAGGTAATAAAGTTTTGAACAATTGAGGAGGCCAACTAAAAATCCATTAGACTAACTAAAAAATCTTAGAAATAATTGGGGGGGCAAGTTCTAATTTTTTGGGAGGACTATATCCTATTACTAGTATAGTTGTAGGAGAAAAAAAAAATTAAGGGGGCCCAAGGAGCAATGTAGCTCCGCCCCTGCTTGTAGTCAAGCTAAGATTACAAAAAAAGCCTCATAAAAGTGTTGTAAGAAATACCGAATTGCTTGAGTTAATTCACTCTGATTTATGTGAATTTGAGGGAATTTTAACTCATGAAGGAAATAGATATATTATCACTTTTATTGATGATTTCTCAAAATATACAACTATTTATTTGTTGAAAAATAAAAGTGATGCTTTTGAAAAATTTCAAGATTTTTTAAAAAAAGTTGAAAATCAATTCGGCAGAAAAAAAAAAAATAAGAAGTGATAGAGGCCATGAGTATGAATCAAGTGCATTTAACTCATTTGTTCAATCTTTGGGAATTATCCATGAAACTACTGCACCATATTCACCTGCTTCTAATGGTGTGGCTGAAAGAAAAAATAGAACTTTAATTGAGTTAACAAATGTCATGTTAATTGAATTTGGTGCACCTTTACATTTTTGGGGTGAAGCTATTTTAACTGGATGTCATGTTTTCAATAGGGTGCCACATAAAAAGTCACACGCCACGCCTTTTGAGATGTGGAAAGGACATAAGCCAAATTTGGGATATTTGAGAGTATGGGGTTGTCTTGCTTATGTAAGGCTTACTGACCCTAAAATGCCTAAATTAGGTATAAGAGCTACTACCTGTGCCTTTCTTGGTTATGCGATTAATAGTGCAGCCTATAGATTTTTTGATCTTGAAAACAAAATAATTTTTGAATCTGGTGATACAATTTTTCATGAAGAAAAATTTCCTTTTAAATTGAAAAATAGTGGGGGTGAAGAAAATATTTTGTCACAACCTAGTTCTTCTACTTCACATCTACAAAATCAAGAAAATTTTGAAATGGAACCTAGAAGAAGTAAAAGAGCTAGAGTTGAAAAGGATTTTGGTCCTGATTATTATGTTTTTAACATTGAGGAAAATCCCCAAAATTTAAAAGAGGCTTTAACATCACCTGATGCTATATTTTGGAAAAAGACTGTAAATAATAAGATGGAATCTCTAATTTCTAATAGAACTTGGAAATTAGTAGATCTTCCACCGGGTTGTAAGACCATAGGTTGTAAATGGGTCCTTAGAAAAAAGTTGAAACCGGATGGATCAATAGATAAGTTTAAAGCTAGACTTGTTGCAAAAGGCTTTAAACAAAAAGCTGATCTTGATTTCTTTGATACATTTTCTCCAGTAACAAGAATTACATCTATTAGATTGTTAATTGCTATTGCTGCAATTTTTGATTTGAAAATTCATCAAATGGATATAAAAACTGCTTTTCTAAATGGGGACCTAGAGGAAGAAATTTATATGGATCAACCCGAAGGCTTTGTAGAGCCTAGACAAGAAAGTAAGGTATGTAAACTAACTAAATCCCTATATGGCTTAAAACAAGCACCTAAGCAGTGGCATGAAAAGTTTGATTCCTGCATGATTAAGAATGGTTATAAATCAAATGAATGTGATAAATGTATTTATTCTAAATCATGGAATAATTTACATGTTATTATTAGCCTTTATGTGGATGATATGTTGATTTTTGGCTCAAATATGCATGTTAGAAATAAGACAAAAAATATGCTTAAAAGCCATTTTGATATGAAAGATCTTGGTGAGGCTAATTTTATTTTGGGCATGAAAATTACAAAAACATGTGATGGAATATTTCTTGATGAATCACATTATGATGAGAAAATATTGAGAAAATATAATTTTCATGATCACAAAAGTGTAGCTACTCCTTTTGATTCTAGTGTTCATTTATTTCTTGTGAATAATGATGATGAGATTTTTAATCAAAAGGATTTGCTAGTCTTAGGTAGGTCCAACTCATAGGACTGAAGAGATCCTACAAGTTCATCAACAGAGATGGAGTCCACATCCTTGCTCTCAGTGATGGCAGTCATTTTGGGTCTAAAATCTTCAGTTAAAGATCTAAGAATTTTCCTAACAATTTTAGGTTGATCATAGATTTCACTCAAGTTGTAAGCAGAATTAACAATATCATTGAGTTTAGCATAGAATTCATCAAAGGATTCATCATCAGACATCCTAATGCTTTCAAATTTAGAAGTTAATTGCTGCAACTTGTTAATTTTGACAGCCTTTGTGCCTTCATGCACAGTCTGGAGGATATTCCAAGCAGTATGAGCAACCTCAACATTTGAAATTCTCTTAAATTCCTCCATAGAAACAGCGTTAAAGATAGCATTCATAACTTTGCTATTGAACGCGGTTGCTTCTTTTTGAGAAGTTTGCCACTCACTAACAGGAGTAGTGGGCTTCTCCCATCCGTATTCAACGGAGTTCCAGACTCTCTCATCAATAGATTTCAGGATGGCTTTCATCCTTACTTTCCAATAAGCATAATTATTCCCATCAAAGTGAGGTGGAATAACAAGAGAGTGTCCGTGTTCCATGACAACAGGGGTTAAGGATCAGCTCAGAGATCAAAAGATCTACAACAAAAGAGCTACCCGCTTTGATACCACTTGATTGTTTTTAGACCTCTTAAAACATAACTGAATTAACCTAGTAAATTAGCCAAGTGATTACTTAGTTCAAATTTCAGATCTAGGTTAACACAATCATATAATCATATCAAGCATAGCAGTGGAAATATAAATAACACAATGATATGATGACCCAGGAAACCACACCAGTAAAAACCTAAGGAGGATTTAACCTAGCTATCCTCAAGGTAAATCTGAATCCACTATGAAAGAATCGAAGTTTTACAATAGTGACTTAGACCACTAACATCCTATTGCTACCCACCAGTAGAAACTTACTAACACGACCACGTGCAAGCTCCAAGACCATGAACTCCTTCTTTCTTGGATTTTCCAGCAGATACAAGCACACCTGCTTGTGTTTCTTTAAGCTCTTTAGTGCAGCAACTGAATGATCATCAAGCTCTCAATAAAATCTCCTTCTTGATAATCATAAGCATGTGTGAAGGCAACCACCTCTAGATCTCACAAGAGATTCACACACACAGCAAAATAGAGCAACCTCAAAAACGTGGTTAGGGTTTCCCTTTTATACCTAGGGCAAAACATAAAACCCTACACGTCATATGGGCTTAGGGCTGAGTTGGAAAATTTTGCAGAAAAACATTCTGCCCGACTTTCGATCGATCGAGCCTAATTTTCGATCGATCAAGCCAGACCGAATTGCACATTGAATTCTGCAACAGCTCGATTCCAACTTTACACAAAAGACCTATACTTTGAGTAAGTCTAAACAAGACTAATCAACCTGTTTTGATCATGGTTTGCCAACAATACAAATTAGAGTTCTAATACATAAGTTCCTAAGTACTTAGAACCTAACAACAAGTTTTGTTGGAAATCTTTTCTTCTTTTCTTAGCAAATTAGAGTTTTTTTTTTTCATGGGCATTAGTTGTGTTTGGCTTTGTGGATTGTATTATTGTAGGGATATATTTTGCTTTTAATTTTCTTGAAGGGACTATGTTCCCTCCAGCATGTACTCCTACTAAATATATATATATATAGAGAGAGAGAGAGAGAGGATCATGTTAACCTGTACTATTAGGGAAATTGTCAACAAATCATTTTAAGAAAGTTTTGACACCAATTTCATGGGTAATATAAAAAGCCGTCAAAAAATTTATTCCCTCCGTCCCAATTTGTTTGTCCTATTTCAAAAATCCAACTTTTTAAGGGAATATCATTTATTATCTTGTCTACTGTGTAAACGCCTGATTTTTCCCCAACCTTGCTTTTTTTGTGTTTGCTTCGAGAGGGGGTCCTTGGTGATGTGACTCGTGTGTGATTGGGTATCTAGGGTGGGGTGTGTGTATGTGGGTCCCTTTTTCTTGTTTTTGTTTTAGGAGTCGCCACCAACCATTAGTTTTGTATTAGGTGTAATTGGTCACCTAGATGTCTAATTTATTTTAAGTTACCTAATTAACTAAACCAAATTTTAAAGGTTCATTAATTAAAGTAAATCAAAAGTCTTTGAACCAAAGATTCTTAGACTTGGAAGTTTGGTTATGTGTGGGGAAGGTGTTAGGCATCCCATTTGAAGATGGTACCTCATTTTAATTTATTCCCGACGTAAACTTTTTACAAAGAAATGGAATACTTGGCATTTTGATTTTTTTTTTTTTTTTTTTTTTTTTACAAACAATATATGTATATACATGTTAGTAAATATTTACATATAGTTAACAAATAATAGTTCCATCAAAATATACAAACAAAACATGTCAAGTATATACATAAGTAACATGTGATTAGAAAGCATAGGGGCATATTCTACAACATGTGAATATCTATTATTTACATAGCTAGCATGTTAATACTACAACTATACATAGACATACACAAAGAAAAGAAAGGCGAGGGTTGAAAGAATAGCACCTAGCTGTCATCCACCATTTTCTCATTTTTTTATTCATGCAAAAAGATGACAAAGAGGAATTCATTAGTGCCAAACATGATAGAGACATATATAAGCTTATAGGGTGTTCAAAGACTCAAGAAAATGAGTTTTGAACACAATCCCACTACTACACATATTCTAAGAAAAAGCTTGGAGAAAGAGTTACTACATTTACTTTATTATTTTTTGAAGAAAAAATGCATTTTTCGAAAAGAAACATTTTTTATACGGTAAAAGGTTTCAAGAAAACACTTTCTTTTTGTAAACTTTGGGGCTGTTTGGTAACATTTTTCTAATTACGTTATTTGTATTTTTTGAAAATATGTGTGGGTGAAAAAATGTGTAAAAATACGTGTAATGTTGTTTAAAAACTAAAAAGTGTTTCTTAAACTACCATACCAAACGGCCCCTTTATTTTTGAAAGCATTTTATTTTCAATATACTGTTTCAGAATTATCACTATTTTATATTTATATATACACACATATTAGTCAAAATTAATATAAAAGTCCTTCAAATTATAAGCACATAATAGTCCTTTCAATTGCTCAAATATCATGCATTAATACTAATAAAGCTAAAAATCTGATATATTTGATGATGATGATGATAATTGAAAGTTGTGATTTACAACTATGTGTTTTGTTGACTTTAATTCCGTACCAAATTTGATTATAATTTTATTCAATCTTTTGTACCCTGTATTTATTGTGGGATTTGATTGTAAGGATTGTGTGATAGAGAGAGAGTGTGAAGACTCAAGCTATTGAAGACTGAAGAGGTTTTCGCGGGTAGCTCGCGACTTAGCATCCTGCGAAGTAATGCATATGCCCTGCACATGACTGGAATGCGAAGAGTCAGTACAGATGGAGACAGCTGTGTCTCGCGAGTATCTCGTGGGTAAGGCCTTCCCGCGAGACACCCGCAAGACATTCTGTTTTGCCAGACTGTGCTATCTGATACACACTTTCTGTACCCACACTATATATACCCATATTACCCACAAATGTTAAGAAGTGCTTCTGAGAGAAAACCCTAGCCAAACACCTTGAGAGTTAGAGATTGTTATACCCACAATCCTCTACACAATAGCTTGTGGATTTTCCACAACTCCTACCTCTCTATTTCCATACCATTAAGAGGTTGATAGCCCAAACACTTATCATACCCTTTCAAAGTGTCAAGTGATAGTTTAGTGCTGATGGGAAGCATTGGAAGAAACCAAGGATGGCAGATGGAACATGGAGCTTGTTGCGGGATCCGAAAAGCTAGACAAGACACGGTTCCGAGAAGCCTTATTGGAGTTAGAGCTTGGAGGGCTTAGGTACAGCGGGTAGATTAGGCTTGAAGGGTCTCTTGCTAACTTATGTATCACAACTGATTGTCTAGTGGATCGATTACCGCTTGGAGGGCGGCGGAAAGGTTTTTCGCCGAGTTCTTTAGTTTCCTCTTCAATAACACATCGGCGTGTTATCTGTGTTTGCGTTATTCTTCCCTACTCTTTTATATTTCATTTTACTACTGTGATTATATGAATATGTGTTAGAGTAGCTTGTTTGTTTATCCGCTCGCATTTACACTATTCCGCACTTAGAATTAAGTTAGTGTAAAATCTATCGAGCCGTAACTTTTATTTAGGGGTCTAAACAGCTCTTGTGTTTTTAACACATTTTTGAACTTTCAATAATAATGATAATAATAATAATAATAATAATATTTTTGCTAACAGATGGCACGCATAATTCAAAAGTTATTACTTTTGTAGCACAATGACTTGTCAGTGGCACACAAAACAATAGCCATAAAAACTTAAAAGATTTTATGTCCTAAGCGCACACAATAGTAAACCAATTTTGGAAAAAGTTTATCAGGAATTGAAAAAATTTTAACAATAAAACTTTTCCAAAAATGGATTTGTTACCCAAACTTAAAAAGCCCAAAGAAAAAGAAACGAAAGGAAAGGCAAACAATTATTTTTTTCTTTTTTTCTTTTTTCAATTTTTTGTGCCAGCCAATTTTTATTTTCTGGCCGATATGTCTGATATTCGCTGGTATTTCCGGTATATTCCGGTACAATTCGGTATTTTGAGCAGTACGAAACAAAGGTGACTAGCCAGTACGTATGAAATTGACTCTCCTAATTTATACCTAAAGAATTATGACCCTTCAATAGGCACATTTTCATTCAATATGCATCTTTTTGGTCCATAGACATTTTTTCATTGAATAGATACCTTTTCTTTGTCAATAAGCATCTTTAATATATATCTAATATTAAGGGTTGTATTTCTCAAAAAATAATAATAATAATAATATTAAGGGTTGTGATCTTTCAATAGGCACCTTTTGGTATATCAAATTTGAAAGGCTATGATCTTTCAATAGACATCTTTTGGCATATATATTATGACATATCTTGTGTATATTTATATATACAACACAAACTAAGTTAGAGACTAACATTCTATCTTTTATTCTTCTTCTTTTTTTCATTATTATTATGGATGTATTATCAAATTTCATAGGTATTTCTTTAGATCTCATTATCAATAAATTTCCTGTACATCACACTGGTTTACAACTAGTATAATATAAAAGCGAAACTAACTTTTTGTTGACCACTCTTTATTGTGCAATGTAGCTACATAAATTACTGCCATGATTATATTTGAAAACACCAAACAGTGGTGTCTTTTCATTTTGCCCATTAAATTTTAGTACCTACTCACCGTTTCACATAAGATGTATATATTAAAACAAAAACTATCATTGAGAATTAAAGCATTAGTAAGACGTAGGGAAGAAAATGAAAATTTTGAGAAAAAAAGCATCTGTAAGGTGTTTAAAGAAATTGTTCAGTATTATTGTCGTTACTGTTGGTGTGGCTTAATTCCTGGATCTTTTCAATATTTACCAATGTATGTTTTCAATGTAGTAAAAATAAAGGGTCATTTGGTGTCTTAATTTATTTATTCAATGAACTTCACAATAATTCTTAACTGATGCTTTTAGGTAACACTATCTGGAAATGATGTCACAGAAACTATAAGAAAAAAAATATGTTACTTTCTAAATGGAAAACAAGCTAAAAATGTTAGCTTTTGAATGAAAAACCTCAAATCCACAAGAGGTTTCTTGAATCCACAATGTGATTAGTCTAGAATGCACCAAAGAAAATAATAGACAAAGTCTGAATTTTATTAATCTAAAAATTGAATTGCCTTTAGAGGCTACAATGCATTTAAATAGTAAAAAGAAAATCTAGGGTGACTAGAAAATCTAGGGCAGCTAGGAAAACATAAAAAATCCTAATTTGACTAAACAACATTAAAGGCAACTAAAAATAAGAAAATAATAACCCTAAAACTTATAATAACAAAAATTACATAAAAATACCAAATTAATAAATTGCAAAAAAAGCTTCTATTCTACATTAGACCAACAAACTGTTCACACAAAGATCATTGAAGCTAGGGGTGTTTGCGGTGCGGTGCAGTTTTAGGCCATTTTTAGCACTTCACTTTGCAGTGCAGTTTAGCCAAAATTATAACTGCACCACATCTCATTTTTGCAGTCACATGTGCAGTGCGGTGCGGTTTAGAGTTTAGCCAAAACTATAACCGCTTTGCATCTCATTTTTGCGATCACATGTGCGATGCAATATATAAGATGCGGTTTGAAACTAGTATATTTTCAAATTTTGGGCTTTTCCTACCCAGCTCAAAACTGATTTTTCCCTTTGTTTTGGGCGAAGTTTAATACTATTGAGCTAGTTTTTCTTTATTTTGGACTAGCTTTCTTAATCAACACTTGCTAGGGTTATTAAACCTTTTTTTTTAGAACTAAGGTTATTAAACTATTAATAATATATTTAATATTAAAATAAATAAATATATTAATATATAATGAGAGTGTGGTGCGGTACGGTTTGTGTAGTTTTCTTATTATAAAACCGCAAACTACTCTACACCATGTGGTGTGGTGCACTGTTACCTGCAGTGCAATGCGATTAAGCCATTTTGCAGGCAGTTTTGGTGTAGTTTTTGTGATATGGTGAACACTCCTAACTAAGGCTGAAATGGAATTAGGACCAGAGATAAGTATCTTCAATTTACACATACTTCTCACTTCATCTTCATATCAATTTTATTTGGGTAAATTAAACCTACTTCCCTTGAGGTCTTGCAAATGACATTCCTCTCTTGAGGTTTGTATAAATGCAACAAACTAGTACATGCTCTCTCACACTAAATTCCCTAACAGAATATTTCATTTTAAAAAAAAATTCTTACATATTTATACAAACCTCAAGAGGGTAGTGTTGACACCCTATTTTGCAACCTACAATTAACCTCACATGGAGGGCAAAAGTGCAGTTTCACTCAGAGATAAGTATCTTAATTCTAGCTATTTGATCATTAATTTCATACATCAAAGTGATCTTGATGTTGTAATGATCAAAATGATTAGTAATAAGCCTCAATCACACCACATGATTGAACGTTATCGTAATCAAGTTTTAATAACCAAGATGCACTCTCACAAATTAAGACAAACTACATGTGATTATGAACAATTAATCAATTTGAAATTAATGACATGTCACTACAAGAAAAACGGGCTATTGCGGCGGTCCAGAACCGCCGCTAAAGCCCCAAAAACCGCCGCTAAAGGTCGAATCGACCTTTAGCGGCGGGTGCTATTGCGGCGGGCCGTCCCGTCGGTGCTGCAGTGCCGCTATAGGTCGATTGCGGCGGCCGCTAAAAGCGCCGCTATAGATGTACCTTTTAGCGGCGGGTGAAGGTTTATTGCGGCGGGCATAAAACCGCCACCATACGTGCACAAAATTCGTGGCATTGACTTTTAGCGGCGGGCATGGGTGTCTACCTTTAGCGGCGGGCATACGGCGCTATAGGGGATCATTTAAAACCCTTTAGCGGCGGTTTTTGCCCGCCGCTATAGGTCCTTTTTTTTTTTTTTTTTTTTTCCTTTTTCTAGTGGGTTTTAAAACCACATTTCTATTACAAATGCACAGCTAAAATTTGTCATAATTAATATATGATACCATAACTAAATTGGGTAATTCTTCTACAATCTCATCAATTTGAGGCTTTGATAAACACTTGATGCCACAGAAAAATGATGCCAATTAATGGCCCAATACAAGAACAAGGAAGTAAATGGACATAAGCATATTGCTACCTAAATCAACCTCCAAACAGTAGCACAGAGTGCATTGAGTTTGGCTCCCCCACCCAAAGCACTTTACATATAAGTATCAGCCATGAAACACACGTAAAACAAAAAAAATACAATTCTAATAACAGTAGATTCTGTGTTTCTGTGTTCGAATAAGGCCTTACCAGGAACAAAATTGGAGTACATTTGTGTGATCTAGAGAGTGGAGAACCCTAACCTGCACGCAAATGCACCGCAAAAGAACAAGGCAATTAAAAAAAAAAAAAACTCATAACATATAAACACAAACACAACACTCTGCATATATAAAAAAATGCGAAACTGGTTGTGTTTAAATGAGCTTATTTTCAACAGTTTTTTTTGCACTCTCACACTCAGCAGGTGCAAAAAAAAATATCTCTGAGAGTCGACTCCCAAGTCCCAAACACAAACACATATTTAAATTCAATTCACAATCATCCAAAAATAAAATAAAATAACCACAATCACAGAGTCACAAACATTGTAATTTATAAACGTATGGCTTATGGAGTGGAGAGAGAAAAATTAGATTTTGAAATTTAAGGACAAAAAATACTTGA
The DNA here is from genome assembly GCA_028535165.1 of Quercus tomentella. Lineage (NCBI taxonomy): Eukaryota > Viridiplantae > Streptophyta > Magnoliopsida > Fagales > Fagaceae > Quercus > Quercus tomentella. Next base: position 87,005,495 of record JAPQVY010000155.1, on the reverse strand, counting down.
GAGGGCAGACCGGGATAGAGGCTGGAGGCTGCAGCGGCCGGAGAAGGTGGTGGGTTGGGCAGATCAAGCTTCAAAGCCAGGCAATTTCAGCTCTTCAATAGCCACCAAAAAGTTCTGGACATTCTCAAAGTACTGATAGGTAGGCAGTGGCTGCGATTCCCAGGTGAGTTGAATTAGATTTCATAAAAAATTAAAAAAATTAAAAAAAATTAAAAAACCTTCCAATTAAGTTCTATTCAATGAGTCTAAAGATATTCAGGCTGCCACCAAATGGATTATTAAGTTAAAAGTTTCAATCTACACTCACATATTCTTTTCCTTCCAAAATAAAGAATGTGTACACAAGCCCTCCAAATATATTTGGCACTTATCAAAAGTTATTGATCCTTAAATTGCTTTCTAAGACATCAATAGTCTAAACATTTTGTAGCTAAAAAAGTTAGGAGAAAGTAACGCCCACACAGTGGGCTACAAATTATACTTTTTTTTTCCCTTCTTTGGCTTTTCTTTTCGGTTTTTTTTTTGGGGTGGGGGAGGAGGTGGCTTCAAAAGGCAGGTTAGGAAAATGACAAATAACATTTGGACTAAAATCATGCTATAAAGCTAAAAGATGCATTATGTGGGCTCCATTAATTGAACCTAATTTGATAAAAGTGGCACTTTGGGACCAAGCTGATTTGTTTACAGAATATATAGGAGTGCTTAGATAAAGGTAAACACAATATTGAAATGTAAAGAAAATACAATTATGAAGACAATTTACGCATGCTCAAACAATGATGTTGGGATAATGACAGAAAGTCTCTTTAATAAGCATAGACTGATCCTTAGAACTGCAATCACATACAATGGATCTAAATATTTTTGAATACAGTAAAATATGTACTATTTTTTCCTAGAAGGAAAAATGTTTACAATTGAATACCTAAAAGGTTTATTTAGGTAAAGTTGCATTACCTTTTCCGGTTGGCAATTATTAAGATAGCACAAATGCTTTAATGTAATGGTTGACATAAAATTTAAATCAAATCTGGTGTAAAAGTTATATACCAAGCATCCACCAAAACTTGCAAAAGACACTAAGTTCAAAATAGTAAACAATTCTCCCTGACTGAATTAAGGATATAACAGTAAAATAATCAAACAAGCGATCAAGGTTTCATAAAATGCATTCAGATGATTGGACAGCACATGGATGGATTTGAAAGTGATTCCATCATGTCAAATGATATTAGAACTTCACATAATTAAGTTTCTTAAAATCCTAAGAAACCTAAAAGAATCTGAAAAATAAATTATCATAACAGCATATAGTTTTAATGATAACATGGATGCATCTAACATGGAAAGAGTTCTGATCATCTAAAATGTAAAAGACCCGCATTGCTAACATTGAAAATTTTGGAATTCAAAAGCAATAATTTTTAAATAAGAGTGTAATATCATGCCCTTTACTGTAAGTTCTTGATGCTAAACAATTTATTCTAAGGAGTGTGGTTTCGTTAAACTAACTCAAAACATTGGTAAGTTATTATATTTTTTTGGATAAATATTAGTAATTCCTAAAAAAGAGTAAAAAGGGTTGCCAACCTAGTACACAGGAAGTATTCGAAGGAAGTGTCAAAAGAAAAAACTGAATAAATATTTGCACAAATTTCTAAAAAGTCCAATCCATGAAGTGGAGAAGATTGCTTAGTAAACACTGTCCATTCAAGGCCTTGAAATTAAGTTTATAAAAATTTAACATGCACAAAACATTAAGTTCATTTGGAAAATCAGATACAGAAATATCACAAAGCATATAAAACAATGTGAAAACTGTTTTTTATTCTTGACTTGAGCAGTTACAACTTTAAAGGGAGCTATTATCTAAATATGTAATTCAAGCATAGTATAATTCACAATAACAATTTAAACAAATTAAAGTCCATTAAAAAAGTAAGAGTAAAATTACCCTGTAAGAGGGCTGGAAATCCAATGGAGCTCCTCCCTTCTCACCACCAAATTCACCTAGAGGACCACGAGGACCTCCACGGTACCCATCACGATCTCCAAATTTTGAACCTCCTTCAAAGCGAGGTGGGCCACTAGAAATTCAAACAATTAAAAAATATTAAACACAACAGCTATATGTATGAACATATCAACTTACAAACAAAAGCAAAAGGAGCTTCATAACATAATCCAGGAAAGCAAATAGAAATACAACTCAATCAATAGGGGAAAAAAAAAATCAAAACCAGCAAGCCCACTAGAAATACAAATTTTTTGTAATTTAATACCAATAAAGCAAAGAAATTAAACAAACCCCCCCAACCAAACCAAATCCAAATATGTAACATTATTAATTCTTATTCTCTCTGATGCTTCCTTAAAAAAATGATGACAAAAATGAAAAGTTATAATCACTGAATTCAATGGCTCTCTATTTTTCACATTAAAAAATCAAAACTAAATATCTACATCAAAATTGGAACAATAACCCACCACAGTTTTTTGCTTAAAAAATTGAATTGAGGTTTTTGATTTCCTATTTAGCATTTCAATAAACAAAAACAACGTTAAGCACAGAAGTCAAAATTTTCTATATTATTCATTAATCTTTCATTTTCCTCAGTTTCCTAAGTGACCCAATTCACAACAACCGAACAATAAAAAAATAAACTAAAATTGAGTAGAGAGAGATTCCTTGGAAGAGGTACTTGCAGATCTCTCTGCGATTCTTCTCTGAAATAATCTAAAAATTGAACAAAACGAATCATTATTATATTGACACGCCTAAATACAGATCAGGTGGCCGGAAAAAGAAAACACCGAAAAAGAAAACCAAAAACACAAAGTTAAAGATAGTGAGAGAGAAAGAACCTTGGATCTGGCGGTGGCGGCGTAAGAGAGAGAGGTGTGGAAGCTGGTGGAGTCATCGGTGGTGGCGGAAGGGGAGGCGCCACCGCTCCAAGAGAGAGGAGTGGTAGGGCTGCATCTCGTGGAATCAGCATCCTTCCTCCGCGAAACGGCGCCGTCGCATCTCAACGTTGCTGACCTCAAACGCGGCTGCCTTATCCCCCACCGAAGCGGAACCACAGCTCTAGGCGGAGACTTCAGCGAAGAAGAAGACGACGCCGCTTGTGACTGCTTCAACCGCACCAGGAAAAAAGAAAAAAAGAAAAAGAAATAAAAGAAAGCATATTGACATCGCCGCTCATCATGGAACTTAGAGAGAAGAAAAGAAAAGAATCTGAGGGTGAGGGCGTGAGGCGGCTGAAGTGAAATGTAGAAAGTAGGGTTTTTTTTTTTTTTATGTTTTAAGTTGATGTATAAAACGACGTAGTTTTGTAGGAGAGAAAAAAATAAAATATTAAAATGGTTTTAGCAAGGTTCGAACCTGGGCCAAGTATAGTCACAACGTGTCTAACCACTAGACTAGTGGTACACATCTTGGAATATGTTGTACATATTTATATTTAATACATATTGGTTGGTTTGATAGAAACTTAAAAAATGAAAAAAAAAACCAATTCTGAAGGTTCGAACCTGGGACATGAAGGTGAAACACACACGTGCTTAACACTAAGGCAACATACATTTTATAATTGTACTTTACCTATAATAATATATATAGTCCTTATAATAATAATAATAATAATAATAATAATAATAATAATAATAATAATAATAATAATAATAATAATAATAAGCGTTTTTGGTTTTGTTTTTTAGTCATCGAGGGTATTTTGGTTGGGTTCAAGTTACACTAAATGTAACTCTAAAAAATGTTATACCAACCAATAACTTATTGTTGAATTCATATTTTGAAAATCCAATCGTTGGATCACATTTTCTATTTTTTTTTAACATGCATGCCAATTTTCATACCAATTGGGTGTAATTTACCCTTTGATCTTTAAACTCATCTTTTATGCTTTATTTTAAATTACAAAAACTTGAATTTAAACAATTGATTGATAATATGACTATTAATCTTAGATCACCTTGAAATTTTGTATGCATGAAAAATATATGAAGATAATGTAATCTAACGGTAGATTTGTCAAAATTCACATTGAATTAAGAAATATAGCGTTGGGTTCCAGTTACACTTGACGTAACTCTAAAAAATGTTATACCAACCAATAACTTATTGTTGAATTCATATTTTGAAAATCCAACCGTTGGATCATATTTTCTATTTGTTTTTAACATGCATGCCAATTTTCATGTCAATCGGGTGTAATTTACCATTTGATCTTTAAACTCATCTTTTATGCGTTATTTTAAATTACAAAAACTTGAATTAAAACAATTGATTGATGACATGACTATTAATCTTCGATCACCGTGAAATTTTTTAAGCATGAAAAATATATGAAGATAATGTAATCTAACGGTAGATTTGTCAAAATTCACATTGAATTAAGAAATATAGCGTTGGGTTCCAGTTACACTTGACGTAACTCTAAAAAATGTTATACCAACCAATAACTTATTGTTGAATTCATATTTTGAAAATCCAACCGTTAGATCATATTTTCTATTTGTTTTTAACATGCATGCCAATTTTCATACCAATCGGGTGTAATTTACCATTTGATCTTTAAACTCATCTTTTATGCGTTATTTTAAATTACAAAAACTTGAATTAAAACAATTGATTGATGACATGGCTATTAATCTTTGATCACCATGAAATTTTTTAAGCATGAAAAATATATGAAGATAATGTAATCTAACGGAAGATTTGTCAAAATTCACATCAAATTAAGAAATATAAGGTTGGGTTCAAGTTACACTTGATGTAACTCTAAAAAATTCTACACAAACTAATAACTTATTGTTGAATTCATATTTTGAAAATCCAACCGTTGGATCACATTTTCTATTTGCTCTTAACATGCATGTCAATTTTCTTGCCAATCGGATGTAATTTACCCTTTGATCTTTAAACTCATCTTTTATGCCTTCTTTTAAACTACGAAAACTTGAATTAAAACAATTGATTGATGACATAGCTATTAATCTTTGATCACCGTGAAATTTTTCAAGCATGAAAAATATATGAAGATAATGTAATCCAACGGTAGATTTTGTCAAAATTCACATCAAATTAAGAAATATAAGGTTGGGTTCAAGTTACACTTGATGTAACTCTAAAAAATGTTACACCAACCAATAACTTATTGTTGAATTCATATTTTGAAAATCCAATCGTTGGATCTCATTTTCTATATGTTCTTAACATGCATGTCAATTTTCTTGCCAATCGGATGTAATTCACCCTTTGATCTTTAAACTCATCTTTTATGCCTTATTTTAAACTACGAAAACTTGAATTAAAACAATTGATTGATGACATGGCTATTAATCTTTGATCACCATGAAATTTTTTAAGCATGAAAAATATATGAATATAATGTAATCTAACGGTACATTTGTCAAAATTCACATCTAATTAAGAAATATATCGTGGAGTTCTAGTTACATTTGATGTAACTCTAAAAAATGTTACACCAACTAATAACTTATTGTTGAATTTAAATTTTGAAAATCCAACCGTTAGATCACATTTTCTACATGTTCTTAACATGCATGCCAATTTTCATGCCAATCTGGTGTAATTTACTATTTGATCTTTAAATGGGAAGACGAAAAAATAGAGGGAAATTTAAATGTCTATTGCGGCGGTCCAACCCGCCGCAAAAAGGAGTACATATTGCGGCGGGTCAATGACCCGCCGCTATATCTAAGATTAATGCCGCTAAAACAGGTCTATTGCGGCGGGTCATTCGCCCGCCGCTGTAGTCTGTCGCAAAATACTTGAGCTATTGCGGCGGTTCATTGACCCGCCGCTATATCTAAGTTGAGTGCCGCTAAAACAGGGCTATTGCGGCGGGTCATCAGCCCGCCGCTGTAGTGCGCCGCAAAATACTAGAGCTATTGTGGCGGGCATATGGAACGCCGCAATAGATCTCATATACAGCGGCGGGCCAAAAAAGCGCCGCAATAGGCGACATATAGCGGCGGTTTTTGCACCCGCCGCAATAGGCCCGCCGCAATTGCTCAGTTTTCTTGTAGTGTGTCATAATTTGATTGGCTTAGACTACAACTTGTGGTAAGGTTGTTCACTGTTGATTAATTAGATAGTCAAACATTAACTATTTAAGAGTAATGGGTGTGATCATATTTTTAATTGGGACAATCATGATTTAGAGCTGATTAATTCTGAAATTAAAGTAATTAGGGCCTATTAATGTTAATTGGAAGCTAATTTGGGGTCTATTAATGTTAATCATGCTGAGACTATTTTCCAAGAAATAACCTATGCTCACTATTTCGTAGATATCTGTCAAAACTTTTTGAATTTATGAGTGAGGTTAATTTTGTTAGAAACTAAACACCAGGGGCTTCAATATGAGCATAACAACAAGCTAAGTCCGGTCAAAATTGAGTAAGATATGATTTTTTGAAGTTAGCTTTAAGGGATGTTACAGGAGCTATAGGAAAAACTGAAGTTTTAGTCATTTTGCTTGCTCACCACTCCCACCAACCTTCAAAATTAATGTACCAGTCTTCCCTGAACTTTGAAATTGGGTCTAGGTTCATGATTTTTTCTCATCCTTTGTCAACCCTCATTAAATGTCATTCCATTCCAAACCACATAGTAATATCATCTCTTCTCCACCTCTTGAGTTATAGTGAAAGAGTTAATCTTATCATATCTTGGTCTTCCTAATACTCAAGATATTGAGTGAGCTAGCCTCACTCTCTCTCCCCAAGTGCTTTTTCTCTACTCCACCCTTAGGACCTCCACCAAAAGCCTCCTCCTCCACTGTGTGGATCTTGCATGTAGGTATAATCAATTTTCCTAACTTGTTTTTCATTTTGCTATAATGTTAATTTAAGTTTAAAGCATGCTATTTGATTATTTAAATTCCTTGAATGTACTTTAATGTTCTTGATATGCTTGAATGTTGTCCATATGCATTCTTCACATGTTCTTGGTTTTTTTCACATGTTCATGCATGACACTAGCTTTGATCTTAAATCCATATCCAAAATATGGAAAACATGTTAATTTCATAATTTTTCCAATTGCTTGAATCTAGGATATCACCATTCACTAGAATTTATTTTTAAATCCAAATTTGATGATGAATAAATGGAATTAGGGTTTATCGCATGCACATACATATAAATTCAAACAAGTAGCATGCCAATTTAAATTAAAGCAATAAACATGCAATTGATTGATAATATGTTGATTGATTGGATGATATGACATGAACATTGACCACCACAGTGTAGAAGACCGGTTTCACAGGGTAAGGTGGGAGCCTAATACCTTCCCATCTTGTAACATAGTCTCCGATCTTAAATTAAAGATTAGTAAATCAAATACTTATCCATGTAATTTTTAATCTCTAGATTGTAACTAGAAAACAAAATCATGTAATTTATCTTAGATTGTCTTTAGAATAAAATCAATGTAATTTCTTATGATCAATGTATATTTATTCTTAAATCAATAAAATGATAAATTTTTCAATTATGGTTTTCTAATTTTTACCAATAATTAAATAAATGATAACTCTATTGTAATACCCTTAATCTAGGGGAAAATGTAATTAGCCGAACCATCATTTTGAAAAACATGAACGTGAACCCACCCATTAATATGGGTTTGGCCCAAATTAATTAGGGATGGCAATTTTTGCCTGACCCGCGGGTACCAGCCCGACCCGACCCTAATGGGTCGGGTTTTACCCAGCCCGATAAAGAATAGGGTCGGATATGGGTTTAAAAAAAAAAAAAACCCGAACCCAGACCCAGACCTGGACCCGGACTCGACCCAGTTATTTCTTAAATTACTAAAATACCCCTATCTCTCTCTCTCTCTCTCTCTCTCTCTCTCTCTCTCTAAACCCTAACACTTCAGTCTTCACTCTTCAGCTCACACCTCAGACCTCACTCAGCCGCCTTTCATCTCACTTGGACTCTTCTCTCACACTTTCACTCACTCTTAATCATTCTCTGTGATCGCAAGGCTTTGAATTTATATCAAATCAATCGCATTTCGTTCCGATTTGAAATTGTAATTCTCTACTTTTCTTTGAATTTCTAGTTAATTTTTCGTTGTTTTTATCTCAATGATCATTTGCTTTTAGTGTTTTAGTGTGATTTTTTGAGGATGTCAAATCATTTTGGTTGTAATTAATTGTGATTAGATTTTCGTTAGGCCTGGCTCTGTTTGGTTACCGAGAAAGTGTGAGAAAAAAAAGGAATCGTTAGAGTTTTGATAGATTGCATTTTCAGCATTAACTCTGAGATAGATTCTTTAGCTCCGTTCTATTTTTTGCTTTTTGGAATAGTTTGATTGAGTAAAATTTCCTTGAGTTTGGAGTTAATTATTCGTTGCTTTGATTCAATTCTCATGTATTTTTTGGTTTTTAGTTTGATTTTGAGGTTTTTGAATAATTTTAGTTACTAAATTGTGATTAGATTTTCGTTAGGGCTCTGTTTGGGCTTCAATTCTTTTTCTCTTTTTTTTTTCGATTGGGCCACAATTTGGGCTGCGGATTGGGCCCAAATCTAGTTGGCCTAAACAGGCCCATAGGGCCCAGCAGGGCGAGCCTAGACCCAGTAAAAAAAATCCCTTTAATAAACGAACCGCAGGTCCGGGCCCGCAGATCGGGTTCGGGTATGAAAAAACCCGGCCCGAACCCAGCCCGTTGCCATTCCTAAAATTAATCAATTCAAAATAGGTCGGGGGCGTAATCTCTTATAGGCAAAAGTGTCATTTCGTCTATTGTTTGGATAGGAACTTTTATTTTTATTTTTTAAAAATGAAATATTTCATTATGGAAGGCATTCATGGATTTATATGTTGTATTTATACAAACTTCAAGGGAAGGAGTGTCATTTCTTCCATAATTTTTGAAGGGTGGTATCATTTCATAAAACCTTGAGGGAAGTTTGTGTAGTTTGCCTATTTTATTTTTATTATAAACAGGTATAAGATTGAACTTATCACTTCATTCTTTGTCCCTTATATATTGTGGAGGAGATGGTCTTAAAAAAAAAATGTAAAACGTATTCTTATAGCAGGATCTTTCTAGTTTGGTTTGATGGCCTGGCTCGACTGGTTAAAAATTTTGGGATACGCAAATGGGAAATGTGATTCTTTCTTCATCTCTTCTTAACACCCCCTCCTCCTCTCCCCAGCGGGCTCCTTTTATTGGGGTGGGGTTTGCAGAAAGTGGGATTTGACCTTGTCAATATCCTTTTGTTTTTCTCTTTAAGAATAAATTTTGGAAAAGATGTTAACTGAAAAATTGTTGAAAAGAATTTTCGGTAAAGAAGGAAAAGGGAGGAAAAACCAGTAAAATGTATATGATTACGAACCAAGACAGGAATACTTGCTTGTACTATACGACCTTGAATCCATAAATGTACTTTTCAAATTAATAAGTAGAGATCTTTGAAATTAGTGTGCATCTAATTTACCTATACATGTCTTCCTAAAATTGTAAAGGATGTCTTTTCCTTTATTCGGTTAGATTTGTTGTAGAAATTGCCATTCATTTTCCAGGTGCTATTAATGTGTTTTTCCATAATATGTGAAATGGCTTTTAAAAAAAAATCAAACATGCGTTTGGTCCTTTTTTTTTTGAGAATCACCGTAATGTCTTTTATTCAATGAAAAACCATCAGAGTCTGCTAGAAACAAAAAAAAGAAACTATGGTGGAGCATCCTCCATCCACGCACTATAATCTAGAACATTTAAAACAAAAAGAGCTAAAACATGAGCAACCATATTACCCTCTCTCTTAACATGAGAGTAGTGTAATTTACTAAAACATCTCACCAAAACCACTCCAAACCCTAATTTTCGCTTCCAACTAAATAGTGCATCCTTGAGATTGACCTTAACCATGTCCAAGATAGGAGCTCTCCAATGAACTCGGATCGGTGTGGACTGTGGTTGGGGAGGTTGCTGCACCGCCTGGAATTCTGGTAGGAGTTCGTTGGCCATGTTTGCGAGCTGATTTGGAATGCAACAAGGTTGGTTAGTTCTGACTCGATTCCGCTGTGTCCCTATTATCCAAATTATCCAAACCATGACTAAGAACGACTCTTTCTTCTGTTTGGTCCTTAATTAAGGATTGACATTGGATTACTAAATTGGTTTCTAAATGACATACAACATAGGGAAGCCATTGGTAAAAATGCCACGGTTTATCCTCTCAATCTTAAATACAGTTAAGACTTTATTTATTGGATTTGTAATTGAAATTGAGATGATCTTGTTCCATGTATAGAGGCAGTAATTTTGGATTTGCAATATATCATAAATCCAAATCATGAAATGAAACCATTTGAAATGGAGAGGCCTCCTAGGAATACAGATTAAGCAAATTATGGCGAATTAAATACATGTCATCAAATTATTAATGCTAGTTTTCAATGAATGATTCCTATTCTAGCCAGTTCAGCCAACATTATATGGAATTTCATGCTACTTGAAACAATTACACTTTAACAAGTTGCTCAAATAGTTATCATCTCCAAGTAATTTGTCAAGAATAAGATTTTGGCAATTCCTTCCCTGTCAAAAAAGATTTGAAAAGAATAAATGCTCGATTGGGTTGAAATAGTGGAACCTCGTGGCCAGCCCCTCTCACTGAAGCAAAAGTTAGCCCATTGTACACCTCTGTCCATCCTCCTACCTATAAATGAAAATTTAATTTCCAAATTATTGTAACATTTCTTTGTGAATATTTTTATCTACCTATCTATATATTTTTGTTAGTGAGTTGGAGCTTCTGATTGATTTTTGGTATGAAATTGTGTGTTTGCTTACCTGATCACCTGCGTACCATGGATACCACCGAGTTTTAACAGTGAGATTGAGATGGTTGAGGGAGAACCTAGTAGCAGTCACTGGAACCACTGCATCTGTGTCCCCACTGCATCAACATATATAGAAGCAATTGCCTTAAAAAATTTGATCTCTCTCTTTTTTTGTACTTCTTACTTTTCAAATCAGAAGCAGTTGCATCTACACTAGTCTAATATTTAATTTTAATCTATATCACCACAATCTCTCACGTAGCCAAAGCTTCAGAATATTTATATTGCTTAGGTGTTTGTTTCGATATGGAATTGTGTGTCTATAAACAAAATTAAGTTATCAATAATGCATGGGAGGCAAACACAGACGATCATAACATGCATGCAAGATTTGAAAGATAAAATTTATAAAAAAAAAAAAAAAAATTGCATGCAAGAGCCACATATAGACTATAGAGTGGTGGCAATATAAACTATTCTCTCAAAGCATTCAATCTCAAGTTGATCAAAATTTGAAGTTTGGTACAACTAGAAGTCTACAAGGAAGATGGCAGCTAGGGAACTAGGCAAGGGCAAGCCCAAGGTTATGGTCATTAGCCACATATCAGAGCCTTTCAAATAAAGAGATGAAATCTACACTACAGTGAAGGAATTGATGACTTCAACGGAAGAACTTCTACCGACACTAATGTTACGGTCAAAAAGAAAAGAAATGGTGTTAAATGCTGATTGATGACTCCAGTCAGAACAGAGTCTCATCAAGCACAGTCTAACACTATTCAACATTCAAATCAATCCACTGGGAATGTCATGTGACTAGACATTGTGAAATTGATGTCAAACAAAAGGGTAAGGACTATTGGACTAAGGATGTTGTCCAGACTACCAATGACTTTCAATTGCTCAGAGCCTCAGAGGCCACCAAGTACTCACCGAGTGTTTCTTTGTGAGTGGATGGGGAATAATAAAAATTATAAATTATTTTATTAGTTTATTTTTTATATCATTTATAAGTCTTATTTTATTATTTTAACTAACTTTTATTTTTATTTACAATATTTTTAATAATAAATTTTCAATTTTAATATAATAAGTTATATCTAAATAGATCCCAAATATCAAGTTTGGAGAGATGATTTATAATGGGCCATAACCTTGTACAGATAGTCTTACAGTGCGCATGTTATTGAATCAAAAAGCAGGTTAAAGAACTGTCCTTTTTCTTTGTTGGGTCGTGTTGAAACTTTATATTCACATAGGTTTTCTAAAATATAAATAGTCTTTTTGTTCATTGTCGTTGTGTCTCAATATTGTCTTGTCACTTGTAGTTGTACATAGCCAAATCCAAGACACCGGCCAAAAATTACTTTCCACGTGTGCAAGTACAAAATTTGATCTGCGACAATTTAGTGCACAAAACCCAAGAAAATTCTACATCGAGATTGTAATTTTTTTTTTTTACCAAATTATGATGTGGAAGCTCCCAATGGAACATTAGAGTTAAACATGTGGACTAGGAGACAACAAACAAATTGCCCTTCCCGTGAACTTCCAAGAAACACTATTTACACTAGCCAAAAATACTTTAGGGAAATCATATTTCTATACTAGTTTTCAGGAGGGAGGGGGGAGGGGGGAGGGGGGAGGGGGAAGTAAAGACAGTGGTAATTTTGCTAAGTTTTATAGTTTCTCATACATTGTGAACAGATAAGTTATTTACTCATATCTATTTATAAAAACTTCAAACTTTAGGAAACAAATATTGTAATTGGTGTTAATATAAGTGATGCTAGTATAAAATCGATCGATATTACTATAGTTATAAAAATTGTTATACCTTGAATTTAAAAAATTTTACCTGAAAACCCATATTCTTAAACCAGCTGCAATCAGCTTCTTGTATGTCGGTAACAGAGAAAATTCAGAATCATTCCAACTTTTGATGAGAACGTCACTGCACAATAGAAAAGTACATATATGAATCAGATGCATTCATCAAATGCGGCTAGGCTTATGTTTTGTAACTCAACTAACATTTTTTAGTATTTCTAACAAAGATATTTATGTTCAATTTCCTTTCTCCTAATTATCGGGATATTAAAATGTAAATAAATAAAAAAAGTATTGAGTCATTAAATAGAAAACCTGCAAGCAGTCCATTTGTAAGGAATTCTAGTAACATTTGCATGCATTGCCTTTTGCACTTCCGGGCGATTATAATACTTCTCTGCATAATTCTCAATACATGGATCATACCCAGAAATCCTTCGATGCAATAGAGTATTTTTGAGCCTTACAGACCTCATAGTGTTATTATGCAATGCAATGCAAGATGGTGTATAAATACTGTATTGATCTATGTTTCCAAGCTCATTGTTCACGGCATAGCTCACTGTATCATCACATTGCTGTGATGATTGTACCCCTTTGAAATTGCAATTCTTGAGAATTGATCGATAGCTTGTATCAGATATCATTGAATGGCTCCACCAATATGTCACAGTTCCAATGTTGTCATAGTAGCTATCAGTTACAGCATTTCCCACCTACATAATTTGATTGAAAATTTTTAATTCAAGTTACTCAGTATTCAAATTTGTGTTAATTCTGTATTACTTACTATAAATCCTTTAAGGTTGAAGATGGGTCGCAAGAGTGCCTTATTATATTCGACAATTTTCTTTGCCAACTGGGGAACATAATGCCCTATAAAAAGGATGAACAAATTAGCTTATCATTATTTAGAATTCCTCATAATTATGTAATAATAAGTTACTAGTTGCTTGTTGCTTCTATATATACCAGCATAGCTCTCCCCAGCAATGAAGAATTCTCGATGCTTGTATTGTGGAAATCTTGATATCCATCTAATTAGAAATGCTAGAGCATCCTGAGCTGTGTCACAAAATTGGTAACGCATAAGATTTACTTACAACATAAATTTTATGGTAATAAAATAATAATAATAAAAATCATCATAATCTAATACCGGTCCGTTTATCTCCAGAATCATTAAGATCAGAGCTTGTATTTGTGTATGAGAAACCAACACCAGCAGGTGATTCAAGAAATAAAAGATTTGCTTCTGTAAGTACAAAAAGTAAACCCATGATAGATTTTAGCCACAAAATTAGCAAATATAAAGGTTTACCAACTTGCTAGCAGCTTTCATAACTTGCATCTACTTAAAAAAAAAAAAAAAAAAAAAAAAAAAATCATAAATTAATGGCATGGTCATGGTGCCATTACAATTCGTTTCTTTGCTTGGAGTAGTTTAATTTGGTAGAGCAGAATTTGTTAATCATTTGAATGACAGACTATAAAAATTGTGTGCAATTTATGACCCATGTGATATGAGGATCGTGTCATGCGAATATGTTATATTGTTCACAATATAATTGCATTCATTAAAAGAACCAAATTGAATATTAACTATTTGAATAGTGGTTGTTACCTCTATTCCAGGAATACTTATTGAGATAAAGAGATAAACCGGTCCTGTTAATCCTAAATGGCCCGATTTCCTCCGATGCTCCATATGCTACCGATGAACAACCAGGCCCTGCACAATTACACAATGTATAAATTATTAATTAGATAGTTCTGGTCGTTCTTTTGAGAAATTAAGCCATGTGGTTGTGGAAGGCACAAAATAGAGTAGAGACTCTTTTTTTTTTTTTTTTTGGTTAAGAAATATAGAGTAGAGATCTTGATTTTAGCTTTTAGTGCAGTTGTTATTTGGTAAGTAGCTTAATTTTAGTGTAGTCACAAGTTAGTAATGAAATCTGGATATTATTAATGTACATTTTTAGGACAATTATTAATAAACTATTTTAAAAATGTTTTGACACAACTTTTATGGGAATTATAAAAAGTTGTAAAAAATTAAGATTATTTTTAAAATATATATTTTATTTTATTGTTAACTTTTCTCATGAAAGGATAGTAAAATACGTAACGTACTATGTAGATACGAATTAATTTCACAGCATAATATCCGTACAACTTTTCTACTATTTTTATAAAAAAAAAATATTTATGAGACAAAATTTAATTATAAAATTAGCTGTAGCCTAAGGCTATAATCTTACTCAACATCTTTTTATTGAAGGTGAATTTTGACAAATTCACAATTGGATTACATTTTCTTTTTATATTCTTCATGTTTGCGAACTTTTGAGAAAATTAAAGATCAATAACTATGTTATCAATAAATTGTTTAAATTGCAAGTTTTTGTAATTTAAAATTATGAATAAAATATAATCTTATAGATCATATAGTAAATAATATCCGATTGGAATAAAATTTGACATATATATTAAAAGCGTAAAGAACATGCAATCCAACAGTTAGATTTTTGAAATATATAGCAATATTAATAATATTAAGTAAAGCTGTAGTCTTAAATTACAACCAATTTTATAACTAACTTTATCCTATTTATGGATATTTATAATTATGTACAGCCTTTTGACAAACATATTAGGTGTGTCTCTTTAGTAATTGACATTGAAGCACCTATGAGGCTACCGACCATTTTCATTAATAATTAATTGTTATTATATATATTTATATTTTATATTAATTAATTTAATTCTGATGTCGGTCTCCATTATTTAAACACAATTAGATAGTGACGTTTTATTGTTAGTGATGTTGGTTTCAATTATTTAAACACATGTAGATAGCAACACACCCCTTTCCCTCTTCCGATGTATGTATGTGTGTGTGTTTGTTTTTCAAAAAAAAGAATAAGTAATTGTCTCACATTACTTAAGAAAGTATGTTATGTGTAGTATAACTTACCCCACCCTCCTTTAAAAGTTATCATGGCTTTTGAATGGAATTGTGGTGTGTTTTTGTGTTAGAACCCCTTTCCCTCTCCCCTGTGTATGTATGTATGTGTTTGTTTCTCAAAAAAAAATGAGTGGATAATTGTCCCGCGTTGCTTAAAAGTTACCGTGGCTTTTAAGTGAAGTTGTGATATGCCTTCTTGTTAAAACTTCTTTCCCTCTCTCCTGTGTATGTGTGTGTGTTTGTTTCTTAAAAAAAAAAAAAAGTAGATAGCAACGCAAATAGTAAGCAATGTTATTATCATTGTTTTTTTCATACATGCCAGATTGTGTTTAATATAACATCATTTTTACATAAATTTACCATTAACATCATCAGTCACATCATATGTCACTTCCAATAATTGTGAAAAGGATGGTGAAAATTGTTGGGTTCTTGAGTCCTTCTTTTTATTGGGTTAGGGTCTGTTTAGATAGAACTTATTTTGCTAAAATTGAAAACTGAAAATTAAAAACACTGTAGTAAAATAATTTTTAAATGTGTGAATAGTGCCGTGGGACCTATTTTTAATGAAAAAATTGATAAAAAATGAAATTTGTGGGTCCGTGAATAGTGCATCCGTACACTGTTCACGAAAAACTGGTCAAAAGTTGCGGCTACTGTTCATGTATAGTGCATCCGTACACTGTTCACGAAAAACTGGTCAAAAGTTGTGGCTACTGTTCATGTACCGTACATGAACAGTAGCCGCTTGTGGGGAAAACGCGTGAAAAAAAAAAAAAAAAAAAAAAAAGAAAGAAAGAAAGAAGGGGGAAAACGCAGAAACACAACGCAGCAAAACACAACGCTCTATCCAAACATTACCTTATTATGAAAAACTAATGAAACTTTTTGACAACTTTTTTAAATTTTTGTAAATAAAATTTCTAAATGGATGCTTAATATATGCTCGACTCATTTTTGTTTTATTGTTCTTTCTTTCTATTTTCCTAAACTCTAAAATGCTTTCCAAACGTAATTCGTAGCTCCTTGTTTTGCTTTTTTTTTTTTTTTTTTTTTTTTTCAATTCTAGGTCCCCAAAAGAAAATAAAAAAAAAAACACATCATCATCACCATTTGTGACTTCTTAATGCGCGTGCTTCAAAGATGGAGAAGTACACACAGTGTCTGATTGTGGATATGTGTGTGTGTGTAAGAGAGAGAAGCATCTTTCTTCCAGGACAAAATGGAAAAGTTGGATCACTTTGAAGTGACATTTGGCGTTTTCTTAAATCCCCCACAGCCATAGCCACAAACAAAAGAAAGTGATGAAAAAATATGTGATATCTGCACATAGCATTTTTGAGGTAAAAGATTGTTCCAAAGTGGGAGTAAAAGTCAGTTTTGGAAGGAATAAACCCTAAAGATGGAGAGAGAGAAAGACTGAGAGAGATCACGAGGACCCATGTGGGTGCATTTTTTCTTCTTGCTGGTACATTTTGTACATTACAGAGAACCAGTTGTTCTCAATTTAATTATTTTTTGAGTGAGTTCTCACTTTAATTATATATTACTTCCAAAGCCCATGTTGATGTTGGCGTATACTAGCCTTGATTATAACCTATTTGCTAATGTGTGCTCTTGTGGTACTAGATTTTTTTTTTTTTTTTTTGGTTGTAGATAGCTCTTTTAAAGTGATGGGTATGTGAGAAATTGTGAAGTAATGGATACAGTGGGACCCCTGTGGCAGTGACACGTGCAAGATGTAGGTAAATTGGTTGGTTAAGAACGGTTAATGACGAATTTATTGTGGTCAAGAAGAGTAGTTTGCTCAATCATTTTTGGCATTATGAAAGTTTTCATCATGAATCACAGCTACATTCAAAAGTGATAAGAAGAAGAAAAAAACAATTCATTTGCTTAACTAATTTCCTGTAGAGCAATTAATTCATGGCCTCTCATTAATTCTTGTCCTTGCATTCCTTACATCATTTATGTTTATTTTGTCGAGTGTCGAATGGACTGTTTTTTTGAAGTTCTACTCTTTTAAGTTTTCCAAAAAAAAAAAAAAAAGAAGTAAAAGACCTTGTAATTCATGTTTCCCATATAAATTTTGTTAAGAGTGCTATAAGATGGATATATATTGTTTTCATTCCTAATAGAGCTAGACTATGTTAAAGGATTCAAATACAAGAGGAAGAGATAATGAGGTATCTAGCATGCAACCACATCAAATAGAAATCCTAAGTCCTTAGTGATAAGTTGAATTGATTATGATAATTGGATTGTATCTTAGATGATAAAGTTATTACAAACTTTCAATTTCATGTATGATACGTGTAAGCATGATGATTATAAACATAATCAGCCTCCATCACATTTGGTAAGGCAGAACATTATTTCATAACTGCTATTTTACATACTATCACCCTAGAATTTCAAGAGAATAGTAGTCGGTGGAAATTAAAACAAAGCGAGAAAGAAGCTAAACTAACCTCCATTGAGCCAAAGAACAAGAGGTTTCTTTTCAGGAAAAGAAGTGGCTTCAGTCAACCAGTAGAAGAGAGCTCGTCCATGTTGCTTGTTGACCGTAATGTAGCCAGAAAATTGAGAAAATGTGACTGGTGGTTGTCCAGGCAGTGCTGAAATTCGATCTAGCTCTTGTTGTTTTGGCAAGGCAGCAATGGCAGTAGTGATGGTTGAAGAGAAAAAGAGTAAGGACATGAAGAGATTAAGGACTACATTTTGGAACACCATTGGACCTTCCATAATGGGTTTAGTCCTCTCTCTCTCTCTGTCTCTCTGTCTCTCTCTCTCTCGGAAAGGTCAAAGAGCTAGTATCTATATATGTATTTAAGGGTATTGGTGCATAGAACTGAGTGAATAAATTGATGCCTCAATTATAGGTTAGTAGGGCTCGCATTCCAGTCTGATGTTGCTGCATTACTACACGATTGCAAGTTGAGCTCCTCTGTGGACCTTCTCTTCTCACTCTCTCTCCAGAGAGAGACGGTAGCTGGTCCTACAAGCCAACTGAAACCTGGATCAGAACTTAGTTAATTAGCCAGCAGTATCATAAATGCATCACAAGAGATCTCACACTGAGGGCTACAATAATAATTTTCTTTATCCAGTAATATGGAACTATAGTGATGTACAGTCGTATTTTTCATTTCATGTAATTGTGGTTGTTGCTAATTAAATTCGCAAAAGAATAAAATATTTTGTCGCTCTATTTTTAGAATATCTAATAATTATCAATTTACAAATATAATGCATCAACTGTCAAGCCACTGGTGCTACTCTCACTCATTTAATTGAAAGGTTGAAATAAAATAAAGAAAATTTCCATTTAATTTTATAGGTCCATTTGTTTAAAGTTTAACCAAGTTTTAGGATGATCGATTCTCAAAAAAAAAAAAAAAAGTTTTTGGATGATATATACTAACTTATTTAATTGAGAAGTTGAGTCAAACCAAGTTATTTAAGTCTCTCTCTCTCTCTCTCTGGTGGTCTCTGGTGGTCCTAAGCAAATAAAGAGAAGGCTGGCAAAGGTGAAGTTGATGTGGGGTTGCAACTCTTGTGAACTCTATCGGCTTGTGTCTTTGATCCTTTGGATATGGAATAAGGCAAAAGATGTTGGAAGTCAGAACAAAGAGTGCTCATTATTCATGAACCTATATGGTGGGGCTGATTCTTATAAATATGGTGCAAGTCAAATTGTCAAATTCCACTATATTTTTTTAATATTGTTTCGGGATGAAAAAAAAAAGAGAAGAAGAAGAAGAAAGACAAGAAGAAAATTTTATGAGACCATCTTATATAGCCCCTTTCACAAGTCACAACGTATGGATCTCCCGTATAGGACCCAACAAATCTGAGAAGAACGTTGTAGAAGACAATCTCATGAGATATTTTCTCAAAAGGAAGAGGATGGAGAAGCAAAGGAAAAGGGAAGGGTGATAAAAAATCTTTCGTTTTTTTATTGGGAGGAAAGGGAGGAAGAAATAAGTAAAAGGATTATCTTTTTCCTTGAGTCTACGATTTTGATTCTTCAAATTTTAAAAAGAAATGGAATGATAAAGAGAAAAAAAAAAAAACTATATTCCCTCTAACTCATATTGTTATTCATGCTTAGAAAATCCAGTTTTATAAAGGAATGTCATTTAACACATAGGATTCATTTGGTTAGAGAATGAAAAAGTTGGAGGATAGAAAATAGGAAAGATATGAATAAGTGGAGAGATAAAAGAGATTTTAGTTTTCTTCATTTGTATTTGGTTGGAGGATGGAAAAGTGGAGAGGTAAAAAATAAAGTTTGTATAAATTTACTCTCATGTCTCTATAACATAAATTTTTTAATATAAATATTTTATAAAGGAAAAAAAAGTGTTGTTTTGGAATAAAATAAGCAAGTCAAAAATTTAACAAATCACCCATAAAATGGGAAAAAGAAGAGTTAACATTGACTTTAGTTTGGAGTAGGAGAACGGGTAGATGAGTAATTTCTACCCAACCTTTTCTCCTCCCCATTTTTTCTCCAATTTAGGGAGCTAAAAAGTGGTGAACTTGGGGAGAAAAAAGCCAAACCTCACCATTTTCTCTCCCCCAAAATTAACCCAACAAACACCCCTCCCACCCAAAATCTCTTCTATTTTCTCTTCTCCATTTTCCATCCTCCATGTTTTTTTCTCAAACCAAACGCACCAATGGTCTTATGCATTGACTATTGAAAAATATAGTTTTGTATTACATACAAAAGAATGCAATGGAAGCAACACAAAGATCTTCTTTCAAGATAGATAACATACAATCTTGAATTCTAAAACAAATAATAGAAAGCATACCTTGATTTAGTGATTCTAAAAAACACATTCACCCCAATTCCACATGATGCCCAAGATGTATAAATAGAATACAATACAAATGAATAAAAGTCCTATGTTTCACTTTTTGTATTCTATTTTATATTCCACCAAGTACAACTTCCCACATACTCCTTTTTCTTTCTTTATAAATTAACAAAAACTTATAATAGAGAAAAAATCAGGAAACTTTGGAATTGTGATTGGTGAAGTATAAAGTAGAATAAAAAAATGGGATAAAGAATTTTTGTTTAAGACCAAAATATAGAACAAAAACAAATTATATTTTATGTTCCATCAATTGCAATATATAATGTGTTTATTTATTTCATAGTTATTTTATAATGAAAGTGAAAAGAATAGACAGTGATGGCGTAAAAATCTCAACAAAAAAGGAAAACCACTTGGATTTTTTTGAAATTGGCTTGTTAATTTACTTTTATTCTAAAAAATTATCTGTAATCAATTGGCTAATCTCACATGTCCTAGAAAAACTTGTTTGTCTAGTGGATGTGATTTGGAGTTAGGTCATCCTTCCATAAATATTAAATATCTTTCATATTGATGAAAGTAGTTCACCAAATTTGATTGATTTTTTTTTTTTTTGAGAAAGTTTCAATTTATGGCGTCCACTCTTAATCTATTTTAATTATTAAATCTGCAGGTTGAAAGACAAATTTCAAATTCTGTCTCAGCTCACCTCATGAAAATCTTTTAGCTTTTCCTCATTTTGCCGTCACAAATATGTTAATATTTGACGAGTTATTGTCGATGGAAGAGACTTGCCTTCGAAAAAACTAGTTTTTACGATGGCTTTTTGTAGTCATTGAAAAAGTTTCGTCGCAAATAGCAATCTTTTTTGTAGTAGGTATATTCATTATTAATCATTTTGCAATGATTATTAGATGACTTATGAGTGACCTTGAATTAGTATGCTAACGTACAATTTGATTAATTGAACTTGACAAATGAAAAAGGATTAATAGATGACTAATGAGTGACCTTGAATTAGATGCATGTACAATTTGATTGAACTTGACAAATGAGCGTGAGTCCAAAGTGTTGAATAAAAAAATGAGTGGAAGTCATAAGAAAAAATAAAGAAGTTAATGAATTGATATTTAGATTTAAACTTTTAGTTTAACTTTTGGGGGGTTAAGTTTCTGTCCAGTGCAGCAGTGCTCTAAACACAATATGTCTAGTTTTTTTTTTATCTTATTTGCGTTGTCTTTTTTGAAGCTTTTATGATAGCAACAAGTTTTGTTGAAAATATTGTCTTCTATTCTTAGTAAATTAGAGAATTTTTTTCATGGGACTTGTGGTTGTGTTGGGCATTCGTTTTTGTTTCCAGATTGTATTATTGTCTGGCTAAATTTTGCTTGTAATTTTCTCAAAGGCACTATGTTCCCTACAGCATATACTACTAGTAAATTTTTTATCAACAATAATATTTCTGTTGTTTTCTTTACACTCTCTCTCTCTCTCTCTCTCTCTCTCTCTCTCACACACACACACATACATCAAACTTAATTTTCGTTTCACAAAAAAACCAAAAACAAAAAAAAAAAATTTGATATATTTAATATATCCTTACCACATCATCAGCTACTTTGCTTAGTTGTTAAATTTAATTTAGTCAAAGACTCAAAATCGATGGGTTCTCCTTCGATTTCCCTTCCCCATATATGATCTCTTTTTAATTGTCCCATAGCAGCACTTGCTGACCATTCTACTTCAGCACCACATGCATGCATTGACAATGTATATGGGGTTTTAATTATACTCAAATAGTACCATACCCAGAAACCAGTCTGGCCTAATTATGCTCACTCTTTTTGTGAAACTCTTACTATTTAAATGAGATCTCCGAGCATTCCAAGGTGTTGTTTTTTCACTCCTCAATTTTTTTTTTCACTGGGTAACACAATACTCATGTGCATGCAATCGTGCAAAACCTATCTGTACCATGAGGAACATCACTGTCCGGGAAGCTTCTCCTTCATTCTTTATTCTAAAGAAGATGAGTATGTTTCCATCACCAAAAGCTGCATTGAGTTGTGGTGCAGTGGTGCCATCAAGGTCAAAGTTCAAAATATGAACAAATAAGACAAAAATAAGTATTAAAAGTTTGATTTGTGATTCATATAATAGAGTGCGCTATCTGGATAAGATGAAAATCTTTTCCTTAGAGTCAAATGTTACAATTTTTCCCATATCAACATTAATTGGAGGAGGAATTGGAGTAGTTGGTGGTGATAATATCTCCGTTTAGGAAAAGAGATTAGACTATTTGTTTGTTTTGAAGTAAAATATTTTTTGAAAAATGTTTTTTCATTTTAAATTTTTTTTTAGGTAATGTGATCAAACTTGTAAAATATTTTCCATTGACCGTAAAATCCTTTATAAAAAGTTGTAAAACCTTTAAAATTCTCATAAAATATTTTGCAAAAACACGCAGTGATGTTCCATCACTCCATTTGGTGGCTAGGTCACTAGTCCAGTGGACTAGGCAGCTAGTGGCTAGAGCTGTCGCTCTGATGGTCAATGCTGATAGTCCATTTCGATGACCAATGCTGTAGGTCATGTGATAGAAGCTATCATTCTAGCAATCGGTGTTAGCTGTTCGGTGGCCAAAGCCACCGCTCCTACTACCGATGTTGGCAATCCAATCATCAGAGAAATTGTTTCGACAACAAGTGTTAGAGGTTCGATAACCAAAGCCATCGATGAGAGTGCTCTGATCACCGAAGACACCGCTTCAGCTGCGGTCACTGATAGTCCAATTGCCGATTTTGGCAGCCTATTTTGGTCCAGCAATTCCAATGGCTAAGTCACTAGTTTTTGTGGTTTAATTACTTGAAAATTTTTACTTGTAATACAAAATACCTGAAAAAAATTTACAAGAAAATTTTTTTACCTATAAAATTTGTTACGTTTAATAATATTTTACTTCAAAACAAACAGCGTTTAATGGATTATTATTACAAATATTAGTTTCATATGATGGGCATGATCTTAGCCATCGAGGCACTATGTCTCAACGGCTACGGAACTGGTAAACGTCAGTTTATAGCACTATTCTCTCTCTTTATCAATAATAATGTAAATATTTATATTCGTAAGTTTATAAAGTATAATTTTTTATAGAAAAAATATTATAATTTATAAATGATCATCATATTCATGAGTTTATTCACAAGCATGTTATTATATTTAAGGTTAATTTATTTAATGATTGTGCCCGTTAATGATGATTTATTGTGGAGTTCATCTAATAAAAAATTTGTATAAATGGATAAGGTGACTGAAAATATTACTGAAGTAACAGATGAAACTCAAAATGTTAAACATTATTAGCTCTACACCCTATAAAATTGGTGAAATTTTTTACCAAAAAAAAAAAAAATTTGACGTAAAACTATTTATTAACGGGTAACTTATTTATTGACGTTGCCAACTTGTTTTTATCTCAGATTGTACGATCATACTTTTACACAACTTATTAATTTCTTAAATAAAAAATAACTTAACGAATAAGTTCATATAATTATAAACACGTTCGCAATATTATTTTGGCGTAAATAAAGATCTGTCCGATTGTCCCATCAAAATGAAAGACGCATATTCATATTCAATAATAAATGATGTTGAGAAGTCGGTGGGATATTTTGATAAAATTATAACCAAATCAATCATAAAACAGCCTCTCAAATCTCAATAAATTAATGTAATCCTATAAAGAATTCCACATCTTTTGGGTTTATCGTGTGTGATATTGATATACTAATAACACCTGGTCAACAAATACCTTTGACCCGGAAACGAGGAACCAAATGCGATCTTAAATGATAAACATCTTATTAAAATAAAATAATATGATTACATCAATGACGGGTGACAACAAAAACACGTCTATTTGGGTGAATAAAGTAAGGAAAAACAACTTCCAAGAGGACAGCCAAGATGGGACTAGGGCATTTATGGCACCAACCTAACCTAACCTAAGGGTTGATTTTTCTTTCATGGGTTGATGGCAGTGATGGAACAAAAGATCTCATTTTTTTAGAACGGATTATGCAGGGGAAAAAAAAAGAAAAAACAAAAACAATAATATGAGTTGTATGGAATTTAAATTTAGAAAATTTTGATGATAAATTTTTAGTTTTATTTAAATTAAATAGTTGTTAAATTTTATTTTTTAATTTGAGAAAATATATCATAACAAATAATATGAAAATAATTTACCAATTGGTTGTTCTTAAAATGCTGATAATAGACCTTTAGTTAGGATAGAAGTCAAAATGTAATTGTAGGTGCTCAAGAATTTTTGCCTTTGGCTTTGGCTTTTTTTGGCTTGATTGTCTTGCCTTACCTTGGCATGAATTCTTGTTGTCCCACATTGGAAAGATATCTTCCCTCTTTCTAGCTTATAAGGGATGAGCCAATTAGAAAGAGTACCGTAACCAAACTAGTGGTACTCTTTCTAATTGGCTCATCCCTTATAAGCTAGAAAGAAGGAAGATATCTTTCCAATGTGGGACAACAAGAATTCATGCCAAGGCAAGGCAAGGCAATCAAGCCAAAAAAAGCCAAAGCCAAAGGCAAAAATTCTTGAGCACCTACAATTACTCTAACTCCATTGGTTCATCCCTTATAAGGTAGAAAGAGGAAAGAGACCTTTCCAATGTGGGACAAAAAGAATTCAAGCTAAGGCAAACCAAGGCAAGGCAACCAAGCCAAAAAAGCCAAAGCCAAAGGCAAAAATTCTTGAGTACCTACAGTAATATAAAATGAATTTACTAATTAGTGAGAGTATCCATTTGGTACGACCAGAGCTTCTAGGCTCAACTTAATATCCTAATAAAATAGTACTAGTTTAATAAGAAGTAGCTAAAGGAAAAAATAAATAAAAATGAAAACAAGAGTTGTGTGGGATTTTAAGTTTAGAAAATTTTGATAATAGACTTTTAGTTTTATTTAAATTAAACAGTTATTAAATGTTATCCCTTAATTTGAGGAAATATATCATACCAAATAATATGAAAATAATTTACTAATTTTTTGTTCTTAAAATGTTGATAATGGACTCTTTTTTTTTTTTAGTTGGAGTAGAAGTCAAAAGGTAATATAAAATAAATTTACTAATTAGTGAGAGTATTTACCTAATGCAGCCACGACTTTTAAGCCCAAATTAATATCCTAATAAAATATTAATTTAATAAGATGCAACTTGAAAAAAAAAAAAAACAAAAACAAAAACAAAAAATGAGTTGTGTGGGATTTAAGTTTAGAAGATTTTGAAAATAGACTTCTAATGTGCGTTTGGCAAAAATTAAAAAGCTAGGTTATTTTACCATTCAACTTATTTTTGCTACTATCTATGGGTTTCACTGTACTATTTCAGCTAACTTTTACTTTTATCTATAGTATTTTTAGTAAAAAGTTTTCAGTTTCAGCAAAATAAGCTAATCCCAAACAGATCCTTAGTTTTATTTAAATTAAACAGTTGTTAAATGTTATCCCTTAATTTGAGGTAATATATCATAACAAATAATATGAAATTAATTTACTAATTATTTATTCTTAAAATGTTGATAATTATTTACTAATTAGTAAGAGTATCCACTTAGCGCAACCATAACTTTTAAGTCTAACTTAATTTCTTTTCTTTTTTTTAGAAGAAAGACCATAAACTTTCATTAAAGCAAATTAGCCATAATCAGCTTGAAGTACATTCTGTAGGTGTAAAGAAACATCATCCATCCACACTAAATAACAACTAACATGTCTAACTAGGTTATGTGCTATAGAATTGCCTTGTCTACGTGTGTGAGAAAAACATATATTACTAAAGGCATCTATAGTAGGTCTTGCAGCAGAAATGAGATGACCAAAGTGCTTAGAGCTCTAGGAGCAAAAATGGTTCGGTTTGCAAGCATATTGTAACTATTTCAAAAAAAAAAAAAAAAAAAAAAAAAGGATTTGTACAAGTTATCACTCACAATGGATTTTTGGACTTGTCCAACCCCTCTAGGTTTGCTGATTTTAGTCCAAGCTAGTGTAAAGATATTGACTAAAAGCCCAGCTGTATTTAGGCCTTCGCCTTGTTTTGGGCCTAATGTTGGGTTCTGCGCACACGGAGTGGGCAGTGACAACTGAACGACCCAAAGAGTCAGAAGAAGGAAAATAGCAAAGAAGTTTCTCAAAGCCTCAAACATATATCTATCTTCATCAGTGTACCCATGGAAAAAAGATGGTGTACTTGTACAGTTGTACTACTATCTCAAATAATCAACTAGTCCCTGATTATAAAAATGCATTAACTTTACATTCACTAAAGAGAGAGAGAGAGATAGAATCATTCATAATCCCTTTATACTTCTTATACGAACAGGACATTAATGTAGTCATTAAGAAATTTATTTATTATGTTGATAAAATTTAGGGATATTAAAATTTCTTTGTTCAGTTTCTTTCTTGGGTTTTGTTCGGTGTGATTTTTTTTTTTTTTTTCTTCTTTAAAGAAGTGACAGAATGGGGATGAGTTTTGTTCGCCTTGCCTGTACATAATATGTATATATATTTAAAATATTTTTCCCGCTTACACCAAAAACTGATTGATTTCTTGGTCTAATAACAAATAGCTATCATCAGTCAAGAGCAGATGTCATAGATTGAAACTCTCTCAAAAAAAAATTTAATAATAATTTAATCTTTTTACATATCTTATTTATTTTTGTATATATTCTATTAAATGGCTCATGAAATTTCAACCCAAGGATGACAAGTGGTCCATATTAATTTTCTTGTTTGCGAACACCACCTGGTTCCTTGCTTTCCAGATTTGATCAAAACCAATAGTTGAGAATAGACAAAATTCTGATTCAAACCCATTTTCTGAAATCGGAAATCTCTAGTGTCTATGAGCTCTTGAACCAATTTAGCACAACTGTTCACCTTTAAATTTTCAATTTTGATATTCCATTTGCTGCAAAACTAGATTGCCTTAGCAAATTCACAAATCACAAGTTTGAAATAAATGTAGTGAGGATTCAGCTGCCTTATTGCAAATGGGGCATGCTATGTGTGCCAAGTGGCTGAACTTGGAGAGCCTTTCTTTTGTTCGTGGGATTTCCACCACACGCAGCTCTCCATAAATGCATTTTTAGTCTTTCATGAATCCTGAGTTGCCATAATTTACGGGGCAAGAGTATGTTTGGTAAACTGTAATAAGTACTATAATGTAATAGTTATTTCTATGGTTTATTCTTTATGAATAGCAATTATTTAAAATGATGAATAACTATATATCTCTAAAAGTGATGTAATAATTATTCCTTAGTATATGTATAAATTTCTACAATTAATATATTTATAAACAAACAAACTTTTTATATGTACATAACAATTATGAAAATTAAAAATTATAAAAATAACTAATCTTTTTTTCAAATTTAAAAAAATATATATATTATTTTTTTGAAATATAATTATATAAGTAAGATATTTCCTAAAATATATTGTTTTTAGAGTTTTATTATTGTGTCGTCACCAAACAAATGAATATATTCATTTTGTATTCCTTATAATATCTATTCATATTTCTATGTAATTACCGTTACAGTCTATCAAACATGTCTTAAGTGATTCTCTACTTATTCAATATTGGATTGAGTCAAGTAAATAATAGATTAACTTCACAATAAACTCTCCCCATTTACATCTGGAGAAACTATTCATTCTGACCAGAGGACCGCATCAACAATGCACATTTTTGACTTGGTCTGCCTACAAGAGCGAATAATTTTAATTTCTCTTTGATGTTTCCATCCCTTTCTCAATTTACTTGTTAGTCATATCCATTAAGGGGAAATCCATAATTTGTGATCCAATGTTCCAATAGAGTTGTGGTCCAGGTCAGATGCAACTAATTAAAGCCATTGCAAATCTTGTGGTTACAGACTTTTTTTCATTTAAGATTCCACGTCAACAAGCAATAAGACACTGTTTGGAAGGTTATCCAGTCCCTTTCGCTCCCAAATCAAAATTTCATCATGTTAGGTTAATTTTTCCAACCAAAAAAAAAAAAAAAAAAACAGAGAGACCTTGAGAGAGAGAGAGAGACACTGCGTTTGGAAGGTGGTAATGATTATTCCGATTTTGACTCAGCAAGTTTATGGGTAGGAAAAAGTTGACTTCTTTAAAGAGAAGGACTTGTTTGACCACAAAAGAAAGGAAGACTTCTTATGACAATTAATGGGAATTTGTTTTTATTTTTTTATTGTTTGGCCTAGGTACGTGGAAATACCTGATCTTTCAAAAGAGATCAAAGAAGATAGGTGATTTACTACAAGTTTATCTCTCTTTTTTTTGATAAGTACTACAAGTTTATCTGCAACAATATAAATAGAAAGTAGTAAATTAATAGTTACAATGCATACATAATCTGTCCCTTTTTTTGTGCACATCATATTAGTGATTTGTTTTTATTTATGGAAACATATGATTTGTTAGTGATTTTGATAACTTTTAGAGATTACCTAATTGATAGGCCATAAGTACACCGTACGTACAACTAACCCAAGCAAACATGAACAAAATATCCAAAATCCAATTGCCCATATCTCTATTATACACAATTTTTTTTAAGTATACAATTTTTTAAAATAATTTAATAGTTACAACAACGAGGGAGAATGGACTTAAATTCTGAAATCTTGATTGAAAATACTAAAAAATATCACTTAAACTACAATATTTTGGCAAAAATATACAAACTTTTATTGCATATTCACATTTAAAAAAATACAAAAAAGTTATTTTTAAGACAGTCACTCACCTATTATATAAAATGACATTTAATGAGCTAACCATAAGTTTCTCCTTGTATTATATCTAAAAATTTACATAATTCATCAATATTTCAATTTTTTTTTTAATGTGCTGTCTCCAAGGTCAAAGTTTTGAAACACCCTTTCCAATCAAAATGTAACCCAAAAAATAGAGTCTTTTGGCTGAATATTGCTAAATCCGAAATTTATTTGCGTTATAGGTACTGTTCCAACTTATTTAGCGAAATGAGGAAAGAGAGTGAATTTTGGCAACACCGTTGCCGAAATTCAACAAAAGTATGAGAGAGAAAGAGGAAAAGTGGGAGAGAAAAAATTTTGAATTTCGGCAACGGTGTTACCGAAATTCCTGCTGCCCAAATTCCCTGCCCGAGTGTGTGTCCTGTGCTCGAAGTGTGAGTGCCCCCAAAAAAAAAAAAAAAACTAATTGCGGCAATGCCATTGCCGAAATAGGGGAAAAAAAAATTGGTAATTGTGGCAATGCCCGAAAATGGGAGGGAAAAAAAAAATTGGAATGGAATTGTGGCAATGGTATTGCCGAAATAGACGAAATTTTTTTTTTTGTCAATTGTGGCAATGTCATTGCCGAAAATGGAAGGAAAAAAAAAATGTGGTTGCCGAAATCTGAGGAGAAATTTAAAAAAAAATGTGTTACGTTCACAATATTTTTACAACATTTTCACAACAAATCACAGATTATTAGTTCAAATTTGAATTTAACACTGGGATTACTTTTTTAATCCAACAATAACAACCTGCCACTTAAAATTTGTTGTAAAAAAATTGTAAAAATTGTGTGCACTTATCATTTCTTAAAAAAAAAAAAAAAAAAAAAAAAAAAAGAAGAATAGAATTGTGGCAATGGCATTGCCGAAAATGTGAGAAGAAAAAAAAAATAGGAATAGAATTGTGGCAATGTTATTGCCGAAATAGGTGAAAAAAATGTGAAATTACCAAAAAAAAATTTCACCTATTTCGACAATACCATTGCCACAATTCTATTCCTCTTTTTTTTTTTTTTTTTTTTTTTTTTTTTTTTTTTTTTTCACATTTTCAGCAATAGCATTGCCGAAATAGGTGAAAAATTTTGGCAATACCATTGCCACAATTCTATTCTTTTTTTTTTTTTTTTTAAGAAATGATAAGTGCGCACAATTTTTACAACAAATTTTAAGTGACAGGTTGTTATTGTTGGATTAAAAAAGTAATCTCAGTGTTAAATTCAAATTTGAACTAATAATAACTAATAACCTGTTATTTGTTGTGAAAATGTTGTAAAAATATTGTGAATGTAACACATTTTTTTTTAAATTCTTCCCCAGATTTCGACAACCACATTTTTTTTTCCTCCCATTTTCGGCACAATTACCAATTTTTTTTTCCCTATTTCGGCAATGGCATTGCCGCAATTAGTTTTTTTTTTTTGGGGCACTCACACTTCGAGGACACACTCGAGCAGGGAATTTGGGTAGCAGGAATTTCGGTAACACCGTTGCTGAAATTCAAAATTTTCTCTCTCATACTTTTGTTGAATTTCGGCAACGATGTTGCCAAAATTCACTCTCTTTCCTCATTTCACTAAATAAGTTGGAACAGTACCTATAACGCAAATAAATTTCAGATTTAGCAATATTCAGCCAAAAGACTCCAAAAAATATATATATACTTGAATTTACAAATAATAGAATTTTTTTTTTTTTTTTTGAGAAAGAATAATAGAATTTGAATCATTGAAGTTCCAATAGCTTAGTTGGTAATTGAATAAGAGACACCCCAAAAACTCTATAAATTGATTTCTGGTGACTCACAATCTTAAAAATGATATGTACACTCCGTTTATTTCGATGTAAAATATTTTCAAAAGTAAAATATTTTATAGGTAAAAATTTTACTGTAAAATATTTGACCGTAAATATTTTCAAGTTTTTGGAATGAGAAAATACATGAAAATGCAAGCCACCATCAGCCACCCCAAATAAGCAAAAACCACCAACAACCACCCCCAAATGAACATAAACCATGAAACCACCACCAACCACCCCAAAAACCAAATCTGGAAGAGAAAAAAGACAGTCACCACCTAAAAATCCGACTGTTAAACCACAAATCTAAGCACAAACCACCAACAATCCACAACATATGAGCATTAAACCACAAATCTGACCAAACCACTCCACAACCACCCAAAAGAAAGCCAAAAAAAATTCACAAACCCATATTGAAAACCCAAAAACCCACCTAGCCAAAAACTCAAATCGGAGGGCTCGGCCACCATTCACTGTAGAAACAACCTACAAAGACGAAACGGAACTGCCATCTACCATCAAAGTCGACCCACGTCTCCATCCCAGCCATCTATCGCCACCCTGAAACCCAACCACCCATGACCCATAAACCATCCAAAAACCCAGATCTCCAAACCACACGGCAAAAAAAAAAAAAAAAACCTATGGATGAGTCAATGACGGTGGAGGTGGCCAAGAATCGGTGGAGCCGATGAATGTTTAAGAATAACAAGAACTCAGGTGGAGCCGGTGATGGGTGGCACTGGCAAAGGGTTGAGCCGATGTTGGGTGGCGCCGGCGAAAGGTAGAGCCGATTATAGGTGGTGTTGAAGAGGGTGGAGCTAGTGGGAGAGAAGGATCAATGGTGGACTAGGTTCTGGGTACAAAACTGAGACAGCATGAGAGGGAGAGAGAGGCAGACGTGTCGGGTGGACTGAAAGAGTGCAAATGTAAAATATTTTACCAACATTTCAAGTGTAAAATATTTTACAAATTTTTGCCTTAGTTGTTTTAGTTGACTAAAAATATTTTACTGTTGACCAAATGTTTTACTTTAAAACAAAGACCAAATGTTTTACCTTAAAACAAACACAGTAAAATATGAAAATATTTTCTTGAAAATATTTTACATCGAAACAAACAGAGCGGTAGTAACTTGAAAAGTCTAGAGTCATGTTCAGTCTAACTAGTCTAGTCCCTACTCAACCCTACCGATTAGTTGAGATTTTCCTTGTTTGTAGGAAATGTAACAAAACAACTCGTTTATTAGCAAAAACATATTTCAGGCATTAGTGAGATAAAAAGGAGTTTTTGTTTCTTAGAGCAACAATAAAAAAAATAAAAATAAAAAAACCTTTAGGCCCGTTTGGTAAATGTGTTTAAACAAATATTTTCAGTTTTTAAACAACATTACATGTATTTTTACACACTTCTCTACTCAAAAGGATTTCTAAAAAAACTTAAAACTGTCATACTTAAAAGGCAAATTGGACTTAAAACTTGATGAGACTTTTTTTCAAGTCTATTAAAATTTAAAATCACAAACCGATCTTTTAACAGCGGATTTTTACTTTTTACTACTTTTCAATCCAACTAAACGAATTAACCAGCCCCCCAACCACCAACACCAGAAACGCACCTATTTATACAGGAACATTCGTAAATTCTCAAATTGATTCCTTTTTCTTCTTTGTTTCTATCTCTTTCCGTGCCCTTCTTTTCTTTTCTTTTTTTAAAAAACTAATTCTTTCCAATTTTGGGTTTTTTCACTTTTCCTTCATTTGTAGGGTATTTCCAGAGTTCCGAGGAAAGACAGGTAATTTGATTTCTCTTTCTCTGATTCCTTCAAATTCCACAATCTTTTTTTTTCTTTCTTTGATTCGTGTATTCTAAGATCACAAACTTTGTTGTTGGGTTCGATTTGGTGAATAATTTTGATGTATCTGATTCATATTTCTCGTAATTTTGAATCCAAGATCCGTCAGTTTTATGGGTTTAAATTCAAATTCATCTTTCTTCTTCTTTTTTTGTGGGTTCCTATTTAAATTAGGGCTATTTGCATGGTTATCTAGGAAATCATAGATTTCAAAATGGTTCTGTTTGGTTGCCCAGAAACAATCTTAAAAATTATTGTTGCAATTCTCAACTCTCGGTGAATTTGATTCTGTTACCTAAGGAAAACGCTTGCTTTTCAAAACTTATTTATGGGTTTAAATTCAAATTCAAATTCAAATTCATCTTTTAAACTGTTTTTGAATATGATTAGAGCGAGGTTCTTTCAATTTTAAAAATGGAGATGAAAAGGGTGGTTTTTGATGTTGAATTCGGCTGGATTTGATTGCAGGTTGTAGACGTAATAAAAGATGTTAGAGCAGTTACTAATATTTACTCGAGGGGGATTAATCCTCTGGTCATGTAAAGAGCTTATAAACGCTCTTAAGGGATCACCAATCGACAACTTGATACAGTCTTGTCTTTTGGAAGAACGATCTAGTGCAGCATCATACAACTATGATGGCCCAGGTGCCGCTTACACGCTGAAGTGGACCTTCCACAATGAGCTTGGCCTTGTGTTTGTTGCTGTGTATCAGCGGATCCTTCATCTGTTGTATGTAGATGAACTGCTTTCGATGGTGAAGCGTGAGTTTTCGGAAATTTATGACCCGAAACGGACGGTGTACAATGATTTTGACGAAACATTTAGGCAACTGAGAAAAGAGGCTGAGGCTCGGGCCGAGGAATTGAAGAAATCAAAGCAGGTGAGCAAGCCTTTAAGTAATGGCAAGAAGCAAGGGCAGGTGCAAAAAACTGGATTTGAAGGAGGAAATATGAAAAAGAGTGAGGGTGCTTCAGCCAATGATGGTGGGGATGGTGATAATAGGAAAGGTGGTAAATTGGTGAATGGCCACTCCAATGGCAATCATGTTGATATTGGTGGATCTAATAAGGTGAATGGTTCGGTTAACGGTGTAGAAAATACAAGTTCCAATGGTGGGGCTTTTGATGTAAATAAGCTTCAGAAGCTTAGAACTAAAGTTGGGAAGAAAACAGAGACTGTTGTTAGCAAGGGCTCCAAGGTGGAGCCAAAGAAAAAGGTAACAAAGAAGAATAGAGTTTGGGACGATTCGCCTCGTCAGGAAAAATTGGACTTTACGGATTCTGTGGGTGAGAATGGAGATCATATAGAGGTTGTTTCAGCAGATCATGGTGAAAGTATGATGGACAAGGAAGAGATCCTTAGCAGTGAAAGTGAGTCTGAAGAAGATGAGGAAGTGGGGAAGGACAGCAAACCTGAAACTAAGAAGAAGGGGTGGTTTTCATCAATGTTCCAAAGGTAAATTTATTGATCTCAATCCTTTGTTATAGTTATGTGCCTTTATGACTCAGTTGAGTTGATTATGTCTAATTCTATTTTTTAAACTTCTGCTCATTATTGCATTTTGTAGTTGCTTTAGAGATATTTAGTTCAAGGATGTTGCTTGGGTTTTATGCAAGATTTTTTTTTGGGGGAGTGGGGGGGAAAAAACCCTTAGGCAAGGATCTTTTTCCAGACATTTGTTTCAATTATTCAATGTAAATGTTTGAACAAGAATTTAGATGGCTCGTATTTGGCTGTCAGTGCCCACCAGCATTACATCGGTTAATATACTTCTGTTGAAATTAACTGTTGAAATTATTTTCAGATTCAGACTGCTTCCTGTGACAATAATATTTTTCTGTCTTATTGATTCAATTCATTTTTTAATTCTATTTATTCATTTTATTTTTTATCTTCTGTTGAAATTATTTTCAGATTCAGACTGCTTCCTGTGACAATAATATATCTGTCTTATTGATTGGATTCATTTTTTATTTCTATTTATTCATTTATTTTTTAAATGCTGGAGTTTACAACTTCCTTAGGTTTAACTTAATGATGGCTAAATATTTCCTCTATATTTTTGTAGTTTAGAATAACCCTAAGATTAACTGTCAACTTCAGGTTTCCAGCATGTAAATGGCTTTAATGTTGCAACTATTGTGCTGCCAAATCCGTTTTCATTGAATTTTTTTTTTGAAATTACCAGATACTTGCCTTCTCATTTATTTACTTTCCTGTGCTCAGCATTGCGGGCAAAACAAATTTGGAGAAGTCAGACCTGGAACCAGCTTTGAAAGCTCTCAAGGATAGGCTCATGACCAAGAATGTGGTATGTTTCTCCTCCTGCTACTGTGGTCTACATATGTTTTGTCTCTATTTTGTTGGTTCTGCTCAGTCTCGCTGAGCCTTCTAATGGAAGTTTCATGTTATGATGTTCATAGGCTGAGGAGATAGCTGAGAAACTCTGTGAATCAGTGGCAGCTAGTCTTGAAGGGAAAAAGTTGGCTTCATTCACAAGGGTATCTTCAACAGTGCAGGTTTGTGCATGCATTCTCTCTCTCTCTCTCTCTCTCTCTCTCTCATGCTTAATCTGAACCAATTGGTTTCTTATTATTTCACACTGTAATAAGATTAACATCATGGCTTGAAACAATGACTGCAGGCGGCTATGGAAGAAGCTCTTGTTCGTATTCTAACACCTCGGCGCTCTATTGACATACTAAGGGATGTGCACGTTGCCAAGGAACAAGGGAAGCCATATGTTGTTGTTTTTGTCGGTGTGAATGGAGTTGGGAAATCTACTAATCTTGCCAAGGTTAGCCATGTGTTGTTTTTTCATGGGAACTTTACCAATCTAGCAAAGTTTAAGCTTATCCCCCTTATCCTCTGTAGTAGAGTTTGCATTTGTGTGTATTTATATATGTATGTCCTGTGGGCACACGGATAAAATGGTATTGTTTTTGATCAGATAGTTTCTTTCAAAAATCACTTTGCAGGTTGCCTACTGGCTTCAGCAGCATAAGGTCAGTGTCATGATGGCTGCTTGTGACACATTCCGATCGGGAGCTGTTGAGCAGCTGCGCACTCATGCACGAAGACTCCAGGTATAATATTTGATGTAGCATAGGGTTACCATGGTCTCTAGCTTTACTCAGGGAGGATTAATGTTCACTCAATAAATCATAATTGCATGGTGGATTTTGATAACTGACTTGTTATCTTTTCCTCTTGTAAGATCCCTATATTTGAGAAGGGCTATGAGAAAGACCCTGCCATAGTTGCAAAGGAAGCCATCCAGGAGGCAACACGCAATGGTTCTGATGTGGTTCTTGTTGATACAGCCGGTCGAATGCAGGTATCATGCTTAGCTGGTATTATCAGAAAGATTTATTTGTGTTCTATGCTACTGGTATAATTCTAATTATGTGTATGACAGGGCTATATAAGTATTTCTTACATGTTCTTTCTTTGTTGTTTTGCTCTGATACAATTTGTATGCTTTTCAGGATAATGAACCATTGATGAGAGCACTCTCAAAGCTTATTTCCCTTAACAAGCCAGATCTGGTCTTGTTTGTTGGAGAGGCACTGGTTGGAAATGATGCAGTTGATCAACTTTCCAAGTTCGATCAGGTTTGATTTTTTTATCCAGGATTGCATAAATTGTTTTCCGGCTCTTTTTAAAACATTATCTGTTCAATCATCATTTTATCAGAAGTTATCTGAACTATGCTTCTTGTTGTGCCTGCAGAAATTAGCCGACCTTTCATCTTCACCTAGTGCTAGGTTGATAGATGGGATCTTGCTCACAAAGTTTGATACAATTGATGATAAGGTAGTCACTCTTCAAACTGCAAGGAGTGTTGAGATTTTCTCTTGCTTGATTCTTTTATCCTGTTCATGGTCTACAATTGTTGATTGATGTTATTGTGTGTAACTGTTCATGTTATAGGTTGGAGCTGCACTTTCAATGGTTTACATATCTGGGGCACCAGTCATGTTTGTTGGCTGTGGGCAGTCATATACAGACCTCAAGAAACTCAATGTCAAATCAATTGTCAAGACCCTCCTTAAATGAGAATGTGTTCTAGTTTCATCCTTCATTGCTTACTGTTTGTCTGTCAGTTATGGACATATATGTTGCTGCTGACCTTGTGTGTAATCCCATGACCCCATGACTTGTTGGAGGTGAATAAGTCCCATGTGGCTGAAATTTATTGAGTGTTATTTGATCTGTTCCATTGTGAGTCCTCTGTGTGTGTGTGAGAGAGCCCACTTGTACATAGGCACCCATATAATGCCCATATTGAGGCTGGGTTAAAAATAATGCATTCAGAATTTTGGTCAAAAGCAATAGAATAAAATTACTTAAGAAGACTTTTGTGCTAAACTCTGTAAGTATTCACTCTTGGTTAAAGTATAAATTGTTTCTAAGAATTAATCTGGATAGAAGTTGAAGTTCTCAGGGTGATATAATGGAGCTTTGTGTGCTTTACATCCAAATTTTGTGATGGTCCTCATCAAGGAAGATGATTGGTTTTGTAATGCTGATGGATGAGCTTTGTGTGCTTAAAAGTTGTGTGGGTGACAAATTAAAAGTTGTGGCTTTATGAAGTCCTGTCAATCTTTTTTTTTTGCGTCCAAGAAGTGCAGAATGATATGATGTTTTATTTGGTGTTGAAGAATGATTTATTGATGTGGTGAATGGAGCATGTTTTATTAATGGACTTAAATTTGTAGCGTTGACGGGCTGTGTTATGTTAGGACTTAGGATTCAAAGCTTCAGATCCCAGAATTCATGTTTCCCAATGTTTCCAAGATGGCCATAGTTTTTACAGTAGTTGTTAATTGACTTCAGACCCATACATATTTTGAGTGTTCAGACTTCTGATTTGCAAATAAACGCATGCAAAATGGAGGACGAGTTTGAATCTTTTGATTGCTACTATATGTGTTGCTAATTCTAATTTTATCATACTGAGGACGATTTAAAAGAATAAATATCATTCATAATTATATCTAAAGTAACTGTAATCTCAAAAAAAAAATGTTACAAAATAGAAATTGAGAACATAAATATGTCCCTGTAAATCAATTACAAAAAAAAAAAAAAAAAAATTGTTACAAAATAGAAATTGAGAACATAAATATGTCCCTGTAAATCAATTACAACCAATAAATTGAATCATTCCACCAATTACTAGAACTATTAGAAAACTATCTCCGTCTCCTCCTCAGAACAACAGCAACCCCATCAAAACCCCAAAAATCACCATGAAACCACCCCTCAAACTTGTACCACCGCTGGTTGGAGCCACAGCAGGGCCTTCAAATTCCACCGGAGAAGGTGCTGGAGAAAGATGGAAGAATCCATGCCTTCCAGACAACACCACAGTCACCAATTTTTGTCCCTTCTCACATTGGCCTTCAGCTCCACTGATAAAATAGAAAGGTCCTGACTTGTCAAGCTTGACCTTGGTGTTCCCATCCTTGTATACAGCAATAGGACTGGAAGTACTGCAACTATCATAGTCTTTTTTGCTCACTTGGACCACAGAGTCCTTGCTAGGATCATAGTTCCAAACTGTAGAGCAAAACAAAACCCAGATGAGGAAATGTGAAAAAAAAAATGTAAATTTTAGGGATTGTGTTTGTACCAAGTGAGTCTCCAATTTGGAAACGTGAGGCTTCAGCCCATTTGTTGAGGGATTCAGATTCTGAGGATGGGATTTTCCATGCATTGCTGTTGCCCCCGACTAATAATTCTCTAGCTTCTGTGAAGGAAATGAAGAGAGATATGAACAACATTGAAGATAGTAGAGCTCTGTGTAAAGCCATGGTGGATATAATTCTTTTAAGATTTTTAAGAGACAGAGAGAGAGAGAGAGAGAGTAGTGAGGAGAAGGAGGCCTTTGTGGCCTGTTTATATAGTGGCACAATAAAGAAAACTAGCCGTTATGGCAGGTTCTGAAAGTAGGTGACAAAGTGGTTTGCCGCCGCATCATCTTTTTGCTTTCTCCCTGTCATTTTAACGTTCGAGATCCGGTGGACCCATTTCAGACCTGGGCTTATTAAAATGGATTGTGTTTAATTTTACACTTGATATTGTACACAACCATACACGCATACTTTTTACACTCAATTCATGATTTAAAATCACGATTTCAGTTCAAAAAGTTTTGAATTCAAGTCATGATTTCAATGCAAAAGTGTGTATGTACGGTTGTGTGTAATAATAAGTATGTTCTAGTATTTACCCTATTAAAATAGATGAAGTATTTACAACTTTTGCTATATCTTGTTGAGGTGATCAACTATAGTTGTAGAAAAAAAGTGAGGGGTATATGTGAAAGCGATAATCCATCACTTTAATTGACTACTTTAATAAGTTGTTATATTTGTAGAAGAACTTATTAAACCAATCTTTATGATTCAAAATAAAAGAGGGAAAAAAAGTGATACAAGAGAGACAACCAAAATAAACTTTCACTTAGTAGCTATTCATTAAAATCATTTACACAATGTAATTTTATTTTAGCCAATTTGTACATAAACTTTGATATTATAGCAAATAGATCTCCTTAATTAATTTTTTTTTAGTTGGTAAAACTACACTATTGGTCTTTGAAGTTTACCATGTGAGCGCAATTAGTTTCTCAAGTTTCAAGTGTGCACTATTAGTTCTTAAAGTTTAAAAAATGAGCAGTACTAGTTTTTAGGCTAACTTCTGTTAAAAGTATTGCTTATGTGGCTAACGAAAAAGTAACGTGTCATTTGTAATTTTACAGACATTTACAAACTGATGTGGCAACTTAAGTGTCCTCTGCCATATCAGCTATTTAATTATAAAGTTTCCATGTAATTTTTAATTGGATTTTATTTATTCTTATGTCAAAAAAAAAAAAAAAAAAAAAAGAGATAGGATTGGCTTCAACCCCTCACTCTCTCTCCTCCCCTATTTTCCCTTTCTTCGCTTCACTGTTTTCCAGTTTTCTAATCAAGTGGCCGGACCACCTCAAGGCCAACAATAATATACTGGAAGCTCTCTTATAAATTTGAACCAATAACAATTAACCACCTCTGATTTGTTGTGAAAATGTTGTCGACATAGCAAATGCTATGTCCACAATATTTTCACGACAAATCCTATGTGATAGATTGTTACAAGTTGTTAATGGTAGGGTAGAAAAATAATTTCAGTGATAAGTTCAAATTTGATTCAATAA
Organism: Quercus tomentella; assembly: GCA_028535165.1. Taxonomy (NCBI): domain Eukaryota; kingdom Viridiplantae; phylum Streptophyta; class Magnoliopsida; order Fagales; family Fagaceae; genus Quercus; species Quercus tomentella. The sequence goes on along the minus strand of JAPQVY010000155.1, from coordinate 86,965,291 downwards.
CAACTAACCACCTCTGATTTGTTGTGGACGTAGCACCTCTTAAAAAAATTTGAGTTACTACTTATCTCTAAAGTTTATCTTTTTTATTTGTTTGAAAAATAAAAAATATATATTTCTAAATTATAAAAGATGCAAATTATTAACTTAAAAAAAAAAAAAAAATCTTTGAGCACACGCGTGCTTAAAGGCTAGTAGTATATGATGATATATATAGTAAGCCTAAGGGCATCTAAGAGCAACTCACATTCAAGAAATCTCCGCTATCTAGTAGCATCATTATGTACGCAAAAAGCTAATTCTCCCCCTCCCCCAAAAAAAAAAAGTTTCCCTTAAACATGTTTTTCATTTAAGAAAAATTTATAATGAAAGGTGCTTTTGGTAATTTTGAATATCTGGGGCACGCAAACAGAAAGTGAACACAAGTTATCACTGACCTTTTGTTAAACTTAAATAAATCTATAGATAAAGAGAAATGTTATATTTATAACATTTTCACAATAAATTTTAAGTGACAAGTTGTTATAGGTTGTTTTTTGTGGGATAAAAAAGTAATTTCAATGGTAAATTCAAATTAGAACCAATAATAACTAATCATCTATGATTAGTTATGAAAGTATTGTAAAAATATTATGATCATAGCACTTCTTATAGATAAAAGGGGATTTAAGAAATTGCTATAGTTCAATTAACAATAACAGCCCTCTCAAAAAATAAATAAATAAATAAGAAACAGGCCAGTGAGGTCACTTTAATTTAGATTAAAATTTGAAATCAGCCAAATAACAATTGTAACGATAATTAATAAAGAGATAACTTATACTATAATATAATAGGACACAGTCCAGTCATAATTGACGTTAAAAACAAAACAGATTCGTTCAATTTTCACTAGTCTATTAGATTAAGTAGATCTCATTAATAATAATTTATTGCTGACATTATACGATTTCACTAATGTTCATACATAGTAATCCTATCCATAGCTTAAAGACCAGTTCATTTTCCAAATCAGCATGGAAAAATTAATCCTTTATTAATTAACACGTTAATAGTAACAAGTTTCTCATCCTAATTCCCTAAGTAACCCTTAAAATTTATCTGGGAAAGTGGCATATGTTACATGATTGATGCAATAATTGATTGTAATACTATCAAACCTGAAAGGGTATTTTATGTTTAAGTCATCTAATAAACATGAAGAGGCACTTTTCCTTGGAAAACAAACAAAACCTGTTCACATTTACAGCCCAGGGTTAATCAGAATCCAATTATACGTACAGCTGTGAATAGTTGTGTGTTTCACACGTGGCACTCCTGAGCAGCTTCGAGTACTCCGAACCAACAACCCAGCCATAGTCTTAAACTGAACCTAAGGGCTATAAAGAGAGCCAAAAACCCTACCTTTGTTTATCGATCAGTACAAGTCAGTGTAGCATTTGGGTCAGTACTGTGTTTACTGTGTTTGAATATATCAATGGCTTCCCTGAAAATTGTTACTCCAGTTCTGATCACCCTCTTGATTGTGTTGTTTACCTTCTCTGAAGCTAGAGAGTTTGTGGTTGGAGGCCATGAAAATTCATGGAGTTTTCCAACTTCTTCATACTCTCTTAATGGCTGGGCTCAGAAAGAGCGATTTGAAGTTGGCGATATTCTTAGTACTCTCTCTCTCTCTCACTCTCATTTGTTGAGATTAGTCTGATGCTTTGTACAACTTACTTTTCAATTTTTTGAAAATAAGATTAATTTAGGATTAAAAACTGTATTTAGAAATATTACTGTTAAACTTTTTTTTTCTTTGGATAATTTTTTTGAAATTGTTTTTTTTTTTTAAGAAGAGAAATGGTGTTACTTGGTTAGACTGTTAGGGCTTTTTTTTATTTTATAAATTTTGATAGTTATAATAATGGGAATATGGATTCGATTCTGATTTTCTTAATCCTCTTTGTTAGGGTTATAATTTATATTTACAAACTGGATTTATTCACGTATTTGCTTAACAAATGAACCCCATTTGACGAGAAATTGAAAACCCAGTTCGTGCATGATGCATGCTTGTGTAGAAAATTATTATTTTCTTTTAAAAAGATTGGGGTATCATTTTAATGCATATTGCTCTTTTATATAATCCATAAGGTTTATTTTGAAGTTCCACTTTTTTCTCAATCGTATAACCACAATTTCTTCATTTTCTTGAATCTCAGTCTTTGATGAACACGACCCCTTGATTGACTCAGTACTTGAAGTGACAAAGGATGACTACGATAAATGCTACGTATCAAATCCAATCAAAGAACATAGGGATGTCAACACCAAAGTAGAGTTGGACAGGTCAGGACCATTCTATTTCCTAAGTAACGCTGTGGTGAGCTGTGAGAAAGGCCAGAAGCTGACTGTAGTTGTGTTGCACAAGCATCCTAAGCCTCCTCCGCCACCAGGTCATGCAGCAAGTCCAGCACCATTGTCTTCGCCACAAAAGGGTCCTGCACCAAGTCCAGCACCATTGTCTTCGCCACAAAAGGGTCCTGCACCAAGTCCAGCAACATTGCCTCCGCCACCTAAGGGTCCTGCACCAAGTCCAGCACCATTGTCTCAGCCACCAACAGCTGGTGCGTTTGGATTGAGGGGTGGATTTGTTGGTATTGTTGTGGGAATTATGAGTTTGGTGGGAATAGTTTTTATTTGAGGGACGTGTGAAGAGGAGAAGGATGTGAACTTTTACTATGATTTTATTTTTTGTGAATGCTGCAGATTGCAGAGGGGAGATGTGAACTTGAACTTTGGAGATATGAAAAGATTATCAATTTATCATTATGTAAATGTTTTTCTACCTTTTCAATAAATAAATAAAAGCAAATATTCTTTTGAATATCCTCAATGAAATAAATGACTAACAATATAGATTGAGGATATTTCTAATATAAAAAATTACATTATTGAATCTGAAGTATCTTCCGATGTATTCCAGAATTTTCAACGTTGAAATGAAATAATATCACGGTTTTCTTATAATAAAAAAATTTACAATATTGAGCTATGTGATCAAATAATTGAAGAGTTTAATTAATTAGTGTATTTTATGAATTCTTTAATTTGATTCTATTTCAGTTTATAATTTAGATACCATGATAATATCTACATTTCACTGATGTTTTGAAGGCAAATAGATTTATAAAATCTAATAAAAATTCAAATAAATTATAATTCAATTCCCCTGCAAGAACCAAACGTAGTCCAGACTCAATTCCCATGCCTAATTTAGCTGCAAATGGAACTACTTCACATTTGGTCATGTTGAAACTTGCACATGAATAATGCATATGCTTCTGTGAAGTTAATCTTTGTGGCCAACAAAATTTACGAAAACGTCAAATTGAATTCAAAGTTGAATCAGGGTTTACGGTATATTATATATTGGGCCAATAACAAAAAGATAGCAAAATCTTGGCATCTTATCTCTGTTATGATATCTTATAACAGTTTACCGGTGTGAGAAACTTACTCCTAAATATATACCATGACAAGCGGGTTGTTCCATATCACTGTTATGAATCTTATGATATCTTATCAGATCTTCTAGATTTCCTAGAGTAGTTTACTAGATTTCTTTAAATCCTAACCACTCTTTTATGATTTAAAGATCTAGATTCTGCCATATCAGCATTCTACTAACAATACTCTTAAAATAATAAAATAATGTTACAAATAAAACAATTAAAATTATTGTTAGTGAAATGCTGACATGACAAAATTTAAACCATTAAATCATTAAAGAATGGTTAAGTAACAGAGCCAGAAGCCAGAACTGCCGCATATAGCCAACAGCAAAGCCACCCCCCCTAACTCTAAGTCCTGGCTCCGTCCCTGGTTTTTAGTAGGGATGGTTTTACTTTAAGAGAGAGAGAGATGTGTGCATTATGTTGATCGTTCTTTTGCTTTGTTTTGGTAAGGATGCAAAAGAGAGAAATGAACTTGTGAAAAATAAATATTACATGTTAAGGATTGGCTTGTTATATTTGATGTTCAAATACATTTAAATATGATCAACCAGTTTTAATCTATTTCTTTTTACTTTTGCATGGTTTTTTTTTTTTTTTTCCCTCACTAACGTGGGTTTTCAGAGTACTTTGAGCATATTATTTTGTGATGTGTAGTCCTTCATTCCATAGATATCAAAGTAATTTAGACATTTATTTATTAGGTGGTAAAATTTGCAATAGTTTTAGTATTTTCCCATTTTTTACATGTGATAATTAATGCTTGTTTAGAACCCTAATTATGTCTTATTACCAATTTTTAAACAAATTAACAATTTAATCCCTACTGATAGATTTGCTCATTTACAATTGCATGAAAATAAACTGAAACAGTAAACAATCCCAAAAATCATATCATTGACAAACAATGTTATGCTAGAAAGAAAACCCAAATCAGGCAAAAACTCTCCGAGTCTAGTTAGTAATGAATCCACTAGTGAAAATAGTTGCAATACATATCAACTCACAAAACCTTCCAAGCTATGTAGTGACTAGGTCGCGGTGCAGTACGGTGCGGTTTTGGGCCATTGTTAGCACCGCACTTTACAATGCGGTTTAGCTAAAACTATAACCGCACCGCACCGCACCTCATTTTTGCAATCACATGTGTAGTGCGGTGTAGTTTGGTGCGGTTTAGAGTTTAGCCAAAACCATAACCGCACCGCATCTCATTTTTGAGATCACATATGCGGTGCAATGTATAAGATACAGTTTGAATGGTTTAAAACTGGTATATTTTTCAAATTTTGGGTTTTTTTTTCCCAGTCCAAAACTGATTTTTCCCTTTATTTTGAGCAAAGCTTTTAACTATTGAACTAGTTTTTCTTTATTTTGGACTAGCTTTCCTAATCAACACCTGCTAAGGTTAATAAACTTTTTTTTTGAAAACTAGGGTTATTAAACTATTAATAATATATTTAATGTTAAAAAAAATAAATATATTAACATATAGAGATGGTGCTTTACGATCCTGTTTGTGCGGTTTTCTTATTATAAAACCGCAAATGTATTCAAGCCCCTCAAGCTCTTGTTAGCAACCGACTTTGTCAAGTCATTTCTCCTCACTAGTTCACTAGATTCTGCAAGTTGAGCCACCAACTACAAGCCACCATCTCTTCTTGGATTTGTGGGATTGATCTATGATTTCCAACACCAATCACTCAACCAAAGATCAGTCAAAGGTAATATGGAGTGTTTGGATAATCTCCTCTCAAAGTTATGTGAATTTGGAGATGGTGACGGATAGAGGCTACAAGGATTTTCTCTCTAAGGGAATGGGTAGCTCTCTCTCTTTTTCATCTCAGAAATAGGGTGGGAAAACGTAGGATTTATAAGACTACAAAAAGGGTAATTGTATAGGAACATAAGAGAAATAAAACCAACTAATTTTTCTAAAGTGGAAAATTCATTCGACCTAATTTCAAGTGAAACTCTCTATTTGAATATTTTTCAATTTGTTCGCAATCCGCCAGACACCATAATTTCACTTGAGCGAAATTCCAAAACATGTATACTAATATTAGCTCCTGAACCCCTTGTCTCCAATGTAAATACAACCCAAAATGAATAGAATACATAAGAATATGCTAATACAATTAAAATCATCTGGCACAGAATTTTGTTATTACAAAATGCACTAACAAATAACAATTGTTTAGTGTTCTTATAAATTATTGATGTACTTTATAGGTCAAAATCTAAATTACACCTTTTTTTTTTTTTTTGTAGGGGACAAATTACATCCTTCAATTTGGGTGAATTGTTATTTATACAAACCTTAAGAGGTTGAGTGTCATTTTCTCATTTGAGAGAAGTGTCATTTCGTGGATTAAGATGAAACTAGGTAGAATGATCGGAAGCCCAAATAATTAATTAAAAAGAAACTATCAATTTGTCATATAAATATTATTAGAATTAATATTTTTTTTCTCTTGTCTGTCCAAAAATTATGAGCTCCCCTTAGGAAAAAGAAAATTTAGATGCCTTAAATTCAAATATTCCAGAAGTGAAGAGCATTCAAAGAAGAAAAAATCGTTAGCAAAGTGAGAATAAAGCTACAAATATATTATAAAGATAGTATAAATAGCTAATTTACATAATTATCTTGTTCTTTTTTTAATAATTCACAATATTTTACACTTTTACCTAAAATGGTGATTTCTATTTAAAAGGTATTATGTTGAAAAGTCCCGAAGAAAAATTAAAGAAAATTCCTTCTTATTGGTTAGTTTATTTCTTTTTTATAGAACTCACATACTTTTTCTAAGTAAATAGATACATATTGCCATATAACCGTGTCAATAGTCTTGTAATTCATTAATATTATTAGATTTTGCAATATGGAGAACTTTGGGTTCAAATCTTCTCCTCCACTTGTGTGTGTATGTGTGCATGCATGCTTAGTCTTACTTACACTACTTTTTACCATTTTTCAAATCAAAAAATGAATCATAATCAAGTTACACTTGTTAACTAGTTCATAAAATTTTATTGACTTGTATTTTTAAAATTTCATCATTTAATTACATGTTATCTTTGTTTTTAACATATATGTCAAATTTTATGTGAATTTTATTTACTATCCAATTTATAAACTCATTTTTTTTTTTAATTTTAAAGTTCAAGAAACTTGAAATTTTAATAAGAAACTTGACATTTAAACATTATATAGATGAGATAGCTATTAATTTCTAATCATTTTAATATTTTGTTAGCATGGTTGGCATTATAAAACAATATAATCCAATAGTAATTTGTTAAAAAAAAAACATAATAAAAAATTATCAAATAATATAGCATTGATAAAAATTACATAATATGGAACAAGAAGCTAACTTTAAACATATAAAAAAAAAAAAAAAAATTTCTTTTTTTTTTTCTTTCTTAAAATAAAATTCTGGTTTGGTCCATTAAAAATGGAAGGAAAGAATCCAAGGTGGACATGCCCAGCCCACTTTAGTAATGGGCTTTTTCCAGCATCAAAAAACCAGCTTCCATCCCAGAGGTCCAATGAATTTGACGGAAGTCCCAAAATTTCCTCACATTTTTTTCTAATCACAAGAACACCCTTTTCTCTTTTCATCCACTACAGCCAGAGTTGTCCACACAAATAAAAATCTGACTCAAAAACATGCTCTGTTAAAGCTCGCTTCTTAAACTAGCCAAAAGGTGCCCTCCTTTTTTATCTTTTAATACTTCTTTCTTTCTTTTTCATTTCGGTTTATCCCAAAAAAAAATCGTTGCATTTTGTTTTGTTTTGTGACACGATGAATTTTTGTGCATTTTGAAAATGGGTATGAATGTATGATACTATGATGTCCTGTTGAGTGTGTGTTGGTGGTGGGTTTGTTGTGTTGGTGTGTTTTTATCTAAAGTTTGTTGATTTTGCACATACCCATTTGACTTTAGCTGATTTTAGTTCATATTAATGGTGTCTTGGTTTAGTTGGTGTACGGTTTTAGGAATTGGGGTTGTGGGTTTTGAGCATAAGCAGAAACTGGAGCTGAACTTGGTTGTGTAACGTATGTGTCTGTGAAAGTAACTTCAAGAACCAATTTTTATCTCCTCTTGCAAAGAGGTTTTAGAATCAACTTGGTTCTCATTGTAAAAGAACCTCCTTTTTGGCTTGCTGTCAATGCCATTAGTTTAAAATGTCCAGAATGGTTTCTCCAAAGGAAGAAATGTCCATGTATAGCTCCTTTTGTGGCATTGTTTTGAATTCAACTGTGTAAAATTGAGAAACAAAGCCTAAGGACTGCTTCTAGTTCCTGAATAGAGACTGAGAATAAGTAATCAATAGTGACCGAGATACAAAAAAATATTTGACTGTCTGAATAATTGTCTTTTCCAAATGTCTTTCATTGTCCTTGTAGGCAAAATAGACTGGTTTTGATCCTCTATTTCAAAATAGTAGGGCTAACATGCTATTCATGATTGTATGCTGTGGTTGCAATGTAATGACATATTTTGATACTCTAACTTAATAAACAACAACTTTCTTGGTTGGACTTTATGATTCTTTTGAAAGTTTATAAGTACCTTTTGTGATTTTCAAAATATTATTAAGTATATGCACAGGTTCCTCAATTCTTTCTTTGTAATCTTTTTTGAGTTTCAATTATGAAACTTAGGAGTTAAAACTTAGAAAAATGAAACTATGGTGTGTGTATAAAACTTACTAGTTAATAAAATATTAGAGGTAATATATAACCAATGGAGAAAATATGACCATTTGAAATGTGATGGTTGGAAAAATAATAAAGAAAGAATGAAGAAAGACTATTCAAATGGAATTGAGTAAAAATAGAAAATTTGATGCAGGTGTATGTGAAATGTGGGTTAGCAAAAATAGTTTTTTTTTTTTTTTTTTTTTTTTTTTGCAAGAATTTAGCTAAAGATATATTGAGATTGATGTGAATTCTCAAGCTGTACTCTTTCAAAGCTTGTTTTAGAAAGTTTCTGAGCAGACGTTTTATCTTGGTCTTAAGGATGGACTGTGGTTCTCTAAACTTTACACATAGCGCAATGGTCTTGTTGTGTGGTAAAGGAAAGTTTTTAACACCCAAAGTGGGGCCATTAAATGCTTCCTTCCAAAAGAATGCAGAACACCTGAGGCTTAGCCGACATCTGGGTCTTGGTTCACTTGATTCTTTCCAGGTATGCCTTGTTGAGAATTCACAGCTCAGTTTGTTGGTTGTGTAATGCACTTGATTGGAAAACATTGATGAAAGCTCTTGATATTTTATTTGGGAAAATTGTGGAGTACTAGCCATCTAGCTTTAAGCCAATTTCATCGTATGCAAGGTTCTAGGGACCCCCTATTTTTACAGCTGTATTTCCGTACTTGTACACTCAGGCATTGCTTATTAGTCAGTTATTGCTGTTTTTTGTTCTTGTAAGTGTACGTATGTCAAACTTCCAATTACAATTAGGGTGTTTGGCAAACACACAAGACCAATTCAGTCTGGTTTTGAACCAATAAAAAAAATTAGTTCAAGTTCAAGTCAATGAGTTCCGGGAATCAGCCTCTGCAAAAAAGAAGGGGTGGGTGGGAAGGCAAGGGTGCCTACCAATCACCTCTCCAAGACCCGCAAAAGTGGAAGCTTTGTGCACTAGATAAAACATTTTTTTTTCCTTTTAAGTCAACGAGTTCTAGTGCAAACAACACCAAACTCACCTATAAAAGAAAATTAATTTAATCTTGAACTAGTTTCGGTTTATATGTAGTTTTTATAAACCACGTGATAACTGTGTTTTATTCTTTTTATATAAACATTTAAGCACCAAGATTGAATGCAAACATGACAAATTGATAACCAGTTCCATATTTTATAAAATTTGACAAACACAAAAAAACTAAAAACCAATTATAATATTCTTGGCTAGCCAATTTTATGGTCTTCCAAACCCCCAAACAAGTTGCCCAGTCATGTATTCCGGTGCTTATAAAATACTAGATAAAAGAAGGAAAAAGTAAATAAAAAAGGAAAAGACCTGAATTAAATGAACTATTGTTTTGGGTGAACTTCCTAGTAATGGCCTTGAACAATAGCCCCAGCCACAGCTTGTACAATATGCAGTATTGTGCCATTGCTTCAAGTTATAACATATTTAGGGTCTACTGTAATAATCACTGTGATTTTCTGTTAAAGCTTTTTACACAATCAATTCTGATTGTTAGCTTGTTTCTTGACAAGCCAAAATCAAGAATTAAGTGTCTCCAATTTCTGTATTGCAGCTTGAAAATGTAGCCTGCGCGAAAGTCTCTTTTGTTCCTATATAACTGTAACTCTTAAGGAACTTCCCATCTAATGTTTATGCTTCATGACTCTACTTTTATTCTTTTGCAGCATAGTAGCATTAAAATTAAACTCCCATTGAAGTATAGAAGTCCATCACTGAACTTGTGTCGATCATATCCATTGGTCATCAGGAGTGAACTTCCTCAAAATGCTGATTTTCCACGCTACTATTCAAAGAAGGAGAAAAAGCCATTTCCAGTACCCATTGTGGAGCTGAGGCGGGCTGCTAGGGAGAGGGTCAAGAAGATGAAAGGCCAGCCTAAACGACCTGCTCCACCACCAAAGAATGGCCTACTTGTCAAGAGGCTCATACCAGTTGCTAATGATGTGTTTAATGCGAGGATTACACTGATTAACAATCTCAAGAAACTCTTAAAGGTGGTTCGCGTGCATGCTTGCAGGTAATTCAATTCCTCTGCTAATATTTGACTCATGGAATGGAAAAAAATAAAATCAGCATTTGTTAAGCACTGTGACAGAAATTTATTTGGTTATCCAAATCAATCTGTTAAATTGGCCTGTTGCATGTGTCTCATGAGATATATCTATACTGCATGATGAATGCAGACATGTTGACTCAACAGCATATTGAAAAATATTTCAATTAGCTGATGTCCATGTGACAAAAATTTAGCTCTCTTTACTGGGTTGAATTTCAATTTTCTTTCATTGTATGTGATTTCTTTAGATGAGCTTCTTTTTTTCTTTTTTCTTTTTTTAATGTTCGCCCAGTGAGCATCTTTCTCTCCTTGAACAAATATTAGATGACTGTTATCTAAGACAAAAGATTATCGCTTGTCAAAAAATTGCTTGGAACTTAAACTGGGGTTGCTTTAGGCTAAATTTGAGTTTGTTACTTTTTTCACTTTTTTTTTTTTTTTTGATAAGTACTTTTTTCACTTTGATCCATCTAGTTTCAAGTTTAGCAGTGTCAACTTTGCTTGAAACTTAAATTGATTCTTCTCCATTTTTCCTTTTTCTTTTTAAAGCTAAAATAGGCATTGATTCCTGTAAATTTGAGTTTGTTATCAATATGTTCCATGTAGTTCTAATTCCAGCAGCGTTAACTTCAAAGTTTTGGCCGAATTGATGTCTTGCCTTCCTGGTAAAGAGCAATCATCATGAAATTGATGTCATAGTTTCAAATCCTATAGTATCTATAAAGTACTCTTAAAAAAAATTGAATTTTTGGATTATTTTCAATTTAGTCCTTCTGGCTATCTCTGCTAATCATAGGAACATTAAATTTTATGTGATGTTGCAGGTGAGCATAAAACAAGGTCATTTCAAAACTTTTATTTAGAGGAAAAATAAAATAGATGATAAAATAAATCAAATGAATCAAATAGAAAATACAAGAGAGGGATTTTTTGGAAATCTTGTTGCAAACCTTGCAATCCTCTTCTCTTCATTGTGTTATTGTTCTTCGTGAACATTTCCTTGGTCTTCGACTTGTTCCTAAGGTTTGAATTGGTATGTTCTCTTTGTTTTTGTTGCTAGTGTTGCTTCTGTTGGCTCAACAGATTTGAATTTGACCTTTGGCTTCCTCACCAATGTTAGGGACTATAGATGCAAGTGCGACTCAAATTCACTTCTACTAATTGAATCCATGCTAGCCCATAAACTATTATTCCTCCAAGAACAAGTCTCAGCCTGATAATCGAAGTTCCCAAAAAAAACCTTGGAGGCAACTTTTGTTGACTAAGCTGCAAGTAACACAAATATCCTTATGATGGTATAGAATCAATACGGTTAGAATTATGGTTAAGATTAAATGTATCATTTTCTAACAGCTTAAGTTTTTCGGACAATCAGTTATTTAATATAATATCAAGGCAGAAGAGCCTGAGTTAGATCTCTGTCTCCACTCTAATTCCCATTTAAAATATTAAAAATCCCACGGGTTGGGCCTCATTTATTAAGGGGGAGTTTAGGCCCATAGTTGAGGGGGAGTGTTAGAATTATGGTTAAATGATTAAATTCATCATTTCCTAACAGCTTAACTTTTTGAGACAATCGGCAATTAAACAAATAATACTCTATTCGGATGAAATGGATCCTGATAGAGCTGGAACTTCATGACCAAAGCATGCAACTGCTTTTGAGGGATTGGCAAATCTTCTAGAGTTCAAAGTGAAGAAAATGGTATAGGAAGAAATTTTAAACTAAATTGATGTTTTCTGATTTCAACACCAGCAGTTGTTTACATGGTGAATAGATGGTGGATTACTACCAGAGACAATCCTTGGCTACATTGTTTTGCTGTGGCATCAGTGACTCCGTTGTGGACATGCTGCCTGAACCTAAGCCCCCTCCCAACTCCCTTTTTTCTGTTTTTTCACATATTGAGAGAGAGAGAGAGAGAGAAGAAGAAAAAGAAGAAGAAGAAGAAGAAGAAAACTATCAAAATAGTTTCATTCAGGCATAATTTACATGACCCTTTGCCTATGATTAACAGGGATAGACAAGAGTACCAAATTAACCAGTACTTGAAACTATGAAGTTGAAATTGATATTTTGAAACTATAAGAATTAAATTGATAGCACATCCAAATTTAGAGGGACCAAAATATATTCAAACCTTTTTCTTTAATAAAATTCATTCAACCTGTTTTGTGAACAGTTTTGTGACTTTTTTTGTGCAATGCAAATGCAGCGGCTGTAATGAAATTCACGTGGGACCTGTTGGACATCCATTCAGATCTTGTAGAGGTCCAAATGCTGGCTTCCGCAAGGGTCTTCATGTGTGGACAAATGCAACTGTTGATGACATAGTCTGGGAAGTAGAAGCCTACCACCTCTATGATCGCCTTGGAAAGCGTATTCCTCATCAGGAGAGATTCTCAATTCCTCGGATTCCAGCCGTAGTTGAGCTCTGCATCCAAGCTGGTGTCAATATTCCTGAATTTCCAACAAAAAGGAGAAGAAAGCCAATCATCCGCACTGGGAGAAAGGAATTCATCGATGCAGATGAAAGTGAACTACCAGATCCTGTCCCTGAAGTTCCTGAGACACCATTATTAACGGAAATACCTGATTCAGAGATAGTAGCCCCATCTGATGAAGTCGACATTGCTTGGCTTGCTGAGGAAACACTACAAGCATGGGAAAAGATGAGGGGAGGAGCCAGCAGGTTGATGAAGAAGTACCTGGTAAGGGTTTGTGGGTATTGCCCAGAGGTACATGTTGGTCCTAGTGGGCACAAGGCACAGAACTGTGGGGCTCACAAGCACCAGCAGCGGAATGGGCAGCATGGTTGGCAGGCGGCAGTGCTAAATGACTTGATACCACCAAGATATGTGTGGCATGTTCCTGATGTAAATGGACCACCATTGCAAAGAGAGCTTAGGAACTTCTATGGCCAAGCACCTGCTGTAGTCGAAATATGCACACAAGCTGGCGCTGTTGTGCCAGATGAGTACAAATCAACAATGAGGTTGGATGTGGGGATCCCCTCGGATCTTAGAGAAGCTGAACTGGTAGTTTAAGGTGATTTTGTTTCTTTCTTCTGTTTCTTTTTGGCCCCTACACCTCCTCTTTCAAATACAATATAGTGTATGTAGAATATTGAGATTGAATACAGTGTGGAAACTTGGAAAGCTCAATCTGATGGTGGTCAGCAATAAGAACTATGTCACACAATTGCCTTTCATCAGGACAGGGAGATTCTGCGATTACAGAGTTACCCTGATCATGCCACTGAGATTATGTTAATAGTTGGAATATCCGAAAAGACCTGGACCCATGAATAACTATTACGGCTGCATCAGCAGCAGCTTCGAGACGACTGCATTTGCAAAGATATTGGTGTTCACCATATCAATGCAAATTAATCACAGTTGCCACTTGTTTCTACAGAACAATGGGGACACAGAATTGCAACAGCAAGAGGATGAGTATAGCATAGGCTTAATACCAAAATTGTTATAAAACAGATTGTAACATATTTACTATATAGGTAGAATAATCATTCTTAATCTGCTATCTTACCATTAATTGTAGCCAAGGTTTTGTATATCCTTAAAATGTGGTCACAATAGCAAACGTCTGATTATTAACTTTGTGTTGGCACCAAAATTATTATCAGACAAATTGTAGATGGATTTTGATCTTCTATTTTGTTATGCTTAATTGGATGACCGTTCTAAGTCTTTCTCAAATAAAAATAAATAAATAATAGATTTTTTTTAATAATAAATAAATAAATTTTGAATAATAAATAATAGGTTTTGATCTTCTATTTTGCCAATTGTAAAATAGCGGTTGTAAAGGAAATCAAAGCTACACACAGTGATTCTATCGCCGCATGGAAAAAGTTAAAGGAAAGAAAATTTTTTAATTTTTTTTTTTTGAAGTGAACGAAACACTCGACACCTTACTACCTTAACAAGGTGTGATATGATCAAAAGTGTCCACTTGGGAACAATATTTTACACAACTTGCTACCAAAGTTTTGTTTTGATTAGAACAAACATCGATATAAAAGGTTTACAAATTGATTGATAATGAATATGATTGATAAATTTCAACAATAGAATTAACTAATTAATTTTTTGTTATATTGGAGATACATTAGTTTGTTAAGGTTCATGTAATAAAATTGTAAGACAAGGCTTCCCTCTTGTGGATAGGAGCATAGGATGAAACACAGGACTAACACGTATCAATATCGTGTCCCCTCCCACCACTCAAATCCACTAGAGAGAGCCAAACCCAAATTTGTAGTCTCCCAAACATGAGTGATTTTAGGGCCACAAACTATTTCATATTTTTTGTCACAATTTTGACGTGGTAGATTGTGAGTAGTTTACTTATCACTTACACATAAATCTACAATTTTTTTTACCGATCACACTCTACCACTTCATAGTTGTGACAAAAAATTTGTGTAATAGTGTGTTACTAGATTTTTTTTTCCCCTAAAATCACTCCTAAAATTATTGAAGTTGTGGAAGTCAATCACCACATGTCAAACTAAGAACTCTTCAAACTCTACATGCTCCAAATGTCCATCAAAGATAAACTTTCGCCTCCTATTTCTTTCACCACCCTCATGTCCCCTTCTCTCTCCAGCTTAAAACTTTCATAACCACGTAAAAAAACACACAAAACACAGTTTTACAGAAAGAGAGACAACATAGAGGAAGAGTGAAAGAGATAATAAAGCTATAGACATAGAAGGCCTTAGCAGGAGCAGAAGAAGTGAAAGCAATGGCAGACCAGGGAGTGAAGCAGCCATCACCAGGGCAGCATGCCACTGGGATACTTCACCAGCGCAGTAAACCGCACTTCCGTCCTATGAGTATGGCCATTGGTGGCTTAGCCATCGCTGCCACTCTTGGTTACTTTGTCTTATACTCCAAGAAGAAGCCTGAAGCCTCTGCACTTGATGTTGCCAAAGTTGCCACTGGAATTTCCCATCCAGAAATCACCCGCCCACGCCACTAGACATCATTGCCAACTTGATTAATGCTTCAATTAATTTCTAGACATCTTCCTTCTTTTTTTCTTGTGATTGCTATCATCTTTGCTTTCTTTTTTCTTGTTTATGTTTTAAGTTGTACGATTTTCTTTTATTTTCTTTCATTGTATTGACTTGAGATGCAGTGCAAATAAAATATCCATTGCACATTATACTATAAGTCTCATAAATTATATCAGAATTTTTCTTATTTAAATTGAGTTCAGGGTTTTAAAATTTGATTTGAAGAAATGTCTATAGTATGTGAACTTGATCAAATTCAGGAACACATTATGGGCAAGACATCGAATGGTTTTTCCCATATTGGTAATCCATAACATAACGACATGACATGAGATCGAGCTTGACATATATGGTTACATCTTGGAAATACATGTGTAATTTATGCAAGTTAATATGTTGAATTCAACCAACTTTTTTTAAAAAATTATTATCTGTAAAGGGATAATAATTTTTATTGAAAAATATGTCGTATGGCTCTTCTTCCAGCCATTTTCCACAAGTGATTTTTTTTTTTTTTTGGATACGCAAAGAGATAGATATTTATTGAAAAATATGCATTACAAATACAATTATTGATGTGGCATGATTGGTGGATAATAAAAGTAATGTCAATGATAGGCTAAAGTAAGAGTGATTTTACTTTAATCATAACTTATCATCTTCACAAATTATGAAAAAATGTTAGTGAAAAATTTTGTATCTCCAGCATTGCTTATTATTTTTCAGGTGAGCCTTGCTAGCTTAGATTGCGGGCAACATTGTTGTTCCTTCCTACACAGATATATAATTAGATATCAGCTTCTAAAGCTCTTCCTAATTGGTTGTTATTAACAAGGTGGGAGTCCAAAAATAAAAACAAAAAACCCACCGGAGAATTGAGGAAGCTCTCTCTAATTGGTCGTTATAAATTAGGTGCAACTCCGAAAATGTCACATTGGAGCATTCTTGACATTGAGGATGTGTTTGGTAGAGTAAATTTTATAGAGGATGGAAAAAATATTTTGGAGAATGTTTGGTTGAGAGAAGGAGAGAGGAAAATATTGGTGGGAGCTAGGTGTTTTCTCACCGAACCCACCAAAAAGTTTTCTCTCCACAATGAGGAGAAAACTGAATGGAGGAATTTGATAGGTAAATGACAAAAATGTTCATGTGCACTTGCACATGGACTTCGTCCAATACGTTGCTTCTTTTTTTTCCCTGGTCCCGTTCCCTCTTCCTTCTTTTCTTTTTCTTTCTTTTTTTTTTTTTCTTTTTTCTTGGACGTGGCCTCTTCCTTCTTCTTCTTTTTTCTTTTTTCTTTTTTCTTTTTTTTCTCTCTCTTTTCTTTCTTTTTCCTTTTTTCTTTTTTCTTTTGATTTCCTAGGCAGACTTGTCCAGTACGTTGCTCTTCTTCTCTTCTTTTTCTTTTTTTCTTTTGTGCGTTTTTTTTTTTTTTTTGTTTAAACGCGATTTTTTTTTCTAGACATAATTTTTATTTTTTAATAAATTTGGGTGATTGCATTTTTTTTTGTCACTTTTTTTTTTAATTGGGTATCATTTTTTAGCAAATGTATATGAGTAAATTTATAAAAACTCACTTTTTTCATCCCTCTACTTTTCTACTCCCAACCAAACAAAAAAGAGGAAAATTAAAATCTTTTCTATCCTCCCACTTTTCTACCCTCTCACCATTTTCTATCCTCCCCTCCCACCATTTTTTATCTTCCCACTTTTCCACTTCTCCAACCAAACGGACCCTAAGTAAGCTCCCCCTAATTGGTCATTATCAACAAGGTGTGAGTTCAATAAGGTCCTTCAAAATCATACTAAGATCATTTTTTTTATATAGAGAAGTTTGAATTAAATATGATTTCATTCCATCATCTTATCATGTTTGTCAAACCCTGGAATATATATATATATATATATATATATATATATATATATATATATATATTTATATATGCATAATTACACCAAATAAATAGATGATAGTATTTAGTATTTAATACATTATAATTTATTGTATTCCTTAAATTATTAATTCATTTTTTATGTAATTCTTTGGTACAATGTACCAATTGCGTTCTAAGTTTAATTCACAATAGTTGATGTGCAATAAAAGTAGTGCTAATGGTGAACTCAATGAAAATGATACTTTCCATTTAACTAGAAAGTTACACTCAAAATTGGTTTACAATAAAGATGGTAATATATATTCAAAATCAAGAAATTAATTCATTTTAAATGGAGAGCATCATTTTCTAACATGAATATGGAAGCAATGTTACACTAATCACCTTAAAAATTTATAAAAAATTTTGGAAGCAATATTACTCCAATCACAACTATCACCTTAAAAATTTGTTAAAATAAATAAATATATATATATATATATATATATATATATATATATATAAAATGTTGTAAAATGTTCTTTTATTAAAAATTTAAAAAAAAATTGTTAAGAATTTAAAAAAAAAATTGTAAGATGTTTTTATATTAATATTGGTATTATTGTTAAGAATTAAAATAAAATAAAAACTTTGTAAAATGTTTTTGTATTAACAAAAATAGGAATGGCCCATGCAGGTCTCGAACCTGCGACCTTCGCGTTATTAGCACGACGCTCTAACCAGCTGAGCTAATAGGCCAGATGTTCCTCAATGCATAAAGTATATCATTTTCTCTATTCAATTCCTGAGTCCCATCTACCACTCTTCGAAACAGCATTCGGACCTAACTCTGCTGATCCATTTATCTGCTTCATCATCGGTCTTCTTGATTTATCTTTCTCAAAAGTTTATCATATTCCCAAATTTGCCCTTTGAAATGGCTGCAATTTACAGCCTCTACATCATCAACAAATCAGGTGGCTTGATTTTCTACAAGGTAAATGTTTATGTATTTTTATATATAATTTTCAGTTTGTTTCCCGAGAAAGTTTCAATTTTTTTTTTTTTGTTTTACATACACAAACATTCACCTTATAGAAAACTGAAAATGTGGAGATGATAGAAAACTGAATGGGGTTGTATATGCTATGTTTGGTGGCTGAGAAAATGTGGGAAAAACAAAACAAGCCAAATGGAATATGGGGACTGAGAAAGACTTGGCCTTTTCACTTGTAGGAGTTTGCAACTCGAAATCAGACCGATGGGTCTGATAAATGAGTGGCTATTTATTTCCTTTCCCGGATAAATTCCGATTTTCCAAAAGAATTACACTTGTAAAGAGTTACACTAGTTGTAGATTGATCCCGTTTATATATGTCAAGGCCTAATAAGCCTCGTGGAGTATCTCTTTCTCAATCTTATATTAGTTTCTTGATCATTGTACTTTTAAAGCTTTAGATGTGATAAACATCTAGCATAAATCCAGTGTACTTGGTGTTCTTTATTTTTCTAATAAAACTTGTTACTTGTGTGTGTGTGAAGGTAGTACTGATGGATATTTCCTGGAAAAGAGTGGATATTGTTAATTGGAAATAGGGCTTGTCTGATGAAATCTCTGTGTGTGTGTTTGACAATTAGGATTATGGGTCTGCTGGAAGGATAGACACAAATGATAGCTTGCGGGTTGCGAGTTTATGGCACTCAATGCACGCAATCTCTCAGCAGTTATCGCCAGTTGCAGGTTGTTCGGGCATTGAGCTTCTCGAAGCCGATACATTTGATCTCCATTGCTTCCAATCACTCACTGGTACATTTCGATATTAACTTATCACCCTTGAACATGTGAAAAAAAATTATGACTTGGATACAACAAGCTAAGCATAGTTATTGCTAATCTGTATGTTGTTAATCTAATAAGGCTCAACTGATCATTGCATATCAGTGTTATGTTTTTGTTACTCATACAATTTTGTATTAAGCACAGCAATTTTAAGGTTGTACCCGTCCCTTGGGGCCACAACTTTACCGATCTAAACAAAAAAAGGTTGTAATTTTGAGAGTGTCAAGATATGAAAAATATTTTATAATTGTGCATATAAGAGCTAAAAAGACTTATTTGTACCTAGATGTTGCATATCTGGTAAGCCTCCATGGATGTGGACTGGTATGTTTTGACATTGATAGTTGTGAATTTATGTCAAGCATTGCCGCCATTTTTATGATTATAACGAAATGAAACTAAATTGTATAGAGAAATTTATGCTCTGAAATGCTAGAATATAAAGATTTGAGTTAGCAACCTTTATATTGCAAGTTGATATCGAATATTTATGACAATATGGTGGCTCTTTGTTTATTTATCCCATGGTCTGTGAAATCAGTTCATTATGGATGTCCTTTCAAGTATTGAGGGAAAATTGGAGTGTTGATGATATTTTAGAACAAGGGAGATTTGAGCTTCCAACTGTTTACTTTTTCACTAATGAGATCACCTCTTATGATGTCGGTGGATTAAGAGCCACTTTTGAGCATGATAAAACTTTTAGGAGTTACTCATACACAAAAAAGGATAGATTGCACTAAGACCCTCTTATCTTCTTCTTTTTCCCAGCTAATTTGGTATGGTAACTCTGTACCAAATAGGTCCCTTCTGTCAATGTTCTGTCCTTTCTCTAACAGAGAGAACATGTGGGTCTCACATATGCCTAATCTTTTGGCTCCAAATCATGAAAAAAGGCAGGACACATAGAGAAACCATCCCAAATGCCAAAATTAGATCTGCTGCGAAGGAAAAAAACAAAATCACATGAATAAAATGTGAAGCAACGAAGAATGGGCAGAGGATGAATAAAAAAGTGAAGAATGGAATGAAGTTAGACCCATGGAGTATACAGTTAAACTTAAAACAGGTATACAATTCCACACCACCTTTTAAAAAAAAATAAAAAATAAAAAACACCTTGTTCTAAAATTTGAATAAATAGCATGTTTCTTCACTATTTGCAGGGTTAAACAAACTCAAACACCTTCTTATCAGTTAGCAATCTCTTCCACACTTTAATCCATCCAGAATTCCCACATATAGCTGTACAAGAAACAAAAAACAAAAACAAAACCCAAACAAATTCTGGAGGTTCCACAGCTCCTAACCTAGATATGTCGACAATTTTGATTCACAGACCTGAAATCTTGAGGGTTCCTAATCCTCACAATCATGGATTACCAAAAAAAAAAAATTCAAAGGGTCATGACCTCTCAAACAATGTGAGCGTTATTCTAAAAAGCATTCTTGTACGAGGAAGAAGGAAGAGGTGTCAGTACAGTCTTCAAAGCTGTCAGTGATTCCCCACTAACCAAACAGATAATAAAAGTTCTTTTTTTTTTAAATTAAAAAAAATTAAAAATAAGATTGAGAAAATAGAGAACGTACCTTGAGAATGGGATTCAAAAAAGGGCTGGTGACAATTTCACTAGCAATAATTTCAATGAAGATCTAGCTTCATTCTTTCTTCACTCTTTCTTCATTCTTCATTTCTTCACTTTTGTTTCATGAGGTTTTTTTTTCTTCATGGCAGACCTGATTTTTGCATTATGGATGATTTTCTCTGTGCTCCCCCCAGGCCCTTTTTCACAATTTGGCGCCAAAAGACTAGGCACACATAGGATCCATGTGTTCCCCAAATGGATGGAGTATTGACATAAGGGGCCTATTTGATAAAGTATCAAAGTTGACTGTTCAAAATTGGCCGAAAAGAGAGAGAGGAGGGTGTTAGTGCAACAACATGAAAGTTCAGGGGTCTTAGTGCAATTTTCCATATCAAAGAGAGCTCTTTTACCCCATACTCTACTTCATAGTGGACTGTTGTTATGTGATTATGTCTACAATTTTGTTTGTTCTATTTCCATTTGTTAACAGGGTAAGATGCATGATATGAGGTCCACTTCATAACTTCTAAATTTTAATTTTGGTCAAATTTTGATTGCTATAGCATTCATAAATTTTTTACTGTAACAACCTATTAGTTAGACATTATCCGTATAATTTGAAACTGACCAATAATAATATTTACTTTATTAAAGATTTGTCTTCTGCTTCAATGCTGGTATGTTTTGCTCTTGCATTTATATGGGGCTCTTGTGTCTGCTATGTGAGCTTCACGATATTAAGTTGAAATGCTCTTTCATGAGTATAGGAGTATGATTGGGTTTTACTACAATGTACTATACACTTTGGAAGTGAAATTTAACCTGAGTTTCTCTTAAATAATGAGCATGTATTTGATGTTCTCTTTGGAAATTTTTTACTTTAAAAGAATAATTGCTTCTTTGGCAGGGACAAAGTTCTTTGTGGTCTGTGAGCCTGGGACACAGCAGATGGAAGCTCTCTTGAAAGTCATCTATGAATTGTACACAGATTATGTGTTGAAGAATCCCTTCTATGAGATAGAGATGCCTATACGGTGTGAGCTTTTTGATTTCAACCTTTCGCAGACAGTACAGAAGGATTGTGTCGCCTTGCTGGGCCGATGATATTCTCTGCAACTTGGATCTGATTTTATTTTCTTTTGATCTGTTACCTTTGAATGTATATTTTCAGAGCAATCGTATCTTCTAGTTTGTGTAAGATAACTATATATTTGATTTGTGTCACACTCTGATGTTTATTTATGCAAATTACTAAGCATTTGCGGGATGACATATTCAATAATGGAGAGATTTTCTTTGTATTGGAGTATGCAAAAATCATATTGTTAAAATTGATTAAACTTGTGGACTCTGTGTCATGGCCTAGCTCAGTATTGACTGTGCTCTATTGATGAAACTCAAGAATTTTTTTTCCATTTAACTTTATTATTAGAAGGATTTTGTTATTTGACAAGTTATGAAAGAATGTGGAAAACTAGCATCTCGAGTTTTTAAAACTCGAGTTCCAGAATTCTAACTGACTGAGCTGGACAAAAATTCCACGTGGAACTCGAGTCTCTAAGACTCGAGTTCTAGCGGAGAAGAAGAAAAAAAGAAGAAGAAGAAGACCTGCACAAAATGGGTATAAAGCTAGGGGCATAACAGTAAGAAATCTGGCCACCCTCTGCACAAAAAGGAGATCACATTTGTTGTTGTCGTCCATCACCAATCCCTCATTCCAACTCCGACAATCACAACGAACCCAGGTTCGCTGGGCTGGAGGCGTTGACTAGCTCCAACGACTGCTTCGTGGGTCTCGCGACATTGCTCCGTCATTGCCTAACCGCAATTCCATAGTGGTTCTAGTCGGCTTCCACTGGCAACCCACAGACACCCTTTTTAGCCACCAACCGTAGCTCTGACCACCATGCCTCCATCGGATTTTCTTTCTTGGTTACCAATATGCTCTTCTATGGTTCAACTCCTTGTCTTTGGTCTAACATGTCTTGATTCTCAGTGTGGGTAATCATTGTCGGAACCCCTTTTTGTTGATTTGGTCTTTTTTTTTTCTTGGATCCTGATGTTATTTATGTTACTGAGGTATTCTTTTTTGGATTTTTTGAAGTGGCTATGGTGAATGGTTGTTGGACTTGCCGGAACCCCTTTCTTTCTTCTGGGTTTTCTTCTTTTTCTAGGTTTGTAATTTTTTGTTCTGTGTATTTTGAAATCGAGTGTAAAAGACTTGAGATCTATGTGGCAAATATCTATCCGAATCAGCAAGTAGTAAGCGAGTTTTTAAAACTCGAGTTTTATACGGAACTCGAGTTTCTAAAACTCGAGATGCTAATTTGCAAACATCTTTTTTCCCCGTGCTAACTTACTATATTTTATCTTTTTACTGTGCTTGTCTGCAAATATCCCCTGAAACTCAAACCTATGCACATTAGAGAAAAATAGAAAGAGAGACAAAATATCATAGAGGAAGTATAAAAGAGACAAAGAAATAGACAATGACCAAAATGTGGGAGGAGATAACACCTTGGGCAGCGCAATGAGAATCTTGTCAGTGATGTTATATTAATTACCCATTTTTATCATCACTATTTAATGTGGAATTTACATTTTGTTTGTTTTATTAATGATGTTTTCTAGAAAATGAGTCATTTTTCAAAAAAGATTTTCTATAAAACTATCTCATTTTCCTATGTGTTGGTACTTTAAATGAGTTGAAAAACAATCTCTTAACTTCCCTTACTTAATTTACTGAGAGATTGAGATATTTCAAAAAAAAAAAAAAAACAGTGGAAAACAATCTCTAAAAATAAATAATACTTTTTATATTGACTAAAAATAGTTTTTCTTTACCTTATTTTTTCTAATCCTACCAAACACTGCAAAATACAAAATACTATATTTACATAAGGTTTTTTACCGAAACAAACAGAGCAATAATACATTCAACACAAAACGCCAACATGGCAAATGGCCTAGCAATAATGGACTTGAGTCAACAAGACTTCGGTCTTAGGTTTGAGTATTCCCTGTTAGCGAGCTTCAGGATGTATCAACCAATTTTGAGGCCAATAAAGCAAAAACTTCAAGTGAGACCTTTTATTTTATTTATTATATTTAAATATTAATTAAATAATATTTATTTGATTAAGAATATTTTCATTATTATCTTCTAAATATTTTTAATGAATTTCTTGTTCATTGTTTTATTTTCACCCAATTTTTTTTTCTTTGTTTAATATTAATAGATTCTTTTTTTTTAATTTGTCAAAAGAGATTCTTTTTTATTAATTATTATAAAAAAAAAAAAATTTAAAATTAAAAAAATAGGCGGTGCATTGCAGAAGAAGACACAGTAGAAAGTAATCCTAGTCAGTCCCACGCCAACTCCAACTCGCAAACACACCCAAACTGAAAAGGCAGAGAATTTTCTGATTGACAAACACACGCAAGAACATAAGGAACTGAGACAGAGACAGAGACAGAGACAGAGACAGAGAAAGAGTTTTTTTTTTTTTTCTTTTTCTTCTATCTATGGAAGTCGTTTCCCTCTCTTGCTCTACAATACTACACCGTTTTGGTACGCTCCTTTTCTCTCTCCCTCTCTCTCTCTCTCTCACACACACACACACACTTTGTGTGTAACTGAACTGAATTGCTCTTTCTCTCTCTCTCGTTCTTGTTGTTTCAAATTTCAGGTTACAAGGATTCGAGGTTTTCCACTGCTTCATCTTTATTGCCGGTAATTTTACGCTTTACCCTTAGCCTATGTTTGCTTGCTCAGAAAAAAAAAAAAAAAGAAAGAGAATATTAGGGTGTGAGTGAAATTGTCAGTGTTAGCGGAAGTTTGACTTTATTGGATTTCTTCATTTTCTCACTAACCAAGTATAATACTAGGTTTTCTTGATAGGAAATAAGCTTTCAAAGAAAAAAATATTGAAACAAGAAAAAGATTGATTGAAACGGTTTTTTAGAGATTTTGGTTAATTGAGAAGTTCTGTTCTAGAATGATTATGTAGGATCTTTAGGAATTCGGCACTAAATTAGATTTCTTGATGAGATCTTGAAGCCTTCATTGATTGATGTTGAAGGGTCTAGGTAATGAAAAAGATTGGATCTTGAATATGTTTTGATGGCTGTTTGGTGTTAAAACAGTGAATGGAACAAGAAACAAAGAATGGTGGACACTACCCTCTTAAAAATAAACTGCCAGATATCAATGTTGTTGAATATAATAAAGCCTTTATATGGTAGGCTATTACTAAACCGTTTCATAGAAGGACTAGAACTGAAACTGGGGGAAGAAACACTTGAAGCATTGTGGGATGTGAGACGACTATTTTAGACCTTAAACTGTTGTTTTTCATATTTTTGTTTGGGTGGATGTCAGTGTCAGGATTATTTTCTTTTTTCTTTCTCTTTTGATAATCTTCTATTGACATTAAACAAGGGAAACATGAGGATAGTCTACCTTACAAGCAGAGACAAGTTCTGCAGGCAGATTATCATTATTGAAATAAAAAGAAATGTTGGAGCGTATAGCAAGCTTTGCTGCTGTATGAGCCACAGAGTTGCATACCCGCTTAGCCCATCGAAAACTAAAATGAAGACAAGAATCAGAGATACTAATAATATTTCAAATGATGTTACTTATGGACCAATCAGATGGGAGGTCTTTAGAAATTAAGGGCTCAAAACAAACTTTAGAGTCACCCTCAAAAATGACATGACTCCATTGCTTGCTAGCAGCAATCTGAACCGCCCATAAGAGTGCAGTAGCTTCAGCTTGGAGAGGGGAGCACTTTTCATGCAATTTAGCCCAAACCTTCATAACCTTACCATCAGAGTCTCTAGCTATGACAGCTAAGGCGGTGACTGAATCCGAGACTGCTGCATCAATATTGATCTTGATCGAGCCTCGAGGGGGAGGTTCCCATGTCAGAGGGATAAGCTTGTTAGTTTACCGTTCTCAGCTGCCATCAAGGATTGAAACTCCAAAGATTTGGCTTGAATTTTCCTGCTAGCCTTCAGAATATCGATATTACCTCTGTTATGCAATTTATGATTTCTCAGGCTCCAAATCTCTTCTAGCACGAATGCCATGGTAAGAGAAATTGACCATTGAGTTACAGAGGGGTTTGCTGTCTTAGGTGGGTTCAAAACCAACATGATGATGTCCTCACATGTGGTGAGATTAGCTTCATTTGTTTTAAAACCCCAGCAGGTAGAATGCCAAAGTGCTCGAGCTACTGGACAGGTCACAAACAAATGGCAGCATGATTCAATCTCACTGCCACAGAGAACACAGCTTGGATCACTGACAGTAACTCTGGACATCAGGTTCTCTCTAGTGGGCAGAGCATTAACACCTACTCTCCATAATAGCATTTTATTTCTCTCAGGTGCCTTGAACTTCCATAGCTTTCCCCATGGGACTTCGGGATGGTTATTGTTATTGGCTTGGTTGGTGCAAGTGCGATAGGCAGATTTAACCAAAAAGGCTCCCTTGGATGTAGGTAACCAGATTAGTTTGTCAGCTCTCGAATTGAAGGGAATTGGGAGTTAGAGGATAGCTTGGGCTGAGGTAGGCTCAAACAATTCTTTTACCAAGCTTGCTCTCCAACTTTGAGATTCGCAATCAATAAGCTGTGAAACCGTCAAAGGCGAGAGAGCATAAATATCTATCCTTGGTTTGGGGACGAAGTTGTGGATCCAGGGGACCCACGGATCCTTCCATATATTGATTGAGACTCCATCACCAATGAGATAACAGCTCCTTTTACTATGATCTCTTTGGCACCTTCAATGGCTTTCCAGATTGGAGATGCATATTTAGGAGGATCTCTGTGTAGCCAATCATGATTGACTTTATATTTTGTTCTTAGGATTCTCATGCAGAGACTGTCTCTCCTTGATGCTACCATCCAAGCTAATTTTGCCAGGAGGGCTTTGTTGCAATCCTTGGCTTTTTTAAAACCAAGGCCTCCCTTGCACTTAGGTTGACAAAGCTTGTCCCAAGCTTTCCAAGCAACAAACTTACCATCCAGAGCCTTAGGTTTCCACCAGAATCGTCTTGCTAAAGCATCAAGCTTGTCACATATTTTGGTGGGGATGTTGAAAGAAGACATGGCATAGGTAGGCATGGCTTGTGCAACTGACTTGATTGATCATTTTGATTTTAGAGTTTAATCATGTGTGCGTCTAGTACACGTCGCCTTCTTTAATAAAATTTGAAAAAAAAAAAACATTTATCTAGCGACTTTGAGAAATGAAAATTTTCCTCTGCCTTTGATGCTATTGTTATTTTCTGTGAAATTTGTTTTATGATTTCGTTGCTTTTGATCCTTCTTTCAGCAATCGTGCACTTACACAGGACTTAATCCCCATTGCTTTCCACATAAACGGGCAGTTTTGAGAAATTCAACTAACTGTGAGTAATGTATCTCTATCATATAAGCACACTATAAATATGCTTTGTGCCCAAATAAATGATTAATGACTTGCGGCATTTTTTAATTGTTTAAGATTTATGTTGAAAGTTTACTATCGGTGATGTGGCCGATTCTCCATCTCTTGCTTAACCACCTGGATCATGAAATTAGTTCTTGGACTAGAAATCAGTGATATTATGAAAAATTTCCCTTGATATAGTTGAGTGGCTTAAAAGGACCCACATAGCTGACCTCAATTAGTGGGGGTTAAGGATTAATTGAGTTGAGTGATATTAAAAATTACATTAATGGGTTGTAGAAATAATGACGTGTGGTTTATGTTCTCATTCTTATGTTGTGTGATCATATAACAAGAATATATATTTAATTTCATATGGATGCACTTCCAAGAACTGCCATTTAAGAAAATGTAGCCCCAAGCCCACAATTGTCCTTCCTATTTGTTCCCCTTACAAACTACTCTACTTCTTCACCTGAACAGCAGATTAAAATGTCCACTTTGTTACTTATCCTCGTTAGCTGATTCCCTGCTTTCTGTGCTTTTGCGGGTGGTGGAAATAATCAATGTTGGTCCCAATCCTTGCCAAAAAATGTCTTGAAATTTTCTTTTGTTTTTTATTTTTATTTTTTTGGCTTTATGTATGACCACATAAAAAGTTGTTGCTCAAATTATTCATATATCTTCATGATTTTATAGACAATGTATCAAACTGTTTGTTATTCCTTCTTTTAGTTGATCCCTTATCTAGTGGCCATAATCTTTTAAACTTTTTGACTGTGCTCTTTTTCTTTAACAGCTGCTCAAAGTAGGTATTCATGTGTTCCAAGGAAGGATGGCGGTGTATCATGGAACTATTTTAAGCCAAAACAAGAGTTGAATAGAACTTATTCTAATAATAAAGTCTACAATCAAAATAGATTATCCAGATACATAGTTGTAAGATCTGAACTTGCTGAAACAGGGTACCCTGATGCCAGCTACTCATTATCAGGTTTTTCTTTTCCGCCTTTTTCAGACACTCTCCATCTTTATATTCAAGCTTATAGCCTAATCTGTTTCCTTTTAAAATCTCTGAAGTGCAGAACATAAGTTGAGCTCAAAAGTTAGAGGAATATGTTTTTATGCTGTCACTGCTTTCACTGCCATCTTTCTGTTTCTGCTGATGCTGTTGGTACATCCATTTGTACTCTTGTTTGATCGATACCGAAGAAAAGCTCCGCATTTCATTGCCAAAATTTGGGCAATTTTAACTGTCACTCCATTTATAAAAATTAAGTATGAGGGATTGGAGAATCTGCCTCCTCCTGATATTCCTGCTGTATATGTTTCCAACCACCAGAGCTTTTTAGACATCTATACTCTTCTCACTCTTGGAAGGAGCTTTAAGTTTATCAGCAAGACTTCAATATTCCTTTATCCCATTATTGGGTGGGCCATGTTTTTGTTGGGTGTCATCCCTTTGAAGCGCATGGACAGCAGAAGCCAGTTGGTAGTTCCTTTACTCTTTCACATTGTTTCTCATTTCAGTTGTCTTCATTTGGCATGTCTAGGTTAGATGGAAATGTACCACAACTGTTTTATCACAATTTTTTTTTCTTCGTCTGGGTAAACTTAGTCTTGCTCTGAAACTATAGATTTGAATTTTGGGATTTTTCTCATATAGGACTGCCTTAAGCGATGCATGGATCTTACAAAGAAGGGGGCCTCTGTATTTTTCTTCCCTGAGGGAACACGGAGTAAAGATGGAAAATTGGGTACTTTCAAGGTGAGTTCACATCAGGAATCTTTTGGGACTGATTTGATATGGTCATTTAGGGAAACGAGAACCGGAAACTCACCTGCAGTGTCTAGTTGCTGAGGATCATGAACAAAAACAAAGAAAAAAAATTGATTCTTTCATTTTCTCTACAACCAAAATAAAGGATAGGTTAGAGTCCTATCATATTTATAACGTATGTGTACTTTGACATGCTTTAGTACTTTTTCTTGCTGCATATAAAAGAGTCACCCCCATGGCGGTTCAAAGTTGAAGTGAACAATCTCTAGATAATTTCAATTTATGCAGTAATTATTTCCTATTTGGCTCCAGTCTGCTCCTCCTCTCTCAATTTGCATTACTTTCAATTTTTTTTATGAAAACTATGCTTGAGGGGAGATTCAGGAGTTCTATTAGAACCCTATTGTTTTCTCTGAAATTTTTTTTTTTTTTTTTTTTTTTTGATGGTGATATGTAGAAAGGTGCATTCAGTGTTGCGGCAAAAACCAAAGTGCCAGTAGTACCTATTACCCTTAAGGGAACTGGCAAAATCATGCCTGCAGGAATGGAGGGCATCTTAAATTTAGGTTCTGTGGAAGTTGTTATTCATAAGCCTATAGAAGGAAGTGATCCAGAAGAACTATGCAATAAGGCTAGAAAAACAATTGCAGATGAGCTCAATCACCAATGACACGATATCTGCAACAAGTTTTGTTTGATGTGCACGGCATGATACTTAATCCTTTAATGTGGATTGAAGAAATTTATAGTGGAAGGTATAAATCAATTGTCCTTGCTTCTTTTTTCTTTTTTTTTTCATTCTTTCCGAGTCACCGTGTCAGTATGTGAAAAGTAAGGCGACTTTAATTGCCAATTAATATGATTGTCGCACTCTGGGTTGCAATCTGTTGTCTTGTACATATTTAGACTTATAGCTTTCTTTTGTAAAGACTTCTGTAATCAAACTGAGAGTATCGAAGTTTTCATCTCTTACCAAAACAAACATTTTCTCAGCTTTATAGATTGGTCCCTCGTTTCCTGAAGTTTACTTCCCAATCAATGCATAATTCTTTTAATATAGGTGCTCGATATGTTCCTTGATTCTTGTAATTTTTGTACTTGAATTGGTGACCCCTTGTACACTCCCTCTGTACTAGGGTGTCCCTTTTTTGATATCAATAAAACTTATTACTTATCAAAAAATATATATATATAGGTACTCAATATGGGTGATGCTGTGCAGGCTGTGTAATTCTGAAGCAGCGTCATTTGACTCTAGTTTGAACTGCTTGTGGTTGTAACTTGTAATAGCTCTTAGCTTTGCCTGTCAATTAAGGCATTTTGAGGTAGTTTTGGGAGATGTTTGATACAATTGTTGAGCTCATAACAGGGGTTTTTTCTGCAATATTAATTCAGGAATTTTGAGGTGGTTTTCAGAGCTATCAGATACATTTCTTGAAGGTTGGGTGGTCTTTATGCAGTGTCAATGGCTACAGTCTGCAATCGCCTATTTAATGACTTTCATTACATGGTCAGTCACATCCACTCACTAAATTGGTAGACAGGCCATATATCACTAACAAATTTGTCGTGGTGCCTGAACTGTACAGTGTACTGGCATTGTTTTTCATGTAGTGAATGATTATCTCAATAGAATTACAGATGCCTGTACATTTTGCCTTTCTGGCCCATTCTGTGCGCTTGCTGATAGTCCATATTGACTCTATAACTTATTGCATACTTCCTCATCATATTGCTGAGGACACATTATTTAACAATTCTGTTTTCCAAGTAAAGAAATACAAAATTTTAAAACTATCCTCAACTAGTAAATAAAGAAGTATTGACTTTTTAATTAAAATAAAAGATATAATAATAATAATAATAATAATAAAAAGATCGAATTTTTATTCCAAAGAGTATTATATTTTGGCATCAACATGATATAGAAACAAAAAAAATTCATAACTTGATAGATGGAGTAATTGAATGATTGAATGAAAGGTCATGTGGAGGATGAAGAACATGTGAATGTGATTATTCAAAGATAAGAAAGAATATTTCATTTTCAGTTCACACGATGCAAGATGTGGAAAAAAAAAGGAGGTAGAAATGTATGTGTTGTGAATACAAGTGGTGCCTGCACTGCACCAAATATGGAATATGGATAGGATATCCATCTCGGGGAGGATGGATTGGACAGCTGGGAGATGGGGTCTGGTAAACCAAGTCTATTGTATGTCACGGACCTCACGGTTGTCTTCCTTTATATCCGTGATAATAAAAATAATAAAAAAAAAAGTTAAAATATTATTTTGGTCCTAAAATATTATCAAAATTTTATTTTTAATCATTATATTTTAAAAAATTATTTTTTCACCCCTCAATTATTGAAAAGTTCTTTTTTCACCTGTAAACTATTAAAAATGTTTTACTTTATATTTTTGAACTTTACCAAAAGTTTAATTTTCATCTCAAAACCATTTAAAAAGTTCTCTTTTCATTATTATTTTGTCTTTAAACTATTAAAAATGAATTTACAAATTTTAAGGGAAAATAGAACTTTTTTTAAGTTTAGAGATGAAAAACAAACTTTTAGTAAAGTTTCTAAACTAAAATAGTATTTTACTCTATATATATATATATATATATATATATATATATATATATGTATATGTATATGTATATGAACAATGAAATCAAGTGAAATAATGAACAAGTCACTAATTCAATTTCAACTTTCAACCCGTTGACTTGGTCAATACCCTTCGTGAATAGAACTTAAGTTTAAATACTAAGGTTCCATTTGAATATAGCTTATTTTGTTGAAAACTGAAAACATTGTAGCAAAATAATTTTTATATATGTGAATAGTATCGTGAGACTCATTTTTAATGAAAGTTTTGTTAAAAAAAAAGGTTTGTAGGTCTCGTGAACAGTGCATGAAACCCACTGGAAAAACACTTTGTAGCTGAAACGCGCTTCTCCCAAAAAAAAAAAAAAAAGGAACGTAAAACGCAGACGCTGGGCTGTAAACGCAATCCAAACGCGTATTAAGTTCTTTTCATTGACCTTGTCACTTATTATCAAGGGGGAAAAAAAATCCCAGTGGTTTATATATGTGTGTGTGTGTTTGTTCATAATCAATTGATGGTTATGGGTCCAAACTCAAGTCAAGAAAGAAACTGACATATTTGTTATTTATAAATTAGGCTTTTTAATGGGGTGGCTCTTTTCTTTTTCTTTTTCTATCTAAAGACAAAAAAAATCAAAACCAAAACCAAAAAATAAATAAATAAAGAAGAAGAAGAAGAAGAAGAAGAAGAAGAAGAAGAAAAAATCCTCTTACTCTCCTGGGAAAAAAAAAAGATGGACAAAAATTCCTCAAATAGTGTTCATTTTTTATAGCAAAAAGTATTATTTAGTTGTCATTTTATGTTTGAAAGTAGTTTTATGTGTCAAGAGCTTTTAAGTGTTTCCAACAAAAATATCCAAAGTTTGGATCACCCCTCCTCTAATTATCGAATTATTAAAAAAAAAAAAAGACTTTATATGCACACTAAGTAAGTAATTAGAGAAATTCTCAACAAAAAAGAAAAAGAAAAAGAAAAAAGAGTGAGTAATTAAGGGTAAAACTTTTTTTTGGAGAAGAAATTAAGGGTGAAGCTGATATGTGTTTGCTAGAGTAAGTTTATGGTAACTTGGATGTTTCTAGGTAACAATACTCATCTTGAGGTTACCAATGTACATATTGTATAATACTAACGTAAAAAAGATGGGTTTTCAAAAGTTTAACATTATAGGAAGGAGAGAGGAAAAAAAAAAAAAAATGCTTTCATTTAACTGTTATTATCAGTTTTTTTTTTTTTTTAATATTTAGTTATGATACATATTTAAATATAAATTAATAAATAAAAACTAAATCAAATCATTTATTTAAAGAATATCAAACATAATGCATAGAAAGAAAGTCAACAAAAATAAACATATAAAAAAAAACTTCCGTTTTCTTAATTTTATAAGCAAATTGATGCCTCTAAATTTAAAAGAAATTATAATAGGATCATTTAGACTTAACAGTGTCATGTAATTTAGAAGAGAAAATTTTACCATTTGCTTCTATCGACATCAAACAATAATATTATCAATTGAAAATCAAAAGGTATTCCGTACATTCTCGATAGATCTCTCATCTAACAGTGTTGCAAGAGTATTTAATTTTAATTTAGTTATTGACACAATTTTCTTTCTCACAATTTATTGAGATGATATATTGTGTGGGGCTATAAATAAGCCGAGCTGATTCAATATTAAAAGTTCAGGCTTATTCATTCAATTTTATTTTGAACACAAGTCAAGCTTGAGTTTACCACCAAACAAAATTACTATTCAAACTTGATTCATTTTCTTGTCAAACAAGCTCGAACTTGTTCACAAACTACTTGATTAACTTATTTATTTTTTATATTATTAAAATTATAATTAAAATTTTTTATTCCTTCACAAATCAATGAATTTATACTACAAATGGACTAATTATATTATCTATAAACTAGAAATAATAATTTGATATTATATAAACCTAATTACAAATTTACACAATCTAATTTCAAGTCTATATAAATATATTTTTAAATGAGTATAAAATATAATTATATATAATTAATTGAACCTCAATGTTTTTGAACATTTATTATGCTTAAGCTTTACTTATTTAATAGTTGAGCCTAAACTTAGATATAAACGTGACTTGTTTTCTAAACAAATGAGCGTAAATAGGTAAATTTCAAATCAACATCTTACCATTCTTTAGTGTGAGGACAAAGTTTTTCCCAAAAGTAAGACAAGACAATATATTTGCATCCAGTCCCCCAGCTTTTCAAGCAAAAAGTCACGGAAGGTATTTTATCTTGTTCAAAAGTCCTTGAAAAATTCTATTACAAAGGTTTCTAAAAAGTGTGGCTTTTGTGTGTTTTATTTTATAGTATCCGATCAACAAGTCTTCAAGTGGGGCTGATCTATTCAAATACTTTTTTTTAATAATTATTTTAGGTAAAAATGTAAAACTGACCCTCTAACTTTCACATTTTTTCATTTCAGTCCTTTAACTTTTAATTTTGTCAATTCAGTCCTCTAACTTTCAATTTTTGTCAATGTAGGACTCCGTTACAACTCAGTTAGTGGCTGCCGTTAGACCCACTGAAACGACATCGTTTTGTTTTTTTTTTTTTTTTAATTCGAATTAAAAGAAAATAAGAAAAATCTGAAGAAAAAAAAAGAAAAAAAAAAGATCTCAGGCTAAGTACTGGTTAGCGAGCGAACCATATTGATCGGAGCAGAGAAGCAAGGTCTTAGACCGGCTAAGCAAAGCGACGGCGAGGTTTCGGTCCGAGAGTTCCCAGGCGGTACGAGATCTGGCGAGGATTGACATCGAGGAGAAGTTTCGCTGCATCGTAGGCGGAGATGGCAGCGGCGGCGTTGGAATTAGAGAGAAGATCGGTGGCTTTCTCGAAGCAAGAGGAAGCAAGGTCGAAGCAGCGAAGGTCATGCCAGATGAGGCCGGTTTTGTAGTAGAAGGAAGCGGACTTGATGGACGGAGATGGAACGCCGGAGACGTTGCCCGCGAGGGAGAGGATATCGATGGCGATGTGGCGGAGCTTGGCGAGGTCGAGAGAGAAAGAAGAAGAAGAAGAGGAGCAGAGTTTGGGATTGAGGTTGGAGAGGTCGACGCCGGAGTTCCAGAGACAGAAACTCAGTGGAAGAAGACGGTTTTTTTTTTAAAGATTTTTCTTATTTTCTTTTAATTCCGAATTAAAAAAAAAAAAAAAAAAAAAAAAAAACAAAAACAAAAAATAAACGGCGTCGTTTCGGTGGGTCTAACGGCAGCCATTAACCAAGTTATAACGGAGTCCTGCATTGATAAAAATTAAAAGTTAGAGGACTGAATTGACAAAACTGAAAGTTAAAGGACTGAAATGAAAAAATGTAAAAGTTAAAAGATCAGTTTTGCATTTTTGCCATTATTTTATTTGGTATGCAGAATAGACCATTATATATAAAACCTGAGAGAATCCCCAAAACAAATAAAATCAAAGGGAATTACTAATTCCCTTTGATTCATAGATTTTTAGAATATAATTTTCATACATAAGTCCTTTACATGTTAAAAACCCATCTTTCATTTTTTTTAGTTAAATTACTAATTAGATTCTCTTATTATTAAATAAATTTCATTTTAATTGTTCAACTATTAATGTTGTCTAATTTAACTCCTCAACTTTCAAAATTAAGTAAATTTTACCTTCTCTCTTTTTAAAATTTTAACAAAATTAGCTGATTTGATAAAAGAAGCATGTGTTAAAAGATTATTATGAATAGGGTGGTGCAAACTCATCTGAAGACTCGATCAACACGAAGAAACCGACCGGATCTTATCCAACGCCGGCCGACCCAACTACTCTGACGGTCGGCGACGGGTCTTCACCATCATAAACCAACTCTAGCAAGTCAGTTTCAATTTTCTTTTCTAAAACCTGAAAAACATGAACCTTCTAGCAAAAAGCCTAGATTCTGGCGATAATTTTCCAGATCCTAGCAAAAAAAACCCAGATTTCGACGATATTTCACATAGATCCGATGAGATTTTAATTGGATCTGGCAAAATGTCATCGAATTTGGTGAGATTTTCACCGGATTTGGCGAAATCTAAGAGAATCTGATGAGATTTTCACCAGATCTGATTTTTCTCACTGTTTTCTTGCCATTTTCTCAGATCTATGACGCTGACTGACCTGTCTACCACCCGTTGAAGGTCTGATCCGCCCGACCTGACTACTTTAGCGGTTGGCGGCGGGTGAGATTTTTCTGCCACCTGATTCCGTCGGGCAGGTTCTGGGTTGGGCACAAACCCGACCCGAACCATCCCGTGGACAACCCTAATTATGAAAATGTAAAAAATTCACAATCAAATTAGTTTCAACTATTAACTCAATTTAAATTTATATGAAGAATAACCCATAGATAATGTCTATTTTTTATTTATTTATTTATTTTTATACAAGATAGAAATTCTACTCTAGCCTAATTTAAGTGTATATGTATGTGAAACTTCTTTTTGGAGACTTGAACCCTGACTCTTACCTCTCACACCCCACGAACACTTATGGAATGACTATTGCACCAAGGATGTGCGATGATTAGATAATATCTAGGTTGGAAATGCTAAAAAGTATCAACTGTCAATTGAGTTACGAGACTTTTAACAATACATTGATAGTTGAATAATTTATTTTTAAAAATTTAATAGTTGGGGATGGATGGATGGATGGATTTAAATCATGTATGTTTAAGTTAGAAATACCAATAAGTACCAGTAAAAATACAAAATTCTTAATAGTTGGGAAAGAGAAGACCAGATTTGAACAATTGCTTATCTGGTATCTTGTTTCGGATCATTTCGAACTTTGCTTCGGAACACAATTTTCACATATTAACTAATGATACGATACGGAATTTATAATACTAAAGAAGACCAGACTTGAATTTGGATGTTTCCATTAGAAAAAAAAAAAATCATTGAAGTACAAGAATTTTCAAACTGTCCAAATAATTCAATTCTGAGTTCCACACAGACTTGGTCAAAAAAATTTGCAAACATTTGAGTGTTAAACAAAAAAAAGGTCAAAATGGTCTATAACTCGAACTCGAACCCGTAGCCACTTCAGATACATACATATACAATACAGCACGGGCAGACACGCGCCCACAAGCAGCGGGCACACGTAGGGACAGTTATAGTAATTTCACATATTTTCCTACAAAATCCTTAATAGTACGGTACACTTTCCAAGAATCTTTCTTTCCTCACTATTTTTTTATTCTTATTTTTTTGTCTTTGTTTCTGGTAAAAATATATTTCCCACTTGTTTAGTACTTTGTTCTTGTCTATCTTTCTCTCTGTTTGTCAGCCAAACTTTCTTGGTTTTTCACCTCAGACTCAGCAGACATGAGCTAAGCAATACCCTCTACAGATTCTCTGTATGTTCTCTTTTATATATTTATATATGTGTATATGCATGTGTTGATTTATATATATATAGATATATAAAGTTTTTGTGAAGGGAAAGTTGTTTCGGGTTTTGATTTTAGTTTAGATTGGATTTTTGAGCTATTTTTTGGAATCTGGAGGTATGAACGGGTTTACTGTTAAGCTTAAATTCGTGTTTCTTCGGTTATAACTCATAATCTATCATGTTGGTCATGCTTTTCTTAAAAAAAAAAAATGTAAATATATGAAATTTAGTGGTCAACGGTGGAGATGGAAGATTTGGAGTATTGGGTTTTGCTTTTTATGGATTGTAGAAGCAAAAGAATAAGGCTTTTGCGAGTGTTTTAGTTTTAGATTTAGTTACATGGAGGACTTTTGGATACTCAAGGAAATGAGGAAATTTGTGTTTGGATTTGTTGTAAATGATTTAAGCTAATGTTAAGATTTTGACTTTAAGTTGATAAGGCAGTTGAAGAGGATGCAATTTTGGAATTTGAATTGGAAGGCATCTCTTGAACAATAATGGGAGTTAGTAAAAATGGTTTTGGGCTTTAGATGAGGGCACTACTACAAATAGTAAATCCATCTGAGGGTTTGAGGTATAGGTGTCACTTTGATTGACAATTGGAAGTTTGGAACTACTTCTTGATGACGTGAAGCGGCACCAAATGCAAAAATTTGGAATGGAAAAAATGAGGAGAATATCCGTCATAACCATTTGGTGAAACAAAGAGTGCTGAGGTGATAGATAGAAGGGTTTTTGCTGACAAGTGAGATTGACCAAGGCTGATTGAGGTGTGTTTGATGATTCTTTTTCTCATTAGTCTTGCAGCTTATTTTAATTGTTTTTAGTTAACCCGTCATTGGTAAATTACTTTGTTATTAAAATTTGATTGGTATGCTTCTTATTGCAATGAGAGAATTTAGAACTATCGTGAGTAATTTCTAGTAGCACTGCAGTCTTGTACAGACAACATCTGATCCTTGTTTATCCAGGTCACAAATTGTCATATAAAGTAAATCTCTTGTAGAACTTGTTTTGCATAATTAATGGATTGCCTCCAGTGGTCTTAATCTGTGCCCATAAGATTTCCATAAGGGCTTATTGGCTTGAAGATAGAGGTAGAAGTACGAATATTTTTATCAACTTCATAGGAAAACTAACTTTGTTGGAAATGAAAAGTTTTGTTCCATTGGATGAGGAGAATGATTTGAAGGAAGGGATGTACATTTTTATGAGAATCTTCATACAGTCACGGTATGTAGCTCCTTCATTTATTTATTTTTTTAGGGTTATTAGAGAGGCTAGTTGGAGAGAAGAAGTGTTTAGGGGCACTTAGACAACTCATTACAAATATATCATCTGATCTAGACAGGTTTGCCGTTGGTTTCCTTAAAATTGCTAGCAAGTAGTGAAGAATGTTGTTACATAGTTTTTTTTTTTGGAAAATTTTGATTGCTGCTTTTGCTGCTCGTGTTGAAGAAAGTGGTGCTTTGTACATATAAGATTTTGGTCCATTATATTGGTGGGAAATGTGTCAAACTTTTGATTAATATGCTGGCTAGTTGGTTGAGAAGGATGGTGTGGTAAGCTGGTGTCTTAAAATGCCTTTTTGATTTATTACAAATACTTATACAATAGCAAGATTCATCTGAGACTGTAGGGATAATTTGTAAATTGGACAGAAAGCGTGTGATCATGTTAATTGGGACTATTTAATTAAGATGCTTAGACAAGTTTTGGTTTGGTTAAAAATAGAGGAACTGGGTTTTGGCTTTTTTACTAGCTAGGTAGTTGACTCCTTTTAATGGCAATGTGTAATAACTAGTATCATGTTTGTGATTTATGTAACTTGATGCTTTTTGTTGATATGGCACTTTATCAATCACAGAGGGAGCATGGACTTTTGAGAAAACTATACACACACAGGATTCTCTCTTTTTTTTTTTTTTTTTGGATAAGCACACACACAGGATTCTTGGGTGCATGGTTGGACCTTGACATGCTTCTAGTGTCATGTTCCCCTCGTTGCTTGGTGTTGACCTTGTGAGGTTGCCCAAGCACCTAGGTTGATTTGATTAATTTGACTCCAATTGGTTTGCATTTTATTTCTTTGGTTGCAGGTGGTTTTATGTATTCAGTTGTAAAGAATGATGGACTGCGGTTACAAGTCACAATACATGGGTGGCCAACGAGAGAAGTTTGTAAGGTACACAAAAATAGTTGTTTGCACTATCATGGTTCTGAATTTATGAAGGAGAAGAAAGTTAAACTGTTTATATGTTTATATACTTGTACTTGTTGGTCTGGTGTTTGTGTGTGTGTGTGTGTGTTTTTTTTTTTTTTTGGGGGGGGGGGGGGGGGGCATATAAACTGCATATGACAGTATAGCAATCACACGTGGCTTTAAAGGGCAGTTTCACTTTTAATGGCTGTTTTACATGAATATGAGTTGCTTAGTCATCTAGAGTCCCCAGAATCTGTTGCATGGCTTTAAGTTTTGATGTAGCTTAAAACTTCAAATTTTGTTTTCATTTCTATACTTTTCAGTTTAAAAAAAATAAAAAAGTAAGAATGTTGACCAAGACCATTTTCAGTTTCATCATGCAACTTTGATAGTCACAAATATATATATATATATATGTAGATTTGATTGGTAAGTTACACACTCAATCATTGAGTTGTAAACCCACGGCCTCACCCTCCATCCCATTATTATGGGAGAAGGAAGTGCCAGTTGAGCTATAGCTCATTGGCTTCACTTTTACTATTTTAGATATACTGCACTGAAAAGGTCTTAGATATTTCTTGAGCCATGCAACAGATTGTAATTGATGTCAAAAGTGGGGTTATGTCCTCTCCTCCAACACTACCCTTCTCTACCTTCCTCTATTTATCATGATGAAAATTTAAGGCTGATGCTAGTTGTGTATGAACTTAATTTTTTACTGCTACAATAAAGCATCTTATTTGCATGGCGGTGCTATTTATTTATTTTCTAGGTTGGATGACTTGGATTCTAGAATATCATCATCTTCTGATACTGGCTTGAATAAATGTGGATTTAATGTTGAGGGATTTAGCCGCACAGCTCATGCAAGAGATGGAACATCTAGATCTTTTAAGAGAGGAATGAAAAAAGGATCCGAAGGACTTAAATCAATTGGTCGATCACTTAGATTTGGGGTTTCTCGGGCAGTGTTTCCAGAAGATCTTAAAGCTTCAGAGAAGAAGATATTTGATCCTCAAGACAAATTCCTCCTCTTGTGGAATAGACTTTCTGTTGTATCATGTATTTTGGCAGTGTCTGTGGACCCTCTCTTTTATTATCTTCCAGTCATTAATCAAACATCATTTTGCATTGGTT
This sequence comes from Quercus tomentella, assembly GCA_028535165.1. Classification (NCBI taxonomy): domain Eukaryota; kingdom Viridiplantae; phylum Streptophyta; class Magnoliopsida; order Fagales; family Fagaceae; genus Quercus; species Quercus tomentella. The sequence goes on along the minus strand of JAPQVY010000155.1, from coordinate 86,925,056 downwards.
TAGATCGAAGGTTAGCAATCACAGTGACTACATTGCGGACGATTGTTGATGCTTTTTATCTCATTCACATGGCTCTCCAATTCCGAATTGCTTATATTGCCCCATCATCTCGGGTTTTTGGACGAGGTGAACTTGTGATAGACGCTGCAAAAATAGCCAGGCGATATTTGCGGGGGTATTTCATCGTTGATTTTCTTTCTGTGCTACCCCTACCACAGGTTAAAATGTTTATACTGCTCTTAATCCATTTCTTAATTAACTGAGCTGCCTGCTTCCACCTCATTAATATACTTCTGTCTCTGAACTTTGTGCTCATTTTTCATCTATGTTTTATATGCTGTTGACATCTTACAATTGCTATGCCATAGATATGAAAAACAGCTGCACTGACTATTGTTTCTTTATGATCTCCATGTCAATTGTTGAAAACAGAATGATTTTTATATGGAAATCTTTGCTTTTTCCTTGTAAAATCTTGTTTAAATTTTTTTTTTTTTAAAAGCTTGCTACAATGGTTGAGTTTTGCATTTGTATTCGGCTTATTTTCTAGGTAGGCATCTAACATGGTATCGCTTATTAGAGCCCGCTTTGTTCGTTTGTTCTTCAACTCTACCACTAGGTCCTTTTGTCATTGTTTCAGACTCAGTTGGGCCCATTTATCTGTCTTCTGCTTCATTCTGTTTTGTTGGGCCAGCGGGTGTCAGAGGTGTTAAGAGAACCCATATCGGTTGGGTATCTTATTTTATAATGTTTCACTACTAGTTGGGCCTTTCCACTTAATGGGTTAAACTTTTGGGTTGGATAGTCTCTCAAACATACGGAGATTCTCATTTTAATCATTAAATATACAGTGGTAAAATGCATATTTACAATTTGCTACCTTAAGATTTGCAAAAATAGATATTTGTAGTCCTGAAAAGTGTGTTGGCATTGTAATACCCCACTTGCAGATTTTCTGGAGTTAATGGAACATATAAACTAAATTTTTGTTATCATTTCTTGAAATTGTGCAGATTGTGGTTTGGAGATTTCTTCAGAGTTCAAATGGTCCAGATGCACTGGCTACAAAACAGGCCTTGTTTTTCATTGTCTTGCTTCAATACTTCCCCAGATTTCTTCGAATCTTACCTTTAACTTCGGAACTGAAAAGGACAGCAGGTGTTTTTGCTGAAACTGCTTGGGCAGGTGCTGCATATTACTTGCTATTATACATGCTCGCTAGTCATGTAAGTCCTATTCGGTTTGGTAGTGTTTTATCATAGTTGAAGTTCACTGTTATGTTCTGTCTTGATCACTATATGGATACTACTTTTCTTGTTATTTTAGGTTTCTTTTGCATGAACTGTTCCTTAAACCTTGTTTTAGCATTTTTTTTTTTATAAGTAATACTCTCTCCATCCCAATTTGTTTGTCCTATTTAAAAAATCCAACTTGTTAAGGGAACATCATCTATTTTTTTGTCTGCAGTATAACAATGTATAAGTTTCCAAAATTACCCTTAAATAAATTTATCAAAAATAGTTTTGGAAATAAACTAGGGGCATAACAAGAACATTAGTAAATTAATGGTTTTTAATTTTAGAAATAGAACAATATTTTGGGACATCCCAAAATGGAACAGAAGACAAACAAATTGAGATGGAGGGAGTAATATTTATTCAAATTAATCAACAAGTACACAAGAAGTATATTAGCTGAAGGTGGTACAAGAGATCTAAAATTACAATGAATGATATAAACAAATAAATTTGAAAAAGACTTATAAAAATAAAAAATAAAAATTGAAAAAGAAAACTTCCCTGAAGCTACCATCTACTTGAGCAAGGTCTTCAAAAAATTGGCTTTTAATTCTAAAGTTGTCCGCTCACATTCTTCAAAGCTCCTCACATTTCTTTCTTTCCAAATGCACCACATCAAATAGTGAGGAGTGGCTTTCCATATATTACAGCTTCGATGATGTCCAAAACTACCTTGCTAACAAGCTAGAAGATCAACAACATTTCAAGGCATCACCTACTCCACTCCAAAAAGAGCAAAAACCACATCCAATAAATCTCTAGCAATAGGGCAATGTAACAATAAATGGTCTACAGTCTCCTCATCCCTCTTGCGCGTACAACACCAGCTCACCAAAATAATGTTACGCTTCCTCAGGTTTTCTTCTGTGAGGATATTCCCCAAAGCAGCAACCCAAAGGAAAAACGCTACCTTACTAGGGACAAGTAGTTCCAAATACTCTTCCAAGGGAAACTGTCAGGACCAAGGGAGCTAAAACTCTATAATAAAATTGAACCTCAAGACCTCTCTAATTCAAAGGCTTCCAGCAGCACAGCTCACCTACTCCAGCCCCCTCCACCTTAGCGGAATACAGTAGATCTAAAAACACAGATTCCAATTCCCAATCTTGAATTGCACGATTAAAATTCAACTCCCAATGAATCAACCCATTTCTAGATTGTGCTGAGTGTTGAAGTATGGCTGTTTGTTAAATAAGGAACCAATGTGCTCGGTGACCATCAATACTTTCAACGACATTCATCATACTTCACTCCTCTATTCTAGTGTGGCCATGGGCCTTATTTATAACACAGGTGCCCCATCCCTTCTTACTCATTTGATTTCAGATCAATTTATTTATCAAAAAAAAAAAAAGAACCAAGAAAGGTACAACAATCAAGGAAATCCAACAAATGAGAGAAAGAATGACCACTTAATGTAGCCATCCAAGCATACAAAGTTTGTGAAAAACTGAGCTTCATGCCCACTATAGATTGTTCCAAGACTTTGAATATCCGGTTGTTCCACTCCTTCCAAATAACCCACATGGTACAAAGAGGGATGGCATTCTAAATATCATACAGTGCCCAGCATACTGCCCCTTCCAACTTGCCAGTAGCTCTACCACCCTTTTAGGCATAACCCGCTGCACCCCAAACAAGCAAAATATGAAAGAACATAGCTCTCTAGCCATACAACAGTGTAACAATAGGTGATCAACATACTCTTCATCTTGCTTGCACATACAACAACAATCCACAATGAGAATCCTCCATCTTCTTAAATTATCAATAGTAAGAATCTTCCCTAAGGCTGCAGTCCAAAAGAAAGAAGCCACTTTGGTAGGAACTTTAACCTTCCAAATACTCTTCCAAGGAAATGGAGTTTCCATCCCTACATGCAGTGCTTTATAATTAGATTTTACCTCAAAAAGCTTACCTCTTGTTGGCACCCAGCAAATAGTATCCTCTACATCCCTTCTTAATTTTGTTGAGTAAATCAACTGGAAAAATTCTTCCAACAGTCCCAACTCCCAATCACGTAGAGCCCTGTAAAATGTAACATCCCACTGAATCTGAGTTCAGTGTTGATTCTATAGAGAAGGAAATGACACATTTTCTAATTATTGGATGAATCTTTGCAGATAGTTGGGGCATTCTGGTACCTGTTAGCTGTAGATCGCAATGACACATGCTGGCGGCAGGCTTGTTCTGATGATGTCAATTGCAAAAGTTTCTTGTCTTGCAGCAACCCACGCCCAGCATCAAATACCTGGGGGACTTCTCTTAATTCAAATTGTTCAACAGATGATACTTCACCATTTGATTTTGGAATCTATAAAAATGCTTTGTCATCTGGAGTTGTTTCATCCATGAAGTTTGTCTCCAAATACTGTTACTGTTTATGGTGGGGGCTACAGAATTTAAGGTATATTAATTTTTCTTTATTTGATCTAGGTGCTGCTTCATAACAGTAAAAGTTTTTATTTAATTTTTTTAGACTGGAGTGTAGTTTCAGTTTGGACTAGTAAATTGTTTAGTGATATATTTTATGTTTTATCTTTTTGTTGGTTTATCTTATTTGACTTTGATTGAGCATATTCATTTGAACATGTCTGTTTGTTAAACCCCTTAAAAAATCATTGGATTATAAGCGCATGTGCTTCCGGTTACATCCATGCTTCTAAATGACATTTGTTCCTTCTATAACAACCTTTCCCTCTAGATGCAATAATATTTCATTATTATCATAGAAAAATAAAAAAAAATTAAATTAAATTAAATTATAAAAAAACAACAAACAAACAACAAACAAAAGGCAATAAATTTTGATAGGTAGATAGTGGGAGAGGGGGGTTCAAACCAAAGACATTGGATACCACAAAGCATGTCATTATCACTGGGCTATCACTTGAACCCTAAAAAACAAAAGGCAATAATAGATCCACATAAAATATGTGCAGCATAAAACCCATGAAACAAACAACAATTGGTTTTATTTATTTGCTAGGTAATGTATATAAACTAGAAGAGGCCAAATTGGGTTTATATTGGGTATTCTACATCCTGGTATGACAATCCATACAAAAGTTATACAAAGTTTATGTAGTTATAACTTAATAAGTGTTATGAGTAGCATACGTATGAGGGGCCAATTGCTTAGAATGTGTTAGAAACATTCATAAATAATGTATTACTTATCAAAAAAAAAAAAAACATTCATAAATAATGTGTTGTGTTGGGATAATAATTTAAACCCTTCACACTTCCCAAATCTAGTCATAATATAAGAGCCACACCACTCATCAACGTTAAATCAGACACTCCATATTGCCAGCAAGCACAACCACAGCCTTTTATCACTGATTGACTCCAGTGACCACGATTCACTCACTAAACAAGTTGGTTGGGTCCGACAACTGATTCTGTTGTCACCTGGCTGAGATTTACTCACAGTTCTAGTTAGCTGCATTCGGAGACTAATGCAGGAGTCTAATGCATTAAATGGATGATGATGACATGGCACGAGGGAGTGACATGGCACAAGGCCAGCTAAGCCTTAGGGCTAAATTTCATATGTGCCATGTGATTATTGCAGCTAAATCCTCATGTGCCAAGTTTGCTATAGTATTTGAAAATTGGAGGGAAATTATTTAGTGGCACATAAGAAATTATTGCAGCTAAATCCTCATTTGCCAAGTTTGCATATGCTAGATTTTAGGAAGTTGTAAGAATAAGAAGCCATTTGCTTTATTAAGTCTAGCATGTGATTAACATGTTACAATTGTATTCAAGCATGCTTGAATACAATTTTCCTAAAAAATCACTCTAAAAAAATCCAGTATATATAAAACTAAAATCACAAAATTTGAATCCATCAGATCCGAACATGCCACAACCAAATCGAATATATATATATAAATATAAATATATATATATTTATATATAAACTAAAACCGTGATTAAAAAAAAAAAAAAAAACTAAATTTTTAAGAAATATATGTATTTGGAAGAGGAGAGAGATGATAAGATTAGTACCTTGTGACCAGCACCTTTCTTGATGGTGTGGCACTGAGTGCACTTGGTCTTGAAAATCATCTCTTCGACCTTTGGAATTGCAAGGTGGTGCTTGCTCAAACGAAGTCATTTTATAGCCTTAGAGTTAGTTGTAGAGGATGACATCATCTATAACTAACTCAGTTATCTTTTTTTTTTTTTTTTTGATAAGTAAGAAGAAAATATTATTAATCAAGGAAAAGCAAGAAAAATACAAAGAGTTCACGGTAGTGAACAAAAACAATATGGAAAACAAATAGACACAAGCAGCCGCTAAGCTATTCTAATAGACGAAAGAAAATCCATAAGGGTAGAACAATCCAAGAAACCCCAACACCGAGACCAATCAAAGAGGGTACGTTGGCATAAATCTAATAACTGAACCACAGTTTTCCTCTCATCCTCAAAAGACCGCCGATTCCATTTAGTCCAAATAGTCCACATTAAATAGCCTGGGACCAAATTCCAAATATCAGAACTATGTTTCCCAAGCCAATGATACCAACAAAATAATAAGTTCACAACTGAACCTGGCATGACCCAGTCGATCTCAAACAACCGAAGTATATACGTCCACAAAGAATGAGCTATCAGACAAAAAAGTAACAGGTGATCCACATATTCCGCATTACAACAGCGCATACAACAACGATTCGCCAAAGGGCGACCACGAAACATAAGGTTTCACAAAGTCAGAATCAGACCATGAGCTGTTGTCCACATAAAGAATGCCACCCTTTTAGGAACCTTAACTTTCCAAATGCCCTTCCAAGGGAAAGTAGAAGGAGCTGCATTTTGAATCTTATGATAAAAAGACCGAATATCAAACTCTCCACTTCCATTAAGGTCCCAACAAAGCCTGTCACACCTCCACCCCTAGGAATTCGGGTTTGGATGAAATGAAGTAGGGAGTAGGAAGCCGCTAACTCCCAATCATTGAAAGCCCTATAAAATCTTGAACTCCACACTTTGTCATTATCACCCACTGGAGGGCTTAACACTTCATAAATACAAGTTTCTTTATTGGCTGAAGACATAAATAATTGAGGATAGAGAATTTTAAGAGGAACATCCCTAGTCCACTTATCATGCCAAAAAAGAATACGAGAACCATCCCCCACCACAAAAGACAAATGCTTAGCAAAACTTTCCCACCCTGCACTAATACTCCTCCATAAACCACAACCATGAGCCCTTCTACAAACTCTAGTGCACCAACCCCCTTTTCCCTCCCCATATTTCATGGCTATGACCCTCTGCCACAGGTGAGCGGTTTCATGGCCATACCTCCAAAGCTATTTCCCTAATAGGGCTTGATTAAAAGACGTCAAATTCTGAATTCCCAAACCACCCATTTATCACATGGTTGAATACATGTGTAACATATTAATCACGTGCTAGATTTAATAAAGCATATGGCTTTTACTTCTTACAACTTCCTAAAATCCAAACTAATTTTTCCTCCAATTTTTAAATAGAGAGAGTCTAGGGGCACATCAAAATCTTACAACATATTCACAACTCTCTTGTTTTGAGTTGTGGTGGGTCCTAGTATAATTTTTTATTTCATTTCATTATTTTGACCTATGGTGAATTGGCAACTAGCTTGTTATGAAAACGTTGTGAAATTTTGTTGTGCCCATAGAAGAACTCATTTTCAAATACTACAACAAACTTGGCGCATGTGGATTTAGCTACAATAATCATATGGCATTTTTGAAATTCAGCCCTTAGGCTTGGTTAGCATTGTGCTGTGCCACTCCCTTACAACATGTCATCATGCCACGTCAGCATCATTCATGTAATGCATTTGACTCCTGCATCAGCAACACAAGTGGGTGGTTTTTCCCAGTTGGAAAGTCTATTCTCTCTATTGCCATTTCACCCAGTAGAGTTTTTCAACTTTGAGATGCTGAAACTCCATCTGAAGGTGCCAATCTAACTTGTTATGGCTTAATTGATGTACTGACCCCTGATCTGCAGTTGTCTCAGGCTGCTTCTGTTGATTTTTTTTTTTTTTTAATTGCGCTGATTCTCCCTTCTGATTCTGCTCAACTAGTGGGCGAGCGAGTCTGGTGAATAGGACTTGTTAATATGTGGGAGAAATGTTTTGGTCACCGATTGGTTGGATTATTTTAATGGTGTTGAGTTTGTCCACTTATGTTAGGTGGCTTAGTTTCTACTTTCTAGTATTCTTCATGGGTCCTTGAGCTTATTTGTGTTTGTTCTAGTTAGTTTCTTGATCAGAGTGTTTCTGTGGACTCAAATAGTGTTTGACCTAATTATTTGTTGTCTCCTGACATGCCCTCTATTACATCCATCCACCTCAATGGAAGTAATTATACAGAGTGGGACCAAGTTGTTGAAATTTTCATTTTTGGCAGAAAAAAAAATCTCAGTTGAAGTTCCAAATATGCTGATTGGAGGGTTGAGAATGTACAAATTTTAAATTGTCTGCATAACAGTGTGGACTAAAATAAGTGGTAGCCTCTTTTTTGGCCAACTGCCAAACTTGTGTGGCAACAGACTCAAGACTTTGGTGTAAATCATTTTAGACATATATATGACCTTCATCAGCATTACTTCTCCCTGGTTCTCAATATCTTTCCGTGAAGGATTGTTATGCAAAATTTAAAGGTATTTTTGAAGAACTTAATATTTACCAGTATTTATGACCTTCATGCAAAATTGTATGTACGTAGCCTGTTTTCTCTTTGTTTGCCGCCAACCTTTGATGCAGTGAAGTCATAGATTTTGGGAAGGACCTCCCTCCATGAGTGAAGTCTCTGGTGTCGACTTAGGCAGTCCTCCTTATTTGATTCCGGTATAGTTACACTGACTCCTAGCGATAATTCTGCCTTTGTCATGTCCATGGCATGGTCGATTTTTTGGAGATTGAGGCTGTGGATTTGTGAACCGCGGGGGGGGGGGGCGGGGGGGGGGTGGGAGCTATGGTAGAGGACGTGATCTTTGAAAATTTTCTTACTATCATGGTGAAAAAACATGGATCTTCAAAACTTTGTGGATTTTCCTTACTAACAAATGTTGTCTGATCTACTCAACGTGTTAACATGTTCTAACTTGAGTTCAGGAACTGAACAGCTTGTGTGACTATTGAACATTTTTTCCATAAAGATGTTTGATTTAGACCTTGCCTTTAAGATTCTGAAAGTCAACTTATCACCTTAACTTCATCACTTAGTCAATAATGTGACTTTTAGTTCCCTCATCCACTGATTTTATGTCAATAAACTATAATTTACTTTTCAAAAAAATAAGTAATAATGATAATTAAATTTCAACACTTTAACTACATTTTCCTTGTTTTTGTCAACAGTACACTTGGCCAGGGACTTCAAACCAGCACCTATCCTGGAGAGGTTATATTTTCCATAGCACTTGCAATATCTGGTCTCATCCTCTTTGCACTTCTGATTGGTAACATGCAGGTAAACTTGGAACCCTTTTTTTTAGAGAACTTTTGTATACAAATTGATAGAATCATTTCTTTGGCTCGAGACTACTGAAGTTTCTGGTAGTGATGCATTTTTGCGCCCATGAATTTAGTCAAGTTGTAGATCCTTGCTTATCAAATGCTCATTGGGAACTTGTGTTTATTAAGAGATGAACAGAAGATATAAGCTGGATGGATAGAATTGAGTTTGGAAGTTAATAGTGTAGCTAACCCCGTGTCAATCTTATAACCTTCCTTAACCAAGTTCTGCTGACTGCTTCTTCTAAAAAAAAAAATTGTTCTGCTGACTGCTTCTCTTGTTATCTTGTTTCTTAAAACATATCATTCAAAAGGCAAGAGAGAGGTGAGGGAAAAGTGCACAATTTCTTTGTATCATGGATGTGTATCTCTTTTCAAATTTCACTAAATGCATATATATTGTTGAAATCTTACCACAATGGAAAATTAAGGGGCTGTTTGGATTTGCAAGTTTTCATCACCAATCACTCTGTTTTTATCACCCATAACTCAAAACTAGTGGGTCCCATGGAGAGGAAGTCTGTTTGGCTGTGCTTTCAAGATTTGTTTCCATCACTCAATTCTCTGATTTTTGAGTGATGAGTTAGCAAAACTGAAAACAACTTTTAGGTGTTTCTGAGTTATGAGAAATGAGTTATCATGGCAATATGGTAATTTCATTCAACTTATGGGACCCACAGATTTGTCTTGTCATGTCATGCCAACTTGCACCCAATGGCTCTCTCTTTCTCAGACTCTCTTTTCTTTCTCTTTAGTTTTCTTTCTTTCTATTCTCCTCATCTCTTCATTCTTCATTTTTTCTTCTACACAGAGCCTCCACTACTCCTCCACAAACCGCTAGTCACCGCTACCACAAGCCACCACTAAACCACTCAAACCTCAAACCTCAAACCCGAATCTGAATCCTGACGATGACGAAGAACGAATCCCGATCTGAATGACTCCAGCAATCTGAATCCCGACCACTCCTGACAACGAACTCCGGCGACTCCGGCTTCGAATTCCACCGGTGAAGGCTCGGATTTGAGTTGGGTTTGCTATGTTTGTGGGTTTGGGTTTGGTTTTGGGTTTTCTGTACATTTGTATGTTGGTGGGTTTGGCTTTTTGGTTGTGAGTGCGTTTGATGGTTGAATTTTGTGTGGCTGTTGGTGGTTGAAAAAATCTGAAATTTGGAGTGGGAAAGAGAGAAAATATGGGCTATGGGTAAGAGATTTGGAGTGGGGAACACAGCAAATCTGGGCTGTGGGTAAGGCAAAATAATATGAGATTTGGAGTGGGGAAGACAAAAATATGCTCTGCCAATTTTTTTTTCTTCGTTGCAAGCTTCCTTTTTTTTTTTTTTTTTGGTCTTTGTGGAGTAAAGAGTTGTTGCTCAGTTGCTCTGCAATTTTTATGTGGGTATTGGGTATTGTGCTCAGTTTCTCAGTTGTACCGATTTCAGCCAAAATGCAAGTTAAAATGCCTTTACTTTATGTCAAAGATGCCTAAATTATAACTTGACCCAAGTAGGTTGATCAGAAAAAAGTCGAGAACATAATCTTAAGACTTAATATGGTCTTGAATATTTTGGAATAATATTAACAAAAATAAGTAAAGGACGATCCTTGCTTATACTTTGCAATAAAATGTTGTAGTTGAAGCCTATACTATTTGTTCTATTCTTTCATGACCATTTCCCTGAGAAAGTTGTAGTGAAGAACTCTGGTTTGGTTTTGGGGTAAGTGGAGTAAAGAAGGGTGAGTAGGGGTTCTGGTGCATTGGTAGTATATGTTAGGTGTGGGTCCCAATTTTTTGAGTTTTTGGAGTTGACAACAGAACCGGGTTTAGGTGCCAAACCGGCTTTGGAGATATTTGGGGATTTTTGAGTGATAAAAAATGAGTTATAAAATGATGAGTAATGATATTTGAGTGAGGAGTGAGGAGTGATGAGTGATTATTTTTTTACACCCAAACAGGCCCTAAACTATCATACATTAATTATATAATAAAAATTGCATCCAACACGTGGTTGCGGCAAATGGACACCCTCTCCTTTATTTTTTGTTCTTATGTGTACATAAAATTATTAGCATAGTTTACTTTAAATGAAATTCTATTATCAAAGTTTCAAGGAATTGAAAATACTATTCTGATTAAAACTTAATTACTAAATGTTTCAAGAGTTTTATTATTATTTTTAAATTATTTTAATAATATATTAATTATTTTTGGTTTTGATAAAATCTTGGTCCTACATTCCATGTAACATTAATTAATTTTTGTTCTTTTTTTTTTAGTATCTAATTTATTCTTCAATTTCAATTATGTCACTAAAGTATTTTGCTTGGTTATCATTTTTTTTATCAGTCCTTGCATCACAACGGCATAGTATTAATAGTAAAATGAAAAGCAGAATATTTAACTTTGGGTATTGTGCTATTGTGACAGACCTATCTTCAGTCACTAACAATTCGGCTTGAGGAGATGAGAGTTAAAAGGCGTGATTCAGAACAGTGGATGCATCATCGCTTACTCCCACAGGACCTAAGAGAGCGGGTTAGACGTTATGATCAGTACAAGTGGTTGGAAACACGTGGAGTAGACGAACAGAATTTGGTTGAGACTCTACCAAAGGATCTTAGGAGAGATATCAAGCGGCACCTCTGTCTCGCTTTAGTGAGGAGGGTAAATTTTTTATCCCTTTTTGGCATCTTTGTATCCTTTCAACGGTGAGGATACTTATTTTCAGATCCTTTAATGAAGCATTGTGACAATTTTATTGTAAAACAACCATACCAAAAATTTTGGAACCAAACTTCTTGGCATGTCATTTTTTGCTTGCATCAAGCTAATAATTTCTCAGTAATTTCATAAATGTCAAATGAATCATCGAATGATAAAGGCTTCTTTACTTGTCCTAATGTGCATTGCTTTTTACCAATTTATTCTTAATTCTTTCCCAGTTAATTCATGACCCGAAGTAATTGAATAAGGGGTTTCTTGAGCTGACTTGTCTATTTGAATGTTGTCTGAATAACAAACTGTTCTTAGGTTTGTTATTAAGGAGGGATATATTGTGTTCTTGAGAAGTTGGTGTCTGTCTTTGTTGTCACTCTATGGGACTCTGCTCTTTGCCTTTTCTTATCCTACTGCCCTCTTCATAATTGGTGCTGTGGCATCTGGCTTTGTGAATGTCATTAATTGTTTTGCTGGTAATCATAGGTTCCTCTATTCGACAATATGGACGAGAGATTGCTTGATGCCATTTGTGAGCGACTGAAACCATGTTTATTCACAGAGAGTACTTACATAGTCCGGGAAGGAGATCCAGTTGATCAGATGCTTTTTATCATACGTGGTCGCCTCGAGAGTGTAACCACAGATGGTGGGAGGAGTGGGTTTTTCAACCGCAGTTTTCTTAAAGAAGGTGATTTCTGTGGGGAGGAGCTTCTGACCTGGGCACTGGATCCCAAATCGGGAGCTAACCTCCCATCTTCTACTCGGACAGTGAAGGCTATAACTGAAGTTGAGGCTTTTGCCCTAATAGCTGAAGAGTTGAAATTTGTGGCAAGTCAATTTAGACGCCTTCACAGTAGACAGGTTCAACACACCTTCCGTTTCTACTCACAGCAGTGGAGAACTTGGGCTGCATGCTTTATCCAAGCAGCATGGCGCAGATATCACAAGAGGAAGAATGCAGAGCTTCGGCGCAAAGAAGAAGAAGAAGAAGCAGAAGCATCAGAAGGAAGCCGCAGCAGTGTTGGTGGAGGTTCATTTAGTATTGGTGCCACTTTCTTAGCTTCCAGGTTTGCAGCAAATGCTCTTCGTGGTGTTCACCGAAATCGGAATGCAAGGACAGCTAGGGAATTGGTGAAACTGCAGAAGCCTTCTGAGCCTGATTTTACTGCTGATGATGCAGACTGACTTTGTGATGTAAAATAATTCGTTTGATACGCTGATGACTGAATTTTTTTTGTGATAATACTCTGCCTAAAAAACAATGTATAATACAACTTGAAATAGTGCTTGTAAGTTTGAGGGAAGAAAATGTAAAAGATTGTATGCTTGTGTTGCCACTTGCTTGCTTTCCATCAAACCTTTAAGCTTGCTAGTGCCACACCTCATGAAGCCTTGTGGTTGGTTACATTTCCTAGACATTGTTGCATAAATAATCAACTCTTTATTTTTCCCGATTAAAATAAATTATAAAGCAGAAAAATAAAAGAAAAAAATTGCCCTGTAATATTTAGGGAGGGTTTCAAATTAAGAGTAACTTTGTGGATTCTTTCCACGCTGAAGGAATTTTTTCTGCTAAATAAGAGATCTAGAGCTACTCTAGCATTTGACCACTTGTGGGACATTTACGTTTTGCTTTTTGCTTAATACAAATTGCACTTGATTATGAATACATAGTTAAGAGAAAGAAAACTAGAAAAGGAAAAGCCACTCTCCCAGCAAGGCGAAGGATTCACTTAACCTGCTAACCAAGCCATAAAGAATATCCTTAAAAGAGAAAATTTCACCATGTACCAGCAATTACTTCAACAAATGTATCTTATTTCCATAGATAGCTCATAGAGGCATTTCAATTAGAGCCACTTCAAAGACAGGAAGACACCCACAAAATAATGAAATACAGAGGAACCCACGGATAAGTCACACAAAAATACAAAACCCATAAACAAACCCACACAATTCCATTGAAATTTTGTTCATGCAAAATTCAGCCACACCCAACAAAAAGGGAAAACACACTGACACATCAGAAAATTCCAAAAATTTAAATACAACTCACAGTGGTATGACATCAGCATCTCTCCCTCATAGCGGCGGCATTACTTTGTGGTGGATAGACTCTCGCAGCTAAGAAAATCATAGTGATAAGAGCTGTTCCAGAGAGTTTGTATCACTTTATCCAAATAAAGGTTGTTCCAGAGAGTTTTTGTGTATCAAATGCTTCGCATAAATTGGGGTAGTTGGTGGTAGATGTAAAATTTAAGAGCTTGAGGAAGAAGTTGGGGGCATTGATGAGGAAGAAGGGAGATCTTCTTGCAAGATTCGATTGAAGAGAAACGCCAAATTCAAAAACTATCCGTTGCTAAACGCATCGTTTTGTCAAAAATAATCTACTTTTTTTTTTCTTTCAGCTATGGGCCCAATGAACAGTGAAAAGGGACCCACAAAATTAAGCAAAACGCAGAAACGCAACTGTTTTTCAGCATGCCAAACGCACGCTAAATACTATTGTTTTAGAAGGTGCAAATTAAACCCTATAGTTTAGGGGATTTTCAAATTAATCCTAATATTTCATTAGTTACAAATTAAATTTAACTTAATATGTTTCAATTCAAACCTTCTCCTCTCTTTGTCACTAATTGCACGAGCATAGGGTTTGAATTGAAAAAAGGTTTAGGGTTTAATTTGTGACTTATAAAACTATAGAATCTAATTTGAAACCCCCCATAAAGCATTAAAGTGGAATTTCTCTCAAATAAATTAAAATAACTAAAGTAAATAGAAGGAAAGGAAGCAGGCCAGGGTGAACAACAAAATGAAAGAAGGTTGTGTTAAAATCGAGTCCCAAAAATAGATGATGTTTGTTAGGTTACCACCAAGTTTTGGGAGGACGTAAGATCTAAGTAGGATGTCCTGATATCCGAGTTCGTATGACATATACACATACTAAACTTGTTAAGTTTGTTCACAAATTATGCTACAATAAACTGATTAGCGTTGAAATATCACGACCATGAACCTAGGAATTTCAAGGGAGATGGAGAAGACTGAATCGTTGTTGAAAAGTCAATTTCAAGATATTTAAGCTTTACATTGCCTATTTGTTCTTGGTGTCCCTATGAATTTTAGGGTCCTCAGTGGTGGTTTGAGACAATGTGATCCTTTGTCACCTTAATTTGTGTTGGCAATGAAGGTGTTTCCAAAGTCAAGGTAATTGTCAGTACAGGAGTCTTAAGGTCTTCAAGTTCCATCCTATGTACTGCCCCAGTTTGAAGTTAAAACATTTGAGTATTGCTATAACATAATGGTATAACATTTGACAACTTCCAATAACAGCTTAAAACATGTGTTTTACTATAACTTAATGGTATTCACAACTGCCAATATGCCTTCAATTTAGCTAGTTAAAAAAGGTAAGGAGTTCATTTTGCTTCTACAGTTTCAATTGAATAACCTGTCAGCTACACTGCCCGTGTCATCTTTTATCTTCTCGCCTCTTTGCTTGGCTAAAAGTTGCAAATTGCAATAGATAATCTTTGACCGATCCACCTCGAACATAGGGGGTCAAAAGTATTTTAACTATAGAAATAAACATAGTAGCATAGAGAGAAGAATAGATATACTACTAAACTACACAGATTTGAGGACAATTATAGCACAGGGCACCATAAATTGATCTTCCATCTTTATTGTATTATCAAAAAGCATAAACTGATTAGTTTTAAGGAATTCGGCTACAACAAACAGATAAACAACTGGCAGTTGATACAAGAATCTGTTTTTCATTTCTAAAGTAGGCCATTTGGGCAAACGTTTAATACAGAACAAGACAATGAGAACAAAGAATTAGAAACAAAAGAGAAAGGGGGAAGAGGGAAAGGGAGAAACTAAGAACTGCCAAAGAACCTGTATAGAGAAGACTAAACAATAATAACAATTTCTATGATTTTAAAATTCAAAACTGAACCCGAATGGTAGGTCCAGAAGGGTTCACCATGTTTCTCATCCCAATTGGCAATTCTGTGCGCTTCCTCAGGTGGTACCAAACAGCCACATTCCTCACTTTGCAAAAATTAACTAATCAATCTTCACTGATGAGTAGATAAGCCTTGTGAACCAGAAGCATGCATAGAAACCAATTGTACCAGTCAGCACGAAAAATGAGTATGAGGCAATCAGCATGTAGCCAAAGTACAACATCCCAGACACTGGCTTTGTGATCTCAAGCTTTGTAAAGAAGTAGAAGGCAGCATAGAGGAAAAGATAGAGTGCAGAGGAACCCGAAGTCAAATACGACCTCCACCACCAGAGGTAGTCCTCACTGCACAGCTGGAAGTAGCAAAGTACAATTGTAATCTCGGCACATGTGACAATAAGGATGAGGAAGACAATGAAGAGGAACCCAAATATGTAATAGAACTGTTGCAACCATATTGAAGTGAGGATGAAAAAGAGCTCGATAAAGACGGCACCAAAGGGGAGTATGCCTCCAATTAAGATAGAGAATGCTGGGTTCATGTACCAAGCCTGTTCAGGGATCTGCCTAGGGATCTTATTGGTTTTCACAGGATCCTCAATTGCAGGCTTCCTAAAACCCACATAACTACCCACAAAAACAAGGGGAACTGAGATGCCAAACCACAAGAAAACCAGAGCAAACATGGTTCCGAATGGCACTGCCCCAGAGGACCTCTGCCCCCAAATTACAGCATTCAGGATGAAGAAAATCGCAAAGACAGTTGCAGGAAACAAGAAAGCTGTTTTGAGAGCAATTTTCTTCCATTCTGCCCCCTTGAACATCTTATAGAGGCGGGCTGCAAAATATCCAGCAAACAGTCCCATAAAGACCCAGAGTAAAAGCATGGCCGTCATCAATCCACCTCGGTTTGAGGGAGAGAGGAATCCAAGGACAGCAAACATCATAGTGACAACAATCATCCCAAAAAACTGAACTCCTGTCCCAGCGTAAACACATAGTAAGTCTGGGTTTGATGGAGGCCTGAAAACATCCCCATGCACCAGTTTCCACCCTGTCTCTTCTTGGGCTTCTTCCTGAGTCTCTAACTGGTTGTACTTGGAGATGTCCCGGTAAAGCGTCCGCAACATGATCATAGCCACCATGCCCGAGAGGAAAAGAACAATCATCAAAGAATTAACAATTGAGAACCAGTGAATTTGATCATCAGCCATCAGAAGATAGGTATCCCACCGAGATGCCCATTTCACATCACTCTCCTGCAGGGTTTAACGAAGGGCAAGATAATCAAAAAGAGAATATCATAATAAACCCAATGGCAAACAGCAAAGTTCTTCCTTTACTAAGAGGTATGGTAACCAACCTCGAAGTTAACATCATACGTAAATATAATTTCCTTCTTATCTTCAACCTCTTGAGGAGTTTCAGAGTTGGTAACCAAGGCTTTTGCATGAGGATCACAAGTTTTTAAACGGGTCTTTTCATTCCATTGACCGTCATATACATGCCTAATACTGTACTTAGAAAAATTATAAAATATCATTATTATACAGGCAAAAAATATTATCGAAGAGAGAAATTAGCAGAAATTGATAAACAGATGATATGGAGAGGAATCATAATCTTACCTGAATGGTCTGACCTCAAATCCGACAATCCTTGATAATTCTGTCACTGGATCTTTATGAATCTTGACTGTAAAGGTTAAGTGATTGTGGATAAAATGTTTTTCTTCCTTGCTCTGCAAATAATTATATTAAAGAGTAAAAAATAAAAATTGCTTGGATGACTACATTGCTAAAAGTTTTAGCTTACTAGTTAAAACAAATGGTAATTGCTCCACTTCTTACCCCTGCATACTGTCCTCTCAGACCCACATGGAAGCCATGTTGATACACAATAGAATTTTCCTGATCAGGCCTTCTTATAGGGACAACCAGAGGAAGATTATCCAAAATCCTTGACATATGAAACGAAGGTAACCAAAAAAATTGTCATAAAGTTAGCTGGTTATTCAAATAAGATTATAATTCACATTCAAAATCCTCTATATTACTGTCTTACATGTTCACCCGATACTCATCATCTATCTTTTCCTTGAATGCCTTTGCAGTTTTCGCATTGAGAGTTACTCGACATAAAACATTGCACATCTGTGGTTCTCTCATTTTAAACTGCAACAAACAAAAGTGATCAGCAGCTCAATAGCCAAACATATTGACTAAACAAGAGGAAAAATAATTCATCCAAAAAATCTAACTGACCACATAAGGAGAGTTTTCAATACGATCACCACGAAGAACCTCCCCAAGATTCTCGGCACTGTCAACTATCTTCTCTGGAGGACAATATGGGAGGGAATAGTACGAGTAAGGAAGCTGAGTTTTTGTAGAGGTCAATTTGTTCACTTTCACCTTCAACTCATCCCCCTGCAGCCAATGTAAAATAAAATTTTAAACATCAAAACAATCACAATTTATCCAAAATTGGTTTTAGCATCACAACAGAGGAATGTGGTTACATCAATTGGCAAACATCCAAAGCATGAGATAACATATGGGAGGATTTCATTATCATCACATAACCACTAAAACAGCTAGATTTCTACCAACGCAGGAGTACTAGGTAACCAGAGTAAAAAAAGTTTATACTTTCTAATATCATTGGATCAAAAAGCCCATGCCAGTATACGCAACATACTTTTTTTTCTTTCTATAAAAGTATACACATGAGCATTCAAACTTGATGAAATATATCTAAACTTAAATCGCATTCATATAACAGGTTTGTTGGCAAGCATGCTCAATCTACACATCTTATGGAACCCGTTTAGAAAAAACTTTGGAAGTCAATAAAATCCAACATGCCGAAAAACATAGATCCCAAGAGTCGGGATCATTTGTTCGTAAGCTGCTTAATCTACAGATTTGAGACAAACTCCTTATATGTCCACATATCTCGTAGATACAGTGAAGTATGCAAGTATCCAGGGAATTCAATAGCTCCAAGAAAACAAATTTCTAATACATAAGTCTTCAAAAGTAAAAGATCTTATAGATCTAGAGTTCAAGAATCGATGATCATCGGCCAACAACTCCCCAGGCTAAATTCTAAATCCCTAAAACACGCAATTTCATATTTATTCAAAACTGTTTCTAATTCAACCACTGTTTAGAATTTCCTTCCACACACACACACACATACATACAAAATTCGAACTTCTTATCAAATCCTATAGGAAAAGATATATCTTTATAGATTAACATGTAAGCTAAGTTTATAGCAAAAAAAAACGCAGCGATTCACGATAATTACACATAGGAAATCCAGAAAATTTAATCATTGCATCAACTACACAACACAGATCCCGACGATTTTCACCTAAATATAGAAATGAATCAAGTTGACACAGGTCCAAACAAAAATGGATCCAAGATCTAAGCTGAAACCCTAAGAAAACAAAGAGAGAGAGAAAAAATGATCATATACCAATTGGAAATCTTGGGGAGCGACGCCGGGGAGATAGAAGCAGCGAGCGACATCGACATGGACGAAGAAGAAAAGCAAGAGACACAGAGAGATCCATCGTCGTCGTTGTTGTTGTTGAGAAGCGAGAGCTCCTCTCGCCATGGCTGTTTCTCTAAAGATCTAGATCCACCAAGATTTGCCCTAACCTCCTTCTCTCTCTCTCAACTGGTTTATGTGTAAGTGTGTGTGAGAGTTTATTCTTTGTTTCGTTATTTTGGTAGTGTATTTATTAATATAGCGCGAGATCGGAGAAGAACGAGATATTATATAAATCTTTCTTCTTTTTCTGGGGGGAATTTACGATGTACCAATCAGAAGCTTCTTTAACCGTCCGATCTTTGTTTTTTCACCGTGATGTGCGGTCCAGATTGGACCAATTGAAATCTACTCCATTAGTCAACGTTTTTTATTGGTTTCCACTTCTTTAATTGTCCTTAATTATTATTAATTTATTACGCACATTGGGAATTCATTTTCTTTTCGTTCTTTTATGGATACACACTTTAATTGCAATTTTCAGATAATTTTTATGAGTTATTGTATTATATCACTTACACATTGTATACCACTCGAGCCCATTAAAATTAAAAACTAAAAAAAAAAAAATAAAATGAAAAGTATACCACTCAAAGCTTAATAAAAGTTCTTTCTAAAATATAAATAAATAAATAAAAGCTTAATAAAAGTTAAAAGGTCCTAGACTCTTATTTTTTTTGCTTGCATTTGAAAATATTAAAAAAAAAAAATCTAGTACCACAACCTACTTTATAACTTCTTTATCATAATTATGATGTTGTAAAGTATGAGTGATAAAAAAAAAAATTTGTGAGTTCATATATAAGTGATAAACAACTATTTATAGTTTGCCATTTCAAAATTATAACAAAAAAATTGTGATATAGTTATAACTTATAAGAACTTAAGCCAAGTTTTTCATCCATCTCCGTTTGTGTTAAATACTTAGTATTTTCAAAAAAAAAAAAAAACTTAAGCCAAGTTTATTAGCTTTTTTTTTTTTTTTTTTTAATGAGCCAACATTATTAGCTTTAGAGTTGGGACTAAGCTAAGGTAATTAATTATGGAATGATGAATACAAATTAAGATTTGTGTAATTAATCAGATCGTATCTCTCAGGTACTAAAAACAAAAGAGTAGGTGTACTTGCCAAACAAAAAAAACGTCGGTGGAGAAATCTGCATTTATTTATTGTTGTCTCCTACTCAAAGAGTGGGACAAAAAGTTGAAGAGTTCGGAATCTTGCCTTGGTAAATGAAAGCATTGATAATAAAATTTAAAATAAATCTTTAGATCTAAGCCGATGATTGCATATTAAAGTCTTGACCAAAGTAAACTTTTGATGCCATAAAATTTAATGTTATTTTTTTTTAAGTCTTCTATGTTTCAAAATTTTAATTTTGGCCAGTCATATTTGACTCTATGATCATATTTGCCATTTAGTTTCAAATTTTTTATTTATATTTGATTTTTTTCTTTTTTCTTTTTAATTTTAAGTTTCAATTTTTTTTTTTTGATCTTTCGGTATAGATTTTATGGAAATAAAACTTTTGAAACATAAAGCAACACATAGAAAACTAAATCAAATATGAAGGACCAAACTGAAAATATTGAAATATAAATGGCCAATATTAAAATGAATCAAACATAAAACATCAAAATGAAAATTTTGAAAGATAAAGGACCAAAATTAAACAACCCCAAACTTTAAAGACCAGATGTATAAATATGGGAGGTTTTATATGAAATTTTTATTTTAAATTTAAACTTAAATAAGAAACATATATTACAATAATGGCATGGAAAAATGTGAGTTTTCAAAAAAAATAAAAATTTAAGTGTGAATATAGAAAGTCAACAAAAGTTAGAATTTTTTATTTTATATTTGATTATCGAGATAACTTTTTGATTTTATATTAGGGGTAAGACTTAGTTACAATATTTGTTCTTTAGGTTCCAATCTTAACATTCTGCCACGTGGTTTTTTTCTCATAGGATGGAAGTATATTTTTTAGTTAAATGGTCACATGGCAGAATTTAAAGAGAATAACATAAGAAATAACACCTAAGATATTATACATAAGTTTTGTCCTTATATTAGATATAGATATAAATATAGATGGGTATAGATTAATATATAATTAGTGTAAAAAAAATTTCATAAAGAATTAAAACATTGTAATAACTCAAAAACGAATGTACACTGCAATTTCCAGTTGGACTACTAGGTTGAGTCAAAATAGAAAACACTTTTTTGGATCATTAAATGGTTCGTTTGAATTGAGGGGGAGCAGAGTAGAGTAAAGTAAATTTGGCTTAAAATTAGGATATTTTCAATCAACTCTACTTTACTCCCCTCCACTCCCCCTCATTTCTCCCTCAATTCAAACAACCCTAAGTTCCATTTAATTTTATACTATTTCTCTTCTTTGGCATAGTTCCATAATTCCATTAAAATTAAAAAATCTCTTCTTCTTTTTTTTGGTAATAGGAATCTATATATATAATAATAGGTGAAATTGAGAGAAACTCAAGTTAGAATTCCAAATTAGAGTTTCAATTTTGCGCCATGTGTCGTAAATTATTTATTCTTAAAGAGTTTTATTTCTTAATTTTAGAATCAAATGTGGGACCACATCATAAATATTCATCCAAATGAGTTATTAAGTACAAAAATCAAAGAATCTAGAATAAATGAATCGTAAAAAAAAAAAAAAAAAAAAAAAATGTGATTAACAATAATAAATAAATAAATAAACATGGACAATTTACATTTTATACCTAATAATATCCTTACAAATTTTTTTAAAGAGTTAACAAAATATAAAAATGACTATTAATAGTATTTAAATTATATATATAGGAATTATATTATGCATCTTATTGTATATCTTTAAGTGCATCCATGCATATGCATGGAGTTACAAGCTAGTTTATATATAAAGCAAACTAGTTTCTTTTCTTTTCTTTTCTTGTTTTGATTATAGGGATTTATGTTTTTGTCACCTTTGTTTTTTGAAACCCTCCTCCTTGATGATTAATTTGTAGCCTCCATCTTAATAATGTAAAACTAGATTTTCATGTTACATCATGGATCAATTAATCACAACCTTCTTAGTACATTTGATCTTCTCGAGCTAAATTGGTTTTTGGATTTTTATGCACTAAAATACATAGAAACTAGATTGCAGAAAGAAACTGCATTGAAACCCCGTGTCCCAATTCTATGCTAACCAAACGTGGTATGAATGAAGTAACAAAAAAAATCCAAATTCAATGTTGTTGTAATTTGTAAGTTGTAACATACCTTACTTGTGTTATATATCACTTTCAGTCTTTCATATCAGTCTCAAAGCTTTAAAAAAAGTAACTATTAAAATAAATAAATAAATAACTAAAAAAAGTAGTAAAATTTAAGGTAAGTGTGGAATAAGGTCCCCCCCCCCCCCCCCCCCCCCACTTCTATCTCTAATAAAATTTAGAAAGGTGTGGGAATTAGTTGTCTTGTCCTGTATCCTTTTCAGAAAGAAATATTTAAGAGGCCCCTTTAAACATGTGAATTTAAACCATTCTTTTGAGAATGACATTCTTAACTTCTTATATCATATTTGGTATATTAAAAAGCACAAAACAGTGAGATGCAACACTGTGAGAGAGTGACCACTCAGCAGAAAATAGCAAGGTTGTAGAGGGACCTCCAAAATGTTACCAATGCAACTACCTAATATAGGCACTAAGCACCAACAAAATTATGGTTTGTTTCTTATTGCCTATTTTAATTTTTTAATTTATTTATTTTTTCTCTTTTTTGTTTGGTGGGTTTTTATGTCATTAAATAAGGAGATGTACAGCAATAATAATTTGTATATTTATTATACAAAGTTTCCCTTTTGTCTTTTCTGGGTAGTGGTGGCATAGTGGGCTACACACTAATGTATTATGTACAGGAAGTGTGAAATTTATTATAGTTGCTTTGTAATGAAGGGTTCAGTGCAAACTGAAGTCCTACGCAAAGGCCAACATTGACCTGAACTTGCTTTAGCAGGAATATTGATTATTTAATTTTAGAGAAATGTTACGTATATAATATTTGTACAAATTTTTCACAATAAATTATATGTTTCAGATTGTTACGGGTTATTATTAATGGACAATAAAATAGTTTTCAGTCATGAATTCAAATGAAAAATTTGTAATAACTTGCAATCTAAGATTTGTAGTGAAAGTGTCTTGAAAATATTGTGAACGTAACACTTCTCTTAATTTTAAGAGTCAATTAGATTTTATTTTAGATCCTATTAGCTGATTAAGTTATT
This sequence comes from Quercus tomentella, assembly GCA_028535165.1. Lineage (NCBI taxonomy): Eukaryota > Viridiplantae > Streptophyta > Magnoliopsida > Fagales > Fagaceae > Quercus > Quercus tomentella. Next base: position 86,901,680 of record JAPQVY010000155.1, on the reverse strand, counting down.
AATATTTTATTTGAGTTCTTAGAGTTAAAGGTTATTTTTATAATTCAATAATCAAGCTTTGACCCAAATTAATTAGGAATTGAGTTTGGTTTTAGTAATCTATTTCTATATAAATTAATTTTAAGAGTCAATTATTGGTCAATTCGATTTTATTTTAGATCCTATTAGCTAATTAAGTTATTAATATTTTATTCAATAATCAAGCTTTGACCCAAATTAATTAGGAATTGAGTTTGGTTTTAGTAATCTATTACTATATAAACTAGCTTGTAACCCCATGTATATGCATGCATATACTTAAAAGATACACATTAAGATGCATAATATAATAATCTTACGTATATAATTTAAATATTGTTGATAGTCATTCTTATTATTATTTTTAATTATTTAAAAAGTCTGGTAAGAATGTTATTAGGTAGAAAATATAAATTGTCTCTTTTTTAAATATTTTTATGTTCATTAATTCTAGACTCTTTGGTTTTTGTACACAATAACTCACTTGAATGGATATTTATGATATGGTCCCACGTTTGATTCCAAAGTTAAGAAATAAAACTTTCTCTAAAAATAAATAATTTAGAACACATTGCGCAAAATTGGACTTCAATTGTAGAATCTAATTGGATTTTCTCTAAGTTTTACTTATTAATATATATAAAAAAAAAATTGTGCTAAATGAATTGTTTTTAGTTATAAAAAAAATGCTCATTAATATAAAATCATTCAAACTCTCTCTTCCTCTAGTTTTATATATAGTGTTAGATATATGATTATGTTTTTTATAATTTATTTATATTGGACTCCTCATTTTCTACTCTAAATTAATTCATTTGGCATAAAAATTAAAAAAAATTCGATTAGATGGAACATGTACCGTAAAATTAAACTCTAATTGAAATCCAATTTTTACACTGAACTAACTAACTTGGTTCAAAATTTTAAAAATTTTGATTAGATAAGACATGTGGCGTAAAATTAAACTCTAATTGAATTTCAATTTAAAGTCTAATTGGATTTTCTCTCAACTTTACTTATTAATATATACACACACACACATACATATAGATGACTTATAAAATTGATTTGTTTTTAGTTCAAAAAAAAAAAAGGCTCATAAATATAAAATCATTTAAAAATTATGTTTTTTATGGTTTACGTATATTGAACTCCTCGTTTTTTATACTAAATTAACTCATTTGGTACAAAAATTAAAAAATTTAGATTAGACGGGACACATGTCGTAAAGTTAAACTCTAATTGAAATCCAATTTTTACATTGAATTAATTCACTTGGCATAAAAATTTAAAAACTGAGATTAGATGAGACATGTGACGCAAAATTAGACTCTAATTAAATTCCAATTTAAAATCTAATTGGATTTTATCTTAGCTTTAGTGCTTTACCTATTATTATATAGGCGAAACTACGATATTGGTCTCTCAAGTTTACTCTGTGTGCACAATTGGTCCCTCTAGTTTGTAAAATGAGCAATATAAGTTCTTTTACTAACTGTCATTAATGTTATTACTTATGTGGCTAACGGATAATGACTTGATATTTTATTTTAATGATGTGGCATATTTTAATTAAAAAATTACAAATTAAAAGTACACATGAGAAACTCTTTTTACAACGGTACCAAATTAAAAAAAAAAACTTTTTTTTTCTACCAATTGTAAATATATCAATATATCAAAATTCGCGGGATCCACTTATGTGAACAAAGACAACTTCTTCTTCTCTTCTAAATGACTTTTTTTTTTCTTCGGCTCTTGCACGAAACCCACTGATTGTCTTCTTCTTTCTTCTTTTTCTTTTTATTTCCTATCTCTCTTGCACGAACCCCATACACTGGTGGTCTAAGGTCTTCTTCTTCATTTTTTTTTTTTTTTGGTGTTTATTGTTTTGGTGGTCTTCTTGTTTCAAATAAAATAAAACCCAGTTGAATTTAACCCCACCAACAAAACAAAATTCATAAAAATAGAATCTCAAACCCAGAAAACAAAACCCATTTGAGTTTAACCCTCACCCACAAAACACAAACCAAATCAAACATTTAGAGAAAATAAAAGAAAGAAACAACAAAAGAGAAGCAAAGATGCTGCGAAGTGCTATATGATACATGCCCTGCTTTTTTGCTGCTATGCCTCTATATGGATTCCATGGGTTTTGTTTCATCCCGTGGAGTGTCTGCAGATGTTTAGCTATTTTAGTCTACTCTGTTTCTGTATTTTGTTGCAGTTCTGTGTAGTTGTTGTGTTAATATATGTCTTGTTAGTGTGTCTATCTTTATCAGCCTAGTTGGGCTGTGAAGTTTGTGGTGTTGTAAGACCTTTTAAAGTGTGTTTCTGTTTACATTTAATAAAATTCCAGTTTATGCAAAAAAAAAAAAAAAAAAGCTGGGACTTATTTCTCTAATTTTAATTTTTTAATTAAAATATGTCACATCATTAAAATAAAATGTTAAATCATTATCCATTAGCCACATAAGTAACACCATTAATGGTAATTAGTAAAATGATTTATATTGTTTATTTTGAAAACTTGAGGGACCAATTGTGCACGCTTCAAACTTGAGGGATCGATTACGTATACATTGTAGACTTGAGGGACCAATTATATATATATATATATATATATATATATATAGATATGCTATTATAATACTTCTATAGATATAACTTTTTGGTAATAAAAGCTCCATTGAAAATTTTCCAATGACTTAGAACTCACTCCAGACGACCTAAATGCTAATTCTTAAGTTGAAATCTCGGTTAATGTTGATTCTAAGCAAACCTATGCATTGATTTCTAGGTAAATTTTGTTTTTGATTTAGGACTTCCAAATCACTTTTTTTCTCACAAATTTCTTTGGGAATTTTACTCGGCTTCATTCAATACTATAACTCCATGATAGATATCAACTTATCGAGCAACCACAAGCTAATTTTGTTCTTTTTCTTTGTATTGTTTTATTGAAAGCTAATATTGTTCCAAATCAAAAGCAAAAAGTCATAGAATTATGTACACATTGGGAGCAAATACTTTGTTTTTGCAGTCCAAGTTTTCTTTTCCTCTTTTTGTCCCTTTGGAAAGTCAGTCTGATTGCCTAAATTTATGGACATCCTCTGACTCTTATTCTCCTTTCTTTATTTCTCTTGTGAAGAAATTCTTGATTGTCGTTCAGTTTTTAGGAAAATCAAAAGCCTTTGCCATCTGTCTAAGATTCATTAGTCTTTCTGGTTTTCCCCTCTTTTTTGTTTGTTTGTCTTTCCTTCTGTTGGGATTTATTTTGCGTAAGATTGAAGATTTACATTAGTTGTGTGAGCCTGCTCAACCACTGCACTTCAAAATCTAAAACCTGGGTAATTCTAAAATATTCTTGCTTAATTTCCCGTCGGAGAGAGAGAGAGAATTTATAATTAAAAAAAAATTTTGAGTAGTTTACCAAACACTTAGGAAGAAAACATTAATTACAAGTGAATTGAATTCCCTCCAATGTTTCTTATGGATATGGAGACAAAATACATAACTTCAAGATATTCAAGGTAAAATCATATCAACAACTGTTCTCAAAGTGCCTCAGGAGTACACAACCATACAAAACGTGCTCCAATTGGCTATCAAATCTTGGCAACAATAAACTATATCCTTAATAATCCAAGTAGAAAAGGTAAGGATGGGGTTCAAAACAATAGCATTCTAATTTTCCTCTCAGGTGGGTGGTTCTCGAGCAGGTGATTCAAGTGTGGGTGGTTCTCGAGCTGGTGGTTCAAGCGTGGGTGGTTCTCGAGCTGGTGGTTCAAGCGAGGGTGGCTCTCGAGCGGGTGGTTCAAGTGTGGGTGGCTCTCGTGCGGGTGGTTCAAGTGTGGGTGGCTCTCGTGTGGGTGGTTCAAGCGCTCTCACGGTACGAGGAAGCATAAATTCAGCAAATATGGGATAGTGGGAAGAAGGATAATACCCATCAATGTTATCACTCACCACTTCACATGAAACAGGAATAAGAGATCTACCCCTGAAAAGAATCCAATCTATATGTAAATCCTGGGTTTGGCGATCCCAGCAAAGGCATAGAGCTCTGAAAATCAACTTGAGGTATTCAAGAGCTCCCTGTTTGTCACCTGACAGTAACAGATGCTGTTGAATTATGTCATTTGCTATAAGATCATAGAGCAGTATAGAATTAGCAAACTTGTTACCTTTGAATCCATGGTAAGTGCGTATTAGAGAAACATTTTTCCTCACACGAGCATTGGGCCATACATCCCTCATGTCCCCCACAACACCATGCTCCCTGAAAGCCAGTACGAGAAAAGCCATCAATAATCTAGTTTGTCCCCTAACAAGAAAAAGAGTATCACAATCATTTTGCACTAAATTGCAGAGAGGGCATGTAAGGTAACAACTATTAATCTTAAATGGAAATCCAAACTATCTATCAAATGAATGTTAACCAGGAGGGAAAAGGTGATAGCCGGGGGTAATTTTAAATCTTTTTCCTTTTTAGCAAGTATGGACTGTTACCAACTTATCATGAAAGAGACAGATGGTTTTCTCTATATATATTCTATAAAAGACAGGACTACATCATTCATTACCATCATACACTATAAAAAAGGCCTTCCCTCCATGTGCTAAGTTAAAACATCTCCAATATAAAAGACAGGATTACAAAAGAAAGATGGATTTCTCTATATATATTCTATAAAAGACAGGACTACACCATTCATTACTATCATACACAATAAAAAAGGCCTTCCCTCCATGTGCTAAGTTAAAACCTCTCCAATAGTAAGATAAATGTCAGAACAAAGGTGATGTAGCTTTGGTCCTAAGCCAGAAAAGAACCAAGACTGGCCTTTTTACTAAAAGAATGCCAAATTGGAGAAGGATCATACCAATCCTCCAAAATAAATTGTCTTGAACGGGAATACAGAATATTATTCATAATCTTCTTCTTTATTTTATTTGGAAACATTTTTTTTCCATTGGTAAGTTTACACACACACCCAGGGGTTTTGAAATTGAACCTGCAACCATACCCTCCACCCTATCTTATTGGGGGGGAGGGGTGGTACCATTTGAGACAGAACTCATTGGCAAAAACAGAACAATTTATTTGGTTACAATATTCATGAAATAGCATTATATTCATGTCACAGGCCAATGGTATTCTAAAAATGGAAGGAGTAAGATAATGAACCTTTTCCTAAACTATTATTCCATAACCTCCATTTTTTAAATTACTCCATATTCATAGTTTAATAATTAAGAGCAAAGATTCAAAACTCAAAACATGAGTATGAACTATAAATGTGGATAAAATCCAATAAGCATGAAATAGGTTAGGACAATAAAAGAGCTGGATATCCATGTTTAGGGTACCTTGATCTCCCAAGAAGAAAACGCCCTGTAGTTGATTCCTTTTGTGTGTTGAATCCTCCACAGTATACAACTGATATGTTAGGAGGTAGGGATGCAATGTGCTGCCATGTGAGTAAAGCACTTCGTCTACGGGCACGAGGGCTTAACTCATCCATGTTTGTATTGACTATCTGAAAGGAAAACCCTGGTGGCTCGACTCCTTTCAATTGGAATGTGTGGACATCTTGTCAAAGAAACAACCAATACAAAGCTCTTGGTTGAAAAAATAAAAACATCAAGCAAAAGGAAGTTTAATCTACATAAGAGTCAAATTATAAGGATATCGCCCATGTTGCGATACATGGAACCACAGAACCCCATGACATGCTTCCAGTGACAGAAGGTGACTCCGACAACCAGAAAGTTCCACCTTCTACCAGCTCTACCTTCATTTAATAAAAGAAGGAAGTAACACCAATCTTTTCTGAAGAAGCATAATTAGAAAGCTATGCCAGATTGGAAAAAGTAATCAATATTGTACCTTCTCCTTGTCATAGAAGATGGTGCAATGTTCATCTGAAGTGTCTTGCGGTCCTTTCCTTGATACTCCAAATTGATCATAACCTAGATAACATGAAAGAAAGAAGAGTCCAATCACTAACAAAATTTCCAGGTTTAGTATGAAAGATTGGAGATTACATGAACATTAGATTGTTTCTAATTAACTACATTTGGATCCCAGCAAACTATTCTTCCGACCACTGAAAAATATAAAAATCATTACGTAATTAAAAAAATTAAAATTGAAATTAAAAAAATAATAATGTTGTCATTTTATTATGTCCTGTATGCATCCATGTTAAGAAGTTACCAAATAAGAAGGGAATGGACCGATCACAAATAAACATCGTAATCTATATAATGAAAGAAAAAAAAATAAAACACCACTTAAACTGCAATCTTTCCTGAAGAACTAGAAAGACGTATGAATTTCAGGCCTAAATGAGCCAGTTATTAGAAGAAACATCACTTGAATCACACAATACCACTCTACTGAAGTACCGAATCTATAGCAAGGTGCATGTACAATCCACATCTATGTTTTGGGTTTATGATGTTAAATAAGAAGTGAAAACATTCACCAAAAAAAAGGGCGAAAAAAAAAAGGGAATGAAAAAGAAGTGAATAAAACTGTGCAAGTCATAACTCATAAGAGAAGAATACAGCATTGCTCATAAAAATATATACCACCCTAAATGAGAAGACTAATCTTTTTGCCCTAAACACTATGGTTTAATCTCTCCTAAGTACCTAAGGATCTACTCATAGATGATTCTCTGTGGTCATGGAATTATCATTCTTCTTGAAAACTATTTCCCTTATCAGTTGCCAAAAAGCTGTAGATAAAATGGCACTTCCTTCCCCTGTAAGAGCAAAGAGGAGGGTAGGGTTGACAGTTCAGAATTTGTATGTGTAACTTACCAATCAAAAAAACTTTTGCATTGTTAGTTAAATTCTAGGCTAGGCATAGACCTAATAGAGTTGAGCTACGAAGCTTTGGACTATGCCACAAATAAAACATGCTCAACCATTTTATTCAGGAAGTCCACCCTATCTCCAGAGGTAAATTCACGTCTTGCCACTTCAAGCATAAAAGGCATTCAATGATAAAATTCCCTTTACATATTATTCGTTGTGGCTTATCCTTTTCCTTATATTTCAATATTCTTTGTCAGATGAGCGTCACTTATACTAGAAATTTAAATTGTACAGGTAAGATAATGATTCTTATCTGAACAAATAAAAGTAAAATAAAAAAAAGATGGCAGTGCTTCATTTAACAACAACAATAAGGAATGGGACAAACCATAGTTGGAATATTTTTATTTACTCTATTTTTCTTTTGTTGCATAAGGCAGGTCCACACGACAGATTCTATTTTGGGATTGATATATGATATCAGCATATTTACAGGTTTCTGGAATATAATTCATTAAATGCAACAAGCCCCAAAAATGATAAATGCACCTCATATGACAATTGTACAATATGCATGACTACACACATCAATTCAAACATATAGCTCAGATCCTTTTTTTTTTTTTTTAATCAGAAAGTTAAACATGCGCTGATGGGTTCTAAACCCACAACCTCGCCCTTCACTCATTCTTATGGGAGAAGAAAGTGCCATTTGAGCTAGAGCTTATTGGCTTGACATCCTTCCTATCAGAATGAAAAGAGTTATACCTAGATGGGACTGGGACTCAGATGGGATCTATCTCCAGGGGTAGCTATAACCTAAACCAAAGGAATGTCTTCTTTGAGCTCAAAGTATCAAACCCTTTCACATGCATAGTTTATGATATGCATGTAAGATTGTCCATCCTACATTAAAACCTTGTGCGAACTTTGAATCGAAACCAATGAGATCAATGCAAACGGATCATCTTAGATACTAGACTATTGGAAACCACGCAGAAATGCCTTATATTCAGTGTTCAACATGAATCTATATCGATTTCAATAGCACATTAATGTATCTGATTCAATGAAGGAAGAATTACATCTAGCAAATCTCTTCAAAATCACATGTTTTGAATCGTGTCACACTCACTTGAACTTTGAACGCCTAATACAAGTATAGAGTCTGTCTATATTTTTAACTATTTAAATTTAACTTCTTTATTAAATAAGCTAAGTTCATAAGCGTTACAATAATAACTCTGAGGGGTAAGGGGAAAAAAAAGTTACCTGGTAAGCACTGATGAAGATAATCCAATTGAGATTTCACTCCTGAACCCAGATAAAAGAATAAAAAATTACATGAGATAGGAGAAAGAAAAGCCAAATCATTAATATCAGAATGAAAGTATATTTAGCTTAACCATATGAAGCAAAACAAGTACCCCAAGACTAAATTGCTAAAACCCAATCCAATTCATAGGTCCTTCAGATAGGGTACGACAAGTCAAGTAAGAAGTATGAAGTAAGAACCCTGAACCCTTCTGCCCAAAACATCATTCACCCAAACCTTTTTTCAAAGATACAAAGATACATATAATATAGAGGTGTACATGGAGAGGAAAAAGGACCTTGTTGGGTACAGAGAATCGCAGGGGAGTAGCTGGTGATGACACTGATACATAAATCCCTCCTCTTCTCCCATGAATTAGGACTGTCTGGTGGTTGATCTTCATGAAGATTAAAGGTCATCACAGTCAAAGGTACACTCATTTTTACCCAAATCTCTCACACTCACACACTCTCTCTCTCTCTCTCTCTCTCTCTCTCTCTCCTTTCTTTTTCTGCTACATGATTCTTGCTCAGATAATATGTTCAACAAAGCTTAAAGTGAACAGCTTTACGTATATTCTTTTCTTGTGGCCTCTAAAGGAAGATTCACTGATGTACAGTTCGATTTTGAAGCTGTGAGTAAAATGTAAATGAACAAAGAGGGAACAGCAAAAAAGAACTCAAAAAAATGTGTCTGAACCGAGACACTTGGGTTGGACTCAGATTTAATGGGGTTTTGACCATGCACGTACGAGGTCATATAAATCAACTCCCACGTGTATCAAAAATTTAACATACTATTTATGAGTTTTCCTATTTAAATTTATATATTTTTTTAGTTTAAAAATGCCCTTACACCCCTATGTTTAAGTAAAGATAAAATTAAAGGATAATTCGGTAAAAATACAATTCTAACTCTCACTAAAATATTGCCTAAAAAATAAGATCACTCACCTATTAATTTTCAAATTGTTTTATACACTTATAAATTAAATTCTCAAAACAAAAATTATATATATATAAAATAAAAACACTGATTTTTTTTTTTTGCTTTAAAAAAAAAAAAAAAAAAAAAAAACCTCATCAAACGCGCTTCACGCGTATGATGAGGCTAATAATGATAACGTTTCTTCTTCTTCTTTTTGAAAGAATAATGATAATGCTTTTTAATTACATCTAAAGACTAAATCCAATAAACGAAAATGATTTTGTCATTTAAGATTCCTTTAGTTGTGACTAAAACAACACCATTACTTCAACACCAAACTATCTAACTTGTCTTCTTTTGATCAAAGGTGGAAGATTCATTGAATCAAATAGTTTGCTTTCAATGTCTCTTTTTTTTATATATGTGTTTTCTTTGATTACGTTAACATACATAATTCATGTCAATACAAGACAAGATTAAATCTTGCTAATGTACGCAACCACATACCAAACATGTACTAGAATATTATGAAAAGTCAAGATACTATACACCAAATTACCAATCTTGCTAAGTGTTGTATTATGGTAAAAAACCATATATGGTTCAAACATTATTTTTCCTTGTGATTATGATTTTTATTTTTGACAATTGTCTTTGTGGTTTTGTTGGAAGAATAAACAATTTTAAATAGGCTTGTAGTATGATGAGTCACCTGTCCTTCTCTCATTTCTCCTATGTTCAACCCACCTCCCCAAGAATCAGGGAAAAAAATCAAGGATTATTCATGAGCATTATATTTAAATTTTAACACTATGTTTGAGAGCTTATAAAAGAATGAATTTTTTTTTTTTTTTTTTTGAGTAGAAGAAAGAAATAAATATGATTGAACTGTTTGTACATTTTTTTTAATGAACATTTGTCATGTTTTACTATAATATCAAAAATAATATAAATAAATAAATGGAAATGAATTAAATATTCTCTCTTATTTGGATTTTCGAAAATAAATAATTTTGGTGAAAAGTAACTTTATTTGGGAGTTTAATGAAAGTAAATTTTTCAATAATAACATTATTATTATGTATTTTCTTCAGGAAAAAATTGGATATTATTGAGACTTTAGATAAAATTTTATTAAAATATATTTCATTTCCCTCCCATTCCTTTTAATTTTGAAGTGATTAAAAAAGTGAGTGTGTGAGTGAAATGATGAAACAATTAAAATGACAAGAGATGTATGAGAGAGAGAGAGAGAGAGAGAGAGAGATTATTTGTCATATTTTATTATAACAGTAACCAATAACATTAAGAGATGGAAAGGCGTAGAATGAAAAAGAATATTTTAATATTAACACGACAATTATGTATTTTCTTTAATAAAAATAGGGACATATCCATTTAGAAAAAGAATGGATAGCATGGAGACTAGACATTAAAATATACGCAATTCTCTCCAATTCCTTCTAATTTTGAAGATATTAAAAAATGAGTTTGAGAGGAAAACGATGGAACTATTAAAATGACAAAAGACGTATATTCTAGAGAGAGATATTGTCCACTTTCAAGAAATATGTAATCATTATTGCCACACACAAAAATTGTTTTTAATTTATCTTCATGAGGATTTATTTCTTTAAACAAGATGTTTTAAACAGGATATTAACATTAGAATCCAAACCACATCACATGTAAAAGAATTCAAAGGAACAAATTCAAATGAGTAATGCTCTCTTCTCAAAAAATAAAAGAGTAATGCTCAAAACACACTTCTTTTTAACAAGTTGAAATTTAAATAATATCACTTTTATATAAATCCAATACTAACACCACTTTTATTAACATCCAATCACATCATACCATTCCAATTTTCTGCCTCTAGACTTGTTGAATTCTAATTCAAATATACTTGCACCATCACTACATTGAGAGACCTTACAAACAAGTGAATGATTCGAGTGCCCCAAAAGAGTGGACTAATTATGACAAGTAAGCAAATTTGACATATTTTCTATTTTTATTGTTTGCTAGTTAAACTCAACTTATTTTTGAAATACTAATTATTGTTACACATGATAAGGTATACATCGATGAAAACATTCCAGCTGAAATCGTGTTTTCAAAACACGATTTCAATTATAATTGTGAAAATCACGTTTTACGATTTCACAATTATAATTAAAACATGTTTTCAAAACATGATTTTAGTCACCACCACAGTATAACTCCACATCAATAAAAGTAAGCCACCTAATTAAATAATATAACATAAACTTAAAAAGTTATGTCACAAAATTAATTTTGGTATTAGGCAACTTGTTTTTATTGACTTGGGAGTATCGCATTAGCTATACCCCACCACAGTATAACCCCACATCAATAAAAGTAAGCCACCTAATTAAATAATATAACATAAACTTAAAAAGTTATGTCACAAAATTAATTTTGGTATTAGGCAACTTGTTTTTATTGACTTGGGAGTATCGCATTAGCTATACCCTAGGAGTATCTAATAATTACTTAGTGAAATAAAGCCAAATCTTATCTAGCCAAACCTTATTAAAGCCTTCCCAACCAACTCCCATTTACACAAAGAACACACCACCAATTTGACAAGAAAGCACGTTTTGTGACAGGTATACCAAGTTAACAATGTAACAAGCCAATAAGAGAATGCCATATGATTGAATACTCTTGTCAAAGTTGATCCGATCAACCTCTCACATAGTATTAACTTATTGGCTTGTTATATGAGAAATATGGCATGCCTCTCTTACACGAGATACTTTCTCCAAATTGAGACCAGAAGAAAATAGATAAACCAAAAAATCATAAGGACTAGAAGACTTTTTTTAAGAAAGGACTGAGAGACATTTAAAAACACCATTTCAGTTGAAATTCTAGTTTTAAAGTTTCTCTAACAAGCTCAAACAAGACCATGCCTTCCACTCATGACTTCTTAACTCCTCCAACATATTTATTCATATGAATAGAAACTCCACCAAGGATGCTCTGTGACATTGCTCTTCCTCTCCTCCCTTGATGTATATGAGATCCCAACAGAATGCTTCAATCTTTATCTAAGAAGAGTTCTTCAAAACCCACTCGACCAAAGTAGAAATGCCAAATCCTGTCGCAGCGCGTTTCTTATCATTCCAAACTGGGCCTGCTAAGTCAATATGCATCCATTGAACCTTCTCATCAACAAACTGCAAAAGCACGACTCAAAGTTTCAGAAATCCATAGCAACTACAATTGAAGAGGACTTTACTTAGAAGCGAGTCAAAATAAGAGCAGCAACTAACTCTGCTGCCCCAATCACCCAATCTTCCACCCCTTACCTTTCCCTCCCTCCCTTTCCTCCAACAAGGTTTATAAAAATTAAAAATAAAAACACTACAAATATTAAAGAGAGGCAAAAATTCAGATAGAGAAGAAAGAGACCCTGAAAAGCATGGATTACAATTAAAACAAGTCACTGAACAACTCATATCAAGCAAAAAAAATAAGTAATGTTCCGATCATATACCTGCTTCAAGAAGAGAGCAGCAGTGATAGCACCACCTGGACGACCACCAGTGTTGACCATATCAGCTACTCCTGATTTCATTGACTCCCAATAACTTTCTTCCAAAGGCAACCTCCAAAGTTTCTCCCCACTGGCCTCTGAAGCTGCAATTACCTCCTTGGCCAGGTCATCACTGGGTGTAAAGATGCCTAAAAGAAAAAGAACAAAGGTTTGCCATCAACAAAATTACTGGTATTCGAGAGTTTAGCAGATATGTGAAAGACTGTGAATGTGGCAAGTAAGAAGCCACTAATCAATAGGCTTGAACAAATTGCAAACATAAAATGTTTTCACCCCATTCCATGAAAACCACACAGGACTGCCAGTGTACTAACTATTTCTTAAAAATTACAGTTAACTAAATTTCAAAAACGTGCCTTTCCTCCCCTTGTTCTCTCTCTTACACCACCACATGCATAACCCTAACCTGCACTCAACTTGTCCTTGGTCTTTACTGATTTGTATGCAATACAATTTTGTATGGTTCTCAGAACTCGAATCCCAGCAGGATATAAAACTCAAATAAACAGTTCAACACCACAAAATGTAGATACCTGCAATTGAGGGCCCAAGAGCAACTACACAAGCCCCAGTTAAAGTTGCCAAGTCAACTATCTGTAGAACAATTAATAAGTGTGAGCACAGATTCTAAACTCATATAAACATCTTTAAAAGATTGAAACTCTTTCAAGGAAAAAAATAAGTTAAAAGAACAAGGTGAAGCATGACAGTATGTCCTCTATTTCTGGACCCAATTCCCCAACAGCAGATATACTTTAATTTGAATTTTAAAGGGTTATATAAGTAATATAACTGACTCTAGATTACATAAACACTGTGAATGTGTTATGAAGCACAGCATATCTATGGCCAATATCATTCAGAAGTTTGATTCTCAATCTCATTTTCTACAGTAAAAATTAGAGGAAAGTGAACCACTGCTTCTAGCCCTTTGAAATCAAATGAGGACATTTCACTGATCAACCAGCAAACAAATAGAAGTTCAAATATTTTGTGCTAACTTTATATTGAGAGAGAGGAAGAAGAAGAAGAAGAAGAAGAATATATATATATATATCAGGATCCATTATAATTTTTAAAAATATCAAAGATACATAGACATGGCCCTTCATTTAAGTATTACCTTCTCAACACCTTGGTTACAAGCATATACCAAAGCATCTGCCAATGTAAGTCTGCCCTCAGCATCGGTGTTATTAACCTGCAGTAGAGATTGACATGACAAAAAAAAAACTCAGTTTGTAGATATAAATGCAGAACCTCAGCAATTAAACCACTAACGGTGCCCTTGAGGGGGAACAAAAACCAATAATATTCCAAAAAATGGCTAACTTTGTTTGATACCAAATGTATGATGTAAACAGCAATAATACAACCCTAATCAAAATGCATATATTTATGTAAGACACTATGGGGATGTTGAGAAAAGATATATTTTATATCCCAGAGGGGCTATAACAGACCAGACAGTTCAATGAATATCTATATATACTGAACAGTTCATGCTGTTATCATTATGGTTGTTCAAACAAAAAAGAATTCATCTCAAGTATGCCATTGAAAATCAAGCCTCCTATGCTCATTACATCATAGTAATTCAACAAAGAACTAGATCTGTCCAACATAATTCAATAATTGGAAATTTAACAATCTCTTGAAGCAAGATTTGAATCACATATAATATAAAAAGAACTGGAAAATAATCTGCTAGTCCATATGCAGTCTGTAATTGCATTTTACATTGGAAAACAAAATACAATATGGCAAAACAAGATAAGTTTCAAGGGGAAGGAAGGCTGGCATGTAACCAATGACCAGACCCAACCTAAATGTAATTTTATTTTATCTATATTATTATGCTCCAAATATCTTTATGGTGCATTTCAGAAAACTATATAATGCATTGAAATCATTTTAATATTATGTAGTGATGGGTTTGGACACTCTTAAATATTGAACTGCACAGTCATGTTTTATATACAAATTCATCACTGTGAATGAGGCTATTATAGAAAATGATAATTATTGTCAACTCCAACAGTGAAAATTAGGATAAAGGAAATTCAAGAAATCCTAAAACTGGTCTTAAAACGTCAAATATTACAAGTGAATTTTCTTATTGGTTCCCATAAACTATGAAAAATATAAGAAAAGACAATGGAGCCATCCAATTTAAATTGAACATCCAAACACATACCCTCATAAATTTTCATTATTTTTTATTGAGTTCAACCTCCTGTGATTGTGGACCCAATTGAGTTTAACCCAGGTTGACTATTGCATTTGCTACCCAACAAGAGCATAAATGCACTGAACTAAAAACACAAGCATCTAATTGAAAATATTTCACTAGGATCCACCAGAAGAATGGATAAAGGACTTGAAGCTGAAGTTTATCTTTGAAAAATAAAATATAAAAATATATATAACATGGTTTAAGACACCTTGGGTATATTTTAAAATACATCTTAATATGACACAATCCTAAAAGTCAATGAAAACTCTTACTACTATTGCATGACCTCTTCACAAGACAAAGAATCCATACCTCAATGGTCTTTCCATTTGATGCTGTTACAATATCTCCAGGTCTCATGCCGGTTCCACTTATCATGTTCTCACAAGCCGCCACAATGAAATGAACCTGCATATACAAGACACCTTTACTCAGACAGAAGAAATATATTAAAGGATTCAACTACTCAAAGTAGGAGTACAAAATGATCAATCAGGGCAATTTTCATTGCACCACATAAGAAAAAAAAAAATCAAATTGATGACCTCTACTCCGGAAGGTTTAATTTGACCAATAGCTTTTGCTGCACCTAGAACTGCTGCTGAACCCCCCATATCAAATTTCATGAGCTCAATGGAACAGCCTGGTCCTGTCTTGATGTTGTAGCCACCACTAATAAGATAAAAAGATAAATTTCAATAATTCATGTAAACTGAGAGCCAGCAACAATAAAAAAACAACACACAGAAAAAAAAAATTATCTTTCCCTAAGCAAATCCCACATCCATCACCATTAGGAAAGCAATTGCAATAAAAAGAATAAATATAAAATCAACCTTGTAATTGACATGTACATAGCAATAAGAGAAAGGAGTGGTTCACTAGTTGGTAGGTAATACCCAAGACATATCAACAATTTAATAAATCATATAACTCAATTTCAATCTTAATGTAGGCATCAGACATTGAACATCCCAAAAATATAGGCAATGAATTCCCATTCTTTCCTCTTTGATCAAGTGATAACTGAACTAGTAAAAACTTCTTGGTAGTGAAAACATATATGCACCTGTCAAAGGTCAACCCTTTTCCAACTAATGCCAACTTGACTTTGGCAGGTCCACCTGGAGGTTTGTAACACAAATGTATGAAGTGAGGAGGATTTGCAGAGGCTGCAGCTACGCCCAGATATGACCCCATCTTCAATTCTTTGCATTGCTCAGCATTTAAAATTTTAGCAGAAAAAACATCACTGTACAAGGAGGCAATCTTTGAAGCCTCTTCTGCGAGCACCACTGAAGTATAAAAGTCATTGCATACAATTAATACCAAAAATGTTCAGGTAATAAACACCAACAGATAAAACAAAATACTAGCAGACAAAATAAAACTTTTAAACATCATACCTATTAATGTGTCACACGTATAAGATAATCAATAACTGCCTAACATATTACTGTAGGATATAGGAATGAGGGCCAAGAGGAAAGAGCCTTGTAGCTCAATGGCATAACCTATTCTCTTTATTAAGAGAACTAAGGTTCAAATCCCCCCTCCTCCATTGTACTATAAAATTATATATTAAAAAAAAAAAGGAATAAGGGATTATTCAAAAATGCAAGTCATACGAACCAGGTGTGAGTACATTGGCAGGCGAATTCACAAGCTCTCGTCCAAAAATTACTGCGGAAGAAACAGCTTCTGCAAACTTGAGCTTCTTTTCCAGTTCAGGTCCAGTTCCAAGACCAAGAATATCCACAGACTTTAGAGCTGGTTTCTTTGACTCTGATTTATATCTATTGTCTTCATATAACCCCAGCACAGTTCCTAGGACAATTCAATCATTTGACCATGTTTAGCCAAATTTTACCACATATATGTCAACAAGAAAATTATGAATTAGAACTCCTGAGACCTTAAAATAAGTACCAGATGCTATTGCCGTAGCTGAGTTAAGCTTTGATTCAGCAGAGAGTCCCTCGGAAGAGGCCAGCACAATAGCAACATCACTTGCTTGAGTAGACTTTGCTGCTGCTGCAACGGCCTCACCAAGACCCCGAAAAGCAGCTGGAGTTGAAGCAGACTGTCCAAGCCCAATCAAGCCAACCCTTTTTGAGCCAAGACCCGGAAGCCTAAGAACTGTCGATTGGCCAGCCTTTCCAGTAAAGTCCTCCTCTGAAGAGGCTTCAGCCAACAAACCACCCAACTGAGAGTCCAACTTCTTCAAAATTGAATTCTGAAACTTTGAGTTCTCATCCTTTGCCAAGTCTTTCTCAGTGACACCCACTGCAAGTATGTCTCCCTTCCATTCCGTCAGATCAATATCTTTCGCAGCAAAAGAGATCTTTCAGGAGTTTTCACAAACACGCAGAAAAAACTGTGTTCAGTATTCAGAAAAAAAAACTGTATTCACAAAATCAATATTCTAATATTCAATCAAATGTTATGTCCACGATGAATTTATCACATAAATAACTGTGTTCAGTATTCAGATACAGAAAAAACCAATTCTTTATACCATCTGTCCCATCAAGTTCAATCAGATAATTCAATAACTGTGATTCCTTCCCACATATCGGAGAAAAAATAATGTGTATATAAAGATTTATATATAACCCCATCAACAAAGATAAAGTCTTTATGGTTATTAATCAGATAATTCAAAAAATGTGACTCTATAACACATAGTAAAGAAATAATAATTTGGATAGAAAGATATAGACGTAACCCATTAACAAAGATCAAATCTTTATGAACATTAACCATAAAATCCATCAAAATTGTTAAAAACATGAAGCACAAACAGTGAAAAGTCTAGTGGGCTCAAACAGAGAAACCCATCAACCAGAATCACAAATATCCACAAAGGCACAAACTTTAGCCAAGAAACTCAATCCAAAAGCCAAAATATTAAACAAAATGAAAAATTAATAATGGGTTTTCAGAAAGAGAGAGAGAGACCTTAGGGGCTTCGATGCCAGCAGGGTAAGTGAGGCCGAGATTGGCCTGAGCGAGAGTGTGAGCCATGAGTCTACCTTTGCGAGAGCAAAAGGGTGTAACAGCTAAAGAAAATCGAAGAAATGGTGAAGAAGACCTTAGTTTAGTGAAAAGTAAGGAGGTAGTAGAAGAAGAATATCGAGGAGACGAAGCTACAAGTGTGGAGGCTACGGATACAACAATGGCAGCCATTTTTGGGTGTGTGAGCCTCTATCTATTTATCATGAACCCTCAAAGGAATAAGAGACCTGTCACTGTGACTCGGTGGGCCGAATATGCTGCGTAAGTTGCGTTGACATATCCAACAAGAATGGAACACCTGCCAAACGAGGTGTCTCATGCATGTATTGCTTGGAAATAGCAGGGTACACCGATGTTGTAAGAGTATTGATTTAAAAAAAAATTATATAAATTTTTTATCAGGAAAAAAAGTTGATAATTTTTTATATATTCTTTAAAATAGTTTATTAATAAATATTTTAAGAATATCAGTTAAATAAACCCATATATCATATATGTGATGAGGACAGTGCTTCCTTTATGATTTTTTTTATATAGGGTCAATAAGAAGATGAATTTTACGACCTATGAGGATTTTTTTTTTTACAAATTTGTTCATAGTACATACTAAAAATAAAATAAAAGATGAGAAGTGTTACGTTTTGCTCGTCATTAACAAGGAGTAACAATCTACCATTTAAGATTTGTCATAAAAATGTTGTGGATATAGCATTTCTCATAAAAGATAAATTGTAAGTTCAATTGGCATATTATTTCTTAATACAATAAACGTACCAATTATTGTTGGCTAATATTAAATCTTAGAAATCATTTATTGTTTCTAAATACAATAAAGATATTAATTAGTGTTGTTAATTGAATTGCAAGCAAAATCTAAATATAATCAAATTTATCTATTAGTTTATTTCTAATTTGTTAAGACCTAAATGGGCTTTTTCCTGAGGTTTAAGACGAACAAATTTTTACTTTTGTTATTGTGCTTACTCCCCCCCCCCCCCCCTCTCAAATTTCAGATCAAATTAGTTTGTTATTAGGCTTTTTCTTGTGTTTGAAAATACCAAGATATTGTTAAGAGAATCATATTCAAGCTTATTTTAACTGGTTTTAAAAATATTTAATTTAGGTTTAAAGTGTTCAAATTTTTATTTTAGGATGGCCAAATCAAGGGGTTCAAATACATTGCTTAGCGTCGCCCCTGAACAAGGAAATGAGACTACAATTTTTACTACATAAAACTTGTAACTTTTTATGATTCAACTACCTTATAAATGAATGTTGAAATTGTTTTTTTAGGTAATTAATGATAAATTAGTTTGTAAGCTAGATTTTGTATTTAGAGTAACATGAACTTTGTTCTCAAAAAAGGAGTAACATGAACCTTCTAATAATAACCATAAGTTATTTGTTTTTAATATCCACAGGACCACACCATTAGTCATATGTATCATCCCTCATGCATATGCATGTGCATTAAATTTGAGGGTAAATTCCATTAACATATTATGAGATTTTGACTAATGCCAATAATGTTCAAAACTTTTCAAAATTTACCAATTTGTTCCCTATAGCCAACTTAGTCCCTAAACACTATTAAACCAGTTAATCATTTTTCTCAACTATCTTAAGGACTAAGTTGGCTTTAGGAACCAAATTAATCAGTTTTGAAAAGTCTTTGACTCGATTGGCATTAACCCAAACCTTAGAGTATGTTAATAGAATTTACCCTAGATTTTATAAAGTATTCTCACAAATGCTTCTAGAGGCTAGAACATTAGTCAAGAAGAATAAAACAAATTCCATCTATTCATCAAAAAAAAAAAAAAAAAAAACCATCTATATTGAGAAACAGGAAAAGTAGCAAAAGTTAATAAAAAGTTTGAATATCTAAAAAAAGCGGCATTGAAAATTCCACCTTAACGGTTGCCCTTGAGGTACTTAAAAATGGGATTCAACCCTTTTCTAAATTATAAAATGAATCCATTTTAAAGACAAAACATCTTCTTTTTTCCCTTAAGGATAAATCATATATATCATATCTCATATGTATAGAATAATTATTGTTGCCATGGAAAGTGAAAGTAGAGTAAACTTTATTCGATTTTTTTTTCTTTTTTTAAATAATTTGAATCCGTGCTTTATTTAACTTTGTTAAAGCATTTGTTCCCATAGTATAAATGAGCTTAAGGTCACTTGTCAACTACAACTAGAGGAAAAAAGCTTTGATTCCTCGTTGGATTTGATAGCCATGTGTCATCATAGCAAAAATGAACAAATAAAAGTGAACAAATGGTACCCAAAATAGGTTTAGACGCATAACCTTACTCGCTTATATATAATAATTAATCCTACTTAGGATTTCTTTTTTGTTGCTAAATCCTTGGTGCTGTGGCATGAAATGAAACAAAATGCTATGTTGCAATTCTTTTACTTTTCGTACGTCTGATACAAAAACCTTTAATTTTCAAAGTGTAGATGTGTAATATTTGTTTTTTGTTATTGATGATGTCAAAAAATCAGCAGTTGAGTTACTCGTCTCTGTAGATGAACGAAGTTAGGTTGTTTACGTCTCCAATGTGAAACTTGCAATAAGACTTGAAATGAAATGAGGCACACTGGTGTGGTGTTTGCTAAAAACACTTCGATGGTTAAGTCAGAAAAATAAAAGGTTTTTAGAGAGAAATAGACTTGGAGTGGTTTTTGGGTGAATTTTTGTGTGTACCTTTAGATTTTGTTGTTTCTTTCTTTTATATTGGGGGTGTTTTTCGTTCGTTTCCCACATGATGTTAGGGGAGTCAAAACCAAGACTCAACGAATATGGCCCAAAGGCTATCGGTGAAGTGTGAAAAGCCAATTTTGCTCAAGGTCTAGGTTGCATCCAACAAAGATTATAATAAGGCCCCAAAAATACCTCCTGTAAAGATAAGCTAGTACAAAGGATGGCCCACCACAACAAGTGCTTAAATAATTGTCTAGCGGTAAGCAAGAGAAACATCCAAGGGTAGATGTTTGGAAAATCAATAAATGTATTTGCATAGTAAAAGTAATGCATTTCTTCCATAGTTTGTTAATATAAAAGTGGGTCCATTATAACAAGTACACAAAAGGAAAAATGGTCTAGCAGTGAGTATGACAGACCTCTAGCGGTAACGTTTGATTAGTCAATAAATGTGTTTACATGATAAAAATCATATAGTTTCTTTATTATTATCAAGTTATCACGAAGGAAAACTTCCATAGTATCCAAAACATTATGGCTTTCATCATAATAACAATAAACCAAAATTAAAGGCTTCATAATTACAAGTAAAAGAGGAAAAATAGGATGGAATGAAGGGAGAGAGAGATTCCAGCTCAATGCAGCAAATGTTGAACTAAGATTCTTGGAGAATATATATGTGTGGCATGATTGAGGTAGTATAAGCTGTTTTGAGTGAGTGGGTATGTAAGCTTGTGATGGTATGATAGAGTTAATGTTGAGGCTAAGGCTTTAATGGGTAAAGAGTTGTTTGTGACTGATTAGGAAGCATTTAGGGCTGTGAATATGCAAAAAAAGAAAGGGAATGTTTGAGGGTAAGTGAGTGTGGGTTAAGGGTAATGATTTATGAGCTTGGGGAGATTTGAACCATAAGCAAAGTGACAAGAAAATCAAAAATTTCAGAGGGGTTTGGTGTCTATTTTAAGGTGTTGGGATTTTTTGAGAAAATGGAATGTGATGTTTATGGGTAAGTGTATATGAGCATTTATGGACTAAAGGCTAGTTTTCGAACTAAGGGACTAACTTATGGGCTAAAAATAGCATGATGGGTGAGGAATTTTATGATAAGATTTGTTGTCCTCCATGAGATGATGGTAGTTCCCTTTTATAGTGAAGCATAAGGGATTGATTAGCAAAAGTCCAAAAACGTAGGATTAAGCAAGACAACAGATTTAATTATCTTAGGATTTGGCCTAAAATGGGAGATTTGCTTTTGGGGCTGTTTTGCTTCTTTGGCCAATGTCACACATGGGTAAAAATTAGCATAATATTGCATTAAATGCTAAGAATTCTGAGATTGTGTGCAGCCAAAGGGATTAAGGCAGGTATTAAGCAGGAATCCTAGTATTGCAACTGAGATTTGAACCCTAGGAAGTAGGATTCAACACCCCAACCCAAGTGACAAAGTTTAAGTCTACTTCAAAGGGTTCCGCTGGAGATCCCTTTATGCCCTCCAAATCACATGTTCCCAATTTTTCCCTTTTAGGATTCATGGGCTTGGTTCATGAACGAATTACATACATTTTTAGTAATAAAATAAACTATTTGGTTGAGAACTTCATGAGCTTGGAGGTCTTGGTTATGGCTTCCTTAAGTTGTGACCAAAACTTGGAGAAGAATGGTATCTATTGCCCATTAGCCTTTTAGTGTCAGCCTCTGGTACTGTTCACGTCAGAGTTGGCAGTGGGACAGGTGGCTAGCTCCTAATTTGGTTTGGGAGCTTGGTTGCTTCTTGAGGTGACCTCCAGCGGAAGGTAGAACTGAATGGAGTTCTCCAGTGGGGTCAATTTGCACACATGGGCTGTTTTGGCTGAGATTTCATGTTAGGCTTGGCCATGAGGGCTGACTATTTTGGTGGGCCTCTGACTTGGTGGTTCTCTCCACTTGGGCCTATCCTTTTGCTTTCTCATTGTGAGCCCTACAAAATGGACAAAGCTACCATATATTGCCATGGATTTTTATTCCACATGGGCTTTAGTTGTTAGTAGAAATTAAATAAATCAATGAGCTTTAATAAATATTTATGATAGGTTTTGGGTATTAATTTCCATGGGCTTTAAATAACAACTTGTATAGTTTCTCATAATTTTTGCTATGGATTACTTTGTAAATGATATTTTCTTTGGGACTTTTTAAATAATGACCTCCAATATTTTCTTGAGAATGATATTTACCACGGGTTTTAAATAGAGGCAATATCCATGGGTTTCAAATAAAATATGGTAACAACCACTATAATGAAATAATGTGATATTCTCATGAGTTTTTCTATAGATAATCATAATGGGCATGTAGGATAAATAATCATCATGAGTTTTGGAAATAAATATTATGAATATTCTGATATAAGATAAATAATGACTATGAGTTTTGTGCACACCCAATATATCTTTAATGGCCTCAACCTATATTTGGGCTCACAACTTACTTGTATGGTGGGTTTTGAGTTTCCTACTATGGGTAGTCCCTTGCTCAAAGACCCAATTGCACGCTCTAGTTTTCACGAACTCATTTATTTTTCCTTCTTGGACTGCACTCTTTACTACTGATATCAAT
Source organism: Quercus tomentella (assembly GCA_028535165.1). Taxonomy (NCBI): domain Eukaryota; kingdom Viridiplantae; phylum Streptophyta; class Magnoliopsida; order Fagales; family Fagaceae; genus Quercus; species Quercus tomentella. The sequence goes on along the minus strand of JAPQVY010000155.1, from coordinate 86,878,441 downwards.
ACCCTTTACCCTCTCATTTTTCTCCAGAATTGCTAACCCCCCCACTTCTCACTCTATCCTTCTATTTATAGCTTGAGATAAATGGAGGTGTTATGATTACTCTCACTCGTGTGAATAGGGGTCCAATTCCATCAGTTCTAAGTGGATGTTCTGTTGGGAACAGTGGTAATGGCATTGGAACTGGTTCTTACCTCCAAAAGGCTGTTCAACAGCGATATTCCCCAAGGCAATACCGGGCTGCCGAGACCTTGTATCCCCGAGCAATCACATTCCCGACCAAGTTAAAGTTGATCAGGAAGGGCTCGCTTTTGACGTTCAAGACAGAATGGTCTTATTACGGTTGTTGGGCTCAGATTGGGCCTTAAGGTGTGTTCGGGTCAAGGTCATAGGTCATTGAGGACAAGGTCATATATTGTATCACAAGGCTAAGGCCCAAGGCTTAACGGGCCGGGGGCCCTACCCCATGCAGCACCACAAGGCTAGGGTCCTAGGAACAATGGGCCTGGGGCCCAGTCCCGTACAATAACCCCCCTTGATTCGTGTCCGAATCCCAGGAACGAATCAATGATGACAAGTGCCAGAGACCTCTCAGGAAGCTCAGGCGTCAGTTACTGAACGGATAGGATGGTCATTAATGTGCTCTCAAAAGGGGCATTATGCCAAGCTGTCAGGATTAACCGCCATCATAACCTGACGGTTCGCGAACCGAGGCTGCGCGTGTGGGGGTTATAAAAAGAATTCAAAAAGGTTTTCCCGCCTCTCCACTCCATTAAATGCTCCCATCCTATAAATTGTCCCTGTTCCTTCTCCAGATCACTTTTTGCTTCCCTACTCTTCAAAATTTCTCTCTGTCGAGCATTCTTCTCCCGTGCATAAATTCTTCAATCAAGATCACCCATTCCTAGAGCCCACAGTAAGTATCTTTACTCTTTCCTCTTCATTCAATTTTTTTTCTTCGCTTTAGAGTTTAAGAATGGGATTTTCCCATCTTCTGTCTACTGAGGCGTCTTTAGCTAACTTTAGAGAGGTTTTCAACATCCCTGGGGATATGGATGTGGCTTATTGTCACGAGAGGACATCGCTCTCCATCGACATTCTGGGTCCAACATAGTGTTTTTTTCCTTTGATGGCTATCCTAGAGGGAAGGGTTAGGTTTCCCGTGGACCCTTTTTTACTTAGTACGTTTAGGTTTTATGGTTTGTGTCTGTATCAACTTCCTCCCAATTTTTACCGAGTAGTGAGTTGCGTCAGTAGATTAAATAGGATTACGGGTTACAGTTAAACTACCATGACATTAACTTTATGTACAATTTTGGTGGCAATCTTAAGTCTAACTATTAGTTAAAAGTTAGGGATGTACGGGTACGGCTCATTTCATGCCTTCTCGATTCTAACAGAAACTCAGCGGGGGAATACATTCAGGTGAGCAGCAACTGGCTTGCCGACGAGTTCCCCTGCCCACTTTCGCCGCATGAAGTTGGTCGGTACCGAGCACCTTTAATTCTTTTAATCGTGTTTTGTTCGTGATTGTTTTGCTTAAACAGACACTAACTAGTTTTTGAATTATTTTGGTGCAGACGACAGAAGGTTTAGACCGGACATCAGAGTAGTGCACGTGAGGGACTTGAACTTCGTGCTCCGGTCTGAGATATTCGTTAACTCCGACAGGCAACTCCGAGCGTCACATCTTATACTTGGCTGCATTCCCGTTTACACAACTTAGTAACCTTTCGGGCAAGCTTTACTGGTGGACAACCCCTTGTTGTCGTATATAGATGTGCGGCACGCCAACCTTCTTCCCCCCCAACTAACTGTTGGCGAAGCTCAGGACTTCGGCCCCCGGTTCACTAGTGCGGAGTCTCTTGTATCGATAAGGGACACCTCAGCTTATCTCGTATCTCAAAGCCGTAGAGTCCACGCACCTGTTGGAGAGCCCGAAGCTCCGGTTTAAGTAGCCGAGCCAGCAGTGGCCAAGTCGGTTAATTCCTCAGAAGTGGAGGCCGGTCAAGGTGAAAAGATGGTGACCAAGCGTATAATGACCATTGACTAGTTTTTGCCCGGCACCTGCCTTGCGGCTCAGCCACAACAGTCCCAAGGTAGGGATCAGACTCCTCCTCCCCCTGCTGGCCATACCAGAAAAAGGCAGCGCACTGCTGAATAGCCACCCAGGGTTCTAAGTGACGCTCCTTTAAGGACCCCTCCCTGGGTATCTGACGGGATCATGATCTGGGAGCCGACTAGAGGCCCTCGACCAATTGCCCAGGTTAGGACCAATGTGGCATCCTCTTCTCGGTCGGAGGTGGGTTGGCAGACCACCTTCAGACTCGGTAACAAGCCTCTGTCGGTGTCTGCCAGTGTAAGGACATGGGCACAAGGCGAAGGGGGGCGGGTTACCCAGAGCTTGGTGTAGGGCCTCCTATTGCCCGGGGATGTTCACTTCTTCTCGAACGGGATCGAAGAATCGCTGGCTAAGCGACTATAATGGCATACCATAGCGGTAACTTTCTATCCTGTCTTTTTCCATTTGTTTTAATGCATATGTATTCCCCTTGCCTTCATACTTGTCATTGTTGTGTTATTAGGCCGTGCAGCTGACCTACGTCATTGACGAGAGGTAAAGGAGACTGTCGAGGATGCCGGACGGGAGAAGGCCCTAAAAGACGTTGCGGTGGCCATGGCGAAGGAGAAGGGCAAAGTTGCTGAGGTCGCCGAGAAGAAGGCGCAGTCTGCCGAGAAAGCTCTGTTAATGGCAGAGAAAAAATTGACAGAGATGGAGGTTAAGCTGGGGGGCACGGAGCTCAAATTGGCGGAGGCAAAAAGCTTAAACTTGGCCCATGTTGATGAGATCTCTAACCTTAAAGCGGTCGTCAAAGCTTGCGAGGAAAAGTGGTACATGAAGGCTTCGCAGACGCTGAAAACTCTGTGGAGCCCATTGTCCATCAAGCCCGGCATCATGGGTTCGGGGAGGGGTGGTTGGCAGCCCTGCAAGCAATAGGAGTGGCTGAAGATTCCCCACTGAGGAATCCTAAGCAAATCCCATACCCGGCTCCTCCTCCCCTTGTTCAGAGTCAAGCCGGTGCCGTTGATGAAGAGGATACCCCTAGTATGAGGGAGCTGGTGCGCGTGATTGACACCCACGTGGAGATGGTTGATCTTAAGGTCACCAGCAACCTCAACGCCGCTAAGGATGTACAAGCCTAGCCACTTCCCCCCGATCAGCCAACTGAGGACGCACTAGAACGGCCAGCCGAGGACGCAGCCCAACTCCCGCCCATTGATCCTTCAGTCTGATATTTGAATTTTAGCCTGCCTTTGTCTTTTACTTTCCTTGTGTTTAATTTTTCCTTTTATTTGCTTGGTTTGCCCACAGTCACCGAGTTGTGGTGACAGAACAATGGTTTAACTTTTATTTCCATTTACTTTATTTGATTAGTCACCTAGATATAGTGACCGAACATTTACTTTAGCTATATTTATAAATGATTATCACATTGTCACTAAGTTATTTTTTCTGTTGTGCGTTGTCTTTTCATTCCTAATGACCGGGTAGCCTAATTAAGGCTTGTCTTTGACCGGTGATAAAGACTACTCTTTCACTTGTCTTCGAACTAAAAGAGGTTTGCTATATCTAGAAAAAATTAGCACCAAGCTCGTGCCCACTCTGCAATAAAGATTGAATTTGACACATACTTGTGTATATAATGAAAATGAATGCTAGGCTTCCATTCTTAAGGAAACTAGGTGTTAGGTTCCCATCTGTTAGGTGAATGGGCCTAGCTGAGAACGGGATTTTCATCGTTAGGTAATATTTACTATAAGGTTTCCACCTGCCTAGTAATTAGGATCGAACCGAGAAACAGGTTTTTGCCCTTAGAATAATTTGATGTAAGGTTTCCACTTGCCCGGTGATTAGGATCGAACCGGGAGCAAGTTTTAGCCCTTTAAATAGTTTGATGTAAGGTTTCTACCTACTCGGTAATTAGGATCGAACCGGGAGCAAGCTTCAGCCCTTAGAATAATTTGATGTAAGGTCTCCACCTACTCGGTGATTAGGATCGAACCGGGAGCAGGTTTCAGCCTTTAGAATAGTTTGATGTAACGTTTCTACCTACTTGGTAATTAGGATCGAACTGGGAGAAGGCTTCAGCGCTTAGAATAATTTAATGTAAGGTCTCCACCTACTCGGTGATTAGGATCAAACCAGAAGCAGGCTTCAACCCTTAGAATAATTTGATGTAAGGTCTCCGCCTGCTCGGTGATTAGGATCGAACCGGGAGTAGGTTTCAGTCCTTAGAATAATTTGATGTAAAGTTTCCACCTGCTCGGTGATTAGGATTGAATTGGGAGCAAGTTTCTGCCCTTAGAATAATTTGATGTAAGGTTTCCACCTGCTCGGTGATTAGGATCGAACCGGGAGCAGTCTTCAGCCCTTAGAACAATTTGAGATTTAATTGCCTCCGCATTTGTTGACTGGGTTAAAAAGTTAATAATGATGGAGCCAAAAGTATGAATACACCTGCATGGACAAACATTGCTCTCATATTACTTAATATTGTACACATATGACATTATACTCAACCCATACTCATGTGCACTGATGGTCAGTGGTAAAACTTCTTCAAGTTATGAACTTTCCATGGCCGGGGAAGTGGTCTTTCGTCCAAGTCTTCTAGATAGTATGCTCCCGTGCCAGCAATGGCAGTAATTCTATAAGGCCCTTCCCAGGTCGGGCTAACTTTCCTGCATTGATGTCTCACGTATTTCCTACCGCTTTTCGAAGTACTAAGTCTCCAACACTGAATTCCTTCCTCTTCACATCCCTGTTATACCTCCGGGCAAGCTTCTATTGGTAACTCCGCTAGTCGTATGGTAGCCAATTCCCGGCACTCTTCTAACCGGTCCAGATGCTTCACCATTAATTCATAATTCTCGACAAGGACAAATCCTGCAACCTAAGCACTAAACATATTCACCTCGGTCGGTATGACTGCTTCTGCTCCATAGGTAAGGGAAAATGGAGTTTCTCCCGTGGATCTTCTAGGAGTTGTCCGGTATGCCCACAAAACGCTGGGCAGCTCCTCGGCCCACCTACTCTTAGCGCCCTCTAATCTTTTCTTTAATCTGCTTAAGATTGCTTTGTTAGTGGCCTCAGCTTGACCATTACTCTGCGGATACGCTGGGGTGGAATACCTGTTCTTGATACTGAGATCGTTGCAAAACTTGCAAAAGGCTTTGCTATCGAACTGCAACCCGTTGTCAGATACCAGGGACTCCGGCACCCCAAATCTTGTTACTATATTTCTCCACACGGACTTCTTAACATCTACGTTTCGGATATTAGCTAGTGCCTCAGCCTCTGCCCACTTAGTGAAGTAGTCCACGACCACTAAAACAAACCTACGATTACCCGTAGCTCGGGGGAATGGACCAACAATGTCTAGCCCCCACTGTGCAAAGGGCCATGGGCTACTAACAGGGTTTAGACTTCCTACTGGCTGATGGATCAACAGGGCATGCTTTTGACACTGTTCGCACTTCCACACATATTCAGCAGCATCCTTCTGCATTTGTGGCCACCAAAATCCCTAGGTCATTGCTCGGTGTGCCAATGAGCGTCCCCCAACATGACTGCCACACACCCCCTCATGGAGTTCAGTCAAGAGCTCATTGACTTTGTTGAGGTGCAAGCATAGAAGATATAGCCCCCCAAAAGACCTTTGGTATAGCTTATGATCCGCTGATAACCAGTACCGAGCAGCTACCCTATGCACCCTGTCAGCTTCTTTTTCATTGTCTGGCACTCGACTTTCAGCCAAAAAGTCAATGATCGGGTCCATCCAACACGGCTCCGATGTTGCCACCACTGAGACACCTACCCCCGCATTTATACTTGGTTCCGCCACCAGCTCCACTTTAATTAACCGAGGTACCTCCTCGGTCAGTGATGACGCTAAAGTGGTTAGAGAGTCCGCATGTCGATTCTGCCCCCTGGCCACTTGAATCACTTTTGCCTTCAAAAACTGGTTCATAACCTGCCTTACTACCCACAAGTACTCCATCATTCGGGGATCCCTAGTTTCAAAACTACCCTGCACCTGGTTAACCACCAACCAAGAATCTGAATAAACCTCAACTTCCCGAGCACCCATATCTTGAACAGCTTTCAATCCAGCAAGCAAGGCTTCATACTCGGCTTCGTTGTTGGAAGCCTTAAAACCCAACCTAAAAGAATGTTCCAATCTTATTCCTTCCGGAGTAATGACAATTTCGGCCCCAGTTCCCATGGTGCTAGATGCAACGTCTACAAACACCTTCCACGGGTGAACCTCCACATGACAAACCACTTCCATCTCCCTCCTCGGGGAAAACTCCGCGACAAAATCAGCAAAAACCTAACCCTTCACCGAACTTCTTGGTCTGTACCTAATGTCAAAGGAGCCTAGCTGAGTTCCCCACTTAGCTATTATGCCCGTAAAGTCAGATCTCTTCAATAATGACTGCAAAGGATATTCGGTTAATACATAAACGGTGTGAGCTTGGAAATAATGGGGTAACTTCCTTGTGGCATGCACTAGTGCTAATACCAACTCTCCAGAGGCAAGTACCTCATCTCGGCATCAACCAAGGTCTTGCTGACATAATATACTGGCTGTTGCACTCCTTGATCCCTCAGAAGCATGGCACTTACGGTATATTCAGACACTAAGAGATACATGAATAAATCCTCCCCGGGTTATGGGGCTGTCAACATAGGCGCCCACGCTAAATATTCCTTCAAATCCTGAAAAGCCTTTTCACACTCCTCATTCCATTGGAATCCCTTCCACTTCTTTAAAAGCTGGTAAAATGGACGGCAGCAGTCGACAAACTTAGAAATAAACCGGTTAAGTGCAGCTAACATACTGGTTAGTACTTGGACTTCCTTTGGATTACTTGGCGGCTTGAGGTGCTCTACAGCTTCAATTTGATTGGGGTTGGCCTCTATTCCTCGGTTAGTGATTATATACCTTAGGAACTTGCCAGCCCCCACCCCAAAAGCACACTTGTCAGCATTGAGGCACAGCTTATGTTGCCGGAGCACTTCGAACACCTCTTTAAGATCATCAATATGTTGCACCTCTCATATGCTTTTAACCACCATATCGTCAATGTACACCTCCACTGTACGCCCAATCTTATCTCTGAACATTCTTGTCATCATCCGCTGATAAGTGGCTCCAGTATTCTTTAGCCCAAACGACATTACGGTATAGTGGAAGTTGGCATCAGGGAATATGAACGTCATCTTCTCCTGGTTCTCGGTGGCCAGGGCAATTTGATGATAACCCTAGAAAGCATCCAGAAAGCTCATCCTCGGGTGCCCGTATGTGGCGTCTACTAGTTGATCGATCTTCGGCATGGGGAATGGGTCTTTTGGGTATGCTCAGTTCAAATCAGTAAAATCAACACAAACCCTCCATTTGCCGTTCTTCTTCTTTACCACTACGGTATTTGTTAGCCACTTTGGAAAGAAAACCTCCTTTATTGCCCCTACCTTCTTCAACTTCTTGACCTCTTGCCTAACAGTTTCGACGTGCTCCTTGGCCGATCTCCTCGGCTTTTGCTTCTTGGGAGGGAATAATGGGTCCATGTTAAGCTTGTGAACTATGAATTCGGGGTCTACCCCGAGCACCTCATACGGGCTTCAAGCAAATACGTCCACATTCTGTATAAGAAATAGCAACACCCCCACCCCATCCTCGTCCTTCATACTTGCTCCTATTTGGAAACTCCTATCATTGTCCGGCAATATCCTTACTTGAATTAGGTCCTCGGCACCACTAGCCCCCATCTCCTCCTGGGGTTCTTGTATTGCTATAAGGGAACCTCTCTGACTGGTTCCTTCTGTTTGATCTCCCAATTAACAGCGGCCACCAAACACTGCCTGGCCACTTGCTGGTTTTCCCGTACTATAGCAATACCTTGCTCGGTGCGGAATTTGACCTTCACATGGAGCGTGGATGGGACCACCCCCATCGCATGAATCCATGGCCTTCCAAGGATTACTGTATATGGAGAAAACGAAGTGACCACAATAAATGTCACCATTACCTCCTTACCTTCCATATTTACGGGAAGTGAAATCTGCCCCTCTGGGATCACCATTTGGCCATCAAATCCCACCAGGGTTGTGTCGTACTTAAAGAGGTCCTCATTCTTCAAGCCAAGCCCCCTGAATAGATCAGGATACATCACCTCAGCACCACTCCCCTGATCTATCAATACCCTCTTCACTATAAATCCATTTATCTAGGCCATACCACCAAAGCATCGTCGTGTGGCTGGATCATTCCTCTTAGATTGTTGTCATTGATGGCAATGGGCTCCCAAGTTAGCTTTAACTTCTTCTCGGAGGGTTGCTCACCCGGGCAACCTTCTGCCGACACCACAGTCAGTACCCCTCTCCTTTTGGACACCAGGGTACCCCTTGAAGCTGCGTGGATGACCTCTATCACTCCCAATGGGGTGGGAGAGGATTCCCCAGAGGTCGAGTTCCCTGCTCGGCATCCTGATTCCTCGGGTCCACCACAAACTCTTTCAAATACCCCGTTTTTACTATCTGCTCTAAATGATCTTTCAACACCCTGCATTGTTCAGTGGTATGCCCCTTATCTCTATGGTAAGTATAGTATAGATTCTGATTTCTCCTTGACGGGTCACCCCCCATCTTGTTTGGCCACTGAAAGTATGGCTTATTCTTGATTTGATCCACGATCCTGTGCACCGGCTTCTTGAATGTCATGTTCACTTCCCCCACCTGAGCGCTCGGTTCCCGAATCCTCAAATCCTTCCGAGGCCTTGACTGAAAACCCCCTTGCTGAGGCTGACTTATGATCAGAGCCTTGCCTTTATTCTACTGCAGGTCATCCTCCAATCTTTTATACTCTTCGATACGCCTCATCAACTACCTCATATCCTTGGGAGGCCTCATTGTCGACGAGTCTCGCAATTCGGAGTCCTCGGGCAATCCTAATCGAAAAGTACTTACTGTGATTTTTTCATTGCCCCCGCCGATCTCGTTGTACAGCTCCTAGTACTAGTTAGTGTAACTGCGGAGGGTTTTCCTGACCCTTATTTTCATAGACAGCAGCGCATCCATTGGCTGCTGCACCCGGCTACAGGTCATAAACCGGACATCGAACTCTTGGATTAGCTAGGCAAAGCTATGAATCGAGCCTTTCCTCAATCCATTAAACCACCTCAAAGCGGTTGGCCCAAGACTCGAAGGGAATACCTTACACATCAACGCGTCATTATAAGTGTATAACGACATCATTTGGATATAATAGCTTACATGCTCTACTGGATTCGTTTTCCCATCATAAGAGTTAAATGGAGGTAGGGTGAATCTGCTCGGCATAAGAGCCCGTTCAATGTCCCTCGAGAACGGCAACCGAGCAGCTCTACGTAATGCGCGGCTCATAGCGTCCATGGCAGCTTTCTGGGGTCATCGCCCTTTCGGGGAAATCGAGTCCCGGTCTGCATACTCCTGTGATCGATCCCGGTGTCGATGGGAATCGGATTGATGAGACTCCTCTCCATAGCATCCGTCTACACTAGCTGACCCCTCTACGCACTCCTTGCGATCCCTTCTCCGACGCCTACCTCTTGCTTCTAACTCCAAATCTCTTATCAACCTATGCAAACATTCAAGTTCCTCGTCCCTCCCGTCAAAGCGCTCACGCCCCGAAGTGCCTGATATTGCTCGATGTGTTTGATACGAACCTTCTCCAAGGTTGGATTGGTCTTCCTCCTGCTCATACTCCCTATCTTCACGCCTCTTTTGCCTTCTTTCTCGCCAAGTAGATCCCTGAGAAGATCTCCCAGAACCATTTTCAACATAACTTCCCGATCGACCTTCAGACATTTTCCCCGCGTGAGTCTTGGCAGAACCACAGCTACGTAGGAGATTCCCACAAATGGCGCCAATTATGGGCACCCAATATATATTTGGGCTCACAACCTATGTTTGGGCTCACAACCTACTTGTATGGTGGGTTTTGAGTTTCCTACTATGGGAAATCTCTTACTCAGAAACCCAATTGCACGCTCTAGTTTTCGCGAACTCCTTTATTTTTCCTTCTTGGATTTCACTCTTCACTACTGATATCAATACCCTTTACCCTCTCTTTTCTCTCTAGAATTGCTAACCCCCCCACTTCTTACTCTATCCTCCTATTTATAGCTTGAGATAAGTGGAGGTGTTATGATTATTCCCTGATCTCACTCGTGTAAATGGAGGTCCAATTCCATCAATTCTAAGTTGATGTTCTGTTGGGAACAGTGGTAATGGCATTGGAATTGGTTCCTGCCTCTAAAAGGCTGTTTGGCAGCGATATTTCCCAAGGCAATTCCAAGCCACCAAGACCTTGTATCCCCCAGCAATCACACTCCCAACCAAGTTAAAGTTGATCGGGAGGGGCTCGCTTTTGACGTTCAAGACAGAATGGTCTTATTACAGTTTTTTGGGCTCAGATTGGGCCTCAAGGTGTGTCTGGGTCAAGGTCATAGGTCATCGGGGACAGGGTCATATATTGTATCACAAGGCTAGGGTCCTAGGAATAATGGTCCTGGGGCCCTGTCCCGTACAAGTTTATAATATGATATGAAGTAAATAATCATAATTTTCCATGGGCTTTTATAAGATGATTGCCACGGGTTTTAAAAATAGATAATTGCCATAGATTTCATGGGCTTGTAATATTATAGTAATAGATTTAAGAACTTAAAGTATTGTTCATCATTGAACTTTTAAGTAAAATACTTATGATATAGTATTTTGCCAAGTATTAATAACCTTGGGCTTTTGATAAAATAGTATTAAATAGTTAGCTTAGACTTTTTATAAAATAGTGCCAAGTAGTTAGCTTGGGCTTTTGATAGTGCCAAGTAATTATCTTGGGCTTTTGATGTTGCCAATAAGAATTGGGCTTTTTGATATTGCTAGCGAGAACTGGGTTTTTAATGTTGCCAATGAGAATTGGGTTTTTGATGTTGCTAATGAAAATTGAGTTTTAATATTGCCAATGTGAATTGGGCTTTGGATAAGTAAATTGCTATGGGTTTAAACCATGGGCTTTGATTATAGATTTGAATTCCATTGATAAAATTGTCATGGGTTTAAATCATGGGCTTTATGGATTTGAATTCCATTGATAAAATTGTTTTGCCATGGACTTGAATCATGGGCTTTTCAAATATTTCCAAGCATAAGTATTCTTGAGTTTTAAATAGAATAGGATGTGTGTATTGGGCTCATAAGGCTAGTTTTGGGCTTAGCTAAATAATGATAATAAAATTAGATAAAACATGAGTTTTTTGGGCTTTTTGTTATAATTTATATCATGACCCAATTTAGATAATGAGATATGAAATATTTGTGATTAACATAATAATAGAGCAAAAAATATTTGGGAAAACCCAATAACTTATTAGTGGTATTTGAAAATAAATAGGTGGTACTTAAATAAAATTAGGTGTGAAAAAAAAGTACCCTAACAGCTGTTCACCGCCTTAATGGACAATGAATTTTTGTATTATTGTTCAACAGCTAGTGCATTACTAAATTGGTGGTCTGATTTGCACAACTCACTTGTTACCGTGCTCCGTTCGTTACTCTTTATCATCAATGCGCGCAATAAATGTGTAACGCTTGCTTGGATCGTCATTATGGAGAATGACGGTTCTAGTTTATATTTTGACTCATCAGTTATCATGACAAAGCTATATAATTTTTGTGGATTATATTTTTGGCAAAGATTGTCAATCAAGTGTTGGAATGATACCCAAAAAAATATTCATATAATGTACATACAAGTGTGAGCATTGTTATTTTATTACCATCCATTAGATATATCAACCAAGAGTCTTATAATTCAAGTATCATTTCTTGACGTTTTGAATGAGATGTTGAGTGTCCAAATCATTTCTCTCCATTATAATGATTAAATTAAAAAAAAAAATGGCATTTTGAAATGATATGTAAACCACAACTAATATAAACTTGAATCTTCCATTTAAAGGCTAGGATTTGTCTCAAATAAATCCAAGGTCTAAAATGTGTCATCTTATTTGGAAGCTTAATATATATCATTTTTTTATGTGAACACAATAGCAAAAACCGTGGTTAAACATACTGTTTAGATGAGTTGACACATTTTAAGCCTTATATTTATGAGAAAGTTTATGGACATAACTTATGTGTCATATTTTTTGCCACAACTCGATGGTGGATTATGTTTACAAGGTCATTGGCATATGGTAGTTCATTATTTAATAAGTTATGGCAAAGTGTGCCACTTCGATACAAGTGCAGATATATGGACAATTCCTAATCCTTATCCATGGTACGCTTTTCAAGAGACGCTGGTGCTGGATGCTGCACATTATGCACACTTCACAATCATTCAGAGCTTGTTTGGATAGTCTAAAAACTGAGTGATATCACTCAGTTTTCATGATCCATCATCCAAAACTTGTGGGTCCCACAAATGATGTAGTGTTTAGCTTGATTTTGGATGTTTGTTTCCATCACTTAAAAACTCAAAATTTTGAGTTTGGATGATGGAAACTGTAAACACAATTTTGGTGCTTTCAAATTATGAATGATGAGTGATAGTGGCAAAATGGTAAAAAAATCAAATTTAAGAATTCTAGTGTCATACCACTTTTTTATCTTTTCCTTTTTCTTTCTTTCTTTCTTCTTCTACTAAGTTCCACCGGCTTCCTCTTTTTTCATCTTCTTTTTTTTTTTTTTTTTTTTTTTGCTTTTTCTCTACTTCTTCTTTCTTTCTTCTTCATACCCACTCCACCACCACTAACATTTTTCCTCTTCTTCTTCTTCATTTTTTATTTCTTTCTTCTTCGACTGAGTTCCACCAGCTTCCTCTTTCTTTTTCTTTTTCTTTTCTTTTTTTGCTTTTTCTCTACTTCTTCTTTCTCTCTTCTTCATACCCACTCCACCACCAACAATATTTTTTCCTTCTTCTTCTTCATTCTTTCTTTTTCTTTCTTTCTTCATTAGACCCATTTTCCTCCTCTTCTTCTTGGTTTTGTCTTTCTTTCTTTTCTTCTTTTTCTTTCTTTCTTTCTTTCTTCTTCAAACCCACTCACCATGTTCATCCATGCATAATTATATACCCAGAAACAGAAACCCACTCCTCATTTTCGTGATTTTGGTCTTTGATCCAAGGATTCTTGGGTTTGGATTTGGGCTTTCTGTGTTTGTGGGTTTGGGTTGGCAATTTTGGATCATCGATATGAAGATTTTATGTTGGTGTGTTTGGGTTTTCTGTGTTTGTAGTTGTGGTTTGAAGTTTTGGTTGTGATGGAGGTGGGTTTGTGTGGTTGGTGGTGATATTGATGATTGGAAATTTTTTCTTTTTGTGGGTGTAGTTGATTGATATGAAGATTTTATGTTGGTGTGTTTGGGTTTTCTGTGTTTGTAGTTGTGGTTTGAAGTTTGGGCTATGATGGAGGTGGGTTTGTGTGGTTGGTGGTGATATTGATGATTGGAAATTTTTTCTTTTTGTGGGTGTAGTTGATGGTTGGATTTTCTTTTGGTTGAGATTTTTTTTTTTTTTTTTGTGGCCGTTGGTGGTGTTGATAGTGGTGGGTTATGACTTTGCCATTGATGGTGGTTGATGATGCCGAAAAATCTTCAGTAAGCCACACAATACTCACATGCTCGAGATAATACCTGCAAGACAAAAACAAAGAAAACCCTAGGAAAGTACCAGTGTGGTACCAGCCAAAGACCCTCCGAAGGTTAAGTTAGAGAGTTTTTCACAACTCTAGAGTGCCAGAGCTGGGGGAATTATGCGTACCTTGGTTTGTGAGGGTCTTGGGGTTTTTATAGTAGTATAGGGTTGATACTCGTTCTTTGGCTTAGAAGATCTTTCCTTGTAGGAGAGAACCTCTTTAATTCGCGTATCTTAAGGAATCCTTTCCTTGTAGGAGTTCTATTGATTAGGGTTAAGCGTGGAGTGTAAGATATTTCCTTATATACTTATGTCGTGGAACCCAAGCAAAAGACATGCTAGACCTGTCAAGAATTCATTTCTTCCCCGTCAACTTCATCTCATCAACTTTTCATTCACTCCACGTCTTCTGGTCGTCTTGTCCATGCGTTGATCTTGAGGTGCACTTGTTAGCCTTGATAGGGCCGTCAGCTTTATGGAGTCTTCAACCTTGTCAGCTTTACTTAGACTACAAGGATTATCTTTATCAGCTGCCCCTACTCCATAACCCCGTTAGCTATAGCTGACGGGTTGTGGAGTTTGATTTGTAGTGCTTTTATGGTATATATACATTTTTCGAGAAATGAGACATTTATTAATTTCTCAAGCAGCCATTATTAAATGCTTGAACACGTGGCTGAAGCAGATTGGCCTCGTTTCTGGACCAGGGTGTCGCTTTGTCTTCTGTGTATCGTTCATCCTATATATATCTCACATCCTTCCTCATTTCCCCTATTTCATTGCTGTTGATCTTTAGAGAGAGAGAGCTAGTCATTTTGAGAACTTTGCTCTCGTCATCTTGTTGACCTCGTTGCTTTTGCTACCATTTTTTACTCAAGCTGTCATCTCTTCAGGAACCGACTACTTGGTAAGTCATCTCCTCTCTTATTTCCTTCTGTCTTTCATTGTTTTTCTAGTTGATTATTTATTTCTTTTAGAGAGGCTGTCACTTAGGTTCTTTGAATACCTCCGTCAATTGTAGGTAAATAGATGTCTAGAGAGATGGTGAGTGAGCAGTTGTCAGTTCGTAAGGGAGTGGGCTACTTCGAGGTCTTCCAGTCAGGTCATGAGCCCAAGGAGGGCCTTTCCTTGTCGTCAGAGAGGGAAGTGTTAGCCCACTTTCTTAATGTGGAAGTGGAAAGTTGTGATGTGGAGGAGGGTGAAGTAGAGGTAGATCAGGGTGAGGATGAATGTGATGAGAGAGGACAAAAGGGAGAGGATGACGGGGACGAAGGTGAGGATGACGGGATAACCCTCAAAGGTGGAAGCTCAGGAAGCCCTGGAGATGGGCACAACCATCCATTTATCCTCCCCAAAATGTGGACCGTCAATGACTTTAAGCGAATGATGACGGCCAACATCTTCAAAAATTTGAGGGATCGTTACCAAATCCCTGACCATATCCCAATCTGTCTCTTTGGAAAATTCGAGAAGTGTTATTCAGGGAAGACTGCAGATGTTGGGATGTACGATGCAATGTTCGCAGTAGGGCTACGGTTGCCATTGACGGCATTACATGTCAGTTGGCAAATTTCCTGGGTTTATCCGTCAGCCGGATTGCTCCAAACGCCTGGAGGATCTTCATAGGGGTTGAGATTTTATGAGGTCGTCTGAGTGGTGGAAACCATCAGTTTTTGTTGGACGAGTTCTTCTATTGCTACAGACCTTAGCACATCATCTCGTCCTAGGGAATATACCATTTTGCTGCACGGAAGAAGGCTTTAAGGCTCGTGTCTGACATGCCCAATTCTAACAGGAACTGGAAGGGTAGATACTTCTTTGTTCAAGGGACGAATTGGGTATGTCGTCCAAAGGAGTGGGTTACAATGCCCCATGGTTTTGATAATACTTGGGGTATTATTAAGGATTTAGGTTTAGCACCGTCAGTTTTTTACTTTAACTTTTTAATTTACTTGTTAAGTGTTCTAATGTCATCGTTTTTCCCTTTTTTCAGCTAGCATTCGTCCGATCATAACTGACGAGCAGGAGGCCTTCATTCGTCGGGTCCTTGAAATCCCGTTTGAGTAGTGGAAGTGCAGGGATTTGATCACCCTAGATACACTGCACGCATATTGTGGTGGTCCAGAGCCAACCCCGACAGCTTGTTGACTAAATACTTATTCCCGTCGTCGTAAGTATTCTTAATTTTCTCCCATTGTTTTTCTTTATGTTGTCACTTGGTCTAATGCCCGTCACTTGTCCTTTGTAGAAATGGAGGCAGCTAGGCAGAGGGCGCAGGTGCAGGTAGCTGTTGCTTGGAAGAAAAAGGAAGAAGAGAAGAAAACAAAGAGGGAGGAGGCGTCCTCGTTAACCCCTAAGGCCGCCGAGAAGGTGGCTACCAAGAGGAAGGCTAACGGGAAGGACGACCGTCCTCCCAAGAAGGCCTCCGTCACCCCTGGGGACAAGCTCCCCAAAAAGTTGTCGCTACCCAAGTTGAGCCACGGGGAAGGCAAGGGACTAATGACGACATCAGGCCCCATCACTCAAGGACCTGATTGCGGTCTTCTCACCCACAAAGACTACGCCATTGAGGTGATGGAGTCCATTATCAAGGATAAGGACGTGGACCCTTGTGCTGAGTAAGCGACGGAGGAGCTGGGGGCATCAGGCCTTTTTGACCTTGCTCGGGTACGTTTCTTCCTTCCTTTCTCTCTTTACTCGTTTTTATGCTCAATAGCTGACAGTTGTTTTGTCTTTGTAAGCGCTTGTTCGTATGAAGGCGTTGCAAGATAGGGGCATCGCCAAAAAAGGGGTGATACCCATCTGCATAAGCGCATCAAGATCTTAACGGACGAGCAAGAGCAATATAAGGGTCTTGTTCCTACTCTCAATCAGGAGGCAAAAGAGTTAAGGGAGAAACTAGAGAAGGAGGGTCGTCAGAAAAATAAAGAACAAGAGGCTAAGGCGACGGTGGAAAAGGAGTTGACGGCTCTTCTGAGCCAGGTGGAGACAGCCAGGTCTGACGCAGTAGCGGAGTTTAAGACAACTCAGTCTTTTATAAACTCTTGCGCTGGTTATTATGGTGACAAGTTTGAGGACTGCCTAAAGCAGGTTAAGTTCTTCTACCCTCACTTGGATTTATCTAAGGTCACTTTGGATGATCCCTTGTCGTCGACACCTGTGGGCGACACTACTCTTGAAGAAACTGTTGACTCCTCCGAGTCAGAGCCGGGTCCAAAGGATGATAGTGTCGTCCTCGTTCAACTTGCCGCCGATGCTCCCGTCATTCCTTTGACCTCGTCGATTGACCCTCCGGATGTTGAAGACCTTCCAGCCTAAGACGTCTAGGAGCTTCCTCCTAAGGGTGACAAGAACCCACAAGACACCCAGGCCTCCTGAACTTAGCCCTTTTTTTTTTTTTTGTATATTTAGTTTAACTTCCAGACAATGATTAATGCCCTTTTGTTTTTTGGGCTTTACTTGTAGATACTTCACTTTATTTATGGCATTTTATATTCGTCGCTTTCAGTATATGTGTGTTGCTTGTTGGTATGTGTATGTTCAATCCTTGTCCTTATGGACTTGTCTACTTTTTGACTTAATAATTTTGACTTGTCCATTTTGAACTCGTCCACTTGCAGGCTACTAAATTTTATAATGAATTCGTCCACTTTGTGGACTAATAAACTTGTTCCTTTGTGGACTTTGTTAATTTTAAGGTCTCCTCATGTGATGAACTCATTAGTTTGTGGACTTTGTTGATTTTAGGGTCTCCTTATGTGATGAACTCATTCTCTTATGGACTTAATCGTGAATTCGTCCACTTTGGGACTTAATAATACTAACTCATCTTCATGGGATAAACTTGTCCACTTATGGACTTAATCATGAATCCGTCCACTTGTGGACTTAAATAATATTAACTCACCCTCACGGGACAAACTCGTCCACTTATGGACTTAATCACGAATCCGTCCACTTGCGAACTTAATAATATTGACCCATCCTCATGGGATGAACTCGTCTACTTGTGGACTTAATCACGAATCCGTCCATTTGTAGACTTAATAATATTGACCCATCCTTATGAGATGAACTCGTCCACTTATGGACTTAATCACGAATCCGTCCACTTGTGGACATAATAATAGTAACTCATCCTCATGGGATGAACTCGCCCACTTGTGGACTTAATCATTAATAAGGATGTAGAATATGTAGAAACAGATAAATACGCCTATCATATCTGACTAATCTCCTCTTATTATGATAAATGCATGCATACGCAGAAAAACTGTTCTTTAAAGAAAAAAAAGACCCACCCTTTGGGCTTAAAAAGTATTGTAGCAAAAATTAACTAAAGTAAACTAGGAAATGAGGAGTGTCGCTCTTCATGCTATCTTCTACTGGTAGTACTTTCGGAGATGCTCGGTGTTCCATGGATGGTGTAACTTCTGTCCGTCTAGCGTCTCCAGGTGATAGGTGCCCTTCCTCTGCCATGACGTGATTTTATAGGGTCCCTCCCAGTTAGGGCAGAGCTTTCCCTGGGTAGGGTCTCTAACAGCGCCCATTACCTTTCTCAAGACAAGGTCTCCAACCTTGAAGTCCCTGTGTCTGACCCGGGAGTTGTGGTGCTTGGCCATGAGGTCTTGGTATCGCGCAAGTCTTTGTTCAGCTGTCACCCTGACTTTGTCTAGTAGATCAAGCTGTAGACTCATCGCCTCGTAGTTCTTTCTTTCATCGTGGTTGCCCACCCTGTAACTTGTGAGTCCGACCTCTGCTAGGATGACTGCCTCTCTTCCATATGCTAATCGAAATGGCATTTCCCCTGTAGGCGTTCTGGCCGTTGTTCTATACGTCCATAGTACGCTTGTCAGCTCTTCCGGCCATACACCCTTTGCCCCCTCGAGCCGAGTCTTGATGATTTTGAGCAAGGATCGGTTCATGACCTCAACTTACCCATTAGCTTGAGGGTGGGCGGGGGAGAAGTAATGGTTCTTGATTCCTAATTGGGAGCAAAAATTCCAAAAGGAGTCGTTTGTTTCCCATTATCTGAGACCAAGACTCTAGGGATCTCATACCTGCAGATGATGTTTTTCCAGACGAAACTTCTCACATTCTTCTCCGTGATGGTGGCCAAGGCTTCTGCTTTTACCTATTTAGTGAAATAGTCTATGCCGACTAAAAGGAACTTCAGTTGCCGCATTGCTATTGGGAATGGACTCATAATGTCGAGCCCCCATTGAGCGAATGGCCACGAGGCTGTCATCAGGGTCAATTCTTCTGTTGGTTGTCTAATGATGTTGCTAAATCTTTGGCATTTGTCGCAGGCCTTGACATAAGTCTAGGCGTCTTTCTGCATGGTAGGCCAGTAGTATCCAGCTCTGATCAGTTTGTGAACTAACGACCGTGATCCTGAGTGGTTTCCGCAGATCCTTTCATGGAATCTCTCATGACATGCCCGCTCCACCAGCCTGTCTGTCAGATGATCCGTCCGTGTGTATATTCCACTGAGGGTACTTTTTTGCCCTCGACCTTCTACATTAGTGAACTCCGCAATGAAGTCGGCGACCACTTGCCCCTTAATTGTTGTATGCAGGCGGTATTGTTTGTCAAACTCACTCAACTCTATGGCCCATAATGCCATTCGTCCGGCGGCTTCAGGATTGCTCATTGTTCGCCGTAAGGGCTTGTCAGTCAGGACGATTACCGTGTGGGCTTAGACGTACGGCTTGAGCTTACGGGTTGCTGTAACCAAAGCGAAGGTGAGTTTTTCCATTGGTAGATACCTTTCCTTTGCATCATGAAGTGCCCAGCTGACGTAGTACATGGGCTTTTGCACCTTATCTTATTTTCTGATCAAGGCCGCATTGACGGCCGCCGAGGATACAGCCAAGTAAAGGAACAATTCTTCTCTTGGTTTTGAGGGACTTAGCAACGGTGGGGAAGAGAGGTAAGCCTTTAGATCCTCGAACGCCTACTGACACTCGACCATCCACTCAAAAGATTTCTTCAGCGTGTAGAAGAAAGGTAGACACTTGTCCGTTGCCCTTGACACAAACCTATTTAGCGCGGCTACCTTGCCGTTGAGGTTTTGTACTTCTTTCACCTTCTTTGGGGGTGCCATCTCCATTATAGCCCGGATCTTGTCTGGGTTGGCCTCAATACCTCTCTAAGACACCATGAACCTAAGGAATTTTCCTGCCGTCACCTCGAAAGCACATTTGTCTAGATTGAGCTTCATGTTGTAAGAGCGAAGGGTGTCGAAGGTTTCCTTAAGATCGTCCAAATGATTGTCCTCCCTTCGGCTTTTTACCAGCATGTTGTCCACGTAGACTTAGACGTTCCTCCCAATCTGTTGTGCAAACATCTTGTTCATGAGTCTCTGATATGTTGCGCCTGCATTTTTGAGGCCGAACGACATCACTTTGTAGCAGAAGAGGCCTTGACTTGTGACAAATGAGGTCTTCTCTTGATCTGCTTTGTCCATTCTGATTTGGTTGTAACCAGAAAAAGCATCCATAAAGCTCAGCAACTGGTGCTGAGCCGTAGAGTCTACCAGGATGTCAAGCCGTAGACATGCTTTGTTCAGATCTATAAAGTCCACGCACATCCTCTACTTTCCACTGGCTTTCTTAACCATCACTACATTCGCTAACCAGTTGGGATAGTAAACTTCTCTGATGAAATATGCCTTTTGCAACTTGCGGAACTCCTTTGTTATAGCTTTGTCTTGTTCCTGGGTGAAAATCCTCTTCTTCTGACAGACAGGAGGAAAGGCAAGCGACACATTCAACCTGTGTACCATGACTGAAGGATCGATCCCGTGCATGTCTTCATGATTCCAAGCGAAGACGTCTTGGTTCTCTCTAAGGAAAGTCGTTAGCGCTTGGTGGACATGCGGACTGGTAAGGGTGCTGACCTTAGTCGTTCGGTCCGGCCTGGAATCACAGAGAAGTATTTCTTCAAGTTTTTCAACGAGCTCTGCTACTATCTGCTGTTCTTCTATGTTCATGGTTTGTAGGTGATCGTCCATCTTCAATATTGCTACGTAACACTCGCGTGCAGCTACTCGATCTCCATGCAGTTCTCCTACTCCATAATCGATAGGGAATTTGATCATCAAATGGTAGGTCGAAGTTACGGCCTTCCACGAGTTGAGGGTAGGTCGTCCTAGGATGGCATTGTAAGCGGACGAGCAATCGACCACAAGAAATGTTACATTCTTAGTGATCTGCTGGGGGTAGTCTCCAGTCGTTACGGCTAATGTGACAGCGCCAAGGGGGAATACCCCTATTCCTCCAAAACCAACGAGCGGAGCGTTCGTCGGAACCAGTCGCTCTCTATCAATCCTCATCTGCACGAACGCTAGGTAGTAAAGGATGTCAGCTGAGCTGCCATTGTCAACTAGGACCTAGTGTGTGTTGTAGTCCTCTATCCAGACACTAACGATGAGTGCATCATCGTGTGGGTGGTGGAGACGTCAAGCATCTTCTTCTGAGAATTTGATGACGGGGTTGTCGATCTGTGCCATCTTTGGGACGAAGCCTGTCAGCTGGACGTTTTAAACCATCTTTAAGTAAGTCTTACAGGCCTTTTTGGACGAACCAGAGGCCGCAGTGCCTCTTACAATCATTCTTATATCTCTTACGAGCGGCCTATGCCGCTCGTTCTCTCGTCGTGGAACCTGCTCTTGAGGTGGTTCCGTTCTCTCCTTACTGACGAACCTTTGCAACTTTCCTTGCCTAATGAGAGCTTCAATTTGTTGCTTCAAGTAGTAACAGTTGGCTGTGTCATGACCGTGATCACGATGGAAACTGCAGTACTTGTTTCTAGACCTCTTATTAGGATCTCTCTTCAGCTTGCCAGGAAAGGTCAGGGCACCTTCATCCTTAATCTACATCAAGACTTGGTCAATCGGGGCAGTCAGCGGGGTGAAGCTTGTGAACTCCCCTGCGGGGGACTTAGAGCGCCTGTCCTCCTGCCGTTCTCCAGTCCTTGCCATCTTCCGCCCCCTATCCTGTCATACATCTTCTTGTCTTTCCTTTTTCTTGGGCCTCTCTTCTCGGGCCAGCAATGCGTCCTCCGCGTTCATGTACTTAGTCGCCCTGTAAAGCACATCTGACATAGTCTTTGGGTCGTTCTTATATAGAAAGAATAGGAACTTACCCTTCCGTAGCCCGTTTGTGAATGCAGCCACGAGTATCTTGTCGTCAGCTTCGTCGATCGAGAGGGCCTCCTTGTTAAAGCGGGTTATGTAAGATCTCAGCGTCTCATCTTTCCGCTGCCTAATGTTCATCAGGTAGGTAGTAGACTTCTTATACCTATGTCCTCCGATGAAGTGTGAGGCGAATTGGGCGCTTAACTCCTTGAAGGTACTAATGGAGTTGGACGTCAACCTACTAAACCAAATCCTTGCGGGTCCCTTCAGCGTGGTGGGGAAGGCTCTACACATGATCTCGTCTGCCACCCTTTGAAGGTGCATCAGGGTCTTGAAGGACTCTAGGTGATCTAAAGGGTCCTTGGATCTATCGTAACTTTCCACCTACGACATGCGAAACTTCGGTGGAAGGGGGAATGAAGTGATGGACGCAGTGAATGGTGAATCAGTACGGTGGACCAAGTCATCGAGGTCGCTAGACACCCACCCTTTAAGGGCGTTCATTATAAAGTCCATCTGTTCCCTCATCATCTGCATTTCGGCGACTATGTGAGGTGGAAGCGTATCGATGACGGATGGCTGGCTCGTGTCCAGTCCTTCTAGCCTGCTTGGGGCGTTGCTACCCTCCGGCCCTTCTTGATTCCTTCTCTCAGTACTGGTGCCTTCCTGGTCTTCCTCCTGCATGTTAAGGCTTGTGTTCTTTTGGCACAACTGTTCTTCCAGATCATGGTTTTGCTTGGTGAGGAGCTCCACGGCAGCGTCAAGAGTTTGAACCTGTCTCTCGAGGGCAGTCGCGCGTGGTTCGTCTCCTTGCACATTGTTGGGGTCGTCATCAAGCGAGTAAGTACCATGCAACTCTTCGTCCGGGAAGTTTTAGAATGGCTTAAAAGTCATAAGAGTGTACACCTTCCCCACAGACAGCGCCAACTGATGATGTCGAAAAATTGTCAGTAAGTCACACAATACTCACGTGCTCGAGATAATACCTGTGAGACAAAAACAAAGAAAACTCTAGGAGAGTACCGGTGTGGTACCGGCCAAAGACCCTCCGAAGGTTAAGTTAGAGAGTTTTTCACAACTCTAGAGTGCCAGAGTTGGGGGAATTATGCGTACTTTGGTTTGTGAGGGTCTTGGGGTTTTTATAGTAGTATAGGGTTGATACTCGTTCCTTGGCTTAGAAGATCTTTCCTTGTAGGAGAGAACCTCTTTAATTCACATATCTTAAGGAATCCTTTCCTTGTAGGAGTTCTATTGATTAGGGTTAAGCGTGGAGCACAAGATATTTTCTTATATACTTATGCCGTGGAACCCAAGCAAAAGACATGCTGAACCCGTCAAGAATTCATTTCTTCCCCGTCAACTTCGTCTCATCAACTTTTCATTCACTCCACGTCTTCTGGTCGTCTCGTCCATGCGTTGATCTTGAGGTGCACTCATCAGCCTTGATAGGGCCGTCAGCTTTATGGAGTCTTCAGCCCTGTCAGCTTTACTTAGACTGCAAGGATTATCTTTATCAGTGGTGATGGACTTAGGAGAATATGAAAGAGGGGAAGAGAAAATTGACGTGAGTAGCAACCATAACCCCTGTATAGTGTCAGTGGGGTGGGTTCCACCATTTTGACAAAAAGTGAACTTAAAAGTTGAGATATGTGATTGAGTTTTGTAACCAAACAACAATTTTGGAATTTTTGAGTGATAGTGGGGTTTGGGTTATGAGTGATGCGATTTGAGTTTAAGTTATGAGTTATGAATATTGAGTTATGAGAATTGAGTCATGTCTAAACCAAACGGGCCCTCACTAATTCAGTAATTCTCACGTCATAGAGTCCATAGAGCAGTGCTATAAATCTTTCTTTTTAAAGATAAAAGCCATCCAATAAAAGATTTCACTATAATTCGCTTATCCCAAGTTTTATTATTACATAAAGGGAAATGCTTACGAATACCTTTAGGACATTAGTTAATAATTAATTTAAAGAAAATTTTATGGGAAAAGGAAAAAAAAACAATAAATATTTTGACAGCTTTTTTTATTTCCCATAAAAGTGGTGTCAAGTCTTTCCTAAAATGGATTGTTAACCAATACTCTAAGGGCACTCGTTAGCATGTCCCTTAAATAAAAGCCACCCAAGTTTGGTATTCTTTAAATAAATTATAATTACTTCACGTTTGGTATTTTTCTACCAACTTAACGATTGAGCTTTTATGTATTAATTAACTATATATTAATAATATATATTTTTTACAAAACTTTCTCCTACATTGTTTGAGTTAAGGATTCATAAATATAGTATCTTAACTATACCTTTGGGGCCAAGATGTATGCTTGTAGTGTTCGTCTTGGGCATATGCATGAAACATGCTAATAGTTTCTTACTCAATCCATCATTCGCTTTCATGAATTTTTAGACTCCGTCACCTAGAGGTATATATTAGAATATCGTTTTATAATATTTATACAAGTAAAAGATGTATGACGTGAGCGATATCTTAACATGCGTCAACTCGCATACATGTAATAGTCATGTGCAACACATGTGACCACCACGAGCAAAAATCTTCACTTTTCCAATATTTTTTTAGTCAATATAGTCGTTTCCTATTTAAATCTCCACTTTTCCTATTTTGGCATAATTTGTCAAGGGTATTGATAGTTATGTAACTTGAAATTGGATAGAGGAGAGAATTCTCCAACCAGTTGTCAGGCCTAATATCAAAGGCATCAACCATAGCAGAAGCTATAGGTTCTGTGCGCGCCAAAAGTGAGGCTAATGGGCCAACCCTCACTTGGGCTCTCAATCTATTTGTAACGTGGGTTTTGGATTTCCTACCTTGGTAGTTCTTTATACAGAGACCTAACGGAGCTACCTTTCCCTCCTAATACTGCACAAGCTTAATTCTCACTTCTTCCACTCTTAGTCTCTTTTAGAACTTTTCCAACAACAACCCCCTTCTCTTCTCTAGCTTCTCATATTTATAGCCAAAAATTAGTGGAGAGTTATGATTACTTTCGTGGTTAGTGGGAAAGAAGGTCCAATGTCGTTATTCTTAAGTGGGTGTTAGTTGAGAGTGGGGTGTGGTAAAAGTGGCATTGGAACTGGTTCCCACCTAAGCAGATTTGCTTGGCAACGATATTCCCCAAGGCACTGCCGGGCAGCCGAGAATTGGTAAACCCGAGCAGTTGCCTTAATGTTTGGTAGGTGGTACACCGGGCGTGATCCGGGTGAGGAAGCATGGTGCGTAATAATTAAGACCATTCGCTCAATGTGCTTCAAGGTGGCATGAGACCTGGGCCTATGGTCCTTGTGGGCCTAGGGCCCGAGCCTCAAGCAAAAAGAGGTTGGTGTCATGGGCTGTGTTGTTGGGTGGGAGCCCAAGGCCCAATTGGGCCTGGGGATTCAGGTGCCGTACAGGTTCTATCATTCATCACCCCTATATATATACACCGGTTTTAAAGAAACTGACAGTAGTGTATATCCAAAAAAACCTAACTCTTTGATACCAGTACAGACTTTAAACCTTTTTAACTCACATTTTTTTGAGAATACTAAGTATTTTAACACACACACACATGGGGAGAGGGGAGGACTTAAAGACACTGACAGTAGTGTATATCCAAAATGGTCTAACTCACACTTATTTTTCGATGTGGGATTAACCCACTGTTTTTTCTTTTGAGAATACTAAGTATTTTAACACACACATGGAAAGATGAGAGAAAGTTTTAAAGAAACTGACAGGAGAATCCTTATATAATTGAGTCTACTTTAGCTTAAAATGTATTATTTTTATTTATTTTTTAATTAAAGTTGCTATCTTCTCGTAAAAAATAAAAAATAAAACTCTACATTATCAAAAAGTAATATAATCGACCAATAATGGCATATGGAATTTGGGTACATCGTTATTCGTTATCGGAATTTATCTTTATATTGCAAATCTTGATGTCGTGATACCACTGTGTGTGCATTCATTCTCACTATCTTGATCACCACTTTGGAAGATAGGGCCATCATTTCAAAGAGATATTTTGTCCACTTTAAGAAGGTGGTACTATTCTGACTAACCACATACCAATCGTGAGTTTCCGTCCAATTTTGTTCACAAAATTCATACATCCAATGGCTTCGTATAGTTTCCACTATGAGTCATGCTTTGCACTCCTCCTTTCAAGGATCCATAGTTGATTTGACAAAAAAAGGAGCCCAATCAAGTTGTCGAAAAATTTGCCTTGTTTCATAAGGTGTTCACCTTTTTCGAATGTACAGTTCTCGGCAACTTTACATAAAAGACGAGCATTTCAATTAGGTTGTTTTGAAAGTTTTTACCTTTCAATTTGTGCAGACTTATTCGATGTCTTGTCAATCTCAAAATCGTACAAATGGTATATCATTGGAAAGATTAATTGCAGACTTTCAATTTATGAAAGTTATGGAAGTGGGAACGTGGCCACCTATACGCATTTCAAAATTTTTTTTTTATTGTTTTCATGAGTTTGATCCAATCTCTTCCAATTTTTGTGCCCATGACCCCTTAAAACAAAGATTGTCGTATAAACTTTCCAATGAGACCTAACCAGCTAACACACACAAATCTAATGTCATTTGACATAAATTTTGATCGAAGCTAAACTTTTTTTTTTTTGTATAATAATATAAAAGATTTATTTATTAATTAAGGAGTACTGTTACAAGTATTGTTCATTGGACACTCATAGGAAGTGTCTAATTACAAAATATCATACACATATTTTACAGAAACAAAATTTAGACATTCATTATATTCTCTAACATTAACCTTCCGAACAAGTTGCATATCACACATATTTCATATTTTCACGATATTTTATATTCTAATCCAATTTTGATATGTGGGGCACTTATTTTAAAGAGAATTTAAGAATTTTATGCCATTGGTAAGCATTTTCTTTAGTTGCATACTTAGACAACGATGATTATGTTACTATTTCATCATACATGCTTATTACGTATATCAATATGAATATTATTCAACTTCAAGCGACATTGTATCCTTGCAATTTATTATAATTTGATTTAAAATGTTCTTTTAAAAGTATAATATTTAAATTTATTTCTAAATGAAAAATTAATTTGAATCCAACTCGTATATAAAATCATTGTTTTAAAAACCGGATTAGATTGACCGATATAACTGGGAATCGGGTACCAGTCCAGTTTGATAAAATTTCTAAAAATCGGTAAAAAACTAGGTTGAACCAGGTGTCAGGCACAAAACAATTCTTCGACCATATCGGTTTTTAAAATCATGTATAAAATGTAAATGTATATTTAAAAAAAAAAAAAAAAAAAAAAAAAAAAAAAAAAAAACCAATGGAATATGCGGTGGATTTACCAAATTGCCCATGATAAATCATCCGAAAAGACAATGCAGGCCCTGATTTCTTTTCTCCCAAGCTTTCTTTCCACTATCTACAGATTCTACACTACATTAGTAGATGGTATATATACTCACATTCCTGGACCTTCTCACTCGCTAGTCACTACAACTCAAACTCAAAACTCACCGCTCAAAACTTAGGCGTTGATAAAACTACCGTGCCGGTGACCGAAACACACACCCATAACAATGGTGGCGACGAACGTGAAATCGGAGACGATGGCTCTGATGGACAAGAGGAGCGCCTTGGAGGCCGAGATGAACGCCATCATCGACCGCCTCTGCCAGCCTGGCGGCCCTGGCCTCTCCGGCAATCTCGTCGATTCCGAGGTCTCTTTCTTCTTTCTTCTTCATCTTCCAATTTTATTTTTTTGAAATTGTGAGTTGTGAGCGATAATTTGTAGTTGAAGGTCTGGTTTTGAATTGTGTTTTCTTGGTAATTGGCAATGGGATTTGGTTATTTAGGGTTTTTTTTTTGGTGTTGTTTTGCACTTTGTAGGGGTTTCCTCGCTCTGATATTGATATTCCAGTTGTGCGAGCTGAAAGGCATCGTCTTTCTGGTATGGTGGTTATTTTCGTTGTGTTTTAATTGAATTTGTGTATTGAGCTTGCGTTTTAATTCAAGTTTTCTTAGTGTTAATGGGTCTTAAGAGAGCTAATTTTAAATTTTTTTTAAAAAAAACTTGGGAGCTTAGCATGTTGAATGAGAGTAACATTGTCATATAAGTACATTAGCATGAATTTATTTTGAATTTGTAAGTTTTAACTTTTTATGCGGTGGCAAAACCTTCATGTTTGTGCAATGGAATGGATTTGATGATATGGGTTCTTGTCAATGTGGATGTGTGAGTGCAATTATGTTTCAATATTCTTATTTTTATATTGAAACATAATTGCACTCACACATCTTCTTCCTTAAGACTCTTCTGGATTGGGTTACAGTGTTAGGCTTTCAATCTTTTTCTTCAGTCCATGGTTTCATGGACTTTTATACTTTATGCATTTGATTTTTTTTTGTCCTTGATGTATACTTCCTGTATACTCAGGTGACACCCCTCTTCTTTTTAATATATTTTTATTACTTATCAAAAAATTATGTTTCAATATTTTTTTTTGATAAGTAAGAAAGATGTATATTCAAAAAACTACTTTATGCAAATAAACACAAAGCACATCAAAGATTACAAAAAAAGAGATAAAAACAAAAACAGAGGAAAGAAACTAATTACAAAGAAATTGAGAGCTAAGGAACAAAGGGAAAGATTCACTAGATGTGAGTCTCCAAGCCCTAGACCAATCAAAAAGGGAACCAGTGTAAAAAGCCAGCAACTAGTCATCTGATCTATCTAAGTTCTCAAAAGTCTACCCGTTGCGTTCCCTCCAAATACACCACATCAAACACGATGGAGCTAAATTCCAAATGTTAGATGAATACTTCCCCAATCAATTCCACCAACCAAAAAGGAAATCTGCAACCGATCTTGAGAGAACCCACGAAATCCCAAAAGTTCTAGACAAAACTCCACTAATGTTGAGCCTTCCCATAATGTAGCAACAAATGATCTACTGTCTCCCCACAGCAACGACACATGATGCACCAGTCAACAAAATCAAAACCCCTACTCCACAAATTATCACCCGTGAGAATCCTATCCCAGGTGACTGTCCAAACAAAGAACAAGACATGCTGGGGTGCCTTAACCTTCCAAATACCTTTCCAAGGAAAAACAATGGAAGAAGCACCATGCAGCTTATGATAAAACGAGCGGATATTAAAATCCACATTCTTCGTCAACTTCCAACTCATACGATCACCATCATTCGCTGAAGGTAAATTGGCTGCCAAAAACCGAAAGAAGTCATCCACCAACTCCGCCTCCCAATCATTAGGACCCTGAATAAAACGACCATCCCAACCTCTCTTGTCCCCCACTCCTTGCCTTATCAGAGAAGAGACAAGGGGAGATTTAGTGCTAAAACAATGACCAATATCTAATGAACATCCCACCAACATGTGTAGATGTCTTTTATTTTTCTGAGAATAATGTATGTGGAGAGAGCAACTACTATATATATATATAGTTTAGCTTATCCTTTTGGAAGCTAGGTGCACTAAGTTGCCAAAAATTTATATGTAGCTTTATATGTTCAGATTATGTAAAAAAAAAAAAATTAAGGGCATGCTTATTATTGAACTGCCTGTAACAGACATAGCAGCAGTACTATGGTGTTACATTACACCTTTATACCACTAATTTTTTGTTTTAATCATTTTGTATTTATTTCTATTTTCTTTCTATCTTTAGAGCTGCGGAATGATCACAAGGTGACAACAGAGAAAATAGATCAGAATATACAAATTCTGCATTCATCAAGGCTCACTTCTAGATCATCACCCCCAAAAGAGTCAGGTAACTGGATGAAATAAGGGCTACTCTACGGTCTACCAGATTCATTAAGAGAAATATTGTAATATGATTTTTGAACTCATGTTACCTGGTGGAACTTCATTGATTGAAGATAAATTTTATTTATCAATTGGTCAACAATTTAGGCATATAAAAGGATTTAGATGACACTTTCCTAGATCAAAGATATGGAAAATTTGTGGCTTCTGCATGGATCTTGAGTAATCAATATGTTATTCTGTAGTTTGTGCTGCTGATAAAACTTGTTACTATTGATACCTTCGTTTAAATGATATGACAACATTGACATATCAATGGTGGTTTTTTTAAAAAAAATTGTAACGAGATGAATTTTTTTTGGTAGTTTAGATGCAAATTTTAAGTCTGATGGATAAGCTATTTATTGCCTGCAGTTTTGTTGTGGGGCTGATTTTGTTGTTGTTGTTCGCATTGTTCTTCCTGAATGTTGATTTGCAGTTGCCCCCCATATCAAAAACTGTTCGCGCGTGTGTGAGAGCATGACAGTATTGCCCCATTATTTTTCATTGCAGGAGATGTATAGTATAATTCCTCTGCATTACATATAACGTCATATCCAGAAAATACACATTTTTTTTTCTTTATGTGCTTTAAAATGATGTCAAAATTGTTTTGAATGCTAACATGATGAATTTTTTAGATTTAATAGAACATGGTGTGATTTGACTTTGATGTGAAGCGTATCTTACTTGATCAACATCTACAATACAAGAACCTATTTACTTTGCTTCTAAAGACTGAAATACTGCATGCATGTAACTTGATATGTTGTGTGATTGTTTAGGGGCTGAATTTACCTGTTAGTGAAGGAAGTTTCTGGTTCTGGCTTTCCAATTTTTAGTTTTAAATGTCCATTTATCATGAAATAACATATCTAGTTATTTCCCATTATTGTTGCCGGTGATGGATTTCTTGTTTATCTCAAATATGTCATTATTGCTATAATCTATCAATTGTTCTTCATTTTAGGAATCAGAATTATTTTCATTTGAACAGTGAAGTCCTCTTTAACTTTTTTTTTTTTGGATTTCTTGTCTTCATAAAACTGGGAGCTAAAAGTATAGATTCTATTTGAATAATTTCATATTGTACACAGCAAAGTGACTGCACCTTTTTGCCTTTAGTGCAAGGTAATCCTGAGGGGTCAAACAACCAAAACTCTCCAGTTGTGAGTGATGTTCCATCTGCATCCTCACACAATGTTGTTTTGAGGGATTCTTCAAGTGATATGGATGTTGATGTGATGGCCAGTATTCCCTTCGCAATGGTTGATGAAATAGCTGATGCATCACCAGCAGCAGAGGATGGTTTACAACTTGGAGATCGGATCGTCAAATTTGGAAATGTGGAAGCTGGTGAAAATTTGCTACAAAGGCTCGCTTCTGAAGCTCAGACAAATCAAGGTTGTGCAATACCTGTAGTAATTATGAGGCAAGGTGCACCGATTAACTTAACAGTGACACCCAGAACATGGCAAGGCAGGGGTCTACTTGGGTATGTCTGCCATTTCCTTTACCAATAACTTAAGTAAAAAATGCTGGTTATCATTTCTAAAAATGTTAATATCCCCTGAAAGAAACTACAAAGAAGAAAACCTTTTCCTCTAGAATGATTTTGGTGGCTTATTTAGCTTTAGGATACATTATTGTTGGAGTTTTTCCTTTTGTTATAACTATGTGGCTACTCTTGCAATTCCATATTATGGTGTGTCAAATTCCTTTGTCTTTTATTTAATATATCAAATAATGCCAAGAGTCTTGTAACTCAATTGGATGACACCTCTAGATATTTCCAACGGAGACATCTAGGGTTCAAATTGCCCTATCCCCAACAATCAAATTATCAAAAACATATGTAAAATAAATGTCTATAAGTTGATTATTATTGCAAAATCCTCCCCACTTTTTCTGACTAAAGTAATGTTTTTGGGAAGTTATCAACAATAGAAGGGAAAAAAGTAGTTTATTTGCTGGTGACAATTCTGCAAGCAATGGAACTCAATTTCCCTAGAAAAAAGTTGGCTTTTTTACTTGCTTGTTTGCTGGTGTGTCCAAGCAAAAATTATGTTAAATTAGTGTTATGGCTAGCATCATAACTTTTGTTTCAACCTATATAAGATGCTCCCTTCTATTTCTTTCAACGTTTGGGTGGTACCTGGTCTTTTTATTCCTTATTTTGTCAATAAATCTCTTACATTTGGACTTTTATTTGTATTCAATTAACATATCTCTGAAGAAAGTAACTGAACTATCCTTGCCACTTAGTGCACTTTTCTTCACTTCAAAGGCACTATTTTTTTGGACTGATTTCCAGCTCTTTTTGCAAATATTGCCTGTAAATTTTGCTTTTCTAAGTTGCTTATTTTCTTTTTATGGCCATCGTAATCCTTAAATTTCTTTGTGCTGGTTATGCCATAAGTTGCTAGTATTGATATACATGATGCTCTATGAGTAAATGTGTCCCAGAACCAAAATACTCAAAATACAAAACATTAAACTTATGACCTTCCCGAAAAATTATAGAAGGATACCCAGTCAATTATACCTTATCCTTAGTCTGGTTGATGAGGATTGAGATGTGAGATTCTTAGTTTTCTTTCATTTAATTCTGTCTTTTCAATAGCCAACTGAAGCAGATAACCATGAACATCACTCTTAACTCTTGGGCTATGTTCAATGCTTGCAGATGCCATTTCCGGATCTTATAACTTCAACTCAATCACATCACATGGAGGTGGAAGTGTAAAGTGGTTGGTTTTATTTAGTTTAGAAGGACATTAAATTATGTGTTGTAGAAGATGATATATCAATATCAAGTACTCGATAACTGCCTTACCTATCCAAAAAGTACTCTACAATTCCCTTGAGTTTATTGCATTTGTGGTACTTTTATTTTCTTTAATGTTTTCTTGTTTGATATGATGGTTCTTTTTCTTTATCCTAATAGTTTTTTCCATGTTGATACATGCATTGTATACCTTTCTTTCTCTGCCTTCATGATTCTGCTTTTAATTCATTGCGTTGCCTATGGGGCAAGCCAATCAGCATCACTGCATCAGTAGAATCACTATAAGTAAATCTAGGGCATAGATTTGCCTCAATAATGAATTTCTTGTTTCTATCGGTCAAAGAGTTTTCTTTGTCTACAATTAATCATGAAGAAGAAAAGCTTTAAAATAATAATATGGATAAAGGTTGTATATTAAACACATTGCGTAGCATATAAGCATTTAATTTAAAGTTTTAAACCCCTTCATTCCATCGGAAATTTTGTCTTTATTCCTGGAGTAAAAGTGGTTCTCACATCTATTGACTTAATTTATCAATCATCATTAGGAGTAAAAGTGGTTATCACCTTGGGGGAAAAAAATCATTTCTTAAAAACAATGACGAAGTTTCTTTGGAAAAGACTTTGGAAAATTCAATAGTAACTAAAATCAGTTTTTAGAATTCTAAGAGCCCGTTTGGTAACAGTGTTTAAATATTGTTGTTCAAATTTCAGTATTGTGGAAATACGTATTGTTGTTGTAAACTTGTAATAACTTATAAACAAGCTGCCTATACTAAATAGGTAGTGTAGTCTTCCTGGTAAATACTACTAAATAGGTAGGTGGTGTAGTCTGTAACTTGTTTAATTAATAATTGCCTCTATTTTTTTTTTTAATATATCATTATTGAGAATCAATAATTGCCTATCTAGAAAGTCCTTCAATGCCTCTAGAAAAATTTATGTCTACAGCTCAACTCAAGTTATTCGCAAGCTTGCTAATTACCTGCTGACTGGGTTCCTTCATGCCTTTGTTTTCCTCCATCAATAATTGTCTTCACTGTTTTTTTTTTCTTCTTCTATTTATAAAATGGGTAAATGTTGATGCACACAAGCTAATTCACACACAGGCTAATTCACAGAGTTTTGGAGCATGTGTGCAAAACTGTGTGAATTAGAGTGTGTAATAGACTTTAACAAATTTGTATTTTATTATTCTTCAATCTACCATGGGTAATTTATTTGTGCCGCAAGAATAACAATAACACAACTAGTGATTTCTGAGCAAATTAAGAAACCAAAAACAGATCTCAGAGCCACTAGGCTCGTTTTCTTCTAAGAGGGGTCTTTGATATCCTTTTACACGGAAGAGAGGAAATGAGAGAAAAAGGAAATAATATTTGATTAGAATGTATAGAATTTCAGTATATTTCAACCACTTTTTCTTTCTACTAGTCTCCATTCCTCTTCCTCATTACCAGGAATCCCATGTACAATTCTGCACAGGGTACTATATATATGTCGGGGGGGAGTGGACAAACATTGTACAATGATACATGTTAATGTTGGCCCATCTATGTCCTATGATATTCACCGTGCTCGGATTCAGAACTAGTGATTTGCTTGAATTGAGCAGTATTTTGATAGTGAAATAATTTGACCAAATAAATATATACTAAGGGTGAAAATAAAAACCTAATGATCCTCAATATCTACCGACTTTGACTCCATCGTCGACAACATAAAAGTAGGTGACTAGGTGAGTATAAAGTATAAACAAATGAAAAAAAAAAAAATGCTAAAGCAAAAATAACTGTGATTAATAATTTAGTACTTTTCCAGTTCTTCACTCCATTATGTGATAGTCCAATAGTTGCATGACAAGTGACCAACCATGGTGCAGATTTAAGAATGAAATCTCTTTCACTCTCTTTTGCTAATTGACTCTAGCGTACGACAAAGGATATTCCTTTCTTTGCTTTTGTTCCTTCACCACTTTGCTTTTCTTTTTTAAACTTTTTTTTGTTTTGCCAAGCTGAACTTAAGCAGTCAATCAGATCAGAGTTCACATATTATTGAGGCAGCATCCCAAGGCTCCAAAATCTTGATGTGAAACCTCAATGAAATGTTGGGAGAATCTGACTTATTTTTTTCTGAAGAAAAAAGCATGACGTAAAGATTTGAAGTAAAAAAAACTATCATTGTACAATGTAAAAAAAAAAAAAAAATGAAAATAGAGAGACATGAGGACAGCTAGAAATGACCTTTCCATATCATATTCTATTTTGGGAACGTATCCTTTTGGTTGTCCATTTTCAGCAAATGGTTTTTTAGATTCTAATATACTGGTCCATTTTCAATAGGGATTGATCACACATTCTCTGTTCACTAGAGTATACGCTGCAGTCTGGATTTTCCCATGGTTTTACGAGTGTGTTAAGTACTAGATTATCATCCCCACTGTCGTTAATGGAAAATGGCTACAATATTTTTTGTTTTCCTATTCAAACAGGATGCATAAATCATAATATCTCACTTTGTAAAACATGGGGTATCGTCAATTCTTTGAACACTTGGGGTATATTTGGAAGGAGGGAGATAGAAGATAAGAAGAGGAGATTAGAGAGAAAACTTGCTGAAATATACTAAAATTATTATACTAACATTTTGGTCACCTACTCACCTTCCTTTTCTCCTCCTCTCTCTCCCCATCTTCCTTCATTCAAACACTTACTATTAGGATAGGTATATGTGTAATCCCTCCTCTTCTACACATATCAAACAACTAGATAAAATCCTTGCGATGACGTACCAATATGGTAAGTGTATTCTATCGACTAAAGTATTTATCTTTTTGTTTGATTCATTTTTTAAAGGATAGACGTCTGGAACATTGAGAAACCAACCTCTCATTAGTATTTATAGTGCCTCACTCACTTTCAATCACATTTAATTGATAGAAATAATGCAAAATTCAGTTATGAAATGTTTAAAACCTATCAATCACATTCATTGCCACATCAATTTATAAGCTTGATATACTAAAACTTGTAATACATTTAGCATTTTCTTTAATGAGATTGAACATGTAGTTCGAGGAATGCCATGTGGCCAACCAAATGAGCCCATTTCCA
Source organism: Quercus tomentella (assembly GCA_028535165.1). Lineage (NCBI taxonomy): Eukaryota > Viridiplantae > Streptophyta > Magnoliopsida > Fagales > Fagaceae > Quercus > Quercus tomentella. The sequence goes on along the minus strand of JAPQVY010000155.1, from coordinate 86,842,797 downwards.
GCCATCTAAAAAGCCTGATATAAGAGTAGGATTCATACCAAAAAGAATGATTTATATCCTCTATAAAAACCATTTTCATCCACTATAACATGATAGTAAGCACTTTCACGATAGAGTACATATGGAAAATGTTGAGATCGTCGAAAATGGCACAACTTTGTGTCACAACTCGCCAATGTGTGTCCCCACATGACTTACAGACACTCCTTCACCAATCACAACTTACCGCGTGATGAGTTGTGACATAAAATTGTGTCATTTTTGGTGGTCTTAGCACAACTCAGTACATATTGCCTGGAAAACTAAAGAAATCCGATTTTATGACTTAACCTTTAAAGTGTCTTTGGTCAAGTCCCGTCTAGTCTACCCAAGCTACTAACAAGGTGGTTATTTACTTATTTTCATGTCTTTTGGTACAATAACAAGTGGTTCATCTGTCGGGATCTTATCCAGTTTATGCTATAATCTTTTCCTCGTGTGGTTGGTTCCATCTTTCATTCAATCATCACCCATTACACCTTACTCTTTGTTAAGGGCTTAGCAAAATAAGGTAAGTACTAAACAATGACTTAATCCATATGTGAGATTCATTATACTTTGTTAGTTTGTTTGGTAACACATTCTATTAAATCTTCGAAAGTATTATAAAATAAAAGTCAAACGCTCAAGAAAAAAAAAAAAGGAAAAAAAGATTGAATTATTAATTTAATCTTAAAATATTGAGAAAAGTACGATTTAATCCCTCAATTATTAATGATTTAATCAAATATGCTCTATTTGTTTCAATAAGAATTTTTAGAGGAGACAAAAAAATGAAGTTGACTTAATTGAATAATTACTAAATAAGTGATACCAAAAAATATTAGTTTTTTTTTTTTTTTTTTTTTGAGAAATAAGATACTAGATACTAGTTGAATTACAAGTACATTTTTAAAAACTAAACTAGACCGACCGGTTCAAATGAGAACCAAAACCCTCAATATGTTCGGTAAAAACAGTAAAAACCACTTATTATTTAACTATAAAAACCACTAATTCAACTAGTAAAAATAGGAATCAGTCAATTTTTCAATTATTTGACTATTCATGTTTTTTAAAACCATGGTTACAACTTACAAAACTCTTGGCTAATAAATGAGTGACTAAGTGGGTTTCAATTAGGTCAAAAATATTTTCAGACTAATTAATTAAGTTAATTGATGAAGTCTTTGTTATCTAATTAGAATAATAAAATTAGTAATAATTAAGCCTATTAAAAAAGAAAAAGAAAAAAAAAAAGCCAAATTCAAAACGTACCTGACATAGCCGGTAAAACACTGTTTTCAAAACCAGCTCTCCCGGTGGCCCTCCAATAAACAAAGCCATCCCAATCCTCACTCTCTCTCTCTTAAACTCGTTCGCTCTTTCAACTCTTTCTCTCTCTCTCTAGTAACTCACAGAAATTTCCAATTTTCCACTGTTATAGATCGAACCCACTAATTCGCTCAAGCAAGCAACATACTTCAAACCCCACTTTCCCGCATTTTCTCGGGAAAAAGAAGAAGATACAAAGTGAGACCTGCAGTGTGCACACCAAAATGTGTCAGCTTTTTCTTTTCCATGTGAATGTGAGTAGCGCCTGAAAAAAACGACGCAGTTTCAGAACGAACGAGGCTCTCGTTTTTCCCACAATGCGCAATGGAATCTTAGCCTTTCGAGGCTCTTCTTCGATTATAGCTCATTTTGAATATACATTATACAGCCTTTTTTAAGCTCTATGTTTGTATAAAAACCCTAGCTTTGGTCAAAAAAGCTGAACCCATTTCCCTGATTTTGATGAAGTGCATGATTCTGTTTGTGAAATCCTAAGTGGGTCTTGTTTTTTCTAGGGTTTTGGGCTGATTTGAAATCTGGGTTTCAGAAAAAAAAAAGTGTGGGTTTTGGTGGTTTCAGGTTTGTGGGTTTGAGGTTTTAGCACTTTAGTTCAGTCATTTTGAGTTAAGCCTACTGTGAGTTTGTGAAATTTGAGGGTGAAAATTTGAGATCTGGGGTGAGAGCTTGAGGTGCAAAGTCAATGGATGTGTCTAGTGGAAGTGAAAAATTTTGTATGAGAACTTGTTGCTAGGGTTTCTGAACTGATTTGAGCCTCAAAATGGGGGTGTCAGCGGATTTTGTTGGTGGGTTTTGGATGAGTTTGAAGGATGGTTTGGTAATCTTGAGGATTTGAAGAAACCCACAAGTTTGTACAATTGGGAAATTTGGGTGATCTTGAGGTCAAAAAGTTGGGATCTTTAGATTAAACCAAAGGGGTTTTGTCAATGTCAGGAGCTCCAAGAGTGAGGTCTATGAATGTGGCTGATTCAGAGGCTAGGCCGGTGCTTGGTCCGGCTGGGAACAAGGCGGGGTCATTGAGTGCACGAAAACCTGGTTCGAAGCCATTGAGAAAGGTTGAGAAATCAACCGAGGATGCTACATTGGCTGAAGATAAGAAAGCCCGGAAACTGTCTTCGGTTACAACTTCCTCTCCTCAGTTGCATTCTGTCAATGTGCCTTCTGTGCTTCGAAGACACGAACAGTTGTTGCATTCCAATTTGTCTTTAAATGCTTCGTGTTCATCTGATGCCTCTACGGATTCATTTCATAGTCGGGCATCTACTGGCAGGTTGACTCGGTCAAATAGTATGGGTACTAGGCGGAAGCCGTATGCTTCAAAGCCAAGAAGTGTTGCTTCTGATAGTGGTTTGGAGTCTCCACCTGATGGTCTGCAAACCAAGAAGAGGTGTGCGTGGGTGACACCAAATACTGGTATGTTCTTTCTTCTTGATTTTGGAGCAATTTATTGATTTCTACAAATAATTAAAGTTTTGTGGAATAAATATGTACCTTTTTGTTACATGTTTTTATTCATAAAATATTTTCTTCACTGTTAATTTTATGAAGAATAATAGAGATTTGTTGAATAGAGCTATGATAGTTAATATTAGTAGTGTCATAGGCTCATAGCTTGTTCAGGAATTTTTACATTGAAATGATAATTTATACAAGGAAGTATTTGTGTTTAAGTATGTTATCACTAGGAAAGCCGGATTTGGATTGCTTTTGCTCAGTGATTGAATTGAAGTGAATAGGTTTGTAGCCGTCATTCTAAAGAACTGCAAACTGAACCAAGACATTTTTTCAACCTAGGAGTTTGATTGATGGAGGACATAGCCCTTGATAAAATTCAGTAGGAAACATATTTAGCTAACTGGAGTAGTCAGATGTAAGGCTTTCTTAAAATGACTTCGCTCTGTTCATGTTGAATTTGGTTCAGACAACATTTAGACATAGAATCGAGTTGTTCATTAACCAGTTACTCTACTATGGTTTCATATCTAGGTTCTTGCAAAAACCTAGCTAAATGAGTACTTATAACATAAAACCCCTACTTTCTACAGTTTTATGATGCAACTGATAACTCAACATGATTGTATGATTTTACTCTATGGAATATGTTCCCAGCCTAGTCTGTTAAGAATTTAAGCTTGTGATGTAATAATAGGTGATACAGCCCCAAGTCATCTAATTATTCTTACTTCCTGCTTGCGGTTTAATTAAATTGGATCAGTTTCCTTAAGGCTTTGTCTTTTGCATTTTGTGACAACTACGTAGGAGGTACTATATTATGGAAAGTTGGGAAATGAGCATAAATATGCTGTTTTTCTGATGTTGGAGGCAATTCTATTGAAAGAACTACTTTGGAAACCAGCTGTTGGCTTTTCCTTGGATTTTGTGTTTTACAACTATGATTACTTTGAGTGAATTAAAACACCATGTCGCATGTTTATGTCGTCAGTCTTTGTTTCTTCATTTATTGTGTTGCTCTTATTTGGTGCAAAAACTGGAGATATATAGCTCTAAGTGCATCCATGTCCACAATAAGTTGTCATTCTTTTCCCATTTAACTAGAAAAGATTATATTACCACCCAGAGGAATGGCCTAGTGGAGGTAGGTTTTGAGTTTGAACCTTTAGGGATGATTGTGGTTGGCTGCTCCCTCTCACCTTTTTATTCAGCAAAAAAAAAGCATGCATCAGTATGTTGTACTTGAAGTGAGATACATGTGTTACCCAGTCACTAGCAGGCTATGGATTGATTTGGAAAGCCAGTGCTCCTATGTTGCCTAGCTCTATGTGTTTGTTTTGATAAGTATTTTGCCTATCAATATGATTATGCTTCTTTTAGATCTTACATTCTGACACAGTTTTATTTGTTGAAACCAGATCCATGTTACGCTGCTTTCCACGATGAAGAATGGGGAGTTCCAGTTCATGATGACAAGTATGGGATCTCAACATTGCTTGAATCCATATTGATTGAGACGGGAATCCTGTTTTGATATATAATTTATTCACCTGTGGTTTTTTAAATTACCTTCACCTCATACAGGAAATTGTTTGAGCTGCTTGTTCTTTCTAGTGCTTTGGCTGAACTTCCATGGCCTACCATTTTAAGCAAAAGGCATATCTTTAGGTATTCCTCCTATGAATTTCCAATCTTATTTTCATCTATCACCTTATCCACCTCCGAACTATTTGCTATAAGATAACTTGGTCCCTTGAAGTCATGGTTTCATCCCTGCTTCTTGGGCTTGTCACTGTATCCTATTTTCTGACAATCTTCTTTCTGCAGGGAAGTATTTGCTGACTTCGATCCAGTCACTGTCTCAAAATTGAATGAAAAGAAAATATTAGCACCAGGAAGCACTGCAGGCTCCCTTTTATCAGAACTGAAGCTACGTTCTATCATTGAGAATGCACGTCAAATATCTAAGGTAGATTCTCATTTTGTTTTTGCATTTTACAGATGCATGCACATAGGAGTCTTTTTTTTTATTATCACTTATTTCAAGATGCTTAGCACACACCGTATTAAAAAGTCCATGTGACATGTATACACTCTTGTGTATTTACCCAAAGTAAGTTGGACAATTACAATTTTTTTTTTTTTTTTGACAAGTGACAGCTGCAAAATATATTGCTATCAAGAAGGTAGAAATAGAATTCAACCTAGTTGCTCAGTCTCTAGGAATTCCTAAGCATTATCGAAGAAAGAAGCCTACTTGGAGATGCCAAGAGAAGCAAGTGCCTAAAAATTTGTTCAAATCGTGTCTCAGTTTAGAATCGGATTGGTTTATGCAGTCTTGTTTAGAATCGGAAAACCTGGTATTGGCTAGTATACCTGTTTAGGTCAAGGACCATTCATGATCTCTAATCTTCGTATGATCAACCAAATGACAAATGGTGGGCGCTTAGTGAGCATTTGATCATGTTGGTTAGGTGAACAAAGTAGTTGAAATGTGGTCCTGATCTGTGTGCAATTTGTGTGACCCATATAAGACAAGCCTATATATTATGATTTAAACAGCCTGACATCATTATATTTTATTTCAAGAGTTACTCATGCACCTAATTATTCCTTGTTTTCTACGTGCCAGCTTTCTTAGTTGGCAAGACCCAAGTCATTTATCTGCTTTGATAATTCCAGCCATTAACCATTAACCACTAACCACTAACCTTTTTTACTGAAGTGCCATAATTGGTCATTCTTTGGTTGCTATAATTATCATTGCAACTAACTTTTTGCAGGTTTTGCTGATGCCAGGTCATAGATGAGTTTGGGTCATTTGACAAGTACATTTGGAGCTTTGTGAACTACAAACCTATAGTTAGCAGATTCCGATATCCTCGTCTAGTTCCGGCGAAAACTCCAAAAGCGGATGTGATAAGCAAAGACCTGGTGAGACGGGGATTCCGGTGTGTGAGCGCCACTGTCATCTACTCATTCATGCAGGTAGCAGGATTAACAAATGACCATCTCATAGGTTGCTTCAGATTCCAGGAGTGTATAGCTGCAGCAGAAGGGAAGGAAGAGAATGGCATCAAGGATAAGACTGAAGAGACAAACCCCGATAATGTGATGGAATCAGAACTGTCAATCGCTATTGAAGAAATGAATTTCTCTTCAGAATGATGAAAACCAAATGATCTCAGGTGGTGGCAGGTGGAGCTCCAGGCTCAATCATCACCTTGTTGACATATTCACAGCCACTCTTACACTGGGTAGTATTGGAATTGATGTTGTGTATAAAAATTTCATAAATTTGTAGTCATCATGGATTCCTAGATTGTAGATTACTAAAAGTGAATTAATTCAACTGGTGATTGTGCTGTCAATGGGGGGGAGCTTTGTGAAACTAGCCTTGAGAATTCAATGTACAATTTTTTGTACAGTTTAAATGGTTAGTAATTAGAATTTTCATTTTAAAACCAAATTACAGGAAATGAAGTTCGGGCAGAGAGAGGTGACACTGTTTGATGGTCCAGTCACCAGTGGGCTACCTTGAAATGTGGTGGACAGCTAAAAACTTAATTTTTTTTTTTTTTTTTTTGAGCTTAGCTAAAAACTTACAATTGAGCAGTCAATTTTGCTTTTAATGTGTGACAATAATATGATAGTAGCACGATGTTTCCCTGTCCCCTAGGAGGAGGAGGGAGTACTTTCTTTAGATGTTTGTGTACTGATTTTGGTCCAAGATCACCAAATAATGTGGGGTATTCCTGTTCCAGAATTTATTTGAGATGATGACTGTTGGATGCACCTGCTCTGTAACGATTTTCATTTTTCAGCCTCTAAATCACTGTTACATATTTATCCCATCGAACAGGGATAAATTGAGATAATGACCGGCACCGCTGATGGATATTCCGAGACTCATAGTTGTCAGAATTGTATCGGATAATACATGAACAAATAGTTTAAAATGGGTTTCTTACAAAAGGATTTGGGCTTTGACTTAAGCCCAAATGCTTTTCTACTTGTTTTTAGGTAAAATTATTAGACTACTACTTTAGCCCTATACAAATCTCTCTCTCTCTCTCTCTCTCGCGGAAAATGGGTTTTACCTTAGGAGTTATCAGCCTGCCACCTGCTTAGATCTCTCTCTTTTCTATTTCCATTCTTTTATTTCAGTTAATATTGAAAATTATTTTTATTTCTAATTTGTTGTGCTCTCACGATTGTTGACAAGCGAGTGATACACGTTAAATAATCAAACAGCTTCCGGCAGATGATATCAATCCTAATGGATAAGAGAATTCATACCATTTTTATGTTGCCATGGATTCAAATCATGTCATTTCTACCTATGACTCATCTTGTGAGCAATTCAATTTTTATGGATGCTTGAGAATTAATAAACCCTCCAACTAAGTCTATTAGGACTAAAGAGATCCCAAGCTGAAACAGAAGAAATAAGAGGAAGAGGGCCTTGGAAAATATCCTTTAAAAATCATTTATGTACAAGTTGAATGAAGCCAATGCCATCTAAACATTATAGCATCAAAACCGGAACAAGAGAACAGTGGAACCAATCCAGCATAAACTACCGACTGCACTTGTAATTTTTGATCCTTTAGAATTCTTAGAATTACTACAGCGTAAAGTTCTTTTTTTTTTTTTTTTTATCAGCAGCGTAAAGTTCTTATAACCTTATCATGCATCATTTATCTAAGTGGTTTAGGTCTCTGTCACATTCTCAACAGCTTAACAGTGATAACAAACATTTATGAGGTAACAAAATCTAACTACTCATTAATAATTGTCAAAATTTAATAACTTAAAACATGGAGTTACCTTAAGAACTTGAGAGGATGTTGATCCATTATACCTGTGAACTAACTTTGCTATTTTCATGTGAGAGCCATCAGAACCAGCTAACCTGGAATTGGCTTCAATGCTATCCCCTAACCAACTAAATAAGCTGAGATCCACCCAAACCCAATAAGAATACATCCCAATTAACAAAACGCATTCTAATATCAAGTATCTCCATCATAATACTAAAATGCTCTTTGACCATGCAGGGATTAGCCGTAACAAGGTTTGTTGGAAGTCAGCACGGAATAGAGGTTTTGAAGAGGATTTTATCTTTCTTTTTACACTTCTACACTTATTTCTTTCCCTTGGAGAATGGTATGACAATCGAAGGTTCCTCCAAGGGTAGCTTTCTTTTTTTGGTTTGCTTCCTTAGGTAAGATCTTAACAACAGATAACCTTCACAAAAGGCATATTCTTGTTCTTGATTGGTCTTATATGTGTAAGAGTTGTGGGGAGTCGGTAGATCATCTTCTTCTTCATTGCCCCACAGCATACGATTTGTGCTCATTGGTGTTCTGTTTGTTTGGAATTCACTGGGTATGCCACAAAAGGTTATGGAGTTGTTTGAGTCTTGGCAGGGTAAGTTTGGGCATCATCGCAATATAGACTTTTGTATACTTGTGCTGAATTGCTTGATGGGGTGTATTTGGCATGAAAGGAATGTTAGAAGTTTTGAGGGATGTGAATGTTCTATGCTAGAGATTAAGTCTTTTTTCTTGCAAACTCTCCTTGATTGGAGTGTAGCTTTTTCTCATTCGTCTTGTTTTTCCCTTCCTGTTCTACTTGATCATTGTAATTTTGGTTCCTGATTTTTACCCCCACAGTACATCCCCAATGTACTCGAGTTGGCTACTTTTTTAATAATATTTTACATTACCTATCAAAAATACTAAAATGCTCAGAATCTTCTCTTATACTGACTTGACTAGAAACTTGGAGTAGCTGCATCATTCTCTTTTTTGGATCTATTTTAACTGAGGGAGATGTTAAACTAAGAAGAAAATCTCTACATTAAAGATCTTGCTAAAAAAGGGCCAATTACTTCTATATTGATACACTACTATTAAGCCTGTTCCAAACAAGGTGCATAAATACCAGATATACACAACTGTTTACTGAAAGACTACAGCAAAAAGTGGGGGCCAAAAGAAAAAAAAAAAAAAGCAAACTACAATAAGGAACAAAGAAAAGAAAAAGGAAACCAAACCTGCCAAATCAATCACTTATATAGTTACAGCTGCATGACCTTAAAAAGAGTTCGGTCAATCATCTTTTATTCCCTTGGGCCTTCCAGCAAAGGAGCATTCAGCAAGGCTTGATTTCAAATCCAATGCTAAGAAGCGTGCGAGCTGATTCAATTGCTTTCTCACCTCCAAGTTCCATGGCCTCACCAGTCAATTCTCCCTCTGTATCCACCGACCACTGGGTAGAAGATGCTTGGTTCTGTAAAGCGTCAGTTTTCTTAGATTGCAAGTTGTTCATGGAAGCAGGAGCAGCAGCAGCTACAAGAGGAGCGCTTGGTGGGCCATGTCGCTTCTTTGGCACAGGCATGTCATGGTCATGTACCCCCTTATATGTTATAATCACGGCACTTGCATTATCTACGGCTGTCTCAATGTGCTTACGGACAGGACATCCAGCCGAAGTACATCTGTAGTAGTTTCTGTAAATATATTCAAGAAATTTATTAGAATAAAAGGAAGAGAAACACAGATTAATTTCAATTGGAAGGTAACAAATCTGGTGAAAAATTGGACTTGGAGGATTTGGAATTGGTTACATGCATTGGCTGCTTTCCACTTTGATCAGTGCAGCAACTTACTGAGAAAATCCCACCAAAAGGTGGTACATCTCACTCCATGAGAGAAAACTTTTACTCCATGACAATCCAAACCATATTTCGCAAAGAACATTTAATTTGGGAAAGACAAAACATGAAGTATGCAAATCCAATGATGTAAAAACTGCCGAACAGGAGTTTTCTGGAGTAAAAAGCAGGACAGTAATAATTCTTAGCCACATGCTGATTTTCTAAGTAATACAATGGTACTTGCATGGTATGATTTCCAACGGTCATCCTGTACTTGGTACTTGAGATATATATATATATATATATATATATATATATATATCACATTCCCCTAGTTAATCTATTTTGGATCAAATGGCATATCCTCCCTCATAAACATAGATTGGAGGCTACTTTCTGTATACTCAGGTGACACCCTTCTTTTTAATATATTTTTATTACTTATGAGTATGGGAGCATTAGTTGTTTTACCTTGAAAAAAAATGGGAATTAATGGTTGAATGATAGATTTCTCAGTGTCTCATTCTATTGGACAATCCAAGAAACCTAATGACTATTTATTTATTAAACTTAAAAGCCAAAACTTACCAAGGACCTATGAAATTAGATTCAGTCCTACATATCGTTTCCAACAGAGGTTATATGAGAATGAGTTTTTTTTACACCAGACTTACATTCATAGCATGAGGCATACTGAAGACATACTTATTTCATTTGAGCAACGGGGCCTCATATCATTTGAGCAATTCTAGCGAAGACAAAGGTATGAAATGATTTCGGTTATTTTAAATGGCATAAAAAAAACAACAATCCTAAGGTTTAAGGAGAATGCAGTATGGGAGGGGATAACCAACTATTGGACATCAACATCTTTTTAGCTACATAGAACACTGAATAATTCTTTTAACTGCTGCAATTTAATTGTAAAGTTACACTACATAGATAAGCAGCAACATAAAATTAAAGGATAGCACTATCATGAGCACAGCCACTTCTAAAAATAAAGATTAACATATTAAACAGTGGATCAGGCATGCACCTGGGGTGGGGATTTCCCTTCACCATTTTCTGTCCATACTTGCGCCATCTGTATCCATCACCTGAAATCCCCACATCTCCTGCTGCATGCACAACAAATTTAGGTTTCTTGCCGGGTTTTATTATAGAACCTGAATTCGCCAAGTTGCTTTTCTTCACTCTGGTTATCAAAAAGGAGGAAAGAACATTAAAATCAGGTATTACAAATCCTTCCCAGAAAAATACAAAATGGTAGCATCATAAATGAACCAAAATCCAATAAAACCAAATTCAAGGAATCCTTGCCTTCTTTTTGGCTCTGGTTCGTTGACATGCTCCTCCTTGATCTTAGTTTCACAATTCCCATTGGAGTCACTAGAGTTCTGTCGTTTTCTCTCAGAAATCAAGGGCATTTCTTTTATAGTTTCTTTTGAAGCTGTGGGTGGCTCTGATTTATTAAGCATTTGAATGGGATGCTCTGTAACACTATTCGCTACAACTAGCTCGGTAGACGATGCAAGCTTATTTTCTTTCGTACAGTTAAACTTCCGAGGTGGATCATGACTATGTTGGCTTTTATAAACAATCTCTATTACCCTACCTGAGTGATCAGAGCATTCAATTTTCTTTGCAGAACAGTCAGAAAAGGTGCATTTGTAATAGCTTCGAGAACCTTTAGGACTCTTCACTTGCTTCTGACCATATTTCCGCCAGTTGTAACCATCAGAAGATGGTGTCTTCACAACAGGAACACTTGACATAGGTTTCAAGTCAGAAGACACTTGCAGGTCTGATTTTGGTGTGCATTCATCATTGACTTTCACTGGTGAAAGTCTCTGTTCTAGTAGAGTTGGGCTTGGAAGAGATGAAATTGATTGTGTAACAGAAGTTGGTGATAGTTCAGACGGAGAAGTTGGACATACAGCCACCTGATACTGATTTTGTGTCTGAGCATCAACAAGCTGGGCTGTTGCACTTGCCAAAGCTTCCTGCGGGGACACCCCAACTTGATCCTGAGAAATATTTAGCAAAGAAAATTTAATGAAAAAAAGAAACAAATACATCTTAGACAAGATGCAATGAGAAGCACTTTCTTCATTTGTTGCAAATTTGCAATGCAAAGCTCAATCCTCAAAACTAAAGGTTTGAATAACAATAGCCACAGACCACATAAGTAGAGCGCATGTGCAAACCACATATACTGCCCACAAAAGTGTACAAGTTCACAAATAATAGTAACACATCATACTTGGACCCTAAGCTTTAATGGATTTTATAAAGTCAAACTTTGATAGTTCCTTCTGTAGGACAAACCAAATGTGAATTGTGGCTATTTCTATACCCAATGGATTGTTGATAGTACATCATATTCACTTGCTTCATGCATGAAGTTTGGGGTGTTAAATCAGCATGATATGGATGGCTCTTCTACAAAGCCATAAGGCATGTAAAGAGATTCATTTGGAAAAAAATCATGGCGAGCAGCAATCATTTCATTGAGATTAGTTGAGTGAATATTCAATTTTTCGAGCCATGGTATTTGCACCACAACTACACAGAAAAGGTGGTTTTTTTGTTTATTATATTGGTGGTCTCTTTTTTATTTTTGGTGGACACTTTTAATAGGATCCAAAGACTGCAAATGGATGTCAACCCTTTGGCCAACTGGGACTTCTTTGTTATCTTAATACAGAATACCAGCTTTTACAGTTGGCTTCCATTGCTACTCTTTTTCTATATGAAATCTCCATTTTTATATATGGAAATCACATATTAAACATTCTCATGATTTTATTTTATTTCCTATTATTTTTTTATGAATAAGAAATTATTCAATCAAAAGAAAGTTGGAAACAGAACACATTACAAACAGGTTGTCATCCTTAGACGACAAGCTACTCTATAAGATTCAACTTGTGAAAACACTGTATGGAAGCTTCCAAATACAACACAAAGCTTTATTCTGAATTGCATTTTTAACTTTGGTCCTAGTAGCCAATCTGTTATAAACTGAATGCTTTAAATTCTTTCATTTTAGTTGTTTATTATCCAATTCAGCTCATTATCCAACAAAATTGCCTATTAAATAGGCAGCTTCTCAATAGTTCCTTCCATATCCCATTTGTCACTGAGCAATCAAAGTATAGATGGTCTCTGGTTTCTAATTGAATTTTGCGAAAGACACGTATCATATAACCCCTATAACCCCATGTAGCCATCCTTTCTCTTGAAACCAACCTATCTTTGATATCCAGCCAATAAATGGAGGCATGTTTAGGAATGTGACGAGGAGACAAGATTCTTCAACCAACCAACAGTATTAGACTTCTCTTTAACAGTTTACCAAGTATTAAATTTACCATATGCAGCAAGTAACCAGACAGCTTCATCTGCCACATTATCTATTTTTACCAGCTTTGAATCTGAACCAAAGCATCTGACATTGCTTTTGGCCAAAACCAGCTTCCATTTTGTATTGCACCTGACAGCTTGGCATTCATATTGCTGCCAGCATAACATATAATTTGGTTTCCACATTTTAGGAATAATGGCACATCTTGGTGTCATTGATCATCCCACAAATAAATCATACCCCCTTTTGCCCACTTTAATCTTCAAAGATAGATCTTGCAGCATCTCTTAATCGGAAAAGTTCAGTCCATCCCTATATACACTCCCTTGGCATAGGTATCACCTAAAAACTTCTCCCATTGAGTGGCTAAGCATTGACCCAAGATACCCAAATGGAACCGCTTGGGCAAACACGTTGGCTGCCCTATTCCAAGCTATCATCTTCCTCAACCCTCCTTGTTTAGGGACAGTTACCACTTCCCAAGCCATTCAAGCACCCATTGCTTTCTCAGCCTTACCAGTCCATAGGTGTGCATTCAACCTTTGTTCAACCAGTTAAAAATATTTCTTCTTGGCAAAATGAATAAACCTGAATGCTATACAAAACTGACTTGATTAGCTGCAATCTACCAGTCTACCTGCAAAAGGACAGTATCCTTGCACTCTATGAATAAATTCTAGCCGTAATCTTGTCCACCAATGGCTCACAATCATACATATTAAGCTTATTTGAAATAAGAGGGAATCCCAAGTATTTAAAAGGGAGCTTTTCTTTTATGAAAACTAACATGGTTAATATACACTCCCTTAACTCTTCAGAAACCCCCAGCAAAAAATACTTTCACTTTGTTGCTATATGTTGATAAATAAAAAAAAGAAGTCTATTTAAACTCCTCCAGTACCTACTTGATCGCTCTGGCAGGCTCCATCTGAGTGCCCCCAAATATGGTTTAAATCATCAGCAGAACAGAGAAGCTGAACCCAAGGACATTTTGGATGGAAGCCAAAACCCATGTTACTCCTCACAAAAAGCTGTATCATCCTTGTGAATACTCCATTGCTGTTACAAACAATATCCAACCAGACTCCCCATTATTTGCTACTGAAGCCTTAGGAGTTATAATAGATGTTTCAACCCAATTTATTAACTTTCTTGAGACCCAGATTGCTGCTGAAATACCAATGCTAAAATCCCAATCTACCAAATCATAGGCCTTCATCAAACCTATTTTAAGAGTGCATCTTGCTGCACCACCTTCTCTATGATAGTTCTTCACTAATTCTTGTGCAAGTAGAACATTATCGGCTATTCTTCTAGACTTGTACTATGCAAAAATGTTGTTTGTGTAAAGGAAAATGAAATCCCTTCACACCCCTTAATCCTCTCAGCCAAAATCTTGGACATGCAATTATAAATGTTCTTAAGACATGCTATAGATCTTAATTTATAGACCTGTCTGAATGGTTACCTAAATAGAAAGAATTGATGGCTGATGCAGAAACCAGATTGAATTTGGTTATGCCAGGATCGGTGGTGGGTTTGTTATCTTGTTGGCATCAATGGCTTGGGAAGCATAATTCGGACATTTGGAATTTGGTTCCAGGGTGCGTAATGTGGATTGTGTGGTTGGAATGAAATTGTCGTTCCTTTGAAATCAAGGAGAAGACGTTGGATGAGTTAAAGGTTTTAAGCCATCGTAGTCTATTGGAGTGGTCTCGTTGTTGGGGTTTTACTGATTGTTCTTCTCTCTCTGAGTTTATGTCTTCCCTTAGCCTAGTTTCCTGATTACCCTTTTCTTGTTGTGCTGTTTGCTCTTTTTTTCTTGTTGTTCATCATCATGAACATCGTGTACTTAACTCTTATTTTTTTATCATTAATATTAGTTTTCTGATTACCTATCAAAAAAAAAGAAAGAAACCAGATTGATGCTGACTGATTTCATTGGTCTAGATTGTTGTTGATATGATGAAAATTTTATTTTATTTTGAGTATTTTATGGGATTTGATTGCTAATTATGAGTTAATTTTCCTTTCTTGTTTGATGTAATTTGGAACCCTATTTACATTTTATAGGCCCTAGAGAAAACATTATTGGTACATTGATATACAACAACTAAAGCCTTGGTCCCAAAATTTTTAGGGTAGGCTATGGATCCCTAATCAAGGTTGGCCACATTTATTCTTTTCTACTATTCCATTCTATCAGAAGTCATTTTCTCTATTACTTCCTTGATTGATGTCATTTTTTACTACTATTAATGATGTTTTTGGTCTTCCTCTCTTTTTTAATTCCCCCAACTTGAATCAACTCACTTTCTCTCACTGAGACCTTAATTACTTTTTGTTAAACATGACCAAACCATCTCAAGTGACTCTCCCTCATCTTTTTATCAACATGGGTCACTCCTATCTTTAAGCGAATTTCCTCGTTTTAAATCCTATCTTTCTATATATTCCACTTATCTATCTTAACATTCTCATTGTAACTAAGTTATGTTGTGTCTGTGATAAGTGTCATATATTTTGTTCATAACCAACTTGTGGAGCACACCTTTGGTAATTTATTAGGACAGGCTCTTTGATAGTGACCTTCTTTCGTTTAGTAAGGCTACGAAAGGCAGCCGGTCCCTAGCCCAGAAAAATAAAAAGGGTTGTGGTACATTGATGGCTGACATAAAATTAATGATACGTGGATTTGATGAATACAATTCTATTGAAAATTTTTCATGGCTTGGTGGTGATGCCAAGAAAATCTTGGTGCAGAAGCTTAGGGTTCAAGCAGCTCTAGGTATGAAGTCTAGAGTTTTTTTGTTTTTCTTTATTATGCACGTGCTCTTTTGCAACTTTTTGCTGCATCAGTTTTAGTATCAAAGCAAAGTTTGACTGTGAACTGAAACCCACCCCAAATTTTCACAAGCCACTAGTTGTAAAATACTTTTTAACCCAACCCCCACCAAAGCCTTCAATAGTTACCATCGACCTTGAAAAACAATCAAAAAACCACTGTCATCAACTCAACAACCCTCTCCAGCAGCCCTACTTGTCCATTGCAGGCCGCAACCACATAACCGACTTCCAACTTGAATCAACCAAGACTTATTCTTCCACCTACGAATCAACAACCAAGACTTATTTTTCCATCAAAGCGTCAACCAAGACTTACTCTTCCACCTTTGAATCAACAACCACCATCAACCCCAATCCTGCCGATTGAAATATTGTACTGCCATCAAGTCAACCTCACTATTGCTGGCCAAGAATCACAGTACTGTCGACTTGAATGTAAACAATGCCACCATATTTCCACCACAAAGTCAACCACGAGAGATTTATAGAGTCAACACCTAAGCCCATTGACTTACTTGCCCCTTGATTGATCATGTGTGCAACGTAAACAAAAATCCTCTAAAATTAACAACCCATTTGTTTGAACTTGTGATCCAACCCAAATCAGGTTAGCATAACCCAACCCATAAAAAAAAAAAGGGAAAAGAAGAAGAAGAAGAAGAGGTCGTACCCAGTGCACCAAGCTACCAAGGCTTAACCTCTTAGCATAAGCCAACCCATCTTAGGTCAAAATTTTCTTCCTCTCTTGTGGAATCAATTTACCATCAGAATATAAAACAGTTATCATACACCATTGACTTATAGCCTGATTTCATTAGTTGATATTTCAAGCTGATGACTTTGATTAGTCACTTATGGAACAAACCCTAGAAACCATATCAAAAGCCATCCAAGAAATATTTATAGAGGGAGCTTGAATCAATATTTGATTAGACAAAGTAGTGATTTCCTTCAAAAGGATATTTTGTGAAAAACCATGTCTCGCTCCCACATAAGGAAGTGATAACATTGACATTGAGGGCTTGCTATCTTCCAAGCAAAACTGTCAGGCCCATTTTAATAGGTACCCAGGTCTGGGGCACACCGGCACAGTTTAGAATATCCAAATCATGTCAACCCTCAGAAACCTAAAGACTGAGGAATGGATAATAGTGAACATTGAGATACCTAAGGTGAGTGAAATTAAGCGTGCATTATCACAACCTAAAGAAGCAACAAAAGAAAAGGAGTAAAAAACATTATGTCTGAAAAGGGTGTCAAACAAGGTTCCATTCTACCTGCAGCCCAATGTGCACCCAATAGTTTTGTCAATAGATTTATCGACTCGCATGCGTCCATGTGAAGTGCTAGGTTACAAACCTATTTGTTGCACATTTCTTTATATGAATTTTTTTGGTCAATGTTAAAACAAGTTTCTGCGCACATAATCATTCACATTGATGCCTCCCCAATTACTGACCTTCAATATGAGCAATTCATTTTTCTTCCTTTGGGGGACCAATCTTTGAGCCATTTTTTATGTGCTCCTAAAAGTCTCATATGGTAGTGTATCTTTGCAGGTTCACACTAATTCACACTCCAAGTTGGAACAAGGAAAGGTCTAAAATAATGCATGATGCATTGATGCTCTGCCTCAAGTTTACCCCAAATCCTTTTTTTATTTTTTTTTATTTTTTTGGGGGGGGGGGGGGGGGGAGGAGATGTCTGGGTATTTTTAACCCATGATTTCAGCCCACAAACCATAAATTTAATCATGTGTGTGTGTGTGTGTGTGTGTGTGTGTGTGTGTGTGTGTGCACACGTGTGTGTGTTTCTTTCAGAAGATGAGTTCAATATTTTCAAGTTCTTGAAGAAACCCAAAACAAACAAACCTGAGCCCATGCATCCTACAGGATAGCCTATATCTTTCGGGCAACACTCAGTTTATCCCAAGTTCACTCCACACATGCAATAAGGCCAGGAAAGAGGGCTCAGACAAGTATCAATTCTGTCAAGTTGTTGAAGAATGCTTTGGAGGTTTTTGAGAGTTTATCTGGTTTAGGCCAATCCCTCCAAGAGTGAGATCTATTGTGCTTCTATTCAAGATGAAGTGAAGGATCAAGGACCAGATTTTGGACTCTTTAAGGTTTAAGGAGGGTAAACTCCCAAACCTCTGATTTTTGGTAAACTTAATGCAAAGGATTGCAAGCCTCTTATTGACAAAGTGGTGTTCAGGATCAATCCTTGGATCACAAAGAGGATTAAGATCCCTTGGAGTTCTTAGGGTAACTCTTACCTTTTTTTTTTAATAAGTAATAAAAATTTTATTGAGATCCCAAGAAAAAGTGACTCCCAAAGTATACAACAGGAAGTATACGAATGGGGACATAGGGTAACTCTACCATAGAATCCCTAAAATCCTATGCATCCATTTTGAAATGCGTGGATTGAATTTTGCCACGTCATCAACAATTTAAATGGATACTAACATATTATTTGATACTCATAACCCTTTTTTATTAATTTTTTACTTATCAAAAACAATTAAATAGATACCAAATTGCGGTAATTAACCTTTAACTTAAATGTCGATGATATGGTAAAATCCAATCCACTCATTTTAAAACGGATGTATAGGATTTTATGAATTCTATGGTAGAATTACCCTAAGAAAACTAGAAGATTCTGATCCCCACAAAGAAGCTATCCTTTGCAGGATGACAACAGTTAATACCATCTATTCTGTTTAGGATTCAAGTTTTTTGGACTAGTGCCTTTGACCTCCCAAAAATAGTAGTTAAGGAGATAGTACAAAAGCTTTGTTATTTCCTTTAGAAAGGTGTAGATTGGGTAGTTTCCAACTAGAATGCACGGACACTTCATTTCAGGTGCCATACCCATGTCGTATTCGTGTCGTAACGGTGTCCTATCTGCCGTATCATGTTATAATTTTTTAAAAATTAATTGTGTTGCTGTATTGTACCCGTACCTATACCTGTGTTTGTGCATCCTAGGTTTCTAGGGCCAAAGTGGCTTTGGAGTGCCTTGTGTTGCCCTAAGAAAGGGAGGGGTGGGGGCTTTGTTTGAAATGCGTGGAAAATTGGAATAAGGGTAATATTATGAAACATATTTGGAACTTGCTCGCACAAGCTGGTTCCATCTAGGTTGCTTGGGTGAAATTGCATTTATTGAAGGATCAAAGCTTTTGGAGTATCAAAATTCCTAAGAATTTCTCTTGGTGTAAACATTTCTAAAGTTTTAAGTTGGAAATGGTGTAAACATTTCAGCATGGCATGATAATTGGCATCTAGAGGGTACTCTTTTTTTTTTTTTTTTGATAAGTAATAAGTTTTATTGATATCAAAAAAGGAACACCCTAGTACACAGGGAGTGTACAGGGGGTCAACAAATCAAGTACAAAAATTACAAGAATCAAGGAAGTCAATAAAAGAAGGGAATGATTGGTTTTGCATAGCAACCAACCAATCCAATAAAGTCCTAAAGAAAAGTAAATTGAGGTCTGGTATGGATCTCTCAATATTCTCAAAACACCTACTATTTCTCTCCCTCCAAAGACACCATATTAAGCAATGGGGAACAATTAACCAAATATAACCATTTCGATGACGACCAAAACTGCCTTGCCAACACGCTAGGAGCCCCAAAATGGATTGCGGCATAACCCAGCTTACTCCAAATAAACCCAAAATTATAGACCACAGATCCATAGCAACCGGACAATGAAGAAAGAGACGGTCAACTGATTCACCATTACACTTGCACATGTAACACCAATCCAATATCCAAACCTTCCCTTTTCGTAAATTATCAATCGTCAAACTTTTCCCTAAAGCAACAGTCCAAACAAAGAAATCTATTTGAGAAGGAATCTTCTGTTTCCATATACTTTTCCAAGGAAAACGGTAGTCAGTAGAGCCCACTAAAATTCTGTAATAATCATTAACCTTAAACCCCTTATCTCTGCTAGGTTTCCAACACATCTTATCCTCACCAAACCCCCTTATTGAAGAACCATATATGGTATTCATGAAACCTAACATAGCCTCTAATTCCCGAGCATGCACACCCCTAAAGAAACTGACATCCCAAAAGAGGACGTCGTTGGTGGACTTCATAAGCACAGCCACACTAGCCTCCTTATCCCTGCAAAATCTATAAACAAGTCAGGATAACTAACTGCAAGGGATGTCTCACCACACCAACGGTCTTGCCAAAACTTCACCCTAGACCCGTCACCAATATCATACAGAATATGGTGTGAAAAAAAAGGCCATCCCCGACTAATATTTTTCCATAAACCAACACCATATGGACCATTAACAGATCTGGTACGCCAGCCCCCCCATACACATCCATATTTCACCTCTATCACTTGCCTCCAAAGGGCATCCTTCTCAATCCCAAATCTCCATAGCCACTTCCCACTTCCCAAGCAAAGAGGGTACTTCATTTCTCAAGTATGGTTACAGGGTGATACATGATGATGTGAGTTTTTTCAATGACAAGTTTTCAAGTGTTCTAAATGATTGAAATTGGATGTGGAAGCCAGCCACATCAAAAGCATTAGTTTCAATCCAAAGCAAACTTCCTCTGTTTTAGGTTGGGAACTGATAAAATCGTATGGGTAACTTGCAGAGTAAAGACTTTTTTTTTAGTGTTGTGGTCTTGTAAGTCTGCTTGTTTCTTTGTAGCTTATTTTGGTGTGCAACAAATCCCCAGTCATAACTCATAACCACTTTCAGGACCCCAAATTCTAAATGTTACTAAAACTTTAACCTTGAAAAAGAAACAGTCCAAAAACAAGAAAAACCATTCCCTCCAACACGCTTTCAGATGTAAACACTGAATTTGACATGCTCAAACAAAGGTCTCACAATTCAACTTACAACTAAGCAAATATCGCAGAGTTCACAAAATTCATGTTAAAAAGTTCAGAAACACAGATAGCAAAGAACAAATGCACAGTCACTGTTCAGAAAACAATGCATCAAACCACAAAAACCAGTAATAAGCACTCAAAATTTCAAAAAACAAACGCGAATTATTGAGCTCCTAACCTGGACTTCAGCTCCGCCAAGCGACTGCGAAGTAGAATTCACCGCCAAAACTGTCAGATCAACACCACAATTGATTCAGCTCCACCACAATTCCATCAAAACCAAAAAATCAACCAAAAAAAATAAAAATAAGGCCTACCAGCACAGTGATCGTTCAGTGATGACTGAAGCGATGAAGAAGACGGCGCTAGGGTTTCGAATTGAGAATCTCCCAACTTAGGTTCACCGAGCGGTGCTGAGCTCTGTAACTCACTGAGTTCCAACTCACCGAGTGGCTCTCCCTCTCGTTCATCCTCTTCATCCTCCTCCTCTGATTCTTCAACTTCTTCCTCTTCTGGATCTTCTTCGTACTCTTCTTCTTCTTCTTCTTCTTCTACTACTACTTCATGTGACTTCGAATTCTCTACTCGAAGAGCTTCGAAGCTCTCGTTCCCAGCCATAACCGACTCAAGAGAAAGAAGTAAAGTTCCGTACAATCCGAGCACTTTTTTTATCTATTTCACACTGTCCGAAACCTCCGAAACCGTCACCGAATTTCCGAAACGTGCTTCGGATTCTGTGTCTCTAAGCGGCATAGATTAGGAGAGAGAGAGAGAGTTTTTCTAGAGAGAGAGAGTGAGAGCGAGAGAGTGTGTGAGATTTTTATTTTTATTTTTATTTTTTGTGTTTTTGGAAGTAATCAATGCTTTAAAGCGAAGAGACTAGAGAGGTGTTGTGTGTGTGTGTGTGTGTGTGTGTGTGTGTGTGTGAGGGTATATATGTCCTTGACTGAAATTGACTCTCTCTCTCTCAGGTGTGTTTCTGTGGAGGGGTTTAACGGCCGCCGTTTATTTCTCCGTTACGTCAGGTGCGGGAATCGCCGTTGGTTTTGTTGACTTTGACGGTTTCCTTTAACGGAGGAAAATAATACTGGTTCTTTTGACTGGGACATAGTGAGTGAGCATTTGTTTAATCTGTTATTATGGCATATATGGAACTGTGTAGTTTAGTGGATTGAGTTTTTGGGGTGATTGAAGAGAAGAGTGTAATTAAAGCTTAGAAAAGGTGGTGCTTGTACTAGCTCGTGTCTGCAATGTTTGGGATCATGGCACATGGAGAAACTCAGAAAGTGACACCAATTTGGGGACCAGCTATTGATGCTTGGGACATTTTGGTGATGATTTTCAAACTGATAAAAAAAATATAAAAATTTGGTGCTCTTTTTGTTTCATGGAAGTACAAGTGGCAAGAGGTTTGGTCAATCAGGTTGGGAATCGAGTTAGGTTGACTTGTATTTTTTCGCATGATTTTTGTATTAAAAAAAATGTATTTGTTAATTGGTAAGTTATGCAACAAATTATTTGGTGTGAAATGTATTATTTTAAATTCACCACCTACATTAAGAAAAAGCTTAGCTCAACAAATTGGTATTTTTTCAATAATTTTAAAATTATACAATATCAACATACCATAATAGAGAACAAAATTACTAACTAAAACATTTATAACCAAAACAAAATAGCACAAACACAAAAGAGTCTAATCCACAATTTGAAAATCTAATTAAAACAAACACACAAGTTTTACTTCTACACAATATCAACATACCAAAATAGAGAACAAAATTACAAATGCTTTATTAGATAGCAAAACACAAGTTTTATCTTTTATTTTGAAAAGTTATTTATTTTTTTGGATATGAACTGATAAAAAAAATAAACTTAAATATTCATAATTTATGTCAATTTCATTTAAATGCTACTGTGTTCATTGCTGCTGCAATGACCATCATTGCGCTGGATTCAAGTTCAGACACAAGGAAATATATCACATTATCACCACTAGCAAATACATCATGGGCTTTATATGGGACATTTTGGGATCTGCTCTCCATGGACTCATTTTTGCTCTTTCAGAGCTAGTTTTGTGAAATTATTAGGCAGAAGGCCCCCCATGTTGTGTTAGAGCAACAACTCATGGTTACTATGTTTGCCTTTGTCTTTACTCTTTATCTCCATTGGGGTTATTGTGAGTGGAGATTTTCAAGGGATGAAATCTGAGGCTAAAAGTTTCAAGGGTGGTCTTATCTCCTTCTTCTCATCTGGAGTGCAATCACTTTTCAGCTGGGGGTACTGGGAGCTATTTAAATATGACTTTTTAAATAAATAAAAATAATAATATTACCTAAACTCTATTTTCACTCTATTTTCTTGTTTTAGATACAAAATTACTAATTAATATGAACCACGTAGAATATTTTTTTGAGAAAGTTTATAAACACAAAAAATTTGACAAAACTTTTCACACTTGTTGATGTGACAAATTAATAATGATAAGTAAAAAATTATATTTGTAGTGGACCTAGATGAGAACTAGTAAAAATTTGTCAACTCAACTGTTGTGAAATTTTTTGTATATTGTTTTTTTTTTAGAAGTTCTACATTTTCAATATTTTTACAACAAATCCTAAGTGTTAAATTGTTACTGATTCTAATTTGAGTCCACTACTTAAATTACTTTTTTTGTCCACCAATAGCAACCGGTAACAGCCTACCACTTAGAATTTCTTGTGGAAAATGTTATGGACGTAGCATTTCTTACTCTCTTTTTTCTTATACTTCATTTGATAAAATAATATTATTTGGCTAATATTTGGGCTTAATTAATACTATTATAATTAAATAAATAAACCTATTGATTAAAATTTAGAAACCTTTTTCTACTTGGGGGCTTTCGGAGATTGGGGACTTTAAGGGTGTGTTTGTTTGAAGGTGAAAAATGGTGGATGTAAAACTTTGGAGAGAAAATAATAAGAAAAACTTTTTTGGAGTGTGTTTGATTGGGTAAAGATGAATGAAAATAAATAGTGGGGCCCATGAGTTTTCTCCCCAGGCTCACCAAAATCTTTTCTTCTTTATTTTTTCTTGGGATTAACGTTGCCTCTTTTTCTTTTCTTTTTTTTCTAATCTTTTTTTTTTCTTTGATTTTCTAGGGCTTGGGCGTGATAGTTTTTTTGTTTTTTTTTTTTTTTTGTGCTAGATGTGATTTTTTTGGGACATGATTTTTATTTTTATAATAAATTTGGGTTATTGCTCTTTTTTTGTGTGGTTATTTGTCACTTTTTTTGTTTTAATTGGGCATCGTTCTTTAATAAGGATATATAAATAAATTTATTCAAACTCATTTTTTTCATCTCTTCACTTTTCCACTCTCAACCAAACAAAAAGGAGAGAAAATAAAATCTTTTCTATCCTCCCACTTTTCCACCTCTCCAACCAAACGAACCCTAAGAGACAACCTCAGTTGCCTATTCTGTAGAACCGGCTTCAAAATCCTCTCTCTGGAGGTAACCTTTTGGTGTTTTGGGCCTTTTGGCTCATATATTGTAAGCAAGGAATCCTCCTAACAATTGGTTCTCAAGTTTCAAGTGGAAACATTTTTCTTCTCATATATAATATCACCATTATGTATGTAACTATATATGTATCATATATTCATATATATATATATATATATTTTTTTTTTTAGAAACCATATATTCATATATAGATGAGTGTGTTTGTGTAAATATTGATGTTTGTGTCCATGTATACATACGTGTATGTGTGTGTTTATATATGGATTTGTGTACACATGTATATATGAGGATATCTTAGCCATTTTACATAAACCTCTCTAAAACTCTTTTTTTTTTTGAGAGATTTTTAACCTATGGGGTTCGCTATTGGTGATAACTCTTTATCATCAGACCAAAACTCCTTTCCTGTAGCATGTAAAATAGATTTGATCCTAAAGTTATTGAAGATTTCTAAAGAATTATGATCTAGAAAAATAAAATAAAATAGAGGATCTTTCAAAAAAAAAAAAAGAGAAATTTTTTTAGTATGATTTTTTTTTTTTGGTTGGGAAAAAGGTTAGACATATACTATTAATAAAATAAGTTACATGGTAACATGAGAAACTACAGAGTACAGACTGTATGTTGGAGTATTTTTATAAAATGTATTATAATTTATTTTAAATATCAATTAAATACCTATTTAAGTGAAAATATGAAATCAGTTTTACAACTTTTACTCTCACTGATGGCATATCCAATTCAAATCTTATCTAAGTAATAATAGTTTTAATATGCATCAGTTACCACTGTACACCCTTAGTGCAATGGTCACTCCACAAGTATAAGTACTTGTGGGGTGTGAAAGGTAAAGGCCGGGGTTCAAGTCTCCTAAAGAAGTTTTACACATATACACTTAGATTAGGTTAGAATAGAATTTCTATCTTGTATAAAAAAAAAAAAAAATGCATCAGCTATCTTTTTATTAGCTTCATAACCTTCATTCTCTTTTTAATAGTTAATTCTTAATAGCCTCCTCTCATATAACGCATAGTTTAATTGTTTTTGACCAAAAACTTAAATGGTTTAGTGCAGAAACTTTCCAAAACATAAAACTGATAGCTATGTGTTTTTTTTTTTTTTTTTAAGGGGGAACAGTACAAACTTTATTAAGATAAATAGGCTAAATTAGCCTGAAATACATAGAAAAATTGTGGTGGAACATCCTCCATCCACACTACAAAATCTAGAATATCAATAACATATCTTGCTAGATTATGAGCACAACGTTACCTTCTCTCTTAGTATGAGAGTAAAATAATTTATTAAACTTTGAGAAAGTTCCTTCACATCGTCAACCAGCAACCCGAAGGATGCCAAAGAATTATTCTCGTCAGCCAATGCCTATATTAATACCAAAGAGTCACCTTCAAGAATGGCTCTTGAAACTCCAATTTCCCTTGCAAATGAGAGTGCTTTAGCTGCTGCCAGTGCTTCCACTTCCTCAACGCGGTATGCCTGAGGCAGGTACAAATGGTAGTCAAAGTTTAAATTCAATTGATATATGAGAATGCTCCTCTGACTTATAAGATTTTTATCTATCTCTCTCACTTTGATAGCAAATTTTTACTCTATTCTCAACCATCCGGTTATATATTATTTTAATTTTACGAATCAAATAAGATACTACTATTTTATGCACTAAACTATTATGGGTTTAAAAAAGTACTACACCAAAAAACTAAATAAACATGTATCGTCTCAAGAGAGCAACATGGTCTGCACCTAAATTTCGCTACTTTAAACTCATGAAATTAACAGTAATTTATTTATATTATTATGAGATGATTTTGAAGCAAGGTAATATCTCAACTTGTTCTCTAATTTTATGGTAAATACAATTTTAGTGAAATATGATTATATAAATTATTATTCTTCTAAATTATGAATTGTAATTTACATATTAATTTATGTTTATAGGAACAACAGTTCCTCCAACCAAACACCAAAACATATTCATCCTTGTAATTGTAAGTCATAGGACTCAGCCTGAGTCTAATGTTCCTGTACCTCAGATCTATCAAAATCATGACATGTGGCCAAAAGTGCAGATTAAACTAAATGGATAACAGCATGATTCATGAAACATAGGCAATAAAGAGACCACAGGTTGCACCAGATGACCATATTCCTTAAAGGGAAATGCTAACGGATGTCCTTAGAGTACTGGTTAACAATTCATTTAAAGAAATTTTTTATGGGAAAAAAAAGCAATTAATGTATTAACAACTTTTTTCATTTCCCATAAAAATGGTGTAAAAAATTTACTAAAATGGATTATTAACCATTGCCCTAAGGACACTCGTTAACATGACCCTTCATTAGGAGATATCGCCTCCTCCTATAGCTGTTGCTGCGCTAGTGTATAGCTCCCTTACTGCATCACATGAGTTTTGCCTTGTAGAGGTATCCCATGTTGGTAGGCAGGGCAATAGGCCCGCACACTTATTAGAAAAACATGCCCTTGGCACTGAAGATTTCTCTGTATGGATTGAAGAGACTCCTTGCTTTATTGAGCAAGCTCCATTTCAATTAGTTATAAAATTCTGCATTTTACAATCAAAAAAAAAAAAATGACCCTTCATTAAAATATGACTGAGCAGTCTGCAGAACTAACACATGTAATATGACTGTACAAGTGTACAGGCCAAACATCATTTTAGAAAATTGCAACAAACTCATCAATTTTTTTGGTATAATCTAACTTGTTGTAATAAGTTTCCTCAATTAAGAAAAAAAAGTCCTAAACAACCATTGAAGTAGGTTCCAAAAGATACAAAAAAAAAAAAAAAAAAAAGAGTCATTATAAGATTTCTTTAAGCATACCAAATTTCCAATCGTCACGCCTCCACAATCTATGACAATTTAAATGGGCTTGATGCTGTAAATGGCAAAACGAATAGGGTGGACGCATTAGCTAAACCTTTTTTGGGGTAAAGCTGCGTGCATTACCTACCCACTTGCGTTCGGTTACAATATTTGACCAACACGTATGGTACTTAAATATGTGGTATTCTTGCTCTCTCCGTCTCTCATCATGATTTAGATTAGGTCCCGAGACTTCTTTTATTAATTAAAATTCCATCTTTACGAAATTGTTTCAATCTCTAGCTTCTTTCCATCTCATTCTTTTTATTTCTATTATTTTGGGCAATAATGGAATATGGAAAACTGAAAACCATTAATTAAAGTATACTTTTCACTTAGAATTTGTTCATAAATCAATTTGTTGGCATCCATTGAACAAGGGAATATAGAGAGAAAGTTTTCGATTAGAATGAAAAAAAGTAACCATCGGAAAATTAAATTAGATTACCTAAGTGAAACACAAAGTTTTACCAATAGTTTTTTTTTTTTTGGGTTTATTTTTATCCTAGCATGTTACCGTTTTGAATAACAATAATGAACAAAGGTTTCAAATCGAAACTTCAGATAACAAGATTAGAAATGAAAATCCTAATTTTAAAATATAAACTCCAAAACTTTTATATAAAATTCTCTATACTCGTGGGTTTTAGTTAACTTAATCAGTAAAATTTCTTATCCTTAAATAAGAGATTTGTGGTTCAAATCTTGTCTATATTAAAAATTAATTAGTATCTTAGCCTGATAATTATGAGCAATCATCATAGAGCCTGACATAAGTTAAAAATTATATTCTATCTAAAAAAATATATTTTACTTTGTTTTAAAAATATGTATTATAGGTCATAATTGAATAATTATTAATTTTTGCACACTCATTAACTGAGAAAATGAATAGTTAAAGTATCTGGTTGGGGGTGGGGGATTTAGTTTTCACCCAAATTTGAGAGGAAATGGGCTTATATGGAAAATTATTGTCCCTCTCCCTCCCTCCACATTGATATTCTTTTTTCAATGTTTAGTTTTTTTGTTTACTCAAAAAAAAAAATGTTTAATTTTTTTCTCTTTTAAACATTAGGTTTTTTAAAAAAAACTAAATTTATATATATATATATATATATATATATATATATATATATATATAATAAAAGCATGACATGAGAATAAATTTATACCACAATTTGTTATCTCTTACTTTTCTTTCCAACCAAATAAAAAATTTTCTATTCGCCAGTTTTCATTCCTACTTATCCATTCCAACAAAACGAAGCGTTCGTGTAAAAACCTACCCAACTCTGAATTTGGATCTGACGGACGGTGCGAATGATCTAAACTAAACCACACACATTAAAAAACAAAAAATCAATACTAAAAAAACAAAAAAAATACTTTTTTATATAGAAGTCGAGAATTGCATGGCGCCCGTGTGAAACTGGAAACCCTATTTTTTTTTAAATAATTGTGAAAATTGCAACAAAAAACTCAGTCTGGTCTTCATCTCTCTCTTCTGTATCTTTATATATATATATATATATATGATACATTTGTAGTTTGTCATAATGCAACCTCTGCTCGAACAAGGTAACTTTATTTCCTACACTTTTAAACTAAATCTTTTTTTTTTTTCCTTTTGCCAATTGTTGTTGAAACAATCTTACTCTTGTCTTCTTTCTTGTTGGGTTCAGGGTAGTTCATGATTTTGATTAGGAATTATATGTTTTTTTTTAGTAAATTACAGGTGGGGTTTGACTGTTTGGTTGCTGGGAAATTGTAGGAAAGGAAGTGAGAATGAAAGTTCTGAAATTTACTTATCAGTATCTAGTGCTTGAGAAAAAAAAAAAAGAAGCTCCACTGAAGTGGGCCTGTAGTTTGAGAAAACGGAAGCTCCACTAAAGTGGGCCTATAAAGACAATTTTGTTGAATTTACATTTCCTTTTCTTTTCCATAGTTTTCTCAGTAACCAATCAAAAGGGTATAGTTTTCTTGGAGCTTTATGCATCTATGTTAGTGAAATTATTGGATCTGGTAATTCTAGATAATGTTGAACCCAATGCACAAAACTCCAACTTCTACAGGTCTGGGAGAGGTGACTGGTAAGTAGCCTTTCCCCCCAAATTATTTTTTTAGTAATTCTAGAAAAACTAAAACCTCATGATTATTTGGGGTATTTGGGGTTTTTGGAAGTGCTGTGAATAATTTTCTTTTTGGGTTATTTGTGGATAATTTCATAAGTATGTGAATGATTGAGTTGAGTTCTGGTTATATTCAATGGAAGCATTTTTATTTTGGTAGTTCTGGAGAGGCAAATTAGGAGGAGAATATCTATTTTGCTGTATGGACTCTGAAACTTTCTTTCTTGTACAGAACAATATATGCAGATGGTGATGTTCCCTAATTTTGCAATCAAATTTTTCATTTGGTCATTGAAATCTTTTAATGGAACATATGAAACCAGATTGGCAAAAGGTTTTTTTATTTGGCAATAAGGGTTTGCTGAGATGAATTGTCTCTGGATCTTTAGTTTGACCCAGAGAAGGGCTAAAGAAAATTTGTGGTCATCAAATTGTATACTATGTACTATCCTTGTGACTGCCACTCACTAACAATTAGGGTAGGAATTCACTTACCTTCGAGTAGGGAGCCCTGAATACCGCTTCTGATGTATGCAGGGCTCCCTACTAGATCAAGTTTCTTAGGTGAAATTTATGCAGCACATTAGAGTCAGTGCAAAAAATTAGACGTGCCAAAACTTCTATTGCTTTCTGGGTTGAGCTCAATCTTTTTTAACAAAGAAAAAGAAAAGAAACAACAGCCCTCTCCCCTCTCCCCAAAAATAAAAGAGAGGGAAAAAAACCCAAAATCATCATTTCATTATAGATATATTATGGTTCTTTTGTTCAAAAGCAACAAAACAATGATGTTTCAGTTTGATATTACTCAAATGTCATAATTATTGATATGCATCAGGTGATAGAATGGAGGAGGCATCACCAGAGCCTTCTGTTTCATTCTGGAGCCAAATTTCCACCTTTAAGACCAGGGCTTGGGAAGCATATAAAAGGAAGTCTACCTCACATTGGGTTCTTCTATTTCTAAGTAGTGCAGCAATGCTTGTGGCATTCCCTGCTTCTAGTATTCTTTCTCGGCTATATTATTCCAATGGTGGTACAAGCGAGTGGATCGTTTCATGGGTGGCAGTTGCAGGGTGGCCTCTAACTGCTTTGATGTTATTTCCTACATACTTCTTTTCTAAAACCCTTCCTACCCCTCTGAACTTGAAACTCATTCTTTCCTATATTGTGCTGGGTTTCTTAAGTGCTGCTGACAATCTCATGTATGCATATGCATATGCTTACCTGCCAGCATCTACCGCTGCTCTTCTAGCATCATCATCCCTTGTGTTTTCTGCACTATTTGGATATCTTCTCGTGAAGAACAAACTGAATGCTTCAATAATAAATGCTGTTGTGTTCATTACTGCTGCAATGACCATCATCGCATTGGATTCGAGTTCAGACACATATGGAAATATCACTACTAGCCAATACATTATGGGCTTTATATGGGACATTTTGGGATCTGCTCTCCATGGACTCATTTTTGCTCTTTCAGAGCTAGTTTTTGTGAAGTTATTAGGCAGAAGGTCCTTCCATGTTGTGTTGGAGCAACAACTCATGGTTTCTCTGTTTGCCTTTGTCTTTACCACTATAGGGGTTATTGTGAGTGGAGATTTTCAAGGGATGAAATCTGAGGCTAAAAGTTTCAAGGGTGGCTCAACTTCTTATATCCTTGTTCTCATCTGGAGTGCAATCACTTTTCAGCTGGGGGTACTGGGAGCTACTGCTGTGCTATTTTTGGCATCCACTGTGCTTGCTGGTGTTCTCAATGCAATAAGGGTACCCCTTACAAGCATTGCAGCTGTTATACTGTTACATGACTCCATGAGCAGTTTCAAAATCCTCTCTCTGGTGGTAACCTTTTGGGGTTTTGGCTCATATATTTATGGCAGTTCTTCTTTAAGCAAAGAATCCTCCTAACAGTTGGCTCTCAATTTTCTGGTGGAAACATTTTCTCTTCTCAGTTGAACGTATGTTTTGGCATTACATTTTCTCCTTTGTGAGGATAATAAGGGTTCAAATCCTTCCTCTCCACTTATGGTAATGATTGAATTATTTAAATATTTATATGTGTGTGTGTGTGTGTGTGTGTTGTAGTTCATTTATTATGGTATTGTCAAACTGCTATAGTGCTGATTAAAAAAAAAAACACTGCTGCAGTGCTCAATTTGTACAAAGTTACAAACATAGAATTAAGTGTAATTCATTTTTCAGAAATGTACAAGTACTTTTAGTTAGTTTCTTTGCGAAATTGTATTATTTAAACTGTATGAAGAGGAGGGATTTGTGGATTGTATTATCGATTCAAATAATTGTCTCATAAAACTTCTCAGCAATGGTATCATGGTTGTCATAGAAGAATGTTGTTTACGTAAGAAACCAAGTATCAGATTGAATGATGTCAAGAATGCCAGTGAGGAAATTACCATTTACATGAGAATTACAGAAATAATAAGAGTTTAATAGAAACAACACATTAATATCAAAGGCTACAATAAGATTAGCTTGAGAATGTGCACATATCTACGAATGGAATCAGAAGTCTAAAACATTTAAGAATTGTTTAAAGAATACCGTGGAGAATATTCAGCAGATTTAAGCTTGTGCTATTGGGGATTGAAGTCAGAGGCTGTTGAGGATGGAAGTCGGGAATCCAATGTAATATTTTTTTGATGAAATCCAATGTAATATTGTTTTAGGAACTTGAGATGAAAATCATAACATATCAAGAACAAAAAAGACAGAAGTATAAGAAATGAGTAAATATTAGAAGCTACTTGAGCGCCGTGATGTAGAGCTTTCTTCTTTCACATTTATGATGGATATCACTAATTAAATTCATAGTATGATCCACCATAAATGTAAGAAAAGGAGCACAACGTAACTGTGTCCCTTAATAATTTTTCCTAAGGCCTTGTTTGTTTGGGGGATGGAAAATTTGGGGATAGAAAATGGTGGGGATGGAAAAGTGGAGAGATAAAAAAGATTTAGTTTTTCTTTGTGTGTGTTTGGTTGGTGGGTGGAAAATTCGAAGCATGAAAAACTTGTTTGGTTAAGAAGAAAAATGAGAGGATTGAAAATGATGTTTGAATAAATTTTGCTATAATGCTCCTATTACATTAAAAAAATATATTAATAATTTATGAGGGAGAAAAAACTGAACATTAATATTAAAAAAAAGAAAAAAAAGAAAAAAGAAATTAATGTGGAGGGAGGAGAGGGGCAGATAAGTAAATTCTCATCTAACCCTTCTTCCTCTCTCATTTTCTTTCCTATTTGGAGAGAAAACAAAACACCCCAAAATGATAGGCTCTGGAGAAAACAAAACACTCTAGCAAAATCACCTGCCAATCAAACAACTCCACTATTTAAAATATCCCCCATTTTTTTTTCTCCCCTTTTCCATCCCCAAAATCACTCCAATCAAACTGGGCCAACTTTGAGTTGGCATGACCACAAGATACAGTACACTCGATTAGAATCTCCTCCCACTCAATGCCTAGAGTACTAATAAAATTCATTGAAAAAAGGGCACTACTCATTAAAAAAAAAACAAAAATTGACTTGATCTTGTCAACAAGTGCCCTAAGGCACAAGTTAAAGAAGTACTAATAAGTTCTAATTATGGGCTTTACTTCACTCCTTTCACCCAAAAAAAAAAAAAAAAAAAACTAATTAATGTAATTCTTTGACTTGTACGGACAAATTTATTTGGAAAAGGCTTCTAGAGAAACCTTTCAAACTCCTCCTATATATTTTTATTAAATTTGAATTCTAAAAATCTAATTGTTAGATTGAATGTTCTTATTATATTCTCTGTATTTGCAAAATTTCAAGAAGATTAAAAATGAATAGCTATATCATCAATCAAATGTTAAAATTTCAAGTTTTTATAGTCTAAAATTATGCTTAAAAGATATATTTATCGATCGAATAGTAAAGAATATCCAATTTAAATGAAATTTGACATGTGTATTAAGAATATGAAGAAAATGCAATCCAACGGTTAGATTTTCAAAACTCACATCCAATTAAAAAAAATATATGAGGAATTTGAATGATTTCTCTCCAAATTAGTTTGGAGAAAAACTTTTATTATTATGATTGTGTGTGTTTTTCTTGATATTAGTGTACAATTTTTTGTTGTTGAAAAATATCATTTAATGGAGTACTAAATGCACCAAAACTTGTGCTTTAGGGCATTTGTTAACAAAAAAGCCAACGCAATAGGAACAACATTAAGTCTAACACGGGCAGAGGTAAGTATTTTTTAGGGTTATAAATGAATCAAGCTATTCATAACAGTGATGGCGCCACATTGTATCCCTGTCTTGGAAAGCGAAAATTACATATAATATTTTTAAAAAAATTTGTTTTCACCACCCTTAAATATAATTTTGAACACTCTAAAAGAAGCCAATAATAATCCAATTCATTTTGGCCTTTTTAAACAAAAAGAAAAAAAACCCAACAACAAATCAATTAAATGAATCAAACTTAAACATGTAATCTTGTTTGGTGATAAGCTCAAACTCGGCTCGTGTTTGAAATAAAATTAAATGAAACTTGAACTATTAATACTCCGTTTGACTCAACTAGTTTACAGGCTTACAGCCCTAGTTCATCGTTTGCTTCAAAGAGACTTCCTCTGGTCTGTAGTGCTATTGCTTATTCTTGAAAAATGAACAGCTGGCTATAAAGTTTAAACTTTAAGTCTTTAACCCATAATTAAATTTGTAATTGACTAGGTTTTATGATAAATCTGTGGCTTGCTAGGTATTTTATAAATTTTGCAACAACTTTCTATAACCTTACACCACTATTTGTTTGGATTGACTTATTTGTAGATTCTCACCAAAAAAAAAAAGGAAAGAATAAGAAGATTGACTTATTTGTTGATTTGCTTAAAATGGTGTAGATCAATTATAGTTAGGTGTGCCAACAAAAAAAGACGTTGGCTTATTTGTTGGATGGAAACTTATGCAAAATAAGCTTAAAAATGACACAAGCTTAATAAAACCAACAGCAACTTCTTTTATTTATTTATTTTTTTTTTTTTATAGATATGATTGAATTTCAACATATGATGTCCGTTCCATGATGATTACTCTTTATTATCATGCCAAAACACCAAACGGTTTTTAGTATAAGTAGAATTTGAACCCTAAATTTTTTTATTCGACGATCAGAGACTTTGCCAGTTAAACTAACCAAAACCCACAATCAAAAACAACTTGAAACTTGAAAAATGCACTATTGCTAGAAAATTACAAACACAAAATTTATCTAATTTTTAGCTCAGCCCCAACCAAACGCACGGAGATGTTTAGCCTGATGGTAAGACCTAATGAATCATCGAAGAATAGACGTAGCTTGTTCAAACCTATTATTTGCAACAAAGAAAAATAAGCAAAAGGTTGTCTGAACTAGAATATAGGAGTATTCCCCAATGGGATGGGGACTACTAGCACATTTTTATTTTCATTTGGAACATAAAGTGAATTGGGGCTGAGCTAAAAATAAGCAAAAGGTTGTCCCATGGAAGTAAACCATTTGATTTTGTATTACCAGACAGCATATGAAGTGAATTCCTCGAAAGCTAGAAAAGTGATATGGTTAATACTCATCATTTTCAGTTGCCATTGACAATCTATTGGTGAAATGTGCCAAAGTTTTACAAAGGCAAAATAGTATCACACCTGACACCCCATTTTCCTGTAAGGTTCAGGTGGTCTTCATTAGGAAATGAGTCAAGTTATTGGAAGAAACAAACTGAAATTGAAATCAAAGCCAGCTTAATAAAAAAAGCATGCAACCATTCACAGCAAACTCATACCTAAACAAGGTGGTGAACTGCACTGTCTCTATAAAGGTAGAGAAACTCTTTGTTCTGAACACAGAGCCATATAACAAAACAAAGATCAATCAGTTGTTCCCCATCTCAATTATTAGAGAACTAGCAATTAGCAAAACTAGTAGGCTTAGCATGGCTAGCGAGTAGCGACTTTTCTATGAAGTCAGTGTATTGGACAGACTGAAGTAAAAGGTTTGACACTACTAGTAAGTCTCTGCCTTCTCTGCTAAATGTTAAGCTGAGGAATAGGATGGTTGATTCACACAACTTGACCCTTTATTGCTTAATCAGAAGACTCAGAACTCCATCTTCTAATGTGTGTATTCTCACTTTTGGTCCCAATACAATTATATTTGGCAATTCACTGCATGTGCTTGCCACCAATTTCAGAAAGACTGGGAGTCTAATTCCTTTGTCCTGATGAATTTAGACATCAGAAATTCTAATTGGCATGTCAAAATATAGCACCTACAAGGACCATGATAAGCTTTAACTCTACCAATAAAAACGGATTGAATCAACCAGTTGTCCAGAGAGATATTGCAAGAAATTTGAATTACTTTGTCCACCTTGTTAAGCTTGAGCAAATTTTAATAGACACCTATTCACCTTTATTATATGCTTGGATGGTTTCAAAATTTTGCTGAAGTATAAGCCTGCCTGAACGAACACCCTTAAGCCTAATCAATCTTCAAAAGACTAGTATATGAAAAAGGCTTAAATAACAAAGAAAGTGACATAGATAAACCTTTATGCAGATCATAGTTATCTTAAGTGATGCATTCTTGGCTTTTCCAGGCTTTACAATTCTTTGGTTCTACTGAAGAATTTTTAATGATCATCCTCACTTATACCAACCTTTCTCACTTATTGTACGAATTCACATACCAAACTTTAAAAGGATGTTGGAAAAAGTTAATGGACGGGGGTATTGGTTTATGAACCATTTTTAAAAACTTTTTATAGGAAAAAAAAAAATTTTTAAAAAAAAAAAATTTAAAATTGTATTAAAACTTTCCTCAACTAATTTAACAAATGCCCCAAAAGCACCATTAACTAAAATTGTCAATTTCTTGTCATGGAGAAGGACATGCAAGCCCAAAAATTAAAATTTCCAACTCCAGCTTCAGCAAAATTCATTGGATTACTTGTATTAATCCATGAAAACATCAACTGTCACTCTCCAAAAACTAAAATTTGCATGTGTGATGATGTCACTGAAGCCAAGCACAGCAGACGGAACTGGTCATAGCTGCCAATAAAGGTGGGAGTAAGGCAAAGCTAAGCAAAACAAAAACATGCATTTCCACGTAAAAAGACATATTACAGGCCTTAACTTGACAAACTTAAACAGAAATAAGATTTTGACACCATAATTATTACTCATATTTATATGAATTCCATCCTACTGTAAACTTAAGCACCATTCATTGAGGGAACAGCAGCCTCAGATTTTCTTTCTATTTCACCAATCATGAGGCTGACAAGATTTTAAGCACAGGCCTAAATTCTAACTTATAATATGCTGAATGCCATCTTATAAAATTTATTGCACACATACAGCAGATAAAATCCCCATATGTTTCATTAAAAAAAAAGTTTTCATTTGCCATCAGCTATAGCTACTGCTACAGCATCATGTTTAATTTTTAGGGCCAATGTCCTTAAGGGCACAGATCTGCTCCTCTCCCATTGCAGACATGACAGTCACCACAAGGTCCTTTCCATCAGCAAACCCATCTTTAATCTACACAAAGGAACGCAAAGACAAAAAATTTAGTCTATACAG
The DNA here is from genome assembly GCA_028535165.1 of Quercus tomentella. NCBI lineage: Eukaryota > Viridiplantae > Streptophyta > Magnoliopsida > Fagales > Fagaceae > Quercus > Quercus tomentella. The sequence continues at coordinate 86,806,035 of JAPQVY010000155.1, read as the reverse complement.
ACAAATGAATAAAGAATATATCAGAGACAGAGTGGTCTCCAAAGATTTTGATGCTTAAGCAAATTAGCATGGTTAATGAAAAAACATTCTCAATGACATACCTGGCTAAGCAGACTGTCATCAGTGGGAAGCCTCAGATCATCCTTGGTGTTTCCATTCTCAGTTAGAAGACTCACCTACATGACACCCAACTTAAATTGGTTGATATCACAAAATACAATCAGCAAGGGCACTACATCTTTCATTGCAAACTAAAATAATATTTAATCAGTTCAAGAACAACAAAAAACAAGTAGCCATTGGTCTCTCTCATCTTCCATTGCAAAATAAAAGAATATTAGCTGAGAACACCATAAATCAAGTAGCCATGCAAACAGAGAAACAAAGCTAAGACTCAGTTTTTCTTAAGTACATACATTGAAACTCTTAAAACAGAGAATTCTCTTCTTAATTGCCTGTTTTTTTGGTTGAGTGCCTTATGGAAAGGGAAATGGAAATGAAGCACTGTTTAGTTTGTATTAGAATCATGAATGTAAATGTCGTGCTTTAATATAATGAAACTGAGATTAACTGGCAAAAATATTTCAATATCCTAATAGTTTTGCACTCTTCCTGTAAAACTACCCTTAATCTAAAACAGCAGGCCAGCTGATACAAAGTAAATAATCTGCATCACCCAAGCCAAAACTTGTTTTTTGATAATTTGATAGTTGGGGGAGGGGGGATTTGAATCCTAGACGTCTCATTTGGAAACACTAGGATGCGGTAATTGAGCTAGACGGCTCTTAGCATCACCCAAGCCAAAACTGAAAACTCAGGTGGAAGAATCTCAATTTAAAAAGCATAGTCCTGTCTGCATACACAAGATCCATTCCCTATATAATCATTATTATCAATTGATGGTCTATTAATAAACACAGGATAGCATTGCCTGAAACCAAAAATTGGTAATAACTAACAAAAGAAAACTTACAAAACCATCTTCAGAGATATCAATCAACTGGTAGTCAGTACGATTAACATGAGGAACCTGCAAAAACAAATAATGAATCAAAAGGACCAACAACCCAATGTGCTTCAGCACAAAAGAACGCCAACATGTCAAGCAAAATTAGAAATAGGCTTTACATCACAGTTGTGGGATGAAGGAACAATATCTTCAAGCTTCTTCCCATTAAATATGTCGATTCCAACAAAGTGACACTTTGCATGTCCATGCTTTCCTGTTTTTGAAGTGGAAACTTCAACAACCTGAAAGACACCAGAGGCTTATAATTGGTGATATACTTTGAAAGTCTATATCCTAAAAGTAGACATGAACCATCACACATGTGCACATGCAAACTTTACGTCTTCAAGATGTTACTCACAATTATCCAATCTCTGACATGCAGTAGAGCTTAGCCATCTCCACTAAGCTTAAAAAATGATCACTTAACCAGAAACCCATATGCAATCCCTACTCAAGTTTTTAAGAGGTATCCCACATGATAACAACTTCAATTAACCATAAAATCTAAGCTTTTATAAACAAAACAAATAATCACATGAACCCAGATAAAAATTCACAAAATTAAAGCCAAAACAAAAGAAAAAACCTGAAAAAACAAAAACCCAACAACTAGTAAAGCACCAATAATAATAAGAACTAAAATTAACCCATCAAAGATTTGGAAAAATAATATAAACCCAGATAAAAATTCATAAAATTAAGCCCAAAAAAAAAAAGAAAAAAAAGAAAAAAGATAGACAAACCTTGCAAGGCCTGTTCTTGATGACAATATAGCCATTCTTGCGAATGGTACCAGCTTGCTGAGGGTAAGTCTTTGAGGCTCCAGCGTCAGCCTTGGACTCAAAGTGGTGCTCCTCACTGTCCGACATTTTCTAATAACCAAGCTTGCTTCTCTTCTGTCTCTGTCCCTCTGTCCCTCTCTCTCTTTCTTTTGTCCCAAGCTTTGTTTGCTTCTGAGAAATGAGAATTGAGAAGAGGCAGACTTTTGGAGGGGTCTGGCAGAGTTGAGAAGGGTCCTATTCCTACATTCTTAACTCTGGTTAATGTAAGATAAGATCTTGGCCGTTGGATCAATGTGTCACAGTTTAGCTCTCATCCAAGGAATCATATTCCATATCCTCTCTCACTACACAAGTGGTGCACAATTTGCATTTGCAATTTTCCCTTCCACTTAGGATTTTTATTTTTAAATTATAAACAATATTTTTTTATTAAAAAAAAAGTAAAGTTGCATTGTTTTAAAATTGATTTGGAAAATGTTCTGTTTTTTTTTTCCTTAAATTTGTAGTTCTTACATTGAAATAGTTTGTTAGAGCATTGACATTCAATGCTTCAAAAGTACCAAAAATGTAAAATAAATGTCCAAACAAGATCACACCAAAACCACCCACAAGGGGCCATATATTTTGCATGCCGACATGTAAATATACATGTCCACTTTAGCTCATATTAATCTTTTTTTTTCTTTTTCTTTTTTTATTCACTCCTTTCTCTCTCTCTCTCTCTCTCTCTCTTATCTACTTAAAACTCTCACTCTCTCTTCTTCTTTTCTCTCTCCTCTTCTTTTAGATTATCTTAGTGTATTGTAAAATAGAGTGTGAGATTTTGAGTCTTGAGTGAATTGTTAAGAAAAGAGCATTAGTATTAGTGGTGCTAAAAAGCTATATTGCTATTTTTAACACCATCAAATACAAATTTATGACTACATTGGTGGAGCCAAAGTAAAATTATTTGGCTTTACAGCTACAGTTTTGTAGTGAATATATTATTTTATTGTAGTGGATATATTATTTTATTATTTTATTATTTCAAAAACTAAAATAATAATCATTGATGTTGGGTATTTTGTAAAGTGAGAAGGTAAGATAGATAAAGTAGCTTTTTGTGAAACTATATTGCTAAATTTATGGCTCTACCAATGTGAATGCTTAATGTAAAACCCAAAAAAAAATTGACATTTTTTTTTTTTTGAGAATACTCTTAAATCCTTATTTGGTTGAGATAGCATTAATGACCTGGACATTTTTTGAAAATTATAAAATTTTCAGCCTCTACCCATGAAGGTTTTTTTTTTTTTTTCCTCATATTTTGAAATTAAAAACACACTTTCTTGAGTTCTCAGAGCTTTGTTTCGAGCAAACACCTTACTGAAAACCTTCCTCACTAGCACACCTCTGGTTCACTGGTGACTAGTTTCAGGTTCTTTCATGGCACTTGCCTTCATTCCATTGTTTAGGCTAATCACAAGTAAGGTAGATTCTTAATTTTTGTTGCTCTCTTTATTGTAGTTATTTGTGGCTTTGTGCTTAGATTTGAGTACATGAAAATGGGAATGTGTGTGCATTTTGTCCTCCACTCATGTTGATACCTCGTGTGAGGATGGTGTAATACCCTCCTATTATGGGATGTTGTATAAGACCACAGCAACCCTCCATTGCTATCTGCTATAATTCTTCAACACCACATAATTCACTAAGAGGCTCTACATATATGTAAAATTCAACTCCTTTTACCTGAGATGTCGATTGTCAAACATGAGTTCAATGCCTTATTCATGTATAAACAACATGGGCATACCACCTCTTGAGGACAACAGTATGTAATTGTCATGCGATTGACTGTCCAATTGCAGTATAGGTTGTAACGATTTAGAGCCATTTACAAACCTATCTAAAACAATGAAAATTTACAAGTTGTTATATAGTGACATACAAAAAAAAAAAAAAACTTGGAAAATTTTATAAATGTTGGTAATTGAGATAATTGCTAGCTGGATTTTACTGCAATACATTTGATGTCCTAGCTGGACTTTAATGTAAAGCACTTTCCAATTTTAGCCTTCTATTATGCAGACTTCTTCGGTAATAGCATTCCGCTTGTTTCAACGCATATGTTAAAACCAATCGACATGCTAAACTAAAGACTACATATATGACAGCCTTGTTGTAAAGAAGTGTCAGATAACTTTTCAATAGCAAAACTACTTATTGTATCTTTCGGCAATAATAAAAGAAAGTGGAGGACCACTTAAATACAAAAGTTCTATTACTCTTTTGTTTTATTTGTTGTGGCTACTACCTCCATTTTATATTATAACAATAAAGATTTGTATCAATTGAGCAAATTTAACACAACACAAACAATTTATATTTTTTAAGGTCAGTAAAATTCAATGTAGTTATTTGTTTAAATTCATTTTTTTAGCATAGTTTAAATTCAATTAAAGAACTTAATATATTGCATTTAAAATATTATACCTAAGTTTTACCCTTAGGTTATTAACCAATTTTAATTATAGTTTGCCAAGAACTTGATGTGTACTCGCAAATTTGCAATAGGACCATATTGATGGGTTTTGAGTTTTTTTTTTTTATATATTTTTTTTTTATGATTTGGATGGGTTTTGAGATTATATGATCAATCCTCATTAAAATTATTTTAGTATCAAAGATTTCAAACATTGAGTTATCACAAGGGTGAAGGTGTTTAGAAAGGCAATTTGCCTTTCCTCATATCATTATCTATATCATTGTTGGTAGTTGGTAGTACTCCACCACAAAAGGCGAGGGAGCAAGGCAGTGTATAAAACAAGAAGTCAGACCCAAACTAATGCATTCCAGTTCCAAAATTAGCACAAGTCCAATACATATAAGATGAAAAAAAAAAATGGTGATGCAAAAGCCCAATTTGTTCATCTTTTCTTCCTTTCTTTTTCCAAAACGTGTTATTCTGAAGCTTATGCCCGAAGATAGTTATATCATAAACGCCCAATTTTAATGGCTCACACTTTCTCTTCTCTAAAAAGATGCTTAGTGGGGCAAATTGGATAAGCATCTGATGCTCAAGGAAAAGCCTATTGGGTCCATCGGAATGTATTCTTTTAGGGGACAATTTTTCCAACCCATCTTAATCAAAGCATGTCATAGAACTTAATTTTCTTGTATTCACATCCTTTATCTATTGGAAGGAGATACATTTTTATGCCATAACAAAATAGCTCAAGATGGTTGTAAAATTTGCTGGCACTATACAAATTTGCACTTAATGTTTAATCAAATGACTATGTTATAGATAATAATAACCTAGGTAGTACAATAATAAAAATGAAAAACAGAGGTTTGTGGTGGGGGGGGGGGGATGGAAACAAAGATCAAAGAAAGACGGTGAGAGACCGAATTGGAATAATGCAAAGGGACATCAACCTCATGAATATTGCTAATGGATCCTAGAATCATGCTGAGAAGCTCCACCCAAAAAGAAGCGTCTGCAGTTTAGCTTTGTAGCTTTGCCTCATAAGAATAATAAGTCATTTAGATTCAGTCATCGCGACATTATTGTACCACAACTACCTCGCATTACATCTAATGTGATGTGATTCTCTTCATTCTCGACATTTATTGTGTCAGAACTACCTTACATCACATCTAATGTGATGTGATTCTCTCTTCATTCAGCAGAACAAAGTTGCCTAGTTGCGCCAGACAAATTAGAGTGTCTAAGTGATATGAGTCACGATAGCTTCAAAGCATGAGATTAGTGGGACATATCCAAGCAGGAAATGGAGATCAATCTGTACCTATAAATAATCTCCCCATTTCCACATAAAGGTATGACCATAAAAAACTTACAAAAATAGCTATTACTGTATTTAACTGATGCAACACGACTTTAATCATCAAAATGTCGTCGGTGAACCTCACAGGAATAGATATTTTTACAAAAATTTGTGTTAGTGTCTGTACAGATGAGGTGGTCTTTCCTTCCCTAAACCCTCCTCCCACAGAAGTCATTTGTTTGACTCAAACACTCCTAGAAACTTTATTAAACTTTTTTTTTTTTTTTGAGAATAACTTTATTAAACTATTAGAAGCACGTCACATAAATCTTAAATAATTGCCATGCTTTTTTACCTTGCCAATGAACGATTTTGATGTCTATTACAATGTCATGATAATTGATATTTGTAGAAAAAGATATATTGCATAGTGCATCACTGATTAGATTAGCCAGAGTTTTGGATTACAAAATTTTAATACTCATTACTATGGGAACTATTTTGGGTCATACATAATTTTAATCTTAGTCAAACATGATTTTGGAAGATCTTTTCTAAAGGTCGAGTGGTATATGAATGATGTTAGTCCAGCATAAAACTTTTAACGCATGACTTTAGCAGCTGCAACTCATGATAATTGTGTTTGAAAATTATTATTGCCACCAATTGGAACATAAGGCTTGAGTCATCACTTCAATTCAACAGTTATAATCACTTATACATACAATTGTTTTGTGATCATAATTGGTGTGGAAATTCCTATATGAAAATAAGGGGACAAGAATTCTACGCCGGCCTTATTCAGTCAAAGAAATATGCTTTCTTTTTTTTTCGGTTTATTTAATCTATTTGTAGTAGTGTAGAATAATAGAAAGAATTATTCTTTTCCACCGGCCGAAAGGAAAAAGGTTCCACACTTGATAGAAATGAGAGCAAGTACCATTTGTGCTGACGCTTATTGTTGTTGTTGTTTTGCTTTGCCTTTTGTTCCTTTTTTTTCTTGCACTGCCGTAGTAAAATTTATTGGGTTGTGTTAACGGCACCGGTAATTTTTGACTTTTTTTGGTACAATTTTGTATTTTTCTATAGTTTTATATCATATTTTTCAGTGTGAAGTCAATTTTGTATAGAGACAAAATATTAAAATAAACAAAAAGACTAGTTTTATGTCCTTTTCATTTATTTATTTAATTTTTTTATTAAATGAGACTCACTTTTATACAACCTTAACAATCTCTTATGCAGTGATTGTTAACATTTGCCAAACTGATACTAGGGAACTTTTACTTTTTGTCCTTTAGTCAAACTCTCAAAAGTGAAAAATATTGACATGCTCAACAACCAAACCAATTAACCAATCCACCCCATTTTGAGAATTATAATGATAATGTCCTTATTAGGTAATAGCTATATTGGCAGTCCCTATCTTATTATGATAAGGTAAGCATGTGTCCTTTATTAGTATCGAGTGTGGTAGGAACCTCTCACTGTAAATTTATATTATCATGAACATTAACTTAGCAATATTTTTAGTAATGTACGTAAAGAATAATATAATGCTATAAAATACTAGTATAATTTTTTGTAGGATTAGGAATCTCTGTATCGTCTCTGTAGTAACCAGTGGTTGATACCAGCTTTATATTGACAAAAAGGACTACAATTTTGCTAAATATGTGTTTCAATTTCCAAACAAGTAAGACTCAAAGAAAATGTTATTTGTACACTAATGACCTAACCAAATCCTTTAACAAGTGCTGCTATTCTTTCTTTTGCTAATTATATGAAGAAGATTCATTGATGAGACTTAATAACCATATGTGTTAGTCCAAGCTCACATCAATTAAACAAAAAAACAAAGTGCTGCTGCTATTCTCGCATGTACATAGCCACAAAAAAATAACCATTGATCAATTTATGGTCCAGGGTGGTCCATGACTTGAAACAAATAAGAGTAATGGCACCATACCTCTGACACCACGTCTACCACATATTCTAGTTGTAGAAATAGCACTATAGAAGAATAAATATACTAGGATACAAGTTTGCATATCATGCAGCAACCACAAGCATTTCTCTCGAGGAGAGAGACCCCTAAACCAGCATACAAGTTTTGGACTAAAACTCATTAACACTGAAAAGAAACAAAACCCAAAACTCATCTCATGAGTATGCCTACAAAATTTTAAGCTAAATTTGCTTCAGAGGCTTCTCTGGAATCAAGTGAATTCTAATACTAGATGTAAAGCTGCAAGGAGATACCATGTTTGAAAGATCAAACTTTTTTTGTATATAAATTAAGCTTTTATGCCGCCAACAATGGAAAGGGAAAAAGAAAGACATCAAAACCAAAACAGAATTTCAGGACCACTGTACATTCCCTCCCAAGGCAGCATAAAAATAACTCATAAAGAACAAAAAGGGAATAAAGCAATTTCCATACTACCCCATTTTTCACATTTCATCACTGATGAGATGTTGGTTCAATATCTTTAAGAAGTCCAACTATTTGCTGCATGCTTGGTCGCTTTGAGGGAAGGTCTGCTGTGCACAGATATCCAATCTTGAGGGCCTCCTCCATCTGGTCATCTAGTCCTGTATCACGTATTTTTGGATCAACGGCACTTAACCCTTGGCTATTCCTTACTAATCCTCTAACCCAACACACCAAGTTCGTTTCTTTCGCCTCGGGATAGTCATCTCCAATTGGCTTTTTGCCTGTAATCAGCTCAAGCAGAACCACCCCAAAGCAATATACATCAGATTTTGGCGTAGGGGAGTCATAATCCAGCTGAGTGAACTCTGGTGGCACATACCCTGGTGATCCACGAGCAATCTCCTCATCTAATCCATTGCCAAAAATCTTAGCCAGACCAAAATCAGATAATCTTGGCTCCAAGTTATAATCCAGATAAACACTACTAGCTTTGACATCTCTATGAATAATTGGAGGTGAGCAACCATGGTGGAGAAATGCCAGAGCTCGGGCTGTACCAAGTGCAATTTTGTGACGAAATCTCCAAGTTGTTAACAACCCTTCAGAGCCAACATTTTGAATACCATCATTATCCTCTTCCTCCCATGTATCTGTGCTCCAATCCTCTACAGTTTGAACCCCAAGTGGCAAGTCATGAAGCAAATTCTGCAAGTTCCCATTCTCCATGTAGTCATAGATAGCAATTCTTTGATCCCCAGCTAAGCAATATCCTGTCAATGGAACAAGATTGGCATGTTTGATTCGACCAAGATACTCGAGTTCTCTTGCAGCTTCTTGATCTGTCAATGTCGACCCATGAACCAAAACTTTCACTGCAACATGAATTCCACCAGGTAGAAACCCTCTATAAACAGGCCCAAATTTGCCTTCAGCCAAAAGGGTACCACGGTCAAAATTTGAAGTTGCAGACAAGAGGTCTGCAAATGTGATATTCAACAATGGTTTCTCAAAAATCACTACTGGCACTGAATTTGCTTGCTTAACATCAGCCACCCATGTGGTCGAATCAGTCTTGAATGAAAAGGGGCCTGAAATATTTTGTTCTTCTTTGTATGAGGTCTGCTTTACAGCCCACATTCTAGTTTTCTTTCTGCAACCAAATGCTACAAATAGCAACCCAGTAAGCAAGCAGATCATTGAGAGGGTTAGAGCTAGAGCAAGCGTTGTTCCCTTATGTTTGGCAGGTTTTCTTTTGAAGAGGACGGGGTTTGCAGCAATCGGACAGCTGCTTGAGGAACCAATGAATGATGTTTTGAGAGTTTCCGGGGGGAAATTTGTACAAAGGCTTAGGTTATTGTAGGAGAAGTTGAACCCCCCCATCCATGGGAGTTTCTCTAAGAGAGACAAAGGAACTTCTCCACTCAAATTGTTGTGAGAAACATCAATAATCTGGAGGTTTTTGACACTTGGTACCGGAATTTCCCCGGTAAGATGGTTCCGGGAAAGATCAAGTGTATTCAAATTACGCAATAGTGAGATTGCATAAGAAATATGACCAGTGAGACTAGTACTTGACAGATTAAGATATTCTAAACCCAAGGGCATTTCAATACTCGGAAAGTCTTGTCTAGTAAATCTATTGTATGCAAGATTAAGGTGTTTGAGATTCTGGGCTTGACTAAGATTGTGGAATATTTCTCCACTAAGCTGATTCTCAGACAAGTCTAGATAAACCAAATGAGACCAAGTGTAACTAGAATTGAATTGTACCTGAGATATGTGACCTTGAAACTGGTTCCTGCTCAGGTCTATGACCTCCAGCTGGTCCTGAAACACACCCATTACAGAACCCTGAAACACATTCTCAGAAATGTTTAGGCTAGTGATGGATTTCATTTCTGAGAAATCTGAATCCTTGCCATAAATCACATTTCCTGCAAGGTTCAAAGTTTTGAGCTTGGACAATGCAGCACCAAAACCAGCTGGAAGAGCCCCATTTAGCTGATTCAGTGAAAGATCAATGGTGACCAGAGAACGGCAATTCAGAATTCCTGCTGGGATGCTTTGCTCAAATCTGTTTCCATTAAGTTTAAGGACTTGCAGGCTGACTAGGGAGCCTATGGTTGCTGGAATTTCCCCAGAGAAATTATTCCTTGAAAGGTCCAAGCTTTCTAGGAAACCAAAATTGCCAATGTTGTTAGGTAGGGACCCAGAAATCTGGTTGGAGGAAAGATTAAGGCTCTTGAGTGAGCCTAAACTCCACAAATCTGAAGGCAAGCCAATGATTTTGTTGTTACTAAGATCCAAAGATCGAAGCTTTGTGAGCTTGCCAATGGTTGTATCAGGAATATAACCCGTGAGGCCTAAACCAGTGAAATCTAACCCAGTAACAGGTTCTTTTTCACCATCACAGAAAACCCCTTGCCATGAACAAACAGGAGAAGAAAAGTTGTGGGAAGAGGCTAATCCCATCTTCTTCAAGAACTCAGAGACAAAGAGCCCATCTGAATTAGGTTGTTGAGAAGCCAAAAGCTCGAAGAATAGAGTGAGAATCAAAATGGAGCCAAACAAACCAAAACCCATTTGGGAAATGAGCTCAAAGAGTGAGAAACAAGTAGAGGGAAAGGAGATTGAAACCAAAACCCTCCAACCAGCTCAAAATCCTTGCTCAACTTCAAAACCACCACCACTCTATCATAAATGGCTCTGGGTCCATCTCAGAAAAATACAGTGCTACTTCACTGAATCCAACACCAAAACCAGCACCTCTCAGTCTGCAGTGGTTTTGGGTTTCAAGAAAATATAACTCTTGGGCTTAAAACTCACCTAAAAATGAAAACTTTTTTCCTGCAAATGAAGGGGGACCATTGTAAGTTATAAATTATCATGCCCATAAAGCCCCAAAAAACTGAGTATAACAAACAAACAAATGTGTCCAGTAGTTGTATTAGTATTCAAATTAACAAATGGGGAATACGAGAACTAACGATGTTTCGAGAGAGAATGAGAGTCTCACCTTGTCTTGCTTTAGCAGGTCTTTCACAAGCCAACAAGTACAAACAGCCAAAGTGAAAGAAGAACTTTTGTCTTTGCGTTGAACATGAGGATGGAAAAAAAGACACTTTACTGAGAAAGAGAAACACATTAAGGAGACGGGTATATTGGGAAAAGGAAAGAAAGGACCAAGCATGGTTACTCAGTGTCAGAGGTTGGGCTCCATAAATGACACAGATTCAATACAGATATTATCTGTTACGGGTTTGGTGAATTTATTCAGAGCTTGTTGGGTGGGGTTTTAATGATTATTCAGATTGTTGTTGATCAACCTGTTTTTTTTCCTTTTTTCTTTTTTTCCCTTTTTTTTTTTTTTTTAATGTTCATATTTGTTATTTATTAATGTAACATTTTAGGGATGTTATAACATTAGGAGAAATAGAAAAATTGTCAAAAAATCAATTGTTTTTTTTTTCTTTTCCTTATAGTTTGCTTTATCTCTTTGTAACTAATTAAGTAGTACATAAACATTAAATTGAGTAATGTTAAAATCATAACTTTTGTCAAAACTTATCTACGTGGCAAGTTGTGAGTGGTGAAATTGTGGACCTATCTTTTTTACTACACTACTCACAACTCACTACGTGGGTAAATTATAACAAAAGTTATGATCTTAGCATTTTCTCACAAAATTTAAAAACTTCTTTCACACATTGGGTTGGTAAGTTTTCACTTGTTCTCGTTTAAGCTTACCAATTACCAGTATCATGGTTTTTTTTTTTTTTTTAATTTACTATTCACATCAACAAATATCAAAAAAAAAAAAAATCAAAACTTTTGTTTTTCTTTGCTTTCGTATAACCAAATTGCAGGGAAAAAAAAAAGTAGTTTCTGTCAAAAAGTACTTAGTTAAACACTGCTCATGTTGTACTTGTGGTAATAGCAAAGTTCAAAGATTCTTTTCCATTTTTTCTTTGTGAAAATCAATTTTTTTTCAAAAGTTGTATTCCCTTGTTGATTTTTTGTAAAATAGTTTGATGGGACTTTTAGGACTTTAGAGTATGTCTACTTTGAAATGGAATGGAACATGTACTCCTCGACACTCGACAGCAAGAAATTGGACGGTCCAAAGTCCACGAGGATCTCACGTAATGCATAAATATTCTAACTTTGCCTTTGTGCATTAACTACAAAGTCTAAATCGCAATGCAATTGTAGTTCACAAATGAACTCTCACAAATGAACTAACTTTGTGGATAATTCTATACGTGAGGAATTAAAGGTTTAGAAGGTGCTCTTACCCTATTCCATTAAAAGAAAGTTCATTTCTTTAATTTATTAATTTTTGGAGTTCTGGAACAAAAGATATATGCAAGAAAAATAGCTGATATATTATGGGAATGGGAAGAATTCGTTTAGTTATACTTATAAAAGGCATTTCAATAGATTAGATTGATTAGTCAAAAAAAAAAAGATTAGATTGAAGTGCTGGTGGGAAATTGTATTTTTTTGACTTTAACCATTGAAAAAGTTTCCTCCAATCCCATTATCTCTCGAGTGACCCTTGTGTTGTTTCCTTTTTCCCCTTAATCAATGCTTAATTGCTTATTCGAAGTATATGATGGGGCCACATTTAGTGTAAGATTCAAGAAACCATAATTATAACCTAGGATCAACCATCTAGACCATTCACTTGATGGGACATCCTCAGATTCCATAAAAATAAAAATAAAAGAAAAATTGTCATGTTTGTCTTATCATGTATGTTAAACCATCAACCTAAGCAATCTATACTCTATAAAGTAGTTCAAGTTCACATCATAATGTGAAATTGGGCTACAGTATAGGCCTTGATCCTTGAGTTAGCCCCACAAAACTCTCTCTCTCTCTCTCTCTCCTATTTTTCTTTTGAGGGTTAGTGGCTGCATAATAATGTATTCACTATTTGTTTCTCATTAGATGAACGATTAATCATGCATTCATTCCTTTGAAATAATAAAATAAAGTAAAAATCTTGCATTCATAATTTGGCCAACCTTGGATTTGATAAAATAAGAGCAAATCACACAAGGCACATGAGGGCTTTGAAACACTGAGAGTGACCCTTCGCCTAGTAATAGCATAGCATTATGGTCTTTGCACATGGAAAATCAAGTGTAGAAGCATGACTGCGGGACATAAACAATGACTTTTAGCTTGGAGAAATATATAGTATAAGAGAGAAAAAAAATAGTATACTATAAACTATAAAGACAATGACTGAGACTGAGAGAGAGAGAGAGAGAGCAAGGAGTTAAAGCATGCCAAAGTCCAGACAGCAAAAGAAGTGGGGAAGAAGATGCACTCAGTCTTTAAATGATTTGCATTGATTGAGAGTTGAGGAGTGAGGAGTAATAAGAAATCAACCGACATATTAACTATTCATAATTAAACATCCCTTAACTTTTTACATTATCATCTTTTTTTGATGAATTTTTATATTATCATCTTAATCATCAATCCTGCCAACAAACGTATTCTTCAAATTAACAATTAATGTTTAACAAAAAAGTAATAGTAATGCTTAGCAATACAATAACTACAACAAGCAACCACCTCATGTTAATTGGGTACATAACTACAAAAGTCAGAATTAGAATCTAATGTATGGATAGCTTTGGCCTTTGTTTTGGCACCTTACACACATGCCTGCCAAACAAATTTATGGACATGAGAGAGGTATTAGGTATATATGTCTTAGAACACTCACAGCAGTAGTGCTAAATAGTTATATTGCTATTTTTTAGCAGCACTGATCACAAAAGAAGAGTACAGCAGTGGAGCTATAAGCAAAAATTTTTGCTTCTCAGCTACAGTGCACATCTATCTTTAGATGTGCACGGTAGCTCAAAGGTAAAAACAAAAAAATAATTTATTACACTTCTCTCTCTTCTCTTAATAAAAAAACCTTTCCTATTTTCTCTCTCTCTCCGGCTTCTCTTCTTCCTTCTTTCTTCCTCATTTTTTCTTCTCTCTAGCTCGCCGGCTAGCTCCCTCATCTCCCTCATCCCTCAACTCCCCGGCCAGCTCCCTCATCCCCGATCTGTTCCACCGACCCAGCTCGCGAACCCACCTCAAGCCCCATCACAAAGTCAACCCGGTTCCCAAGTACCCAGATGGGTTACCGTTGTTTTCGCTACCGGAGCCTTTTCAGGTCGGGTTTACATAGCGGGCGGGCACGATAAGAACAAGAACACGTTGGAATCAGCGTGGGTTTACGATTTGAGGAAGGACGAGTGGGCCGAGTTGACTCGGATGAGTCAGGAACGGGACGAGTGCGAAGGGGTGGTGGTTTTTTCTTTCCTGCTATGGACTGGTGGTGGTGGTATGATTGTCCTGTGATGTGCTGTGCTGTGATTGAGTTTTTTTTTTTTTTGTTTTTTTTTATGTATTTTCATATGGGTTTGGTGGCTGTGGTGGTGGTGGTTGATTTTGGCTATGGTAGTGGTGGTGGATGATTTTGACAGTGGATTTGTGGATTTTGGTTGTGGTGGTGGTGGATGATTTTGGCTTTAGCAGTGGGTTTTGTGGATTTTGGCTATGAGTTTTGTGGTTTATGGTTGTGGTTGTGGTTGTGGCAGTGGCAGTGGCAGTGGGTTGTGGTTGTGGTTGTGGTTGTCATGGCTGGTGGTTTGTGGTGACTGGTGGTGATGGGGTTGTGATTGTGGTTGTGGTTTTTTTTTTTTTATGTTGTGGTTGCCAAAGTAGAGTGGTGGTTATGGCCGGTGGTGGTGGTGGTTGTGGCTGTGGTTGTGGCTATGGCTGTGGCTGATGGTAGAGGTGGTTGTGGTTGGTGCTGTTGATTTTTTTGGTATTGGGGATATATTATTTTATTGTAGAGGATATATTATTTTATTGTAATGTTTATATTATTTTATTATGTTGAAAGCTAAAATTGATCCACTGCTGCAGCATGTGTATAGGTAAAATAGATAAAGTAACTTTTGGTGGAGCTAAAAAGCTAAATTTTTAGCTCCACTGCTGTGGATGCTCTTAGGTAGGTTTCGTTTCCTCTTCCCTCTTATCATTTTTATAATATATATATATATATACACACACACTCTCCCTCACCTTTAAAAATTAATTTTAATCAAGTGCCTAATGACAATGATTAAGATCGATGCATTTAATGTTTTATTAATGAATTTTTTTAATGAATGCTTTAAGGGTATTTGTTTAGAAATACTTTTTATAAATATTTTATGGAAAAAATAAAAAATAAACAATTGACTTTTTTTTTTTTTTTAACAATCTTTTATATTTCTTTTAAAAGTGATATCAAAACTTTTCTAAAATAATTTATTAACAAATGTTTTAAGTACACCCGTTAGACTCTAAAAATTGTAAAAAAAATCGTAAAAGTTTCTAAAAGTATTTCCAAAATGAATGTATTTAAGGTATCCGTTAACAAAATCTTATATATATTTATATTGCTTCTGTCACCGGAGGTGCATGCATACTCATGTTGGCTAAATGGCAGTGTGACAATAGCTTTGCAAAAGTAATAAACTTATAGTCGGCAAGCTCCAAGATCATGTGTGTGTTGTGGGCAGTATATGTAATATAATGAACCATGACAGCTTTGTGTGATCTTGTCATGTACAGATCGTAGGCCAGTGTGTAGGTTGCGTGTGTGGAAGCTCGGGCGAGGCTACATGAGTAGGTAGAATGTTGGATTAAAATGAGAAAAACATGTTTTGGGTTGTGGCTTTCAAGTCCAAGTGTGGCTGGATTGCATATGGGTGGTGATACTGATGTGCTATATATATGGACTATTATGGCCAAACTTGGAAGTGGCATTATTGCTACAGGGCAAGCCTTCCACATTGTGGCGCATGGACTAAGGTTATGTGCTGGTCAGTGTTCTTAGGCTGCCACAAGGCCTGTCTTGGGCTACAACATGTGCGTATATAGCTTGGTTGTGCACATGTCTAATAGGTGACAACAACTTGGTCTAAATGCAGTCTTTGTTGAGCGTTGGCTGCATGGAAAGGCTCCAAGACATCATGTAGTTGTGTCTTAGGTAGTTCCCATAATGTGACAACATTCATTTGTTGGGGGTGTCAACAATTGTGATGCTTAATATAACCTTAGCAACCGGTTCTTGCTTGTTATAACTTATAACCTAGGTTGTTGGAGGTGTCAACAGCATGTGCATGTGAGGGGCAAAATCTGAGTGTACTCTGAAGGGAAACATCAAACTCTATGGCTTTGTAAGCCTTGGTTGTTGATTAGGCCAATGTAGCTTTTGGTGAGAAAAAATCGTTAGTGTTCCTTTGTACTTTGAGATACAAGTAATCAAGGTTGGAAATATTTATCGGTAAACTTTGTGTTGGTTGTGTATGTTTACTATTTTGTCACTCAAACTAGTTGAATGTTCCCTTTGCCTGAATGTTGGATATTGGTTGAAACTACACAGGACTTAGTATCATCATAAGACAAAATTCCAGATAAAATTTCACAATGTGACACCTTTGACGGTTGAACCAATTGTTACTTGCTGCCGACAAGGGCAATCTTTTAACCAATTGAGCGAAAAAGATTGTTTTGACTTCTAGGAGATCATGTAGAAGAGTAAAAAATATAAAAAAAAAAATTCCTATTTTGTAGAAAGTTTTTCTTCCTTCATCCATTGGTACACATAATGCATCCAGCCAAAAAAAAAAGTACACATGATGTAGCTATAGGGTCCCCAAAAAAAAGAGAGAGAGACATTGTTTAAAATTTCACTGACGCTAATTTTTGGTGCAAATTATTGTTGGGGTACATCAAATACTGACAAAAAAAAGGAAAAAAAATATTAATGAATTGCTTCAAACTGCAACTCAATATGATGAAAAGATATGGTTTGAATGCATTATTCATGACCTAATCAAATCCATAATTTCTACCATAATAGGAGAAGTATAAACTGCTTGAACTACTAGAAATTGACAAGGTGTGTGAGGCTACGTGCATTTGATATGGAGTGTATAAAAAGGTCAAGAACAAGAACTGTCTTAAATATGTCTTCCACAAAATGACTCTTCTTTTTGGGCCAAGGTCTTGCATAAAAGTACTCAAAGATTCCTGGTTGATACCTGGACAGACTCGGGGCAATTGTTGGTTCTATTTGTGGTATAATATAATGGCCAAGCAAGCACTTATACAAAGATTCACACTACCTTCAAGAATGTGCTCAAAAATTCAGAAACGTAAAATAAATGGCAGACAACATTTTAAACATTAATTTGAAATTATTGAGATGAACGAGGTCAGATTCCATGTTCAAAATGTGTTCGAGCCCTGTGCCTCTATCCTAATGGAAGTCACTCCCATAACCATTACTTGCTCTTCCCGTATACTATTAATGATTGATTTGTTTTATGTTAATTAAATATTTGTTACATAATGATTGCTTTGTTTTATATTAAATGTTGTTACAAGTATGCACTACTTATTTTGTTACAAGTTGTGTGTGTGATTGATTGTATATAATTTTACACTTTAAAATTATTGTCAAAAGACTCCTAAACTAATTTTTTTTTTTAATTTATTATTCAAACGGGAAAAAAATATTGAACTTTACATGTTATTCACAAAAATTCTATTAATAATTTGTAAGTGATAGAGGGTTCAAAAGAAACTGCAGAATTAAACAAGACATTTGGAAAACTCGATATACAGGTGATCCTTGTATAAAAAAATAATTCTATAACACAAATAAAATTTAAAAATGAGTCAAAAGACATGTGAGAGAATAGAAAAGGTTAACTTAAATGTCACTCAATGGTATAAAGATCTTTTATCATATGCGAAAAAGTCCTGCAATCTGTTCATGCATGCACTAATTAAAGACTTTCATTTCTTTTGAAGTATACGCTTGAATGATATGGAAATTCTGCAGAGGTTTGGAGGTGTTTTCCTTGATTTTTGCAATTGATTGCAGCTGATAACATAGCTTTTAGTGACTTTATCCACGTGCATGGCCATGTCTTGCTTAAAGTCATTAAATCTGAAAAAAATTTCTGTGTCTGCTTGGATGATATGGATTCTTCATAATGAATCTTGAGTATCTGGTTCAAATGCAAATATGACTCATCTAGTCCAGCAAGCTTATAGCTATGCCTTGGAATTAAAGGAAATTCTGGTTTATTCATTTTCTTTTGCTTTTTAAGGTAATCGGGCAGCCCATGCTTTAGCTGGGCTCTCAAAAGAGATGGAGGATCCTGATCCTCTCTCATGGATTGAAGAATGTCCTCCAATTCTCTTTCTCATTGTTCAGTCTGATACTGGTTAATAAAATCTATCATCTTGATCTAAAAAATGGTATATGCTAGCTGACTTGAAAAAAAATTATTATTATATGTAAATTTTAAAAGTGTTATGATTTTTTATTTTTAAAAAATATTTGGGACCATCTTAAATTTTTTTTAGATCCAACATAATTACACTTTGGACAAAATTGGATGTAGATTAAAGCTACAACTGCACTCAATATTTTTTATTATATGTAAATTTTGATAAATTTATCAAATATCAATAGTTATGTCATCAATCAAATCTTTAAATTTCGAGTTTTTGTAGTCTAAAATTATACATAAAAAATAAGTTTATGGATCAAATAATAAATAATATATGATTGACATGAAATTTGATAAGTGTTTTAAAAACATAAAGATCATACAATTCAGCAATTAGATTTTTAAAATATGTAATCATGTTAATTTGTTTAGTGGTAGTTGTAGCCAACTTTATTCTTAAACTTTGATCTACTTAACAATATATTAGGTCCTTACAAACAAAAAGAAAAAAATCCAAAAAAAAACAAATTAATCTAACTAGAATTTTGAGAAGATGTAACATACAGCATTAATAATAAGACTATTATGCAAAGATTTCACAATAAGAAAATTTGAAAAGGAAATTGTAAGACTTTATGTATATATGTGTGTTTTTTTTTTCAATATATGGAATTTTTTTATATTAAATTTTGTATAATTTAAGTTTTTTAATGACCACTCTGAAAAATATTCCTGAAGTCGCTATTGTATGAGAGTGACCTATGTGTCAATATATTTTTCATGAGTGACATGATCACTTGAGAGACCTTGCTAACAAATTTGTCCCCCATTTTTTGGAGTCATGAAGAAGATATCCCAAGTCATGAATTTGTTCCTGACAAAATTATGGTGTTATATTTTTGATTGATTCTCAACCAATACCTAGATTTTGTGTTGTCCTTGTCATAGAGTCTGTGTTATTTGGGAAGGGAAGGGAAAGACCAACTCTAGCCTCTAGCCTCTAGCCTCTAGCAAATTTTATTTTGCCTCAATAGCATTAGCTAAGGACTTTCATAATAACAACATAACGTAATCATCAACCGCCCTCTAATAATGACAGCCAATTAAACAGAAAATATGTTGCACTGATGCACTAATTGCTAAGTGTGAAAATCACTCAACCATATTCAAGAGCATATGAGTCCAATTATAAGTGTGAAAAATTGCTAGGATGACAGACATACTCGATTACAGAAATCATGGATATTTAAAAATTAAAAATAAAATTTGTTTGGAGATGGTATACATTTTATCTAATTCTTTTCTTTTCCCAAATTTTTTTTTTTTTTTTTTTTTTGTAAGTGTGAATTAGGGTAATTTGAGTATTGACCCTGAATTTAGCTTTGAAGAAAATGATGAAATGGTATTAGACCACATGACCATTGACGTTTATCTTCTATCTTTATTATGAGTCAGCTGGTAATGAATCCGGTGGTGGTCGGCTAGTAACTAAGGACATCAAATATTAACTTTGATATTTTTTTATATGGAAACACTATAAAAAAGTTTGTTTGAGTTAAGTTTTTGCTTTTTTATATATATAAAAAAAAAAAAAAATTAAATATATGAAAGAATATTTCATCCTCCTTCAGCCTCACTTAGGGTCTGTTTGGATACAGCTGAAAACTGAAAACTGAAACTGAAAACTGAAAAACACTGTAGCAAAATAATTTTTAAATGTGTGAATAGTATCGTGGGACCCATTTTTAATGAAAAAGTTGCTGAAAAGTGTATTTTGTGGGACCCATAAACAGTGCATAAAAACACTGTTCACATCAGAAAAGTCAAAAAGTTACCGCTTGACCAAAAAAAAAAAAAAAAAAAAAATTCTAAAACGTAAACGCGCGTCTGGGAAGCGCAAAACGCGCTTCCCAAACGCACTCTTAATCGATCCTTGCACAAAACTCACCACCTAGCATCTGAATATTACTACTTGGCTCACACTAAGAAAAATGATTGTCCTAAAATAACAACTTACATCACTAGGCAGCCTCTACATGATCAGTTTGTCACACCTAATACAGATGGAAGTGTACAAGGAAATCCCGGCACAGCAAGAGCTGGTGTGATTCGGGATAGATTTGAAAAATGGATAATATGGTTCTCCATACACAGCAGAAGCACAACAAACAACTCAACTGAATTATGGGCAATTAGAGAGGGTTTACATATTTGCTTGGGAACTTGATTTCAAATATATAAACTTACAAATTGATTATGAACTTGTTGTTCATTGGCTAACAAATAAAGACAGTACGGCTCCGGCTTTAGCTCCTCAATTTGTGATTGCAAAACACTCCTGAACTTAGAATGGACCGTCCTTCCACGTCATGTTTTCTGTGAAACAAACATGATAACCTATGAAGCACGGGTGCGTTTCGGGACTCGGGTGCGGGTGCGGGTACGGGTGCGGGACTCGGCAATTTTTGAAAAAAGTGGGTGCGGGTGCAGCGGGACTCGACGATTAAAAAATTATTAAAAATATTTTTAATATATTACTAACCATGCTTTTTTATATAATAATAATAGAAAACTCATATTATAATAATATTAATATTAATATTAATAATAATAGTATAGAAATAATAATAATAAAATAAATAGATAATAATAAGTAAAACAAAAAAAACAAAAAAAAAAAAAGTAGAAGGCTCTCACGTGTAGCTTCCCATTAAAAAAAAAAAAAAAAAAAAAAAGGAAGATGTGGCTCTCACGTTTGGTTAGAGAGGCACAAAAAACAAAGAAGGAGTTTTTGTACTTACCAAAAAAAAAGAGAAACAGAAGTTACAGAGTTACAGAACACTTCAAAAAAAAAAAAAAAAAACAGTGAACAACTCAGTAGAACACGAAGAAGCAAAGATCCAGTCCAGTCCATAAGGTTTTTTTTTTTTTTTTTTACTTATCGGCCGATTTCCTTTTTCCGACCGAAACACGCCGATATTCTGCCGATACGATCCGATTCGGCCCGAATCGGTACAAATCCATCCGGTTCGGCGCGAATCGGCGTGCGTAGGAGCCGAATCGGCGAGAGTCGGCGCCGATTCGAGCCGCGTCGGCGCAAGTCGAGAAATCCACGCGGCACGGACGCGCGGTCTGCGGCGTCCCTCCCGCGTCGCCGCGTCCCGCCGCGTCGGACGCGGGTGCGCTGGGTCCGGAGCCGCGTCCGTGCATCCCAGATGATAACATATGGCATGATTAAGAGGAAAAAAAAGGTACAGAAGCAGACTTACAAAATATCCCGTATCCTTTTTTTGTAACCAACCCTTATATATGGGACCTTTTGCAAGTAGGTACTCCTAGAGAGTGCACTCCAGAACTCTTTTGTAACAAAGGCATCCTCTATGGATGTCCCATGGACAAATCTATTTACTTGATGTTTAAATGAATAAAACTTCCTCTCTTTTCACACCAAAAAAAAAAAAAAAAAAAAAAAAAAAAAAACAAACAAACAAACAAACAAATATTTAAACAATTTTCTTTTATTCTTTTTTAATTAGAAACCAAAAATAAAAATAAAAAATCTGTTTTCGTCGGTGGAACGAAAAAGTTTGAGTTGTTATATACACACTCCAAATGTCATTGTCAAAGCTCCATGCAATTTGATAGTATATTTTAGGATCTGGATTGGGCCAACCTTGTCCCTATCGCCAACAATAGTAAACAAAATGCTTAATTGACCAGAGTAAAAAATCGAAGTCATTATTTTCATGATAAAGCAAAACCAACATGCTCTTTGAACAAGCAAAGCTTCAATTGTCATGAGTAAACAAAAACTACATCCAGAGAACAGTGTGTTTTCTGTTTTGGTTATTACCTCCTATCAATTTACTACAGAGACCTACAAAATAATGAGACAGCAATTGTGTTTGGTGTCACATTAGCAACATATAAATAAATTTCTTACACACCTATTTTTCCATCAGTATGTGCAAAAAATTTTCCATTTTGCACATCTAAAATCTACTTTTTCTATTTTACACATCTATTTTTACAAAACACCCACATTAGTTTGTCTATTATACACATTTATTCAAATAAAATATTCATTTTTTTAACAGTAACCGTGAGAGGAGAGAGAAAGGAAAAGAGAGTGAGGTGAAAAGAGGAGAGAGAAAAAAAGAATAAAAAAATCATTTACATGGTGAACAGTAACCGTGTAAATGTACACGGTTACTGTTCATTTGCAAGACCATTGTGCATATTTAGACATTTTTACAAAGATTGATGTAGGGGGTTTTTGGGTTGAAATGTGTAAAATTGAGCACTTTTTTGTATTTTAGAAAATTATCCATGAGCTGGTGTGGTTACTCTAGTCTTTTAAAAGTTGACAAATCAGTTTTGTAAGACCAATATAATAAAAGTTGTAATCACTCTTTAGTTACGTGTGAACCTATTTTCTTGATGCCACCAGCTATAGAGTAGACCATGCATTGTTTGGCTGGACACTTTGGAGAGGCATAGAGCAGACCATGCTTTGTTTGGCTGGACATTTTGGAGAGGCACAAAAGGCAATTTAATGCCAGTTTTGGACTCGGTGTAAATGCATTGTTTCTTTTATAGACTTCTGCCCAGACTGATTTTGTTTTCATATATAGGAGTAATGAACGAGTCCAAGGTTCATAAATGATGGTTGAACTTATCTGCAATAATGGCAATTGACATTATTTTAGTTTGAGAGGTTTTTTTTTTTTTTTTAAATTAAAAAAAAAATATATCAGTTAAGTTACAAGACTCTTATCAGTTTAGGACTACTTAAAAATGCAGTTTAGGACTACTTAAAAATGATGCAGATGGAAGAGAGAGATAGAGGAGGGAAAATCCACCTGTTTGAACAGTTAAAAAGGGAAGACAAGGAATATAGCTCAAATCAATAACTCAAATATTGGGTGGATTGGAAAAGAAAGATACGAACAAGGAAAAAAAAAACTTAATTCACTTCTTAAACATAAGAATTTGTTCAGCTAATAGAGTTCTTCCAACAGATACAATTGTTCTTACAGGAATAGGTTAAATGTAGAATCCCCAACTCTCCTTCCCCAACAAACAAAAACCCAAAAAGAAAAAAAATAAGATCAATTCTAACACTCTCCCTCCTTGAAATTTCAGCTCAAAAATACAACAATCGCTACAATAAATATGATGGCAAGCCTGTAAGTCAAGCTTACATTCCATCAACGTTGATCTAGTTTCTTCATATCCTGAATGGTTGATTTCCAGCGCTAGAACGGTCTACTTTAGCCTTCTTGAATTGTGTTTTCTTGGTTGCAATTGCTTGGAAAGGATTTATTCCACCAAAACTATGGTGAGACTGCCTTACCTTCTTTCTCTTTCCTCTGTCATATTCCTCATCCCTGTAGAATTTGAAAAATGAATCACAGATTTAAAATCGGTCAGGGTTGAGCCTGTTCTAACTTTAATTCAGTAATCAAATGTGTGTAAACCACCCAAACAAACCCCATTAAACACAAAGAGATAACTAAAGTTTCAATAAAGCATATACATACATATATATATATAGTATGAAAACAAAAAAGACTACAAGAAAGTACAAAGGTAATGTACTCAAAGGCAAATAGATCCCAACTAGAAGTACAATAATTTCGGAACTTGAGTAAACTAGAGAGAATAACCACTTCACGTAGCCATCCAACCAACATAAGGGCATGTAAAAAAAACCGTCTAAAGCTCCATCATGGTTCACCTGACTCCTTTAAACATCTAACAATGGCATTCTTTCTGGATAGTCCACATTAAACATAATATGATTGCATTCCAAAAATCACCACTCCAATATCTAGAAAACCACCCCTCCCAACAAGCCGACATATCTATTACCCTCGTAGGCATGACCCACTGCCTACTAGAGATAGAACTTTAGCAACATCGCACTGTAGAAGTAAATGATCAATTGATTCTCCATCCTTGTTACACCTACAACTCCATTACACAACAATTATATTTCTTCTTCGTAAGTTATTAAACGTTATAATTTTCCAGAAGGCTGAGGAGGTTCTCCACCAATATTTCGCTTAAAAAGCGAACCACACTGAAGTTGCCCCTTATACACCATTGCAACTCCCACAAACTATAAATGGCTACTAGTTCTTCCCAAAGTAATTTTATGTCATAAACAAAGTTTGGGCCATATACCCCAGGAAAAACCAAAGATCCATAACATTTCTAAATTTGCAAGAAATTGAAACTAGCCACCTGAGGCCCCCATTAGCTCCATTTGAATCATAAATTCACTAAAGAAGAGATTCTTTAGTTCTTTATTGCCTTGCCTTTAACAATTAGTCTATGGTATTGCTTGGGGGGGAGGGGGCATTTTGACATTGTGCCTCTATATCCTCAAACAAAACCATGGCCTCCTCTTTATAAACTTGAAACAACAGAGTCTAAATAGGAGTGCCCACTCAGGGTTCCTCGCCTTTAGAACCCATGCTTCTTTCTCGGATTCTATAGCCCTTTCAACAATCCCATACATCGATATTAGCAAATGACACCTCTATGGGCCAAATCCCCAAGTTCAATTAACACCAACTCAACACCTTTGTGGGTCGATGCCCCAAGCTCAATAATGGGTGTTGGTCTGGTGCCTTGTATCTAAAGGCCTGTTTGATCTTAGCTTTGAGCACTTCCTATGTTCAAACAGCCTAAAGCCCAAAGTCTGTCTTGGGTAAGCCACATTGGTTATCTTTCCACTTTTGTGGTCCCCAACTCCATCTGGCCCAAATATTAGCCAAATTGAATTATATGCCCAAAGCAAAGTTTAAAAGTGCACCTCCTTAAGTTGACATGAGGAATACAATTGGTAACCAGCATTTTAGGAGCTAATTCTCCCCACATTACCAGCTTACTTCCTTTTTCGTCTACTGTGATGATCTTTATTTTTGAAATTAAGTTGAAACTGTGAATGGTGCTTAGTAGTTGATTTAGTCAACAATCACTCTCCACGAGAATCTCAGATTCCTTCATTATGGGTGTCTTTCGTTTTTTGTCCTTAATTGGGCTTGTGCATGCGGGGTTCACATTGTGCCACCCTCACCTTTCAATGCTACCACATAGGAAATAATCACCAGTGTTCCCCTGGAATCACAGGTCTTCCTGTCTAGCTCCTCAACAACTTTTGGGTTGTCTCTATTGGAGTTTTGGCCCATAACCGCATAGTTTTGAGGTTCAACTGCTTTCCTCACCTCCAATTCAAAACCTTTCCACCCGCCCACTGGTCAAATTGGGCCAAAAATCAACAACACAATCTCCATCTAACCCAAATCCTCCAGCCAAAATAATTCTCATCAAACAACATGTTGACCACTACATCATCAAAGCCCACCTCCACTGCCAGTGTGTCCCTAAAACCACTCTTCAAAACATCTCCTTCCACCCATGTCAACTAAAAACACATCACCCTAAAGATAAAGATCCAAGCACAAATTCATGACTCTACATCCTCAAAGCAGTCAAGTTCAGATATACACCCAAACTTGACTGTGTTCAGTACCTCACTTATGTTCAGGTTTTTAATCTACACCTAAGAACATGGCAGGATGCTGACTGCTGCTTCAGGTAAGGTTGTCATTAACTCTTTAGCATCAAGGAATCACCATTAAATCCTTTCTGTACCTAAGCTACATTGTGTCTTGACATCATTGATTTCATTGTCTTTGAGGCTTAGGCTGCGTTTGTTTCAGTGGTAAACTGAAATCAGAAAACATTTTACACCCGGGTCCATGTTTGGCACCACCTGAAAATAAAGTCAAACTGAAAATAAAATTCAGTTTGACCGTAAAATAACCTTGCCAACCCGTAAAATCATTTCCGTTCCCATTTTACCTTGAAATGCTTTCCGGAATTACTCACTCCTCACACACTCCTCTCACACACGCACCAACCTCATTTCAGCTCCAGCCCACGCACCAACCTCAACTCCACCCACAGTCCGATGCCAAGCTCCGGCCACCCAGCCAAGCCAAGGCCAGCCCAGATCGTGCCACCCCCACCGCCGCCCCCTCCGCCCAGATCACGCCGCCCCACCGCCTTCCTCTTTTTTCTCTCTTCTTCCTCAACTCTTCATCTCCCTCTTGCTCAACGTCGCCAATCTGACCGCCACCGACCACCAGCCCACTCCACTCCACCCCCAAACCCACCCGATCTGGCCGCCGCCGTCCTCCATCCACTCCGATCTCTCTCTTTCCCAATCTATCTCTCTGTCTCTAATCTCTCACTCTTTCTTGCTCCTCCCACAGATATATCATGTATATGTTGTGAATATGTTTTTATTTTGATTTTTGGTTGTGTTAAAGTGTATATTTTGAAATTTTCAGTTATAAAATTTGTTTGGAAGCTGAGAAAATGTGAAAAATTTGTAGGAAAATAGCATTTTCAGAATGTTACCAAACACCCGGATTTCATTTTCCTTACGGGAATTCACTTTCCCCTGCATTCATTTTACACTCGGAATTCGATTTACATCGAACCAAACGCAGCCTTAATAAAGCCTAAACTAAAGGAAAAGGTAAGAGGATATGAAACAATCAAACTCACCATTCATCTAGTACGTAACCAATGCTGGTACTCTCCACGCCATTTGATGTTGCAATCGGACATGGAGGCAACTCGATCCCATCCCAATGAGAAACTGCAATCAACAAGGTAAGAGAAGAGATCAGAAGGCCATAACACTAAGAACTAAGTCATTACTTAGTTTTTTCAGAATTAGTAAACTAGAATGTCAGTTGGCAAAAAGTAATTTCAACTAGCCAATTAAAAACTGGGGCTTTCAGATTATAAAAAATAATATCCTTGTATCATGATAATGCAGCAATGACCTTGTTTGACTAACATTGAAATTTAATTTTTATTGATTCACTACATTTAAAGTTCATTAATGGGAGGAATGATGGTGAAACCAGGATGGACTTAGGGAAACATGTCCAAGGTGGAGATCAGGTAGACAGACAGGCCTTTACTTGACCATACTATCTCAGTTTCTGTTTTTTATTTTTTAAATGCACAAAGAAATTTTGATCAAGTGTTATAAAGCTAGAAGAGTGGAGGGATTCTTTTCTGTAATTAATAGGCTGGGTTTGCTCTATTAATAGGCTGTCTGGGTTTCTTTTTTGCTTTCTTTCTGTTTTTGTTCTTGTATTTCCTGGGTTTGCTCTATGTTTTTCATGCATAGAGTAGCCATTCGTATATGTATCATCCTTACTTATCAAAAAAAAAAAAGCTAGAAGCACGTGCAGCCACTTTTTATAGCATCGTACATATTGATCTAAAAACAACGTGAAGTAGATCTTAGATCACCACCATGTACTATATTCTCAGCTTGGACATCGAATGTGACAAAGTTAGGCTAGATTAGCCAAATTTGAAAACTAACCCATAAAAGATTATTTCTAACAATGAAATATAAGCAATGATGGACATAAAAGTACCACCCAACCTCATACATAACATATATGATCAAGTGATAACTGGAAATAAATTGTAGAAAAATCACTTACCAACTGTCTCTTCTAGACCTCGAGTAAGCATACTCATCAAACCATTCTGCATTACTTCTCTTTTGCTATCTTTTAAATCATCTGATTGTACTGCTTCCCACTGGTTTGCAACCAAAGTAGAGATAGAGCCAGAGTTCTTGTCTAATTGCTTATTAGTTGCAAGCACGGTTCCACTCTCATCAATTCTCTGTCTAAATTCACCATCTATTTTAACATCCATTGAGCAATCACCATTGGAATTTATATAACCCTTTGCAGCAACATCATTAGCTCTTTTTTCTGAAGTAGTTTTAGTGCCTTTTCTCAGAGGATGACTTAAATGCAAGGAACTAGTCCCAACACTCTCAGATGTAGATGGCCCCAGATCTGCTGAAATGCAATCTCTGTCCAACAAGTGTTCTCTGCTAAGATTCTTTGTGTTTAAAGTGCGCCTTTTGTTTCTTTTGTGTTTCTTCTTCTTCTGCAAACTCAAGGATGCCCGGAAAAGGAAGTGTGAGTGAAGCTGCATGCTTGCCACCTTACACTTCAAATGCTTCTTTTTTAGCTTTTTGTGGATCTTGCAATTATAAGCTTCTGTGTGCAATCCATTTGTCTCAATTGATAAGCTAGATAATTTAACTGATTCATCAAGTTCAACTTTTTGAACCCTACCACCAGCAGCCTCAACCAATGAAGTACCAACAGCGCTTCCATTGGGTGTATGTCCAACCTGGAAAAAGACAAAGAAAGAAGTCAAGACTTGTCCAAAAAATTAGAGATTTAAAGCTTAGAAATCAGGAATAATAATGAATGCTTGGTTGTTTTGGTGAACTTACTGGATCCATTTCCTTCAATGTTTCCTCATTCATTTCTTCTGATGGAACAATATGTGAAACAAGATTAATCTGCCAAATAAAAGGATTTATATGTCAGTGTGAAACATGGTGAAAATCCCACCAACAAAAAACTGAAGCATATGTAGAAAACATTGTCTTACTTTCTGCGAGGTCTCATCTGTGACATTTTTAGCAGTAGAGGAGCTTTGGACATCATTGAAGTTAGGTGATGTTGCCACTGAGACACTGGAGTCTTTCTTTGATTTTCCTTTCTCATTGTAATCATTAATTTTGCCCTTAGGTGTATTTTCAAAATTGGGAACATCACCATTACAAGATGGAGCTGGCTGCGATAGGGCTTCTATTGATTTTGGCTTACTAACAGGAAGCCCTTCTGGTGGGTTGTTTGATAATGGCACCTTTGAGAAATTTTCTGATACAGAATCCTTTTTCAGCACCACGCATTCTGTCTTTATCAGGCAATTATCTTTCTGAAGTGATACTTCCTTCATAATGGGTACCGTTGATGGAACAACATTCAATGCATCTTTTCGAGTAACAGCAGCAGGGGTTGCACTACTTAACCGTTTCTCAACTGGACCATTTTGAACTGCCTCCTTTAAAACGTGGTTGAAAGTGGAAGATGTCCTGTTTCCATTAGCATTTGCTTTCAAATTCTCCTTCTGAGCAACATCAGTGGGGGGTTTCCTGGGAACAATATTTCTTCTATCACGAACATAAAACAACATGTAAGCTTGCTGTTCTAAAACTCTCCTCTCACTGGCTGGGGAAACCTGTTACAACAAGTTAGGGAAAACTCATAAGAAAATTGTTTACAGGAAAATTATAGGGGTATGTTAGTATGAGGACATAAAAAAATTTAAAAAAAAAAAATATATATATATATATACAAATAAAAATAAAAAACCAGTTGTATCACATAGTTTTGAAGCAAGCATACCAATTCAAGAAGTGTCATTTAAAGATAAAACCGCCATGTTAAAATAGAAAGTTATTGATGCAGATAATAACACATATATTTACTATTTTAACACCCCCTACAAATTTGCATAAATACTTGGTGCAACCCTCATCTTCCCAAAATAAACACTTCAGCAAGCAAAAATCCTTAACATTATCTGATTTGTGCAATTTTTGTAACTGATTGTTTACCCCAGTACACTTCCTGTATATTGGGTGAATCCTTTTTCTGATTTATATATATTTTTATTACTTATCAAGAAAAAATCCTTAACATTATCTCCCAAATTCCTCACAGAACACAGCACAAGTACACCCCTTAAATTTTGAACCACTCCTAATCTGGCACAGAGAAGCAAGGGTGGAGTAACAAGACTACAAAAACCATTAAGGGGTATAGTTAGTGCTCTCTACAAAAACTCAGGAAAATACCCTCATTCAGCGAAATCTTGTTCAGCCGAATCTAGGTTTTCTAAATTCAAAATAGAATCTTGAGGGAAATGCATGCAAAATTGTAGGACATGTTTAAATTTATAGTTATACACACACAACAACATAGATTGCATCTACATCTTGCTTTCATTTCTTTTCTTGTTTGTGCTACAGTAGTAGGGGAGTCCTTGAATCCTTTCATTCAAATATAAATCATCAACAAGAGTGGTTTTATCCAAAATCTGAAATAGACTAGTAGATAGAAAGTTATTTTCCATACCTGATTGTCATTGAGATAGTACCAGAAGCCATTTGAAGTGCGAACAAAGCAAGTATAATGGCCATAATGGGTGTTCCAACCATCGTGAACCAAAACCCCATAAAGAGTATATTTCAGATCTCCCTCCTGCAAAGTATGAAAAAACTTAATGTTAAATTATTACACAACCATGACACGGAAGTTATCAGCACATTCGGCAACACCAGGCATACCACACAAGAAAAACAAAAAAAAAATTCATGCAAAAATCAACCTCAGCAAACAGCTTTGTCCAGATGATGATCCAAGTGGAATCCTAACAATCTGGTCAATTCAAAAGGGAATACATTTTCCATCTCTGCAACCAGGAATCACATTGACACCAGCATCATATCCAGTACCATAAGTAGCAGATAGTTCAGAATGCCATTGCTACTTCCTTTCACAAGCAATGGTCGTCAATCATTGCTATCTATTCTTTACAGGTAAATACAACATGCACACTCAAATGGAATTGAACCAGTGACTGCACCCACCACCTCATTTATGAGGAGACGCTACTTGGTCCAAAGTCCACTGGCGTGATGGATGTCAATAATTTCAAGTGCAGCTTCAAGTTGATTTAAGTACAAGTTCTAGGCATTATCATACTAGTTACCCAAAAAACCAGGCCTGTGAAAAGATGAAATAACTTCTCCTAAAAGTTGGAAGTACACATTAAACATTATTGACATTTGTCAAAGCACTCAAAGAGATACATGAACCCAAAATAAAAGGCATGTACTAAATGTCTGCCCAACAAAATTAATATTTTGGCACAATTCTCGAGGATTGTATATGCCAGATTGGCCTAACAAGCTTAACCTATTTTCCACAACATTATTCATTCAATTCTCATTTCCCCAGTTTTCCATAGTTTCAATCTATAAAAGCAATATTTCAATCTCAATTCCACTCTTTGTTGGAAGAAAAATAAAAGTTAATCTATCAGATTTTAGTCAAAACTAAAAAATACATTAACATATTAGATGCCCTTTTTTTTTTAATAAATGTTCAAATGGCTATTCTTACGAACTCTAGGATAAAAAAATGTGAAATGAAAAAAACTTACGTAGGAACCACTGACAAAGGGTTTCAAATCTATTGTAGGACCAAAATGAACTTTCTTTTTAATCTTCTGCCCAGGATCATGTGAATGAAAACGCTTTAAATGAATGGCTAGGACATATGGAGCCTTGTGCACAGTAAGCTGTTTGAGAGCCCTAACTTTCTGCTTGCATTGTTGGCACTGGTATTGCCTCTCTCCTCCATCTAACTGCTCTGCAGCAGTGAAGTTCGCAAGTGCTTTATGCAAGGAATCTGCCTGGACTATTTCAAGACTCAAATCCAAGAATGGATCAAATTTATTGGAGCAATATGAACATTGCAAGCATTTAACCTGCAGAAGTAACAAGAAAACTTATCGAATAAATCTAAGTAAAAAAATTTCCAAGCTCATTTGCAACATGTCTAAAAACTCTCTAAAACCAATTCCCAAAAAAACAGGTTGGCCATTAACAAATATGTCAAATATTATACCAGGTAGAAACAAAGGGTTACCTGACTCCTGAGGCGACCTCCAAAGATCTTGTGTACCAAACTCTTCTCATAAGCACCAGGGGATTCACTAGGCACTCCAGAAGGTAAACAGCATTTATGCATTGATTCCAGCAAGTTTACCATGTACTCATGAGCATCTTCCTGTCTAGCTTTTCGAAAATTCCGTGATATGCCTAATTGTGTGGTTAAGATCAAAGCAAATGTTGAAATTGTATAAATTTAGATGTATATTTTTTTTCTAAGGTAATTGTATAAATTTAGATACAGTACCAAGAACCAAAACACCTCTTTTTAGTTTTCTTCACCAACCTCCTCATTGGCTAACATAGTATTTTTGGTTAAAATAATCAATAAAATTTCATCAACAGTCATCATGACAAAACACTGAACATTCCATTCAATTATCAAGGAAAAAAAAATACACTTAGAAGAACAGAAGGATACACTGCAAGTTCCTGACAAAATCGTTAGGTGCTAATATTCTTCCGGTTGACTGAAGAGCACAGCTGACATGTTTTTGGATGGCGCACAAAACACAAAACCCAGCAATATGGCCTTCATCAAACAAGGAATTAAATTAGAAATGACATGAAACCTGCACTCAAAATTTTAAACCTAAAAACACATAATGTAGAACCTGTGAACATCAAGAGGCAATGTGGTTACCAACTATTCAAGAAATTCAGAAGCCTACTGAACTAAGTCAACGTTTAAACAAACGAGTTCGGGCCTTCATTCTGTAATGAAAGTGGAATCAGTCAAAGAAGCCAGAATCTCACATACCTAATTGAAATGATAGTAATCCATATATTTTTAAAATATGAATTTTCTATGTACCCACCACACCAAAGCCACTGTGGCCAAACTTTATCCTTTTCAAGGTGTCTCAGGATCCAGACTAATAGTTAAAGCTGTAAGTCTATGGATGGTGGACACATGCGATAGGTAGAATTTAGGCATATCTACTTGTGCCGAAGATATTACATGTATCCCCAAAAAACTAAACCATGACAAGAATGCTACAGCCCAATTGCTGGTGTGAATCAGTGCACTTATTCTTTCAAGGGCTCCTTAAGTCACATGAAAACTGAAATTATGATTGGGAGCATAGAGAGATGGAAGAGAAGAGAGTAGAGATTTTCTTTCCACTTGATTGGATATCCAGGAGGGAAATAAGAGAAAATCGTGGCAAATTTCCTCTAGAACCTTTCTTTATAAGGGCATTTTGGCATCATAATAAAATTCATTTAAAGCCAATGCTTTCTACCCAAATTCACCCACTTTTGGGTGGAAAGATTAGCAGGCCAAATTTGCCTTTTTAGTACATCCCTCTACCTCCAACCTGACCCATGAGTACTCTCGGGTGGGATGCTTCCCAAGGCAGCCATCCAATCATTTTTTTTTAAATGATAATAGTAGAGGGAGGGGGGATTTGAACTCTATACGTTTCTATTGGTAGTTAACCAACAAGGCACTTGGCAAGGCAAGCATCCAATCATACAAGGACCTCAATAGAAACTCTTTGTTTACAAAATGAGGTCACTCAACATTGTCAGAAATCCTTATGTTTCTTCCACGCTAAAGAGTCCCCATTACACATAATCAAACAGCCAGCCATGCTTTGACAACCATATCTCTAAAAAAAATGCTTTTAATATGGTAGGAAACATCTTTATGCAGGGCTCATAAAGGATGCAAGTTTTAGACAATGTATGAGCATGCATCCAGATATATCTAGATCTACAGCACAAATACATATGAATTTTCATTTTTGGCTAAATTACATTTTCATTCAAGAAAATGGCTCAAGTTTAAAAAGTTGCAAGTTCATCCCTAAAATTTTTAAAAAGTATCAATTTCAAACTCCATCCATCTGTCGTTAATTTTACGCGTTTTTCCCCCTGATGGCATGGAACCTCACCAAGGCAGGGCCCCTGGGACCACCCTTGGGTAGTAACTAGTAAACCCCGGATACACGACCCTACCTGCCAAATCCGTTTATCAGGTAATCCAAGGAATACTCCTAGTGGGGGGGATGTCTAAGTCTATAGCTCAGCCCAAGCCTCCCACCACTAGTTGGCACCCTGATAGACTGTGCCATGCCAGCAACCTGTTTGCCAGGTATGCAATTTCTTTAATGGTAGATAGATAGAGTGACAAAATTGATAACTTGTAAAAAATTTCAAGGACAAAATTGATTCTTTTTAAATTTTGACAGACAAAACCTGAACTTGGACCAAATTTCAGGGACAAAAAGTTTATTTTAGCCTATACTCTATTGAAGTGTGCCCTTGGGGACATAAAGGTGGGGCTGGGGGTCACTCACAAGAATTTTGATGCTTGCTACTTTGCAGGTATGCTGCTAAAGGCTCTGTGTATGTTAGACACTGCAATACTGAATTGAGGAAACAGGTATTTCCAAGATTTTGCAGACCAGCACCCTGAAATTATTCACACCATCATATTATTATTGAGCCATTGGATAACTTCAAAACCCAAATAAAAAATCAGTAAAATTGAACTGCTTAAAAAATAAAATAAAATATTAATCCAATTGAACCAGAACAAAATTGGAAGCCAAATATAATAAGAAGGAAAACAAATAATAATTCTCAAGCAAAATATGACCAAATTGAGAGGAAGACTTTCAAAATTTATAAAATACAAACACAATTGAACAGAAATCAAACCATACAAGGGGAAATCAAACTCAATGAACATTTCTACAATTGTAAAAATCACACTGCATTTAAATTAATCAATTTAGTATGAAAATCAAATAAATTTATAAAACCAAACTACACATTTAAATCAAACTAAAAGGTAAAATTTCCAAATTCCACACCTCAATTAAATCAGAAAAAAAAAAAAAAGAACCTCAAGAACATTACCAGCTAAACAATAGCATATTTTACATTAGGCATGAAAATTAAAAAACCAAACTTTACAACTAAATTCCAAAAAACAATCCAAACCCAGATGAAAAAACCACATGCCAATCAAAACCCAGAAATAAAAAACAAAAACCCCTTACAATTTTCCGCACAGTGATCCCGAAGCTGAGCTCAGGATCCAACCCATTTTCCAAAAACTCCGACCCATCTCCTCTCTTCCCCTGAGAACCCAATTGACCCGACCCGGATCGCCTTTGATCAGAACCACTACCACCCGGGTTCAGGGTCTCGAGCCGGAAATCGGTGGCGAGGCCACCATTACTAAAGCCCTTGAATGGCTTCCTCGCCGGGTGGAACTCGATTTTCCGCTGGAATAGAGAGGAGGAGGATCCGGATGACGTCGAAGCGGGCGAAGGATCCGATTGCTGGATATCGGATCCCAAGCTAGCTAGTAAAGCCTCGGACATTTTTTTTTGGAGCTCAGATAATTTGTTTGTTATTGAAAAAAATTGTTGTGATTGCCAAGTGGTTATTGGGTTTGGTTTTTATTGTAGAGGTGTGAGGGGAGTGGGGGTATGAAACGGTGGCGCTTGGTTTGTTGGATTTTGAAGGGGTTGGGTTCGAGAAGCAGAGGCTTTTTTCGGCTACTCTGCGAAAGAGGAGGAGAAAAGTGGGAGTGACAGTAGGTATTAAACCCTACGTTTGTCTAAGATTTTGGTCCAGTCAACACTACTGCGGCCGCGTCACACTTTATTAATTCTCTTCTTCTTCTTTTTTTGGTTTTTTTACACACAATTTTATAAAAGGAAATAAAAATATTACAATGATTTAATAGCTTTTCTTTTTTAGAATCTACAAAATTTCATTCTAGTAAGTAAGAGAATATATATATAGTAAGGATTACTAATTATATTAATTATATATACATATATACCGATACAACTCCTCTTACCTTCTTTTTTTTGTGTTTCAATTTATACTCCACCAATTATAACCTATCATGTATTCATTTGACTTTTCTTATAACATAATTAAAATTTAAAATACAAAAACAAAATCAAACATATTAACATATTATAATTGATAGAACATAAAGTAACACAAAAAAAAAAAAAGAGATAAACAAGATGTAAATCTAGATTTTTAAAAATATAATATTTTATAATATAATTTGAATGGATGTAATCTTTTTTTTACATTTTTGAATATGTTTATAATGTATGCAATCGGTAGCATTTATAAGTTATAAGTTTATGTAATATTGTAATGTGTGATTTCATTTTGAATATTTTTATGATAATGTCCAAATGACTGATTATTATATAATTTTACAATTCCCAAATATTTTATAAACTCAAATTTTCATATATATTGACTTTTTTATGTTTAGATCAATTTAATCGTAACTCATGTGAATTTTTCTTACTTTTAGTTAATGGATATTAGAAATTGATTAAACCTGTGAATTGAACCAATTTTAAATTCTAATGTTTTTATTAAAACATTTTTTTGAATTTAAGATTTAATTTGAAACCATCCCAGGTCATACAAAATTTAAGTAATTTATTCAAGTTTCTAATAACCACTTGGTACAAGGTAGTGCAACCCCTTGCCAGATAGAGTAATTTTGTTATAGTTTATAACATATAATTACAACAACAAAAATGTCAAAATTTAAATTATTAATTGGTGTGAATTATTAGAGATATAATGTTTAATTTAGTAAAAATTAAATCCTTTTTTAAGAAAAAGTAAAAGTTAAATCTAATTATTGGCTATTTTGTGTAATATATTCATTATATTCATATGTATGTAAATAAAGAAATATATCATTTTAGCTTACTTATTCACAAACTTTAAATATTACAACTAGATGACTATTGTAGGGACACGTTTTGGAGCCTAAACCCAAAATGTAAAGGGATATTGGCCCAATGAGCCCAATATAATAAATTTGTAGAGAGTGAGTTAGAGAACTAGGTCCTAATGAGTTGGACAACGGATATAATGGGTTTGAAAGATAATCAAACAAAAACAAGAGAGATTGATCTAAATAAATTCACTCTCGGCACCGTCCGAGGAGGTGAGTTATAATATAAATCAATTGAATAGATTACAAATACAATTTTGATTACTATAGTCCTTTCTTTCTCTCTTTCTTTGATCCTCTCTTCATGGGAGATCTCTTACATTATATAGTTCCCTTTGGACAATCTTAATCCTACACTTGTTAATCATTTGAGCTATTACTTGAGTGCTTGTCCCATCAGACACCCTTTCAGGCCTTTTGTGAGTTGTGGTAGCCAAGGCAGCGTTGTTTAGAGGTCTTCTCCATATAAATGCGGCCAGAAAGTTAGTTGCAGAGTATTTAATACGGTGACAACAGATTTTCCTTAGATATTTCCTAACTCTCATTCTCCCAGTACATTCATAATACACGTCTTTCTCAATGGAATTTCCTGGAAGGTCACTTTGAGTGATAGAATATGCATTTGATCTGTGCTTCGTTTTTCCGATGAGACAATCCTCCTCGGACCACCTGTCCACTTGCATGTTACTTATAGAACTCTGAACTTAACATTCTCACTATTGTTTATTCGTCCTCGAACCAATCAACGTTTTCGGCCAAAACCCAAAGCCCAATATACAATTTTGGGCCCTTATCCCTACAACTATAGTCATTTAGAGCGAGATATTTAAATTTTTGTTTATTTATAAAATAATAATACAAAAAAAACTCTGGTAGTTTAGCCTATCAAAAAAAAAAAAAAAGACCTTGGTATTGGTGTTTCATTGTGAATCATTTTAGGTGAAAAACACATTTTAGTCCCTACATTTTCAGGCTATTCTTATTTTAGTCTCTACATTTTATTTTTACCGCTTTTAGTCCCTTTCCTGAAAAACGCTTCCCGTTTTGGTCCCTGCCGTTACATCAAAAACGGAAAAAACTGACGTGGCAAATGGTAGAATAAATAATACTAAATTAATGTCCATGTGGCCTAAATTAATAATAAAAAATGCCACGTCAATATTTAAATTAAAAAAATTATTAATTTTAACTAAATAAAAAAAATTAAAAACATAATTAAAAACTAAAAATCATAGGAATTGAGATCTAAATGTGTCTTGAACAAGAACAATAAGAACACAAACTCAGATCCAAGAACACAAACCCATAAATTAAAAAAAAAAAAAAAAAAAAAAAAAAAAAAAACCAAGAACACAATTCCAAATACAAGAAAGAAAGAAAAAAAACACCCACATACACACACTTTCTTTCCTTCGCTCAAACTCACTCAAAAAAACAACACCCAGGTCTCAAATGTAACAACACCAACAACGCCTCTCTCTCTCTCTCTCTTCTCTCAAAAATGTCATCCCAACAACAACAACAGAAGCCAAGAACCCAAATCCAATCCAAAAGCCACAAAGCAAAACACAAGATCTCCCTCCATATCAACCCACCTAGCAATGGTGGAGCTGAAGCAAAAAATCCTAGGGATCACATCGTAAGGGGATTAAAGGGTTAAGGAATTGGGTAAAGAGCTGAAGGGGCTTGACGATTCTGCCAAACACGAACCGGAAGAGGTTGAACGAACCTAGATGGGGTTGGAATTGGGGTTGTGTGTTAGGTGGTTGAACAAAATCGGGGTGTGCTCACCGTGGGTCTGGGTTTGCTGCTGTGGGTTTGGGATTTGCTCGCCGTGGGTTTGGTACCATGGGTTTGGGTTTTGCTTGTTGTGGGTCAATTTTTTTTATTTTTTATTTTTATTTTTATTTTTATTTTTATGGTGGGTTTTGCTCACAGTCATGCTCTTCAATGGTGGTGGTGTCGGCAATGGGTTGTGGTCGGGGTTTGTGTTCACAGTGGTTGCTGGGTATGTGGTGTGGGTTGGTTTCAAGTTCGATGGCCATGGTGTGGGTCACGATGGGTCAGAGTGTGGTTCATGGTTGTAGTCGAGGTGTGGGTCAGAGTGTGGTTCATAGTTGTGGTGAGGTATGGGTCACAATGGTAGTGGTTGAGGTGTGGTTCATAATGGTTGTGGGTTATGTCGTTTTGGTAGTGCTGGGTGGGTTTCAAGTTCGATGGTTCATGGTTGATTGTAGTACCGGTGCTAGGGATTGGGTTTGAATTAATGGTGCTGGGGTTGGGTTCGACGCTGCTGTTAAATTTACACTAATGATTAGATTTGTGTACTTAGTTAGTTGTGGTGGTTGTTGTAGATCTTGCCTCTAGATCTGGATTTCGTTTCTTGTTTTTAGGTTGTATTTCTGTAATTTGGCACTCTCAGATTCAAGTAATGGAATTTGTTTTTTTTTTGTTTTTTTTTTTTAAATTTCTGGGTTTGTGTTCTTGGATCTGAGTTTGTGTTCTTGTTGTTCTTGTTCAAGACACACTTAGATCTCAATTCCTATTATTTTTAGTTTTTAATTCTGTTTTTAATTTTTTTTATTTAGTTAAAATTAATAAATTAATTTTTTTTAATTTAAATGCTGATATGGCATTTTTTATTATTAATTTAAGCCACGTGGACATTAATTTAGTATTATTTATTCTGCTGTTTGCCACGTCAGCCTTTTCCATTTCTGATGTAACGGCAGGGACCAAAACGGGAAGCGTTTTTCAGGATAAGGACTAAAAGCGGTAAAAATAAAATATAGAGACTAAAATGAGAATAGCCTGAAAATGTAGAGACTAAAATGTGCTTTTCGCCAACATTTTATAAAATATGTAAATTGCTCATTTTTTCAGTAAGAATAAAAAAAATATTTGTTGACTTGTTTATATATTTAGCTTTATATTTCTTAAGTTATATTTGTTATTGTGATAACAAATAATTTGTTAATGCTCATTACATATAAAAAATTCAACATAATGGAATCTATCGAAAAGGGCATATCTAGTTCTATGGCATATGACGTCAATAAAATCTTCCTTGAAATTTATCCTTGTATTAATAATATGTTTTGGAATTTAACCGAGTTTGGATTAATATTATATAGCTAAGTAGTTCTAAATTGGAAGGACAATTGACAATAAACTAGAAAGGATTTAAAATACTTGGTAGAAAGTTAGACTGAATTATTTATAACGGCTTCACTTTTTTTTTTTTTTTTTTTTTTTGTGAAACTTCAAGACAAATTTCATTAAAAGCATTCATTTTAATTATCTAATATTGATATATGAAAATTTTACTATGAATATGTTTTTTTTTAATGTATCATACGATTCATACCTTTCAATTTTAACTGTTGATTTATAATTTATGAAATAGATTATGAGGCTGACTTATTAAAAAAAAAATTGTATGTAACATAGAATGATCTACTTTTATATATATATATATATATATATATTCTAGAGTCTTATATTTCAAAAACAAAACAAAAAACAAAAAAATTCCAAGAATAGGCACTAGAGGCCCTATCCACATTACTTCTTGGTCAACACACGTTACACAATAGTGCTATTTGTGGGCCTATCCACTAACTATTACAAACTACGCGTTTCACACAATTTTCGTTTGCTTTATATATGGAAGGTAGTCTAATGGAAGGCCCATATGGCATAAAGTTAAAAATTTGGAACATTTCACGAACAAAAACCTATATGGACTTCTAATACTTGAGGGATGGATAATTCTGACTTGAGATTTGTTACATTGTGGATACGAGTACTTCTCCAATGATATCATTCAAATCATTCAAGAAACTTTCTTATCTAAATAGTCAATGCCGCTTCAAGGTAGTCATTAAAAAATTTAAATTAAAAAAAATTTAATAGAAATAAAATTTAAATATATTGACATCACCAAAAAAAAAAAAAAAAAAAAGATCACATGCAAATACATAAAGTTTTAAAATTTTATTTTACGAGTATTTCATATTTTGAAATCATTGTATGATAGTTTCATTATTAATACTGTAGGGCCACAGTTTGAGTCATAAGCCCAAAAGATAAAAGGATCTAGACCCAAAGAGCCCAATACAATGAATTTGTAGAGAGTGGGTTGGAAAACTAGGCTCTAACGAGTTGAAAAACGTGTGTAATGGATCCAGATGGCAAGAAAGCAAAGATATGCTAGTTTTATCTAAAGAAAAACTGTCCTTCATCCGATCCGAGGAGATCAGTTCTTATATATACTTCTTGAATTTGATTACAAATACAGTTCTTAGTGCTACAGTATTCTTTTCTCAAATTTTCGATCTCCTTCTTTCAGGGCCTCCCTTCTATTTTATACTATCTTTTACCTTTCATCTTTGCCCTCTATGTGTAGGTTAGATTGTTGGTGTTGATCCTTATCACATCAGCACCTTCCTGAAATCTTTAGGGAGTAGCTATAAGGCTGAAAACTACTGTTCAGGTAACACTTCCTCATTAATGTAGCCAGAGAGTAAGCTGCAGAGCATTCAATGCGATGGTAGCAGCTTTCCCTTAGATATTTCCCAGCTCTCATTTGTCCTATACGTTCATAATACATATCCTTATCAATAGAACTTCTTGGAATGTCACTCTGGATGACAGAATACATTTTCTGATCTCTGCTTTGTTTAGCTGAGGAGATACTCCTCCTCAGCCTACCTTTCCCAGCCCTCTCATTCATAGCTTACTCATGGTATTCTGAGTCTTACATCTTCATTACTGTTTATCTGTCTTCGGACCATCAAGCGTCCTTAGATAAGGCCCAAGGCCCAACGTATATTCTTGGGCCCCTTATCCCTACAAATACTATTAGCAAAATGCATTATAATAAGTAACAAAATGCATTATACTGTTACAAATAATCATTATAATATTAATCTCTCATTCAAGTGCTAACATCTTGCCTAAATAAGTAACAATATAAATAAAATGCATCATCATTTTTTATGATCTATTCTAACTGATTTTTGTATTTTCTAAACTAATTAGGATTAAATTGATGCAACGCTCCACTAATTTATTTTTTAGGAAAATCATGGCCAAGAGGTTGACAAAAACCTTTGTAAATATATATATATATATATATATATTTTTCATCCTGATCATTAGATGAAAATATGAGACATTTTCTCATAGATGCTTAGGGTCTAAAAGAAGATTATTCAAGTCAATACGATTTTTCTTAGAAGATGAATCTTGCAATACAAGTGATAGCAAAAAAAATAAAGGGTAAACTATAAGTTCATTCAACATAAGCATTAGACCATTATATTAATCATGTTCAATAAAATATTGATGCATTATTTTAGATTTTGCACATATGTATGTACAAGATGTATCACATAAATCCAACCAATTCAACTAAAGATTAAAGCAAGCACTTACCGACTAGCTATTTGAAAATATGCATTTAAAAAAAATGATTTTAAAATATACCTTTTGAAAACAATTAAAAATATCAAAAGTAAACATTTGATTTGGGCTTTTAGGTTAATTTATTTGTTTAGGCTATTCTTTTTTTTAAATATTACATTCACAATATTTTTACAACAAATCCTAAGTGGAAATTTGTTATTGGTTCTAATCTACATACCACTGAAATTTATTTTTTATCCATCAATAACAGTTCGTAACAACCTACCATTTAAAATTTGTTGTAAAAGTATTGTGAATATAGCATTTCTCGCAATTTTTTGGTTCAATCTTCAACCGACCAAAATTTTGGAGAGCTCAAATTTTATTTTTTAATGGGCTCAAAATTTTTGCTTAGACTGTTCAAGTTTTTTTTTTTTTTTTTTTTTTTAGGGTGGTCAACAACCCATATTAATTTGAAATTCATTTTTTTAAGGTATAAATTTTTTTTTCAAGTCAAAGTGGTCTTGCAGATGATTTCTTAATCCAAATCTATTGATCAAGTAAAATAAAATTTCAAAAAAGAACCTATAAGGTTGATAGGTCCAAGAATACATGTTAAGCCTTGGGCATTGTCCAAGGACGCTTAATGGTCCGAGGACAGATAAACAATAATGAAGATGTGAGACTTAGAACTCCATGAGCAAGCTACGATTGGGAAGGTTGGGGAAGATAGGCCGAGAAGGAGTATCTCCTCAGCTAAACGAAGCAAAGGTCAGAAAGTGTGTTCTGTCATCCAGAGTGACGTTCCAGGAAGTTCTATTGATAAGGATATGCATTGTGAACGTACAGGACAAATGGGAGCTAGGAAATATCTAAGGGAAAGCTACTACCATTGCATTGAATGCTCTGCAGCTAACTCTCTGGCTGCATTAATGAGGAAGTGATACCTAAACAGTAGTTTTTAGCCTTACAGCTACTCCCCAAAGATTTCAGGAAGGTGCTGATGTGACATGGATCAACACCAACAATCTAATTTACACGTGGAGGGCAGAGATGAAGAGAAAAAGATAGTATAAAATAGAAGGAAGGTCCTGAGAGAAAGGAATCAAAAATTTGAGAAAAGAATACTGTAGCACTAAGAATTGTACTTGTAATCAAATTCAAGAAATATATATAAGAACTGATCTCCTCGGATTGTGTTGAGGACAGTTTATTTTTAGATAAAACTAGTCTATCTTTGCTTTCTTGCCATCTGGATCCCCTAGACTCACTACCCAACTCGTTAGAGCCTAGTTTTCCAACCCACTCTCTACAAATTCATTGTATTGGGCTCTTTGGGCCTAAATCCTTTTTCTTTTTGGTTTTAGGACTCGAACCGTGTCTTTACAATTGGCACCGTCTGTGGGAAATTCTTGTGTTCTAGTGAGCTTAACATTTAGTTATGGTAGGTTCAAGTCCAAACCAGGTGAAATCCATGGGGTCCCAGTGTCAAGATCATTTCCTTAATCTTGAGCAGAGAAGGGACCGAGAAGTTAGTGTGCATACCGCCCATACTAGTAGGAGCCACTCTTAAGCTGGGAGTCATATCTCTCATAAGGAAAATACTAGAGCCATGCAACGAGAGATTGATTGTTTGAAGAGGAAGTTGCGCCACGAACGGCCAAGGCGAACTCCCTCCAACTCTGATGTTTCTTCTAGTGATGAGGGGGATGGAAGCTACAGACCTAGGTCGAGAACTCCTCCCAGTGAATCCTTCTTATGTGATGAGGATTACCACCGAGAGCATATGATTAGGAGCCCGTCTCACAAAGGCCTGGGAAATGACGCTATGAGCAAGGCGTTAAACCAAATTTCCAAGTCGCCTTTCACACGAAGGATTGAAGGAGAAAAACTTCATTAGCAGTTTACTCAGCCAACGTTCACCATGTACAATGGTTGAACAGATCCTGTGGAGCATGTAAGTCACTTCAACTAAAGAATGGCTGTCCACTCCAAGAACGAGGCCTTGATGTGCAAGATATTCTCATCCAGTTTAGGGCATGTGGCCATGAGGTGGTTTGATGACTTGGGAGCAGGTTCTATTGATTATTTTAAAGAGCTAACCTAAGCATTTGGATCTCACTTTATTACATGTAGTAGAGTTCCTTGGCCTTTAGACTCCTTATTGTCTATGACCATGCGAGACAGGGAGACCCTGAAGACGTACTTGGATAGATGCTGGGAGATGTTCAATGAAATTGATGGGGACTTTGATGATGTGGCCATAAGAACTTTCAAGGTCGGCGTACCGGCCGAGCATGGTTTGAGGAAGTCTTTGACTGGGAAACCTGCTAACAACGTACGTCAACTCATAGATCAAATTGACAAGTATAAGCGGGTGGAGGAGGACCAACAACAGGGGAAAGGGAAGGCTAAGGTTATCCCTCAAGAAATGAGGGATTTCAAGTCGGACC
This sequence comes from Quercus tomentella, assembly GCA_028535165.1. Taxonomy (NCBI): domain Eukaryota; kingdom Viridiplantae; phylum Streptophyta; class Magnoliopsida; order Fagales; family Fagaceae; genus Quercus; species Quercus tomentella. The sequence goes on along the minus strand of JAPQVY010000155.1, from coordinate 86,761,455 downwards.
GATACAACAACAACTAGCCCAAGAGAAACTTTGCTAGACAATCAGGGTCTACCGCTACTCAAATGGTTAACACGGTGATCCGAGAGCCAGTACACAAGTCTTGGAGAAAATCAAGAGCGAGTCATTCTTCAAATGGCCAAACAAGATGAGAGGCGACCCTATGAAGCGCAATCAAAACCTTCATTGCCAATACCACCAGGACTGAAGGCACACCATAGAGGATTGTAGAACCTTGTGGAATCACCTGGAGCAGCTAGTCTGAGAGGGGAGGCTAAAGCAATTTTTGTATCATCCCAATGGGTAAGGGGGCCAGGCAAGTTTGAAGCCTCAGAGACATGCCTTTTCAAGAGCCACTTTGGGCACAATTAATGTCATCCTCGCTGCCTCGGGAAGGATTGGTTCTCATCCCTCCAGAGTGATGTTTGTAGCTCGGCCACTTACCGAGGACTCTAATCATGAGCCGAAGAGGGCTAGGATGGAGATCCAATCGGCATTGAGCTTCTCAGATGAGGATAAGGTTGGAACCATACAGCCACATGATGACATCCTGGTGGTCACCCTTAGGATAGAGGAGTATAATGTGAAGAGGGTGTTAGTGGATCAAGGTAGCGGGGCAGAAATTATGTACCCTGATTTGTACAAGGGGTTAAACTTGAAATTAGAGGATTTGACAGGTTATGATTCACCTCTGTTGGGCTTCGATGGGAAGATGGTTATTTCAAAGGGTCAGATCAGACTACCCGTGTAGGCAGACTCAGAGGTAGTGGAGGTGGACTTTATTGTAGTGGATGTTTATTATCCCTACACAGCCATTGTAGCACGACCATGGCTTCATGCCCTAGGAACTGTTTTTTCCACCCTCCACTTGAAAGTGAAATATCCATCTAGGGATCAGATTGAAGAGCTGGTTAGGAGCCAGTTCGTGGCTAGGCAGTGCTTAGTGGCCGCAATTATGCATCAACCTGAAACCGGGTTCTCGGCCTCTACTGATAGGGGTTTATAGCAATCAAGGACTCCGATGTCACTAGTGAATGAGACAGCCGAGGGGGCGAACTGTGAGGATTTAGAGAAGGTTGTTGTAGATGATGACTCGAAAAAGTTTTTTCAAGTCGGAGCCCAGTTGTCTCCTCAGGAAAAGGAAGAGCTAGTAGAGTTTCTCAAAAGGAACATTACTGTGTTCACATGGAGTGCTTACGAAACTCCTGGTGGGGTGGATCTGAACTTCATTTGTCATCATTTGAATGTCAATCCATCTGTCATACCCAAAAAGTAACCACCTCGGCGTTCATTTAAAGACCATTCTAATGCTGTCAAAGACGAGATGATCAAACTTAAGCAGGCTGGGGCTATTAAAGAGGTGTTTTACCCTGAGTGGCTAGCCAATGCTGTGGTGGTAAAAAAGAAGAGTGGGAAGTGGCGAGTGTGTGTAGACTTCATAGATTTGAATAAGGCCTATCCAAAAGACCATTTCCCTATGCCTCGGATTGACTAGCTAGTTGATGCAACTGTAGGCCATCCTCGGATGAGCTTTTTGGATGCCTTCCAATGATACCATCAGATACCACTAGCCTTGGGTGATCAGGAAAAGACAGTATTTGTTACTTTTACTGGAAACTACCACTACAAGGTGATGCCTTTTGGTTTGAAGAATGCAAGGTCTACCTATCAAATGATAATGATTAGGATGTTTAAGCCACAGTTGGGCAAGAGTATTGAAGTTTATATAGATGATATAGTGGTGAAGAGTAAGGTGGAGTCCGAGCATGTGGGAGACTTTGGAGATATTTTTGAAATATTGAGGAAACACAAACTGCGCCTTAATGCTTCCAAGTGCTATTTTGGAGTGAGATCAAGCAAATTTCTAGGCTATATGGTCACTTACCGTGGAATTGAGGTTAACCTTGATCAGGTTAAGGCAATTAGCAGGCTGCAACCACCTCAGAATCCTAAAGAGGGCCAAAAGCTAACTGGAATGATTGCTACCCTAAATCGGTTTATCTCTCAGTCAGCAAACAGGTGTAGACCCTTCTTCCAACTGTTGAATAAGTGGAAGGGATTCGAGTGGACCGAGGAGTGTGCCTTGGCCTTCCAACAGCTTAAGGAATACCTTTCTTAGCCACCTGTCATGTCTAGGCTCGAGGTGGACGAGGTCTTGTTTGCCTACATTGCTGTGGCTTCCTATGTTGTAAGCTTGGTGCTGATACGAATTGATGATAATGTGTAGAGGTTAGTTTACTACGTAAATAAGTCTTTGCATGAAGCAGAAGTTCGTTAGAAAAAGCCATTCTGGTAGTGGTACATGCTACACATAAACTCCCTCACTACTTCCAATCCCACATAGTTGTTATTTTAACCCAACTTTCGCTTCAATCACTATTTCGGAGTGCTGACTTCACTAAGAGGATTGCCAAATGGGGTACGATCTTAGGGACTTTTGATATCAAGTATATGCCTCGCACCTCTATCAAGGGCCAAGTCCTCACATATTTGGTGGCTAAATTTGCCGAATCCTCATTAGAAGAGGAGATAAAGAGCCAAGACATGGATGGAAAATTAGTTGGCGTGGTTACCTTGTAAGAACCTCTTATCTTGGAAGGTATATGTTGATGGTGCAGCGAATCAAAGAGGATCCGGAGTGGGGTTGGTTTTAATATCTCCTAAGAAGATCACTATTGAGAAATTCTTAAGATTGGGCTTCTAGGCCATAAACAACAAGGTTGAATATGAAGCTCTATTAGTAGGGATGACCATGATTCAGAAAATGGGAGGAAAAGTAATGAAGATCTTCTCGGATTCAAGGTTGGCAGTAGGCCAAGTAAAAGGAGAGTTAGAGACCAGAAATATGAGAATGCAAGGATATTTAAGTCAGGTTAGACATTTACGATCAGGGTTTGAGTCTTTCAACTTGCTGCAAATCGAGAGAAGTGGAAACACACATGCTGATTCCCTGGCCACTTTTGCAACCTCCTCGGCATAGGGCTTGCTTCGGGTTATCCTTGTTGAAGACTTATGCAAGCCTAATGAGATGAAGAAGGAGATGGTTCAGATTCATCAAATTAGGGTGGGACCTAGCTGGATGGACCTTATAATACTATTTCTGAAAGAGGATATCTTGCCCAAGGGGAAATCCGAGGCTGATAAAGTGCGAAGAAAGGTTCCTCGATTTTGGTTATCCGAGGACCAAAAGTTGTACAAGCGTTCTTTCTCTAGGCCATATTTACTATGTGTACACCCTGAGGCATCAGAGCTACTCCTGGAGGAATTACATGAAGGGATTTGTGGCAGTCACATAGGAGGCAAGTCTTTGTCTCACAGAGCCCTCACTTAGGGATACTGGTGGCTGAACATATAAAGGGAAGCGCAGGAGTATGTGAAGAAGTGTAACCAATGCCAAAGATTTGCATCAAAAATTCACCAACTAGGGGGAGTCCTTAATCCTCTGTCTAGCCCTTGGCTATTCGCTCAATGGGGCCTGAATATTGTAGGACATTTTCCCTAAGGCAGCAAGGAATAAGAGATGGTTACTAATCAGCACGGACTACTTCACCAAGTGGGTTGAAGTAGAACCATTAGAAAATATCAGGGACGTGGATGCCAAGAGATTCGTTTGGAAAAATATTGTCACTCGGTTTGGAATCCCTTATACCCTCATCTTTGACAATGGTCTTCAGTTTGATAGCAAAGCCTTCAAGAGATACTGTTGTGACTTGGGAATTGCGAATAGGTATTTCACCCTGGCATATCCACAGGAGAATGGACAGGCCAAGGCTGTCAATAAGGTTATAGTGAATGGACTCAAGAAGAGATTGGATGATGCAAAGGGAAAATGGGTGGAAGAGCTGTCGCACGTCCTTTGGACATATTGGACTGTGAGAGACTGCGCCCCGGGCTCGTTTTTAGGATGTTGGGCCAAACTCACGTGAATAGGTGAAGTCGTGTTATTGCCTCTCAAAATGGAAATTCGACTAGTTATATTTACCCTTTTAGATTAAGTGTTTTACAATGAAGTCGCCACTTATTTAATTATTAGGATAAATAAGAAAACCAAAATTGAAAAATTTCTCATTTTATTAATTTGAAATTGAATTTACATTGATCATAGGAAATTACATGGTTTTGGTCCTAGATACAATCTAAGATAAAGTACATGACTTTATTTCCTAGTTACAATCTAAAAATTGAAAATTACATGGATAAGCATTCGATCTACTAACCCTTAATCTAAGCTCAGAGACTATGTTATAAGGTAGGAAGGCGTTAGGCACCCACCTTGCCCGGTGAAACCGGTCTTCTAGACTATGGTGGCCAACATTCATATTACATCATCCAATATGTTATCCATCAATTTGCATGTTAAATTCATTGTGTGTACATGTGATAAACCCTAATTTCATTTATTAAGCATTTCATTTAGATTGAAAAATAAATTCTAGTAAATGTGTGTGGATGGTGATATCCTCGATTCAAGGATTTGAAAGAATTATTAAACAAACATGTTTTTCATATTTTTTATGTAAATTTAAGATTAAAATTAGTGTTATACATAAACATGTGATGAACAACTAAGAACATGTGAAGAACATATAAGAACAATTAAGAACATTCAAACATATTTAATGGAATTTAAATGATTACCATCATATTTTAATTTTAAACTCTCATCATGACAACATAAAAAAACATTAGGAAAATGGATTATACCTTCATGCAAGATCTATATGGTAGAAGAGAAGACTCTTGGTATAGGTCTTAGGGGTGGAGGAAAATAAGAGTCAGGAGAGGGAGAGTGAGTCTCACTCAATACCTTGAGTCTGAGGAAGATTAAAATATAACAAGACTACTCTACTTCATTAGAACTCAAGAGAGGAGAAGATGAAGGGTTTTGTGTCCTTTGGAATGAAGGAGAGGGGAGGTTTATATAGTAGTGTTGGAGGAAATATGAATGGAAAGCTATTTAATAAGGGTTGACAAATAATCATGAACCTATACCTTATTTTAGCATTGGGGAAAATCTCATGCATTAAATGTAGAGATTGGTGGGAGTGAGGAGCAAGCCAAAATTCGGTTTTCCCGTAGCTATTGTAACAGCATGTAGAGCCAACTTCAAAAAATTATATCTTACTCAATTTTGATCAGAATTGTCTCATTCTTATGCTCAAACTAAAGCCCCAGATGTCTAGTTTCTGGAAAAATTAACCTCATTCACAAATTCAAAATATTCAGAGAGATATCAACGAAATGGTGAGCAGAGGTCATTTGTTAGAAAATGATTTCAGCACAATTAACATTAATAGGTCCCAAATTAGCTCCCAATTAACATTAAATGACTCCAATCACTCCCATTTCAGACTTTATTAGTTTGAAATTTACCCTAATTAAAAGATAATTACATAAATTACTCATTGAATAATTAATGTTTATCTATCTAATTACTTAGGTGTATGCGACCTCGCCATAAAATGTAGTCCCAACCAATCAAATTATGACACGTCATTAATCCCAAATTGATTATAATTATAACAAATTGGAATCAATTATTCATAATCGCATATAATCGGACTCAATTTGTGATAGTGCATTTCGACCATTAAAACTTGATTTGATAATAATTTTCAATCTGATGGTCCGATTAAGGTTTATGACCAGTTGATTTGATCGTTACAACATCAAGATTATTTTGGTGAAATAAGATTAAGGATCTAGTTACCAGAATAAAGATGCATATTTTTAAGGTGAAATTACCCTGTTACTCTCCATGTGAGGTTAAATACGGGTTGCAAAATGGGGTGTCAATATGGACCATCTCTCGCAGGTCAACAAGGGAACCCCCATTTTCATGACTTATGGAGCTGAGACTGTTATTCTTTTGGAGACTGGGTTCCCAACACTGAAAACGAGTTCTTTCACTCCGAGCAACAATGATGGGCTGTTAGGGAAGAGTTTAGACTTAATTGAAGAGTAAAGAGAGAATGTCATGGTCCGACTAGCGTATTATCAACACAAACTCAAGCAAGAGTACGATGCCAATGTGAAGTTGAGGCCATTGGCGCTTGGAAACTTGGTATTAAGAAAGGTTTTGGGTATTGCAAAAAACCCAGTATGGAGAAAGCTAGGGCCCAACTTGGAAGGGTCATATCGCATCACCTCAGTGGTTGGAATATGTGCATATTATCTTGAAAATTTAGATGAAAATGTTGTATCACGTCCCTGGAATGTAAACAACTTGAGAAGGTATTATTATTAATGAAAGTTTTCTCTGCCATATTTTGGTTCATTACAATATGTGTCATGCGTCCTACTATTTATTTGAATATCAAACAGAACTTTGGTCATACCTAGATCCTCGGACCATATATCTTGAGTAAATTGATATTTTAAATTATTTTTCTAAGTGTTAAACAGAACCTTGGTCATGCCTAGCTCCTAAGACCGCATACCTTGGGTAAACTAACACTCTCTATCATTTAACTAAGTGTTGAGCAGAATTTGGGACATGTCAAGTTCCTTGGATCACACACCTCGAGGAAATTAACACTTGGAAAGCTTACCCTGGGTCTTGATTAAAGGATTCTAAGGATACATTAATAAGATACTTTTAAAGGTAAAAGCCTCAGGTGCCCTCTTTCCCTATTAAATATTTCATTTGTCTCTCAGGACTTAGTCATTTTTCTCACCATGTATACATGTTTAATTTATTTAAGTTAACGGCTAGTTATTACTACTAGCTTTTGTCAAAGTGTGGTTGTTCACCTTTGAAGGCATCATTAGTTTAAAGGTTTCAGCAAAAGAGCAAAATAAGGATTATAGTCAATCAGAAATAAGTATTGTAAGAAAAATAAAGATTCAGTAAATAAAGTTGAAGTCTTTTCATTAAATAAAGGAAAAATATATTATAGACAATGGCAAACTGCCAATACAAAAGAAGAGCTATAAAAGGAAAATAAAATCCTAAAGCTAAGCCTTGGAATTGGGAGGAGGGTCTTCTTTGTTGTCCGGCTGGGAGGCAGGAGCACCTTTGGTCTTGGGATCAGCCTTCTTGGACTTGTCCTTGGCCTCCTTGGCCTTAGCAGCGTCTTTGGCTTTGGCAGCATCCTTAGCCTCAGTAGCATCCTTGGCTTTAGCAGCATCCTTGGCCTTAGCAGCGTCCTTGGCCTCTGGCGAAGGTTGGACCTCCTTGCCCTTGCCCTTATCCTTGGCCATCTCAACCCCCTGGCCTTGGTCACCAACTTGGCTGGGCCCTTTGGGGACTTCGGGAGGGGGAAGAGAGGCCTGGGTGATAAGGGGCGACTCCATTGAGAGTGGTGCAAGGGTAGTGGAAGGTGGGAGTTCGATTGGAACCTTGCAAATGTCAGGAGGGTAGTAGACGTTCTCAGCCTCCCTCCACTCCGAGGTAGCGGGAACTCCTGCAAGGTTGAGGGCCTCCAGCCACACTTCCTTGCAATAGTCCCTGCAAACCTCGGCCAACTCATTAGCCAGTCGGACCTTGGTCTCCTGCACCCCAAGTTCGTAGGATGCTTGCTTTGAGGCCTTCGCGGCTTCCTTGGCCATCTGAGCGGCGGCTTTAGCTTTCTCCAGATCAGCACTCAGCTCTAAGACTTGTTGCTTTGCTATGGCTAGCTTTATTTCAATATGGTAGAGCCTTTTACGTTGGTCCTCAGCTTGGTCCTAGGTATTCTTCAAGCCTACCTCGGCACTCACATGCGTCCTCTCCTCAGCGATCAGCTTAATGCTTAGCTCTTTATTCTTTTACTTGGCAGCCTAAGGCCTTATCGGTCTCAACGCGGAGATTGGCCTCAACCCTAACTTCATTCCGGGCATCCTTGACCCATTCTTCAACCACGGTGACCTCCTGGATAGCCTGCATATAGGCAACAAAAGAGTACATTAAAAAAAAAAAGAAAAAAAAAAAGAAGAAGAATGAGAAAAGAGAGAAGAAAGGGAACCATTACTAGTAAAGTATGCCGAGGAGCTCACCAGGGCTAAGTCCCTTTTTAGGGATAGGAGAAGTTCTGGTTACCTCATGTGCTTTAAAGCATCCATATCCTTGGGGAGAAGGAGAGGATGCTATAGAGCCTCAGCCACGTGGTAGGAGTGGCCTATTTGGAACTCCTTGATGGAGAAGTTCAAAGGCACTGCTGCACCATCCAACTCCAACTTGGGATTCTAAGTTGGATGGCGCACGTCGGCCGCGTGCTCGGCCTCCTTGCTTTCCATCGAGGAGGCTCGCCATTTGTCTTTAGCTATCTTTTGCTGTATGGGCTCCTTCTCAGGGACCACCCCCCCCTCATTGACAGTCTCATTCTCTTTCCTTTTCTTCTTCAAGTTTGGGATGTGGAGCAAACCGACTGTGGAAGGAGGAGAAGGAAGGGGAAGAGCAGGAGGGGGCTGGGATCCTGAGGCATCCTTCGGGCCTGCCACCTAGCCTTGAGGAGATCGTGCAACCTTTTCTTTTTATTGTCCAGCAAAATCTCATCTTCCTCTTCAGAGTTGCTGTCTACACATGCAATGACGAGTTTGGGGGAGCGGGTAATGGAGTATCTGTTTAGCTCGCCCTCGGAATCCTAGAGCTGGATTACAGGTTCTCCCTGTTCCCCTTTGTCCTCTTTAAGGTAGAATTGGTCTATCTCGGCTTCAAGGGACAAGTGCGAGGAAGCAATCTCTTCCCTTGAAGTCGTTGCTTCAGGTAGAGCTCATTGGAAAGGTAGCTCAACGGGCACGACGTCTTTTCAGGCAAGGAACCCAGGTACAGAGACATTTATCCAGCGTAACCGAGGGTCGCCTACCCTGATTGGGTGGCCCACGTCTTGGAAAATGTCCGATAGAGGCTCGAAGTCTAAGATGAGGTGGACCACTCTCAGTTGCCTGTCCTCGCTCACAAACACCTCGGACCTAAGGACTCTGTTGAGGTCTGCAACGTTGACAAAATTGAGACTAGGCGCTACGTGCCTTTTATCTGCGAAAACAACTGAGAAGAAAAATCACAGTCAAATCGATAAAATCCATGATAAAAAAGAAATGAAATGTTAAAGGTAAGAGTAGCAAAACTAAAGAACTAAATCTCGTGTCAAGGGACTTAACCCTATGGCACCCCACCTGGCTCTCCCTCTTGAGTTGGGCAGTGAAGACCGTCGTGCCATTCCCCAGAGGCGATTAGGTAGTCATCTTTCATACCCTTGTTGGACTTGGGAAGATATGATATAAGCCTAACAATTGAGGACCTAGACTTGAGGTAATACCTTGAGTTAGCAAGCGAATGACATTTGTACATATAGATGACGTCGTGCCAGGTGAGTCTCAAACCCATTTGCTAGTTGAGAGCATCGACGCTGCCTAAGACTTTAAATAGATTGGGCGCGCAATGGTGAGGACACAACCTATGGGCAATCAAGTAGTCTCTGATTATCCTACCCATAGAGAGCGACATTCCTCCTTCTATGAAGGCTATGATAGGAATGCCAACCTCCCCTTCATTCCTATGTGTAAGCATTTAGTTTGGAGCACAATATTGCAGGGAAACTCCCTGGGGAATGTGGTATTTGGCCTTGAAGCCCTCCATACTGGCAGGAGAATCTACGAGGTGTTTGAATCTACCCATCTAAGCAAGCTAAGGGGAAGTGGGGGAAATGTTTTTGAAAAGGAGCTAAAGATTAGAAGGCTGAGGAGGTTGGCCAAGAAGAAAAGAACTTAAGAATGTAAAGACTTACAAAAATAAAAACAGGGTGACACTTCAGGAGCTTCTTGAGAGTTGGGAGATTTGGGAAGTCTTGAAAGCTTGAGAGTTTGAAAGGTCTTAAGATTTTGCAGATTTGTGAAGTAAAGGAAAAAGTAAACCCACCAGGCACCTTATATATGAGGCGAAATTAAGTGGGAGTTATCTTGCTCAAAATTCAAGGAGAAATGTCAGTCGTAGGATCTGCATCTCACCGTAGGATGCAAGGAACAAGGCACCGCCTAGAGCATTTAATGAGACGTTGCGGGCTTTGAAGCATAAAAAATAGTTATAGGACACACGAAGTAATGTTCTCACGTGTGGAAATCAAAGAAACATATAGGTTTAATTATCCAGAGTCAAAACCCCATTTTTTCTCCTTGGACAAGAGGGAAAAAACCGGAGTTTTGAGTGGCTATTGTAGGGTTGATAGGTCCAAGAATATATGTTGAGTCTTGGGTCTTGTCCGAGGACGCTTAGTGGCCCGAGGACATATAAACAGTAATGAAGACGTGAGACTCAAAACTCCATGAGCAAGCTACGATTAGGAAGGCTGTGGAAGGTAGGCCGATGGGAGTATTTCCTCAACTAAACAAAGCAGAGGTCAAAAAAGTGTGTTCTGTCATTCAGAGTGACGTTCCAGGAAGTTCTATTGATAAGGATATGCATTGTGAACGTACAGGACAAATGGGAGCTATGAAATATCTAAGGGAAAGCTGTTACCACCGTATTAAATGCTCTGCAGCTAACTCTCTGGCCGCATTAATGAGGAAGTGATACCTGAACAGTAGTTTTCAGCCTTACAGCTACTCCCTAAAGGTTTCAGGAAGGTGCTGATATGACAAGGATCAACACCAACAATCTAATTTATACGTGGAGGGTAAAGATGAAAGAGAAAAGATAGTATAAAATAGAAGGGAGGCCCTAAGAGAAAGGGATCAGAAATTTGAGAAAAGAATACTGTAGCACTAAGAACTGTACTTGTAATCAAATTCAAGAAATATATATAAGAATTGATCTCCTCGGATTGTGCTGATGACGATTTTTCTTAAATAAAACTAGTTTATCTTTGCTTTCTTGCCATCTGGATCCCCTATACTTGCTACCCAACTCGTTAGAGCCTAGTTTTCCAACCCACTCTTTACAAATTCATTGTATTGAGCTCTTTGGGCCTAAATCCTTTTTCTTTTTGGGATTAGGACTTGAACCGTGTCCTTACAGAACCAATTTTTATTGTTTTGTTAGAAGGATAAGTTTACACTTAATATAAGCCACAAGTAATTAATACACTAGTTTTTAAACATTTGTAGTATATTTTAGCATTTTCCTTAGGACAAATCGCATTGTTTCTTCTTTCCCCCCCCCCCCCCCCCCAAAAAAAAAAAAAAAAAAATCTCATTGTTTGTAATGATCATATATTTCTTAAGAGATATTCGTAATGAAGAATTGAAGCAAATTTGATGAACTTAGTGGTCCTAACATAATCACATTTCGTATTTGTAGGGCTGATTCGTAGATTCATAATCAAGAGTTTAAAAATCGTGAGTCCCGACCAAGTTGGGCCAGGCTTTTTTCAGTAATGGGCCTAATAGCCAGTACTACACTATATCATAATTCAAAGACTTGGGCCATTCTTTTGTCTTCCCTCCACGTGGCCACTACATCATCCAAGGCCCAATAACACAAACACTAGTTAGGTTTTGGGAGTGCCATTAACATAGTCATAGTTAGAAACTTTTTTTATTTTTTTATTTTTTAAGAAGGGTCATAGTTAGAAAGTAGATAATCTAATGTGAGTGTTTTTTAAAAGTAATTGTGTAAATTTTTTTTAAAAAAAAGTATATTCTTATATTTAAAAAAAAGTATGAACTAATGTGAATGGTCTAATATAGTTATTGTTGGAAACTAATGTAACTTTTGGCCATCCAATTATTTTGAAGAAAAATAAATAACCTTCAAACTAGTTTAGATGAATCTCTTTTAACTAGTTATGTAGTGATTCATAAAATCATAAAATTGTATTATTTAAATAAATAAGTCACACAATTTATTAAAAATGTCATGTTACTAAAAGTACACAAATGAGGTTTTTAACTGGCATATAATGGGTTGGAAAATTTTCTAAAATTTTCTACTAAACCAATTTGGAGTTGAACTCTTTTCCAAAACATGTTGGCCTTCTCTTTGAAAGATCGAGTAGATAAAAGCACTAATAATTCCACAAGCAATGTCATTTTCATGTGAACGATTTTTATTTTGTTGTCATACAATGCTTCTATAGTTCTATTGTTTGTAACCCCATTTTGGATTCTTCTCCGTTCCATAATGTAACTAGTGAATTGCGTGATGCATTTCATTCTTGATAAATTTCAAGTTTCAGATCAACATAGTTTAGCATATCAATTACTCTTTAAATTATTTCTCATTTTTTTATTTTTCTCTTTTGTTGATATTGCTACAATTTGATGCATTATTATTATTTTTACTTAAATAAATTAACTCATGCATTTAAGCAGGATCGAGCCCATTATCAAGGATGGATCATGGAATGCCATTTGGGGACTAAAATATGATGCTTTAAATATATATTTCTATAGATAAATAAACAAATCACACTTACATTTGAAAGTGGAATAACAAAATTACAATACTCTAATGGTAACATTACATCCCAGCAATCAAATAATAACGTTTAGACTTGAAAATAACTTAACAGCATCGTTTGAATTAGTGACTTAAGTTGGATTACTCGGATGACAATGTTTTTGGTAACTGAGATATTACTCAAGCTATGACACCATTTTGTATATAAAAAAAAAGGTTGGAGGCTGTATTCTTTAGCTCTGTTCTTCTCCTCCACACTGCAAGCCTGAGATTCAGTTAGCTTAGATATTTTCTTGTTATCACGGTTGTAAACTTGTAATTACAGAGGTATTCACTACTGTAATTATGGAGATCGTTAGAAAAATTGTTCTGGGTTATGATTGTATTGTATTTCATTTAGTGCCTTCCAATATATTTTTCACACAGAGTTATTCAGAATTTCTCTCTACTTGTTAGTTTTGCCATTATTTTTAAAAAATTTTCTTTGAACCTTGAGTTCTTACAACATTAGCATATAGCTTAAGTCCATGTCTTCACCCTATATTATTTAAATGATCCCTTTAAAGACTTCATTCCCATTTTTGATTACCCTTTAATAACTTTTTATAGAAAAATTTAAATTCTAGACATCTCATTTTTCACACTAGAAAATGCCAAGTTGAGCAATAAGATTCTTTGATAATTTTGTTTCACAACTTGTTGAGACACAAGTTGCAATTGGTGGATAATTAATTTAATACCATTTTTATATAAACTTATCATTATCGTTGCTTTTATTGTCCACCAACCATTATTTTTCACGTAAAAAAACAAAAAAAAACTAATGCTAATTCAAATTGGGAGGAGTTAGCATAACTTACCGAGGAAACATCTCCGAAGTGTGCAGTGACTTTTTTGTGTGTGGCTGAAGTGTGCAAGGACTCCATCATGAGATGTGCCCTACAATAAATGGGTCACTGATTTGAGCATGTGATTAGGGGCGCCCTTCTGAGTGGCGCTGGGCCCTTAGGCCATAATGTATTCTTGAGCCCGTCAAATGGATCAATGGGGTTCCCCTCGTGTAACACAGGTCAGATTGACTGCAGCCTTGTGGACCCACAATGTATTATTATTAAGCACATCAAATTGAACGAAGGGGATCCTCCTGCTAATGAATGCAAAACTTGTACTCGTAAATATAGAAAAAAGAAGACTGTAACTTGTTAAGCTAAAAGAATGCATAGTAGTGAGCATTTCAATCTTGGTTTTTCCGGAAGGGAATTCACTTGGGGCGCTTGATACGGAAGCAAAAGCTTTTGAAGCCGACTTTCAATTGCTAAAGACATGGGTATTCATGATTTCATCTTGGAAGGTGACTCTCTCGTTATCTCTCAGACTTTGAGTGAACATTCTCTCACTCTTTCTTCAGTTGCGAGTCCAAATCTTCTATTCTACTTTTCTTACTCCACTCTATACTCCACCAATAAAAACTCGTCACGTATTCACATAATTAATTAAATACTACCATTAATTAATAATGATAATATTAATAAGTCAATAATGATAGTATTTAATTAATTATGTTAACACGTGACAAGTTTTTATTGGTGGAGTATAGAGTGGAGCATGAAAAGTGGGACAAAAGATTTGGATTCGTCAGTTGCACCCATTGCTTAAGGAATGATATTCTCTATGCATAAATTTTGCCAGGTTGAAATTTCCCATGTACGTAAACAAGGCAATTGCCCTATTCATTTGTTAGCTAAATATGCTTTAGGTATTGTTGATTTCTCTGTTTGAATTGAAGAGAGTCCTTATTTTATACAACAAGCTCTTCTCTACGATGTATTGTTGCTTTTTATTTTGAATAAAGTTTGATGCTTTCCCCTTTTAAAAAAAAAATAAAAAATAAAGACTATAATATCCGTGTGCTTGTCCTTCAATCCCAAATTTTCTTTTTGGCAAAAAAAAAAAAAAATATATATATATATATATATATATTTGTTTTTGTTTTGTTTTGATTTTCTCATTTCATTTTATTAAACTATAGTGGTATTGAAAGCAACGTAATTGTCATTTTTTCTAGATAGATTGATATTGAGAGAGGTGGATGTGTACAAATATGTAACACCATAGTTGTCAAAATGTGAATCGTATCGTGAATCGATTTTTAAATTTTTTGTATCGTATATTGTAAGATACACAAACACTTAATAAAATTTATAAAAAATTATAAATATACATATATAAATGGTATATTCATTATAAATTTTGAATATATTTAACTAATAACTAATTTATTCATCACTTATGTAATAATATTTAACAAGCTAACTAAATAAATCAAACTAGCATTTGTTCATAACATACACATTCAAATTACTTAAATTCAAAAGTGATAATATATTACAAATGACCCAAAAATAATAATTTATTTTCATCATATTCATCAAATTACCTAGTCAACCCCATCTAAGTCAATGCTATCATCATGTTTATAATTTTGCAAATTTATTTCTTTATTAAAATTTTCTTCATCGTCATTCGTCATTAACATTTACTATCTCTTCTTGTTCTTTTTATTTTAATAATTTTTTTATAGGTTTTTTTTTTGGCATTCTAGTTTCTTGGACTTATAACAATAACAATAAAATAAAATAAAAATAAAATTTTAAATATTAAAGTGAAAGATAAGTGTGTACTGTGTAGTCCAATTGTAGGAGAGAAGAGAAAAAACTTATAAATATGTTATTTTAGTAGGTAAAATTAAGTAAACTAATAATTGTTTGTTAAAAACAAGTCTAACAACTTGTTAGATTCAAATAGAAGTACAAATTTTAACAAAAAATCTTATTTTAAAGTATTTGTCTATGTATCGTACGATATGTACGATTTTACGATACGATATAATTCATACGATATGCACACTGTATTGTACGATTCATGAGCACTTTCAATACGCCGATACGATATGAAACTTTTTACACACGATACGATACGTATTGCGTATCGTACGATACTGACAACTATGTGTAACACCATAAAAGATGTCATAATCAATGACACTAGGTACGTGTTTGGATTGTGTCTTGCGTCTTGTGTCTGCGTTGCAACTTTTTTTTTTTTCTTTTCAGAAACGTGTTTCTGTGACTTTATGTCACACCAGTGGGTTCCGTGCATTGTTCACGAGATCTACAAACCTCTTTTTTCAGCAACTTTTTCATTAAAAATGGGTCATATGACACTACTCACACATTTAAAAATTATTTTGCTACAGTGTTTTCAGCAAAATAAGCAGTATTCAAACGAATCTTTGGTTAGTAGGTTTGATCAGTCTACCAAAAAATTTTCTTTTGTGCTTAATTGGGTTTGCAAAGAAAGGACTACCCCAACCCCCAACCCACGGCTAAGCAAAGATGGACTAAAAGTTTTGCTAAGTCAATTTCTATTCTTCCTCTAAAAAATTCTTAATAGTGTCAAAGAAGTAGTGAGGAATGAGGATAGATAAGTTTGGCCTTAACTTGACCGTTCTTCCTGGTCGTCTTGTTTTGTTTTTTTGGTTGTTTTCTTTGTTCTCTCTCCCCCAAAAAAAAAAAACAAAAAACGAAGACCAGGACTTTGTGGGTCAATAACAAAGGATTCAATTGAGAAACTTATTTTGATTGGTCATAGGTTCAACCAAACCCAACACCAAAGCTGGCCTACTCTTTATAGCATGGCATTGTTTGGGAACCTGAAGACACTTGTTTAAGGCTAACTTGAACTTGATGCGCCATGTTGATGTAATGTCAGGGCATGCATTAACTTTACAGGACCAGCCAAAGTCCATTTTTTAATACATATCTAGCTAGGCTGTGTGCCCATGACCTTTTCAAAACTTGACCAACAATGAGCTTTTGGACCTAAGCTTACGTTATTGTTTTGTCTATTCATTTTAAGGCAATTGCTTTGAAGATGCCAAACCCAATAATTCCATTATGCATCTAAGGTCCACCTTAATAGTTAGTGACTAAGAATTCCACCCTAAATATTGAAAGTCTTTGAATTCACACCTAGGCTATTACCATACAATTCATATTATTTTCTTCGTTTCATACTACTTTTTTTATTTCTTATGTTCTCATATTCAATAAGAAACTTTATCGGCCGAGCTAATTGAAATAATTTTTTGTTTCATAATTCAATGAATACAACTTATGAGAATTTTAAAGTAAGAATTAGTTAAAGAGAAAGAGGAAACTATAAAATAAGAAAGATACTTGTGAATCAAATTGGCTTTCCTTTAAGCCTTTAATGGTACTTGCGTGATTGGGAAGAAGCAACATTGATAGGTACTGATAAGCAATGGGCAACTAACTTAAAAAGAAGGATAAGGCAAAAGTAAAACAATGATATCTGTAGTTTCTTTGAGTTTAAGACAACTTCTAAAGATGCCATCATGAATCATGAATGAAGCTTAAGGAGAAAAAGAAAATTGATTATTTTTTTGAAAAAAGCTTAGAAGATAGCTTTAAGTAATCGTGGTTCATCATAATCCTTAACCATCCTCTTACGCATTTGGGTTCTTGTCGTTTCACAGTTACATTTCTTTTGTTATATCATAACCTACCAATCAAAATCTACTCTATCATGAATTGATACACCACCACGGTGGATTTTATTTATTTTTATTTCAAATAATAAGGAAATTATAGAAGGTGAAAATTGAACATGGTCTTTTTTCGTTGTTCTATTCTATTTTATGCATATTTATCAGCTAAATTATAAGCTAATTTGGGGATAAACTATATATTAAATTACAATAATGAGATAAAAGTTATGAGTTTATTGCAAAAAAAACTACATGAAGACCGAATTTTAATTAAATTAAATAATAAAATCTTTTATAGTCGAGTAAAAAGTCTAAGATTTATCTAAACAAAAGAGATATATATATATATATATATATATATATATATATATATAAATCTTGATACGATGATAAAGAAAAATGGGAAATAATTCTCTTCAATTGAATTCTCTCTCTCTCATTTTTAATTGAATGTTCGATACCTAACATTTATACCATATGTCCTATGTCAAAATAAAAATTAAAGGGAATTGGAGGATAACTATCATCGAATTGACATTATCTTAAAAAACAAAAAAAAACAAAAAAGTGTATGTTCCTTTCTTTGATGTCTATCCTAAACGTTACCAAATATTAAGAAAAGAAAAAGGAAAGAAACAAATTGTAGGATGCCTTTAAAAAAAGTCCTTGACTTGTTGTAAACATGAACACACGACTACACGAGCTGTCCATTATCTTTGTATATGTTATCTATGTATTATAAAATCTAGGACTATAAAAGTTTAAAGTTAGGAAATGTTATATATTATATATATTGTGCCGTTTATAGCCCGCAATCGCGAATTGCGGTAGTTGTCGTACAAAAGGTTAAAGAATGCAAAGACAAATAAGAAAAAAAAAAAAAAAAAAAATCCTAATTTACGAACCAAAACGTTATTAATAAATAAATAAGGGGGCAATGAACTATTTGCTATCGATTGGAAGTGGTACTTCTTGTCCCAAATGTAGGTTCATCCAGGGGGTTTGTGATTGTCCCCCCTCCCCCCCCCAAAAAAAAAAAAAAACCTCATTTGTTATATTGTGCAATATTTAAACTCAAGGAAATTTTTTTTTTTAACAATATATGGATGTCTATGAGAAATGCTATGTTCATAATGTTTTTACAACAAATCTTAGATGACAAGTTGTTACTTACTGTTTTTGGTGAGTAAGAAAGCAATTTAAGTGGTGTGTTTAGATTAAAACCTAGGATTTGTTGTGAACTGTTGTAAAAAATTGTGGACATAACACTTCTCTACATATATTGATGCCTTATATTTTTTTAATGTAAGAGGTGAAGTCAATAGTCTATGAATGATGATAATGATTGATGAATACAAGATGGCTAAATGAATGGAACCTTGGGTTAAATCTTTCATATAATTAACAAATCTTAGATGACATTTTTTCAACAAATTTAGATAATAAGTTGTTACTTATTGTTTTTGGTGAGTAAGAAAGTAATTTCAGCGGTGCGTTCAGATTAAAACTAGTAACAACTTATCACTTAGGATTTGTTATAGAAGTGTTGTAAAAATGTTGTGGACGTAACATTTCTCTATATATATTAATATATATATATATATATATATATTTTTTTTTAATGTAAGAGGTGAAGTCAATAGTCTACCAATGATGACGATGATTGATAAGTAAAAGATGGCTAAATGAGTGGAACTTTGGGTTAATCTTTCGTATCATACTATTATTAATATTATTAATAAAGAGGAGCCCTTATTAGCGGCAGGCCATCAGGTCCACTCAATCTCGTTCTTTGTTATATTTTATTCTTATAGCTTTGGTTTAACAAATTAATATATTTAATTTAACAAAACAAGTATCATGAAAGAGGATTTTAAATATGTCTATTCAAATATAAATTGAATTACTATCATTATATTACTAGTGAGATAGGGACTGACGTGAACCCTTATTAGTGATATGATTTGAATAGCTTCTCCAAATAGATAAAATTAATTTTTGGGTCATTTTCCCTTTTTAATAAGAAGATTTGATTACAATTAATTGGCGAAAACCACCGTTGGGAGAGTTTAAATTCAATATTGATGGTTTCAACTATGGGAATCCGGGTCAATCGGGAGGAGGTGGGCTCTTGGGAGATAGTAAGGGTGAATAGATCAAAGGTTTTACAAGGAATTTTGATTATCTATATAGTTTTTTGGTATAAACGTGGGCGCTTAGAGATGGCCTCTTGTTTGCAAAGAATCTAAAAATTATCAATTTGATTATGGAACTTGATGCTTTTACCATAATTCATCATATGAAAAATTCTTCAATTAATCATTCACTAGAGCCTATACTCATTGATTGCGAGAACCTTTTGAAAACCTTCTCTGATTGGCTTCTCGATCACACACATCGAGAAGCTAATTGCTATGCAATGCTTGTCAAAATTTGGAAACTTTAGTGATGTTGCTTTTGTTTTATTTCTATCTCATGTAATGTATGATAATTGATATGCCTCTTTTCTACCCAGGAAAAAAAAAATTTTGAAACTTGAAAGTTGAAAAGTACATGAACCCAAATGAGAAAAAAAAAAAAAAAAAAACAACAACAACAACAACCCACAAGACACGCTTTCTCTAAGGAAAGAGAGCTGACTTCATGGGAAACTCCTTAACTATTGAGCAAAGAAATTAATGGCAGGAGATATTATTGTCTTCCTACGATGTTCCTCAACACATGTCCCCACCATTTGATGCTCTCTAAATTCCCTTTGATGTGAAATGGAGAATTATCCAACGGTGTAAATCTAAGGATGATACAATACAGAAGTGGATCCCACCACATAGTATTTAATTGAAGAAAAGTTCAACTATGTCCGAACTAAAGCAAAGCCAAAATGACAGACGTGGAAAAAGAGAGACAATAAACATTGAGTAAGCAATGTGAGAGAGAGAGAGAGAGAAAATTAAAAAAAATATGAAAAAGAAAGAATATAAGAAAGAGAAAGAGTCAATTTTTCGAAATCCAACCGCTCCAATTCCTCAATTGGTTTCTCACCAAATCCCACGAATTTAAAAACCCATCTCTGAAAACCATCTCTCTTCAATACCCAGATCCCATTTTCTCTGAATTTTGATCCTTTTCTTCATTCTTCACCAACTAACAAATATCCTCTGTTTCTTCAGCCAGAAATGAGAAAAAAATATCCAACCTTTTGACAAGTCTCTGCCCAAACATACATAGTTTCCTCCTCGTTTTTTTAGCTTCTTGCTTTTCTTTCGTTTTTTGTTCTCTCTTCTGGTTTGATCCTTGAAGATTACTCTTTTCCTAATTATAGTTCTTTCACAAAATTCAAATAACCCAAAAAAATCCCATAATTCTAGGAAATATAGTCATTTCTGTTCCTCAAAATCCCCTGCTGCCTCTGAACTATTTTTTTGGATTTCTGACTCAAAATTGTCTTATCCAATTCAAGTCCTAGCTGTCTCTCTGACCTTCCACTTCAAAAATCCCAGCTGGGCTTCTCAATTTTGATCGAAATTCAATCATGGGAATCCAGAAAGACAGAGTGAGATTCAATGTTGGAGGTAGAATCTTTGAAACATCTTCAACAACCCTTGCCAACGCTGGCCGAAATTCATTTTTTGGAGCGATATTTGATGAGAATTGGACTCTACAATCTGATCATTCCGATGAATACTTCATTGATCGGAACCCGGATTGCTTTGCAGTCATTCTTGATCTTCTCAGAACTGGAGAGCTTTACATTCCTGCCAATATCCCAGAAAAGCTTCTCTACAGAGAGGCTCTGTTCTATGGCCTTCTTGACCATGTACGCTCTGCGAAATGGGGTCAATTTGATGGCAATAGATTGCAGCTTTCGGAATCAATAACAGGTCAAGCACCAGGAGATGGAACGGCAATTCGAGCCGGGCCAGATGGTGGTTGCTGTGTTGCACATGGTAGCATGGTTCATGTGTATGATTGGATGCTAGAAGAGCATGCACCAATTACTCTTGATTACCAAAGAGTGAATGATGTTGGTTGGATTGACTCGGAGAACATTGTGATAAGTGTGTGTGAGAGATTAGGCCGTGGAGATGGTGGGATGGGTTTGTTTAGTTCATCAACGGGGGAGCTGAGGGACAAGTTTCAAGTCAATCATGAGAATCAAGTTAAGAGCTTTACAGCTGGGGCTTTGAGTTTCAGTTCAGATTATAAGATATTTTCAAGTTGCAAAGGTAGGAGCAATGAGTATGGGATTGGAGTTTGGGACCAAGTAACTGGAAAACAGATTGATTTTTTCTATGAGCCACCTGGTTGGTCACTTGGTGATGCTGACAAACTACAGTGGTTACATGGGAGTAACTGTTTGTTGGTTGCAACTTTGTTTCCTAGGAAGGACAACTGTTACATTAGTTTGTTGGATTTTAGGGACAAGAAGATGGTTTGGTCTTGGTCTGATAGTGGAGCTCCTATAACTGTGGATGAGAAACGGGTTAGAGATGCAATAGCAATGGAAGAGAATAGCTCTATCTGTGTGGTGAATGAATTTGAGGATTTGGGATTCATGGATTTGAGAAGCACTGCTGGGAGCATAAGGTGGAGCTCAAGAAGCCGGTTGATGAAGGGTAATAATAATATGCCTGATGAGCCTTGTTACCCTAAGTTGGCATTACATGAAGGGCAACTATTTTCATCAATGAATGATTGCATATCAGTGTTTTGTGGTCCTGAATGGGTATTAACATCTCGGCTACGACGACGAAGCTATGGAGGTTCAATATGTGATTTTTCGATTGGGGGCGATCGCCTTTTTGCACTGCATAGTGAGGAAAATGTGTTTGATATATGGGAAACCCCACCCCCGCCGATTATATGATTCAGTTAAGGGGGGTTTGCTAGTTTTGGTGGTTGTGTTTCTTTCTTTTTGATACACATGGTTCTCCTTTTTGTTTTCTAGGATTATAGAAGATTGAGTTGCAGTAGAACCCTATAGGTTAGGACACATAGAGGTACTAAGCTTGCTAAGCTTGATTAGAGTTTGCTAATTGTTAGAGAGATGAAAGTGAATACTTAACTAAGTATAACCTCATATCTATATAACGAGTGTAAATGGGGGTTTCCCATTATTACAAAAGAAATGAAATTGATTGTTCAACTACTGCTAGATACCTTTCTCAAAAAAAAAAAAAAAACTACTGCTAGATACAAATTTTGGTTTTTTTTTGGGAAGATGCAAATTGCATGTTAGTTATGCCCTACTTGCACATTTATTTTAACTGACCAGGAATGGCTCTTTCATTTTTCTCTTTTTGACAGACCCTCTTTCTCTTTTCTTCTTTTGACCTGTGCATTCACAAAGTTAATTCTCTGATAGTTTTGATGCATCCCAATGCTCTCAGTAGTCAGTACAGATTCCAGATTCGATAGCAAGCACAAAGTCCCACACACACAAAGAAAGAGAGAGATGCCTTCGCATGTGAGCAGTTGTAACTGCTAAACCTGTTGACAGATTTATGAGTTAAATCACTCTGGCATAAAGTTGTTAGGTGTAGCCGTGTAGGTGAAGCTTTAGTTTCAGGCGTTCCAAAAATTCTAAATTTGTAACATAGAATATATGTACTTATGAGCTTTTCTGGTGCACCAAATTTGCTGAATGATCATACCCACTAAAGCAAATCCAGCTCCTTTAACCCTTTGTTTTTTTCCTTTGCATGCTTGAACTTAAATCCGCAATCCTTTGTTTATACTTCCCACTGTTTTTTTTTCTCAACTCCTATATCTAACTACCAATTAAAGATAATTTCCTCTGGTTCTGCTCCAGTATTAATCTCATCGATCAACGCCCACGATAAATTTTAAACTCATAAGTAGTATCAAATCCCAATTTAAGTGAAGACCCCAAAAGGAATTATATAATACTAATTCAGTTGACTCTCTCTCTCTCTCTTGATGCCCCCGTGCTAAAGACTACTTAGAGAACAAAACAAAATAGGGCAAAACATGATTTACCACTGTCCTATCCATTAATGAAAAAATAAAGTGTTATTTATGTTTAAATAATCAGTCTACTTTAGCCGTTTAGGTTTATAAATTGTAAACAATAACAAGAGCTTAATGTCAGAAAAATATCAAAAACATATACATTTATCTGAGAGATACTCTGAAGAAAGACACATGTCTGTCATTAATAAATAAATAAATAATGAGCTCCAACCAATATCATCCTAATCCTCCGGATTTAAAATTTCACTAGCTCAGTCAGTTCTGACAGATCTACCCGATCTGAGTAGAAGACAATATGAATTCAATATTGTGTTGATTGTAGAAAGGAGGTTTTGATCATCCAAGGAGAATCTCATTGTTATCACTTTTACCTAATGAACCCCAATCTCTCACCTTAAAAAAGAAAGATTTTCGCTAGATAATCCACAAAAAAAATGATATTATCACCCTACATACAGTCCCATCTAGCAAAAAAAAGTGAAGTGTGAGTTTCTTTGAAGCTTCCCTTCCTTCAATTAACTTCCTTTATTAATCAGAGATCTTAAAAATGTGTTGTACAACTTAAGAAATACCAAAAAGATGATGAATGAAATACCAAATCTAATTTGCCCCAAAAAAGTAAATGATAACAGATAAGAAAGAACCAAAGAGAAATGGACCCCATAAGGCAAACCATAAATTAAGCATAATCAGGCAATGCTTTCCTGAGAAATGTGATTGGCTGAGATTCTTCAGGGGCAAGTTTGTCAAAAGGAACATAATTTTGCTCCTGATCATAAACATGGCATTCGGTCAATATCGTCTTCATCAAACGCCAATTCCAAGTAGCCTCATTCAGATACTGTCGATGACATGGGAGAGAAAATGAATTAAAACAGAAACTTTATTGGCATGAGATAATGGTCACCATGAATCGTGTGTCTGTGTGTGCGTGCATGCGCACGTGTGTATGAAGGACTTATCAATCCTACCTTTCCCCAATTTTCTTGAAGAGACTTGTGGGCTGCCCGCAGATTATAGCTTGGTATCCTTGGAGAAATATGGTGGGGGATGTGGACACTGATATCATGACAGAGTATCTCAACCCTGTCCAGGAGAGAAAGTTAGCAGATTACTTATGACAATATAGTAAATAATTAACTTTAGTTATTCAAACACTAGAACAAATGTATTGGTTTTCTTTTTGGCAATTTTTAGTAGCAAGTCAGAAATGTATCTCAACTTCAACATTTGTTTCATCAGAAATCACTAAAAGTGGCTCCCAAACTAAATCACAGTCAACCAATGATATGAAAGATAATATCTTCAATGACTTATTAATGGCTTCGTACTAGCATGCATGTCATTCTCCCTTTAATCAGTGAATGTGAGCATTGATGAAATATTTTTCACAGGAAACATTTTTGAAACAGAAAAATATCCCTTTCGGCCCTGGCCTGAACACAATAAGGTCTGGATGCTCTTAAGAGTAACAGCACACCAAGAATGCAAACTACTTAAAAATCAAGAAAGGATCAATTAAGATGTCCCATGGCCCAGGGATACCCAAGGCAAAATCCTTGAGCAAGCTTTGGACAGATAACAAAGTAAGTGTCTACGGCAATATGAAAGCTGTCAAGTATAAGCTGCATTTTACCATCTAATTGCGTCAGATTTTGTGCCAATTAAAGAGGTTATAGACACACACACAAAGGAGAAGGAAAGAGTTGTTACCATCGAGGGTAATCACAATGAATTGTTCCATTAAGCTGGGCCTGAGCAGCATTCCACTCATTTGAATATTTGAATGGTATGTGTGGAGCCGTATGATGGACCATGGTGAAAACACTCATCTACAAATACACAAAAAACAAAAACAAAATTCTTAGACACAAATAGAATTTATAATCTAAATAATCAGTTCAATGAATTCACAAATGATTGTCAGGGCATCATGCAAACTATGTAAATTTGGGGATTCTAGAATTATTTAGGGCCAGTAAACAAATGCTTGTCATGGTGAACAAGACCTTGCTTGGCTACTTTCAATGTTCCTAAGTTCAATCAGAAAGCTTTTTTTTGGGTAACAATTCACTGAGAAGCATTGCATCATACTATTGTAGTATTCCTGAATAGTTTATTAATTTATTGATAAGTAAAACAAGGGATGCAACAAGAGTGCCTCCCAGCAGAGTGAATAAATTATAAATTTATGAATGAAATAATAAATTAAAATTCAGGTTGTTGGCCTTAAGGCACAGTTGATTTGAGTAGAGCACTATTCAAATAAGTAGCAATAAATCACCCGTGATAAATTTTATTCACATAATTTGGTGCTTTCAAATCTGTCCTAATGTGCACTACAGTAACAGAGGGAGCCCCCATTGTGTAGTGTATATCACGATCCACTAAGCATTCAGGCACCAAAATCTATGGACCATCTGCCAGTATAATGGATTTTCTGGATATATACATATATAGATAGATAGAGGATATGGAAAGATGTTATCAATTTAACATGATTAACACTGGGTCCAAATACTACTGCAAGAAAACAGGAACTGGCATTACCCAAAAGTGATAGCCCAACCATGGCATCAACCAGAACTTGACCCATCCCATGATCCCCGTCTTGTAGATAATCAATGGCCATCCAATTGCGATAAAAGCAAACACACAAGCCAAGCTTATCTTCACCCTTTTCAATTCACTTGGTCTGAACTTGTTCAAATTGAAGTGCCACATCAACCTATTAGGATGCTTGTTAATGTTGAGACCGATACGTATCAAATCAAAACATATGGATTATTGCTCAAGTCATTAGTGGCAATTGTTTCACTAAGGACTAAGGGCCAAGAAAATTTAAAATACTGAAAATTTTGTCCCATATTATTTCTTGTATTTCATAACGTACCAGTGAGCTATAGACATCCACGGTCTAAGTGGCCCATATCCAATTATAATTGCCTTGCGCAAAATAGGAGATGAATCAAATTCCTCTTTCCAAACAGGGTGCCAAGCTGTATCTTCACTCAACCTATAGATAAAAGATGGGTGGGAATAGAGATGAAATTTTAGAAAAATGAAAAAAGTAAGAACGGCAACTTCACGGAGGTTGTAAACCTACCAAACCAACAAACAACAAATAAATAAAATTATATATGCATATATAAACACGCATGACAAGAAGTTGTGACACAGCCATAAAGAGGATAGAGCTGCCCCTCTAACATACATATATACAAACGTATATACATATACACACATATGGATTAGGATCAAGTTACTAAAAGAAAAATCTAAAATTAAAATAAAATTTTTTTTTTTCTATGAAGAAAAATCTATAACTTTTCAAAATTGCCATATAAAATTAAAAAAATTTAAACCTGAAATAAAATAAGGGCAGGGAGATATTGGGTGGTTAGTAAAATAATGAACATTGACTTAAATTGGACAAGGATTTTCAAATAACTAAAAATGGAATACTGGACAAACAAAACAGTACAGATGTTGTATATGTATTAGATATATTCCGCATATCACATGTACCATAATATATTGGTGAGAATGTATGTCTGAAGGTATATCCTATATATTTGAGATAACTGAATAAGAAAAATTAGAGGCAAAATTGTACACACATGTTTGTTTTTGCATGATGTTGATCATGCTTAAATCTCCATGGCTCATATGGGTATATTAGCGGCAAAAAGGCCAAGGTTCCAACAATGTCTTCCACTAATTTGTTACTTGAAAATGCTTTGTGAGCACAATCATGTCCTATAACAAAGAACTTTACAAAACAAGGATAGAAAGAAATATGAGTTAGATAGCATGTACAAGTGATAATATCGGGAAAACAATAAGTGTGGAGGAGGGAAGGACCCATAGTGAAAATTCATAAGCAATATACATATGGTAAAGATGTATATGGAACTAACCCCTGTTGCTGCAGTCCCAGTCCATGCCCAAGCCAAAGGAAGTAGATACCATGGGGCTTTTGAAATCATGAGGAGTCCCAATGCATAGGAAGTGACTGATATTAACACTGATTTCCATGCTTTCACATCATCAATCTCAAAAACCTTCAATATTTTTGGAAAAGAGAAAATTATACATAAATATCACCAATTTTTAATAATTATGTTTACATATCCAGCCTCAAGTGAGTTCAAAGACAGTCTTGCTCACTCAACAGACCAATGTTTGGTCCATAAGTCTCCCAAATAATATGTCCAAAATCTTGTTCATAAAAGACATGTTGAGCGCAAATAATACAAAAGAGATGGGATGCAAGATGCATCTGGCATGAGCATTACCTTTTTTGGAAGGGTATTAATGATATCCTTTATTTTAATATTGTCAGGAAGTGGTTCTCCAATTTGCTTAAAACCATAGCTTTCAGCTAATTGTTTTCTATACTCAGCAGTGTCTGCTGGAGATGGTACAACTGGAATTGCAACAGCTTGTATAACTCTACTCTTTCTCTTTGGAAGTAAAAATTGCCGATGCCTGATTCCCTTCTGGATAACTCTTTCCCCCTTCAGATAACATATGCCTGTCTATCAGAATAAGCAATATAAGGTGTCTACAATAGTAACTTAGGAAATACTGCATGCAATGATAGTTCAAATAAATATAAGTCTCACGTAATTTTGACAATGAATAACAACCATACATACAGAAAAAAGTGTCCTTCATAGGATCAAGAGATTGCTTGATAGTACCAGTAGAATAGACTACTTACAATTAGTATTTTTTCCTGTTTATTGCTTGCATATTAATATAATTAGAGATAACATTTGAAAGCACATCAGTCCAACAATCTAATGTCCTTAAGAAACACCCAGTCCTCATAAGGAATTCAAAGTTTTATTCCCTATATAAAATTATGGTTATAGGATTGGGTGATAGCCAAAACAGGAACAATTGTTTCATCCTCTTGGCTGACAAGATATTTTTCACTGTCCTAAGGAAGCCACAATAACTATATAGATGCTAAGAGAAAGCTTTTACTTTTTGGTTTCATCTTTGTCCTTTTTTGGGGGAGAGGGGGGGGGGGCTGAGTACTAGACTCTGAGAAAGATTTGTTAGTATTGGAATGAATACTAGATTAGAATGACAAAACTAGACTGGAAAATGCAAATGATATATTTCCATATAATGTGTTTTATCTGTCCTTTCTGTGTGTGGGAAAGGGGGGGGGGGGGGGGGGGGGGTTGGTTGGTTATGCAAGTATTACAAAAAATTTATTTTAAACGCATCTTCTGGAAATTTATAGGAGACCAAGGCAGTCAACAAAAAGTTGTTCATTTGGGTCATGAAGCTATCCCAAACTTCGAGAAAGATTGTTAGTATAGGAACCAATACTAAATCTGAATGACAAAACTAGATTGGAAAATGGGAAAGATATATTCCCATATCATGTATGAAGTACATAAAATGAAAGAATCAACTCCGAGCTTCATCGAAGGTGAAGTGCATTAGTGGAAGGCAGGTTGAGAATCTTGAACTCTTAATAAAGTTTAACAATCAAACATGTTCACACAGCTTGAGTTTACCTACTTCAAATGTTTTAATAGTTTATAGATGACTATGGTGCCAGTCAACCTGCAATATGGTTGATGGTAGCTTAGTGAGCCAAATACTGTTAACATGGTCATGATTATATGAACATTAAAGTATCTACCCGATTTTATTTTTTCTAGGTCAAAATGCGTGGGATTCATTGAACCCTGGAACTAGACCAATACAAAGGGTCCAGTTGCCACTTGGGCCGTAGGCCATTGGCAAAGTATCTACCAAATAAGATAAATATTTGATTACATAATAAGTGAGCTTTTTCCATTTTTGCTAAATCATTACAAGTGCACTTGGTAAAGCCAAAGTTACCAGTATATCAAGTGGTGCAGTTGTCACTCTCCCCAGAGTTTAAGTTTGGAACTAGTGAATTCCTATGGTGGCAGTATAGTAGAGAAAGTTACTACTTTGAGTCCATATCTTGTAACAACTTACAAAACTTTACAGAAAAAAGTTGTAAGTAGGAGCTATGTAAAACTACAGAATATGCACAACAGCTTAAGGTTTGTTCATGTTGGATACACCGCAGTACTGTTTGAGGTTAAGGGAAAGTTGGCACTAGTTGATTATCTTCCTAAAACTAGATTGGTGGCTGCCATCATAAACACAACAACCACCTGATGTTTATTTTAAAGGTCTAGATGGAATATTCCCAAACAGAGAGGAAATTGAGTGCAAAATGGCATTTGATTAAAGCTGATAAAGAAGTTGATTGTGCCAATGGCTTTGGGTCTAGTGGCACTTCCACCCTCCAAAAGGATGGGATGGACGGTGAGGTCTTCGATGCAAGCCCGATGGGGTGCATGAATTATTAACCCATTAAGAAAAAAATAAATAAAGAAGGGGGCTGTGCAACAGAAGCTGAAAGGCTTAAAGGGAGGGCTTGAGTTCACTTGCTCCTATATCACTCTCTCTTTAATTCCTTGCCTATTCTTGCCAAAATCCTTCAGTTTTCACACTCGTTTCCTAAAGATAACTAATTTGATGCAAGCAAAGTAAGTCTTTGAAGCATTTTATAAGGCAAGTTTCAGCCTTTTCCATTTCTAAATCTAATGTGCTATATGCTAAACTAAAAAATGCAAGTTAGTCTATAATTGCTCCAACATAAGAGGTGCACAATTAAATAGAACCCAAATCTCCATTTGGGCCAAATAACATGAAGTACTTAATTAAAATCAATCTGAACCAAAGTAAATAATCAAACTTTACATTAAATTTGAAGAAGCAACAACTCCAAGAAAAGACTTATCCTACAGAGTGAGAGAGAAAGAGTTACATACCTGGAGAACAATGGGCTAAAATTTTGTGATTTCCACTTGGCTTTTGATGGGGGGCCTGAATTCCAAACCAGAAAGAATGAAAACCCAAAAGAAGTACTAAAAAAAAAGGCAGAAACCAAAAGGGTGTCTGAGAAAGAGAAAAGGGATAGCAATAGCATACCATGAAAAGGAACATAGAGTCAGCAAGTCTGCAAGCCATTCTGAGCAGAGTTGCAGAAACTCCAATGCACAAAGGCCCCCCCCCCCCCTTCTTGAAGCTCTGTGGGTCTTTGAGTTTGAGAGTGAATGAATGTGAAAAAGATAGGCTTTTTTTTTTTCTTGGTATAGATAATAGAACTGGGTCCTGAAAGTCACTTGTACCTCCGCCTTTATATGACAAACTTAAGCTGCCTAATTTTTTTTTTTTTTGGTTAACTAAGCTGCCTAATTATTTTCTGTACTTTGTTCCTAGTCGCTAAGGGTGGATATATTTTTAATGTCAACCACATCTGTGAGTAGATGAGGAAAGAATTTCACTAGCTTTTAAGGTTTCAATTTTTTTTTTTTAATTTATTGTTTTACAACCATAATAGAACACGGATATGTATGAAATTTACTTGGGAAGTTGTTGAGATTTTTTTATATTTATTATTATTATTTTAAAATAGGGTTGTGTGATTTTTTTATTTTATTTTTATTTATATATATAACAATAGGGTTGTGAGATTTACTTTAGGCATTTTTTTTTTTTTTTAAGAAACAAACACATACCGCCATGACCCAATCGCAACCACCAACACCATTGCAACCACCGCTTTGGTGTTTCTAATAAAGACATCTATGGTTCAACAATGTTGTGTTGTTTTAATCTTTTTCATTAATGACGTCACTACAAAGGTATATGATTTGAATTGGAAATTTGGAACATTATGAAAGTGTAGGTTTATGTTTAACTTGAAATGTCTAAAAGTGTGATGTTTAATTACACTTTTAAAACGTAATTTACCCAAAATGTTTTGTTTTAAAATTTTGGATAATAAAGTTTAATTGAAGTAGAATCTTCAACTTTTTAGAACCTTTTTTTTTAACCAGATAATTTTTAGAACTTTGATAATAGGAATTCATCTCGTTATAATGCTATAGGGCCATAGGCTACAAGGAACCATGGTTTTCTAAAACATTATGAACTATTTGGTATTGTAAAGCCACCAAGGTATTAAGATTACAATTAATAATAGGTCTACTCTGCTTTTATATATACCATCTCATGGATACATGTAAAATAATAATAATAAAGATATGGTTTCACTTTGAAATTTTGTTGCCCGTCTCTAAGGCCAAATTACCTTAATTTGTTGTTTTGTCTCTTCTTTGCCTTTATATTCTTCTTAATATTTTTCAAAGGAAACACATTATACAAGGTGCCATAAAACTATATGCATAAAACGTAACTTGTATAATATATGTATATATGAGAACTTTTATTAATTATTAATCGTATAATTAGATATGATATATTGTGTGATTATAGAGGATTATATGGTACTCATATTGTGATAATTGAGTAATCGTGATTTTTTTGGACGTATAATTAAGTAGTTGATGGAGGAAAATTTGAACCTTAACCAAAAGCGCTAACCAATTAAGTTATAAGATCACTCTCCAAAAAAAAAAAAAAAAAGTTATAAGATTTTTGACATACTAAAATTTTTAGACCCATAAAATCTTGGCACCATTTTTGGGTACACATAAGTTTTCGGAACTCACAACTTCAGCATCACCGGCAGGCTTGATGGGAACAACAAATGGTACAATAATACAAGAACGAAAAGTCTCATTCCATTAGCAACTTAGAATAGAAATTGACCATTCGAAAGTTGCATATCACACGAATAGCAAATATCAAATCGTGGTACATAAATTCGTGTAAAATATTGATTGCATGAATTGCGTGAGAAATTTCACTTCTTGGTGCATGGTACGACCACTTCATTTGTGTTGTCTTTCACACCTTCTTCTGTACTTTTGAAAAAAGCAAATCAAACCAGTGCAAAACCCAGTAGGAAGATTTGCCTCAATTTCCATGATTACTTTACTTTTGTAATTATATAATTTTACTAATAAATGATCACCGACCTTCTTTGCCTTTCGCCCAACTTTACTGAGCCATGGTCAAACACGTTTATATATAGAAACATACACCGACTTTTGGACCATCAAATTGATTGGGTGCTTATAACATAGAGTTAGGTATGTGATTATGAATAATGAAGGACTCGGAAGTGCTCTCTAGCCTTTTGGCTTGTAGCAGCAGGTGAGCGTCTTGCATTCTATTGCAAGAGTTTCTCTGACCTTCCTTTGGTAAGGTCATCGGTGGTTTGTTGTGTGTAATTGGTGGGTGTAGAATACGATAAAAGCTTTATCTATCGTAGAGCTGGGAGTGGAAATTATGACGGAGGAGTTGGAAGAGTTATGGAAGAAGTTATCTTTTACGGAGGAAGAGGAGGATGACGTTGAGCTTGGGAGTGGTAGCACAAAAGCGGCAATAGAGAAAGGGAAGAACTGCGTTGTTTTGAAAGTTCTCACACACAGAAGTATCAGTTTAGACGCTCTGAGGAAGAATCTAAGGATGATGTGGAAACCAAAAAAGGGAGTGTATCTTTCAGAGATAAAGGAAGATATTTTTCTGGTGGAGTTTGGTGACGAAAAGGAAAAGAGGAGAGTTTTGGACATGAGTCCGTGGAGTTATGAGAAACAGTTAGTAATAATTCAAGACTTTGAAGCCGATCTAACTCCTAAGGAGATAGAACTGAAGTGGTCTCCTTTTTGGATCCAGATGTTCAATCTGCCATTGAAGAGTAGAACCAGGGAGACTGGGATTGCAATAGGCTCTAAGTTAGGGGAAGTTTTGGATGTGGATGTTTCGGAGTCAGGAGTTCAATGGGGAAAGTGCTTGAGGGTGAGAATTCGAATTGATGTTACGAAACGTCTGGTGAGGGGAAAACGAGTGACCATAGAAGGAGGGGAGCGTCGCTGGATTAATTTAAGGTACGAACGGCTACCAAACTTCTGCTACAAGTGTGGTATGCTCAGTCATGGTATCAAGGAGTGTCCGGATGGTCATGCAAATGCTCTTCAATCGAATGGAGAGTTTCAATATGGCACCTGGCTAAGAGGAGAGCCCATGAGGAGAGGATTTAAGGTGGATCACAGCTCAGGTATGGAAGGAGGTTTTGAAGAAGGATGAGGTACCGGAAATAGACCGGAGATGGAGAAGAGGTATGCCACCGAATTGAGAGTGGCCGGCTGTGTGGGTAGCCCTCACGTGCCTAGGCTAGCTGACAGGGGTGACGATAGCCCTACCTGGGTTAAAACAAATCTACCTTCCCCACAGCAATTGACAGAAAGCTTTCACAAAGAAGGAAAGGTCAAGCCGAGAGAAGAAAAGGCAGGAGAGTTTGAAGCACAAAATAGTGAAAGGGTTGCAAATACGAAGTTAACCCATACTGAGGGGACTGAAATTATGCAGTGGGAGAATGCATCAAAACAGGGGAGTGAGCCAAAATTCAATTTTGAATTGGCGCCAGGTATGAACGCAGTAAAGCAGGAAACTGAGCCGGGTAAAATGGAGGGCCTACAAGGCCCAGTTGCAATGATTTTTGATGCTAACAAGGGCTGGACTACTGAAACTCTTGGCCCAACAACAAGACACTGGAAACGTCTAGCGAGAGAAATAAAAGGCAAGAGCACTGAAGTGGGCCTTGGTCAGGAAAATAAAAAACGTTTGGGTCCAACTCCATTGCAAGAACTGGACCCCAACGTTGTTGACCAGAAAAAACGAAAGGGGAAGAACCAGAGGAAACTCACCCTAGAGAATGAAGAAGAAACGGTTGGCGGAGAGGCGGTGGCTGCGGTGCAGCCCCGCCGAGCTTAATGATCGTGATGGCGTGGAACTGCCGAGGTATGGGGTCTACTTTGGCGGTTCGAACTCTCGCCGAGGAGGTGAGAACACGAGAACCCCTGCTGGTTTTTTAGCTAAAACAAAGGCCAGTATAAGCAGAATAAAAGGGCTTCAATCAAAACTGAACTACACACAAGGTATCACCTTCCCAAGTGATGGCAGGAGTGGTGGACTTGCACTATTGTGGAAGGAGGGTGCTAAGGTGAGTTTTAAGAGTTGTTCAAATTCCCATATTGATGTGGTTGTGTGTGAAAGTGACTCTTCCCCCCCTTGGAGAGCCATCGGTTTTTACGGTCATTTGGATACTAAAAAGAGACATATATCATGTAAGTTGTTAGACGCTCTTCGAACTCAGTGCGATCTACCATGGATCGTTTTCGGCGATTTCAATGAGATAGCTTTCTCTTATGAGAAGTCAAGGGGTTTGGAAAGAAATGGCAAGCAAATGGCAGAGTTTCGAGAATGTTTGGAAAGGTGTGGCTTAGCTGATCTGGGTTTTGTGGGTCAACGTTTCACCTGGTGCAATGGAAGATATGGTGATCAGAGAACTAAGTTGAGGATTGACAGAATGGTTGTAAACGACGATTGGCTGAGGCTGTACCCAAAGGCCAGCGTGCAACACTGCTCAATATCCATTTCCGATCATTGTCTTCTGGTCCTTGCTTTGAAGCGTAGTCAGGAAAAAAAGTCAACAAAGAAGAGGTTTATGTTCGAGGCTATGTGGACGAGGGAGGAGGGATGTAGGGAAGTTATAGAGTCAGTATGGGATCCCCTGTATTGCGACTCAAGATTAACAATTATGGATAAGTTGAAGCGATGTCAAGATCAATTACAGAGGTGGAATTGGCGTGTCTTTGGGCATGTGAATAAGGTACTGAAGCAAAATCAGTCAAAACTCCAAGTACTTGAAGCCACAGAACAGGGGAATGAGAAGGCAGAGGAGATTAGGAGATTGAAGGCAGTAATAAATGAGTCTCTTCTGAGGGAGGAGATCATGTGGAACCAAAGGTCTAAAGCGCTTTGGATCAAATGGGGAGATCGGAACACTAAGTTTTTTCATGCCACTGCTAGCCAAAGACGAAGACGGAACAGGATAGTGGGGTTGCAAGATTCAGATGGAGTGTGGCAGGAAGATCAAGGGCGTATAGAGAGTACAATTCTGGAGTATTTTGCTAATATTTTTAAGTCCGACCACCGCTCTTCCTTTGAAGCCAACTTGAACGCAATTGATACCCGGGTCTCTTCTGAAATGAACGATGAGTTATTAGCAGATTTCAAGGCAGACGAGGTGACGCGAGCTATCAAACAGATGCACCCAACAAAATCTCCCGGACCAGACGGTATGTCCCTGATTTTCTATCAAAATTACTGGGATTTGGTTGGTACTGATGTGATTAATTGTGTTTTGAATGTGCTGAATGCTGGAATTTTGCCTAGAGGTTTAAATGAAACTTACATTTTCCTTATTCCAAAAGTTAAAAACCCTTAAAAAATTACTGAGTTTAGACCGATAAGTCTATGTAATGTTCTGTATAAAATAATAGCTAAGGTCCTAGCTAACTGGCTGAAAAGAGTCCTTGCTTTGGTGATTGATGAATCCCAAAGTGCTTTTGTCCCTGGAAGACTCATTACAGACAACGTATTAGTGGCTTTTGAAACAATGCACTGTATAGACCAAAGAAGGAAAGGAAAGGAAGCCCTTATGGCTCTAAAGCTTGACATGAGCAAAGCCTACGATAGGGTGGAATGGGGATTTTTGGAAGCAATGATGAGAAGATTGGGGTTTCATGATAGGTGGGTTTCACTTATGATGATGTGTGTGACCTCGGTGAATTATTCGGTCTTGATCAATGGTGTACCCAAAGGAAATATCATCCCATCGAGGGGGCTTAGACAAGGCGATCCTATTTCCCCATACCTTTTCCTTCTTTGTGCGGAGGGGTTGACGACTATGTTAAAAAAGGAGGAGGCATTAGGGAATATTAAAGGGGTGGCAGTATGCAGGGGTGCTCCAAGAATCTCCCATCTTCTTTTTGTGGATGATAGCATAGTTTTTTGTAGGGCTTCCCTTGATGAAGCTAACCGAGTCATGAAGGTGCTTGAGGAGTATGAAAGAGATTCGGGGCAAAGGCTTAACAAGGAGAAAACTTCCTTACTTTTTAGCAAGAATACAAGTAGGGAAGTCCAAGACCAAGTAAAAGGTTTGTTTGGAGCTCAAATTGTAAGACATCATGAAAAATACCTTGGGTTGCCGCCACTAGTGGGTAAGGGGAAGAGGAAAGTCTTTAATCATATCAAAGAGATGGTGGGAAGGAGTTGAACTCTATGGTGAGAAATTTCTGGTGGGGGCAGAAGGATGAAGAGCAAAAAATGGCGTGGATATCTTGGGAAAAACTATGCATCCCAAAGATGGAAGGGGGCATGGGCTTCAGAGACTTGAAGACTTTCAACCTAGCGCTCTTAGCAAAGCAAGGTTGGAGAATCCAACAAAATCCAAACTCCCTCGTCCATAAAGTCTTTAAGGCAAAGTACTTTGCGGGGTGTTCCTTTCAGGAGGCGCAATTGGGCTATAGACCATCCTATGTTTGGAGGAGTATCATGGCAGCCAAGGACTTAATAGTGAAGGGCTCTAGATGGGTAATTGGAAATGGGGAAAAGGTTCATATTTGGCAAGATAGATGGATTCCAAATCCGGACTCATTCAAAGTTATCAGTCCAAGGGGTCCTTCAACTAATGTTGTGATGGTTGCGGATCTTATCAATAGGGTGACCCGTGGTTGGGATGCTAATTTGGTTAGAAAATATTTCCTTCCCCATGAAGCTGAAACTGTTTTGGGAATTCCTCTTAGTCCTAGGCTTCCTAAAGACTCCATTGTGTGGGCTTGGACTCCTAATGGCCGTTTCACTGTGAAGAGTGCTTACTGGGCAGCCCAGAAGTTGATGCTGAAGCTAAGTAAGCATGGAGAAAGAGGGGAAAGTTCAGATGGGTCGAAATCTAAAGCCATTTGGAAGCTCATTTGGAACTTGGACTGCCCAAACAAAATTAGGCACTTCATGTAGAGGGTGTGCAAAAACATTCTCCCAACAAAGTTTCAACTAAAGTCGAAAGGTGTGGAGGTGGAAACTAGCTGTGATGTGTGTGGAAGAGATGAAACTGTCAGCCATATACTGTGGGGATGCAAAACAGCAGCAAAGGTTTGGAGTGCAACAAAAATAAAGCTTCCCCTTTTGCCTGAGCCTTGCCTGGACTTTATGGACATTGTTTGGGAAATAAGGGAGAGATGCCCGGCGGTTGATTGGGTTTTGTTTGCAATTACGGGGTGGAGTTTATGGAGTAATTGGAACAAACTCAGACATGAAGGGAGTGGAAAAACAGTAGCTGAAATGGTAAGATTCGCAGCGGAGTATGCAAAGGAAGTGAGGCAGACTCATCAAGTTAATCCCCGGCCTCCCAATTCAGGTATGCCCTCATGGAATCCTCCTAGTCTCGGCTGGTACAAGATTAATACAAATGGAGCTGTTTTCAGGAGTATTGGTTGTTGTGGAGTAGGTGTTGTGATCAGAAATGAAAGGGGACAGCTGATGGGTTCGATGAGTAAACGCATGGAGCTGCCTTTGGGTGCATTAGAGACGGAAGCTAAAGCCGTGGAAGAGGGGATTCAACTGGCATGGGACCTTGGACTCAAAGATATCATCATTGAGAGCGACTCGCAGATTGTGGTGAATGCTCTGTGAGGGCAAGGTCCCATTCAGAGTTCCATAAGGAAGGTAATTGAAGGCATTGAATGGTCTCTAAGGCAATTTAGTGCGTGGAAGGTTGTTCACACCAGAAGGGGTTGCAACAGGGCAGCTCACATATTGGCAAAAAATGCCAAAGGTTTAGATGATTGTATTGTTTGGGTAGAGGATACCCCCTTAGTTATTAAGGACCAAATACAATGTGATGTAATCAATTTGAACTCTGTTTTGGATTAATGAATGTTTATTGAGTGTTGTTTATCAAAAAAAAAAAAAAAAAAGGTATGTGATTATGAAACACCAAAATGTTTGGAGTCAATCACTTTTACTCACGAAGAAAAACATGGTTGTGGTCCCTTTTTTTTTTTTTTTTGGGGGGGGGGGGGGGTTGTTAAGCGTGGGGGGTTAGAATCTTGGTACTTACATAGGAACCTAGATGCCACTCGACTACAAGACAGTTATGGAGATTAAAAAAATTTGATAATTCGATAGTTACAAATACAATGAGGGGAATGAGAGATTTAAATCCTAAACATATTCATTAAAAATATTAGAAGGTGACAATTAAATTACAAAGCTTTTGATAGTTGTGGAGCAACTTGGTTGTAAGTTTGTGCCTTGGCATGAAGATTATATAGTTATTGTCTATTAAGAAAAAATCTTAAATTAGTTTCGCCTTTTATTTTCTTCCATTTAAGGTTGTAAAAAAAACCATTACTAATAAATAAGATAATTTTTTTTTTTTGCGTCATCATATAATTAGTGTTTTATAAATTTTTTATCTTCAAATTGTACTTTATGAGCATTACAAAAATAGCTATTCTAAAGATGTATTCTTGGATGATTTTTTTTTTTTGGTGGGCAAACCACGTAGCATTGAGTTGAGTATTGAGTAGGATTATAAACAAGTAAAGTTGAGTATTAAAAATTCAGGTTTGTTCATTTAATTTAACTTCGAATACAAGTTAAGTTTGAGTTCATCACCAAACAAGATTACATGTTGAAACTTGATTCATTTTTTTATTAGAACAAACACGAACTTGTTCACGAGTTACTTGATTAATTTTTTCCCCCATATATAGTAAAACCATGACTAAAATTTGTTACCCTTTCACGAATCTATACATTTTACTATAAATATACTATTTACATTATCAATAAACCACAAATAATAATTTATTATCATCAAATTATCATATCGTACAAATTCATTTAATCCATTATCAAGTCTATATAAGTATAGTTTTAGAAAAATATACATATAAAAATATAATATTATTTATATATAATTAAATCGAGTCTTATGTTTATGAGCATATTCACTAAACATATTATTGTATTCGAGCTTGACTCGTTAGCCTTGCTTACTAAGAAAATAACCTAAACAAATGTTTACTTGTGCCCATTTGTTTGGTAGGGTACTAAGCCCAACCCACAGATGGCCGTCGGCTTGGTCTTGCTGAAGTGATCTGAAGGGTAGGTGTCGTTGCTGATCACAAGGTTCATGATAAGACGTCCTTTGACAAAGTACTCGAAGGCAACTGACAGAACCCAAGTCTTTCAACTTATAGCTAGAAAAAGCTTGATGCAGATTGGTTTAAGTTGAACATTGATAGCTTCTCATTGGGCAATCCAGGTCTTGCTGACCGAGGAGGCCTCATTAGGGACTTCAATAGTTCAATGGGCTTTGGGTGAGAGCTTTTTAGCTGGCTTTAGGTTCAGCAATTAGTGTCATAACTCATAGTAGAATTTTGGCCTTACTTGATAGTTTGGTGCTTGCTATAAGATTTAGGAATCCATTGATTACACATTGAAATAGATGCCAAGGAACTAGTTATACTTCTTAATAGTTAACAACATCCGAACAAGCTCTTATCCAATGTTGTTATTGAATGCAGGAATTTCATCTAAGCATTCCCACAATGTTGAGTGGAACATAGCTATACGGAAACAAAGAAATGCGCAGGATGCTTTGGCGAATTCGGGGTTATCACCAAATGGAAAATATAAAGTTAGAAACATAACAAAGGTTCATAACAATTTCACAACATTCCTAAAATTTCACAAAAATTTCACACACTAAGCCCACTACATTGTGAAATTTAAAATTTTGTTTAATACTCATTTGAGAATATTGTGAATTGTTTTTGTGTCCCTAGCATGACTTAGTTTTGAATTTGTCTAATGATATGCTTAAGCGTATTACTACTAATTCTGTTTTCTTTTCCCAAGTTGATGAAAGAAATTTGATTTGATAGATCATTAGTGAAAGAAATTAATCTCCATTCAACCTTAACTAAGCAAAATCAGCTTTTTATGGACTTGGCAGATCTTTCCTGTAACTTATTGGTTATTACTCATTTCACCAAAAAGAATAGGAACAACGACATTTATATCTTTTGCTCTTGGCATTTAGTTGGGCCGGCAACATGAGACCGATGAAGCAAATTAAAAGATAGAATTTCAGAAACATCCACGGATTCCACACCAAATATAATATAATTGCCAAGAATGTAATAATTGCATGGTTATGACTTATGATAGGGGTACGTAGTAATAGTTCAAAGTTCAAAATTCAAACACAAATTTTGGTCTAGATTTTGAAGGTCTAGATTGAGTCAATGCCAAATCACATTGGGCCGGCTTCAGACCCAGAAATACAGGAGGAAAAAGATATGCTACGGGGAAATTGACCTCTAGTGTTTGGCATTTTATTATTGTGACAAGCAAGAGCACGTTCTTTTCTTTTTATTTTGTTTTGCCTTTTATTTTTATTTTTATTAAATTTGTTATTTGCACAACTTTTTTTTTTTTTTTTTCTTCTGAGAATACTAAGTATTTTTAAAACACATTGAGAGAGAAGAGAATGTCTTAAAAAAACTGATAGTGGTGTATATTTATTTGCAAACTTTTGTTAGAGATAGTGGTTCAATTTTTTAATGAGAAGTAACATTAGACTCTAGTTTAGGGGTCTCACGGGTGGCATGAAACCGTGGTACAATTTGGGTATATAAAAAAAATTTAAATATACCAAATTAGGGTTTCTTTTGAAACACAATTTAATGTAAATCTTTCACTTTGTTATGGTGATTTTTTTTTTTCCCATTGCTTGCTCTTGTGAATGTAGGCATACTGAACAATGTAAATCTATGTTGATTTCTTTCTATATTTTGCAAAATTTGCTAAGATTTGAAATTTACAACAACTTTACATGAAACAACAATTCAAGGATGAAATTTGCTATATGGCATTTCCAAATAAATTAGAAGTGGGTAAATGAAATTCGTTTTGGATTTCTGATTCATCTTATAAGGATTCTTTCTATTTATTGTACAAATGAATATAATATGTTGGAATTTTTATACACTCTGTCATACTCATACTTCATGTATATCTTTAGATTGATGAGAATTAAATTTTCATTTCGAAAGACCCTTTGACAATTTGTATGGCAAATGGAGATGATCCCGTGAGCATTAT
The DNA here is from genome assembly GCA_028535165.1 of Quercus tomentella. Lineage (NCBI taxonomy): Eukaryota > Viridiplantae > Streptophyta > Magnoliopsida > Fagales > Fagaceae > Quercus > Quercus tomentella. The sequence continues at coordinate 86,720,581 of JAPQVY010000155.1, read as the reverse complement.
ATTTCATCACAACAGCTTAAGTTTTTGCAAACCATATACTACGAATATGCTCCAGTGTTCTTTGAGAGCTTTGAATTGGCAGCCTTATACTAATCAAATTCTCCTCTAAACTATTAAATTTTTAGGTTAAAAGCAAATAACTGAGAAAAGATTTCTGTAAACATGAAACTTCAATAAAATTATATTCGGTAACTATATTGACTTGTCTGACTTCACAGCTTGCCTATATTTGTATCAGTGGTTTGTCTCCTATCAATTTGAAACGGATCTATTTTATGGTTTGAACTAAATATTACATATCTAAAGATGTATTCGGTATCATGTCATTTAAAAATTTAAATATCGTAGTACCTTTACCTGTTTAGCCCATTGTGGAACCGACTTTGGTGATTAGGGTTATTATTGTGAGTCGGTTGCCGTGTTTATATAGAGTGAAAAATATTGTAGCCGCACACCATGCTCAAGTAACATTGATTCAATCATAAGTTTTCTTGGGATTGAGAGATATAATGCCTTCCGATCCAATTGTACAAACTTATATGCTGGTAATTATAGTGATGAGACATGTTTTAATTGTGTCATGTCTTATAGGCAGTCATTACAAGCTCTAAGAAAAGGTGATAGTTCAAATGGCAATAGGTGTAATGAAGCTCTCCTTGTTAGTCTTGCAGGCTCAGATGTGGATTCCCAGAACTGGGTTCAAGGAACTTTTTCTTGTTTATGGAATGAAATAGGTAAGTTTTCCCAGTTTTCATTTATGGAACATATTCCCTTTTATTTCTTAGTTTGAATGTTTGGTGAACCTTAATTTTTTTATTTGCTTTTCTACGGATCCTTTTATTGTAGGTACTCAAGAATTCTTTGCCTTTGCCTTTGGCTTTTTTGGCTTGGTTGCCTTGTCTTCCTCTTTCTACCTTATAAGGGATGAACCAATGGAGTAAGAGTACCATTAGTTTGGTTAAAAGCCAAAGCCAAAGGCAAAGAATTCTTGAGTACCTACAACAATAAAATGCACTTTAGCCTTAATTGACTGTTAAATGTGTGAAAGAACATCTACTGGATTCCAAGGCACTCCTTGCTACAGTAATTGTGGCTGCAATGCTTGTCATCTTAGCTCCACTTCTATATATTCTCACAAGGAAGCAAATTCAATATGCAAGTGAAAAGGACCTGAAAAATCTATCAGGTGAGATATATGATTCTTTTAATAATTCAAACTTGATTGGAGAGGGAACTCTTGGAATGATGATCACGACCACTTGATTTATTGAACTCATTAATGAGATGCAAGTTGAACTAATGAAACAAAGAAAATTGTTCAGGGAAAATGTACGTTGGAATAATGCCAAGTGGAATGAAAGCAGCAATCAAGAGACTTAATGAGGGCATTGAGCTTCACAATTTTATTGATAAGATTTGCCGGAAAGTGAAAATAAGGCATCCTAATTTCGTGAGTACTGTGGGATGTTGTGGCAGCGGAGATGAGTGTCTTGTTTATGAATACTGTGTCAATGGTGATCTTTCAAGCTGGCTTCTCCGTAAGCTTTTTTCATGAAAATATGGGTTTTTAATTTATAGCATGCCACAAGGAAGTGCATACAAAACTCCCTCAATTCCTCTCTACAATCCTGTCACTTGCACTTCCAATTACCTCCAAATACATAGGAAAATTTCAGTTTTAATTTTCATTCTCCAAAAAAAAAAGGTTGTATGCACCTTTCAAAGTTGCTGCTAACCATTAGCATACAACCTTAGATAAAATATTATCTTATGTATCCGATATATGCATTATTTCTCTCATAATATTTAGAGCCCACAACTGTAAACGACCCACATGTTGTGACTCGTGAGATAGATGAAGCATATTCTAGATGCATATAATGTCTTCTTCTTTAAATAATTTCTCATGTATTATTGCCTTTTATTATAAATAAATAAATGATTCTCCTATACCATTTTCACAAACTTGGTAATAAGCAATGAATGTATCTAACAGGTGACAAAAGGACAGTAATCTTGACATGGGAGCGGTGGATGTAGATATTTATTGGCATTGCAAGGGGCTTATGGTTTCTTCATACCAATCCCTTGGAAAAATTAGTTCATGGAGACATAAAGGTAAAATTAATTCATTTCACCTATAGCTAATACTAAGTGTGATGGTGCTAATAACTAATACTCCAATATGTCTCAATTAGCAAACATATTACTGACTGAGAAACTAGAGCCTAAGATTTCAGACCCCATCTTATCAAACTACAAGTTAAAGAAGACTGAAAGGATGGAAACCACTGCAAATGATGTTTTCAATTTTGGGGTTGTGCTACTTCCAACTTTTGACAGGAAGAAAGCCAGAATCTCTGGTTAAAGAGGTCTGCTCTAATTAACATGTTGTTTCCCATATAGTCTGGCATGTTACTATTTTATAAGTAGTTTTTTAACCTAAGATGGTAAATTCCAGCGGATTAGCTGAATATATTTCTATTGTCATTTGTCACTGATACAGGCAAGGAATGCAATAATGAAAGGAGGAAGCATAAGTGCCATGGCAGATCCATGCTTAAATGGGGATTATATTGTAACTGAATTTCAAAATGTATTATCAATAGCTGTTCAATGTACTACTCCAAATGAACAAGAAAGACCAAACATGGAAGAAGTCTTACAGAAACTTGAAGAAACCCATATTTTAAGTCTAAACTTTAAATCCAACTGCAAGAATTTTTGAAAATTTTTTTTTTGGAAGTTGGAACCAGCAATGCTATAAAATATGTTTATGGATTTGTAATATATATTTCTCACTATTTGTAATCTAAGGTGGGAAATCGTAATTGGTGTACAATTATAGTAACGTGAGTGGTGAGCCATTTCTTATTTGTTGCCTTTTCGTTGTCAAAAGATCACCTTTTCCAAGCCAATGCCAAATTTAACTCATTTTGAATACAACTTACACAGTTACACACATTTTCAATACAACAAATTTGATGTCAGTGGCCAATTGTTATACATGTTTTGAACAACATAAGGAATTAACATGACCTTAAAATTAGAGGCCACGAAGCATAAATTTTCTTGCTCCTTTTTTCTTCAATCATTTTCTTTCTCACCCTAAAAATAATTAACATGGCCTTAAAATTAAAAGGCCATAAAACATACATTTTCTTGCTCCTTTTTTCTTCAATCATTTTCTTTCTCACCCCAGAAAAAAGAGGGGGCTCTGGGACAGTTTCAACCTGCCTTCCCCTCAACATCCCCTCCTCCTCCTCCAAGCCTTTTTCTATATTCCCTTCCCCTCCATCTCATCACTTGAAGATTGAAGACAGAATTCAAGGTCATTAGGTCGGTATAAGGAAAAACTAAAACTAAGTATTTTCTGAAGGCAATGTTCCAAAGCAACAAGAGCTACCACAGAAGCACTGCAGACCATTAGACCTTAACCTCACTTTACCATAGCTAAAGGCAAGCTCTTCATTTTCTTTTATGTCTCTCGAAGCAAAGAAGCAAATGCAGGGCACCAAAGCTCCCGAGGTCCTTACCAGTTTTGTTTGTGTAAGTAGACACCTGCAATCATTGATTTAATTTGTTAGAAGTGGACGATATGAATTGTTCTCTGATGTAATACGTTGAACTGCTAGCTAGGAATCCGATTCTAATCCCAATTCCAAGCCAATTGTAATCCATAGTACTAGTACGGATACAAATATTCAATTTAAGAGAGAATATCATTAGCCAACATCCCTTATCAACTCAAAGAATGTCCCCTGCACCAGCCAACATTGGAAAGAAAGGCATCATTCTTTGCATAGTATGTCACAGATTCTATCTTGCCCCCTCTTTTTTCTTTCAAACAATCAATGAGATTCCACCAAATCTATTCTCAACTAGAGTATGTATCGAATAGTTAATTTACTTACACGTAAAGGAAAATGATTCCGCCCCAACAAATTAAAAGATATATACTTTGTCTCAATGCTTAAGTCATTCCTATTCCATGCTTTGCCTACGGCCTAAAAAGAATTGTGTGCCAAGTCAAGTCATGATCCATGGTGCAGTAAATCCACCTACGTACAATTCTGCTTCACTTATTTGCATTTATATCTGCCCTCTCGGAATTGCTCTATAATAAAAACAGCTGCTAATACTTAGAAAGTCATTGATTCACTTAACCATCAAATCCCTTTCCATCCCACCACCACAAGAATATGGCTCAAAATGCCTATTGCATTGCAGGGAAGATCGTGGAGCTGCTTGGCTTCCTTACTTACGAGGAGCTCAGCTCAGCTTGGGGCGTACAAAGCGATCTGAAAAAGCTTGAGTGCACCGTGTTAGCCATTAAGGCCATACTCTTGGATGCTGAGGAGAAGCAAGAAAGTGACCAGAGGCTGAACCATTGGCTAGGACAGCTCAAAGATGTCCTTAATGATGCGGAGAATGTCCTGGATGAATTTCAATATCAAATTCTGCAGAAGGAAGTAAAGAAGAGAAGTAGGAGCACTCGCAAAAAGGTGGGTTATTTCTTTTCTGGTTCTAATCCACTTGTATTTCGTTTTGAAATGGCACGTAAAATCAAGGGTATTAGGGAGAGGGTAGATGATATTTCAGATGTTAAGGCTGAATTCAATCTTGCTGCACGACTTGAAGATAGGAAGACAACAATGTACCGGAGGGACATGACCCACTCCTTTATTCCTTCTCAGAATGTCATCGGTAGGGATGATGACAAAAAAAAGATAATAAATCTTTTGATGCAGCATGATGTTGACGGAAATGTCAGTGTAATTCCCATAGTTGGGATTGGAGGTCTAGGGAAGACCACAATTGCCAAGTTGGTGTATAATGATGAACAGGTGGTTAGACATTTTCAATTAAAAATGTGGGTGTGTGTGTCTGAGGATTTTGATGTTAAAAGATTGATAACAGAAATCCTCAAATCAGCAGTTGGTATTGATGAGAATTTGAGCATAGATCAGTTGCAAATGCGTTTAAGAGAACATATAAAAGATAAGAAATTTCTTCTTGTCTTAGATGATGTTTTGAATGAGGATCATATAAAATGGATTGAATTGAAAATTTTGTTACTTGACGGTTGCAATGGAAGTAAAATCATAGTGACAACACGGAATAGTTCTGTTGCCACTATTATGAGCACCGTAGAGTCTTACAATTTAGATGGTCTATCCCAAAAGGATTGTTTGTCTTTGTTTGTGAAATTGGCATTTAAGGAAGGAGAAGAAGAACAATATCCAAACCTCTTAGAAATTGGAAAAGAAATCGTCAAAAAATGTAGAGGGGTTCCATTGGCAGTGAATACTTTAGCCTGCCTACTCTATTCAAATGTTGATGAACATGAGTGGATATCTATTAGAGATAATGAGATATGGAATTTAAATCAAAAGGAGAGTGGCATCTTACCTGCATTGAAGCTTAGTTACAATCAATTGCCATTTCACTTAAAGCCATGTTTTGCACATTGTTCTATTTTCCCAAAGGATTTTGTATTCAATAATCTTCTCTTGATTCAATTTTGGATGGCACATGGAATTCTTCAATCACCTAAGGATGAAAATCTAGAGTTGGAAGAAGTTGGCAACTTGTATATCAAGGAGTTGTTGTCGAGATCTTTCTTTCAAGATGTTGAACAAGAAAATATCTTGTATTTTACCTTTAAAATGCATGATCTTATCCATGATCTCGCACTCTCAATTGCTAAAAGAGAGTGTTCAGTAGTGACCAAGAAGTCTGCCCTTGCTGCAGAAGTTTGTCACCTATCATTTTTAGACAATGGGCAAGAAGTTACAACACAATTAGAGAAGTTGAGCAAAGTCCAGACTATTATTTTCCAAACAGACCAATCCATGTCCTTACTTGAAACATGCTTCTCAAGATTTAAGTACTTGCGGGTGCTTGTTCTGAAAAATTCATCCTTTGAGGTGTTGCCAAGTTCTATTGGAAGTTTAAAACATTTGAGATATCTCGACCTATCATTTAATCACATTATCAAGCAACTTCCAGATTCCATTTGCAAGCTGCATAGTTTGCAAACTTTACTGCTTGAAAATTGCCACAATCTTGAACGGTTGCCAAAAGGTATAGGGGACATAATCAGCCTCAGGCTTTTTATTGTTACAACAAAGCATACCTGCTTGTCAGAGAACGCAGTAGGTTGCTTGAGTTCTCTTCGATCTTTGTGGATATGGAGATGTGTGAATCTAAAATGTGTTTTTGAAGGGATGGAGGAAGGGCGCCTCACCTGTCTTCGAACATTGGTGGTTGGAAATTGTCCAAGTTTGACCACTTTGACACTGAGTATGAAGCACCTAACTGCCCTAGAGACCCTGATAATTAGGGATTGTAAAGAGCTTAGTTTGATGGAGGTAGCGGGAGAAGAAGACAATCCAAATCTCAAGTTGAGCCTCCAAAATTTAATGTTTTTCCGTTTACCAAAGTTGGAGGTTTTTCCCCAATGGCTCCAAGGATCTGCAAACACTTTACAGCTGCTATGGATTGGAGGATGTGAAAATTTAACGGCTTTGCCGGATTGGCTACCACGTTTGAAATCACTTCAGACACTTTGGATTGACAATTGTCCTAAGTTGTCATCTCTCCCGGAGGGGATGGAGGCACTAACAGAATTGTTGATTTATGGTCGTCCTGATTTGAGTAGAAAATGTTGAGGAGATTGCTCATTTACCACATATTGTTCTTGATGAGAGCAGCATAAATTTACCAAGAGAAGATGATGAGGTAAGGGCATATTTGTCTTCTTATTAGTATTTTTGTCCTATTATTATAGATAGTCTTTACAACTCTCTTTCTTTTATTTTTTCCTATGAACCCAAACCCCCTATTTCATTTATATATAAATAAAATAAATATATAAAAAATCAGCTAAAGCCCTCTTTGTCCAAATTAGATTCAAATTAAATTAAAACCAAAGATATTTTTTTGGATGAAATTGAATTTCCAAAACTAAACCAGTCTTCTAAATATTTATATTCCCCACACTGATTTTGAAGAAGAGAGAGAGAGAGAAGAAGAAACATTTAATCCTATTTAATTCATGGAGGAATTGAATCTTGTTTCTAGAACATTGTGTTTCGAAGTTGGGGCAACAAGATATTGACACATAAAATCTTAAATGAACATATTAAATTTTTATTTATTTATTTTTCTTTTGTATAATAATTTTTCATAGTATTATCCTCACTGCTAGTTTCCAATATACTATATAACTACAAATTTCATTTCAGGAGTTCAACACAAGTCACAACCAATAGAATCTAGATGTTGCTCAATTCAAAGTCACAAGTTCCTTCCATAATTCGTAAGCATTTCTTCATTACAATTTGGATTACAAGATGTAAATAAATAAATACTTCCTTTATTTAATTTGCTTTTAAGTGATGTAAATAAATATATAAATATGTTATTTTGCATTTTGTATTTTATGTAAAAATAAACATTTATGTCATTGTAATTCAAAGTAAGATGTGTAAATAAATAAATGTGTTACGTGTATACTACCCTAACTACATTCTTGTGTATAAAGTTGAGAGATCCATGGATTAAAATGTTCAAGCATTTGTTCTTTAAGATTATATGCATGTTTTTCCTTAGAATCATATCGAACCTCTTTTAGTCTCCTACTGTTCAAGTGCTTCCAATGAAGTGGAGTCCCTTGAGTATTTAAAACTGCGAGCAAGTATTGTCAATTTGCTTCTCACCTATCATTGAATCTTTTACAGAACCTTCACGTGCATTTAAGAATTGGGTAAGCTGAATCCAATTTCTTTATTGCATCCAAATCAGTTCAGGTTGAGTAGTCTATGTCTTCTCTTAATCGTGATTGTAGACTCACTCACTTTTAAATGTTTACAACACTGATCTTTCAAGCAAGATTAACACATCTAAAACTAAAAAAGCATGCAGGTAGCTATGTGTATATGCTTGTGCACATTCACATGTGTACTGTAAGAAATCTAACAAGAAACTAAAGAGAAATTATTTGCAAGAGCATGATACCTGCAAGATCCAGCTTCTGTTCTGTCTCTATGTCAGGGATACTTGGAACCAATACACCTGGAGTTTCTAGGACATATATGCTAGGCTGATGCGTAATCTGTAGCTTAACAATTCAACGTCAACATTTAAACATACATAGATGTTGAACCAAAAGAATTCAATAGCAGATCAACAACAGAGGAAGAAAGGAAAAAGTAGATAGAATAAAAAATTAGATTTTAAAAAGAAAAGGAAAGAGGCAAATGATTGATAATTTAGCCTGACCTTAAAAACTTGTCTTTAAATAAAGTTTATGCAACTGATTTAGTGTCCGTTTGGGAATAACTTATTAATTTTTTGCTGAAATTTTTTTGGTTAAAAGTATGCTAAATATATTTGTACTTTGAAAAAGTAAAAAAAAGTGAGGATTTAAGCAAAAAAAACTAGCTTATAAGCTAGTCCCAAACTAGCTTGTTACAAACTTAAAAAAAAAAAAAAAAAAAAAAAAAAAAAGTAATGCAATTTTGTTGATATCAAAAAAATAGTGTGGCCCAACTATACAAATGAATCTATCAAATCAAAAACAGAACATAATGGCTGACTATGCAAAGCTAACATCCAGTCCAACAAGGTTCTAAAGATAAATAATTTGAGATCAGGCATAGCTCTCTCTGTATCCTCAAAATTCCAATCGTTCCTCTCTCTCCATAAGCACCACATCAAACAATGCGGGGGGAACCATCCACAAATTCCCATTCCGATGACAACAAAAATGACCAAACCAGCAAGCTAACAACTCAACAACATTCTTCAACATCACCCAACAAACTCCAAATAAACCAAACACCATAGACCACAATTTGGCAATAAAACCAGATACCTAAGCCAGATAGTTTATTTTCCTAATCATGTGAACCTACAAACACTTGCCAGCTAAAAAAGAAAATCAAAAGTAAAAAAATAAATAAGAATTAGTAAGACAGTTAGCAAAATTGGGTTGGGGGGTGGGGCAATCAACCAATTAAGTCAGAAATAAATTCATTGCAATCAGTTTGCTTCTCATAAAAGCAACAACATCAACTGTGAAAGACACATGAAACTAGATTTTCAGTCTTTCCTTACTTTCTATGTTAATAAACCATAAAACTCAGAATCTCTTCACCTTGTATCTAGCAATATCTTGAGTAACACCAGGCAGTGGGACAACAGTAGCACACTTCATCTTCTTCTGTACTATGAAAGAAAACGAAAGTAGTTATTGTTCAATAAAATTTAATAAACTTCCCCATAGTTCCATTTAAAGACAATGGCATTCAAACTACATAATCTAGCAAAAAAATAGTAACAGTTTACCAGGAAAGCAAGACAATGCAATTTGATGGATTGAATTAATTAAAACCTACTTGGCAACGTTAGGAACTCCAACCATGAAAATAAGTAGAGTAGCTTCCCTTGAAATCACTTCCTTCGACTTGAACTCCACTGGCTCGAGAAGCTTTTGGTACATGAACCATGATAAAACACCATCATCACCACACACATTCTAAAATATTAGAGAGAGTGGACAAAGACACTAATTGACACTGACACAGACATTGAAATAGACAATATAGGACAGGACTCGAAAACACCATAACTCTTGAAAAATTAGGACAGGATTGATACAACAAAGAATTAATTAAATGAATAATATATCTTCATATTTATAGACATATTTTATGTTTAGTTTAAGTTTTAAAAATAAATAATTACTGTCAAAAATTTTAAAAACATGTCTAAAATCAAATGAATCTTTTTTAAATAAAAAAAAAATGCTAAAGTTCAATTTTAGTCTCTTGACATTTACTTCAATTGTCAAATTAGTCCTTAAGATTTATTCTTAGTAAATTTGTGAAAATGAGTTAATAATTCGGTCCAAATCTTTTAGCAAATTAAACAGTTTAAAAATTATATATGTTAAATTTTATTTAAAAAATTATAATCATCAAACAATAAGATCTATGAAATGACAACGTTTTTAGTAAAATTTGTAATTTAAAATGAATGTTTAAATTGCGTAATTGGCTAACAGATATTGATGAAATGATCCTATTGAATTTCATGGTGAGAGAATCAATTGAATTTCAACCACCCAAAAAAAAAAAATCCACCTAACACAAAACAAAGAGGACACGCGTGGAGTGTCCGACACGGACATGAACTTGAGGTGTCTGTGGTTGTTAATGGAGATTAAATTTTTTTGATAATTCGATAGTTACAAATACAGTGAGGGGAATGAGAGATTTAAACCCTGAACATATTCGTTAAAAATATTAGAAGGTGACAATTAAATTACAAGACTTTTGACAGTTGTGGAGCAACTTGGTTGTAAGTTTGTGCCTTGGCATGAAGATTATATAGTTATTGTCTATTAAAAAAAATCTTAAATTAGTTTTGCCTTTTCTTTTCTTCCGTTTAAGGTTGGAAAAAAAACCATTACTAATAAATAAGATAATATGTTTTTTTGGCGTCATCATATATTTAGTGTTTTATAAATTTTTTATTTTCAAATTGTACTTTATGAGCATTACAAAAATAGCTATTCTAAAGATGTATTGGATTTTTATTTTTTATTATTATTATTTTATTTTTTTTTTTGTGGGCAAACCACATAGCATTGAGTTGAGTATTGAGTAGGGTTATAAACAAGTAAAGTTGAGTTTTTTTTTTTTTTTTTGATAGGACAAGTAAAGTTGAGTTGAGTATTAAAAATTTAGGTTTGTTCATTTAATTTAACTTCGAATACAAGTTAAATTTGAGTTCATCACAAAACAAGATTACATGTTCAAGCTTGATTCATTTTCTTATTAGAACAAACACGAGCTTGTTCATGAGTTACTTGAGTAATTTTTTCCCCATATATAGTAAAACCATGACTAAAATTTGTTACCCTTTCACAAATCTATACATTTTACTATAAATATACTATTTACATTATCAATAAACCACAAATAATAATTTATTATCATCAAATGAACCTATTTTACAAATTCATATAATCCATTATCAAGTCTATATAAGTACATTTTTAGAAAAATATACATATAAAAATATAATATTCTTTATATATAATTAAATCGAGTCTTATATTCCCGAGCATATTTACTAAACATATTATTGTATTTGAGCTTGACTTGTTAGTCTTGCTCACTAAGAAAATAACCAAAATAAATGTTTACTTGTGCCCATTTGTTTGGTAGGGACCGTAGGGTACTAAGCCCAACCCACACATGCATAGCCAAATTTGGCCGTCGGCTTGGTCTTGCTGAAGTTATCTGAAGGGTAGGTGTCGTTGTTGATCACAAGATTCATGATAAGACGTCCTTTGACAAAGTACTCGAAGGCAACTGACAGAACCCAAGTCTTTCAACTTATAGCTAGAAAAAGCTTGATGCAGATTGGTTTAAGTTGAACATTGATAGCTCCTCATTGGGCAATCCAGGTCTTGCTGACCGAGGAGGCCTCATTAGGGACTTCAATAGTTCAATGGGCTTTGGGTGAGAGCTTTTTAGCTTAGGTTCAGCAATTAGTTTCATAGTAGAATTTTGGCCTTACTTGATAGTTTGGTGCTTGCTAAAGATTTAGGAATCCATTGATTACACATTGAAATAGATGCTAAGGAACTAGTTATACTTCTTAATAATTAACAACATCCGAACAAGCTCTTATTAAATGTTGTTATTGAATGCAGGAATTTCATCTAAGCATTCCCTCAATGTTGAGTGGAACATAGCTATATGGAAACAAAGAAATGCGCAGGATGCTTTGGCGAATTCGGGATTATCAACATAACAAAAGTTCATAACAATTTCACAACATTCTTAAATTAGCCTACCAGCTCACACATTGAGCCCACTACATTGTGAAATTTAAAATTTTGTTTAATACTCATTTGAGAATGTTGTGAATTGTTGTTATGTCTCTAGCATGACTCAGTTTTGAATTTGTCTAATGATATGCTTAAGTGTATCACTACTTATTCTGTTTTCTTTTCCCAAGTTGATGAAAGAAATTTGATTTGATAGATCATTAGTGAAAGAAATTAATCTCCATTCAACCTTAACTAAGCAAAATCAGCTTTTTATGGACTTGGCAGATCTTTCCTGTAACTTATTGGTTATGACTCATGTCACCAAAATGAATAGGAACAACAACATTTATATCTTTTGCTCTTGGCATTTAGTTGGGCCGGCAACATGAGACCGATGATGCAAATTAAAAGATAGAATTTCAGAAACATCCACGGATTTCACACCAAATCTATATATTACTAAAAGTTGAAGCGTGGCATTTATTGCTGCTGAGCTCCTGTTGTGCCACCTCGTCGCTACATAATTATTATTTATTATTTATTATTTATTCCTTTTTTTTTTTTTACAAATATATATATATATATATATATATATATATATATAAATAGATTATTGACTTTACATATTCATCTTTAACGGTTTTAACATCTATATATATATATATATATATTTCTTTTTTATTTCCAATTTTCCTATAATTTTTTTTACATTTACTTATTTTTTAAATATTTACACTTTCTTCAACCTTTCTTCTTCCCTTACATTTTCATCTCCCCACTACCCTCTACTTTAATATTACTATTCATCTTTCCCTTCATCTTCCTCTATTTGTCTCTTCTTATCCCTTTCCTCTTACTATAAATTTGTCACTTTTTTTCCATTTTTTACATAGTTTTCTCTCACAAAAAAGTTCTCTCTCTCTCTCTCAATGTTTTGGTGGATTTTTATTTTTTATTGCATCTCCGCTTTAGGTTGATAAATTTTTGTGTTTTTAAGTACTCTAATTTAGGTTGGTACGATTTAGTTTTGTGTTTTAAGTTATTATTATTATTATTATTTTGCTCTTTGATTGTTAAATTTTATCTGATTACATTATAAAAAATTAAAGATAGTAGATAAAAATAAAATAGTATTCCACTACATAGCATAATTTGGATAATTTAGTGTTTATTGTTATATCTTTTAATTTTTCTTAATTTTTTTTTCTTCTCTTCTATTTTACTCAATATTGAAATTCAACCACATCCTCCTTATCATTAAATTTTTTATATTTTCTCTCTCTTTTTGTTTTAAAAAATAAAAAATGTAATATTTTACTTAAATTCAAATAAAAGAAAATTGTGCTCATCAAATTGTACTCATTTTTTTAACATTTATACTTTCTCCAATCTTTCTCATTCTCTTTACCTTTTCATCTCCCCAAACATTCTACCTTGATATCATTCTTCCTCTTTCCTTTTATCTTCCTTTATTTTGTTTCTTTTTATTATTATCCTCTTAGTATAAATTTGTCATTCACTCTTCCATTCTTTTCATAATTTTCTCTCACAAAAAAGTGGTTATTTCCCACTCCTTCTCCCTCAATTTTTTGGTGGATTTTTATTTTTATTTTTCTTGCATCTCTATTTTAGCTTGATAAAGTTTTGTATTCTTTAGAACTCTATTTTGGTTGATGTGATTTAGTTTTGTGTTTTAAGTTTTATTTTTTTATTTTTTTATGACTTTGATTTTTAAATATATTATCATATTGCATTATAAATAATTAAAAATAGTATATAAGAATGTACTATTATTATATTACATAGAATTATTTGGATAAGTTAGTGTTTATTGTTATGTATTTTATTTTTATTTCTTTTTTCATATCATTTTATTTAACATTTAAATTCAGCCACATCCCCCATATATATCATTAAATTATTTATATTTCCAGTCCTTTTTTATTTTAAAAAATTTAAAATATAATATTTTGCCTAAATCAAATAAATAAAATTGTCCACATTAAGTGGAGTAATGCTAGGGAAACACTCATTCTCACATCCAATGCATCAAAGGAAGAATGAAATACAAAACAAATCAAGTTAGAAACACTAAATTTAAAAAAAAAAAAAAAAAAACTAATAATGCATATTTAATGTCATAGAATCATCATCAAATTTTGGAAAACGATAGGTTGTCAATGGAGAGAGAGAGAGAGAGAGGGATGGTATAGAAAAAAAACCAATACAAAGTAATAAAGAGTACCTTCTCAAAAGAAAAAAGAAAAAAAGAGTAGATAAAGAAAAAAAAACCAAACGTCAATTAGTAATCGTTGATTGGAAAACAAAGAGGTTGTAAGGAGAAGTAAAAAAATAAAATAGAGATTACCGTGTGGAGAACATTAAAAACTTTACAGTATAGTAACATAACCCCTTAATTTCACTTAAAAATTTAAATCAACAATTAAATACAATCATAGTACTAAATTTAAATATAAAACTAATCAAACTCTAACTACGGAAACCATATTAATCATAACTAAAAAAGAGATGTTCTCTGATAGTAGTAGAAATTAAATAAGAAATTGTGGGGTCAAAGAACTTGTGACCCCGGCTCACTTTGCTTTAGGGCCCAAGGCCCGGGCCGAGGAGGGATATTGACGAGGACATACAATGAGAGCCCAAACGGCCTAGGGATATAGCCAAGGGCGATTCTGTCCTCGGCATCCTAAAACGCTCCTGGAGGAGAGGGTAAATACGGTATAGGAACAGTTCATGGAAAAGCAAAACACCTCCGCATTAATGTGGAAAAGACCCTTGAATAGGATGGCGACAAAGGACAAGGGAAAAGCAACCATTATTGCAATGAAGTACTCTGCGCCTGACAGAACAATGCTTTTCAGCTTTTACAACCACCCCCAACCACTTTGGGTATGGGCTGATAGGACGAGTATCAGCCCTAGAAAGTTGAACCTACATGTAGATGTAGGAGGGAAGGAAAATGCTAGTATAAAAAGGAAAGAGAAGCAATTATAGAAGGGGGGAGACATATCGTCTCCCAGGTTATGGAACCTTGAAAAAGGGAGAGAAATAAGAACACCAAGCCCCTCGGACGAGGTCTAAGGACCAGAGCTGTACAGGCCGTGCCAGGGGAAAAGTCTTATTAGATACGCTAAGTTCATCCTTGTGCGATTACCATGAGTATCATGACTAACCACTGTCCGGTGACTAAGGTCTAGCTTTTCAGCCCACACTCTACAAATCATATTGTTTGGGCCCTTAACGTGTGAACCCAATATCATTTTGGGGTCGCTACAAATTGAGTCCTTACAGAAATAAAGTTAGAAAATTTAAAAATCAATTTTTTGACATTTCATTTAACCTTATTTATAATATATATATATATATATATATATATATATATATAATTTTCATACACTATTACTTTCGAAAATCTAATGAACAATGCTACCTCTCATTTATCGTCTTTGTTATGCAAATCATCAGTTAGTAAATATATGATAATGGTAAGAAGCGTTACAAATGAGATCACTAAAAAAAAATATAAAGTTAATTAGCCACTATCATTATGGAGTAGTAGTCTATAATTTTACGCATCCAAAAAAGTGGTATATATAGAGTTTTTTTAAAAGTATGTATAAAGATTCACTATATGTGTATGTGTGTATAAAGGTGAAAAAAGGTATATTTAAGATTTTTATTAACTTAAAAACTAATGAAAAACCAATGGTTAATTACTAAAATTATAGTATTAATAAAATATTTAATAAGACCATTCTAAAAAAATTATCACGCACAACACGTAGGAATGGGACTAGTATAATATAATTGCCAAGGATCTAATAATTGCATGGTTATGACCGTGTGATAGGGGTACGTAGTAATAGTTCAAAGTTCAAAATTCAAACACAAATTTTGGTCTAGATTTTGAAGGTCTAGATTGAGTCAATGCCAAATCACATTGGGCCGGCTTCAGACCCAGAAATACAGGAGGAAAAAGATCTGCTACGGGGAATTTGACCTCTAGTAGTGTTTGGCATTTTATTATTGTGACAAGCAAGAGCATGTTCTTTTCTTTTAATTTTGTTTTGTCTTTTATTGTTTTTTATTAAATTTTTTATTTGCACAACTTTTTTATTTTGTCTTTTCTCTCCGTGTGTATGTTATTTTTAACACACACACAGAGAGAGAAAAGAATGACTTAAAGAAACTGATAGTGATGTATATTTATTTGCACAACTTTTGTTAGAGATAATGGTTCAATTTTTTAATGAGAAGTAACATTAGACTCTAGTTTGGGGTCTCATGGGTGGCGTGGAACCGTGGTACGGTTAGGGTATATAAAGAAATTTCAATATACCAGATTAGGGTTTCTTTTGAAACACAATTTAATGTAAATCCTTCACTTTGTTATGGTGATTTTTTTTATCTCTGTTGCCTGCTCTTGTGGATGTAGAGTCGTAGACACACTGAACAATGTAAATCTATGTTGATTTCTTTCTATATTTTGCAAAATTTGCTAAGATTTGAAATTTACAACAACTTTACATGAAGCAGCAATTCAAGGATGAAATTTGCTATATGGCATTTCCAAATAAATTAGAAGTAGGTAAATGAAATTCGTTTTGGATTTCTGATTCATCTTAAAGGGTTCTTTCTATTTATTGTACAATTGAATATAATATGTTGGAATTTTTATACACTCTGTCATACTCATACTATATTTAGATTGATGGGAATTAAATTTTCATTTCGAAAGACCCTTTGACAATTTGAATGGCAAATGGAGATGATCCTATGAGCATTATATTTCATCACAACAGCTTAAGTTTTTGCAAACCATATACTACGAATATGCTCTAGTGTTCTTTGAGAGCTTTGAGCAGCCTTATACTAATCAAATTCTCCTCTAAACTATTAAATTTTTAGGTTAAAAGCAAATAACTGAGAAAACATTTCTGTAAACATGAAACTTCAATAAAATTATATTTGGTAACTATATTGACTTGTTTGACTACACAGCTTGCCTATATTTGTATCAGTGGTTTGTCTCCTATCAATTTGAAACGGATCTATTTTATGGTTTGAACTAAATATTATATATCTAAAGATGTATTCGGTACCATGTCGTTTAAAAATTTAAATATCGTAGTACTCTTTACCTGATTATATTTAGAAAATAAATTCTTAGGCATGAAATGGACTTTAAACTCTCTCCATTTCAAGTGAAATAAAGAAATTTTGTTCCATCCTAGGGTTCTGCTTGTGTCTAGTTACTGTCCTAATCAGACACATCCAAATGTGGACACGTGGACACAACAGACACGTGTCCACATCTGGTTGTTTCCAGTTCCTGTGAATTGGTCAGACTCATAAGCTGGATCTATTCTACATACATTAATAATTTAAGAATTCATCTTCTAATATGCTTATAAATCATAAAATAATAATTAAAAAAAAAAAAAAAAAACTAATAACACCAAACCGACTCTCTTGGTGTATGTGCAAAAATCATGAGAATAAGACATCTAGAGACTAGAAATTAATCTCATGTTTGGCCAAGTACAAAGAAGAAAACCTGAAAATCAGACCTCAAAATCACCACTAATGGCCATTCTCTATGTCTTCCTATTCATCTTCATATTCCTAAGCAATCCCCACAGGATAAATTCAAGTAAGCATGCTAAATATATATATATAGCCAAAGTTAGCTCAATCTCTATCCTTAACCACTGCATCACAGAACTTTATTCTTATGTTTCAGGTACTTGCAAATTGAATTTTAGCCAATTCCCATATGAAGCACAGAGTGAGTGCTTTGACATAGCTGCAAACTCTGTCCCATCTTCTGTAATGAAGGCATGCTGCGGCTCAGCCCTCCAATCTCTCTTCAAAGCAATGGCAATAGAAGCTAACGACTCTGGGTCCATATTCCTCCAGTTGGCTGAAGCCAAAGATTGTAGTAACACATTTCAAAATCTTCACCAGAGTTCAAATCTTGCTAAATGTGAACCCCAAGATTTAATATCTTCTTCAACAGCAGAATTATGCTCAAGTACCATTGATGCAATCATAAGTTTTCTTGGGATCGAGAGATATAATGCCTTCCGATCAAATTGTACAAACTTATATGCTAGTAATTATAGTGATGAGACATGTTTTAATTGTGTCATGTCTTATAGGCAGTCATTACAAGCTCTAAGAAAAGGTGATCGTTCAAATGGCAATAGGTGTAATGAAGCTCTCCTTGTTAGTCTGGCAAGCTCAGATGTGGATTCCCAGAACTGGGTTCAAGGAACTTTTTCTTGTTTATGGAATGAAATAGGTAAGATTTCCCAGTTTTCATTTATGGAACATATTCCCTTTCATTGCTTAGTTTGAATGTTTTTGTTCCCTTGTGTTTCAGAGTTTTCATGGCCTACACAAACTCATAGAATAGGTGAGTGAACAAAATTGAACCTTAAATTTTTATTTGCTTTTCTACTTCTCTTATACAATAAAATGCACTTTAGTCTTAATTGACTGCTAAATGTGTGAAAGAAGTCAAAGAACATCTACTAGATTCCAAGGCACTCCTTGCTACCGTAATTGTGGCTGCAGTGCTTGTCATCTTAGCTCCACTTCTATATATTCTCACAAGGAAGCAAATTCAATATGCAAATGAAAAGGACCTGAAAAATCTATCAGGTGAGATACATGATAGATTAGTGGTCTTCAATACTGCATCTTTTGTGACTATCTCAATGACCGCATGCATGTTGGTTGTGGCAGTTGTGGTGTTTAAAAAAGAACCAGAGGATGAAGCCAAAAGACCCTTAAACTGCTCTGATCTCTATATATTCTCACCTGATGAAATGGCTAAAGCTACTGCTTCTTTTAATAATTCAAACTTGATTGGAGAGGGAACTCTTGGTATGATGGTCATGGCCACTTGATTTATTGAACTCATTAATGAGATGCAAGTTGAACTAATGAAACAAAGAAATTTGTTCAGGGAAAATGTACGTTGGAATAATGCCAAGTGGAATGAAAACAGCAATCAAGAGACTTAATGAGGGCATTGAGCTTCACAATTTTATTGATGAGATTTTCCGGAAAGCGAAAATAAGGCATCCTAATTTGGTGAGTACTGTGGGATGTTGTGACAGCGGAGATGAGTGTCTTGTTGTGAGTACTGCGTCAATGGTGATCTTTCAAGCTGGCTTCTCGGTAAGCTTTTTTTCATGAAAATATGGGTTTTTAATTTATAGCATGCCACAAGGAAGTGCATACAAAACTCCCTCAATTCCTCTCTACAATCCTGTCACTTGCACTTCCAATTACCTCCAAATACAAAGGAAAATTTCAGTTTTAATTCTCTTTCTCCAAAAAAAGAAAAAAGAAGGTTGTATGCACCTTTCAAAATTACTGCTAACCATTAGCATATAACCTTAGATAAAATAATTATCTTATGTATCCGATATATGCATTATTTCTCTTATAATATTTAGAACCCACAATTGTAAAGGATCCATGTGTTGTGACTCGTGAGATAGATGAAGCATATTCCAAATGCATATAATGTCTTATTCTTTAAATAATTTCTCGTATATTATTGCCTTTTATTATAAATAAATAAATTATTCTCCAATACCATTTTCACAAACTTGGTAATAAGCAATGAATGTATCTAACAGGTGACAGAAGGACAGTAATCTTGACATGGGAGCGGCGGATGCAGATATTTATTGGCATTGCAAGGGGCTTATGGTTTCTTCATACCAATCCCTTGGAAAAATTAGTTCATGGAGACATAAAGGTAAAATTAATTCATTTCACCTATAGCTAATACTAAGTGTGATGGTGCTAATAACTAATACTCCAATGTGTCTCAGTTAGCAAACATATTACTGACTGAGAAACTAGAGCCTAAGATTTCAGACCCCATCTTATCAAACTACGAGTTAAAGAAGACTGAAAGGATGGAAACCACTGCAAATGATGTTTTCAATTTTGGGGTTGTGCTACTTCAACTTTTGACAGGAAGAAAGCCAGAATCTCTGGTTAAAGATATATGCTCTAATTAACATGTTGTCTCCCATATACTCTAGCATGTTACTATTTTATAAGTAGTTTTTTAACCTAAGATGGTAAATTTCAGCAAATTAGCTGAATATATTTCTATTGTCATTTGTCACTGATACAGGCAAGGAAATCAATAATGAAAGGAGGAAGCACAAGTGCCATGGCAGATCCATGCTTAAATAGGGCTTATATTGTAACTGAATTTCAAAATGTATTTTCAATAGCTGTTCAATGTACTACTCCAAATGAACAAGAAAGACCAAACATGGAAGAAGTCTTACAGAAACTTGAAGAAACCCAAATTTTAAGTCTAAACTTCAAATCCAACTGCAAGAATTTTTGAATTTTTTTTTTTTTTGGAAGTTGGAACCAGCAATGCTATAAAATATGTTTTATGGATTTGTAATATATATTCCTCATTATTTGTAATCTAAGGTGGGAAATCGTAATTGGTGTACAATTATAGTAACGTGAATGGTGAGCCATTTGTTATTTGTTGCCTTTTTGTTGTCAAAAGATCACCTTTTCCAAGCCAATGCCAAATTTAACTCATTTTGAATACAACTTACACAGTTACACACATTTTCAATACAACACATTTGATGTCAGTGGCCATTTGTTATACATGTTTTGAACAACATAAGGAATTAACATAACCTTAAAATTAAAAGGCCACAAAACATAAATTTTCTTGCTCCTTTTTTCTTCAATCATTTTCTTTCTCACCCCAAAAATAATTAACATGGCCTTAAAATTAAAAGGCCATAAAACATGCATTTTCTTGCTCCTTTTTTCTTCTATGATTTTCTTTCTCACCCCAGTAAAAAGAGGGGTCTCTGGGACAGTTCCAACCTGCCTTCCCCTCAACATCCCCTCCTCCTCCTCCAAGCCTTTTTCTATATTCCCTTCCCCTCCATCTCATCACTTGAAGATTGAAGACAGAATTCAAGGTCATTGGGTAGGCACAAGGAAAAACTAAAACTAAGTATTTTCTGAAGGCAATGTTCCAAAGCAACAAGAGCTACCACAGAAGCACTGCAGACCATTAGACCTTAACCTCACTTCACCATAGCTAAAGGCAAGCTCTTCATTTTCTTTTATGTCTCTTGAAGCAAAGAAGCAAATGCGGGGCACCAAAGCTCCCGAGCTCCTTACCAGTTTTGTCACTAAATTACCACCATCACATGAATGGTTAATGAACCGTGCTACATTTCCCATCCTTGTAGCATCAATGTTAATTCTCATACATGCCTTTCCAGATGGAAGATGCTCCCTCAAAACCAATAGAGCAGAAGAAAAACGCCCATCTGATGCAAGTTTATCATACATTTGTTGCCGATTTGTTGCCTCTTTGGTTGTCAAAAGTTCACCTTTTTCAAGCAAATGTCAAATTTAGCACATTTAATACAAATCTCACACACTGAAATCTCAAACTATCCAGTTGAGAATGTTCATATCCTTTAATTTCTAATGGCTAGGAAATAAAAAAAGTTTGTACATGTTCGTTTATTTAGCGAATGAGTCAAACTCAAGCTCAGATATATGTTCGACTATTAAATGAACCAAGCTTAAATATAAATAATATGTTTGTAAACAAGTTCGACTTGATTTAACTATGTCTAATATTATGCATTTATATTTTTAGTCATATGACCTATAATGGGTTGGAGCAAATTCTTGAAACTGGTTTTTACTAGGTTCCATTTTCAATTTCATGGTGGAGGGAAAAAAAATGTACCTGCATACTCGCATACAAATTGGGCTTTCCCAATGATCTGGTCAGCGTATAAACCCCAACCTTTCCTTCTATCCCTCACAATCTTCAACCTCACCGAAACACCTCGCTGAGTCAACCGATTCTCACACTCCAACCCGCACCCACAACTCGGTCCGCACTCGCTCCCCATATCCAACTCATCCATCTCAGAAAAACACGGACACCCATCTGGGTCCTCATCGTCACACCTCTCGCAATCACATCCAGACACACTGTGCCCCAACTCGTCCACCAAACTCACCGGTTCCACACCGAGTCTACTCGCCGAGCTGCTAAAACCCAGCGAACCCCATGATTGGCGCTGGGGTTGTGAAGAAGAAGAAGGGAAAATCTGTGAAGGGGTGTAGATGAAATGGGCATATGGGTGGTCATCTATGGTGTTGTGGAACGGGATGGGGAGGTTTTCGAAGGATCTGGAAGCGTCGGAGGATCGGCGGAGAGTGGTGGATTTGGAGAGTTGGTTTAGGGATTTGGAGGTTAGAGAAATGTTGGCTAATTCTATTGGGGTCAGCCATGGGAGGATTAGCTCGAAGCATTGGAGGGAAGGTCCAGTTGGGTTATTAGGCTCTTGTTGATGTTCATTGGTTTGGCAACGTTTTTTTGTGTCTGGTTCCCACATTTGAGCGAAGCTGCAAAAGATTTCGGATGCGACAGTGTGTATCAGTGTATGTTTTGCAAATATGCAGTCACGGGGCTTTTATATTCTATTTTTTTATTTTATTTTTTTAATACAAAATAGAATTTCTACTCTATCATAATCTAAGTGTATATGTGTGAAATTCTATCTTAGAGACTTTAACCCCGGTCCTTACCCCCCACACCCCCTCATAAGCACTTATACTTGTAGAATGACCACCGCACCAAAGGTGCGCAATATATTCTATTTTTTAAAATGTGAACATTTTCCTTTTTTTTGGGGGGGGCTGAGAGACCATTTTTGTGTTAATTATGAATATTAATGTAAAATAGTTGATATAATCATGTAAATGAAGGCCTTTTGTAAGTGCTAGTATTATAAATTTTGTCTTCTCACTTCCTCCCATCTCTCTGTCTTTTGTCTATGTTATCCAAAAAAAAAAAAATTATGTAAATGAAAAATGGAATTTTTTGGCATCAATTGTTTTTTTTAAGAGAGAATTTGGCATCAATTATGAATATTAATGAAAAATAACAGATATTAAACCTTGCATATTGACCACATCTACAAGTTGAGTGTATTAATTCAACTAGTAGATTACCAATTGAATCATAAGGTCGAATAAAAATAAAAATATATATGTGTATGTGTGTGTTGGGGGGGGGGGGGGGGGTGTCCCAAGCCTACTTGTGCTATAGTACCAAGCAAAGAATTAGGGCCCCAATTTATTTATTTGTGGGTTTTCTTGCAATCCTACAGGTAGAGCTCCAAGCTTTAACTAGATTGTCCAAGCTGCATCTTTCTCCAGAAAAACCTTTTTTGATCTACACACCTCACCCTTTTTTCCGTTCTTCTCACTCTTTAATAACTCACACTCCCTTCACCTTTGTGTGTATTCCCTCATTTCCTTGTGTCTACCCCCTTTTTCCAATGTTTTCCCTTTGTGTTCTTCCCCAATGTTTTTCCAACCACCCACTTGTTTGCCTTCTCATCCCTTTTATAGTCTCTCATTAGCGGGGCAAGCATCATTATCATTTCACCAATTCACATGCATTTCCACTTTAGCTAGAATCCTAGGGAATCATCATGCCTTTTGAGGATTCTCTTCAAACTTGTTCCGACGTTAAATAGCATTCGGTAGCGAGTTTCCCAAAGGCACTAACAGTGCTTAGTTACTGACCTGAATTTGACCGTCCCCTCATCAGCTTCTCCTTGGGCCTTGGCTTATTAGCTGGCATTGGGCTTAACTTGGCCCAGACCAATAGGGTTCCCTCAAACGCTAATCCTTAGACCCTTACACATCTATCAGTGGACTAATTCTATCCCTACAATGTTGGGCCTTGGTCACATGGGCCGTTCTTGGTCACCTAGGCCCAAACCCCTACAATATATATATATATATATATATATATATATATATATAAATAAGTTTGAGAAATCATAATATAAATATATAAATTAAAAATAAATAGGAATATGACTAAATTAAGCTGGCAATTATAATACAAAATCAAGGTTTCACAATCATAGAGGAGTTTTTTGAGAGGATAGGAGTCATGGGGGTAGATAGATGGAAAGAGAAGTGATTTTTTTTTTTTTTTAATTTTAAATTCTTTATTATTTCTTCCCTTTAAATTATCATATTATAACTCATTAAACAATAAAAAAAGTGATGCGGAATGTGAAAATGTCAAGAAGTAGAACACGACTATTTTTAGAAAATAAGAAATAAAACACGTTTGCTTTTGAAAATAATTTCAAATCCACAAGGAGAAAGGGTTCTGGAATCCACCTGAGAAACAATAGACAAAAGTTTGAATTTTTATTAATATGAATAATACTGAAAAACGTTTACAGACTTAGGGGCCTATTTAAAGGCTCTATAAAATTTGACAAATAAGAAAATATATTCTAAAATAACTCTTAATTAATACCTAACCATAATAGGATCCAAATTTGACCTAAAAACAAGGAAATAAATCGCCTAAACCTAAAATAATGTTTTTTATATAAAAATATCAAAATTAAATTGTAGATTTTGTTCTACATCAAAAAGTCAATAAAGTAGACCTATTACAAATTTCACAAACCTAACCGAGTTATATAAACCCATATAGGTTAACCAGAACACCACAAATGTGTTGGATTTGACTGAGTTTGACCTAATCATATGTAAAAACAGTCTATTCAAGCACTTAGATCGGTCTAAGTGCCAGGTGACCAGATGTTTGGTCCAACCGATCAGGTCAGTCCAAGTTTAATAACTATCATCATATAAATGAATTTACCAACGGGGGCTTGGTTGAGTGGGTAAGGTTCGTTTACTTCGTGCACCACACCTAGGTTCGAATCCCGCTGCCCACAGGAGTCCGTTGGTGGGTATCCTTAGTGGGGTAACTCCTCACACAGTGGTACAGGTGGACCCCCGAGATCGGGTTACCCCGTCCGAGGCCACGGGAGTGTAATATAGCCATAAAGGCCCCCATTTTTGTTTCTCAAAAAAAAAAATCATATAAATGAATTTAAGATGATATTTTTCTTAATAAATGTCATTAAGAAAACAAAAGGAAATTACAATGGTGGAGAATAAGGGCCATCTTCATCTAAAGCCCAAGATAAAAACTTGAGATAGAAGAGTTTGGGATACTTCCCTCACTTTTACACAAAAGGGCCATTTGGCAAAATTATGGGCAACAAATTTTGCTTCCCTAAAGGCTAAAGGTATGATTTACAGACCAATCAATAAAGTTCTAACAGCAGTATTTTCTATAACCCAATGAGGAGAAGATGGAACCTTATAGATCGATAGAATCACATTAAGGTATCATCCTCACAAATAAGAAACTTTTAACCCCTTTCGGCTGCTAGTAAAGGTGTGCTTTTGCTACTCATGTTAAGGGATCGTGGTCCTCTAATCAAAGTCTCCTTTCATCTTTTCCCATTGCTGCCATACAAGCTTTGTCTACTTCTTTAAAGGGATCCCAAAAGCTACTTTTTTTTCTTTTTTTTTGTGGTACATGACCTGCAGATTCTCAAGACAATTAGTTGATCATTATTTTAGAGTAGGTTTTAAAAATTTTGTCAACTAAAGTTTTGTCAATATATATTATTAAATTTGGCACTTAAAGTTTTATCAATCTTTATTATTAATTTTTGTTTGGACAGCAACATAACAGAGAGAAAAAAAGAAAAAGAAAAAGAAAATTGTTGATAAAATTGTACTTCACCTAAATAACTAGTTTTGATATTTTTAGCCATTACTTTTTGAGTATGAGCGAATTCTTCTCTTTCTAAAGAGATATTTCTCTATATAATGCCTTCCAAATATATTTATGAACATTCCAAAGGAAAATTTGTAAAATAATATATATTTATTATTAAGTATTTAAACAGGTAATGTTTTGAAGTTATACTCAATCTAGCATATTTCTTATCTATATACTAGCCTTTGAGCATGCGTTCAGGCGTGTGCTCATAGACACTTATATTTTTTTGAGTAAAGGTTAATAATTTGCATCTATTATAATTTAGAAATATAAAAATAATAAATTTTAGAGATAAGCAGTAATTGTAATTTTTCTTTTGAACGTGAAGGGAAAAAAATCCTAAATTTTAGGAATTCTCTTTTTGAATCCAAAGTGAAATTTGTTATTTGAAATTTAAGACCATATTTTTAAAATAAGTTACCCTTCATTAATGATGGTATTTTTGAACCACATAAAAGTCCAATTGAAAGAGGAGAATCCTCTTATATATAGTATAAATATATATTAATAGGCAAAACTTAGAAAAAATCCAATTAGATTTTACAATTGAAGTCTAATTTCGCGCTATATGTCCTAAATTATTTATTTTTAGAGAGAGTTTTATTTCTTAATTTTGGAATTAAATGTGGGAGTGCATCATAAATATCTATCCAAGCGAGTTATTGCATACAAAAACCAAAAAGTCTAGAATTAATGAATAGAAATTTTTTTTTAAAAATGGATAATTTACATTTTTTACCTAATAATATTCTTACAAGACTTTTTAAAAAGTTAACAAAATATAAAAATTACTATCAATAGTATATAAATATATATATATATATATATGAATTATACTATGCATCTTATGTATATCTTTAAGTGTATCCATGCATATGTATAAGGTTACAAGCTAGTTTAGATAGAGTTTGACTCCAAATATCAATGGAAAAATGACATGTGTCCTATTAACTCAATTAATTTTTATTTAATTTTTTGACTTGTAAATAGATTTGTTCCATCACTTTAAAAAAAAATTTAATAGTTTCAACAGCGGGAGAGGGCTAGACGGGAAGGTGGATAAAGAATAAAAAATATTATTATTATTGAGTTATCACTTAAACCCTCACATTAATATTTTAATCATACTCATCTCAATATCATAAATTAGGGCAAACTATGCTTTAAATGGAAGAAAAGAAAAAAAGGAAAAAAGAAGATAAGACATGATTACATATAATAATTTTTATAGCTTTGATAGTAATAATTACTAAATTTAATAAGCCCTTGATTCATAACCTCAAATCATTTAGAATTAATAAATGTATGAATCTAAAAAAAGAGATAGAATCAAGAAAGGAAGTGACGAATATACCCCCAAATCCAGGATATCAACTTTGTAATAATTGTATAGAGACGGGGTATCCACGTCATCGACGTGCCACTTCCCCGCTAGTCGGTGCCAAAAATCCATTCTCTCATCATTTCTATTCTTATTACCATTTCTAATTAATACCTTCACATCACATAATAAAAAACAAAAAACAAAAAAAGAAAAAGATAGAAGAGAAAGCACCAATTATTGAAGCCAAGTCTCATTCAACACACACCACCATCAACAACAACTTTACCTGACCACAACATTCCACCATAATACGTAATTAATTTCATAGGAATTCGTTTTACCAAATTCCTTTGTTTTCATTTCTTACAGGGTCACATTTGATTTATTGTAAAATTCACATTCACATTCACATGCAATATATGTCAAAGGGTTAAGGAATTGGAGGAGAGCGTTTGTGTTTGGTAGCACAGACAGAGAGAGAGAGAGATGGCTTTGCTACGTAAATTGTTTTTCCGGAAACCACCTGATGGGCTACTTGAGATCTGCGAGCGAGTTTACGGTGCGTTCTTGTTCTTGTTCTTTATTTATTTGAATAATTCGTTGTTTCTGTTTGGCGGGGATTTATGAATTTGAAAATTCGTGTGAGTTATAAGGAAATGGTTTTCCAAGTTGGAAGTAATTGGAGTGTGGAATTTTATTATATTATTTTGAATAGGCAGTATTGGTTTTTGAATTTCCAAATTTTGGCTCTGTTTGGTTCCTGAGAAAGTGTGGGAAAAAGAAGGAAATTGTATTATATGAATTGCTACTGTTTCATTATTTTTACTATTTATGCTTTGAGGAAGCAACGAATTCCATTCAACTCAGCCTAATTCTTTAGCTTCCTCTAGTTCAGAAAATTCAAAATGAACCCCCCCAAAAAAAAAACCTATACAATTTGTAGCTTTTAAAAATTTTTTTTCCTGGGTTTGCCTCTACATCTAAGTTGAAGGAAATTAAGCAATGTATATGGCAAGGAATTGAATCACTAAAGCAATTTTTTTTTTTTTGGTGGGTATTAAAAATATTTACTAGAACTAGAAGTCTCAAATGGGAGTTCAATTTTGGTTTTGTCCCATTGCATTATAGTGGCAGAAAAATAGAACCCAATTTTTTTATTAGTGCAATGAATAAAATGAGTTTACAAAGCATAGGTTTTGGCTTCTGCATTTAAACTATTGCAAGTGCTAACTATAAGATTCTTTTGTTTAATTAAGTTTTGGTAGAAAATTTATAGATTAGTGACTGATGGGTTTGCGATCTATGTATGTATATAGTATTTGACTGCTGCTTCACTACTGATGCTTGGAGTGAAGATAGTTATAAGGAATATATTGGTGGGATAGCCGGTCAACTTCGAGATCTTTTGCCCGATTCTCAATTCTTGGTATTTCATTTTCGTGAAGGGCATGCAAATAGTGAGATTACTGACATTTTGTCTGAGTATGATATGACCATAATGGACTATCCTCGACACTTTGAGGGTTGCCCGGTGCTGACGATAGAGGTTATCCATCATTTTCTAAAATCAAGTGAAAGTTGGCTTGCATCTGGGAATGTGCTGTTGATGCACTGTGAACGTGGTGGTTGGCCGGTTTTGGCTTTCATGCTGGCTGCGCTCTTGATCTATAGGAAGTTGCATAGTGGAGAGCAGAAGACCTTAGACATGGTTTACAAGCAGGCTCCCCGTGAGCTTTTGCAATTGATGTCCCCACTGAATCCAATACCTTCTCAGCTGAGGTATTTACAGTATGTCTCGAGGAGGAATGTTGCCTTAGAATGGCCACCATTGGATAGAGCACTCACCTTGGATTGCGTCATTCTCAGATTAATTCCTAATTTTGGTGGACAGGGGGGTTGTCGTCCAATATTTCGTGTATATGGACAAGATCCTTTTCTTGTTGCTGATAAAACCCCCAAAGCTTTATACGCTCCAAAAGGAAGCAAAAGTGTCCGGGCTTACAAGCAGGTGAAACTAGTTATTTAAAAAAAAAATTCTTTTTTGAGGTTTACCCATATTAATTTTATTGATTTTCTTGGATTGTTTTACTTTTGACTCTTTGATGAGGTGATATTTTCATTGCTTCCCTTTCTTGGGAGCCGTGCATGAATTCTGTTTATTTAAAGGGGAAGTGTGCAAGGATTAAGAAACTCGTAAGCATGATGTTAAATATTAGCTATGATATATTCCATGTTGAATATGCTTGAATATATGTGGAAGAGGGAAGCATAAAATAGGAACACAATAACAAAAAGGTTACGTGAGTCAGCCTTACGGCTTACGTTCACAGAGGAGACCTTTAAGGGTTACATCTTTATTATATAAGAGTGTATTACAAAACTTGTGTTACAATAAACTATAATGTGGGTATATATGGTAGACTAAACCCTAGACTAATAGACTTCTACTACAAGTAGGAGACTTGGCTTGTACACAAAGTAAAATTAGGCTTAGGCCTATGCTAATGGGCTAAAATATCTCTAACTCATAATAATCAAAATAAAATAATCTTAAAAAGTTAAAAACAGATAGAATATGAAGCCTTTGCTTTGACAGCCTTTTTTACTTTTCTGGATGGCAAGAACTAATATGGAAACCAAACAACCAAAGGTGGTGGCTCATTGAGGTTGCTTTTAAAGACCTCCATATGACAATTTCCAGAGAACTTGCTTACCCAAGATTTCAAAAACCAGATTGTCACTCTTGTTTCCATAAAGCGCTAGAATTTTTATTAAATAGACTTTCCAGAGTTACTTATAGTTGTATTTTGTCTTATTCAATAGACTTTCCATCGAACACATGGACAGACTTGGTACTATGGTTGTCATTTGAGGTTTAAGTTGTAGGATTGTGGTCATTTGTGGAAGTCAATCACTTGGATTGGAATGGATGCATCCGATGTTGACAAAACTACCTTTGAGTTCCTCTCAAAGTAAACTGAGTTTCTTCCTTATGTGTTCACACTGTTAAACATTTTAATTGTCTCTTATTTGGCCTATTATTAATCAAATAGGCCTTTGGACCTGTTTCAATTTTGCAGGAGGAAACATTCAGTTGGTACAGGGGATGAGAGGTTTCAAAATTTTGAATGGTCTCTTAATTAAAAACACGAGTTCAGAAAGGACACATTTTAGTGAATAATTCTATGTGTTTATTGTGTTGGTGTCAACCTGATCGTTAATCCCTTGGAACTTCTTAAAAAATTATAGTTCCATCCTTTTGTATCAACTGTTTGAGTGAGAATAATATACATTATCCCAACTATTAAGCCGGTCAATCTGGGTTCTGGGTATCACTTCAATTTGGGACTTTAGCAATGAGTGGCCTAGTAAAACTTTGATATGACTTTCTGGACTTGACCTGAAATCCAAAATGGCTTTGGATGGGATAATTTGAACTAATTTGTATGTAATTTACTGAAGACCAGTAAGGATAAAACAAGGGGTAAGGGGATGTACCCCTTTCCCTCTCCCTTGTGTGTATGTGTGTGTTTGTTTCTCAAAAAAAAAGGGGTAAGGGGATGTATGGGTCAGTGTTTTGGGAGCTTGATTTGTTTGTGAGGTTGAGTCTGCTAAAGATTACTGGAAACTTGGTTGAGACCTTTCATTCTATGCTTGTATCTGCGGGGAAAGCTCTTTTAATTATGATTATTATTAATTTTTTTTACAAAAACTGGGTCTAATCTTAATATTATTATGACTGTTTGGAACCCGTATTGTGTTGCAGGCAGAATGCGAATTGGTTAAAATAGACATCAATTGCCATATTCAAGGTGATGTTGTGGTTGAGTGTGTTTGTTTGAATGATGACATGGAACGTGAAGAGATGATGTTCCGTGTCACATTTAACACAGCTTTTATTAGGTCTAATATATTGATCGTAAACCGGGATGAAATTGACATATTGTGGAATGCTAAGGATCAATTTCCTAAGGACTTCAGAGCAGAGGTATTGCACATGACACATTTGTGTAGACTTAGCTTTTTTTTTTTTTTTTTTCTGGTGCTTTTCCCTAATATGAAATTTATACACCGGTCATTCTTTGGATGAAGATTCTTTTCTCAGAGATGGATGCTGCTGCTTCCATTGTTCTGGGTGATGTCTCGTGCTTTGAGGAGGAGGGCCTTCCCATGGAGGCATTTGCAAAAGTTCGAGAGATCTTCAATTATGTGGACTGGTTGGATCCTAAGGCCGATGCAGCGCTAAATGTGCTCCAGCAGGAGCTAAGTCCTAGAAAGCTCTGGCAGAAAAAGAAGCCCACGGTTTTTGAAAATAAGGATAATAGCTCCTTATCGTCATCCCTGGATATTCAGTCCCTTAAGGTGGCTGAGCCCCATGACATTCAGATTGCACTTCAATTGCCCTCTCAATCTGACATTGTGTTCCAAGGGATGCCTCAATTTTCTAAGTCAACCGCAGTCTGCTGTAAATCTGAGCAAGGTACACCTGTAACCCCAACTTTTGGTATTGAATGTCAGTTACATGACTGTGCCTTATCTGAAGCTGCCAAAGTCACTCAACCTGTGCCTGTTCCTTCAACTGTTCCAGAGCCCCCATTGGCAGTTTCACATGCCCCTGAATCTGTTGATACCAAAAGTGTTTCAATTGCACCCAAAACACCTCCACCTGCTCCCCCACCACCACCTCTCTTGACTGATTGTTCTACGAAAACTCTTCCTTCTCCTTCCCCACCTCCTCCATTGCCACCTCATCAACTTTCAGAACCTACGCATTCTTCACTTACCAATGATATTTATTATAAAGATCATTCATCAATGGTTAGCCTACCAGTTAGTGTTAGGCCACCTCCACCTCCACCTCCACCACCACCCCCTCCTCATACTGGGCAAACTTCAGGTCCTTTAATCTCCAACAATAATCCATTACTTAATCCTCCTTTAGCTCCTATAGTTACTTCAATAACTAGGCCACCTCCAACTCCACCACCACCTCCAACACCACCTCCTCCGCCAACGCCTCCTTTGAAGGAGAATATAGCTGTTAGAGCTGGACATCCTCCGCCTTCAACTCCTCCACCACCTCCTCCTCCAACACCTCCTTTGAAGGAGAATATAGCTGTTAGAGCTGGACATCCTCTGCCTCCAACTCCTCCACCACCTCCTCCTCCAACACCTTATTTGAAGAAGGAGAATATAGCTGTTAGAGCTGGACATCCTCCACCTCCGCCTCCTCCCCCCCCTCATTCAGGGCAGGCTGCTGGTCCTAGAATTCCATCTTCAGTGCCACCACCTCCTCCTGCCCCCATATATTCATCCAAGCACTCTGACCCTGCATCAGTGAAATCCTCACCTGTTCCATCTGTGCCCCCTCCTCCAGCTCCCTCTGTTAAAGGAGTGCCAGGTTCGCTTTCTCTAGGTAGTATTGGGAATAGTTCTCCCAATGGTGGAAAGGGTCGAATTATTTCACGTACAATAAGTTCAAAGAATAATCAAACCAAAAAACTGAGGCCATTGCATTGGTTGAAATTAACAAGAGCAATGTCAGGAAGTCTTTGGGCTGAGGCACAAAAATCTGGTGATGCTGCCAAGTATGTACTTTTTCTCTAAAAGAGAAGTTCCATGTTAAACTATGAATCATGCTTTGATTTTTCTTCATATATCTTATAGGCTGTTTCATTTGTTCTCTTATAATGTAGGGCTCCAGAGATTGACATGTCAGAGCTAGAGAATCTTTTCTCAGCAGCAGTTCCAACTTCAGATCATGGCAGGAAGTCTAAGAGTGGCTCAGCGGGGCCAAAATCAGATAAAGTGCAACTGGTAATCAACGTTTTTGGTTCTCAAGTTGTACCAATCATCATTGATTTGTTTTTTTTTATTAACTTGAAATTGTTTATATTTCATCATCAGATTTAAGTCCATTAATATTTTGTAAGAGGAGTCTCATCCCCAATTTTGTGTCCATTCGAAGAAACAAACAATTATCTTGTTTTATGGTTTAAAATTTTTGACCTAGGAAAAAGTCAAATCAGATGTAGATTTCCTGGGTCAGGTCTGGCAGTGTTAAACAGCTTGGATTATGAGGAATTAGGGTTAGGGTTTGGTGAAAAAAATGTTGTAAAATAGTAAGGAATAAATATGGGTTTTCTAATGGTGAAAAGGAATAGTAATATTTGGGGATGAAATAAGGGGGAAAAGCCAAAGTCCATGTTTTGGTCCTTTATAGGGTATTTGGGGCTATTTGATAGATGAGTGGTTTAGGGTTTAGAAGGTGAAGAATCAATGTGTGTGTGAAAGGTTTTAAGTTACTGGGATTTTAAGAACGAAAAAAGAAGAAGAATAAACTGTTATTGTTCTTCTCTCTTGAATAGAAAGCGTTAAATTCATATAAATAGATGACTAATACCTGTTCCTAGTGGAACTTGAACTTCTTGAAACCCTAATAAGAGTTGGACTCCTTTCTACTCTGCCCAAACTAAATAACTAAACTCAAACAAAACCAAAATAGGACCCAATGGACTCTTAATATAGCCCATCCCTAGAAACCAGAAAAATACAAATTTTCCCGACACTTAAACTAAAAGAAAAAACTGGAGTAGAATTACATTAAGGTTTGGGTTGGGGAAATTTTTTGTGGTTCTAATAGGTGACAGAAGGTCCTAAGGATTAATCTATGCAAAGATTAAATGAGCAAAAGCTTGCAGGAATTTGAGATACATGCTGTAAAACCTTCTGGCAGCTACTAATGTTAGGCCTTCAGGTTGTTAAGATGATGACATGAGAAGAAAAACATAAAGAGGTCCAAATTAGGGTTATGTGTTGGAAGAGTAAAGAAAGCAGTGTTGTGACTTGTGATTGCATGGCATATTAACAAGGAGAACGCCATGTGTTCATGCCTTCCAATAAACAAAACACTTAAGTGTTTTTTATTTTTTTTTCCTGGTTTCTTGAGAGCACCCCATAAATATTTTTGCATAAGTTATGCGCAACAGTATGTTTCTTCAACTGCCCTGTTTACCAAAACCAATGACTATTGCAAGCTGATATACCTAGTGGACAGTTTCTTGAACATCACTATAATTTTAAACTGTCTTTATGTTCTAAAATCATTTTTTATACCTTTTCTGTTGTTTTCAATTTGTCAAGTAGGGTCCTTAAAGAAGTTGCTTAACAGTTGTCCAATTTGCTGATCATGAGGAATATTTTAAAATACAAATATTCCTAACGGCTGATGTTAAAAGTTTGATGGATCCAAATTACTTTTGAATTCATGCAGCTCCAGTCAGTGACGGCTAGTGTCAGTTCTGGCCATGCAAGTGATCAAAAGTTCAAAAAATGTTAATTGGATTTCTGTCACTATCTATAGCAACATTCAGGCAACCAACTCAGAAAGAAGGATTACCGTTACTGTTTTAGCAACAATGTCTTTTTTTACTCATAAGGATGGGTATGGACAATTAAATGTTAACTAGCTACACTTTTACTACATGAAATATCTTAGACAGAACTGTTCAATTAAATCCATGCATGCATCCATAGTTTTATAAGTGTGAATTGGAAAAAATTTGTTACCAAAGTTATCAGATTAAGTAAATTGTTGGGGATTTTTGGACTACCAATTTGTAAATCAAAAAATGGGCACCAAAATGTTAATTTATGGCAAAGAACTAAGCATCTAGCTCTCTTTGTCAATTGCATATTCTTCATTCATGCTGAGTGATTGAGAAGGTCTCATTGTATACATTTCTAGTGCGATTTTCCTCTGTATGGTCCATATAAATCTTAAGAGTTGTTGTCCAAATGCAAAATTGAAGCTTTTTGGGATATACTGATCACTTATTATCAACTTATCTGTGCTAGAAGTCTAAATTCTATAGATTGAACTAATGTATTTTATTTACTGGGGGGAAAAAAATAACTAATGCCCTTCAAAATCCCAACTGCCCCTCCCACCCCTCTTCCTTAAAAGAAAGGGAAAGATGTTTGGACTTTATGTTGGCTTTTTCTATTCTTTTGTATTATGGAATTGTAGAATGCTTAGGTCTATCAAGTATTAGGTACAGCATTGGAAGTGAGGTTATATGCATCCCTTTCTTGTCGCATTTATCTTGTTTGGCCAAGTTATGTTCTCATGAATATCAGATTAATATTTATTATTTGTTTAATGTTATCACATCTTGCAGATTGACCACAGGCGGGCATATAACTGTGAAATCATGCTTTCAAAGGTGAAAGTGCCATTGCATGACTTAATGGTAAGCTTAATGCTATTTCAATTGTGTACTTCTACCAGTTCTATGGGTCATTGAAATAAAAGTTTGCTTCGCATAGACTTCAAGCAGTTCAGAGCTCAACTCTGCAAATCCTTATCTAAACTATAGGAGCTCAGCTACAGGAACTCTGTTCTGTCATCCCACTATATCTAGGGCAAAATTAATTTTTCAGTCCTATTAGTCTTGTTCTAATCTTATGCCCTTCTCTTTGACCTATCCTTCAATTTTAATCCTTACTGGTGCTGTTTTTGGTCTTATACCTTTTTGGTATTCCCTTTACATTTTTTTACTAATAAAAAAAAAAAAGTATTCCCTTTACCATCAATTTCAAGAAAACTTTTTTTTTTTTTTGGTATAATGCTGATGATTTTTATAGCTCAAAATAATTGATACAAGCAAGAAAACACAGGGTACAATACATGTTCTAAAGCAGAAAAAATATGAAAACAGATACTCCCAGTAGTACAAGCCAAAATTCTTTTGAGACAACTCATCAATTTAGCACTAATGATACCAAGCCTGTTTCAAAGCTACTGAAACAGTAACCATCCTCCAAATATCTTTTGTAAACACTTCTTCCCCCCCAACCTCAATTAATTTCCAGAGCAGACCCAAGTATTCCCCAGTTGATGCACAGTACTTTATTGAGAATGGAATTGTCTAAATTACTCTTAGCTTCCATCTTGGCTTTGACGTCTCTTGTAATGCTTTTAACAATTCGCTCTTCTGTCTTGACTTCTCCTCCTTGGATTCTACAATTCCTTTGGATTCACAAATGATAAACTGTTGCCCACGATGCCACCTTCCAAAGGGAAGCTCTATATCTTTTCCCTCATAAAAAATCCGGTGCTGCAGCTTAATATATCATCCAATTTGGGAGGAATATCATTCACCAATCAAAGCCCCATAATGTTCTTCCAAATTATTTTTGTAAAAGAGCATTCAAAGAACAGGTGACTCCTACTCTCTGTAACCATTCAGGTGGAACAGCATGCACAATCCCCTGTGAACCCCAAATCATCATTCTTGCTCTTGTAGATAACCTGTTCTTCATGGCAAGCCAGCCGAGAACACCATCTATACTCCTAATATTGTTTTGAACACATTTCAAATGTTAAGTTTGGGTTGAACTGTACTAGAACACTTTTATTCAAAAGAATCTGTAGTTAAGCAAAGAAGTGATGTCATTGGTCTCGCTTCCTTTCCTCATAAACAAAAAATGGAGAGTGAGATCACAGGTGCATTATAAAACCTGGGAACTTTGTCATACTGCTAGCTTATACTTCACTGCATAATAATATGTGCCAAGTGCCCACCCCTGATGTAAGCTTAAAATGGTTGACTTACAGCTCCTTCTTTGGTATGTCAAACTATCAGTAGAAAAGTTATTTCCTCTTAGAATTCAACGAATCACATTGTAGAGGGACAAGTGTAATTACATTCTTATGGTTGTCTTATGTCAATATATCTATTAAGGTATGTAGAGCGTGGGCCATGTCTTTAACTGGTCTTGAGCAGGTCATGTCACTAAATTTTGGTGATTATGATCTCCCTCGTCTTCTCATTCAAAATGAAAAGAAAACACATGCCCTCTCTCTCTCTTGCTTAGGCAATCTCCTCTTTCTTTTCTTGAGGCTCTACTTCATTCTAGGAGTCATCCTATCCTCTTGGCTTTTTTCGTTGCTATAAGTATCCGCTGTCCAATCATGGTTCTCATTCATTTTTGCTAGATAGGTGGTCTTAGTTCCATTATACATTAGGGGGTTGTTTCTGACAAGTTGTCCTCGTCAATTATGGCTTCATGTGGAACATTGACAGAGTTCAGTTCTTGCCCTGGAAGATTCAGCTTTAGATGTGGATCAGGTCGAGAATCTCATAAAGTTCTGTCCAACAAAAGAGGAGATGGAACTACTTAAGGTTTGGAAAACTATTATTAAATTAACTATTATATTAAAATTGGTATATCATGTTCTATTCATTTTATATCTTCTGCAAATATATAATTGCATTTATTACATTTCTCTGTTCAGGGCTACACGGGAGAAAAGGAAAAGTTAGGGAAATGTGAACAGGTGTGTAAGATTTCATTAGTGCTGTTTGTGTGCTAACCTTTTATTTGATATTTTGATGTCTTGATTTCTCACATTTGATGAGATGCATACTGGTATTTTTTTTTATTTTGCCTTTATTACTGCTTCATTATAAGGAAGTTGTGCTATGTTAGGTAGTAAGAATTCCAAACACAATGGACATTTAAGGATCCTTTAAACTGATTAATCTTATTGTAGTTCTCTGATGTAACTTATTTGCATAATTTCTTGCGAATTCTTTATTATCATTGTGCAACTGTAGTATTTCTTTGCTCTAGTTTTAATTTTCCATTGTTACTTATGAATACTAACTTGTGGTATGTTTTTTATTAGCTTAATTAGTGATACTTAACTGCTAATGTAAAAATTGAACTGTTATTTTACAAGTATTTACAGTATAGAATGGTAATTGAACAACTAAATTCCTGGGAAAGGGTAGAAGAATGGGACCTATTATGGGACATACAATGCATTACAGATGTATGATCATTACTCCACCACTTCGCCTAGCAGCACGACGCTTGTATTGCTCTCCCACAACCCCGTTTTCACTTAACAAGTGTACTGCTTGATATGAACATATTATAAATGATAGGTGAAGCCCTATGGTAATTGCACTCATTAACTGAATGTACTTCTGTGGGTATCATTTCAAAGACTTCGTTTTGCTGGATAGGGCATGCATTGTATGGTGAAGGAAGAAAAATATACCTAGGTTTAATTTTTGGTGTCTGTGTGTGTACTTGTCTGAAGAAGTTCAAAATTCAAACGCTTGCTGTATCTGTGTACTTGTCTCAAGATGTCCAAAGTGCAAGTGTCTCTCTGTGTGTATACTTTTCTCAAGAAGTTTATACTTTAAAATGCTTGTGTTTGTTTTGACATCTCTCAGGACCAGCATTTGAGTGTAAAAGAGTTGGTCTGATGGATTTCATTTGAAAGCTATTTTCGTGTTCACAACTAGCATTGTTACTCATAGCTTTGATAGAAAATTACCTGCTATTGGTTGGTGCATCCAAGTCAACCCTTGTGTTCAGTAGATGTATGGATGTGCCGTCTCAAACGTATTAGCATTTTTTTCTCATTACATTGACTTAGGGGGTTCCATTTTATGTATATTCAATAAATTCAACTTGTTCTATGATGTTTAATGATGAAATATTGAACCCTTGATTTAAGCTGCTATAACTGCTCAATTTGGGAACATATCCTCCCTGAAGAATTTTGTGGCATCTTTTTTGGATTAATGTGCCTTGTGCATGTTCATGACAGTTCTTCTTAGAGTTAATGCAAGTACCACGTGTAGAAAGTAAGCTCAGAGTTTTTTCATTCAAGATACAGTTCCATTCCCAGGTGAGGAAAAGCTCGTCTCTCACTTGCTTAATATGCAGTGATTTGCCTATGTTAATGTGGCCTATTTATAATTCCATTTAGGTTTCTGACCTCAGAAGCAGCCTTAGTGCTGTCTACTCTGCTGCAGAAGAGGCAAGTTATTTTTTCATATGCTTATACTTCTTTTTTGGAAGTGATTCTGATATTCCTATCAATATTGACTTCTCATTTTCTTATACCTGATGTTCTTATCAGATCAAGGGTTCTGTCAAACTGAAGAGAATTATGCAGACAGTTCTTTCATTAGGAAATGCTTTGAACCAGGGAACTGCTAGGGGTAAGTTGATATTAAATTGTCTGGCATCTATCCTGAATGCACTATTATTATTAAAAAAACAAATTAGGCAGCAAAATACCCTATCATCATTGTTAGAAGGCATCTATGCGTTTAATAAATTGGATAATTCTAAAGCATATGAACAAAGAAAATACTTGTACAAAAAGTTGGTCTTGGAGTGCCAAAATTTTGGTGGTTGTCACTGATATTTGGTAAATGGTTTGAGTTACTGTTTCCAATTTCCAAGAGGTTGTTATTGAGAAGGAAAAAAATGGCAGTGGTTGTTAATAAGGAAATATTGGAGTATTGCAGTAGGCTAGAAAGAAATCAAGAATGCTGAGAAATTACTGTGTGAGACCGTGAGTGAGATATATGCTCACCTCTTTATTGAGTTGGATACTAGAGAGTGTGAAGATCTGTTTTACTAATTGGCTTGAAAACAACTCATGTTATTCATCATGTAAACCTGTAATCTTTTAAGAGGGAGATAAAAAGAGCATAATTGGAGCACGTGGAATCCAAAATAACATTATAGAATTGGATTTTTTTACAAAGTTTTGCTGCAATCTAGGGACAAATACAGGCAAATCAAGGAACATAAACTTATAATTTTGAAATTTTTTTAGCTCTTTGGGATGTTTTTACATGCAAGTTGCATTTGAAAACTTTGAAAAAGAGCCATGAAAGAAGGAATAAAAGTAATAACTATCCCTCTTGAAGTATGTTTGTTAATTTGATCACTTAGCCAATCTTGTTTAGTAGACCTCTGTGGAGAAGTATGGAAACAATGAATCTGATTATGAACTTCTGATTTATTTGAAGTATATACTTCTAATGATGACATAAAGAGATACAAGTACATACATGTGGCTCAGATTCTGACCTATTAAGGGTCTGTTTGGGATCTGCTTATTTTGCTGAAATTGAAAACTTTTTGCTGAAAGTACTGTAGATAAAAGTAAAAGTTAGCTAAAATAGTACAGTGAGACCTATGAATAGTATCAAAAAGTGCAGTGAGACCTATGAATAGTAACAAAAATAAGCTGAATAGTAAAATAAACTAGCAAAAATAATTTTTGCCAAACATACACTAAACAAGGATGGAACCAGACATCTAACTTTTATTTTTTAGGGGGTGGGGGGTGGGGGAGCATGAACTAAATTTTTTTAGAATTCAGGAATAAAAAGTATACTAAGATTTAAAACTAAATTAATACATGAAAATAAAACTAGCATTTATTTAGTGTTTAACAGAATATATACATATAAAAAAAATACAAAATATTTATTCTTTGTACTTTTTTATTTTTAATTTATTTGATCAATCATCTTTCAAAATGGAACTTGACGTTCCTTCAAATCCTGAAAATCTTAATATGAACTAAAATTTTCAGTAATTTTTCTTGTAATGTACAAAATCAAAGAGTCTGATGATTGAAAATTCTCATTTCATAGTAGTAGTAGAAACATTGGAAAAGTAAGCACAATTATAACCACTATGTGAATAAGTTGGTAGGCTATTGGTATTGGATCTTCAGCTCTTTTCCAACCATTTGGCAAAATTCAAGACATAAATTGATGAAAAAAAATTATTTGTGCTTTGGGTTTACTACCGCCCCCATCAAAATTATTGGGGGAAAAAACTATTATGAAATATATTGATTAAAAAAGGGAGTGCGCATATGCATATTCAAAATCAAGGAACTAACTTAATATATAAATAAAACAATAAAATTGATTGAAAGCAATTAGCTTCTTATTTCTTGGTTTGCCCTTGATTTATCTTTTTAAGGAACTTTTTTTATTTACTAAGGGATTTTAGCTACATGAAACACAAAAAACATAGATTTGTAAAAAAAATTTATTTAAAAAAGGTGCTTTATGTTAAAAAGTCATTTTGGAAGGAGGGCCATATGTCATGCACCAACAGACTGTCTCATTTTTGTTCAGCTATGTTTTTGGGACCAAATTTTAGATATTTATATAAATATTTATTATAAAACAGTTTTATCTTGAATGGGGGCATATATATTATATAAACAATTATAGGGATTTGTTAGAACCAGGGGGCCATTGCCCCACTTGGTCTTAACTTAGTTCAATCCCTGCTCTTAAATCTTGGCAGTTGAGATGCTCCCTTGAACATAAAGTTATCCTACATTGTGATACTTAAATTCATAAAGCTATGAGCACCAGCACCTTGGTCCCTATTAAAATACTGGGGATTCCTGTCACATATTTTTCTATATTTTCTTGCCATGTTACCTTTTGCTCTCTCATGCTGTGGGATCAGACATATAACAGCATCACATTGTTATCCTGCTCATTGATACTCCTTGATTTTATTCTCTGCTTTTTTTTTCCTAGGATCTGCCATTGGGTTTAGGTTGGATAGCCTTCTTAAACTTACAGATACACGTGCACAGAACAAGAAGACTACTCTCATGCATTATCTTTGTAAGGTACAAGTTGGTACTTATTTCTCTGGGCTTTGTAATGATAAACTTGACTGTCCACATTGGATTTGAAACTTCTCTTGGAACATATGGTGAGGTTATCATGTGTAAATGGAAATTTTCATAACTCAATTATGTTCCTTGTGCATGCATGTGCAAACTACATCTTTGTTAATTTTAATTTACAATTGTTTTATACACTTGTGCTCATGATTAGAGAGTGGACATGCATTTTATATTGGACTCATGACAGAGCTAATTGATTAAAGGATTTAATGGTTTGGTATTAGTGTTGATAAATTACCACTTGTCCCAAAAGTTATAGTTATTAGGAATTGGTAAATTTAATCATTTAACTATTATTTTAACACTCCCCCTCACGTGGGGTCCAACATATGGTTTTAACTTTGTAAATGGGAGATAGAGGGGAGACAAGGTTCGGACTTAGGACTAGCTGTTTTGATACCATGATTAATAGCCTTTGTCCTAAATGTTTAAGCTATTAGGATATAGTGAATTTAATCATTTAACCATTTTTTTTTTAAATGTCTATCTCCAAAAGGAAACGTTTACCAGAAAAGAAAAAAAATAGCTCCTGCTATCCCCAGCAAAAGGAAACATTTACCATATATCTTTTATTGCAATAGTTTATTTGATTTCATTTTTAATTTTTGTTCTTTAGGAGAATAATGGTGAAGTGATTAAATTCACTTTTTAAGCTTTTAACACTAGTAATAACTTATCATTCCTACATATTAATTTGCTAGATGTGTCATGTAGATCCTTAGAAGGCTTTCATTAAAATGGATTTAAGTTTTCTGGCTGATTCATATATTGTACAGAGCTGTTAAGTTTTTTCAGCTTATATAGTTCAGTTTGTGATGTTTTTAGCATACTGCTTACCTTTTTTTAGTAATAAAAAAAATTGTTAAAATCATGAGAAACCTCAGATGCACAGGCTCGTTGTTCAGTCAAATGTGTCGTTCATTGTGCTAGTGAGCCCGCAAGTTTTGATTTTTCTGATTATTTGTGTGCATCTACATATAAGAAGCATGTTTTGTTGTCATTAATTACAAAACTTTGTGCATTAATATGTGGTTTTTATAATAAATAAAACTATTATGTTGATCAATTATGATTTAATGTCAAGTTTTGGGTTGCTTTTGAAGTACTTGCCCATGGAGAAGTTTACCTGCATAGTACTTGGTGATGATTATGTTATGCTTGATAAGCTGTAGGTGCTTGCTGATAAATTGCCTGAAGTTCTAGATTTTTCCAAGGACCTTGCTAGCTTAGAGGCTGCATCAAAGGTATTCTTATTTGTTATGGTGAGAACCATTTTTAGAAATTTTTTATTAGAGTTGGCACTTCTTGACTGAAATGTGTGATTTCCATCCAGATACAAATGAGATTTTTGGCAGAGGAAATGCAAGCTATAAGCAAAGGATTGGAGAAAGTTGTACAGGAACTGTCCACCTCTGAAATTGATGGTCCTGTATCCGAAAATTTCCGTAAGGTATTTAAGCTATTAGTCTTTTTTTGTCATTACTAGCAGGATCTATCCATGTCTGTCCATTCGTCACTTCTCATTGGTGCAGTTCTCTTGTAGTTATTGTGAATGAATAAACTCTTTCAGCTAACACCTGCTCATCTTGTAATATAGAAGGGGAAAGACAGATTTCACGTGGTCCTTCATTGTTGCTAGTTCTATCTTTAAATTCTCAAGAATTCTTTAATATTTCAACTTGCTAGTTATCCATCTCAACATTTTCCCTCATTTTCTTTCACGCACACACAGAGAGATCCAACTTAATTGTTGATGTGTATTGCTTGAATTTAAGAATAAACATTCACGGATTCCACCTTAATGGTACCACATGTGATCATATAACTTTAAATACTGGTCTTGTTTTGTGCAGCACTCAATATGCCGTGTCATACTTTAAAAAGGAAATAATGGCATTAGCCTAGCCAACATGCTTATTTGCCCATATATATTCAGTTTCAGGTCCTGTATTGAGACACAGTGCAAGCTGCGATAAAGTTATATAGATACACAACTCTTGGCATTTCACTTGAGAGAGTTCTCTGCCGTGGCAGATTCTTGAGCCATTCTGCAGAACTAAGAGTAGTGCAAAGGATATTTTCTCTAGGTGTTGCATGTGAAAGAGAGTTTTGGGTATCTTTGGGCTTTGGGATTTTTGAGAGAGCCTTTCTGCTACTATTGTAATCTCCCAGTATTTTTAGTGGAACTTTCTCCTCATAACCGCCCTTGAATGCAGGCAATTTGCTAAACCAGGCAAATTCTTGTGTTCTCTTTATATGTGCTTGATTTATTTTTCTTTATTTTTATTGGTTTGAATCCTGGGAGTGCTATTGGATGATAGTTATCTTCCCCTTGTTGGTTATCTTCTTGTCGTTGTTCACCCTCTTTTAACTTTATATTGTGCTTATTTTTTCAGCTGAAAGAGATGATTTGTTAGGGCTAGCATGTGCTGGGATGAGCAGATTGGTATTAGGGTTCTTAAAGATTGATAGAATTAGACCTAAGATGATGAATTTTGCATTCTAGGTCTTTGTGGGGCTTGGATGTCCGGATACTATAATAAAAAAGCAAAGAAGAGGGAAAATTGTAGATGCCATCAATACACCCTTTTAGTCAACAAAGTCTGACAAACTTTAAAGAGTTTCTTTTTCATAAGCCAAACATAAGGAGAACGAAATGTTTGGGTTTGGGACGATAGTGAATCTTGTATTTCATTGAGTTACTGTGAGATTATATGAAGTGCGCCAAATTTTATCTGGATAATACTGTTACAATATCAAAACAATCAAAGACCACTGTAAAGTATTTTAGTTTTGAATATTACCATGGAAATGATAATTGTGATTCTTATAGCTAAAGATTCCTCATGCTTTTAGTTTTTATTTATTAGGCTTTATGTATCTCTGTGTTTAATTTGTTATTGGCATAGAATTTATGGCTCCTTGTCTATTGTTCTGGCTTTGATTTATAGTTTCAATTTATATTTCAGACTTTAAAGGAGTTCCTTCTTTCCGCTGAAGCTGAAGTGAGGTCTTTGGCTTCATTGTATTCTGGCGTGGTAGGTCTTGCTTTGAAGAGTAGTTGGAGTGTTTATGCTTTTACAACCATAAAAATGAATACATGTTCTTTATCATCTGGAATGTCTTTCAGGGTAGAAATGTGGATGCAATGATCATTTATTTTGGAGAAGATCCATCTCGCTGCCCCTTTGAACAAGGTATTATAACTTATGATCATTGTGTAATGCAATTACAAATTTGAATACTGTTAAATTAGTGATTGTCCCCAAAACTTAAGATATTGGGATATGATAAATTTAATTATTTAACCGCATACTTCTAACACTCTCCCTCACTTGTGGGCTCAAACTCCCTTTTGATAGGTGAGGTCCAACATGCGGGGTTTTAAATGGGAGGTTAAGTGGCGGCAACAAAGATCGAAT
Source organism: Quercus tomentella (assembly GCA_028535165.1). Classification (NCBI taxonomy): domain Eukaryota; kingdom Viridiplantae; phylum Streptophyta; class Magnoliopsida; order Fagales; family Fagaceae; genus Quercus; species Quercus tomentella. Next base: position 86,675,692 of record JAPQVY010000155.1, on the reverse strand, counting down.
TTATGACCTCCCGCTCTGATACCATGTTAAATTACCGATTGTCCCAAAAGTTTAAGCTATTGGGATATGGTAAAATTAATCATCTAACCACATACTTCTAACAATTACCCTAGGGTCAAATGGAAATCTTGGCTTGTGATTTATTTATGATTTCATATATGGTATTGGTATATACTCAGAATTTGCTGCTTATGAGTTTTGTGATGAAATTTGAATCAACTGATGGTTCACCTGAAGTATGAGCTCAAAAACCATTTTGTTCTGAAATCTCGTAGCATGTTTTAGTAATTTCTGCAATCTAAGTTTTAAGAGATTTACTTAGTAGTCAAATTCAATAAAATCTTGGTTTTGTTAGTTATCTGTCTATTTCTAAGTTTGTCATCAGATTGGAAGCTGCATCTGATTCCTTTACTAATCACATTCATTATGATGATATATCATGTTGTGTCCCCAATCTAAATCTACACATTGTCACTGTAATGACCAGGTGTATGCCTTTTCTGAATCATTAAAGATAATATGTGTTGGTATTTATTAGGTTTTGTACTTTGTAGTTTTCTAATCTTGAAGTCTAGTTGGACGGCTTCACATGCACAGCTCTTTTCAGTGTAGTTTCTGCTACCTTATTACATTTCTGAAATACATCTGCAGTTATTTCAACTCTGCGCAACTTTGTGAGAATGTTCAACCAAGCCCATGTAGAAAACTGCAGGCAGCTTGAGCTTGAAACAAAGAAAGCAGCAGAAAGTGAAAAATTAAAGATGGGCGCTTCACATAAGGAGTCCAAACGGCATTTACAAACTCCAATACACACTGGGAATGTTAAATGATAAGTACGTAAATGAAATACTGCCCTTCTTGTGTAGAATCAATAAATGCTCCAGTTCAATAAGGAAAAACAATGTTGAGCATATAATAGTTCAGATGGGGATAAGAATATGTATCCAAGATATATATGAGGTCGATGCAATATGCTGCAGACTGCGATGTTGAATTTGTTCACCGAGAGGTAAGCTGTCTCCTATGTTTGGTCACTGGCCTACTTTTGTTTGAATTAATTCATATTTGCGTAATGACTCTTTACTTTTCATTATTCATAGCTATGATAATATTATTCTTATAGGGGCTGACAGAGATGGTGGAGTTTGTATGATCCTGTCTTTGCTGGGCAACCTGTATAATATGTTTTACGTTGTAGTTGTAATCAATTGTTTTTGGGACTGGGAAAGTTTTTCTCCCTTCAAATTTTGTTCTGACTTCTGAGCACTGTATTTAGATTTCCACACCCTATCCTCCTGTATGTTTTACGTCGATTGTATTGATGTACATAATTTTTGTTATATCAAGTCGTAGCTAATGTATTTAGGCAGCAATGATCTAGTCGAAGGCATTTGTTCTCTCCTGGGAGGTTTGTCTTTTTCTTTTTAATATATTTTTTTGGCAAGCCTTTGGAGCTTTACTTGAGATTTTTTTTGCATCTGATGTTTGTGGCACAAGCAGTAGCTTGTTTGGGCTACACCATCATGTCCCATTTTTCGCATGAATAGAATCGGTGGATTACCTTCCTAATGTTACATGTAATGTGTTGGCAAGAGAGATTTTTCAACATAAATGTCCAGATTTTCCTCCATTGTTGTAACTATCTAAATTATTTATGTGTGTATGTGTTGATAACACAGACCGAGCCACGACTTGAATAGGGCTGAGGGGCAAGAAGTGCCGCAATATTTTGATTGATTTATTTTTTTGGAGGGGTGTGGGGTGTGTTGAAAGGTTGGAGTATTCATATGTCGTGAAATTTTAAGATGGAATGCTCATAAAACATTGTTTTGGTCTGAATCCATTAGCTCTTGATGATAGCAACTTTGTATGAACGTATGAGAGGAAAATATTGCAGTTTCAGCATGGTGGTTAATCATAGCTCAGTGACGTAGTTTGATTTTTTTTTTTTTTTTTTTTTTAAATATTTTTATAAGGAGAATTAGAGTTCAAATTCCCCTCTTCACTTGAATTATCAAAGTAAAAAATCTTTATAAAATTGTTAATTATAATTTTGGGAATTGAGTTGAAATATAATGACGAAGAGTCATTATAAATGAAAAAATATAAAAACATAAAAGCAACTAAGTAATAAGAAGTCAAAGAATTCTTATAGCTAATTGTTCAAGATAAGAATTTATCAGGTGCTAAAATTGGATTATACGGTGCAAGGACATTGAGACAATCAAAATGAAGCACTAATCTTTAGACAAGATAAAAAGTAGCAAGCTCTCATAATGCTACTTTTTTTCTTTGATCAGACATAATGCTACTTTTTTGTCTTGTAGTTGTAATACATCATGAACTTCAATGGGGTTTACTTTAATTCTGGGGCCACTATTGGCTATTGCGGATAGACGGCAAGTGCCTAAGCTTCGATATTTTAGATTATCGGTTTTTCATAGGCTTGCATGTTACTTGTTATCATAAGCCTTCCATCTATTAGTGGGTATTTGATAGTTTTTCATAGGCTTGCATGTTACTTGTTATCATGAACCTTCCATCTATTAGTGGATATTTGATAATATAGATTTTACTAATTAGCAAAATAAACCTCCTTTATTAGGGTTTTAGGAAATGGCATTATGTCTATGAAGAATGATAATGGTGGATTAAAAAAAATTATTATTAGGATATGAATCTCTTACAACATGCTACGTGGCGATTTATAAGACTATTCATGTGTATTATTTAAACAAGTCATATAGCTTATTAATAATGTCATGACTAAAACTACAAATAGATGGTCTCTTCAATTGTCATTTAGTAGATTGGATGAAGATAGCTTAAAACCGGTTTGAAACTAGCTAAATCTTTTCCTTAAAAAATACTATAATTAAATTCATTTTGTTACATCAGTTCCATTTGTGATAAATGAGCATGTTCAGATGTTGTGCCCATAAATTAGAACGTGTGTTAGAATTACATGCATATATAACTAGGATAATACTCTTTGGTGTCTATTTTTCGTTTTGTCAATATTAATCTCACTAAATACTTAAAAAGTCTTTTAAAAAAAGGAGGATATAAATAAATTGAGCAATATAAATTTGTCAATAACTCCATACCAAATATGTATCTTAAAATCACTTGAATTTAGTTCATTTTTCTACTTTAATTGCCTTTATCTTTTTCCTCAACTCTTAACCGTTTACAATTTTGATATATTGTCCTTCAATTTTAATCTAATTCGATTCTACTATTGAACACGTGTAGTATATCATGATCATACACTATATATTTTTTTTGATACAGATCATACACTATATATTTGACAACCCAATACAATGTCTTAATTTTAATCTTCTACATCCACCAGTTCAATTCCCATGTGAATCTTTCTTTGGTGAACTCTGCTTCCAAATGTTTTTTGGATTTTTTTTAATTATTGAATTTTGGGCTTTTTCACATGTGTGTAGTGATTTCTCTTTCAATTTTAGTTATTTTTTAATGCTTATTAATTTGGATAGTTTTTAATTTGTATTTTGAGGCTTTTTTATGTAAATATGTTGTGGTGATTGCTTGAGGCTTAAAGCACATACATTAGTGAAATTTTAATCATAATTCGCACATACTTAAAGATTGAAGATTGTCACACATACATAGTAAAAACAAGATATATTAGTTACATATACTTTATGCAAACTCCTTTTATATTAGTTACATATCCATCAACCATTTTCAGGTCAATTAATTTTAGACAATTTTGATATTTATGCAATTTTAAATTAAAGACAATACTCGAGTGGTATAAGTTAGGGTGTTAGATATTTTTTTTTTCTTTTTTGATAAGTAAGCTAAGGTATAAAGTGTTGATACTAATTTGATGCATGATATTAATTTACTTAGACATTTTAGAGTGTTTGATGTTGGTATTGATTTGATGCTTTGTTTCCACCTCTTGAATGAAATCAATACTAAAAAAGATGATTGAAATATCAAAGTAACTAAGGGTCTGTTTGGATATAGTTAAAAACTGAAAATTGAAAACATTGTAATAAAATAATTTTTAAATGTGTGAATAGTATTGTGAGACCCATTTTTAATGAAAAAGTTACTTCCTCCGTCCCACTTTGTTTGTCCTATTTGAAAAGTCAAATTTTTTAAGGGAACATCATTTATTATCTTGTCTACCTTTTAAAAATGTACAAGTTTCCAAAACTACCTTTAAATAAATTTATCAAAAAATTGAATTAGTAAATTAATAGGGGTATAATAGGAACATTAGTAAATTAATGACTTTTATTTTTAGAAACAGGACAATATTTTGGGACATCTCCAAATGGAATAGAGGACAAACAAAGTGGGACGGAGGGAGTACTAAAAAGTGATGTTTGTGGGTCTCGTGAACAGTGCATGGGTACACTATTCACGAGAAAAGTCAACATTCACGGCTAAAAAAAAATTAAAAAAAGAAAAAGAAAAAGAAAAACACGACGCAGAAACGCAGGAAACACGGAATCCAAACCACACCTAAGAGTTATAGGATGTTTTTAATATCAAGTCAAAGAATGAACTTATTAGTGTAGATTTAGTGCTACTTGATATGAAGGTAAGTTTTGGGTTTTAAGATATTTAAAAAAATTATTATTATTATTTTAATTTATTTGATAATCTATGTTCAGTTTTTGATAAAAAGTTATACTTACATGATCAAAATTCGGTTTTTACAAAAAATATGTCTGAGATTAATTTGGGCTAATACCAAGTACCACTTAAACTTTTTTTTTTTTTTTTTTAAAGATATGAATACATTGTGCTAATTACTTCGATACAACACTCAGGTGTAAGTTGTGCAAGAAATGGGGAAGATTTGTATGGAGCCGTCACTATACAACATAGGAAAGGCCAACCTTTCAACTTTGCAAAACTAGAGGAGAAGCCATTGCCACTAGTGGAGCACCCAAGAGATGCATGACTCTTCTTTGCAAAACTTTACAATAAATGTCATTTCAGGCTTTCTAGCATCAATAATTTAATAATGTGTTAGCCAAAGATGCATGACTCTTCTTTGCACTATGAGTTAGAAAATCTTATGGAATTTTTTTTTTGGGTCAAAATATAAATAAGAAAATAGGTCAATTATACTCCAATTCCTTTGAGATTTGGGGAAATGACACTCCACCTCAAATTTAAAAGAAAAAGAAAAAAAAACTTTTCTCCCTTAAGGTTTGAAGAAAATAACGCCCATCTCCCTTCAATTATTATCAGTAACAGAATATTTTAAATTTTAAAATGATTCTCTTTACCAAACGTTGGTGAATTAACTGATAGAATTTAGGATAAAAAGAAAAAAAATGTCTCCAAAACCAAAAGACTTGCAACAACAAATGAATTTCCAACTAAAGGAAAATTCTGCACAAACATAAAGAAGTCAATTCTTTGAATGCTTTGATATGAACATGCATTTGATGCTAAACAAGTTATTATTATATCAACCATATAATAATAATAATAATATTATTATAATTATGTTTAGTTTAATTTTTTAAATTAATTGAATGTTTAGTTTATTTTTAAAAAAAATTAATTAATTAATTTAATGAATAATACTTTTCATTTAAAAAAAAAAAAAACAAAAAGATTACACATGAGATAAATCTTTCAGACACCAATGGGGGGATGGCCCGGATGGGGATATTACTCTCAATTCTCAAGATTACACAAAAAAAGCCCCTTTGGCTACATTATGATTAATGTTACCTTCTTTATATTTATGATTAATAGTCCAATCAAAAAAGGAGTTCAAAATTAATTTAGTTTTAGCAGCAATGTTCATTGTAGGGTAGCCGAATGAGGAAAGACAAGGAATTTTGGAGTGGTAAGATTACATTCAGTGCATCTCCTTCACATATTACAAATTTATATCCCAAGCATACTGCTTCTCCACTGCTAGATAAGCTGTTAGATATGGATTCCGCTAACTCGAGATCTTGATCTTCTATAAGTTCAGTGAGTCCATACAAAAATGACTTCTACTTTATGGTCTCTGGCAACTGCTGCTATATATACAAGCTTTCTCATTGTTGATGGTTGCATCATCGAAGTTGAACTTTCAAAAATATGGGATAAGGGGGTCTTATACATAGTTCCTGGTAGCCTCCATACCTACATTTTCGAAGAAGTTAGATGATCAATATAAATTTTATTATTAATTTGTCTAATTAAGAGTAAAGGATCAACAACTTCCCTTTTAGATTGCTTCATGATATGTTTTCTAGTCACCCACTAATAAGGGTTTTCTTATTGATGATAATGATGATATTGGCCATATATCACAACCAATAGATATGAATTTCTTTGCTTCAACTTGTGGGAGCTTCAGCTTTACTTCTACTTAATTGTATTATCAATCTAACCTAGTCAGCCATGCACTCGAATTGCATATCAAAGAATCTAATTGGCCAGGGCAATTTGTCCAAATAATTTTTGCTATTGGGCAATTTATGAATATGTGTTCAAGTGTTTGTTCCTCGGTCTCACATAAAATGCACTCCTTTTCCTCTATATGGATCTAAGCATTTCCTAATTATTGATCTAGTTGGGATTACTTGCCAGACTAACTTCGACAATAATAGCTTAATTCTTTCTTGAATTTTCAATTTCCATAGTTTTTTTTTTCCCACTCCTTGCTATCTAGTGGGTTGTTCTCTAAGCTTCTAGCATTTTGTATTAATTGATAGGATGATCGAGTTTGTAGAAAACTTACCTGAATAATTGGGGATCCATAGTAGTGATGAGTCTTCTTGGTTGGTTTGGGCCAATTGGATTTGGAGGATTTCTCTTGTTAATTCCCTTTCAAAGGTTTCCCTAATTTTATCCTTATCTATCCCACCTAACAGGATTTTGCAAAATAAATTCACACCCAAATTGGGTTATTTGTGGAATTTACTCTTTGCTTTGGTTTAAATCATTCCAATTTCCAAATGTGTTACCCACCATATAGCATATATTCCAAATGTAAATTGCAATTCAATTTCCAATTCTCCAACAAACCAAGGGAGTCAATTTCGTATCGAAAGCCGTTTCGGTTTGGTCTTCGAAGCGAAATATTTCGGTATTGGTCAATATCGATGTACCGTTTCAGAATTACTATTATAAATAAAAATATATTCATTAATTTAAGTTTTATTGATTAGATCTCATAAATATGAGTTATATAACCATATTGTCAATGACTCAATTCTTAGAGTATCTCCAGCGGCTTCTCTATATTTTTGTACTGTTTGGATAGTGAACAGTGACATTTACCTTTTACCTACTTACTTTTTCAAATACATCTTCCAACAAATTCTCTATCTTTTTTTTTATTTTTTTTTTATCTCATTTAAATATTATTTCTTCATTTATTATTTATTCATTTTTTAACACACATATCTCCATACCCCATCCTCACTCCTTTCTTTGCTAATTTTTTATTTAGTTTTATACTTTTACTAATGTACACTAACCCATCCGAACTGATGAACTACTACTGTTCATGAGCCAAAAAAATAATCATGATCTAGAGAATCCACTGAAAACCATTTTTTTTTACCTCATTCTTTTTTATGGAGATTATTTTACTTTTATCTAACAATCGGAGATACTCTTAACCTGTAATTCTAAATCCAAGCCCAATAAAAAGTAATAGATACATTTATTAAAAAATAATAACAATCAAATTAATATTTTATTTTATTAAAAATAAGAACCAATCTGCCATCACGTGGGGCTTTTAAAATTTCAATTCATTTGGTAACAAAAGTCAATACATGCTAGCTGTAAAGTAACACTAACACCTATCAGTTTAAATATCAGTTTGAAGGCTGTTTAAAACATGCTAGCTGTAAAAGTCTATTTCTTGGGCGTGCTAAATATCATTTGAGAGGTTTGAAAAACCGAGAGAGAGAGAAGAGAGAGACAGAGAGGAGAAGAAGATGAAGATGAAGTAGCAGAAGCCAAAATCAGTCCGATATGCATTTACCGGCCGAAATCCGATATTTCCTCCGGTATGGCCGAAATGACCCGGTATGGGCCCTCAACTTTGTAAAAATTAATTACTTTCATCCTCATGAAAAACGAAACTAAAAAAATACTATTTCAATAGAAAGAAATGATACTATTTTCGTAACTTGTTAAGTGATAAATAATAATTGGAGCAACGTCACATTTATATGTACTAATCATCATATTTATTATGCATTAATGGGTGTTTGGTACACTTGTTTTTGTTGTTAGAAAATATGAATAGAAATATATGTGGATGGAAAAATGTATAAAAATACGTGTAATATGTTTGGATGATTATAGCATAATTTTTTTAATTAAAAAAAAAAAAAGGGTGTATTTCTTGTTTTGGAGTACCTAAAAAGCCCATGCTCCATTAAATAATGTCGTCATATATATATATATATATATATATATATATTTTAAGTTAAATTATACACTCACATCAAAAAAAGTATAGATAATCACAATAAATTATGCATTTAAACCAATGAATTATTGTCAAGTGTTTATGTGTGTATATATATAAATTATTTATTATATGTAATAATTATTTATTGAGAACTTATTATTTCTTAACATATATTTTAGGACAGACGTTAGAAAAAATAGTTTGGTCACAATATTCTGTCTGTTTATATACGAATGGTTATGCTAACGAGTGTCCTTAGGGTACTGGTTAAGAGTTTAATTAAAGAAAGTTTTGATGGAAAAAGAAAAAAAAAGTAATTAATGTTTTGACAGTTTTTTTTTACTTCCCATAAAAGTAATGTCAAAATTTTCTTTAATTAGATTCTTAACCAGTGTTCTAAGGAAACTCGTTAGCATTTTTCATATATGAATATAGAAATTGGACCGCATTCCAACCATAAAACTGGTACTATGACTTGCCAACATCTAACGCAATCCCCATGTTTTATTTTTCATAGAATTCAGGTCCTTCTGGTACTGGACCGAACTCTATTCTTCAAAATCCCTACAATCAAATGAAAAATATCAATTAAGATATCGAATCTGACCAGTTCTGGTCACCAATGTTCATCTACCCATATAAAAACAATTATTTGTTACTTTCATGTCTAGTGTTTTGGCCTCGTATATATGATCACGGAGTCATGGTTTAGTTATTATATAGTAATAGTATAAAAAGCTTATAATTATTGGTGATTGCTGATCATTTTTTTAATAAAATTTTGATGATGATTTTCGTTTTCAGAGGCTAGTAGAGCTGTTGTAGAACAGTAGAAATGAAAGTGCAACGGGACACTAGTTTACTGTGCCTTTACTTGTAATTTTTTGCGAAAAGCCTATTTGGTACTTGCTTATTTAGTTAGTTAAAGTTCATTAAAGTATACTTATATTTAGAAAAAAGTGAAATTATTAAAGCCCATTTTTTCAAGCTCAAATTTTATTAAATTCATTTATTTTTTCACATTGCATGTGGCTCAAGCCCCTTTAAAATTAAGGAAAATCTTGAAGAAATATGGCTTGGAGAGTAAAAAAAGCTCTATTTTTTAGCTTATCCATAAGTTAATTAATAGAGAGGTTTTGCAAAGTGAGCTTGTAGTACTTGCAAAACCATAAACATATGAGCAAGTTCCCATGCAAGCCATAAACCTAGGTAAATATGCTTTGAAAGTCCACTGTCTCATGTCACGGCCTAATTACTTTTACCTATTAAAAAAAATTTAAAAATGCTAAGATCGCTCACGAGGCAAGTTGTAAGTGGTAAAGTAAAAATGATGGGTTTACAATTTCACCACTCATTACTTACCATGTAAGCAAGTTGTGGTAAAAATTGTGATGACATTACTAAAAAAACTTGTTTGCCATCATTCATTCTAATTAGCGTAAAATTCCTTTGATTTAGCAATTTCTTAAGGAATCAATCATCTTAGACTGGTTTAACTAGCCAAATCACTTAAAATTGATATCAAACCAAATTGTTGCAATGTCACATTAAATCCACAGCTCAAGATTGCCATCACCTCAAAGATGTAGCAACCAAAAGCCATCTCTGCTACCTAGCTATAGATGTTCCTTTAAACCTCCATAAAGCCATGACTAAGAAAATACTTAAATAAATATTTACCTACCCTTGACTAGCTAGTTTCATTTATGCTATCTTGCTTAAAATCAGTTCCTTCTTATAAAACAACATATTTAAGAGAAGATTTCCTTTGTGCGTTGTAGAACAAGTATAATCTTCTCTCTCTTTCTCTCTCTCCTTCACCACATCCCTCTAAAATTCCTAACCATTCGATTCATTAGAGTTTAATTTACTTTCCTTTTCAAGTTCATTTTGTACCTGTTTTAATCATCAATTGTAAACAATAGTACTCATTGTGTGAGCCCTTCAAGCACACCACTAGCTTTTAGTTTTACCACTCACGAGTGCAAAAGCGAGTGGTGGTCTCGACTCACTTTCTAAACCTGAGGTCCAAAGTTTTGAGTCCATCCACACACAACACGTGGTAAAAGAACAAAAGAGGCCTCAAAATTTTAGAAAGTTATACCTAAAAAAAAAAAAAAAAAACCTTGTGTCAAACATATATCTAATCTAACGTCCCCAGTACAGCCACGTCGTGAAAATATATGAAGGCCTATGCTATTATTATAAACGCCCTATAATGAGCTTCATACATAATTTTGTCACGTAGTCATCCCACGTCCTTTTTCTTTTGGTTTGTTGTTCCTTACGTAATACACTCATAATTAGTTCTCTTTCTGCACAGTCTCTATACTCTCTATCTTGTACATGCAACATAGGCATTGTTCATTGCAAAAGCTTCAAGTAAAAGAAATGGCAGCTAGTGGGGTGAAACATTGGAATCCCTTTTCCTCTGAAGAGAGAGAGAGAGAGAGAGAGAGAGAGGATTGTGTTTTAAGGGATTATTATGTAGGGCAGTTTTTTTTCCTCACTTTGTTAACTTTGGGGGTGGTCTGATTTTAGAGAAAGTAGAGATGAGTTTGGTGGGGTTGAATGATTAGAGCCTTAAGGATGATCACTTTAGGTTTTGGGTTCTTATTTCCATGACTTTTGTGTTGAAGAATCTTTGAGAGCACTATATCCAAGACATCCATACGTTTTTTAGTCACACATGCAAACGACAACACCTAAAAGGTGATTGTACACTTGTACTCCTAAAATATAAAATTGAAAAAAAAAACACTATAAAGTATAAACCCAATAACCTATAGGCTATATGTGTGGAGAGAGATAGAGAGGGGCTAATATTAAAAGAAAAGAGAAGGAATAAATAAATTTACAATTTGACATATACAATTTGTAATAGAATCACCTATGGAGTAGGCTGTAGAATGAGATATAGTTTATATATAAAAAACTCCTAAATTTTGGTCAAAACTCCTCTAAAGTTTCAAGTTGTGAATTAAGTTGAATAAAAAATTAAATGACTCTCATTATTGAACATAAGTTAATATATATATAGTTCATTTAAAGTTGTAACAAATTGAGTAGAACTCCTAACCCTTGCTTTGGGCTTCTAAGGTGATCAACTTCTTGCTAAAAACAATGTGTTCATTTTCATTCATAAAAGGGTTTGAAAAATGAATGATAGTGTGGGTTCAAAAGTACCATAATCAGCATTTCTACGCAGGTGAGATATTGTATTTAACCTTTATTGTTTTGTTCTAAAAATAAATTTGATTGTTATGCCTATAAATTTGTTAGTGCCCAACCTAAATATACATTTAATTAAACCAACAGACAATGGGTGATGTTGTTATATGTGAACTGGATCCAAAATTAAAAGAAAATAGAAGGAATAAATAAAAATTACAATTTGTCATATATAGAAGCACCTATATGGAGTAGGCTGTAGAGTGATAAATACAAAGAACTCCTAACTCCTAACATAATAACAAGTTTTCCAACCATTGCTTTGGCTTCCAAGATGATCAACTTTTTATTAAAAACAATGTGTTCATTTTCATCCATAAAATGGTCTAAATCGCCTTCGTATAGTCAATTTGAAAAATGAAAGAATAGTGGGTCCAAAACTACAATAACAAGCAGTGATGCATGCAGGTGAGATATTGTATTTGTACTTCACTTTTATTAATTGTCATCATATTCTAAAAATAAATATGATTGTTATGCCTATAAATTAACACATGTCAATGCCCAACCTATATACATTTAATTAATCCAACAGAAAATTGGTGATGCAGTTAATGTGAAATTGAACTGATTTATCAACTTTAATATATACTTTATTTTTATTTTTATGATCACTTTAATATATACCTTGCACAACTAATGAAGTAACCTAATAATATAATATAAGTTAGGCTAACTGGTCCTATTGCTGAAACCTTAGTGTACTTTTTATGGGAGTGTTTGATAAGGCTGAAGTGAAAACCTTTACTTTGTCAAAATGTCAAAAGGCAAATGGGGAATGTTTGGCGTATGACTTACTGGTAGAATTAGAATCCCACAAGATAGACAACAATTACAAACCCCACCGCTTTTTTGCTCCACCATGTGGCCCAAATCATAACAGAAATAATGACAAACAAAGTTTTAAGGCCACCGACGCACATGTCCTGCTAATTTTAAGTATTGTATTAGGATTTCGTTTTCTTTTGATAAAGAAATTGAATTCCCTGTTGTACTTGGGAAAAAAATAATGTAGAATTGGTGTTATTGGGTACAAATTTTGTTGACGTTAAAAGACAACAGAAATAATAGAATCTGTATGTATACTAAAGTAAATGGTGGTTTACCTACTTGTTTTCCTTTTAAATAAACAAGCATTTGTCTTTTGTCATTTTTCACCATGAGAGGACTAAATCCCAAACTTTTGTGAAGTGTCGCTTTGCTGATTTAAAGTTGTTATATATTCATCATAATCTTTAAGTTTATGAATGCGTTTTTTCCGTTGTCAAACTAATTCATGTTCCATGTTTTTTTATTAGCTATATACCGAAACTTAAAATAATGATTTTTTTATATAAAAAATTGCTTCAAAAAGTGAGAGTATTTGCTCTAGCAGACCTTTGAAATGACCTACTCAAACGTTAGGAAAGTTTTTGTCCAAATTGGAGTATTTCTTGATCTGTTTTCATTTGAGCTTTGTTTTTGTTGTTCATATGTAAGTGAGTGTAAATATTTTTAGATGTTCTTCAATTGTTTAATTCCATTATATTATGTTTCAAAAAAAAAATTCCCTTACATCATAGAAGAAATGGTTTGAAAAGAAATTGTGGTACACTAGCAGATGAATCTGGGGGAAAAAATCAAGGCCGAATTAGTAATGATGATTATTTTGGTCGTTTAACTTAAACCAAATGTTTGATGTAATGCAAATTTAAATGTGTCTATTAAAGAAAAATTTTAGTTCAAATAGGAGGGTTAATTAGTAACGAAATATATTTTGAGAACTCTTTCATATTCACACCCCGCTTGATTCAATGGAAAACTTTGTGTGAAAATAATTTTTACTTTTTTTAGTGTTTAGTAGCATTATAAAAATAAGTTGAATAAAAATTATTTTTAGTCAACATAAAAAGTATAATTTATTATATAAAGATAATTTTTCACTAAATTTTTTTTAGAAAATAACTCTATCTCACAATAAAATAAAATAAAATGAAGTTAGGATATTGTTTTTAAATCTATTTAAGGTTGCTACAAAACATAAAAAAAGAAAAAAAGAAAAAAAAAGAAGATAATTTTATAAAAAATAAATCATTCTCTAGAAAACATTAAGTTGAAACAATCAAAAGCAATTTGTAAATCCCAAAATATTATAAACACTAGGTTTTTTTGGTTACATTGGCAACACTTCGTTGAAATGAAACTATTCCCTTTTCTTTTATCAAAAAAAGAAAAGAAAAGAAAAGAAACTATTTCCTTTTCTGGGGTGGGGGTAACTGGGTAAGTGGAGTCCATCATCAGGAGTGGACTTTGATAGAAAAGAAATGTGGTAATAAGTAGACACAGAGAGTTGAGAGAATCTAATTTGTGGAGTGATGTATTGAATTGATGTCAGTTTCTTCCTTGGGATTTACATACTCTTATCAGTGTCTATTGGGATTGAAAGGGAACAGAATCATATAAGCGATTTTGTGTGAGTTTGGGGAAATATTAAAAGGGTTTTGTTAATATGTGTTTTTAAGTCACATATTATTTGAAAAAATATTTATGAAAATTTGAAAAAATTATCAAAATAGTTAGTTATTTTTTCACTTTTTCATATAAAGTTATTTAAAATAGTTTATTAATGCAAGATAATAAATCCCACATTAAAAAGTTATCCTAAGAACACAAGATAATAAATCCCACATTAAAAATATCAGACCCCACGTTACATTTTTGTACCGTTGAAGGCGCGTGATTTGCACGACACACAAGACGTTCTGTGCTAGTGACTCAATGTGTACGTGTGTGAGTGTGAGTACTATTCTTCTACATCTACAACAGTATACGAGCCTACCACGACTTACTAAATATTTTGATGTAATAAATTATTTTTTTCTGATTTCTGAAAATATATTTTACCTTTTCAGAGTAAAGAAAATAGAAAAGAGTAATGCTATATATTCAATTGACAAAATTTTACTAATTTTTATATAGACCCACTAATTATATATATATATATATATATATATTACTTATTATTAACAACCGGTTATTTTAGCCTCTGTTTATCTAGTTCACGAGTTATTGAAAATGTAATTATTTGATTCTATCTCTTTTGGCCTTTTGCTTAGGAGAAAGCGAAATTAATAAATGTTTTCTATTGTAAAATCTGGTTTGAGAAATCAGAAAATTAGATTGAGAGATCATTGATAACATAATTACCCGAGGATGTGTTTCAATAACAATAACAATAATAACAACAAAAACTTAGTTCTAAAATTTTGAAATTCCTAATAAATCCTCAATAAACTAATCAAAATTGGATGCATCTTTCTTGTTTTATATTTTATCTACCTAAAGTCATACTTTATTTTATGTTCTCTCTTTTTAGTTAACATTTTTTAATACTAATTTTGCTTGTATTTAATATTTTTAGGCATATATACACATAATATTAGTTGTCTTTTCTCCTAAAAACAATTTTTAATTACACAATTTTATCCTATGTCTTATATTTCTACTTCAATTTCCTTAAAAAATGAAAACCGTATAAAAATTCTTTCAAGTTTGGACTTCTTCAAACACCTCTGCTCTTGGTCAGATTTAATTTATAACTGTTTCTCCCCCATGTGATTCTATGAATAACATTTTCTCACCCAATAAAATTGGTATTTGGAAAATATGGAAGTGAAAGTTGTGAATAATCAGAAACCCCACATGATCTTAAGCTTCCTAAAATTTGGTTCAAATAAAATAGGGCATTGTTTATATAATTTGTAGGCAGTGAGTGCAAATACACACCGCCCAAAAGTCACATTTTTAGTGTCTTTTTGCTGTATGTGTAATATATTTTTCCCAATAAAATAAGTCACAGGAAAATGTTTTTTTTTTTTTTTGTGGTAAATTCACAGGAAAATGTTAAAAGCTTAATAGTTATCATTTTATGTGACTGGAAATGTAACTCATAGTTTTTAAACCAGAGGGGAATCTCATGACGTTATCATGAGACTTGTATGTACAGACGCTAATTGATTAATTAATTAAAGTGTTGAAGTTTCACTTTTCAGTGTAGTTTACAGCCAGTCACGGTCCCTACAATATTTACCTTGTAAAAGTGGCTTCCATCTCAGAACTTAGAAAAGTAATACCATAATACTACGTATTTGCATATTCTAGATTTCCAACAGCACCGCCCCACAGCACCAGTAATCATTGAAAGCGAGGGTACAAAGCAAGCAATCAAAGAAATGGAAGTGGGTAGAAGAAGAAGTGTGGTGCCCGGGTCTGTGTGGGAAAGTAGAATGAAGATAGATGAAGTGAAAGGTGGGATTAAGGTGTTCAATGGAGAAGAAAGCCCTCCTGATGGAGAAAGTGGGGCCTCTACTCCTACTGCTAGTAATGGGACCATTACAAAGCCAAAGAGAAGTCCAAATGGTGGTGTTGTAGCAAGTAGTGGAAAGAGGAAGACTTGGAAATCAGAGAGCAGCTTTGAGGGGTTTGATAAAAGCCCAATTCAGGTTAGTAAAAGAAAATCTGAGGAACTCAGTGTTTCTGCTGAGGGAATGAAGAAGAGCCCAGTTCAGAGTGTTAGGAAGTTGAGATCTGAGTCAAGCAAGGAGCTTGGTGAGAAGAGCCCAATTCCGACGAGGAAGCCAAGATCTGAGCAATCACTAGTCAAGGGGGTTAAAGTTGGTGAATCTGGTGAGGGAACTGAGAAAAAGTCTGGGCCTTTGAGGAAGGTGAAATCAGAATTGGTTAGTGGTAATGGAATTGAGACTTGTTCAAGCTCAAGTGAGTTGAGGAAGGTAAAGTCGGAGGTGAGTGAAGTTGTGGAGGAGTCAGGGAAGGGAATTGATGAAGGGTCTGTTGCAGAAACTGAGAAAAGCCCAGTTGATGAAACTGTAGAGGCTGAGGCTGAGGCTGAGGCTGAGGCTGAGGCAAAAGCTGAAGCTGGATCTGATGAAACTTGCAAGGAGTTTGGTGTTTGTGAAGAAAAGGTTATAACAGATAGGAGTGTGGTGAATTATGCTCCAATTCCAAAAGTGGAGGTGGTGAACAATGAAGAGAAGGAGGATGATGGTCTTGATGTTGTTGATGGAGAAGATGAATATGATGATGTTGATGAAGAAGAATTGGTTGAGGAAATTGAAATTGATGTTAAGAAAATTAATGTTCCAGAAGAACCTAAGAAGATTGTCAGTGTCAATGAAGAGAAAAAGCTTCATCAAGTTAATAGACAACCTATAATCAGTGTGAAACAGCCTCCTCCAGAACCCAAGAAGATTGTCAATGTCAATGAGGAGAAAAAGCTTCATCAAGTTAATAGACAACCTACGGTCAATGTGAAACAGCCTCCTCCACTTGAGAAACATTGTACTACGTACCAAAGTCTATCAAAACCTATTTCAAGGAACCAGAATTACTCAAAACCTACTCCAAGATACCAGAATCTCTCAAAACCAACTCCAAGAAACCAAAATGTCTCAAAACCCACTTCAAGTAAGTGTCTTTAATTTATCTGCATTTAATTGTTCACACTGAATTTTGTTTATTTTTGACGGGTTTTATACTTTTATGATCTAGGTTCATATGAATTTCAAACTTTTCCAGAATCCCATAGCAAATTACAAAGTTTTGGTAAGTTCGATTTTTAGAATTAAGTACAATGGTAAATATTCTCTAGTAAAAATCTTTCAATTTTGGCATTCAATTTGTCTATGTTAAAACTTTTCAGTGGATTTGGTAATGTGGAAAGAAGTCCCAAGATCAGCACTTGTAGTGCTAATTGGATCATTTATGATACTCTCATCTTCCTATACAAAAGATGTTAATCTCAGGTTAGAAAATACACAACAAAGAAAATTAATTTTTAGTCTGAATTATATGTATCCTCTGTGTTTGCTATAAAATCCTCTGGTTCAGAGCAGAGCCCAGAACTAAAACCTGTCTATTTATTGTATCTTCAGCTTTGTATCAGTGATTTCCTATCTGGGTCTTGTTTATCTTGCTGCCATTTTCATCTATAGATCCCTCATCTTCAGGTATTCCCTCAAAACATCTCTCAATTAACTGACAAAGATGTTACCAATTTGGTCTATTTCTGACTCTCTTTTTATTTTTCTGAATGAATGGAATTTAGGGGAGCTATGGATATAAATGATTCACACTATGTGCTAGGGGAAGAAGAAGCAATGTGGTTACTAAGATTGGTTCTTCCGTACGTCAATGAGTTGCTGTTAAAACTCAGAGCCCTTTTTTCTGGAGATCCTTCTACTACAATGAAGGTAATATTCTTTTTCTTTACTTTTTTTTTTCTTTGGTCATTAATGAAGCTATAAAAAGAAAAAAAATCTTTTTTTTTTTCTTCTTCTTTCTTTGTGTGAATATGAAGAAGATGACAAATTGTGGAATTGCTTATGATAATGGCAGCTGGCAGTACTGCTCTTTGTTTTGGCAAGGTGTGGCAGCTGCATAACCATTTGGACTGTGGTTAAATTGGGTAGGTTTCTTCTTTTTCTTTTTTTCTTTTTTGTGGTTTCATAATTGGTTAAAGTGACTTTTTTTCCTTTTTGAGAAAGCTGTTAAAGTGACTGGATATGACTTATGAGTATTACCGGTAGAATAGTAAATTTTTTAAGAGTAAGGTTAATGTATTTCATTAAGACATATATTAATTATTTATTTTAACAAAAATTTTATGAAAAATTAAAAAAATTATAAAAAATTGATAAATTTTTCATTCTTTATAAAAAATTTTCTAAAATGGTTTTACTAATATACTAGTAAAACCCATCTTTAAAAAGATATAAGAAATTTTGATATCTACAATTTTTGTTTTTAGTTGGGGAGATTTTAGTTTATTTTTACATAGATTGTGCTGAAAATAAATTACAGTGTCGGTAAAATCAAAAAAAGAAAAAAAAAAGAAAAAAAGGAGTGTCGGCATATAATTGTGTTTGCACTTTTTAGTTTTTACTGACGCACTGCTCTGTTCCTTGCCTCAGGTTTTTTGGGAGTTTTCACAGTACCAAAACTCTGCTCATTGTACTCTGCACAGTTAACTGCAATCGGTAAATTCCTCAATTTATTAGCCCTTTTATCAAATTCTGTTCCAAAAGTCTGATCACTCATCAAGCTATATTTTCTACCTTTTATTGTGATTATAATCTGGTCAATACCCTATTTTTCTCTACAAGTGTGGAATGTAAACAATATACATAACGTCACATGGGTGAGCAAACAACTTTGTATGGGCTTGACTATGATGTAGGACCCCATGACCCATAACTCATAAGACTAAAGCCTTGGGAATAAATCAATTTACACATAAATTTCGTGACTGGTTAGGATTGATATGCAATAAAAATAATTTTAATGATGATCCTAATGAAAATAATGTTACGTTAATCACAATCGACTACCTTAATCAATTGTGAAATTTATTATATTTGTGGCGTCATTATTTCAATTTTACTATGTTTCCATCGTTTTTCAAAACTCCCAGTTCCTTGATGTACGTTCCTTGATGTTTTTTTTTTTTTTTTTTTTTTTTTTTTTTTATTGAATCTTTGTTTAATGGTTTGTGCAAAAAATATAGTTTTCATGTATCCTTGGTGGAATTTGAATATATATAAGGTGATGTGTTTGTTTTGTAAAATTAGTCAGTTCATTTTGTGTTCTGAAAATTAGTTTTACTCTTTTGCTATAACAACTAATTAGTAAGGAAAGTGGATACTTTGTGTTTTGCATTGAGAAACCTATTCGTGGGCATAATCTCTTTAGTCTTTTTGCCATTTAAGGAGCATAAATATAATGAGGAAAATTGTTATTTCTAATCATTTCTTGTACTATTATCACAAATGAACTTTTATTGTAAATGGATTCAATTCCTGTTCATGTTAAATTAATTGACTTTCAAGAATTGGTTTCCCACATAGAGAAATTCACAAAGTTCCTAATATTGAATTGCAGCAAGATTTTGGCTAGGGCGTTTCCATGACATCTGGGACTCCTGCTCTCACAAGAAAGCTGTGGCTGCTGCCGCTGTTTTTCTCATTTTGAACCTCTCATCAGCTGTTGCACGCATTTGGGAAGGTGAGAACACCTTCATAATTGTCAGTAATTTAGGATTTTCATGGCTATTAGCAAAGTTCTGACATTGGTTGCTACATTTTGTTGAACAACTGTGTTGCAGTGTTCATGTTGTATGTGGCTTTCCGATGCTATCAGCAATCTTCAATTACAGATGAATGGGTGGAAGATGAAGCAGGAAGTGAAGAAAAATGACAAGGACTGGATAGAGAAGTACATAAGGGTCACATTTTGGCCAAATCATTAAGCGGTTTACAGAAAAAGAGAAGAAAAAAAAGGATAAAAAAAAAAGGAAAACATATATTGTTGTTATATTTTTACTATTCCTCTACTTGTGATTGAGTTTCTAGGAAATTTTATCCAAATAACAATGTAAAAATTAGCAAATAAAAGAAGTGGTTTTCAGAAACATGTGCTGCTAGTATGCTAGCCCATACATATTCCAAGGGAAAAAAAAATGATAATTACAAAAGAAGACATCTTAAATGAAATATACATGCTTTTTAAGGTAGCTCTCAAACATATTTCAAGAAAAAAAAAAAGAAGCGATAATTACAAAAGAAAGTAACCTATGCGCAGAACAGATTGAGTTTGGGGGAAAAAAAAAGGAGAAAATGAAAGCAACTTATGATGTAGATATTTCTAGCAAAACAAAGACCTCTTAGAATTGACTATAACATCTTAGCATTTTAAAACAAAGTCCTCTAAGCTCCAAGTCATAATATTTGTCTATAAATAGGAGAACCATAAAAAACAAAGGGCATCATTTATTCCTACTAAAACTTTTCCACTCTGGCTTCCTATCCAGCTACCATTCCTATTGAAACACTGCCAAATTTCTGTTTCACCATCACTTAAATCAATCTAAAGACCATGAAATTCTTAAGACAAAAGCCCATCATTTCAACCTAAAAAACCAATCTTTATCCATAAAATTCACCAAAATCATTACATTCTACAACCCACATCAAACACCTAGTTCATCGAGGTACATTTTTCATCAAGTAGCATTCCAACATTGAGTATAGGCAAAGCAGAATCCCTCCATGAAAGTCGTGAGGAAGGCTCATGAGTCAACGATTTAGGGGGTGAACATGGAGATAATCAAAGATTTTGTTTATTAGAGTGACAAAATGATGAAGACTTACCTTAATACTCATGAGAGGAGTCATGCATTCAGGTAAGAAATCATATCCCATTATGTTGTAAGTAGTGTGATAGGATTTAATTTTGAGTGTTCTTTATTGAATTAGATTTTTTCATTTTGAGGAATAATGATAAATGATTCTATACGTTTGTGACAAGTTTAGGGCCCGTTTGGTAGCCCATCTTTAGCAATGTTGCTTGTTGTTTAAACACCCAAACAGGTGGGTCCCGCGTTGAAATATGTGTTTGGTAGGTGATTCTTAACTATTGTTGTTTGAGTTTAGTGTTCAAGCGTTGTTTGAGTGGTTGTTTCACATGAGAGTCCAACACTCTAGGCCCACTTGACGTAAATTCATTGTGCTCTCCCACGCGTATAAGCATATGGTCTCTTCTCTCTCATGCGTCAGTGCAGTGTGGCCTCTCTGCAACGGATCTCCCACACGTCTGTGCATCAAGGAACTTGATGAACTTGATAAGCTTTTCTCTTGACCCTCTCGCACAACCATGTCACATCACCATAACTCACACACTCTCCATTAATCTCACACACCCACCCAATCCACCATAACTCGTCCCAACAGCCATCATCTCTTTCATAATCGTTGAGCAGATCCCCTAAAATCAAAGCCCTAAATTCACCACAAACATCTCCCCAAAACAACACAAGACCTTTTTTTTTGTCCATTGGGCTTTGGCCTTTGGGTATGGGCTTATATGATGATCAAAAACTTTACCTATTGACTTATGAGAAAATATTAAAAAAGAAAAAAAGAAAATGATAAACAAAAACACAACACAAATTTGTTTTGGACTAAACCATCGCATGAGTAGTGAACGTTATTGCATGATTGTAGTTAGCCCATTACTTGGGCCCAACTTTATTCTAACTTTCTAATTTTTATTAGTTGAAAATAAATACTTGAATTTTAACTGGACCAAAATAAGTGGTAATTTCCTTCCCAAAAAAAAAAAGACCAAAATAAACACTTGAATTTTGATCTTGTGCCTTTTAAAGATTGAAATTATACTTTTATTATTATTTGAGATATTGTAATAGAAATTCTAGTTTTCAATTTCATATCCGATTCTAATTTTGCATAACAAATAGTTTTCAAAAAATTGCATAAAAAATCAAGTGCCTACTTGATTCAATGAGCTTAAACAATTAATATAAGGCTAAATTATAAATTACACCCATTAAATTTATCTAAAATTTGATTCAGTTTTCTAACTTCCCTTTCGTCCAATTCACTCATTTAAATTTAAATTTTATTCAACTCAGTTCTCCATTAGTCTTTCCTTTAAAGTTTAAAGCATGTATTTGGCAAAATGAAACAAGCTTGGATTGAATAAACTTGAAAATTATATAACTTAATTGAATGAAATTGAAATTAGAGTACTAATTTAATTTTGGTCAAACTTAAAGAATAGAAAATAAAAGACCTGGATTGGGGCTTTAGCCCATGATTCGGTCCGGGCAACTTGGGCTTGTGTTTAGAAATCCTAATAAATCCCACCATTAACAACTTTATTAATGTGATAGTTTAAAAGAAAGCTAAACCAAATAGAGGACATTGGTTCTCAATCCTTGTCTTAGGCTTAGTTTTGGCTGCTAGGGATTACCACGGTAAGAAAATAGTCAAACATTTATGACTCTAAAAATTAGGAAGAAGACAGAGACACTAGGAATTAAAGTTTTGATTCTTTTTTTTAAATGTCACGTTTACAATATTTTTATAATACTTTCACAAAATCTTTTTTATACACTATAATAAAAGACAAAGAATATTCCTATATATCTTAAAAAAAAACAATTATATCATATGGAAATCTCACAAATATTATCATAAGCTTCACCTGTCATGCTTTGTACCTTAAATCATTAGCGAAACTTTTTAAAGACTAAAACAGTAGAATTATCAAATGAATGTATATGCCAATTGGGGACGTTTTTGTTGAGAAATTAAAAATTAGATAACTAAATTAGAGTACTGAATTTAATTTTAGTCAAAGTTAAAGCGTAGTTAAAAAAAAAAAAAAAAAAAAAAAAAACCTGGATTGGGCCTTTAGCCCAAGATTCGGTTCGGGCAACCCGGGTGGGTCTGGAAATCTGGAATTCCCAATAAATCAATCCCACTATTAACAGCTTCAGTTCAAATAAAAACTGAACCCAACCGAATAGAGGAGATTGGTTCTCGATCCTTGTCTTAGGCTGCTGCTACTGATTTCCTCGGTAAGAAAATTCAGTACATGTTGGGGCTTACTGGTAGTACTACTTTGTTTATACGGTTTTTAACTAGTACGAATTGTGCAGATGAGTCTTGTGAGCGATTCTCCGGTGAATTCCTCTAGCAGCGACGACTTCGCCGCGTTTCTTGATGATGCTCTCGATTCCGGCGATTCTTCCCAATCCTCACCGGACGACGACGAAGACAACGACAAGGACAATCACAATGACCTGGAAGCCCAACTTCCCAATGACCTTGATACCCAAAGGTTAGTTAAGGTTTAAGCTTTTTGATTCAAAAATTAAGGGTTTCTTATAGTTGTAACTTGTGAAACTTAAATTCAGTTCCTTTAATTGCTTTCATTTAGGTTCCCCAATTATATTCAATTACATGGTAGCCATTGAATTTCATTATTATTATTACTTTAATTAAATTTAACTGTGTGCTTGAATCAACAATTAGATTCAACTATGTGATTTATTGACCAATGCAAAACAACACCTTAGGAATTGTACCCGAGTTTTACTCTTTACCTTTTCTTGAAAAAGTTGTAATCTTTGGTAGCTAATTGAATTGTATGTATGTATTTAATGTTGTTGTGTTCTTCGTTAGTTGAACTATCCTTTCTTTTTGCTGAGGTAGTTGGTAACTAAATCGTAATTGTTTGATGCCCATTTCACATTCTCTCATTTTCTGTTTTTTTGTGAGTCTCATTGTTCAGTTATAACTTATTTTTGAACTCCAACCTTATGCGTTAACCTGCAGGATAAAAAGGCGCAAAGTGGCGGAGGAGTTAGAAAACATAGAGGAACTTCAAGCGTCAACTTCACATTCATCCTTAGAACAAACATTAGGTAAATATTTCTGAGTTAGAGTATCCCTCTCATTTTGGTGCTTACAGTTCATTTAGTAATAATTTTTTTTTTTTTTTTGGATAAATCAGTAAGCTTTCATTGAACCAAACAAATCCAGTACAACAGATTACATTTATTCCCCAATTATTCTGCTCTCTCCAACTAAGTGTCTGCAAAACATGGATTTTAATTCCCAAATAACAGCACAGAACCCTTTTTAGAATGGAATCACTACCTGATCCCCTACTTGTTTAGTAATTTTTGTTAGACCAAAATAATAATTTTTTGTTGTTATTTGAAAATTTTGAAAGCACTCCTTTTGTGGAGCCCACACATTGAAATCTCAATCAAGTTTTGTGCTTATATCTGTTCTAAAGCCTAATTAGAATTGCTATTCCTAAATTCTAACGAGCTTTAATTTTAGAAAAAAAAGGCTTGATGTCATCCTACTGGCAACAAATACTCTAATGATGAAGTTTTTTTTTTTTTTTTGTTTTGTTTTTTTTGTTTTTGTTTTTGTTTTTTGTTATTTAAAAATTTTCTTCAAAACATGGTCAATGAGTTCTAGCTCAAACATTACTTCCTTCTTCCATAAGAATGGGTGGAGGGTGAGATTGTTGGTTTAAAATTCATTGTATGCATTGTGTTACTTACCAATACAAATAATCAGGGAAAAATGCCTTGACACCTCTTGAACTATAAGGTAGTGGCAATTACACCCCTTGAACTTTTATTTTAGTCAATTTACTCCATAAACTTCAAAGATGTGCCAAATGCCTAATAGATACTTTTGTCACTTTGCCATTAAAACTAACAGTCCATTCACTGTGAAAGGAAAAAAAATGAGGGCAGCCGATTGAGAGGGAGAGAAAGTTGGGGTTTAGTTTTTTGAGAGAAAGAAACCCCACAGATCTCTTCTTCTTTGTATGTTTGATAGTGCCCACAAACCCCACAAGCTTAGATCAAAAAACAATGAAGGCCCATATTTGATAACGGGGAATAAAGCCTAAACCAATAAGGAATTCAACAAAAATAAGTGAAAAATCGGTGCTTGCCTAAGTCAGCAAAGAGAGGATGAGAGAGAGAGTGGTACGACCAAGCTTCTTCTTTGTTCTCATTCTCTGATCAGATTCTAGAGTTGGATTTGTTATTTTGCTATCAGGGGTGCCACGAGGTTGCCCTTGTTTAGGCAGTACAGCTAGTGAGCTAAGATATCCTCTCTCTCTCTAAAAACTGAACCTAGTTTCTCTCTCCCTCTCAATTGGTTGCTTTGGTGATTTTTTTTCTTTTGCATGTACGTGAGTGGACTGTTAGTTTATTTAATGGTAGAGTGACAGAAGAATCTGTTTGGCATATGTGTGAAGTTCAATAAGTAAATTGACTAAAATAAAAGTTCAAGGGGTATAATGATCAATACCTTAAAGTTTAGAGGGTGTTTGGGCATTTTTTCCAAAATAAGCATTTACATATCTACATACTATACACACATACATGTGTGTGTATGTATTTGAATATGCCTATGTGTGTGTGTTTGGAAGTGCAGTGCATGAAAATTTTTTATCGATCCTGATGCCAGGGGCAATTGCCCCCAATTGGTGTCTTGTGTATAGGGAGAGAATCTTCTTTATCTTTCTCCCTATAATCTTGGTTGCACTGAAATAAAGTTGGCTGGTACTTTGTATATAAAATTGGTGGAAGAACAAGACTCCAGTTGCTACACTGCACAAAACTTACTCTTATCTCTCTCTCTCTCTCTCTCTTTGTGTGTGTTAGTTTCCTTATTATTTAGAAACTCTTTTTGAAAAAACTAAAAATTGGATGTCCATTATTGCAGCTGAATTGAATTATATGTAACATGTTATCTTTTTGCAGAGGCATCCAAAAAGAAGGATGAGTGTACACATCCTGGTTCTTTTGGAGAAATGTGTATACTATGCGGGCAAAGGTTGCAGGCAGAATCTGGTGTGACATTTGGGTACATTCACAAGGTATACATTCTTTGAGATCACTATTTGGTGGAAGAATGAATTTTGGTTATCTTTGCTGCATAATGGAAGTTAATATTTACGATACTTCTAAAATTTTCAATTTGTCAAGGCATCATCCACTTCCAATGAGCTGTGACTTATGAAATAAATTTTAAAATTAGAACTGGAGAGATGTCAACAAACTTTGAACTTATAAATCCATTCCTATCCAAGAATAGTAATGCTCTTTATTGGTTTCAAATGGTAATTTGTTTAAGCTTGAACATTATTTGCAGGGACTAAGGCTTCAGAATGATGAAATTGTCAGATTGAGAAACACAGACATGAAGAATTTATTGCGCCATAAGAAGCTTTACTTGGTTCTTGATTTAGATCATACGCTGCTTAATTCTACTGAGCTTAGAGATATGACATCAGAAGAAGAATATTTAAAGAGCCAAACAGATTCTCTGCAAGGTATTTCTGTTACCTTTATATTTGATTATACTTTGGTAGTGTACTTAACATTTCATATATCATAGTTTTTAGGTATCTTGTAACATCATCATGTTGTAGAGCTTCAACATGAATGATTACCAATTGGTTCTGAATCTGTTGATGAAGTTTTTTGTGCTATATTTGAGTGCTTTCAATTTGTCAATGGGAAGTTAGGATTTCTAACCAAAGGTATGTAAAAATTTCAAAGAAATGAAAAGGATTTAGTTTATTGCTTATGCAGTTTTATGTCGTAAAATCACCATAGCCATGAATCTCCCGGAAGTTTTGAGGAATTTGCTGAGGGAAGATTTTCCTGCAGAATGTTGCGGCCCTTGTGGACTTGAATTTAAGCACTGCCTCTTGTTATTCACCTTTTTGCACTTCTTTTTGCTCTCCCCTCCCTTTTTTTAAAGAAAGAATGGCAGGATTTATATGTAATGCTTAAGGCAAGCTTAAATACGTACCTATCAAAAAAAGGCAAGCTTAAATACAGTCGTTATTTATCATATCGCCATGAGAGTTTTGGAATTTAGGGGGAAAATTTTGTATCATGGTATTAATTTTGCATGGATATATCATATGTAGTAATATAGAACATTCAGCACCCATCACTTAAAAAAGAATATTTATTTAAGAATAATGCCTTCCTCACTAGAATCCCTGTTCCCTATAGGCCTTGCAAACTAAATAGAGGCTGTTATCAATTTAATTGATTATCAAGTTGGCTTTTGCTTTCACCTTACCTGCTCTGCTGCAGAAGATGTGTATTTATTCTTTTTGAAAATAATTACTCCCTTTGTCCCAAATTATTGGTCCTCTATTCCATCTTGGGATGTCTCAAAATGTAGTTATCTTTGAAAAGTCAATAAATAAAATTCTAACTTACCCTTTACTTTATTTAAAAAGTCAATCCATTCTTTCCCTAGATTTTAAATTAATGAGGTTAACCTTGGAAAGTTTTACATTTTTAATTAAATGATATTCCCTTAAAAAGTTGAATTTTCTAAACAAGACCAATAATTTGGGCGGAGGTAGTATTATCTAATTCTTTTGGTTTTTGTGGCACTGTCTTTTCTTTGACATTCTGGGCATTTGAGTGATGCTGTGCTTGTGGCCTTATGGTATTCAAAAATTATGAAATGGACAGATGGCTCAAAAGGCAACCTTTTCATGTTGAACAATATGCATATGATGACGAAGCTAAGGCCCTTTGCTCGCACATTTTTAAAAGAAGTAAGTGAAATGTTTGAGATGTACATTTACACAATGGGTGATCGAGCCTATGCATTGCAAATGGCTAAGCTGCTTGATCCTCAAAGAGAGTACTTCAGTTCTAGAGTGATTTCACGTGATGATGGCACCCAGAAACATCAAAAGGGTCTTGATATTGTGCTTGGGCAAGAAAGTGCTGTTCTGATTCTTGATGATACAGAACATGTAGGTACATTTGTGATCAGCTGAATATCTTTGCTTAACCAATTTATTTTCACTTTAATCTGATAGTATTTGTAATACAATAATACTTTTCATCTTACTGTTTCACCCACAAAAAGAGGAAGTCCTTTCAACATTATGAGTCCTCTTATTTGTAGGGAAGAGAGTCAGATTACAGAAAAGGGCAATTTCAACATTATTTGGGGCATGTAGTAGTTCCATTCTCTAACACTGTGGTTGGATGGGGTGATTATTGGAGGGATGGAAAGTGGGTGGAGAGAAAAGTGGGGAGAAAATGGTATTTGGGGTTGTTTGGTATATAGGAGAAAAAGGAGGTTATTTTGGTGGGGCTAAGAGTTTTCTCCCCAGGCCCAACAAAACATAATCTCCCCGTATCAGGGAGAAATTGGAGAGAAAAGGGGAACAACTGCTTTGGACGAAAATGTCCTCACCACAATGTTCCTTTTTATATATATATATATATATATATATATATATATTATGACAAATGCTCTTTTTTTATTTATGACTAACTTCCTTTTTTTGGTTTGTTTTTGACTTTTTATTCTGATACTTCTCATTTGTTTTTTTTTGTTCATCCGTTTTTTCTTTTTTAATGAAGTGCCCATCCATACACAGTTTTTTAATAAAAACATAATGTGTTTTATTTTTTTATTATTTTATTTTATAAATATAATAGGGTCATGAGAGTATATTTATACAAACTACATTTCTATCCTCTCATTTATCTTCTCAACAAAACGAAAGATTTTTTCATCCCTCCACTTTTCCACTCCCATGAGGAGAAGCTAAATCTTTTCTATGCCCCCATTTTTTCATCCCAAAGTTTGGTTGGAGGTGAAAAAGTGAAGGATAGAAGAGATTTAGTTAGAGATTTAGTTTTCCCTCATGTGTGTTTGGTTGGGGGTGGAAAAGTAGAGGGATGAAAAACTCTTTTGTTCGGTTGAGAAGAAAAATGAAAAGATAAAAAATATTGTTTTGGATAAATTTACTCTCATGCCCGTATTACATAATTAAAAAAAAAAAAAAAAATTATAAGGAAAAAAAAAAAAAACACAGTTGGGGTAAAAAAAAGTAAAAACCCAACATATAACTTAAAAGAGAAAAAGAAGAAGAAGAAGCAACCTATCAACAGTGGGGGAGGAACAGGGGGTAGATGGGTAAATTCCCATCAAACCCCCTCTTATCTCCCCAATTTGGGGGGTTGGATTTTGGTGGGCCCAGAAAACAGCCGGTCCTCACCAAAATCCCCTCCCAACCAAACACCCCTCCCACCAAAAATCTCCCCTAATTTCTCCTCCCCCTTTTCCTTCCTCCAAAAGCACCCCAACCAAACATACACTAAGGTTCTTTTGTAGTTTTCATAAATTTTGTCTTTGTAGACATAAAAGCTTAAATTTGGAAGACTTGCACCTTACATAATGGTGACAAAGACTCTTTTTCCTACTAAAAAATTGCTTACTTTACTAAGAAATTTCAATAAAGTGTATCATGGCACCTCATTACTTATACTACCAGAGCTAGATTTGTTGTTGTTTATAGTCAATGCTACATCATTATAGAAATCAGCTGTTAGAGGATTTTAAGGGGTTGAATAGTGGTCCTTTTACATCAATGAGGTAGTATGTTTTAGTTGTAGAGGTCCTGAGAGCAATGGTTGGAGAGAATGCTGAAGTTCAGAAAGCCAACCTCAATATGCAGAATTTTGGCACAGTGGAGCACTCAAATTGAATCAGAGAGATTTTGTGGTCACAATTGTTTAGTGGAATTTTTGCTATGAGGTGTTGCACCATAATACATCTATTTGCAGCGAAAGGCAACTAAGTCACCCGTATGATGTTTGTCACTGTATGGGTGCAGTCTCTTTAAACTCAAATTCATTTTACTTGGGTTACTAGGTGTAAAAGGGTAATGGATACAGTTAGTCATGAACTGGTGAGAAATTAAGAGTAGATCAAGATGCAGGAGCTTAGCTTTAGATGATATGTATCATTGAATTTATGTGTCCAGGTTTTGGCCTGCATTGGAACTATGGTACCCCAAATGGATTAGATATTAAATTGTATGAGTGTTGAGTCCCACATCGGGAATGTTCTAGGTCAATTTGGCTATGTAAGCAATTACGAGAAGCCCAATTGTAATTTGACTAGTCATTTTTGGGGTATAACACAGATTTGCAGTCAACCTCATAACATCATTGTATCCCAATTTGGGCCTTGATGAGGGTGGTAGTTATTTAAGTGGGGACATTGTGGTACCCTTAATGGATTAGATTGTGTGAGTGTTGAGTCTCACATGGAGTGTGTGTTGGGTCTATTTTAGCTACAATAACTTGACTAGGTATTTTGAGGTATAATGTAGATGCGGCTATCGCTTACTTGGGTTGTGAAAAGAATGCTCTATGCAGTCATGGTTTGCCTATCGCGCTATCATTTACTTTTGGTGAACATGTTTGAAGTTGTAATTTCAAACACTGCCAAGGCCTTGTAACTCAATTGGTTGGTACTTCCTAGCGTTTCCAATTGAAGCATCTAGGGTTTATATCCCTCCACCCCCAATTATTGAATTATCAAAAAACATATAGACTACGAAGTTCAAAAAGAATGAGCTAGAACTCAAAGTTTGAATTTGAAAGAAAAGGTGCCATTGTAGTTTGCATCTTTGTTTGTTCATGTTGTCTGTCATAAAACAGCAGAGTACAGTAATGTGGTTTTCTACTCAGCTGATGTGACTGATGCTCATGTCTTCAAGATAATACCAATTAGTACAGGACAACTCCTTGTGTTTCCAACAAAGACATCTAGGGTTCAAAGATCCCCACCCCCAACCATTGATGTATAAAAAAAAAAAAATTAGTACAGGGTTATGTTGATGTTGCAGGTTTTGTAATCAGATGAAACATGTTGGATTTGGAATCAAGAACTTCCCAAAAGCTGTGAAGTCCTTGTCAAGTGATCTAATATATCCTGTGCATAAATTCAGCAAGCTGTCTGGCATTTTTTGAAAATCACACAAATTTTTATATTTTGGATTTGCCAATTCCTGCCTTATAAAACGAAGATTTTTTCCAGGAAATCCCCAACGAAAAATACACACTATTCCTTCTTTTTGTTACTTCTTTTTAAAGCCAAATTTTATTTTATTCAATAACAGTTAAAACTTGCCTCCAATTAGAAATCATAAAAATAAAAGAAGCTGTTGAAGAGAAATTTGAAACTATATCTTAGTAACAGTTAAAACTTGCCTCCAATTAGAAATCATAAAAATAAATGGAGCTGTTTCAAGCAGTTTCTCCTGGTGTATATGGAAGCACCTTGTATAACCATATAAATCTGTCTGAAGCTGTTGAAGGGAAATTTGAAAGTATAACTTACTACCAGCTTGCATGTGGTTCATTCTTTTATGTGTATATTTCTTTTTGTTGATAATGTGTACTTGTTCCTGCTTAAGATAAAGGCGCATAATTATAGCTGTTGTTTGTTCAGATTCATTTCCATGGCCTTTGAACTTGCAATTTATCTTAATAGGTTTTTGAGGCAGCAATCATCCTGTTACCATAAGCTTGATGGAAATGTTTTGCATTATTGTAGGCATGGACAAAGCACAAGGAGAATTTGATATTAATGGAAAGATACCTTTTCTTCGCTTCAAGTTGTCGTCAATTTGGCTTCAATTGTAAATCTCTTTCTGAATTGAAGAGTGATGAAAGTGACACTGATGGAGCACTTGCAACTGTTCTTGAAGTTCTCAAGCAAATCCATAAAATGTTCTTTGATGTATGTCCCTCTTTGTTTCTCTTTATTGATATTAGTTGTTAAATTTGTTGTGTGATAAATTCTTATGTAGTGGAGCCTTCTTGCAGGAACTTAAGGACAATCTAGTTGATAGAGATGTGAGGCAGGTAATTTTTTTCTTGACAACTGAAACATAACCAGTTTATTATTCTAAGCATGGTTTCGATTGTCCGATCTTTTGTTGTCCACACCTGGTCCTCGGTGGCAAGAACCTCTACATGAGTGTAGATCTAATATTCCCATCACAAGGATGATTATAACTTTGACCCAATGGAACTAGAAAAACTGCATAATAAATGTTTTTTTTGTGTTAAGGTATTAAATCTGGCTCATTAATGTTCTAGATGTTTGTAAACTCTTAATTACCACTACCATCTCTCTCTCTTCCACTTAATTTGGCATGGGTTCTGGCCTATTGAATGCAACTTAGTCTAAAGTATGCATCCTGCTTTTGTTTCAGATTAGTAGTGAAGATCCATTCTCAGTAAAACATTACATAAGGCAGTCTGATGATTGTTATAAGCCTTGAATGGACACCATGTATTTCTCTTTGTAATCATGAATCAGTTTTTTATTTTTTTTATTTTTTTGACTTCAGTAATATATGTTTGTTGATTCCCTCATTCCTTGTGGTTAATTGTTGCCTCTTTTCCTTTTAATTCATCCTGGGAAAAGAAGTTTTATGGACCTGTTGGTTTTTCTTTATGAAGATACGTATTAATAAAAGATATTTTGTATGTTGTTTTCTGCAGGTGCTGAAAACCGTTAAGAAGGAAATTCTGAAGGGGTGTAAAATTGTCTTCAGCCGTGTGTTTCCCACCAAATACCAAGCTGAAAATCACCATCTATGGAAGATGGCGGAACAGCTGGGAGCTACTTGTGCGACAGAGCTTGATTCATCTGTGACGCACGTGGTCTCAAATGATGTTGGAACAGAGAAGTCTCGATGGGCAGTGAAACATAATAAGTTTTTGGTCCTTCCACGGTGGATAGAGGCAGCAAATTATATGTGGCAAAAGAAACCTGAAGAGAACTTTTCTGTCAAACCCAATGAAGAGCCAATAACTCCTGTTTTGTAGCAATGCTAACAGCTAACGCTCGGTAATGATACAGCACTTTGGGAACTTGGGCTACTCTTCAGTATTGTAGACCATTTCCTTGACTATCTTACTTACTCAGTGCCCAGAAAGGCTATGGGCTAACCATTTTGTTATAAAACTTTGAATAGTATTTTGCTTCATAGAAAAGCTGGATGCAGGTTTGATGATTTTAAATCACTTAATAGGTTCAAAAAAATTAACTAGTGGTGGACTAATTGGGACAGTGAATGCTGGATCCTGATCTATTCTTGTTGTATATAAACTATCTAGGTGCTGTTTTAGAGAGATTCGAAGTAACTGGGCTTTATATTACTGTTGAGCAGCTACGTACTTGTTTGCAATTGGATGCCAATTGTATTAAGAAGTAATATTTGTTTTTCTTTTAACTAATTTTTGGACAAACCACACTTTGGTTCTTCCAACAATGTGACTAATTTTAATTTCATCCCTTTACACTTGATTGTGTCAATTTCATTCCTCAAATTATTAATTGTCAATTTTATTCCTCAACTGTTAATTATGCCTTATCTCAAAACAAAAAATGTTAATTATGTCAAATTCGTCTCACCTTTCAAAGCAAGGTTAGTTTATCCTTTAGCAAGTCGACTTTTAAGGATAAATTGACTAAAATTTGAAAATTAAGGGATAAAATTGATACAATTAATAGATGAAAGATCTTGATACAATTACATATCCATGAAGCCGAAAATATGACAAATGTACAACAATATAATGATAACTTGGCCTTAATTTTTAAGCCCTACTTTTTAATCTATTGTAGGTTAGTGTAATCTTGTGGGTTTTCGTAGATAAGTACTTGCCTCTTGAAATGTAGTATGGGATAAAATTAGTGACAACTCAAACTCTGCTCGGTAACAAAATAAGAAAAAAAGCTTGAGGAAAAAAGCCTTTCTAGGCTGCTTCTGCAACTGCACCTGGTTCCTTTCAAAGCCCAAAATAAATTCCTTAATAAATTATTTAAAAAGCAGTAAATAAGATATCTATGGTAATTTTAAAGGGCAAAATTTAGCTACTAAATTGATTGTAGCATTAAACTACAACCTTACTCAATATTTTTTTTTTTATTGGAAGTGAATTTTGACAAATCCACCATTAGATTAAATCATAATGCTTGCAAAATGGTGGATTATTAAAAATCAATAGCTATGTTATCAATAAATTATTTAAGTTGCAAGTTTTTGTAATTTAAAATTATGCATAAAATATAAACTTATAAATCATATAGTAAATAATATCCAATTAATACAAAATTTGATATGTGTATTAAGAACACAAAAAACATATAATTTAATGGTTAGATTTTCAAAATATGTAGTAATATTTATTTTATTGAGTAAGACTGTAATTTTAGGTTACAATCAATTTGTAACTAAATTTTGTCAAATTCTAAATATCTTCTATTTAAAATTAAAAGGACAAGTTATATTTTAAGTCTTATATTTTGAGGATGGTTTTAAACTTGAATCTTAGAGTTTTCTAAGTTTCAAATTAAATATCGAAATTTAAGATTGTTATAAATTATTTTTTCTTGAGAAGATTGTTATAAATCAAACCTTATAGTTTGCTAATTTCAAATTCAACCCTACAATTTTCAGGTTTGATTTAGTTTCAGGGTTTTTTTGTTAGGGTTCACATTGATATGATTTTAAAATGCAGAGTTTTAAAATTAAAACTAATAAAATTATATAGTTCAATATGAAGTCACCCTTAAAGTATAAGATTTAAAATGTAATTTGCACAAATTACTATAACTGGTTACCAATCCAAGACCAGAATATTTGGACTCTATTGAGAAAACAAAGAATTCTCAAGAGTAGGTTGTACTTAAGAAACATATCGTTCTTTTCTTTGGCTGGTTTGAACTCCTACTGTTTTAACATGGATTTTGCAATGGAGAGGAAAGTGACATATATTATGTCAATTTAGAAAATGCCACTAATCAATCTGTTATCTGTCAGATAGTTACAAGTTTTGAGAAAATTATGACGGAAATTTGTTCAGACAACCTTATCTAACAGTCCCCAGAACAATATGGTTTGGAAGAGGAAGAAGAAGACTGGGGTATCAAGAGTAGTGACGTAAAGAATATTTTTCAAAAAAGGGTTTTCCAATTAGGTCAATATAATACTACGAAAGGGACTGGTTACTATAACCCACCAAAGAGACAAGCATGGTGGGTAGAGGTCTGTATATGAAAAACACTAGGATGCGTATAGGACTGCACTGCATCAGCATGTCTTAATTTTTTGAGTACTTGAAAACTCTATTTTGGTGCGCATGCAACACGTGCATGGTACTGTGGGAACTCAAGAGGGTGGTCATGACCAAATTCAATCTTCAAACGCAATAATTTAATAGGTATCTTATACAATTCATCTCAATATTATATTAGTGAAACCCATACAATCATAACAAACCATCATAATGTTGTTTGCAAGGTCAGACTTACTACCCTTCTATGGTAAAAAAATACCTAGCTTTGAAGTGTACATGGGTAAAATTTTAGGGAGGAGACGAAACTGCAATAAGGGCTTTAAGGAGGACCAACTAGAGATGGATCTTGGCAAATTTGTCACACCTTGCTAAGAAAGAGAAAACTCAGTTCGACCATAACCAACCCAGGGGTTGGCTAAGAAGAAGAGAAATGAAAATGACAAAGTAATAGTGCCAAGGATTTCATACCTTAGTCAATGGGATGGAGCAGATTTTATAGAAGTGTGAAGGGCCAGTTTTGGTGGGAAAACCCTTCCTCCGAGACTTTCCAGCTGGTTGTCCTCTCAGTTTGGCTGAGGAGATCGACGTGTGCAAGGATAAGAGTTTCCAACCTGTTGACTTATGGGATATAGTTTTTTTTTTTTTTTTTACATGATAGAATTTTTACTTTAACCTAATCTAAGTGTACATGTGCATGAAACTCCTTTCTGGAGACTTGAATCCTGACCCTTGCCCTCCACACCTCACAAGTATTTATACTTGTGAAGTGACTATCATACTAAAGGTATACATTGATACAAATGGGATATTGTTAATAGTATTAGATGTAATGATTTGTTTGGCGCATAATAAATACTGATATGAGGAGGCTCAGTGGGCACTATTTTTAGGATTATTGTATTGTCCAATTGATCTACGTAATCAACCTAAATAAAGGCCAATAGAACTGATGTAGATGTCCTAATAAACCTTAATTTATTTGGTCCTGTCAGGACTGACCATCCTTTAATTTTATCCGTAAGGGGAAAAAAAAATCATTATGCCAAATTTTTTTAGAAGAATCATTATGCCAACTAGTTAGCAATAGGTTGACATCACATTTGACCCTCGTCTCCTAGATAAAAGAATACATACTTCAAAACAGCAAAACTCCACTGTATTTTGATTTAAACATTTTTTTTTTGTTTATTTTTCAAAAATAAAAGACATAATTTTTGCTGGAGTTTCACCAAGAATCTATAATATATATATATATATATATATATATATATATATATTTAATATTAAAATATTTTGCAACATAAACTTTTAAAACCTCACAATTTTATACATAATTATTCTAATATATATATTTTTAATTGAATTTAAATTTCATTATATATTTCAACATTTTATTAGAATCTTTGCACATCATATTTTTTTTTAATGGTAAAATATATAGTTTTATATATAAACACAATCATAAAAAATACTTATTAGTAACCATTATAATTATCAAATTTCATATTTAGACTGAAAAAAGATAAAGAAATTTATAATGTACTAAAAATTTCCCATACATTGTATGAGTAATCGACTGGTAAAGTTAAAAAAAAAAAAAATTGTGGTACTTAATCCATTCATAGTTCGTAATTGAGTTTAATAAGCTCTATTTTTTATTTTTTGGAAACGTGAATGTCCATGGCTCAAGCTCTACTTTTTAGTATTTAATAACCATATTTAAGTGAAAAGAACTAGCTTCACTCTAAAATAAACTAGTCGCTAACCCGTGCGATACTCGGGATAATTTTTATAATTTGGCTCAAAGCATATTATAATTTTTTTTAACCCATAATAGTACAGAATGTTAAACCAAGAGCAAAATGGGGGAAAAATATAAAGAGAATACAAATTGACTAAAAAGGGGATGAGAATCTTAACAAATTTAAGTTTAAGAATAAGCAGTTGCCAGTGTAAATCCTTCAATTTAAGAACTTTCATGGCCTTGCAATTAATGCCCAAAAACCAAGTCTTGTCTGGTTGAAAATAGCTACGGAATAAATAAATAAAAATTAAAAAGGGGGGCTCTCTCCTTTTCTTCCAACCTCAAAAGTGTCAAGCAAGGATCATAGAATGGATTATGGGCAATAATAAAAGTCCACAACACAAATCTGGGTAAAAGAAACTTGCAACATTTAACATTTTGTGAGGCAAAAGATATGACAATCCAACTACAAATTTGAGTTAAAAAATTAATTGCAAGTAATATAGAAAAGCATGATTCCAATTTCCAAGCCAAAATTTGGATTCTAAAATAGTAATAGGTTTAGGAACAAAATATGATCCAGCTTAGATTTTCAACAAAGATGAAAAAATTGATGTGTAACCCCAAAGTCTTAGGGCATAGAATTCAACTTAAGCAATCTATATATTAACCTCTAGGAGTTTAAACTTTCTTTTTCAGTTTTAGATGTCTTTGTGATTCTCATTAAAAAAAAAAAGCTTTAAATGTAAATAATCACCATTTCATCAACATGTTTAATATAAACACAGGCTAGGGAAAAAAAACATAACAAAAAAAAAAGAGAATCCTATAGAGTTGAGAACAAT
The DNA here is from genome assembly GCA_028535165.1 of Quercus tomentella. Classification (NCBI taxonomy): domain Eukaryota; kingdom Viridiplantae; phylum Streptophyta; class Magnoliopsida; order Fagales; family Fagaceae; genus Quercus; species Quercus tomentella. The sequence continues at coordinate 86,638,100 of JAPQVY010000155.1, read as the reverse complement.
TACATCTCAGCGAAGAAGCAATTAACAATAAAATTACTAAATTTCTAAACTTTGTTTTATCAACATAGTACAACTTTTTCATTAAAAAAATTAAAAAAAAAAAAAAACATAGTACAACTTAAAACGATGAACCATAAAACAATGGAGAACTTTGTTCCGATTTTTTTTTAATAGTAGAAAAAGGAACAAAATGGAATAGTAGAAGAATTGAAACCTTCTAGGTTGTGTTCCTTGCAATCCTCCAAAACCAAAGGAAACCCATCAAACAAAAAAAAAACATGAAAAATAATCAAGCAATAGGGAACCAAACGAAATAAAAGAAAAATCCATATGGAAAAAAGAGAGGAAAAAATAGGAATGTACAGAGATTCAATGGTGGAGTTTACAAACAAATAGAGAGACAAACGGATATAATTTGGGAAAACAAATTTGAAAAGAATTGGGAGAATTACCTGACATGATAAACCAATCAAAATCTCATCCTGATTATATGGGTTAGTTGACAATTGAAGATTTGGGTGATTTTCTAAGGAGGTCATATGGTGAGAATTGGAGATTATGGTGTGTTGGAGAGGGTGGATCTACAGTGTTTGCCAAGAGAAAGAGAAAAACTTACTGGTTGGGGTAGCAGAGCCACAGGCAGAAGAGGAGTGGGGGGAACAATAGAGAGAGATATTAGTTGTAATTCCACCATCATTGATTTACCTCTTAACTGATATAAAATCAGAATTTTTGTCTTTTTATTTATGTATCAATATATTTCTTGGCTTGTGGCAGATCCAAGCTTCTTTTTAATTGAAATGCTCCACACTAATCTCAAAAAGATTTAAATACAAAAGCTACTGCTCTTGGCTTAAAAACTGAAACTTTTAAATTACATTAACACTTATCTTAAAATAAGTAGGTTGCTGAATTAAATAAATTCTACTCAGTTCAAAACACACCAGCAATTTTTATAGTGAGGCTAAACTGTCTGCTATACAAAAGCTAATTGGAAATTATGTTTCAAACAAAACATATGTATGCATATTTATGTTATCAATATCAACATGTAATACAAAGTTTAAAGAAAATCAAACCAACCCATCAACAAAAAAGTAAATAATCGCTATGTTACAGTTTATAATCCAACCTAGATTGATTCTGATGTGGGGTTGATTCTGATGCCAAAACCCATATCCCTAAGCCACATAAGCAGCTCGCCTTTCCCCCTTTTACTATTTCAATCCTATAGTAAAATTTGAAATATTGAAAGGAACCAAAATTGAGGGAGAACCTATATTAGGGTTTCAAGTATTGATAAAAACCAATTCTAAATCAAAACAAAATTTGAACCAATTTCTTAAAGCAAAACCAAACAAAATAGTCAAACCTAAATCCTATTAAACACCCAAAATTAATATAAAAGATTTTACCTGACCTATATTAGGGTTTTGAGTATTGATAAAAACCAATTCTAAATCAAAACAAAATCTGAACCAATTTCTTAAAGCAAAACCAAACAAAATAGCCAAACCTAAATCCTATTAAACACCCAAAATTAATATAAAAGATTTTACTTAACCTATATTAGGGTTTCGAGTATTGATAAAAACCAATTCTAAATCAAAACAAAATCTGAACCAATTTCTTAAATCAAAACCAAACAAAATAGCCGAACCTAAATCCTATTAAACACCCAAAATTAATATAAAAGATTTTACCTGACCTATATTAGGGTTTCGAGTATTGATAAAAACCAATTCTAAATGAAAACAAAATCTGAACCAATTTCTTAAATCAAAACCAAACAAAATAGCCGAACCTAAATCCTATTAAACACCCAAAACTAATATAAAAGATTTTACCTGTAGCTGTTCCAGCAGTCTGATGTTAGGTTGGTTGTAAGGCGAAGTGTTTGTGGCTTAGTTGAATTCGTTTACCGTCGCAGGGGAAGAGAGAAAGATCTGCGGCAAGCTTTTCCCTTTTTGGGTCGTTTGTGGCTTAGTTGAATTCGCTTACCGTCGCAGGGGAAGAGAGAAAGATCTGTGTCTAGCTTTTCCATTTTTGGGTTCCTGCGTATGGGTCTTGCAGTGTTTGTTGGCTGAGTTTGCGTTTGAAGGAGAGACAGGGACTGAGATATAGGTTTTATTGGGTGTGTTTTGGGGAGTAATAGTTATTGGGTGGGTTAGAAATAGTTACGGTGTTTAGGGTTTTATTTTTTTTAAATAATACTGATGTGGAAAAATGTGGAAGTTTCAAAAGTTTCGGTTATATATATATATATAGTCACAACAGCCAGTTAGTAGGATATTAAAAAATGGATTTAGATTTTATTTTTACAAAATAGAAATTCTACTATAGCAAAAAATAAGTGTATGTATGTGTGAAGTTTTTTCTTAGAAACTTAAATCCGGCTCTTGCCTCTCATACCTTATAAGCACTTATATTTGTAGAATGACCATCGCACTAAAGGTGTTGCAAATTTAGATTCAAACAATATGAAAAATTAAGGATTAAGGTAAATTGAAAATTTTAACAATTGACAGGAAGCTCATCAAATTTATTCGTTAGCTGAAATAAAAGATACATAATGAGATAACACATGCTCTAAAAAACATAGTTCCTCTTTAATCTACATAACAAAATCTTCTAAATGAGATGAGTGTTTTACTAATATAAAAGGTTTGCCAGAGAGAGTTGCCTCCGTAACAAACTACGAACTACAATGGAAGTTGGGATAGGTGTATTGCCCAACAAGGAATTAACCACCACTTGGGAATCACCTTCCAAAACGATTTCATTATTAAACCCAGCATCTCGTGCAAACTGAACTCCTGCTTCAAATTGGACACACCTGATAGGCTAAAAACTTATTGACCCTTTGTGATGAATTAATTGATTAATTAGCTAAGTTTATTAATTAATCAAATTAACATGCAAACGCGTGGTAGCACAAACAAATCACCAAATAACTAAATATGCAGCGGAAAATAAATTTGACATGGATGATTTGTTTACGAATGGAGAAAACCATCGATGCAAAACCCCATTGGGTGATTTTCAGATCACCATTCCCGAAATTCCACTATTATCACAACAGGCGGTTACAAGTAAAGGAATTCCAGTACCTTATACCAACCTACAGTTGAACCCTTACCTCAATACCCAATTAGACTTGTTCTGTAGTGACAATTTCTCCTTTTGATGCATGACTCCCAAGTACGTGACTAACCAATTTGATGTGCAGATCCCGGTACGCGGCTTACTCCTCGGTACACGGCTTACTCCTTTGCACGAATCCAAGTATGTGACTAACACCACAGCAACCCCTTGATTGTTGTAGTTGATTTGCAGCAGCTTCATATAGAAACACCAATAAGATCTTCAATGTTGATGAAAGTGACTTTGTTTGGTTACAGAACCCAAAGGCGTACAAGAAACGCAGCAAGAACTCTTTTTTCTGTAGGAGGAGGTTAGGGTTTCAAAAAGAAAACCTTATGAAGCTTTCTAGGGTTAGATTTTTCTTTTTCCACCTCTTTTAAATAGGAGTTTAATGAGCTCTCCTATTCCAAATAGGTTTATACAAACCTTGGGTTTTCCTAGTCTTATAAAGATTATACAAACCCATAAACAAATAGCCTTTTAGAATAAAAACATTGCTGACTATAATCTAAATCTCGTAAGCTCGATCGATCGAGACATCTGTCGAGCTTTAATGAATCTTGACAGATCGAGCTTCTATCGAGGAGGTATCGAGACTAGCAGATTGCACTTTTCTTGAGCAATTCTTGTGTAATCTTCATGTCTTCAATTTAACTACTTATAATGATCATCTTGAACCTACTTAGATTTACCCAAATACAAGTAAAATGCGTTTTGTCAAAGAATATGCCAATTACATAAAAATATGTCCCTAACAATCTCCCCCTTTGGCAATCCGTGACAAAACCATAAGAGTACATTGAATGTCCTAGAATACATTCTACTCAAGATTACATAATAAATAAGCCTAGTCCAAAAGATCTGAACCTTGGAAGTTGTTGCAAGAAGAAGGTTCGGAATCTTGACTTGGCTTTAACTTGTCTTTCCTGAAAGGCACTAAACAAAACAAATTAATGTATCATGTGGAAAATAATGACAAGTTATATAAACAAGAAACATGTGTATAAAGAGAGAAAAGAAACAACACATGTGAGATAAAGAGTAAAACACATACATCATCATCAAATATAGAAGCAACACATGATGTATGTAAATGGTTACAAAACCAAAAGATACACAACACAAAAATTATCAATATCAAAGTGTATTAAACTAACTCTCCCCCTAAGTTAGTTACATCAAAAACTTTCTTCCCTTTAACATGAGGTTCTCCCCCTAAGTCTATTACTCCCCCTAAGGAAAGACATTCAATTCACAAATTTCTCCTCCTTTTTGGCACGATTGTCAAAGGGCATAAAAAGCCAAAATACTTGATAGGAGACAGAAAGAAAACTGACATAGAGGGAACGAGGAGAACAAGGAACCATAAACCTACAAGAAAAAGAGAAACAAGATGCTATGGACACAAAGGAAAAAAGAAAGATGCAAAACATGTGAAAAACAATGCATGCAAGAGGATCTCGATCGATCAAGAGGTGTCGAAAAGCTATTGAGCAGACCTCGATGGATCGAACAGCTATCGAGAAGCTATTGAAGGGACGAGAACTTTCTCGATCGATCCACCTAGCAATCGAGAAGTGTCGAGATTGCAATAAAAAGCAATTGAAGAGCTCGACAGATAAGCCAGGTGTCGAGAGGTGTCGAGGATCTGTCGAGGTTGCTTTAAAACATTTTTTCAAGAAGGGAAAAACACAGATATGAATGAAATCAAGCATGCAACACAACCAAGGCTCCAAACAACATTTTAAACTCTTAAAAACATCTCTCAACAACAATTTTAAGCATAATAATCCCAAAAACACACACACACACACACACCAAACAAGTCTAACAAATTTTATATTTCAAAAACAAGTTAAGACAGTTTAGTGAGCATACATTAACACATGTAAAACCTTGTGATGGCCAAATCACATTGTACCTGCACATGTATCAAGAGTAACAAAGAATATTGCGTGTTGTGTGTGAAAAATATCGTAAGATTGCATAAGTGTATACATGTTATGATGATTTAAAATATGAGAAAATCAATTTATTATGACGATTTAAAATATGAGAAAATCAATTTAACTCACACATAATCATAACTGTTTGATGGGGACTATCACCTTCGAGATACATCCTATAACTCCCACATCTCCTAGAATACACGCTTGCAATCATATTTAAAGTATTTTTGATCTTTTTGCTTTTCATTTTCTTTGCATATTTTTCTTTTTAAGCAAATCATGCATGGACATATAAGAGAGAGAAAAGAAATACCCAATGATGTTAAGCATTTGACATTCCAATTTTGCTATGCCGAAGCACACAGATGTCATTGACATTGCACTTTTGCTATGTCGAAGTATACAGATGTCATTGACATTGCACTTTTGCTATGCCGAAGTATATAGTTGTCATATCATGATTGGCAAGTAACAGTGGTAAGATGGTTATTTATGCCTTTCTCTTAGGATTTTTTAGTCATTCCTGTCAAAAAGAGTGATACAAGTGTTAAGTACAAGAGATCACCTAATCTTACTCATCACAAATAAGAGTCACAAAGCTCACTTGCTTAGTTGTGCATAGAGATGCTCATCTAAGTTACAAGAGATACAAAGTTTAGAAAACTTTGTTTCAATGGTCATCTAAGGTACACAAGTATCAATGTATACAAAACACACATTGTTTTTGTATTTTTCTGATTTTTTTCAATTTTTATATCAAAAACAAAAATAAACAAAACTGAAAGCAAACAAAAACATGTTAAATAAAGCAACACGATGCATAAAACTAGATGTAAATGCATGAGAGCATGATTCTAAAAAGAAAGTCCAACTTTAGAAAGAAAGAATTAAAGCAAAGGACAAACAGAAAAGACAATTAAGTCTTAGAATCCTTTATCACCCACATAACACGAGTCTTTGACCGTGAAGATGAAAAGACATGTGTCCTAATATGACTACTAAAGGACATAGAGGAATTATAATTCCCCTGAAATTGAGTTAAAAAGCTTAAAGTTTTTAATAACTCACCAAGAATAGGTACAGAACCTTTAGACAAAGGATGAGACCTATTGGACACACGCTTATGAGGAAACAACTTGAAACAATTAGGACGAGTGTGACCTGAAGCACCACAATGGTGACAAACATGAGTAGTTTTCGAACTACTATACTTCCTAGAAGGAGGTCTAACCTTAGAGATTGACAAAGACATTAATTTAGGACAATTTGGCCTAATATGACCAACAATATGACAATGATGACAAGTGGAGACAAATTCAGAATTTTTATTCAATCTAGGAGGAGTTTTAGACATAGATTTAGAAACTTCAGCGTTAACATCAGATTTTTTACCATTGTCTATCCTAGCAATATTAGCCTTCAACTCTTCATTATTCCTTTTAAATGGGGGAATATAAAATTTTTTTTCTTTTGAGTTAGGCTCAACAACAAGTTTGACACTAGTTAATTTTTCAACTTCAATTTTAAATTCAACTAGTTGCTCTTCCAAACTCTTAATTTTGTCCACCTGAGATGAAATTTGATTTTTAAAATTCTCTTTCAAATTATTGGTTTCATCCAATTTTGCAATCAAATCATCTTTTTCAAGCTTGACCTTTTTAAATTTAGCTTTTAATTTTGTAGAACTTTTAAGAGATCTCATACAAAAATTATAAAGCTTGCAATAGGCATCTTGAATATCATCATCATCATTCAACATAAGTTCATGCAAATCAAAACAATCAAGAGTTTCCATGACAACAAGGGTCAATGGATCACACAGAAAAGATTAACCCTAATCAGAGTGTGCCTGCTCTGATACCACTTGATAGGCCAAAAACTTATTGACTCCTTGTGATGAATTAATTGATTAATTAGCCAAGTTTATTAATTAATCAAATTAACATGCAAACGCATGGTAGCACAAACAAATCACCAAATAACTAGATATGCAGCGGAAAATAAATTTGATACGGATGATTTGTTTACGAATAGGGAAAACCACCGAGGCAAAACGCCACCGGGTGATTTTCAAGTCACCACTCCTGAAATTCCACTATTATCACAATAAGTGGTTACAAGTAAAGGAATCCCAGTACCTTATACCAACCTACAGTTGAACTCTTACCCTAATACCCAATTGGACTTGTTCTGTAGTGACAATTTCTCCTTTTGATGCACGGCTCCCAAGTACGTGACTAACCAATTTGATGCGCGGATCCTAGTACGCGGCTTACTCCTTTAAATAGGAGCTTAATGGGCTCTCCTATTCCAAATAGGTTTACACAAACCTTGGGTTTTCCTAGTCCTATAAGGATTATACAAACCCATAAACAAATAGCCTTTTAGAATAAAAACGTTGCTGGCTATAATCTGAATCTCGTAAGTTTGATCGATCGAGACATCTATCGAGTTTTAATGAATCTTGACAGATCGAGCTTCTGTCGAGGAGGTATAAAGACCTGCAGATTGCACTTTTCTTGAGCAGTTCTTGAGTAATCTTCATGTCTTCAATTTAACCACTTATAATGATCATCTTGAACCTACTTAGATTTATCCAAATACAAGTAAAGTGCGTTTTGTCAAAAGTTATGCCAAATACATAAAAATATCTCCCTAACAACACCTTTCATGCTTAAAATCATGTTACTTTGGGGTAACAATGAGTTTTGAGATTACTCTCATAATAATTGTAAAGAGGGTAGTTTCTATTCTTTAATTAAATAAAATATTTACTTTTATATGATCTTTTTTTCCCAACATCATTCCTGTCATAATTTACATAAACATGCAATTGTCAAAAGTCGTGTTTTTCCTAGGAAATTAAGTATGTCACAATCACATCCTTTTATTAGTTTAGCTTTTATTCATTCTATACAATTGTCAATTATAAATAAACCACTTTTTCTCTCTCATGTGTGGCTTATACATTGGTATGTCAGACACCTGATCGAGGCAAAAAATACTCTCTACTTCTTTGCATCCCCGTGTAGCTATGGGTGATTTCGACGAGTACAAAGCTTGCAATGGCTGTGGTGGGGTTGCGATTTTCTAATGCAGGTGTTGCTCTCGTCACTAGAATGGCTCTGGTACAAGGAATGAATCCCAGAGTTTATGTAGTATACAGGCTAGCCATAGCAATTTTGGTTATGTCACCAATAGCTTATTTCTCAAGGTGCTACCTTTATATATATATATATATATATATCTAACCTCCTCTCTTTCTTTCTTACCATTTATTATTTATTATTCTGTGTAATCATTGCATACAATGTTTCTCTCACATGCATGGTTGAAGATTTCATTGACGTGAAACCTATCCAACTGAGTGAGGTGTTGTACGCAATTGATACAAGGATCCGGTTAAGGGTACACATTAACAAATTCATTTTTTGAAAAGTTTTATTGGGAATTGAAAAAGTTATCAAAACTTTTTCAATTCTCGATAAACTTTTTCCAAAATTGGTTTATTATTATATGCCCTTAGGACATATATTAGTAAAATCCTTGATATACATATATAAGATACCATCTCATTTCTCATGCACCCATGAATGGAACATATAAAATGGTTTTTTGTTGCCAGGAGAGAATCCAATAACTGTTCTTTGAACTTGATGAGCTTTTCTTTGATATTTTTGAACGCTCTTATAGGGTAGATTTCTATCTGAATTTGTAACCTTAATTTTTTTAATCTTTTTTTGCTAAATTACTTTAATTGTTTATTGGTGACTGATGAGACCTACTAAGATTTTTTTTTTTCCTTTTTTTTTCCCTCCCCTCCTACAGTGTAACATTGAATCAGAACCCTTTTTTTGAGGGCCTACGCTTAGCTTCATCATCAATTGGAACTGCAATGATCAATCTTGTCCCCGCAATCACCTTTGTACTTGCATCTATTCTTGGGTGAATTTATAAACCCAATCATGTTCTTTACTTAGTCTAGGGTTGCATAGCACATGGAAATGAATTCAGTACTCTTTTTTTACAGATATTATTTGCATGCTTTGGGGCATGGACAAAATAAAAATGAGTGAAAAATATGTTAGAAACTGGTTTCTTAATGCTGGATTCTAATACGTAGACACAAATGATATGGATCGAAGTAGCTTTTCACATGCCATGCTAGTAAACTTTTGACAATTATCAAATTAAGCAACCAATAGAATAAATTCATTTCCAATAAATTTTCCAAGGCCCCAATGCTAATTCTTGGTGGTTTAGGTTTCAATTTTTGATATCTATCTATATCTTAGTTAGCTGAATTGAACTTCTGATTTCTTACCCTTACTAATTAATTAATCATTTTTCTTATCACTAGGATAGCTTAACAGATGGGAGTATATCTTGCATATGAAATAATCTCCTGCAATCATCAATGTAAACCACTAGAAGCTAGGAAGAAATGTTTTTTTGAAGCTAGGAAGAAATGTTTTTTTTTTTTTTTGGGGGGGGGGGGGGGGGGGGGTTTGTTGTATTTATACTTATTCACTCTAAATTATAGGGCCATTTATAATTTCCATAAAATTTGAAAATTTGCAATTAATATCCTTGTTTGACTAATACATAGAATATATATTTCCATGTTTAAATTAGTGTCCAAATTGAAAAGGATTACTGGAATAAGATAGGTTAGATACACGTTCAAATTAATTCATAATTATAGTAGTAATTTTGATATATTAGTGAAATTCAGGGAATTCACCACCACTTATCCATTACGATTTATTTTATTTTCAGACTAAATTGGACGGCAGGATGAAGCTAACAAATTAATCTTAAATTAGAGTATTGATTGCAATCTTTGTAAATTATTATTATTTATTTATTTGTGAGAATGGTTATTAGAATATCTATTGAATACATGGCAACTCGAATCCCTACACCTAGCCCTCTTCCCTTTACCTCTAGGAACTTTGTGCATGGGGAGGTATTATTTGAAATAAAATGAGGTTATTATTTAGGATTAACATCTAAAATTAACCCTATTTATTTCCATAGTTTTTACTTGTTTATATTCTGTATTTGATGATTAGTATAGAGAGGTTGAATTTTGGAAGCATGAGAACTATTGCCAAGATATTAGGGACAATCTTGTGTGCCATTGGAGCTGTATGCATGGCATTGCTTATGGGACCAGAGCTGCCAAATGCTGAATTAATCCAACCAGAAAATTGGTTGCCGGGTTGTCTATTAATATTTGGAAGTTGTTGTTGCTGGGCATTGTGGCTGATTTTACAGGTATCTATAGCTCTAAAGTTATCTTTTAAATGATCAGATAACTAGTGGATCACTAAAGCTATATTTTAAACCAGGTTCCAGCTTCAGCAAGCTATCCTGACCACCTATCTTTATCAGCTTGGATGTGCTTCCTTTCTACAATACAATCAGCTATACTCGCAATTTTCATTGAGAAAGACCCAAATGCATGGAATATACATTCAACTCTTGAAGTTGCATGTTATGTATTTACAGTAAGCAGGTTTTTTTTTTTTTTTTGCTTGCTAAGAACTTCTTTAATTAAGTACGTAGTTTGTTTCAATAAAATGTTCATTTTAATTGCTCATTTAATATGGTAATTGAATTAAACATTGACATGATATATTAATAGTTGAAACTGGAAGATATTATGAGTAGGGATGTATTGGATCCGGGCTTACACTCTGCGTTCAAGCATGGTGTGTATCACAAAGGGGTCCAATCTTTCCTGCAATGTTTAATCCTCTGTGTAAAGTTATTGTGACCATATTGGCTGCTGTGTTTCTTCATGTGGAGATCTATACCGGCCGGAAGGTAACACATGCAGTCTCAACTTTGCAAAACTTGTAATGTGATTTTTATTAAAATTAATTTTTATTTAACTGTAAAATCCTTATCTTCCATCTGCTTTGATTGAGATGGGACTGTAACAAAACCATTTTGTATTAAAATTTTTATTATGACAAAACTTGGATTTTTCATTCATCTTCTTGGGCAATACAATGTGTTTTTTAGGAAAATTATTGAGGGTTTGATATGTAAACTTTTGATATCTTCTTCTTTTTTTTTCTTTTTTTTTTTTTTTTTTTTTTCCTTCAAATTAATAGGTGTTGTTGTTGTTGTTGTGATTATTGGTTTATATGCCGTGCTATGGGGTAAGGCCAAAGATCATGCTAAAATCAATGAAAACGCAAATATCCAAACTAATGAGGCGAGGAATGTGAACATCTCGAAAGTTAAGGTAATGTTTGGTAACAATTTTTGTTTTCTATTTTCAAAAACTTGTTTTTGGGAATATAAAGAAAAAACAATTTTCTTGTATTTTTGAAATAAAAAACATGTTTGGTTAGTTAAAATTAAAAAAAATAGTTTTTTGAAGAAAAAAATAGAAAATACTAAAATATGTTGTTATAATAGGATTTGAATTTTAATGCTAACTCATTAAATGAGACAAATTTATTAAACTAAATGCGTGTTTTCATTGATTTTTGAAAATTAGAAATTGAAAACAGTATTTTGCATGTTTTCAATTTCCTTTATAAATTGAGTTTTGAGAACAGATTTTGTTTTCTGTCTATTTTGGATTACCAAACAAGTTTTTTAGTCTTAAAAATAGTAAATTGTTTTGGAAAACAGAAAATAAGAGAAAAAAATAATTACCAAACATACCCTAAGTTTTCAAAGAAAATAAGCTATAAAATTGAGTTGGAGGAACCCCCTTTAGCTGCATGTAATGTTGATGAGATTAAAAATGTTAAAATATAAGCCCAACAGACTTAGGCCCATTATCGTACTATTATACCCTATTTTATTTGTATAGCACGCATTGTGCATACTCTGGCTATATAAAAATATGGTCTCTTGTACAATATTTCATATATTTTAATAAAATAAAATTCAGTCTTTAATAGGGTGTCAAAGTCATTGGTGATTTTGCGGTTTCGTAGCTCTTCTTGCCTCATGAAATGTAGTATGTGGATAAAATCATAGAATCAGTGACACAACTCTGCTCTGTAACCAAAAAAATAAAAAATAAGGCCCCGTTTGATAGAATAGTTTAACAATATATTTTTAATTTTTAAATAATATTACACATTTTTTCACATATTTTTTTACCCATACGTATTTAAAAAAAAATACAAATAACCTTATTAGAACAGCGTTTAATTAACCGGCCCTAAAAAGCTTGAGGAAGAAAGCCTTTCTAGTTTCTAAGCTGCTTCTGCAACTGGACCAAGATCCTTTCAAAGCCCAAAATATATTTGCATAAAGTCTAGTGGGCCACTGCATGGGCTGTACCATTACCAGAATAGTGGATGAATCTCAACTGATGAGAAAGGGTAATGGATTGAACATCTTTGGTCTAATTTGATTCTAACCCATAAAGGACAAGGTTTAATTTCATCCAAAACATTACATCGTAATTTATAAAGATGCATCTAGATATATCCATGTGTCTTATTTAAAAAAAAATCACATGACTCATTTAAAAAGTCATATATATATATGACTGCCATGTAGTGGATTAGAGATAAACTTTTTTCCAAAAAATAAAAATTGAAAAGGGTTTTTATGCAACCTACTACGTGACAGTTAAAAAAAGTCATTCACGTGTTCTTATAATTACACGACATTTTTAATGAGTTATGATTTACTTAAATAATACATGTGGAAGTTGTTTTACCACCACATATGGAGTTGCATAAAAATTCCTGTAATTCAAATCGCATAAAAACCTTGCTAAAAAAATAAAAGTAATTTGTAAAGAATGGTACAAAGTAGATGATGCTTATTAATCCTAACCCACTTTAAAAGTAATAACTAAATAAATTTTAAATAGTTTAGGTTAGTAAACTATATAGTTTAATTTGAAAGAACTCCTAAAGTACAAGATTTAAAATGTAATTAATTTGCCCAAATTAATATAACTGGTTAATCGGTTTTCAATCCAAGACCAGAATATATGTCTGAATATGTCTTGGCTGGTTTGAACTCCCACTGTTTTTACTTGGTTTATAATGGAGAAGAAAATCGAAAATGCCACTAATCAATCAATCTTTTAGATAGTGAAAGTTATGGAAAAATTTGAGATTTTTTTTTCAGACAACCTTATCTAGTGTACCCAAAACAATATATGATATAGGAAGAAGACTGGTAGTTAATCCCAGAATATAAGAAGATGACACTTTTTGGGATTTCCATGGGCCATGGTATTAAGAATTAGACACGTAAAGAATACATTTCGAAAGTGGTTTTTCCAATTTGGTCAATATAATACAACGAAAGGGACTGGTTTCTATAAGGCAACCAAGAGATAAGCATGTGGTAGAGGTGCTTCCATGCGTGTAGGAACATGTCTTAAATTTTTGAGTACTTCAAAACTCTATTTTCGGTGCGCGGTGCGCATGCAACACAATAAGATTGTTAGACACGTACATGCATCGACCGTTTGATGAGACCTAAACCTTCAATAAATTAATGAACAAATTCAATCTTCAAAGATAATAATTTAATGAGTACTATCTTATCCAACTCATTTCAGTATTATATCAGTGAACTAAAGGGTTTATGGTTTTTTTTTTTTTTTTTTTTTTTTTTTTGAGAAGGATAAAGGGTTTATGCTTAATAGGACATATATGGATAGAGTTAATACAGCCAGCCCCATAATTTTGTAATTTGCCATGTTGGTTTGGACTGTTTGGTGTAAAATGTTTTCTGTAGTTTATTTTATTTGATAAATAAGTTAGAAAAAAGTAAATTCATACCTTAAAAAAGAAAAAGAAAAAAAAAAAAAGAGCCTTTGAAAAATTGTACATAAGTAAATATGTCAAATAAGCCCAAAAAAAAAAAAAAAAAAAAAATCTTATGCAAAACCAAACTTAAGCCAATAAGACTATATTTCATAGTAGCGAAGGATAAGGGAATTTGAACCTAGAGATTCTCTTTTGTATAAAAATTCGTGGATTTTTATTGCAATTTAAATTATTTAGATGGTTAAAACATATATTATATTATAGATAACTAAATGAAATTGAAAAAAAAAAAAAATCAACACTTAATTTTACTAGAAAATATTTATTTTATTTTATTTTTACTGATTTATGCAATACTCTTCACCATACAAATAACTATAGAGACTTCATTAATTCAATTAAAAATTGAAAATTGCATATCTTTTGGTGTATGTGTTGTCCAATCAACTTTAACAAGACACTATCTATCATATTTTCTCTCATTTTTTTTTGATGAATTATCATATTTTCTCTCATAACAACTAGCATAAGGGTTTATTTGATTTGGCTGAAAATAATGATGAAAAAATGCGTGTGAATAGATAGAATTTTCTTCTGTTCGGTTCACATGGAGAGGAAAGAAAGTGACTGCTTGTTGTTTTCCATCGAAACCCACAAAAATTGCTCCTCAAATTGGGGGAGAAAAGTGAGTGAGTAGAAAAAAATGACATTTTAATTTCTACCCCTTTTTCAACTTTGTTTTAAACCACATAGCTAGCACTGATAGCACCCTTCCTCCACCTTTGACCTTTGCGATCAACTTTTGGATATACAAGTTGAACTCTGCTCTAATTCAGAATGTGAACATCAAACTTTATCAATCTTTGAAATTTTATAATTTACATTACTTTTTTTTTTTAAATGGTTAGAAATACTTATATAATGTATATGCTGCGACTTTGATAGCTCGAACCCACTCTTCTTGCTCCTCCAAATACTTATGACTTGGGGAGGTACCAACTCACCCAATATTACTTCCCAATGTGCCTGACTTAATTACTGAAACCTTAAACAATTCAATTTTATAACCATGAATAAATTCTGATACCAAAGCCTCGCATCATGGTTGTTGAAAACTAAGATCAGAATGGCTTGCAGCAGAATGCGTACAAGCAACCTTTACATGTCAAAATCCAATTGTCAAGTATGTGGCATATGTAATTCTAGAAATTAAGTAACGTTTAGAGTCTTCTGGAGATCATAATTACTCTATTCAATAATGTTTATTAGAGTCTTCTGGAGATCATAATATATTACTCTATTCAATAATTCCTAGGGCTTGTTAATTAATTCAGGGACTGCATCTTCAACATCGATTGAGCTGGTAGCTGGTAAGTGGACGTATTTATCATCTTGAACTTTCCACTTTTTGTTACTTTTTTTTTCTTTTAATGATTCTATTTTTTGATACCGGTCATTATTAGTTGATAGTGTTGAATTTCAGTGGCTATTGTGATAGCTTATGCCCAACAAGAAGATGAGGTATATATTATAAGATAGTTTTTTCCTTTGATCCACCAGTCACTTGGACAATATTGACCAAATCATTTTCAGAACCATTCCAAATTTTCCTATAATAATGTCAATTTAATTATCAAAATCACATAATGACACTCTTGTTTTATTGGCCCACGTCCTCATAATTTAACCAACTTGAGGTACCATGAGTCTATTGAGAAGTCCTTAACCACAGAAATATAATATAAAAAATAAAAATATATATAATATCAAAAGCATTCCTTTAGAAGGAAAAGCAGTAATAATTTCCAGGAAAGTAAGAAGGAGAAAATTTTCGGATTTTCCACTCTCAATCAAACTTCTTTGTTTTGGCAATTATATATTTTCTAGAAAATAAATTATTAAATTTTTCAAAAAACTTTCTTATATAATTGGGATATAATTGTAAATTTATTAATAGGGATATAATTGTAAATTTATACAAATTTTATTTTTCATTCTCTTATTTTTCTTTTTAACTAAACAAAGGAGTTTTCCATCTTTTCACTTTTCCATTCTCCCAACCAAATATAAATAAGAGAAAACAAAATTTCTTTTATTTTCCTATTTTCTATCTTCCAACTTTTCCACCCCTTTAACTAAACAAATTGTTAGTTTTCTATGAGATATAGATGTTTTCCAAAAAATAAATTAGTGGAAAACAATCTTTTAAAATTAGTCATACTTTTTATGTTAATCAAATATAATTTTCCTTCAACTTATTTTTTCTATTACTATCAAACACTAAAAAATACTATCTTCACACAACATTTCCCATCAAAACAGACAGAGAATCTGAAAGTCAACCAAGGAGTATATAAATTTCTAGGTTGACTGTTGGATAGAAGTTTTAATCGTATTATTGAAGGCTTTTGTACGGTTAATTATCAAATGATGACAAATCTTATAAATCTAGACTTTGGGACACTTTTAAACTACTTTAGGTACAGATGTACCAATTGAGCTTGAGATTAATTAGATGAGTAATAAAAGGGCTTCATTATTTTAATTTCTATAGTGTAAATCCAATAACAATCTGGTATGGTGGAGCAAAATCGCTGTCAAAGAAATGAATCCAAAAACACGTATTAGTGATGAATATGTCATCAAATTGGATAGACAAAAAAAATGTGTTTGCGACATTATGGCAAGACATTACTATACTCATTAGTCATGCGCAAAATCTGGATTTGATTGATAAACAAGACACATGGAGCACCTACTGTAACTATGGATGTTTCATTAGTGATTTTTCCCCCCCATTGTTTCCCCCCCAAATAAGCATATCAGCATTGATGGTAGAATATGTACATCTGATGAGTATACCAATTTTATTACATAATTCTTACATACTCATATGTCATCTTTTTATACACCATTAAAGATAATTAAAAATTTTATTCATTATATTGTTGATGTTTAAGTATTATTTTAGGTATAACTTATTTAACTTTTTATTAAAATCTTTTTTTAAAGGTATTGTAGATAAAAACTAAATAAAATATGTTAATTGATTTTTTTTTTGGTTGCTGAAAGTTCTTTAGCCAAAAAGTAAAGTGGGACCTGTAGTAAATGTGCTTGTGTTGCGTATATGTGTTTGTCAGTTGGTTACGTGGATTATTTATAGAATTCATGAACTTTTTTTTTAACAAAATTTTTATTAAAAATGAATCTCACGGTATTATTTATATATTTAAAATTTATTTTACTACAGTATTTTTAGTGTTTAGTTTTTAGTAATAAGTGGTATCCAAACAGAATGCGTAATAAAATAAGTTTGAATTTTTGTGGATTTGCATAGGGCCCACAGAAAATAAATAAGTTTCAGCAAAAACCAGATGCCAAATAGGCCTTAATACCAATCACATTCGAAAGCTAATTTGCTATTAGCCTTTTCAGATTTTTGTTTTTAGCTTATTTTTTTATGTATATATATATTATATATTTTATATTCTCACTTTTTTTTTTTTTAATGTTTAACTTTACTTTAATTAACTTTCAACAAAAAGTCATAGAGGTTATTACCAATCTAACACTAATCACATCGGTTTGCAAGTCTTTTACAGTGAAGTAAGTAGTAATTTTATCATTTTCTAAGTATTATCCATTTTGTAGGAAGCAATAATGCTGGATAGGAGGGGGCAACTGAAAGTGCGTGTAATTGCTTCTGTTAGTTTGTTTAATGTTTATTCCTCTGAAATGGTCCCCTTGGATGTATAGTGTTAGGATTTTAGACCCTAGTTGTCTTAGATTTAATCAAGTTTTAGCCAAATAATTAATTAGATTAATTATGCAATATATCTTAATCAATTAAACATTAAACAAGCTCAATCCTTAAAGCAACATATCCATTAAATAAAATCTAAGTTTATACAATAGACTTAACTCTAAATCTACCTGCTACCTCATGTAATGCTTACTGGCATGACCACACGTAGCTTCGAATCCATAGACTCTTCTATTGATTATTTGATTATATATAGAGAGATGATAGCTCGATCGATCAGATGCTTTTGTGGTTTTGTTTATTTCTTTTGCTTTGTTTGTCTAGATACGCGAAGAAGAAAACCATGTGGCACGTGCTTCTCACATGTATCTCCAAGGAAAAAATTAATGAATGATAGACAATTTTATACTTGAAATAAATCAAATAATACATGTAGTCCAAAAATAAAAATGATATACAACTATATACAATTTTATACTTAATAACAATTTAATTATATGAGTTTTTGTTAAAAGTGTATTAAAGTATAATTATACCCAAAAAAATGTGAGAATTTAAAATATTATATATATATATATATATATATATATATATATATAATTGTAAGGACACGATTTGGAACGACCCAAAACGATACTGGGTTCGCACGTAAATAGGCCCAAACAATATCATTTATAGAGCGTGGGTTTGAAAGGCTAGGCCTTGATCACAAGTCGGTGGTATTCCGTGGTGTTCATGCATAAATAAATCGTTTTCATACATAAATAAATCGTGTACGCTCTGGGAGTCTTTCTCCTAGAGGTGGGCTGGGAGGCTCTGGTTTTGGCCATTTTTCCCAGCCCCTCCCTTATGGATTGCTTACTTTTCCTTTTATACTAGCCTGTGTTCCTTATCCTTCGTCCACGTGTAGGGTCGACTTTTCCAAGACTGATACTTGTCCCATCAGCCCATACCTAGAGTGGTTGGGGGTGGTTGTAAAAGCTGGGGAGTATGGCTCTGTCAGGTGCAGAGTATTGAATGGCAGTAAGGGCAGTTTTCCCTGGTCGTTATACTTTCCAGCGTATCCTTCTCCATTGACTTAGATATTTTAGATTTTTTCCAAGCTGCTCTTATACCATTTTTACCCTTCCTTTCGGTGAGACCTTGGACAGGCCGAGGACTGAATCGTCCTCGGCTGTGTCCCAAGACTATTTCGTACTTGTATTACCGAGCCTGGGCTATAACCTTCCTCGGCTCGGGCCTTGGGCCCCGACGAATAAATGGGCCAGGGCCACAAATTACTGGGCCCCACAATAGCCCCTCAAAATCCTGCTGTCCAACCTTTTGGTTGGAGAGGAGGGTTTTGGTAATGCCAAGCCTTTATCACGGCTCGTTTAACTCTGTCTTTCATTAATGTTGGCGTCCCTTCATCTACCCAGGAGACATACCAGGCTACGAGACATTCCTTTGAATTTATTCACAATGCGTTCTTGCCGTTTGATTACCTAAAATGCGCCTTTAATGATTTCCCTTTACGAGACCATTTAAATTCGACGGTTATGGACGGTATAGGGAAGTGGAACGGGTATATCCTTGTTTACCGCTTTTCCTGGAGATTTTGGCAGATTAAATGCCTCCCGTTTCGTCCTTCATATAAGAATGAAAGCAGGAGGTTACCTCTCTTTCACAAAGACCTTTCAATATTTTTAAAGTCAAAAAACTCTTAGCCTCCCCCTGAATTTCCCATATCCGCTCGTTTACACCTTAAATTATGACTCGTCCATGATAGGAGGGGGAATGAAGAAACCATACCCTTCTCAGAAATGCTACATTCTTGTGAAGCTCAAACTGGCTCGGTCAGGGCAGGGATGGCAGAGACTCAAGATACTTCTTACCCTCCTTTCAGCCAAAATCCGAAGCAGGGGCTCGTCGCGTCAATCTCTTGGCGTGGCTGAGTTGGGGTTACCCATTATCAGTACCAGCCGCTCTCTTATGAGCATAGCTAACATGGCACCAGCGTGTTAGGAATCAGGACTGACGCAGGGACAAAGTATCCCTGTTTCTTCCTCTCTTCCTTCACTGGTGCCTCCTTTTACCTCTCTTCCTTCTTCTTTCCACCACCAGATCCATCCTGGTGCTTTTCCTTCTTCCTCTTCTTCTCCTCCTTCTCCTTATCCATCAAAGAAGGTCCTCCTCTCAATATGAGTGCTACTGGGGCAGAATTTAGAGAGACTTCGGAGCAGAGTTTCGAAAGATTTCTAGTTGTTTGTATGCTTGTTATTATTATAATATTTTTTTTTTTTTTTGCAATTCGTTTTCCGTATAGGCTTGTTTAAGCCCTTCATTGTACGCTGTAATACCTTTTTACATTAATAAAAGTCAATACTGCTTTATTTTGTATATTCTACCTCTTCTTTCTGAAATGATTATACCGTGAATAGACGTACTACCACATGACTTCCATTTTTTACTTTTATATTCTAAACGATGCTTGGGGCCGAAATCTTTGTTAACAAAAAGACCTTACTTTGTGCTTGTTGAAACTATCTAACACATTAATGCCGATCTAAACAAATGATACTTAGGACAGAAACCCTTACTAAGCAAAAAGAAAAATATGTTAATAAGAGTTTATTAGAGCTGTCTGGCATAATAATGCCGATCTGAACAAATGATACTTAGGAAACAATCTAGCATAATAGTGCCGATCTGAACAAATGATACTTAGGGTAAAAACCCTTACTAAGAAAAAAGATGATATTATGAATTTATTGAAGCTATCTGGCATAGTAAGACCGACCTGAATAAGGGTTATACGCCCCAAACTGAATGAGGTGATGGCTGAATGCTCGGTGCAATGTAAAAAATAATCATCCAAGGATATGTAACCCAAAAATGAACAGCCCCTGCGGGTCGCTGAATAATAAGGTATTTCGCTATTTTTCCTAATAACCTTCACAGCCTTAACCTTTTCTGGTATTTGGTCCGAGGACTGAGCGACTTAGAATTTTCTTATGTAGTTGGTTTCCTTATAGGTTTGAGTCCGAGGACCATGCAATACCTTAGTTCTGTCCAAAACTTGATTTTTGTAAGTAGTTGGTTTCCCCATAGGTTTGAGTCCGAGGACCATGCAATACCTTGGTTCTGTCCAAAACTTGATATTTATAAGTAGTTGGTTTCCCCATAGGTTTGAGTCCGAGGACCATGCAATACCTTGGTTCTGTCCAAAACTTGATTTTGATAAGTAGTTGGTTTCCCCATAGGTTTGAGTCCGAGGACCATGCAATACCTTGGTTCTGTCCAAAACTTGATTTTTATAAGTAGTTGGTTTCCCCGTAGGTTTGAGTCCGAGAACCATGCAATACCTTGGTTCTGTCCAAAACTTGATATTTATAAGTAGTTGGTTTCCTCGTAGGTTTGAGTCCGAGGACCATGTAATACCTTGATTCTGTCCAAAACTTGATATTTATAAGTAGTTCGTTTCCCCATAGGTTTGAGTCCGAGGATCATGCAATACCTTGGTTCTGTTCAAAACTTGATATTTATAAGTAGTTGGTTTCCCCATAGGTTTGAGTCCGAGGACCATGCAATACCTTGGTTCTGTCCAAAACTTGATTTTGATAAGTAGTTGGTTTCCCCATAGGTTTGAGTCCGAGGACCATGCAATACCTTGGTTCTGTCCAAAACTTGATATTTATAAGTAGTTGGTTTCCCCATAGGTTTGAATCCGAGAACCATGCAATACCTTGGTTCTGTCCAAAACTTGATATTTATAAGTAGTTGGTTTCCCCATAGGTTTGAGTCCGAGGACCATGCAATACCTTAGTTCTGTCTAAAACTTGATATTGATAAGTAGTTGGTTTCCCCATAGGTTTGAGTCCGAGGACCATGCAATACCTTGGTTCTGTCCAAAACTTGATTTTGATAAGTAGTTGGTTTCCCCATAGGTTTGAGTCCGAGGACCATGCAATACCTTGGTTCTGTCCAAAACTTGATATTGATAAGTAATTGGTTTCCCCATAGGTTTGAGTCCGAGGACCATGCAATACCTTGGTTCTGTCCAAAACTTGATTTCGATAAGTTGTTGGTGGAATTAACCTCTCGGTTATGGCACGGGGCCTTGGTTTACGGGGGATTTGCTCTTCGGCCAAACCCCTGGAACCCTCCGTGCTGCTGACGCTACGAAGCGCAGCCCCTAATAAAGAAACATAGCCCCTGTTGGAACTTTACACTAAAACAATACAACCGGCTGTTTAGAAGTGACAAGGGGATTGTTTCGACCTACCGCCTGTGCCAACACACAAGCCTTTCCCACAGACGGCGCCAATTGTAAGGACACAATTTGGAACGACCCAAAATGATACTGGGTTCGCACGTAAATAGGCCCAAACAATATCATTTATAGAGCGTGGGTTTGAAAGGCTAGGCCTTGATCACAAGTCGGTAGTATTCCGTGGTGTTCATGCATAAATAAATCGTTTTCATACATAAATAAATCGTGTACGCTCTGGGAGTCTTTCTCCTAGAGGTGGGCTGGGAGGCTCTGGTTTTGTCCATTTTTCCCAGCCCCTCCCTTATGGATTGCTTACTTTTCTTTTTATACGAGCCTGTGTTCCTTATCCTTCGTCCACGTGTAGGGTCGACTTTTCCAAGACTGATACTTGTCCCATCAGTCCATACCTAGAGTGGTTGGGGATCGTTGTAAAAGCTGGGAAGTATGGCTCTGTCAGATGCAGAGTATTGAATGGCAGTAAGGGCAGCTTTCCATGGTCGTTATACTTTCCAGCGTACCCTTCTCCATTGACTTAGATATTTTAGATTTTTTCCAAGTTGCTCTTATACCATTTTTACCCTTCCTTTCGGTGAGACCTTGAACAGGCCGAGGACTGAATCGTCCTCGGTTATGTCCCAAGACTATTTCGTACTTGTATTACCGAGTCTGGGCTATAACCTTCCTCGACTCGGGCCTTGGACCCCGACGAATAAATGGGCCAGGGCCACAAATTACTGGGCCCCACAATAATATTTTAAATTCTCACATTTTTTTGGTATAGAAACGAGGACGGCTTGTTAAAACAAGCAATTTGAGTGACATCTTGTTCCTCTCCACTTGATGCTGACTGCTTTTGGCCCGTTTGGTACATGTGTTTAAAAATTAAAAATTGTTGTTTAAAATTTTTTGTGAAAATACGTATGGGTGAAAAAATATGTAAAAATACGTGAAATGTTGTTTAAAAACTGAAAATTATTATTTAAAAACACCCACCAAACACCTCCTTTATGTCTCCAACTACCAGCGGCCCATTTTTTGCAGGTCCAAGCAATTTGTTAGCTGAGCTCTCTAAGTCTGACCAAGCAAAGAAGATAAAAAAATATCTCATCTACTTCTTTTTTTAATCACATGAATTTCAGCGCCCATGTAGCACATTGCCGGGGAAACAACAGTTTCTATTTCTCTCATCAAAAAAAAAAACAGTTTCTATTTCTCCCAACCAAAAAATAAAATATCAGATTCTCCCAAAAAAAAAATAAAAAAAATATCTCATCTACTTTTTTTTGGTGAACATCTCATCCACTTTTTTTTTTCTTTTTCTTTTTCATCACATGCGACAAAGATGATTGAGTAAGTCTATGCTTGTATACAATAAGTTAAAACATGTATTTCAGTGTACATGTAGCTAATTTCCAGGAAAACTGTTAAAGTACCGCTGTCGGTGTCTGGCTTGATGGTAGAACTTTTTGAATTGTTTCAAGTTCAAGTAATTCTTGCCATCATGTGATATGGGGTTAATAAGTTTATGTTAGAGATCCCATTTTCTTTCATGTAATAAAAAAAAAGTGAAAATATTGAATAAGTTACAATAATATCAGTGTTAGCAAATTATTTTCAGAAAATTTATAAAAAAATAAAAAAATTAATTTTTAAACAATTTTTTTACCTTTTATAAAAGTGGTACGGTATCAAATTTTAAATAAAATAAATCATTAATAAATATCTTAAAAACAGTTGTTAAGCAAACCCATATTGACATAAAGATAATATTTAGTGGGACGAAATTGATGTTTAATCTATCATGACAATATAAATTTTTTTTAAAATTTTTTTGAGAGGAATATCATGACAATAGTTATAAACAAAAATATGATAAATATTTTTTTTTTTGATTGGAAATATGAGAAATATTGGGTCTTCATTATTGCTAATAATAAATAGACTTTTTAGTACTAACATTTGACTAAAAATGTTTTTTTTTATCACTTATAATTGAATATATATTATAGGTTCTAATTAGTTCAATTGGTAAAATATTTTGTCGTTAAATAAAAGATTTGATGTTCGATTTCTGCCTACACTAAAAAATCAATTGATGTCTTAGTTTGATAATAAAGAAAAATCAATAGGTTGAAAATATCTTTAAAATTTTTTTTTTGAATATCTAAAATTAATTAACTTTTTTTTAAAGAACTGATGTCTCAGTCTTTGATTATATTATTTAACTTCCTACCCATGAAATACTCTAGTTCTATGAATTGATAGTGTGGTAGATAGATCTTAAAACGAGGTCGGCTTGTTTTGAAAATTGAATATCTAAAATTAATTAACTTTTGTTTAATGTACAAAACTGATGTCTTAGACTTTAATCATATTATTTTATTTTCTACCCATAAAATACTCTAGGTCTATAAATTGATAGCGTGGTAAATGGATTTTAAAACTACGTCGGCTGGTTTTGTCAAAACAAGCAATATGGGTGACACCATGTTCCACCCCACTTTCCGCTTCTTCAACAGTCTTCAACTGACTTGCTTTAAGTTGGAACCAACTCCAACCGCCCATTTTTTTGCAGCTCGAAGCAATTTCTTAGCTGAGAGCTCTCTGACCAAGCAAAGAAGCAAAAAAAAAAAAATATCTCAGCTACTTTTTATTTTAAGCTTCTTTTCTAATCACATGCGACAAAGATGGTTGAGTAAGTCTATATATGCATGTATACAAATAGTACAATAAGTTAAAACATGAATTTCGGTGTCCATGTAGCACGTTGACAGGAAACAACATATTCTATTTCTCTAAAAAAATATTTTCTATAGTTTTTTTTAAAAAAAAAATTATACAGAGATTATATATATTTTTTTCATAATTATGGAGATTTTTTATTTATATTATTATGATTATTTATAGGAATTATGGACATGATTTGTTAATGAAGTGGGATGGAATTGATATTATTCTACCATGTCAATAATTATAAATAAAATTATGAGAAATATTGGGTCTTCGATATTACTAATAATAAATTTTTTTGAGGGAATAATAATAAATATTCTTTTTAGTACTAACATCCTTCCTAAAAATTTATTATTGACAAATGTAATTTTTTTTTATCACTTATAATTGAATATTTAAAATTATTTAACTATTTTTTTAATATAAAGAAGTTGTATCTTAGAGTTTGATTTTTTTTTTTTAATACTAAATGAAAAATGGATAGAAGGGCAATCTGAATTGATGTCTTCCATCTAACCGTAACCATAATGTCTTAGCATTTAATTAGATTATTTTACTTCTTACCTTTGAATCACTTGGAAAACTCTAGGAATTGATAATGTGGTGAATGAATCTAAAAAACCTTCCGGGAGTTAAGTTGTATGCTTGGCCAATTGTTAACAAGGCCAAAATAATAATAATAATAATAATAATAATAATAATAATATTCCTAATTGAATTAATAATATTCAATTAGGAATATTCCTGATTGAATTAATAACAGAAAAATACTATTAATTTACGCATGTAAAAATATTGGTGTAGTAAGTAGTAGTACCATAACGATATTATGGGGAGCTAGAAACTAGAAAGGGAAATGATTTTCACATTAGTTTTGTATTCTCCCGCACTATCATAGTGTATAAGTTATACCAATGTTTGATATTGTATTTTATCCGCCTTCGATTTGTGTGCTGGACTCCGAAAAATCCAAAAATATTATTTTCTTTCCATGGGGCCGCGAGAACATCCAGAATGACGTGGTGCAACCCGTTTGGACACCAAAGCACCAAAAGTGCCTTTTTTAGCTAAAATGACCAAAATGCCCCTAGTCAACCCTAGGTTGACTGAAAGTCAAACAAAGTCAAAATCCCCTCAAAACATCATCTTTCATAGTTTTACATCAAACCTAAGTTTTTCGGAGATTTTTGGCAACTTTGACTAAGTTTGACCCAGAATTGACTCTCAACGGGCCCTAGAAACCCTAATTTTGATTCGGCCGTCAGAATGGGTTGAAACCAATGTCATCATGAAGATTATCAAATTCTTAGTCCAACGACTATTCATGGGTTAAAATCGGAGTTAGAACAGCCGAGATATCATGAAAACCGGGTTAACGCACCGATCAATGCACCACTAACTTTCGGGAGCCATAACTTTTGATTCGACCATTAGATTTTCAAGTTCCATACCTTTTTAGAAATAGGAAGTCAAGATATTTCCAGGTGTGTCAAGATCAACCCGATCCAAGACCATTTGAAGGCGGCGGCCCTTGTAGGGCTGCCGCCTTGTAAAGTGTACTGGGCCTATAAAAGGCCCCAGGCACCACCAGACCAAAATAAAATGAGACTTTCCTGGGTCCTGCTCTCTACCTGGACGTTTTCTACACATTTCCCCTCTTTTCCAAACACATTTTTACACACAAAAAACACTCACAAAACAAATCAAAGCCTTTTGATTCTTCTCTTTACCAAAAATACAAGGTATTGTCCATATACCTAATCTTCTTTTCCTTGGTTCTACACCTTGGATTTGGGGTTTAGGGGTGTGGGTGTAGCTTTTTAGCTATTATCCACACCCCTAACTTTCTAAATCTTTTTTTAACCTTTATCTTGCTCTTTATGCCTTAATAACATGATTTATTGCTTTATCTAGCATGATTCTTGCTTTATCTTGCTTTTAGCATGCTTTTTAGCTTATTTCCATATGCTTCCATGTTTGTTCATGTGTTAGTTGCCTCTTCTACATGTTTTATGCTTTATGCCATGCATTAGATGCTTAGATCTTTTCTTTCCCAAGTGTTGATGTTTGGGTCTACATGCTCACATGCTTGATATTATGTCTTCGACTATGCCTTGCTTAGATCTAAATGTTTGTATGCATGTTCTATGCTCCTATGCTTATGTCCATGTCGGTCACATGCTTGTATGCTTGGGTTTGCGTTCTCCCATGCCTTTATGTTTATATCTACATGCTTAGATGTATATCCACATACTTACATGCACATTTCCATGCTTATATGCATAGATTGGTGTATTTACATGCTTAGATTGATACGTTCTCTACATGCTTTATGCCATCATCTATGTGCTTGCATACTTCACATCATGTTTATGTGCTTAGGCCTAGACCTTGTTTGTCATGCCATGTGCTATTGTAGTCCTTTTGTTCCTTTTATCGCATTTTCTTGTGTTTTGGCCTATTGGTTCGAACCCGACCTAGACCTTATGGTCTTTGTCATCATTTATACACCAAGGCCCACATCAAAGGGTTTGGATCATCCTATTTGCATGTCTATACTTGCTTGCTTCTATATTTTATGCTTGTGCTAGCCTCTCTTGTTCTAGGCTTTGCCATGCTTGACGCCCTCCGCGGGCTTGATCATGTGTGGTTACATTCGACGCCTATGAGGCCTTGTTTGGGTGTGACCATTTGGGAAGCATCTACGAATGCCGGGTTGCTTCGTACATACCCTTGCCTTTCTACTTTGTGTGATGTTATGCTTACCATGCTTGTTTGAGCCACTCGTTGGCTTTCTATGCATCTTTACACACTTGCTTACATGTTCATGTATGAGTCTTGCTTACTAGTATGCCGTCCATATTTCAACACAATGAAGTTATGGACATTCGATCCAAACCCACATTTGTCCCTCCCGGACACCACCTTTTGTTTGCCTTCTCGCTTGTTTGCTTACTTTCTTGTTTCTTTGCTTGCCATGTCTATCATGCTTATCTGCTTTATGCCTCTTTCATATGCGCTTTGCATCCTTTCTTTCCATTACTTGTTTGTTGGTTTCTTGTCTTTACCTTCGCATGTACACACATGGAGCGAAGATACATAGAGTTAGGGCACGGTCTCCTAGGCGCAAGCAAAAAGGGCGAGGATGCGAGTATATGGATATAAACCAAGCAGCTATGTTCAGTAGATTTAGGGGTTTAGCCTCTCCCATTTGGTTATGTACTCTTTTAAACCCCCTTCCTTCCTTCCTCATTTCTCTCATAGATGGGTTGTATTAGGTATATCATGCCATGTACCATTCGTCCTCATCTCTAGAGTATGACGACCCCTGTTTACTTTCTTTCACCTATATTTTGGGCCATTCTCTAGGGATGTAGGCATTTACTTTCCTGTTCTGTGTGCTTGTATTGTGCATGATGTATGTATGTATATACCTGCTTGCCCTTTCCGGTGTGATTTTCACAGACCATGTCACCTATGGCAAAGCGATGCCTAATTTTTGCCGTGAAAGTAAGGTGACATGTCGTCGGATTTTCACTGTGGAAATCTGGTACTTTGCCCGAATGCCTTAGGAAAGCATAGATTGGGACCACACCCATTCAAAAACCAAACCTCAAAGCCCCCCATGCATGCAAAGCCTTGAAAGCCAATGCCAAAATCATGTTTTTTTACTGCCAATCTCTGAAAATTAAGGTTTTATCGAAACAAAGAACTGTCATTGGACAAGCATTGTGGGGTGCCTAACACCATCCCCACATGTAACCAAAATTTCGGACTCAAAAATCAAGATTTTTTGCCATCCATATTAGATTAGGAAAAAATGCCATTTTTCTTAGTCTAGAATTGGTAAGAAAATCAACTAGAAACAAGTGACCAATCACACCTTAGAAAAACCCAATGATTGGTGACGACTTTACTTACCTTTGGTAATCACCTAAAATTCGGCCAAGATTCCTGCCACACCTCCAAAGGTAGAGCTACCTTCCTCCCTTGAAAGAGAGAGCACTCAAAGCTCCAAGCGAACCAACTTGGTTATCAAGAGAGGCCTCTAATGGGCCCCGCACGAGCAGGAGCATTGCCATGGCAAGTGGTCAAACGAAGGCCTGGCGGCGATTTTTCCAACCGTTCGTGGCCCAGGTGTCGACAACCAAGATATGATTTAAATAAATTTTATAATATTTTATATAATGGAGTGAAAAAAAAAATCAAATTAATGTTGAATTAATGCTGCCCAACTAAAAATATTATATACTGCCCCAAAAAAATTCAATTCTTCATTTGGAAAGTCATGCGCAATTGGGTTCCTACAAGGCAGTATTTAGCTTCTTCTAGACCACACATAAGTGACCGCTGTCCTCGATGCAATAATCTTGAAACAACGGTCCACATTTTAAGAGATTGCCCGTGGGCCAAGGAGGTTTGGTGTCATTCACTGGGTGTCCTGCCACTAACATTTTTTCAACTACCTTTACAATCATGGCTGCAGACTAATGTGACTGGGGATGCTGTTATCTTGAACCTACAACTACCTTGGAAAATATACTTCTCATTCCTATGTTGGCCTCTATGGTTAGCTCGAAATGAGCGTATATTTCACAATCAATTGAGTTCCCAGAATAGACTTATTTATAAAACGGTCCAGGCAACAATTGAATTTTTTTACTTAGTAGGTCCTGATAAACTAGTCCAGCGTAAGGTGTCTCAAACTGTTAAATGGACTGTTCCAGCAGAACCATTTATAAAGCTTAACACGGATGGCAGTTCTATAGGCAAGGATGGCAGGGGCAGGAAGCCTTTTGAGAGATAGCTTTAGGAGCTGGATATCGGGTTTTTCTTTGAATATGAGCATTACATCCAACAATGTGTCAGAACTGGGTGCAGTTTGTCAGGGGCTTAAGTTGGCTCGGGACTTGGGATTTAAATTTATCCACCTTGAAATTGATTCTATGATAGTCTTAGCCTAGTTTACTAATGAGAACTCTAATTTCCCTCCTCATGTGTTTCCTTTATTATGTGATTGCAGGAGCTTTTTGGTGCAGGCATGGGAGGTTCAGGTGCACCACACATACCTTGAAGCAAACGAGTGCGCTGATGCTCTCGCGAAACGGGGGAAACACCAACGGTAAGTTTTGACTATATATCAAACTTGCCCTAGTTTTGTATATTCGGGTCATGTAAGGGATATGATTGGCTTAGGGAGTAATAGATTGTGTGCCCGAAGGCCGAATATAGCTGTTGATGTATGAAATTTGTTTATAATTAAATAATACCTCCGTTTCTACCCCAAAAAATTATATATTATATAGAAGTCATTGTACCACATTCAGCCAAGACAAAAACAACAGTGTGAGGAGGTCTTAGTCTAGACCTATTGGTTGGTCCCTTTTTTGGCCATCCACTTAAGTAGCAATTATTGTTATTAATTTATCTTAGCAGACGTAGCTTTATACTGCCACTGTCTTAATGATAATTATCAATTATGTTAATTAATATTGTTGAACAAATTCGTGGCACTATGAAGCAATGTATTATTTTTTAATTCAATACAATCTCTATTTTCGATAAGTTATTCAATCTTTTTAAACACTGCGATAAAAAATCAACTCCTAGTTAGAATTCCATTGCTGCATTAACATTTATTTTTGGCATTTTCCCCATCTTTTCTTATCTACTTGATGACTTTTTTTTTTCTTTTTCATTTTTTTTTATGGGATCTACTTTTGATGACTTGAATTACAAGACCCATTATCTATGCGGCTGTGCTGATCATATCTACTTTTGATGACTTGAATTGCATGTGTTTTATTTCTATACTCTATAACGTAAAACCTACACTAGATAAGCGTATCTAAAAGCTCATACTGTAATTCATATTTCAGGTTTTTAATCATTCTCTCTTTAACTAAAAAGGGATATATACCCTGAACACGAGAAATTATATGCTTTCTTTTAAGGTTAAAAGGATAAAGATATTAGATATATTGTACTTTTTGGGTGGTAATTGGTAAATGTTGGTCCTTGATTTTGACAAATTTTGTTATTTGGAATAATCAACAGCAAACTCCAACAAAGATGGAAGTCATTCAAAAAATACAACTAAAAGCAACCAAATGCTTCTAATGACATTTAAATTTTCTACACATACATTTTGGACATAAATACCTTTTAAGGAATTAAATAATATTGAATTTACTTTGGTTGCAATTTATTTGGTAAAGGGATTTCGAGAGGATAAAATTTAGTTACAAAATTAGTTGTAGCCTTAAGTTACAAACTTAATATCTTTTTATTGGAGGTGAATTTTGACAAATCTACCATTGGATTACATATTTTTCTTATATCATCTATACTTGCAAAATTTCAAGAAAATTAAAGATCAATAGATATGTCATCAATAAATTTTTTAAATTGCAAGTTTTTGTAATTTAAAATTATGCACAAAATATAAACCTATAGATTATATAATAAATAATATCTTATTGACATAAAATTTAACATCTGTATTAAGAGCATAAAGAACATGTAATTCAACGGTTAGATTTTCAAAATATATTATAATATTTATTTTATTAAGTGAGTTTGTTAGTTTAAGTTACAACTAATTTTGTAATTAAATTTTGCATTTTTTAAAATTTTTTTTTATAATTTGAAAATATCTATGCTTATTGTACGAGTTTAATATGTATTTTTGGGATAATGACTTTTTTTTTCTTTTTTTCTTTTTTTTCTGAAATGAAAAAGGTCCCGCCTTTCAAAGCTGGCTTACCTCTTTACCACACCAACGGTCTGAATGCTCTAAGAATGAATGTGGAGTGGACCATAGCTAACGACGACGCGTGGCTTGGTCTCAGGTCGGTAGTCCTGTACTTTACTTCAAATGGGCGAAAGAGGACAAAATCGAAAATCACCAATCCCCTTTCAATTATGACACGTTGCATAACAGATATGAGGCACTGTAACCGTAAACGTTTGATGAGATCAGACCCTTCTTGGGAACCCAATCCTGAAAGGTAGAAAGGTAATTTTGTTATAGAAAAACCACTATATAGGGGTAAGCAAAGATAGCGTGTGAGATAAAAAAGCCCAAACACTACGCTGATAAAATCTTTGAAGCTTATTAGTGTTCTAGTCTCCTTAAATATCTAAAGATTTTTAGAGTTTGAGATGCAGAGAGATGGTTGGAGCTTCGCTGACAAGGCCTGAGCTCAGTTCGCGAGCCAAGAGCTGTATTGGCGGCCGTACTTGCCACCGCAAATACGTCGAAGACGGGTGACCAAAGTTGTTGGTGTATTAGTGTTTTACTAAAGTTGTTGTTTTTTTCCTTTTCAAAAGCTTAATTTTGTTGCAGAGGGTGAAATTTTAAGAGAGAAATGGGTGACAACAAGTGTAAAGATGGTAATTCAACGTTGCTACATGGGAAATACGAGCTGGGTCGGCTTCTGGGTCATGGTACTTTCGCCAAGGTGTACCGTGCCAGAAACTTACAGTCCGGGAAGAGCGTGGCGATGAAGGTTGTGGGCAAAGAGAAAGTGATCCAAGTGGGTATGATGGAGCAGATCAAGAGAGAAATCTCGGTGATGAAGATGGTACGGCATCCAAACATAGTCGAGCTCCACGAAGTTTTGGCGGGCAAATCCAAGATCTACTTCGTCATGGAACTCGTCCGTGGAGGCGAGCTGTTCTCGAAAATCGCTAAGGGTCGGCTTAAAGAAGACGTGGCGAGAGTCTATTTCCAACAACTCATCTCCGCCATCGATTTCTGTCACAGCCGCGGTGTCTACCACCGAGACCTCAAGCCTGAGAACCTGCTCTTAGACGAAGAAGGTAATTTGAAAGTCACTGATTTTGGTCTCAGCGCTTTCACTGATCATTTGAAGCAAGATGGGTTGCTACACACAACGTGTGGCACACCGGCTTATGTGGCGCCGGAGGTGATTGGAAAGAAAGGCTACGATGGTGCTACAGCTGATCTTTGGTCCTGTGGAGTTATCCTGTTTGTTCTTCTAGCTGGGTTTTTGCCATTTCAGGACAATAATCTTGTGGCCATGTATAAGAAGATTTACAGAGGTGACTTCAAGTGTCCACCATGGTTTTCTTCAGAAGCTCGAAGGCTAGTCACGAAGCTTCTCGATCCGAATCCGATGACAAGAATCACAATCGCGAAAATCATGGATTCTTTTTGGTTCAAAAAGTCATTACCCAAGTCAATCCTAACTAAAGAGGAGCAAAAGTTTCAGGAGTACGAGAAGTCACCATTCAAAGATTCCGAGACTCTGAACGCGTTCCACATAATATTGTTGTCCGAAGGGTTGGATTTGTCGCCGCTGTTCGAAGAGAAGAAAGTGGAGGAGAAGGAGGAGCTGAGGTTCGCGACGACGAGGCCGACGAGCAGTGTGATATCGACGCTGGAGGAGATGGCAGCGAAGAGTGGGAATTTCAGTGTGAAGAAGAGCGAGTCGAGGGTGAGACTTCAAGGAAACGAGCGTGGACGTAAAGGGAAACTGGCTATTGAGGCGGAGATTTTTGCCATGACGCCGTCGTTTCTAGTGGTGGAGGTGAAGAAAAACAATGGCGATACCTTGGAATACTACCAGTTCTGCAGTAAGGAGCTCCGGCCGGCTCTTAAAGACATCTTTTGGATCTCACCCACCGACAATTCCGCACTATGTTAGAACACGCTTCAACAATGGTGGAGTGAAATTGTAGTTTAGAGTGAGAGAGAGTGAGAGATTGAATGAATGAAATCTGTATTAAATGAGAATGTATATACAATAATATAGTTCAATCCCTTTTATATATACACGGAGATTCTAGCCTTTTGTCCTTAATTTTTAAAAAATTTAGTAATATGTCCCTATTTTGAAACTATATAGGGATATATCCCTGTTTCGATACTCGATTACCTTAAAATCGAGTTTCAATGAAATACTCGATTTGTAGAAAATCGAGTTATGCCCAATAAAACTTAAAAAAAAAAAAAAATGCATGGAACTCGATTTTAGGGAAGTCGAGTTTCAAAACACTGCTATAGGGCTTAAAAACGTCACTATAGGGCTTAAAAACGCCACTATAGGGCTCCTTCAACCTGGTATGGGGAGTTATAAAAAAAATTTTCCAGAAAAACGCCGCTATAGGCCTTTAAAACGTCACTATAGGGCTCAAAAACGTCACTATAGGGCACCCTGAATATGGGGAATGACATTTATAAAAAAATTTGCAGGAAAACGCTGCTATAAGGATTTAAAACGTCACTATAGGGATTAGAAACGCCACTATAGGACTCCCTGAATATGGGGCGATCACACTTATAAAATTTTTTTGCATGGAACTCGATTTCTTGAAAGTCGAGTTCCATGCAAATTTTTTTTTTTTTTTTTTTTAGTTTGATCGGGCATAACTCGATTTTCTACGAATCGAGTATTTAATTAAACTCGATTTTAGGGTAATCGAGTATCGAAACAGGGGCACGCCCCTATATAGTTTGCAAACAGGGGCATATTATCAATTTTTTAAAAAATTAAGGGTAAAATGCCAGAATCTCCTATATATACAGAGTTAGGCGGGAAAAGTTGTAACTAATTCTAACAACCTAAGTTGTATTCAACAACTAACTGACTATCTAAACTACTTGTAACTTATCCTAATATGTACATAAACGACCTGTAGCATAGCCACATATACAAACTCTAACACTCCCTCTCAAGTTAAACTATAGATGTTAATCAAGTTCATCTTGGACCAGAGGCATAGAAATTGCTTTTGGCTAAGAGGCTTTGTGAATAAATCTGCTAATTGATGCCTTGTGGGAACATGAAAAGTCTTGATTACTCCATCTTCTATCTTTTCCCTTATAAAGTGACAATCAATTTCGATATGTTTGGTCCTTTCATGAAACACAGGATTGGCAACAATGTACAATGCAGCTTTACTATCACAATATAAAGAAATTCAATGTTTTTGTGTGTAACCAAAAGTTTTAAGTAGAGCAATTGACCATACTATCTCACTGGTCATAGTAGCTATAGCCCTATATTCAGATTCTACAGAAGACCTTGAAACCACCTGCTGCTTCTTGCACTTCCAAGAAAGTAAGGATTCTCCTAAGAACACACAGAATCCATAAATAGACCTTTTAGTATCCACACAGGCAGCCCGATCTGCATCACAATAGCTCTTCAGCTGTAACCCAGAATGTGCAGACAAGAATAACCCTTGGCCAGGTGTTTTCTTTAGGTATTTGAGAACCTTATATAGATTGCTTGAAGATGAGGCATCTTAGGTGCTTTCACAAATTGACTTAGCTTGTGGACAACATAGCTAATATCAGGCCTTGTCAATGTCAAAAACATGAGTTTCCCTACCTGTAGACACCCCATTTTACAACTTGCATTTAACCAACCGGTAGATCTTTAGATTTGTGATACAAAACAAATCTTGATGCTCTAACGATCATAATGGTATGTCATAGGTTTTGATCGGACCACCTGATCAAAAGTTATCATACAAACAATTTTCAATGATCATAGCTTGCCTACACGATGGGTCTGATCACATCCTATTTTAAACACTTAATTTTGATTGGTTCTCACAAGAATTAATTTAAAATTAATCAAGTGTGATTTTTGATTGGATTTCATTTTATTTCATTTTTTTTAAAAAAAATAAAAAAAATGTTTTTCTTTATGGCATCTTATCTGCTCTTTTGAAAAAAAAAATTGGAGATATAATCCCTGAAAAATTCAAAAAAATAAAATAAAAAAATGCTCAGAAAACGTCATTATCTTCAGCAGCAACTTGAATCGCATTTTTGGCCTGGAAAACATTGAAATTTGGATTTCTCTATTTCTATAAAAGTTATAGAAAATTGAATTTCCTTTCAAAAAACATCAATTCCGAATCAATTGGAATTTTGAGCAGCAAGTTATGGCCAAAATACGAAACAGATGCAGAAGATAACACAAACTCAGCATTATCTTCAATTTTCTCTCAAAATTCCAAATGAGTTCAACGTCAAATCTGTTCAAGCCTATCTAATAGACTTATCCTTTCCCTTTGCTTCAGAAGAAATATTTTTGAAAAATAAATTGGGTAAAGAAACAGATACAGCCTATGAAAAAATTCAAAAATGCTCAAAATACGTTACTATTTTCAGCAGCAATTTGAAACACATTTTTGGCATGGATAACGTTGAAATTTGGCTTTCTCTATTTCTGAAACAGTTGTAGATAATTGAATTTCCTTTCAAAAAACACCCATCTTGAATCAATTGGAGTTTTGAACGGAAAATTAGAGCCAAAATACGAAGCATGTGCAGCATCATTTCAAAATTTGAATGGAGATCAACACCAAATCCGTCCCCAGCTCATTTAAACAGATTATCTCCTCCCTTAGCTTCAGAAGAAAGCTAATAATTTAGATTTAAAGCTAAGCCATCCCTTCCCCTATAAATAGAGAAGACATCTTCCATTCTCTAGACCCTGAATTCCCTCTAGAGAGCTAGTGAGAAAGCAGAAAAGAAAAGCTGTTGAGCAACCATTGTTCTTACTTTGGTTGTAGTTTAGTACTGCCTTGCTTTCTCCCTAGCCCTTTAAGTGATCACTTCCCCCTTTTAATTTATGTTGTTAAGTAGTTAATTGTGTTCTTTAATTTTTTGTACATGCTAGAATAAATTCACTTCTTTTATGCTATGCTTGGATGAACATGCCTATATGTCGTATTGATTTTCTCTTGAATGCTTAGATGAACACTTCTAGGCTAATACACAATTTTCTTTTGAATGCTTAGATGAGCACTTCTAGGCTAAAACACAATTTTCTCTTTAATACTTAGATGAACATGTCTAGGTAGTTGTTTTACTTTTTTAAAATGCTTGAACACACATGTCAAAGTATTTTGATTTTGTCTAGATAAACATGTCTAGGGTTTTTCCTCTACTTCTCTTCATAATTGCTTGGATGATCAAATATGCTTAAAGGTTTTATTTTTATTTGTTTCTCTTTGCAATTATGTTGATGACAAATAACATGACAATTTATTTTTCCTTCACATGCTTAGATGAACGTGTCTAGGCTTGGAATTCTTTATTTATATTGATCTCTTGGATGAACATGCCATCAACTTCATTTTTTTTTACATTAAAATTGTTATCTAACAAGTTTTATTTTTTTGTTTCTCTTTATGTCAAATTCCCCTAACACATATATATTCACAATTCCTGCAAATCACATGCTTATATGACATATTCTTTGTATTTGTTTGACATGACATGACATTGGCCACCTTAACCTAGGAGACCGGTTTTACCGGGCGAGATGGGTGCTTAATCCCTTCCCATCTCGTAAATTAGCCTCCGAACCATGATCAAGGGTTTTAGACAATGCTCTTGTATATACAATTTTACTTTTTTTTAGAATGTAACTAGGAAATAAAGCAATGTAATTTACTTTTCTTAGATTGTATCTAGGACAAAAAGCATTGTAAATTTTTATTACAAAATTTGATGTAAATTGTCATATACATTAATACAACAGAAGTATTTTTCATTAAAGGTTTTCTTATTTTTCCTTTTAAATTAAATAAGTGGCGACTCCATGTAAAACCCTCGATCTAGGGGGGAGTGCATTTTACACTACCAACAGAGCAGCATCTAGAACATCATCACCATTTGCACTACTCAATTTGACAGATTGGTCCATGGGAACATTTAAGAGTTTGCAAGCTAGCATACTAGAATCTGAGAGCAACTCTTAGATGAACTTTCTTTGACACAAAGACAAGCCTTCAATGGTTCTAGCTACTTCCAATCCTAAGAAGTATTTTAAGGTGCCAAGGTCCTTTAACTTAAACTTGTTATCTAGGAACAGTTTGAACTTATTCACAGCATCCACATTATTACTAGCAATCAAAATGTCATTAACATAGACTAAAAGAATGATGATAGAACCTTTCATGACTCTAGTGAACACTGAGTAGTCTGATTTGGATTAAATAAACCCATACTCAATGATAGTGGATGAAAGTTTGGCAAACCATTGCCTACTAGCCTGCTTAATTCCATATAAGGACTTTGTAAGCTTGCACACCTCCCCCTTGCTGACAAAACCAAGAGGTGGAACCATGTAGACCTCCTCATGCAACTCTCCATGTAGGAATGCATTATTCACATCCAATTGAGTGAGATGCTAGCCTTGAACAGCAGTCAATGCAAGAAGGGTTCTAACAGTAGTGAACTTCACAATAGGTGAGAAAGTTTCATAGAAATCAATACCCTCAGTTTGGGTGTACCCTTTAGCCACTAATCTGGCCTTATATCTCTCAATAGACCTATCTGGCTTCAGTTTGATTTTGAAAACCCACTTGCAGCCAATTGGGACTTTGCCATGAGGAAGAGGTGTCATAACCCAAGTGTGATTTGCTTGCAATGCATCAATTTCAGCCTGCATAGCATCTTTCCATCTAGGATCTAAAAGAGCTTAAGCATAGGTATTAGGTTCTTTTTGAATAGTAAGAGCAATGGAAAAAGCTCTATGTTGATCAAAAAGTTTGGCATAGGAAAAACTAGAGGAAAGAGGATATAAAATACCTGGACTAGATGCAGAGGAATCATTTGATGGAGAGATGGTAATGATAGTCTCTAAGATAAGTCGGTGGCTTGTGCACTCGAGAGGATTTTATAAAAGGAACAATATCAGAAACAGGAAGAGATAAGGAGTCAGATTGGATAGGATAGATTGAACAGGATTAGATGGGACAGGAACTTCATTTGAAGTAGCATCAGGATGAACAAGATCAGTAAATTCATCTGGTGGAACAGTTGCATCAGAAAGAGTGAAAGGAGGAGAAAATTATGCAGAGACATTGGTCTAAGGTGGATCAGGAACACAGGACTAAGGTGGAAACATAGAATGAGTAACAGGAGTGGAGGTAATAGACTTGGAAACCCAAGACTTGAAAGGAAAAATGTTTTCCTTGAAAACAACATCCCTAAACAGAAAATAGGTCTTAGAGCTCAAATCATAAGTTTATATTCTTTAGTACCATGTGGGTAACCAAGAAAAATACAAGCCTTAGCTCTGGGATCAAATTTAGTTCTGTTCCTAGTCAATGTAGAAGCATAGCATAGGCAACCAAACACTCTTAAGTGTGAATAGACAAGAGAATGACCAAGTAATTTTTCATAAGGTGTAAGATCCTTTAACAAAGGACTAGGGATTCTATTGATTAGATAAGTTGTAGTAAGAATACAATCCCCCCAAAACTTAAGAGGTAAATTAGCTTGGAATCTTAAAGCCCTAGCCATAATTAAAAGATGTTGATGTTTCCTTTCAACAATGGAGTTTTGTTGAGGAGTTTCAACACAAGAGAACTGGTGAAGAATGCCTTTAGATGCATAAAAGGAAGGTAAAGCAAATTCTGGCCCATTGTCAGTCCTAATTACCTTGATGCTGGTATGAAATTGAGTAACAACCATATTGTTGTTGGCACCTTATTTTGCAACCTGCATTTAACCTCATTTGGAGGGTAAAAGGGTAATTTTGCCTTCGAAATATGCATCTTGATTCTAGTCATTAGATCATTAATCTCATTTCACCAAAATGATCTTGATGTTGTATCGATTAAATTGACTAGTCATAAGCCCTAATCGGACTACCAAATTGAAAGTTATCATCAAATCAAGTTTTAATGACTAAGATGCACTATCACAAATTGAGTCTGACTATATGTGATTATGAATAATAGATTTTAATTGGTTATAAGTTTAATAAATTTGAGATCAATGATGTGTCATAATCTGATTGGTGAGGACTACATTTTATGGTAGGGTTGCACACATCTAATTAACTAGATAGTTAAACATTAATCATTCAATGAGTAATTTGTGCAATTATCTCTTAATTAGTGTAAATTTGGAACTAATTAGGTCTGAAATGGGAGTGATTAGAGTCTATTAATATTAATTGGAAACTAATTTGGGACCTATTAATGCTAATTGTGCTAAAATTGTTTTCTAACAAACGACCTCTGCTCACCATTTCATTGATATCTCTTAGAATATTTTGAATCTGTGAATGAGGTTAATTTTCCCAGAAACTAGACATCCGGTGCTTCAATTTGAGCACAAGAATGAGATAATTCCGATCATAATTGAGTAAGATATGATTTTTTTAAGTTAGCTCTGCAGGCTGTTACAGTAGTTACGGAAAATCTCTTTTGCTTGCTCTCCTAGAAGACATGAAAGAAAAATGTGCATCAAGTTTGAAGAACCTAAAATTCATCATGCCAAGAGGAATACAAGATTCCTCTAAAAAATATTTCATCAAAAAAGGAAAAATTCATCAAACACAGAAAGGTGCAAGTGCATCGAGGTAAGAAAGAAGTCTAGAGAGTGCATCAAAATGATCAAAAATCATTAAGTTGAGAAAAACAAGGAGGGAAAAATGTCCCCAAAAGTTCATTCAATCAAGAGATGAAAGACAAAAAAAAAAAAAAAAAAAAAAAAAAAAAACCCTAATAGGCTGAAAACCCAAAAGGGCGGTCTAGGCAAAAGTTAGGGCCAAAGAAAAGAAGAAGAAGAAAAGAAAAAGGGGTAAATCCTACCAAGTTGGAAACTTGAAGATGCAACCTAAAAAGAAAAGGATTTTACAAGATAAAAGTCTAAAGGTATGATTCAAGGGGAATGAGCATAAAAACAAATGTTGATACAAGTGATCAATGAAGACTAGTGAGAAGATGACAAAGAAGAAATGGGAAAACTCCTCCAATACTTGATTTTTGAGTAATGCATACTTAGGGGAACATCATAGAGAATTTTAAGCCTTTTTATATCATTCATTTCATAACCTAAATCCGGCCTAAATTACAACCCATGAATAAGACCTTCTTGAAGTTTTGCTAATTGTAGGCGCATCTTAAACTCTAATAATATTTTTCTCTTGAATTAAAAAGGAAAAATGCTTAAAATTGTCAAACCCCACAGGATGATATGTCCAGGCACAAAATTTCTCAATTTCTCAAATTCTCAAAATGACTCAAAAGAACTTCCAAACCTGGAGCACTCTCCTTGTTTGCACCCAACAATGTAATTCATTTCATTTCTTGATTGCCTTTGGAGACTTAATCTGACGATGTATAAAGGATGAAGCAAATTTGATTACATGAGTTTAATGATCTTGATCCTTCCTAATCAAAGAGATTTGTTTGATTCTTAAACACTTTGATTTGCCAAAATGGTTATTCAAAGGATCACCTCTTGTTCATAAAAAAAAATAATAATAATAAAAAAAAAAAAAAAAGAGAAGAAGAAGGAAAGAGAAATCTCATTTCCACCAAAAAAAAAAAAAAAAAAACTTTCTTTTTCAAAATCCAATCCTTCTGAAATATGTCTCGACCTGATCCTCTATGAGAGAGGTATGTAGGCAACTTTTCAGAGGCCCGGTCCCAATCACCTAGACAACCTTGGAGAACAAAGTCAAAACAATGTGACAAAATTGTTTGGGTGCATGTTAGGTTAAGCCCATTTGTTTGCATTAAGCATGTTTAAATTTGGAGCATTGGCCTATTTATATTGTGTGCAAATATGTTCTTCTTGCATGGAAGTATGTTTTCATTTGAGGCATTAATCCATTTGTTTGCAAGCATGTCCACACCAAGGACATTGGCAAAAAATGTTTTCATGATAATTGGTTTCTAACAAGTTAGAGAAAGAAAGCCATTTAGTAGGAACCAAGGATGGCAGACCATGATCTTCTTTCATGTTTCCCAATGGTCACAACATCAAATGAATTCAGCTTCAATCTAAGCATGGAATATGCCCCAAACTAGGGGCATTGGGTAAGTAATTCTAATTCATTTCAATGAATAAATCCATTACTAATTGAAATTATCTTTTTGCAGGAATTATGTAAGGACTTATCCAGCAATCCGCATCAACTTCCAACCAAACTTATTCTCAGGATAGGTTTTTCAAAAAAAAAATTATCATAAATAAATCCTCATCACTTTTACTCCATCTTCATCTTCATCTTCTTCACTTTTTGATAATGAACAAATCTTCAAATCTCAAAAAAAAAAAAAAAAAAAAATGAAGATAAAATTTTCAAAAAAAAAAGATTTTCAACTTTTTTTTTTAAAAAAAAAGAAAAAAATATTTCCATATCTTTCAAAAAAAAAAAAAAGAGAGAGAAAGAAGAAAAGAAAAGAGAGAATTTTCAAAAAGCCTTGGGACTAGGGGCATTGTGCTCATGCTTCTTAGGTTGCTTTAAAAAAATCATCAATCAAAGTTTCAATTTCTTCAAAAAAAAATTCAAAAATTCCAAATTTTTCAAAAAAAAAAATTCAAAAGTCCCAAAAGAAAAAAAGAGAAATCTTCATTAAATTCCTCTTCAAGAACCAAGAACAGGAGGTTATGGTCCTCTTCCATATTCTCTAGTGGTGCAACATCAAGCATGAGATATGTCCCAAACTAGGGGCATTGGCCAGGTATGTCAAATTTTCAATGAATAATTCTGTTACTAACTGAAAATATTTATTTTGCAAGTACTTGGGTAAAAGACCACACACATCGGTATGAATAATGCCTTTCAATTCCATTGGACCTCTGGGAAGCACGTCCAAACTTCAAACCATCAGACATCTAAGAAGTACGTCCAAACTTCAATCCATCGGACCTCCGGGAAGAACATCCAAATTCCAATTTCCATCGGACCTCTGGGAAGCATGTCCAAAATTCAATTCCATTGGACCTCTGAGAAGCACATCCAAACTTCAATCCATCAGACCTCTGGGAAGCACGTCCAAAATTCAATTCCA
Source organism: Quercus tomentella (assembly GCA_028535165.1). Taxonomy (NCBI): domain Eukaryota; kingdom Viridiplantae; phylum Streptophyta; class Magnoliopsida; order Fagales; family Fagaceae; genus Quercus; species Quercus tomentella. The sequence goes on along the minus strand of JAPQVY010000155.1, from coordinate 86,595,680 downwards.
TTGGACCTCTAGAAAGCACGTCCAAACTTCAATCCATCGGACCTTTGGAAGCACGTCCAAAATTCAATTTCAATGGACCTCTGGGAAGCACGTCCAAATTTCAAATCCATTGGATCTCTAGGAAGCACATCCAAATTTCAAACCATCGGACCTCTAGGAAGTATGTCCAAACTTCAAATCCATCAGACATCTGGGAAGCACGTCCAAATTCAAATCCATCAGACCTTTGGGAAGCACGTCCAAAATCCAATTCCATCGGACTTCTGGGAAGCACTTCCAAACTTCAAATCCATCGGACCTCTAGGAAGCACATCCAAAATTCAATTTCAATGTACCTCTGGGAAGCACATCCAAATTTCAAATCCATCGAACCTTTGGGAAGTATGTCCAAAATTCAAGATCACGACTGAAATCCTCATTTTATTGTGACCACTGGTAAGCATGTCTTGTACTCATTTTTTTCCAAAAAAAAAAAACAAAAAAACAAAAAAAAAAGGCTGCATGTATGAACTACGTTTAGACTTGATCCTCTCACCAAGAGGTATGTAGGCAATCTTCCCTGAGATTCAGTCCACATTTTAATCTACTACATGACGGTCCGCAGTCTTATCTACATTCACCATGGTTAAATCTGATTGCAAAGTTAGGTGCCTTTTTCATTCATTGACATTTGTTCTTCAAGCTCTATTAATGAGGGGCATTTTGTTAACACCTCATTTTGCAATTCGCATTTAATCTCATCTGGAAGGTAAAAGGGTAATTTTTCCTTGGAAATATGTATCTTGATCTGGTCATTAGATCCTTAATCTCATTTCACCAAAATGATCTTGATGTTGTAATGATTAAATTGACTGGTCATAAGCCTTAATCAGACCACCAGATTGAAAGTTATCATCAAATCAATTTTAATGGCTGAGATGTACTATCACCAATTGAGTCTGACTATATATGATTTTGAACAATTGATTTCAATTGGTTATAAGTATAATAAATTTGATATCAATGATGTGTCATAATTTGATTGTTTAGGACTACATTTTATGGTAGGGTTGCACACACCTAATTAACTAGATAATTAAACATTAATCGTTCAATGAGTAATTTGTGTAATTATCTCTTAGTTAGGGTAAATTTGGAACTAATTAGGTCTGAAATAGGAGTGATTGGAGCCTATTAATGTTAATTGAAAACTAATTTAGAACCTATTAATGCTAATTGTGCTCAAATTGTTTTCTAACAAATGACCTCTACTCACTATTTTGTTGATATCTCTTAGAATATTTTGAATCTATGAATAAGGTTAATTTTCCCAGAAACTAGACATCCAGGGCTTCAATTTGAGTACAAGAACAATACAATTCCGATCATAATTGAGTAAGATATAATTTTTTGAAATTGGCTCTACAGGCTGTTACAGTAGTTATGGAAAAATCGAATTTTGCTTGCTCCTCACTCCCATTAATCTCTACATTTAATGCACCAGATTTCCCCAAAAGCTAAAATGAGGTCTAGGTTCATGATTCTTTGTCAACCCTCATTAAATGGTCCTTCATTCATATTTCCTCAATCACTATTATATAAACCCCCCTCTCCTCCATTCCAAAAGACACAAAACCCCCCTCTCTTCTCCTCTCTTGAGTTCTAGGAAGTTGAGTAGTCTTGTCATATCTTGGTCTTCTTGAGACTCAAGATATTGAGTGAGACTCACTCTTCCTCTCATAACTCTTCTTTTTCTCCATCCTTAAGACCTCCCTCAAGAGTCTCCTTCTCCACCATATGAATCTTGCATGAAGGTATAATCCCTTTCCCTAATTATTTTTTTGTGTTATCATGATGAGAGTTTAAGATTAAAGCATGATAGTAATCATTTAAGTTCCCTTGAATATGTTTGAATGTTCTTAATTGTTCTTATATGTTCATCACATGTTCATGCATAACATTAATTTTAATCTTAAATCCACATAAAAAATATGAAAAAACATGTTTGTTTAATAATTCTTTCAAATCCTTGAATCTAGGATATCACCATTCATACACATTTACTAGAATTTATTTTTCAATCTAAATGAAATGCTTAATAAATTGAATTAGGGTTTATCACACGCACCTTGAATTCAACATGCAAATTAATTGACATATTGGATGATATGATATGAATGTTGGTCACTATAATCTAGAAAACAGGTTTCAACGGGCAAGATGGGTGCCTAACACCTTCTCACCTTGTAACATAGCCTCCGAACTTAGATCAAAGGTTGATAGACCAATGTTTATCCTTATAATTTTCAATTTTAAGATTGTAACTAGGAAACAAAGTTATGTACTTTATTTTAGACTGTATCTAGGACCAAAGCCATGTAACTTTCCTATGATCAATGTAAATTCAATTGAAAATTAATAAAATGAGAAATTTTTCAATTTTGGTTTTCTTATTTATCCCAATTATTAAATAAGTGGCAACTCCATTGTAAAACCCTTAATCTAAAGGAGAAAATATAACTAGTCGAACATCTATTTTGAAAGGCAATAACACGACTCCATCCATTCACATGGGTTTGGCCCAACATCCTAAAACGGGCCGGGGGCGCGGTCTCTCACAATTGTAAAAGGACTGAAGTAAATTAGAAGCATCAGACTTATGAGACATCAAGAAAACCCAGGTACATATACTAAAGTCATCCATAATTGACCAAAAATATCTTGAACCATTTAAGGAAGGAGTGGAGTAAGGTCCCCAAATGTCAACATAGATTAAATCAAATCTAGAAGTTGAGATATGAGTAGAACAATTAAAAGGCAATCTCTTTTGTTTAGCAAGAGGACAAACAGTACAATCAAAAGTCTTATTATTATTGCATGAAACAATACTAGGGACAATAGACTGTAATAGAGACATTCTTTGAATAGAAGGATGTCCTAACCTGCTATGCCAAAGACTAGTATTATTCAGAACAGGATTAGGATTACAAGAAGCAACAGAATTCACAAAACTAAGGGAAGAAAGCTTGGAGAGAACATCTGAGATAGATCTAGGCAAACTTATAAATGTAAACTGCAATGTATAGAGACCTCCTTGCTTCTTACCCAACCCAATCATCTTCCAAGGCAGTAAGTCCTGAATAAAATAGTAATGTGAAAGAAAAATGCAACAACAAGATGGAGATTAGGTTAGTTTGCTAATAGACACAAGGTTGAAAGAAAAAGAAGGGATACAAAGTACGTTCTTCAAAATCAAAGTGGAAGTGAATTTGACAGTGCCTATATGAGTAACTTTAGCCATATCTCCATTAGGAAGCCTAATAGAAATTTGGACAACTGAAGTAATGGAAGTAAAATAATGGATTGAATGCAACATATAATCAATAGCTCCACTGTCAAGAATCAAATCAATGGAACTAAGTTGTGAAGTATCAATTTGTGAAGAGAAAACAGAATATTCTAAAGAATGAAAGGGTAGTTTTTGAAAATTAGTTGAAGAACTGATACCTGACATCTCATGCCCTTGAAAATCCATAGAAGGTTGAGTGATGATAATAGCAACCTGATGAGCATCAGTAGCAGAATCATGTGGTGCTTGAGTGCCAAAATGACTTTGGGAATTGAGCAAACCAAGAAGTTGCTAGTATTCTGCTCTAGTGAGACTAACTGCTTCCTCTGAACAAGTATCAGTAACAACAGCATTATTGGCATAGGGAAGATTTCCACATTGTTAACGTTTATTGTTAAACTTGTATCCAGGTGGTTAGCCATGTAGCTTATAACATTTGTCAACTACATGTCCCAAAAGTCCATAATGGGTGCATTGGGGTCTACCAGACTTGCCTTTGGTGAAACCTTTAGTAGAAGATCCACCATTCTTAACTGCCAAAGCTGAAGATTCAGCATTAAACTTCTTCCCAACCTTTCTTTGCTTCTCATCTAGAAGCAAAAGAGAAAAGACTTTGCTTAATGTGGGAATTGGATCTATGAGTAAGATCTGACCCTTCACAATTGCATAGGTATCATTAAGACCCATCAAGAAGGACATGGTACAATCTTCTACATGATGACCACAAGAACAGGTCCTATAGTTGGAAAGCTCATCCCACGGCCCCATAAACTTGGTGTAATAGGCATTAATGGACAATGCATCTTGAGTAAGAGAACAAACCTCCTGTCTCAACTCAAAAATCCCAGGACCATTGCCCTGAAAATACCTATATTGCAAATCTAGCTAGACTTCTCTAGTTGTCTTGAAATATACAACACTAGGTTGTAAGTCTTTAGAGATTGAATTGAACAATCAAGCCAAAACTGTACTATTGCATTTGCACCAAGCTGTATAGCATGGATGATCAATAGACTGTGGTTTTGGGATGGAACCATCAATAAAGCCTATCTTGGTTTTAGCATCCAAAGAAATAAGAATTGCTCTACTCCAAGTACTGTAATTTTCTTCAGTAAGGTGTTGAACCACAAGCGACATCCCAGGGTTATCACTACTTTACAGATGATAAGGACTAGAAGTATTCTCCCATGGTTGAAGGGTTGGAACAGAGGCACTAGAAGTACTTTCTGCCATCTCTTATTGCAATCAAGCAAGTACAGATGCAATTGCAACCAAGATTCAATCAAGAACAGAGACAATTGAGAACAAGATATGCATACCCAACCACGGATCAATGAGAAAACAATCAAGAATTGCTTTCAGAAACCAAACTACTTGATTACAAAGAATTAACTTAGGAACTTGTAGATCAAATAGAGAAACAAGAACCAATTAAAGATCTTGGCAATTGATGAAACAATTACGCAATCTTCAAACTAGAAACTGAATGAAAACCCTAAATCAAGAATTCAATTGCTATTGCATGTAGAAAGAAATCAAGATTTAGAATTGAAAACTCAATGCATAAATAAGAGAAATACAATCGAGAATTTCTACTTGATTCATGAGAAAGCACTAAGCAAGAAAAACAGAGTAATTGAACTAAGAATCTCAGAGAATGCCAAATTGAAGATTCTCTGAATTAGCACTGCTCTGATACCATGTTAGAACACAGCTTCAACAATGGTGGAGTGAAATTGTAGTTTAGAGTGAGAGAGAGAGTGAGAGAGATTGAATGAATGAAATCTATATTGAATGAGAACGTATATACAATAATATAGTTCAGCCCCTTTTATATACACAGAGTTGGGTGGGAAAAGTTGTAACTAACTTAACAACTTGACGACTGTATTCAACAACTAATTGACTAGCTAAACTACTTGTAGCTTATCCTATCTTATCCTAATATGTACATAGATGACCTGTAGCACAACCACATATACAAACCCTAACCAGATGGTGCCCTCTTCTTGTGACAAATGTGACTATTTCGAAACCTGCATCCGCTGCCAAACGGTGCTCGGTAGGCGATTTCCCCTAAGGCACTATCATTATCAATCAGTTCAGTGCTCGATTTGCATTGATTTCCGAATTGATATGGCCCAAGATCTGCTACTGGGCCCATAGTTCTCAAGCATACAGAGGCTAATGGGTTGGGCCTATACCTGATGTCCATACAATATCCACATGTTTTATTTAAAAAAAAAATTACATGACTTATTTAAAGAGTCATATATGACTACCATGTAGTGGATTAGAGATGAAATTTTTTTCTTAAAAAAAATAGAAAAAGGTTTTTATGCAACTTAAGTTGTAAGAATTTTTATGCAACTCACTACATGGCAATTAAAAAAAATCATCCACGTATACTTATAGGCACATGATATTTTTGATGAATCGTATAATTTACTTAAATAATACATGCAGATGTTGTTTTAACCTCCATATAGTGGGTTGCATAGAAATTCCTATGATTCAAATTGCATAAAAAACCTTGCTAAAAATTAAAAGTAATTTGTAAAGAATGGTAAAAGTAGATGATGCTTATTAATCCTAAGCCCACTTTAAAAGTAATAGCAAAATAACTTTTAAATAGTTTTGGTCAATAAAAATTAGCAAGTGTTTGGGGGGTTGGGGGGGGGGGGGGGGGGGGGGGGGCGGTGGTTTCAATCCAAGACCAGAATATCCAAATATGTTTTGGCTGGTTTGAACTCCTATTGTTTTTACTTGTCTTATAATGGGGAAGAAAATTGAAAATGGCACTATAATCAATCTTTTAGATGGTGAAAGTTTTGGAAAAAAATTGAGATATATATATTTTTTTTCAGACAACCTTATCTAACTGTCCCCAAAACAATATATGCAGGGGCGGAGCCACATAGTGGCTTGGGGGGGCCGTGGCCCCTACAAAATTTTTTTTTTCCCATTAGTCTATGAAGAAAAAATAAGTAGGCCCCCCCAACATTACACAGCCGCCCCCCCCCCCCCCCCCCAACCCATTTCTCACCCATTCTCCCAGCCCTCAATCAAAAATTAGGAACACCATCAAATTAAAAAAAAAAAAAAAAAAATTATCTGTTCTACTTTCAAGCAAAAAAAAAAAAACCCAAAAAAAATTTGAACTAAAATCTGAAAAATAAAAAAATATATATAACAAAACCAAGCCCACGGCAAGCCAAGCCCACGGCGAGCCCATTACAGGTAGCTCGCTCACGGCAAGCCCACGGATTCTCAACCAAAAAAAAAAAAAAAAAATACAGAGAATCAGAAATTGAACCCATCACGTCGTTGGCGCCTGGCAGAATCCCATCACGTCGCGTCGTCGCTGGCAGAGAGATCAAACCCCAATACAAAAGCAAACCAAACACAGAGCACAGAGGTGTTTATCAAAAAAAAAAATCCCCAATACACAAACCAAAACCAAACCCAGTAACCCACAGACGGTCACGTCGCCATCGTCGTCCCCGCAGCGAGCTCGTCGTAGTCGTCGTCGCTCGCTCGGTCGCCCCTCATCGTAGATCAGAGATCGGAGAACGCAGATCGCTCTGCCTCTGCTCCGGTGCTCGGTGCTCCCTCCGGCCCTCCCTCAAGGTATTTCGCTCTTTTTCTCTCTGACTCTCTCTCAGTCTCTCGCTCTTTATCTCACTGAAATTAAAAAGGAAATGAATCGCAGATCGACATCGTAGACGGTAGATCGGTCATCGGCTCATCGCTCTGCGCCTCTGCCTCTGCTCCGGTGAGCGGTGCTCGTTGCTTCCTCCGGCAGTTTGGCCCTCCCTCAAGGTTTTTCTCTCTGACTCTCTCTCAGTCTCTCTCTCTTTATCTCACTGAATGACTGAATAAAGAATGAAATGAAACTTATAAATGAAACTCAACATCTTTTTTTTTTTTTTTGATGTGGAACTGTGAGAATCTGATTGGCCAATTTGGCTGACTTTCACTTTTTTTTTTTTTTTTTTTTTTTTTTTTTTTTTTTTTTTTTTTTCTGTTTTTGTCTTTTTAAATTTGGCTGTTCACACACTGTGCTCCCTTGCGTCTTACAAGCCTGCACTCATAACAATTTTTTTTTTTTTGGGTCCTGTTGTACAACCACAACAATGTTTGTGTGTTGTGTGTTGTGTGTTTGTGTGTTATAAGTGTTTTTGTTTTTGGTTGGTGTGTTTGTGTGTTGGGTTGGGCTTGTTGTATCCTATTTGGTTTGGACTTCTTTAAGGCTCAGAAACTTTGAATGGATTTTGAAGTTATTCACTGCAGTACTTGGGCTTGAGCTTCACATATTACCCAAGTTTCAATTTTGGAATTGAAACTTGGAAAAAAACAATTTAAAAAAATTTTGAAAATCATATAATATAAATAATATCGGTTTTTTTTTTTGTTTTTTTTAAAGGACTTCACCATCCAACTTTTATTGATTAATATTATTTTAGTTGCGGTCCATTAGCTAATGGATACAATAGATAGTTAATTAGTTACAGTATCACTATTATACTATAATTAGTTAATTGTATAATTAATGACAAATAAATTAAAGCAATATAGTTTATTGTTACGCTAAACAACAATAATTAAAGCTATATAATTAAATTAACCAATACATTATAAAAGACAAATTAATTAAATTATTTTTGTTTTTGTTTGGGGGTTATTATTAATTAAAGTTGTATTAAAAATGGGTTGACTGTTTAAATTATAGTGGAAATTTTGTTTTTTTTTAGTATGAATAACATTCATATAATTAAGTAAAAATTTCTAATTAAAATTTTATTTTTTAAAATTTTTTTCAGGTTAATTTTTAAGTCATATTCTTAAAACTAAAAGAATTATGAGCAAACGAAAAACAATTGATGCATTCTTTAAGAAAAAAGATGTTAGTAATTCAGAAATTAGGATACCTGTGACTGTAGAACCTGGCCCCCCCAAGTATTCATTCCTGGCTACGCCCCTGAATATATGGTATAGGAAGAAGACTGGTGTAGTTAATCCCAGCCTATAAGAAGATGACACTTTTTGGGATTACCATGGACCATGGTATTAAGAATTAGACACGTAAAGAATATTTTTCAAAAATGGTTTTCCCAATATGGTAAATAAAATACGACGAAAGGGACGGGTTATTACTTATTATAGGGCAACCAAGAGATAAGCATGCGGTAGACGTACTTCCATGCGTGGAGGAACATGAATTAAAATTTGGAGTACTTCAAAAATCTATTTTCGGTGTGCATGCAACACACATGAACGAATAAGACACGTACATATGGTGACTGTTTGAGACCTAAACCTTAGGCGTAAAGCACATGCATCATGCATGGTTCTGTGGGAATTCATGTTGTAATGAACATATTCAATCTTCAAAGATAATAATTTAATCCTATAAAAAAATTAGATAATAATTTAATGAGTTTCCAAGTGACTGGTGGATCAAGGAGAGAGGGTAACTCATTTGGAGGTGGGAAAATGAGAGAAAACCTAAGAAAATCAACAAGAAAAGAAAAAAAAGAGAGAGCTAGGGAGAGAGGAGGTCAGGCAGCTATGAGTTCCTAGTTTCTAACTGTTAGGGTTTTGATTTTGTTTAGTTTTTGTATTTTGTTTTAAATGTAAGTGGGTAAAACATTGGTTACTCAGTTGGTTTACCCATTAGACTCATTTAATTATATTACCGAATAGACATTTACTCATTTAAACTAAATGTGTTGGGTTAGGACTTACCCAAATTAGTTGGGTCTGAAATGATTTGGATAATCCAAATCATTTCAGAATTATATCAGTGAACTAATAATAGGAGCAATTTGGTAGTTTGAAACCCAAACAACTTAAAAAAAATAAAATAAAATAAAATAAACAAAAACAACGACAAAGTTAGTGTTACAAGTTACAACCCTTCTATTGACTATGATTTTTTTTTTTTAAAATTATTCAATAGTTGAAGGATTGTGAGATTTTAACCCTGAACATCACTTTTAAACACATTAAAAAATAAAAATAAAAACCCTTTAAATACAAAGCTCTTGGAATATATCCACTAGTCATTGAATTATGCATTACATAGTATTTGACATAGTGGTGAGTAGGTTAGGAGTTCTACAAAACTTGATGACAAATTATTTTTAAAATGAGATGAAGCTTTAAAAAATGAAAAAAAATTAGAGACCACAAATCGATGTAGCGAAATGCAAATTTAATTTCTCTATACGTGGCATGAAACTCATGGAAAACGGAACAAATCAATATAAAAACAATCATTTATGTCAATCAAATCTTTCTTATAGTCTCTTAGCTTGCACAAGGACACGACTTTACAAACACTTGCGATTTGGGGAAATGAGAGTCCGAAATAGGTGTTTCGTAGTCGAGACTTAAATTAAATTATTACTTAATTTGGTAGTTCACATGATGAGGCACATGTGATAAGTTAGAGGTTTTAATGGGATATGAATTTATATATATCATTTAGTATCTTATTTGATTGGTCGATCAATTAGAAAATTGGTTTCCTAGCGTGACTCCTTTGATGAACAAGTAGAAATTAAACTAAATAAGAAAAAAAGTCATCCACATTCATCCCTAGAGCCTTTAATTGAGTAACCAAATTTGTCATTTCAAGGATATGATCATGCGAATCTTGCGAAAAGTTTCTCATCAGTTTGGTTAACAGCTTTGGCATTACAAATGAAGGTAGGACAAGGCTAGCTAAAGTTTTTATGCTTAATAGGACATATAAAGATAGAGTTAATACAGCCAGTCCCAAGTAGTTTGCCATGTTGTTTGGACCGCTTGGTGTAAAATCTTTTTTTGTAGTTTATTTTATTTGATAAAGTTAGAAAAAAATAAATTTGTACCCTGAAAAAAGAAAAAAGAAAAAAGAAAAAAGAAAAAAAAAAGGGAGCCTTTGAAAAATTGTACATAAGTAAACATGTCAAATAAGCCCCCCAAAAAATCTCATGCAAAACTAAAGCTAATAAGACTATATTTCATACCAGTGAAGTATAAGAGAATTTGAACATTTGAACTTGGATTCTTTTTTGTATAAAAATTTGGTGAATTTTCATTGCAATTTAAATCATTCAAGTGGTTAAAATCATTTATTATATTATAGATTACTTAATGAAAAAAAAAAAAAAAAATTCTTAATGCTTTTAGAAAATTTTGATTTTATCGATACTACTATTTAAGGGACTTCTCCTATTTGGGATCCTCATTTTTTTTTGTTCAAAAATACTCCTACACTCCTATGTTTAAGTAGGGACAAAACTAAAGGATAATACAGTAAAAATATAACTATAACTCCCACTAAAACATTACCTAAAAATCCTATTAATTTTCAAATTGCTTTATCCACTTATAAATTAGATTCTCAAAAAAAAATATATATATATATATAAAATAAAAACATAGGCTTTTTTTTTTTTTTTTCTACAAAATAAGTGTGTAATATTTTTTCATTTTTTGAAACTAACCTCATGACAATCCTGATTGTATTAGTAGTTCTAAATATGTAATATTAAGGAGAAAACGTGTAAAACTCAAATTGAAATAAATGAAAAATTATGACACTATCACATGCGCAAAGCACATGTGACGAGACTAGTTTTATTTTTGCTAATTTATGCAATACTCTTCACCATACAAATAACTATAAATACTTCATTAATTCAATTAAAAATTGTAATTGGCATATATTTTGGTATATGTGTTGTCCAATCAACTTTAATGAGGCATTATCTATCATATTTTCTCTCAGAACAACTAGTTAATTTTAGGGTTTATTTGGTTTGGCTGAAAAATGATAATGGAAAAATGTGTGTGAATTAATAGAATTTTCTTCTATTCGGTTCACATGGAGAGGAAAGAAAGTGACTGGTTGGTGTTTCCGTCCAAACCCACAATAATTGCTCCTCAAAATGGGGAGAAAAGTGAGAGAGTGGAAAAAATTGATATTTTAATTTCTACTGCTTCTCCAATTTTGTTTTAAACCACATAGCAGTGATAGCACCATTCCTCTACCATTTTGTGATCAACTTTTGGATATATAATTCGAACACTGCTCTAATCCAAAATGTGAACATTAAACTTTGTCAATATTTGGCATCTCATAATCTATATGTTGCCTGCTCGCCCAATATTACTTCTCATTGTACCAGACTCAATCACTGAAACCTTAAACAATTCCTTTTAGTTTACAACCATAGTTAAACAATTCTTTTTAGTTTACAACCATGAATAAATTCTGATACCAAAGCCTCGCATCGTTGTTGTTGAAAACTAAGATCAGAATGGCACAGCAGAATGCGTACAAGCAACCTTTACATGTCAAAATCCAATTGTCAATTATGTGGCATATGTAATACTAGAAGTTGAAAAATGTTTAGAGTCTTCTGGAGATCATAATTAATCTATTGAATAATGTTTATTACAGTTTTTTGGAGATCATAATATATTACTCTATTCAATAATTCCTAGGGCTTGTTAATTAATTCAGGGTCTGCATCTTCAACATCGATTGATGAGCTGGTAAAAATGTTTCATTTTCCTATATATGTTTGGTAGCAGCCTTAAATGAATTGAAAAATAACATCCTAACTTATCTTATTTAACTTTCTGTGAAATAAAGTTGTTTTACAAAAACATTTAGTGCAAAATAATCTCTAAAAATTAGCTATATTTTTTATGTTGGTCAAAAATAGTTTTTTTTAAACTCATTTTTTCTAATGCTACTAAGCATTAAAAAATACAAAAAACCATCTCTATACAATGTTTTCAATCAAAACAATCAAACTGTAACGAGAATATAATACGAAAGATCAATCATGGAGTTTATAAAAATTTCTAAGTTGACTGTTGGATAGAAGTAGTAATCGTGTTATTGAAGGCATGTGTGAAGTTAATTATCAAATGATGACAAATCCAATAAATCTAGACTTGGGACACTTTTAAACTACTTTAGGTACAGATGTACCAATTGAGCTTGAGATTAATTAGATGAGTAATAAATAATAAGACTGAGACTATAACATAGTGTAAATCCAATAACAATCTGGAATAGTGGAGCAAAACCGTTGTCAAAGAAATGTATCATTCATTAAACAAAGAAATATTGCTTTGAATTTAATAACAATCTGGTGGTATGGTGGGACAAAATCGTTGTCAAAGAAACGTGGCTATAGGTCTGGCCAAATATATATTTTTTATATAAAGGAGGACCTATAGCTGCGTTCATAAACGTGGCTATAGGTCCAGCCAAATTATTTTTTAAAACCAGAGGGGCTATAGCCACGTTTAAAAAACGCAGCTATAAGCTAAGTTTATAAAATATAAAATATTACTATTTATAAAATATTTATGTATAAAATCATATTATATATAATAAAATTTAGACTTAGGCGCCGTGATTGCACCAAGTGGAGGCACCAAATTGCAAAAATTTTATTAGATATTTAAAATATATATATATATATAAGTTTTCTTCAACTATAATTTCTAAGTGAATAAAAATCTTAATTTGATTAAAGTTGAATTACACTTGCTGTATTTCTAAGTGGATAAAAATACAACAATGTGGTGTTTAATTTGTTCTTTTCTTTAGTTTATCTTGTCTAAGGTTGCAATGTAGTGTTTAGAATTTTTGATTAAAAAATTCTATTCAATTAAAATTAGCTTTAGACTTTTTGTTCATATAAAATTCTTCAATGTGGATATATAAGTATTTCTATGTGGATAAAAATACAGCAATGTAGTGTTTAATTTGTTCTTTTCTTTAGTTTATTTTGTCTAAGGTTGCAATGTGGAATGTGTGTGTGTATATATATATCAAATAATTCATAATTAATACTCATCATACGGTTCTTTTGCGCTATTCTTCTCTTCTTTTACCTACGACATCTATTATTCTCTTCTTCTACCTACAACCTTACAAGTACGTATTTGTTTACTCTACTTTTTTTCCCATCAAATTAAATATATTTTGCCTATTTTTTTAAGTTGATTTCCTTAAATTTAATCCAATTTAGAGAATTGTTAAGGATTGTCAATTGATTTTTTCTTTTTCTTTTTTATAATGTTAGTTTGATTGTTTAGAAATTATATAAGATATATAATTTCTAACCTGAATTATAGAGTCTTAGATATAAATCATATCTTTATTGGATTTTTCATAAAAATGTAATAAAGATATGATTTATATCAAAAAATATAAATCATATTTCACGTGCATATGACCTCAAATATTAATATGATTTATTTATTAATTTGTAAAAATTAATATATACTAATAAAAATTACAATAGATAATGAACTATTTTTTATTAACATTAATTTTTATATTAATAAGTATATATTATGATTTATTTATTGTATATTAATAAGTATATTAATATATAATTATCGTACATGATTTTTAGTAAATTAATATGATTTATATTTTGATATGATTTATAAGTTGATAAATCTAATATTTCATGTGCATCGAACGTGGAATTTTTGATATAAATCACTTAGATTTTTAGATTTAAAAATATATATATATATAATTTTTCTTCTCCTATAATTTTTAAGTTGATGAAAATCTTAATTTGATTACAATCTAAATTCTTCATCTAATCCATCTAATCCTTATTTTTTAGTGTAGTGTGTTATAATCCAAATGATTCATCAAATCCATCTAATCCCTTTTTTTATACGTATAGTGTATTATAAAAAAGTAGCAACTTTCTAATTTTTTTAGTTACTGCACTGCATGTGAAAAGAAAACATTTATATAAAATAAAAATAAAAAATGACTTTCATTGGGAGGATATATACACAAGGAGGAATTGCTAATAAATTTGTTTTTTTTTTTTCAAATATATATATTTTTTTAATTTATTTATTTTGGATAAATATCAAATTTTTGGATTTAAAAAAAAAAAAAAGCTTATAACAACATGATTTTCACACTATAACAGAAAAAAAAAAAAATTGTAATTAACGATAACAACTTGATCTTTATGGTCTTTGATTTTAAATAAATTCCTTCCTTTTTTGCTTATATCAACTTCATCACAACTTTCATTTGGAGGATAAACACATGGGGAGGAATTGATAATAAATTTTTTATCTACTTTTTTCCAAATATATATATATTTTTTAATTTAATTGTTTTGGATAAATATCAAATTTTTGGATTAAAAAAAGCTAATAACCTTAATTAACAACATGATTTTTATGGTATAACAGGAAAATAAAACTTTGTAATTAACGTTAACAACTTAATTTTTAAGGTATTGGATTTTAATTTTGAATTTTTCTTTTTTTGCTTATATCATCTTTTTCACAACTTAAAATTATTGTTTTAAATAGAAACAACTTCTTATCAACTTTTTTTTTTTTTTTGGTTGAAGTTTAGCGTGGTTGAAATTTTGTTTAAAGTAAAATGTTACTTTGTTTAAAAATAAATAGGGCAAAAGATTACTTTTTTTTTTTATCAATTTTTTATTTAAATTTTTTTTTTTCATTAATTTACATATGATTCTTAATTAAGTTGTGCATTGCACGAACATAATACTAGTATTTATGTACAATTAGTCAATTACACTAGTTTAGTGGTAAGACACGCGTGTAATAATATTTTGCCCAGGTTCAAACCATAGTAAGAGCTTTTTTATTACTATCTCTACATTAGATATTAAATATTAATTTGTACAAATTATATCAAGAAAGTTCCAAGTATCCTAGCGGCAAGGACACGCGCATTCCTACCAATTAGCCTAGGTTCGGAGGGTATTTTAGTAATTTTTTAGGTTTCGGTCATTACCTAGGTTTCTGGGGTATTTCAGTCATTTTTTTAGGTTTAGAGGGCATCTTGGTCTTTTTTTAGGATTAGGGAGTATTTTGGTCATTTTTTAGGTTTAAAAGGTATATTTTGGTCATTCTTTTTGCAACCTTTTTTTTTTTTTTTTTTTTTAAATCACGTTTTATGTGGTTGTAATTTGAAGGGTGTATCGGTCATTTTTTATTAATATATATTAATAACAGCATCATTTTAAGTTTTACTAAAATAATTTTAAAATAAATTAATCAAGAAAATATTAAATATTACTATTTATAAAATATTTATGTATTAAATATTACTATTTATAAAATATTTATGTAGAATTACACTAGTTTAGTGGTAAGACACACATGTGATAACATTTTGCTCAGGTTCGAACCCCACTAAAAACATTTTTAATTTTTACTCTCCTTATAACACAAAACTATGTTGTTTTATAAAATATTAAATCTTACTATTTATAAAAAAAAATTATGTATAAAATATTTATGTAGAATTACACTAGTTTAGTGGTAAGACACGAATGTGATAATATTTTGCCCAAGTTTGAATCATAGTAAGAGCTTTTTTTATTACTATCTCTACATTAGATATTAAATATTAATTTGTACAAATTATGTCAAGAAAGTTCCTAGTATCCTAGTGGCAAGGACACATGCATTCCCAAGTTCGACCCATAGTAGGAACTTTTTTATTTTTTCTCTTCTTATTACCAAAACTATGTTGTTTTGGGTTTGCTTTATAACCCTACTAACCCTAGCACACCCTCTAAATCGCTTCATTCTCCCTTCGCCTCTCTTCACTCTCACACACAGAAGAATAGAGAAATCCCAAAAAATCCCAACCATGACCTCTTCTTTTTCTTCTTCCTTTATATTTCTTCCTCAATTTCTCTAACCTGCATTCACATTAGTTAGATTTTAGAAACCCATCAATTTTTGTTTTTGGGTTCTTTGTTTCTTTCATTCTTTCGATTTGTTAGAGGAAGAAAACGATATGGGATTAATAGTGGAAGAGGAAGAGCGCGACGTGGTATTGGTGCCTCCGTCGAATTTTTCAATGGTGGAGGATGCATTTTCAAATCAAGCTTTCCTCAACCGTTCAGTGGCGGCTTCAAAAATTTTGTTTAAGGGGGTCACTACAAAATTTTAATAAAGAAAACTTGAATATATTGAATTATCAAAATAATAATAATAATAATAATATATAAAGTTTTATAATTTTATTCTACAAGTTTTTAAATTTTGAATGTTACATGATAGTTCATTATGAATATCTATTACTAATGTGGGTAGCTATGAGTCTATGATCATTTTATTTTGTTAAGTTTGTCTAACATTTTTATCTTTATACAGTTGTTATTATCTATTTGACTTTGTTTTCATAAAAATATTTTAGACTAAATGACAAATTTCAACTCATTGGCTCCGTATTAATTATTAATGTACACAATCACACTTATTCATACATAAATTATACAACCTAATCTAAGTGTATATATGTGCAAAACTTCCTTCTAGAGACTTGAACCCTGGCCCTTACCCCTATACCTCACAAGCACTTATACTTATGGAGTGACCATCGCATCAAGGGTGTGCGGTGGTAATGCTTGAACAATCATTAACTTTACAATTGTTTGCTTGAATTTTACTACTTTATTACAAAAAGTTATTATAATATAATAACAATACACACGCATGTAAATAAAAAAAAAATAAAAAATAAAAAAAACCTCTCTATTTCTTAATTATTAAATTATATAAAGTAATATTATATTTATATTGTACAAACAAACATCCACACACATCATAATTTACACAAATACGTAACATTATAACAAAAAGTAATGTACACAATTAATATTAAACACACTCACACGCATATAATATAAATTTATTAAAAAAAATTACACTTACAATTCATAAACACTTACTCTTTATTTGGTTTCTCAAAAAAAAAAAAAAAAAAAAAAACTTACTCTTTATTCTTAAAGTCGAAAATACTTATATTAAAGATGTACAAAATTTAAGTTAGAGTGTGCAAAAAAAATATTTTTAAAAATAAATTAAAGTATTAAGCTAACAAAAAAAATATTTTATATATATAGCTTTTTATTTTGAAGTCAGGGGGTTCATTTGAACCCCTGAATTTGCTTTAGCGCCGCCCTCAACCTGACAATTTTCCTTTCCTTGATACACTCAATCTTCGATCCATCATGTAGGTTTTTTTTTTCTTCTCTATATCTATGTATTTATGTATCCAATGTTGAGTTTTTAACGTTGTTTTTGAAGGGTTTGTTTGTATCATAAGAAAATTTTTAAAGACAATTTCTTTTTCTCTTTCTTTTATTTTCTTTTTTGCTTCGGATTTATGTTTTTTTTTTATAAAAAAAATCTGTTTAAAATTTTAGAATTTTCTGGAGTCTGATTGGTTGATAGGAAGTCTGACTTGTGTGATTGGAACATAGAGCAGATATTTGTGTCCACAGCCTTACCCTGCAATTGTATTTTTTTTTTCTTCATTTAAGTAGCTACTCGAGAATGATTAGGTAATTAAGCATCAAGAACAAATGCTAAAGACATAATTTTTCACAACTTTCAATGGTGACATAATTTTATTTGGGCTTTTCTTTGGATATTGGATGATTTCTTGGGTTTTAAAGTACTCACTTCCTTTGTGAACTTGTACGTAATTCTCTTTTGGAAATTACCACTGATAATAAAATTTTGCCCCTTTTGAATTTTGATAGGCATCACCATAATGGGTGTTGGGAAGCAAGAATTGGAAGAGTTTTTGGTAACAAATATCTGTACCTGGGAACTTACAGTAAGTTCTAATACTCTCTCTTTTTGATAGTGAATTTGGTATGTTAATTCTTAAGTAGTAATTTTAGTCATTTCTTTACTTGTTTGTCACATCCTAACGGGCAACAACCAAAGTGTTTTTGCAACCAAAATTGCCCTCACAAAAATGGATCAGGTGTGTAATTTGTCAGCTTAAAAAAAATGGATTTCATGGCTGTTTAATATTTCATATTGAATTAAAAACTCTCTGTCTCTCTCTGTCTCTCCCCTACAGTTTCTATCTTGTTTCGTTTAATCTTTCAAAAAATTTCAATGTCATGGAAACTAAAGAAATCAATTATATTTATGTTTAGACTGAACAAATGAGTTGGGCTGTTAAGTGTTAAATAGCTGGACTATCCATTTCTTGATTAAGAATGCTTCTCAACTTGTGAAGGAACTTGGTAGGCAGGTCAATCTCTAAAAGTGTATCTTCTTCCTGTTCTCGTCATAGATTGACTATTAGTTGTTACTTGTTTTACTTACCTCTTTTATTTCTTTAGGTTGCAATTGATAGATGTATTATGGCATTACTCTTCCTTATTATTGCCGTTGGAATCATAGCCATCATTATTGTAAATACTTGCCATTAACAAAATTTAATTTTCTAAATACTTGATTTTGCCTTTGCCATCTAATTACAAATTGGAACCAAATCCTTGACATCCCTTTATTATATAGATGTAGCTTCAAAATTATGGACACTAGGCCTTCTTCTTCTTTTTCTTCTTCTTTCTTTCTTTTTTTTTTTTTTTTTCAATTTTGGCTGTGGAGTTTCTCAGTCCTATTGTTATAAATGTATATAACTGTATATGGTATTGCATTACCTTGTTTTATGCTTCAAGTGGACCTTTTATAAATAAATTGATCTCAGATTGATGTTGTTTGTATAACCCTTACTTGCTTAAAAGTTGCTGGAAGATACTTTTATAATGCCAAATGTTGTAGTTAAATGTAGTGAATCTTAGTGATTTTTTGCTTACCCAAATAAAAAATAAAAGAATCTAATTCAGTATATCCTCTTAGGCTTTCTTTGGTACCAAAAGGACATGCCATATTTAATGCTTCTTTAGAGTCAGTGAAAGATGCACTAGCCTTTCTGTCAATACTTTGTTAATTATGCTTTTGAAATGAAATTATATGGTGGAATTCTTCCATGTACATGTTCATCTTCCAATATAGATACTGTGTGAGTAAATTGAATGACTTACCTTTGCGAAAACAAAACAAATGAAGTATTCACCTTGTTAACCAAAAAATGAGTTACTCTCTTGATGGAAAGAAAGTGATTATGTGAAACGTGTTGTGTGATTGGGTATCTGTATTTACACTCAGATTTTGTGTTTTTCACTGTTCCAGTAGTTTCTTTTTGGGTCCGTACCTGGTTAGGTGTTATAACTTGACCCTGAATTTTTCCTATTATTGATAGGGTGATTTTACTTCAACGCCTAGGAACCATACTCAACTACGGATGATAGATTAGTTTGGTCACTTATGTAACATTTCTCTCCTGTCTTTTCATTATTATACAATTGAAATAATAGGAAGTTCCATTTTTTTTCAAATTCAGGGGAGTCAAACTAGATTAGTTTGGATTCCATGTTAATCTGTTTGACATTAATATGCTTTGTGAATTGTCCCTATTATTCTTGACTCACTAATGCATTTGCCATCTGGCCAGGAAAAAAAAAATTAAAAAAAAAAAAAAACTATAGCCGCATTTGTAAAAATGGTTATAGCCGCGTTTTTAAGATGTGGTTGTAGCTGTCCCTTATATCCGCATTTTATAAACGCGGCTAAAGTATGTCCTATAACCGCGTTTATAAAACATGGCTAAAGCATGTCCTATAGCCGCATTTTTAGAAACGCGGCCATTGGTCCTAGCCTATAGCCGCATTTGTAAAAATGCAGCTATAGACCCCTCAGGCCTATTGTTGCGGGCTTTAGGCCACATCTAAAAAAAACGTTGCTATAGACCGAATTGTCCTACAGCCACATTTTCAGGAGCTATAGCCAAGTTTTCAAAGACGTAGCCATAGGACTTTTTTTTTTTTTTTGTTAGTGGATTTCATCATTTTTCATTTCAATTCTCTAAGTTTGAGTTTTGTCATTTCAGTCATCTAAGTTTCATTTATTTTTAATCAAGTCCTCCCTTAACAGTTTGTTAAATGTTGTCGTTATCTACATTAAAAACGCCATTTTGTCATTTTAAAAATTTTTTAATTTATTATTTTAAGAAAACGATAATTTAAAAAAAAAAAAAAAAAAAAAACCCAAAAATTATAGTAAGAAACAACGAACATCATTGAAGAACAAAACTGAATCCTTACCCAATACTGAGAGATTGAAAAAGAGAATGGGAGATACCACAAAATCTCACTGGAATTTAATTCCAAATATCATAAACTTTCTCCCTTAAAAAACAAGGATATTACATCGTACTCTACTTGAAATGCAAAGCCACTCTCGAAGATCGTCACCGATTCCTTGGAATTCATTGACGGAGTTCCCGGCCGCTGGATCTTTGGTTTGTAAACCGATACTTTGGCTTGAGTCAGGTAGAGGTTGAGATCGGTTAGGTACAGTTTGTTCAGCTTGCGATATGCCTACGTTTTTGCGAGACTTTGGGTCAGGAATTCGAGCTCAGATCCCCGAGATTCCACATGTTCGTATAGGTCACTTCAACCTTAGAGACCTTGTCGGAGGCTGGAATTGGTGCACCGGCTGTAAGAAGCTTAGGCATCAGACGCAAAGTACCGCCACGTAGGATGATCTCAATTGCCGCCTGTTTGTACAAATCGAGTTTTGGCGCTGATATGTTCGTACAGATCGAGTTCTGGCTCTCATTATATGTTGTAGTTGTGCAATCTCTCTCTCTCTTTCCCCCTTTTTCTCCCTCTCAATCTCTCAATATTGGGTGGGGATTCAATTTTGATCTTCAATGTTGTTCATCGTTTCTTAATCTAATTTCTGGGTTTTTTAAAAAAATTATATTTAAATTAACGTTTTCTTAAAATAATAAACTAAAATTAAAAATTAAAAAAACAATGACAAAATGGCGTGGCTTTATTGTAGATAACAACAACAACTAATAGATTGTTAATGGAGGACTTAATTGAGAATAAATAAAACTTAGAGGACTGAAATGACAAACTCAAACTTAGAGGACTGAAATGAAAAGTGGTGAAACTTAGAGGGCAAGTTTTACATTTTGGCCTCTTTTTTTTTTTTTTTTTCTTTTTTCTTTTTTTTTTCAATTTTTTTCAATTCCCACCCCCACCCCCCTCCCCCCCTAAATTAGCATATCAACATTGATGGCAGAATATGTACAACATCTAAGAGTGATGTTAGGATATTATATATTTAACTACATAATTCTTACAAGCTCATATGTCATATTTTTGTACACAATAATAAAGAAAATTAAAAAATTTATTTATTATGTTGTTGATGTTTAAGTTAAAAAGATTTGATATTTTGAGCAAAATTCATAGAAGGGGACCCATAGACGGTTAGTATCCGTTTGGAATCCGATTATTTTACTGAAATTGAAATTTTTTTTTGCTGAAAGTACTATAGATAAAGGTAAAAATTAACTGAAATAGTACAGTGAGACCCATGAATAATACCAAAAAGTGCATTGGGACTCATAAATAGTTGCAAAAATAAGCTGAATAGTAAAATAAGTTGGTAAAAATAATCCATGTCAAACGCACTAGGGCTGTCCATGGGTCAGGGTTTTGCCCAACCCACAACCGACCTGTTACATTTTGGGTGGGCTATTTTTCAACCCGCAACCGACCCATTACAGTACCGAGTTCGTCGATTCGGGTCGTCGGATGGAGGTCGTCGGTTTCGGGTGAACCCGATATTCACCAGTGTCCAGCGAAACGCAGCGAGATCTCACCAGATCCGACGAGATCTTGCTAGATCCATCCAAGATCCGATGAGATCTCGTTAGATCTGGTGAGATTTCTACCAAATCTTGATGAGAAATCACTAGTCCGGCCAGATCCGGTGTTTATTATGCCAGAAATTGACTTATTTAAGTGAAAAAGGGGTCAAAATTTGGAGAAAATGGCTGGATTTTATGGTCTTCGGGCAGGTCGGGTTTCACAGGTTTTAGAGGAAGAGATCCGAAACCGACCCGCCGACGACAAGTTTTTGGAGTCAGGACCCGAGTCCGACCGCCATAGCAGTCGGATCAGGTGGTTTCGTGTCGGGTCCAGGCGGGTGGGGTGGGTTGGGCAGGTGGCGGGTTGATCTGGATAGCCCTAAAACGCACACTTAATTAGAGCTGACTTACTAAAACTTTGCAATGCATTACATGAATGATGAAACGCTAATTGCAAGATGAAATAAGCTTGGATTTTTGTGGGACCTACGTAGGGCCCACAAACAATAAATAAGTTTCAGCAAAAACGTATTACCAATTACATTCAAAAACTTATTTGCTATTAGCTTTTTCAAAAAAAAAAAGGCTTATTTGATTATATATATATAATATTTTAAATTCTCACCTTTTTTTTTTTTTTTTTAAGTATAACTATACTTTAATACACTTTCAACAAAAACTCATATAAGTTGTTATCAATCAAACACTAATCACATTGGTTTGCAAGTCTTTTATAGTGAAGTAAGTAGTAATTTTATCATTTTCACTCAAGTATATATTATCCATTTTGTAGGAAGCAATGGTGGATGGGAGGTGGCAACTGAAAGTTCGTGCAATTGCTTCCTGCTGGTTTTTTTAATGTTTATGTTTCTGAAATGGTCCCTTTGGATATAGGAAAGTATATGAGTATAACTTTTTGTATGTAATATGGATACATTGAATCATTGATAGAGAGAGCCAAAAGTGATGGGATCCACTTTTGTATACAAATAATATCCATTAATTTCTATGTACATAATATGTTGTTTGCATTCTAAGCTGGAAATTTAAGTAATGTATTCTTTTTTTCATTATTCAACCTTTCTCTTTCTCCTTTCAATATTAGCCTTAAACTCGTATTTCAATTAAAAAGATTAATTTACTTTTTTTTCCTCCAACTCCCTTGTTAAGTGTCTTAAATTTAGTTTAATGTGCCCTAAGGAAAAAAGTAATAAAAATTAAAACAAAACAATTGTATAACTAATATATAAAAAGTTCAAGAGATTTTACAGAATTCTGAGCTTTCAAGAAAATACAAAATACAAACTTTTCAACTTGTAAGCACTAGCTCTTGTTCTTACTAATTCCTAGACAAAATCAATACCTTTTCTCTTTGCATTAATTTGTTCTTTTAGCTTCCTAATATCAAGCTACCCAATAGAAGCTTAGGTAATTAGCTCGACTCTTTAACCTCTATATGTTGGCTCAAGACGTTCTACATCCTTTGGTAATATACTACTATATATTTCCATTAAAAATCTATTATAAAATAATTTACATATAAGGTCAAACTTAGGTATAGCATCTTAGATGCAATACATTAAGTTTTTTAATTAAATTCAAACACATAATTGTATAGAATCTAATTATTATTGAAAAAGAAAACACAATATATAATTCTATATATATCGTTGTTACGTGTTATAAGTTGATATATCTAAGAAAATAAACTTAACAACACTCTCGGGAGTCATTATTAAAAGTTGTGTGGTCTTTTGCTAGTTATATATATGTGGTGAACAAAAATTTAAAAGTACGATACTTGATGCATTGGCACCATCAACTTGAAATAATGGTACCCTAAATTTTATTAGCTATGCCCACCTATTATATATCTAAATACTCCTTAGATGGAGACTACACCAAGTATCGCAGTATTAGGGATCATGGTCACGGACTAATGCAATTAGACACTGCACCAATCATGCAGGCAAATAGATAATGGAAATATGAATTATGAAACCATGCATATAATGAACCCTATTACCGATTTTTGGATGATAGGATGAGGAAATGGAGTTATCAAGAAGCAATGGGGTCACTTAACAGGTTAAGGATCTTTTCACATGGTGGCATATAATTATCATGCCCTAAAATGGCTTTATAGTCTATTATGGCAATATGAATATGAATATATGAGTAATCTAGTCTACCTATGACTTGTAAATCTGCCGACTTTCCTCTCTCTCTTTTTTAAAAAAAATAATAATAATAATTCAATAATAAAAATAGAGAGAATTTGAAATTTGAATGTTTGTATTAGAAGCACTAAGAGAATTCAATTGAATTACAAGACTCTTGGCATAGACCTAGCATCTTATATAGCTATTGACATGTAAAACTTCTCTTGCACCGACCCTACCTTATCATGTAAGTCAGTTTATGATATGAACGTTCTTTTTGGAGTTCTTTATGGATTGTCTGCTATGGGAATCCTGTAAATGGAACATTTGGAATTTTGATTTGTCAAAAATGCCAATCTTAACCGTTTTGCTAGCACAATATTTTGGAGATAATATATCAAAATATTCAGTTAATAAAAATATATGTAATCGATCTTGATTAGTTTATTGAGAATTTGTAATTCACTCCAATATTTTGTTGGAAAAATAAGATATAGCAATTATTGTAGTGTAATAAATTTCTTGAAATTTTTCAAAAACTCTTTCTCCCTCTAAAAGAGAGCACCCCATAGTACCATACCATTGAATTATTATCCATTATCTATAATAAAAATTATAAAATAGAAAACACATTCAGAAGTAAATGATTAATCTGATTGGAAGAACAAAATTCATTTCATTATCCAACATTGGTTCTTGCGTACTTTTTGCTACATGTTTGTTGGGGGAACCCTACCAATCCCATCACAGAAACGGTGCCACCAACCAATCTCCTTGAGTTTTTATTTTTAATTAAAATAATAGTAATCATTGTGATCTTTATTAATTTTTCCATCCTTCTACAATGGGTGTCACACTTTGTAACCATTGTGACCAACAAAAAATCAACACATACTTGCAATGATATGTAGTGTAATAAAAAATAGTAGAGGTCAATATCCTGTTGGATCCCACATAGCTTCAGCCAATACTTTTTTAAGTCGAACACACCCACACACAACCATTCCTGCACACCACCTTATGCTAATTTTTCTTTTCTCAAATATAATATATAGTTGTATATCTTTTTCATTTTTGGACTGCACGTATTTTTTTGGTAAACGGACTGCACGTATTATTTCAAGTATAAAATTGTCTATCAACCTCTCAAAAAAAAAAAAATTGTCTATCATTCATTAATTTTGCCTTGGAGGTACATGTGAAAAGCACGTGCCACATGGCGTTCTACTTCACATATCTAGACAAAAAAAAAGAAATAAACAAAACAGCAAAAGCATCTGATCTAGCTATCGTCTCTCTATCCCTAATGTTTGTCGCAGAGTATGAAAACCTGTGAACTCTCTCGCCCCCATGATATGCATGTTATATGACTGGATCAGAAAATTGTGAAGATGAATGATGCTGATTCAGAGAGGTTATTGTCACCCATGTGGAAATACTGCATCCATCTTTTGGCCTGTACAGAAGATTGGCCACATTGCATTTTTTATTAATTGAAGTGGTAATTTTTTTCTTTAATTGTGTTCATTCTTATGATTATTGTTCTTTATCATCAGGTCAAGATACCAATCGATTTTTTGTCATGAAAGGATTCTAACTCTAATTTTTAGTTCAACAATAAAAAATTTTACCAATTAAGTTAATTGAAACCCACTAGTTGTACACATATTTGAGTTTTCAGACAATACTTTCCTGCATAATTTTGCTAAAAACTCGTGTTTTTGAAGTAGTTTGTTAGGTTCTTTCCTCGTAAAGAAAACTTCGGTTCTTTTCTATTGTTGAGAATGAAAACTTTAAGTCTCTTTTTTTCTCTTACAACAAATAGTGGATGAAAAATTTAAACTTAAATTATCTCTATAAATAAAAACTGGACAATACTACTAAATTATAAAGTTCCAAACCAATCCCATTTGTTGCGAAGGAAAAAGAAATTATAATCTCGTGGAGGCAGTTTGTCCATTATCATCATTTCAATAAGAAACAAAAAAAATTAGAAACTGTTTGCTGTTCCAATCAGTGTATTCTCATTACTCCCAATCCCTACTCCTAATTATGACAAGAAGGCAGCAAATGGATAAAGAATTTGCGAGCTTAAATGCGACGAACCGTAGGTTTTCAACTGGTATAAATATGGTGGTAGTTGCTTATTCATATGAAATAAGGCTAATAGGAAGAAGGGAAAATATATAAAAGATTGAGGGCTGCAATAGTGAAGATTTGTGAGGCACTGCTGCAATTCGGTTGCTCTGACAACATGCATTCTAAATACCTGGGGTCGCTAGTTTCTATAAAGAATATATGCCTGCAAACTGCAAAGTAACGTGTTGGTGAAATTGAGGATAGATCTGACAACAAATAAATTAGATATTAATTTGCATGGGAAAGAGAGTTGAAGATTATTTTTTTCCTGAATAAAAAGGAGGATCTTAACCTTTATGTGCAATGTGATATAAAAGATATCGTATTGCTGTTAGTAACTTTATGATTCAGCAGCATGCATCCAAAGTAACATTGTCTTTTTGATACGTTATGTTCACTTTGCGGCATTCAAATCCAAGTAACATGGTCTTTCACTCTTTCTGATAAGTAATGTTTACGTTGTTATCTAAAAGGTGGGGGGCTATATTTTTTGAATAATCGTGCCCTCTAACTTTGATTTGTTTTTAATTTAGCCTTGATTAGCAAAAAAAATTGCTTTTTAAATTTAATCTATTTCATTTCAAATATTTGACTTTAATTTGTTTCTAATGTAATTCTTGCATCTACTTTACACCATTAAGTACGTCAAAATGACGTTATTTTGAAAAGGGAAAAAAAAAAAGTATTACTAGTAATGGGATTGAACCAAACTAGTCAAAAGAATTAAATTAAAAATAAACAAATATTAGTTGTAGGGGTAATAGACCCAGGAGTACATCTATACTACTATTTAAGGGGCTACACCTGTTTGGACCGGATTTTTTTTTTTGTTTCAAAATACCCCTACACCCTACCTTTAAGTAGAGATAAAACTTGAGGATAACATAGTAAAAATACATCTTTAACTTCTATCTATAACCATGCCTACAAAATAGGCAATGTTTAACTCGCATGTTTTGATTTGCTACTCAAAAAAAAAAAAAAAAAAGTCTAGTTGATTTTCAAACTAAGCATTACGATTCACTTTTCTAACTTTTTTTTTTTTTTCCCTTTTTTCCTTTATCATGACTTAACTCTTTTTTTTTTTTTTTTTGCATTAAAAAAAAAGACTTTAACTTTTTTTTTTTTGAATACCCGGTTTCCCTTGACACAAAAAAAAAAAAAAAAAATGTGAACAAAGAAAAGTGAAAACATTATAAACCCACGTAGGGACATAGAGTAGTACAAGAATCAAATTAAAAAAAAAATTAAAAAAATTTAAAAAAAAAAATCCTGCCCGTATTCAATCTTTCAAACCCACCTTCACTGCCAATACCATTAACCCACCCACGTACAAGTTGGATTCAAATTTGAAATGAGGATTAGCAAATACAGTTATAATTACCATTTCCTTATCCCATCAAAGCACTACATATCAATTTATCTTGAATATGCAATACAAACCAACGCGTCTAAAATCTTTCACTCTGACTACATCAACAAATTCAGGTTTGTTTAGGTCTCTCTCTCAAATTATTTAAATATAAAACTAATTGGTTCATAATGGTTTCAGGATTGCAACAACACAATCAAGCAAGTTATGTGAAGACTCAGTTGAAATGGACTCTATACTACTATTTAAGGGGCTGCACCTGTTTGGACTGGGTTTTTTTTTTTTTTTTCAAAATACCCCTACACCCTACTTTTAAGTAGAGATAAAACTTAAAGATAACATAGTAAAGATACATCTTTAACTTCTATCTATAATCATGCCTACAAAATAGGCAATGTTTAACTCCCATGTTTTGATTTGCTGCTCAAAAAAAAAAAAAGGTCCAGTTGATTTTCAAACTAAGCATTACGATTCACTTTTCTAACTTTTTTTTTTTTTCCCCTTTTTCCTTTATCATGACTTAACTCTTTTTTTCTTTTTTTTTTGCATTAAAAAAAAAAAGACTTCAACTTTTTTTTTTGAATACCCGGTTTCCCTTGACAAAAAAAAAAATGTGAACAAAGAAAAGTGAAAACATTATAAACCCACGTAGGCACATAGAGTAGTACAAGAATCAAATTAAAAAAAAAAAAAAAACTGCCCGTATTCAATCTTTCAAACCCACCTTCACTGCCAATACCATTAACCCACCCACGTACAAGTTGGATTCAAATTTGAAATGACGATTAGCAAATACAGTACTTATAATTACCATTTCCTTATCCCATCAAAGCACTACATATCAATTTATCTTGAATATGCAATACAAACCAATGCATCTAAAATCTTTCACTCTGACTACTTCAACAAATTCAGGTTTGTTTAGGTCTCTCTCTCAAATTATTTAAATATAAAACTAATTGGTTCATAATGGTTTCAGGATTGCAACAACACAGTCAAGCAAGTTATGTGAAGACTCAGTTGAAATGGACTCTTCGACGAAGAAGCCCTTGGGAGTGAGTTACTGGAGAATATTTCCTACCGCGATAATGCCACCAAAGGTAGAGATTGAGGGATTCTTCACAATAATAGAATGCAAGGAATTTGAAAATGGATAGTTGAATTCGAGGACAACTAACCTCCAAGAACAGGGATAGAGGGAACAGAAACAGAGAAAGATATTAGAGAATGAAATAGAGTGTTCAATTCACAAAATGGTTGCCTTTTACAATTTGTTATCCCTGTTTTTATACCCGTAGCTTCCACTCTAAGCTTAGCTGTATAACTACCTTCTAACCACCTTGACAGCTCATCAATCTAACTAACTCTAACTACCTTGACAACTCATCCATCTAACTAACTCTTCCCTCAGCTAACCACTTCTATATCTGCTGTATTACACAGAGGCTGCACTGGAGGGCCACCTCTCATCAGCTCAGCACGCACGCTGCATCAGCAGCTAGCACACCTTCATGCAGCACCACATGCATTGGTCCTTAGCACCATGCACACTAGCCATTAGTCACATATGCACACACATACAATTGGGTTCCTAACAATGCCCCCTCCTTTAAAACACCTTGCCCACAAGGTGTGGAAACTTCTGTTGCAAATCAAACAAGTGTTCCCAGGTTGCATCATCCTTGCTTTCATCCTGCCATTGCACAAGAACCTGGGTGATGAGTCTGCTCCTCAACTGATGAGTTCTGGTATCCAACACAGCCACAGGCTCAGGGGCAAGTATGTGCTCTGCAGACACATTTGGTAAAGCAGGTCTAGGAATCACATGGGCACCCAATTTTGCCTTGAGATTTGAGACATGAAACACAGGATGAATTTGGGACCCCTCAGGTAAATCCAACTTGTAAGCAACCTGACCAACCTTCTGCAAAATCTAGAAGGGACCATAAAAACGAGGAGCAAGCTTTCCAAATTGTCTGGACTGCACTGAGGCTTGCTTGTAGGGTTGAAGCCTTAGATAAACCCAATCTCCCACCTCAAAGGACCTATCCACCCTCCTTTTGTCAGCAAACCACTTCATCCTTTCTTGAGCTAAATTCAAATTGTGTTTCAACAAGGAAAAGAGTTGCTGCCTATCCTGCAAATAAGAATCCACAGCTGCAACTCTAGTCACACCTGGCACATATTCCACAATCTTAGGAGGAGGATAACCATAAAGGGCCTCAAAAGGAGTAAGTTTAATGGAAGTGTGGAAGTTAGTATTGAACCAAAACTCAGCCATGGGCAGCCAATCTACCCAAGAGTGAGGTCTGTCAGCAGCATAAGCTCTCAAGTAGTGTTCCAGACTTTTGTTCACCACTTCAGTCTGCCCATCTGATTGAGGATGATATGAAGAAGACATGGCCAAGTGAGTTCCCTGTAGTTTCATCAATTCTGACCAGAATTTGGAAGTGAACACCGGGTCTCTATCACTCACAATTGTAGATGGCATACCATGTAACTTGAAAACATACTGCATGAACACTTGGGCAACCTTAGCAGCAGTGTAAGGATGAGCCAAAGGGATGAAATGCACATACTTGGTGAACCTGTCCACCACTACAAAAACCAGTGATTTCTGTTGAGACTTAGGCAACCCCTCCACAAAATCCATGCTAATGTCTAACCAAGGTCTATTAGGAATCGCCAATGGCTGCAACAAACCAGCAGGTAAGCAAGTCTCACTCTTCAACCTTTGGCATGTATCACACTCCCTCACAAACTATTTCAAGTCCTTCACCATACCAGTCCAGTAAAAGTCTTTCTTAAGCCTCTGAAAAGACTTTAAATAACCAGAATGACCCCCTAGAGGGCTAGCATGAACCTGTTGCAACACTTGAGCCTTCAATTCCTGAGCTGAACTTCCCAAAAATAGCCTTCCTTTGTAGAATAACAAGTCATTACAGACAGTAAACCCAGTTGGACCATCACTACCTGACTGAATAGCAAGGATAATCTTCTGGATTGTAGCATCAGAGGTGTAAGTCAGCTTGAGTTCATCCAACCATGTGGGAGTAGGAAAATAAATCATGCAGAGAGTCCCCACCCTAACATCCCTAGCCTCTTCAACCCCCACAACTTCTTTTCTGGAAAGTGCATCAGCTACCAAATTATCTTTCCCATGCTTATATTCAACCACAAATGCATAGCCAAGGAGCTTAGTTATCCATTTTTGTTGAGCAGGGGTTCCAATCTTCTGTTCCAGCAAGTATTTAAGGCTTTGATGGTCAGTTTTAATCACAAAGGGTCTACCAAGTAGATAGGGTCTCCATTTCTTTACTGCCACTACCAGAGCCAGCAACTCCTTCTCATAGGTTGAAAGGGCAAGGCTTCTGCCCTTCAAAGCTTGGCTATGGTAAGCAATTGGTCTCTGGTTCTGCATGAGGACAGCACCAACACCTACTCCAGATGCATCACACTCTACCACAAAGGACTTAGTGAAATCCGGTAGAGCCAAAACAGGAGGTTGTGACATTGCATCCTTAAGGAGTTGGAAAGCTTGAGAAGCTTCAGGGTTCCAGTTAAATGAATCCTTTCTCAATAAAGCTGTTAGAGGGGCAGCAATTTGTCCATACCCCTTGACAAACTTCCTGTAATAGCCAGTCAACCCCAAGAATCCCCTTAAAGCTTTCACATCCTTAGGAATTGGCCATTGCTGCATAGCAGCAGTCTTCCTTGGGTCTGTCCTGACCCCTTCACCAGAAATAAGATGGCCTAGATACTTCACTTCCTTACAAGCAAACACACACTTTGATTGTTTGGCATACAATTGGTGTTTCACCAAGACTTCCAAGACTACATGAAGGTGGTACACATGGTCACTCACAGTCTTACTATATACAAGGATGTCATCAAAAAAAACCAACACAAATCTCCTTAAGTAAGGCTTAAAAATGGTATTCATGAGGGATTGGAAGGTGGAAGGTGCATTGGTTAAGCCAAATGGCATGACCAAAAACTCATAGTGGCCTTCATGAGTCCTAAAGGCAGTTTTAGGAATATCATTCTCCTTCATTCTAATCTGATGGTACCCGGACCTTAAATCTAGTTTAGAAAAGACAGCTGCACCAAACAATTCATCCAATAGCTCATCTATGACAGGTATAGGGTATTTATCTTTAATAGTTTCTTGGTTTAAGGCTCTATAATCAATGCACATTCTCCATGAACCATCAGCCTTCCTCACTAAGAGGACTGGTGAAGCAAAAGGGCTGCTACTGTTTCTAATTAAACCAGCAGATAGTAATTCCCTAACAATCTTCTCAATTTCATTTTTCTGGTAGTAAGGGTACCTGTAAGGCCTCTGACATATAGCTTGAGCTCCTTCCTTCAAGGTAATTTGATGTTCATGGTCCCTTAAGGGTGGCAGCCCCTCTGGTGTAGCAAAGACTGACTTGAACTCATCTAACAAAGCAGCCACTCCTTCAGGCAGCTGGTCCATACCCTCTGCAGCTAATAACTGAGGCTGGAATGTAATATGAAGAACCAAACCTTTCTCAACAGATTGCTTCAAGAAAGTCTTCCCATCTTGCAATTGAGACCTTGTGCTCCTCAACCCTTGTAGCAGTACCTGTCTATGGTTATAACCAAAGCTCATTGTAAGCATCTTGAAATCCCATTGAATTACTCCTAAAGTACCCAACCACTGAGTCCCTAGAACCAAATCACACCCTCCCATTGGCAACACATGCAAATGCACCATAAACTCATTCCCTTGTACCCGGATTGGAACCTCCTCACAAACACCTTGAGTTTTGATTAGATCACCATTGGCAACCTTCACCTCCAAGACTTGAGAAGCATCAACATGCAGGTGCAGATGTGACACCAATGCAGCATCAATGAAGTTGTGAGTACTCCCTGAATCAATAAGAATGACAAAGGACTTATGCTTGATCCTGCCCATGACTCTCATAGTGCCTGAAGTAGGGGTACCACTCAATGCATAAAGAGTAATCTCAGCATCTTCCTGTCCAACCTGATCTGCATAGCATTTTTCTTCCAAATCAGTAATGTGAACTCCAAAGTTGGTGTCTTCCTGAGCTAACTCTACAGAATCCAATAAGAAAAGCATAGCACTCTTGCACTTATGGCCAGGAGCCCACTTCTCATCACAATTGTAACACAACCCCTTTTTCTTCCTTTCTTCCATTTGAGCAGGAGAAATTTTCTTGATGGGCAGCCTTGGTTTATACTCCAATAGAGATGGAGTTTTTGGAGGAACTCCCAAAATGGAAGGCTTGTTCTGATCCCCTTGAACTTTAGCAAACTTCTTGCAACTCCAATTGTACTCTTCTTGAATTTTTGCCAAACCAAAAGCCTCATTCAATGATTTAGGACTCAACATTCTCACTGGCAGCCTTATTTCATCTCTTAAACCACTTAGAAAGCAACTTAACTTGTGAGCAGCAGATAAACCCTGAATCCTATTAGACAACACTTCGAATTGAGCTTTATACAAGGACACTGAAACAGTCTGTCTCAGCCTTGTAAGTGTTTCCATGGGATCATCATAAGCCGTGGCCCCAAACCTGATGTGCAATGCTTGAATCAATGATTCCCAATCCACAAAAAGACCTGCACCTTCACTATCTTGAAACCAGATTAAGGCTTCACCCTCCATATGGAATGAAGCTAACATTAGCTTCTCTGCAACAGGTGTATTATAATACTTGAAGTATTGGTTGGTTTTGTAAATCCAACTAGCAGGATCTTCTCCAGAAAACCTTGGGAATTCCAATCTCACAGGACGAGACAGAGCCATTGTTGATGAATTAGCATTTCTGGCTTCCACATTTGTTGGAGATTGAGGCAATCCACCTTGGACAGAATCATTACGCCACTGCACCAGAATTGCTAGTTGCTGAGTCATTTCGTTCATGGTACGTGTGTGTATTTCCTGGATGGTACGCATTTCTTGAATCTCTTTACCATGATGATCAGACGTAGTTCTAAGCCCAGCAATGGCTTCCTGAGTAGCAATAGTGCTTGATCGTGTTTCTGCCATGGCCAAGGAAAGCCAAGCTCTGATACCAAATGCAAGGAATTTGAAAATGGATAGTTGAATTCGAGGACAACTAACCTCCAAGAACAGGGATAGAGGGAACAGAAACAGAGAAAGATATTAGAGAATGAAATAGAGTGTTCAATTCACAAAATGGTTGCCTTTTACAATTTGTTATCCCTGTTTTTATACCCGTAGCTTCCACTCTAAGCTTAGCTGTATAACTACCTTCTAACCACCTTGACAGCTCATCAATCTAACTAACTCTAACTACCTTGACAGCTCATCCATCTAACTAACTCTTCCCTCAGCTAACCACTTCTATATCTGCTGTATTACACAGAGGCTGCACTGGAGGGCCACCTCTCATCAGCTCAGCACGCACGCTGCATCAGCAGCTAGCACACCTTCATGCAGCACCACATGCATTGGTCCTTAGCACCATGCACACTAGCCATTAGTCACATATGCACACACATACAATTGGGTTCCTAACAAATAGAACGGTGTTGTTGGGGGGTCAAAATAGTTCTTGGCTTTTTACTTTTGCTCTGGAATGAGTTTTTTTTTTTTTTTTTTTCTTCAGTATTTGGTTTATATTTGGTATCCTTACTTTGTTATCATTATCCTTTCCATATTATTATCTTATCTTATTGTATTTTTTCTTTTATTTTTTAATATTTTCTTTACTTTTATTTAGTCAGTTTGATGAGTGTTTAATATTTTCTCTAATTAATGAGTCTTTTTTAGAGAGTGGGAATGATAAATATTTTTTTTCTTTTTTGGTGGTTATCGGACTAATTATTTTAGTGCATGTGTTCTAAGTGGTGCTCTCTCTTCCTCCTATAATTCTTTTTTGTTGTTTTTCTTACATTTAAGCCTTACTCTACTTTTTTTGTATTTTTTTTAGGATAACATATCAACAATTTTGTTAAATTGCATAGCAAGCACATTATGTGAA
Source organism: Quercus tomentella (assembly GCA_028535165.1). Lineage (NCBI taxonomy): Eukaryota > Viridiplantae > Streptophyta > Magnoliopsida > Fagales > Fagaceae > Quercus > Quercus tomentella. Next base: position 86,561,092 of record JAPQVY010000155.1, on the reverse strand, counting down.
TTTATATTTGAGAAATAGTGAAACACCCTCGCTTAGATTATGGTCCCAATTCATGATATATATTCATTAATACATTATTATTTTTTTTATTGGACGAATCTAGAATTATAAAATTCATAATAGTATTTTATTCAATTTTTTACTTGATGAAAAATTATTTCTCCACACATAATACTCATCACACCCCTAGGTTTTTTTTGGTGATTGGAAAATGTAATAATCTCAAATTATAATAAATATTCTAAATTAACCCTTACCCAAAAAATAGAAGAGCCTCTGAGCACGCGCGTGAGCGCATGCTCAAAGGCTAGTATTTATGAATATGTTGGGCCGGGGGCGTAATTCAAGGACATTAAGTAGTCCGAGGACGGGTAAACACCTTCCTAAGAATCCGTGTTGGTAAGTAAAGAGGTAAGATCTGATCATAACCATCCGAGAAGGTTGTCCGAGGAGGAATACGTCCTCAGCTGAGTAAAGTCAAGGTCAAAAGATGCGGTCTGACATAAGGAGCAACATTCCGAACGATTCCATTGATGAGGATAAGTATCCCAAAGGAACAGGACAGAGGAAGGCTATGAAATATCTCAAGAGAAACCTGCTACCATCGTATTAAATGCTCTGTAGCTAACTTTCTGGCTGCATTAATATGAAGAAGACCCCATGAACAGTGCTGCCTTGGCTGTACCAACTCACAGAGGGCCTTAGAGGGTGTCCGATGAGACAAGCACTCAAATAGTGGCTTGGATATGATCAACAAGTGGAGGGCCAAGATTGTCTAAAGATAACTATATAATATAAAAGATCCTCCATGGAGAGAGGAGGAAGAAGAAAAGAGAAAAACACTGTAGTAATCAAGAACTGAACTTGTAACCAAACTTAAGAATCAATATATAAGAACTGATCTCCTTAGACTGCGCCGAGGACGAGTTCCTTTAGTTTAAACTTGTCTATCTTCATTTCTTGTCACCAAAACCTACTTTACTTGTTGTCTGATTCATTAAAGCCCAATTTTCCAACCCACTCTCTACAAATTCATTGTATTGGGCTTTTTGGGCCTAAGTCCATCCACCTTTTGGGTTAGGAATTCAAATATGGTCCTTACACTAGTAGTGGGATTGAACAAAACAAGTCAAAAGAATTAAATTAAAAATAAATAAAGAATGTAATTTATATGTTCACTTTGTTTTGAATCCTATAAGAGAAAACTTAAGGAATGTCTTTAAGCCTTTAAGGAAATTGGTTTATGAACTATTTTAAAACATTTTATAAAAATTAAAAAAAAAAAAATTAACTTCTTTTACGGCTATGGTATTAAAATTTATCTAAAATAATCTATTAATAATTGTCTTAAAAGTACTCGTAAACATATGACCCACGGTATAATAAGTATGTTTAGAGAACTTTGATCAATTATGACAATAAATTTAGTAATTGCGTTGCTTGCTTGTTTGTCACCCAAATAGATGATGTAGTAAGTTAGTGTATCAACTGACAAGTGGACAACCACATAGAGACATAGTGACATCGCCTCTAAATCAACAGCTGTGATGCAATTTTATTGTTACTACTGAGACCCAATGTTATGAAATTCACTACCACGGAAATATATACCTTGTATTGAATATATGTTTCTTCTCTCTCATTGCAGGCTGTGAGAGGGAATAAGAAACTCATACCTTTTCCACTACCATGTATAATCTTTATCAATCTAATAATGAATTACCCGCCGCATCACACAATTTTGTGCATATGCGTTGATACTTGATGGTGTAGTGCCCGGTCAAAATTTGATTGTCCCACGCGGCTTTAGTCTTGCTTCTCATATATAAGTTTTAAAATCCTCCCATAAGTTTCACGAGCCAAAATTGCTTGAGATGATTTGGACTTCAATATTTGTACGCGGTCCTTCCGTAAGTTTCACGGGTTCTAGACTTCTAGTTATAATTGGCTTTGAATAATGCCTCTCTCTTTAATTTTTGGATTCTGGTAAGAGAAATATCCTCCTCTCATTCAATCCAATTTGAATCTTGAATAAAAACCTGTTGCCCTTTTAGAACAATGACATATTTATGTTCGGTGTGACTTGGAATAATAATAAATTGTTTAGGTTTGTTTAGAGTTTGACTCTAAGAATTTAGATGCTATAAGTATGAATAACTTGTATAGACTATAGAGTTTTCAACTTTTACAAGACAATGAGAAAAATAGCCAAATGTTCCACTAAGCGATAAGATGAGACTTTGAATGTTATTTTCTTTTCTTTTTTAGCTCTAATAAAATCCTTAATAATTAGAATGATCTACCTTAGTGTTTAATTATTTTTAATTTCTCCTCTCCTTTGTTAATTAATTTCTCAAGTCAAAATATCTCACTCTAAGCAAAGTATTGTAAGTTGTAATTTAACTGACATATCTTCATTCTAAAAAAATATATATATATATATATATTCACATTTCTTGATATTTTTAATGAAAATTTTCTAAACTCAAATCTTCCTATTGTATGAAATTATCGGTCCAATGATTTTGCTTAATTAATACAATTTGACCAACACGAAGCCCACCCACCATGAGTTATTTTCAAGTTGTCATGCGAGGTAAACCAATCCCTCGAAACAATTTGAACTTGGTTTTCTTGGTTACTTATTGCCCTTGATGGAACAGCAATTATTATTATTTTGTTTTTTATATAGTATGCACACAAGAAAATGAACTGTACAACTAGCTAGCTAGACATGCCTGGGGGTGTTTGTGGGGCCAGCCTAACAAACAGATAGGGAGATGAACAAGTTGAACTATGGCCAAAGTGGGACCTGGAGGCTGGAACCAATCAACTATACCTTTGCAGAAAGGGAGGGGACCCCATATCAACATCACAGGAAACAGTTCTGAACCCAAACCTCCCCCAGAAACAACCGGTTCAGCTAGCTAGCATATACGTTTCTTTCTTATATTATTTTTCTTAATTTATTTCTCTTTAATTAATCTCTCTCTGTTTGTTGGTCCAACAGCAAATTTTCCTTTCTTTTTTTCCCCAAGTTTTTTAATTTAATTTTTATATTCTTGAAGAACATAGTTTCTACTAGTATTGACCACATGAGGGCATGACTTATAAATTAGTAAAAAATACTTGTGAATTAATAACTCATTAGAGCACTCACAGCAGTGGTGCTATATAGGTATAATGCTATTTTTTTAGCTCTCAACCACAAAAATTCATCATGTAGCAGTGGAGCTAAATCTAAAAGATTTAGCTCCTCAGCTACAGTACACATCTAAAAATAGATGTGCACTGTAGCTCACAGGTAAAAAAAAAAAAGAATTTTTTATTAGACTCTCTCTCTCTTCTCACATTAAATAATCATTTCCCATTTTCTCTCTCCGGATTCACCTCTTTCTTCTTTCTTCCTCCACTTTCCTCATCTTCTCTCTTCTTCCTCCACCGCCAGCCCAGCTTCGACCCATCACCGGCGCCGACCCATCTCGTCGATCTCCCCACCCATTCCGCCAACAAACCCATCTCGCCGATCAGACCCAGCCCAGCTTCGACCCATCACCGGCGCCGACCCATCTCGTCGATCTCCCCACCCATTCCGCCAACAAACCCATCTCGCCGATCAGACCCAGCCCAGCTTTGGTTTTTTTTTTTTTTTTTTTTTTTTTTTTTTTTTTTTTTTTTTTTTTTTTTTTTTTGCATTGGGTGAATTTGATTGCCGTGGTGTGGGTGTTGCCTGGTGGGTCGTGTGGGTGTGGCCTTGGTTGATTTTTTTTTTTCTTTGTTATGGGCTGTGGTGGTGGTGGTTGTGGGTGTGGCTGATGGTAGAGTGGGTTTGTTTTGTGGTGCTGTGTTGGCGGTGGTTGTGCCACGTTTTGTGGTGCTGTGAGTTTTTTTTTTTTTTTCCTTCCTGTAGACTGGTTGTGGTGGTGGTGGTGGTGGTGGCTGTGGCTGTGGCTGTGGCTGATGATAGAGTGGTTGTGATTGGTGCTGTGATTGTTTTTTTTTGGAGTAAGATATATTATTTTATTATAGTGGTTATATTATTTTATTGTGATGTGTATATTATTTTATTGTGTTGAAAGCTAAAATAGATCCACTGCTGCAGTATGTGTGTAGGTAAAATAGATAAAGTGACTTTTTGTGTAGCTAAATAGCTAAAATTTTGCCTCCACTGCTGTGAATGCTCTTACACTTGCAAGTCTAGAAGATATGGGTTTAAATAATGGTAAGTATCACTATTACTTAACTAATTTTACAACATGCACAAATCTACACCCACAAGTCTCCTTTTTTAGGAAAAATTTTGATCACTCTAAACTTTGAAGCATGGGGACTCCAACCAGTGATATGAAATTTTTAGGAAAAAAGTTTGGCTTCAAACTTTAAAGCTTCGGGCTCTAACCGCTTATATGAATATGATATGTGTCTCATCATTCTTAATATACATGACTTATTTGATTGGTTAGATTAACTAAGTCATGTGTATTGTACATAATCAAAATAACTATTATCTTTTTATTAGCGGTTAAAATCAAATTTTTTCTTCTTTTTATTTGGAAAAAATATGGTATATACTGGTACTATAGTACTATTTAGACTGTGAATAAATTAAAAAGCATAATTATCCTGATGGTAATCCAATCATGAAGCATAATTATCAATTAGTGCTACAAGAAATGAAATAAAATAAAAAGACTAGTTAGTAAAACAATGGGTGGCAAATTTGTCGGGTCGTAGCCGCCAAAAACGAGGTCGGCTTGTATTGTGAAAAGTTAAAACAAGCAATTTGAGTGACATCATGTTCCTCCCCACTTGCCGCTTCTTCTTCAACAGTCTGCAGCTGAGCTGGCTGCAAAGTCTCCAACTAATAGCCCATTTTTTGCAGTTCCAAGCAATTTCTTAGCTGAGCGAGCTCTCTGACCAAGCAAAGAAGCAAAAAAAATATCTCATCTACTTTTTTTTTTTTTTTTTTAATCACATGCGACAAAGATGATTGAGTAAGTCTTTGCATGATTGAATTTTTTTGATGTAATTAAAGAAGTGATTGGACTATTTTACTTCTAATCCATAAAACACTCCGAAAACTCTATGAATTGATAATGAAGTGGATGGATCTAGAAGACCTTTTGGGATTTAAGTTGTATGCTTGGCCGATTGTTAACATGACCAAAATAATAATAATAATAATAATAATAATAATAATAATATCCCTAATTAAATTGAAAAAAATTAGTGGAAATTAATTACAGAAAAATACTAGTATTAATTTACTCGTGTATAAATATTGGTAGAGTAAGTAATAGTATCATAACGATATTATGGAGAGGTAGAAACTAGAATGGGAAATGATTTTCACATTAGTTTTGTATTCTCCCGCACTATCGTAGTGTATAAGTTATACCAAGATTTTTTTTTTTTTTTTTTTTGAGAAATAATTGTAACATGCTGCTAATCCTGCAGCTCGAACCCTTTTCTCCCTAGACCCCCAAGCACTTTGTACATGGGGAGATGTCAATTCAGTTACAAGACCTTTGACAAGTTATACCAAGATACAATTTAAAGAAATTTATAATATTTTATATAATGGGGTAAAAAAAAATCAAATTAGTGTTGAATTAATGCTGCGCAACTAAAAATATTATATACAAGTCATTGTATTGTGCCACATTCATCTGAGACAAAAACAACAGTGTGAAGAGGTCTATTGGTTGGTCCCATTTGTGGCCATCCACTTAAGTAGTAATTATTGTTATTAATGTATCATAGCAGACTTAGCTTTATACGGCCACTGTCTTAATAGTAATTATTAATTATGTTAATTAATATTGTTCAATAAATTTTTTTTTAGAATAAATAAAATAGTGGCACTATGATGCAATATATATATATATTTTTTTTAATTCAATACAATCTCTATTTTATAGATAATTCGATAATTGTTTCAATATTTTTAAACACTGCGATAAAAAATCAACTCCTAGTCAGAATCCCATTAGTACTGCAGTTAACATTTCTTTTTGGCAATTTTCCCATTGATGAATTTTTTTTCTTTTTTCTTTTTTCTTTTTTATGGGGATCTACTTGATGACTTGAATCACAAGGCCCATTATTTATGCGGCTGTGCTAATCATATTCATGTTGTTATCACAAGTGCGACGGTCTGACTTTGCATGTGTTATTTCTATATTCTATAACGTAAAAACTATATTAGATAAGCGTATCTAAAAGAATAATATGTCATACTCATACTGTAATTCATATTTCAGGTTTTTTTTTTTTTCTGAAATGACTCAATGGGGGCCATGAGAGGTACTAAAATCCTCAACCTTTCGAAGCAAACTCAACACTTACATCATCAATTGTGTGAACACGGAAAGAATGAATGTGGACCACTGCTGACGAGGACGCGTGACTTGGTTTCCGGTCGGTAGTCCCATACTGACCTTTATATAAACTAATTTAAAGAAAAACCATATAAACTATTCAACAACAAATAGACCAATTCCAAACTAAGTTAATTGGGTCGAGTGCCTGTTTGACTCCAATCTGGACTGAGCCAATATGTGGATACCCCTAACTAGAACCGATCTATACAAAAACATTATTTACTACTAATAGAAAAACCAAAACAAACACACAAAATGGAACATTGATTGAAATGATTTTTTTTTGATAATCAACATTGATTGAAATGATTTTTTTTTTTTGAGAAATGATTGAAATGATTGAGTGGCCTGCACAGTTTATTTTTATCTCTTAATTAGGATATTCTTTTGATTCTCCACTGTAGTTGCCCATATACTTTTTTCTATGATGAAAGTTGTTGCCCATAGAATCACAATTCCAAATTTGTTTCCCTCAGGGATTGGTGCACCCACAGAATTATTAATGAAAGAAAGCTATACCTACCTAATAGCAAATGGGCAATCGAGGACAAAATCGTAATCACAAGGGCCTGTAACAGGCGATTCTAGGCTTTAATCATCACTGCCCACACAAACCTTCACACGTGGCATAACCTTTCACTCTCTCACAATCCCATACTTATCACTAACCCCCCGTTCGATTCTGACACGTTGCATTACAGATACGAGGCCCTTAACAGTAACCGTTCGATGAGATCAGACCCTTCTTAGAAAACCAATCCTAAAGGGTGTAAATGTAATTTCCGCATACAAAAATCTCTATATATGGGTAAGCAAATGCTATGGGTGAGAAAAAAAAAAAGAAGTCTAAACACTACGGCTGATAGAATCTTTGAAACTCTTATTAGACTTGTACTCTTCTTAATTAGCCAAAGATTTTCAGAGTTTGGGTCTCATTAGGGAATGCAGAGAGATGGTTGGAGCTTCGCTGACAAGGCTTGAGCTCAGTTTGCGAGCCAAGAGCTGTATGGGCGGCCGGAATTGCCACCGGAAACACGTCGAAAACGGGTGAACGTCTAATCCTTCTAAATTCATCAATTGATATTCTTTCTTTCTTAGTAAAAATACTAAAGTTGTTGTTTTTTTCCTTTTCGAAAGCTTAATTTTGTAGCAGAGGGTGAAAATTCAAGAGAAATTAAATGGGTGACAACAAGTGTAAAGATGGTAATTCAACGTTGCTACATGGGAAATACGAGCTGGGTCGGCTTCTGGGTCATGGTACTTTCGCCAAGGTGTACCATGCCAGAAACTTACAGTCCGGGAAGAGCGTGGCGATGAAGGTTGTGAGCAAAGAGAAAGTGATCCAAGTGGGTATGATGGAGCAGATCAAGAGAGAAATCTCGGTGATGAAGATGGTGCAGCATCCAAACATAGTCGAGCTCCACGAAGTTATGGCGAGCAAATCAAAGATCTACTTCGCTATGGAGCTCGTCCGTGGAGGCGAGCTGTTCTCGAAAATCGCTAAGGGTCGGCTTAAAGAAGATGTGGCGAGAGTCTATTTCCAACAACTCATCTCCGCCATCGATTTCTGTCACAGCCACGGTGTCTACCACCGAGATCTCAAGCCTGAGAACTTGCTCTTAGACGAAGAAGGCAATTTGAAAGTCACTGATTTCGGTCTCAGCGCTTTCACTGAGCATTTGAAGCAAGATGGGTTGCTACACACAACGTGTGGCACACCGGCTTATGTGGCGCCGGAGGTGATTGGTAAGAAAGGCTATGATGGTGCCAAAGCTGATCTTTGGTCCTGTGGAGTTATCCTGTATGTTCTTCTAGCTGGGTTTTTGCCATTTCAGGAAGATAATATTGTGGCCATGTATAGGAAGATTTACAGAGGTGACTTCAAGTGTCCACCATGGTTTTCTTCAGAAGCTCGGAGGCTGATTACAAAGCTTCTCGATCCGAATCCGATGACAAGAATCACAATCGCGAAAATCATGGATTCTTCTTGGTTCAAAAAGTCAGCACCCAAGTCAATCCTAACTAAAGAGGAGCAAGAGTATCAGGAGTACGAGAAATCGCCATTCAAACAGTCCGAGACTTTGAACGCGTTCCACATAATATCGTTGTCCGAAGGGTTAAATTTGTCGCCGCTGTTCGAGGAGAAGAAGAGAGAGGAGAAGGAGGAGCTGAGGTTCGCGACGACGAGGCCGGCGAGCAGTGTGATATCGACGCTGGAGGAGGTGGCGGCGAAGAGTGGGAATTTCAGTGTGAAGAAGAGCGAGTCGAGGGTGAGACTTCAAGGGAACGAGTGTGGACGTAAAGGGAAGCTGGCTATTGCGGCGGAGATTTTCGCCGTGACGCCATCGTTTCTGGTGGTGGAGGTGAAGAAAATCAATGGCGATGCCTTGGAATACAACCAGTTCTGCAGTAAGGAACTACGGCCGGCTCTTAAAGACTTCGTTTGGACCTCGCCGGCCGATAATTCCACACTACTTGCTTAATCCAATGTATGTGTGTGTGTGTGTGTGGTTATTGTTGTTTAGACAATTGTTATTGTTGTCGTCTAGAGTTATTAGTTTGCTAGTTCTTTTTATTGACATCTGTCAGTAGCCTTGATTTTGTTACAGAATTTTGGGGGGAAGATCCGTATAGTTTGGATAGCTACGCTCATGTACGTAAAAATATAATGAAAATACTAACGGATACCTTCATAATAATAATACCTTTATAATAATGATTAACCGTCTATTTAAACCTAGTTTTTATGAAAAAAATAAATAAAATTTTGACAGTTTTTTTTTTTTTTTTTTCATTTCTCGTAAAAATAGTTTCAAAACTTTCTTAAAATAAATTATTAACGGTTACCCTAAGAACTCATTTGGAATGAGGAAATATAATGAAAAGAATAATTTTAGAATATTTTTTCCTTCATTTGTTTGGGAGTTTTAATGGAGGGAATGAAAAATTCATTCTCTTTTGGGAGTTTAAGTGGGAGGGAATGGAATGAGTAGAAGGGAACATTCATTCCTCTTTATTCCCTTAAAACTTCAAATTTTCATTCCCAAAATTGGAAGAAATGAGAGAGAATAGAATTATATTTAATAATTTTTTTTCTAAAATTTTCAAAATACCTCTATATATTCAACCATTTATTTTAAAATATTTTAAAATAAGGATTTAATAATAATATTATTATAAAATAATTTAATTTCATTCCCTTTATGTTACTTTCAAATAAGATTACTTACATTCTTTTCCATTCCTTAATTTTAAAACATCCAAGTAAGGTTACTTGATTCCATTCCATTCTTTTCCATTTTTTTCTTTTATTTAAATATATCTCATTCTTTTTCATGCCTTTATGATCATTTTATTCCATTCCATTCCCTTATGAACTCCCAAATGAAGCCTAAGGACGCTTGTTAGCTTGTCTCAAAATATAAATACTCTTGTACATGTTTACAGTCAATTAATGCAATTTACATTTTCATTAAATTTTCATAACATTTGTGGGGCCCAGTAATTTGTGGCCCTGGCCTATTTATTCGTGGGGGCCCAAGGTCCGAGTCGAGGAGGGTTATAGCCCAGGCTCGGTAATACAAGTACGAAATAGTCTTGGAACACAGCCGAGGACGATTCAGTCCTCGGCATGTCCAAGGTCTCACCAAAAGGAAGGGTAAAAATGGTATAGGAGCAGCTTGGAAAAAATCTAAAATATCTAAGTCAAAAGATAAGGGTACGCTGGAAAGTATAACGACCAGGAAAAGCTGCCCTTACTGCCATTCAATACTCTGCACCTGACAGAGTCATACTCCTCAGCTTTTACAACCACCTTCAACGACTTTGAGTATGGGCTGATGGGACAAGTATCAGTCCTGAAAGGTCGACCCTACACGTGGACGAAGGATGAGGAACAAAGGCTAGTATAAAAGGAAAAGTAAGCAATCCATAACAGGGGCTGGGAAAAATGGCCAAAACCAGAGCCTCCCAGCCCACCTCTAGGAGAAAGACTCCCAGAACGTGCACAATTTATTTATGTACGAACACCCCGAAATACCACCGACTTGTGATCAAGGCCTAGCCTTTCAAACCCACGCTCTATAAGTGATATTGTTTGGGCCTTTTTACGTGCGAACCCAGTATCGCTTTAGGTCGTTCCAAATCGTGTCCTTACAACATTCATCACCAGAGTCTTTAGTTGAGTGTAGCCAAATTTGTCATTTCAAAAATATGGTCATGTATATCTTGCGAAAAGTTTCTCATCAGATAGGTTAACAGGTTTGGCATTGCTAATGAAGGCTGGACAGAGCTATAGTTTTTATGTTTAATAAGACATATATGGTTAGAATTAATAAAGTCAGTCCCATAATTTTGTAGTTTGCCATGTTGGTTTGGACCGTTTGGTGTAAAATGTTTTCCCTAGTTTATTTTATTTGCTAAATAAATTAGAAAAAAGTAAATTCTTACCTTGAAAAAAAAAAAAAAAAAAAGAGCTTTTGAAAAATTGTACATAAGTAATTAAATATGTCCAAAAAAAAAAAAAAAAAATCTCATGCAAATCCATACTTACACAAATAAGACTATATTTCATACAAGTGAAGGATAAGAAGATTTGAATCCAAATTCTCTTTTATATAAAAATTGGTGAATTTTCATTGCAATTCAAATTATTTAAATGGTTAAAACATATATTATATTATAGATTACTGAATGAAAATGAAAAAAAAAAATCAATACTTAATTTTACTGGAAAATATTTATTTTATTTTATTTTTACTGATTTATGAAATACTCTTCACCATACAAATAATTATAGATACTTCATTGATTCAATTAAAAATGGTAAATTGCATATCTTCTGGTGTATGTGTTGTCCAATCAACTTTAGTGAGGCACTATCTATCATATTTTCTCTTATAACAACTAGCTTAAGGATTTATCTGGCTTCACTGAAAAATGATGATGAAAAAAATGTGTGAATAAATAGAATTTTCTTCTGTTCGGTTCACATTGAGAGGAAAGAGAGTGAGTACTGCTTGGTGTTTTCCATCCAACCCTGTAAAAGTTGCTCCTCAAAATGGGGGAGAAAAGTGAGTGAATGGAAAAAAAAATGATATTTTAATTTTCACCCCTTTTCCAACTTTGTTTTGAACCACATAGCACCCTTCCTCTACCTTTCTGATCAACTTTTGGATATACAATTCCGACAATGCTCTAATCCAGAATGTGAACATTAAACTTTATCAATCTTTTGACATTTCATAATTTATATTAATTCTTTTATTTTTTTGAAATGGTCAGAAATATTTACATAATCTATATGTTGCGACTTTGATAGCTCAAATCCACTTTTCTCGCACTTTCAAATACTTATGACTTAGGGAGGTACCAACTCGCCCAATATTACTTCTCAATGTGCCCTGACTCAATCACTGAAATCTTAAACAATTCAATTTTACAACCATGAATAAATTCTGATACCAAAGCCTCGCAACATGGTTGTTGGAAACTAATTTCATAATGGCATGTAATTCTAGAAATGCGTACAAGCAACCTTTACATGTTAAAATCCAATTGTCAAGTATGTGGCATATGTAATTCTAGAAATTAAGTAACGTTTTAGAGTCTTCTGGAGATCATAATTACTCTATTCAATAATGTTTATTAGAGTCTTCTGGAGATCATAATATATTACTCTATTCAATAGGGCCTAGGGCTTGTTAATTAATTCAGGGTCTGCATCTTCAACATCGATTGATGAGCTGGTAAGTCGATATATTTATCATCTTGAACTTTCATTTTTCGTTACTGGTCATTAGACTCATTACTAGTTGACAGCGTTGATTTTCAGTGGCTATTGTGATAGCTTATCCTCCACAAGAAGATAAGGTATTTATCATAACATAATTTTTTCCTTTGATCCACCAGTCACTTGGACAATATTGACCAAGTAATTTTCAGAACCATTCCAAAATTTACCTATAATAATGTCAACTTAATGGTCATAATCACATAATGACACCCTTGTTTTATTGGCCCACCTCCTCATAAAGTAACCAACTTGAGGTACTATGAGTCTATGAGTAGTCCTTAACCAACGAAATATAATATCAAAAGCTTTCATTTCAAAGGAAAAAGCAGTAATAATTTTCCTGGAAAGTATGAGTGAGAAAATTTTCCAATCTCAATCTCATGAGAATATAATACGAGGAGTTTATAAATTTCTAGGTTGACTGTTGGATAGAACTAGTAATCGTATTATTGAAAGCATATATGCAGTTAATTATCAAATGATGACAAATCCAATAAATCTAGACTTGGGACATGCACTTTTAAACTACTTTAGGTACAGATGTACCAATTGAGCTTGAGATTAATTAGATGAGTAATAACTAGTAAGACTATAACAGAGGCCCTTATTTGTTTATTTCTTCCCAATGACGTAGTGTAAATCCAATAACAATCTGGTATAGTGGAGCAAAATCGTTGTCAAAGAAATGTATCATTCATTAAACAAAGAAATATTGCTTTAAATTTAATAACAATCTGCTGGTATAGTGGAGCAAAATCGTTGTCAAAGAAATGTCTCATTCACCAAACAAGAAATATTTCAAGTCATTGGCCAAATCAAAGAAGCAACCAAAAACACGTATTAGTGATTAATATGTCATCAAATTGGATCGACAAAAAAAAAAAAGTGTTTGCGACATTACATTACGATAATTAATCGCTAGTCACGTGCAAAAACTGGATTTGATTGATAAACAAGACACATGGAGCACCTACTGTAACCATAGATTTTTCATTAGGGATTTTTTTTCCCCATTTTTATCCCCCCCAAAAATAAGCATATCATCATTGATGGTAGAACATGTGCAACATCTAAGAGTGATGGTAAGATATTATAAATTTTACTACATAATTCTTACCAACTCATATGTCATCTTTTTATATACAATATAAAGATAATTAAAATTTTTATTTATTATATTGTTGATGTTAACGTTTAGGAACAATTTATCTAGTTTTTTGATGAAATCTTTTTGCTAAAAGTACTATAGATAAAAAATAAATAAAATAAGTTACTTGATTTTATTTTGCTTAAAGTTCTTTAGCAAAAAAGTAGAGTAGGCAGTGGTGGGCTTACAAAAAATATATATTAAATGAAGTTGTAGTCTTAATCTACAACCAAACTTGTTGCCAAATTTTATCCAAAGTTTAATTATGTTGGGCCTAAAAAAAAATTTAGGATAGCCACAAAGTTTTTTTAAGAATAAAAGAATCATAAATTTTTAAAATTCATACATAATAATTTTTTTTTTTTCAAGTTAGGGTGGTCCTGTGACCACCTGAACTCTATGTAGAGTTGCCTTTGAAAGTAGGACCTGTAAGAGCATCCACAGTAGTTGTGATATATGTTAAATGCCAAATATTTGGCACATTTGGCACACCAAACACAAAAAATAATGCATTATCAGATGTGTTAAATGTTTCAAAAATTTGCAACATGCTATAGTACCATCTCAAATTTGAGACGATATGGACAACAATTGCATAATATATATTATTATTTTATTCCCGTTTTCTCTCTCCTTATCACAGATATCTCTCTCTCTCTCTCTCTCTCTCCGTCTTCTCATCTCTATCTTCTCTCTCATCTCTGTCTTCTCTATTCATCTTCCACAGCACGCCGATCACCAATGGCCACCACTCGACGCTGCCAATCTCACCAAAGACCACCACTCGACGCTGCCGACCATCTGTCTTCTCTATTCCACTTGGGGTTCTTTCTTCTTTTTCTTTTTTTTTTCCTTTTTTTCTTTTTTTCGTTCACGTTTTTTGGTTGTGGTTTGATGGGTGGGTTGGGCGATGGGTGGGTTTGGATGGGCAGATCGGTGGTGGGTGGGTTTGGGTTGTGGATTATGGCGATGGGTAGGTTGAGATGGTGATGGGCGGATCAGTGGTGGTGGGTGGGTCGGCTGGTGATGGGTGAATTGGTGGTGGGCGAATCGGTGATGGCGAATCGGTGGTGGTGCCGATCTCTATTCTAATATGTTTTTGTCTTTGTTTTTCTGTTTTGGTGGTGGATTCGGCAGCGGTTGTGGGTTGATTTTGGTGGTTGTGGTTTTTTTTTTCCTGGTGATTGTGGCCGTAACAATTTTTCTGGTTGTTGTTGTAGTAGTTGTTGTTGTTGTTGTGGTGGTGGTTGATGATGATGATGATGATGATGATGGGGAAGGAATTTAATATACTATTTTAATATGTTGTAAATATTATTTTAATATATAGAATTGAAGAATAAAACATATAATAAATGAGATATTGTAAAATGATGTGGTAAAATAATAAAGTAGGCTTTTAGTGTGTCAAAATGACATTTTTTTTTTTGCAACATCTGTTGTGGATGCTCTAATAAATTTAAGAGATTTAATATTTTGAGCAAAATTCATAGAAGGGGACCCATAAACAGTTAATTAGAGTCAATTTTTTGAATAAAATTTTGCAATGGATTACATAAAATGCTAAACGCAAAATGAAATAAGCGTGAATTTTTGTGAGACCTGCATAGGGCCCACAAACAATAAATAAGTTTCAGCAAAAACCAGATGCAGCCCTAATACCAATCACATTCGAAAGCTTATTTGCTAGTAACCATTTTCCCCAAAAAAAAAAAAAAAAAAAAAAAAAAAAACCTTATTTGCTTATATGCATATATTATATATTTTGAATTCTCACCTTTTTAAGTATAATTATACTTTAATAAACTTTCAACAAAAAGTCATATAAGTTTTTACCAATTGAGCACTAATCACATCGGTCTACAGCTCTTTTGTCGTGAAATACTATCCATTTTGTAGGAAGCAATGGTGGATGGGAGGTGGCAACTGAAAGTTCGTGCAATTGCTTCTGCTGGTTTTTTTTTTTTTAATTTTTATGCCTCTGAAATGGTCCCCTTGGATATAGGAAAGTATATGAGTATAACTTTTTTTTTATGTAATATGGATACATTGAATCATTGATAGAGAGAGCCAAAAGTGATGGGATCCACTTTTGTATACGAATAATATCCATTAATTTCTATGTACATAATATATATTGCTTGTATTCTTTCTCCAAAAAAAAAAATATATATATATATATATATATATATATTGCTTGTATTCTAAGCTTCACAATTTAAGTAATGTATTATTTTTATTTTTTTTATTATTCAACAAGTAATGCTACAGTCATAAACTATTTTACAAAAAATTTATAAATTATTTTCGTGGCCAACTTTTTATTGGTTTTCATCTAGGCCTACCACTAACATTATTTTTTCATTTACCAATAATCACTCATCACATCAGCAGTTTCTAAACTTCTATGTGAAAAAAATTTGTATCTCTACTATTTTCCTTTTTCAACAGATCTTTTTCTCTTTTCATAATCCTTAAAGTCGTATTTAGAAAATGCTGCTTACGCTATTTGTTTGTTTTTGTTTTGTTTTAATCTTTATTACTTTTGTTTTTAATGCACATTAAACTAAATTTAAGACACTTAACAAGGGAGTTGGAGGGGAAAAAAGTAAATTAATCAAAGGGAAACAAGAAAAAATTGTATAACTAATATATATAAAAATCAAGAGATATTACAGAAGTCTGAGCTTTCAAGAAAATACAAAATACAAACTTTTCAACTTGTAAGCACTAGCTTGTTCTTAATATTCCTAGACAAAATCAATACCTTTTCTCTTTGCACTAATTTCTTCTTTTAGCTTCCTAATAACAAGTTACCCTATAACTAATATATAGAAGTTTTGGTAATTAGCTCGATTCTTTCACCTCTATATGTATGTTGGCTCAAGATGCTGTATACATTGTTATTTTGTAATCTGGTATACTCGTAAACTGTAGACTTTCCCCTTATTTAAAAAATAAAAAAAATCAATGATAAGAGTAGAGAATATTGAAATCTTGAATGTTCCTATTGGAACTTAAAAGTAGTAGGAGAAGCTAATTGATCTACAAGGTTTCTAGCATAGACCTAATGACTTATGTAGCCATTGATATGTAGAACTTCTTGCATCGACCTCACCGTATCATGTAAGTCGGTTTATGACATGTACACTCTTTTTTGGAGTTCTTTGTGGATTGACTGCCATAGGAATCCTGTAAATGGAACAGTTTGGATTGCAATTTGCTAAAAATGCCAATCTTGGACCGAGTTGCTAGCACAATATTTTGGAGATAATATATCAAAATGTTGAGTAAGAAGAATACATGTAACCGATCATTATTATTTTATTAAAATTTATAATCCACCTCCAACATTTTGGAAATAAGATGCAGCAGTTTTCGAAAAGTCTTTCTCCTGCTAAAAGTTTCCCCATGGTACCATACCATTGAATTATTATCCATTATCTATAAAAATAGACAACACATTCAGAAGTAAATGATTAATGATTAATCTGATTGGAAGAATAAAATTCATTTCATCCAATATTGGTTCTTGCGTACTTTTTAGTTTTTGCTACATGCATATGTCTGTTGGTGGAACCCTATCAATCCCATCACAGACACCAACCAATCTCTTTGAGTTTTGATTTTTAATTAAAATAATAGTAATCATTGTAATCTTTATTAATTTTCTTATCTTTCTACAATAATGTCACACTTTGTAACCATTGTGACCAACAAAAAATCAACACATACTTCCAAAGAAATTGAGATTTGGTGTAATACCTTCTCAATAGTTTCTATTAAAAGTTAAAAAAATTAATTTTTAATACCAATCTTTGGATCAAAGAAATAAAAAAAAATAATTAATTGAAAATTTAAAAAAAAAAATTTAAAAATTTGGAAAAAGTAAAAATAACGTGAGAGGTATTGCAATAGCCCTTACTATTGCAGTGTATCTCAATCCCTTACAATGATATATGGTCCAATAAAAAAATAGTAGATGTTCATATCACGTTGGATCCCACATAACTTTATCCAATACTTTTTTAAATTGAACACACCCACACCACACATAACCATCCCTGCACAGCACCTTTTTCTAAATTTTCTTTTCTCAAATATAATATATAGTTGTAAATCTTTTTCATTTTTGGACTGAACGTATTATTTCAAGTATAAAATTGTCTATCATTCATTAATTTTGCCTTGGAGATACATGTGAGAAGCACGTGCCACATGGTGCTCTACTTCACTGATCTATACAAACAAAACAAAGCAAATAAACAAAACTACAAAAGCATCTGATCTAGCTAGCTATCATCTCTCTATCCCTAATGTTTGTCGCAGAGCATGAGAACCTCCTGTGAACGCTCTCACGCCCCACGATGCATGTTATACATATGTGACTGGATCAGAAAATTGTGAAGATGAATGATGTTGATTCAGAGAGGCCATTGTCACCCACGAGGAATTGCTGGATCCATCTTTCGGCTTGTACAGAAGATTAGCCACATTACATTTTAATTAATTAAAGCGGTAATTTTTTGTCTTTTATAGTGTCCATTATCAGGATAAAATATCAATTGATTTTTAGTATTGAAAATATTCAAATCTTAATTTTTTATTCGGTGACAAGAGACTTTACCAATTGAACTAACTATAACTCCAAGTTGTATACATACTTGAGTTTCCAAATAATCACTTATATAGTTATACTCCTAATCATGACAAGAAGGCAGCAAATGGACAAAGAATTTGCGTACTTAAATGCTACGAACTGTAGGTTTTCAACTGGTATAAATATGGTGGTAGTTGCTTGTTCATATGAAATAAGGCTAAGTATGCAGTGGCGACGCCACGTTCAGGCCAGGGTGTTCCCAGGAACACCCTGAACTGAAAAAAAAAAAAAAAATATATATATATATATATATAATAATTAAAAAAAATTATTTGTTTACCCTTAAAAAAAAATTAGGAACACCCTCAAAAACTTTTGAACCAATCCATAATTAGTATAAAAACAACATACCCAAAAAAGAATGCAAAATAACAAGGACCTAATAACCAAAAAAAAAAAAAAATTCTTCATTTACAAATCCCTAATAGTAATACCCAGTATAAAAGAAAAAATGAAAAAGGAAAGGAAAAGGAAAAGGAAAAGTAAAAACCCAAATGTCTCTCATGGTTGCTATGTACACCAACCCCAATCGCGTCGCTAGTAGCCACGTTGCCTCCATGCCTCGAGTAGCAGTAGCCACAGCCACAACCACAACCACAATCAACGAAACAAGGCCATTCAAAAACGTATGTCTCTCTATTTGTTGTACTCTACAAGTTTACCAGTTTAAGTTTGCAATAATAGTGTTAATGGTTTTTCATTTGTGTGCATTGTGATTTGAGTTGCATTGTGATATGTGCTAAACGAAAGGTTTGGATTTGTGCTACAGTGTGAGTGGCTTGTGGATTTGTGCCGTGTAACATTTTAAGTTTAAATCTATTATATATGTTTGGATTTGTGCTGATAGTGCTATGTGAGTTATAGATTTAATTGTGTTGATTTTTATTTTTATTTTGTTTAAGCTAAATTAATAGTGTGGAACTGTAGATATAAAAGTGATGCTTCTTTCCTATATGTATGTACTTGTTAATAGTAGACTATTTGAAAAATTAAGCTCAAAATCAATTATAAAAAATTGCAATACCATAAAAGAATGTATGAAACAACTTTGTTAGGTCAAATTTAATTTATCAATTAATGTACTTTTTTTAGAATAAATTATTTATTTGTACTTAAGAATTTTGTTATATTTAGTTTGCCCCCCCTAGAAAAAGTTTCTAGCTTCGCCACTGGGTGTTGGTGTTGGTGTTGATGTTAGTGTTGGTGAGATACAATTAATTGTTTTTTAGTGTATTTAGTGTATTGTGATTTGTGATTGTGAATTTATTTGATTGGTTCTTGTGAATGGGGGGCCATGGGGCTTGTCTATTGAGTGGGGGGTAGATGGGGGCATGGAGTCGGGGTAGGATATTTGAATTGGGGGGAAGTAAATGCACATGGGGTGTGTGCCAGTGCAACTAATAAACAATAATTTAATTAACCAATAATTAATTGGGGAAAGCAACTAATAAACAATAATTAATAATTTAATTAACTAATACATTATAAAAGACAAACAAATTAAATTATGTTAAGTTAAACAACAATTAATAATTTTATAATTAATGAAACAACAATATAACAAATTATAGTTAATAAAAGAAAAACAAATTAATGAAACAACTAAACAACAATAAGTAATAATTTTATTAATATTTCAAATGAACTTATAGTTTATTGTAGCATTGATAATGAGACTATCATGCAATGATTTCAAAATATGAAAACTCGTAGAAGGCAATTGTAAATTTTATGTATTTGCGTGTTTTTTTATTGTTGTTATTGTCAATATAAAATTTTTTTTTTTATTAGACTGTGTAATATATGCTTGTTAAGAAACACCCTGAAAAAAATTTCTGGAGTCGCCACTGTAAGTATGGTCTCTGAAATAGGAAGAAGGGAAAATATATAAAAGATTGAGGGCTGCAATGGTGAAGATTTGTGAGGCACTGTTGCAATTCGGTTCCTCTGACAACCTGCATTCTAAACATCTGGGGTCGCTAATTTCTATAAAGAATATATGCCTACAAACTGCCAAGTAAAGTGTTGGTGAAATTGAGGATAGATCTGACAACAAATAAATTAGATATTAATTTACATGGGAAAGAGAGTTGAAGAAATTATTTTTTCTGACAAGATAAAAATAGGGTTTTCGTATGAACTCATCGTAACGATAATAAATAATACTACATGTATTATTTATAAGGTAAAAATATAAAATTGATCTTTTAATTTTCACCGTTTTTCATTTCAGTCCTTTAATTTTTATTTTTGTCAATTCAGATCTCTAACTTTCAATTTTTTGTCAATTCAAGGCTTCGTTACTGCTGCCATCAGAACCACTAAAATGACGTCATTTTGCTTTTTTTTTTTTTTTTTTTTTTTTTTTTTAATTTGGAATTAAAATAAGAAAAATCTAGGAAAAAAAAAAAAAAAAAAACATTAAGGGGAACGACAACGTCATTCCCCTTCCCCTGAAATCAAAAGAAAGATATACTACGAACCTCATCTTCATCATCAAGCTCAACTTCTATGGCAAAAGAAAGTAACAAAATCAACATTGGCAAATGCTTTGTATAAATTATTTGTCAGAAACTAAAAATCAAAAAGGAATTGAACGTGAAATAGTATCGGGACTGTATACAAAGTCCTTGAGGCGAAGTTTGAGTTCGGTGAGATCGGATTGGTTCTTCTTGTAGACCTCATTGTAGTGACCTAAGAGCTCTTCGAAAGAGACAGTGCCGAAAGTCATGGAATCGAGGAGGTTGAGATCGTCAGTTGCAATTGATACACGGCGTGCTGGATTGCTTGAGAGCGTCGCAACTAGACTCGACGTGGTTACAGAATGAACTTAAGCTTCCACAAAGTCGTTCCCCTTAATTTTTTTTTTTTTTTAAGATTATAAAAAAAATATAAAAAAAATTTAAAAAAAAAAAAGGCGTCATTTTAGTGGTTCTGATAGCAGCAGTAACGGAGCCTTGAATTGACAAAAAATTGAAAGTTAGAGGACTGAATTGACAAAAATGAAAGTTAGAGGACTGAAATGAAAAACGGTGAAAGTTAGAGGGTCAGTTTTGCATTTTTGCCTATTTATAATTAAACTTTATCTCCATGATGAAATTATACTGGTTAATGTATGCCCTACCCTTAGGGTACACATTAACAAATTCATTTTTGGAAAAGTTTTATTGGGAATTGAAAAAATTGTCAAAACTTTTTCAATTTCTTATAAACTTTTTCCAAAATTGGTTTACTATTGTGTGCTTTTAGGGCACGCATTAATAAAATTCATTATAATAAATAAATAAAAACTCCAACTAGTTATATTGATCTGTTCCTAACCTTTATGTGTTATGTGAACAAGATGCAGTACAAAAGATATCGTATTGCTGTTAGTAGCTTTATGATCCAGCAGCATGCATCCAAAGTAACATGGTCTCTTTGATAAGTAATGTTTCGCTTTGCGGCATTTCTTATGCAAAGTAACATGGTCTTTGTGATAAGTAATGTTCACGTTGTTATCTAAAAGGGGGTATATTTTTTAATAATCGTACCCTCTATCTTTGATTTGTTTTTAATTTAGCCTTGATTGAAAAAAAATTAGCCTTTTTAAATTTCATCTATTTCATTTCAAAAATAGTATTACTAGTAGTGCAATTGAACAAAACTAGTCAAAAGAATTAATTATAAATAAATGATGTAATTTATATATAATTTAAACCCCAATAAATAATGTTCACTTTATTTTGAATCCTATAAGAGAAAACTTAAGGGATGTGCATTGGTTTATGAAATATTTTAAAAATATTTATGGAAAAAGAAAAAAATAATAATTAACTTTGTTTACAACTATGATATTAAAATTTTCCTAAAATAATCTATTAACAAATGTTTTAAGGGCACCCTTTAACATGAAAACCCATGATATAATAAGCATGTTTAGACTTTAGAGAACTTTAATAATTCATGACAATGAAATTAGTAATTACATTGCCTGCTCATTTGTCACGGAAATAAATAATGTAGTATTTTTTTTTTTTTTTTGATAATCAAATAAATAATGTAGTAAGTTAGTGCATTAACTGCCAAGTCGACAACCACATAGTGACATCGTTTCTAAATCAACAGCTACGCTGCAATTTTAATTTTATGAGTTAATTATAATCAAGGTTTTGAAATCCGGACCGGCCTGTATGGTCCGATCGGTAAAACCGCGAACCTCTCACTATTACGGTTCTTTTATCCCTAGAAACCGTTCTAAGTAAGAAAAGCAAGGAACCATTCAAACCGCGGTTGAACCGCCCGGGTTTGAGAACCGTAATAGTGATACCACTCAAAACTTAACTGTCCCACACAGTTTTATGGTGTGTTTGGATACTGCTTATTTTACTAAAACTGAAAACTTATTACTGAAAGTACTATAAATAAATGTAAAAGTTAGTTGAAATAGTACAATGGATCCATAAATAGTATTAAAAAGTATAGTAGGATCCATAAATAATAAAAAAATAAACTGAATAGTATAATTTTAATTTTCCATTTCACTCCGAACTCCGAACACATCCTTAGCCGTGCTTCTCATAAGTTTCAAAATCCTCCCAGAAGTTTCACGAGCCAAAATTGCCTGAGATGATTAGGACTTCAAATTGTACAGCTCAGGTGTAAATATATTATCTTTCGTAAGTTTCACGGTTTCTAGTCATTGGCTTTGAATATGCACCTCTCTTTAATTTTTGGATAAGTTCGAGTAAGAGAAATATCCTCATTTCATTCCATCCAATTTGAATCTTGAATAAAAGCTGTTGCCCTTTTAGTACAATGACACATTTATGTTCGGTGTGAGTTGGAATAATAATAAATTGTTTAAGTTTGTTTTAGACTTTAGAGATTGACTCGAAAAATTAGATACTACTATACTCCAAACAAACTTAAACAAAACAATAATAGCCAAATGTTTATTCATGTTATTTTCTTTTCTTTTTTAGCTCTAATACAATCTTTAATAATTAGAATTTTACCTTAGTGTTTCATTATTTTTAACTAGAATGTAACCCATGCAAATGCATGGATGCATTTAAAATTAAACATAATTTTATCATAAAAATATAAATAATTAGTAAAATTATTTTTTTTAAAGTAAACGTAATCAGTCATATATTAAAATTCTTAAGTAAATTTAATATTATTTATGATAATTTTTAATAAAATAAAATGTGTGGTGATCTTTGTTACATGATTAGTTTTTTTTTTTTTTTTTTTAGTTCATTAATATTAGATTCTTAGTATTTTGCACTCATTAATTTACTTGGCACAAAAATTAAAAAATTTAAGTGGATAATTATGGTGTAGTCTCCACCTAAATTTAGATACATAACGCAAAATTGGATTTTAATTTCAAATTCTAATTGAACTTTTTCTAAACTTTTTCTATTAATATTTACTAGCTTGTAACCCCATGCATATGCATGGATACACTTAAAAATATACAATAAGATATATAATATAATTCCTATATATATAATTTAAATTCTATTGATAGTCATTTTTATATTTTGTTAACTCTTTCAAAAATTTTGCAAGAATATTATTAGATATAAAATGTAAATTGTCCATTTTTTTTTTTAATTATTGTGAAGCACTTTTTTTTTTTACAATTCATTTATTCTAGACTTTTTGGTGTTTGTACTTAATAACTTATTTGGATGAATATTTATGATGTAGTCCCACTTTTGATTCTAAAATTAAGAAATAAAACTCTTTAAGAATAAATAATTTAGGACACATGGCGCAAAATTAGAACTCTAATTTGGAATTTTAATTTAGGTTTTTCACCTATTATAGCTTGTAACCCATGCATATGCATGGATATACTTAAAAGATACACATTAAAATGTGTAATATAATTCTTACATATATAATTTAAGTATTATTGATAGTCATTCTTATATTTTTTTTTAACTCTTTAAAAAGTTTTGTAAGAATGTTAGTAGGTAGAAAATGTAAAATGTCAATTTTTTAAATATTTTTATGCTCATTAATTCTCGACTCTTTGATTTTTATACACAATAACTTACTTGAATGGATATTTATGATATGGTCCCATATTTGATTCCAAAATTAAGAAATAAAACCCTCTCTAAAAATAAATAATTTAGGACACATGACGCAAAATTGGACTTCAATTATAGAATCTAATTGGATTTTCTCTAAACTTTATCTATTAATATATATATATATATATAGAGAGAGAGAGGGAGAGAGAGTTACACCTGGTGTAACTCTAAAGAGTTACACATTTTTTAAACTATTGGATTTGAGTAGATCCAACGGTTAAAAAAATATTATAATTATTACAAATATTCTAATTAGAATCTAATTAATTACCCTCATTTATTGCCTTCTAAACCTATCTCTAAACCTAAAAAAAGTTTTACTTCTAACTCTCTCTCCGTTTCTCTCTCTTTGATAATTTCAATTAACAATATATAAATGGCATCACAAAATTAAATATAAATTCCTAAAATCATGAAGTTGACTATAATTTCAATTAACATTATATTGACATTTTGATCGCAATTTGGCTACTCTATTTGCATATCTTATAACGTGTGATAAGCAACCTTGGAAGCTGGTGTTGGCGTGTTGCTATCAATGAGAGGTAAGTTTTTATAATCGCAACTAGATGAGTGATTCATGTTTGCAGTGGAAGTCAAATGTAAAAGGAACCTATGAGGCTATGAATGCCAGAACAAACCATCACGATTGCTTTGGATAATTGGATCATCTTTTCTGGCTCTCCACGTCTTCATGTGAATGTTTCTAGTGTATTATTATGGAAAGATGCTCAACCCCAGCTGTGATTATATGAGGCATTTTCTTCCAATACTGAAAGATATGTTCAGGTTCTTCCAATACCACCCCAAACCCACTCAACGGAGCACCTCACTAATTATTATATAGAGAATGAGAGAGAGAAACGCAGAGAGAGAAACGTAAATGAGAGAAAGAGTTAAAAGTCAAACTTTTTTTAGGTTTAGAGATAAGTTTAGAAGGTAATAAATGAGGGTAATTAATTAGATTCTAATAAGAATATTTGTAATAATTATAGTATTTTTTTTAACTGTTAGATCTACTCAAATAAAATGATTTAAAAAATGTGTAACTTTTTAGAGTTACATAAAGTGTAACTTGAACCTATCTTATATATATGACTTATAAATTTGAATTGTTTTAAGTTTTACAAAAAAAAAAAAAAAAAAGGCTCATAAATATAAAATCATTCAAACTCTTATCCTCTAATTTTATATATAGTGTTAGATATATGATTATGTTTTTTTATGATTTACTTATATTGGACTCCTCGTTTTTTACACTAAACTAACTTATTTGGCACAAAAATTTAAAAACTTAGATTAAATGAGACACATGTCGCAAAATTAAACTCTAATTGAAATCCAATTTTTACATTGAATTAACTCATTTGACACAAAAATTTAAAAACTTAAATTAGATGGGACACGTGGCGCAAAATTAGAATCTAATTGAATTTCAATTTGAAATATAATTGAATTTTCTCTCAACTTTACCTATTATTATATATATAACTAGTTTGTAACCACGTGCATATACATGGATACACTTAAAGATATATAATAAGATGCATAATATAATTCATATATATATAATTTAAATACTATTAATAGTCATTTTTATATTTTGTTAACTCTTTAAAAAATTTTGTAAGGATATTATTAGGTATAAAATGTAAATTGTCCATGTTATTTTTTTTTTTAATTATTGTGAAGCACTTTTTTTTTTTTTTTTACGATTCATTTATTCTAGACTCTTTGGTTTTTGTACTTAATAACTCACATGGATGAATATCTATGATGTGATCCTACATTTGATTCTAAAATTAAGAAATAAAACTCTTTAAGAATAAATAATTTAAGACATATGGCGCAAAATTAGAACTCTAATTTTGAGTTTCTCTCAGCTTCACCTATTATTATTATTATTATTATTATTATTATTATTATTATTATTATTATATTTCTCTTCTCTCCTTTCTAATTAATTTCTTAAGTCAAGTTATCTCTCTTTTTTTGTAAAAAATAAAAATAAACTAAAAAAAGATTGTAATTAACTGATATTTAATTATTTATTGATATTTCTAACAAAAATATTCAAAACTCAAATCCTCTGTTGTAACTATCGGAATTTATTATATATATAAATATATATGATAATTTATTTATTGAAAAACATGGAAAAAACATATGGTCCAATAATTAAGCTTAATTGACCAACATGAAGCCCACCAACCATGAGTTAATTTCAAGTTGTCATGCAAGGTAAACCAATCCCTCGAAACAATTTGAACTTCGTTATCTTGGTTACTACTTGCCCTTGCTAAAACAGCAATTATTGTTTTGTTTTTTTATCTAGTTTGGACACAAGAAAATGAAGTGTACAATTAGCTAGAGTTGCCTGAGGGTGTTTGTGGGGTCAGCCTAGCTAACAAATGAACAGGGAGATGAACAAGTTGAACTATATATGGCCAAAGTGGGACCTGGAGCCTGGAACCACCTATACCTTTGCACAGTGTGGGGGGGACCCCAGATCAGCATCAGAGGAAACAGTTCTGGACCCAACCTCCCCCAGAAGCAACTGGCTCAGCTAGCTAGCATATGTTTCTTTCTTTACATCACTTACCTAATTTTTCTTTAATTAATCTCTCTCTGTTTGTTTATTCAATAGCAAATTTTGTTTGTTCAACAGCGACTGTAGAGCTAGAGTGGGATCTTAGAATCACAATTAAGTTATTAAAATCACTATTTTCTAAAAGTTTAAGTTTTTTAGGCAATAATAATGGTGTTAATACTAAGTTTGACTTTTCAAAAAAAAAAAAATACTAAGTTTGATTCTTATTTTTATAATTTAACAAGTCTTTTGTTTTTTTTTTTTTTTTCCAATCTTTTAATTTAATCTTGTACTATTTAGACCGTGAATGAATTAAAAAGCATAATTATCCCGTAATAATCCAATATTTTTAATCCAATCATGAATCATAATGATTAAATTAGTGCTACAAAAAATGAAATTAAATAAAAAATACTTAGTTAGAGCATCCACAGCAGTGGAGCTAAAAATTTAGCTTTTTAGCTCCACCAAAAGTTACTTTATCTATTATACCTACACATATACTACAGCAGTGGATCTATTTTAGCTATCAACGCAATAAAATAATATAAACATCACAATAAAATAATATATCCCTACAATAAAATAATATACCACCTACAATAAAATAATATATCTCACTGTCAAAAAAACAACCCAGCACCATCCACAACCACCCCTGCCATCAGCCACACCCGCAACCACCACTATCACCACCACCAGCAGACACAACCAAACCCACAAAAAAAAAAAAAAAAAAAACCAAACACCGTACCACCAAACCATAGCCACAACAACCACCATCGCCACCATCACAGCCATCAAACCCATAGAAGAAAACAAAAATCAAACATCATTCCCACATGAAAATACATTAAAAAAAAAAAAAAAAAAACAAACAAACAAACTCAATCACAGCAAAGAGAATGGCGTGGGTCTGATCGGAGGATTGGACGGAGGCGTTGATCGGCAGAGTGGGGAGGACTGGGCGGCGTGGGTCTGATCGGAGGATTGGGCGGAGGCTTGGAACGGCGGCTTGGGGCTTGGGTCGGTGACGTTGAGGCCGACGGAGGGACGCGGACTGGGCGATGGGGCTTGGGGTGATCGGCGATGGGGCTTGGCGTGGGTCGGCGAGCTGGGTCGGTGGAACAGGTCGGCGGTGAGGGAGCTGGCCGGCGAGCTGAGGGATGAGGGAGGCCGGCGAGCTGAGGGATGAGGGAGGCCGGTGAGCTGGAGAGAAAAAAAAAAATTTGAGGAACAAAGAAGAAGGAAGAGAAGCCGGAGAGAGAGAGAGAGAGAAAATGATAGGACTATTTTAATCAGAGAGGAGAGAGAGAGGTGTAATAAAAAAATATTTTTTTTTTTAGGTTTGAGCTACAGTACACATCTAAAAATTGATGTGTACTGTAGCTGAGGAGCTAAATCTTTTAGATTTAGCTCCACTGCTGTGTAATGGTTTTTGAGTATAGAGAAGCTAAAAAATAGCATTATACCTATATAGCACCACTGCTGTGAGTGCTCTTAGTAAAACAATGGGTGGCAAATTTGTCCGGACGTGGCCGCCAAAAACGAGGTGGGCTTGTTTTGTTAAAACTTAAAACAAGCCATTTGAGTTTGGGTGACGTCATGTTCCTTCCCACTTGCCGCTTCTTTAAGGGCCTTCGGCCGATTGTTTTGGAGGTTTGTTTGGTAATAGTTTATTCAGTTAAAATTAATTTTTTTTTTAAAGTAATGGTAGATAAAAGTAAAAAATTAAAAATAAATTAAATAGTATAGTAAAACTTATGAATAGTATTAAAAAGTGTAATAAAACTTATAAATAATAACAAAAATAAACTAAAATTGTAAATAAACTGGAATTTTCAGTTGTCACCAACGTACACTAAGTTCGATCCAACTCTAACCGCCCATTGATTTGCAGTTCGAAGCAATTTTTTAGCTGAGATCTCTCTGTCTTCTGACCAAGCAATGAAGCTAAAAAAATATCTCAGCCACTTTTTTTTATTTTTTATGCTCTTTTTTAATCACGTGCGACAAAGATGATTGAGTTAGTCTGCATGTATACAATAAGTTAAAGGCATGAATTATAGTGAATATAAATTCAAAAAAAAAAAAAAGGAAAAAGGTGAATATATTGAATAAGTTACAATAATATCAACGTTAGCAAACCATTTTAAGATAATTTTTAAAAGTAAAAAAAAAAAAAAAAGCTGGTTTTTATTTATAAAAGTGATATCAATTTTAAAATAAAATAAAATATTAATAAATATCCTAAAGACAACTGTTAAGCGAATCCATAATGACATAAAGACACCATTTTTTATATAGTTTTTTAAAAATATTTATATAGAATTTGTTTTTTTTTCTATTTTTTATTATGTACAAAAAAAAAATTATATATTTTTTCGTTTTTTTATAATTATGGACTTGATTTGTTGATTTTAGTGGGATGACATTGATGTTTAATCTATCATGTCAAATAATTCTAAACAAAAATATGAGAAATATTGGGTCTTCATTATTACTTATAATAAATAGGCTTTTTAGTACTAACATCCGACTAAAAATTTCTCATTGATAAATGTATTTTTTGTATCACTTATAATTGAATATATATTGTGGGTTCTTAGTAAGATCTTTTTGTCTTCGATAAGAAATTTAAGGTTCAATCTCCACTTCTATCAAAAAAATCAATTGGTGTTTTAGTTTGATAATAAAGAACAACTATTAGAAAACGAGCGTCATATGTTAAGACTATCTTTCAAACAAACAAACAAAAAATTGAATATTGAAAATTAATTAATTTTTTTTAATGTAAAGAACTAGTGTCTTAGTCTTTGACCATATTATTTTACCTCCAAACCATTAAACACCCTTAACACTCTATGAATTGATAGTATGGTAGATGGATCTTAAAACTTTTCAGGCAATTGTATTCTTGGGCAATTGTTAACAAGACTAAAATAATAATAATAATATCCCTAATTGAATTGAAAAATCTTAGTGAAAATAGCTGAAAATAATATTAATTTACTCAATATGAGTATAGTAAGTACCATAACGACATTATAGAGAGCTAGAGACCAGAAAGGGTATGAATTAAAAGAAATTTTATAGTATTTTATATAATGGGGTGGGAAAAAGTAAAATAATGTTGAATTAATGCTGCCCAATTAAAAATATTATATACAAGTCATTGTATTGTACCACATTCATCTAAGACAAAAACAAGAGTGTGAGGAGGTCTATCGTTTGGTCCCATTTTTGGCCATCCACTTAAGTAGTAATTATTGTTATTAATGTATCTTAGCAGACATAGCTTTATACGGTCGTTGTCTTAATGGTAATTATTAATTTTGTTAATTAATATATATTTTTTTAATATAAGATAGAAACTCTACTCTATCCTAATTTAAGTGTATATGACTTGAACCTCGGTCCTTCCCCCCACACCCCACAAACACTTATACTTATAGAATAATCATTGCATTAAGAATGTGCGATGGTGTTAATTAATATTGTTGAATAAAATAGTTGCACTATGATGCAATACAATATATTTTAATTCAAAACAATCTCTATTTTATAGATAATTCGATAATTGTTTCAATCTTTTTAAACATTGCGATCAAAAATCAACTCCTAGTCAGAGTCCCATTACCGCAGTTAACATTTATTTATGGCATTTTTCCCGTCTTCTTATCTACTTGATGACTTCTTCTTTTTTCTTTTTTCTTTTTTTATGGGATCTACTTTTGATGACTTGAATTACAATACCCATTATTTATGTGGCTGTGATGATCATATTCACGTTCTTATCATAAAAGTGAAAGAGTCTGACTTTGCATGTGTTTTATTTCTATACTCTATAACGTAAAACCTACATTAGATTTTTTTTTTTTTGCTAACCTAAAACCTACATTAGATAAGCGTATCTAAAAGAATGATATGTCATACTCATACTGTAATTCATATTTCAGGTTTTTATTCATTCTCTCTTTAACTAGAAAGGGATGCCATGAACACGAGAAATCCTATGCTTCTTTTAAGCTTAAATGGATAAGATATATTGTACTTTTGGGTGGTATAACTGGTAAATGTTGGGCGCCCTTGATTTTGACAAACTTTCTTATTTAGAATAATCAACAAAGCAAATTTCTTGAAGTTCAATTACATACATATGCCTTCCAACAATGATGGAATTCATTCAAAAAATACAACTAAATGCAACCAAATGCTTGTAAATAACATTTAAATTTTCTACACATGCATTGTGGACATAAATACCTGTTAAGAAAACCTGTTATTTGATTTCATTAGGTATTGTCCCCATCTGATGACTCACTGCCAATGAGTCATTGGGGACCATGAGAGGTACTAAAATCCTCAGCCTTTCAAAGCAAACTTATCACTTACCATACCAACTGCTGACGAGGATGTCGTGGTTTGGTATCGGCCAGTAGGCCCTGATTTGATCCCTACAGTCTACCCACGCTAAAAAAAAACACCTAAATGCATGGATTGAGAGCATCTTTAACAGAATTTCCAAATTTTTGTACTATTTAGAGAATGAATAATGACTTTTATCTTTTAATTACTCGCTTTTTCAAATACACTTCCAACAGATTAATTCTCTATCTCATTCTCTATCTCATTTAAATATTATTTCTTCATTCATTATTTATTCTTTTTTTAATAACTACACATCTTCCAACATTTTTTTATTCAATACCTAATTATTATAATAGGAAAAAAGCATTTGAAGAGTGAACAGTAGCTCATCAGACTTGATGAGCTATTGTTAATGAGCCAAAAAAAAATCTAGGAATAGAGAGTCCATTGGAGAGCTTTTTTTGGGTTTCACTCTCTATTATAGAGAGAATTTTGGGTTTACATAGACCATTGGAGATGCTCTGAGATCAGGTGTCACACTTAGGGTATTGCATTTAATGCAATTTTTATGAATGATTGAATTTGATAGTTGCAAAAAGCAACTTTTAATCTCAATAATTGATTAAAAAAGTGAGGAGAAGTAAAAAGTTTTTTTTTTTTTTGGTGAAAGATGGTAGGGTGAATTGCACCCGGTGCAATACCCACTAAATCCTAATCCCTAAATGCATACATGCATGCATTGCAAGGAATGCAAGTTTTAGGTGTGTGCTCTAGTAAAATTTAACATGTATCTTCTTTGAGTTTGTGCCTTAAAAAAAATTCATAACTTTTGCCACAACTAGCACATTGTAACTATTTCTTTTCTTGTTTTCACCTCCCTTTTAAACACTATGGAATGGGCCACATTGTTATATTAAGTGAGTTTATTTTTTTATTTGTTTTTTATTTGGATAGATGTGTATAATATTTCTAACTAGCTGAACCTATACGTATCCAAAATTGATCATGTGTCCGAATCCTATTATGTCTAGTATGCATTGGACACAAGCCGTATCCAAATTTAAATATAGTTCTTCCTTCACTTGAACTAACAAGAACCCACTTTGTAATAAAGAGAGTGGGAGATTAGTTTGAAGACAAAATTGAAAATTTAAATAAAGTTCTTTAGTTGGGCTTCATTACTATATTAATTAAATTCAATCATTCTAAATGTTTGAATTTAATTGCAAAACATAATGTACTATATCTAAATAATTTTTATTTAAGTTTTATCCTTGGAATTATAAGTGCTTAAACTACCATTAAAAGTATATAATTTTTTAAATCACATTTTTTTTAAAGATTTTTTTTTTCTTGCCTAACTGTTGTGGGGGGGGGGGGGGGGGGGGTGATGAACTTGGACATGGCCCGAGAATTTGGGCTAAATAAGAAGATACACCCGTAAAATGGGTCCGGCCCAAATTATAGGTAACCATCAAATGATCTTCCTTGGGTTAAGAGTAAACCATACTCACCATCAAGGAGAGCCGAGATGACCTCTTCTTCCACATTATTAACCAAGGTAAGGGGCGTGACTGGTACCCCAAGGTAATGGAGGAATCTCGGGAAGCACTTTTTCTCCTTGGTTATGAATTCCCATTTCCTAAACTAACTCTGAGGGACACGAAGAAGAAAACGCAAGGCCCAATGAAACAGTCACCTCTGTATTAATGAGGCTCCTCACCTAATGTCAGTCGCATTAAATACTAAATGACTGGCCTGAACAATGGAAGCACCCCTAAAAAGTCCCCCTTTATGATCAAAAAAGGGCAAAGTGGGAGTTTGATTTATACCCACTATTTTTCTTTTGATAATTAGTACAATGGGTAGCGGGATTAAATTCAAATTCTTCGTATAAGGAAGAATATGAAAAATTAAATAATGTAATTGAGTCTGAGTTATAAGGCTCTTGTTGTTTTATATAGTTGATACTTTTTTTTTTTTTGAGAATGTATATAGTTGATACTTGATATCACTTACTTTAGTAAATTTTTCTAATAATTTATGATATTCAATATTGTCAGCTAATAAAGTCTTTAATGGTCTAATAAAAGATCTAAGGTTCAATCTCCGTCTACACAAAAAACCGAATGGTATCTTAATTAGTTTGATGGTAAAAAGATATTATTAAGAACAGACACCATATGTTAAAGCTATCTAAAAAAAAAATGTTTAAATTTTCCTTCTAATTTTTTTAAAAAAAAATATATATATATATATATATATATATGCCTTATTTATCAATATACATCATGTTATCTATTATTCAAATTTAGGTATTAAAAAAAATTATTGAATTCTACTAATTCAATTTAAAAATTAGAAAATTGAATTCATATCAATGAAAACTATCATTAATCAATCCAACAGCCAGACTTGTTATAACCTTACGATCGAAGACCCATACTGAGTTAATCGGATTGAGTGGCTGTTCGACTCCAAATCAAACTCCAACCAACACGTAAAATCGATACCAAAATATTATGTACTACTTCTAATAGAAAAACCAAAACACCCAAAAAATGGAATTCACAACATTGATTGAAATGATAGAGGGCCCTCGCAGTTTCTTTTTATCTCTTAATTAGGATATTCTTTTGATTCTTTGCTGTAGTTGCCCATAGGATCACAATTCCAAACTTGTTTTTACTATCTGATGCGCATTACACGCGTAATAACTTATCAACAACATCACTGTTGTTTTGCCACGGGGTTTGGTGGACCCATAGAATTATTAAAGAAGAAGGCATTTACCTACCTATATAGCAAATGGGCAATTGAGGACAAAATCGTAATCACAAACCCTCACACGTGTCCTAACCTTTTTTTTTTTGTTTCACCCTCACAATCCCACACTTATCACTAGCCCCCCGTTCGATTCTGACACGTCGCATTACAGATACGAGGCCCTTAACAGTAACCGTTCGATGAGAGCAGACCCTTCTTGGAAACCCAATCCTGATGGGTGGAAACGTAATTTCGATATACAAAAACCCCTATATATGGGCAAGCAAATGATGCGGGTGAGAAAAAAAAAAGAAGCCAAAACACTACGGCTGATAAAATCTTT
Source organism: Quercus tomentella (assembly GCA_028535165.1). Lineage (NCBI taxonomy): Eukaryota > Viridiplantae > Streptophyta > Magnoliopsida > Fagales > Fagaceae > Quercus > Quercus tomentella. Next base: position 86,526,946 of record JAPQVY010000155.1, on the reverse strand, counting down.
GAAACTCTTATTAGTCTTATACTCTTCTTATCTAAAGATTTTCAAAGTTTGGGTCTCATTAGGGAATGCAGAGAGATGGTTGGAGCTTCGCTGACAAGGCCTGAACTCAGTTGGCGAGCCAAGAGCTGTATGGGCGGTCGGACTTGCCACCGCAAACACGTCGAAGACGGGTGACCGTCTGATCCTTCTAAATTCATCAATTGATGTTCTTTCTTTCTTAGTCAGAATATTAAAGTTGTTGTTTTTTTCCTTTTCAAAAGCTTAATTTTGTAGCAGAGGGTGAAAATTTTAAGAGAAATTAAATGGGTGACAACAAGTGTAAAGATGGTAATTCAACGTTGCTACATGGGAAATACGAACTTGGTCGGCTTCTGGGTCATGGTACTTTCGCCAAGGTGTACCATGCCAGGAACTTGAAGTCCGGGAAGAGCGTGGCGATGAAGGTTGTGGGCAAAGAGAAAGTGATCAAAGTGGGTATGATGGAGCAGATCAAGAGGGAAATCTCGGTGATGAAGATGGTACAGCATCCAAACATAGTCGAGCTCCATGAAGTTATGGCGAGCAAATCCAAGATCTACTTCGCCATGGAGCTCGTACGTGGAGGCGAGCTGTTCTCGAAAATCGCTAAGGGTCGGCTAAGAGAAGACGTGGCGAGAGTGTATTTCCAACAACTCATCTCCGCCATCGATTTCTGCCACAGCCGTGGAGTCTACCACCGAGATCTCAAGCCTGAGAACTTGCTCTTAGACGAAGAAGGCAATTTGAAAGTCACTGATTTCGGTCTCAGCGCTTTCACTGAGCATTTGAAGCAAGATGGGTTGCTACACACAACGTGTGGCACACCGGCTTATGTGGCGCCTGAGGTGATTGGAAAGAAGGGCTACGATGGTGCAAAAGCTGATCTTTGGTCCTGTGGAGTTATCCTGTATGTTCTTCTGGCTGGGTTTTTGCCATTTCAGGACGATAATATTGTGGCCATGTATAGGAAGATTTACAGAGGTGACTTCAAGTGTCCACCATGGTTTTCTTCAGAAGCTAGGAGGCTTATTACGAAGCTTCTCGATCCGAATCCGACGACAAGAATCACAATCGCGAAAATCATGGATTCTTCTTGGTTCAAAAAGTCAGCACCCAAGTTAATCCTAACTAAAGAGGAGCAAGAGTTTCAGGAGTACGAGAAATCACCATTCAAACAGTCCGAGACTCTGAATGCGTTCCACATAATATCGTTGTCTGAAGGGTTCGACTTGTCGCCGCTGTTCGAGGAGAAGAAGAGGGAGGAGAAGGAGGAGCTGAGGTTTGTGACGACGAGGCCGGCGAGCAGTGTGATATCGACGCTAGAGGAGGTGGCGGCGAAGAGTGGGAATTTCAGTGTGAAGAAGAGCGAGTCGAGGGTGAGGCTTCAAGGAAACGAGAGTGGACGTAAAGGGAAGCTGGCTATTGCGGCGGAGATTTTCGCCGTGACGCCGTCGTTTCTGGTGGTGGAGGTGAAGAAAGACAATGGCGATACCTTGGAATACAAACAGTTCTGCAGTAAGGAGCTCCGGCCGGCTCTTAAAGACATCGTTTGGACCTCGCCGGCCGACGATTCCACACTACTTGCTTAAATCCAATATTTTGTGTGTGACTATTGTTGTTTAGACAATTATTGTTGTTATTGTCGATGTTATTATTATTATTATTATTATTATTATTATTTGTTGTCAATTATGGTGGAAGAATTGAAACATTGGGGACTAGAAGACTATGGTCTCAATCAATCTTAAAATTTAAATCCATGAGTCTGTGTGGATGGTTTTGTGTCACCAAAAGGGTGATCCTCTGTGAAAAAATAACATTCGTTTGTTTGGTTCTTTCTGTGCTTGATGTTTTCATTTTCGTTTGAGTATATGCAAGTGGATTGGTGTGGCTTGTTCTCACACGGCCTTCTGGCCTTCTCTTTTTGACTTTTCTTTATTTTCTCGTACGTAATTACAATTTTACTGATATCTGATAAGTTGAAATAATGTGGTCTAACTTTCTAAGCTTATGATATGGTATCATTCTTTCTGCATCCATTAAGTTATACTTGGCTATGGTTATAAAGTTTCTTAGAGCGTAATAAGAGATTTTAGAGTTCGATTCTCATTGCAACAAAAATCAAATTAGTGTCTTAATTTTATAAATGTTATAGGTTGAAATTCTTTCAAAACTTAAAACTCCTTCATTATAACCATTGAATATTCATAAGAACAAAACTTAGATACATGCATCAGATTTTTGAATTAAATTCAACATGGACCAATAATTTATAGATAATAATATTTATCATTTTCAAAGAAAATTTAATGAGGGAGTGCTCATGTATTACACACCTGAATATTGGATCTAAATTTTAATTTTAAAAAATTTTATAATTCATGCTTACACACATATATAACGCACTAAAATCCTCTCACCAATGAACTAATCAAAGGTTTTTTTTTTTTTTTTGAGAAGAAACTAATCAAATTTATTTGTTTTCTTTTTTACTATCATAGATATGCTAGATATTTAGTGGGGCACCAAAATAATAAATCCTCCTCTTAATAATTCTCAAACTTTTTATAATTGTTGGAGGAAAAAAGAAAAAAGTAATGTGCAAATTAATGATTTTTAGGCTGCTACATGTAAATGTAATGCGTCTAGCGCGTGCAACCTTTGCGATTAGGAAAGGTAAAAGAGTGAAAAGTGCTAAATGACAGCTCTTTTTTTTCTTGGTGGGGTCGAACTAAACTGATAAAGCTTTGCACGGTCTATCACGGTAAAAAAAAAGTCGAGGTGTCTTTCATGATTGGGCCAACTTTCTTTGAATAAGGCATAGGTTATCTCATTAGTCATTACCTCCCTCTCAATTATTGTCCTTGCCCTTCCAATCAAAGCCTTCCATCCTTTGCTTATATCATTTTTTTTCTTTTGGATAAAATATATTTATATCATTTTATAGCGGGAAAAATTGTATTATTTGTATAATTCAACAAATTTTCTTGAATTCCGTAAAAAAAAAAAAAAAAAAAAAAATCAAACATGTGCTGAATAAGAGGTCACATGGAAGGTATATAAGATAAGATCATAGTGATTCAGCGAAAAAAGAAGAAGATAAGATTAAGTGGATTAAGGCAGCCACCCCTTCAATCTCATAGGTTCATTATCGTTTAATGTTATAATTCCACGTGCATGGAAGGAATTTACATTTTTGGCGGTTGTGTAAGCTTACCCCCGGTAGACTAAACAGCTCCATACATGAAATTTTGATGTTTTTGATTATTGATTTTTTTTAATGTATGAATAAAGGCCAATTGGAATTACAATTACTCTTAGTAGTAGGGTCCTGTTAATAAACCATTTAAGAACAATTTTGACAACACTTTCATGACAAATATAAAAAGCTGCCACGCTTTTTTATTTTTTTATTTTTTTGGTTGAATTTATACTATAAGTTAAAAGTTTTAGGTGGAGTTTGGATCCACGTCCAGCGTCTACGTTTCAGCAACTGTGCATTTTCAGCCTTTTTTTTTTTTTTTTAATGATCAGCGCCTGTGTTATTGTTCATTGTCCATGAACAGTGATTCTAGGCTTATGAACAGTAAAAAATTGGGTGAATAGTAATTTCTTATACATTTAAAAATTATTTTGCTACAGTGTTTTCAGTTTTTAGTTTCAACAAAAATAAATTGTATTCAAACGGACCCTTAATATAGTTTTCCTGTTTCCCATCCCTGGCATAGATTTTGGGGAAGAGGGAGAAAAAAAAATAACACTTTCCATTTGGAAGTTTTGAATTTAACGAAAAATATTAAGAGGGTGAGGCAATTTGCTTATTTCCAATAAATTAAAGAAAATATTGCTGGATTTTGTACTTCAGCCTACAGGAGACATGTATTAATTGCAACTGGCCCTATCATAAGTATCAAAATAATTGCATAGGCTATAACATTATGATCGAAGTTAGAACAATAATTTCCAGATTGTGTCTTAGGCTCTTTCCTTCCGAAGCCCTTGCGGGCCAGCAAGAGTGTGTAGGATTAGGGAGTATGATGTCCATGGTTTCCACAGTAAACTATGGCCCTTGAACAATTGGAATGTCCAGAGGAATTAAGACAATGAATATAAGTCCGATTATGGGAAAATTATTTTGTATTCTCGGAGTACCATAAATGCGTACTCCCTCCTCTCACATGAATGGTGGATCCTACTAATTAAATTCATGATGGGATCTACCATTCATGTGAAAGGGGGGAGTACGCATTTATGATACTCCAGGAGTACCTAATAATTTTCCCCGATTATGATCCTCTCCAATTACTACGATCGAGGTGAAACAGGTCCATTTGATTGGCATTTATCATGGACCAACCAAGTATTTTTACATATACATTCTACTATCAACCAGTCTAGGTTGTTTCTAAAAAAAAAAAAAAAAAAAAACCAGTCTAGGATTAGGATTTAGAGAGAGAACCAAAAAAAAAAAACACAGTGTCGCGGTTAGGATGGTAGCAAAAATGAGCCTTTTTTTTTTTTCTTTTTTTGTCATGATTCACGATAGGATATTCAAACTCTTAGGTTTTACATCTTACGGAAAATTAAAAAGCTAAGTATAAAATCCATTTTTGTCAATTTAGTTTTTTTTTTTGGCTAAATAATATAAAAAAAATCTCAAAATCTAACATTTGCTACTTAGTGCTGTTTTGGCTGAAAATATTAGTAGTTTAATATGAAAAACTTTGTAGCCCAAAATTAATTTAGTCTCAAAATATAAATAGTTTGTCAGAAAAATACAAGAAGGTGGGAGACATATGATTGAGCAATATAATGATACAAACACTAATTTTTTCACAACTTGCTATTCAATGGGGTAAGTTGTGAGTAATAATTCTTCACATATGCGTATTATTGATAAATCACTACAAATTGACTACTTCAACAATTATGAAATAAGTGTGAAAATTTTTATATTCCAGAATTTCTATATGTGAGAAGTTTCAAGCTTTAATCATGTCATGATTTTAACTTTTATCGTATCAAAAGCTGCTTGATATACTAGTAATTAAAAAAAGAGAGTTTAAATAACATTTCCTCCCATCAAATCCTCAATTTTTTTTATAATTTTTATTTAAATGTAAAACATGTAACGCTTAAAATTAAAATAAACAGCACATTAATTAAAAAGGAGGAAATTGGAAAATTCAATTGAGGTGGATCATTTCATTATAAAGAAAGAACAAAAGGTAAATACCCACACACATATATATATATTGCAATTACAATTTTTTTTATTCCAATTTTATGTCAAGCCCTTAAGAAAAGGCAACCTTAAAAAAGAAAGGCAGTGATTTTAATACTTTTTTTTTCTTTTTTCGAGATCGACTTCCATACATTTTGTTATGAACCTTATACTTACTTCAAAAAATTTCAGGGTGTGTAAAAGGGTACCGCAGCTAGCTGCATCATTTCTACGTAAGAGCATTCTTATCAAGACTTGTAAAAAATTTAACATTTACCCTTTCAAAACCTATTTTTATAATATATAGCACACCACTTTACAATACAACCTATATCAAAACTTCTATTTTTTTTACCATTTCATTTAAATAATGTTTATTTATCATTTTTCAATAATTTTTTATTTCTCCTCTCTCATGTCTCTCTCTCCTCTATTTCTCCTCAGTGGGCCCCACTGAATAAAAAAATAATATATGGTTTACAATTGGTGAATAGTGCAGTCTCAAATATGAGATTGCACTGTTCATCAATTGTAAAAATTATACCATTTAAAACATTTGATGGAGCAAGCTTTTGGGTTAAAAATGCTAAAAAAATAAGATTTTTAGCATTTGAAAGGTTTGATAAGAATGCTCTTAGTGTGTATGCATGCACAACTAAATTTTACTCTTGGGCTCTTGTAATTTGTTGCCTTGACTCTGTCAAAATGTCTTTTTCAGCAGTTTACGAAAAAGCCCATGATATAATTGAACCGCAATTTTTGATAATTCAGGCGATTTGGTTTAGCTGTCTTTCTCGTACTTGTACTGCATGCGTGTCAAGACTCAAGACCGTGCTTATTATTATTATTAATTTGCCAATGGAAAAGGTGAGGTGAACAAGCTTTTTATTCAATTTTTAGGGAAGGCAACAAAGCAGAAAAGACAGAATATTAATGATGAAATTAAGACGTTACTTGTTTTTCTAGGAAACATATATGTTAGTTTAGTTGTCATTAATTAGCTTGCTAGCTATAGGACAATTTCAAAGGCAATATGCATTCATTTTTCTTTTGGCTTATACAACCAACCAAAGGGTTCATGGAGTTTAAAGGGTATCTTTTTGCATGAGACATCACATATGCATATATGAAAAATTATTTATTCATTTATTGGCATATATACACGAAATACTTCTCAACCTACCTAGGAAGAAAAAAATTTGCCAATGTCTTGTTTAGTTTAGCAATGCTATTACTTTTATTTCAGTTTTTTTTTTTTTTTTTTGGGGGGGGGGGAGGGGGGATATTAGTGACTTAGATATGTGAAGAATGTGGATTTTAGACTTCTAGTTAGTTTAAGTGGTAAAAGTTTTTATAATTATAGTAAAATTAATGTCATAGAATGAAATTTTATCATGTTAAAAAAAACAAATTATATCAATAATCCGTTCTTTTATTTTATATATAAAAGAAGGATGCGTATCTTTAAAATTATAGTGCACAATCTATCCAAAAAAAAAAATTATAGTGCACAAACCATCATAAGACTATGGAACAGCACTGACATGTGTCTTCAGCAGTTATGGTGAACTCTTTGATGCTTTATTTGTGCAGCATCAATAATGCAGAATAAATACTTATAAAATGTAATTTTAATTAAGAATTTTATAGCTTAATCTATTAACACTTTTTGGAGTTGAATTATACCTCCCTCAACCATGAAATTATTCTCAAAAAAAAAAAAAAACATAAATCACACAATCAGCAAACATCCTCAGAAAATAATTTAAAATTAATGTGAAGTGACTATCAAATGAGATCACATAATGAACCAATATTGTATATGAGAGTCCAAGCTATATAATGTGACCTGGTAAGAATAGATCCAAAATATATCATTTGTATATATATAGTAAGCCGCACAAAGTACTAGTCATGGGATTAATATGAAAAACAAGCTTTTCATTGGACTAATTAATTTTAAACAAATATATATAGATCCTACAAAATAATGCTTCCATTGTTTTCTTGAACCTATTTAGGGAAGTTACGTACTGAGAGTGTGAGATTCAAATGGTGACTCCTACATATACTAGATGATCTCTTTCAACAACCGTGACGTATAGGTTATGCTTGTGCATCGTTAATAATAATGAATTTGTTAACTACTACTTTCATTGTTATACTATTGTTGCTTATTTATATTTGGGAAAAAAAATGGTATTCAATACGCAAGACTCTAGTGTTATGGGATTCGGAAGATTTGGTAAGCAATTTTATCCCCAATTTGAGAGAGCCTTGTTTTTATATGAAAAATATGTTTTTCTAATTAAATAGGTATTATTGTAAAGAGTTTGGTGACTTTTGGCCAAGGGTCCTCCCACCATGGAGAGTGGAGAAGGCTCTTAGACAAATATGAAGTTTCTTTAAATAGTAGTTTGATAGATTTTGGGATTTAAAGATACTTGTGTTTATGTGTTGAGGGTTTGTTACTTTGTGATTGTGAGGTTTGTGAGTTAGTTTGCATAATTGTGAGAATTTCTGTTTATATTTGTGAGATTTGTGATTGTGAATGTTGTTTCCGTGTGTTGTGAGTATTATAAGGTTTGGTAAGTGTAGTTGTAATTCATATCGTTAATAGTAGATTTTGTTTGGCGTTGCCTTTAGACATAGGCATCGAGTCGGCTGAACCACAATAAATATTATTGTCTTCCATGGATGTTTTATTTTGTTGTTCATATGAATAAACTTCCACTAGTCCCAAATCACAACAATTGATACTTTGGATCTGTTTGGAAATAGCTTATTTAGCTTTTTGCTGAAAGTATATTAAAGTATACTTGTACTTTGAAATTTTTTTAAAAAGTGATTAAAAAAAGGGGGGGGGGGGGAGTGAGATTTCATAAATCTGTACAAAAAAGTTTTAAAAGTTTATGCCAAACTCACCATTTAGGTAGTATGGAAAAGACAAAGATTGTACTCAAGATCTCTAACTCTGATACCATATTAAATTACCAATTCTCTCAAAAGTTTAAGCTATTAGGAGATTGAAATTTAATCATTTAACAACATAATTAAAAAAAAAAAAGTAGAAAGAAGGCTTTTCATGATATGGCTTATTATTATTCTTATTAATATTGAAAGGCAAATGGTCATTGATGCGTGTATCTCATGCATGTATTCTAACTTCACCTATTTTTGGTTGGGTGTTCCCAAAACAGGGCTAGATAGAATACACATTTTTATAAAAACATGGAGAATGATAATAAAATTAATACACAGTACATCAAAACTGCATAAATGGCGCTATATATTCAATTAGATAAGGTGCAAATTCTATGTTTGTATTTTGAAATAATTTGAGGATGGCTAACTAATGCCCTGTATGGCCAATTAGCCTTGCCACCAAATTCCATGATGTCTTACCTATCGATCGGTGCATAAAGGGGGGATATGATGAATGATGATTTTCCAAACAATTTGGATTATGTGGTGGCTGACTTCAATTCACGTGAAAATTATCGATTTGTCAATTCAATATTCGAGGCTTGTGCCCACTTGCTTTCTGGGCACATGGGTTTCGCATTCCTTTAGCTGAGTCTGCCGGATTGCAGTTCCTTTCGGACGCTTCCCCCATTTAGTTACTACCATTTGAAAGTTCAAAAACAGAAATGAAAAGTGAAATATACGAAGGTATTTGTACAAGAAAGGAAGAAGGAGAAAGTTCGCTTCAATGTTCGAAGTTGTATGGGTGTATTTTACGCTCCACTTATTTCGACATTAACATTTTCAGAAAAGTATTTTCTAAAAGATTATCTTATTTTTTATTTATTTTTGGTAATAACCTTAAAATGAATTGAAAAATTAATTATTAACTTCCATTCTTTAGCTTGGCATGAGAATTTGAGATAGAGTCATTTCAACTTTATCTCACACCAAGTTAAATATCAATTTTTTATTTTTTGGTTAAAAAGAAATGAAAAATGATACTCCGTATTATTTAGTTGATATTAAAATATAAGAAAAATCCCTATTTAAAATTGTTAGTTCTTAACAGTATTCATGTCCCATGCATTATATATACAATCATTTCAATTTTTTTTAACACTTTACTGATTGTTAATTCTTAACAATATTCATCTATTTTTGCAATGTTTGTCCTTTCATGCCAATAATGATTGTGAAATATGAAAACGATTAAGGATTAATACTTATCTAATAAGTATATAATTATTGCATTATTTACTTTTGAACATTTTTAAAATTTAACATGACTTTTTGGATCTTATTAAAATTATATCATTAACAAAGACAAATATTTTTTTTGGGGGGGTAAACCTAAGGAAACGAAACTAGGTATATAAATAGAACTAACAAAACCTACCTTATTTTCCATGAGGTTTCTTTGGTGATCTTTTTTTTTTTTTTTTTTTTGAGGAACTTTAGTCTAGTCTTTAGCAATTAGAGAAACCATAAAATTTGAAGATAATTAAGCAAAAATCTTATGGAATGATGTCCATAATTTTTATCAAGTTGTAGTTATAGAAAATGTTTTTTTTTTTTTTTATAATAAAAATATTGCAAGTTTATTAAATCGTAAATAAACTAATAAAAGATTTGAGATTTAATATTTGTCTACACCAAAAACCGATTAATAAAAAGGACAATCATCACAAGCAAATGTCATAAATTGAAACTCTATTAAAAAAAATAAAAATAAATAAAATCTTAGACAGCACTGAAGCTTTAAAAAGTAACGGTTCCCGTACAAATCTATCCTTCTGATGGGATTGTACAAATCTATGGTTAACATCGCAGAACATAGTATATTAATCGCATAAGTCTTACCAAACAAATAAGACAATGTGTTTATTCATCTCTTGCACTTATGTGGGGGAGGTATTAGATTCGAGGATTTGACCTCTTTATTTTTTAATCAATTATAAAGTTTATAAACCACATTATTTACTACATAATATTATATAGTTGGGACTTGGGAGGGTCTTGGCAAGGACTCTGCATTTGTTCAAAACTTCAAATAGGAATTCCAACAGGGATACTAATATATATATATATATTTTTTTTTTCTTTTTTTTTTTTTTTGGTACTTATTAGAAGAGTAATAATTTAAAGATCTGACTAACAGGTTTCTTTAAAGTATTTATTAATAGACTATTATTTTGAAATAATTTTGATACTACTTTCATGATAAATATAAAAAGTTGTTCATTCTATCGTTTAGCTTCAAAAAAATAGTTGTTCAAAAAATCAGTTTTTTTTTTCTATTTTTATAAAAATATTTCCTAAATCAATATCTCTATCAACCTTTTTCCATAATTTAAACCATGTTATAATGATTGATAAGTCTCTTCTACCTACCGAAAATTATGAACTATGCATGTTAGGCTCATAATCATGTTTCTTTTTTTTTTTGTGAGGAAATAATCATGTTTCTTATTAATTTGTAATACCGCAGATGAGAAACGGAATCCTAGCTAAACAGTCAGTACTATAATCATTCATTCCTAGAAGGAACAAGATTTGTGGCTAGGAGTCAAGCTTGATGAACCAGTGGAGGCCAATGTTTAACCAGTCTTAAATGATGTTAATTAGCCCTTGTAAGAACATTCACATCAGTTCTTCTAAATTTTCCGTCTATTTTACACGAAAAAACCTACTTTTTCTATTTTACACTACCACCTATATAAAACACTCACATCAGTTCTTCTATTTTACAAGATATTTTAATAAAATATTCACCATTCTCATTTTTTTTTTTTATTTCACTCAACTGCCAGCGCATATATGCGCGCTCTCACTCTCCCTCTTTATTCTTTTTTCCTAAACTGAAAGACCTCTCTCTCTATTCAACAAAAAAAAAGAAAGACCTTTCTCTCTCTCTCTCTGTCTCTCTCTTTTCTCCCTTTCTCTCATTCTTTCCCAAAAACGACCGACGCAGATTACTTCCTCACCGGTCCTTTCTTCACCGGCCGATCCAGATGCTTTCTTCACCGGCCGATCCTTTCTTCACCAGCTACCCAGATCCTTTCTTTCTAAAAACTACCAACCTAGATCACTTCTTCACCGGGTCCTTTCTTCACCGGCCGATCCAGATCCTTTCTTCATCGGCCGATCCACGAACCAAGCTCCGGCGACGCAGATCCTTTCTTCACCGGCCGATCCACAAACAAGCTCGGCGACCCAGATCCTTTCTTCACCGGCCGATCCACGAACCAAGCTCCGGTGACCCATATCGTTTCTTCACCGGCGACCCATATCTCTCAGTTGGTTTGTCTGTGTGGGTTTGTTTGTGTGTGAGTGTGTTTTTGTGTTGATTTATTTGTGTGGACGTATTTGTGTGCATCCGAGGAGAACAAGATGAGGAGCTGAGGTTGTTGTGCACAGAGAAGAGAGAGAAAAATTGGTGCGAACGGAAATAAGTAAAATAATATATACACATGCTACAGTGCCCGTGTAAATTTACACGAGTACTGTAGCTCGTTGAAAATTATACACGAGTTTACATGATTTTACAAAGACTGATGTAGTGTATTTTTTGCTTCAAAATGTGTAAAAATGGTCAGAATGTGTATTTTACACATTTATACACAACTATACAAGAGCTGATGTGAATGCTCTAATACGATGGTTTTGGGAGTTTACTTCATGGAACACCATTTGAGAGACATTGTGGGCCCACAATATGCTTTGTGATCCTTCTTAATATGGGGCCAAAAGCCGAGGTGCTTTGAATTTATAGCTGTGATTGGACCTTGTCAATGCCTAAAACATTCACTAGGTGTCAAGTGGATGACCCTAAAGCCATGTCTACTTCAGCCCATTTAATGGAAAATGACAAAAATTAGAATTTAAAAAAATAATAAAAATGACGTAATTTTATCTTAGACTAACATTATATGCACATCTATATATATATATATATATATATATATATAAAATAATAGATAGAGTTGAGAGAAATTTAAATTAAAAATTTAAATTAGAATTTCAATTTTATGACATGTATCCTAAATTATTAATTCTTAAAGAGTTTTATTTCTTAATTTTATAATCAAATGTGAGACCACATCATAAATATTCATTCAAGTGAGTTATTAAGTACAAAAATCAAAGAGTCTATAATAAATAAATATTTAAAAAAGTGTTTCACAATAATAAATAAATAAATAAACATGGACAATTTACATTTTATACCTAATAATATCCTTACAAATTTTTTTAAAGAGTTAACAAAATATAAAAATGACTATCAATAGTATTTAAATTATATATATAGGAATTATATTATGTATCTTATAGTATATTTTTAAGTATATCCATGTATATGTATGGGGTTACAAAGTCAGTCCCTATTATTTACACAATATCTCAATTTGGTTCTTAACATTTTAATTGTGTTAATTTGGTCTCTAACCTTTTTAGTGTTGTACCAATTTATTCTCTGTCATTATCTCTTGAATTGAAAAAACTGATGTGTCAAATGAAATAATAAAAAAGTATTTTTCATATCACGTCATCTATTAAATGTATTGTCACATTAGTTTAAAAAACCCAAATTAAAACTAAGACGCATGACCACCAAGGTCCCCTCGTTCTCTCTCTCTCTGTGGTTAATCACCATTGTTGCAGCAAAAGTGGGAAAGTGGTTGATATTGGTCGAGCATCCTTTATTACAGTACTTAATCAATGTCGTATCAAACTCAAATTTTTCCATTGACTTGGCACCTATAGTTTAGATTTATCGGCTCAAGGTTTCCACGAGCTTGTATGTGTTATCATGGAATTAGCTGGAAAGCCTAATATTGCAAACTATTTCCCGCTACTTTGTTTAATTGACCCACAAGGTGCACGACGAAGGATGGCGATTTATTATGGCAAATTGATCAAGATTTTTGAAGGTATCACCAATGAACAAGTACTAAGAACTTCATTAGAGGTTTCTAAGGCAAGAAACGATTTACTAGATTCCTTCCTAAATCTCGTTGAAGAAGATAATTTGGAATTGAGCTGCCACAATTTCAAACATATGCTTCTGGTAATTGAGAATTGACCACTTTTTTTTCTTTCTTTCTTTTTTTTTTAAATAAACGAGGTGGCAGAGTGGGCAAATGATGTGGCATGAAAAATAAGTTTTTATTATTTTGTTTGACGCATCAACTTTTTCCATCTAAATGGTAACGGCAAGTACTAAATTGACAAAGTAGTAAAAAGGTTGGAGACCAAATTGACACAATTGAAAGGTTAGGAACCAAATTAAGATATGGTGTAAAGGATAGGGATCAGCTTTGTAATTTACCCAAGATCAAAATTAAACAAAATAAAATACTTTGATAATATAATTCAAATTGAATAAAAATAAAAGAACAAAAATTATTTGAGTGATTTAACGAAAATACGTTGTGTGAGTGAGTATTAATCAAAACCAGCAATTATAATAGTTTATATTGATGAATTTACGTTTTAATTTTTTTAAAAAAAAAAAATTGGTAATTGAGTTTTAATTGAAGTAGTATTTTAAATTTCTTAAAATTTTGTATAGACACCCTATTTTGCAACCATTAAAAATATTATTTTGAGCAATTTAATTAATATCCAATGTTAAATGATCATTTTACATAAAGATAAAACTTCTGCAGTTTACTCAAGGTTAAAGTCAATTTCATAATAGGTCATCATGAATTTAATGGCATAGTCCTTCATGAAAGGACTTAATTAGACAATTTTCATTAATTTTGTAGGCAAACTTTTAGGTATTTCTTAGTGAATATGTAAAAAAAATAAAAATAAAAAAAAAATAAATAAATAAAATCAAGCAGTAAGACAAATCTCTTATTTTCACAATCCGGGACTGATAATGCTTTAAATCTTACAAATTTTTTAAAGGAATGAAAAATATCACTAGAATGATTTTGTAAGTGTGTGAAATGCACTAGCATGATTTTTTGTTTTTTAAGTTCTCCAGGCAATGCCACTGAACTACCAAAAAGTTCTTACACACTAACATTGATGTTGAATAGTTGAGAACTTATGATTCCAAATGCACGTGAATATTAGACCATTCTTTTCATGAAAAAAATGTAAGTGAAGCATGGTAAAGTAAACTTGGCCAATCAAAAAATAAAGAGAGATCTTGAAATACCAATCCTACTTTGTGGATCACGCTACAGTAATGTTCTTTCACTACTTGTACAAACAACAATAAGTAGGAACTAAAATACCGCTGTAGACACTACAAACATTTTTATGGAAACAGGCTAAGCAAGGAAACATTAATCATGGTCCCAATTAAAAATACAAAAATGCAGATATAATTTGGCAACCTAGTTGCACAAAGAACTGCCCACTCATTAGCACATTGATTCCAGAAAATCTGATCTAAGCTGTTATCTTTAATATCTAATACATCATTCAGTGAACTACAAACTGCTAACTTCATAAGTGCTAGAAGAGCCAATGTTATTGCACAATATATTGTAGATAACAATGACCAATTGTATATCCTGAATTATCTTGACCCTGCATACAAAATGGCAGATGGCTGCATATATTGCTGTATATCTCTCATTTAACATTCACAAGACATAAATCAGCAAGAAACTTGTTAAAATAGTTACTTTTTATCTGTATATAATGTCAATGACAACTTTCAGCAGAGATTTAAACTATGACATTCTTCTCAAGAATGGTTACTTCACCATAAAACCTAAATTTCCCCCTAACACAAAGCTCAGGCAAAAACTTTGAGGCATTGCAGGGTCTAATGAGAAATCAGAGATAACCTAAAAAAGAGTAAAATAAGAAAAAGAGCTAAGATATCATATCAGCTTCAGATGATTTGTACACCAAAGAGCCTAAAACACGGCTTTTCAGTTTCATGTGTTGGTTTGGGTCCCTTGAGTTCTTTTTCCTCTCCAAGTTTATGGTCAATTTGAGGGCTTACTCCAAGTTTCAGGTCCATTTGAATACCAACATATTGGTTAGCCTGTTCAACCAAACCGCCGCGGTTGTCACTACCATTAACATCAATCATGTTGAATGAACGAGCGTCATTTGCTGCTTCTTGGCACTCACACAAGTAGAAACTAATAGTGTCGTTAGCCTTCAATTTCTTTTCCTTCACAAACCTATTCCAACCCCTTGTAAAGACAAAACTCTGGCTGCTCTTCCAATAGCAGTAGCGGAATTTCCACGACCTCATCATCCTATCATAGAAAATTAGCTGCACAGCTTCCTTGTTGCCTCCTCCTTCGTTGTCTTCTGCAGATTCAGAAATACATGGGAAGTACTTGACAGCAAATTTCTTAGGGATGACAAGTCTATTTAGACTACCAACATCACTTGGCGTAAGCTCCTTTTCAAAAAGTTGTTTACATGATAGTCCTCCTTTGCTTTGCACCCTACCCAAGTTCAAATCAATTGTTTCCACAATATGTGAATGTGTCCTTAGGAAATCTTCAAATTTGGATTGATAGGAACCCTCCTTTATCATGTTGAGCACAGCTTCAGTACTATATAGATTTTGAAAGCTTGGCTCTTCAACGGTGATATCTGTCCAAGGGAAATTTCTTTGGGAATCTCCACTCCTAAGCTTGATAGCAGCACTATCATAAGCCATGGCTGCTTCTTTTTCAGTCTTGAAAGTCCCCAGCCAAATGCGCCGGTGATTGGCATATATTTGTGCACCCCAGTGCCCATTTTGCTGTGGTACAACACCTTTGAATTTAGAAGATGCATTGCTACCATGCCTTGCACGTTTGCTTTCAGGAAAAGGGTAAGTGGTGCTGCTTGAATCAGAATCCTCTGCAGTTGCATTGACTCCACCATTTGAAATCATGCTTAACATGTCATCTTCCATTGTAATCCTGCATGCATAAAATGTCATGATGGAGACTCATACTTTCATTACAACTAAAAGAGATATTTGCTAACAAATGAAACTCATCTTTATCAGTACCAATTATCACATGAAACATATTTTCTTTTCCTTAAAAAATAAGTGGCAATAAATGAAACAATTCATAGCTTCAGTAGAATTACATGAAACAAACTTTAACATCTCAGGTAGCAAAACAAGACAAGAACATGGGGCGCCACCGCTTCCCTTTCTCTTTCCCCCACTCATCTCCACTGGTGTCAATTTTAGCCTTGACAGTGCCTTCCGTTCTCTCAACTTCAACCAACTCACTATTTCTCATTGGTGCATCACTCTCCTTTGAACATGACCAAAACATCTCAAGTGAGACTCCCTCATCATTTCATCAATAAGGACCACCCCCATCCTTAAAAGGATTTCCTCCTTTTGAACTTATCTTTCCTTGTATTTCCACATATCCATTTACACATTTTCATTTCAACCACACACATTTTATGAATATATTTTCTTAACAGTCTAATATTCAGTACCATAGAGCATAGTCAGTCTTTTTCTTTGATAAGTAATAAAATTTTATTAATAGAATAGGTTACTACATGCTTAAGATGAGGAGCACTTCGTAATCTAAAAGAATTACAAAAGAGAATTTAAGTGATTCTATGAAATCCATAAAGGTGTAGCTATTTGTAAAACCCCATGCATGAGACCTATCAAACAAAATTCAAATCAACAATGATTCCAAGTGATTCTTTGATGTTTATGCATCTTCCAAATCTCCTTCCACAATAGCCAAATCAAACATAACAGGACAAAGCTTTAAATATCAGATAAGTCCTCACAAACCATCTCCTCCACTGGAACAAAAGGCCAGCAATCCTTGCTAACACTCATTGGATCCCAAAAGTTCTAAATACCAGGCTCCACAAGTCTTAGGCTATATCACAATGAACCAAAAAATGATCTACTGTCTCTAGACTAGAACGGCACATGCAACACCATCCAACTAAGATAAATCCTAGCTTGAAAATATTATCACAAGTAAGAATCTTCTCCCATGTTGTTGTCCAAACAAAGAATGAGACCTTCTTAGGGGCCTACACCAAATACTTTTCTAGGGGAAAGAGTTAGCCAATGCATCTCTAATAGCCTCATAATAGGAGAAATGTTAAAGCAACCGCTCCCTCTCAATTCCATATCAACCTGTCACACAACTCACACCCCCCAGTCCTAGGGACATTGTAGTATAGAATATCTACAAAAGAACAGATTGAGTTCAATCCTCAATCTTGAAAGTGCCTGTAAAATCTAACGTTTCAGATTTGACCTTCCCCACCTACCGGGCTATATCCATGACTGAATGGACTGAGGCATTCTAATCAAGCATACAAGCAAGAAAACATACAGATGAGGGAAAAACTCTTTTAGAGAATGACTCCTACACCACACATCATGACAAAACCTTAAATGAGTGTCAACCCTCACCTCGAAATACACAATACTGCAAAGTGTCCAATCTTATAAAATTTTCCTTTTAAATTTATATTCTACGGTCACACAATGCTCACAATGCACTTCTCCACTTCATCTCCCATGCACTTAATTATTCTATGGTTCACATCCTCTTCTATCTTTCCATCTTTATGAATTATCGATCTCACTCTTTGATATCTCTTGCCGTCTTATAGCTCTTTCCTCTTTGTTTCAACTTTACTAAACTTTCATTCCATCATTTCCATGTAATTTGGTTTAGTCCTATTGAAACAAGTTCTAAGCATCTCACCAAATTTCTAACTTGACATCAGCTCCAAGTCTTGTTTCATCCACAAAAACTAATATTTACAAAAGGCAGACATCAAATGACTTCCTCTTGAATCTACGTCCAATTTCATCCACTAAACTATCATTTGCAAAAAGCATACATCAGGACTTCCCATTGAATCAATTTAGTGAGCCCATCCATCACTAGTGCATAGAGAAGACAAAAGTGAAGTTTCATCTATGGATTTAAGGGGAGTGAAGAAACACATAATTTTTCTTATGTTTTTCCAGTATAATATCTTTTTTTTGGTAAGCTATAAAAAATCATAATGCAATTTAAAAAAAAAAAAAAAAAAAATTATGACAGCCATGGAGCAATAATTTTGTTACTTTGTCTTTTTGCTCCAAACTGGTGCAATAATTATTGTCGTAAAAAAAAATAGAACTAGAGATCCGTACCTACACATTGTACAATGTCCTACAAATCCAAATCTAAACAATCCTCACAAGCAAACACAAGCTCCCTCAAATCCCTAACATCAGTGTCAAGGAAACATGCATTGTGTTGCAATGTCCTTAAAATATTAGGTTGACTCTACTACCATCTGTCATGATTTATGAAAAATTAAACACATCAATGTGATGACTTAAAAGGAATAATCACCTTCTTATATAGCCTAGATTGTTCAAGTGCATATCCGATGTAAGACTTAGTAGACATCTACTTCTCACCATCCAAATCTTTGGGATCCTTTATCAAAAATGGTATCATAGCTTCAAACAATTATGTATTCAGACATTAATTTTCATAAAGCTTAAAGATCATTTTCACATATGAAGTAATTCGGAAATCTGCTGCAATTCATTACATACTTAAGATGCAAATTCTGGATCCTCTAATAAAAACTCTTCGTTTTTTTTTTTAATTGTTTAAAAAATTATGGATATAAACGAGGCAGGGAAATTCTACAGTATAGAAGAAACTAGCTTCAGTACTATAAGACATACAAAAGACAGTTACACCAACTGCGTGGGGTTAGGTGACTTAGGTCTGCACAAAATATGAAAAGACATCAGATTCTATAAAGCTGTACCTCAAATATTGGTGGGCTAGTGTGTGATGATTCTATAAAGCTGTACCTCAAATATTAGTAACGCATTTCTAGGAAGGTTACTTTTTTTGATAAGTAAAGAGTTTAATTAAAAAGATTAGGTAGAAGAAAACATTTCTAGGAAGGTTACTATCATCCAGATAACCTTAAAAAGATCAATAATTGACATTAACTACTGAATCAACATTCCACTTCAGGCAGGACAGCTGACTGTATTGCCAAAATTAGTATGTTGACTTTTGAATCAACTTTCACGCTTTCGCATGAAATATTGCATCATATATTCAGCCTACAAGTGAATAGTACCACGTTCATACTAATAAAGACAGCAACTGGGGTACATTCATAGTTAGAGTTGTGAACTGGCCAAATGGAGTAAATCCAAGTTTTGGCACATCTAAAAACAAGAAATAAAAACATCACATATCTTTAATGCAATGGTCACCCCACAAGTATAAATGCCTGTAGAGTGTGGGGGCAAGAGTTGGGGTTCAAGTTTTCAGAAAGAAGACACATATATAAACACTTAGATTAGGGTAGAGTAAAATTTCTATCTTGTATATAAAAAAAATAAATATAAAAAAGGAAAAAGGAAAACATTGGACAACTTTGCATAGAGAGAACTTGAACATTAAAGAACTGATGTAGGAGAGGACCAACCCCCCCCCCCCCCCCCCCCAAAAAAAAGTATTTCTACAACTAATTAAAGATGAGAAAAAAATAATATAGAGAAGTGGAAGAGAAGAACATACGGATTACATGGTTCTGCTTGATAGCTTACGTCCACAAAGGAAGATTTTACCAACTACATCTTACTATGATAAACTCATCTATTATAGTGAACCCTTAGTAGGGTATATATACGAGATAGGGTTAGTCCTAAATGGGATTACAATATATTGGGCCTCAGGGTACATTACATTAACATAAACTCAATCATATAGGTCTAGCTTGGAATAAATACACACTATGAAAAGTCATGAGCAAGAGAAGGCTGAAATGTGCCTAAAACAATCGAAATAGAATATGAACTGATTGAAATTGAAGTTGAACTGACCGAAACTTGGCCAAACCGACCGAAATAGAAGCTAAACCAACCAAAATTGAAGCTAAATCAATCAAAAAGTGAGATGAACTGGCCGTAACTAATCAAAACCAAACATAGGCTTTATCCGGGTTAGGTTATCCTTATCATCGATAAGGGACAACCAACTACCTATACCTATACAGCCAAATATCTACCAAACAACCTTTATCCCTATCCATAATTAAGTTATCCTTATTCATATAGGGATTAGCCCACACCATCAACCATAAAGGGGTTTTCCATGTGTACTTCAACCAACAACTACACAGGCGAACTCAAAACTCGCTAGCAAGCACTACTCGGCTGACCACAACGACAAAAGAAGCACCATAGAGAACAATTTAGATCAAGGAAAAACCATGGAAGGGTACTAGATCTGACAAGACACACCGGAACTACAACTAAGGAGTATTGGATTTGCAAAGAGAAGTCAAAATACATTGAAAATAACAACCCACAAAAACCACTAAGAATGATCAAGATCAAGATCAAGGAAAAACCTCCATCACCGAAAAACCACTAGGATACACCGAAGTATGCCAAGAACTACAACAACCGACATCTACCCACCCACCATCGAGACAAATTTAGATCTTCCAACCAACCACCAAGAACTAAGAACATCAAAAACACATACTTAGTTAACCATCGAGAACAAAAACTCCCAAGAACGACGACTTGGATCTATGTTTCTACCTACACAAGTTAAGCAACTAGTGACAATTACTGTGGGGGAGGTGCGTGAAGATACCTAAAATTCCAATAGTCTTCATGCACCTTCCAGCAACATTTAATTGAAGGTGATCAGAGATGGCTCTAATACCATGCTAAGAACAATAATAAAATAATGTAGAGAAGTGAAAGTAGAAAGAGAGAATACCATAAAGGTTACGTGATTTGACCTAATAGCTTATGTCCAAAGATCAGTCCTTAGCAACCACATCTTTACTATGATAAACTCATTTGTTACAATGAACCCTTAGCACCCTTAGCAAGATATATATAGGAGTTAGAGTTAGCCCTACAAGGGCTTACAATATATTGGACCTCCTAAGCCATTACATTAACATGAACCCAATATCTTTAACATAATCAACATGTATGCATAATGTCATATGTTAGAAATAATAAACTATCATTTGTCCCAAAACCTTACACTGTTAGGAAAGAGTGAATTAAGCATTTATCCATTATTCTAACATTCTCCCTCGTGTGGACCTAGACTCCTCTTAATAAGTGGAGTTTAACACATGAGATTACATTTTTAAATAGAAGGTGGAGTGGAGATAGCTTTGAACTAAAGAAACTCTAACACTGATAACATGACAAACTACCACTAGTCCTAAAAGTGTAAATCATTGGAAAATAGTAAATTCAATCATTTAACCATGATTATAACAAGAAACATCTTAAAAACATATCTATAAATAGAATCAGCTCCTAAAAAAAATTATAAAAAATAAATAAAATTGACTGGCCCAGCCTAACTACTACAATTTAAAACTTGAAAAGCTTCTTGTTTAAAACTGGATCTTGAAGGAAGTATTACAGTCTCACTATGCTATTCTAGTTGTTCAATGAAGATGACAAAAAAAGTGTCTAAAGACATATATCAAAAATGAACCATGCAATACCAACCATTTTTAAAATCTTGATTCATCTTAGGCATGACCCAAAAAGGCACAAACTTAATACCAAAACGATTTTTTTACCTTAATTTTTATTGATAATGCCAATGAGCTCTAACTTTAATGACACCTCCCCTTGTAGGAGAAAATGGACAGTGAGATCATGGATCTAAGACACGATGGGAATGTGTATAACTTACCAATAAAAAGTTTTTTTTTTTTTTTAATAAATACTTACATTAAAAATCACCTTAGTAATAGAAGAATAAAAAATTAGAAAACAATCATGCAATTGAGCCTCAAGATGGAGAGCCTTTCCCTAATATTACAACGAGCATACTCAAAAAAGATGATATTTCAGGCTGGAAAGAATACAAAGAGGCAAGGAAAACCATAAATATCCTGATTTATGAACCGTAAAAGTAAGACACCCAACCTGTTGTCTTGTTATGTTACTTCAGATTAGTTCATTAAGCCTTTCTCTATGCATGGATAAAATTGTAAAAGGAAATTGTTTGCATTTGAAGAAATAATTCATAAAAACGAAAAAATTCTAGGAACATTTGGGTCAATATCAGACGCTTCTCCTTATCTAGGATTCACAAGTCTCAAACTTGTTTACACCAATCAAAACCTTGTTTATGATCAAACATGAAACCTGTCTAAAAATAGGGCTAAAGCTAAAATACCAAACTTTGCATCTACATTCTCTGCAATCATAGGAACAAGAGAACTCTGAAGCAAATTATTATTATTTTTTTACTAAATGAAGATCCAAGTTAGATAAACTGGCCCCCACTTAAGTGTTATAAATTTCAGGTTGAATAGTTGACCCAAAATCATTGCAATATGGTTGAGTCAATTAGAAATTCAAAATTATTACAACAATGAAGGCCATATTCTTAAACGAAAACTTAAGACCACATGAGGGGCTATCACTGAAACAATGATCTAGCCAGTTGGATAGCAAAGAATGATAACATAAGAATGTCAAACGCTGTTTGTGTGCATGCGTGCGCGTGTGTGTGTGAGAGAGAGATAGAGAATATTTTGTGAAGATCTCCAAGGCTTAAGGCTAAGGGTATACTTATCCATGCAACATATCATCTTGTTCATAAAAGCTACTTTTTGGAAACAATATTGGCTCTGCCTCATTGAGTTAATCAAGGCCATGAAAGATTTACACAAAACAAGTTAGCATTTAACTGGGGAAAAAACCACAAGAATAAGGCAAGGCACTATTACCTAAATTTTAACTTTTTGCCCACATTCTATAAGACAATTCTAGCTGAATCACAACTGTTCTACATCATATATATTGCTGCTCATATGTAGCAATAGACACCGTTCAAATACAGAAATAGTATACCAAACTACTCTGAAATAATTACAAAATCAAACAATCTATGAATTCAAAAAAAAAAAAAAAAAAAAAGAGAGCAAGAATGGATAATGCCAAAGGCAGTCATCCAGTCATATGAACATCTCAACATTGACTGTTTAATAATATGATTAGGATGTTCTACAACATCTACGTTTTGCTATGACGCTCCACTAGCTTATCCACATAACACATCAAGGAACTACATTCAAATCTTAGCACTCCCATGTTGATGTTATCTCCCTTGATAACATTTAAGCATTTTAGTCTCCCTTTTTTATTTCCTTTTGATGAATATTTTACTAGAAAGAGATGAAAGTCATACATACAAGCAGTATTCATAGAGCTCTAGTAAAGAATCACACATTAAGATTCAAATAATCAAAAAAGTCATAAAAAGCAAAGGACATGGACACTTACAAAACCTGTAAACACTTGTATAATGACTACAAAAATAAAGATTTTAGCTCAAGAAGAGAAAACACAATGCTATTAAATGAGCAGGAGCCTAGCTACCAACCTGAGGCACCAATCAAGAAAGTCATATAGAGAGGTTAGACTTAGTTTAAAAAAAAGAAAAAAATCTTTTAGCTCTAAACTAGGCTCTCGTGATTTTGAATTTGAGAAGCCTATATTATAATAAGCTGATTGAACGAGGAAAGAAACCCCTTATTTCCATTCTTAGATACATGGTGATCTCTAATCATTGAACCGCATCCAAGCTTTGTGGCTAGTTTGGCCTCTATTGAGCTTCCATGCTATTGGCTTTATCCACAACTTGGCTTTGCTATCACTCATGACTATGACTAGTAGAGAGTTTGTGAAATTGTCTCACTAGAAAAGAAAGGTTGATTAGTTAGGTTCAGGAAAATATTCATTAGGAAGAAAAGTATAGAGTTGTGAAGTTGTTCCACCATAAGAGACAGGCTGATTAGTTAGGTTAAGGAAAATATTGATTAGGAATAAAGAATTAGGATTATTGTCAAGAGTCTTGTACCTCAATTGGCACCTCTTGATGTTTTGATGGATGCATTTAGGGTTTAAATCCTCTCACCCCTCAATTAACAAAATAATTAATTAATTTGAGGAGACTCCAATTGACTAGTAAATATAACATATAGGGATACTACTAAACTCACAAGTTAAGTCTTTAGGATTTTTTTTTCGCTAGCGCATCATGGGCCACTTGTTTGTCATTCATGGGAACCACATGTCAACCATGCACACTCATCCATGGGAACCTTGCATGCACCATTCTTTTTTACATAGCACCATTGGTAATACTACTTTTTTTTTTTTTTTTTTGAGAAACTAACACACACACACACACAAGGGAGAGGGAAAGGGGTTCTAACATAAAGGCATACCACAACTCCACTCAAAAGCCATGGTAACTTTTAAGTGGTAATACTACTTTGTTGGGCATTTTTTCCAAAATCATCTTTGTGTGGGCCTTATGGGCTTATTTATTGTGTGGGCTCCAAGTACACACATTCCCACCTGAATTGCAAAAGGAACCCTAAAAACCCTCCCACCTCACCACACACCACCTTGGGCTCTAATACCACTTGCATTGTTAAGAAAAAGGCTTCCTTTTAAGGGAAGACTAACCGAAGTGCCACAAGTGACTTGGTTGAGAGCTCATACGTGAAGGGGGAGATTTGTTCATATTCATGTGTGAGTGGTGTGGCTAGTTACGACATAAAGTCTCGTATTGGATAATAAAAACAATAGCGAGTAGTTAACATAACATAATTGGAGCTAAACCCATTGGCTTAAGCTTTTGGGTCAAGTGGCATCCCTATATGGTATATTTACTACACCATTGACCTCTCCCTAAAGTGTTATTTCCACAACATTAGGTTTTCCTCTATATACTAATAAATGTGTGACTACTCTCTTTCTCTCTCCATATTTTCCACATAAACGTGTGATTCTTTGTGTGGAAAATATGGAGAGAGCACATCAAAGAAACATTAAGGGACCTACAGTGAAGTAAAATTCAACAAGAATAAGAAAATGATGCCAATTTTGTAAGGCTAATATAGATGGCAAATCTATATTTTTATTGAAGTTAGTGGGGGTATGAGTTGGCTACCCTATTCTCAAACTAATATAACACATAATTTCCTCATGCTACATGTTCTTCTTTTCCTGCATCTATTAAATATATTATTATAAACTAGGGTAGCCAATTCAGAATGAGGTATATATAGTTGGAAGTGGTGAAGCAAAATGAGCTACATCCTAGCAAAAGGTTATTCCCTTGACAGACAATTCAGACTTATGTTTGAGCATTGACCATGTAAAGGAGGAATGACTGAATCATGTGTGTGTGTGTGTGTGTGTGTCAAAGCCCATGTACGTAGCATACACCCACATAAATCTATCAATTCAACCTAAGCTGACCGACAAAACTATCGACTTTCTTGAGAATCAAAACAAGGATTTATCCTACCCCAGCCCTTCAACCCCCTAACTACAGCTTAGTAATGGCCTAACCCAATAATGTAGTAGGGTGGAATTAATATGCAGGCACGTTTTCAATCCTAGGGGTTAGATTGCTCTTGCTACCAACAAAATCAATCTGCCACTTGCATGCCTAACTTTAAATAAACATAGGGCTCCCTTAAAATTAGTATCCTGAATGTTTGCTTTCTCACTTATCACACTGTGTGCTCCAATAAGCAAATTAAGTTCTGCACAAACTGACCAATTTTGTTCTCATGTGGCACTTGCTTATAAAAAACTTATATGATGCTTTTATATTGAATATACAAAGCAGATGACATGCAAAATTCAGATTGAAGTGTTGAACCCAATTTGTATGTGTTGTCTAAGTTCAACTTGAAGACTAATATCTATGGAGATTAGTTTGCCAGTTTTATGACTTTTGCTTAGAAACATTACAATTCAACCAGATCATCTATAGATGATTTACTGCATCCCTAAACCTCTATTCAAGTATCAAATCATGATAACAATTGTACATGAAGAAGTGGGATGAAAAACTTCCTAGTTCCAGCTCACAATCTTTAAAAAATATATCTACAAATTACAATACAAATTTATTTCTTACAGTTTCTATGTAGTGCTTTAAAAAAAAAAAAAAAAAGCCCACGTGTCATAATAGTTTGGAAATTTCTAAGGCCTAAGTTTAACTTGAAGACTAATTGTACAATTCAGGTTGAAGTGTTGAACCCAGTTTGTCTGTGTTGTCTAAGTTTAACTTGGAGACCAATATATATGGAGATTATTTTGTCAGTTTTATGACTTATGCTTAGAAACATTAGAATTTAATCATATCATCTACAAATGATTTATTGCATAACTAAACCTCTACACAAGTGGGTGGGGTCAATTGCCCGTAGGAGTTTGATTGACAGTGAGGATTGTTGTACAGTATGCTCTGCGACGTACAACTAATCTGAGTGAAGTTCTCCTATGTCATCAAAAAAAAAAAAAAAAAAAAACCTCTACACAAGTATCAAATCATGATAACAATTCTACATGCAAAAGTGGGACATGAAACTTCCTAGGTGTTGTTAAAAGCGCGCTTAGGCTCAATTAAAGCTCAAAGCCCCAAGGTATAAGCACTTTGCTTGGCCAAAGTGAAGCTCATTTCAAGAAGTGCGTCTTAGGCATGCTTTTTTGGTGCTTTTTGAAGAAGCTAAGATGTTTATCTGGCGGCTTTTGAAGAAGGATCAAAGTATGCCCAGAAAATCTTTTTTATTTTATTACAAAAAATATAATTAACATGGATCATTGATTTATTATACAAGCACTATTCTTAAGGTGGTATATTTTACATATATATATATATATATATATATACATGTTAAAAGATACGAACAATGCTAATTACTATTCTTTCTTATTATTTTTGGTATTTTCCTTTTAGATGTATTTGATTGAACTTTAAACCAAATAAATCATTTATCATAACTATCATGGTTACATATATTTATAAAGTACTAGAGAATTATATAAAATGTTATGCTTATCATATAGTCCATTGATGGTTGTTTTCAATTTACTATATAAAAATTTTAAGAAATTGAAATAACTTAAGTAAAATTAGAACTTACAAACATCATAAAATTACACTTATCTAATAGGTAAAATATTTTTTTTTATAAATTGAGTCTTTATTTTATTTTTATTATATGTCATGAATATTTCTACAAGAGGGTATAAGATATTATATTTGAAAAATGTGCACTTTACTTCAATCTAGCTCAAATTATTTTTAAAAATATATCTACAAAATACAATAGTTTTTAAAAAAAAAATAGATTTAAGTAGTGCTTTTAATAAGTTTTAAAACTAAAAAGATATGATAATAGTTCAAAAAAATTCTAAGTCCTAGCCACATAGTAATTGATCTCTTATGTAGCCAAAAATGCGAAGGTAATAGATTTGCATACAAGGGATAAATGAGATAAATGACTACAAACAATACTCATAAGAAGAAATTGTAGGTCTTTAAGTAACATCTTGGGAGGAAAAAAAATTGAATACTTTTTATGCTAGGTTGATCTAACATAGAAGCTATTTTCGTACCCAAACACCTAACGGAAAAATATGGAGACACCCATAAAAATATGGAGAGACCCATAAAGATCTTTATACAGTTTTCATTGACCTAGAGAAAGCATCTGATAGGGCCTTTAAATAGGAAATGTGGTGGATTTTGAAATATAAAAGACTTCCTCTAAGACAAATAAGTGACAATATTTGAAATGAGAAATTTTTTTGAAGATAGAAGTATCCCATAACATTGAAAAGATGATGAGAGAGTCACTTAAGATGGTTTGATCATATTCAGATGAGAGCAATTAATGCCTCAATATGAAAGAGTGAGTAGATTCAATTTCAACGAAAAAGGTAATAGGAAGCCCAAAAATAAAATTAACATGTCAATTAAGAAAACAATAGAGAGTATGAATTTAGATAAAATAGAGAAAGAAAAAAATAGTGACCGAGCTTATCTCGTCTGTTGAAGATCCATAGTCGACCCCAAAATTTTGGGATTAAGGCTTGATTGTTGTTGTTTTTGTTCATGTGTCACCAAAGATTCATTACTTGGTGACTCGTTTACTTGATTTATATAATTTTATTACTTATCAAAAAAAAAAAAAAAAATGGCGCCATGGTATAGGCAAAAGTGGGACTTGAAACTTCCTAGCTCTAGCTAAAACTGATTAAAACATATATTATATTTTTCTGTCATAAACTACAAAAATACAGTTCAGATTTATTTCTTGTTCCTGTAGTTCTTTTAGAAAATTGAAAACCACAAAGGTGTGATAATAGTTCAGCAATGTCTAAGGCCTACCAACATAGATATTGACCTTTTATATAGCCAACAATACCAAGGTAATAGTCGTGTGTGCAAGAAACTGTGGACAAAGACCACAAATGATACTAATAAGAAGAAATTGTAGGTCTTCAAACAACAACATTTTGGAAGGATAAAAAAAAAAAAAAAAAAAAGGGAAACTAATCATTTAGATCTCTATGTTCAGCCTCAATGTACAGAAAATACTTGAGGGTACACTTGGAAGATGTCGATCAATCATCAGGCCACTGGACATGAATTGAAACATCTTGAAATCTTGAATTCATCACTGATAATTTGGCCAAAAATTACATCTAATCGAAACTATTGCAATAGGCCGGGAATAAGCTGGTTGAAACAAATGAAGGCTATATAGCCTGAGGAGAAATTAAACAAGGTTTTTGCCGATGATATAAGGCAAGAAAAATCATGTGTGCATCAATCCATCCCTGGGTCAAGTTAAGTATGAATAAGCAGCTCACTTCCTCAATGCAGTACAGGCAGCATCAGAAAGTGTCAATGACTTCAAGATATGTTGCTTAAAAAATTATTACCTCCAGTTTTAATGACTTGTTTTAAAGAACATTGAATTAATATTACAAATTGTGTTTTGCCAATGCTATATCATTGGTGATGTACTTTGCATTAAATTTAGCAAAAACCCCTATGATGTGTATCTAATTGAACCATAAGCTATATGATTCAGTGCCAAAACTTAGCACAAGGTGGAAATATCAGACATTCAAAGCAAGACAACTTAGTATTTACGAAGTGAAAAAGACACCAGATACATAAACTATGATCACTTAAATGGCTTACCACAAGAGTTCTTTTAAAAAAAAGCTTAAATATGGCTGTAAAAGACATACACACAACATCGTAAAGATTGCCCTAAAACAAATATTCATCAACCCAATTACCTCCTTGGGCAAAATTAATTCAATTATTAAGAAGATGAAATTGATTTTCCTCTATTGTGTCAGATTAGGAAGACGAAAGTGATTAATGATATCTTCCAATCTATATCCACAAAATAAGTTAGGCAACGGATTCTGTGAACTACAAACTAATCCCTAATATAATTTCCACAAACAATTAGAAGAATACCTCTAAGAAAAATGAAACTATGTTAAAGCACTAAATAAATGTAGAGGAAACGAAATCAGAATCTAGGACCAAAATTAAATTTTCTTTATCACAAGTTCAAAAAAGGGCATCTCATGTTGAACTAATCTTAATGCAAAACCAGTTACTTAATCCTACTTTGATGCTAAACTGCTTCAAATCAACTAATATGCCATTCTAGGTATGAATTCCTCATAATCATATAGTCCATAAATATGAATCTCAGCACACAGAGAAACAGTTAATAACAAAAAATAAAGAACACCCATAGAAATAAATACATAAAATTAAAACGATAAGTGAAAGAAATAAATTAGCAAACTAAAACTAATTAACAAGATTGGAATTAAAACGGTTACCTGAGTGATTAACCTTCTACAAAGAGAGGCTGCAGTTTGACCCCCAATACGAAGCAATAATAAGAACTATAAAATAAAAACAAACAATTAAAGACCTATGTATTTTGTACTAAAACAAATAATCAAAACCACTCTCCTTGGTGAAGAAGAAAGTATCTTCATAATAAAGGTAATAAAATAAAATCAAGGAAAATCTGCAAATTGCATTAATAACTGAGCCAAATAAGGAATATACCTCTCGAAAACCTTGACTCATGGCACTGTAGTAGTACATATCTGTTGAGAAGCCGAAACAGTAATTCTTTGCCATATTTAGCAGTGTTTGCACCAACCCACCATCAAAAAGACTCCTCCTTTGCAAGTCAACTCGAAATTCTACTAGACCAGGGCCAATAGATGGTCGAAATCAACCAAAAAATTTCTACTAAACCATAAAATCATTGGGGGTTTTTCTTTGTTTTTCTGAGAAGTACTTATTCAGGGTTGAGAATTAGAAGTTGTAAGAATCCAAAATAACCCAAAATCAGAGCCAGATTAAAAGAAAAGAGTGGTACCACATCCAAACATGCCGTTTGCCTTGCATGGTCTACCAGTGAGAGAAGAAGAAGATGGTGAAGATGCAAAAAGAGGTTTTGATAAAACAAAGCAAATAACGTGAAGCAATATTTATTTATGAAAAAAAAAAATTTATTGGTTTCCGTTAAAACTAGAACAGTAACCAGGCAGGCGTACCTTCCAGAACCCACCACGGTACCACCATCTTCACCTCTCTCACAAAAGAGTACCATCAAAAGTCACGCGTTGAAGCTGAAGCACAATTAATAAGGCTAAAATAATTAGTAGTACAGGTAGGGATAAAATCTTTGAAGAAAGAGCCTGAGATTTTTTTTTTTTTTAACTATTTTTTTAAGAAACAAAAAGACATCAAAACTTTTTTTTTTGATAGGAAAAGACATCAAAACTAGCTATAGCATAAAGAGGAAATATTTTGGGTGCATGCTCATTCATATCTTACCTCTTATGAACTCTACATGTACATTCTTAACCCAGTCAATCATTTATTAAAATAAGAGAGGATAAGTATCAGAGAGAGAGAGAGATAAAGAGAGAAGAGAGGATAAGAATCATGCTTATCAGGGTTATGTGAAGATGTGTCATATTTCTGGCTGGGGATGCCTTTTCTCTCTTTTGCTTTTTGTGTATACTATTTTTTTTTTCTCTTGAACAGATAAAGGGAGAGAAGTAACTTATATAACACAAAAAGAATGAGAAACATTATCTAAATGTATCATATTTTCAGAAAAGAGAGTTCTAGCTAGCTAGCAGCTGGATGAGTAGAAGAGAAAGAGAGACTACTCGCAAAGAAGAAGAAGAAGAAGAGACACGGCAAAAATGGGAGTATATGACAGAAAGAGAAGTGAGCACGCACTCGCAAAAGTATGCTCTCATACAATTGCCTGCAGCGTGTGCTCACTCTCTTCTGTCAGTCTCTTCCGTGTCCTTCTTTGTCTTTGATGAATAGTCTCTGCGTGTGTGTGTCTGTGGATTAATTTATACACAAAAACAAAACAAAGAAGAAGTAGTAGTAGAAATCTAATCCCTCATCCACATAACAAACACAATTAATTAATACCCATCATTCTCCCCTATCCGTCAGATCTAAAACAAAGCTGAAATACACCCATTTTGAAGAGAAGAGTAGAAGCAGTTTCCTCAGCACTCAAATCCACTCATAGACTACATAGTCACATACCCATTTTCCCTTTTAAACTCATGAACATGAATTAGGGTTTTCTAAACCCCTTTCACTTTTAGCTTTTTGCTTTTTCTTTTTCCTTCTCTCTCTCTCTTCTAAACCTTGACTCTTTCCTCTACTCCTGAGTTGAGCAAATGATAAATAGACACACATATACGCAGAGAGAGAGAGAGAGAGAGAGAGAGTGTGAAATGATGAGGTATTGAAGGTGCAAGTTGATGTAACTTTGCTTAGGCACGATCTATTGAGTTGTGCTAGTGCCACCTAAAACGGCACAATTTGTGCCCAATTTGATTTCATGACGAGTTGTGAGCAGTAAAAAGATGACCCTACATTGATTTATTATCATTTCTTTACCGCCCACAACACGCCACTAGGCGAGTTGTGCCGCTGTATGTCGCAGAAGCATTATTCCGATCTCTTTGGCTAAGAGAGACGAAGGGAAAAGGACAAAGTAAATTCTAAACACTCTACACAGACATTTCCACCCAACTCAAAGAGAGAGTGTAATGTCGAGGATTGATTGGTTTGGGAAAGTGGGTGGGAACTGAGAAGTATAGGTGGAGGAGGGACATTTGACTTTGAGATTAAATGGATTTTACGGCTTTCGATTTGACTGCATTTCGAGCTCTTTGGGCCGTCAGATTGTCAATATGGAGGTCCCTCATGTCTGTACTCACTACTCACTACTCTTTCTTGAGAGAGAGAGAGAAAGATGGGACTGCGTCAGACAAGGCAGACAGGATAAACATAATCACCGTCCCATTCAAAATATCTTCTCCTTAATTTATTTATACTAATATCATTTCTTTATTAATAATAATAATTCAACCTTCAATTAGGATTTAGGAGTAATAAAAATAAAATGAAAATGATTATTAAATTACATTTCAAATGTTTTTTTATATGGCCATGCTAACTATCAGGAAAATTATTATATATTCTTGGAGTACTATAAA
The DNA here is from genome assembly GCA_028535165.1 of Quercus tomentella. Taxonomy (NCBI): domain Eukaryota; kingdom Viridiplantae; phylum Streptophyta; class Magnoliopsida; order Fagales; family Fagaceae; genus Quercus; species Quercus tomentella. The sequence goes on along the minus strand of JAPQVY010000155.1, from coordinate 86,494,325 downwards.
TGCGTATTTTCTCATCTCACATGAATGGTAAGTCCTACTAATTAAATTCATGATGGGACTTACTATTTATGTGAGAAGGGAAAGTACATATTTATAGTACTCCGGGAGTACCTAATAATTGACCTTAGGGCATTGGTTAACAATCCATTTTTGAAAAATTTTGACACCACTTTTATATGAAATAAAAAAAGATGTTGAAACATTAATTGTTTTTTTCTTTTCTCATAATTTTTTTTTAAAATTCATTATTAATCAATGCCCTAAGGCATTCGTTAATATTTCTCTCTTTATATAAGTTTTGTTTCTAACTCAAATGGTGGGCAAAGGAATATTCCAACTTATGCATCCTCGAAAGGGTTCAAGCAATAACTAAGTAATGATTATAGTAATTGTTGTGGTGTATTATGTGGTTTAAACTCCATCTCTGTTATCTTGTAAAAATTTGTCTGCCTTAAAGTTTAGGGCATAAGCAATTTTAGTTGGTGAAATTTAAAATAATTATTTTTAGTCTCTTTGACAATGTAATAAAACTAAAAACTAACACATTGTCATTTTATAAGGACTAAAATTGATTGCTCTTAATTTATTAAGGACTAAAATTGATCACTTAAATTTTTTTCAAGAACTAAAAGCAATTACTTAAAATTTTAGATACTAAAATTATTACTAAAACTTCAAAGTCCAATAATGTATTTTGGTTTTTTTCTGAATCACAACCTCCCATTGATTGTACTAGTTGTTGGGTTGTCATTTCAAAATATTGACCCTACTTTTAAGTTATTGGATTAGACCATTGATGTTTTATGTAACTAAATATACATTATGAACAATTCTTTCGGAATACCTTTTCCCACAATTTATTGATATGATTGATTGTGAATAGTAAACAATGACTTTCAGATGAACTTATTACTTTTTTCCAATAAAATTTAAGAACACAACATTTGCTTTAGCTTGCTGAAGTAGTTGATTGTGAGTGGTAGTTAATTACTTTTCCATGGATCCACCACATTTTTTCTACCACTCATAGTTAACTACTTCAAGAAGTTGTGGCAAAAGTATTGTCCCTAAACTCATTGCCCTTTCTCCACTCCATACAGTCTACCATATTAGAGTTATGACAAATCTTATGGCACAAAAGTTGTGTTCCTAAAATTTACCTTCTAAGTTTGGAGCCCCAAAATCTGTATTTACAAAATGAATGTTTTTCTTACATAATTTTTATGGTTAATTATCATTTTGGCCCCTAACGTTTTTCCTATGTGTCAAAATAGCTCATAATGTTTCAAATGAGTCAGTTTAGTCCCAAACCTTTTGGTATTGCATCAAAATAATCATTGCCGTTAAGTGACTGATGAAAAAGGCTAGCGTGACTAATAGACTTATTTTTAAAAAATTGCTAATTGGACAACCACGAAGTGCCATGTGTCAATTAATTTTAAATAAATAAATAATTCAGCCAACTAAATCACATGTATGCATACGATATTGATGCTTTGCTTGGTTACAAATGAGGGAAGAGAAGAGAAAAGAAATGAATAATATCAAGGAAATGAGAAAGGAAAGAAAAGAAATCAATTCTTATGTGTATGTTTGGAAATAGGGAGAGAAGGGGAAAAGAAAAGAGAAGAATGTATTTTTTTTTTGCCTTTGTTTGGTTTGCAATAAGAAATGAAATGAAATGAAAAGAAAATATATATACATATATATATATATATATATATATATTTTACTTTTATGCCCATATAAATGTAAAAGATGCATAAAAGTTATGAGCAAATATGTAACTTTATGTCATATTATATTATTTATGTGGGCCCTATGTTTTTAAAACCATTGTCTCCACTCAAGTCCACCCAATTTGTAAAGCTTGTGCTGTGTATCTAAGAGTTAGACTATTTTGGATATACACTACTGTAAATTTCTTTAAAAAACCTTCTCCCCTCTCCTCGTATGTGTGTGTGTTAAATAATTAGTATTCTTCAAAAAAAAAAAAAAAAAAGAGTCCACCCAATTTGTGCGGATTGCAAATATATGGGCTCATGGGAAATGGTTTCTTCCTTTTTATTTCTTCCATAGTAACCAAACAGAGGAAATGACTACATTTTTTCTCATTTCTCTTCTTTTCCTCTCTCCTCTAGCCTTTCCAAACACATTGTGAGAGAATTGGGAAAAGAATCCCTTGATCTCACCATGAAAGGAAATGAAGAGGAGGGAGAATTGAAGAACTTGAGATGATCACGCGACGGTAACCTACTAATCCGATGGTGACAGCAAAGCTGATACATCCACCGGTCAATGATTAGTTTTTGGGTTTTGTTGATTTTTTTAAAGTTTTTTTTTATTATTTGACCCTCCTTCTTTGATTCCATTGCTTGATAAGAAGACATTGGATATAAAAGAAATTTTATTTTTTAATTGTGTGTTACTGTAGTTTTGAAGCCAATTTTGGGGCTGATGTTTAATTTTTTATTGTTTTTTGTTGTATATGTTAAAAATAATTCCTTTCAAACAAAGGGCTTGAATTGGGATCGCAAGAATGTACGAAATGGAACGGTATCTAGGTTAAAGATCCTACTCTTCAATGTTTGGTTTCTTAGATTTTGTCAAATTGCTTGTTGGGGAGAGGAACACCTTGCAGAGACTTCTTGAGTAGTTAATATAATATATAAAGACACCATTTAAACCAAAATACTTAAGCCCAATGGATAGGAGCTTAACCATGTTATATTAATCATTCATTCTTCTACACATGCAGTTTTGGTGTTGGCGTGTGAGTGTATTCCCTTGTCTCATCCCCCTTCCCCTATATGTGTGTGTGTGTGAGTGTGTGTGTGTGTTTAAAAAAAAAAAAAAAAAATCATTCATACTTCTCATTAATATCCAATGTTGGACTTCATTACTTAACCAATCACACTACTCATACATGAATATCATAACAAATCTCCCCCTTCACATCTAAGCCTTCTACCAAGTCACTTGTGGCACTTTAATTAGTCTCCCCCTTAAAGAGAAACCTTTTTTCTTGACAATCCAAGTGCTATGCATCTCTAGCACCAATAATGTGCCATTTACTTAACCATGTTTGGGGTGGACATGGGAGTCTTCTCTACATAACTACGGGAGTCGCCAATACCCAATCGCCTACTTAGCAAAACCTTTACTCAACCATGAGTGAGAGAACATAGGAGTCTTCCTCGTTCTACCGAATCCACTAACGAACACTTGTCTTCAAACCATCGACTCTAATACCACTAAAACATTGGGGAGACTCCTTGAATAGTTGATATAATATATAGTGACATCATTTAACCCAAAAGTCTTAAACCCTATGGATATGAGCTCAATTATGTTATATTAATCACTCATTCTTTTAATTAATATCTAATATGTGTTTGGATACCAATAAAAAATTAAAATTATTTTACTATTCAGCTTATTTTTGCTACTATTCATGGTCCCACTACACTTTTTGGTATTATTCATGAGCCCTGCTATACTATTTTAACTAACTTTTACATTTATCTACAGTACTTTCAGCAATAAGTTTTCAGTTTCAGCAAAATAAGCGGTATCCAAACAGACCCCTAATGTGGGACTTCATTACTTAATCAACCACATCACTTACACATGAATATCACAACATAGCCTATAACAATGAATATAAATACAGAATAAAATTTAAAGAGAAAGAAAGAAAGAGATTTTGATACATGTTTATACATTCCCACCTAGAGGAGTTTACAGTGAAGCTGACTTTGAAAGAAGAAATCAACAAAACCGAAGCCAAGTTGGAAATTTAGAAAGCAAAGGCTTGCATTCAAACCTTATTTTCAATACAAAATACATAGATTCACAAAATTGAAAAGTAGTATCGACTTCAATGATCGTTGTCAACTAAGCACTGTCAACCTCTTTGATCTCCCCTTAATTGGCAGATTTAAAAAAAAAAAAAAAAAAAAAAAAAAAAAAATTTGAAGGACATGTGGTAACCATGCAGCAATCCAATTGGAAAAATTATAATATTTTAATATGTCTGTTAGCTACGACAGCTTTTTCCATCCATCACTTACAACAATGACTATTTTGACACAATACCAAAAGGTTAAGGAATAAAGTCTAAACTCACACAATTGAAATGTTAGGGACCAATATGGTAATTAACTCTAATTTTTATATGACTCTTCATGAATTGTTAAGCAAGGTTTTCCCAAGCAAGACAATCATTATTTTCATGGCCAAACTCACACATGCATATATCGACCAATTGCAAAACGTTACTAAGATGAACCTTGGGCTCTAGTACGACTTGTTGTGTGATAGTGGAAACTATGCTACCACTTGTCATTCAATTAATGGTACCCAAGGATTTGAACAAATATTAAGGTAAATATATCAACAAGAACATACATAGAAAACATAAGAATTTACTTGGTTCTACAAAAAATCTACTTCCACGGAGAGAGAGAGAGAGAGAGAGAGAGAGAGAGAGAGAGAGAGAGAGAGAGAGAGAGAGAGAGAGAGAGAGAGAGAGAGAGAGATCAAATCCATTATACTCTATAAAGATTTCAATGTTCAACCTTTCTTACATACATATCATCATGAGTACATATCATTTTAACCCCAAAAAACTTTCAAATTACTCTCATTCTAATAGTCTTCTTCTCTATCTGGAGAAAGTCTATTCTAAGAGCCTTCTCTTGTTCTAGGAGAACTCTTTTTTAATAGTATGTTTGGATAGAAAGCAATGAGAGAAGAGTAGAGAGAAGGGGATGGGAAGGGTTTAATTAACTTTAATTGTTTGGATGTTTTTTCAAATGAGAGAGAAGGGTTTGAAGGGGTATGGGGGGAAATCTTTCCTCTCATCTTGAAAAAAAAATCTTCAATTATCAAATTTTTCGTTATAATATTAATTTATAACTATTTCTTTGAAAATAGCAAATGACAGTCATACTTGTCAATAGAGTCCGAATTTGATAAGGATGGAGTGTAAAACATAGACATGGCAAAACGGGCGGGTCGGGTCAATTGGGTTTGCAGGTCAATCGGGTCACTGGTCAATCGGGTCGCAGGTCGAGTCGGGTCGAGTTGATCCGTATTTTTCAAACAAGTTTTTTTTTTTTTTTTTTGAAATAGATGCAATCTGTCAATTGTTTATGAGTTCCTTAATTGTGATTAAACTTTCACTGGTGATACTGTTACCACTTACCAATTACTATTAAACACTTGATACCCAAATTTGGTGCAACTCTTGTTCCAGCTTTCTAGAAGCTAATCTTGGTATAATTTTTGATCTGTTTAAAGTAGGAAGAGAAAATGAAGGTGGCAAGTAAAGAATAACAAACTATAATGGAGTACATAACATATTTAGTAAAGAAGAATAAGTAAATATTTTATAAGAATTACACCTCAATTTCAATCTACCCAATGTTGGTAAACGTGGCAAAATGGGCGGGTCAATCGGGTTTGCAGGTCAATCAGGTTGCGGGTCAAAACAGGTCATTTTTAAACGGGTCAATTGGGTTGCGGGTCAATCGGGTCGGGTTAGAAAATTCTGACCCATTTTGCCATGTCTAGTAAAACATGAGTTTTACACCATCCATTAAGAGATTGTCACATCAACATTTTACTTAAAATTTAATACATCCTACCACATTTAATAACATCTCAATAAACTCCTAATTTGGTTGGATTTATATATGGGTATTAAAATTGATTGAGTGTGATTGTACTTATTTTAAAATATGTAATAAGATGATGTGGTATGTTGGGATTGAAAGAATAAAACATGAGTTTTACATCACATCCTTATAGAATTTAATCTCATGTCAATATATATGACAATTTCATTCTATTCTCTCTCCTACTTGATTTTTAAAACATCAAAATAAAGGGAATGCATCTTCATTCCTCTTCCACGTAAATAATTTCTAATACATTCAAACAAGAGGAATGGCTAAGAGTCTATACTTCTCTCTCCCACCAAACTTCAAAAACACACTAAGAGTCTTTTCTTCTTCAGCAAAAACTTGCCTAGAGTCGACAGATCTCAACTAACCAATCTATTTGGTGTTTAAGTATATGTACTATGTAGCACCTAGAGCAAAATATCTTGGTTTATCACTAAAGATAGGTTGCCTTGAAATCTAAGGATTTCTATAAGGAGATTGAAAAAGATGAATACGAAATTGCAAGCTTTGATGATTGAAACTTTTTTTTTTTATGGGGCCATGTCCGTTCTTATTAGAATCGTTGGTTCTGCCATCCTTTCATATGTCGATGTCTCCTCCTTACTTTTCCTATAATAAGAAGTTTACTTCTCTTTTAGTGGCATATGCTTGCATGGAAAGGGCATATGCCACATCTTGTAAATTAAGAACCTAGGTGTTTTATGGGAAAAGCTCTCTTGGTCCATGGGGTAGAGCCTTCTTTTATTGAATTGGTAATGGCTGGAGTTGTTTCTCAGTGGGACGTACCGATGACTCTAGAGAATGTGGTGTTTACTTTACACCATCGTCAAATTGTTGCTTTCAAGTCTAAAAAGGGGTTTGGGGCCTACAATTGGTGATTGTATTTGTATATGTTATGCAACTATCTATTTTATTATTAAAAATATATAAATAATGTGGCGAGATTCAATTCAATAGTTTAATATATATAGAATATAACTTAAAATCAATTAAAAAAATACATATATTAGAATAATTATTTGTAAACTTTCCTTTAAAAAAAGTAAACCTCCTTCAAAATGACTTGACAAATACCTAAGCCTTGCCTGGGTTTTTGTGGTAAGAGAAAAGATGCTTCACGAAGATATTTATGCTTGAGCTTGAACCCTTGAATCCATGTGCCAGTAGAATCAATCACAAACAGAGGGCCAGTTTAGCAATTAAAGCTTGGTCAAATCACTCTTTCTTGTAAGCTATGCAGGAGTAGTCATAGACTTAGAAGAACATATGATGTCCTGCGCTTTTAAATTGAGACCCACCAAAACTTTTTGAATATGGAGTGAAGCTGAGAAGTGAACTTTTTTTTGCCAGCATGAGGATGGCATATGCCTTCTCTCAACAAAAACCCTAATTTTCTTAAAATCACTCTCATTTTTATTTTGATTGATCCTCGTTTCCACCAACCCTAGAATTTCATAATTCTATAAAAATAAAAAACCTTTGCACACTTTTAGATATCATCTTTTGGTGATGAGTGCACTTTTAACAATGGTAAAAAAAGGAAGAGTTCTTTTGCATTTTCTACAGAAGGGTTTTTCTTGAATAAAAACGTCCCCTCAAAAGTGAATCTACTTTCATTTCCACTTCACTCTTTGAGGTTATTAAGTATTTTTCCGAGTGTTGTTTTGTTTCTAGTTTCAAACCTAAATCCATTCTTGCCCAAAGTCGAGCCGTGGTGGTGATCAGCTGAAGCACTAGCCACTAGTCAACTTTATACATACAATACAAGTACTTGATTGATCTGCCATGGTCCTTTCCTCCACCTGAATGTCTTATTTTCATTTTTTACTTTACTATTTCGAATGCTAATAATGTATGATTTATGATTTCGGTTTGTTTTCTCTTATCTGCCATTCATTTCATCCTTCGCATGCTCACAATACCCAAATGGGTTGTTGTTATTATTATTATTATTATAAGGCCAAAATATATCGTTGATTCCTAAAGTTATATTTAACTCATAAGCCATTTTGTTCTCAAAAAAAATAAAATAAACTCATGAGCCATTTTAGCTTCTTAAGTTTAGAGTGGTCACTTTTAATCATTAACAAACTTAAAATAATCTTTTTTATTACCTAAAAAACTTAAAACGATCAATTTTAGTCTCAAATAAATTTAAAAACAATTGCTTTTAGTCTATTGACAATTAAGTGGTGACGTGAAAAATTATAATTTGACCAACTCATCAAAGTGAATAAAATAAACCACTTTAAATTTTAAAGACTAATATCTCTCACATTAGCTAAAATTTAAGGACCAACTTTAAGCCTGTTATTGATATCCTTCTTTTTGTTCGGAAGAATATGCATTGTAGCAAAATCTAGTCAATCCTAAAACAAGCAGTAAAGTTTCTCACTAAACAATGGGTACATTTTATATAATACTGAAATTAATAATAAAAAGGTACAGATTATAGTCCGCACTAAAATTCATTTTACTCTATTCACTTTTACTTAAACTAGTATGTAACACGTGCTTACGCACGAGGATGATTAATTTAAGTGGTGCTATTGATGTTAGTTTGTGTTATTAAACATAAAATGTATCCATTAGTTAGACCAGGACATTTAGAGGTACTAATTAAAATGATTTTATGCTGCAATTTTTATGATATTAGTTACATCAAGTTTCTCATTAAATTACTATTATGTATATAATTTTGAAAATTATTATTAGATACTACATATACAATATCAATCCACAATCATTGTACGTGAAATTTTACTAAGTACAAAACAAAATAAAAAGAATAAATTGGTCCAAAAGTATCTCCTAAATTGAATGAGGATAGATGCATAGGATTGTTCAGCTCAATTACAATTTTTTAGGTTCAAGACCTTCGCATACAAAATATCTAAACAGAAACAGTATAAAAAAATATGCTAATTAATTTAGAGAAAAAATAATAGCAAAAATCTAAACAATTTAATCTTTATGGAAAGCTAACAAAAGCAAAATTCAATTTTGATTCTAATTGAATTTTCTCTAAACTTTGGTTTAATATATATATATATATATATATATATATATATATATATATTACCTATTTAGTAATGGACCATACATAGTCATGGTATATTACATAAATAACTTATAAATTTGAATTATTTTTAGTTACACAAAACAATGGCTCATAAATATAAAATCATTTAAAATCTCTTTTCCTCTAATTTTATATATAGAGTTAAATATATTATTAGGTTTTTTTTATGGTTTATTTATATTAGACTCCTCATTTTCTACACTGAATTAACTCACTCGGCACAAAAATTTTAAAAACTTAAATGAGATGGGACACGTGACGCAAAATTAAACTCTAATTAAAATCCAATTTTTACACTGAATTAACTCACTTAGCACAAAATTTTAAAACTTAGATTAGATGAGACATGTGACGCAAAATTAGACTCAAATTGAATTTCAATTTGAAATTTAATTAGATTTCTCTCAGTTCTGACTATAAATATATATATATATATATATATATATATATATATATATATAAATTGTCAAATTAGTCTCTGTGGCGGGCCAAATTTGGATAAGTAAGATTTCAACCTCACAAAATTAATTTATAGAGATTGGATGTCAATCAACCTTGTTTACCCTTTTTAACAATTCTATGAAGTGATCTTAGAATGTATGTTTGATATATATAAGCCAGGCAAAGTAAAACACCTTATGTCTGGGATTAATACAACAATGCTCCTCGGTTTTAGGCTGAGGTGTAGGTTAATACTTGTTCTTGAACTACAATGTTCCCACTCTCTCTCTTTTCTGCTTTGATTCTTGATCCCCTATCTTGTAGGGTTCCCTTTCCTTTATATAGTCATCCAGATTGCGTCCTGGCCTTCCACTTGGATAGCCAAAGCTTTTTCTTCAGATGCTTGTCCCATTAGGGCCTTACTAGAAGGTTTCTCTGTTAGGTTGTGAGCTATGATGACACTATTCAGGAGTCATTCCACTATTAATGCGGTCAGCTAAGTGGGTGCAGAGCATTGAATGCGGAAGTGATGGATGTTTTATCTGTACCCTTCCTTCACCCACTCAATGACAAACCTTCCTTCCTTTCCTCAGTCACGTGTCCGGTGGTCTTCATGGCCAGACCTCGGCCCTTCGAGGAATGTACCCATATCCTCGAGTTTCTCGGGCACGCCAATCTTCTCAGGTTTTGTGATTGTGTTATCATGTTTGCTCCAAGGCTTCCTTGACAATTAAAACCTTCCAAAGTGTACCCCTTTTGTCTTGATCTCTTCCTATTTATTCCTGTCCTCAGTTTGCATGCTCTTGTCCTTGGTTTCCCATCCTCCCATAGTCTCTATAGTTTAACTTTTTGACTTTTATCTTTTATCAAAAATTGGAATCTTAAATGCCTTAGCTTATTTATATTAGAAATTAAATTTTGAGATAGAAAAATCATGGAATAACGTGGATGTTCTGAAAAACTCGCATTTTGGCCATTTTCTGCACGGTGCCGAAGTCCGAGTTCCCACGCACCAACGCGTATGTACGTGGATATGTGCATACGCCTGCATTAATAATTGTGTTTTGTTATTATATCTTATCCATTGGATTTTGTTTAATATACCTAGCTCCCAGAATAAACAAACATATCTGGTTTCATATATGAAAAGAGAAAAATAAAGTTTTTATGTTTCCTTGCTTTTTCGGCTGACAAACTTTTTCATTGAGAAAACAAAGGTCTTGTTTGAAAATGATATTTAAATAATAAAAATTGATATTTAAACATTATAATATATATTTTCATCCACTTTTTCACTTACATATATTTCCATAAAACTTATCGATAACTGTGTTTTGTAACTTTTGTCATTATATCTTATCCATTGGATTTTGTTTAATATACCTAGCTCCCAGAATAAACAAACATATCTGGTTTCAAATATGAAAAGAGAAAAATAAAGTTTTTATGTTTCTTTGCTTTTTCGGCTGACAAACTTTTTCATTGAGAAAACAAAGGTACGTTTGGTAATAGTGTTTAAACAATGAAAACTGTTATTTAAACACTATAACACATATTTTCACACACTTTTTCGCTTACACATATTTCCATAAAACTTATCAATAATTGTGTTTTGTTATTATATCTTATCCATTGGATTTTGTTTAATATACCTAGCTCCTAGAATAAACAAACATATCTGGTTTCAAATATGAAAAGAGAAAAATAAAGTTTTTATGTTTCCTTGCTTTTTCGGCTGACAAACTTTTTCATTGAGAAAACAAAGGTCCTGTTTCATAATGGTGTTTAAACACCATAATAATACGTATTTTCATGCATTTTTTCACCCACACATATTTTCACAAAACTTAGAGTGTGTTTGCTTGGAGGTGAAATAAGGTGAATGGAAAACTCTGGAGAGAAAATAGGAAGGAAAACTTTTTTTAGTGTGTTTGGTTGGGTGCGAAGAAAGGAAAATAAATTGTGGGGTTCAGGTGTTTTCTCTCCGGGCCTACCAAAAAGTTTTCTCTCCAAAATGAAAAAAAAAACTAAAGAGAGAAAATGAATCTGCTTAATGGACAAAAATACTCGTATCTTTTTTTTTTTTTTTTTCTTTTTCTTGGGCACGTTGCCTCTCTTTGCTCTTTTTTTTCTTTTCTTTGACGATTGGACTTTGCATTTTTTTTTTTAATTAATTTTTTGCTTTCCTGGGCTATGGCTGTGGGTGGGCATGTTACCAAATTTTTTTTTCTTTTCTTTCTTGGATGTTGCTTTTTTTCTTTTTCCTTGTGTGATAGTTGTTTTGTTTTTCTTCTTTTTTTTTTTCTTTTTTTTCTTTTTTTGGTTTAACTAGACATGATTTTTTTTGGAACATGATTTTTATTTTTTAATAAATTGGGTGATTGCTTTTTTTTAGTTGTTTGTCACTTTTTTGTTTTAATTGGTCATCATTTTTTAACAAGGGTGTATGAGTAAATTTATACAAATTCACTTTTTCTATCCCTCATTTTTCCACTCCCAACCAAACAAAAAAGAGAGAAATTAAAATATTTTTATTCTCCCACTTTTCCACCCCTCCAACCAAACAGACCCTTAAACAACGTTAATAGAAATCTCTTACTAAACGGACCCAAAGTGTCCACACAATTTCAGTTTCGCTTATCCCACATGGATTAAGGTGTGAGACTCTTATCTCAGCAAAAAAAGAAGAAGAAAAAAGTGTGAGATTCTTATAATAAGCATAAGTGGGATTTTGGATGATATGGTGATGTCTCACCGAGTGATATGAGACAAAATTATAATTTTAATATCAAATATTGAAAATATGGTTGCTTTGATTCTCTTGAAACAAATTGTTAAAATAGATTATCATTTTGTTTTTTTATAGAAAAAAAGTGATGTTTCAAGATTTGACCAAATTATTTCACTCTCTTAATAAAACAATCCTAAAATTTCATGAATTAATGATGTGGTGAATTGAATTTGGGACTTCTGAATTACGGTCACTTCCCAACAAGGGCGAAGCCAGAAATTTTTGTTTGAGGGAGTCAAGTTGCAGCACTAATATATTTATCAAGACAACTTTCCATACACACATATATACACACGCTTTTTTTATTATATACACACACATATATGTACACACACTTTTTTATTTGATAAGTTATATATATACACACACCCAACAAAAAAAAGAAAGAGTTTAGTATTTTCAATCAAAATTATGTTTGATGGGGTGATCTTTCATAAAATTAATAAAATTCATTTTTACCATTTTTCATAGTGAAATTCTTAAAAAGTTTCATTTTCTATACAAATTATCAAATTTTATACTAATGTAAGTGAAAAATCATTCAATTGAACTAATAAAATTTTCAAAAACATGAATGATCAAAAACTTGGAGGAACAAGTTAGGCTTCAAACATATTTGAAACTATCTTGCTTTAACCCATTATGTGGCAACTAAAGAGACATTTCACTTGTAGTTTTAGTGACAATATTTTTTTAATGAATCAATGACTTGTTAATCGCCACATAACAGTTTAAAAAAGATAAATTCAAACATGTTTAGTGTCAAATTTTATCAAATATTTAACAGATATAAGAGCACATTTTACAATAAAAAATAGAATTGCAAAAACTAAAGTTATGTCTCTATAACTATTAGAGCAATTTTTTTTTTAAGAGCATCATTGGACTAATTCAAATACTTGGGGGGCCAACTCTTATTTTTGTAGACTAAATTTTAAAAACATTAAAATAATTATATATATATATATATTTTTAAAAAATTTCAAAATTTTGGGGGGCCATGGCCCCCACCCTTCAACATAGCTCCGCCCCTACTTCCCAAATCAATAAGCCCACCACCATTTTAACTCATTATTTTATTCAAAATCATGATTGAAAATTTGGAAGATGCAACATGCTTAGTTGGCAATTTCCACAATTGCAAAAGGATGATCTACAACATAAAATCACAACTCAAAAATTAGATTTTATCCTATGGATATCACCATTAATTTTCATTCTTGGCTAAACTCTCTGACCCTTTGCTGCATCTTGGTCCATAGTTAATTTTTTTGATCAACCCAGCTGAATCATTTCTAACTTAAGAAGTAAAACTAAAAACTCCTTTCCAACAACGGGTAAAGCTAGCTATGACCTTCCTCTTTTTCTTTTTTCCCCTTCTTTTGACATTTGGTTGTGGCATGAGAAATATATGTGAGGTTGGGATTAGCTTTTTTTTGTCGTCGTCGTTAGTTTATATATGTTGATCATATGAACATAAATATATGAGTTTCATAATTTATAAAATTGTGGTTTAAATAATGATATTTACATAAATTATATTTTACCAAGTTGAGACGTAAACTATGTCATTCTTTTCACACAATGCTTATATATTGAGATCAGGTGCATATTTAGAGTTAGGTATTGCACCTGATGTAATTACGATGAATGGTTGAGAATGATAGTTGCAAAAAGTAATTTTCAATCTCAACCATTGATTAAAAAGTTAAAAATGAAAGTAAAAAAATGTGAAAAGTTAAAAAAAAAAAATTATGAGAGAAAGTAGGTGTATTGCACCCATCTTAATCCTTCCCATTGTGGAATATTTTATGAGTTGATGTGGCAGACATTTTTTAGGCATGCATTGGTCTTCCCAAGGATTCAACAGCCTTTGCTCCAAAAAAAAAAAAAAAAGGATACAACAGCCAGACCACCAGTCCACCACTGCCCTAATCTTACTAGTATGCACTCAGTAAAATAGAAAGCTATAAAACAATAAACTTCTCTAGCAATACCCAAGTAACAAAGTTCTCTCCCATCCTACCTAACTACTTGTGACCACACCTATGAAAATTATTGAAGTTGGGTATGTACAATAATAAGTCTGCAGACAGGAAGTCAAATATATCTTCTTACATGACATTTTAAGACACAGTGGCAAAAACATTATCTTTCTTTTCTGGGAAGCATCATTTTCAGTTCTTACCACATCGGCTGGCAGCAAGTTATATATGTGGGAAGCATCATTATCTTTCTTATCCGGGAAGCATCATTCTCAATTCTAAGTAGCAGCCAGTAAGGGACCACGGCGACCTCTTATCTCTCTGGTTAATAGCTATGGAAAAATTTAATTTTGTTATAAAGACGAGCTTGTGGTAGGTACGGTCAACTTGTCCTGTCACAATATTCAATCATACACGCATTTGCAGAGACCCATATACACAGATGCTTGAATTTGTAGCCATGTTTTTTTTTTTTTTTTTCGGTGCACGTAAACTTCATTATCGCTTATCAAGCACTTGGCACCGACAGCCAGTACTACATGCTCAGTCATTTTCTTCCTTTCCTGCTCCTGGTTAGGTGGGGCGTATGGCCACCAGCTTCCCAACTGGATGTTAAACGATAGTTATTGCAAGTAATTAAACAAAAACTTAATGAAATGTGATATATTTACAATATTTTCGTAACAAATTATAGGTGGTTAGTTGTTACTGATTCTAATTTGAACATATCACTCAAATTATTTTTCTATCTCACCAATAACAACTTGTAACAACCTATCACATAAAATTTGTTGTGAAAATATTGTGGACATAACATTTCTCTAAACTTAATATAGTTTTAAATTTGAGATATATAATATGAATAGAAAAATATAGAAATCTATTTGGAATATGAAATGATCCTAATACATTCTTTTTAGCTCTTTTACCCTTAATTTAAAACAAACAATTCTCCATTTAAATAATTTAATAAGTTGAGCGATTCAATATCCATTGATGATTTTATGAATCACCCACCTAAGAGGTTAGACAAGATTCCTCCAAACCATTTTGAAATAAAATTTTATCCACTTAGAAATATTAGAAAAATGGCTTGAAAATATAATGTCATGCATATCTTATCACACAAATCGTTTCCCTCATAAGTGTTGAAGATGAGTATTTATTCAGCACTCTGAGAGTATATTGATGTGCAGTGATGGAGTCAAAAAAAATTCTAGGGAGAGTCAAGTTAAATATATCGATAATTTTTTAAATCCCCAAAATAACACACACACATTGATCAAATCAATTTTATTAAATTCAAGAAAATATTTTCTTCCATTAAGTAATGTATAATTATTATTTAAATTAGGGCAAAATACAAGTCATGTATAATCATTATTTAAATTAGGGGTAAAATACAAGTCATGTATAATCATTATTTAAATTAGGGGTAAAATACAAAAAACTATTGTTCAGATTTGGGCTAATGTGAGTTACTACTATATTTTCAAAAATATCCAATTTTCTACCTAAGAAAAAACGACACTTTGAAAATGCCCTAGCTTTTTATGCTTTCTTTTGCAGTTCTGGCTGCTATTTATCTACCATTGGCTAGCTAGCTACTCTCTTGCACATATAATTGTCATACAATCACTATGAGACCTATCCAGTCAAGACAAGTTGTTGGGAGGAAGCAAATGACTTAAAGAAGCATAGAACTTTCAAACAGTGTAAAGTATCATTTGTGCCAAGGGAGAAAATTGGATATTTTTGAAAAGTTTTTGTAATATTTGGTATTAGTGTCCGTTTGGCATGATTAATTTTGTCAGCTTATTTTACTATTCAGTTTATTTTTACTACTATTCATGGGCTCAACTGCACTTTTTGGTACTGTTCATGAGTCTCACTATACTATTTCAACTAACTTTTACCTTTATCTACAGTACTTTCAGCAAAAAAATTTCAGTTTCAGCAAAATTAGTGGATCCCAAACAGACCCATAGTCAAAACTTCAAGATTGGTTTTTGTATTTTACTAATTAAAATATATTAATCACAATTGATATTATTTAAGCATTTTAAATTAAGTTTTTTTGGTTAAATAAATTGAAGATTACGCATTAAAATATAACAATAGTTTTAAGAAAAATAAAATGTATACAAATCAATTAATTTGCGATAGATTAAATAGTAAATGTCACTTTTATATGCCTTAACAAGACTCAAACCTAAGTGATCTATCCATGACCAGGATGAAGCTTGGGTGAAGCTAAGTGAATGTCTGAATCGACTAATGTTGAAAAATCAATGTATGAGTTGAGATAGACGTGAAACGTCACTCAAACCCAAAGCCAGATGGCTCTCCTTGAAATGCATTGAGGCATACTAATTGACGGGACATTTAGGAGTAAAGCACTATTTCTATGCAGGTCGTGAGAGTGATTCCCAATAGGGAAATGGGAATATGTTCGTGAACATATGCTTTTTCTTTATTTCCCTTTTCCCTTAGGTATAATTATTAATGTGTAAGAAAATTAGAATGAGAAAATGACAACAAATAAAAATAAAAATAAAGAAAGAGGAGAAAATGTGACTTTAAAGCATGTGTATTAACATTATCTTTAAGATTATAATTATCCCACCTTAGAAGAATTTGTTATCGGGTGAAGAGCAATTCGTCTCTAGGATACATCAAAATCACAGTTGTAGACAGTTTTTCTTTGAAATATGTCTTAGGAGAATATCTTACAATATTATGTATTTGAATATGATTTAACCCCTTAATTTATAGACAATATGAGTAATGGCTCTTCATTTGAATTGACACCTTTATGAACGTCTTGACTTTTCATATTAATTCATAACCATTCAAAAATAATTATCTTTTAAAATCAGTTAATTAAAAGAAACTTTCATGTGTTATGATCTAGTGTATCTTATCTTATTCAATGAAATTAAAAATAAAAATCAATGTCCAATGCACATGTGCCACATTTCCAAGTGCCAAGTGTACTTTACATCATGCACCCGCACGCGTTTTAAAGTCATATGTCCATAAAAATTTTCAAAAATTTTATCTATATACCTATCTTGTAAACTTTCTAAATGGTACAAGTCTTAGAAGATAAACAATACTTCCTTCATTTCATATCTCAATCTATACACTATATCTATATTTTTAACACATATCTCAATCTACACTATATATATATATATATATATATATATATATATATTTTTAACAATCAATCGCTTAGTTTGTTATTTTATTTGTTAGTATTCATGTTACTCTATATACCCACTAAAAAAAAATTCTAACTTTCAATGTGAGATAAGTCTTAAGACATAAATCCGCTCCCCTCCATATCACAACTTGTTACACAAAATTTTGTAAACAAATAATCACTGTGATGTTTGGTTAGATTTTGGTGTAAATTACCCAAACTGGTACCACCGGGCCTTGTAGCCTAGTGGTACCCGATTCCTCTTGTAACCGTTAACGCGGAGGTTCTATCCTTCGTAATAAACAATTACCCAGCAAAAAAAAAAAAAAATCCAAACTGGTAGTTTAATAAGCGTATGTAATCAATGCCAAAACACACACTAATTATCCGTTTGGATACCGCTTATTTTGTTGAAAATTGAAAAATGAAAACAATAAAAATAATAATAATAAAGTTACTGTTCACGCGCGTTGCGCAAAATGCGCTTCCCAAATGCACACTAAGGGTTTGTTTAGAATCATCTTATTTTGCTGAAATTGAAAACTTTTTACTGAAAGTACTGTAGATAAAGATAAAAGTTAGCTGAAATAATATAGAGGAACTTATGAATAGTACCAAAAAGTGCAATGAGACCCATGAATAGTATCAAAAATAAACTAAATAATAAAATAAGTTGGCAAAATTAATCATGTCAAACGGACACTTAAACAGCTTATTTAGTGTGCGTTTGGATTGCGTTAATTGCGCGTTTTTGTGTTTGAAGTGGGACCCTCTTACATTGTGCACGTTCAGCCATTCACGCCGTTTGTCCATCCTTGCTAGGACCCACGTGTACTGTGCAGTTTGTCCATTCATGCAGTTCAGCCATTGTGCACTATGCACATGTTTGTCCATTCACGCAGTTCAACCACTGTGCACTGTACATGACTTTTTATTGGGACCCACGTGTGCACTATTTAATCTTATTTTAAAATTATTTGCTACAGTGTTTTCAATTTTCAGTAAAATAAGCGGTATCCAAATAGACCCTTAGTTAAAATTAAAAAATTTTTGTTGAAAATGTTGTGAATAAAGACAAAAATTAGCTGAAATAATACAGTAAAACTCATAAATAGTATCAAAAATACAATAAAACTCATAAATAATAGTAAAAAAACTAAATAGTAAAATAAATTGAGTATTTAACTAATGCCAAGCAAACTAGTTATTCACTTTTTAGCCTTTTGAAGTTCCAAGGAAAAAAAAAAGTTTCAAGAAAAAATAAAAATATTGTAGTGTTTGCTTTCAGCCTTATCCCAAATAGGATTGTGGAAAAGACTCTCCTCTCAGTGACCCCACCACACTGTCCGGTGGTCAAAACTCTAGACCGCAAGCGTACAAATTAGATTTGACTATGGTTTAGAATTACCCTCAAGTGATTGTCATGTATAGGTGATATTTTCGTAAGAGTACGGTGGTCATTAATTTCGTGTCGATTATTTGTTTTGTACTAATATATATATATATATATATATATATATATGATTGTATTTAACGAGAAGATCTATTGAACATAGAAATAGAATATATTGTGTTAATCTCGTGACGTTTTTATCATATATGAATTAATTAAACCGACCAACAACATAGTCTAATGGTACATCCCTAGGTTTATTAGGTGTGCGTTTGGCTCCAGCTTAAAAAATTAGTTTATTTTATTATTTTTTATTATTATTTGTAGGTCCCACTATATTTTTTGATACTATTCGTAGGTCTTACTATATTATTTTAGCTAATTTTTACTTTTATTTACCATATTTTCAGCAAAAAATTTTTAATTTTAGTAAAATAAGTGAATCTCAAATAGACCCTAAGTATTATCTAGGAACAATGTCAAAATTAAATGAAACAGAATAGTAAGAGCATTTTTTTTGCTAAACAGAATAGTAAGAGTATTAGTACTAAAAGAGTACATTAATTTCATGTCATTTATTTGTTTTGTACTAATATATATATATATATATATATATAGATGATTGTATTTAACGAAAAGATTTTTTTTTTTTTTTTTTTGAGTGTCATTTAACGAAAAGATCTACTAAACATGGAATATATTGCGTTATCCTAATGACGTTTTTATCGTATACGAATTAATTAAACCGACCACCAACATAGTCTAATGGTACATCCACCCCTAGGTTTACTAGGTACTCTCTAGGAATCTAGCCGTAGAGTTGTAAACGAGCCAAGTTTTGTCAAGTAGTGTGTGTTTGAGCTTGGCTCATCAATAAAAATCAAATGCTCAAGCTTGGCTTGAGCTTGAGACAAGCCTAAAAACAATGTTTGAGCTTGAGCTTGTGAGAATGCCAAAAAACTTGAGCTCGGCTTGGCTTGGCTTGATTAATTAGTCAAGCCAAGCTCGAGCTTAATATCAAGCTCAAACTCGAGCTCAAGTCAAGTTTTTTAACTTGGGATCAAAAAAATTGTATCATCAAATGCTTATATCACCAAAAATCAAGTAAACAAATATACATACATACATACATACATACATACATGCATACATATATATATATACTCATTTTATCATGCTTCTAACACTCGTGATTAGAATTTGTTCAAATTACAACTTTACATAATTAAATCCATCCATCATCATTTATTGTCTATAGCTTGAGTAACTGTTCAAAATACAATCTTTACATCCACATTTGTCATTCGTACAACTATAATCTTCACAAATCTAAATAAATTAACATTCCAAAACATATATGAATAAACAAGTTATAAATCAACATTCCAAAACATGTCTAATATCATAATAATAAGTTTATTTAGTAAACATATATCTATAAACGAGGTTAAGCTCGGCATGTTTTGTATCAAGCCCTATTGTTCATGAGCTTGTTCACGAATAATTTTTTTTGTTTGAGCTCGGCTTGTTTATCAAACAAGCCTAAAACTAAGACTTAAGTTTGGCTTATTTGTAAACAAACGAACACGAACGAGCTTTTTATCGAGCCGAGTTCGAGTTGTTCATGAACGGCTTAGTTCCTTTACAGCCCTAAATCTAGGGGTTAAAATTGAAGGGAGGAGGATAGGTACTCTCTAGGAATCTAGGGGTTAAAATTGAAGGGAGGAGGATAGGAAGAACAACAATTAGTATCGGTGGAAACAAATTGCTAAAATGCTATATTTAACAATCAAATAATAAAAGTGAGCTGCATTAGAGCATCTATAGCAGCTATTGCATAAAAAATGTCATTTTGACACACCAAAAGCCTACTTTATTATTTTATCACATTATTTTACAACATCTCATTTATCAGATGTTTTATCATTCAATTCTATATATTAAAATAATATTTACAACTCATCAAACACAATCAACAACCACCACACTACTACCAACAACCAACAGCCACCACCACACAACCACCATATCCTCCACAACCCAAAACACAATTCAAAACAAACCCATAGCCCACCAACACCAAATCGGAATCCCCACCACCACCACCACCACCTCAACCACAAACCCCGACAAACCCACCGCCTCCACACCCTCACCCACACCCACTTCCAAACCCAAAACCTTCATAATCCAAGTCAACCCAGACTCCAAACCCACCATCTTCCCCCCCCACTCTCCGCTACCTCCACGCCACTTGCTCCCCTCAATTCCTTGGCCTCAAAACCACCGGCAACTCTGGCCTCCTCAAAGAGTCCAACTTTGGCTTCGACCTCGTCATTGCCGTCATCGACACCGACATTACTCCCAACCACAAAAGCTTCAATGACCAAGACCTTGGACCCATACCCACCCACCTCGGTCAGAACCAAACCCAGCCAACACAATCTGAATCCAAACATCACCATCTAAACCCACCCATTAAACCACAACCAAAAAAAAAGAAAAAGAAAAACCATTGCTAGAGAGAGATCGATGTGGAAGTGATCGTCGGCGTGGAAGAGCAGTGAGGGTGAGAGAACAAAAGATGAGAGGTTGAGAGAGAGGAGAGGATTGGGGTTTGAGAAAAAAAGAGAGGAAGAGACTGACGGAGAGATGAGAGAGAAAAATGAATAAAAAAATAATAAACCATATGCCATTCATTGTCCAAACTGTGCCAAACTTGTAAGGGTATTGTTCAATGTTGCAAAAATTTGACACATTTAACAAATTTGATAAAGCTCCGTTTTTGGTATTTGGTATGCCAAATGTGCCATATTATAGCATTTAGCATTTATGCAATAGTTGTTGTGGATGCTCTTAGTAGAGAAAAAACTAAAAATTTTAGCTGTTGAGCTCCAGTGCACAGCCATCTTTGTGTGCACACTGTAGCTCAGAAGTTAAACAAAAAAACTATGTTTTATTAGCTCCTAGCTCTGATTACGTACTAGATGCCTGCTGGTTGCCTTTTTTTTTTTTTTTTTTTTTTTTTTTTTTTAACTAGAGGCAACATTCTAAAAAAAAAGAAAACTAGAGGCGAATTTTTTTTTTTTTTTTAACTTTTGTTTTTCTGTGCATGATTTTTTTTTTAAAAATAAACTTTTGTTTTTGCTTTCCTTTTGGTTGTACTTATTGTATATTGTAGTGGATATATTATTTTATTGTATTATTTATATTATTTTAATATGTTGAATGTTAAAATAAAATCATTGATGTTGGGTGTTTTGTAAAGTGGAGTGGTAAAATAGATAAACTAACTTTTTGTAGTGCCAAATTGTTAAATTTTTGGCATCACTAATGTTATGCTTTAGCATAAGGCACAAAAAGAGCTAGTAGCCGGTCTTGCAAAATCTTACAATTGTAAACCAAAATATATTATTTAAATCCCTTTTCACCTTTTATTTTATCTCTCCTTTCAGCCCTTTGTCTTTCAACTCCTCTCTCACAGTCACAGTGCTCATCTCCCCTCTCTCCGTTAAGCCTTTCTCTCCTCGTGCCTCTCACTGTCGATGACCCTTTCTCTCCGATGGCACTGTCGATGACCTTTTCTGGGAGAGATCATCGTGGTTAAGGGGCTGAGGATTGCTAATCGAATTTTGGTAGGTTTGCTTGGTGGGTTTAGGGTTGAGGATTGTGGTGGATCGGTGTGGTGGGCCGTGGGTTTCTGGCGGTGGAGATTGGCGAGTTCTTGTGGGTTTCAGGCGATGGAGATCAGTGCATTCTTGTGGATTTCTAACGGTGGAGATCAATTGGATTTCTGGGTTTCTAGATCGATCGGTGTGTTCTTGTGGGTTTCTGATGGTGGAGACCAGTGTGGGTTTCTAGGTTTCTAAATCGGCAAGTTGTTGTGTGGATTTCTGGGTTGGTGGTTGTGTGTGTGGGTTTTGGTGGTTGGCATGGACTATTGTAATTGTGGTGATGGTTGCTGGCCGGTGGTTAGTGGTTTGCTAGGATGTGAGTGGTGGTGGTAGTGATGATGTGGTTGCCGGTTGCTTAGAGGAAGGGGTAGGAAGAGAGGAAGAGGAAGAAAAAGAGAAATAGTAAAAAAAAAAAGAATAAAAAAAATATTTAAATAAAGTTGCAAAAAGAAAAAGAGTTTGGGATGTTGGGTGTATTGTAAAATAGTATGGTATAATTGATAAAGTAATTTTTTGAAATGGTAAAATAGAATAAAATAGAATTTCCGGATGAGAATGCTCTAAAAGTAGGACATTCTAAACACGTTCATATTATAAAAATTACTTTTAAAGCTTTAAACACTTACATTTTTTTTAATTAATGTAAAATGTTTAAATTATATCTGGAAATTTTTGTAATAGAGTTTCAATTACAGTAAACTATGTAAATGTGTGTGTGTTTTCCATAACCAAAAAAAAAAGAAGATTTAAATTCTCTAAATTTCCTACAGTATTCTACCAAATAGATTTCTTTAAATATTAACAATTCTTTAATGATTTAATGGTCTAGATTTTGACATGTTAGCATTCCACTAATAATAATTTTAATTGTTTTGTTTGCAACATTATTTTATTATTTTAAGAGTATTATTAATGAAATGCTAATATAACAAAATCTAAATCCTTAAATTATAAAAAAATTGTTATAATTTAAAGAAATTTATTAATAGAGGACTCTAAAGAAATCTATAATATCTATATAAAAAATAAATGTAAATAATATTAATATACCTCACATCGTAGAACGTGTTAGATTGACAGTTGGGGCTATTCAATTTTCCTATTATGGCATTTGTTTTTTTGAGAAACTCCTATTATGGCATTTAGCTAGGAATTGTCAGGTGTAAATATTTATTATAAGAAAGAAAAGTAAAAGTTGCTGGGAGATACAGTTAGTTTAATCAGTAAAGTAAATGTTCTTATAATTGAATTAGGATTTATGGTTCGATTTTCACTTTCATTAAAAACTAATTGGTATCATGATCTGATGATAAAAAATTATCATTAAGAGTGAACATTAACCAAAAAAATAAAAGATTTGATAAAATCTCTTTGACAACAATGTATACATTATTATTTAATTAAAAACATTGTTTATTATACACAAATTATTTTACACAAACGAAAAAAAAAAGTTTATTCCCTTAACTATTACAGCAACCCCCTTCCAATCCCACCCTATTCTGCCCTCGGCCTGTCAAATATCCTTATTGCACAACTAGTTTTGCCTCTACTATCTGACCTATTTACTAAGGGCATTGATTACGTTCAGTATTTCTAATGCATTGGACCGTTGTGATTATGACATGTATCTATTTTTAGACACATGCCATAATTGCAATGAATTCAATGTCACAAGATACTAGACGTAAGCTACACTCATTTACTAAATCTCTAGTGTAGCAATCAACAAATGTGGCAGGGAAATGCAGCAAATCCTATATAACTCCTATACTAGACTTCTAAATATGGAAGCATATCTCCGTGTCAGCAGCAAGCTGGGAACCATTTTCATTACCATTTCCCAAGAAGCTGAATTAAACTAGGGTGCCAGTGCCACTGCAATCACAAGAGAACAACCATTGCAATAGCTAATACAGCAATATCTTAATCATATTTTTAGGAAATCACAGTTTTAATAATCAAGATGAGTTTATAATAAAAAAAGGGTCATGATAATGGGTGCTCTTAGAATAATTATTAATGAATAATTTTAAGAAAGTTTTTATATTGTTTTATGAAAAATTAAAAAAATTGTCAATACATTAATTGTTTTTTTTATCATTCTTCGATCAAAACTTTCTTAACATAGTTTACTAAAATATATTATTTGGACATTCGTTAACATTTCCATAAAAAATATCTGATCTAATAAGAAATAAAGGAGTCAAAACTTTAATTTAAGGAAGGCAAGATTAAAAGACAAAGACAAAATAAAAAATTAAATATTTACTCAAAATTTTTATTTTCATACAATATATATTTTCATGCCTAATGTCAATTCATTCACTTACCCTCAACAATTTTTCATATTTTAAAATTAGTGCATGATATTTTTATTGTTAATAATGTAATATATATACCTTGATGTAAATATATATATATATATAAAATGATATATATTGTAATCTTTTATTGTAAGTAGCATAATTAATAGTAAACAAGTCAAAGTCAATCTCAAGTTTAGGCATCACTATTAAACAATTCAAGCTCAAACATATTACTATGTTTATCAAGGTGGTTAGTATTAGAGTTGATGTATATAAACTTAAAGTTTGTATTTATATAAACTTAAAATTGAATTTTGTAAGTTTGTAATAAATTCATAAGATGTCGTATTGTTACTTAATTTATTTGATAATAATATAAATAGTTACTTTGTAGTAAAAAGTTGGTAAATCTAAGTTTAATTATTAATTATTTGCATAAATTTGTGAAAGGGGAAAAATTTAGCTATGGTGCTTATTATATATAAAGAAATAATAAGTTGATCAAGTAGCTTGTGAATGAGTTAAAGTTTGTTCAATAAAAAAATGAACTAAACTTGAACATGTAATCTAGCTTGGTGATGAGCTCAAGCTTGGCTCATGATCAATTGAAATAAAATTATCTTGGCTTGGCCAAAAGAGTTGCCAAAGTAAGTAATTAAGCTTCGTTTTGACAAGAATGATTGAATTATTTCATACCAATCCTAAACCAATACAATATACCCCCTTGTTCCATTTCACTTACAATTTCAAATTGTTCATATCCATTTGTAGTAGCATTTTCATTAGGTTTGTATGTTTTGGGTATTTTTATAATTTATTTTGATTTCTTTAGGCTTGATATGAAACAACTCCAAGAAAGGTAGTGCAACCCCCTAAAGGGGCCGAGGCCCCACGATTTGGGTCGGGGTAGATCCACCTCAAAGCGACGCTCTTAATGGTGGTCAATAGAGGGTAGGGTGCATGTTAGCAGCATGGTGCTAATGTGCACCAAGAGGAAAAGAGAGAGAGGACCTTCTTTTTTAGTTCCTAAATTTCGCTTGAGATAATAGTTCTCTCTTTGTTGATGGTGAAAGTGTGTTTTATTTCTTTTTAAATATCGAGGTTGATACATGAATAATATCTATATTATTTAGGTTTTGAAAATGAAATGGCATGAATCTCTCTCTCTCTCTTTGTCTCTCTCTCTGTCTATATATTTATATATATATATACACACATACATACTCTCATTAATTATTAGGATAGTTTACTATGAATTCAACTCTATTATCAACAATTTACTCTATTTAAATTATATTGCCTAATGTTGATGGCCAATTCTATTTGAACCCAATATACATATTTTGTAACTTTTTTTTTATTATCTCAAGTGTGGCCCAAGCCCATGCATTTTAAATGGAGATTTAAGGGAATGTGGTTTAAAAAGTACAATAAGGCCTATTTAGGCTTTTTTCATGAGCCCAAAACATAGATTTTGTTAAGTGGGCTAGGGCTACTTGCAAAATCCGAGGGCCCATGAAAGGAACCACATTTTGGCTTTTTTCATGCAAAAATCATCCTATAAAGACAATTAAATAAATAAAATTTTAAGAAAAAAAACGTATTGGGTAAATAAAAAAAAAGTAAATATTTAACTTTAACATACAATGACAACGAGTCAATAAAATATTAAAAATTTATAACTATGACTATTGTGTAAATGAATTAGATATTATCTTCAAATTATATTACCAAATTCAAGTGCAACTTAAAACTTTCACATTCTTGAGCAAAAGACAAGATTGATATTAAGTGAGAATTTTAATTTAATGCTAAAAGTTGATTTATAAGAAAAAGCTCGAGATAATTGTGTGTCATTAACAACAACTCATAAAATTGGTTGTAATTATTTTTCCACAAGAAGAGTCATCCAACTTTGCATATTACCATTTTAAAAAGCAAGAAAAAAAGAAGCTAACTTCTCTATTAAAAGAAAAGGGAATAGGTTGGGTACGAGTTTACCTGTTTCTTTAAGTTTTGTTTTTCCCTTAGGTCAAGTCAGGTTAATGAATTCGTGCCCAATTTTGTGAGATTCCTTCTTCTCTTTATGATAAGTTTCTATACTCTCATTAATTATTAAAATAGTTTATTATGGATTAAATCTAGTTTATTCTATGTCAAATTCTATTAAATTTCAACTTAAATTTTTTTTTTTCTATCATAAATTTTTCATGGCAACCTATTAATATGGCCAATTGGTAACATGGTTTGATAAAAGTTAGGTTAATGAGGGGACTAGAATAAAATGAGCACAGCCCATTTTAACATATAACCCATGGCCCATATTTCCCATCCAATAGGTGACAAACTCACAGGTCCAATCTCAGAAACCCAACTCTCAAGAAACCGAAAAAGCAAAATAGAAAATAGGAATCAGCAAAGCCCCCTGTATTGTGAGTTGTTGTGACTCGAAATCCAAGCCATGGCTCTCGAAGCTTACGCCTCTCGAAACCCAGACACAGTCCACGCCGACGTGCTCTCTAAAGCCAGACAAGCTTGCTACAAGGTCCTTCCCCTTTCTCCCTTCTTCTTCTCTCTCTCATTTTTATGTTCTTTGTCTTCTTGTTTGGGGTTTCATATTTTGTTTGTTTGTTTTGTATTGTATATGATAAACTCCTCAGGCTCGCGATGCTTTCTACGCGTGTTTGGATAAGGAATCCAATAAGAGACCCACTGAAATCGCTTCCGTCGGGCTCTTATACCCATCTGAATGCAAAAACTCCAGGGCCGAGTTTGACAAACACTGCCGTGCTTCTTGGGTAAACCCCAAAACAAAAATGTCAAATTTTAGTGCCATTGTTTAATGGGGATTTTAATGTTTTATTATTGTTATTGTTGTTTTGTTTTTTTGGAATGGTAGGTGAAGCATTTTGATAGGCAGTACTGTCGGAACAGGAGGGTGCAGAGGCTTTTGGATGACAAGGACTCGAGGCGAGGTCCGTTGATGCTTCCACAGCCTTATACTTTTAAATCCTCATAAAATTTCGACTTTTTATGACCATTTGGCTTTCTGGGTCTTCTTTAAAATGTGCTAGTTTTGTTGGGTTTTGATGGATTTGCACTTGTACAGTTATCAAGCAATAGGATTTGCATTTTCTGGATTGTTATTAAAGTTTATGATGCTTGCCTTTAAATCTGAATTATGATGTTTCTTTATGTTTAACAGATTTTTTTTAATAGTTTTGATTGCTTTGTTTTATTCTATTGAGTTTACCATTGCTTTGAGCTTTAGGAGGAAAAAAGTTTTGTAGGAGTAGGGAGTATTTTAAGTGAATAATGCCCTTATTAGGTTGAGTTTTATCGATTTTGGCAGGGGTTTAAATCTTGACTTGGCCCCTAAAGAAGATGGAAGCTAATATCATTGTCTGTTATTGCCTTACTTGGTGAAATCTTGCATACCTTATTCAGCTTAGAGGAAGGGCTCTATAATGATATAAGGAGTCTGTTATTGTTTGGCATATTTTGTTGTTTCCATTAGAAAATAATTGGAATGTTGTGTATTTTGAGATGTATTCCTTCTGTAAAGATAAAACGCATTTGTATTTTATGATGATTACTTCAATTGTTGCTATGCTCTTCATGTTGTCCATCTCTTACATGGTTCTGGTGCAACTTACCTATTAAGGCAATTCAATGGAAACCTGTATATCTCTTAATTCCATTGCCCGTGTAGCTGTCACATAGCTTTGTTGAGTTGGTTTAGTATTGAGTCCTTGTGAGGTGTGTGCAGTTGTCCACTGCTTTGGCATTATTCTTCTCCTTTTTATACGTATACGTTCAGTCATTCCATTTGTTTGATTTCATGCTTTTAAAATTCTTTCTTTGTCAGTTATTTTGAGGGGAACTAAAGGCACATTATCAAAATTAAATATATGAGCCAATGCCAGTAATGATATTTAGATGGAGAAGATGGACTTTTGTTTAATTATGCCAATGATGGTATATTTGGTTATTTATTTATTATAAACGTTTTTAAGTTTCACACACCCATGAGTTTTGAACCTCACACTCCACCCATACTTGTGAGTAGAGGGAAGTACCATCTGAACCAGGGTTCATTGGCTCATTAGGTCATCTGAATGTCAAATGCAGCTCGTGGAAATCATTTCTAATCCCCCCCCCCGGTATTCCATTAGTGTGAGTAGTTCAAAGTAAAATAAAAAAGATCTCTTTTGTAAGGTAAAATTAATCTAGTGACATGGTCTAGGTTTAAGCCAAAAATTTATTCTTAAAAATAAATGATACTGGAAGCCCAACCAAACTGTCGCCATATATCTTGATATAATCTGAACTATCTTTCTATGTAAACTTTACTATTCGGTTTTGTTGAATAGACCATGTCACTATATTAATTTAGAACTTTGAAGCGAGGGTGGAATCAGGCTTCTATTTTTGCGGTTTTCTAATTTTTTGGGTTTTGGAAAGTTCCAGCAAAGAATCGAGTTTTAAATGCATTGTAGTGCACTTTTATACCTTAATTTATCAAATATAGATACTCAACAATTGTTTAATTGAACTTTGCTTTCTAGAGATTATTGGAATTCCTGTAGAAACTAGGAAGCTATTATACCCACCTTTCCAAAATGATTGTGATATTATTTAATTTCCTCTTTTTTATTTTTCATTAATTTATTTGGGAGATGATTGCTTGTCCGAACATATTATGCTGCATCAATTACTTCTTGACTTAGTTTCTAATTCTTTTAGATTCCTAGGTTTGGAGAATGCTGAAGGCATTCTTTACAATACTACTGCTTGTATTGATGGCCATGAGGGGGGAATTAATGAAAGTGACATGAATGAGTGTTGGATTTGATGATTAGGTAGGTTACACATGTTGTGATTAGGTAGGTTACACATTCTTTGCTAATGATTTGTATTGGACTTTAAATATTTGTGCATTGTCAATCTGCCCTTTTTAGGTTGTTTAAAACGTCTGCTTATGTTACAACTGAGAAGATTAAAAATTTGAGTATGACCATGGGGGGTTTTCATGTTGATGAAAGTTGGGATTATGGACCAGGAAGATGTCCTTAACTCCTTATCCGGAGGAAACACAAGGAAGGGAGCATCAGCTGCCTATTGAGGTTGAAATTAAATGACATAGGAATGCACTTAGTTACTCTAGGAATTCCTGTTAGATATAAACCTCTACATCAATATCTCTATTGATGCTGTTGAGGGAGATGTTAAAAAAGTTGTGATGGACTCTTTTCTTTTAGACATAGCTGCACTTATTTGCTTGCTGTGACACTTACATGGAAAGCCTAGCTTGCATTTTCAGAAATTATCAAGAGCGGTATGTGACCAATATATATGACAACTTTGTATGTTGCTCTACAAACTGAATATGTAGACTGAGGAAAATTATTGAATACTCCGGGAGTGTCGTAAATGCATACTCCCCCCTCTCACATAAATTGTAGGTCCCATCATAAATTTTATTAGTGGGACTTACAGTTATGTAAGAGGAGGGAATACGCATTTATGTTACTCTGAGAGTACCTAATAATTATCCGTAGACTGAGTATGTATGACAACTTTGTATGTTGCTCTACAAATTGATTAGGCATTGATGAATGTGACCAATTTGAAAGTGAAGACTCTGAATCCTTCCTGCCTGATAGAAGTTGTGACTTGGGTGTTTTCTTTTGGCAGCTCTACTAAGAGGATAGTCTTAAACAAACTAGTCTATAATTATGTGATTAAAAAAGATTTGATTATTAAGAAGTCCTAGGCTCTTAGCTTAATAAAGTGACAGAAAACATGCTTTCTTTGCAGCATTTAATTTATAGGATGGTGAATAGAGCTTTTCAGGAAAGACAACTCAACAGAAATGCCTAAATTAATGACTCAGGATTCACATAATTCCTAACCAAATGCTAGGTCTGCGACATGCAGAGGAACAGAATGCCACTTCGAGTTCAACACCGGCCACATCTTTTTTCCTGCCACTGTTAGGGGACTCTTATGTAATAGAAGGGTTGCATAATTGGGGCATGAGTGGTAATACAGTAGGGTATAGAACTGGTAGAAAAAAAAAATGTCAATTAAGGAAATAACAGAGTCTATTTATTTAAAAAAAGAAAAGAAAAAAGAAGATGAAGCAATAGAGAGTATGATCTATAATAGAATAGAATAACAAAAAATAATACATATGACCGACATTGATTAATCTATTGAGGATTCATAGTAGACCTCAAAATTTTGGATTAAGGCTTTGTTATTATCATTGTAGAGGTATAATAGGAGGGTACTCTCTTGTTGAATTGGAAAAAAAAATTGTTTTGAATTTCTTGATAATTTTTTTACAAGTAAATTTCTAGATAAATTATGCAGCCTTATCCTTTTGTTTCCTTTCTAAATGTCACTAATTTGTTTATTTGACCTTTCTCTAGGGCTAAGAACAAGCCAAATAAAGTCTAGTATCAAACGCTCAAGATTGTTCATTTAATTTTATTTCAAATACTATTAAAGCTTATGCTTATTACTAAATTAGATTACATGTTCAAACTTAGTTCATTTTCTTATTGAACAAACTCGAGCTTGTTCACAAGCCATTAAAAATTTTACCCACTAAAATCTATGCTAATAGTTAAGAACTAAATTATAGTTGAAATTATATTATTTGAGTTAATTAGATAGAATAATTTTTTGTCTATGATTTATATAAATTAGATTCACTAACCTCATACTATTTAAAATTATATATAATTTTTATTGTGAATAGGACTATTTATATTATTAAAAAAATCATAAATATTTGATATTTTATGAATTTATTTACAAACATACATAATCTGATATTAAGTCTATATGAAATAAGTATACTTTAAAACATATATACATATAAACATATAATATTACATATATACTTAATTGAGTCCCGGCAAGAGCTTTGTAGTTTAACTTAGTTGGCACTTCCTAGTGTTTTCAATAGAATCATTCAAGTTCAAATTTTCCCTACCCCAACTACTATTAAATTTTAAATAAATAAATAAATAAAAACAACAACATACTTATTTATATTCATTTATTTAACAAACAAGTCAAGATTAAGTTCAAGTTTAGGCTCGATTATTAAACAAACCAAACTCAATAATAATGTATTTGGGAACTTGAGACTCAAGGGTTTTTATTTTTTATTTATTTTAAGGCAAGTTTAAGTTATTTATAAACAGTTTGGTTCATTTATAGTCATGTCTGTATCTATGATGTCTATGCGCTTTGCTTTTCATAACCAGCTCCCCCTAACAGGACTTCAAGTATCAAGGATGAGGCCCAAAGCGAGTTTTTAGAGGTTATTTGCATGTAAAGAAGATATATTTCCGGCTTCAAGTATCAAGGATGAAGCCCAAAGCGAATTTTTAGAGATTGTTTGCATGTACAAAAGATGTGTTTCCTTTTTCTTGGACCCCAAATTTAAGAGCCTGTATTATGTGGCGTAAGAGAGTGTCGTTTGGGTTGAAGTTTAAACAATTAAGGGTCTGTTTGGTACATATACTTAAATAATAGTTTTCAGTTTTTTAACAATATTACACGTATTTTCACACTTTTTTACCCACATGTATTTCTAAAATATACAAACAACGTTACTAGAATAATATTACCGAACGGGCCCTAAAGTTTGAGAAATTGAGACAGAGGATGGGCCTTCTTTCTTTGTACTTGTCCAATTTAGTTATAAGCCATTTAACTGTACTCACTTGCAAATATAGGCTTTTCGCTGATCCACATGAAACTATGAAAGCTTCTGTGCATTTTGCTTGCTCTCTCTCTCTCTCTCCTTCTTTTTTTTTTTTTTTTGGGCCTTAGATATGTAACATCTTCTACAACCATGGGCTAAAATCTGGGCTCGTTTTACATACAAATTTTGATAGTCAAGCCAGTACAGTTATACAGCCGCCTTTTAATGTTTATTCCATCGTAAAATTAATTATAACATTTACCCATTTAATTTTCCATATTACCCTTAAATTTGATTTGACCTAAATTCTTTTTCTCTGCCATTTGTATAAACTCTTATATATTTTAGAACGGAAAATTATTAGGTATTCCCGGAGTATCATAAATGTGTACTCCCTCCTTTCACATGAATGGTGGGTCCCATTATGAATTTAATTAGTGGGACCCACCATTTATGTGAGGGAAAGGAGTACGCATTTATGGTACTCTAGGAGTATACAATAATTTTCCTTTTAGAACAGAGAGAATGCATTTTTTTTTTTTTATATTTATACAAGATAGAATTTCTATTTTAGCCTAATCTAAGTGTATATGTGTGTGAAGCTCCCTCCTGGAGACTTGAATCCCGGCCATTGTCCCTCTCACATCCCACAAGCACTTATACTTATAGAGTGACCAATGCACCAAGGGTGTGCGGTGGTTAGAGGGAATGCATTTTACTAGTAAGTAATTTTGATTTGTAGTCCAAAATTTGCGTAATTTAGGCACCAACTGTGTGTTACACATGTAGTTGTACCATGTGTATAAATTTTTTAAGAAAAATTTAACATGATGTGACCAAGTGTTTCTTGCCCCAAGTGTAGGGTGCTAAGATTTTCTGTTTTTAGCGTTATCTAGTGTAATGGTGAATGGGCTACGCATACAGATACGGTTCAATTGAGAACAATCATTCCATGGAAATATATTAGAAATTTAGAATTAGAGTAGAATTCTATTCAAGATTTTCCTCTTAGGACCCCACTTTTTTGGTATTTAACATTTGGCAATGACTCATTATTCTTAGCAAGTAACACTTATTCATCATTGGGTAATGACTCATTGTACTTTAGTAATTAAAAGAAATGGGCAGTTGAATTTTTTTTTTTAATTTATTATATATTATGCCTCGAATAAAGTTGTCTAGACACTTTTTTCTTTTGCAAATTGATAGAAAAATCTCCAACCCGACAAGATATACATCCATTAATTAATAGGCTGAATTCCTTACCTCCATTTTTTTTATCAAAGAGAGTAGTATTATAAAGCTAAGAAAAAACCCATTGTATTTGTAGGTTATATTTGAGTTAAGAACTTAAGACCTAGTTTTCAAATTTCATGGCCTTTTATGTATCTCTTAGTTTCTCCAAAAATAATTATGAGAGAAGGCAACAGATTATGTCCATTTGGGATAGCTTTTATTTATTAGCTTTTTTATTTTTTTTGATTGATTATCTTATTTAGTTGAAAAATATGTTGGGTAAAAGTACAATTGTGCCTAAAATAAAAGTAAGACTTTAAAAAGCAGTATATAAGAAAGTTTTTAATTAAAAAAACAACATAATTATAAGCTTAATCAAACAAGCTCTTAAACAACTATTATTGACCTTGAAAAAGAAAGCAAAATACCAGCTAGCATGTTATAATTCTTTATCTCTGGGTAGTCACTATAAATTTTTGCAGACTGTTTCTGTGATCTGAACTTGCAGTTTGTTTAAAATTTTCCTTTGTGAATGACATAGAAATAATTGCTTAAGCTGTCTTATTGAAGTAATTAAATGTATGGGCAAAAAAATTTTAAAGTTTCTCGTGGCAGATATTATATGAGGCAGAAAATATTCTACGTTGCATTGATACATAGTTAGCCACACACACACAAAAAGAAAAAAAGAGATAGTAGTGGAGTACATGTCTCTCTTATGTGTAAATTTATCACAAGGCTATGGCTCATTATTCTGCAGAGTCTTAAGGTCAATGGTGTGTTCATTTCAGTTTGAAGTTTGATCCTTTTTTTTTTTTTTAATAAACAATTTTGTTTTATGTGATCCAATAATCTAAACAATTCTACAATGTTTTTTGATGTCTCCAGCTGTTAAATATATTCTAGTGATTTTTTCAATATGTTCTTACACTAAATGAAGTAACATTTCACCTACTTATAGAGTACTTTATAGTGGTAGACTTGTCTTTGACAACTACGTAACACAACACAAGTCTCCCATCTACTTCTTTCTTAAATTTCTTTTCCTTTGAATTGGAGGCAAAGCTTTTTATTTTTTATTTTGCTTATTTTATTTCTTCTTTTAAACAATTTTTCCCATGGTTGATGTTCTCTGTGTTTTGGAGTTATTAGGTTCTTTTTTAGACGTGTTGTTTGTTTGTGGTTTCTTATATATTTAATATTCTCTTGCTGAAATCCAAATTTGCAGATCTCAACTCTCAACTGTTTCATTTGTTTATTATTCTTACTTTCTTTCTTTTTCTTTTTTTTTTTTTTTTGATGGGTATTCTTACTTTCTTTTTGTTTATTGCTTAAAGCATTTCTCACAACTTTGTCACTATGTAGTCTGGATAGCGACCTCATTGTTTTGGGAGTTTGCACTTCTTGACTTGTTTGCTTTCATTTTCATGCTAGATATACACTACCTATTGTGATGCACTTGGGGTTTGCCCATAACCCCTATTATTTATCAATTTATGATTTCTATCCATTGTCAGTTAACTCGATAACAATTATAACAAAAAAGTCGTACATAGCTGAAAAAAGTTAAGGAACAAGAAAAAAGTATAAATTGAGATATCAATTGGAAGTTTAAATTTGGTACTGGTTTTAAGATTTTGCTAAACATGATGGTAATTTATTGAACCACTTAGGTGTGTGGAAATTAAGGGCAGCTTTTAGGAAATTTGTTACTGATAATAGTTGATGCGTTCTTTTTATTAGAATAATGATTAATTTCATAATAAAATTTTTATTAGTTTAAGGATTTGAATTTTTTTTTTTTTTTTTTTCATTCTCAATTTTACTAGGGCTAAAGGAACATACTAAGAGCACTCACGTTAATAAATGTATAAATAGCATAAGGGGTCAATTTTGCAAATTTAACCCAAAAAACCACCTACATCAATTAAGCTAAAATTGTGTAAAAATTTCCATTGTATTTGCATCTATTTTCTAATACTTTCTTTACTCAGAGAGAGAGAGAGAGAGAGAGAGAGAGAGAGAGAGAGAGAGAGAGAGAGAGAGAGAGAGAGAGAGAGAGAGAGAGAGAGAGAGAGAGAGAGAGAGAGAGAGAGATAATATTTCAATAAAATGTAGTGTAAAATAAATAATCATATAAATGTTTTTGAAAAGTAGTAAAATAAAATAAAAAATGAGAAAAAAAAATTTTATGCTAAAATTGACCCAAAAAAATTTGTACGAGCTTATGCGAATGCTTTTATGGATTCTTGTGATCACCATGACAACATTGATTTTTGGATAGAAATTTTCTAAACCTTATGCAAATGGAGCCAGATTGAAAACCATTGGTGTTTGCATGGTGACTAAGTTTCCTTATATTTAATTCTTTAAAAAAAAAAAAGTTTCCTTTTATTTATACCAAAAAAACTTATCCCAATCTCACGTCAAGATAAGTTACAGGGCATATCTAACCTATAGATTATTCCATCCATAACTTTTATGATGTAGCTAACAATCACACACCTCTTATATAATTAAGCTAAACCAAAAATAAAATCAGTTTAAAATTGAACTACTTTCCCACCCCCCCCCCCCCCCCCCCCCCTCTGGAAATTCCTATTCCTTGTTAGGTATACCAAATAAATGACAACCCAAAGTAGGGTTTTGGGAATAAAGATTCCCCTAACCTGTAAAAAATTAGTTTAGTTCCCATCCGTTGGCTCTAAAAATACCAAAATTTCTAAACTCACTTTTCTAGGAACGCGCATTTGAAATTAATTTTTTATAGGCATATGTTTGCTATTTGGTCCACTTTCGAACTCATTTTCTAAACATTTTTTATTTTATTTTATCAAACTAAAAACCCGTAAAACAGATCACAGTGTTACTAGCAAACCAAATTTTCTGACATGTCAAATACGCCTAATACCTTGTTGAAGATCTCTTACCCAAGCATTGACTTCAAAAAAAAAAAAAAAAAAAAAAAAAATCAACTTTACCTTATGAATTGTTAAAGGCCGGGCTATTTACAAGAAAAATAGTTTGAGAGACTGATAGTTTATTTGCTTTTTAACTTATTTAATTTAGAAAAATTCTTAATTTATATTGTAAATTTACATTATAAACACATAAAATGTGTATAATATTATATATTTATAATGTAAATTTACATTGATAATACAAAGTAAATTTATAAAATATAATTATTTTTAATTTAATAAGGGTTTTATTATATATACCCTTAAGGTATATGTTAGTAAACTATTTAAAATAATTTTTTATAAAAAAATGATTAAATTTTTTTATAAAATTTTCAATTTTTTCTAAATTTTTTTTTTTAAATTAATGATTAATGTGTGCTTTAAAAACATATATTAACTGGATTTTTTTTTTTGGTTGAGAGAAACCGGACCCATTTAATAAACCAATAAAAAAAGATTTTCTAGAACGTCCGCAACTGCCAACTTTATTAGGAATTTTGGAGGAGAAAAGAAAAAAGAAAAAAGTTTTGTATAGATTTACAGGTGGATTTCACGTAAGAGTGACGTCATCATTCCCAGCGTACGTGTAGGCTTAAGGTTTGGCCAAAATAGAGGTAAAGCGCGCAGCACGCGCAGTACAAAAGTATGAAAGTGGGATCCACACGCTAAAATTGTACACCCTGCAGGCTATGGGACCGTGCCCGACACAGGCTTTGACCGTGCTTGCTTATGCAAATTTCAAGAGATTCAAAACTATTAAATTCCAGTCCTGTTAGGTACAATAAAAAAAAAAAAAAAAATTATAAAAATAAGTAAAATTTGAGATAATGCTTGACTCAATCCATCACAACATAAAAACATACGAACAGTGTGAAAAAGTTTATGAAAACTTTTAGTGTTGAGATTGTTTCTTTAAAATCAAATCAAAAATACATTTTTCATAAGTCAAAACCTCATAATCAAACTCCAAACTTTAAAAAATTGAAATTGAGCACCATTATAACAATGAAGTCAAAAGAATTTCAAGGAAAGCAAGTTAAATATATCAAGAAATTTTAAACCATTAAAAAATATGTTCCGTAATATATGTATAAAGTATGTTTGTAAAGTGATTTAATAGATGTTATTTTCTCATATATATAACCCAAAAAAAAAAAAAAAACTTCAACTTAGTCCTTACATAACTCAAAACATTTTTTCATCAAGTAAGTTAATAAATTGTGAATTATCTTCTAAATCAAATTGATCATAGTTAATATTCTTCAAACATTTTAGATCAAGAATTTTTTTGGTTAAATAATTTAGAGATTACAATGTTAGAGTCTAATATAAAGTGTGTTTGGATATCGCCTATTTTGATAAAAACTGAAAACACTGTAGCAAAATAATTTTTAAATGTGTGAATAGTGTCGTAGGACTCATTTTTAATGAAGGTTTTGCTGAAAAAAGAGGTTGTGGGCTTTGTGAACAGTGCACAGACCCACTGGAAAAGCATGAAACTCTCTTCAGAAAAAGAAAAAAAAAAAAAAAAAAAAACCAAAACGCAGACGCTAATTAATTTGAAATATTTTAAATTATAAATGTCACTTTACATGCCTAAACCTATTTAAGTCAATATATTTAAATGTGATGGTAACAAAAACTCAAGGAAAACATTATTTTTCATAAATGATAAGTGCAATAAAGATCTCTAACTGTCAATAACAAAAACCACAATCGTCCTTTCTTTTGGAAATAAAAATATGAAAATACAATGTCCCTATCCTCAAAATGCAATAGAGTTTTGTTAAAGAAGACTTCTATTAAAGAATTTTACTTATTTAAATTTTTTTTAAAAAACATGTATCTTTAACAGATTTTTATTTAATAAGTTCTGTATGGTTTGAGAGTAATAAAAAGAGAAAATGATGCATCAATGTTTTACATGAATTTAGTACAATCTTTTAAAATTTAAGGCGGTCATAGATAAATTTAATAACATTTTCTTTAGTAGGAGAGGAGTATTTCCAAAAGCGAGGGAGGTATTGCCCCCACAACCTCCTCCTTCTGCCCTAATTGTGCATTGACATATGTATCATCACTCTCAAACCATTTCAGTCTTACAAATTGTGGGATTAATATATTTTGAGAGAGATAATGTATATGCCAAATATATGAGATAATTATTACCACACTATACACACCTCCAATAGCCCACAATCATTGCATTTCACAAGCCCGCATCAGCAGTACTGCCATCTCCATATGAATCCTTTCCACCAGCCCTCCATTGACAACACATGGATCCTCACTATGTTACTACTTTCGGCCCTCCCATAGGGACGCCATGCAAGGGTAGGGGAGCCCAAGGGGGTGGGGGGGGGGGGGGTGGTGAGATGAAATTGCCCCTTCTCTCCCTCTAAACATATTCAAGTCAAATATAAGATAAATATTTACTTTACCTTTGGTTTGGATTTAATTTGAATCATTAATCAATATTTCTAAAGGTTAAAACTTATCAAATGAGGTCTAATTGTATTTGTTTTCAATTCATAAATTTAATGTATTCAGATAATAATGCGGCTTGCTATTGTATTTTTTTGCGTTTCCTTTTTAGAACACGTGATTTTTGTGTTTTAAGTTATAGTTGGAGAATTTGAAATTTTAATATCTTAAAGCACCACGAAATGTCAACTTTTTGATCCTCATCGAAATCTGCATTGAATCCCTTACAAACTAATGGATGTAAACAAATAATGTGCTCTTCCACTAAATGGGGTGGAATGCTTGTATGCCTAACCCAGGGATGGAGGGAGACTTGGACAAGGGGGGACAATGACCCCCCCTAATTTTTCCAAAAAAAAAAATTAAATTAAATACATAGGTACCAATTTTAACAATTTTGTTATATAAAATTACACTTTGCCCCTTTAACAATATCATTAATTCTTTTAAGAATACTACTATAGTTACAAACTTTTCTACAATATTTTTACAAACTGTTGAGATAGTAAATTTTTATTGGTTTGTATCTGGGTTCATCACTTATATTACATTTTTACTTACTAATAACCACTCACTACATTAACAATTTGTAAAAATGTTTGTAACTTTAACATTTTCCTCCTTTTAAAGGCTAGATCTAAAATCTAAAACAAAATAAATAAGCCCAAAAAAGTACCCAATAACAAAAATTACCAATAATAAAGCTAAAAACAATTAAACTCAATCAACCAATTTTACCAAAAACAAATAACCTGGCCCTTTAAAAAATTTTAAACAAAATAATTTTGTTCATACTTAGACGCACACATAAAAACCACAAATAAATAAATAAAAAATTATCGGCTGTTAAGCAATAGAGCCGGAGGCTAGAGTCACCGCATGCAACCAACAGCAAAACCGCCCCTCTAACTTCAAGTTCTGACTCCGTCCCTGGCCTAACCTAAGCAGAGTAGATGCTCTATTTAGCAATATGGGGTGCCCCTGTGTTACTTCGTAAAGTATTTCTTATACAATTAACTAATTTTTTCCAAATTTGACTCATAGCAACTCCATGTTTGACGTACAATGTTATATAATTAGACCACGAATTACAAATGGCTGAAAAGTTTTATTGCTATTTTGTGAGGCAATAATGCAAATTTTCCTTATTCGGCTGAAAAATATTAAACGATGTTATATTATTTAAATAAATTATAACTTTTTAAATAGTTCAGTTAAACCACAAAGGGATAAAGTATAAATATATAAATAACCATAATTTTGTTTTTGTTCTTGTAAATTCTGTCTGTTCTGGTATGACTCCAAGATAAGGAAGATCAGATGCACTCTCTCCCCCTTGCATGCGTCCGACAACAAAGCACACCACCTCACTCAAACTACATATACTTCCCCATACGCAACTCTTGTCTTTCTGCACATTTTCATTTCTCAGTCAGTATTAGGTTTGTGTAAGATAGAATTTATTACAATCCCAGTTGATAGTTTTCTGAAACATGTACCAAGTGGGGTGGTCAAACTGGTGGTGTTTGGAATCAAAGAATAATTGATGTAGACCTCCATACATATAACTAGCAAATCAGAGGTCGAAACATTTATGTTGTACTTATTTGAACCCCAAAAAAAAAGAGAGGAAACCCAGAAGAAAAAGTACAGTACTCTCCGTAATCAAATTACAGTTGATATGATTGAGCTGATATAAAGGCCAATGATACCTTATATTGTGAATACGGATACTCAATGAGCTCTGCAATCGGTTTTTTTTTTTTTTAGAATAGCAATGAGTTTTCCTTTCTTTCTTTTTTCTTTTAATAAATAATTCAAAGATCGATGATAGTGGGCTACAATAAGATTAGCTTCCACTCACCGAACTCCCCGTACCCCCAGTTTTGAACCTTTTTTTGTTTTTTCCTTTAATGGTATTATTAACTTTCTTGTTTTTTTTGTTTTCGTAATCATTAAATGGTGTTACTTTCCTTAGGGGTATTATCTTCCACGTAATGAAATTAGGTTTTTGCTATACATGCCTCAAGTGATAAACTTGAAACAGGCTCATCAAAACTCCTTTCTTTTTCTTTTTCTTTTTCTTTTAAAAGAAAAAAGAGAATGAAAGAATTCTTCTGCTCATAATCACTATTTTATTTGATAGAAAAGGGCAAAGACAAAGAGGATCGGGGCAGGGACGTGGGCAGGTAGGGACGGAGCTAGAACTTTGAGTTAGGAGAGGGTGACTTTACTGTTGATTGTGTGCAGCAGTTTCAACTTTACTCTGACTTTGGTATTACTTAACTCCTAAGATTTTTTATTTTATTTTTGTGTGTGGGTAAGAACAAAATTATTTTTGTTTAGAATTTTTTAAAGGGCATGGTTGTTTATTTTGGATAAATTTGGTTAATTGAGCTTAATTTTTTTAGTTTTACTATTGGTAATTTTTATTGTTAAGCTATTTTTGTGGGCTTCTATATTTTGTTTTAGATCTATAAATTTTTTTATGGTCACTAAAATGAGGAAAATGCTAGAAATACAAGTTTTTTATTTTTATTTTTTATTATAAATTACTAATATGATAAGTGGTTACTAGTAAGTAAAAAAATGATGTGAGTGGTGGGCCCATTATGCGAACTAATAAGAATTTTCTATCAAAACAATTTGAAAAAATGTTGTAAAAAAGTTTGTGGCTATAGTATTACACTTAAAAGAATCAATAATATTGTTTAAGGGAAAAAAATGTAATTTATATAACAAAAGTGCTAAATTAATACACACATATATAATAAAATTAAAAAAAAAAAATTTGGGGGCGCGCGGGCGCGGGGGGGGGGGGGGGGTGGTGGGCCATTGCCCCCG
Organism: Quercus tomentella; assembly: GCA_028535165.1. Taxonomy (NCBI): domain Eukaryota; kingdom Viridiplantae; phylum Streptophyta; class Magnoliopsida; order Fagales; family Fagaceae; genus Quercus; species Quercus tomentella. Next base: position 86,452,499 of record JAPQVY010000155.1, on the reverse strand, counting down.
GTCCCATGATAATTCCATCCATGGGGACAAGGGGGGGGGGGGGGGGGGGTGAAATTGCACCTCTAGGGTGTAAAAAGAAAAACCATGTCCCCTTACATCAATTATTATTATTTTGACAAGCAAAGGTATCTAGACTTTTTCAAATATCTGACTTTTCACTCGGATGTATGCAATCCCCTTATTATAGGGAGGAATCCCATGGAAGTGACCCCAAGGTGTTGACAAGATGTTTCGAATCTAGGACCTCATGAATATCATGAGACTTAAAGAAACACTAAGTCAACTCCTTAGGAGATGGTTGATTTGAATCCTAAATGTTTTTATTGAAAATACTAAAAGGTGTCAGTTGTGTTACAAAACATATAACTCTTATATTAATTATTAAAAAAAATTATATAAAAAACCCCCTTAGAATTATTAACATCACTTTTATAAGTACTTAAGTAGTAGGATTTAAAAATTACTTCTCTCTTTTAACTAAACCCAACAAATTGTTCTACTACATTTTTATATATTTAGGATTCAACTCACATTTGTGATCAATTTGTGAACTGTTAATTGTTACAAATGTTACTATTAATATCCGGTTCTTTCTCCTTTCATTTCTTTTTTAGAAATTATTTTGGCAATCGCACAACACCATTTTTAGCCCTCTCGTACACATATTTTGTATGATTAGAGATCAAAGTTACGGACTTTATAATATAAAAAAATATTGAGCATTGTGAATTTTTTTTAAAATAAATCAAAGCACATATAAATATTGTAGGGGCAAAAGTCCAAGGTCATACAATGGGCCTTGGGCCCCGTATGGGAAGATTAACCATGTCCGAGAAGAAGGTGTGCGCATCCTAAAGGCTCCTAGCCTAATTCTTATGAGCTCAAAGTTGTTTAAAAGGTGGTCCGAGGAGAAACGTCTCCTCGGACGTACCAAATGTGGCTCGAACATGCCTTCTGCCAACTATAAGGATTCACTCCAGTGAGTATAAGTAACAGGGATGAGTCCCCCAAGCCCGTAAGAGAGAGAGACTACAACTGTCACATTAAATGCATGGCAGCTACTTTTCCGGCCGCATATATATATTCCAAATCGCTGACCGTCAAAAATGATCTCCATCCGTTTAATCAAGCACATGAAACAAAGACTTATGGATTTAGTAAACCATACCACCACCAATCTATAATGTTTTTCTAACTTCTCCTTGAGGTATATCTGCCTCCCTACCTACTTTACCCCTGCAATTGTCTGGATAGTGGATACAGCGTATGTTTCAAAGATTTCCTCAATTTTTTTGGCAATACATCATTCTTTTAACATACTGGTCAACTCCAATTGAACTGCTTCATTCATTGTTGAAGCAATTAGACCTCCTCGTCAGCAACCCAATTTAACTTTCTTGTTTTTTTGTTTTCGTAATCATTAAATGGTGTTACTTTCCTTAATGGTATTATCTTCCACGTAATGAAATTACGTTTTTGCTATACATGCCTGATGCCTCAAGTGATAAACTTGAAAACATGCTCATCAAAACTCCTTTCTTTTTATTTATTTATTTTTCAAAAGAAAAAAGAGAAAGAAAGAATTCTTATGCTTATAATCACAATTTTATTTGATCCACAAGGGCAAAGACAAAGAGGAAATTGCACCTGCACCCCCTAGGGCGTAAAAAGTAAAACCTTGTCCCCTTACATCTATTATTATTATTATTATTATTATTATATTTTGACAAACAAGGGTATCTAGACATCTTCGAGTATCTGACTATTTATTTGGGTGTATTTAGTCCCCTTATTACAAGGAAGAATCCCATAAAGGTGATCTCAAGGTGCTGACAAAGAGTTTCGAACCTAAGATCTTATGAATATCATGAAACCTTAGGAACTACTAAGTCAAGACCTTAAGAAATGGTTGATTTGAATCCTAAAATTTTTTATTGGAAATACTAAGAAGTGCTAGTTACGTTATAAGACTCATAACTCTTATATTAATTATTAAAAAAAAATTATATAAAAAACCCTCTTAGAATTATTAACATCACTTTTATAAGTACTTAAGTAGTAGGATTTAAATACTACTTCTCTCTTTTAACTAAACCCAACAAATTGTTCTACTACATTTTTATATATTTAGGATTCAAGTCACATTTGTGATCAATTTGTGAACTGTTAATTGTTACAAATGTTATTATTATTATCCGGTTCTTTTTTCCTTTCATTTCTTTTTTAGAAATTATTTTGGCAATTGCACAACACCATGTTTAGCCCTCTCATACACATATTTTGTATGATTAGAGATCAAAGTTACGGACTTTATAATATAAAAAAATATTGAGCATTGTGAATTTTTTTAAAAATAAATCAAAGCACATATAAATATTGTAGGGGCGGAAGTCCAAGGTCATACAATGGGCCTTGGGCCCCGTATGGGAAGATTAACCATGTCCGAGAAGAAGGTGTGAGCATCCTAAAGGCTCCTGGCCTAATTCTTATGAGCCCAAAGTTGTTTAAAAGGCGGTCCGAGGAGAAACGTCTCCTCGGACGTACCAAATGTGGCTCGAACATGCTTTCTGCCAACTATAAGGATTCACTCCAGCGAGTATAAGTAACAGGGATGAGTCCCCCAAGCCCGTAAGAGGGAGAGACTACAACTGTCACATTAAATGCTTGGCAGCTACTTTTCTAGCCGCATTAATGAGGAGGGGATTTGTGAACAGTGTTACCTTGGCTACCGCAACTTACAAAAAGATGGGGGAGATGTCCGATGGGACGGGCACTTAAGTGAAGGTCCAGATGTTCAACAAGTGTAGAGTCCTAATGACTTCAAGGGGGCTATATAAGAGGGGAGAGTCCCCACGAAGAAGGGACCGAAGGAGGGAGAGAGTTTAGGACAGAGAAAAAGGGTGAGAACCATAGCCTTTGAACAGGGACAGATATAAATCTCCTACGTCTCCTCAGACCGTATATCTAATGGACAAGAAGGAGATTTTCTTAATTTCGATTGTTGCATGGCCCAATATTAACTAGTGTGCACTCTGTTAAGGCCTAGTTCTGTAACCCACTTTCTATAAATTAATTGTTTCGGGCTCCTTGGGCCAGAACCCCATACCTATTGGGCCTGGACTCCCAATTGTGGCCTTACAAATATATTTATAGATTTTTAATGCTTCTAAATTGGTTTATTTTCTTAATTTTCTCTTAAATAGTTAAAGTTCATTATATTTAGATTAAAATTTTGAATTATTGGTTGCAATTCTTTTATCATTATATATCTATATATATATATATATATATATACACACACACACACTAAATAAGTTTAAAGATCACTCATGGTATTTTAAATTGTAGTGAGTATACAAATATTTTTAGTTTGATATTAGACATGTAAACAAATTAAATTAGAAATTAGAATCTCAAATCAAAGTTACACTCAATAATGATATTTCATAGAATAAAGTTCATCTATTATCATCTCCTTAGTGAAATTCTTAAAAAAATTTATTTGCATTGTAAATTACCAAATTGTTTACTAAAAAAATTAATAGAACCAATGAATTCTTTGAAACCACAAATGATTCAAAACTTTAGCTAATATAAGAGAAAATGTTACCATAAAAAATGAAATGAAGGAACAAAAAAAAAAGCACCTTGTCAACTCAATGATAATATATGTATCTTTGCCCATGCTTGTACTAAAATACCATTTAGTATTCAAATGAAGGATTTTTTATTTTTAAATTAGTGCCAAATATTATATATATATAGCCATAGGGTTCGGTTAACGAGTCTTAAGGTAATGATTAATTAAGGATGAAGTTATTATTGTAGTCAATCAGTTTAAAAAAGTATTTGTTTTTATTGTATTTTAATATAGTGAAACTTAATAGATTCCGCCTTAACGAAAGCATGATGACATCTGTTAACAAAAGTCATTCGCATTCATATGTGTGTCATTTATAATGTTTGCTACTTCTCCATTCAAATCTTGACTCTGGCACTTGTGAACATTACAGGTCCTAGTTATATATTCCACATCGTGAAACATCAAAATGATCTTCATCTATTTGTTCAAGCTCATGAAACAAGACTGTTCAAAAATGATGTCCATCGCTGACCATCAAAAATGATCTCCATCCGTTTAATCAAGCACATGAAACAAAGACTAATGGATTTAGTAAACCATACCACCACCAATCTATAATGTTTTTCTAACTTCTCCTTGAGGTATATCTGCCTCCCTACCTACTTTACCCATGCAATTATCTGGATACAACGTATGTTTCAAAAATTTCCTCAATTTTTTTGGCACATACATCATTGTTCTTTTAACATACTGGTCAACTCCAATTGAACTGCTTCATTCATTGTTGAAGCAATTAGACCTCCTCGTCAGCAACCCAATAGAGATTTCCAACCCCAAACCTGGTTAGTAAACCACTTCATTTCAGGCTTGTTTATAGGTGAACTAGTTTATATGAGCTTATTGACTTACTGAATTTAAGTCATAAGGCCGTAGTTTAATTTGGCCAACAGCTTTCTCGTTGTAACCATCAAATTTACTATAAAAAAAAAAAAAAAAAAAAAAGTATTTCAATATAAACAACAAATCAATCCTCCACCTCTTGTTGTTAACCATTGAATTTATAATATATTTCAATCAGTTTATCCTACAATGCTGTGGTCAATCCTTGTGTAGTTGATGAGTTCTCCGACACTCAGTGGCAGATAAAACAATAAAGTATGAGCTAATGACGTGCCCCAACCCCACCTTGCCCTTAAAAAAAACATGAAGATGAAGCAAATAGACAATATAATAATATAAGGAATGCCATTCGTGGCCAAGAGCGAGCCTCACCTCACAAATAAACCAACTTTTGTCCCTCTCTGCCGATGGCTTTTCAAAACCCCATATGTTTATCACAAACGAACACAACCAAAAGCGACACTCCGTTGACTTGAACTCTAATTCACCCCTTGCACTTATAATTAATTTTTCTATTCATAGACCAACCCATAACTAAACACAAAGCAAACAGCTTTATTAGCAAAGTAGTAGTAGTACTAAAAACAAAAACCAAATAAATTAAAACCAAAGACACCACTCCTTTTCATCAGATAAAGACCACACCCTGCTGATGATCCATAAAATATAAAAACGTAATTATTGCTTTGATGAGTTTAAATTCTCTAATGATGATTTCATAATAACATCATGACCTCGTATTGAAAACGCTTCCATTTAACGTTTTGAACATGATAGAAGAACCAAATCAGTATCACATTAAAAAAAAAAACAAAATTACATTGGAAAAATAAAAAACATAAAGGGAAATAAAATTAACATGAACCTAAACCCAACAAAGATAAACAAGAGGTGGTGATACTGGTGAAGTTAGCTTTAGCCAAAGTCTACGTAAATACGGCGTCGTTGAACACTCAATAGCTGAAGCCTTATTTTCGTAGACTTTAGACTGCCATTGAAAAATCCTTTTTTTTTTTTTTTTCTTTTTCTTTTTTTTGTTGTTGCAGTTGAAAAGTCAGTTAACGCCATTATTAAGGCTTGGAAACTGACGTGTTGTCCTTAACGGAAGCGTCACCGCCTCCGTTACCCATAGTGGCTGATTGCACGGTCAACACGGACATGCTTGGCGAGGATGGTCCCTCACCGTTGGATTGGAGTAGTGGGTTGTTGTTGTTAACGTTGTTGTTGTTGTTGTGGTTGTTGATCATGGCGTTCCTGGAGTGACACGTGGCCGTGGAGATAGCAGTGGCAAGAGAGATGGGCATGAGGCAAAGACCTTTGCCTTGTAAGTATTGCATGGCTGAGCCCATGTCTTCTTCCATGAGCTTAGCTACTTGGTGCTCCGTCACCGTTAGGCTGTCGTTAGATGACGCCGTTTGGTTGCCGTTAGAGTTGCGACCGAGGGCCCCACTATTGGTACCCGCTTGGATACAGTCACCGCCACCCTACAAAGACAAAAAAAAAAACACCAAAGGTGTATGATTATTGATTAGAGGTTTAGTTAGAGAAGGAAAAAGGAAAAGGAAAAGGAAAATGAAAAAGAGATAGATAGGGAAAAAAGGGTTCGGGTGTGAAAAGCTCATTTGTTGAGAGAGAGAGAGAGGAATCTGAGAAAGTGGGCACGCGTGCTACTTTTGTTTTGTCTTTTTGTGGTGTGTTGAGTGATTGATTGGAGAGTTTGCCGACGTGGAGAGCTAGGTGGTGGGTAATGTGGTGGTGGGTGCTATTTTACAGGAACCATAACTGTTTTGTGTTTATCAACATTTTCCGCATTTTATTCATTTCTTATTTTGGAATGCATCTTATGTTCTTTTCTTCTTCTTTTTTTAATTCTTAAAATATCAAAAAGGTTTTAGGTTTGGTTTGCCAACATAATTAAAAACTATATGACATTATCATCCATCATCGAGTTACAGTTCCGTTCCTTACAGTTCCGTTCCTGACGTACTATAACTTAAGCATTCAATTGAATAATTCAACTATATGATTGTATTTACGCACTATAACTTAAGTTTTCAATTGAATAATTCAATTATATGATTGTATTGAGTTATACAGTTCTGTTCCTTACGTACTATAACTTAAGCTTTAATTGAATAATTCTATGATTGTATTGAGTTAAAGTGTCTCGTTAAAAATTAAAGAAAAAAAAAACCTATACACGAAAAATAGTGTGATTTTTTCAAAGTTCTTAAATAAAATCATATAATTTATTAGATAATGTAATTTGAATAGTTGAATTATAGGAATTTTAGAGTGGTATTTTGATTGAAATACCTCAGAGGACATATCAGCAACAAGGGGAGCAACAGCAGCTGCACCGCCCAATCTGCTCATGCTCAGAACCTGTATCCGGGGAGAGAGACACACACATAAGGAAAGAAAATTTAATTAAAGCTATGGAATTTTTTTAGTTTCAGAAACCCATACATACAACTTAATAAAAAATTAATCATCATCTAAAAAACAATGTCAACACAGGGAATCATCCCTATTATTTTAATATAATATACACAGCAAATACAGAATATAAGAAGGAGAAAGAAGAGAAGGGCATCCTTCAAACCTTGACTTGAAGCTGGAGGAATTTCACGTAGTCTATGATCTCATCCAGCATTGAAGCCTTGTCTGTCTGTCATTCCAAAACCCCAGATCAATACTTTTTTATTTTTTATTTAATTCCATTAATTTAATTTAATCAGATCACATATCGAATTTTTTTTAAAAAGAACAATATAAACAAACTAAAATATTCTTTTCCAAATAATAAAGTGTCAATTAATGCTTCAAATACTAATCTAGCCTCAAGTAGGGGTTAGGAACCAACCACACCTTTTCAGGTTCTTTTTTTTTTTTTTTTTGAATTATGCATTGAAAATATATAAATATAATAAAAAAGATATTTTGCTAAGCCTACTTCATTAGTAAGTTTTTTATAAATAAAAAAAGTTAATGACAAGAATAATACTTGCTTTATTTATCATCACTACAAAAAAAAGAAAAAGAAAAAAAATGCCAAGTTTTATTATATGCGAAACTGAATACTAAAACTGAATGACGAAAATGACCCAATAAAATCTCAATAAATATTCCCATGAAGTTCACTGTTACCGCCGGTTACGGAGCCCATAGTCAGAATTGGGAACTGAGAAGCTATGTATATATATTTAAAATTTTTGATATTTAATATGCTTATCTTTAATTATTAAATAATAAACAAATAAAATAATTTAATGGGTTTTGTTAGTATTACCTTGTTGGCATTGGGAACCAGTTCCTGCAGGGCTTTCATTCTCTCTGCAATTCTCTCCCTCCGTAACTGCCACCATCACAAAAACCCACCCACAGTTTCAGAGAAGAATAACAAAACAAAACCCAATGTGTTTCCGTTTTGTTGCTCAGAATAACGTAAAAGAAAACAAAACCAAAACAAAAATTGATGTATTTTCACACTTTTCATTTGTACGACAAAAAAAAAAAACCAAAACCAATACCAAAAACAAATACGATATTCTTTATTATTTTTAGTAAAGCAGTGAACAGTGGTGGTTAATAGTATTAAAGAGATGAAACAAAAGACTCAATTATTAGCTTTCATTTTCAGGACAACCAAAAAGCCAGTCAGAAAAAAGAAAAAGAAAAAAAAAATGTACTCTTTCGGCGATGCTATGTGGGTCAGTGGCTTGACCGCGCCTAGCCCTAACCCTCTGTCTTGGTTGAGCCGGTGCACTTCCGGCTGACCCACTTGCTGGACCTTGGTTCATCACTCCACTCGGAGCCCCGTAGTTCTGACCCTGAACCTGTCCACCCTATCAAATAACCAATTTTTTTTTTTTAAATGAATAAATAAATAAAAATCAACTAATTAAATTGTTACTATGTTCTAAAAAGTGAACGTACCTGAGGATGGTGAAAATGCTGAGCCTGGTTCGGAGTCTGACCCGGCCCCCCGTGTAAAGATCCAGTGAACCCGTTATACAGAGCTTGAACCGAATCCTCACCTCCCTGGTAAATTAAACAAAAACACCCTCATAATTCACCACTATTTTACATTAATACCACTCAAAGCACAAACGGTTACTGTAAACTCAAACTCAAAAGAGTCAAAACTCACCGTATTGAGAGACTTGAAAGACGAGGACCCATCAACGACGTCGTCGGAGGCACCCAAAGAAAGCGGCATCTGAATCAGACCAGACTCGCCGGCTCCTGCGCCGGCACCGCGAGACATGAAGAGTTGCTGCTGGAGCATGATGGCAGCGGCGGCAGCTGCGGCGGAGGACTTAGTAGCGCCGGAAATCTGGTGGTTACGGAGCTTGGAAGCGAGGGTGGAAGAGTCATGGTCGAACTGGTAAGGAACATTGTTGTCAGGGTTAGACGGTGGCGTTTCTTCGGAGAGGTCTCTGGGCTTGAGGTCCCACGGGGTTTTGGGGTTGAGGTCAGGCCAAGAACACGATGGGATGGTAGAGAACATTTGCTCCAAGAACTCATCGTGGGTGTTGTTTGGGTCGAAGTGTGAGTTCTGGAGGTGTTGAATCTGAGAGTTTTGGATCTGTTGTGGCTGTTGTTGATGTTGTTGTTGTTGATGATGATGATGATGATTTTGGAGCTCTTGGAGTGAGATTTGAGTTGCGTTTAAGAGGGAGTTCATTCCTTGCATTTCTCTGCTACAAGGTTGCATATCTGAGAAACTGCTTGTGTTGGAATATGAGAGAGAGAGAGAGAGAGAGAGAGAGAGAGAGTTGTGAATGTTTGGGTGGGTCTCTAGGGGAATGAGAAGTGAGTGAAACAAAGAGAAGGCATTTTGGGTTTATGAATGTTTTGGGGAGCTGATCCAAGTTGTTGTGTTGTGTTGTGTTGTGTTGTGTGAGACTCTGATGGATGGATGGGTTTCTCTATCTTTCTCTTCCCTGGGATGTTGTTGTCTGGGGATATTAAATAGCAAAAGTGGCTAGGGATTGTTTGTTTTTGGTTTTTTTTGGCCAGATGTCTTCTTGTTTGGGTTTTGCTTTGCTATGCTTTGTTTGTTTCTTTTATATTTTGTAAGGTGTGGTTTGGGAACTTGGGGCTATTTGGTCATACTCAAGGGTCATATGTGGGTACTAAATTTTAGTAATATATATTCAGCAAAAAAAAAAAAAAAAACTACTAATATATATATATTTTTGGATGAACTTTTTTTTTTAGAATACTAAGTATTTAACACATACACGGAGAAAGGAGAGAAGGTCTTTTAAAGAAACTTAATATATATATTTTTGGATGAACCTAAATACTACTAATATGTTCATTGGCTCTTCAAGCGTTTTAATTTCCAATCAAACAAAATGATTGGGTTAGGCTTTTTTTAGGAAAATTAATTTTTTTCCCTTTATTAAAGATTCAAGATTATTTATTTAATTGTTCATCGAAAGATTATTTATTTAATTTTATTTAGAGTCAAGTTCAAACTAAAATGCTTTCTCTCACTTGTAAGTTGTAAGTTGTAAGTAGAGTATATGAATCAAACCATTTATGAATAGCTTGGGTTCTGTTTGGGAAAAAAAAAAACTTATTTATTAATTAAGTTTTTTTTTGAGGATGTGTATAGGTTATTTTAGACCATGCAACTCTTAATGCTAATAATCTTTTAAAAGGAAAAAATCTATATGCATAATGCATTCACTTAAAATTTAAAGAGGCTGATGGTTTAATGGCTTGATGGCATTCCTTCCCTTTAATAGGGTCTTAAATCTTAAATTGTAACAATAAGTTAATGATATAAAAATTTTCATAAATGTTAAACTGACATATTGTGCTTGGAGCATAAAAAAATAGTATGAGTGGTGGGATTGTGTGAAATTAATGTTAGTCCAACCATAACTAATTGGCATCTTAGGATGATGTAAGAAAAAATTATTAAAGAAAAAGAAAACGAAGAAGTTGTGTTTATTATATATGAGGAAAAAAATCAAGTAAACAAGCTCGAGCTTGTTTAACAAGAATTATAACCAATCTTGAACATATAGTCTAGTTTGATCAAGAGCTTGAACTCAACTTATATTTGAAATTAAATTAAATAAACAAACTTAAACTTTTAATACTCAATATAGCTTTTTGGTAGTCTTATCTTATTTGCCATATAAATATAGTGCTAAGTTGAAATCATAAAAACAATCGGTCGATGAATTTCATATATATATATATTAGATAATTTGATAATTAGAGATGAAAATTAAAATATTTTTTTTGGTAAATTGAAAATTTAAACTATAGCCACTAGAAATATCAAGATTTCATATTCAAGGCCCCTTAAAAACTTGATTCACGCCCCAAAATATTCGCGTGGGTCTTAGTATATTTTTCCTTCACTACCAAGGGTCTCGCATGGGTCGGCCAGTCCCGTTAGGTTTCGCTTTCGAAGTTGATAGTTGATAGTCAAAAACACCCTCGTATGATGTCACACGCGGCCATTTCGAATAGTTATAGTTTTCTTTTCTCATCTATTGAAAAAGGTTCTTTTCTTATAACAGACAAGCACCTCATAATTACTCATCTACTGTTAATCACGAACTGTGATGATGAAGTGTCAATTTGCTAGAGAAAGTAAACCTCTTTTAAACTAGCTAATATAAGAAAAAATCTTTTTTTTTTTATGACGAAAAAAAAAAAAATAAATCTCCACAACAATTTTATAACAAATTCTAAATGATAGGTTGTTATACGTGGGTAAAAAATTAATTTAAGTTACAGGTTCAAATTAAAATCAATAGCAACTTATCACTTATGATTTGTTGTAAAAATATTGTAAAAATGTTATATACGTAGTACTTCTCGAAGAAAAATTTTAGATTCATGTATAAGTAATAAATAACCACTCACAATCTGCCACGTAAAAAATTATGGTAAAAAATTATGGCAAAAAGTTGTAGAATGGTTTGCCATCCTAAAACCACTCCTAATATAATCGACCAAGTGGGGGTATTAACATGACCCACTTCCCACATATTTAGCCGCCACACGCGAGTTGGTTTTTTTCTCCTTTTGCCTCCTCAAACTATTGCTCCAATTTCGGCGAGGCCGATGGATATGATCAAACTCTCACTCTCAGTGAGACCACGAGGAAAATGAGAGTTGAGACTCGAGAGATAACCACAACATAACAATACTTTCATTGAGTCAGCGACCATTGGTTGGTGTGGAAGCTTAGAAATTAGAATTGAGACGCAAAATAAAAATGAGGGACTTGCACACTAGTTCATATTAGTTGCTTGTTTATGCACAACTTGGAGTAGACTTATTTACAAAGTAAAACTAAAAATTATGTTTGAAGAGTCAAAAGTTTGAAGAAATTAAGTGGCTCTACTAATTGATAAGTGCGGCTGACTATTTGAACTATGGGATGACGAGTTGAATTAGGCAGCCCAAGGTCAAACATGGATTTAGAATTTCTTTTGCTGATATAATTAGCTCACACAAGAAGTTGTCTAGTCCATTTTGGAATGTATAACTTTGTATAGGCCATAAAAAGCCAAAATTATCTTCATATAGCTAATGATTTTCCAACTAGTCTCACTAAAAATAAATATTTTTTTTTTTTATTAAAAAAAAGTGTTTGTCTCTTAGAGTTAGGGTTATACCTTCCTCTGCTATATCCTATGAAGAGGAATGAGATTGGTGACATTGTCATTATCTGTATTCAAGGGAATCAATTATATTCCTATCCAAAAAAAAAAAAAAGAAAAAAAAAAAAAGAGGAGTCAATTATGAATTGGAATATGTATATATTTGCTTAAAAAGTGTTTAGTGAAAAATATTATGCCTTTTGATGTAGACTAATGCATATGAAGATTATTGATTCAATTCTCTTTTGAATTAAACCTCTTAACTTTATATTCTTTTATTATAAGTAGCTTCTTAATATTATTATTTGTAATTGGATATCATTCTTTCGTATAAAATTGTATGAAACTCCATAGGAAATTGTCGTACAGAATTGAGAATTTTAAAGACCTAACTTTTGTACTAAAAAAATGAATAAAAATAAAACAATTGTATTTTCTTTATAATATGCTTATAGCTTTATTCTCATTATTTATGAAATAACTCTTACTTTCCTTAAAAGTTTGAAAATCTTGAATATTAAAATTTAAAACATTTAAAACTTTTTCCTTTTCTTTTGAGATGAAGAAGTTCATAAGTTTGGGGGGCCAAAGCCAAAAGGAATAAAAAAATTTAATTAACTTTCTAAAGGGCTTAAATGAACCCGGGGCTTCTGCTATAAAGTGAGTTTGGTCTCAAGAGGAGGAGAAATGGAAGATTCAAGCTAGTGACATGTTTCTTGAGACGTGGTTCCTAGTTGATTGATCAACCATTTGGTTTATCCTAATTACTTTAATCAAACCTAGGGTCTGTTTGGATACCGCTTATTACTGAAAACTGAAAATACTGTAGCAAAATAATTTTTAAATATGTGAATATTACTGTGGAACCCAGTTTTAAAATTGTTTTTGCTGAAAAAAGTATTTGCAGGTCCCGTGAACAATGCACGAGACCCACGTATCAAAACGCAAATGCTCAATTCATTTCATTTCAGTAACATCCAAACGGATACCTTAGTGTCTTTGGCAAACCACAAAATTAACCATTTTGATGGCATATTTGATAAACTATCTAAAGTTAAGCTATTGAAAAATAGTATATTTAATTATTTAATTTAATTAACAAGTTGAATAAAAAATAAAATTACTTCAAAATTGTATTTGTATTATTTTATATCTAATTTGTCTAGATTTACTTTAGAACCAATTTGGTGGAATTTTAGATGAGAAAATACCAAATCTGAAACAAAGTTTTTGTCCCCTTTTCCTTTTTAATGGAAATATGCATGTATTAACATAAATTTTTTTTTTTTTTTTTTTTTTTTGGTGTGTGGGGAATGTGCACTTAATTGAACCAAAAAAGCAAACTGAAAATTAAAAAGCAGTTATATTATGCATAACTGATCAGGTATCATGATATGTCAAAACAGTACACCTTCTAAGACTCTATTTTAGATCTAGACTAGAGAAAGTCTATGATTATGGTTATTCTTTCATTTTCAATTCGAACTTGTCATAGTACTTTTTTTTTTTTTTTTTTGTGTGTGGAGAAGATTGTCATAGTACATTGTATGTCACTTGCTATCGTTTTTTTTTTTTTTGTCATAGTACATTATATGTCCCTTAGTATCGATTTTTTATGGTTAATGCAGTTGACTAGTTGCAAGAGTATATGAATTTATTGGACCAAGGCAATAATGTTGCATTATATAAGTAACAAATTCATTACTATTAGTCTATTAGTATTAAGGACTATGATTGTCTCTCAATAAACCCTATATACATATACATACATACATACATATATATATATATATATATATATATATATTTATATATATTCGGAAATAGTAAGGATAAAATGTGGATACCAATATTCACATTTTAAGAATGTCCACATTTTACACATAATATGTACAGAGTGTGTATATACTATTAGTGTGAAACAACAATTTTCCCTACATGTTGGAAACATCGATGCCCGAGAGAGATTAGGCAATGCAGGCTAATTGGATTCTTTAACATGATTAAAACTTAATACAAATATAATAAAGTATAATACTCGAGTTTGCATAATATTGGGCCAAGAAATGCACTCTTTATGGAGAAATTATATAGTCTTCTGGTGGACCACGTCACTTGTTCACCATTCCATTAAAAGACTCTCATTTGTTTAAAACTGCTGAGTCAGAAATCAGTTTCTTTTTTAAAAAAAATTTTAACTCAGCAATTTTAAATAAGTGGAAGTTTTTTAGTGGAATGGTGGACCATATTACTTGTCCATCATGAGGATCTTATAATTTCTCCTCTTTATGAGTGTGCGTGATAAATGACAATGCACTTCTTTATCATTTTTTTTTAAATATAAATATATGGGAAATGCTAACGAGTGCCCTTAGGGCACTCCTTAACAATCCATTTAAAGAAAGTTTTTATGGGAAAAGAAAAAAAACAATTAATGTTTTGATAGTTTTTTTCATTTCTCATAAAAGTGATATCAAAATTTTCCTAAAATAGATCATTAACGAGTGCCCTCGTTAGCATGACCCTTTTCTTAAATATCATATGGTATAATTGGCAAACTCTATAGATGACATATGCTATGTCAATATTATAATTATTTTTCTTAATATTTTTATGGTAGATATAAAGACAAGACAAAGGAAGTTCTCCCAATTGTTTATTATTTTCTTTCTCAAAAAAAAAAAAAATGTTTAGTATTTAATACGTTGGAAGTTGGAACTACTCAAGGTATTGTCTTATTCCCAACTTCAAAAATGACTTTCCCAACGAGGCTATTTATGCATCGGACACGGCTTATGTCCAGTGCATTAGTGTACTAGACATGTATCCGCATCCTAACATGTTTAGTGCAATTGATGCATTGGACACAAGGTCTCCTTTATGCATCTTTGATTTGCATATTAGATTTAAAGTTTAGCAAGAGTGACTGGAAATGATCTCCCTATCCCCAGTGCCGGCTGAATGATAGAGCAAAAAATGCGGTCGTCTAAGGCCCCAAGTAAAAAAAAGGCTCCTAAATTTTAACCAATAGGGTTATTTATAATCAATAAATAAAATAATATTTTTTTACTAGATAAAAAACAAATAAAAGAGAGAGAAAAATGCAACGTTCACAATATTTTTCACAATACTTTTACAACTAATGTTAAGTAGTAGGTTGTTATTGATGACAAAAAAAATAATTATAGTGATATTTTCAAATAGAAAACAAAAAGCAACTTAAAACCTAGGATTTGTTGTAAAAAATATTGTGAATGTTGTACTTCTAAAAAAAAAAAGAATAATAATGAGTTGAGTTTGCAAACTTTTACTAGTTTTCATCTAAGTCTATCACTAATACCGCTTTTTTACTTATCACTATCAATCTGTCACAACAAGTATGAAAAATTTTGTCAAACTTTTTCTATCTATAAAATTTCTAAAAAAAAAAAAAAAATTCTACGTAATTCATATTAATTAGTAGAAATTTTGCATCTAAAATAAGATAATCAATTTTGGCCTTAGGCCCCCAAATGCATCAAGCCGCCCCTGCCTATCCCTGCTCTCTTTTACACATCTTCGTTCGTTGACAATGATTCTCTTTTCTAAGTCATTATGTATGAAGGCAAGGACAAGAGAATTAAACAAAATCTTGATTCGAATTACTCGAGATTTATGATATAACACAAGATTTCAGTCTATGTACAAATGATCACCATATATAAGATCTAATAAGTACTACTAAACCCAAATACATTATACAAATAGAAATCTCTGGGAATTTTTAGCCGCTCGATTCGAACCTTGTTTGCTGAGACCACGACCCAAATGATAATAGTATTTGATAGTAACAATAGAATAATGACTACCACAGCTAACTAAAAATTGAGCAATGTTGTCATAGTCATATCCCATTTTGGATACGATCTTAGTTGTTCAAAACCATATTCATTGTATATGAAATATATATAGATTACACTATTTGGTGAGAGATCTCAAAAAATTAATTGAAAATTGTTTGAAAATCTGCTAAACCAATTAAATTGGAATTAAAAAGACATGCTAGTATATATGACCTCTCTCATCATTATTTTTGTCCATGGGAAATTTCAGAGAAGGTCGAATTTCATAACAAAGTGCAATTCCTCAAAATAATACCATACCACTATGCCTTGAATATTTTACCTGTTTATTTTTCCAACATAGCTAAACAGACAAATTCTAAGTCTCATGACTCACCACAACATGGACCACACTAAGGAATTGTTCAAGATCCGGTTCAGCATTATAAAATATATAAAACATAAACAAAGGATAAAGCTGGATGTTAATTAATAAATACATAAAATTGTACCTGAAACACTCCATTATGTATATATAATCTTCCGAATCCTGTATTTTAATGTGTTTCACATTACGAATAATTTTATTTATTTATAATTGATTGATAGTTAGGAAGAGGGGATTTGAATCTTACAACTCCATTGAAATGATTAGAAAGTGTTAGTTGAGTTATAAGATACTTGAAAACCGTAATAATTATCATACATAAATATACATATCTAATGCACTGTTACATTACATTTTGGTAATCTAACATTATCCTTTTTTTACCACCGTACACCCTTGGTGTGATGGTCACTCCACAAGTATAAGTGCTTGTAGAGTGTGGGGGACAAGAGCCGGGATTTAAGTCTCCAGGAGGGAGCTTCACACACATATACACTTAGATTAGGCTAGAGTAGAATTCTATCTTGTATATATAAAAAAAACATTATCCTTCTTTTTTTAATGTGTACTTTGGCAAATGCACCGTTACATTACATTTTTACCATATATCTTTCATGCTTACAAAATTTTAATGTGATTAGAAATCAAAAGCTATCATATCTAGCTATCAAAAAAAAAAAAAAAGCTATCATATCTAAAAAAAATTTAACTTTCATATTTTTTATATTATTATTGTAGGGATAGGGTTCGCGCACTTCTTTCGGAAGAGAAGCGGATTCAAGCCCAACTAGCCCAATACAATAAATTTGTAGAGAGTAGGCTCAAGAACTAGGTTTTAGTGAGGATTGCAATGACTGGACACGATCATGAAAGGATTGAATTACGGATGTACAAGCTAAAGCTGAAAACTCCGTCCTCGGGCCTTTCGTCCGAGGAGCTTAATGTTCTTATTCTTTCTTTAATGCTAGGTTACAATGGTCCTAGAGATGATAAGTACTGCTACTGGCTTTTCTCTCTCCTTTTTTTCTCCCTCCTCCTTCATGGAGGATTTCTTACATTATATAGCCCCTCTCAGTTGATCTTGACCCTCCATCTGTTGATCATGCAGATCACTACTCGAGTGCTTGTCCCATCGAATAACTTCCCCAACCTTCTGTTAGTTGCGACAACCAACGCCGCACTGTTCAGGGGTCCTTTCCTCATTAATGAGGCCAGAACGTTAGTTGGGCCCATTCAATGTAAAGGTGACAGTTTCTCCTTGAACCGCTCCCACACTGTACCTCCGTGCGTGTCCCACTGTATTCGTCCTTCCTTCTAGGGGCGCTTAGGGGGGCTGCCTTTGTTGGCGTCCCGTCCTTTCCTTCTGGGTTCGGGAGTGCCGAGGACAGAATCGTCCTCGGCAATACCTCTAGGCCACTTGGATTTTAATTGTACGTCCTCGAAAACATCTCTCCTCGGCGCGGGCCTTGGGCCCTAGTGTAAAGTAGGCCGGGTTTGTCAAACTCTTAGGCCCCACAATTATATATAAAAGGTGTAAGTGCACTTTTAGTCCTTACATTTTGCATTTTTTCCATTTTGATCCCTACATTTTTATTTCACCACTTTTAGTCCCTAAACCAATTAACGCGTTTCATTTTGGTCCTTACCATTACTCACTTAACAGAAATTGCTGATGTGACAAACAGATTGCACTGTTGGCACATTAAATACTGACGTGGCCAATAAAATAATATTAACAAATGCCACGCAGCATAAAATAATAATTAAAAAAGACACATAAGCATCCACATCAACTTTTGATTTTGAAATTAATTTATCTATTTTAACAAAATAAAAAATGAAAAAAACAAAATTGTTTGTTGCAATTAACAAATCCGATAGCCTAACTTTGACAATTGGTTTGAAACAAAGAGACTTGAATTAGCTTATTAGACCTAAGTAGCTCAACCCAACTACTATCACATTTAAAACCACCACCATTACCAAAACCATAGCTTTTTCCTTTTCCACTACTAGACCTAACGAAGAACCACCACCAAATCACAAACCCTATAAACAAAGACACGGTGGCGCCAACAACACCAGCGGCTACGATAATGGTGAGGCTTTTGCTACTCAGACCACCGCACTTCAAACCCAAAGGCTTCCCGCAGAGTTTATTGTTGTGGTCAAAGTCCTAACCGTCGAAGCTCGCCAAATCGGCTAGTACCGAACCGAAGAGATCGTTGTTTGCGATTGAGAATATCTTCAACCGACCGAGACCGTACGGAATCGAACCGGAGAGGCATTTATTACTCAAAATCAAGCTGTTCAAGAACTTACAGTCTGCGATCTCTAGCGGGATCGGTCCAGCGAGAGCGTTACTAGAAAGATCTAGGGAAACAAGATAAGGCAACCAGTTACAGATTTGAGATGGGAAATTTATGTTTTTGTCGGTAAATTTATTTTTTCTGGGTTTGTGTTCATGTGATTGAATATTTTGGTTTTGTGTTTTTTCTTGTTCATGTTTAAGATGAGACCAGATTTGAATTCATGTGTATTTTAGGTTCTAATTTTGTTTTTTTCATTTTTTATTTTGTTAAAATAGGTAAATTAATTTTCAAAATCAAAAGTTGATGTCGATGCTTATGTGTCTTTTTTAATCATTATTTTATGTTGATGTGGCATTTTTTAATATTATTTTATTAGCCATGTCAGCATTTAATGTGCCAACAATGTACTCCATTTGTCACATCAGTAATTTCTGTTAAGTGAGTAACAGTAAAGACCAAAATGGAACGCGTTAATTGGTTTAGGGACTAAAAATGGTAAAATGAAAATATAGGGACCAAAATTAAAAGGATACAAAATGTAGGGACTAAAAGTGCATTTACGCCTATATAAAACATAAGTTTATAAATCGAATAATAAATAACATCTAATTAACTCAAAATTTGGTTGTGTTTTTAGAATCAAAAGAATGTATAAGCTAATTATAAGCATGTAATTTAAAATATTAATCTAATAAAAAATCAATCAATTAATATTAATATTAATATTAATATATATAAAAGCAAAAACTTCATGTGAGAGTGCATAAGGTCCTGCCACATCAGCAATTTCTGTTAAGTGAGTAATGGTAAGGACCAAAATGGAACGCATTAATTGGTTTAGGGACTAAAAGTGGTGAAATGAAAATGTAGGGACCAAAATGAAAAACTATGCAAAATATAGGGACTAAAAGTGCATTTACGCCTATATAAAACATAAGTTTATAAATTGAATAATAAATAACATCTAATTAACTCAAAATTTGGTGTGTGTTTTTAAAATCAAAAGAATGTATAAGCTAATTATAAGCATGTAATTTAAAAAATTAATCCAATAAAAAATCAATCAATTAATATTAATATTAATATTAAAAAATATATATATAAACAGAAACCTCGTGTGAGAGTGCATAAGGTCCTACCACGTGGTACTCTAATGTTGCATTTAACATTTTTTACCTCTTTTCATTAAGTTTTTTTTACTGTTACCCAATATATCAGAATAACTTCTTTTTACTATTATATAAAATATGGGTTGTTCTTGACAATTAGACCAATTAGACCAAAAGTTATTCACTACAAAATGGACTACCTTTTAAAAGTAGACCAAACCTTAGGAAAAACTCAAGGACAGTTATTACCTTACATATCATGACCCAAGTTTGACCCTTCCCACGTGTAAATCAAAACAAAAGCTCTTACCCTCTTACAAACTCTCTTCTTCCTTCCCCACGTATGGATGATACTTCTATAAAATCTCATTCTCATGAAATCATGTCTCCATTTTTCCCCAATTTCAATTCAATATACTTTTGCTATTAATAATGTTTTATGCAATTTATGCACACAAATTCTCTCTCATCGACCAATGCAACAAAAATATATATAAATCTTAAGATCCCTGAGGTTGCTGAAATAATTGACAAGTGCATATTTCTAAAATTTATAATAACAAAAAGTCTAATAAATAGCATATACTATCTCACTAAATGCCATTAACTTAATATTTTCTTTAAAAAAAATTCAATGATAAGAATGGTAAAAAACATGATCCTATACAATAAATACCAAAACTACATGCAAAACAATTTTCATAGGAGGATTTATCTTTAAATAATATGAAGACAATAGTAAAGATAAAATGCATTGAATGAGATCCTACGAAACAAGTTTGTTGATCATTTAAGATTATACTCATCATTTACGTAAAAAAATAATGATACATCATATTATTTACATTAGAAAAATTATACATATTAATTTCAAAGTTCATTGCAAGATGTGATCTGCTAGGGTATTGCAACAATAAGTAACATTGATACAACAATGGGTTAGTATTACATTTTGTACATACTTTGTGAAAGGAATGTCAAACCACAAGCATGATCATTTTGGTGTGCAAAATGTGAAACAAAAACAAATCTTTCTATCCCAAAGTTAGAGGCACTCACATTAACTATATACTCTCCAAATATTTAAAATATATTGATCTCACTATAACTACTATATATATACAACTGCAAACTACTTCAGTACAGGATTCAAATTGAAGTTTTTGATGCAACTAACAAAACAAATTTTGTGATATTTGATCGAAATGCCGAGAAAATGCTAAATAAATTTACAAGAAATTTTGCTGAAGAATAAACCGAGGTACAACTTATTTAAATTATTGTAAAACTATTGATATTGGAAAAGAAATCCCACGTGATTTGAAAAAAAAAAAAAACTTAGGAAAAAAATGGATTTTCCTACTTCATTTGAATGAATTCAATTTAAATGATGGTTTTGAAAATTACTGTATGGACTGGGTTCGCGCACTTCTTTCGGGAGAGAAGCGGATTCAAGCCCAACTAGCCCAATACAATAAATTTGTAGAGAGTAGGCTCAAGAACTAGGTTTTAGTGAGGATTACAATGACTGGACACGATCATGAAAGGATTGAATTACGGATGTACAAGCTAAAGTTGAAAACTCCGTCCTCGGGCCTTTCGTCCGAGGAGCTTAATGTTCTTATTCTTTCTTTAATGCTAGGTTACAATGGTCCTAGAGATGATACGTACTGCTACTGGCTTTTCTCTCTCCTTTTTTTCTCCCTCTTCCTTCATAGAGGATTTCTTACATTATATAGCCCCTCTCAGTTGATCTTAACCCTCCATCTGTTGATCATGCAGATCACTACTCGAGTGCTTATCCCATCGAAATCCTTCCCCAACCTTCTGTTAGTTGCGGCAACCAATGCCGCACTGTTCAGGGGTCCTTTCTTCATTAATGCGGCCAGAACGTTAGTTGGGCGCATTCAATGTGGAGGTGACAGCTTCTCCTTGAACCGCTCCTACACTATACCTCCATGCATGTCCCACTGTATTCGTCCTTCCTTCTGGGGGTGCTCAGGGGGCTGCCTTTGTTGGCGTCCCGTCCTTTCCTTCCGGGTTCAGGAGTGCCGAGGACAGAATGGTCCTCGGCAATACCTCTAGGCCACTTGGATTTTAATTGTACGTCCTCGGCAACATCTCTCCTCGGCGAGGGCCTTGGGCCCTAGTGTAAAGTGGGCTGGGCTTGTCAAACTCTTAGGCCCCACAATTACATAGCTGCTAAGATTTTTAATGCACTTTCAAATGACAAAAAGGTATGGAAGAAAAAAAAATACACAATCCAATATGCTTAATTCTTTTTGCTGCACTATTTCAAAAGTAAGAAAAATAAAAACATTTACAAAAAACTGTCACAACATTGAAATTTAACATAAATGCAAATACCTATGAAAAATCTTAACGACAAAATCCAAACTTTATAAAATCCAATCAAGAATCTCCCGGTGCCAATTCATTAGTGATTAACATAAATGATGCAACAAAAGGAAAAAGTCTTGAAAGCTCAAAAATTGAACAAATATGGATGGACTAAACTTTAAACGTTGAAGATGGAGAAACTGATGATGATAACAAGCATCACCATACTGCAATAACAAAGCATTGAAGAAAATATATATAAATATATATATATATTTATATATATATATATTTCGTAATGAAACTTTTTATTACATCACATAATAAAAATCAATAATATAGAATGAATTAATATTCTTTTATCAACTTTTATTATACAATATTACTCCAAAGTTGCTTTAATTATTGCTCATTACTTGAACAAAATAATTATAATAGATATATGTATGCAATTTATAATTGTTACTTTTTATGATGAACTCATTACTAACAAAGTTTTATAATAAATATGCTATAATATATGTATAATATTTTCTGAAAACAAATTTACATAAAACATTATAATATTATCTGTGCATCGCACATGCAACTTACTAGTTAGTATTAAATGGTATAACATTAAAAGAAAGTTACACAATTAATGTTCAACTTGTCCTAATCCATAAATAAATAATAGCCTCTTCAAATGAGCGTTGTGCATAGTCAAATTAAAACTTCAAACACTAACCGCCGCACACCCTTGGTGCAGCGGTCACTCCACAAGTATAAGTGCTTGTGGAGTGTGAGAGGCAAGGACCGGGGTTCAAGTCTCCAGGAGAGAGTTTCACACACATATACACTTAGATTAGGTTAGAGTAAAAATTCTATTTTATATTTAAAAAAAAAAAAAAAAAAAACCTTCAAACACTAAACATTTTTCTAAGTTTTTTATGTAAAAAAATATAAAAATTTTAGTTCTTAAAAACTCTGAGCCTTTAACTTAGAAGATGCAAATAATTTCGCTCATATAACTGCATGGATTGAATTTTGCTCATTTTATTTTGGAATCAAGAAAATGAATTTCACTCAAAGAATTAACTGGATTGCACGAACCAAAATTTAAACACTTGATAATAATGACAACTACCATTTTAATTACTTATTGAAAAATATCATTTTTGAAGAATTCAAAACTCAGAATCAACTCATTGAATTACACCATGATTACTAGCTAGGAAGAAAGAAGAAATGGAAACAAAATTGCAGAAGTTACACAAATAAAAAGAGCAAAGAGGTAACGTTGAATATTTTAACGTGTTTATAGAAGAGCAGGCAGGACCAAACTAAAGAAATTGCAAATTTTTTGGATGCATGGTAGAATTTGTAGAGGGAATTCCACAGGTGAAGAAAGATACTCATACTATTCCTGCCTTCAAATTGAGTGCCCAAACTAAAAAAAGTAGAAGTTCTTGTTAATTTTTGAAATATTATTTTTATTGTAACCATTATGGAGAATCCATATGTTTTCAAGAGTTTGCAAATTATGGATCTCTTTTAGAAGTTTTTATAATCTGGTTAATACATAAAGGCTAAAGATAGAAAAAATTCAGTTCTAAACAATAAACACTTTCAGAGCAAGAAACATTTTTGGGGAAATTTTTGATATTTAGTACATCTCTTAATAAGATTTGAATCACCAAAAATCTTATATCTCAATTAACTCCTCTTGGTGTTTTCACTTACAATTCATTTCAAATGATTTTTTAATAGTAAATCGAACCTTAAAGTACAACTCACGTGAAATATGGCATTTTGGTTGATACTAATTAAATGATAAAATTATATTGTGAACATATATATATATATATATATATATATATAGGGTTGGGTTCAAGTTACACCTAGTATAACTCTAAATAATGTTACATCACTCAATATTTTTTAATTGGATGCAAATTTTGACAAATTTACCGTTAGATTACATTATCTTCGTATATTCTCCATGCATGCAAAATTTCAAGGTGATCAAAGATTAATAGCCATGTTATCAATCAATTTTTTAAATTTAAGTTTTTGTAGTTTAAAATAATGCATAAAAGATGAGTTTATAAATCAAATTGTAAATAGCATCTAATTGACATGAAAATTGGCATAATTTTTAAGAACATATAGAATATGTAATTTAACGGTGAGATTTTCAAAATATGAATTCTATAACAAGTTATTGAGTGGTGTAACATTGTTTAGAGTTACACCAGATGTAATCTGAACCCAACCTATATATATATATATATATATATATATGCACATAACTTCAAAGTTTATTTAATATATATATATATATATATATATATATATTAAAATTTGAAAAAGAATAAATTATTCCATTCAGAAATTGTTGTTAGGTTCTAAATGTTTAGAACAATTGGCAAATCGTGAACACAAACTTGTCTAGATATAGATCTTAGAGTCTATAGGTTTTATTAGACAATGTTCAAGGTGATTCAAGTTAAGATTTAAGAACATACAAGCTGCAGAAAGAAGATTTCATAATCTATCTAGTTCGATCGATCGAAAGACAGGCTCGATCGATCGAAAGTCGTATCTGCAGAATTTTAATTAAGCCCAAACAGCAGTTCAAGCCCATTTAGGATTAGAGTTTCTAATCTACTTCTCCCAGTATATAAAGGAAACCCTAAGCACGTTTTTATAAGGTTTTTCAGAGAGAAAAGAGTGTCCCTCTTTTGTATTTAGGGTTTTGTTCCTAAAAGCTCTCTTATGTCTTCTACCGGTGTTATTCCTTGAAGAATCTCAAGATCCGGTATTGTAGAAGTTGTTGCCTTCTCTAGTCATCAAAGGCGCTGATGATCTAAACCTTCAAGGGTGGTTTTAGAGTTACAAATAGGAGAGTTTATGTTGCTAAACCTTTGAGTGGGATCTCAAAGTCACAAACGGGGGTGTTTGTGTTTTGCAAAGGCCAAAGAAAGAAGGAGTCCGTGGATTTGGAGCTTGCACGTGGTCGTGTCAGTAAGTTCTACTGGTGGGTAGCAATAAGAAGTCGAGCGTGGGGGCTTGTAAGTCTTATTGTATGAACTTCGATTCTTTCTAGTGGATTTGCGTTTTACCTTGAGAATAGTTAAGTTAAATCCTCCCCAGGTTTTTACCGGTTTGGTTTTCTGGGTGATCATATCATTGTCTTATTTATATTTCCGCTACTTTGCATGATATGATCTTTATTATTGTGATAACTTAGTTTTGTTAAATTGGACTAAGTAACAACTTGGCTAATTACCTAGGTTAAATCAATTGGTTTTAAGGGGTCAAAAAAACTATCAATTGTGTTTTTTAATTATTTATTTTCATCATTTATAAAAAGTAAAAGTGATGTTTTAAAAAAAAAAAATTAAAACTCTTATTTTTTTTAGAGTAATGCTACAGTCATAAACTATTTTACAACATTTTTACAAAATGTTGATGTGACTAATTTCTTTTTGGTTTTTATCGAGACCCACTATTAACATTACTTTTTCATTTACCAATAATTACTTACCATATTAGTAATTTGTAAATTTTTTTGTAAAAAAGTTTGTATCTCTAACATTACTATTTTTTTTAACCTCTTTTCCCCTTTTATAGTATTTGTAATTTTGAAAAATATTAATAAAATAGGAAATACTTTCTTTTCCTTTTTCCAGATGAAATTTGAAATAAAAATATATATTTAATCTTTTAATTATTATATAAATAAAAAAAGAGATATACATAAAGAAAATTGGGAAAAAATTGTTGCATAAAGGAGGTTTTGGAATTTTTGGTGGGTCATAGTTGCTCCCTCTCGACCCGTAGCTTTGCCAATGAAAGTGATTATAGTAATTCATCTTTCAGCTCAATTAAGATTTAAGAATCAATGCCAAAAGGACCTATATATACCTATGGTCTTATATACTTCAATTCCACCTATAGTATTTTTCTCAAAAAAAAAAAAACTCCACCTATGGTTTGAAGCAGTACTAGAAGGCAACAAATTTTAAGTCATACCAATATTTCTAATTTGGGAAAGTGTATATATCGATATAAATAAAACATCATTAGGCTAAAATAATAGTACAAGCTTCTGAATATGGTTAGTGTTGCAAAAAAAAATTACAGTATAGTTTTCAATTATAATTTTTCGAGATTCAGGCCAAAATTATTTACAGGACTTTCGATCTTCTCTAAAACGTCAAATATGAAATATCTGCGTTGGATTGATTGGAATAAATTAAAACAGGTTTACTTTTATATATTCCAAAAGGATAAATTGTTGAGGGAAAAGATATATGATAACTCAACTTTCTTCTTATGGACAGACCACGACAAAATTCATTAGGGCCAAGAATTCCTTCCACAGTAATTTTGGAAACGAAGTGATTCCAAATAAACATCATTGTATGTCCTACGTCTACATGTTTCACAATGTCATGTAAAATGGTGATAACCTACCCTTAGTCCTCACTCCTCACTCCTTAGAGCTTAATTAGTTAATAATAAATAATTAATTTAACCAATATTCTAACAAATAGAATTGACTTGGTGGCTACATTTGTGGGATTTTTTTTTTATTGGCAAATTAGTAATGCAAGCTAAGTCTGTGGATAAGCTTATTATTTTGTTTATTTTTATCACCAACTTAACTATATGTATAGCTTTTTAAAATTTCACTGTTTATAATATAACTATGTTTTTATCCAACTTACTTTTTAATCAAAATACACTAATAAAAGTAAGCTATATCAAATGGATCATCAACATTATAATTTAGTAAGTTACACTAAAAAACCAAGAGAGACCCTTTTGGATATATACCACTGTAAATTTTTTTTAAAAACTTTAAATTTTATAAAACTTAAAACAAGATTCTTGCGGTTGTAATTAGTGAATTTTGACAAAGTTAGAAAGAATTTATCTTTATGGAATTATGAAGCTTTATTTCATGGAAAAAAAAAAAAAACACTTTTCTGCTAGAATCTCATAACTTATAAGATAATTCAGTAGTAACTATCTAAATCACAATCGAGTGCTTCCTTTGTTACATCGTAATATATAGTTTAACACTGCAAAAGTTTAGGAGGAAACTGATGACTATTAGATTTTTATGTGTGATTACTATAGCTCCAAAGTTCAATCTGTGCCTGATTTGAGTTCATGAACTTCTATATGTTGGGATGTAGTGAAGTTGGCTTACATGCATGTACATAATTCCTTACCAAGAAAGTGAATGATTTTTTTATTTTTTTTTATGCCTTTGTAATTAACTAGGGATCAGATTTGCTGAGAGACTCGAAAACAAGCTTTTATCAAAGCTCTCCGGCAGGTCAAAAAATGTAGGTATATGTCCTTATCTTTCACCAGTCACATCCTCACTTTTCTTCAGGTGATAAGGCTTTCTTTACACCTCGTCCCACTCATTCTTTTACACGTAATATGCCATGCAAATTCTAATCTTTAAAAGCCTTAAAACCTGTTCAAAAAATATGCTTATGTTGTTTTGTTCCATTAAATGGGAGACTTATCCTACATTTAACATAATCTAAACCTAAACTAAGCGGATTCCTGGCACTGCTTTTGAAATGACAACATTAATCGAAATACTTATCCACCAATGCTATAAACTAGTAATATAATAGAACTGTAAGTTATTGATAAGTATGAACTATTTCTTTGAAACAAACAGGTTGAATGAATAGCTTTGTCCAAGAAGTCTATGAGTTTAATATCCATGGAATTATGGAAGCAAGCAAGATTTGACAAAGTAGTTTATAGGATGAAATCGCAAAGATGCTAATATCTTCTTAGGTTACAACATTTTAATTTTCTTGTAATCATAATTTTTTTTTTAAGAGGAAAAAAAACATTTTGTATGGGAAAATTATTGAAAACCCTAAGTTGAAGAAACAAAATAAGATGACACAGATAACGCGTCAGTTCGTCCAATAGTCAAATCCATTCCAATTCTATTCTGTCAATCAATCACCTAACATCAATTCTATCCATATGTCAATGTTGACTTTACCAGAGGTGGGATTGCAACTGGACATCCAAATTCCGATTCTCATCGCCTTTGCTTTTATGAAATCCAGTTTTTTTTGTCGAGTAAGAACAGTGATTCAAAATTTTCTATTATTTTTTTTCTAAATTATTAAAAGAATAACTGTGATTGATATACAGTAAATTTAAAGTTAGTTCAAACATATATAAAGGTAATATTATATGCTAACCAAAAAAAAAAAAAAAACAAAGGTAATATTATATGGATCATACCTTGCCACGTTTATAATTTGTTAAAAAAAAATTGTATAGAATATATATATATATATATATATATTGAAAATAGTCCTGTTACGAGAGATACATTATTATAGAATATATATACATTGAAAATATCTCGTAATATCCACATTTTTTTATTATAAATAATTGGTATATTGTTTATAAGTTTTGTAGAGTAGATATTATATATTTTGAATATAAATTTGTGTGTTAAACCATGCAGCACTTTTGAATTCCTGGTTTTGTATACCCATTGAAGTCTTCCATTGTAATTATTGTTAGAGATATATTAGCCCATTAGCATAGGCCCAAGTTTAATTCTACTTTGTGTGCAAGTCAAGTCTCCTACTTGTACTAGAAATCTATTAATCTAGGGTTTAGTCTACTATATATATACATGTTATGGTTCATTGTAACAAAGAATTTATACTACACTAGAATATATTATTGATATAGCCCTTTAGGGTTTCCTCCGTGGATGTAGGCCGTTAGGCTGAACCACGTAATTCTCGTGTGTTACTGTGTTCTATACTTTATGCTTTCGCTTCCACATCCATACTAGCATATTCAACATGGTGTATCAATGCTAATATTTAACAATTATAAATACAATGAATGCAATTATTTAATTGTAAAGATATTGTTAGCGGAAGCACACATATTAATTTTCAGCAATCTGTCAATTCATACAATATGTAACAAGTAATCCATCTCTTACAGACATAGGCAAAAGTAGCAAATGACAACCACATCCAAACCAATATATCAATATTTCTCAAAAAATTGGTGCACATTCAACCATGCATGCACAACATCAATTGGATTGGATTGGCATGTGATAAAATGACGTTGCTTTAAAAATAGAAAAGCCATTTTCTTCGTATGTGGGTCTCTCTCAAACAATTGGCGCTCACATTAAACACACATGGCGTCGGTTTGGAGTTTGGACACAAACATTGTAAAACAAGGTCATTTGAAAAATAGAAAGGTAATTTATGCAGAGGTTAATAATATATACCCAATACGCTATTATAGAGGACAGTCAGCAATTCACTACAATGGCACTGTTTCAAGCATGCTAGAAGGGATGATAATGGATTTGCCCATTCCCTTGATAGGATAGAAGCTCTAGCTGCAGAGTTAGATGTGTGGATAGAATCTCTTCCACATTCCCTCTGATTTGGTGTATGTATTTAGAAAAGATTTTATTCAGCATAAATAAAATTTCTTACATTTTTCTCAAAAAAAAAAAAAAAAAAAGAAGTGGAGTCAGGGTGGTCAAGAAAAAAATTTACTCTGTTAAATGTTTTGGCCCCACCCTAAAAAGGAGAAGTGCCTACCCCGTGTCCACCTTAATCTTTTGGTCTGATTATATTAGGTATACATATGTGAATGAATAAGAAGAGTAAAGTTCTACATAGAATAATAATGACAAGAGTAAATGGTTAATATAACATAGTTAAACAAAAAATTATAAATTTAAGCTTTTGATGTAAGTGGCGTTCTTATATGTTATATTCACTATTTAATTGGAGTCTCACCTGAACACTCTTTTTTTAGTGAATTTCTTATCTATGTATATTTGTTGTTAGAATGCAATAAAAACTCAAAATTAAACAAAAATTAAAAGAAAAATATTCAAACCTACCTCTTAGTGGATTTCTTCTATATTTGTGTATTTTGCTGAAAGCAATAAAACCTCAAAATAAAACAAGAATTAAAAGAAATTCAAGATAAAAAAAAAATTCCTACGTTGATTGCAAGAAGTCGGAACTTGATTTTGAGTCTTTTGACTGTTCCTTCCTGTTGATCTACCGCACAAACAAAAAAGAATTAGTAAATCTTTAACTAAGAGAGCCAAAGACCAAACAGAGGGAATTGGGCAAGTAAGAAAATATTGAACTCAATGAATTTAAATAGAAAAATTCACTCTTAAATAACTTTTTAAAGTGATTATGTGTGCATTTATTGGAATACTCTCTTGTACTTTGAAATGTGTGTCCAAGAGGTATTTTATGGATAAAACTTCTAGTGGTAACTTACCTCATAGAGGGTTTTATGTTTTTTCCCAAATATTATTCACCAACCTTTTAGGGTGTATTAGGATTAATAATTTGACCTCAGCTATCCATTATTTTATGTCAAATTAAGTACTGCAATGGAACTGATAGTAGGGCTCTTTGCTTACTTGTTCTATTTCCCTTCTTAGGTTGTGTTTGGCATTGACTGAAAAAGATAAGTTTTTTTTTTTTTTTATACTATTTAGCTTATTTTTCCTACCATTCAGCTTATTTTTGTTATTATTCATTGGTCTTATTACACATTTTGATATTATTCATAAATCTCACTGTACTATTTCAGCTAGTTTTTAGTTTTATCTACAGTACTTTCAACAACAAAAAATTCAGTTTCAGCTAAATAAATTATTTCCAAATGGACACTTAATGTGTTTGATGTAATGGATCCGTGACGGCTTACCACAAATGTTACACAAAGAACAATTGATAGTAACTAGCTCTGAGAATAAAAGAACTGGGAGAGGAGGAGGAGGGTACTATGTAATCCACCCAAGTTGATTTTGTTAATTAAATTCACACAATACAAGGGTTAGAAAGAACAATTTTCTTAAGTTAGAGATAAGCCTGCAAAAAATGAACTTATAAGCCGTTCCATTCTTAAGCATTTCACAACCTAAGAAAAAAGGAAAACCCAAAAGCAATTTGCCAGCAATGACATATCCCTACCTAAGACATAGCCTTATTTCCTTTATGAAGTGAACTAGGGTTTAAATTCATCATCTTTCATTATTGTAATTATTGAATTATAAGAGGGTTTCAATTAATTCAACCGAAGCGTCAAATAATTTTTTGGAGTTTGAATCTTGGAGCTAATACTATAGGTTGAAATTTCATTGTGTGTATATATATATATATAGAGAGAGAGAGGTAGGCGTTCACTAATAAATACTAGTTAATTTATATATCGGTCAACTCTAGGAAAATTGTTTAATAAAAATTTTAATGTATCATTAAAGAACAAGGGGATAAGAAGAGAAATTCATATGGGTCTCTAAGCATAAAGAGCAGCTAGTCTATAAAGTGCCGAACCTGTAAGCCCCCACACTAGACAATTTTTTAGGGTTTAATGATCCTCTCAATCTTAATTCCTTACCATATACTAATTAACTAATGCAAACTTCTGGTGTACATTATCTTCTTCAAAAAGAATACCTAGAAAAGCCTAAAATGCGTACTTTCTATCAAATGGTAAAGAATCAAATGCATAAAAAAAATAATCAGGACCTCTTAATGGGCTCCACGAAAAGGAAGATGGGCTTCCGATTGAACCCTTAAGTATTAACTCTAACATATATCATAGTTTTTACAGAGCATTCTAAAATGGGTTCCCCAAATTGATCTGCCTAGTCATTTGTATGACATGCAATTTATATGACCTATGTTGACTAACTCAGGCTCCCATACATTGTTAATTAATCATTTTTGTTCATATATGATATAATATAACAAGTTGGAATCCGAGAAGGATTAGACCAATAATAGGGAATTAGGTGGTAAGAGATAACTTTATCAAATTGTTAATTAAATAACAATGTTTGATTAACAAAAAGAGAATTCTTTTGGGTTTATATTAAGGGATAAAATCATTCAACCAATCTTGATGGGCTTAAGTGCGGTTGTATCAATCACTAACCCTATGAGTCTATGACAGTAGGCTGAGATACAATCATACAATGGGCAAATAAATATTAGTTTAGGTGACAAAAAGTTGTGCTAGGGCTTTTTGAGTTCGAGAAATTTCATCATAAACATTGTCTATAGCCTGAAAGAAAATTCCAAATTGGTGTGAAAGGTAAAAAAGCAAAAGGGAATGAGTTTCAAAGTAATGTTTTATTGCTGGAGCTTAATTAAGCAAGAGTTTGACTAATTGTAAAGCTAATCCTAATTAAAGGTTTAACACGATTACTCTGCATAAGCAAAGATTGACTTCTTAAGCATGCGCACGCAAATGCACATAATGAACTGGCATTGCAGTTGTCAGTAGCATCATTGTGCCTAAAAGGTGTTGGTGAACAAACATAATTAGCAAAAGAAATCTCCGTCTTGATGATCAGAAAAAGGTGATGATGGTATTATATTTGTCACTTGAATTGAAAGAAAAATAGGATCGCAAATAATACAGTCTACAAGACACGTAAATTTCATTTTTAGTTTTTAAAGATTTTATAATTATTCGATGACCAGGCAAGTATGAATATTCGAATATACTATTCTATATGATTGGAATATACTATTCCTTAGTGTTCACTTTACAATGCTTTCAAAATATTATCAAATTGAAAATGATTTTACAATACAACAAATTAATGATAAAAAGGTAAATTACAAAATTCAAAATTGAAATTGAAATTCACAATCCATAGGGTCTGTTTGGATTGAGCTTATTTTTGCTGAAACTGAAAACTGAAACTGAAAACACTGTAGCGAAATAATTTTTAAATGTGTAAATAATGTTGTGAGATCCATTTTTAATGAAAAAGTTGCTGAAAAGTGTAATTTGTGGGTCCGTGAACAGTGCACGGAAGCACCGTTCACGAAAGACTTGGTCAATAACTGTGGCTTGGAAAAAAAAAAAAAAAAAGGAAAACGCAGAAAGAAAAAACGTGGATGCGCAAACGCGCAATCCAAACACTCACATAATATGAATTCACATTTAGCATAAACTATAAATACTTGCTGTTACAACTTTTATATATATATAGAAACAAAGCTAGAGAGAAGGGTCTTTAAACATGCGTGTATAGCGCATGTGAAGAGATTAATATATTTGATAATGCACAAAATCATCAGCTAGTGAATCGTCCACACGTGCAACAACTAAAGATACCTAAAGAGTGAAAGGTGAAGAACCTATAGAGAGCACTTGTGGAGTGTTGGCCAAAGACCTTCCAAAAGTTAAGTTACTGATTGAATGATCTCCAATAACTTAAGAGTATGAGAGCTAGAGAATTTCACGTTCCTTAGAGAAGAGAAGACTTGGTGCTTATATAGTGGTGTAGGGCTAACTGAGATCCCATGAATGTAGGATCTTCCCTTGTAGGGACAATATAGATGTTAATGTTATGTGATCTTTGGGCTTAATTTCCCATATTTAGAGAATACAAGTGTGGAAAGATCTTTGAGCGTGGTGTGCAAGTTCTTTTCATATGGGAATGCAGGAGTGGAGAACACATAAATGGTGCGGGACTAAGTACCCAGATTTGTCGGTACATATACGATTGTCATGACCACAAGGTGACAGACGAAACATGCCTACTTTCTTAGGTCCCTAAAGGCTTCGAAGGCATGACAATCCGTTTAGAGACCGACGATGCTTGAGCAACCTTGACAACTTAAACGGAGTTTTGACTAGGTAACAAGATGACTCACGTGTTGGTGACCGAAGATGCCTTTAGAGGCGAAAGATCCTTTAGTGGCCGAAGATCCCATAGAGGCCGAAGATTCTAGGGTGTTAGTTGACTTTTTAGGAGTCGAAAATATTCCTTATCAATATTTATTTATTTTCTTTTTTGCATTTCATTTGAGTTTTAATTGTATTTTTTGAAAAGGCTAAAAAGGTAAACATGAAAGATTCATAAAATTTTTATACGACTCATTTTTGTTCTAAATATCTTTAAGTCTATTGATTATTGCTGTTTGGTTTCTATAATGTCCATCATTGTAATTTTGCTTATTCTTGCTTAACTTACCAATCACATGAGAAACATGCGATAAGAATGAAAAATCATGATATTAAAATTACTAAATATTTATTCTCAAAAAAAAAAAAAAAAATACTAAATATTATATAATAAAAAATACTATTTCATTTGATCAAAAAAAAAAAAAAAAATACTATTTCATTTTTTGTGATAGTCCACACAAAATTCTCTTGTAAGAATTGTGGCCTTGATAATATGGTTATATTTTTTCTCTTAAAAAAAATTATAATCCAGGAAATGTATAATGGGAGAAATTGGAGGAGACCAAAATATATATTTATTTCCATAATTATTTCACTGTTAGTAGAAAATATTTTCTCATATTGTCACTTTTACGTAATACAGGGATGAGGATACTTGGTTGTCTGATCCTCCTTGCTTTTGTAAGCTATTATACATTTTTTATATTACATTTCATAATATTCAATTATCATTTGATATTTTGTAAATAATTATTTCATGTTTTAATTATTATTTTAAATTATAGGTTAATAAGAAGATTTATGTGAGGTTAACTCTAGACCGGTAAAGTTTGTGCCTTGCTTAGTAACTGATGTGCTAATTTTCAAATCTTGGTGAATAGACGAAGGCGCTTCCGCATCAATGGTGGAAAGAATCATATTTGACCTTATTGGCAAATCTGTGGAATATGAATATATATATACTTTTTTACAACTTTTTTTTCCGCCTATGAACTTCTTTTCCCAAGACGGATAAGAGAATTGCTTTGATAACCCAATCTTTCACTGTTCCTTCCAACAAATAAATCATTTCAATTAAAAAATATATCTTTTTTATTTATTACCAAAAAAAATTAAAATAAATACCATTTTCTTTTTGGGTTCCACCTTTGTTTTGTTTATCTCTCTCCCTTCTTTCCCACTTCAACCTAGATGTTCTTATCATTATTAAATTAGGAGTTAAAATTATCAACAATGGAATAGATAATTTTTCGACCTAAATGTTCTTATCATTATTAAATTAGGACTTAAAATTATTAACAATGGAATATATAAATTAAAAAAAAAAATCATAGTAATGGATTCTCTTTTGTGAGTTTTAAAATATATATGAAGTATGGCTTATAAATTCATGTTGTGGTAGACTAGTAGTAACTGGCGGAGCCAACAAATCTTTTCAAGGGCCAAGCCAAATATATAATAAAAAAAATTAAATCCATAAAATAACACATATATAAAATATTTATTTATTTAAATTAGTAAGCTATGTATGACATAAGAATAATTATAAGAATAAAAATTACATCAGTCAACTATATAAATGCATTACACAAAAATCTAAGAGAGCATTATTGAAATTCATGTACACAATTTTTTTTTTACCAAAAATACATGAGGGGAGGATTTTGGAAAAGTCAAGGGGAATGGCCATTAGCAATGATCTTTAAAATGACACCTGCCTACGTGACTTCGTCTGCGTGGTTGGATCATCAAAACGAGTTTGTAACAATGGTTTCGAAGTGAGGGCAACAGACAATAAACAAGTTTGGTCCCAATTGTAAAACTACGTACAGTAAAAGATCAAACAGAACGTTGGGCCTATTCAAAATTTATGGATGACCGTTTGTAAGGGGCCCAGCACAACGTACCCTTTCCTACTTTGAATTTCTCAGTTTCCTGTGCCTACTTTGGGTTATCAATTTCCTGTGCATACTTGGAAAAATTATGATATGCATTTCAACATTTCCTCAATTTTCTACAACTCTAATGAGCCACATTTCCCTCCACATAGCCATTAGCAATGATCTTTTCCTCGATTTATTATTTTGTGTAACAATTACATACAATATCCCTTTCACATAGATGTAAATGCCATTAGTGCAAGTAATTTACTAATTTTATCTCCAATTTTGAAGAGCCTAATACATGAACTTGACCCTACAACATATCACTTGGGTGGAGGGCACTTGCCATTACACCGTAGTCCCAAAAATAACTTAATTTTCTAATCATCTTGTACTAATTGAACATCTGTTAAAGATTTATATTCTTAAAGGATGAGTAAAAAGTGAACTGGAATATGAAAAATATATTTCCATCTATGGTTAAGAATGGTAAACTCGTGATTTGTACTATAATGTTGTGCATGTTATAGATGGGTAGTCGGTCAATGAATCAATTTCACTATGTCACGTAGGTAAAACTGATTTGCAAACTGTTCTGGTTGAACTTAAAAGTTGAGCCAAATATATGCAATTTTTAAAGATAGGTGCTCATTGATATTTTATGTTTGTTTACTGAAACGCTTTTAAAAGTTGAACAGAGATATTCAAATAAGACAAACAGCATACAAAATTTGACTAACATTGCCTTAGGGTGATAGGGCACATGCACCACATTTTGGCCTCCAGACCCTAATGCCCATATGAACAAACAGGTCTGTCAGTGTTATTCATCACTCCACTTATAGGAATATGTGAAAGATGGAGGTGCTTTGGTTGTTTTAAGACTTTCATGTGTGTCTCTAGTAAGATGCTTTCCAATCTTGTGAAAGCAACAAACACAGATATGTCAGTAAAAATCCCTTATTCCATAGTTAACATGGCAAACAAAAGTGCTAGATAAAGCCAAATTCATATTTCTGCAAAATCTACTGCATATTGTAGACACACTGTAATTGCTCATACATGTATCCCCATTATTCATCTGATTGTCAATTGACAAAGAAGACACAAACTTAAAAGTCTACTGATAAATTCCGTTTTCAGATATTTCTAACTAGCTACAATACAAATAGTCGTGATCATCCATTTATTATTGTTAATACTAGCCCATGGTGTATGAAGGGGTTGGTAAGTTGATAACAGTGGTCTTGACCTTGGTCATCATGTTAATGCTGTTGGTGATTCCTTGAGACCCAATTCCGCTATCCTTTATACCCTGTCAGCAAAGCATTTGTTTAGTGTGCATTGAGATAATGACCTTAATTAAGAAGAATGCAGTTTCTGAAAGTAACATTTTGGTAAGTTTTTTGAGAGTTGGTTTACCTGGAAAGGAAAATGATCTGGTCCACGAGCTGGTGCTGAGTTTATCTGAACCGTCCCAGTCTCCATTGCATCACTGATCAACATTGCTTTGTTAATGTCCTTAGTGAAGACGCAACCCTGCACATCATTCATGAGTTAAGTTTAAACCAATGCGAGGAGAGAGAGTAATCATAAATTATATGAAATATAGGAAGCTGATAATTCATTTTCAATAAGGTCCCTTTCCAGGACTTGCGATTGATGCCATGTCTCATAGCATACTAACCAGTAATATTAGAACAAGTACACGCCCATTCAAGAGTAATACTCCCCAGTCCCCTCCAAGATTTAGTTTAATGATTAACACTAAATAATTACACATTAGTGAATTTTGAGTAGGGGTGTATGCAAAGACTGCTTTAACTTTATCTGATGTACAGTTTTTGTTATTACCGATAACACACACATGAATGATACTTAGAGCCAAAAATAATCCACAATAGCAATTACCACAATTTTTAAATTTTTTTAGAAAAAATTAAACTTTTTTTTGTCATATTGGTGAGCTATGCATAATCTTTAACAAATAAATAAAAGGCATTCATTTTCTGCAAACTCCAGACATAATCAGTGAGAGCTCCCTAAAACCATTTCCCAGCTATCAACAAAATTACAAGGCAGTGATTGAATGGATAAAATGGCCCGTGCTTGAATCAAAGAAAACAGGGCTGCACTAAATTGAATTTGATAGAATTTAACAAGTAATGAGAGTATAACACCACATTTTTCCCTTGACCACACACAGTAGAGGAAAACTAGAAGACCGATATCAGAAAATAAAAGAAATTTATACCTGGAGTCCAAAATTGCTAGCATTGCAATGGTGGATTCCTTCTTCTACAGAATTGATCCTAAGAACTGGCAGAACTGGTCCAAATGGTTCTTCCCATGCAATCCTCATATCAGGCCTTACATTATCTAACAACAAAGGCCAGATAAGGTTGCCCTCTCTTTTGTACTCTTGGCAAAATGTAGCTCCTTTTTCTTTAGCATCCTTAACCAATCCTTCAATGTAATTGGCAGATGACTCTGACACCACTGGAGTGATATCGCAGTCATCCTCAGGTGGCCCAACAGTCAATTTTGCCACTTTAGCCTTCACTTTCTCAACCAAGGAATCAGCCACAGATTCCATCACCAAGACAACCTTAACTGCTGTGCATCTTTGGCCACTGTCATAGATATTGGTAGAATAGAAGCATTTAAAAAGTATGTCTTATCAGCCAAAATTTAGAAAATGTAGCAGAAACAATTAGGCTCAATGTATTACAGAGAAGTAGATCATGAGACATGGTTTCATAATGCTTCTATCCACCTTTTATTTAAATACAATAAACATCGAAAACTATGTTGAGAACAATTTCCATATGCCATTAAAATGGAGGAGAATGGCATCCTTCAGAGATAGTTGTCAACACTGACTCTGTAAGACATAAGCCCAATCCATGCAAGCCACATTCATCTCACATTATGTATTATCTTGAATATTGTAATAATAGTTAGCAACATTATGATAAAACCTCATTTGCTAGTTGTTTCTGACTATATTTTCAGCTAAAACAAATGGAAAATAATGAAGTTGGAGGAGCAAATAATGTTGTCAAATCAGAACTTGGTCTGATGTTTAATGCACATTATAAAATGAATGATGCATTTATAGCCACCTTATATCTGAAAATGACTTCCTGCAGACATTGGTAAATAAGTTTTCCTTTGTTATTGACAACATAGATTGTAGCTTGAAAAAAATTCACTCCTTTTGTGCTTAAGTAAGAAGAGCAATTGGAATTTCATGGAAACAGTCCCCAACTCTTCTTTTCTCTTGCCAAATGCAACACTAAAAAGTACAAAGTAAGGACATTTATGGAAAATCCTTTCACCTGTAAGAAAAGCCCCCCTTTATTATGTTTGCTGCTACCAAATCTAGGTCAGCATCCTCAAGTACAATGCAGGCATCCTTTCCTCCCAATTCCATCTGAAGAGGAATCATGCCTGCCTTTTTTGAAATTGCAATTCCTGTGTCTCCACCAGTGAAGCTGAGCAAAGCAACAAAGCAAGTTAGGGATGACCAATTATAAACCATACAAGGGAAGGGGAGATCTATTTAGTATGATAGAAAATGAACTGGATTTACCTTATGCAGTTCACCCCAGGATGCATAGTAAGGAAGTCTCCAATCTCAGAGCCTTTCCCAGTGACACAGTTTATAAGACCCTTGGGAAAACCAGCCAAGTGAAAGCAATGCACCAAATGGAGAGCAGAAACAGCACCCTGAAAGGAAGTCAAGGATGAGATTAAGAGACTGAAACAATTCAGAAGGATTATAATGTTCAAGAAGCATCCCTGGGAATGTTGGATCCTCATACATAAGTGTAAATATTCCTTTGTTTTCAGCAAAGCAAACCATCTAATTTCGAATGATTTACTTCAGGTTACAGACAGGATCACTTTTTGATCTTAGTTTTTACTCATTTTTTACCATGACTTCAGTCTTCGGCACAGAATCCCTTCGAAGGATGGAGATTTCCTCCTTCAAATGCTGTGGATAAATTTACTTTTTCTAGAACTCTTCATTCAGTTTCAGTAATGAGGGTTGGAGGTGGATGTATGGAGATTACATACACTATCATGATGAGCAATTGGCAACATAACTCATAATTTTATTCATAGGGCAAAGTACCTGAGTTGGAGGCTTGAGCACAATGGAGTTTCCAGCTATCAGTGCAGGAGCAATCTTTGACACAGCAAGGTTGACAGGATAGTTAAATGGGGGAATGGCTAAAACCACCCCAAGTGGAATCTGCAACACAATGCAAACATAACATGTAAACAAAGTGCAAACTCCAAAATCACAAGGATGTATACATACATATATAAAATATACGTTATGTGTGTGCATCTGTCACTGTTTGGAACAAGCGCCATGTAACTGTGCCAGTATGGCAATTAGTCTATATTCATAAAACTAAACAGGATTTGCCAAGCAGCTAGCTCACAGATCTGCTAGCTGATGTAGAAGATACACCATTAGGTTGATGGTTAACACTTTCGGTTGTTCAGTACTTTTTATTTCATATCCTCGCTTACCATCCCCCCGTGGAGAAAAAATAATTTTCTAGATAAAATTTTAATCTGTTATCATTCCCATATGCCCTCATATTTGCAATATTCTATCTTCAATGAATAGATGACTTGGAACCTCAGGGCAAGACATGTTTCTGGTTCTTATAGTTTTGCATTTTCACATTTATGAGAAACATATGTCCTTAATGTTAACCATAACCTTCTCCATTAGACTGTCATGGCCAATTTACTGTCTGCTGCATCATATGTAGGACCTTTATGGTACCCTGTATTTAAGATCTCATTAGCATTTTGTTTCTCCAAGTTCTTTTTTTCTTTTTCATTTTTTCTAAGTAAATTTTGATTTCAAGGAGGAGGGAAAAAAGGAGATTAAAAATAGTGACCAGCCAATTGTACTACCTCTTGTGGTTTCCAAAGTTACCTATAGATAATGAAAAAAAAAACAAGAAAATTTTAGATAAGAATAGCCTGGAGAATATAAGAGTAGAATTTTCTTTTTCTTTTTTCCTTGTCTTCCTAGCAATCAAATCAACCATAAATGAAATTGGCAGACTACTATACAGAAAAAATTGAATGAATTAGGTGCTTTCTTGTGCAGTACTATGGGCAGACTACTATACCAGCGGTTTGTTGGGCCGCTGGTGCAGGTTTGACCTGGTAAAAATGATGATACCATATTGTAGAATTGTTAACAATATCACCAACGAAAGTAAAGACTAAAGAGAGGTTATGAAAAAATCTGTAACATATTATAGTTTTAAAAGATTGGGTTTTAGGTGAAATTGTATTAAAAGATTGCCTTCTACCTGCCCATATCTTATCTTCAATGTCATCAAATGGGACAAAAAAACGTCACCAATAAAAAACAATGGCATGACACTTAACAATCTTTATAAATGCAAGGATGTATGCCTATAATACCATCACCAGAGCAGTCTGTAAATTCCATATTGTGGGCTTGTCATCATAGGATACACAGGAATCAACATGTGTTGGGTGAATTTTGACCTTACATGTAGTAAGCTTTTCATTTCCTGACATGCTCAGAAGCTCTACCAGATTTTGAAAACCGTGACAAATTTTTTTTTTTTTTGACTTACATCATTAAACCAATTTAGTACCACCAGATTATCTATTTTCTGAGCCCATCATCTCATCTTGACTACCGGGGCTAGGTGACCAAGTCTGAACAAAATTCCTTACTCCCGCATATCTCACTCTCATAATTTAAATTTATTATTTGGTAAGAAAAAATAACAATGCTATAAACACAACAAATTTCACAGTTGTTTTTACAACTCGTTGAGGTGGTAGACTATAATTAATGGAACATCGCTTTTGCATGAGACCACCGCTGACACTACTTTTAGTGTACAACAATCGCAAGAAGTTGTGAAATTTATTGTAAGACAAATAAGAAATTTCATAAGTAAGAATGGAAAATTTTACCTTAGAAGTGAGGCAGTACTTGGTTCTCTCGTTTCCAGGGAAACTATCAGAGACCAAGAACTTTCCCTCCCCCAGAATCCTAACCCCTTCTTCAGCAGTGTAAGAAACCAGGTCCCCAGACCTCACAACCTTCATCAAATCCAAAAATTCACATCAATTACCTTCGAAGTGATACCACAAAAACATGAAAATCAGAACAATATTGATACCTCAGTTACTGAATCTTTAGCTGGCTTTGCGATTTCTTTTACAAGGCATTCAGCAATTGGGGCTTTATGCTCTTTGAGGATAGCAGCTGCCTTGTGAAGGAGTTCTGCTCTCTTCCAAAGTGGAGTCTTTGCCCATGATTTCTGTGCAGTTTTTGCCAAATCCATGACCTTATTTACCTCTTCTTGTGAACAGGCTGTAGCAAAACCATAAAGTAGTTTGGTTACTATAAAAATTTGATCACAGAGAGTTTCATTATTTGCAAAAAAGAAAACAAATCCTCCATTCAACTGAGTTGAACTCACAATTTACTCAGTTTCAGCAGGGAGTATAACATTTCTTTGAAGAAACCAGTTATGTCAAATCAAAATATGGTCAAGCTTATTGAGATTCACAATTCTAAAATTAAAACAAATTAATGTCATCAACTTAGTTATCACTTGGTATATGTCACATAATTCTAAGTTTTTAGTTCAAACAAAGAGCTAGCTGGCTAGCACAAGAACAAAAACCAACTTTTCAAGTCTAAAAAGAAAGATGATCATAATTGGGTCACCTTGAACCTTGTACTGAGTCTTTCTTGTAGTTGGGTTGATGATAGCAACAGTTTTCCCAGAAGTTGACTTCTTCCATTCCCCATCTGCATAGTACTTGTACACATGCTCTCCATCCAAAATCTCTGCAAACAACCCAGTCCCAGCCATAGTTTTAGTTTGTGAACAAAGAAAAGAAGCAACTTCACCAACACCCTTTTAGAGATTCCACACCCTTGAGAGTCGGAGAATAGTGTAAGAATTTAAGAAGTGAAGGTGATAGGAGTGAGGAGTGTCTGGTGAGGTTTAAATTTGGTTATGGTTTGGTGGGTAATGTAATCTATCTATATATAAGAAGAAGGTGAGCCACGCTTTGCTCTGTTCCATCAACTTGGGACCAAACATAGCTGTGTTGTTAGTTAGGTGGTTCAAAGCGTGCCAAATAAGCGGTAATTACTTTCTTCTTCTTCTTCTATTTTTGAGAAAAATATTTTTTATCATGTTACACGCAATTATGACACCTAACAATTAACTTTTTGTTGATCTTATAATAGTTTGTCACGCGTATATTTTTGTTCTCACAATTTCATAATTCATACATCCATATTCTAATATGTTTGATTCTCAAAAAAAAAAATTCTAATATGTTCTTCTCAAAAAAAAAATAATTCTAATGTTTTTTTTTTAATTTAACTTAAATTATATTCTTTATTTGAATCTTCAATTAAATGAAAAAATAGATAGTTTAAAGTATAGACATAATTATAATAAATATATATTATTTATTAGTAATTATCATTAATAATTTTATAAATAAATATAATAAATATTTATTAATAAATATTTCAAATATCAACTTTCATATTTAATATTTTATATACAAAAAAAATCAAAATAAAATGTTTATTAATAACTACATATCATAATTAATAAATTTTATATTTATAAACAAAATAAAAGAAAGATAAAATTATTTTTTCAAATAAAATTATATTTTATTGAATTTTCGCACGCTAACTTTTTTTTCTTTGAAAGGAATGGGTTGTTGACCGGTAATTATAAATTTTTTTGTACACTCACTTAAAAAATTTATACACCCTGCCCATTGAGTAGTGCCTTCCCTTTCCCAAAGGTGTACAAATTCTAAAATAAGTTATCGTTATCAACAAAAATTAATTATCAGAAAAAAAAAATCAGCAAAAAATCAATTTAAATACA
Organism: Quercus tomentella; assembly: GCA_028535165.1. NCBI lineage: Eukaryota > Viridiplantae > Streptophyta > Magnoliopsida > Fagales > Fagaceae > Quercus > Quercus tomentella. The sequence continues at coordinate 86,408,799 of JAPQVY010000155.1, read as the reverse complement.
CATCCAAAGTTTTTATTAGCAAATTTATCCAAGTTTTTTTTATTTTTTATTATTCAAGAATCAATAACTGTACAGTATTTGAAAACCTTTTTTTTTTTTTTTTTTTTACAAAGTGCAAAGTGTGACGAATATTCGGGAAACATGTGGAGTTCAATGAACAGTGGTTCAAAGTTCAAACGCATGATTAATTGCAAATGAAAACTGGGTCAAATTGCAGGGCGTGATCACTCTCCCCATTTTGAAAGTAATTTAAAAAAAAAAAATTAATTAATTGATACTCTAAGGACATTAATTTATAAATAATTTTTAAAAATCTTTTATAAGAAAAAGAATAAAATAATTGGGTTTTTTCACAACTTTTTATACCCTGACCCTTAATTAGTTAGAGGGAAGATATTAATGACATTATGGTATTAGATGACACCTAAGGTTGTAAACTAGCCGAGTTTTATCAAGTAGTGAGTGTTTAAATTCAACTTGAAAACGAATGTAGAATGTTTTAAACTTGGCTTGAGCTCGAACCAAATCTATAAATGATATTCAAGCTTAAACTCATCAAAAAGTCTAAAAATTTGAGTTTGGCTTCGCTCAGCTTGATTCATTAGTCAAGTAAAGTTGAAGTTTAATATCAAGTTTTTGAGCTTGAGTAAAAACACAAGTATATTATCAAGCCCATATCAAACTTAGTATCATGCCTATTTGGTTTTGACAAGTAATCCTAACTTCCAATTACTTAAAGATTTAATAAGATATCTTTATACATACATACATATATATATATATATAAACTGAAGCGTATGCTGCATAGTATTTATTTTTGTTAGTTGTTACTCTCTTGTTGTGCCACATTATCCACATATTTTTAACTATTTCTCTCTTATTTTTAACTCTTCTTCATCTTATTAATTTCTCAACTTATTATTATACTTTCTCCAACCTTTTTCATTCCCTTTTACCTTTTCATCTCCCCACTAATCTCTATCTTAATGTCAGTTTTTATTTTAGCCATTCTTATCTCATCATTTTATTATAAATTTGTCATTATTTCTCTCATTCTATGCATATTTTTCCCACAAAAAAAAAAAAAAAAAATTGTTATTTATCTCTCTCTCTCTCTGAATTCTTTAATCTTTCTAACAACTCTACTTTAGGTTGATGAATCATTGTGTTTTTAATAACTCTATTTTGGGTTAATATATTTTGGTGTTGTGTTTTTTAGTTCCCCATCACAAATAGTCTCTTCCTCTTATAGGTTTGGTTTGATTTTTGTTTTAGTTAATAATTAATTATTTTGTAAATGAGAATTTGAATTTATATGAAAACATAATTGTTGCTATGCATTTGAATGTGCCTATCAATCATTTGAGTAATATCAAGTATAATTTTGTTATGAGTTTTAATTATCATGGTAATTTCCTTTAAGATAATGGGGAATTTGAATAATTTATTTGAAACTTAAAAAGTTTAGTTATACCAAAAAAAAAAAAAAAATAGTAAAACATAATGCACTATAACATAATTTCAAAGAATAGATCATGTCAATAATGAATAATATCAATCAAACAAACCAAAAATAATATGATGATATATTGGTACAGATAGAAAGATGAAAAATAATTTTAAAAATTATTTAATTTTTAGGAAGAACAAATTATCTCCAACAAATTAGTATATAGTACACCACAATTACAAAATAATTATCTTTTCCTACACATCACATGGATTTGCGACTAGTGAGTTTACTGTCAAACTCATATTAAACTTATTACTAAGCCCACAAACAAATCTAAGCTCAACATGTTTTGTATCAAGCCCTAATGTTCATGAGTTTGTTCATAAATAATTGTTTTTACTTCGGCTTGGCTCGTTAATAAAATAAGCCTAAAACTAAAGTTCAAGTTTGACTTGTTTATAAACAAACAAGTATGAACGAGCTATTTATAGAGCGAAGCTTGAGCTGTTTATGAATGACTGAGTTCATTACCACCCAAATAGTGCCTAACCATCAATGCCAATTGGGTGCAAATTAAAATGCAGTGAATTCGGATTAGTTGTTATGAATTACTATGACTGAGGGATCTTCCCAACAAGACAAAAAAGTTTCAAGAGAGATAGAGAGCTCAGATTGCTTGTACAAAATTTGTCAAATTACTTTCAAATCTTTAAGATTTTATGTAAATGTTTTCTTTTGAAGTGGATTGAACCTGAATTCAATTGTCATGAGTGGATCGGCCTGACACAATTCGTGTGCAAATGGTAAGAAGGATGAACAATACCTGCGTAAAGTAAATGCGAAAGTTTAAGAAAAAAAAAAAAAACTAAGGCGAAAAGATATTATTTGTAATTTTGTACTACCCTAGTGACTAAAAACCAAGTTCAATATAATGTTTTTTTTTTTTTTTTTAAGTAGAAAAATAGAATCTCTTTCTTTTTTTTTTCTTTTTTTTTTTAATCCGAGATTGTTTCTTAAGAATAAAAACTCTAAAATTGCACGAATTTGCATGGCAGATGACATGCAAGCAATGAAACCTTGATATTATGAGGGAAGGACTTAAAAGCATAGAGATGTTAGAGCATTTATTTTATAATTAACAAGACTGATACCTTTTTTTTTTTTGAGAAGGTAACAAGACTGATACCTGAAAATTGAAAAGCCCTGCCATTTGTTAAAACTTGAATATTGGAAAGTTGGGCCATTCTTGCTGAAGCATGCTTCTGCTTCTTCTTTCACATTTGATAAAATTCTTTTATAAATATTCCAACAAGAAATATTACTTTTATTAGTCTTAATTGTTATCCATCATAACCGCACTTAGTAATTGGCGTAGTCAACTCCGTCAAATTGAAACAAGGTTAGATCCTCACTAGGGATGGCAATTTTGCCCCGCCCCGCTTGACCCGCCCCTCCCCGCTTGACCCGCCCCTCCCCGCTTCGCCCCGTGCGGGTTTTTCCCGCCCCGCAAAGGTGGTGGGGCGGGGATGGGGCGAGATTTTAGACCCGCACCACGGGGCGGGGCGGGGATGAGTTTACACTTTTTAGACCCACCCCGTCCCGCCCCGCCCCGCATTAATAAGGGTTAAAAGGTAATTTTTTATACCCTAAAACCCTACTATTTAAACAAAAATATCATCATCTTATTTTATTTAAGTGGAGATTCTTTTTGAAGAACTAGGCAATTTTTATTTTGTTATGTATTAGGAGTTTGGATTATTTTATTGTGTCATACTATGAGATTTTTGTTGTGATATTATCTTGTTAAACATTTAGATAATATTATTTAGTATTTGCTAAAAATTAGTTTGATTTGATAGGATAAATTTATTTATAATTTCAAGTATATTTTTATTATTGAAAACATGTCATTTTATTTGAAAAAATGGTAATAGTTGTAGAGAAAATTAACAAGAAATAAAATTTTACGGTATAGGGCGGGGCTTCGTGAGTCTTCGCGGGGCCTTAAGGGGCGGGGATGGGGCAAGAAATTTTCCCCGTCATGCGGGGCAGGGCGGGGGTGGGGCAAGAAAAATCCATACCGGGCGAGGGCGAAGATCCCATCCTTCGGCCCCGCCCCGCCCCATTGCCATCCCTAATCCTCACTGTCCGGAGCTTATTACATTTTTTTAGGAGGTCTAAGGAGCTTATCTACTACTCCTATGAGTTCTATTTATATTTAAAAGCAATTGGTTTTGTAATCTTCATTAGTTTTGGAATCTCACATCGGTTAGAAGAATAATGAGAAGGTGGTTTGATTATATTAAAAATAGTTAGTTCCACATTGAAAATAAAAGAAGTATAGAGAGGTGATAGTTATCAATATTCTGATTCAGATTTTAGAATCTTATTAAGATCCTACATCCTTAAAACGTCTTGAATCTTACTAGGATCTTTAGTAAAGTGTAATTTGTGTGCCGATCCAGATCTTAGGATCTCAAATCTTGATTCCATAGCTATCCTAAAGATATTGTGCTATGAATGAATTTTTTTTTTTTTTTTTTTAATACTTATTGTGGGCCTCTAAATGGAGCCCAAAGACCCCAAAATGATTATTAAAAAAAGTAATGAACAGACGAGCCTAGTAGCCCCAACCCAAATTGATTAAAAAATAAATAAAAACATTAAAAAAATGCACAAAAAGCCCCAAGTCTCACGCCACCTTAACTGCTTAATTTAATCAACAAAATCACAGAAGATATATAAGAGAAAAGAAGAAACTAAAGAGTAGATGGCGCCACTGTGAGAGAGACCATCGACATCAATGGTGAGTTTTTTTTATTTTATTTATTTATTTTATTTTTTAATTCCAGTGTTGATTAGTTACTTGTTTGACACGGACACTCATTGATTATAATTTCTCAACAGACACTCACTTATTATAATTTCTCAACGTTAGAAAGATTGTTTGATGAATCTTACTATCTTAGTAATTGTTTAATGGAATTGTTATTTGTTTTGTGTTGTTTATGTGAGACATTAGGAAATGTTATTTATTTTGAGTTGTTTATGTGAGACATTATGTATGTTTGTGGTGTTGAAACTTAGAACTTGGTATTTGTGAGTCGTAATTTTTGAACTTTGAACTTGTTTATGTATTTGTAGTTTGGTACTTTGCCTTTTATTAGTAATTAGTTTGTAATCTCATGCATATGCATGGATATACTTAAAATATACATTAAGATGCATAGTATAATTCTTATATATATAATTGAAATATTATTGATAGTCATTTTTTTAACTCTTTAAAATGTCTTATAAGAATATTATTAGGTAGAAAATATAAATTGTCTATTTTTAAAAAAAAAAAAAAAAATTATGTTCATTAATTTTAGATTCTTTGGTTTTTGTATGCAATAACTCACTTGGATGAATATTTATGATATGGTCTCACATTTGACTCTAAAATTAAGAAATAAAACTCTTTCTAAAAATAAATATTTTTTTTAACTCTTTAAAAAGTCTTGTAAGAATATTATTAGGTAGAAAATGTAAATTGTCCATTTTTTAAAAAACTTTTTTATGTTCATTAATTCTAGACTCCTTGGTTTTTGTACGCAATAACTCACTTGGATGGATATTTATGATGTGGTTCCACATTTGACTCCAAAATTAAGAAATAAAATTTCTCTCTAAAAATAAATAATTTAGGACACATGGTGCAAAATTGGATTTCAACTGTAGAATCTAATTGGATTTTCTCTAAGCTTTGCCTATTAATATGTATATGTGTGTGTGTGTCAAGAATTAATTTTGTTCAATGTTTCTTTAATATATATCTTATGAATTATAATTATAGGTTTTTTTAGTATTTTTTTTTTAATCAAAAAGAAGGATCTTACGATACTTATACCGACCCTACGATTTGATCCCCGAATCCTCTCACCAATCTCATGTAGGATCTTGATCCTAGTAACCTTGGGAGTGCCATCTCATATATTTATAAAAATTAAAAAAAAAAAAAAAGTGGTGGTGTAGCTTTGACTTGTGAGAATGAGTTAGGAGCAAGGTTTAGAGCTTCATCTTATGAGAGAGGTAAAGACAAAAGACTAAGCGCTAATGACTAATTAGCTAGCTTATTTTTCCCAATTCAGTTAGGTACAACTTTTTAAAATCTCTCCTTTTTTTTTTTTTTTTCTTTTTCTTAGTTAAAATTTATCAAAACCAAATGCATCTCATTGTTCAAGACAAGTTACTCAAATAGAAATTAAGAATAATTAAAGAGAGAAAAAGAGAATAACATACTCACCTCAAGTCTAGAAATACAATTTACCTGATGAGCAAAATTCTAATGTTATGTGTAGCATGACCTTTTCAATGGTTGCTCCAAACCAGTTTAAAGAAAATTTCCAGCAACCCATTACATTGCGATAGATAATGTACTTTTTAGTGTCATAACCTATTCCATGGTTCCTCCAAATGGATATCTCTCTCTTTTTCTTTTTCTTTTTTCTTTTTTCAAGTTGGTTAGCATATGGATGGCATTTTCCGCACACAAATGGAGAGAAAGAACGGTTTGGATCGGTAACGACAAACAATGTGAATTAGCTTCATTGAAAGTGTTTCATGACTCTATCTCGAGTCATTTAAGCGCATCATAATTATACTATAATGGCTACTGAATTAAATACTACATAGATGATGTTAGTTCTTTTTAAAATAAAATGATACGTGTTGTTCACTCTTTAAACTATTTGTATCTAAAATTTAATAGAAGTTCGACTTACTTTTGAAAAAAAAAAAAAATTAGAAGTACGACATTCATCCTTCAAAATTAAAAAAATTATAGTTTCGTCTCTATATATTTAAAAGCAATTTCATCCTTTTATCAATCTAGTATTAAATTATTAATAATGTAATTGTACACATCACAGATGGAGTTTCTGCGGGACAGGTTTAAAAAAATGAGGTAATTTTGAAATAATTTATTTTAACAACAATGAAAAAAAATTACCATTTAATTTTTTTTTTTTTTTAATGATGAAGTTGTAACATTTTTAATTAGACAAAGTTTAGCTACAAACGAGCTAATCACTTATTCTTATTCTAAATTTCTAATCATGGATACTATAGGGTCTCGATTTACAGTCCAAACCCAAAACGTATGGAATATTGGTCCAATGAGTCCAATTCAATAAATTTGTAGAGAGTGGGTTGAAGAACTAGGCCCTAATGAGTTGAACAACGGCTAGTACTGAATTAAATAGCAATCAAACACTAAATAAGAGATTCTGATATCAATAGACTTTCAGTCCGAGGAGGTCACACTTGTATATATTGATCACAATTGAATACAAAGACAATTTAGATTGCTACGGTCTTTTTTTCCTCCTCTCCCTTTTTCCTCCCTATCTTAGGGAGGGTCTCTCACATTATATAGTTCATTCTGGAACATCTTGATTCTACACTTGTTGATCATCTGAGCCTCCACTTGAGTACCTGTCCCATCAGACACCCTCTCTGGCTTTCTGTGAGTTGTGGTAGCCAAGGTAACACTGTTCAGAGGTCTTCTCCACATAAACGCGGCTAGAAAAGTAGTTGTCATGCATTTAATGCGGTGGCAGCAACTTTCCCCTAGATATTTTTGGGCTTCCTGCCTTCTCGTATGTTCATAAAGCATGTTCTTATCATTGTAGCTTCTTGGAGGGTCATTCTACTTGCTATAATACATATTTGAGCTGCACACGCCACATCCTTGGAGTAATTCCTCCTCGGATTACCTTTCATTCGTTCCTTACTCATGAGACTTTAAATTGGGACCCTAAATGACTATTTGCCCCTTCTCGGACCATTCAGAGTCCTTGGACAAAAGCCCAAGGCCCAACATATTATCCTGGGCCTTTATCCCTAAAGTTACATATTTGAAAATTTAATTATTGGATTGCATGTTCTTTATATTATTAACACGCATGTCAAATTTTGTGTCAATCAGATGTTATTTAATATTTTGTCTATAAACTTATTTTTTATGCATAAGTTTAATTACAAAATTTTGAAAGTTAAACATTTGATTGATAACATTATAAACACCCAACATTCCAGTTTTTATTTTTACATACAACCCAATCAAATAATATAAACTACATAATCAAATAATATAAAAAAATTTGTTTCCCTCTCTTCTCTTCCATCTCTCTTTCTCTTTGTCTCTCTCTCTCTCCAATAATATATTTTGTGTATATTTGAGAACTCACTATTCATAGTTGCTAAAAAAAAATGGCAATACATACTCGGATAAAAGGAAAATTTGAGGTGTTGATTGATAAAATAGCAACTGGAGGGTTTTTACACCCTCAATACTAATGCTTACAAACAAAATTGAAAATTTAAGATAAGACTTGTTAATTCTTGAAAACTCATGAAAATCTAATTGTTTGCTTGAAAATTTTTAAAATTCTCAATAATTATACAATATCCAAATGAACGCGCCAATTCTCATGAAACAAAGAGAATTTTATGTAAGAAATGTCAATGTTAGAAATATATATATATTAATAATTAATGGCATTTTTATCATTTAAAAGCATATCTATAACGGTCAAAATGTCAAATTATTAAATTCGTTGTTAGCTAAATAATATGAATATATAGTAAGTTCTAGTTAGCTCAATTGATAAAGTTTCTATTATCAAATAAGAGATTTGAGATTCGATCATCGCCTACACCTAAACACTAATTGGTGTTTTGATTTGATAGTAAAGAATTATCATCATAAGTGAACAACATAAGTTAAAACTCTCTAAAAAAATATGAATATATAAAAAATTATTAAAATTATATTTATGTTAGTTGAGGGTTATGCATTCTTCAGAGCTTATAAAATTCATAGAAATTTATATTGATCTTCGGTTGAGAGTTACACACTCGTGTACGTATAAACATAAAAAGTGTAACTACTACACAAATTCAAATTCTTGTCTTTTTTATTATTTTCCTTTGTTGGGGGAGTCTAAACTTGCCTCTATTCTTTTCGTTTTCTTTTTCTTTTTTCTTTTTTTGAAAGGACTCACCAAACATTCTCTTTGCACAACCAAAAAAAAAGTCCACTTGTATTATTTCAGTTGGGAGACATCAAAGCAATTCCAATTTTTATTTAAAATAAATAAATACAAAGCTGCACATACATAACCATTTTTTTTTTGGTGTGAAGAGAGTTTCACAATCTATGATGTCCACTCTTGATAATTGCTCTTTATCATTAGATCAAGACACCAAATTAGTTTTCTATGTAGATGAGAATCGAATTTCAGATCTCTTATTCAACCACAAGAGACTTTTTCAATTAAACTAACTGAAACCCACACATATAACCAAAAATCTGAACATACAAACTATGGTCGACCATATCTTGTATCTTGTTATCATTATATCATAAAGTCTAGTATGGGCATCTCATTTTCAGCTATATAGTCCAAGAATTGTTATCCTTATATATCACTTCTTATAAAATGGTGTGCCTCAATCCCCCTCCCCTAGTTAAAACCTACTTCAATTCCTTTTTTAAAAAAATAAAAAAATAAATTTAAGATGAGAATAAGATAAATAATTGACCAAAAAAATGTGAATAAAAATGATTTGTGGGGACTTATTTAGAACATGAAGAAAAAAAAATTCCTACCTGGCTCTCCCTTTCTGTTGTTTCTTTTCTCTTCTTTAATTGTAGTTTCTGCCATTATTCATTGTGACTTTGTAAGGGTATATTCTCACATTTCATTGGAATCTCCCTTGTAGTACTCCTCCTTGTAATTAAGATGGTTTTAAGTATATTCCCTAAAATATGCATGCCTTAATAATCAAATAATAATAATACTAGTAATAATCTATTTTCAATAAGCTACGCATGGATTAAAAGAAGCACGTGTCAGATAGGACAATATTGTACGTAGGATCGAAATTTCACACGGTCCCTACCAACCACTAGTGTCACACCACCCAGAACGGAGTAGCTAAACCTGAAAGCATGAATGGGTCGCTAGCAGCGCGGTGGTTGAGAGGTACCTGGCTTGATTGGTGCAGGTTAAGTGTAGAAACAAAGCCTTGGGAACCACAAATTCTTAGTCTGCAGCTCGGTGGTTAAAGTTCCTTCTTCCATCATCATCTTCCCATGCATGGACCACAAATAATTTCTCTCTAGCCAAAATGACCTGCCTGCCTGTATTCATTCGTGGATCACATCCATCGTCTCATAATGATAAAGCTCATGACCTACCCCATGAATGTGGACTTCTTTTGTTTTGGTAATCAAAGGCTACAATTTAATTAGAGATCTAGTCTCAAGTATGACCATTACTTCTCATAGTAGTTCAAGTGCAATACACACCATAAATGTCTTTTAGAAATCAATAAAGAGACGTCATAAATTTCATTTGTTAGGAAGCTCAACCTAGTGGCTAGCTGATCCTTCGTATCCCTCTCTTTGGTGAGCAATAAAAGCTTATTCAGTTAGTCAAAAACAATAAAGGGGCATTCAAGAAAAATTATTGGGTACTTATGCAATATAGTGAAGTGATACTTCCTTTTTTTACATTCATAGTAAATTTTACCATAAATTCCTCTAGTAGGATGAGTACAACATTAATGGCCATCCAATATTTGTGTACGATGTCAACTGCATTTATGTTTAGCAATAGCTCAATTGTAACTAATAGCTGAGCAACGGCCATATATATAAGAGCGTTACAAATGCCTTAATGAGTCTTCAATAGCCATTAGCAGATTACAATGGAGTATGACCATTACTTCTCATAATAGTTCAAGTGCAATACACACCATAAATGTCTTTTAGAAATCAATAAAGAGACATCATAAATTTCATTTGTTAGGAAGCTCAGCCTAGAGTGGCTAGCTGATGATCCTTTGTATCCCTCTCTTTGGTTAGCAATAAAAGCTTATTCAGTTAGTCAAAAACAATAAAGGGACATTCAAGGAAAATTATTAGGTACTTACGTAGAATGAGTACAACATTAATGGCCATCCAATATTTGTGTATGATTAGTAGCTGTTTAGCAGCTGTTTGTTCGGAAGATAACATTTCTTGTATTTCTTCGTTTTGATTTAATGCATTGCAGTTTACCCAAAATAAAAAAAAATGTGTGTACGATGTTAACTGCATTTATGTTTAGCAATAACTCAATTGTAACTAACGGTTGAGCAACGGCCATAAGAGCGTTACAAATGCCTTAATGAGCCTTCAATAGCCATTAGCAAATTACTCCCTTCGTCCCAATTTGTTTGTCATGTTTGAAAAGTCAAATTTTTTAAGGGAACATCATTTATTGTCTTGTCTGCCTTATAAAAATATATAAGTTTACAAAACTACTCTTAAATAAATTTATTAGCTTTTTTTTAAGAGAATTATTCTTAATGAGGCAACTAAAAAGGTACCCCAATTAGATTGATTTTTTAAATATTTGTTAGTTTTCTTTTCAAATAGTTTTGAAAATAAGGTAGGGGTATAATAGGAGCATTAGTAAATTAATGACTCTAATTTTTAGAAACAGGACAATATTTTGGGACATTTCAAAATAGAATAGAGGACAAACAAACTAGGACGGAGGGAGTACAATGGAGTGATAACGCCAGAAAGGCAAGGGTTGTCAACATTTATAATTTTATATGGAGCAAGCTTATAAAAGGCTAGAATCAACAAGAGGAAAAGGTACACAATCTCAGCTAAAATACATAACTGAGATTTCCTAAGAAAGATTATCTAACTTAAGCATTGGAGGGTCCTTGACAGGCACCACCCCGATGTTACTTGTTATCCATTTCTTTGTTCTTGGCAGGAAACATAACTCTTCCATTCAGTTCGAACAAGGAACATACTAACAACACAATTTGTGCATCATTAGGATCCACCTAGGGCCAGCTCAACCCATTAGGTGACTTAGGCAATCGCTTAAGGCCCTCAAGTGAAGGAACGCCCCAAATTTTAGCCAATAAAACCCTAAATATTAGTCAATAAATAAAAATAAATTTTTATCAAAGAAAAAACAAAACAAAAAAATTAAATGTTAAAATTATTATAAATTTTACTACATAAAATATAAAAACTAATATAATAATGAATGAGATCCATAAACCAACATAAATGCACAAACTGACGCACATTTACAATTTAGCCTCTATGGTAATTATTTGATAGCACTACACCTATTAGCTCTTAGCCATACGTGGGTTGATGTGATATCACATTGACCCAGTTTTGTTAGTTTGTTATAACAGTTTTCCTTTCTTAGTTTGTATGTAATATAACCTACCCCACCCTCATTAAAAGTTATCGTAACTTTTGAGTGGAGTTGTGGCGTGCTTTTGTGTTAGAACCATTTTCTCTCTCCCTTGTATGTGTATGTTTATTTCTCAAAAAAAGTTTTCCTTTCTTATTTTTATGTTAATATTGACCCAATTCTTTTATTTTAAATAGTTTATTTTTGTATTTTTTATATATTTTTTCATAAGTTATTCTACTTTTTTTAATAATAAATATTTTAATCAAATTTAAATATCTGTATAATAGTTAATATAATGAAAATATGAATCTAGAATTTTTTTTGGTATCAATATTAATTTATTGAGTTATGTGATAAATAAACTTTTTAGATATATTGATTTAGTAAAGTTGCAATCATGCTTTTGATAAGTCAAGTTCTATTGTTATATACTTTAAATTTTATTTTAATTAAATCATAATTTTATATTATAAATCGTGCTTTATTTAGTCATATATATTTTCTAATTATGAATGCCTACTAGAAAATATCCATCTAGATATAAAGAACTATATTTTTTTTCTTATTACAAATGCCTACTAGAAAATATCCATTTGGACATAAAAAAAGAGAGAGATAAAATTGAAAAATAAAATAAATCTCAAAAATGAACTATGGATAAATTTGTTACTAGCATTAAAGAAAACACAAAAAAAATACAAAAAAAATTAATTAATATTACTTAATTAATATTTAAATATAAGATGAGAAAAGAGTCAAAAGACCCCACTTAAAGTTTTCACCTTAGGCCCCAAAATTGGTTAAGCTGGCTCTGGATCCACCACAAATGTGAGAGAATAAAACACTACATCATCATATTCCAGAAGTAGCTAATAATTACCCAACATCGAAATAACTAGTGACAAATTAAAGGAGACAATCTTAAAAGACGAAATCGAAAATAAAATTGATTTAAAAAACTTTTATTAATATAAATAATAAAATTAATAAGCTAAAAAAATTAATTATCACGCAAAATAAAACGTAAATATAAATTGCAATTTATATTTCATGCTTTGTGTCAATTAAAATATATTAATAAAATAATTACTATATATTTATGAACTAAATAACTTTGAAAAGTAATCCATATATAAGAGATTTTTTTATGATAGGACATATATAAGAGATTTGAATAAATAGTTTGATTACTTAAGAGTAAATTGAGGAAAAAAAATCAATATCCAAGCATTAAAAATTTGGCATTATATCTTTAAAAAAAAATTAAATTCTATATATGCATTAATTTATTTCAACAATTTGTACAATGTCCCATCTTTCTTATGTATATACCCTAAGTTTCGAAATTTTATTTCCACTTATTAAAAATCCACGTATGTAGCTTTCTTTATAATTGGCAGTACATCCATGCCTCATAGAACTTCATTTAAAAAATAACAAAATGGTGTTGTGGTATTGTAAAATGGATTTTTTTTTTTAGATTAAAAAAAGAAAAAAAGATGAGATAGCCTTCTTGTTAATTGGCAGTACACTGTACACCCATGACAATAGTGCCATATAGCACTTTGTTCAAAAAATAATAGTAAAAGGATGTACACTACAAAAGTACAAATGGGAGAAGGTGAGTTTATTTGGGAGGATGACCCCTTTGCATATAGTAATTGGTGAATGGTGACCACTTTCATTCGCATGGCTCCTCCAACCATGTAGAGGACTCTACTAGCCTTTCACCAACCAATTTAGGTTGCACTTTCTCTATCATGAAATTGTACAATTGTACCTACTCGCAAGACTACCCACATGTGAATTTAATAATGGGAAATCCAAGATACTTGACCAGATTGAAAGTGGCATTGATATTCAATTTAAGAACAAATGAGATCTCTCATGTCTTCCCTCCTGTTGATCTGCACTCTGACTAGATGGCAGAGTGTTGATTTGAACATTCTCATTATTGTTTTCTCATGGAATTTTTCTAGAGCCTTCCTAAGATTAGAAATAAGATCTAATCATATGAAAGGCTTAATTCACGACCTTCTCTGAGGTCATAGAACTCCTAGAATTTTTTATTTATTTATTTTTAAAATAGGAAAATTGAGAAGAAGAGACTTTCTAATCAAGGAAGTCATTACCATATCAGTATACTAACGGTATATACCATACTAGTCATTGAACTAGTACTGATACTCCTCATAAATGTACTGGATAAAATATTGGGTTACATTGAAGATTTGTCGAGTATATTGGTTGATATTGATGTTTCAACATGTACAATAAAAAAAAAAAAAACGATATATATATATATATATATATATATAACATGTTATTTAGGCTAAAATACACTGGCTTATTTTACATAGGCTAATTTTTTTTTTTTTTTGAGAATCAAGACGAAGAAACTTTATTAAATCAACCAAAGTCGGTTACAAGAGCATGCAAATTAAACTATGTGAACTTTATTTTACATAGGCTAATATTTGAGGCTATAAACTATGTGAATTTTAAATTAAATATTTATAAACATGCAAATAAATAAATAAATACAAACACACACATATATATATATATAAAAGTAAGTATATAAATAGCGGTAATCCCGTAATTGCACTGATATTAGTCGATAACAAAATTGCATCCGGTATAAAATTGGCTCCCTTGCCTTTGACACCTACTATTACTTTGCTGAAATTATATCACAATACCATTCAAGACACCACCCAAAGATCCCAAACCCAAACCACGAACGAAAAACAAAAAACAAAAACAGCAACAGCAACTCATTCACTTCCTCCAAAAACCCCCTTTCCCATCATAAAAATAAAAATAAAAATCTTAGAAACCACGGCATCATTAAAACTGCATTTCATCTCTCATTTGTCTACAATCTAGCATCCTAGTCTTCAGTGGGGAGAATTGATAGAGTCAAATAGAACTTGAGCTTTACTTGAGCAGGGAGGTGCTTAACTTGATAGATGGGGTAAACACAGCATGTAAATGGAATTGTCTGCCAGACTAACTTCCAATGAATTGGCTGAAGTAGGGAGATCACTGTTAAGCAGGGAGGTGCTTAACTTAAGCTTTACTAAACAAATCCTTCACTCACTATTAGCTATGACTAGCCTTGTGTTTATGTGGATTTGGTAGTAGCTAATAAGAAAATTTTGCTGCCCTTATTCCCAAGGCCGGATAAATGTGGTTGTACATCAAATCGTAATGGAAGCTTCTCGGTCGAGTCAAGTCACCCTATTGGTCGGAGCAAAGCCTCCAGTTCTAATCAAGCTGCTAAATCAATGTGGACTGAATTGTTGAGAACGCACATGCACGAGAGATACAAAATGATGCTTTGGCGTATTGGAATTGATTTGATTCCAACATCTTGAATATGGAATACTAGGAATGTCCCTTGTGTGGAGTTGAGGAAGAATCGATTGGGCATTTATTACAATGATGCATATTTGCCTTGGGGATATGAAGATAGATGCCACTCAAGTGGACTCTCCTTTACATCTAGTTAAAACTTTGGTTGTCTTTCCGAATCCCCCAGGATCAGCTTACTATGTTTGCAGCAATTGGGTGTGATTTTTTTAGGAGTCTTAAGGAATTAAGTAGTTCCTTCGCACAAGGATATCTCTAAATACTGTTGATTTGTTTGAAGAACATTTGAAGACCTGTAGTAGAAAGTCGAGGAAGAAAGAATTTCAAGTCTCTTGGAGAAAAATCTGCATCTTTGGTTATACGCCTGCTTGGGATTACGAAGCAAATAAATTGAAAGCCTCATATCAACATATCAACACCTCCAATGCTGGTGCAGCTGAGGCTCTTGCAATCCACTGGGCTTTTGGGATTCGCCCCAAATGTTTGAGGGTAAAAGTGTTGGATTCCTAAAACCGGATTGGCATAAGTTATCATTTTCTTTTATATGTTATGCTGTCTGTGTTGTCTGTGTACATAATTTTTACAATAGATACACGCATTTTGCTATTGTTCGATATAAATACAAGTAAACATATGAGTGGCAGTATGTGGTTTAAATCCGCAGGGACAAAAAGGGAACAAGGAAGGGATCCCTAGGAATGGTTGAAAATTTCTACTGATGATCTTAATTGCATGTTCTTGGATTAAATGAGGCTTTTATAGTATCAACAGCCAAAATACATCTTTTACCAAGTCCTTTTCTACAAAATATTATTAAACTCCCTAATTTCTTTGGACCCACTCAATGCTAAAACTTTTGGAGAAAACCAACCTCGCTATAATGTAAAATGTCAACCACAGAACAAAGCAAGTCAAATGTGGAATCCATTTAAGGCATCTCAGACAAGTAAAATTGATGATTAAACGGGTTACCCATGTTATGAACATGGTACTAATAATTGGAAAAGATAATAAATTACTTGTGAAATGAATTTGACATACAAACTGCATTACTCAAAAGAAAAATGATATACCTTGTCTTTGAGGTTTATCAAGTATCAAAAACCATTAATAAAGAAAAGCTCAGTGCTACCTAAGGAACAATCTCTCAATGCAAAATGGGCCTCATTCTCCAATATTTTGCTGAACTTAATGGGACTTCACATATTCCTGAACAATATTGTAACCCACCGACTCCTCTCCATAGTCCTGTAAAACAGTCCAATAAATAGGTTAGGTGAAAAGAATATAGAAGAATTATTACATAGAAGAGTGAAGTAGTCAAAGAGAAGTTATTTAGTTTATTGAAAAAATAAATAAATTACACCACCATTCCTTGAGGTTTATCGGAATGACCCCCCCCCCCCCCCAAAAAAATAAAAATCTTCTTTAGGTTTGTATAATCGCAAGAGTTAAGTCAAACATTCCATTTTTAAAAAAGATTCTTACCCAAACTGTGGACGAAATGAGACCTCTCCCTCAAGGTTTGTGGATACATGACACTCCCCGCTTAAGTATGTATAATTTAATAGGAAACTTCCTTAAAAATGGATTATTTTGTTAGTGAAAACTTAACTGTTGCATTTAGACAAACCTCAAGAGGGGGAGTATCATTTCATGAAACGTTGGGGGTGGGGGGGTGTCACTTCATGAAACCTTAAGGGTATGTTTGGTTAGGGTGAAAACATGGAGGATGGAAAATAGGGAGAGGAAAATAGGATAAAAAAATGACATTTTTCACTGTTTGGTTCAGGAGAGAAAACAAGAGAGACAGAAAATAGGGAGGAAAATAATCCCTCCGGGCCCACATTTTTTTATCCTCCCAATTTGGGAGGAAAATGGGGAGGAAAAAGTGCTGAATGATATAATTTACACAAATACCCTCACTTTATTCATCTCACCTACCCCTCTCACTTTCCCATTACACTTGTGACCTGATTACTTTTGCCTCTTCATTCTTATCAATTTCTTAGCACCTTCACAGCACAGCAATGTGAACTACTCCAGGTTCTCTTCTCTTTTTTTTCTTTTTTTTCTGCCTTGTTTAATCAGCACAGCAACGTGACCTGATTATATCCCTCATTCTATTGTTTCTTGTTCTCATTATATTCCTCATTAATCTATTGTTTCTTGTTGATTTTTTTGTTTCGTATGACATTCAATTTTTTTTTTTTTTAAATATCTTCCCAGTCTACGTATGGTCATGTGAATAAAGTCTACATAATCAATTTTTGTTGCCCATAAATTTAAAATTATATATAATAATAAAAAAAAGTAATATAAATATATATATATATATGTATTTGTGTTAATTTTTATATTATTTAATGAGTGTAAATATATCTATTTCTTATATATTATATAACAAGGACATAATAGTCAATTTATATAAACTACATTTTCCATCCTCCCCTTTTTCTCTCCAACCAAACAAAAAAGTTTTCCACCCTCCCACTTTTCCACCCCTCCAACCAAACACACATAAGGGAAAACTAAATCTTTTCTATCCTCCTACTTTTCCATCTTCCCACTAATTTTATATCCTCCCACTTTTCCACTCCTCCAACCAAACAAACCCTTAAGGGTGTTGGTATAATTTACCCTAGTTTATTTATGGAAACCCCTTATTCCCACCCCCCACCCACTCCCAAAAAAATAAATATAAAAAGAGAAGAGAACCAATCAAGCGATAATATTATTCCATGGATGTGTCTTTACCTTCACTACAACACAGGAGCAACCCACAACCTTTCTAGCTTTTCCTTCAGAATCAATTTTACACAACTGCATCCACAGATGAAACAGAACAATTAAGCTAAAAGGTGGTATCAGTTTTCAATGGACATATTAGCCAAAAAAAAATATGTATACCAAAAGAACACAAGGCAGGCTTCCATTAAATTAATAGAATCGACCATGAGTAAGTACATGGCAAATGGCAGACCAATTCAATTATAAATTATGTTCAGATTATTTGCACACAAAAAAAAAACGCATGAATACTAAAGAGTACAGCCGTGAAATGGTAGACAAATTAGATGAAAAAAATATTCAAATAAAAACCATTGTCTATTTATTTAGGTGTCTAAAGCACTCATTTATTTTCCAAAATCTAACATATAACAACACAATACAACAATTAAGAGAGAGAGAGAAAGAGAGATAAATTCACCACATAATTGCAAGTGAAATCATTCTAAGTTACTGAAATTAACTAGCTAGTTAAACAAGTAAATTTCACTTACACCAGCCCACTCGCCAAGTGTTTTAGCACTAGGCACTGTCATTAATTTAACATCGTGATCGGCACAAAGGCCCTTGACCAATTTAACATAATCTGGCTGGTTGCAGTCCTCAGCTATCACACAGAGTTGTGCAGCATGCTTTTCAATCACCTTGGCACCTTCATGGAGTCCTCGTGCAAGCCCACCATGAGCAAGTGACTTCCTCAGCACAAGCTGCAAGGCAGTCATGATGTCCATGGCTTCACCCAGAGGTGCTTCAGTGGTCTCAATTGCAACAGGTGCAACAGGTGCTTCTTCTCTGTATTAGCCATAAAAGGAAAAAGGTAATAAAGAAATCCACCAACACAAACAGAGGAGGTTCAAGTTTAGAATTAAGCATTGATCTCTGAAGGACATAACCAAGATCAAACTGGTAAAAAAACACATATTACAGAATAGAAGGAGCAATTATGTAACATGGTCCTTAAGGGACCAAGGACGTCAATCCAAAGTCTTGAGTTTTTGCTCAAATCATACATTAATTACATTGTGGTCAAGGAATGTAAACATTTTATTACAGCTTCAGAAGTTTTCTCGATATCAATAAAACTATATGTTAAATGCCAATAAGCTCTGGTTCAAAAGACAATTCCTCCCCTAACTCACAAGAATGGGTGGAGGGTGAGGACATGGATTCAAAACCCATTAAACATGCATGTATCTTATCAATCAGAAAAAAATATATTTCATCTAAAATCAAGATTAAAGAAACAAAAGTAGCGTGCACAGGTATGCCATCCATATTTATCACTCATGAGTCAGAGAAGTTGAGCTTACATTGACTCTAGCTACAACAAACTCTTCTAACAAACTATGACTTAACCTAATCTACCACATGAAAAGCACTAATCCATATGCCAAAAAAACACAGCCCACAAGACACTATTACAAGTTCCCAGTATTTTAGCAATTTCATATCTCCTCATTTCCAAACATAACAAGAGGGGCCAAAATCAACCAGCAATCCAACTAGCCCTGTATGAAATAGGAGAAACCACTATTGCCAAATTGGGATCTCTTGCTCAACAAATTCTACTGTACTTAAATTGCACTAAAAAAATGACAAGAACAGGCCCAAGTAAGTTTATTGGCCCCCCACCCCCTTTATTTTCTTTTGTTTGCAAGAATTAAGAAGACAGAAAACAAGTGGAACAACATATATTCACGTACCCTGACATTTCTGGTTGATGATCAGATTACAAGTCACTTTCCTGGTTCCAAAAGAGAAACAAAAATGTCAACAAGATTGTAAAAGATTAAAAGAAAGTGTAAATTTAATTCAAAAGGTGATCGTTAGTTTAACATTCAAGTCCAACTCAAATTTTTCTCAGTCATCATATTAACGGACACATGCGACTTTATTTCATGAGTTCTTAAAAACACAACAGAACAGTGGATATCTAATATTTGGAGAAAAAATCCAAATAACTAGTAAGAGTATCATCAATCAACAACCTCAAACTTGATGGAGATAGATCTAATCAATTGCATTGAATCAACTTCTCAAAAAACAAGTGAAATCACACCAAAAACCTTGACTACAATTTCATAATTTTACGCACACCCGCTAAACATTTCCACACCGTTGTCTAAATTCCTTGGTTGCATTTTATAATGAATGATAGTGTTTGTAATTCTGAAGTACTTTTTATCAATTTTGAAATAAGAAATCGACATTTTTTTTTTCTCGGAAAACAACTAAAAGCATTTCATTTTAGTCCAACTGAACAATCATATCCAGAGTATTAAAAATTGAAGGCAACAAACAAAGCAAAGCCCAACATTTTCAATTATCATTCCTAGATTTAGAAAATAGTCTGTCTGGTTAATTAAAATTTAGCATAAAACAATATTATATATCATCTGAAAAAATAATCTGATGGGTACATAGTGTTTTGGTTTCTGGGGAAAACTAATGATTCACATAACCTAAAAGAGAAGTAATTGCCTACGGAAAGTTGTACTAAGGACCCAGATGACAATAAGCTAAAGGGTTTCCAAAAATTAAAAAAAAAAAAAATCGTTTCTTATGGTTTCCTGCAATGAATCTCGGTAACCAAGCAGAATATTCAAATTCAAAAACTGACCTTGAAGATTGTGGCGGTGTAGATCTAGGAGCTGCTTGCACTGATAATCTGCTCGCGGAGAAGAGATTTGTTGATTGGGAGGCGTTTTTATATGTCAACGATGAACGTACGTACATCAAACCCTAAAACCCTAGCTAATTCCGTTTTTACTAAAATACCCTTCTTCTCTCTTCTACAATTTTTTTTAGCCGCGCAGCCGAAGCTATTGTATACACGAGTCCGGCTCCCCTCCCATTTTTTATCTAGTGAGTGACACGTGGCAAATGACACATCCAAAGGTTAAAAACCACCCACGTCAACTATGATTTTCTCTCAATTTTTTGGGTCTTTCGTTCTCTCGTTCTTTCTATCTCTCTCTTTGCCCCTATCTCTCTAACATCGTCACACTCGCCTGAGAGTCAAAGGCACCAAGATCATTACTTTCTGGAAAAAAAAAAAGAGGTAAAAGCCAAGGAAGCTCTATTGTGCAAGGTGGGTGTGCAGATTATTTATTGTCCTCTGTTTGTAAAGTCATTTTCATTCTGCTTGTAAAACCATCATCTGTTCTATCTCCATTCTTGTTTTAAATTTCTTTAATTTTGTTTTATCATTTTTTTTCTTTTTCCTATTGTTTTGAGTAATTGTTTGACCGCATAATTTACTGTATATTTCTTGTTGATTTGAGCTATTGAAGACCCAAAACGTTATCACCGAATGGCTAAATCTATTCAACGTCAAATACTTCAATTGATTTTTATTCCTCCACGCTTTGCTTTTCTCAAGTTCAGTTGTTTATTGAGATGGAAAAAAAAAACAATCTTGGGTTTTCTCTTAGCATTCAGAATTCACTTTTACTCAAGTTCTGATCTTGATGCCTTTGATTTTCAGGTTGCGGTGATAATATTGGACGTGGGTGGGTTTTAACCTTTGGATGTGTCATTTGCTACGTGTCATCATCCAGACAAAAGGGAGGGGAGCTGGACCCGTATATAATAGCTTCGGCTGCGCGGCTAACTGAACTTCTTTCACACCCAGTTCGTCACCGACCCTGCGATCACAAATCAGAAAATCCAAATTCCCAAACCCTAACAAATCCAATTCCCCTCCAAATCTTCAAACCCTAATCTCCCATCTATACAATGACTCTCCAAATCTTCGTCCAATCCCTTGATCCCCAAATCCCTACAAAAACCCTAACCCTAACCCCAACCCCAAACCAAACCCTACACCACCTCAAGCTCTCTCTCCTCTCAACCCAATCCCTCTCTTCCTTCTACTTCACCCTCAATGGCAAAACCCTCCCTGACTCAACCCCTCTCCAAATTGCCCCTCTCTCCACCCTTATTTTACACCCGAGACTCCCCGGCGGAGGCGGCGATGGCGGTGCAACTGGGGCCGAGTCCCGCGACTGCTATCTCCACATGTACGACGAGAAGAAGCCTGATAAGGTTGACCCGAATGAGCAGAGGCTCTCCAAGTGGTCCAATTGTGCTCTCTCCAATGAGCCCTTGAGGGAGCCTTGTGTTATCGATAAGCTCGGTAATGTGTTCAATAAGGAAGCTTTGGTTGAGGCTTTGTTGGGGAAGAAATTGCCCAAGGCATTTGGGCATATTAAAGGGTTGAAGGATATGATTACGGTTAAGTTGTCTATGATTCCCGGAGCGGAATTGGATGAGAATGTGCATGATGGGACGCGGTTTGAATGCCCCATTACGGGTCTTGCGTTTAATGGAAAGTATAAGTTTTTCGCTTTGAGGAATTGTGGGCATGTTTTGAGTGCCAAGGCTTTGAAGGAGGTTAAGTCCTCCGCGTGCCTTGTGTGCCATGAGGAGTTTAAGGAATCAGATAAGCTTGTGATCAATGGGAGCGAAGAGGAGGTGGTGGTGTTGAGGGAGAGGATGGAGGAGGAGAAGGCTAAGACGAGGGAGAAAAAGACAAAGAAGGTGAAGAATGGGGAGATGGGTGTGAATGGAGAAGAAGGTATTGGATTGGAGGCGCCGCGGTTGAGCGGTAAGAAGCATGGGATTGATGTGAAGGCTGTGGAGAAGGTTTCGGGTAAAGTGGAGGGAAATGGGAAGGTTGTGAATGGTGAGGTTGGTGTTAAGGGAGTTGGTAATGGTGCAGTGAAGCGATTTAAGGCAGTGGATTTGGCACCGGCTAATGCTACGAAGGAAGTGTATGCTTCGATATTTACATCGTCAAGGAAGTCGAATTTTAAGGAAACGTATTCTTGTAGATCACTGCCGCTTGGTAGGAACTGATTGGTTGTATGGAGTATGATGGTGTCTTCCTTTTTAAGGTAACTTTGGGTTTTTTTTTTTTAATGTTCTATTGTAATCTGGATGAAGAACTTCATCATTTGTAGAAAACGTGGATTTCTTAAGTTTGTTATATCCTTGTATTCATGTCTTATTGGTTTGCTGTTCAATCAGACTTATTTGATGTACAATGATACTTTTGATCAATTGTTTCATAATATTGTTCAATGACCTTTGCATTAGCAGATTACTCCTTATGAGGTTTGAGTGATTGGTCGAATCTCTGGTTTGAATTTAATTTCAATCGGCATAGTTGACAAAGTAAGGGGTACAGTTCACATCAAAATATCTATATTTACATGCCCAGCATAAGCCATGGGCATGTAAATATATTAGGGAAATTTTTTTGTTATTATCTTGAAATATTATAAGAGTAATATTTTACACATCTTTTACGTTTATGATAACATTTCATCTTCAACTAGAAGGTCCATTGAAGCCATATTATATTACTGAATTGATTTTTAAATTAGCTGTATTCTATCAGTTTATTATATATGTATGTTGATTAGATGAATTTGGCTGGCCCTTTCTCACTGTTGTGCCTGATGGTGGTAGAAAGTCAGGCAAGTCTCTTGGATCTTGAAGATTCCATATTGTAGCCTTTAACTAGTCTTATTGAGGTACTTCTGTTCTGGCCTTTGGAGGATTGTATGCCCTCTCTTAGCACCGTGCTTTGGACCAATTTCTTATTGTAGGCAAGTTGTTACTTTCTGCTGGTTCTCTCCTGTGATTGAATTATATCAGAAGAACCTATAATTCCACTTCTTCCTCACTGCCTAGTCAATGATTTTTTGTGGATAGTATCATAGAAGTTTAGTCAAGATACATCAAGGGCAGTGGTTGCTGAAATTAATGGAATATGGATATCATCTTAAGTTTCTCTGGACCATTTCTTTGATACAAAAGACATGATACAGGGAAAAGATTACATAGAAGCTGATGCAAAAGATTTGGGTTTAAAAAAAAAAAAGGTTTGATGATGATTTTTTTATTTTTTTAAAAAAGTTATTTTCTTCTTTCAATGGATTGAGTAGGACTGTGATGAAGGTTGCTGCCTAATGTCTGGGCTTTATCTTCTTTAAGGAAGATACAACTTGTGAATCATTGCTGGTCCAGTAATGTATTTTATTAGTGGCAAAAGTGCAGGGTTTGTAATTCAGATCATCATCTTGGGTAGGGATGGCAATGGGGCGGGGCGGGGCCGAAGGATGGGATCTTCGCCCCCGCCCCGTATGGATTTTTCTTGCCCCATCCCCGCCCCGCCCCGTATGACGGGGAAAATTTCTTGCCCCATCCCCGCCCCTTAAGGCCCCGCGAAGACCCACGAAGCCCCGCCCTACATCGTAAAACTTTATTTCTTGTTAATTTTCCCTACAACTATTACCATTTTTTCAAATAAAATGACATGTTTCAATAATAAAAATATACTTGAAATTATAAATAAATTTATCCTATCAAATCGAACTAATTTTTAGCAAATACTAAATAATATTATCTAAATGTTTAACAAGATAATATCACAATAAAAATCTCATAGTATGACACAATAAAATAATCCAAACTCCTAATACATAACAAAATAAAAATTGCCTAGTTCTTCAAAAAGAATCTCCACTTAAATAAAATAAGATGATGATATTTTTGTTTAAATAGTAGGGTTTTAGGGTATAAAAAATTACCTTTTAACCCTTATTAATGCGGGGCGGGGCGGGGATGGGGCGGGGCGGGGTGGGGTGGGTCTAAAAAGTGTAAACCCATCCCCGCCCCGCCCCGTGGTGCGGGTCTAAAATCTCGCCCCATCCCCGCCCCATCACCTTTGCGGGGCGGGGAAAACCCGCACGGGGCGAAGCGGGGAGGGGCGGGTCAAGCGGGGCGGGGCAAAATTGCCATCCCTAATCTTGGGTAAGCCAAGAAGAGGCATCTGCATAGAATGCTTAGAGGAAAATGAACATGTAGTAGGACAAGATAATGAGATAAGTTTATGTTACTGTTGATACAGATTAATTTGTCATTCTATGTCATAGGAGCCTTTCATTTTGCAAGTTGGAAGTTAGCCACTAAAGAATAAAGATTTTATGGTCCTGATGAAGCATTTGTAACAATGATGATATTTTGTATTTTTCCTCTCTTTTTTCCTTGGCGGAGGTGCAGGCTGATCTATCAATTGTGTATATGTGTAGGTGAATAAGTTATCAAGAATTGTAAGGATGATTAGGACAATCAGAAAGGATGTAATGCTTAAAGAACAGAGACTCAATTATAGTGTCTTTTACGCTCAACCTTTGAAGCTCATGCCTATGAGTCTAATGTGCATGTGGCGCAAAGGCCTACATTGCCTTGTCTTAGGGTTTGAACCCATTTTCTAATATTTTGTTTTGCTTGAAATGTTTGTCTTTTTAAAATTTTTGAAAGCGGTTATTTTTTCTGTTTTCATTTATATACACACACACACACACACAAGAGGGGAGAGGGGTATGTATATATATATAATATATATATATATATATATGTATATATACACAGGAGGGGGGAGTGGGGTGCATATTGACCATCAATAACTCCTTGGATATTTTCTTGGTGTCATGGTAGAAAACTAGAATGCTGAAATGAAATTCGAGGCTAAGATATCAATTATGTTTGTGTTGTTTGCTAAAATTGCATTCAGAATTTGAGATATTGAACTTCCACTCTTTGTTCACATCACTTTGCAGTGTGGTATATTACGGAAAGGGTGCAATTCATCACTTCTTTTCTTAATAGTCTTAGCTTTGTAATATCATTCTTTTCTAACGCAACAATATTCAGCAAGTATTGAGCAACTTTTGGATAATTGGATGTTGAAAAGTTTGCATTTCAGGGTTTATTAGTCAGAAGAACACTATTGTACTAAAAGGATAAATGGTGTGTCCGCATTCATTGACTACAAATGAGAAGATAACCGAGTTGGTAGGCTGGAAAGCATGGAAAAAAGCTTTTCTAAAACTCCATTCTTCGTTAGTTTGAAGGCCTGAAGAAACGAGCCCTAGATTTGTTGCTCTCACAAAGATGATGGGGAGTCCAAATTTGAGTGATTGTAAAAAAAAATCTAGACGCTTCCATCTTATTTACAATCAAATTGATCACCGAATGCGTGAGATTTTCTGGAATTAGCTACTTGAACAGATTTTCAATGCCATTGAAATGGATTGGGTTAGCAGCAAGTGTATCATCCCCAAGACCAACGCTCTCCATTTTTCGACCGGTAACTGACTCTTCGCCCCTCCCATTCGGAGCAAAGCTACACAAAAACTAAAGCTTTAATGAATTTTACACCAAGCTATATGAGGGGCAGGATTTCTCCCTTAATGAACATATAACCCCCAGTTTTTTCCCTACTTTTTAGGTAGAAAAAGATCGTATTTATTAAACAGAAACAGAAGTGTAAGGAGAACAAAGCCTCTCATAATACATTCCCATAGAGTTATAAAATAATAACATAGAGATGTCACAAGAAGAATACTCTCTGTTTTTTTTCACAATAATATATATGAAATTTAATCAGGTCAGATGATGAACAAAAAGACATTTGTAGCTGGATGGGATGGCTTTGCCAAAAAAAAAAAATGGGATTCTGCCAAAGACAAGAATCTGTGATGCTTCACCTCTCTTGTAGTTGCAGTTTATTTTGATCTTAATGCAAAAAAACAAATGGTACAATGTGCGTTTCATTGGGAAATAAATAGAGAAACACAAGCGATTAACATCATTCTTTCGGGTACTGTTAAACGTTGCAGGCCGAGGCAAAACGTCAGAACTCAGAAGACTTTTTGGATGATTTTACAAAACCTTCAAAAATCCTCTAATAATAATGCTTTCATTGAGAGTCGAACTCAAGACCTCCCGCTTACTAAACGGGTGCTCTAACCAACTGAGCTATGAAAGCAGTTCGTGTTCAAAGCTTTTACTTATACTATTTTCTCAAAACGAAATGGTTATTTGGTTTGGTCACTTTTTAACGAAACATCTAGTCAATTCTAGATCCCCAACCCACTTTCTTGAGTACATTCTTGATTCTCCAAATAAAAAAGGGCTCGGATCTTTTTTCCCTAAATTGCAATTTACATTTTGGGGTAATTTTGTTTTTTTGCCACTTTAATCATAACTTAGAACGTTATATAACATGTGGATTCAAATCATTTCGTCCATTTAATGATGTGGTCATTAAATATCACATTAGTTTATCATGTATGTTAATTGATCTAATCAAAGTATGTTATGTCAATTTAATTTTTCCATGTCAATTAATTAGTAGGTCAGAGATAAACTTTGAAAAAAATTAAAAAAATGTATTTAAAATAAATAAAATTACATATACTAAAAATATAAAATAAAATAAAATTTTAAGATTTTTTTCAGCATCAAACACGGTTGCGTTTGGCATTGGCTTAAAAAGTCAGCTCTTTTTACTATTCGGCTTATTTTTTATACTATTCAGCTTATTTTTAATACTATTCATAGGTCTCATTGTACTTTTTGGTACTATTCATGAGTCTCACTGTACTATTTCAGCTATTTTTTAGCTTTATCTACAGTATTTTCAGCAAAAAGTTTTCAATTTCAGCTAAATAAGTTGTTCCCAAACAGATTCTAAGACTCCTAATCACTGCCCAGGAAACCTCCATACCAAGTTTTTGCAGCAAAACAAAGTTGTTAACAAGATAGTGCATTACTCGATAATTTTGTTTCAATAATTTGTTCCAATAAATAACAAATGGGAAGAATGACATAGTTCTAATTCCACAAGACAAATGATCTATGAGTAATGTTATAAATACTATTTTTCCAACAATTAAGCTGGTAGGTGTTTGTTGGTTCTCATTTGGGCTCAATACTTACATTACTTTATCATTTACCATTAACAACTTGCCACATCAATAGTTGTAAAGTGTTTTGTGTTCCTAGAATTATATTGATGATCAATTTCACATATAATTTCAACTCCAAATATTCAAGCAAGTATGAAATGAGTTAGGTGCTAGCAAGTCAACAAGTAAAGGACAATCCTTATTGCCTCCTCTAGCAAGTTGGGTGAAATGAAATGCAATCTTGATGCAACTATTACATACAATAAGGTATCAAATGGGGGGTTTTGGGGAATGAATGGCCAAAGCCAAGTGGTAATGGCATAGGCAAAACAGGTCTTTGCAAGGGATTCATTATGGGGGAGAAGAGAGTGTTTCTTTTGTTGCACTAATACATGTCGTAGAATTGGGTTTTAAAAACGTGATTATGGAAAGAGGCGACCCTTGAATG
The DNA here is from genome assembly GCA_028535165.1 of Quercus tomentella. Lineage (NCBI taxonomy): Eukaryota > Viridiplantae > Streptophyta > Magnoliopsida > Fagales > Fagaceae > Quercus > Quercus tomentella. The sequence goes on along the minus strand of JAPQVY010000155.1, from coordinate 86,380,701 downwards.
CTACCAAACCTTTGGTGAAGTGGGAACTGGGAAGCTCTACACACTTGTCATATGCAGCTCTTGTGGAGGATGCACTTAATAAAGCAAAAGAAATTCACAATTGTGAATTTTCTTTTTGTTTTTTTTTTTTTTAATTATCTTGAGATAGAAATCATATTCTAACCTAATTTAAATATATGTGTGTGAAACTCCCTTCTGAAAACTTAAAACTCGACCCTTGCTCCCCGCTGACCTTACAAGAACTTGTACTTGTAGAGTGACCATCACACAAAGGGTGCGCGATGATGGTGAATTTTCTTTTGTTAACAAAGGCAAAGGTTGTAATGGTCTTGCTCACTGTATAGCTCGGTGGGCTTTTTTTCATAATTAGATTAGACTTTCATCTTTAGTATTTCAATCTTGGTGGTCCAAGGTATAGAGAGAGATCGGTCTAGGCCCGCTACTTGTTAGTTTTTTTGGTCAAACCTAAATTAAATCATTTGTTTTTGAGAGAGAGAGAGAGAGAGAGAGAGATTTTGTCTAGTTGAAAATTTTCACTAAGGTTCAAGGCCATGTATTGCTTCTTAAGATGATATCGAGGATGCTATATAATTTTGTTTTAAAGGGTTTTGGGTATATTGTATAGGAATACCTTAATAAAGAGGACTTAGTAAAGGTTTAATTAAAGAATTTCTATTTGATGATCATGATAATACATGGAACATGAAAATAAGTTATTTGAAGCTAATTTACTTTTAAACTAATTATTTTATACAAATAACAATTTTAAATTTTCTAAAAAAATATTTAACAATCAAACTAATACGTGACAGTGAACACTAGGGGTGTATACAAGTCGGTTAGGTTTAAGTTTAGTGAGCCCAATCGCATCAAGTTTGAGAAAGCTCAAATCGCTGCCCACCGTTGACCCATGAATTGTCGACCTATCTGGTGAGCTAAAATCAACAGTAAGATTGATCACACTAAGTTGGTCAGGTTTAAGTTTAGTAAAAAACTCATCGTCTAACCTAATTGCATCAAGTCGACCGTTAACGCATGAATTATCGACCTATCTGGTGAGCTAAAATCAACAATGAGATTGGTCACACTAGCAATTTTGCTAATTTGGGATTTGAAAGGGCTTGGGGTGTCACAATCTGGTAGAGATTTGATGAAGGTCTCAAGATATTCGCTATATATGACAGAGATCTCGAGTCTTAAAAACTCAAGATCGACGAGATCTTTATCAAAGAGGAGCAATATCATTCTAGCATATGCTAATTAGGGGGGAAAGAGACTAACAAAAGTTTTTGATAGGGTAGGATATGTTGGATTTCCATGTGGGAAACTTGACACTAGGCTCAATAAATTTAGATTTTGTTGGTTCTAACCTGTCGTCAATCGTCACAAAATGTTGAAATCGACCGAAACTAATAAGGTCGGGTAGATAGTTGGGTCCTTTGATTGTTTGCCCACCCCCTAGGCCCCAATACTATATACCACAGAAGAATACAAAATAAAAAAAAAAAAAAATGGAAGAGAAAGGGAAAAAAAACAAAAAACAAAAAAAAACTTGGGGATAAAATATGAATGAAGGAAAAGAAAAATGGGTTTTTAACTCTAAATATAAATTCTCAAAAAAAAAAAAAAAAAAAAAAAAAAAACTCTATATATAAGGACCACATAACCAGAAGCCAGCTTTGCCTCAAACATTCCATGCTGTTACTGTTACGATGTAAGCAAAGGAAGGCCTCGTACCTCTTTATCCGTAGATAGCCATAGCCCCATTCCTTCATCTCCGATTTCTTTATCTTCTTCTTCTTCTTTTCTCATTGCAAAACCAAAACCCCTCGTTTGTTCAAAAAATACCCACGACTTTCCTGTGAATCCCCTAGAAAATCCCATCATTTTGCAGAGAAAATCCCCATTTTGAGTCTTCAGGTAAGATTTTCATTTCATGGTCTCTCTTTCTCATTTTCTTGTTTGTCTCTTATCTTTCGTTTAAGGTGTTCCTGGTATTGTATGCTTGTATTGCTTGGATTTCTTTTTTTTAGGGCTTTTCTTAGCTATTCAAGATATGGGTTTTTCTTGATTTGATTTGGGGTTTGTTTTATTGGGGATCTTTTTGCAGATTTACGGTTTTTGGTCTTGTTGGGTCTTTATTATTTGCTCCAAATTTTGTTGTATCTGCAAAAGAATATGTCGATTTTGCCCAAAAGTGATTCGATTCACATCCGGGACGTTTGGAACGATAATCTTGAACATGAATTTGCTTTGATTCGTGGAATCGTAGACGATTACCCTTACATTGCAATGGATACTGAGTTTCCGGGTATTGTTCTTCGACCGATAGGGAATTTCAAGAACAGCTTTGACTATAATTACCAGACCCTTAAGGCCAATGTGGATCTATTGAAGTTAATTCAGTTAGGTCTTACTTTATCTGATGAGAAAGGGAACCTTCCTACTTGTGGGACTGACAAGTATTGTGTGTGGCAATTCAATTTCCGGGAGTTTAATCCCAATGAGGATGTGTATGCCAATGACTCTGTTGAGCTGTTATCCCAGAGTGGTTTTGATTTCATGAAGAACAATGAGAAGGGTGTTGATGCTCGTCGGTTTAGTGAGTTGTTGATGTCGTCGGGGATTGTGTTAAATGATACCGTGCATTGGGTTACTTTCCATAGTGGGTATGATTTCGGGTACTTGCTCAAGTTGCTTACTTGCCAGAATCTTCCCGATACCCAGGTGGGGTTCTTTAATCTGATCAAGATTTATTTCCCTACACTTTATGATATCAAGCATCTGATGAAGTTCTGCAACAGTCTTCATGGTGGGTTGAACAAGCTTGCAGAGCTCTTGGAAGTGGAAAGAATCGGTATTTGTCACCAAGCTGGTTCGGATAGTTTGCTTACTTGCTGTACATTCATGAAACTGAAAGAGAGTTTCTTTAATGACTCAACCGAGAAATATGCTGGTGTTTTGTATGGTCTCGGTGTTGAGAATGGACAGAATACTCCTTGAAAAAAGAGAAAAAAATATATATATTATGAAATGATAATAAAAATAAAATCTATTTGTAGAGTACATGTTTGTATCTGTTTCCACTTTCCATCTACATTTCCTTTACAGCAATTCTTGTGCATTTTGTTTACAGTTTTCACAGTGAAAGTTCTTATCATAATTCATGACAAAAGACGAACTTTATTTAAGAACTTGCATTTCCTGCAAACCAGTAGCATCATTGTAAAGTCAGAAAAATAAAAATGAAATGCAAATGTCTCTCTTTGTTAATTTATTGCTCTTTTGTCTTTTGGATCATACAAGGGTGAGGGATGAAAAAATGCCTAAAATTCTCAAAAATTGCATGAGAAAGGAAGCCATTTTATGTTTCTTCATTTCTTTCTCGTCATACTTCCCAAGTAACAAAGGATCCTTGATGGCTTGGTCATAATATTGGGGTGTTCTAAATTTACAGTGGCTATTAGCATCATGCAACTCATTTCTCTTTTACAACTTAGGATCACTAGGTTATAGAAGTAGACTGAAGGATAGATCGATGGTTCTGAAAGTACAGATGCTACTTAAAGCTGACTGATTTGTTTAGTTGTGGACAGTGGCTTAAGGTATGCATAGTCTTTTATCTGTTTCTTTTACTAATTTTCCTGGTACCACACATGCCTCCACTTGAACAATTGTAAATTATTTCCTGGATAAATATTGTTTAGCAATTGTTGCATTGTTTCCTTATTTCAGTTTGTTTATAAATGCAATCTCTCCTGTGGAATTCTGGCAATATAGGTGTGATATACTCAGATTTCCCTATATTGGCATTTTGCTGGCATATTGTTTCTTGGAAGCAGTAATAGGCAGCATTTTTAGGTCATTGGTACAATTGCTTTAGATTTTTTTTCCCAATTTGTTTAGCGCTACTTCAAACGTCCTCTCTATCCTAAACTTGACTTGTCTTCTTTTTGTTTTTCTCATGTTTAGTTCTCATCCTCACAGCTACTAGTGATGGTTCGTGTTGGTTCTTAGCACCATGGTCCAATCATCACTGCCAATGCCATGGTTCTTTCAGGCTGTAGGCTGGGAGGGTTAAAGTTCTTGGATATTGGTGCAGTCTTAAGTGTGGTACATTGTACCAAAGAAACATATAAGCCTTATATTGCAAATTACCTTATTAAAAAAGGTTTCTTTGGCAAGACGTGCATTATCTGGAGATGGATTAGCTATTGGCTGGAACAGCCAATATTAGTCTAGGTCTGTGTCCAGTTACTGCCATTGTATTTGAGTATTTCCCTTCCATTTTTTGGTTCAATGAATGAATCTTTACTTGTTGAAAAAGAAACTAATATGTAACTTTGCAGGCGAATCAAAAGCCTAACAGGATATAGTTTGGTATTTACCAAATGATTCATAGCATGTCAAAAATATGATTTTAAGAAATTTAGTAAATGTGTGTAGTTTAGTTAGGGACCACACTAGGATCTGATTGAAGCAGAAGAATATGTGATCAAAGTGTAGGAGGTTTCAGGAGATAGGCACAGTAGCAAAAGGTGCATCTCTCAGTGGAGGAAGGTTTTAACCTAATTGAAATTTATGTAAAATTTTCATTATTAGCTTTGACTAAGCTTCAAGCAAAAGGTGTAAAATTTTAACCTAATGTGAGTAGTTTGAGGCGCTTTAATGAAGCATTAATGGGGAAGTGGCTGTGGAGGTTTGGGCTTGAGAGGAATGCGTTATAGTGGAGAGTGATAGAGGTGAAGTATGGTTGTGAGTTGGGGGGTGGGGGGGGGGGGGGGGGGGGGTGGGGTGGCGCTGGTGTTCCAACTTAGTGTTTGGTTCTCATGGTTTATGGAAGTATATTAGAAGGGGTTGACCTACTCTGTCAAGCTATCTCTCTCCAATATGAGATAGGGGATGGATCTAGAGTGAAATCTTGGCAAGATCGATGGTGTGGGGAAAACTCTCTTGCTATGTACTTTCCTGAGTTATTCAGGATTTGTCATAACAAGGATGCAAGTGTGGCAGATCTTATGCAACTTACTAATGGGGTCCTCCATTGGGATGTAAATTTCACGCGAGCTGTGCAGGATTAGGAGTTGGAGTCTTTGTTGAATTTCATGGATGTGATCTATGGGGCATCAGTAAAAGGAAATGGGGAGGATAAATTGTGCTACAGACCAAATAAGAAAAATGGATTTATCGTAAGTGGTTACTATTGGGTTTTACTATGCATTAGTGACCAATCTTTTCCTTGGAAATCGAAGATTCCTTCTGGAGTTGCTTTCTTTGTTTGCACTGATGTATTGGGGAAAATTATGACAATTTACGGAGAAAATTTTTTTACGATTGACATTTTACACAGAAAGAATGCATGCCCTTTGGATTGGTGTGGACTGTGTGGCTTTTGGATTGGTGTTATATACTTATACGTGTAAATGCAATGGTGAATCAATAGACCATCTATTACTGCACTATCCTATTGATATAGAATTGTGGTCTATGGTATTGGGTTTATTTGGAGTCTGTTGGATCACGTTGAAGGCTGGTGGAGTTGTTAGTTTGTTGGCGAGGTCGTTTTCGGCATCACCAGAATGGTCATTTGTTGATGGCTGGCCTGCACTGCTTGATGTGGTGTATGTGGAGGGAGAGGAACAACTAGAGTTTCAAAGATACAGAGAGAACTATGCCTGATCTCAAATTTTTTTTCCTTAGAACTTTGCTATATTGGATATCAGTTTTGCGTGGTCAGTCTATATGTTCTATTATTGATTTCACTGATTTATGTAACTTGTGTGGCTGATTATATAGTCCCCAGTCGTATACTCTCTATATACTTGGGAAACTTGATTTTTTTTTTTAATATCAATAAAATTTCCATTATCCCAAAAAAAAAAAAAAAAAAAAAAAAGGATTAAAAAGCAGACTACAATCTTCTTTGCTCTCCAACTCATTTATTTTAGGTGAGTATTCTCTCATAGGTACAATAACATTGTATTAAAGTTAGGGGTGTTAATAACCCAAGTACCCACCCCACCCAGACCATTCTGATTTGCCTGAAACTCAGTCTGAACTCAAAACCTGACTTGTTTCAGCCACTCTTTGGGTTCTCTTCCCCTCAACCCAGACCATTCTGACTTGTTAGCCCCTTACCTTCACCACCATCCTTCACCTTGTTGTCTGCCTCGCCTTCACCACCGTCCCTCACTCTCTTTGATCCTCATTGGCCTCAGCCTATTGACGTCACTCTTAGGAGATCCAGTAGATCCTTACCTCTAACCTGCTCAATCTCCACCTCATCACCTCCTTTGACATCCTTGATGAGTGAAATTGATGGAACTGTGATCCAACTGTCAACTCCAACGCTGCACTTTGGTTGATAACACCACCCTTTTTGGTTGGCACTGGTCAAACATGAGGTGATTGGATTGGTTGGGAGCTTGATCCTTAACCCAACAGAACCTGACCTATGAGCTATGACACCCTAACCCTAACACATGCTTGAAAATTTGCTTTATAAACTTGATATCATACAAAATATTTATCGTACATGAAGTGAAGCTAGTCTTACTGTCCATGTAGGAAGAGTCCCTCCCTTCTCCTTAACCACAAAAACTCAATTTTGCCCACCGTTAAGAAGACTAGGCCATGACCTGATACAATTAAAAAACTTTTTCTGCAGTTGTTTATGACCTAGTCCATACTTTATCGGCTGCTTGTGGTGCAGTTTAATCCGACAACTACATCAGTGTGGGGAATAATTTTTTATGCAATAATTTATCCAGTTTTCAAGCAAAATGTCCTTGTTCAGGTACCAAGACTCTCAACGAACTCCCCACTTTTAACTCTCTTCATAGTTTGGTTCTCAAACCTATTTCCTTTGCTGCTAGCCCTTACATTGTCAACAATAAAACATAGATTGATTTTAGGGTCAATTAGGGTATTAGATCGATTTTAGGGTCAATTAGTGTACTGTAAAAGAAGGGGTGGGCTCTGAAAAGTTTGACGCGAAAACCTGACTCCTAAGTCATCAGCGGAATCTCTGTTAGCAATTAAGCTTCATTCTGCGTGACAATTGGAAAGTTGTCTGTGCATGCAATTGAAGACATTTCTGAATTGGCTTTATGCATTTAGTATGAGAAAAATTGTTGTTTATAAGCCTATTGGGAAATCCAAGGATTCTATCAGCTGCATAAAGCATAGAATTGATTTTACATTGTTGTGTATAAAGCCATTTTGTCATTCTGGCAGGTTGATATTAAAATCTGGTGAATATCGAATTGGTTTGCATTGGCAATTTTTTTTTGGAATACTCTCATTATGATTTTGATAATTTCTTTTAGTGCCTGGATTTCTAACATTATTTGCATAACGTGGACAACACACCTACTTTTATGTTCAACTACAAAAATAAGTCCATTCTCATCAGCCAAGGGACAACTACATTTAACTTCAAATGAAGGCACAATTGGAGAAAAAATTAACTAATTACCAAACATTTAAAAGCATTAGTGCATTATTTTGTAGGAATACTAATCATCTAGAAACAATTTATTTTGCATCTTTTGTAGCCTGCCTATTTTGCATCTTTGCATGTCTTTGATTCATTTCTTCATTACTCCCTCGGAATCTCCGTGCATTGCCTAGCATTGAAAATGTAGCAGCAATTATTCTAGATTTTTTGCTGCAATGCCATAATTTGAAATACAAGATGCATATATTCTAACCTTTGCCAGTCACCTTCTTGGTTTCTTAGAAGTTCTCTCCAATATGTAAGCAATAACTTCTTTCAATGTGGCTTTACGTTGTTTTTTGAAGTTCCAGAGCTCAGGTATCACGTATCTCCCACTAGGGTTGTATTCATTCATCTCCTTCAGAGCTGTTACTACTGCCATATAGACCTCTTCTCCCCATTCTTTCCTTAGTTTACTCAACTTCTCATCTTCTTCATCTATTATTTCCTGCATAAAGAAAAACCATTTGTACAGAACTTATTTCTTAGAACCAAAATGTATCTAAGATTTCTCTGTAACCTACACTCATCAAAAAAGATTTCTCTGCAACCTACACAGTAATACTTTTATATTAGCATCTTTTGGTCAACACAATGACGCATGCTCAACGAGCACCAATTTCAGGCTCCAAAATTCGGTTGTAATTGATTTTTTTTGAAGTTAATATGTCAGACATAGGCTGTTAACTTTTTAACTCTATGAATGCTACTCCAACTAGATAGGGACCTCAAATTTGGATAAATTGATTCTGCATTTCAATTAAAACTATTTATAAAATCTTTGGAAAGTTCACCCTTTTATTGTTCCAAGCAACTACTTTGCAGTCAAATATGACTAGAGATGACAACTCTAAAACTAGAAGCTATGCATATGCAAAAGTTATGATGAGAACCATTGCAAAACATTGAATTATAACATTGAGAGAATGACAGAGATACTCATAAGAGATACCTTGGCTTTGTTCCCATCAATCTCTATAGCTTTAAATGGATACCATCCCGGATTCTGAATATACTCTTGCCACTTGGAGCATAGAATCGCAGACTTCTCCAATGCTCCATCTCCTGGATATCTTTTCTTACACACCTTTTGGAAGGGCTTTACATTAATCTCTCCCAATCTCTTGATTCCAATGGTAGTGTAGCCACTCAGGAGCCCTGACAAACCCTAAGGTGAAGACGTAGGCCTTCAATTAGTCACTTACAAGTGCATGGTAAGACAGAGATTTTGGAATATGATAAGTCTGCAACCATATTGCTTAGACCATGGCTTTACTCTCAGTACTTCAAAGATATTTTTTATAATATAGGGGATACAAGGAAAAGAGATCATACTGCAATCATTTCTTTGCGAGCCTCTTGTAGTTGGTCATTAATTTCACGTTCTTTCACAGTAAGAGTTTGATTCAAGGCTTCCACATCTTGGAGTTCTTCAACCTTTTCCTTCAATTCTTCCTCCATCTCTTCCATCTTTTTCTTTACTGCCTTGTCATTTTCACCTCCCATGCACTCCATGACCTTCAGTTGCCCTCTCAGTTCTTCAATGTCTAACTGCAGCTTCTGTTTAGAAGCAAGTTCTCTTTCTAAGTTAAGCATTGTGTCCAATGCAGCCTTCTTTTCTCTCTGCATATGTATTATTCCAGTCAATTTTGTTTTTGGGTATTTATAAAGCTGTTCAAAGATAAATAGCATTGCATACCTGTTGCTCGTCAAGCAGTCTCAAGACACTACTACTGGCCTCCACATGCGACAATGAAGCCAAGTGAAGCACCTCATTTTTCTTAACATTATGAAAAGCAACAAAGAAATCAGCATCTTTGTCTAATAAAATTTTTTTTTTTAAAGCATCTTTGAGCTTTGTGAATATAACTTCAATTTGTGAGAATTTTATAATCAGGCTAATATATATTCAATTTTTAAAGTATGGCATGTGTGGGTGAATGGCACCCTTCATGATTTCCTAGTGTATTATAGAGTTTTTTTTTTTTTAAAAGACTGAAGGATATTACCCTTTTCTTCTCCTCCTCCAATTTTTGTCTTTCACTTATAGTTAAGGCTTCTTGCTCAGTCAGTTGTTGGCTCCATTTATCAAGCTTCATTCTCTTACATTCTAGTTCATATTTTAACTTTTCAGTCTCCTCTATAATTCTACGAGCATTATCTTGTGCAAGACGCTGCATCCTCTCCAATTCTGATAAATGAATATGACACGTAATGATCATAATATCATGTGTATTTCCATAAACTAGAGACTCATATATGCAGGCAATGCATCTTTGAATGCATGAGACCATGAAACATGTAAAAGTATTTCTAAAATGTCCTACATACATTCTGACAGGATTGTGGCTTGAGGCTCAATTAGGGTCTTGAAGAGCTAACTTGAGCCTGTAGTCAACTAAGCCACTAGCTTTCAATAGATATTATTCTTTTCTGCTATCATTTAATAATTAATAGTGTCTTTCTTATCTTTAAATTACCCAGAAAAACAGATGTCAAATATTATCCTATAATTGAGGATGCATAGAGACAGGCATTGGCGCATTGCAAAATAGGAGTCATGTTGCTGCATCATATAATTAGGAAACTGGATACTATGCACATTCATCCTACACATACCGAGCAGCTTCCACATGACTTAAAGTAAGTGGCAGGTTTTGAAGTTCAATGTGGTCTAAGAGTAATTGATTATATTGCCCTCAATTAGTTAGTAAGACTCTTATCAAAAAAATTAGTTAGCATACGTAAAGATGATGATGAGATGTGACGATGACTCTTTAAAGGTAGGAATGTTTCTACTCTTAACCATCAAATCATGAATAAAGATGAGAGGCAGATACCTCCATTGTAAACCTGGTGAAGTCTGTCATTTTCTTCCATCATTTTACTTACGGACATGCTTGTTTCATTGTACTTCAGCTCCATCTCATTCAAATTTTCGTTTGTGATATCAAGTTCCTTAGCTAAATTCACCACTGTTGTGTTTGTTTCCTCTGTTGATTCTTTCATTACGTCAGCAACTGTTTTCAACTCGGCTTTCTCACGGAGATAATCTCCAACTGGCCCTTTTAAATGATAATCATCCGCACTTGCACACCATCCATATAAATCTGAACCGGGATACTCTTTCCAAGCATCCCAATCCTTTTTACCATGTTGAACAGCTTGAAAATCTTTATCAAATTTCCTGACATTACTAAGTCCACTCCACCCTTTACCAAAATCTAATATGACATACCCTGAAATGTCCTGGTCACTGCATAAGACTTGGGCTTCTACAGGTTGATACTGAATGAACTTTCTCAGCCAATGCACACTTTCATTAACAACTTTTTCATGCTTTTGCTGCCTCGGTATATTAGCAACAATTCCTTTCCAAGGCCAGACAAAGAGTTCATCCTGCTTGAGCTGTTCAATGACATGTCCTGGCTCAGCCTTAGACAGTGTTGAATGTGAATCATCAACAAGGTTTTCTTTCAAGTACCTTGCCAACGCAAGGTGCTTTGCCTTGTTTTTTGCACTTCTTCTATTAGCTGAGCCTGCTCCTACTCCAGAGGCATGCTGAAGAAGTTCATGGTAACGATATTCCTGTTTTTTCTTCCCACAGAAAGGGCATCTAAAGGTGGCATTTGGATTCTGGATTATGTAATTTCCAGCTTTCAGCTGTTTATACGGCTTCTCTAAGTAGTACTCTATCTCAGAATCACTTACATCTGACTGTTCTGAACTGCTGCCCATCCAACCTGTCCATGAATATGAAAAGGAAAACTGAAAAATTGACACAGGAATTTTGAGATGGAATGAGATTTCATGTGATAAGGATTATGGTTGGATAAGTGCGTGTTGTGTAGGCATGAGCTATATCAAGTCAAGTGTTTACTAGGTCAAATTGATTATATAAGTGACTAAGAGGAGTTCTAATTTCCTTTTAAAAAAATGAGTTCAGTTTATGCAACCAAGGGTCTGTTTAGTTGAGCATTTTGAAAAGGTAAGGTTATGGCTAAGAAAAAATATGTTAATTTTTCTACTTAGGGAAGCAAAAATTCTTAACAACCAGACCTCTATAGTGAACTGCAATGTTTTTAGATATCTGCTCTTCAATCATGACCCTTCAAAAACTACAAACAGTACAATAAAATGCCTGGTTTCTCAACAAAACCTGTGATATTATCCTATCAAAGCGATAACAACAGACACAATATAATAAATAAATAAAAGAATTTCAAAAAAAAAAAAAAAACCACACTTAAGTAATCAAGAATAGATGATTTACCTGATTATTTGTAAGCCTAAAGTTCAGACCAATCAGTTATGCTTTTTTTTTTTTTTTGAGACCAATCAGTTATGCTGAATGCTCTGAGACAGTTTAGAATTATATATATATATATATATATATACAGTTATACACTAAACAAGGTAAAAAGGATCGCCTATTGGTTTATAGCTTATTATGCAAGGAATAAGACCTGTTATATAAGTTAGAAACTTATCAGAGAATTAGTATTAGAATTAAGAGATTCATTTCCTGTTATGGACACAAAGATATGGAAGGACCATTAATCATAGAAGCTGGATAGATTTTGTTGTTTTTTTTTTTTTTTTTTCCTATATCTATCCAAGGTATTAAACTCCTGGTTCAAATCTAGTTGTTTATAAAGAGCTCAGCGCCGGCTTGGTAAAAATATTGTTTATGTTCGTTTATTTAATAAATGAACCAAGCTCAAGGCTAAGTTAGCTCAAATATTTAACTTGCCAAACTCAAACATAATAATGTTCTCATGAACAAAATCATGAGCATGAAGCTCGAATGATGTATATATTATATTTTATGTTTATATGTATTAATGTTTAAATATACAATATTCTTATATGGATGGGAGATTAGATTGTATAAGTTTGGAAATAAGCTAATAAAATATCCAATTATTATTTGTAAATTATTGGTAATATAAATAATCCATTTCGGAATAATTCATATATAATTCTTAACAATACAATGTTATTGAATATAATTTTATAAGCTCATAATAGGAAATCATTATATATAATTAACTCAAATAATAAAGTTCAAATATAATTTGGTTATTAATTATTAACATATATATGTAAAGGGGTAACAAATTTTAGTTATAGTGTTTACTATATATGAAAAAATAATAAGTTAATTAAGTAGCTAGGCTCATAAGCAAGGTCGAGTTTGAGATCTTAAATATATAATCTCATTTATTGATACACTAGAGCAATATAAATTAAATTAACAATCTTAAACTTTCAATACTTGGGTCAACTTGTTTACTACGCTAAGCAGAGGTACCATTCATGCTTTAGAGCTCATTGGTATGATTTTGTCGAATCTTGTAAGTAAACATATGAGAGATGTTATGTCCACAACATTTTCACAACAAATCATACGTGGTTAGTTGTTATTAGTTCTAATTTGAATCTACCACTGAAATTACTTTTCTACCCCCACCAATAATAACCTGTAACAACTTGCCACATATAATTTGTTGTGAAAATGTTGTAGACATATCATTTATCGTAAAGATATTCTTCAATTATAAATTGTCTGATATGATCAAATTGAATTGGTTGGTGTAAACAAAAATTTTTCCCGCACTCAATAAAATTTAAATTATTTATTTTTACAAAGAAAGCAGTGATAAAAAGACAAGAAGATGTAATTTTTTTTTTTTTTTTTTGAGAAGCAGGCCGGCTGGCCAATTTATTTTATTGATGAAAAATCAGATACATAAAGCTTATAATTTATAAATGTCCGGGGGAACAGATTTCAACCAAATTGAAATAGGAAAGGATAATCTTGTTCTTTTGGATAAAGCATGTGCATGTAATTAATAGTGGTTATTTCTGTCTCAATTGTAATTGACACATGGTTAAGTAGGATATTTGAACTTAAATGGTTTTATTTCTGATAATTCAAGAAATGATCATAAAGGGTAGACCAAAAATGCAATACTTTTGAAGGGAAAGAGCTGTCTCTTGACAAAATCAAGGCTGGATCTGTCCGAATCTTCTTCTTTTTCATTCCTTTTTTTAAAGGATTTTCTTCCCATTCAAGTCTCAAATAATTTATCGGCACACAACTGTAATTGGTGGGCAATAAAAATGATAGTATAGTAATAGTGATTTCACGTGGAGAGTGATTGCATACCAATCACTGATAAGTCGCCAAATGCAAATTTTCAAACCCAACTTTTATGCGTTTGGTGCCTAAGAGATTGACATGACTATGTAACATTTACACCATAAAAAGCTTTCAATGTTTCATGATCTAATATTGGCAATCTAAAGTTGGTAGTAATATATACTATTCTTTTGTAATCTATGCTGAGGTGCAGACGTGGTTGTTCTTATGCTCCTAGGAAAAATCTTTTATGCGCCGGACATGTAAAACACATGTCTCACTGACATGTGAGTCTATGGACATCTAGTACGAGAGATACTTTCTCCATGCTCGATACTTTCTCTATGCTCCTCAGCCAACGTTCACCTAACAATTCCTTTGCTGACATTGTTAACCGCAATTGCAGGTGGTTGATGAGCCAGATTCATCACTGGTTTGTGAAGTTTGCCATATTTATCATAAAGCAATTAAATGTGTAGACACATTATCAAGGGCTAAAATCTTCTAAAATTTTTGGAATAACTCTATCTTGGGCTTCTTAAAAATTGAAATCCTATTTACCTATTTTGAAATGAATAGATTAAATTTTACTGCATAATCAACATTATTAACTATCCTTTATTTCATATATATTTAAATTATTGATGACGTGTTAAAATTCAATCTATTCTTTTTAAAATTAATGGATAAGATTTTGAAAATTCCATGATGGAGTTATTCTAAAAATTTTCCTAATCTCGTTACCAAGACATGAATGCTGCTTGCCAGCCCGTAACACTTAATAATTTTAAATAGTACATATATAGAGCTTTTAAATTTTGGATTAAAAAAATATATTTGGCCTCCTAAAAATTGAAATTGGCAAAAAAAAATTTCAAAAAATTAAAATAATCATGTAGTTCAGTTCATTCATGTGACCGGTGTCTCCCCCAAAAACACACAAAAATAAAAAAATAAAAAATAATAATAATAATAGTAATAAATTTTTTTTTTTAAAATCTCATTTACGAAACAAATTCCTAAGTGCTACTACTGAATACCAATTATAAAAAAATATAATGAAATCTGATAATTAGAAAAACCAATAACGGAAGCATGTATGTTCAAGGATGCTGTCTACCTAATTTGACTCTAACGCCTATAATAACAGAGTGCGCCATGAATTTATTGGTTTGATTTTGTCTTAGAAAAAGCATGTAGATGACCTAAAAGAAGAGAAATCTAGAGATGAATACTGATACTGATTCAACTTAAAACCTATTGCTTTTTTTAAACTACTGGTGCTATGCCTCTTGAGTAGGGCTGAGATTAGACTATGTTTTAAACTTTGAAAGGGGAGAAAAGCCCACCATCCCTCTCATCTTCTCTTCTCTAAAATCTCCTTCATCTCTCTCCTTATCCCTGGATATCCAACATCAACCTATACAGTGGCTTTGATCATGTTCTCAAGTTTCAGAGGCTCTTCAGGTTACAAGCTATTCATCTTTATGAAACTTCCACTTCAATACATTTTAAGACTTTGTTTCAATCTGTATGTACCAATACACCTCACCAAAGGGCAGTGGCGACTCCAGGAATTTTTTCCAGGGTGTTCCTTAAAAAGCATAATTTTTCCCAGTGGCGGTTCCAAGAAATTTTCCCAAATGTATTGTTGTTTAGTTGTCTCATTAATTTTTTTGTCTTTTATAAACTATAATTTGTTATATTGTTGTTTCATTAATTATAAAATTATTAATTGTTATTTAGCCTAACATAATTTAAGGGGAGGCATTACTCTGTTGCTCTGTTTTTAGGTTTGCTTTAGCTTTAGGGTCCGTTTGGCAAAATTTGTAGAAGTGTGATTTTCAATTGTTGTTTTAACTGGAAATTACCAAAAAGACCTATATACACCAACATTTTTAAATTCAATCTTATATATAAAATTAAAGTATTCCATTTTTTAAATTCAATCTTATATATAAAACTAAACTATTCAGTTCTCAAAAAAAAATAAAAAAAAATAAAATAAAGTATTCCATTTATTTAAAAAAAAAAAAAAAAAAAACTACACGTGGAGGGTGAAGACACCACTCCACATGAAGTACTTCACCTAACCCCTATCACCTGCATACCTTTCACTTTACCAATTTCATTTTACTCTTACAGTCCTACTTCTGCACTTATCCTCCAGTAACACTAGCAGCTATCCGCACTGATCAAATACTCGTCCTTTCGTTGTCCATGATACTTTCCATTTGAGTCTTGAAGAAAAGAAAGAAGATGAATATGAGTGCTCCAGCTTATTGAGGATTTAGCAGGCTATGGTGAGAGTAAGAGAAGGGCGAAAAAAAAAATGGAATGTGAAGCAGAGGTGAAGGTATGATGGAGGAAAAAAATAGAACAAATACTCGTCCTTTTTTTTTTTGCTTGAAAGTAGAACAAATATATATATTTTTTAGTTTGAAGGGGTTCTTAATTTTGATTGAGGGTGTTCTTTTTTTTTTTAAGGGTAAACAAATTTAAAAAAAATTAATTATTATATATATAAAAAAAAAAATTTCAACTCAGGGTGTTCCTAGGAACACCCTGAGCATAACGTGGCGCCGCCACTGCCAAAGGGCACAACTATCTACTATTTTTGCATTTGCCAGAGAGCCCTTTAGCCTCTCTTAGAAATGGCTGTCTGGGATTTTACAAGGTAAATTCATCATTACAATATTTGATTGAAATTCACCTAAATCCTACGTCACATATGGTTATTAGCCAAAATAACTTATGCCGAAAAATATATTTTCAAACAAAAATATTGAACATCCTACCAAGTGAAAGCCACGCTTCCACTAAACTATTAACAAAATCCAGACTTCAATGGGAATGAAGCTGTGCTCTGCCATTGTTGCAACAATGCATACAAGAATTCAAATATCCCATGCATGCGAACAGACATCCATCCACCCAGAGACATAGGCGCACATACACAGATTTATAGTAAGACTATTTGTTTCTCACTTAACTACAAATCATAAAACAATTTCTCTCTGCTTAAACAATCTGCTTGAGTTCATATAAACATAGAAATTAACAAATTTTTTTTTTTTTTCCATTTGTTCCTTTTCTACATCGACTGACCGATGGTAATTGCTAATTCTAGATCCACATAGTTACTGTGCCATGAAATAGAGTATACAGCAATACAAATCAATGATAGGAATTCAATTTGGCCCAAGCGACAGAATTGGCAGGTGAAAATCATAATTAATTTGACAAACCAGCTAAAAAATTCACCATCCTTCACCATGTTGTTGCAGAGCATTAACACATTCATCATGTTCTTGCTGAGCATCATAAACATTACATGTAATAAGTCCTGGCATATATATCAACCTAACCTTGCTTCTCTTCGTAGTACCTAGATGAAAGGCCAAAAGCAGATGAGAAAAATTGTGTATATAATCACTAGTCAGAAAAAGAGCATGCTGCAATAAGCAGGTCTATAGACTCTATACACATTTTAAACCTAGATAGAAAACATTCTATTGTGTTCTACATATATAACCTATGCTTATAAAAGTCTATATAATCAAATATGCTGTATCACACAAAATTTGGGGATGAAGTAAACACACACAAAATTTTAATGTGAACTCTAAACGCCCGTTTACAGCTCAGAAGCCCCTTGTAAAGAAGAAGGAAAATGTCACCCAACAAAGAGATGTTAGAAATTTTAAGTGGCATGATGTGTAACGCAGTGGATATGCCCTTTTTCACTTCTACCTTCTAATCTAGACCAGCTTTACATTTTTGAATACCACTCAGGAGCTCAAGCCAGAAGAACAAAACCCAATTTATGGCCGAATAGAAACTCAAACATAAGCTCACACACTTCAAGCAGAATTCAGAGAGATCAAATGCTGATCCCCTTACCTATTTAGCTACTTTTACAGATCTAGGCATGTTGTTCAATGTTATTAGAAACTATGCTAATGGCCATCATGCCATGCATTTCTTGTTCAGGTTGAATTGACATAGATTAAATATATCAGTAGACCAAGAGGAACGTGGTAAATAATGTCAGAGAACACTATCCAGTTTCACAATGAAGGCCCCCAGCAAGCTATCATCATTTTTTAAATACATGTGGATGTACTCCAGCACATGCCAAACTTTACCACGCTAAAAGTTGGTCTTTCTTTCTTCCTTTTTTTGGACATCCAGTTGCCTCTCCTGGCTCCAACAATGTGCTATCTTTGACCCAATTTAGTTTTGAACCAACCAAAAACACCCTATCCCAACTCATCCCAATCTTTAACCAAAGAAATGGCAAATTACAAAGATTAATGATAAGAGACCTATGCAGAAAGGCGAAAAAAGAGCATATCCATGAGTCCTTGAGTAAAAATAGAAGAATCAAACAATTGTTATGGCACGTTCCTTTTCACAGTTCCATTTTTCTGGGGGTTGACTCTCAAATATTGATGATCTGGACCATTACACTCATTTTTTATAATTGTTACAACAAGTGAGCAATGGGGGAGTCGAAACTAGTTCTCCTCATAACTCGTAAGGGAGACCAGGTATCTACAAGGCTCTTAGCTGAAACACTACACTCCTTAATCCACATAACATGCGATATGATGAACCCTGAACAAGAGGATCAAGACTTAATTTTTCTTATAATTTTTCATGCATATCTAACTTTGGTAACTACAGTTGTTTGCCTCGAAAATATCACCCAAGGCATTCCTACGATGGAAAGGTGGCATCTATGAACACCGTCTTCATAACTTGGAAGCTGGAACTAGAATGAGATACAAAACAGATTGAAAAGTGTCTAGAGAGGTTGTGAATGTCTTTCTGGGTGGATAATATAAAGTTTTGGGCAACCGTAATCTCTTATGTATTAAAGGCAACCCTTAGCACATCATATGGCCCTTAGCAGCATTAAATATCTCAAGGATAAAGGTAGGTATACTCAATAATTTTGCAAGGAATTTTGAGACTCATTCTTTAAAGTGACATAACTACAAAAAAATTGATGGAAAACTAGAACTTGTATGCAACTAATGGTAGTTAGTATGGAAATTCAACGATCTAATGGTAGTCTAGTTGGGAAAGTAGCAAGGAACTTTCACTTTATAATTTCTCAGCATCTGAATGCAATTGCAAAGCATTCTTGAACTACAACACATCTTACAAGCATTCATCATCTCCCAAATTAAGCATATATATGTATAGGTTACATTAAGCGAACTGCAGTGGCGAACGCATGCAAGTTCGAATCTATTGGGACATCAAGGCTACTCCATGTTGAGATAAACAAGATAAGCCCAGGTATAAATTTGGGAAGAGAGAAGAAAAGGAAGATAAATGAGGAAGAGTAGGGGCAGGGGGTGTTTCAAGAGGATGACATCAGCTTTGTTTAGAAAGAAATGCATTATGAGTGTGGAAAACATTTTATCAAGGGATTCTAGGGAAACCCCAGTGGTTCCAACACCTTTTGTGGTATCTGGAAATCGAGGTACGAACCCCACCAATCCCCTCCCCCTATTTACCTATCAAAAAGAAAAAACATTTTGTCAACTGCAAACAGTTTTTCTTGTTTAAATTTGTTATACTATGCCTGTAATCACTGTGACTTAAAACCTCTGGTCCTAACCAGGCCTTCTGCCAAGTCTTTTACAGCTTTACTTATGTAACTGCAAACAAATATATTTGAAAAGGAAATTAGTTGTATTTACCTCCTCAGCAAATTTTATTAAAATGGTTGTTCGAGGCCTTTGCTGACCTTCCATGGGCACAAAATGAGCTGTTACAACAGCTGGAAAACCAGCACTATCCAAAACACCCTTCAAAGATAAAGAAAAAGCCCATTAGAGCCTCCAACATCTAGACTGTCAATTAATAGGAACAAAGGCAATGAAGCACTTACTCTTACTATTCCAGCAACAAACGCCCCACAGTTAAATGTCCCCATGTCTTTTGGAATTGAAATAAATCTACAACCCAAATTGGTGTATTAGCTGGAAAATATTGTAAAAATCTACATTTTCAGCTAGTTGTAATATTAGCAATATAAAGTACAAGAGCCAGGAAATTTCTTACCTATTCACAAGGAGCTCCTTTTCGCTGATCATGTATTCATCTTCATGTTCAGTGCCTTTCTCAAGTGAGTCAGCCACCTAATATGATGACAGAAGATGAGATGGTAAGATTATCACTGAATTTGAGTATTTCATGAAGTTAAAGTTTTCTAGTCCAGACACAACAGAAATACACACCAGCATGAAGAATTTCTGGTCTGAATTGTGTATTTAAAATGAAGATGGACAGATATCCAACAGAAATACACCCCTGAATTTTCAGCTAAATCAATGACTAAGCAAAGCCCATATTTATATAGATTCATGCAATATCATTATTTATATCATTCACGAAGTCTAACCAGTAACCTTCACTGTCTAAATGTTCCAGAGTCTTGAAGTAAATTGTTCAACATTGAGTGCACCAGATCTTCAAACAATATAATTGGAATTGACCAGCAAACTCAAGTAATGCTTATTTTTTTTAATGAATAAGAAATAATGATGATAAGTTGATAACAACAAGAATAACATCCATAAATATACCATCATACTAGTGAAAATTGACTAGGAACAAAAGTAATAACAGTGATTATCTAGTGTAGTTCTGAATTCTCACAAGCATCATCCACAATTACTATAAAGGCTAAAAAAAGCTAACACAAATACTTGATATACATAATTTTATAATCACGTGCAACTTTTTCCCCTTATTGTGGTAGCAAGATTAAAACCAAAATCCTACTTACCAAAGAAGACAAGAATTAGAATTACATATACTAAGATGAACTAAAAGATAAAATAATTCATCAAAAAAAAAAAAAGATAAAATAAAATAATCCTCACATTAGATAGAGAATTTGTCTAACTCATTGTTTGTACTACATGACCACATTTCACAGTAAATATACCACATATACTATCCCTACAATAAGGAACCTCGTTAATACCAGCACTTTTGTTTTATAAGTAAAAAATCTTATTAGAAGAGGTGGGGCCTTGTGATGGCAAGTGCCTTCCAAAACATTGACAGGTCACAGGTTCAAACCTGGGAATCAGCCTCTCCAAAAAAAAAGGGTTACGGCTGCCTACCCATCAACTTTCCTAGACCCCGCAAAAGTGGGAACTTAGAGAATTAAATGCAAAATATATATATATATTATTAGAAAAGGAAAATAAAATTCCACGTATAAGATGTGAACAGGCACTTTCCAAAGTATACAAATCACAAAGAAAGGAAATCAATAAATCTACAAAAGATATTGAAGGAATGCCTCCTAGTGCATGCATTCAGTCGAACAAAGACCACAGGATATGCTCTATGATGACAAAAGTAGGACACCCAACTCCATAAAAAATCCTCTTATTTATTTCGTACCGCAGAGTCTAACAAATAGAGACACGGCAACCACACCTTAGCTTCTCTATGGCACTGAAACCATTCTTCTTCTTTTTTTGATAAGTAATGAGACTTATATTCATCATGAAAAAACACAAAATAGCCACCATTACAGGTGTTCATGATGGTGAACACAAAAAACAGCGAACCAAAGCAACAAAAAAAGAAAAAGTAAAGAAACTTAAGGGGCACTTCTAAGGGTAGAAAAGAACTCCAAAGTAGAAGAACAGTTTGAAGATCCCCAGCACTTAGCCCATTCAAAAAGAGTATTTTGACAGAGCGCTTGTAACTGAACAAGCGTTCTCTCCAGAGCCTCAAAAGAGCGCCGGTTTCTTTCCAACCAAACATCCCACATCAAACAACCAGGAACCATATTCCATATGTCCGAAGCAGATTTCCCCAACCAATTACCCCAACAAGACACCAAACTCTCCACAGACCTGACATGACCCATTGAATCCCAAAAGCTTGTAACATTTGCACCCACAAAGAATATGCTACAGGACAGTGAATGAGAAGATGGTTCACAGATTCCGCAGAACAGCAGCACATACAGCACATACAGCACCTATCCAAAAGCTTGGATAGGAAATCAATAAAATCTACAAGAGAAATTGAACAGATGCCTCCTAATGCATGCATTCAATCAAACAAAGACTGCAAAATATGCTCTTTGAGGACAAAATTAGGACACTCAACTCCAGCTCTGTTTCAACTGGCTGGACCCATGGAGCTCTGGATTGAGGATGTTAAAGATAGGCACCTCTCACTTCATTTTCAATCATTCTTAAAGGAGAAGGGAGTGTCATTGGAGCTATGAGTATTCATAAGCCGGGTTTTTGTTTGACCTACCACTTGAACTAAGCACATCATGTTCAAAAAATCAATGACCAATGTTGGACCTGCAATGTCCAAGTTATCAACTAAATAGAATCTTCAAGTTATCAATCAAATCTGACAGCTTAGTCAGTTTGGCGCATCAACAACAAAGACGAGGAAATTGATGGCAAGGGAGGGAGAGAAGGGGTTGGCCACTGGCAAATCCCAGCCTCCCACAAAAGATCTCGACATCCCACAATAGATTCTGGCCTCCCTCAGACACAATTGGCATCATCTTACCTACAAATGGTGGTGTTATTAGAGAGAGTCTTAGAGATCAGTCGTTTGGTTTTGTCACTTAAACCAATGACGATTGGACTTTGTCATAATGAAATAACATTTCAACTGAAACAGCCAGCGAAATCTGTTTGGGTCAGGTTGCGTGGGTTGTTGAATAGCCCTCATTTGAGCTATAGCTCATTGGCAAAACATCTCTCTCTCTCTCTCTCTCACAAGATACACCAATAACAAAACTTTTCAAAAACAATTGTGCCGTTTCCAAATGAATTTTCATTCTATCACTACATTAAAACAGAACTGAGAAAATAAAAACAAGTAAACAGCCAACTTGTAAGTTTGGTGCCATGAAATATACTTCATATATCCACCACATAAAGAAACATACCATTTTCAGATTTTATGACGATTAAAGGCAAAGCTTTCGAGTCAAGCAGGTAAAATGGACATAGTTTACGATAAGGCTCATATGATAATCTCATGTGTGCGCACACACTAATAATATTAAAGTAGCAAGTAATTCATGTAAAGAAGCACCTATCTCTAAGAAAGAAAAGGCACTTCAAATTTCCTTAACTTTAGTTCATTCAAACACTTAGTAATCCAACTATCAGAACATCCAGAAAATCAGGACATACAGAAACTGAGTGACAAAAAATATTTGGAAAAAAAAAAAAAAAAAAATCAATGTTATTGAGAAAGCATTTAAGTGCTGACAAACAAAATGCACTTACATATATCTTTAACATTTAACCATTGAATTATGGAAAAAAATATAAACAATAACAAAAACAACAGCATTCACCTTTCCAAACAACACCTTCCATACTGTGCTGTGTACAAACGAAAGAATGCCCAACAATCGTGTTTCCCTTCTGTTTCCCTGTGGTATCAAGAAGAATATCACCATATTATTGATGCTAACCTCATCAAAGAAGACATACATATCACACATACACTAATGCATTATAAACCCCAACAATAATAGCCTACTTTGATTGATGATAAATCAATTCCAGTAAAATCAAAGTAATATACCAATAGAAATGCATTCAGAAAGACATCAATCCAAAGAAGAACTTTCAGTCGCATGCCATACCTTATCCCTATGGCAAAGAAGTTCCAAAACTCGAGCCCCAACAGCATAGCCTGCATCCTCCAGCCTGATCCATTTGAACAAGGCAAAATTTAATGAAAATTCAATGTAAGTAACTAGTATAAGGTTTTCCTAATCTTCCGATCATACAATTCCTACGGTCTTCCTTTCTTCTTTACACTCTCTTCTTTTTCTTTTCTTTATTAGTGATTTTTTCATTGAAATAGTACAAAAAGGGGTGCAACCCTAGCGCTAGGGAGGTACACCTTAGAAACTTTCATTTTCATCAATGTTTCTCAAAAACATGTTGCAATGTAATAATGACTCCAAATCAAACACAAAATGCAAAAGTAGTACAAAATTGGGCGATTGATTTTAAAAATTAAGGATGAAACCTTCGTTCTAACTCGGCAATATTGTCCACCTGAGTCTGATTGTATTGCACAAGCTCCGAAAACAGGAACGCAAACGCACTCAAACTCACCTGCAACCAAACAAAAAAACCTCAATCCATAAAAGTAAAAAATGAAAAATACAGATAATCAAAAGAATATATAAAAATTCCAAATTCGCTGTCTCTGCTTCGCTATTTCAATCTATAAAAAAAAGTGTAAATACTTTGAAAGGTTTTGAGTGAGATCTAAGAGGAAATGGAAGTTGTAGAGCAGAGAAAGCAAAAACAAAATGAAATTCAAAATTGGCTTCATTTTCGGAATTAAATAAACAAAAATGAGCAAAGTTGAGGAGAGAGAGAGAGAGAGAGAGAGACCTCTTGCTTGCCCTTGCTGAGAGGCTTGTCGAGAACGTTCGAGTACTGCTTGATCTTCCCAACTCCGATCATCGTAATCTTCTCTTTCTTTGTGTGTGTGTGTGTGTGAAGAAAGGACGTACAGCAGATCGAGAGAAGAAGCCTGTTTAACTAGAGTTGTGTAATGGTCACTCTTTTTTTTCTTTTCTTTTTTTTTTAATGTTGCAATATATATGTTTTAATTTTTTTTTTTTTTTTTGGTGATTTTGAAAATTGATAACATTTTTGAAGACTAGCAATATTATGTTCTAAAATTGAATGTCATTGAAATTGAATAGTCCCAAACTCCCAAATTTGTTTTTGATTTAATATAGATTCTCAATAAATTAGTAATGGTTAGGTTTTTTTTTTTTTTTTTTTTTTTTTTTTTTTTTTTTATTGTTTTATTACATTTGAAGTTAGACTTTATGTCCCATAAAAAAAAATTAAAATTAAAAAGTTAGACTTTATGTTACTTAATTAATAGATAGGTTATTTTTTTACTAGTTTTTTTTTTTTTTGAGTCATTTTTTTTACTAGTTGTACTAATGTTATTCTTTGTTTTTGTCCGTCTTTTTTGTCCCATTAACTTGAATCAACTTCTTATTAAAAAAAAAAACTTGAATCAACTTACTATTTTTCATTGGTACATTAATCGCCCTCTTCTAATATAACCAAATCATCTCAAGCTTACTATCACTCAATTTTTCATCAATTGGAGCTGCCACTATCTTTAAGCGATTTCCTCATTTTGAATCCTATATTTTTGTGTATTTTCACTTGAACACAGCTTCTTTACAACCAAAAACTCAATACCATAGGGCATAGTCTTATAAAATCTTCCAATTCACTTAATAGGTATCTATGATCACGTACACAATACTCTTGATGTACTTCTCCATTTCATCCACATTGCTCTTATCGTATAATTTACATCATTTTCAATTTATTAATCTTTATAAATTATTAATCAAAGATATCAAAAGCTCTCACTCTTTGGTATTTCTTGACCATCAAGTTCAAGGCTTACTATCCTCTTCATCTATGTTTCTACTTTTACTAAACTTAGATTCCACATATTCTATTTCAATTATACTTAATCAAAAGTCTTTAAATTCTAAAGTGTCTTGTTAAAATTCTAACTTTGCATTAATTCTAGGAATGGCAAAATTTGATACGACCTGCGAACCCGACACAACACGAAATTAGTAGGTTATGGGTTGAGACTTAATGGGTTCGTGTCATATTCGGGTTGACATGACTAACCCATTTAATAAACGGGTTAGGTTAGTGTCCATCACATGAAACCTGTTTAACCTGTTTAACCCATTTAATTAAATGACATTTTACCAATATACTCTTTAAACCCTAGGTATATAACTTATTAGTTGTTGTGGTTTATTTTCTTTGACATATTATGATTGATTATTTATGATATTGAGAAATGTTGTAATTTTGAATGATTATTTGTGATATAGTTACTCGTTATTTTTGAATTTTATATTAAAAATATTTATTTGTTTGGTTTTTCATAATTCATATCAATTTGGTTAATACTAAAATTAGTTTTTTTTTTTTTTTTCCATTTTGATAAAATCTGATAAATAGGTCAACACGACTAACCCGTTTAATAAATGGGTTATGATAGGGTTGAGGAATCCCGACCCCTTTAATAAATATGTCGAGTTAGGGTTGATCTATATAATCGAATACTCATGAGTCGATACAACACAAACCCGCCACGTGAACACAAATTGCCACCCCTAATTAACTCTACCTCTAACTTCATCCATTAAAATTATACCATTTGCAATAGACATACACCAATGGATTTACTCTTAAATCGATTTAAATTAAGTTTAATAAGATAATTAATACAATAAAGAAAGAAAGAAAAAAACCAAACTCAATCTCTCTAATTCTACCATGTTGCAACATAAAAATAAAAAAATAAAAAAATGAAAACGAACCAGTTAGTGATGATTTCTTTTACATGGTTTACTTATGCTCAATTATTGAATCCATTTTGTTTGCTAAAATTATTGAATCCATCTAGAGAGAAAGCATAAGTTAATTTAATACCTTATTAAAGAATCTAGTATATATTCTACTGATGAGATAGAGGCTA
Source organism: Quercus tomentella (assembly GCA_028535165.1). Taxonomy (NCBI): domain Eukaryota; kingdom Viridiplantae; phylum Streptophyta; class Magnoliopsida; order Fagales; family Fagaceae; genus Quercus; species Quercus tomentella. Next base: position 86,354,473 of record JAPQVY010000155.1, on the reverse strand, counting down.
AAAATAGTATTTTATATAAATTTTTTTTCCCCTTCCTTAGAATGTGTGAGGAGTTTTATTTTAGTAGTATAGTTTTATTTTTTTTAAATAAATAACACTTGCCACAACGTGAAGATACACTCACGAAATCGTGTTTTTGAGGTCCGAACTTTTACTACAAGCCATATGATTTCCAAAAAATCAGTGCCAAAAAAAAAAATTACTCATTAATATTTTAAGAGCAATATTATTATGGCCCGAAGTTGGAGTGTTCACTTGGCACTTGCCAAAACTATAGTGAGCGCAACAACAAGACCACGTGTTCAGTGACGGAGTCAGAAATTTAGGTCGGGGGCAAGATTAAAAGATAGGATTGAAAGTAAAAAATTAATCAATATTAATAACAAAATAAATAAACAACTATATGCTAATGTAATTGTCATACAGAATCTAACATAAAATGTAAACTTTAATTTATTTTTTCACACTTAACTTAATTTACTCAATTGGCCCTCGACGATTTTTCATATTTTGAAACTGTTGCATGATTTCTTCACACTCAATAGTCTTGAATATATCTTTCTCAATATATGTGACTAAGCAATCATTCATCCATTGATCTCCTATTCGATTACGTAATCGATTTTTAATTATGTTCATTGCTGAAAAAGCTCTTTCAACAGTAGTTGTTGCAATTCGTAAGATCAATGTCAAGGTCACTAATGAGTAAACCAATGGATATGAAACATCCTTTTTCATTTCTACCATCTTTTCAGCAAATTGTTTAATTCCTTTAAGTGCTAGAAACTCTTCAGTGGATTGCATGTCATGGATGTATGTCTCAAGTTGGTTATCCAAGAAAGAGACTTGAACTATTGAAAAACCACTTGGATAAAACTGAGCAAGCCGAATCAATTTCTCCTTTGTTAAATGCTGAAAATAAGTTATCTGGGTTCAAACACGCAACACAAAGTAATAATTCAGAATTTTCAAAACGACTATTAATTTCTTGAAGTTGCATATCTATAACAGTATAAAAAAGCTTAACTTGATAATGATGTGAAATTTTCATGTTTTGAGCTTTTCGTCGTGGTCGAGGTTGATATAAATCATCCATATCAGGGACATCAATATTATTTTTTGCACAAAATGTAGAAACCTCCTCTAGCAAAGAGTGCCACCCATCATATCTCATGACCTGTAAATGTTGCTTTGAAATGTCAACCAACTTCATAGCATTCACAATATCTTGATCTTTTTGTTGTAATGCCTGTGACAACTCATTACTTATGCCAAGCACACCTTTCATCAATAGTTAATCAAACACGAATTCAAATGGTTGGAATAAACCAATTAAGATATTTGCTTCTGCTCTCTGATCAGAATCTAAACCATCTTTTATAATAGTTTCAATCACATCAATTATAGAAGAAAACATGTGAATAAGATTAACAAGTGCACCATAATGAGAACTTCAACGTGTACCTCCAAGTCTTTTTAGACTCATCTCTTGATTCAAGCCACGACCAGTTGAAATTTCATTATTTTTTTGTGCTTCTATAACTTTAGCACTACGTTTTTCGCGAAGAATATCACTACGTTTGCATAATGCTCCAACAATATTGAATACCTTTGCAACCAAGTTAAAAAAAGGTTGCAATCTGGATGTAATTTTTTGCTACTGCAACTAATGTTAGTCGAAGCTAGCAATGGACATAATAGGCAAAATGATTATCTTTCAAAATAAGAGTTTTTAGTCCATGTGACTCACCTCGCATGTTGCTTGCCCCATCGTAGCCTTGTCCCCGCAAATCTACTAATGCTTAAGCTATGTTTATTAAATACTTCCTCAATTGCACTCTTTAGTATCACTGTTGATGTATTATTAACATGTGTAATGCCTAAAAAGCGCTCATTCACATGCCCCAATTTGTCTACATAATGCAAAGCAATTGCTAATAACGCCTTAAAATGTATACTTGTTATATATTTATGTGGGCGCTATCTCCTTATTACTATGCTTAATTTGTATAATTAAGTCATGATTTGCAGTAGTCCCTATTATTTATCTTTACATATTTTCCTGAATAAGATGCTATTCATTGTGTGTAATTTTCAACTTTCAGGAAATTATGTGAGAAAGATGAGTTTACAGGAATTTGTGAGAAAATGGAGGCCAAACTAGAATTAAAGTGGAGCTAAAGGGCCATGCTTAAATGTCTAAGGAGGTGCAACTGGAGTGCTTGGATCGTCTACCATGATTGGAAGCTTCAAATAAGGAAAGAAATCAAAGAGGCAGAATCTGAAAAGGAAAAATTTGATTTGAGCACTGATCAGTATTTTGGACGTATCTCTCTTCTCAAAAATCCAATTGACACAAGACTAGATGGGTTGGATCCATGCCTTAAATATCTACAATTTTCCAGTTTTGAGTGTTTTCAAATTATCAATTTTTGAAGGCCGAAATTAACTCACAAGTTACTGCTGTAAACCTAGGCGGAAATTAAAATAGTAAAAGTTTTATTTTCTTTGGACACTTTTTACATTAGGGTTTTGGAAGGGAGGCTGGTAGAATGAATTTTGGCAGAGAAAACCTTGTATTTTTATTTCTCTAATGGCTGCCTAAACTCTTTGCTAGGGCTAGGGGTTGTGTTTCTTCTATACGGTATGAATATTCAATGTGATTCTTTCTAGGATTTTATCAACAACATATTTGATTGTTCAATTAGATTTCTTTTGATGTATTAGTTCTTCCATGCTTTCAATAAGTTCAATCATGTTTTTCTTATTGTTTAAATGAATTTCTAAAAGTTTCAAATAGAAATCAGGTTTTAAAGTAAATGGGTTTTTCTGAAAACTTTTCTAACCGCATTATTAATTGAGGTTATCATACATTCTTGAATTGTCTGAATTCAACCAAATCATAAGTGTTTAATTGTATAAGAACAATTAATTATGAAATATATATTTTCTTAGATCACAAAGAATTTCATATCGATATAAGAAAACACCCCGATGCCCTAGTATTTACATTATTGATTTAAATCAGTTTTTATCATTATTCTTGTTAACACTCACCAAGCAAAAGTGTTTTTCTTCTTCATCCAAATTGTTATTTAATTATATTGTCTTTGAATTTACCTTGCTCCTTGTGGTTCGACCTCGGTACTCCGAGAATTATATTACTACGATCTCCTGCACTTGGGAGTGAGCAAGCAATTGCCAATTGTTCTTTAGTAGATATATCACGTGATTCAGCAACTATAATAGCAAATAATGAGTCTCCAATATCTTTAATAATAGCATTTATTGTCTCAACGGTTGCAGCATTTACTATTTCTTTTTGGATATCAAGAGAGGTCATTTGATGATTTTCAGGAGCATTTTTTTTACCCTGCTCCTTGTGGTTCGACCTCGGTACTCCGAGAATTATATTACTACGATCTCCTGCACTTGGAAGTGAGCAAGCAATTGCCAATTGTTCTTTAGTAGATATATCACGTGATTCGGCAACTATAATAGCAAATAATGAGTCTCCAATATCTTTAATAATAGCATTTATTGTCTCAACGGCTACAACATTTACTATTTCTTTTTGGATATCAAGAGAGGTCATTTGATGATTTTCAGGAGCATTTTTTAGGACTGCCTTATCAATTTCTTCATTGTGCTTTGCAAGAAACCGTAATAATTCAAGAAAATTTCCTTGATTATTGGAGTTTTTAGATTCACCATGGCCACGAAATGCTAATCATTGCTGTTATAGGAAACAAATACAATCCACTGATGCATTCAAACGAGTTTGATATTCCATTTTCTCAACATCTGATTTGCTTGTTTATAACTATTTGAATACTTTGTCTTTGGTTTAACAAAGCTTCACATTTTCTTTGAGCTATATTATGTGCACCGTTGTGATCCCCAACGTGATTCTGTAATTTCTCCTTTTTTTCCAATTTCTGAATTCTTCAGTAACAAATGAGTCTTCCCCTTTTTGATCACTAGTATCAAGTCGAAAAAGATAACAATATAGACAATATGTAGCATCTTTCATAATGCTATATTACAACCAACTAGGATATTCTTTGAACCACAATGGATTAAATCGACGCTTTGTTTTGCCAAATTGACTTTGTGGAAAATCATGGTTAACTGGTTGACAAGGTTTATTTTGTAGATAATGCCTTCTAATTTGATCTCTTTCATTAGGATGATAGTTAGAAATTTTTATTCTTAAACCAAGATCCGTGGGAAGATTTGCAACATCCACTTCGATACGAGTTCGTTTAGGATTTGATCCAGACTCATTATTATGATCAGGATTCTCCATAATCTCAATTAACTACAAATGTATATGTCATATCATTAAAATAAAGAAAAATAATTACCAATTTATGGTTAAGAATAATCAAATTAAGAGATCAATATAAATACAAATGGTTTAAACATATAATTTGAATTATAAATTTATGATTAAGAATAGCCAAATCAAGAGATCCATCTAAATATAAACAGTTTAAATATATAATTTGATTCTTAAAAATAAATAAATAAATAAATCAAAGTAAAAGTATTAAGAGTATGCATACCTGTGAATATTTGAACGTGTAACTTAAAAACCTAGCTTGTATGCTTTTAAAAACTCCACAGAAACTCTGAGGTCCAAACCATAAGAGACTGGTTTCAAAAGAAATTTTTTCTTTTTGATGGGAGGCGTGCTTTGTTTACATTATATATACACCTTCTTTCTTTTTCTTTTTTTTTTCTTTTTTCAGAGTCCTATTCTAGTAATGATTCCTATTCCGTGCAGGTGTAGCAGTAGGTTGTTATTTTTTTAATCATTACCAAGTGGGACCCATAGTTTTATATTAGAGTCGTAGTACGTTTTTGTTTTCAAAAATCCATTAGGCTATTGTGTTCTGACTCTTATTCCATATAGAGATTTTTTTTTTTTTCTAATCATTTCTAAGTGGGACCCATTGATTTTATATATTAGAGTTGTAGTAGGAGCGGAAGTCTATTGAGAAAAGGCTGTCGTGAATTGAGAATTTTTTTTTTTTGTCTTTTGTGTTAGGGGAGCAAATAAGACATTTTAGTTCAATATAATATGATTATTAGTGAAAATTATGAAAGTTCAGGAGGGGCACCTGCCCCCCATCGCCCCCCCCCCCCCTTCGCCCCTGCACATGCCTTAGGTATGGATGGTGCTATGATTTTGAAAACCCGAATTGAACCGACTAGTTGAACTAGGTTAACCTAAAATCAACCATTAGTCCGGTTTCAAAACAAAACAAAAACTGTAAAACAAATTGATGTTGTGAGCCATTCAAACCATGATTGGACTAGCCGATTTAGCAAACCACTTGTAGGCTTGAATAGTTCTAGCGACGGTATTGATGTTGAGATCTTGCCAAATATAAGGGATGCAGAATGCGAAGAAAGATCTTAGTTAAATATGGGTGAAGTGATGCTTAATCTAAGGCCATGTTGAATTTGGATCTAGCAATGTGAGGTTGTTGTTTGTTGCAACTCAAATCAGTAGCCACGCTATTGATGTTGAGATCTTGCCAAATTGATGTTGGAGGCATTCAAACCACAGTTGGACTAGTTGGTTCAGCCAATCACTTGCAGGCTTGAATAGTTCTAGCAATGCTATTGATGTTGAGATCTTGCCAAATATAAAGGATGCATAACGCAAATAAGGATCTTAGCTAAATATGGGCAACGCGATGCTTAATCTGAGTCCATGTTGAATTTGAATCTAGCAATGTGAGGTTGTCTTTTGTTGCAACTCAAATCAGTAGCCACGCCATGAAGCTATGAACTCGGTTATGCCACCATGAGCCATCGTACACCGCTAAAAGCTCAAGCAACACCAAATTTTTTATGTGCACTCATATTGTTATAAAGATTGTACTGTTTAGTCACAAGGATTGCTGAGGCTATTTGGGAATACAACTTTGTTCTTGGTTTTTCGTTTATTTACTTTGTGTATTATTATTATTCTTTACATGTTTAAGTATTGTTTATTTGCTTTATAAAAGTTGCAACAAAATGTATTTTTCAAAATGTATTTTTGTTGTATCAAAAAAAAAAAAAAAGTAATTTTGCAACTTAAAACCCAAATCTCTACATTTTTCAATTTTAAAACCTATAAATCTCTACATTTTTCAATTATAACAACTATCTTTTAGGACTTGACCTTAATATAAGGGAAAGCTTCGTAACCACATGAATTTCAGACACAAACTCAACTAATTTATTGGTAAATCCAAACACATTGACATGTTATGAACATGATGTTGTCTAAATAATGCTATAACTAGGTGATCTTATCCTATGCACATGGTAAATTATTTAAAGAGTTAGGTAGCAATGGGAGGATATATTGTTAAGCATATGTTTCATGGTGTACAACCCTTTATCCACACATAAATGAGTTCAAAAACTTATTTTAATAGATAGTAGACATTTTATTACCTAACTTATGATGGGAGACATCACATGCTCTTTACCTAAAACTGATAATAAAATTGATTAGACATGGGGTGTCCATTCACATTTAGAATACCTTGTGATTGGTGGTAAATATAGTCATCCATCCAAACTGAAGACCTTGCTAAGGGGTTAATCTAGTATCCGATATTGACAAATGCTTGCACACAAACACATATTCATGGATGTATAAAAGTGTGTGTGTTTAATATGTTCTTCATTTTGCTAGGTAAAGTTATTGGGAATCAAGTTGTTACATTGAGCCACCACAAGGTTGGAAGCACCACTAGGCCAAAATACCATTATGTTTTGATATTATAGTTTCATAGTGATTTGACATCGGTCCTTTACTCCAAAAATCTTATTTCAAATCTTAATGTGGTGGTTCCATAATGATCAATAATAGCTACTTCAAAATGTCATAAAAAAGATGAGTTTCACTTAGGGTTTTAGTAATTTGATTAAACTGATCCACCTAATTGCCAAAGTTTTCTTAGATGGAGGGGGATGAGATGAGAGTAGAGTGAATTGGAGGAGTATGATTTAATGAACCATACTTGGATATACTTTAAGAGGGTAGAGGACAGGGTTTGAAGGGATTTGCAGAGGTATTTTATTCTTACTCCTCCCAATCCCCCATTTTTAATTCCCCAAAATTGGAAAGATTTGGAGGGGGAAGGGATTAAAAAAAAATTGAAATATCAATTTATATTTATTTCTTTAAAAGTAATAAAATGAGGTCATAATTGTCAATTTTTTCTCTTCTCCTCTCACCTCCCTACTTAATTTTTAAAACATCCAAACAAAGGGGATGAATATCTATACCCCGTCCCTTAACTTAATTGTTAAAACATCAAAACAAAGTGAATGAGTAACTATTCCCCTCTACTCTTATTTAAGATCTTGGACAATTTTGACCAAGTGGGTGGTCGATTGACGGGTTTGTGCTTAAAAAAAAAAAGTTTAGTCAAATGACAAATTATTGATTGACTTGACCGAAAAAGTATCTCTTGTTAGAAATTGAGGTAAGTTTGAAGTGCTAGCTAGATGTTATTACAACACATTTGAAGTGCTAGCTGGACTTTACTACAATGCATTTTCTAATTTTAGCCTTCTCTTGTGTGACTCTCAGTAGTAAATTGCAGCCCTTAGTGCCACATCAATTATCCAATAGCATTCCATTTGCTTCAGCACATATCTTACAAAAACAGTTTGTGGTTGTTGAGGTACAAATTTTCGGGCCCTAATCTCATTAGCCCACTCATTAAAAATGGCCACACAAGCCCATAAACTATTTTGGGCCCACATAAATATTTCCTACACACTTCTCATATATTACCCAAATATTCTCCATATTATTACCCAACTTGGGCTCTCACAAATATTTCCCATATAAGCCCCACAAATTATCTTGGGCCCTTTCACAAATATTACCCATCATATCCCACATATTATCCACCTTGGGTTTTCACAAAAATACTTATCATACTATTACCATATTGAGCCACAAAATTATACCATCTCTATAAAAAGCCCAAACTCATTTACCTTGTGGGCAAAATCCAAAAAGCCCAACAAAACTCTCTACAAAGCCCGTTGCTATACGTCACCCCAAAGCTTGTTGCTACACGGCATTCTAAAGCTGGTTACTACACGGCACCTCTAAAAGCCCGTTGCTACATGACACTCTTACAAAACCCGTTGCTACACGACACTTCTTAAAGCCCGTTGCTACACGGCTCCTCTAAAAAAAGCCCGTTGCTACATGGCACCTCTAACAGCCTGTTGCTACGCGGCACCTCTAAACCCAGTTGCTACACGGCACCCTAAAGCCCGTTGCTACACGGCATCTCTAAAGTCCGTTGCTACATGGCAATATTTTTATAAAATCTCAAAAAGCCCAAATTCTATTTTGGCACATATTTACAAAGCCCAAATTTTATTTTGGCAAAAACAATTACATTATGCTCAAAGTCCAAAACTAATCTTTGCAAAAACATATTTTCATATACTAAAGTCCCTAACTCATGAGAAATATAAATTACTCATCCCTTAAAAATACTTCTCTTACAAAATTTATAACTACAAAAGTCCACGTATATCACTCATGGCAAAACTATTCATTTTGTAAGGATGACCAAGCCCAAAGAAGCTCAACTACAAGGCCCAGCTGAGCCAGCCTAGCTCACATGCAAATCTCAGCAGCTGAAGCTCATGTGAGCTGTCAAGTCAAAGCTCAGCACAATCTGACAGCTGGGACCCACTACCATCAGTTCCAACTTGTCAAATCAGATTAGAGGACACATGTCCAACAGGGGTTAAACCCTTCCTTGCCAAGTTGATTTTCATCATTTCTCATGTGACATAAAGCTGAGGTGACATGTCATAAAGCTGGGAAGTTTCAGCAAGCTATCTTCCCTTTCTTCTCCAACCCATTCGGTCAAAGACTAAGGGCAGCCATAACCAGACCATGAAAACTTCTGGAATAACTGGAAAACAGCTCATTATCATGCCAAAAACGTGTACTTTCTGGTTTATGAACCAAACACATGAACCCAAATGGGGAAACTTAGGGAAATGTGGTTTGGAGGGCCCTAAAGGGATCTCCAACAAAGTTTCAAGCAAAGGGCTCCAAGATTGACACCTGGCTTGGGGTGATGCAATCTGCCCTTGGGAGCTTTGATTCTTGCAGCAGCAAAATCAAGATCATTAGCCTAATACATGCTCTAATCCCATCAACTAAGGACAATTAGCATTTAATGCTAAGTCAGAACTCCAGCTGCCATTACCTAAAACAACAAAGAATACTCTAAAGCTGAACTTACCAGTCTTGGCCAAATCCTAGGAACGATTCTCCAAGGATTTTCTGAAGATTGAGGAAGATTTAGCAGAAATTATTTCCTAATTACCCCCTCAAACTCAACTATAAATGAAACTCTCTACTAATCCTTCAAAACAGACCAACATAGACCAATAGATACACCAATAGGGAAGGACTCTCCCATAAACTTCTCTCTTTTTCTTTAAACTCTTAGTGAGGTTCTGAGTCTCTGAGTTCTTAGTTTTAGACTTAGAAACTAAGCCCTTCAGCCCTTAGCTCACGAATACCCCTCACACCCCTACCTATAAGCTCTTATTCATCCCTAGTAGAAAGCCCCAGCAGCTTCACTAAATACTCACTCTCACTCACTACTCATACTACCCAAAAATGACCCTCACTACTCACTACATATACTATATCCATGAGCATGCCCTAGCATCATAATGATCTTGCTACGCTAGCTGGAATCTCTCTCTCTCCCTTTATCTCACACTAAGTTTCTTCATTATTTGTTGTAATGGAGCCCATGATATTTGTTTATTCATTTACTATTGAAAGTTATGATGTAATTGTTACTATAGAATTCTTCCCTCATGTTATTGTATTAGAGGACTCTTCTCCAGAACCAACGGATGATGATTTTGAAGATGCAGCTACTTTCCTTAATCTGTAAAATAATTAATGGCTGGAATTTCATTATGTTTTGGGGTATTTTACCGCTGGAATATTTACTGCTGAATTATTTTATTGCTGGGCTATTTCTTTATTGCAATATGCTTTTTATTGTGCTAATGTGTCTGCTGTAGGGAGTGTTTTTTGGGCCATCTCATAACCCTTGTCAGTCCCATCCTAGGCCCAAGGCATAAAAAAAGGCAAAGTCTTCAAATCTTCACCGATAGCCTTTAGGCCGTGCTTCAAGCCCATCATCAAGTTTTGGTCTAAGCCCTCAACTCAACATAAATCTCATTTGTCAGAAAGAAAACTTTTCCGCCCTCGACAGTGGTTATAGTATTACTGTTAAAAGAATTGATAATATTGTTTAGGAAGGGTAAAGTGTAATTTTATAGAACAAAATTGCTAAAATTTATACCTACATATATACTAATATTTTTTTACAAAAACATTAGGAGGGGCCATTGCCAGCCAAGGTAAAAGTCTCCCTCCGTCCATGGATGGGATCTACATGTACCATTGCCCTTTGTAGCATGATTCATCTAAATTCTCAATTGTCACTCATTTTTGACAACTATACGGTTGCCACTAGTTTTGACAAGCTCTTCAAATCACTCATTTGGGCCAAATTTTGCAATTGTCATCATAATTTAGCGAAGTTTAAACCAGTTTTGGCAATCAACCCATGGAGTTATAAATAGTCTTGAGAAGCAGCTTCGAGCCACTTGGCAGTAAAATTCATTTTTCTGCACTTGACATGGAAGTGCTTATTGGCTATTTAACGGCGAACTCGCCGCCAATCCAAGCCTATTCGACCGTGATCACTCCTAAATTTTTAAAAAGAAAAAAAAGAAACAATTCCATTATTCTTCTCAATATGTTCATGGAAACTATTTCCAGAATGTTTGCTTCTAATGCTCAACGCCTGATGTAAATATCTCCTATTTTAATTAAAAAATTTATTAAGGCCATCACTCGTGTACATGAGTGAAGAGTGGTAACAAATACTCATCATCTAAAGAAAGAAAAAAGTGTGCACAAATATATCATGTCATGCACCACAAAATCTGACCTTCATTATGGAGATTTACGCATGAAACTCTTGTGAACTGTAGAATCCATCTGTTACTCACAAACAAACAGTAGAATTCAATTACTATTACTTAAAAACAATTTATTGCATTTCCATATGCACCGGATTTGCTATTAACATAACCAAAACAAGCACATTATTAGAGAATTGAGCAAATACCGGAAGCTTTATTAGGTTGATTTGATATTTCACATGTCATGGACTCTTATTGTATTTACCAACCAAGGTTCTTATGTATCTCGGCGCAAGGTCCTCCCGATGACTATATATAAATCTAATTTTTAAACAACTTCATAAATACTTGTCACACTAACCCAAGCATATCATGCCTAGGCTTTAGAACATGATATTTTCATATCAATCATATAAGGGGGCAAAATATTTCTCAAGACTTAAATTGCAAGCAATAGCGTCAATATTTCAATTATTTAATTACTTACTTGTGCAAGTCATTGATATAGAAAACGTTTAGATGAAGAATCGTGTCATTTTGTTATCCCATGATATTTTATTAATATCAATTGTATAAGGAGCCAAAATTTGCAAAATAACACATTTTTTAATATTAATTATTTAAATTGATATTATTTAGAATTTATTTGGGGTATAGCATTTTAAAAAATAATCATGTACATTTTATCACTTAAAGTTGTGTTTTCAAAAAATGATTTTAGCGGGATTTGATTGAATTTTAAGTGAGGTAGTGTTTTTGAAACATGACTTCAACACTTATCGTGTTTTGAAAAACACAATTTGAAAAAGAGAGGATAGATTTATAAATAATTGTTATTAAAATAATATTATTTTGTAAATTTTGTCCATATAAGGATGTCAAAGGTTTTCACTTTTCATAAGTCATGGAATTGCTTTTGTTTATTTGTTCACGCTTCGTTTGTTTCAATGTAAAATATTTTCAATGCAAAATTTTTTACTGTAATATATTTTCATTGAAAACATTTTCAAGTGTTTGGCAAGATTAGACACTTGAAAATGTAAACAACCACCCGCCTCCAAAGACATGCACCACCACCACTACTAACCACTCAAAATCCAAATTGGAAAAAGAAAAGAAAAGAAAAAAAAAGCCACCACCGCCCCGCTGCCACCAAAATCTAGTGACTAAATACCACCACTCACACGGCCACACCACCACAACAACAATTACCAACAGGAAGCAACAATACCAAATGAAAACAAAAATTCCAAAATCAAAGATCAATGAAACCCACTCTTATTTAGCCACCATCAAAACCCACGAACCACCACAACTATAGCAGTTTCGGCCACCAACCTCAAAACCAAACCTGAAAACACCAAACTCAGCCCACCAAAACCCAACACCAATGACCTAGCCCACTAAAACCCATCACTGACAACCCACCCCACCACCGAGAGAGAGACACCGACACTTAGATCTGACGACGACCCACCCCACTACCGACCTTATCATCGATCTGCACCACAAAAGAGGTAGTGGTTGTCGATCTGTACTGTCCTTGCGCTCGACGTTCACGTTAGGAACGTTGATGCCAAGAGTCAAAGTTTCAAGGGACTGTTGGAGAAGGTAGAGCCGGTGATGGGTGGGAAAGGAGTGAAGGTGGGCTGGGTTGTGGTCCTGTGGAGAGAAACTGAAAGTGTGAGAGAGTGAGAGAGGGGCTAATCAGGATTGAGAGAGCAACAAATGTAAAATATATTTACTAAATTTTTAAGTGTAAAACATTTTACATTTATTTGCCTGGTTGTATTGTTTGACTGAAAATATTTTATGGTAAAACAAACACCGTAAAATATGGAAATATTTTTTTGAAAATATTTTATACCAAAACAAATGGAGCGTCACTTACAACAAGTGGGCAAGGGGGGTTGAACCCAAATTCTTGTTTACTTGAGAATTGGATTGTGCCATATTAAATTACAATAGGCTCATAGTAGATAATTGAATATTTCATTATTTCTATAGACATATTTCTATTTTTTTGTTTTTTTTATAACTTAAGAATAAAGTTAACAAGTTCGTTTTTTTAGGTAGACAACGAGAAAGGGAGAATGTGTGATCGATAGACCTTCTAGTTTTTAGTGTAAACAAATTTAGAACCTGAAGTACCTGAACTCTTGTTGGTTTTGTTTGGACTTTGCCACTTTTGGGAGTGAATTAACACAAGTACAAATAGAAGTAGCACAACCCATAAGAAAAATTGAGAAGTTACTTTCATCCCTAGATTGTATCACCAACACTTTCTCAGTCCAAATTGACAAATCCCAAATTGCCCAGATGCCCCCAATTTGATTTCCATACCAAACTAATACAACGCCAAATTAGGGAAATGAAGTTTATCAACAAAAAAAAAAATTAGGGAAATGAAATGACAAAATTTAAGTATATTATCTTAAGTGTTGTTTCTTAAATTTCATTTTTAAAATTCAGCAATATGATTTTTTTTTCTCCATAAAACTTTTAAGTATAATTTTAGTTAAGGACTGTCCTTAAGTTTGTCCGAAATGAAATAACGAAATTGTGTCCTAAAAGCAAATGCAGATAACAATAACACTGGGTCAACACACAATTGTGAAACGGAAACACACAATTTATTAGGCGTAAACAAAAAAAAAAGAAAGAAAACGAAAAAAAGAAGCGTAACTCTTAACACAAACACATTGCTTCACACAACCTTTCACAAAAACTCAAAACCCTTCTTCTGTTTCTCTCTCTAGAAAAAAAAGAAGGAAAGAAAGAAAGAAACACTCTCTTTCTCTCTCTAATGGAAGACGACGACGAGTTCGGAGATCTGTACACGGACGTGCTCAGACCTTTTGCTTCTTCGTCGTCGTTATCCTCTGCTTCGCAGCCTCACCAACCGTCGCCTGCGCCACCGTCTCTCCACAGTCCGATCGATCTCAACCTAAAGAGCAGCAACGACGACGATGGGATCGTTTTCGGAGCTCCTCACTCTAGTTCCACTGCGCCTAATCAAACCCTAGCTCCTCAACCTAAGGAGCCTGTTCGCGAAGCCGTCAAGCTCGATTTGGCGCCGAATTCGATTGCTCGCGAGGATTCAGCTGGTGGTGCTAGGGTTTTGGAAGCCGGAGATGTTGAATTACCGAGAAGGACTGGTCCGGAGGCTGGTGTTGTTGAATCGGAGGCTTTGAGCCGAGGAGGAGGTGAAGGAGGTGTGGATTCGATGGATAAAGATGTGAATTTTGATATTGAGGAGGCTAATACTGGAATTGACGATATTGGCTCCGAGCCAATCATTCCAGGACTCTCCGGTGGTGGCGGAAGCGGCAGCGGCGGTGACGCGATGGTGCGTGGTTTGACGGTGAATCTGGAAGCTTCTAGAAAGGACGATGCCAGCGGAGGTGGTGGCGGCAGCGGCGAGAATGATTGGGACAGTGATAGTGATGACGATTTGCAGATAGTGTTGAATGATAACAACCATGGGCCCATGGCAATGGAGAGAGGCGGAATTGGCGGCGAGGAAGATGATGACGATGAAGATGGGGACCCGCTGGTTATTGTGGGGGATGGGGAGCTGAATCAGGAGATGGAGGCGCAAGAATGGGGCGACGATGCAGCGCAGGCAGCGGATGGAGAGAAGAAGGAGACTGGGGATGCCGGGAAGGTTATTGGTGGCGGTGTCCACGTAGGCGCGGTGGTGGCGCCGAAAATTGGTTATAGCAATCATGGGTATCATCCATTTCATTCTCAGTTTAAGGTCAGTGTGTTATATGTTGTTGCTTGAAAATGGGGAACGATTTTGTGTATATTGGGGTTGTGTGTTTTCCCCTTTTTTGATGAGAATTAGAGGGTAGTTATGGATTGTAATTTTTGTAAAATGAAGTGGGAAATTGATGCATTGGATTTGGATTTGTGTTATAGTTATCAGTTTTTTTTTTTTTTTTTTTGGTTTGTTGTGTTTGAAAAAATAGAAAGGAGTGAGTGCCCAAAATGTATTTTTTTGTTCACTAATTCTGAGTAATGGAAATGAAAATTGGTTGCCTTAATAAGTGTTTGATGATTCTTACTGTTTGCTGAGATTTTATTTATACTTAAAGTAAAGGCAGCTGCTTTTAGCTGGCTGATAAAATCATCTGGTTAAGAAAAGTTTCAGCCATGATTCATTTTTGGGATTTACGAGTAATGGAGGAGATCAAACTGATTTCTCTTCATTCCAATCACTTAATTTAAAGTGGTTTATCCTTGTAGTTTGGTTACTTTGGTAAAATCCTCTACCTGGGTTTTGATTTGAAAGTCAAGTGTGAGGACGGTAAATGGGGCCCTCTTCAATCTATAAGATATATATTTTGTGTTTGGTGTTTAAATCTGTAGAAGAGTTCTGTGCATTGTGGGTTTTACGTGTCATACTGTTTATTTCCACATCTAGTGTTAGGATTTGACCCTGTTTCTGAAGTAATTATGAAGAAATTTCACAATATTGTTCTGATGGCCCCCTTTTTCTTGAGCAATCCTTCCATGGCATTAATGACGCAATAAAAAAAAAATGCAACTGATCTATAGGGAACCTTTGAGATTAAACCTTATTAATGTTCAACACAATGTTGGCGTTATATGTTCCTATATTCGTCTCCATAATTGTCGTTGTTGTCACTACCATCTATCTCTTTCAATGCTGCTTCTCTGATATGAAAGAAGAAAGATATGCTGTTAATACAGTTTGGAATTATTTTTTTTTGAGAATCCTACAATTCAGAATTATGAGTGAGCAAACTTGTATTCTGGTTATGCCACAATGAATTTGATCTATTGCATTTACCATTTACAGCAGTGTTGACATGATTGGGTTGGTTGAGAAGGGGGAGCTATTCCTAGAGCAGTTTATTTACCTCCATATCATTTACTTTATGAGCAATTACAAATCCAGATGCATTTCAATTAAAAGTACATTTCTGGAACTGTGGACAGCAATACTATATTATGTATTTGAGAAAATGGATTCCTTGATATGTAAATTAAAGGGAAAAATTACTTAAAAGTCCTTTTGAGGTGTGTTTCTTCCTAGTTAATTTTTTTTGGGAAACTCTTGCCCCTGGTCTTCGCTTCAGTTGTTGTTATTTTGCAATGATTCATGGTTTATATACCAAAGATTGTGTGCTTGATACACCTCATAGTCTCTAATCCTGGATGCATTTTACCAACCTTTTTTGTCTAGAAGTGGAAAATATAATAATCAAGCTTTACTTTGTATTTTTCAGCCATAGTCTCCAGCCTGTGTTCTGACAAGTGGTTAATTCCATGTGGTGGTATGGTTATCTCAGGGGTTTTTTGTTTTGTGATGAGTCTCATATGTACTTTCATGCTATTAGAAACAAATGATTTTAAATCTACAGTTATTGCCATTTGCCTTGGCATTTGGCTTGAAAGACTAATTGTGATAGGACTATAAAGATTAAATTATATCTTCTTTGTATCTTTTTTCATCATTATCATTTCAAATTTTTAGAATTATGTCTTCTGTTTCTGACTTGAACTAAAATATAAACATGTTCTTAGAAATTTTTCAATATTCATGCCTAGGAAGGTTGATCTTCCCCCTCTTACTCTTCTCTTTACTGGTCAGCTTGTATCTTAAATTCAACATAAGTAACAGTATGTGTCAATGATACTTTCAGAACTTCTCTTTTGGTTTATAAGGAAAAATTCTGCTGTAGCTGCAATTGTTCTCTTTGTATTGCTAAAGCATATTTTAACTGTTGTCTTATATACCTGTTTGTTTTTCCTGTCTTTGCATGTAAGACCTTATGTTTATTTTTTGTTAACCTGCAGTATGTTAGACCTGGTGCGGTGCCAATGTCTGGGGCAGCTACCTCCATTCCTGGAGGAGGCCCTGGTCAAGTTCGTCCACTTGTCAACATGGGTCCTATGGCTGGTCGTGGTAGAGGTGAATGGAGACCAACAGGAATTAAAAATGCTTCTCCAATGCAGAAAGGTTTCCACTCGGGTTTTGGATTGCCTACCTGGGGCAACAATATGGCGGGGCGAGGTTTTGGTGGTGGAGGACTGGAATTCACGCTTCCTTCTCACAAGTAATTTTTCATTGGCTGCGTATGCTGGTTGCTTGTTTTTCTTTCATGATCATCATATGTTATTGTTAGTTTTCTTGTTGTTAGCTTTATGAAAGGCCTTGGTTAGAGGTGGTTTCATTAACATTGTGTTGTAGAGGAAGGTTTTGGGATAAAATCCTAGGACACACGAGTGTCAACCTTTGATGTGTATGCCATTATTGCCTCTGAACACAAACACACGCATATTGGAAGTTTGGGACTTCTTATGGAACTCTATAGTTCATCTAAATGGGATCTAACTGATGTAGGTTTGGTCAATGCACTTTATTTTGTTAAATATTATTGTTTAGCTTGTTTGTGTTTCTGTGGGTTTTATCAGCTGATAATATATTTAAATGACTGTTGGATGATTTGCTAAGAAGCATGGACACGGCAAATGTCTCTGCATGTCCCACAAAAATATTATTATTAGGGTTTACTAACTTCTTCTTCTTCTTCTTCTTATTATTATTATTTATAAAAAAAAAAATGGATGAGACATGGCCAAGCTTTAAGTTGAAAATAAAATGTAAGGCCTGAAATTTTGGAAGAGCATGATGCATGATGGCCGACTATGAGATGTGGCCTGTTTTAATTCCAAGAGGAGAGAGCTGGTGAGGACCATGAGGAAGTGACCATATCGGTGGAGATCAAAGAAGAAGAAGAAAATATTTCAAGGCACAAGGCGAGGCAGCAGTGTTTAGAGGAACAGACTTTCTACCCGGCATCGGCAAGGAGTTCATCAATCTCGGAGCTTTGGTGGTGAATGAGGCCTAGCTACCTCTGCTGTGTGTGTGTGTGTGTGTGTGTGTGTGTGTGAGTGGTGATTCTTGAGGAAAGGGTTTTTTTGGTTTAAAGTAAGGAAAGTGAGAAAAAGTTATAATTGAGTAGAACATAAGTATTCTGAGCCTGAAAAGAAAAAGTAGTAGTGGGCGGATTGAGCCAGTTGGCTCCATAAGATACTGGAACAAGGGCCTTATATATTGAAGGATGTGGGTTTCCTTAATATATAAAAAAGGGATTCATATAGAGAAATTATATGTGCTAAATGGATTAATTAATTAGTAAATAAAGATTAACACACAAAATATATTGCATTTTAACCCTTAAATTATAATAAATTATACCTAAAATTATATTAATTAATGTTGTGTCCCTAGCTTATTGTGTCCTAGTTTTTCAAGAATTGCACTGTTTGCAGTCCTTTCCTTTATATCGATGAGTCTGATTGCCATCTTCACATGTTGGATGATTAGAAAGAGATTTTGCTAAAATAACCAAGGAAACGACAGGCCTTCATTTGAGGGATAATTCCCTTTGATTCTCAAACCTTTACAGCTTGTGAACAACAAGAGTACAGCTTTGAGCCCCATCAAATGCTTTTTGGAAAAAAGAGGGTATACTGTAGTGTTCTTAATCTTGAGGTGGACCACCAAACAAATGTATGTCTATGATAGGTGTTGACCTGTGTTCTTAAATATCCTTTAAGCAGATATGTTTAGCTAATTGAATCATATAATGTCACATTATTTGCAATAGGTAGGTGTCCCGCCTAATATGCTACTGTTCTAGTCAAAATAAGAGACAGCGAAAGTAATAACTAATAAATGGTTTTAATTCTGACATCCTTAACCCTTTTAGGGAT
Source organism: Quercus tomentella (assembly GCA_028535165.1). Classification (NCBI taxonomy): domain Eukaryota; kingdom Viridiplantae; phylum Streptophyta; class Magnoliopsida; order Fagales; family Fagaceae; genus Quercus; species Quercus tomentella. Next base: position 86,335,708 of record JAPQVY010000155.1, on the reverse strand, counting down.
CATATTATAATCAGGTTTTAGAATCCTTACTCTCTTTTATTGTTATGAGATGCCAACAATCTTGTCAGTCAAGAGGGGGAAGAAATCTTTTGTTCATTGCTAGATTGTTTTGACCATTGTGATGGAGTTTAGTGTTCATTATTAACATGCTAGTGTCATGCTTGTGTCTACTATATAAATTCCATCTTGTTCCAGCAGTGCAGAAAGTGAAAAAAGAGCCAATTTTTCTCCTTGCAGGATTCCTTTTTTTTCCTACAATTTTGGATGTAGTGGTCCATCTTTTATATTTCTGCATTCTAGGGTTCTGTTAAAGAATTGAGTTTCCAAATTTTTTTTTTGGTCATGATTTGCTCATGTAGCCCTCTTGAATATTTTCAGGACTATATTTGATGTTGACATTGAAAGTTTTGAGGAGAAACCATGGAAATATCCTGGCATTGATATATCAGACTTCTTCAATTTTGGTTTGAATGAGGAGAGCTGGAAAGATTATTGCAGGCAGCTGGTAACTTTATTAAGCCTTGAATCATAATGTTGGCCATGTAAATGAAAACTAAGTCCCTGCATATTGATTTTTCAGGAACAACTCCGCCTAGAGTCTACCATGCAAAGCAAAATTCGTGTTTATGAAAGTGGGCGAACAGAGCAGGTAATGAGATCGAGGTCTTTATGTATCTTGGGACTTGGGAAAGTTTATTGTGGTTTTCAATAGAATATTTGGCTTCTATGCTCAAGTTATTTTACCAGAAAAAATCTTTTATTGCTTTTATTTCCCCAGGAGTATGATCCAGATTTACCCCCAGAATTGGCAGCAGCCACTGGTGTTCATGATGTTCTGGCTGAAAATGCAAATTCTGGAAAGTTGGATGTTGGACAAAGTGATTTAGCAAAAGGATCTGCTCGTGTGCGGCCACCTATGGTATGTACAGCTGTTATGTTGCTTTTTACATGAAGATTTGTAGACAACTATATTCTGCCATTAATTTTTACTCTTTATTTTCATATAGCTCTCTTCTTTTTCTTTGCCTTTCTAACTGTCACAATATTTGCACACAGCTTTTAGCAATCATGGTAAAAAAAGCTGTATCTATGAGACAATTGCGTTTATTTGTTATATTAGCGTCCGGGCTCATCTATTTTTTTCCCCTCCAGCCAACTGGGAGAGCAATACAGGTTGAAGGTGGTTATGGTGAGCGTCTCCCCTCCATTGACACTCGACCTCCTCGCATGCGTGATTCAGATGCAATTATTGAGGTATGTATTAATATTTGTCTTTAAGAGCACCGATCTAATTGTGGGATTGGATGCTTCATTTCATATGCGGTGTAGAGATAACCAGTGGTATTTCGGCGAACAGATTGTCTTGCAGGACTCTGTAGATGATGATTCCTCCACAGGAAATGCCCCAGAGCAACCAGACAATGAAACCCCCAGAGAGGATTTTAGAGGTGGCGATGTAGCTGAAGAAGATGCGGAGCAGGTGGACAGTGAGTATTTTGATGGTTTTCCACAGGCTTACAATGTTCGAAAGAGAGATCTTGGAAGAAGAATGCCATCCGTGAATTCTGGTCAGGATAACTTGAACGATGGGGATGGAATATCATCCTTCCCTCCAGAAGCTCCAGTCCAGATTTCTGGTTCGAGGGGGCAGACTAGCGGGAAAGTTGGTACTCCTTATGATGAAAGGTATGAAATAAGTCTTGGAAATAGATGTAATGTCTGATATATGTTCATAGAAACCTATCTGTTATTCTGGTCAATTTGATATTTCTTTATTCTAACACATTCCTTTAAGTTAGGAAGAGAAGTCCACCTCAATGCAACAATCCTTAATTCCAAGTGCTTGGATTGGATTTGCAATCCTTGTCCCACCTTTTGCCTTCGCCTTGTGTTCTATCTTAAGTTTTTACAGGCCATTTTTATACAAAAGCTTAGGATGTCATCGTCTGAACATGTGAATGCATGTAAATTGTAGAAGCAAATTAACTTGCATTTCACGTGTATTAGAGAATCATGGTAAAAGGATTCCAAACGATATATTGGATAACAAAGAATAAATGTAAAATTACTTATGATCTTCTTAGAAGGTGAGAGAAAAAATTGTTCCAAATCGATCATTCTTGCAGTTCTCAAAGTAATTGTCTGCTTTTTCTGTCCAATCAATAAAAGGGATTTGTCAGTATTCTCATTTGGAGGTTTTCGGTTGGCATATATACACTTTTGCCTTGTGTACTTCATCAGGTACAACTTATGATATTGTAGTTAGCTGTTACCCAGTTTTGTTCATATATTTAGCTGCATATAATATTTATTGACCGAAACATATTTGTTAAAATGTTTAATCTTTAGCATATCTTTATTAGCCTGATCTGGAATTATTATTAACTTGTAAAATTGCATCAGACTCAATAAATGCATTTTAACTTGCGCCTTTTGAATACAGGCGGACACAGGAAAGAGCACGTGACCAATCCCCTCATATGGCTCCCAGTCGAAGTACACATGATGGGAAATTTCATGATGATCAGAAGGAAGAATCAGTTGAAAGCTTGGATGGTAAACATAGTCCGCGGTTATCATCTCCTGTCACGGTTAGGGTTGCCAGAGAGTCAAGTGTTGAGCAGAAAGATGCTGAACATGATGAGCTCTTGCTAGCTGATGGAAGCCCTGTGATGGAAAAGGATGAAATGACTTTAAATACAATAGGCAAAAATGACACCCTCAAGGATGGAGTGTTAAATAAGCAAAAATTGAGTTCTCGTGTTGAACAACCTGTGCTTCAAGAATTTGATGAGGGTGAGGACTCAAAGGCTGCAAGAAGTAGTGAAAACAGCAAAGCTAGGTCAGGAAGCAGCAGGGACTATCAGAAGTGGCGGGATGGGGCTGATGAGGAAGTCATTCAAGAAGGACGTTCAACACGCACAGAGAGCATGAAAAGGCACCTTGATGACAATGAACAGGGTCTCCGAAGAAAGAATCGTGATGGAAGACAAGATATAGAAAGAAGTCGCATGGCAGTAAAAGGAACGGAAGATTACCTCTATAGAGACTGGGATCCTAGCTCAGGTCATCAGATGCATATGAAAGCTGATGGATTCAATAGGCGAAAGGAGAGGGACAATCCTGAAATTCCTTGGCAACGGCGAGATGATGATCCTTACAACAGAAGGATTAGAACTGAAGAAACAAGGAAGAGGGAGCGTGGTGAGGAAATGGGATCCAGGCATAGGGGTAAGGTTCGAGATGGTGAGAGGAGTGACAAAGATGAATTTCTCCATTCAAGGAAACAGTTAGATAATGGAAACTATAGGATTCCTTATGATAAGGAGGCTGGATCACGCCACAGGGAAAGAGATGATGGTCTGAAGAGTAGGTATGAAAATGTGGATGATTACCATGGCAAGAGAAGGAAGGATGAGGAATATCTGAGGAGGGACCATGCTGACAAAGAAGAAATCTTGCATGGCCACAGGGAAAGTACAAGTCGTCGAAAGCGAGAAAGGGATGAGGTTTTGGACCCACGGAAGAGAGATGACCAACTAAGACTTAGGGATAATCTTGAGGATCACCACTCTGTTAGGCACAAAGATGAGGGCTGGTTGCAGAGAGATAGGCAAAGAGAGAGGGAGGATTGGCATAGGTTAAAACAGTCTCATGAAGAAAATCTACCCAAGCGGGAAAGAGATGAAGGACGGGGTGCTCTAAGGGGTGGGCGTGGTCCAGAGGAAAAAGCATTGGCTGGCCATTCTAGGGCAAAGGAAGAGTACAAGGGATCTGATAAAGAATACCAATTCAAGGACACAGTGCGACACAGTGAACAGTCCAAGAGACGGGATCGAATTGAGGATGAAAATTCACATTATAGGGGACGCGAGGATGTTTACTCACGTGGAAATCAATTTAGTAATGATGAAAGAAGATCCAGGCAGGAGAGGTCAAGTACTCGTAATGATCGTGCTGTTAGTGCTTCTGATAACCAAAGAGTGCATGACAAAAAGCATAGAGAGAATACAAGGAAGAATAAAGAGTCTGAGGGTGGTGATCACAACGCTATAGGCCCTTCCAAGAGAAATCGAGAAGACCAAAGTGGTCAAATTAATGAGACGGTATGTTCCATGTTTAGACACAAGAATGTAGAATTCTGTCATGATAAGGAAAAAAATTTTCCTCTATAGAAGTTGAGTTATTGGACAATGCCTTCACAAGAAGAACAAGTAGGTCACAAGCTTGAATTCATACAATTAAAGCATTGTTTACAAAAAGAAATTAAAAAAAGAAAAAGAAAAAAGAAAGAGAAATCTGGCTCAATCCCTCTTCCAGCAAGGCCTAGTTAAGCTCCTGTTTTCAGCTGGAATTCTAACCATGATACTTTTTTTGGTTGGGAGGGGTGGGGGGTGTTGGGTGGTGGGGATTGGACCCATTAAGCATCCTACTTCAGGGACCTGATTGTTGAAGCTCGTTATAATAACTGGTTACTGAATTTTCATTATTCAGGCATTGGACTAAGGTTGAAACCATGATTTCAGTGGAATAAAGAGTTGCTTCCAAAATTGAGTATTTTCTTTTAAAGATGCTAATTTCTGGGAAATGTACAGTTTAGCTTTCATTTAGGAATAATATAGGTCATCAGATGGGCTGACCGACTGTAGTTGTGTTGGTTAAGTGCTAATGTTATTGAAATAAATAAATATATAGACAAATAAACAGAAATGACACCATTCTGATAATCTTGCTTAGGCTAGTGTTTTGCAATATCGAGAATTGACTTTTTTCCCCATTAAATGGCGAGCATTGTCAATCCTTGTTTACACTTCGAGGCCATTTTTCATGGATTGAGAAGTGACCTGGTTGTTTTAAGCTATTTACCTCCTGATGCAGGAGTCTAACACAATAGATGGAAGATGTTGACAGGGCATGGTGATGTGGCACGTGGGAGTGACATGGCACAAGGCAAGCCAAGCCTAAGGGCTGTCTTTCACATGTTCCATGTGATTATTGTAGCTAAATCCACATGTACTAAGTTTGTTGTAGTATTTTAAAATTGGAGGGAAAATTAGTTAGAGGCACATACACATGCTAGATTTTAGAAGTTGTTAGGAAGTAGAAGTTATGTGCTTTATCAAATATTGCAAGTGATTATATATTACAAATGTAATATAGCATGTGATAAATGTGAGTTGGTTATGGTTGATGTCATCACCAGTAACTAACCCCTAGGCTATAAATATCCATGTATAAGCATTGTAATAGGGGTTCTTGTTAGTAAATGAAAATAATCCTTTGAGAGCTTTTCCTCAAGAACTTACTGTTCTTTGTAGGGGTGTCTAATCACCTATCAATCTGTTCTAAGCAACTGTCCCATTTAGTTCTAAACCATATTACATCCCATCACATTCCTTGCACCACCTCCATGGTATTTTATTCATATATGCCTCTGCTTGTAATTAGAGTAATTCATTAGGGTAAAGAAAGGGAAGATGCAGACAATTTTATTTTGTAAAACTGACCCAAAACACACATAGATTTTGATGTTTGGAATGAATTTGAGATCATTGAAGTAAGTTTTTGACATAAAATTTTATTTTGATCATTTGAGCTTGTTCTTAGGCTTACAGACTAATTTTTAAACTGCTTTGCTTGTCTTGGTCAGATTACCATCTTGTATTGGCATTTCCTATTATCATTTCCTATTTTCTTTCTTCAATTCATCTGGGTTTTGATTGTGAATTTGAGATACTCTTTGTTATTACTAATAAGAGAGAGAGATACAATTTGCTGTCCATTGAGGTGTTCTTTTTTTGGTTCACTACTTAATTCTCAATGCAGGAAGTATCCCTGCAGGCTCATGGTCACTTCTCATTATTGTTTTTTGGCCTTTGTACTTAAATATGGTAGGAAATGTTCAAATCTGTTTTTCCTTCTTGTTCCTTTATATAGGGCTTGAAAGGCTCCGGGGATCAAGGAAATGGCGAGCGTGAGATTCCAGTGCAGCGTCATGTCTCCAGAAAACATAGGGAAGATGTTTCCTCAGAAGATGAACAAATAGACTCAAAAAGAGGGCGCTCCAAGTTGGAACGTTGGACTAGCCATGCTGAGAGGGATTTCAGTATCAACAGTAGGCCATCATCTTCCTTGAAATTTAAGGAGAGTGATAGGAATATCAATGGTGCATCTTCAGAAGCCACCAAACCTCTGGATGAATCTGCTAACACAGTCGAGATTGTTGATAATCAACATCCATCAGCTGAAGAGAAAGATGCTGGTGATCTGGAAAGCAAGGATGCTGACACAAAACCTTTGGAGGAAAGGCACCTGGAGGATACAGTGGAGAAGTTGAAGAAGCGAAGTGAGCGGTTCAAGCTTCCACTGCCAAGTGAGAAAGAAGTCTTGGTGATTAAGAAGATAGAGAGTGAAGCACTGCCCTCTGCCAAAATTGAGACTCCTGTGGAGTCAGAGATCAAACCAGAGCGGCCTGCTAGGAAAAGAAGGTGGGTAAGTAACTAAATGTGAAATCAAGGGACCTGCATTATTTTGCCGAATTGCTCATGAATTTGAGGGAAGTCTTGGCCTGATTCTGTAATTCTAGAACCCCGCCGGTTGAGTCACGCCCTTGGTTTTCAAATGGCATCTGTAGGGTTTTAGAGACGGCCATCTACCTCTTCGATACTCGTATCATCTTTTGTAACCATGCTGCCACCCTATACTTTTGATGTTTTGTATATACTAGTGAATGTAACATTAAACTGGTCACTGATGGTGGCACAGGAATTATTTTTTAGTGTTAATTCATATTATGACTCAGAATAATCTGGGTTGCTAGACGTGGCAAGTCTGACCCTTGCAGAAGCCAATGCTATGGGAGGCCGGAACTAGTTTGATGCTGGCGTCTTCCAGTTGTGGCAGCTTTGATGTTTGAAGAAAAGAGCCGATGGGCAAAACAGGAGCAGCCAGATTTACTACAGTGTTATAGACTTCTAGTTCTTACACTTGTATTTTGTATCTTGATTAGTTATCATTTTTTTTTAACCTTCTTTTTTCGGCCAGAAGCCTGAAGTAGAAGTTCCTTTTGTACTTAAGGAACAAGTGAGTTTTAAGAAATGCGAAATTTAAAGATAAAGAACAAGAAAAAAGAAAGATTTTTAGTCATCTTCCGAGTTATCTATCCATTTTCCAAGTACTAACTGTTAAGTTCCACCAGATGAAATGGAATTTCATTATCCCAATGAGATACCGAGGGGAACAATTTTTCAACAACAATCTTTTATTTAATAACAATAGTTGACTGACCCAGCGATTTGGTAAACTGATAATTTCAGCTTTGAAGCAAACTTCATCTGGTGTATTGGTTTTTATCATTTGATTAACTACGAAAAGAAAATTCAATATAATTAGCATCACAAGTTTGTCTGTCTAGTAGGCTGGACAAATCGCGATCCGAGATCGCAATCCACGGCGCGATCGCGATCGACACGGCGAGATCGCGATCTCGCGAAGCACTGCGCCGATCGCGATCGACGCGGCGAGATCGCGATCTCGCGAAGCACGGCACGATCGCGATCGACGTGGCGAGATCGCGATCGACGCTTAGCAATCGGCGGCGCGGACTGGAGCTCGACTGGGTTCGCCGGCAATCATCAGACTGGACTGGAGCTCGCCTTCCTCACACGCGCTCGCTCTCTCCCTTTTTCCGGAATTCATTTGAAGTGAATATAGGAACGGAAATTCATTTCCGTGGTCAAAGCCTTTTTTTTTCAGTCAACGGATTTTAATTTCCGGAAAATAGAATTTTCCGGACCAACCAAACACACCTATTTTCCGGAAAATCATTTCCGGAATCACTTTGAAGTCGATTCAAACGCAGCCAAAATCAGTTTATTTTCGCCATCAACTTCAATTTATGCATAACCTTTTTGAGTCTTGTAAAATAAATCAATGAAAATAAGCTCTTTCAAGCTCGCACTAAGATCAAAAGACAAATAGTGGGATGGAAAACGGTTCACCATGACTCCATATGGCCAAAAAAAAAAAAACCACACTCTAAACCGGCCTTCCATGTTTCACCTCCATAACCAATTTCGAATTTGTCAATCTCACATCCCAAAGCTTAACCGTATGATCGTATGACTCAGTAACACACGTTTGATGACTAATAGGTGAAGCAACACACATAATCCTTATGATCCTAAAAAGCGTTAAAAGTGAGGGTCTTAGAGCATCAGCATTAGGAAATGCTACTCTACTCTATTTTACCATCTCAAGAAGCTACTTTATTACTTATACCATACTATTTTACAATACCTCCAGCATCCCAAACTTTTATTTTCCTCTTCTACTCATTAAAATAATATATCTACATAATAAAATAATATATACCAAAAGCAACAATCTACACAGCAACCACCGTCTTCACCGAGACCAGTCACTTCAACCCAAAACCCCAACTGCAAGAACAAGCCTTTCCCACCACCACCGAGATCTTCCTCTTCCGTGACCCAATCATCGACCCAGACCCACATTGCCACCACGATTTCCGATCTCCGCCAATCCATGCCGATCCCAAACCCAAAATTAACACCCAGTTCCGTCACGCCGATCCCAAATCCAAAATCTCCGATCCACGTCGATCCACGCCCAGATCAACCCAAATCAACACCCAGCTCTGTCACACCCAGATCAACCCAAATCCAAAACCCATAACCCATAACCCACGGCCCACCATGCCAATCCACCACTTGACCCATGATACACCGATCGGAGCAAACCACACCCACATCGGAGCAAACCCATCGAAGCCACATCGAACCCATCGGAGCAAACAGCATTGAGAGAGAGGAAAGGGAGAGGGAGAAAGAGAGAGAGATGAGGAGGACAGAGTTGAGAGAGTGGGAGAGTCAAAGCAGATGAGAGAGAAAGGAATAAAATAATGTTTTTATTTTTAGAATACTGCTACAGTGCAATTCTACATGTAGAATTGCACTGTAGCAGTATTGCAAAAAATTTTGCAATTCTTGGGTTTACAATTCTTTGATGCAGAGCATTTTGGGGCTGCAAATGCCAAAATCTCCTTACATTTGGCATTAGCATTCCCCAATGCTAATGCTCTTATCTTGCTAGACCAAAGGGAGCTTATCATGAATATATATATATAGGGCAAGACTTAGGTACAGTACTTAAGTGCTGTTTCTTATGTTCCCTTCTTAAGATTCTGTTATGTGGATTTTTTTCATGGGATAGAACTTTATTTTTTAGTTAAGTATCCATATGTTAGAATCTTAAGAAATGAACCTAAGGAACTGCATCTAAGGTATTGTACTTAAGTTTTGTCTATATATATATATATATCTATATATATATATATATCAATCAAGGCGATACTATTAGATTGGACAATGCAAATAATATCGCCTATCATTCATAACTAAATTAAAATTGTTAAGATTCTTAAAAATAAAATAAATAAAAATCAAACAGTTTAAATTTAGTCCTTTAATTTTGACTATAATTGTCAAATTAGTTATTCATGTTAAAATTATTATCAATTTAGTCCATTATTTTTTTTTTTTTTTAAAGTCAATCTAATTCTTTGTCTAGATATTTTAGTTAGGAAACGATATCATTTAAATGTTTTTTTTACTATTAAAAAATTAACCGAAAACATTCATAATGTGCATTATTTAAAAGATCTTATTGTTCAATATTAATTTAAAAAATGCTTAAATGACTTCATGTACTAATAGATTTGGACAAAATAATTAAATTAACTCTTCTAGTTATTTACTAATAGATTTCACAATTGAATAATTATTTACTTCCTTTCGGGGGCGGTTTTTTGCACGTAGCTATGTGTCTCCTGCTGGAAGTGTGACTTTGCTAAACCCGGATTTGTTTTAGGGAGTTCAACCCGGAACTTGACATTGGGCCGCATAGACCAATGGCTTCCGGTGTATTTTTAAGCCTACAAAATAGATGAAGCCGAAAGTCTTAAAATCATGATAATGGTTGAAATAAAAAAATAATATGTTTAGCATGATAGTTTTGATTAAATGATGAATTGATACGTTATTATTATGTATATTAAATGATGTCCAATATTAGAAAATAATTAATTAGGTTTCAAATGTCTAATAATGGGATGAGTCCAGTAGTCTATATCTAGCTGTGGTTCATGGTTCATGTTCAACATAATAAGGTATGTCCGGCAATAGTCCATGTCCAAATAATATGTGTCCAATGGTAGTTCATTTCCAAAAAATATGTGTGTGATGGTGGTAGATCAATTTATTAGTATGTATGTTCATTAATGAAGTATTAGTGAGATTATGTTCATTAAATAGTGAGATGATATTAAACTAACTTGCATCTAACGGTAAAATAATAATGAGTTAATATATACTTAATAATGTAATTTCAAAGATGGAGAAAGTATTGACTTATTTTCATAGTTTGTAGCTCCAGCCGCATAGCATCAATGGACTTAACATTTCAGCAACATGAGAAAATGAGTCCAGCGGCATAATAACATTAGTCGAGTGATATAATGATAATGAATAAAATATACTTAATAATATAAATTTGAAGACAAAAATATAATGACTTATCTTCATATTTTGCAGCTCCAGCCGTATAACATCAGTGGACTTAACATTTCAGCAGTACGAGAAAATGAGTCTAGCGATACAATATGATATTATGAGTCCTTTCATGGTGACTTCATGATTGAAGGGGAAAAATGGGTGCAACTGGAGGGAGAGAGAATATGTCCAGCCGTGTGCATAGGTTGGTTAAGTTCATCCTCTTTATCGTGCATTTAAATTATTAAATGATTTTCCCCATGTAATGCTCTTTTAGTTTTTTAGTCAAATATAAGTGATATTGCCTTCCATAAGAAGGACTTTTAATTTTATAAGTTTTTGTCTTTCATAAGAAGGGCTTTTAGCATTATAAATATGTCTTCCATAAGAAAGGGATTTTAGTAATAAGTTCTTGGAAGAGTGTTTGATATGTTTTAAGATGTGTGTAGATGGTAAGAAACATATATATTTTGTGAGATATAGTGTTTGTAATATGTATAGGAATTATATGTAGATACTTTGTTGGACATGGATCTTGTATATGTATACTTTGTTAGACATGGAGTTTAAAGATATATGAGAAGTATGTATGAGTATTTTGTGAGGAATGTGTTTGTAAAATATATGAAAGTGTGAGATAGATAATATGAAAGTTAAATATAGTAAATACATGAGATTATAGTTGCTGCTGGAGTGGTTTTTTTGTGTTATGTTATGGGTTATGTTGCTTTCTAAGAAGGGAGATTTTGTATGAGAAATAAAGAATGAGATGGAGATGTGTTTTTGGGCAGCAAAATGATGAAGTTTCAGAATATTAAAGTGGGAGAGATGGATAGTGTGTAATGGTGTGGTGTCGTAGGTGTAATGTATTGGTGTTATCTAAGAAGAGATATTTTTGTAAGGGAGATGGAGAAGTATGGAAGAGTTTAGAGATATATGCAGTAAAGTGAAGTTTCAGAATATTGGGGATCAGAGAGGAGGTCCCCTCTGGTGTGTGGCTTGGTCCTCTTTATATAGAGCCAAGCATGTAATTAGATTAGAACTAGTTGAAGGGAAATTTAGCAAATAAGGAAAAATATTTGACAAAGTAAGTGGTTTCATTAGTGAGATTTTGTTTTTTAGCCAAAAGAAGCAAAGTTAGAGACTTAATGGTGCTGTCACAGCTGTTACAGCTGTTAGCTGTCAAATGATGCCATCTGAAGTGAGATCTTTTGCGTAGAGGGAAAATATTTGGCATTAAATTCATGGTTTGGCTAAATTTTGTTTCACAAGACCCATAGAAGACACTAGAATTGCAGATATGAAAATGCATCTTTGGTTATTTTTCTTCTTCTTCATTATTAATTTGTATCTTTTCAAAGGTTCGCGTTGAGTTGTAGCACTTTGATGGTCTGAATAACAAGGAATGAAATTGACATCAAAATTATCAACACTCTGGGACTGGATCTAGGTTGAATTTCAATGTACTCAGGGGCGGCCCTAGACATTTTGGGGCCTAAGGCGAGAACTAAAAATGTATGTATATGTGTATGTGTGTTTATGTATGTGTATGTGTATGAGTGTGTATGTGTATGTGTATGTGTATGTTTATGTGTGTGTATATGTATGTTTATGTTTATGTGTATGTATGTTTATGTTTGTTTGTTTTTGTTTATGTTTGTTTATGCGTGTTTATGTGTATGTGTGTTTATAAATATACATAAACATACACACATACATAAACATAAATGAACATACACATAAACATAAACATACACATACACACACATAAACATATATATACACATACACACTCATACACATACACATACACACTCATACACATACACATACATAAACATACGTAAACATAAATGAACGAAAACATAAACACACATGCACATACATATAAACATAAACATACACATACACACACATAAACATACACATATACATACACATTCATACACATACACATACATAAACACACATACACATACACATACATTTTTAGTTCTCGCCTTAGGCCCCAAAATGTCTAGGGCCGCCCCTGTGCGTAACACTATGCGTGGATAATATGTAACAACAAACAATAACTAAAGCATGAACTTGGAAAATTGGTGCCACAAAAGGGTGCAGGGGAAGTGCAATGTAAATGGGCAGCCAGCGATAACAAAGAAGTGTAATCAGCAATAGAGAATTACTACTACAAAAGAAAAGTAAGGCAAACAATAAAAGCCATAGCAAAGCAAATATGAAGTCTAAGAAAATTGTGAATTCTTATAAATGAGAAAGGATAGTGAAGAATGAATGGTTTTCAGTTACTAAATGCATAGTATAATTTTATTTAATTCTAAAGGGATGCGTTAGAGGCTTAGAGCTCAAAAGGCATGGATTATGAGAAGCTTAAAGTTTTAGAAAAAGTGAAGCAATAAGAGAGAGAGAGAGAGAGAGAGATATTTGAATGGTAGAGTTCCTTCTTACTCTACAACGGAAATGAAGGTCTCGACTGCTTGTGCTGTTAACTATCGCCGCCGCGCTAACGAGGTTGGTAAGGCTCCGGCGGTGCGTTTGTGTAAGAATGACTAAAATTAAATATGTAAGAATGACTAAAATTTTTTATCACATTGAAATGAAAAATATCTCATAAATTTAAATTAAATATGTACATACACTAAGATCAATAGCAAAATCTTAGAGATAGTAGCTAGAGTTTAGCAAGAAGAGAAAGGTAAAAATGAAAAAAAGTAAAAATAAAAAGAGAAATAAATGAGAGAAATAAAGTAGGTGTATACTGTATAGATATAATATAGGTGGGCAAGTCGGGTTGTGGCGGGTTAGAAGCATCTCAATCCGAATTGCTTATTTAGTTATCTAACTTGCCCAACTCAATTCACCTCACTTAATGGACCCACATGGAATGGGTTAGGTCAGTTGGCAGGTTATGCATATTTTTTGTACAACCTTGCTATTGAGCCATATTAACGTAGCATTTTGGTCTACTTCAATCTAATTGTGTCCACTTCTATCCAATTGGTCCACCTCAGTCCATTTCGGTCCACTTCGTTCCATTCAGTCCACTCAGTCCATTTCGGTCCAATTTGTCTACATTGGTCTATTTCGGTCCAATGGATCCACTTCAGTCTACTTTGGTCAATTTCAATCCAATTTCCACTTTGGTCTAATTGGTCCACTTCACTTCATTTCAGTTTAATTGGTCTACTTCGGTCTAATAGATCCATTTTGGTCCATTTCAGTCTAGTTTGGTCCATATCTTTCATACTGTTGTGATACTCTTTTACCTCTTTTATTATCCCATATTTTTTTAATAACTATTTTCAATTTGGGAATGGTCTTGGAGTTAGGTATATGTTTTGGGTTGGGTATACTTTGATTATATTTTATATTCAATTGAATAAAATCACTTGATTAAAACTATTTTTGGGCTAAACCGATTATGGAGTTAAGTGTTGTTTGTTGTGAATCTATTACTTTTTCAATTTAGGTATGATTCTGGAGTTTGGTACACATTTAAGGTTAAGTCTACTTCAATTGTTCTTCCTATATATTCTTTCTTTTGTCAGTTATATATTTTGATAAACATATGTAGGTTGTATGTTGAAAAGGAAGTGTTGAGGACAAATTTTTCACACCACGTGGCTTCATTTCATTGGCGACCCGCACCACGTCAACACTATCATAGATTTTGGGAAAATCTCTTCTAAAGCCCAAAAGAGCCCATATTTACACAAAAATGTGTCAAAGCCCATGGTTCAAGCTCATAGCACATCATCTCATTTTTTGGCTCATGATCCAAGCTCATAAGTCTCATCGAGGGAATTTTGGGAGTCGTGGTTTGGAGGGCTAAGAAGTATGTTCAGTAAAGCTCTAGTGGTTCAAAGTTGATAAAGGAAAGCGTGTTGCTTGGCATGTCTTCCCCAATTCCCTGAACTCTGACGGGTCAATGTGCAATAGGTAACATTTGGTAAGCATCTCATATCACATAACACTTAAAATGATAAAACTCCCCATGCTCTTTACATAAAAATTAATGTTCGTCATATAATATAAGTTTAAAAATGTAATTATAGTATTTCATATAGATTATATTATTATCATCTAAATCAATTCCAAGCACATGGCTAAATATATATTAATATCTCATATCTAGCATTAAAATGCTCTTCTTACTCTCCAAGATTTGGTTAAAATACAAAAAGACCATAATTACATCTCTAAAACTTCATCAAATATCAACTAACTAGTCTATTACTTACCAAAATTATATATGGACTGAGCATATAATTTTCCAAAAGAAGAAACTTAGCCAAAAATACCAACAACAACTCCAGCAGAAGTTGCAACAACTCTAGCACATTTTGCAGTGGACAACTTCTGTAGAAGCTGCAACAACTCCAGCACATTCTGCAGTGGCTCCAACTATGGTACCAGAAATAGAAGGATCTCATAAAGATTATCTTACCATTTTTAGCCAAACCATGAATTTAATGCCAAATATTTTCCCTCCAAGCAAAAGATCTCACTTCAGATGGCATCATTTTACAGCTAACAGCTGTAACGGCTGTGACAGCACCATTAAGTCTCTAACTTTGCTTCTTTTGGCTAAAAAAAAAAATCTCACTAATGAAACCACTTACTTTGTCAAAGATTTTTCCTTATTTACTAAATTTCCCTTCAACTAATTCTAATCTAATTACATGCTTGGCTCTAGTTCCTTATGTGTATGTGTATGTATGTTTATGTGTATTTGTATGTATATGTGTGCTTATGTATGTGTATGTGTATGTGTTTATGCGTGCTTATGTATATGTATGTGTATGTGTATGTGTACTTATGTATGTGTATGTGTATGTGTATGTGTATGTGTATTTGTATGTGTATGTGTATGTGTATATGTAGGTCTCTTTGTCTTTTTCAGATTCAGGTGCAATACCCTGATGCAATTGTAATTAATGGTTGAGATTAAAAGTTGAAAAAATAACTTTCAATCTTAACCATTAAATAAAATATATTAAAAGAGAGTTAAAAAGTTTTAAAAAAAAAAAGAGTAAAAAATGTAAAAAAATACCTACGACAGTGCACTTGATCTCAGTCTGTCTTTCTTCTCTCATAATTTTTATTTTCTTCTTTTTTACGTGGTGCTTTGTTCTTCATCCTTTTATTTCTCTTTATACGTTGCCTAGCCTGACAGGAGAGGAGCGAGCGAAAGCCACGTCAAGAAAGGAAATCGAAGATTGTACTGTCGAGCTAAAGACTATGAAAATCTCTTCCTCTCAACTCAGACGATCCTCTTAGGTGAAATTGTGGCTCATGAGGCTTCACCGGATTATGGTGTGTGATTTTTGGTTATTTATTTATTTATTTGAGATTATGAAGCAAATAGTTTTTATATTTTGCTTACCCTTTCTATTTTCTGAAAACACTTTTCTGGGAAATACCATTTTTTTTGCTTTGCTTTCAGTCTATCATTCTTGCTTGTGGTATGTGTTTAATTAATTTGGATCTAAAATTAGTTCAACAAGATGATTCTTCTTCTAAAATATAATAACAAAACTAATATATGTTTTTTTAACGGTGGGTTCACTTTCAGTATTTTCATTTTGTGATTTTGGTTGTTTTGTGGGTTTTGTGTTTTGATTTCGGTGGGTGTGATTTGATTTGTGATTTGGTGGGCTTCTGGGTTTTTGTTGCGATTTGATTTTGACTGGGTTTTGGCCGTGGTGATGGTCATGATTTGATTTTGGCTGGGTTTTGGCAGTGGTGTGTGGTTGGAGGTGATGAGCTTGAAAAGCTCTGGCCATGGAGGTTTAGAAGGAGAGTTTGGTGGTCAGCCATGGAGCACGGTGTGACGTGGGTTGAGGCAAAGAGAGGATGAGAGGGAAACAAGGGTAGCTCTAGACATTTTGGGGCCTAAGGCGAGAACTAAAAATGTGATCTTTTTTATACTTATATATTAATTAAATTAATGTTTATTTAATATTTTTATATTATATTTTTCATTATTATTTTCATTTTTTTCTAAATTATTTTGAAGTTCATTATCAAGATTTGTTGTATTGCAAAATTGAACATCATTTTCTTCTAAATTATTTTGGTGAATTTCTTACTCATTTGTGATATTTTCATCTAAATTTTGTGTTATATTTTGTTTAGTACTAATAACAAATTTATCCATTGATCTTTTTTGAGACTCAATTAATTTTTCTTCTTTTTTTCTTTTTTTAAGTTTTTCATATCTAGATGCATATTTTCTAGTAGACATTTCTTATCAAACAATATATTTATAAAGACTAAAATAAAAAATAACTTTCAAGTGTAGAGCAAATGAGAAATAGAACCTGATTTATATAAAAAGTATTGTTGTAGTTTCACTGAACAATAATAAGTTTTTAGCAATCTCAACCTGCATAAATTAAAAAAAAATTAAGCACAAGCATAACAAAAATTTAAGCACAGCCATAATACTGACACAAGACTTATTAATAAGACCCACCCACAAAAAAAAAAAAAACACAAAACAAATCCTATCTATAACCCAAAAAAAAAAAAAAAAAATGCAGGCTTAAAAAAAAAAAAAAAAAAAAAAAAAACTTGAAGGCCCAAACTTAACGCCCAGTCCAGGGAGGGTCCAGGCAGCCATAATGATAAACTGAAAAGTGATAAACAAAGTTACAAAACCAGCCAGGGAGGGCCCAAATAAACAAAGTTATCTTAAGTTCTTAACAAATAAAATGGCCCAAATATTTATAATTTTATACCTGATTCCTGAACCTCAGAACCTGATACGGTGAGGTGAGGTGAGCAGTTGAGACTTGAGAAAGGCGGAGAGCAGAGAATCAGAGAGAGGCTGAGGCGGTCCAGCTGGACCAGCCGTCCAGGCGGAGGAGCTTCAAGCTTGCTGCCTTGCTTGAGCCTTGAGCTGTTGTCTGTTGAGCAGATGAGAACAGACTGAACAGTGGAGACTGGAGACTAGAGAGAAAGGTAAAATTTTTAGGGTTTTGAGTGGATTTATTTGTTTTGATTTGTGGTTAATCTCTTAGACCGGATTTGTAGTTTATCTGGTTGTTTTTTGGTCAATGATTTTGTTTAGAACCGGATTTACCAAAATTTTTGTTTTTTTGGTTAAAAGGATGTGCCAGATTATTTTTGTAATTCATTTGAAACTACCCGGTTCTTTTCTAAAATTTTGGGGCCCCCTTCCACTTGGGGGCCTTAGGCAATTGCCTAACTCGCCTAAGGGAAGGGCCGGCCCTGGTTACGCATGCCGACTGTTTGTAAAAATGCACCGCACTTTTAGTCCACTTAGTACAGCTTATTTTCCAGTTTTTTTGAAAATGGGCAGTTCAAAAAAGATGGATGAAAGACGCCTTTGGTTTTTGCTAAGTCTAATTTTATCTAAGAAGAAATACGACAATTCATGGGACATGACAATACGACAATTCATGAAAAAATTATGACATAGGACATGATGATACAACAATTCTTGAAAAAATATGACACAACACGGTGTGAATATGATAATATACCCTTAGGTACATTGTATTTATGTATAGGCATATTTTTTTATTTAATCAAAGAAATTTTTTTAAAATACTCTTCCCAACAGTCTGGGTTTTTGGAGTGTCTGAGCTTCTTAGGGTTTTATTTGTGTTAGCGAAACTATGTACTCTTGTTACACCTTCACAGTTTACCTATACTGATTTTTTGTCTTTTGTTTGTTCCTCTTCTGCTGTAAGTTTTCATGCATTTGGATTAAAGGGTTTATCTCAAAATTTTATACTTCTTCAATGGACTTATCTTGCTGTCAATTTCATACAAGTCTGGCTTATACTAAGTACTGAGACTGGGTTTTGTTGGCTGCATTTTTTGCAGATAGCTAACACTCAAAAGGCTCTTTCCAACATTGAAAATCTTATTGTTGTAGCAGTAATTTTGCTGTTTCCCAAAACTTCAATGTCTCTCAGAAAACCACCTATCCCACGTCTTCTCCTCAACAATGTCTCTTGCATGAGAAATGCCCAACAAATACTGCGACATGTAAATGTATCCCTTCACGATGGTGGAGCACTTGTGCTTACAGGCACCAATGGTTCAGGCAAGACCACTTTTCTCCGTATGTTAGCTGGATTTTCTAAACCTTCTGCTGGTCAGATCCTATGGAATGGTCATGACATTACACAATCAGGAGTGTTCCACCAATACAAGCTTCAGCTCAATTGGCTCTCCCTGAAAGATGCCATCAAAGAGAAGTTTACAGTCCTTGACAATGTTCAATGGTTTGAAG
Source organism: Quercus tomentella (assembly GCA_028535165.1). NCBI lineage: Eukaryota > Viridiplantae > Streptophyta > Magnoliopsida > Fagales > Fagaceae > Quercus > Quercus tomentella. The sequence goes on along the minus strand of JAPQVY010000155.1, from coordinate 86,316,853 downwards.
TTCTTGAAGGTAAGCAAGGGAACTCTATGCCTGCATTGGAGCTGATGGGTCTTGGACGGTTGGCAAAGGAGAAGGCAAGATTGCTGTCAATGGGCCAGCGGAAAAGGCTGCAGCTTGCAAGGCTGCTGGCACTGGATCGGCCAATTTGGTTGCTCGATGAGCCTTCAGTTGCATTAGATGATGATGGGGTCAAGTTACTTGAGTATATCATTTCTGAGCATAGAAAGAAGGGTGGCATTGTTATTGTGGCAACACATCTGCCAATTAAGATGGAAGATGCCATGTATCTGCGGCTGCCACCAAGATTCCCGAGAAGGATTACATTGGTAGATATGCTTGATCGTGCAGACTTCTAATACCATCCCAATTTTGTTTCACAAGACCCATAGAAGACACTGGAATTGCAGATATGAAAATGCATCTTTGGTTCTTTTTCTTCTTCTTCATTATTAATTTGTATCTTTTCGAAGGTTGTGGGACCAGCGTTGAGTTGTAGCACTCTGATGGTCTGAATAACAAGGAATGAAATTGACATCAAAATTATCAGCACTCTGGGACTGGATCCAGGTTGAATTTCAATGTACTAATACTACGAATTTAACAACCAAATTATTTATTTTTTTGGGTTGAATAACAATGAATGAAATTAATCAAATTACTAGCATGTTGGATGTTCTTCAACATATTTCCATAGTAAGTTTGCAACCCTCACTTTGTAGGTGTTTTCAGTTTTGTTTCCCATACCTTTTTGCGGGTTCTGGGCAAACACATGACCTTTCTCTACAAGGAGGAGACCTTTCAGGATGCGCACACAAGACTACAGTTTTTTTTTTTTTTTTTTAATTCTCATCAAATAGAAACTAAAAATATTTTTCAATTTTATGATATTTGTTTTGCGGTAAAATATGTAGTCAAAAATTCAACTAAATCAACCTTAAGCAAATTGACTTAAAAACATTTTACATTTGCTCAATTCCTCACAACCCGATATCATTACTTTCGCGCTTAAACTCTCCCTCTCAGATTTCTCTCCAAAAAAACCCAGCCACGCTCTCAGATTTCTCTCCAAAAAAACCCAGCCATCTCCGGTCCCCTGTCCGGCCGGCTCCAGCTTCCGCTGGTGCCGTCCCTCGCCGGCAAAACCAGGTACTTTTCTGCCTTTTTAGATTAGATTTCTCCTTTTCTTTTCGTTTTTCTTCATCTCTAACCCATCTCTAGTTTTTCTTAGGTTCGATTTCTACTCCTTACTGGAAAAGCACCTCAAAGTTTCAGGTTTTATTTTTGATGAATCATAATTTTTACGCATATTTGATTTCTTATCATTTTGCATATGGGTTTTTCGGTGTTGATTTGGTAGTGTGAGATTTATTTATTTATTTGATGATTTTGACATTGGTTGTTTGATGAGTTAGGGTTTATGATTTTCAGATCTGGGTTTTTTTGGGGGGTTTTATTTATGTGTGGCATTATGATATTTTGTGGTGAAATTATTGTATACTAGTTTATGATATATGTTTGAGATCCAAGATTCCTTGTTAGAATTTGAAGTAGCAGATCTGATTGTGAAGCTTGGTTAGAGGATGTACCTTGTTTCCTTTCTAAACAACTGTAATATGGTGTAATGCAGATGAATATTTAATTTGATAATGAAGATTCAGTTTTCATTATAAAAAAAAAAAATGGTGCTAGTAGTGAGCTCACGTGAAAGTGGCGTTGCTCCAATCACAACTTGTCACCTTAGCAAGTTGTAAATAATATATTTTTTTTTCTTCGATAAGTAGCAAGTCGTAAATAATGTTGTGAAAATAGTTGTCCTTGGCATTGCTCATTTAGTTAAGCATATTGTTTTTCTTCTAATTCATAGGAAATTGAATGCTGGGAAGAATATATAACTGTTTCAACCTTTTTTCCCCTGATAATCAGCTATTTAGACTTTAGATTACAGCAAACCTGAGACAATGCTCAGTTCTTAATTGGAAAAGGTTAATTTTGATATTTGCTTTTGTAGTCTTCTTTCTTAGCTTAGGTTCTGTTCATGGATTTGCATGTTTGGTTTTTTGCCTGCTAGGTTTTTCAATGTACTTTGTCAACAGATTTCTCCTACTGCTATTTTGTTTTACTCATTTTTATCACCTTTACTGAGAAAAGGGAACTCTTTCTGATTTTAAGTTTACAAGAAATGACTTGTGTTTTCATTTATTATGAAACTTTGCAGACTGAAAAGAATTACTATAATATTTACTTCAACTTATACTTTGTTGGGCAGCCACTCCTGATATGAATATTTTGAAGCAGCTTGTGCCCGCCAAACATCGCTTCAGTGGTTTAACCAGGCATTGTAGAGGTAATGAAAATCCAATTTGTGAGTTCAGATATCCTATTAAATTCATTGATTTAAAAAAAATAAAATAAAAATGGCATCTAAATGACATAAGTAATGGTTTTTTTCACTTGAATGCCACTTAAACTGCTAAACTGTGATAACCAAAAGCAGATCTCAAGGCTAACTCTGGTATATAAGACATAAGTATTAGTATATGTGATGTTTTGAGTACAAAAAACCTAAGCCTCCTTTTTTTTGGGTAAAGTTATCTAAAGCCAGTTTCTATGTACTTGTTTTCATCTTCTCTTCAGCACTGCGTTCTTCCTACCTCCATTCATCCACAAATGCCTCAGTTGAAGTTCATTCTCCAGAGCAGGAGGTAGTGATTGCTTTGGGGAGCAATGTGGGAGACAGACTAGATAATTTTAATAACACCTTGGAGTTGATGAACAAATCAGGCATAAATATTACAAGACATGCTTGTTTGTATGAAACAACTCCGGCATATGTGACTGATCAGCCTAACTTTCTCAATTCTGCGGTCAGAGCCATTACTAAACTCGGCCCACATGAATTACTGGGAGTGCTCAAGCAAATTGAAAAGGACATGGGTCGTTCCGATGGTATAAGGTATGGTCCCAAGGCCAATTGACTTGGATATATTGTTCTATGGAAAGTTCAAGGTCCACTCTGATATTCTTACCATACCCCATGAAAGAACTTGGGAGAGACCATTTGTAATGGCCCCTCTAATGGATTTATTGGGATCATCTGCTGATTGTGATACAGTTACTTGTTGGCATTCCTTTTCACCGCTATTGGGTGGACTTTTAGAGTTTTGGGAGAAAATGGGTGGTGAATCCCTTATTGGAAAGGAAGGCATGAAAAGGGTTTTACCCATTAAAAGTGGTTTATGGGACTGGTCACAGAGAACCTCTATCATGGGTATCCTTAATGTGACCCCAGATAGTTTTAGTGATGGAGGAAAGTTTGTCTCTGTGGAGGCTGCAGTTACTCAGGCTCGCTTGATGATTTCTGAAGGGGCTGATATGATCGATATTGGTGCTCAATCTACACGGCCAATGGCCTCTAGGATATCTGCTGAAGAAGAATTAGATAGACTAATGCCTGTTTTAGAAGCTGTTGCAGGGATGCCGGAGGCAGAGGGAAAGCTCATATCAGTTGATACTTTCTATTCAGAAGTTGCTTCTGAAGCAGTCAGCAAAGGGGTTCATCTTGTAAACGATGTATCTGCTGGGCAATTAGATTCTAACATGCTTAGGGTGGTCGCTGGCCTTAGGGTTCCATATATTGCAATGCACATGAGAGGGGAACCACATACAATGCAAAATAGCGAAAACCTGCAGTATGATGATGTTTGTAAGCAGATAGCGTCTGAAATATTCGAGGGTTAAGGATGCAGAATTATCAGGTATCCCAGCTTGGAGGGTAATTATTGACCCTGGAATTGGATTCTCAAAGAAAACTGAACATGATTTGGACATCCTTGTGGGATTACCAAACATTCGTGCCAAGATTGGAAGGAAAAGTTTTGGTGTCTCTCATGCTCCCATGCTGATTGGACCCTCCAGAAAGAAATTTTTAGGTCACATTTGCTCTCGAATTGTTGCAGATGAGAGAGATCCCGCCACTATTGCTTGTGTCACTGCCGGTGTTTTGGGTGGAGCAAATATTGTACGAGTACATAATGTAAGAGACAATGCAGACTCTGTAAAGGTCTGTGAAGCAATGCTGAAACAGAGGAGCACAAAAAATCTCTCTTGATGTTTGCTTTGTAACATGACGATCATGGACAACTGCCACTAGCCATGAAGCCAGAAGTGGTTATGAAATCAAAGTAATCAAACCATTCCACAAGTCTTATCAGAGAGGCAAATGCTCATACAAAAATAAAAACTATTCATTTCCAATGCAAAGTTTACACTGAGAGTTTTGACAGGTTACAGAGATTTGATTAGAAAAACAATTAGGATTTTAAGAGAAATGATAATGAAAGCATTTCCCTTTCCCTCATCAAGTGCTCACTTTGGTTAGCTTAGAAGAACTAATTTTTCTGTTTCAAAACCTCAGCTTCAGCCCTAGCCATGGGATCATCCTTCATCTCTTCATCTTCCTTTTCCCCTTCTCGATCTTGGGCCATTTTCTTTCGATGCAACTCCTCTGCAGCCTCCATTGCAGCCCGATTCTCTGCCTGAATTCGCTGGATTTCCTCTTTTTGCTGCTGCCTTTCGAACCACGTGTCAGCATCCGCCCAAACTACAAAAGATTGAAGCAAATACAAGCAGTGGGAAATTCAGTGAAAGGAGTATAATTTGATGGAGGCCAAAGCTCAAATGGTAATTCTAGAGATAAGATTTGGAGTATAATTTGGAGGATGAAGATATAGAATAAAGTGAAGTTTTTTGTGTGGAGAGAGCCTGCAATGAGATGAGATCCTTCCAATGTGTGCAAACCTGTGCAAAAAGAGAGTGCTCCATCAACCATGAAGTCCAAGTTGCAAATTGAGTGAAGAAGACACTATACATGCATTATGGGGATGTGAAGAGGTGCAAAACATATGGTCATGCAACGAAGTCTCACTTGGCTGGACCACCCCAAGTTACCTAGATTTTATGAGTTTGTTTTGGAGAATTTTAGAGACGAGTAAAGATACAGTTGAACAGTTCATTATGTGCCCTAGATGATATGGAAGTCAAGGAAGAGTTGGATGTTTGAACAAATAAGTAAGCCTTCGAGTTCTATAACCTGAGAAGCAATTATGCACACCTGCAAGAATATAAAGAGAGTGTGTTTAAGAGGTGTGAGACCTGAACCTTCGCAATGGAACACAATTGATCAGAGTTGGAAGCCGCCAAGAGCACCATTGTATAAAGTTAACTTTGATGGTGCAGTTTTTAGAGAGCAAGAGTATCTGGAGTTGGTGTACTGGTGCGGGATGCAAAAGGGATGCTCATAGCTGCTTTAAGCCATAAGGGTCCAGCAATTACAGCAGCAATGCAGGCAATAAAATTTGCCTATGAGATTGGGCTACGCGACATTATTAAAGGAGACTCTTTGAGTGTGATTGAAAAGCTTCTAGCTCATGAGGAAGACAGTTCATGGTGGGCAAATTTAGTACAAGAGGCAAAGATGGGGCTAATGCAGTTCCGAACCTGGGAGGTAAGCCACACCAGAAATGAGGCCAACGATACAACTCATATCCTTGCTAGACATGCACAGGGAATCGATGATTGTGAAGCTTGGTTAGAGGAGGTACCTTATTTCCTTTCTAAACAACTGCATCTGGTGTAATGCAAATGAATATTTAATTTGATAATGAAGATTCAGTTTTCATTATAAAAAAAAAAAAAAATGGTGCTAGCAGTGAGCCCATGTGAAAGTGGCGTTGCTCCTATCAAAACCTGTCACCTTAGCAAGTTGTAAATAATTTTTTTTTTTTTTTTTTCCGATAAGTAGCAAGTCGTAAATAATGTTGTGAAAATAGCTGTCCTTAGCATTGCTTATTTAGTTAAGCATATTTTTTCTTCTTCTAATTCATAGGAAATTGAATGCTGGGAAGAATATATAACTGTTTCAACCTTTTTTTCCCCTGATAATCAGCTGTTTAGACTTTAGATTATAGCAAACCTGAGACAATGCTCAGTTCTTAATTGGAAAAGGTTAATCCTGATATTTGCTTTTGTAGTCTTCTTTCTTAGCTTAGGTTGTGTCCATGGATTTGCATGTTTGGTTTTTTGCCTGCTAGGTTTTTCAATGTACTTTGTCAATGGATTTCTCCTACTGCTATTTTGTTTTACTCATTTTTATCACCTTTACTGAGAAAAGGGAACTCTTTCTGATTTTAAGTTTACAAGAAATGACTTGTTTTCATTTATTATGAAACTTTGCAGACTGAAAAGAATTACTATAATATTTACTTCAACTTATACTTTGTTGAGCAGCCACTCCTGATATGAATATTTTGAAGCAGCTTGTGCCCGCCAAACATCGCTTCAGTGGTTTAACCAGGCATTGTAGAGGTAATGAAAATCCAATTTGTGAGTTCAGATACCCTATTAAATTCATTGATTTTAAAAAATTAAAAATTAAAAGTGTCATCTAAATGACATAAGTAACAGTTTTTTTCACTTGAATGCCACTTAAACTGCTAAACTGTGATAACCAAAAGCAGATCTCAAGGCTAACTCTGGTATATAAGACATAAGTATTAGTATATGTGATGTTTTGAGTACAGAAAACCTAAGCCTCCTTTTTTTTGGGTAAAGTTATCTAAAGCCAATTTCTATGTACTTGTTTTCATCTTCTCTTCAGCACTGCGTTCTTCCTACCTCCATTCATCCACAGATGCCTCAGTTGAAGTTCATTCTCCAGAGCAGGAGGTAGTGATTGCTTTGGGGAGCAATGTGGGAGACAGACTGGATAATTTTAATAACGCCTTGGAGTTGATGAACAAATCAGGCATAAATATTACAAGACATGCTTGTTTGTATGAAACAACTCCGGCATATGTGACTGATCAGCCTAACTTTCTCAATTCTGCGGTCATAGCTGTTACTAAACTTGGCCCACATGAATTACTGGGAGTGCTCAAGCAAATTGAAAAGGACATGGGTCGTTCCGATGGTGTAAGGTATGGTCCAAGGCCAATTGACTTGGACATATTGTTCTATGGAAAGTTCAATGTCCACTCTGATATTCTTACCATACCCCATGAAAGAACTTGGGAGAGACCATTTGTAATGGCCCCTCTAATGGATTTATTGGGATCATGACGCAGGACAACCAGAACAAAACTGAAACAACAATAAAATAAAAGGATATGACCTCGGAGTCAGCACCTAGGCCTTGCTTGGAGTCAGCACCAAGCGGGTAAACCACTAGGAGTCAGCACCTAGGGTAGACCTGGAGTCAGCACCAGACCAAAGAAAGACCAAACGGCCATTGTTTTCATTCATCAAAATATCAACTATCTCCTCAAAGAGTACAATAAGTTGCTTATAAAGGATTACTAAACCCTAGTTCTAATTGGCTAGGAAACCCTAATTGCCTTATTACAAAAATACCCTTGCTGGTTAGGAAATCCTAATTGCCTTATTACAAAAATAACCTTACTTCTAAATTAAAATACTAAAAGCCCAATAAACTACTAGGACCTAAAACATAAAAATACAATTGACTTGCAAACATAAATAATATTAAATAATAATTCTCTTTCATCTCCCGCATCAGATCATCTGCTAATTGTGATACTGTTACTTGTTGGCATTCTTTTTCACTGCTATCGGGTGGACTTTTAGAGTTTTGGGAGAAAATGGGTGGTGAATTTCTTATTGGAAAGGAAGGCATGAAAAGGGTTTTACCCATTAAAAGTGGTTTATGGGACTGGTCACAGAGAACCTCTGTCATGGGTATCCTTAATGTGACCCCAGATAGTTTTATTGTTGGAGGAAAGTTTGTCTCTATGGAGGCTGCAGTTACTCAGGCCCGCTTGATGATTTCTGAAGGGGCTGATATGATCGATATTGGTGCTCAATCTACACGGCCAATGGCCTCTAGGATATCTGCTGAAGAAGAATTAGATAGACTAATGCCTGTTTTAGAAGCTGTTGCAAGGATGCCGGAGGTAGAGGGAAAGCTCATATCAGTTGATACTCTCTATTCAAAAGTTGCTTCTGAAGCAGTCAGCAAAGGGGCTCATCTTCTAAACGATGTATCTGCTTGGCAATTAGATTCTAACATGCTTAGGGTGGTCGCTGGCCTTAGGGTTCCATATATTGCAATGCACATGAGAGGGGAACCACATACAATGCAAAATAGCAAAAACCTACAGTATGATGATGTTTGTAAGCAGATAGCGTTTGAAATATACTCGAGGGTTAAGGATGCAGAATTATCAGGTATCCCAGCTTGGAGGGTAATTATTGACCCTGGAATTGGATTCTCAAAGAAAACTGAACATGATTTGGACATCCTAGTGGTATTACCAATCATTCGTGCCGAGATTGCAAGGAAAAGTTTGGGTGTCTCTCATGCTCCCATGCTGATTAGACCCTCCAGAAAGAAATTTTTAGGTCACATTTGCTCTCGAATTGCTGCAAATGAGAGAGATCCTGCCACTATTGCTTGTGTCACTGCCGGTGTTTTGGGTGGAGCAAATATTGTACAAGTACATAATGTAAGAGACAATGCAGACTCTGTAAAGGTCTGTGATGCAATGCTAAAACAAAGGAGCACAAAAAATCTCTCTTGATGTTTGCTTTGTAACATGATGTCCATTTAGTTGACGCAGTGTTGTCAGCTTACAAAAGTGCATGGCATTAACCAGATTCTTTATTGTTGTTGTTGTTGTTGTTGTTTTTTTTTTTTTTTTTTTTTTTAAATCACCAACCGTGTACTCAGAAATTTTGTTGTAAATTTTTCCTTCAATAACCTATTGGAGTTAGCAATATTCTCATTGGTTTGTCAATCAGCTCCAACTTCAAGGCATTATGAATGTACAAAGGGTCATGGTATATGGTTGTTTTGCTTTCTGTTTAAAGCCAGAAAGAGAAAGAACATAAATTAGGACATGAGATGAGAGATGAGCATCAATTGAATTGAAAGAAGAAAGAAGTTTGCCTAGCTAGCTCTTCAAGTATGGGAAATAGAACTTGATACTCCATTGATGTGTATGAACATCTCGGAAGAGACAGCATATTTTGATGTTCCATAATCACATAGTTTCCTATTAAGCCAAGCAACTTACATCCTTCTGCCAATTCTTACAAGTAAATTACAGGAGGCTAACAAACTTGGTCCAATCTGATTGTCAATCAGCATTTAAGAGATTAGCACCATTATACAGTTCTCAGTTTTCTACACCAATGACAGTGAAAGCTAGCCATATAACAATGCTCTTGAAGAGAAGAGGAAAGTACAAAAATGGATATTGTCATCAATTAACACATGCTCTTGAAGCTAGCCATGGCATTGCTCGCAAAACACGGGTGGAGGCTAATGCATGAGCAAGATTCTTTGGCTTTTGTTCTTCTCAAAGCAAAATACTGTCCACATTGCTCCTTTATGGAAGCTAAGTGGAAGTCCAATGCATCATTCACATGGAAGAGTATATTAGAGGCGCAGAGTGTGATAGAGAAAGGAAGTAGATGGTGTATAGGCTGTGGGGAAAATGTTAAGGTTTGGGGTGGTAGATGGCTTCCCACACCTAGTACTTTAAAAGTATTGAGATCAATGCCTTTGGGGATGGAAGATTTACGGGTAAGCTATTTTTATAAAACAGTGGTAAGATCATGATAGATTGGATAACTTGCTGGGGAAGAGGGATAAGGAGGTCATTCTTAAAATTCCTTTTAGTTCAAACTCACAAGGGATAGAAGAATTTCAATTTGGGCAGTTACAAGCAGTGGGAAATTTAGTGAAAGGAGTATAATATTATTTAGAAAATATATGATTGAAAGAGGCCCTTCTACTGTCTCTTATGGCTAGGCTGCATTTGAAAGGTTCGGGTGTACACATTGTAAAATAAATCTAATCTGCAACAACAGAATTTCTTATTTATTTTCTAATAGCTCCGTGACTTTCTCTAAGGAGATGAGATTAATTTTTATTTTTTATATAATCTTACATCCAATGCCAGCACATTAAAAAAAGAATTATCATTACTGAATTATAATTCTCTTATATCATTCTCAACTCTTAATCAAGTCCAAATCTAATCTTACTTTACGTGCAAGTAACAAAATCTTATTCTACTAAGTATCCTAGTTTTTTTTTTTTAGATTAAAGTATCCTAGTTTATATTAGTTTAGGATTAGCCTATTATAAATATCATGTTATGAGTTTGTTGTAATATATGGTTCATAAAGATCTCATGCTACTACTTTATTTTTTTTATATACTACTAAATATTTTCACATTACATTCCAAAATGTATACCGACCAGGACCATTTGGCAGCAGAAGCTTTAACAATGGTAATTCAATTGCAGTAGTGGTCCTTTACCTTTGGGGGGCCTGGGGCAATTAATGGACCCATGGGTCCATGACAATAATGATTCAAACTAGCTGTTTGTGGCTGGTTGAACACCAGAGTTCTAAACATCTATTGCGTGTGGTTCGATCCTGTTCTTTGGGAATTTCAATTGTCCATATCGATCATAACTATGTATAGCAGTACCTTATGTATAGGGGCTTGCTTATAGGCCATAGCAACAGGCTCCGAGATGGTCAAACAAATCCTGTCAGAACATATATATGCAAGAAAGGAAGAACATGGGTGGGACCTAAAATACACTGTTATGATATCAAAGTCACAACTCACAAGAGAACCTATCAGCTTCTTAGAAGAGGAAGGGCATGTTCCCGTGAGTCAATTTTGAAGGACAATTATGTGTAAATGTTTCAAAATATTTGTAACTTTAATGTTTTAGGTAAGTTAATGTTTCAAAATAGCTAGCCAATTAAGAATAGTATCAATAATAGTTTGTTATACCTCAATTTTATGCTAAAGATGACATTAATTAATAATTATTTCCAATACATAGAAATCATATACAATAGGAACTGATGATGCCGAAAATATCACCAATAGGTCATACAGCACTCACGACTCGAAGCGAATCTGCACAACAAAAACAATCGAAAGAAGACCTTAGAGAGCACCGGTGTGGTGCCGGCCAAATACTCTCCGAAGGTCAAGTTAGAACTACTCTCACAACTCTAGAGTGCTAGAGAGGGTAAATAACGCGTACCTTGATTTGCGAGGGTATTAGGGCTTTTATAGTAGTAGAGAGTCGGCTTTTCCTTCTTGGTGTCCAAGTCTTTTCCATATGGGACTCTACTTCAAGTCTTTCTGAGCGTGGTGAGCAAGGTTTTCCTTATAGAGGAGATCTATTTTCAGCGTGCGTGTCTTCTAGAATCCCCCTTGTGCTCGGATTTCCATATTGGAATTCCAGGTCGTTTCTAGGCAACGAGCGATAGAGATCTTGGATCATGGGCCCTCACTGTGCCCTCTGGCGATGGGCCTTCGAAGAGCGTTGGATCATCTTTATACTGGCCCAACAGTTCCTATCCGTTAGGCCCATTACCATAGGCCCGTCAGGCCCATATTTTATCCTCTTCAGTTGCCCCCTTCACCCCAAGGGTCCATCAGCTTTTTGGACAAAGGAACCTTGGGGTGACGACCCTAAGGTAAAGGGTGTGACGGATATTTTCTATGACGGAATGAGGTCAATAAGACAGGAGGTTTTAAGGCTATTGTGACAATGGGTTGACGGGTTCATGCAAGCTAGGATGACGGTGCAAACAAGGAGTCCGTCGATCATACCAACTAAAGACAGGCTGTACAAAAGTCATTAATGATGGCGACACGTGTCATAAGTTGATTGGGCTTTATCTCGGATCGAAGCGACGCTTCGACTTCCGTGCATCTCCCTTATAAATAAAGGAGTCATCCCTCTCATTTCTCCAGTTTCAGCAAAAATTAACCTGTCAGAGCTCACCCGTCACACCTGTCAGAGCATACCCGTCACGTTGGTTAGGGGTTGAATCGTCTAGTTGCTTCAATCGTCAGTGCTATACTTCCTCATTGGTAAGTGCTCTTCTCAAAGTTAATCTTATTTTAATTTTCCTTACCATCCACACCCGTTATGGACACATAGACCCCGTCAGAGTCTTAGGCTCTTGTCGTTTCATGTAGGAAATGTCTAGTGCGTCCAGTAATCAGTCGGTTGTTCGTGACGGGCTGGATTACGAGGAAGTATATCCGTCCGGTCATAGAGAACAAGATAGTCCTCGTGATGACAGGAGTCCGTCCACCTCCTCCTCGTCCTCAACATATGAGGATATGGAGGAACAGGACGAAGGCTCTGGTGACAGTGAGGAACAGATTGTTAGATCCGTCATTGGTGTTAATGGGCTCAGGGAGTTCGTCATGCTACCAGAGTGGACGGTGAATTACTTCTCGTCCGTCATCAAAGAGCAGCACTTTAAAACGTTTAGGGATAACTATCAAATTCCAGAAAATATTTCCATCCGTCTACCCTATGAATCAGAGAGATGTTATTATGAAGGGGTAGATGGTGTCGGGGTTTATGAGCAAATGTTGAAGGCCGGACTCAGGTTTCCACTGAGTTCGCTTCACCGTGAGCTCCTCCGCTATCTGGGATTATCCGTGAACCAGATTTCCCCTAATGCCTGGAGGGTCTTCATAGCGATGGAGATCTTGTACGGCGCAATGTCCGACGGAGCCAAGAGGCTGACGGTTAGGGAGTTCCTTCATTACTACCGTCCGAACGAAATAGATAAGTCTAGGGGAATATATAGCTTCGTCCCCAGGAGTCCGCTATTGAAAGTCATCTATGATACGCCGGACTCAAATAGGGATTGGAAGAGCTATTACTTCTTCCTGGAGGGTGACGGAAGAGGCGAAGAAGGCTATAGAGAGTAAGGACAAGGAGATAAAAGATATGAAAAATGAAGTCCGTCAGGCTAAGGACGTTGCAGTTCATGAGTACCGCGACTCCGACGCCCTAATTACTGAGCTAGGTGACTCTTTTCATCAAGGATTCATGGATGCCATCCGTCAGGTCAAGCAATCGTATCCGGACTTGGATTTTTCAAAGTTCAAAGTTGAAGACCCAGCTCAGACATCCGTCGTGCCTGGTGCTTCAGAGGATACAGATGACCTCTTTGCTGATGTCGATGGCCTTGGTGACGAGGAGTCAGCACCAACAAAAGTTGAACAAGCTAAGCCTGATGCGGAAACGGTTTCTCAGTCCGTCGTCAATGAGGACAAAGTCCAGTAGCTAGATTTTTCTTTTTCATGTATTTTGGGAACAATTCTCATCCGTTGTTGATGTAAACATTGCCTTTTAATGGCCTATTTTTTGTCAAATGCATCCGTTCACTTCATTTTATATGTTAAATTTTTTTTTTTTTTTTTTTGAATTTTCTAATTTTTCTCTTGAATTCTGTCATTATTTGACTTATTTGCATCCGTCCAGCTACTAGTTAGTATTGGATCCGGCATGCATAGGTATATTTTTGATCCTAAGAATTTATTCTTTGGTAATCCGTCTATTCGTCTACTTTGGACTAGACTCGTTACCCTTGTAGAATGATCCGTCTATCCGTCTATTTAGGACTTCAAGTGGTCATCTTCCTGGGATTATCCGTCCACCTTGTGGACTCTATTTTATATCCGTCCATTTTGGACATCAAGAGGCATCCTTGTAGGATGATCCGTCCATTTTTGGACTTCAAGTAGCCATACAAGTAGGATGTTGCGTCCATCTTGTGGACTTTATTTCGTACCCGTCCATTTTGGACATTAAGTGGCCATTCTGGTAGAATGACCCGTCCACTTTTGGACTCCAAGTTGTCATCCGTATAGGATGATCCGTCCACCTTATGGACTTTATTTTGTATCCGTCCATTTTGGACATCAAGTGGCCATCCTTGTAGGATGATCCGTCCATTTTTGGACTTCAAGTAGTCATACATGTAGGATGATGCGTCCATCTTGTGGATTTTATTTAGTATCCGTCCATTTTGGACATCAAGTGGCCATCCTTGTAGGATGATCCGTCCAATTTTGGACTTCAAGTTGTCATCCGTATAGGATGATCCGTCCACCTTGTGGACTTTATTTTGTATCCGTCCATTTTGGACATCAAGTGGCCATCCTTGTAGGATGATTCGTCCATTTTTGGACTTCGAGTCGTCATCCTCGTGGGATGATCCGTCCTATTTTGTGGACAATATAATAACACATCCATGTAGAAAATCAAAATTGTATCTGATTATTATTCTTAATAGAAATGCGTAAGGGAAAAGTGCCTGCCCCCTTGGGCTTAAAAAGGCACGACTAGATTGTAGCAAAAAATAGCTGAAGGAAAACTAATAATTAAAAACTTAAGAAAAACTGGTTGCCGTTCGCCATGTTACTATTACTGGTAGTACTTTCTCAAGTGCTCGGCATTCCATGGATGTGGTAGCTTCTCTCCGTCTGTCGTTTCCAGGTGGTAGGTTCTTTTTCTTTTCCATGACGTAACTCGATAAGGTCCTTCCCAATTGGGGCCATGCTTTCCCTGTGTAGGGTCTCTAGTTGCACCCATGACCTTCCTAAGTACGAGGTCTCCTACTTGGAAGTCTCTATGTCGGACCCGGGAATTGTACTGTCTGGCCATGCGATCCTGGTATCTAGCGATCCTTTGCTCCGCCGCCAACCTAACCTCGTCTATCAGGTCCAGCTGTAGCCTCATTGCTTCGTCATTCCTGCTCTCGTCATGGTTGTGAACCCTGTAACTTGTGAGCCCAACTTCTGCCGGGATGACCTCCTCGCTCCCGTACGTTAGTCGGAATGGCGTCTCTCCTATTGGTGTCCTCGCTGTTGTCCTGTATGCCCATAGTATGCTGGGCAATTCTTCGGGCCATATGCTCTTTGCCCCCTCGAGTCGAGTCTTGATAATCTTAAGCAGGGATCGGTTCGTGACTTCAACCTGGCCATTAGCCTGAGGATGGGCGGGTGATGAGTAGTGGTTTTTTATTCCTAGCTGTGAGCAGAAATCCCGGAAGTAGCCGTTGTCGAACTGCCTCCCGTTATCTGAGACAAGGACTCTAGGAATACCAAACCTGCATATGATGCACCTCCAGACAAAACTTCTAATGTTCTTCTCTGTAATGGTGGCCAAGGCTTCCGCTTCTACCCATTTTGTGAAGTAGTCAATACCCACTACCAAGAACTTCAGCTGCCTTATCGCCGTTGGAAAAGGTCCCATGATATCTAGTCCCCATTGAGCGAACGGCCATGGAGCCGTCAAAGGGGTTAGCTCCTCGGCTGGCTGTCCAATAACATTGCTGAATCTCTGGCATTTGTTGCAGCTTTTAACGTAAGACTCGGCATCCTTCTGCATGGTCGGCCAGTAATACCCAGCTCGTATCAGTTTGTGCACCAACGACCTCGATCCAGAATGGTTCCCGCATATCCCTTCGTGTACTTCCCTCATTACGTAGTCTGCCTCTTCGGCACCCAGGCATCTTAGATATGGACGGGAGAAACCTCTCTTGTACAGAATGTCTTTTATCAAGACGAACCTTGCCGCTCAGACCTTTAGCTTTCTTGCTGCCTCCTTCTCATCTGGCAGTAACCCGTCCTTCAAGTATGAAATTATCTGTGTAGTCCAGTTACTTTCGAAGCGTATCTCCTGCACGTTGCCGGGGTCTATTAGTGGAGAAATTTGAACAAAAGAAAGTACATTACCCGGTGTTATCATGTGTTCTGTTGAAGCGGTTTTGGCTAGCCGATCGGCGAGCTCATTTTCTCCCCTGGGGATTTGTATGACCTTGGCTTCTAGCCCGTCGATTCTCGCCCTTACTTGATCAAGATATCTCTTCATCCTTTCCCCCTTGCATTCATAATCTCCGTTTACTTGATTGGTCACGACCTGAGAGTCGCAGTAAACGGCTACGCTCTCGGCTCCAGCGGCTTTGGCTAGGTCAAGGCCTGTCACTACTGCTTCGTATTCCGCTTCATTGTTGGTGGTGGGGAAGTCGAGACGGACCATACATTCAATCTTGTCTCCTTCAGGTGATAGCAATACGATGCCGGCTCCCCCGGCTCGCCGATTGGATTATCCGTTGGTATATATGCTCCACTGAGGGGACTCTCCTGCCCCCTTGTCTTCGTTACGAGTAAATTCTGCTATGAAGTCGGCTATGACCTGTCCTTTAACGGCTGCACGTGGACGGTACTTGATATCAAACTTGCTCAATTCTATCGCCCACAGCGTCAGTCGACCTGCAGCTTCAGGATTACTCAATGCCCTCCGCAAGGGCTTGTCGGTCATTACGTTCACGGTATGGGCTTGAAAGTAGGGCTTGAGCTTGCGAGCCGCCGTGACTAATGCAAAAGCGAGTTTCTCCATAGGTGGGTATCTTTCTTCAGCTCCGCGGAACGCCCGGCTGGCGTAGTATACGGGCTTCTGTATCCTATCCTCTTCTCTAATTAGGGCCGCGCTGACTGCGACAAGGGAGATGGCCAAGTAGAGGAAGAGTTCTTCACCTGGTTGTGAGGGACTCAGTAGGGGTGGTGAAGATAGATATGCTTTCAACTCCTTGAATGCTCGCTGACACTCGTCCGTCCACTCGAAAGACTTCTTTAACGTTCGAAAGAAGGGCAAACACTTGTCCATGGCTCTCGACACGAATCTATTTAATGCCGCTACCTTGCCGTTAAGGCTTTGTACTTCCTTCACATTTCGCGAGGGGGCCATCTCTATTATGGCTCGGATCTTGTCCGGGTTAGCCTCAATCCCCCTTTGAGATACCATATATCCTAGGAATTTTCCCGCCGTTACGCCGAATGCGCACTTTCCCGGATTGAGCTTCATGTTATAGGATCGAAGCGTACCGAATGTTTCCCTAAGATCCTTCAGGTGGTCTTCCTCCTTCCGACTCTTCACTAACATGTCATCGACGTAGACCTGGACATTCCTTCCGATTTGCTGCGTGAACATCTTGTTCATCAGTCTTTGGTACGTCGCCCCCGCATTTTTTAGGCCGAATGACATTACTTTGTAGCAGAAGAGTCCTTGACTGGTCACGAACGAAGTCTTCTCCTGATCTGCCTCGTGCATGCGGATTTGGTTATAACCCGAGAAAGCGTCCATGAAACTTAGTAACTGGTGTTGAGCCGTTGAGTCTACTAGGACGTCGACCCTTGGAAGGGGATAGCTATCTTTAGGACATGCTTTGTTAAGATCGGTGAAATCCACGCACATCCGCCACTTATCGTTCGCTTTTTTCACCATTACTACATTCGCCAGCCAATCGGGATAGTAGACTTCCCTAATGAAGCTTGCCTCTTGTAGTTTGCAGACTTCTTCCGCTATTGCTTGGTCTCGTTCCGGAGCGAACACTCTCTTCTTCTGTCGGAAGGGTGGAAAGGAGGGCAATACATTCAATTTATGTACCATGACTGAGGGATTGATTCCTGGCATGTCGTCATGACTCCAGGCGAACACATCTTGATTGCTCCTCAAGAAAGTTATGAGTTCTTGACGGATTGCGGGTTTGGCGAGCGTTCCGATCTTGGTTGTACGTTCTGGATTGGAGCTGTCGAGTATTATCTCCTCTAGCTTCTCTGTTGGTTCTGCCACCATTCGGTGCTCTTCTATGTTCAAGGCCTGGATTTGTTCTTCCAGCTCCATCATAGCCACGTAGCATTCCCGTGCGGCCATTTGACTTCCGCGGAGCTCTCCTGCTCCATAATCCGTAGGAAACTTGATCATCAGGTGGTAAGTTGATGTCACCGCCTTCCACGAGTTGAGCGTGGGTCGTCCAAGGATAGCGTTGTAAGCGGACGAACAATCGACCACCAGGAAGGTTACGTCCCTGGTGATTTGCTGGGGGTAATCGCCTACCGTCACTGATAACGTGACTGCGCCCAATGGGAATACCCGGCTCCCTCCGAAACCAACGAGCGGGGCGTTCGTCGGTATCAATCGCTCCTTGTCAATCCTCATTTGCTGGAACGCCGGATAGTACAAGATATCTGCTGAGCTGCCGTTGTCGATCAACACTCGGTGCATGTTGTAGTCTCCTACCCGCATGCTGACGACGAGGGCATCATCGTGTGGATGGTGTAGGCGTCGTGCATCTTCTTCTGAGAACCCGATAATGGGACCTTCTCTCCTTGCTATCTTTGGGACGGTGCCCGTCAGCTGGATGCTCTGCACCATCCGGAGGTACGTTTTGCGGCCTTTTTTGAAGACCCGGCTGCAACTGTTCCTCCAATTATCATCCTTATGTCCCCTATGGGAGGTCTTGGTCGCTCGTTCTCTCGTCGGGGGTGTTGTTCTTGCGGGGATGGATCCGTTCTCTCCTTGCTGACGAACTTTTGCAGCTTTCCTTGTCGGATAAGGGCTTCAATTTGCTGCTTCAAGTCGTAGCAATCGGCTGTGTCGTGACCATGGTCATGGTGGAAGCGGCAATATTTGTCCCTGGATCGTTTGTTGGGATCACTCTTCAGCTTTCCCGGAAACGTCAGGGCTCCTTCGTCCTTAATCTGCATTAGGACTTGGTCTATCGGGGCTGTTAACGGGGTGAAACTTGTGAACCTTCCGCCCATGGGTTTAGGGCGTCTCTCCTCCCTTTGGTCTCCCATCTTGCCTTTCTTCCGCCCCTGGTCCTGTCGGGGGTCTTCTTGTCTGTCTCTTTTCTTGGGCCTATCTTCTCGGGCTAATAGCGCGTCTTCAGCGTTCATATATTTGGTGGCCCTGTAAAGCACCTCTGACATAGTTTTCGGGTCGTTTTTGTATAGGGAGAACAAAAACTTACCCCCCTTCAGCCCATTCGTGAATGCTGCTACCAATATCTTGTCGTCGGCTTCGTCGATCGAGAGCGCCTCTTTATTGAAGCGTGTTATGTAGGCCCTTAATGTCTCATTTTCTCGCTGCTTGATATTCATTAAACAAGCTGTGGACTTCTTATACCGATGTCCTCCAATGAAGTGTGTAGTAAATTGAGCGCTTAGCTCCTTGAAGGTGCTGATGGAGTTGGGTGCTAGCCGGCTAAACCAAATCCTCGCTGCGCCCTTTAGGGTTGTAGGAAAGGCCCTGCACATAATTGCGTCTGCCACTCCCTGAAGGTGCATCAGGGTCTTGAAGGTTTCTAGGTGATCTAGAGGGTCCTTGACCCCGTCATAACTATCCATATTTGGCATGCGGAACTTACTTGGCAGGGGGAAGGAGTTGACGGTTGTCGTAAATGGCGAGTCAGTCCGGTTGACAAGGTCGTCAAGATTACTAGACACTCGTCCCTTGAGAGCGTTCATCATCACTTCCATCTGTTCCTTCATCGCCTGCATCTCCGCGATGATGGGTGGTGGAGCCGTATCTGCCAGAGAAGGAATGCTAGTGTCCCGTCGCTCTGGTCTGCTTGGGGCGTTGCTCTCCTGTGGTCCTTCATGATTCCTTCTTTCAGCGCTGGTCCCTTCTTGATCCGCTCCTTGGTTATTGGTCGCCGCATTTTTCTGGTTCAGCTGCTCTTCTAGGTCGTGGTTTTGTTTGGTGAGGCGCTCTACGGCTGTGGCGAGCGTCTTGACCTGTCTCTCAAGAGCAGTCGTAGGGCCTTCTTCTTCTTGAACGTCGTTAGTGGTCGCCATCGAGCGAGTGAGTACCATGTAACTCTTTTGTCTTAGGAAGCGATAATGTGCTACGTTTTTTCTCACAGACGGCGCCAACTGATGATGCCGAAAATATCACCAATAGGTCACACAGCACTCACGATTCGAAGCGAACCTGCACAACAAAAACAATCGAAAGAAGACCTTAGAGAGCACCGGTGTGGTGCCGGCCAAATACTCTCCGAAGGTCAAGTTAGAACTATTCTCACAACTCTAGAGTGCTAGAGAGGGTAAATAACGCGTACCTTGATTTGCGAGGGTATTAGGGCTTTTATAGTAGTAGAGAGTCGGCTTTTCCTTCTTGGTGTCCAAGTCTTTTCCATATGGGACTCTACTTCAAGTCTTTCTGAGCGTGGTGAGCAAGGTTTTCCTTCTAGAGGAGATCTATTTTCAGCGTGCGTGTCTTCTAGAATCCCCCTTGTGCTCGGATTTCCATATTGGAATTCCAGGTCGTTTCTAGGCAACGAGCGATGGAGATCTTGGATCATGGGCCCTCACTGTGCCCTCTGGTGATGGGCCTTCGAAGAGCGTTGGATCATCTTTATACTGGCCCAACAGTTCCTATCCGTCAGGCCCATTACCATAGGCCCGTCAGGCCCATATTTTATCCTCTTCAGGAACAATATTTTTTAAAACAGAATTTACCTAGAGTAGTAGTAATTAAGTTTGCAGATCTTTATCTAAAAGATGAAAGTAGGACCTGCAGTGAAAGTAAGACATGCAAAATAAGTATTTTATAAGTTATTAAAATGTAAAGGGAATAATGTAGATAATCTAATTTGACTCAAGCTATGCTCATCAATAAAATATGACTCAACCTATTTAAAAAAAAAAAAAAATATATATATATATATATATATATATATATATATATATATTCAATGAATGAGTACCAGAAGAGAAAATGACATGGGGGTGGAGGACGAGGTGGAGGCTGATGATATCACTATGAGGACCCTGCCATTCATTAACAGTGTAAGTGCAAACAGTGGGAATTGTATTGGAATCCCAACACTGGTCAAAACAAAATGAATTGCTTTTATGAAATTTTTACATTTTGGTGAAGAAGGGTATCTACAAAACAATGTAATATATATATAGAAAATCGTGTACTTTTCTTTCTGTTATATAGAATAATAACACGACACTAGTGCCTGTTTATGACTGGTATTGTTTCTGTAATTTTTTAGATTTAGGGTCCGTTTGGATTGAATTTATTGTTACTGAAACTGAAAATTGAAAACTGAAAAAATTGTAACAAAATAATTTTTAAATGTGTGAATAGTATTGTGGGACTCATTTTTAATATTTTTTAGTACGTGAACGGTAATAAACAGTATATAAACAGTAATTTTTGTCCTTTATACAGTAAAATCATATAATTTTACTGTTTATGTACGGAAAAAAAAAAACAAAACTGAAAATGCAAAACGCGGACGCCACTAACGGGTACTTATTATGAGACTTATTAGGTTCCACATGCTCTAAAATTAATCACTCTGTAAAATGAGTACTAAAGACAGCAACCTCTGTTTCCACAAAAAAAAAAAAAAAAAAAAAAAAAAAACACAGCAACCACCGGTGTGGGACAATACTAATAAAGGGTTACACAAATGAAAAACAAATGAAAACAGCTTGATGTTCATTTTAGAACCTAGCTCTCAGAAGTATATAAACAGCTTGATCTAGCAGTCATAAACCAATAACGTAAAGAACAGAGAATGTAGATAGATTGAAGATGAAGAAGCCATCTTGTTTTTGTACTATTTTTACACAGGTGTCTCTTTG
Organism: Quercus tomentella; assembly: GCA_028535165.1. NCBI lineage: Eukaryota > Viridiplantae > Streptophyta > Magnoliopsida > Fagales > Fagaceae > Quercus > Quercus tomentella. The sequence continues at coordinate 86,295,537 of JAPQVY010000155.1, read as the reverse complement.
CTTTGCTCTCTACCTTGCTCTCAACTTGGGTCAGCCTATTTACAGCAAGAGAAGTGATAGTAGAGCTCTTGATCTTTACTTTATCAGTGTTAGAGGGGGTTTCAGACCTCTTAAGCAACAAACCCAGCTTCTAAAACTGGTCAATCCCTCATTTTACCTCATTCAATTCTTCTGTTTCATGAATATATGTTATCTTATATGTCTTATGGTTTTTAAGGTTTTGTGGGGATGGTTTTTTTGGTTTTTGTTTGTGGGTATGGCTTATTTGGTTTTTATTTGTTGAACTCAATTTTGAGTGAGCTTTTGGGTCCAAAATGATAAATAAATTAATGAGCACAAGTTAAAGTTTTGATTGTGCTTCTCTTGCTACTGACTCTTAGCAACCAACCCTGACTATATTGGTTTCCTGTTTACTTTATGAAAGATTTCATATTCCAGAAATAATATTGTTTTCATTTTCTCTGGGGGAATGAATTTTGATTGTTTGTCGGTAGTGATTAAAGGGCCACTTTCTGTTAAATGCTAGAAGAATTCCTGTTTTTACTGTCTATAGCCTTTGATTAGCTTTCTTACTTGAGTTGTTATGAAGCTACTTTGTTGATCCCATGATTAAGTTGATATTTTTCATCATCTATAAGTATATGTATGGTTTGATTCTGTTTATTGATCAATTTCTTGTTCTTTCTTTGTAAATCTGATTTCAATAGATTGCCGCTTCCTTCCCTCTCTGTGTATTTCTCTAAGTTGACTGTTCTGAATGTGTTCTTGTTGTCTATGAAGATGGAGAAAGTGGCAAAGGTTTACAATGTGAGTTTTGTGGTGAACACTAGTGAGCTGGGAGAAGACGATCCACTTATGCAGAATGTAAGATCTTTTTGTTTTTTTTCCCACTAATTCAAAATGGTGGATATTATGCATCATTTCACCCTGAGCTGCATTGGTCTAGTTTGTTCATTCCCTGAATTAATTGGGTGTATCGGCTTCAACTATTTACAATAATCTTACCTTAATTTTTTGCAGGGTACTATGCTTTTCCCATCACTGAAAGTTCCCTGGTATACCATTCTCTCTGCAATCAGTTCTCTGAACTGGGTACATTTGCATCACAAACAAATTTTTAAATTGCAATATTTTGGATTCTCATGTGATGTATGATAGTCACTGTTTTTAATTCAATCACTCTAGTCTTGTAATAAATAGTAACACTTGTAGGTTTACTACTAGAACATCTAAAGGACATGGAGAAAGTTACTTCCATGAGCAGATAAAGATACCTTTCGGGAATACTTTAGACATTATTGGTGTGGATACTGGGTCATTACAGGTACATGTTTGTTGAATATATAGAATCCTTTATTTATTGACCGTTGAATTCTCTAATCTCGTCCATTGTATGCATCTCCCTCACACAGGTGCTAATATTTCAGTAATGCAGAATATATTTTACTTGCTAGCTGACTGCTCCCTGTATATATTGGGCCAATTTTTGTGTTGTTTACCTATTCAATTTCAAGGTACATGCAAACTATATTTCCCATAGGCTTTAGCTCTGGTGTTAAGGGGGTAAGATAGGGTTAGAGAGGTCATAGGATTTTATCTTAATTGTATTTTCCTCAGATTTCTACTGCTGCAGATACAATTTAAGCCTCTTTCAAAAGGTGTTCAAGCCTTATATTGTTGCTTTTCAGGCAAAGGGCCAACCTCTCTCTTTTTATTTCTTGAGAGAGAGAGAGAGAGAGAGAGGTGCAGGGGTGGAAGTGGGGGAATAAGTTTTTGCATTTTGATGATTACTAATGTGTGAAATCTGAATTGAAGCAAGACAAAACTAAACAGAAAGGGGGGGGGGGGGGTTCATGGGTTGTGTTCATGCGGTATTATAAAACCTTAGTTTATTTTGGGTTATTTAAGGTTCTTTGGTCTTTTGATTTATTTTTATTATGTATGGCTAGGAGTAGTCTGAATTAATGGTCATGATTAATTGTTTCTAGGTTTTCTCTTCTTATAAATTGAAGATAATGAGGTTATTGTAACAGCTTTTCTTTTATGTTAAAAAAAAAATTGAGTCATTGGCTTAAAAATTCTCTTAAGTACATACATTTTTTTATTTATTTTAAAAAAAAGGGCGTTCTCTAAAGAATTTAGGTTTGCTTAATTAAGCACCCAAGAAGAGGTTTTCCCTTTGTTTCTCTTTAAGAAACTTAGGCTTCTACAGAAGTAAATCATTGTCTCATTTCACTCCAAATTGTCTCTATCATTTGATACATGAACGTGTAATTATTGCTTTTTGGTACACATAATTGCAACTAGGTTCTGGACTCCCATGGAGAGGTACATTACAATACTTGTATGCTTTGACTCAAAAATCCTATAAAAGTTTATTCGGATTGATCTGGCTCAATAGGGAATTATTGTCATGTGCTCATTCTATATTTGCTCCTTGTTTGATGATAGTAGGAACAATTCAAATAGTTTATGCAGCTTCAACATCTCCTGGTCAACATTTTTTCTTTTTTTAAAGCCTATTCCTCTGTATTGTATAAACTACAAATCTGTATATGTCTGTGTTGGAAGAAGCTTAACAAACTGTTGGAAAGTAAAAAATAAAAATTATTTTGGTATCTTATTTCACAATCTTCCCTTGTGTACTCATTTATCATTATTCTAGGTTCTGAATAAATCCACCCAAATTGTAGCCCAGGGTGCAACAGACTTATGACTGAGACAAAATTGAAGCCTGCAAACTAATAAAATTGGTTGTATCTAGCACTTTTTCGGGAATAATCTGATATTTTAATCTAAAAAAACATATTAATTTTTATAAAAGTGTGAAGGTAGCTCATTCAATTCATCATGGATAAGAGATTCTGGAAACTTGTGGATATCTCTCTGAACTGATTACCAATTTGGTTCTTTTAAATATAAGTTACATAGAACATATTCTTAAATTGCAATATTGATAAATTGAAGGTGAGACACAAGGCAAATTATTTGGATAAACTTAAAGTTTATATGAAATTCTGAGGGAATAATAAATAGAAGTAAAATATGATGGTGTTTATGAATTTGCAAGCTCAAGATGGTCACGTGCATGCAAAAATTCACTTTCTGTGGTGATAAAATGTGAGGTAAGTATGAAGATTAGGTGTGGTATAGAGTGGATTATGGTGCTGCTATGCAAGGATTTAAAGTGGACTTTAGAAGTTGGGAGTTTATGGGGTATGTTACTTTTTTTGTTATCATTATTCAGTCAATCTTAATAAAGGAAATGATGTTGCTGTGTTGTCTATTCATTTACTAATCCTTGTTTCTTATTATTTTCTTCATACTATTTCCTACCACTCATCCGGTAACTCCAATTCAATCTTTAGCTCTGGAAAATTTATTGTTGAGTGATCTTTTTAAATCAAACTTGTGGTATATAAACTATACTGTCAGCACACTTTGATTGTCTGAGTAGTACATTGGCAGTGTTGTCCAATAGATGATAAACTATAAATTGCACAGAATTTTCATTTTTTTCTTCTTTTCTTTTCTCTTACGTTGGTGTGTGTGTGTGTGTGTGTTTTTTTGTTGTTGAAAGGATTCAATGCTTACAGGACCATCAAGGGAAATTGGACAAAATCAGTTACATTGGCTGACAAAGACACTAGAAGCAACCAGTAGTAACTGGTAAGATTAATGTTTATTGTTTTGGCTGTTTATAGGCCTTGTGATCCTAAGAATTAGCAAGCTTTTGAATCAAAGCAGAAGCTATGAAATTTTGAAATGATTTTTCATTTTAAATCTTCTAAGATTAGTATTTTAAAAACAGTCGGCTTCCTCTTTCAAAAACAGCTTTTCATTATGATATTTACATAAAATTTGAATTTAGTGTAATAACATTTTGAAACCTTAAGAATTAGTTCTCCATATGTATTACCTCTTTCAATCACTGAATGTCTCTTTTGCCCTTTGTGACTCTAGGCGTATGGTTGTTGGATTCCACCCGTTGGTTGTTTGTGAAGAGAACAAAGAGCAAGTGGAGGCAAAGCAATTTTATGAGCCTCTACGCCATATTTTTGTGAAATTTGGAGTTGTAAGTATTTGATCATTATATTTAATGTTTCTATGTGTAGTTCTCTCAGATCCAATGTTCTGAATTTTTGTATCTGCATAATTCTGAATGTGATGGCATAGAACTGACTAGTAATTTATGTACTTTACTCTCCAGAATGTGTACCTAAGTGGGCAGGGTTGTTCTAAACATGTCAATCATGGTAATGTAGCTTACATTGGGAATCCAGCCCCAAGAGAGAATGAATCATATTTTACATCTGTGAAGGGAAAGTCAGTCTTTAATGGGTACTTACCTCTTTCCTCAATTTCAATGTTGTTCTACATTTTACTCCGCAAATGCATACTTTTTCCTGACTTTTTCATTGTCTTCTATTTCTCAGAGAATTGGTTAATGGGTTTCTTCTTCACAGAGTCAGCTCACTAGAGACTGTGGGTCTTCAATCCTTCTGCATTATGAATATATCTTTAAAAAGTTTGGGTATCTTTGGACAATTGGCAAGTTTGAATTAGTCTATTGTGTTCAACATGGAATTTTGAACAACTAGTTGATAGTGTAACTTGCAAAAAAAATGTCAATAATCATTGAGCCACTTGTGGAATACAGTGGACTAAGAAAAAAGAAAAAGAAAAAGAAAAAGAATGCAGTGTACTAATTCAACGCCCATCAAATGTCTAAATGCCCAATAATCCCATCTAAAGCTTGTCCAAAGCATTAAATGATACATTTTTATGTTGCAGGTAATCTACTTTATTAACTCGGCTGGGGAAGTTGTTCATAAAACTGTACTCCAACAGACGGGTAAGGAGGTGATGTAAAACTTATATTTGAAGCCATGATGAATTTGCTTCAATGTTTTTCCCCCACATTTACTTGAATTGTCCCGCAATCCGCAAAAATATTTCCCATGTAGATGCCTTTTGTCTTCAATAGGCCTTCAACCCTTTGACATTATAGGTGTAAGTGATAATTCAGCTTGAATTTTTTTTCCTTGTTGGTGTAAACTTGCAATTTGTTTCTTATTATAAATAGTACCTATAGTAAGATGTATGGAAAGAATAAATGACCCACTTGAGGGGAATTATGTGTTTAAGAGAGGAACCAACCACATGAGGATTTGTAAACTTTTCTCATAAAAAAATGAGGCTTACACAACTAACAGGCATTAGAGAATGAGAAATGCTTTTGGAGTAAGACAGAAGGAGTGAGCTATTTAGGATAGACTCGTGGGATTAAGGGTGGGAAGAAGATTATATTCATTCCAAATAAATTTATTTTATGATTCAAATTAGGGTAAATTTCATTTACACCTCTTGAGGTTTGGGCTAATGCTAACCAAGTTTAAGACTTTTCAAAACTAACTAATTTGGTCCCTAAAGTCAATTTAGTCCCTAAACATTTGAGAAAAAATAACTAACTGTTTAGGGACCAAGTTGGTTTTAGGGACCAAATTGGGTAGTTTTGAAAAATCTTGGACCTGGTTGGCAATATCTCAAACCTGTAGGTATATTAGTGGAATTTACCGTTCAAATTAAATATTATATAATGCCTTGTAATATTATTAGATAAAATTAAAATAAAAAAAAAAACAATAAAATCTTAATCTTCAAGTGAAATAGAGAAGTTAACTGTACAATTGTATATTGGAAAATGAGGGGAAAGTTATCGATGCTGTGAATGTTTGGTTTAGGAAATAATTATAGAAACTTTTTAGGAAAAAAAAAAAATCACTGATTTTTTTGATAACTTTTTATGAAAGTTTCTAAAAATGCTCGATTAACAAATGTCCTAAAAATACTCATTAATCACGAATAAATTTTCATTCAACATCTTCTTCCATATTGTTCATTGAATTGATCATTTGGTTTGAGGCAGGAAAAAACTAAGTGAGACCGCGATTAGAAATTCGTATTAGTGGTTACTAAGAGCATCCGTAGCAAGTGTGTTAAATGTGTTAAATGCTATAATATGATACATTTGGCACACCAAACCGCAAAGTATGAGCTTTATGCGGTGTCTTATATGTGTCATATTTTTGAAATATGCACAGTACGCTTTCAAATTTGAGAGCGCACTATTCACCTTTATCACAATTTATATTACTATTTTATTCATGAATGGGCCCACTTCCTCTGTCTCCTCATCTCCTCTTTCTTCCCTCTGTCTCCTCATTTCCTTCACCGAATTGTATCTGCTCTCTCTCACTTCCTTGTTCAACCATTTCTTTGCTCTCTCTCTCTCTCTCTCTACTCCACGTCACTGCCTCCCTCTCTGACGAAACCCAGGCCAGAGCATTAAGCCACGCCATGCCATGCCATGCCACACGAACCCGACCCACACTCTTAGATTGTCGTCCACCAACACAACCACACGAACCCGACCCACCACATCCACAGTAACCCATGGCCTAATCATCACGCCACACCACATTGCCGAGCTTGCCGTGCCATCCACCACGTCATCGGAACCTCCCACCATCGGATTTCTCTCAATCGGTCTGCAGTGGTGGGTTTTGCTTTTGGGTTTGTTTGATTTGGGATGTGGGTTTGTGTCGGTGGATGTGGGTTTGTTTGATTTGGTTGTGTTTTTTGCCGTGCCGATCTTTCTGGTTGTGTTTTTTTTTTTTTTAAGGTAGCGTTGGTGGATGTGGGTTTGTGTAGGTGGAGGCTGGTCAGTGTTGTTGCGGCAATGGTTGTTGGTGGCTGTTGTTGCAACAATGGTGGATGTGCCGTTGTTGTTGTTGATGGTGATGGTAGGGAGGAGATAATATATTATTTTAATGTGTAGTAAATATTATTTTAATGTATAGAATTGAATGATAAAACATCTGATAAATGAGATATTGTAAAATGATGTGGTAAAATAATAAAGTTGGCTTTTGATATGTCAAAATGACATTTTTTATGAAACACCTGCTACTGATGCTCTAAGACCTCATGATATTCACGAAATCTTGGATTTAAAATCTCTCGCCAACGTCTTGGAGTCACCCTTAATGGCCTGTTTGGAAGTTTAGAGAGGGAGGAGAGTAGAGGGGAGTAGAGGGAGGGAGAGTAGTGGGGAGGAGAGTGGAGGGGAATGATTCCCCTCTACCTTGTTTGGATGTTTTTAAAATTAGTAAGGGGGAAGGGAGTAATTAGCCCTTCCCCTTATTTGGATGTTTTAAAAATTAGGATGGAGAGGAGAGGAAATGATCTAAATAGACAAATTTATCCCTATTTGAAAATGGACTTGTAACATTGGTCTATGTTATGATTAATTTATTCGAAGATTTTTTTCAATCCTAGAATATGTTAGTGAATTCTTTTCATTACAATTTCAAAATGTTAAGAACCCTAAAAATTATTCACGCTTAATATAAAAATCAACAAATTGCAAACCATTAAAGCTTATATAAACTAAAAAATAACTAATTAAATTCAAATAAAATTTTCGGTTAGGCCTTGTGGTAGCTAAAATTGTACGAAAAGAAAAATAAATTGGAGCTTCTAAATCTCAGATTCATTATCATTTGTGACTACTCAATCTAATACAACTATGTATCTTGTTCTAAGTGAAAGCTCCTTATCAGTGGACAAAACTGAAGAACAAAAAGAAAAAAAAAAAATTCCTCTGTTTTCTCAGCAACAAAACAGAGGCCAACTAATGAGAAACAGCACGTAAACACAAAAACTTCCAATTGGTTTTGTGAGTGGTACTACCGGAGGAAGTTGCAATTGTCAATTGATAAACACAGGTTGCCATTTTTTTTCCTAGTATTTCTTTGTAAATGTAAAGTTCAAAAGTCAACAACCAGTTTAGAAGGTCATAGTGTTACTGTGTATTCTGTGCCATGATCAACACACAAGAAGTCAACAACACGTGTTGACTCCGTGTTGGACTTCAAATTTGTAGGCTCTGATGCCGTGGCTTTTTCCCTAGCTAGTAAGATTCAATTTTTTTTTCATTCATCTTAATTTTCTCAGGAAACAAACAAAATTATTTATATAATAGTTTGTAATTTTGTTAATTTAGAAAGGATAAATTGGAGAATTCATTTGTTCAATGATTTATCTACTCTACTCTCCCTCCAAATCTCTTCAATTTGGGGAAATTAAAAATGAGGGGTTAGAGGTGGTTGAAACCCCTCCAAACCCCTTTAAACCCCTCCCCCTCCTTCCTTAAAAAACTTCCAAACAAGGTAATTGAATTACTCTCCTTCCCTCTACTCTACTCCCCCTCCTTTTTTTAACATCCAAACATGTCATAATAGATTTCTCCGGTAATAACTCGGTGTGTGAGACAGAGAACAGCACTAAAAAGAAAGTATTAATTAACATTAGCTAAGTGCGAAACAACTAATACAAATGAGAATGATGCTGATTGGCAATTAGGCATGAGTGACATTTATTGGTGGCTTCAAGCCTTCAACTTTCAGGAGAAAGAAACACAAAAAGACGACAAACACCCACCGATTTTTTTTTTTACCCAAATTAACATTCGACCACAAGCGTTTGGAAGTCGAAACAAAGGCCAAAAAAGGAAATGACTCAGTTCCTGTCCCTAGTCTCTGTAAATAAATAACACACTGAGCCGCTAGTCAATGAATTTAAGGGCTTTGCTTCTCCTTCTTCTTCTTCACACTCTTAACAGTTTCGGAAAGAGGGTTCAGATTGTGAATGGTTGGGTGGTTGCCCCTCTCTGAACCCAATGATTTCATCAACTTGCCCTTCAAATCAACCACCCATGACCCTTCTCTTCTAAACCCTATACCCAAAGATCAATATCAAAAACAAAAAAAAAAAAAAAATAAATATCATATCTCTCTCTCTCTCTCTCTCTGTTGCTGTGTTTGTGTTTGTGTTTGTATCTGTTTCTTTTTCTTCTTTCTTTTCAGATTCATGGCTCTCTCTTTCTCTCTCTCTCTCTCTCTCTGGGCACATAATGAAAGAGGCTGTGACGATGGCTTTGTTGATGTTAAGAGTGTGGAAGATTCGGGTATAGTTGATAGGGTCCGTTTTATTTGGCGGGGCGACCCGGATGGCCTCTTTGTGAATTTTTTATCACATCTAGGCAACCGGTTTTTGTTGCAGCCATGGCGGTGTCCCCTTTCGCTTGCCTGATTGGAGAGCCCAATCTGAGCCTCACCCATGTCCCCCATTTCTTTGTCTTTGCTTTTTTGTGCTTTTTTTTTTTTTTTTGGGTGTAAAACCAGTAGATCTAGCTTCTTTTGTTTTTGTTCTTTTCTGTTTGGGTACTGAGAAAATGAGGGAAAATGATGAACATTTTCTCATTTTCAATGAAGTGGAGATGGTATTATATTTGTTTGTGTCGATGTGCGTGTTTGCTTATACATTTTTTTTTTTTTGAATTTTTTCAGTTATCGTTCTTTTACCCTTTTTTTGGTGGTTTTTGCTTTTGAGCTCCTTTCTCTTTCATTTAGCTTTATTGATCAAACCAAAGGCAGCTATAGAGATTTGGAATTTTGGGATTGATGAAAGTAGCTCTTTATTTCGAGGATATAGGGTTAATTTTTATGAGTTAATGTCGCAACCACATTGGTAGAGTAAAATTAATTTCATTTTACCCAAGTCTCTTTTCAAATCAAGAATTATTGAATTATGACCAAATTTTGAGAAGAAGATTTAAAAACCTGCATTTCTCTCTTCAAAACCTTAAAAGGAATTAGTTGAACTACAACATTTTACCATTAGTATTTTGTAGGAAGTGGGATGATTAGTGGATGTGGTAAACCATTGGAATTATGATATATTTTTTTGGGTTAAAGGGTCACATTATATCATTAATTTTTATTTTGAAACATGAGTTAATCAACATCGTATTTGATTCAAAAAAAAATTAATGTTTTATTGGTTCAGTAAATGAAAATGTAACTCAACGAACGGTTTTTTAATTGTCACCAAATATTGTTGTTTTATTCTTGATAAAAGGTAGTGTTTTTTTTTGAGAAATTATTTTTGATAAAAGGTTAGAACCAAATATTGCGGCTTGTTATCTTTAAAAACTCATAATTCTTTATCAGCGACTGACTTGCCTCACTTTCCACAATTTGTAATTTGAATTGAAGAGTTTCCTAAAGTTTCATATCGATTTAGTTTCATTCAACCTAATTCAAGTCTTTCTGGGGAATAGGCTCCAGATCATGTGGTACGGCTTCTAGCCAAATATCAAAATCACTTGCCATAAATTCAGGAAAAAAAAAAAAAAAAAAAAATCACTGTGTGGTGGATTTTCAACTAAAGAGTGAGATTGATCTTACAAGAAAGCGTGACATTACCATCTTTATAAGCATCATTGTCCAGATCTTATATGGTATCAATAAGAGTGTTTCTCCAAATTAAATCATAGAATTGAATTGAGAATCGTACTTTTCATGAATAAAAAAAGTAAAAAATACCTCTTTAAACTATATCCATTTTTACACTTATCCTCTCTAAACTATAAGAATGTGTGTATATATATATATAAATATATATATATATATATTACACTTGCTCCTCCAAAACTATATACTTACATTCCTAAACCATTACCTATAAGACGGAGTGCAAAGTGTGTTAAGGTAATAGGAAATATTCCTAGAGTCCAAATTAATCATTGTTATCGTGAGGCGAATAAATGCGCTGATGCACTTGCTAGAAGGGGTGCTATGCTCTCCCAAGACTTTGTAATTTTCTTAGACCCCCCGGCGGATGTTTCCTTGCTTTTGAGTCTTGATTCTGCCGGGGTGGCCTATGACTGTTTTGTTGCTATTTAGTGTTTAATGAAATTTCCTTTCTACCAAAAAAAAAAAAAAAAAAAAAAGTTTGGGGGTAAATATGCATTCTCATAGTTTAGAGAGGACAAGTGTTATGTGGATAATAATTTGGAGGGTATGTGTGCATTATTTGGTTCTCATAATTTAATAAAGTAAGTGTAAAATGTGGTATAATTTAGAGAAATAAAGTGTAATTTTTCTTAAAAACATGTAATGGTAATAATAATGTATCAAGGCTAACTCAAATATTTAAAACAATTCCTCATCTGACTGAGATAAGTATAAAATGAGGGGAAAAGTTTTTCTTTTTATGTGGGGCCACCGAAAAAAGCTTGAATGCTCAAAAAGTTGGTTTTATTATTGGCTTGCCAAATGTACTAAAAAATGGCAAAGGGAGCCTTTAAGTTACAAACAGCTAAAAAGGCCCAATGATTTTTTCTTTTTTCTTTTTTTTGGGCCTCTTTGTTTATATTGATGCGAAATGGAAAAGATTCATAACTTTTATGCCCTCTAAAACAAGAGTTTGTATTAGGTGTTGTGGGGATTTGTAAATCTCCTCTTATATGGGGTAAAATTTTCTCCAACAATGGGATTATGGTTTATGAATAAGAGTAAGTGAATGTATACCTTCATATCATAATAGGCCATTTAATCTTGTCTAAGACATGGAGAAATGCAGCATTCCTCTGTTGGTCATATTCTAAAAAATACAATGTCTTATGTAAGCTCTTTTCAGAGTTGTTCCTTTTCTCATGTGGGTAGACAAGGCAACTCCGTTGCCTATGCTTTAGCCCAAAGAGCAAGACTTTCTTTTTCTATTGTATTTTGGATGAAATCTGTTCCTCTAGACATAATGTCTTTTGTTATGTCGGATATTTCATCCAAGTAATAAAGCTTACACGTACTCATTCTCAAAAAAAAAAAAAACCTAATTCATTTGTAGTGATCTTTGTTTTTCTGAAAACATGTGAGGCTGATCAAAATTGGTATTTAGACAAGATTACCAAAACTTCTCTGATAAGATCCATTGAATGCATACTTTTCAATGTTGTTCTACATTTTACTCCGCAAATGCGTACTTTTTTTTTTTTTTTACTTTTTCATTGTCTTATATTTCTCAGAGAATTGGTTAATGGGTTTCTTCTTTTCACTAGAGATTGTGGGTCTTCAATCTTTCTGCATTATGAATATATCTTTAAAAAATTGGGTATCTTTGGACAATTGGCAAGTTTGAATTAGTCTATCGTGTTCAACATGGAATTTTGAACAAATAGTTGATAGTGTAACTTCGAAAAGTGACAATAATCACTGAGCCACTTTGTGGAATACAATGGACTAAGAAAAAAGGGGAAAAAAAAAAAGGAATATAGTGGACTAATTCAACTTCCATCAAATGTCTAAATGCCCAATAATTCCGTCTAAAGCTTATCCGCACCAAATGATAGATTTTTATGTTGCAAATAATCTACTTTATTAACTCGGCTGGGGAAGTTGTGCATAAAACTGTATGCACAACTGTATTTGTCCCCCAATCTGTAAAAATATTTCCCATGTAGATGCCTTTTGTCTTCAACAGGCCTTCAACCCTTTAACATTTATAGGTGTAAGTAATAATTCAGCTTGATTTTTTTTTTTTTTTTTTTCCTTTTTGGTGTAAACTTGCAATTTATTTCTTATTATAAATAGTGCCTTAGTAAGATGTATGGAAAGATTGAATGAGCATCTTGAGGGGAATCAAGTGTTTAAGAGAGAAACCAACCATCTGAGGATTTTTAAACTTTTCCCATAAAATAAATGAGGTTCACACAACTAACAGGCATCCCTAATGAAAATTTTCAACTTTTCATGTTGACTAATACCAGCATAAACAAAGAAAAATGTTAGGAGAAGTTGTTTAGTTTAAGTTTGAAAGGTTTTTCAGAAATTCTACTTTTCATTCTTTATAAAAAAAAACTGGAATCTGCAGGGGATATTTGCAAAATTTTTTGGGTAGAGAATGAGTAATGCTATTGGTAAGACAAAAGGGCTTGTGGGATTAAAAGTGGGAAGAAGATCATATTCATTCCAAATAAATTTATTTTAAGATTCAAATTAAATATTAAATAGTGCCTATTTTATTAGATCCAAAAAACAAAAACACTAAAATCTTAATTGTCAAGTGAAATAGAAAAATTAAGTATGCAATTGCATATTGTAAAATAAGGGAAAAGTTAACGATGCCTGAAGGTTTGAATTAAAAAATAATTTTAGAAACTTTTTATGGAAAAAAAAAAGTAACTGATTTTTTTTTTTATAACTTTTTGTATATATATATTGTGGGGGCCTATCAATCAACAGGCCCATTAAGGTCAGGATCGTTGGGCTTGTGGCCTATCCGAGGATGTATATCCGTCCAAGGAAGCCATGTCAGGTCACAAGGCAATTGCCGAAGGGGGGTGGTGGTCAATATCACGAAGGTAGAGTTCTGTATTCGTCCGAGGACGCTATATTCCTCGGCAGTACGTGTCCGAGGACGAACAGGACGCGGCCTTGTTGCAACCAGACTCCAGAATTACGTCATCACTGAAGATAAGGATAACAGACCAAGGGTCAAAGAGAAAAGGAAAACAAATATCTATAACTACAGCTGCCTCCGCATTAACTACCTCTCAACTAACTCTTTGGCCGCATTAATGTGGAGGTGATACCTGAACAGTAGGGAGGCAGCCTTATAGCTGCCTATAGGAAGTTCCAGGAGGTGGTAGATGGGATAGAAAGAAATCATTGAAACCTAACCTACACGTGTGCGGTGAGGATGGAATACAAAAGGTGGTATATAAACTGAAAGAAAAACATGAAAAGGAGGATCGGAACAAAAAAGAAAAGGAACGAAAAGGGAAAAAAGAACTGTATCGATCACCAAACAAAACGATCATTGTGCCAGCTTTGAGCTTTCAAAGAAAGGTTAACCTAGTTCTTTACACCCACGCTCTACAAATCATATTGTTTGGGCCTATTTACGTGCGAACCCAATATCGTTTTGGGTCGTTCCAAATCGTGTCCTTACAATTGGCGCCATCTGTGGGAAGAGCTTGTGTTAACTTAAGCGACTTCCGGTGCAGCGTTTCTGATGGAGGAAGTGGGTCCACATCACCTCGCGACGGGACCGCATCAGGAGAATGTCAACTTGCATCAAGCAGAGTCAAGGGGCTCCCAGCATGGTGATCCTCGAAGGAGTCCCGAACGGAGAGAAGGCCGGGAGGGGAGTGTACGTACAACTCATACCACTAGGAGCCATTCTCGGGGGAAGAGTCACGTCTCCCACGCGAGGCATGAGGGGAATCTGCAACGTGAGATTGCAGATTTGAAGAGAGAGTTGCGCCATGCACGGCGGGAACGCTCCCCACCTTGCTCCGAACCATCATCTGAGGAATCGGATGGAGCTAGTTATAGGCGGAGATCGAGAACCCCGCCAAGCGAGACTTTCTCTTATGAAGAGGAACACCGCCATCGACGTAAGAGTAGAAGTCCAACTAGTAGGGGCTTGGGAAACGATGCCATGAACAAAACTTTGAGTCAAATTTCCAAGTCGCCCTTTACGAGAAACATAGACGATGCGATTCATCCTTGGCGATTCCATCAGCCTACGTTCTCCCTGTATGATGGCCATTCAGATCCGGTGGAACATGTAAGCTATTACAGCCAGAAGATGGCTATTCACTTCAGGGACGAGGCTTTGATGTACAAAGTTTTTCCATCGAGCTTGGGTCCTACGGTGATGAGGTGGTTTAACGGCTTAAGGGCCAATTCTGTTGGATCTTTCAAAACAATGACTCGGGCTTTTGGTGCTCGCTTTATTACATGCAGCAGAACTCCTCAGCCTCTGGGGTCTTTACTGACTCTGTCCATGCGAGAGGGCGAGACTCTCAAGAATTACTCGGATAGGTATTGGGAGATGTTTAACGAAATAGAGGGAAAGAACGATGCTGTGGCTATAACCACTTTCAAAGCTGGTCTCCCAGCTGATCACGATTTGAGGAAATCCCTGACGGGTAAACCTGTCACTAGTACAGAAGGGTAGAGGAAGATCAACTTTAGGGAAAAGGAAAGGCTAAGGTGATCCCCCAAGAGAGGAGGGATTTCAGGTCGGACCGTTATAATAACAACCGACCACGGAGGGACGTTGTTGGGCAGTCAGGTTCGGCGGACGCCCAGGTTGTTAATGCAGTTTTTCGAGAGCCAGTTCAGCAGGTTCTTGAGAAGGTAAAGAACGAGCCATTCTTCAAATGGCCAAACAAGATGGCAGGAGAGCCTAGGAAACGCAACCCGAATTTGTACTGCCATTATCATCAGGATCATGGGCACACGACGGATAACTGCAGGAATTTATGGGACCACTTGGAACAGTTGGTCCGTGAAGGGAAATTAAAACAACTTTTGCATCACTCCAGTGGAAGGGCGAGCCAAGCAGGTTCAGAGGTGCGCGGAGACGCTTCATCAAGACTCCCCCTGGGTACGATTAACGTTATCTTTGCGGCCCCGGGAAGGACTGGATCTTGCCCTACTAGGGTGTTGTCGGTGTCCCAATCCCCGGCCGAGGATCATTCCCAAGCATTGAAGAGAGCCAGGACGCGTGTCCCCCTGATTCTAGGCTTTTCAGATGAGGATATGGTTGGGACCATACAGCCCCATGAGGATGCTTTGGTGGTAACGTTAAGGATTGGCAGGTACGATGTCAGAAGGGTGATGGTTGATCAGGGTAGCGCTGTGGATGTGATGTATCCAGACTTGTACAAGGGGTTGGGTTTGAAGCCAGAGGACTTAACAACCTGTAATTCCCCTCTAGTAAGTTTTGAGGGAAGGTTGGTCACTCCCAAGGGACTAATCAGGCTGCCCGTGCAGTCAGGTTCGGATGTGGTGGAAGTGGACTTTATTGTTGTAGATATTTTTTCTCCATACACGGCTATTATGGGCAGACCTTGGCTTCACACCCTTAAAGCGGTCTCGTCTACTCTGCATCAGAAGGTTAAGTACCCATCCGGAGACCAAGTGTTGGAAATAGTAGGGAATCAGGCGGCTGCTTGGCAATGCCTTGTTGCGGCCATACAGCATCGGCCAGAAGCAGAAACCTCGGCTACTGCCGACAATGAGTTATAGCAATTAAAGTCCCCAGTATTAGGCTTAGACGTGCTAGCCAGTGGGGTAGAGTGTGAAGATCTGGAGAAGGTAGTTATTGCTGATGATCTGGAAAAATTCTTCCAGGTTGGGGCTAAATTGCCGTTGCCAGAGAAGGCGAGGTTGCTGGAATTCCTCCAAGCCAATGTGGACGTTTTTGCATGGAACCCATATGAAGCCCCAGGGGTGGACCCGAATTTTATTTGCCATCGACTCAACGTGAATCCCGCCATTGTGCCCAGGAGGCAACCTCCTCGGCGACCGTCTAAGGAACACGCCGATGCGGTCAGATGTGAAGTTGCCAAGCTCAAACAGGCTGGGGCTATCAAGGAGGTTTTCTATCCTCAATGGTTGGCCAATACGGTGGTAGTAAAGAAGAAGACTGGAAAGTGGCGGGTGTGCGTGGATTTCACGGATCTTAATAAGGCCTGCCCCAAAGATCCATTTCCTATGCCAAAGATCGACCAGTTGGTGGATGCGACCGTGGGTCACCCCAGGATGAGCTTCTTGGATGCCTTCCAAGGGTATCACCAAATACCGCTGGCCGCCGACGATCAGGAAAAGACTGCTTTTGTGACACCGATTGGGAACTACTATTACAAGGTGATGCCCTTTGGCTTGAAAAACGCTGGATCCACTTACCAACGCATGATGACGAAAATGTTTGAACCGCAACTTGGTAGAAGCATTGAAGTTTATATCGATGATATGGTTGTGAAAAGTAAAGTGGCGTCTGAACATGTGGAAGACCTCACGAGTATCTTTGGGATACTGAGAAAACATAAGTTACGCTTGAATGCTTCAAAGTGCTCGTTTGGTGTCGGTTCCAGGAAGTTCTTGGGGTACATGATGACCCATAGAGGAATTGAGGTGAACCCAGACCAGATTAAGGCCATTAACGATTTGCAAGCACCTCGGAATCCAAAAGAAGTGCAGAAACTGACTAGGATGACTGCTGCGTTGAATCGATTCATCTCCAGGTCGGCTGAGAGGTGTTGTCCTTTTTTCCGCCTATTACATAGGTGGCAAGGATTTGAATGGACCGCGGAGTGTGCTGAAGCGTTCCAGCAGTTGAAAGAATACCTGTCCAGACCACCTATCATGTCTAGTCCCGAGGTGGATGAGGTGTTGTTTGCTTATTTGGCGGTAGCCCCTCATGCAGTTAGTTTCGTTTTGATACGAGAGGATAATGGCGTCCAAAGGCCAGTTTATTATGTAAGTAAATCCCTCCATGAAGCCAAGATGAGGTATCTGTCATTAGAGAAGGCCATACTGGCGGTGGTCCATGCAACACGCAAACTCCCTCACTATTTTCAGGCCCATACCGTGGTTATCTTGACCCAACTGCCTCTTAAGTCCATACTCAGAAGTGCTGACTACTCCGGAAGAATTGCCAAGTGGGGCACGATTCTGGGTGCTTTTGATATCAAATACATGCCCCGTACCTCGGTGAAAGGTCAAGTCCTTGCCGATCTGGTGGCTGAGTTCACCGAATGCCCAGAAGAGATTAATATGAATCAAGATTACATGGATGAAAAATCGGTTGGCCAAATATCCGCACAAGGCGAGTCCTTCTGGAGGGTGTACGTAGACGGGGCCGCAAACCAACGGGGAGCAGGATTGGGATTGGTGTTGATATCTCCCGAGGACGTCATCATCGAGAAGTCGTTAAGATTGGGGTTCTCGGCAACTAACAACGAATCAGAATACGAAACTTTGATAATGGGAATGAGTATGGTTCAAAAAATGGGTGGAAAGACAGTGAAGTTATTCTTAGACTCGAGGTTGGTAGTCGGCCAGGTGAGAGGAGAGCTGGAAGCCCGAGACCCGAGGATGCAAGGGTATTTGGACCGGGTTAAGCGTATGTGAACGAAATTTGAGTCTTACGACGTAATACATATTCCTCGAGGTGAAAATACCCACGCTGATTCCTTGGCAACCCTTGCCACTTCCTTAGTACGAAACTTTCCTCGGGTGATTATCGTTGAAGACCTGTGCACCCCCACCTCACCAGAGAAGGAGGTTTACCAAATCAATCAAACCAGCCTGTCGCCAAACTGGATGGATCCCATATTAAAATTTCTTGAAAGTGACATATTGCCCGAAGATAAGGTGGAAGTTGAGAAAGTACGAAGGAAAGCTCCTCGGTACTGGTTATCTGAGGATAAAAAGTTATACAAGCGGTCCTTCTCTGGGCCATACCTGCTCTGTGTGCCTCCTGAGATAGCAGAGTCAATACTGGAGGAATTGCATGAGGGCATTTGTGGAAGCCATACAGGAGGAAGGTCTCTATCATGTCGGGCCATCACACAAGGATATTGGTGGCCAAATATGCGAAATGAAGCGCAGGAGTACGTTAGGAAGTGCGATCAGTGTCAAAGATATGCTCCAAATATCCACCAGCCGGGAGGAGTTCTTAACCCTCTCTCTAGCCCTTGGCCTTTTACCCAGTGGGGGCTGGACATTGTCGGCCCTTTCCCTAAGGCTTTGGGAAACAAGAAGTACTTGCTGGTCGGCACGGACTATTTCACTAAATGGGTTAAAGCTGAGCCCTTGGCGAACATCAGGGACGCAGATGTGAAGAAGTTTGTTTGGAGAAACATTGTTACAAGATTTGGAATTCCTCGTACTCTTGTCTCAGATAATGGACTCCAATTCGATAGCAATGACTTTAGGGAATATTGTTCAGAACTGGGTATAAGAAACAGATATTCCACTCCGGCTTATCCACAAGGCAATGGGCAGGCTGAATCTGTTAACAAAGTGATAGTCAATGGGCTTAAGAAGAGACTGGATGACGCGAAAGGAAAGTGGGTGGAAGAATTGCCACGTGTGCTTTGGACGTATCGGACAACTCCCCGACGTTTAACGGGGGAAACTCCCTTTTCCATGACCTATGGGGCTGAGGCCGTCATTCCCCTGGAAACTAGATTCCCAACGTTAAGGACCAGTACATTCTCTTCAGATAGTAATGATGCGATGTTGGAGAGAAGTTTGGACCTGATTGAAGAGCGGAGGGAGAGCGCGATGGTTCAGCTAGCTTACTACCAACACAAACTCAAGCAGGGCTATGATAGTAATGTGAAGATGAGGCCGTTAGCCGTAGGAGATTTGGTGCTGAGGAAAGTTCTGGGGGCCACCAAGAATCCAAATTGGGGAAAACTGGGACTTAATGGGGAAGGGCCATATCGAATCACTTCTGTAGCGGGAATAGGAGCCTACTATCTGGAAGACCTAGATGAAAAAGCCGTACTTCATCCTTGGAATGTAAATAATCTCAAAATGTATTATTATTAATAAAAGTGTTTCAATTCAAGTATTTCTTTTAATTTACGTCAACCATACATCTTGTACTCCTGCGTCCTGTGTTGTATATTGAAATGTTAAACAGAAACTAAGTTATGCCAGGTCCTCGGATCGCAAACTTGGTGGAAATTAACGTCTTGTGTTGTATATTGAAATGTTAAACAGAAGCTAAGTTATGCCAGGTCCTCGGATCGCAAACTTGGTGGAAATTAATATCCTGTGTTGTATATTGAAATGTTAAACAGAAGCTAAGTTATGCCAGGTCCTCGGATCGCAAACTTGGTGGAAATTAACGTCATGTGTTGTATATTGAAATGTTAAATAGAAACTAAGTTATGCCAGGTCCTTGGATCGCAAACTTGGTGGAAATTAACGTCCTGTGTTGTATATTGAAATGTTAAACAGAAGCTAAGTTATGCCAGGTCCTCGGATCGCAAACTTGGTGGAAATTAACGTCCTGTGTTGTATATTAAAATGTTAAACAGAAACTAAGTTATGCCAGGTCCTCGGATCGCAAATTTGGTGGAAATTAACGTCCTGTGTTGTATATTGAAATGTTAAACAGAAACTAAGTTATGCCAGGTCCTCGGATCGCAAACTTGGTGGAAATTAACGTCCGGTGTGTATGTTGAAATGTTAAACAGAAATTAAGTTATGCCAGGTCCTCAGATCGCAAACTTGGTGGAAATTAACGTCCTGTGTGTATGTTGAAATGTTAAACAGAAACTAAGTTATGCTAGGTCCTCGAATCGCAAACTTGGTGGAAATTAACGTCCGGTGTGTATATTGCAATCTTAAACAGAAACTAAGTTATGCCAGGTCCTCGGACCGCAAACTTGATGGAAGTTTACATTCCATATTGTGTATTGAAGTTGTAAGCAGTAACTGAGTAGTGATAGATCTTCTAATCACAAACTTAACGAGAAATAACGCCCTGTCACACTCATCGGGGAATCAAAGAGAGATCTTTGGACGTAAGTTGGCGTACAATCGAGGTACTGAGGGCATGAGTTTATTTAATTTATGAATTCTCGTAAAGAATTGCAATTGAATGGAAAGGATACGTACATATCTAAAACGTTTCCCTAAGACCCTGTTGTATTAACGCTTATTGTCTATTACTAATTTTCGATTGACGATATGTATGAGTAAAAATGCCACAAATAAGCAAAAGATAGTTGAAATAAACGTATCTAAAATACGGTAACACAGTGAACGATTACAAAAATAACATAAAGTAGTAAAATCGATAAGAAAATGAGGAAGGAGGTTCCCTACTAGATGTCTAAATAAGCTACAAAACAAGTTTTACTTTTTTAATTTCAATTGGATCTGTGGGTTCTGGCTGGCGGGTAGGTCTGCCTCCGAAGTTGTGATTCCCTCTTTGGCTTTGGTGACGCCCCCAGTTGATAGAACTGTGGAGTCCAAATCCCGTTGAAAACCTTGGGAGGCCGTCTCTGCCTCCGAAGCGGTGGTGGTCTTGTTGGGGGAAACTCTTGGAAGGGCAAGTCCCTCCTTAGCTGATTCCGGTTGGCCACGGGGAGGAGAATTACGAGGTAAAACCTCCTCGTTGAGGTTAATAACTGAAGAAGGATCATCAGCCTGATGGGGTAGAATAACTGGGGGGCGGATCGCCTCTGGATAGACTATGTTTTCTGGCTTACGTAACTCAGATGAGGCTTCAACCCCAACACGGTTGAGAGCCTCACTCCAAGTTCTTACGCAGTAGATACGGCATAGCTCCAGAACCTCGGCTCTGAAAGCCTTCTCAGTTTCAGCTATACCAACCTCGTAGCCTCTCTGCTCAGCTTCGTTTATTGCCTGTTCGGCACAGATCTTCGCATTCTCCGCTTGCTCCTTAGACTTTTCAGCTCGCTCCCTTAACTTCTGAGTTTCCTCCAGATGCTTCCTAAGAACTAGGACTTGCTCTTAAGTCTTCTTTAGCTCAGCGTTCGCCTCCTGCAGGAGTTTTCCTTGGTTCTCGGCCTGCTTTTGGTGGCCTTTTAATGCCGACTCGGCGCTCTTACGAGCTTGCTCTTCGGCTTGTAACTTTTTCTTTGCATCAGCCAAGTCCTGTTTGAATTTGGACAGGGTTTGTACAGCCGTTATCCGTCTTTTTCTCTCATCGTCTAGCTGATCGGAACAAGCGTTGAGCATCTCATCTAACTTGAAAGTATTTTGGATGATCTGTAGGAAAAAGGTTAACACTATAGTTAATAAAAAAGGTGTATATTGGTAAGTAACAGTCACAGAATGAGAAAGATAAAAGTTAGCTCCTCACCATGCCCAAATATCGTTTGTTGTCGAGGACGAGTTCATTCTTCCTCATGTTCTTTATTTCGGCCATATCTTTGGGGAGTAATAAGGCTTCCTCTATGGCCGAGGCTACATGACATCCTATTCCGCCATTAAAATCCCTTATAGATGCATCATCTCACAGGGGCTCCCCACCGTGCATAGGTGCGGGCAACCATGCTTATGGTTCAGGATGCTGGGAGTCAGATTTCTCCTGGTCCCGCGCGACTTGGTGCTTGGTTTTTTGCTGCTTTGCAGCTCGTTGGGCATCCTCCTCTCAAGTTGGACGAGACTTGCTCGTGTCCGCCACATCCTTGCCCTTCTGTTCCCTGCGCCTTTTCTGCTCGGCAGCGTTAGGAAGCTGGTTGTGGCGATGACCGAGGAGGTTGGCGAGGGGCAGGGGGAGGAGACCTAGCTGGAAGAGATGAAGCCTGGGATGGTATTGTTTTTGCAGGCACATTCTTTCCCGGTTTACCTTCCATCAGCTCCAGCAAGCTTTTCTGGGGTTTTCTTTGTATCCCCATCTCGTCAGGATCTTCCTCGGGGCTTGTGGGTTGATCAAAAATCCCGAAATCGTCCGAGGACTCAGATACTGTTATAATCGTTTCCTCGCCTTTCTCCTTTTTCTTTCTCCCTTTTATTTCCTTTTCCCTAAGGGAAGGAAAAGATGAAGACGCTCCCGCCGAGACGCTGGCTATAAAGAGAGGCTCTGGGTGAGGTGTGTGCTGGGGAAGCAGAATACCCTCTGGAACAATGAACCCTTCATAAGCAACACTGATACGGTGAAGCCGAGGATCGCGTGCTCTAATCACGCACTTCGGTGCCTGAAAAGCAAGAGAAAGGGGGGTATAGCCGAGATTTAAGTGTGCCGCCCGGAGTTAACCGTCAGCTTCATTCACGTATATTTCGGCCTTCAATAACTTATCCAGGCTCGCCTTATTGACTAACCTGAGATTGGGCTTTGTGTAGCGTCTATCTGCAAAACCGTTGAGTCATGAGTGAAAATTGTAGGAGACAAAAATAATAAAAAAGGAGAAAGTAAACGAAATATGTTTGCGAGCTAAGTAGTGTAAATCTATGACTATGCACCCACCTGGTATTCCCTCTACTGTCGGACAAGGCAGACCATCGTGCCATTCCCCAGAGAGAATAAGGAAATCCTCTTTTAGGTTCTTGTTTGAAGTGGGAAGGCACTGAATTAGCCTTACCTCAGGATATCTCGACTTGAGATAGTATCCCTGGCCAGTTAAGTGACGGAGGTTGTACACCCAGTTCACATCATGATGGGTTAGCTTTAAGTCCATTCTCTTATTCAGAGCGTCTATACTTCTCAAGACCCTAAACATATTTGGAGCATACTGGGTGGGGGACAGCCTAAAGAAATTGAGGTAACTCCTAGTGATACTTCCCATGGGGATAGTCATCCCGCCTTCTATAAAGGCAATCATGGGAATAACTACTCCCCCAGTTTGTCTAGCATCAACCCATTCCCCTTGGGCTGCGTACCTCATTCCTACCGATGAGGGGATTTTATACTTAGAGCGAAAGTTTCTGATACCTTCCTCAGATTCAACGAGACATCGAAATGGATTCTTTTGTTTTCCCATTTTTCTAAAAGACTTAGCAGAAAAGACTGTTGGGTTAGAAATAAAAGTGGTAAAGACTTCGAGAGGACTTACAGGTTCAAAGGAAGGACCTCGGACAAAGTACGATTATTTGTAGTCACCAGGAAAATAGCGAGAAAAGAGAAAAGCAGGTTCAATGTATGAGCTCTGGAACCACGTAATCATCAAAGGTAAAGTACAGGGTTAATCTGAGAATACCTTTATAGTCATATGAGGATTGTGAGCGGTAAAATTCCCGCTCACGAAACAGGGGAGGCCTTCTGCCGTTTGATTTAGATCTCACCGTCGAACGTGGGAGACAAGGGCGTTGCCAAAATTTAATGCTGCCTGAATCGGGATGCTGAAGCGTCAGGGACATGCCCCAAAACACGCATGGGTACGGGCTTATGACGTCAAAATCCACCTTCCCTCCTGAGGAGTCAAAAAGTAGGATTTTGAGGGGTTATTGTGGGGGCCTGTCAATCAACAGGCCCATTAAGGTCAGGATCGTTGGGCTTGTGGCCCATCCGAGGATGTATATCCGTCTGAGGAGGCCATGTCAGGTCACAAGGCAATTGCCGAAGGGGGGTGGTGGTCAATATCACGAAGGTAGAGTTCTGTATTCGTCTGAGGACGCTATATTCCTCGGCAGTACGTGTCCGAGGACGAACAGGATGCGGCCTTGTTGCAACCAGACTCCAGAATTACGTCATCACTGAAGATAAGGATAACAGACCAAGGGTTAAAGAGAAAAGGAAAACAAATATCTATAACTACAGCTGCCTCCGCATTAACTACCTCTCAACCAACTCTCTGGCCGCATTAATGTGGAGGTGATACCTGAACAGTAGGGAGGCAGCCTTACAGCTGCCCATAGGAAGTTCCAGGAGGTGGTAGATGGGACAGAAAGAAATGCTTGAAACCCAACCTACACGTGTGCGGTGAGGATGGAATACAAAAGGTGGTATATAAACTGAAAGAAAAACATGAAAAGGAGGATCGGAACAAAAAAGAAAAGGAACGAAAAGGGAAAAAAGAACTGTATCGATCACCAAACAAAACGATCGTTGTGCCAGCTTTGAGCTTTCAAAGAAAGGTTAACCTAGTTCTTTACACCCACGCTCTACAAATCATATTGTTTAGGCCTATTTACGTGCGAACCCAGTATCGTTTTGGGTCGTTCCAAATCGTGTCCTTACATATATTTTCTATGAAAGTGATATCAAAAATTTTCTAAAATATTCAATTAACAAATGTCCTAAGAGCAAAAATTAATTACAAATAAATTTTTATTCAACATCTTCTTCAATATTGTTCATTGAATTGATAATTTGACTAGCACTCCACTAAAAAAAATATGAATCGTTTGGTTTGAGGACGAAAAAAAAAATCAAGTAAAATCACAATGAGAAATTCGTATTAGTGGTTCTGAAGGTTTCATAATTTTCATGAGATTTTGGATTCGAAACTTTTTACTAGCATCTTGGAGCCATCCCAAGGGATTTCTTCATGTAATTATTTGATGTGTATGAGACGGGAGGATTGCACAAGTCCAAAAAAGAGTAAGATACTCGAAAATGTTGGATAACTTTGTTTGTAAAAGGAAAAAAATCGTATTAATTTTTTTTTCTTTTTTTGATAGGAAAAATCGCATTAATTAACATTAGCATAAGTGCGAAACAACTAATACAAATGATAAAATGAATGATGCTGATTGGCAATTAGGCATGAGTAACATTTGTTGGTGGCTTCAACTTTCAGGAGAAGAAACGCAAAAGACGACAACACCCACCTTTTTTTTCCCAAATTAACATCCGACCACAAACGTTTGAAAGTAGAAACAAAGGCCAAAACGGAAATTACCCAGTTGATGTGCCTAGTCCCTGTAAATAAATAACACACCGAGGCCCTGAGTCAATGAATCAAAGGGCTTTGCTTCTCTCCTTCTTCTTCTTCACACTCTCAACAGTTTCAGAAAGAGGGTTCAGAGTGTGTATGGTTGGGTGGTTGCCCCTCTCTGAGCCCAATGATTTCTATCAACTTACTTAGCCCTTCAAATCAACCACCCATGACCCTTCTCTCCTAAACCCTAAACCCAAATATCAATATCAAAACAACAACAATAATAATAAATAAATAAATAGCATATCTCTCTCTCTCTCTCTGCTGCTGTGTTGGTGTTCGTGTTTGTATCTGTTTCTTTTTCTTTTATTTTTTTTTTCAGATTCATGACTCTCTCTTTCTCTCTCTCTCTCTGGGGATACATGTAATGAAAGAGGCTGTGACGATGGCTTTGTTGATGTTAAGAGTGTGGAAGATTCGGGTACTGTTGAAAGGATCCGTTTTGTTTGGCGGGGCGACCCGGATGGTCTCTTTGTGAATTTTTTTATCACATCTAGGCAACCGGTTTTTGTTGCAGCCATGACGGTGTCTCTTTCGCTTGCCTGATCGGAGAGCCCAATCTGAGCCTCACCCATTTCCCCCTCTCTCTTTCTCTCTTTGTTTTTTAGATCTAGCATCGTTTATTTTTTGTTCTTTCCTGTTTGGCTAGCGAGAAAATGAGGGAAAATGATGAACATTTTGAATGAAATGTTGATTTTATTTATTATGTTTGTGCCTATGTGTGTTTTGCTTCTACGTTTTCTATTTTTCTTTACCGATTTTTAAGTGTATTTTTGGCATTTGAGTTTTGAATTGCAATTCGGAATTCCATTTCTCTTTCATTTAGTTCAATCAAATCAACGGCAGCTGGAGATTTGGAATTTTGGGATTGATGAAAGTAGCGCTTTTTCTTTTTCTTTTTTGGTTAAAAGGACATAAATAAAACAACTAGGAAGCCAAAATGGCTAAGTTCGCGGCTGATAGCCTACAATAGTTAATCCCATTAACATCAGAGCATAAAAACTCCTTAATAAAGCTTGGGGCTGAATCAAAAATACAAAATTCTTCCTCCATCGTGCTACCATTCCTTGCAAGCGCATCAACACTACGATTTGCTTCCCGAAACACATGGCTCACCCTGGCATGAGGAATTTGGCTTAGCAGCAAGCTGCAATCCACCAGAAGAGTAGCATACGCTGCATTAGTTTGGGAGTTAAGAGTTAATCAAATCCACAACAACTTTTGCATCCAATTCAACTTCTAGATTTTGGATGCCGAGTTGGATAGCTAAAAACAGCCCATCCCTAAGAGCCCAACACTCTGCTAACATGCTGGTACCAGTTCCTAGGGATCTTGAGAAGCCTTTAACCCAAAAACCAGCATTGTCTCTTATAAGTCCTCCCCCAGCCTTGCCCAGGTTCCCCATTGAAGCTCCATCAGTATTTAGCTTAAACCACCCAACTGGGGGCTTATTCCACCAAACATTTACAACCACCTTGCTTCTCTGCATTTTTATTTTCCCCACACAATAAAAATACTCCACTGCTTGAGTTATGCATTGTTTCTGCAGATTGGGGTTTAGAGCAACATTTTCAAAAGCCACCCGGTTCCTATGCTTCCAGAGACACCACAAAGCAAAAGGAAAGATGTATAACCAGGGAGTATTAGAGTGGTGAGTAACTCTACTAAGACAATTGACCCTAAGCTAGTCCAAAAGATCACTGTTAAATGATCCAATCAGAGCTACAGGTGCACGGATTTTATGCCAGAAATCACGAGCAAAAACACACTCCCTCAACACGTGAATGATTGACTCGTTATGATTCTTGCACAGAGGGCATTTTCTTTCACAATTAATCCCTCTTGAGGCAAGCACATCCCTCACAGGCACGCTATTATGTATGATGAGCCAAAGGAAGTTGACAATCTTTGGAAGCATGTCCAACTTCCAAATCCACTGCCCTTGGAAGGAGGGATTTTGTTCCTGCTCCATGTTAGCAAGATCATAAGCTGACTTCGTGGAGAAATTACCATCCTTTGAAAATTTCCAAATTATAATATCTTCAGCTCTTCCAGCTTGTTGGCAAGGAATGGCTCGGATCTTGTCTTTAATACCCTGAGGGAGATCAAATGAGATAGCTTCCCAATTCCAACCACGACCTCCACTGTACATAAAATCTGCAACAACCATTTCACTCTCTGGCCGAGTCAGTGGCCCTTGCACCAGCTCCCTTAAGGATTGCCCCTTAACCCAACAGTCAGTCCACACTTTTATTTTTTCGCCATTGCCTACACCCCAACATATACCTTCTTCAAAGGTTTTAAAGCCCAGTTTCACGGCTGCCCAATTAGGAGATGCCGGCAACTTATCCGGATTTCTCGACCTTCTCCTATCTGCAGAACAATACTTACCCAAAATCACTCTAGACCATAAAGCCTCTTTTTCTTGGTTCATTCTCCAGTTCAGCTTGGCTAGAAGGGCAATATTCCTCGCCCTTGCTGCTTGAATTCCCAATCCTCCATTTTCCTTATCTGTTATAATCTTACTCCATCCAACCAAATGCATCTTTCTTTTTTCACTGGTGCTGCCCCAATGAAAATCTCTATTAATCTTGTCCAATTTATCACATAAATGGATTGGTAGAGCCCTTCCCTGCATCACATGATTAGGAATCGCTGCCATAACTGATTTGTCCCCACTTAGGCTGAGGCTCAAAAGAGTTATTGTATTGATGGAAACTTCCAAGGGATAATACAAGTTTCATAGGTCCCAACTAGTGATATTATCATGTGAAAGACAGATAGAGAGGAGTTTCACTTTTATACTCAAGTCGCACATAACATGTGGGTATAAGAAAGAGAAAAGACGTACAACTGAGGGTAGTAGTTCTGGATGAGAGTAATTCTCTGGATGCTTCAATAATTTTCATCCCCTGTTTTGTCCACAGTAATTTTGGATTAGATTAGACTCTATATGGTGAAGGTAGTAGCTAGGCTCGAAAATTTCCGAAAGCCTTTTTCAAAAAAGAAAATTCCGATGGTCCAGCAGACCAACTATACCAATAGGTAACATAGTGAGCAGTTTAGAAGGCAAGGCTCTTGTTTGGCAGGTTTTTTAAGAAGGCCAACGAAAGCACCATGAGAAAAAATAATGAGAAACAAACTCGATATGTTCTACATCACAGTGGAACTTCTTGGCGACCAGTGAAGAAGAAAGTTTCAACAGCTAGCGTGGTCTTCATCTTCTTCCTCCTTGTCAGTGCTTTGGTATTTCTAGGCTGGATTGATATTGTAAGTCTTTATTCTTATATATTCTTTAATCCTTACAGTAATTTGTCATCAGCCTTATAGCAACTGAACTTACACACAGATTACACAGTCGACCTACCATTCTATTTGGGTAACAAAAACTTGTAATGGAATTACAAAAAAGTTTGTTAAGTCAATCACTTTTTCCTTAAGAAGCATACGATATTGCTTTTGCAAATCCTTCTTTATAAATTATAATTTTATTTTCCTTCTTGCTATTGTTTTTTGGGGTATTTTTATCTTGTATTGCCTACACTACAATCCTGGTGCTTATTTTCTTCATCTAAAAATAAATTCCATTAAAGTTTCCAAACCCCAAGATCCTAAAATTTTATATTTGAGACTTTATTCCCACAAAAACCTCGAATCCAATCTCCGAATTTACACAAATACAAAAATTTTCAAAGAAATTAATCTTGAAGTTGGAATTTTTTAATTAGTAAGAGGCTGTTTGGATTGGCAAATTCCGTAACTCAATTATCTGTTTCCATAACTCATAACTCAAAAATGGTGGGACCCATAGTAAAAAGGTTGTTTGGCAAACGATAATTCTGTTTCCATAACTCTGTTTCCATCACTCAATTCTCTGATTTTTGAGTTATGAGTTATGGAAATTGAAAATACATTTTGGCTGTTTTCAGTTTTCATATAACTCATAACTCAATGGCAATTTTGTAATTAAACACACATGAGGGACCCACTAATCATAACTCAGTCGTACCTTTTCCTTTTTTTTTCTTTTTTTTTTTCTTCCCTTTCTTTTCCTATGTTCGGT
The DNA here is from genome assembly GCA_028535165.1 of Quercus tomentella. Taxonomy (NCBI): domain Eukaryota; kingdom Viridiplantae; phylum Streptophyta; class Magnoliopsida; order Fagales; family Fagaceae; genus Quercus; species Quercus tomentella. The sequence continues at coordinate 86,266,402 of JAPQVY010000155.1, read as the reverse complement.
CTCCCCAGTGTTCTTCCCTTTTTTTTTTTTTTTTTTTCCTTTCTTCTCCTGGGTTCGGTCTCCCCTGTTCTTCCTTTTTTTTTCCTTTCATCTCCTGGGTTCGGTCTCCCCAGTGTTCTTCCTTTTTTTTTTCTTTTTTTTTTCCCTTTCTTCTCCTGGGTTCGGTCTCCCCTGTTCTTCCTTTTTTTTTTTTTTTTTTTTTTTCCCTTCTCCTGGGTTTGGTCTCCCCGGTGTTCTTCCATTTTTCTTTTTTTTTTCTTCTTCTTCTTTCACTGGGTTCAGTGATCTGTTTTTTTTTTTCTTTCACTGGGTTCGGGTGATCTGAACTTCTTTTCTTTTTTTTTCTTTTTTTCCTTTCTTCTTTCATTGGTTCGGTGATCTGGGTTTGTGAAATCGTGAAGCAGCAGCGACGGCTATGGGTCTGATCGTTTTGACTCAGTTGGCAACGGGTCTGGGTTGTTAGCTGGAGCGGCCCTGGTCAAATAGGTCATGGACCAGAAGACCATGGCTGGCTTGTTTCCAAGGTGCCCAAGTTCCGACAGCAGCAACCGATCGTTTCCGACGTTCCGCTCCTTAAAAACTCTGAAACCCACCACAGCCACAACAGCAGCAACAACGACATCAACATCAATGGCCTGGGCAGGTTTGAGTTTGCTTTTTTTTTTTTTTTTTTTTTTTTATGATTGAAAAATCTGGGTTTGTTTTGGAATATATTTATGCATGTTTAATTTTGTTCTGGATGAGAAATCTGAGATGAGAAAGGTGAAAAGGGAGAAAAAAGAAAAATGAAAAAAGAACGAACTGAAGAACAGAGAAAGAAGAAAGAAAAGTGGAGAAAAAAAAAACCTCGATTACACAGTGGACCTACCATTCTATTTGGGTAACTAAAACTTGTAATGGAATTACAAAAAAGTTTGTTAAGTCAATCACTTTTTCCTTAAGAAGCCTACGATATTGCTTTTGCAAATCCTTCTTTATAAATTATAATTTTATTTTCCTTCTTGCTATTGTTTTTTGGGGTATTTTTATCTTGTATTGCCTACACTACAATCCTGGTGCTTATTTTCTTCATCTAAAAATAAATTCCATTAAAGTTTCCAAACCCCAAGATCCTAAAATTTTATATTTGAGACTTTATTCCCACAAAAACCTCGAATCCAATCTCCAAATTTACGCAAATACAAAATTTTTCAAAGAAATTAATCTTGAAGTTGGAATTTTTTTAATTAGTAAGATACTCGAAAATGTTGGATAACTTTGTTTGTAAAAAGAAAAAAATCGTATTAATTTTTTTTTTTTTTTGATAGGAAAGATCGTATTAATTAACATTAGCATAAGTGCGAAACAGCTAATACAAATGATGAAATGAATGATGCTGATTGGCAATTAGGCATGAGTAACATTTGTTGGTGGCTTCAACTTTCAGGAGAAGAAACACAAAAGACGACAACACCCACCTTTTTTTTCCCAAATTAACATCCGACCACAAACGTTTGAAAGTAGAAACAAAGGCCAAAAACGGAAATTAGTCAGTTCATGTGCCTAGTCCCTGTAAATAAATAACACACCGAGGCCCTGAGTCAATGAATCAAAGGGCTTTGCTTCTCTCCTTCTTCTTCTTCACACTCTCAACAGTTTCAGAAAGAGGGTTCAGAGTGTGTATGGTTGGGTGGTTGCCCTTCTCTGAGCCCAATGATTTCTATCAACTTACTTAGCCCTTCAAATCAACCACCCATGACCCTTCTCTCCTAAACTCTAAACCCAAAGATCAATATCAAAACAACAACAACAATAATAATAATAAATAAATAAATAGCATATCTCTCTCTCTCTCTCTCTCTCTCTCTCTCTGCTGCTGTGTTGGTGTTGGTGTTGGTGTTTGTATCTGTTTCTTTTTCTTTTATTTATTTTATTCAGATTCATGACTCTCTCTTTCTCTCTCTCTCTCTCTGGACACATGTAATGAAAGAGGCTGTGACGATGGCTTTGTTGATGTTAAGAGTGTGGAAGATTCGGGTACTGTTGAAAGGATCCGTTATGTTTGGCGGGGCGACCCGGATGGTCTCGTTGTGAATTTTTTTATCACATCTAGGCAACCGGTTTTTGTTGCAGCCATGACGGTGTCTCTTTCGCTTGCCTGATCGGAGAGCCCAATCTGAGCCTCACCCATTTCCCCCCCTCTCTCTCTCTCTCTCTCTTTGTTTTTTAGATCTAGCATCGTTTATTTTTTGTTCTTTCCTGTTTGGCTAGCGAGAAAATGAGAGAAAATGATGAACATCTTTACCGATTTTTAAGTGTATTTTTGGCATTTGAGTTTTGAATTGCAATTCGGAATTCCATTTCTCTTTCATTTAGCTCAATCAAATCAACGGCAGCTGGAGATTTGGAATTTTGGGATTGATGAAAGTAGCTCTTTATTACGATGATATATGGTTTTTTTTATTTATAAAGAGTTATATTTTTTTATAATCTTTTTATTAAAAAAAAACACTCTTTATTTTTAGGCGAAAAGCACATTTTGGTCCCTATATTTTCGCACGATTCCTACTTTGGTCCCTAAATTTTATTTTTTCCACTTTTAGTCTCTGTTTAGAAAAACGCCTTCTGTTTTAGTCCTTTCCGTCAGTACCGTTAGGGCACTGACCTATGTGGCAAACGAAATTATTAAAATAATAATAAAAATTTTTATTTTGTCATTAAAAAATGCCAAGTCAGCATTTAAATTAAAAAAAATAATTTATTAAATTTAACTAAATAAAAAACAGAAATAAAAATAAAAAATCACATTAATTAAGATTAAAGTGTTCTTGAGCAAGAACAACAATAACACATACACAAACCCAGAAATTAAAATTCAAAAATTAAAATTTTCAAAATCATCACATACACATGAAAGTTTGGAAATGTTCCAATCGGTGCCACGTGAAAGACAAAATAAACTGCAAAAACAACCCAAACACACACTGTACATGACAACAACATAAAAGAAAAAAACCCAGTAATGCTTTAAACTTTAAAAAGCAAACCCAGATATAGATTCAAAAAAAAAATTAAGTACCCATGGAAGAAGACTAGGGTTTGGTTGGGTACATTCGATACACCCGAAGAAGCTGCACTCGCTTACAACGGTGCCGCTCGTTCGCTCCGTGGAGCCAAAGCTAAGACGAACTTTCCGCCAACAGTTCTGGCCACCGTAGGCGGCGGCGGTGGGCTTCCTCTCCCTCTCGATCTCAACCTTCCCTCCTCCAACAGACTCGTACTCGGCGAGTTTTTACACACCGGCGTTCTCAAAAAGACATCAACTGTGTCGCCACCGAGTCTGACCCGTCTTCCTCGTATCAAGTTAAGCGAGAACCTCAAGCTTCCGCCTCTGCTGTTACTGTCGCTTCCGCTGGACCCACACATCATGTCCCTGAGAGCTCCGCCATGGCGTCGTTTTTGGGTCTCGTGCGGCGTGGTTTGCCTGTCGATCTCAATGAGCCGCCTCCTTTGTGGCTTTGAATGACATGAATGAATGAAATGAATGCTGGTCTGACCTATTTTATTATGACGGTGTTTTTCACCCCTTTAATTAGTTCCTTTGTCTTTATTTATTTTCTCTTTTTCTTGAGACTATCTGAGTTTAGTAGTATTAGACTATTAGTAACGTAAAAACAAAAAGTTTCAAGAAATGTATATTTTGAACCCAAATTTTAATTTTTGAATTTTAATTTCTGGGTTTGTGTATGTGTTCTTGTTGTTCTTGCTCAAGAACACTTTAATCTTAATTAATGTGATTTTTTATTTTTATTTCTGTTTTTTATTTATTTTATTTAGTTAAATTTAATAAATTATTTTTTTAAATTTAAATGCTGACTTGGCATTTTTTAATGAAAAAATAAAATTTTTTATTATTATTTTAATAATTCCGTTTGCCACGTAGGTCAGTGCCCTAACGGCACTGACGGAAAGGACTAAAACAGAAGGCGTTTTTCTAAACAAGGACTAAAAGCGGTAAAAATAAAATTTAGGGACCAAAGTAGGAATCGTGCGAAAATGTAGGGACCAAAATGTGCTTTTCGCCTTATTTTTATAAAAAAGTTATGTTGCACCCACATTGGTAGAGTAAAATTAATTTCATTTTACCCGGTCTCTTTTCAAATCAAGAATTATATGAATTGTGACCAAATTTTGAGAATAAGATTTGAACCTACATTTCTCCCTTCAAAACATTAGAGCATCAACAGTCGGAATTCTCATCTCATTCTATTTTACTGATATCGCTCTGAATCAGTAAGGTGGATGATTTGGCTTCGGTGGGCTACTGAAGCGGTTGAAGGCCTACAAAAAGCAAGCACAGTCAAAGAGGAGACCGGAGAAGACCGGCCAAACCCCCTCCGATGGCAAAGTTAGTCTCATAGGAATAAAGTTCCAAGTATTTGGGAGTCAAGTCTCAGAAAAGTTCTTACCTCTCTCGGGTTCAAACCGGTCCTTTATATAAAGATCCTAGGGATGGTTATTTGTCCAAATAACCTCCCCAAGATTTGTGGAAGCCAACGAGTCTAGACTTAACTTCCTCAACGGCTATTAAAATTGTAACCGCTAACGGAAGTTAACTTATTTGATGGATTCATGGCGATAGTTACGGGTTTAGTAACCGCTATAGAGAGTCGAAAGTTTTCCAAGTGTTGCGTATTCGTCCGTCTGGTGTAGGACGGTTTGGTCGTCCATGGACATCATGAAGATCGTCCATGGACGACCTTCATGGACAACTTTATCGTCCATGGGAGACTTTACTGATCAAGAGTAGTATCATTGTCCATGAACATTTTTCCTTTTTTTGAGGTGATTCTTGGTCCAACTTGCTCTATTGGCTCTGGACGATACCTTTGGACGAACTAGAGTTGGACTAATTTTCTGCTCCCCTATCAGTTACCCCTTTGTTCAAAGGGTCGTCCAGGATATTGATGTGATTTTAATAAAATTTCACTTTTTGTGAGCCACGTGTCGCGAAGCTATTGGTTGTCCAGTCGTGTCGAACCCATTTCCCAAAGGAATCGCCACGTGTCAATTTTTGAGTGGTGGACGTCGTTTCAGTGACCCTGTTGCTGGGGCCTATAAATAGTGCATTCTCTTTCATGCCCCTTACTTTCCTCTCATTTTCCCCTCTGCCATCTCGTCCAAGAGCTTTGTCTAGCCCTCGTCCTAGTTCTATCAGGTATTTCTTCTTCCTTTTTAGGTTTTCATCTCAAATCTTTCTACATTTCAACCATGTCTTCGTCTAGTAGTATAGAGAGGGAGATAGACGAGTACCAGGACGTGTCTTCTGGGAGTGAAGGTAGTGAGGATAGTGTAGATAACTCGTCCTGTAGTGATTCCTCAGACGAGCATTACTCGTCTGGGGTTCCTGGCATTCCCTTAGAGGAATTTCAGGAACTACAACGTAGGATGGCTTCTGGATCTGGGGCTAGCTCATCCAGACAGCCATCTAGCCCTCCTCAAGACGAGGAAGAGGACGAGGAAGACGTCATTTATAGTTGTGCCCTAGAGGTAGCATCCACCTTAGACGCTGCCAAGTTAAAAACTCTTGTAGATAGATACCAAATTCCTAAAGAGCTTAACCCTCGTCTACCCAAGGCTGGAGAATGGTGTTGTTTTCCTTCCTCTAGTTTAGGGGTATATAATTCTTACCTTTTAGCTGGCCTTAGGTTTCCTCTGAATTCCTTCTATAGAGACCTCTTCCAAAGGTTGGGTATTGGACCTAACCAGCTCAACCCCAATGGTTGGAGGACGATAGTTGCCATGCAAGTGTTATGGCGTAAGGCACTAGAAGGGAACCGTCCAATTACGGTGGACGAGTTCCTTTACTGTTATAAGCCCTCGGAAATAAAGAAATCTGCTGGTTTTTACCAGTTCTCGTCCAGGGGCTCTTATTATAGTTTAATTAAGGGCCGTAGCTCGTCTGATTGGTTTTGGAAAAAAGAATTTTTTGTTATTTCTGGAAATTGGGCTGGGGACCCAGCTGATGTGGGTAGTCCCCTCTTCCCACCTTTTACCAGCCCTCAAGGTCGTCTTCGTCCTGAGGGTATGTTTTTTTTTCCATTTCATTTCGTTTCTCCTTACTTTTTCCATCTTTCAATCGTCTAACTCTTTTTCTTGGTGATGCAGCTGTTGTTCGTCCACGCTTGGACAAATTTTACCTGGATCGGATAGACGTGGTTCGTACCTTCCCTTGGAGGACTTTCCACAATTTAGTAACCCTTAGTCGTCTAGCAGCTTAGGGACTCGGCCCAGTGCCTACTGCAGAGAACCTTGGTCACGAGGAGACTACTCGTCGAAGTAAGTATCGTCCACTTTATTTCGTTTCCATTTTTTTTTTTTTTGGATTGATTTTCCTCGTTACAAGGATAACTACAATGAGGGAAAACAAAGAGAAAACAGTGACTAGTGGGGACGAGGATGTTGCTGCACCTCCATCGGTCCAAGTGGCTTCCGTCCAGGCTGGAAAGAGGAAGTCTAAGCCAATATCCAGTGCTGTGGACCTGGACGACCTCCCAAGTCGTTGAGGCCCTAAGAAGCAAAAGTTGGGTAAGACTTCCCCCCCCAAGGTCCCCAAGTTTGTACCTCCAACAGTGAACTTGGACGAGCCTCTGGTGGATATGCAGCCCGTCCAAACAGTCCATCCCGTCCAGAGCGATCCTCCCCCTCCACCCAAAGCTTCTCGCAAGCCTAGCTCGTCTGAGCTCTGATCTTCCTTCAAATCTAGTTCTGGACGAGGGTTATGCATGGAGGACGTTCAAAGGAATCGTCTCTGATCGTGAAGTGAATGAGTGCTATAACATGTCAGTGAAGGAGTTTGAACGTTCCGGCATCCATGACCTTTTTAAGGTAAGTCTTTCCCTCGTCCTTGTGCGAAAAATGTTTTTTAAAAAATTTTAATTTGAATAGGATGTTTAACTCCCTTTCGTCCATATGCAGGCTATGTCAAAATTTTATACAGCAACCTGCCAAGCTAAGGAGCTTACTGCAGAGGCTAAGACAGCTAAGGACAAAGCCAAGGAGCTGAACAATGAAGTTCTGCTAAAGAAGGGGGAGGTCCTTAGGTTGACCGAGGATTTTAATCGTCTACAAGGAAGTGAGACGAAGCTGAAGAACGAGGTGGAAGAGCTTAAAGCTGATAACTTGGAGAAGGATACCCATATCGTCCATCTCGAAGGACAAGTCTCTGAGTTTGCCTCGTCCTTAGAGAAAGCACGTGAAGAAGCCATAGCAGCCTTTAAGAAGTCTGACGAGTACAAGAATCGTCTAAACAGCCACTACGCAGCTGACTATGAGGACTTTCGTGCTGATGCTAAGGAGACATATCCTGACTTGGACTTCAATTCTTTTAAGCTTCCCCTTGCTACTGAAAGTTCCTTGTTGTAGACGAGTTCTGAGGACGTCAACATAATGGACGATGCTAACACTGAAGTAACCCAGGACGACCCCAAGACTAGCTTGCCCAAGTGATAGCATTTTCCTTAGAAAATTTACTTTACTTTTATTTACCTTTTCCTGGAAGTGCCCGTTGTTTTGGGCTTTGTTCTTTACTTCTTTTATTCAAGTCCATATAAGTACAATTGTCTCGTCCAAGATTATGGACGAGTCTTATATACAATTAGTTTTATTTTCATAACTTAAGGGTTTTTTGGACGTGGGTCGTCCACCCTTCTTTAAATTTCATGAAAAAAATGAACATTTTCTATTTTCACCTTCCATTGTGTCTGGATACATACATTTCCAACTTTATGTATGAAATTTTTATTTTTATTATTCATATCATTTGTGGCTATGTGGTTCGTCCACCCTAGAATTCAGTTTGCCTCGTCTTGAGTATGGGGTTGAATTTTTTATTACATCACCAAGATAGAGCAAATTGAATCCTTTTAGCTTATGTATAGCTCGTTTATGAATGACTTCCTTTTCGATTAGATTTTATTCATCATTCAAATTTAGGGACGATCATTTTGTCGTCCTTGATAAGACTTCCCAGCAATTTCTCGTCCAAGCAATGGATTGTTACGCTGGTTTTTGCAGTCTTTGTTCGTCCATGATTTGGATGACCACTTCTCGGATTTCATCTCGTCTTGAGCTTTAGACGGATATACCCTTAACTCAGGTTTCATCTCGTCTTATGCTTTGGACGGATGTACCTTCGCTTCATTTTTAACTCAAGTTTCATCTCGTCTTTAAGCTTTGGACAGATGTACCTTGTTCCATTTTTCCTTTTAAGGAAAGCTTATGGACGTATATCCTTGCGTCCAAGGATTTCATTCGTCCATGCTTATTTTTCTTTTTTGTGGATCAGTCTGAATGAATATACAAAAATAAAGGATTCCAATAATATACTTGAAAATACATCATATATATATTTGAAAATCCAAACTTATGTAAACATTCGTCCACAGGCATGGCACATGCTCGTGAGCTAGTGCCTTATTGAATTAAAAATACAAACCAACTCGTCCATGAATAGCACAAAAGTGAAAACACCAATGTACTTTCTAAGGGATTATTAAAATACTTAAAACGCATAATAGTAGTAAATAAACATAAGATGCTTCTGCTCGTCTAGATATCTCGTTCGTGGCCACTTCCGTCCAGAGTCAGCGCTTATTGATGGTATTTCCTTAGGTGCTCAACATTCCAAGGGTGTTCTAGCCTTCGTCCATCCAAAGCTTCCAAATAGTAGGATCCTTGCCTTTTGCAGTTGATAACCCTATAAGGTCCTTCCTAATTTGGCCCTAGTTTCCCATAGGCCGGGTTTCTTGTTGCCAAGGTAACTCTCTTCAGGACGAGATCCCTGATGTTGAAGCGCCTGGGCTTCCCCATGGCATCATATTGTCTTGCCATAAGATTTTTGTACCTCGCTGTTCTCTGTTCTGCATCCATCTTAACTTCGTCCATAAGGTCAAGGTTAAGACGAAACTGTTCTTCGTTTTCTTCAGATTGATACTTCCTCACCTTGTGGCTCGTCATGTGTACTTCTGCTGGTATAACTGTCTCACTTCCATAGGCTAGTTTAAAAGGAGTTTCCCCTGTTGGAGTTCTCACTGTCGTTCTGTAAGCCCATAAAACACCTGGTAACTCATCCGGCCATACTCCCTTTGCCCCTTCGAGCCGAGTCTTGATGATCTTCAACAAGGATCAGTTTGCTACTTCGACCTGGCCATTGGCCTGTGGGTGGGGGTGTGAGGAGTAATGGTTCTTCATTCTAAGCTGTTCACAAAATTCCCTGAAAGGTGTATTGTCAAACTGTTGTCCATTGTCAGACACTAGTACCCTAGGTACCCCGAATCTACATACAATGTTCTTCCAGACGAAATTCTTGACATTCTGTTGTGTAATTTTTGCTAAGGGTTCGGCTTCCACCCATTTTGTGAAGTAATCTATTCCTACCACCAGAAACTTCATTTGCTGAGTTCTAGTTGGAAAGGGCCCCAAAATGTCTAGTCCCCATTGCGCGAAAGGCCAAGGGGCCATCATTGGCGTGAGATACTCTGCTGGCTGTCTAGGAATGTTGCTGAAGCGCTGACATTGATCACATACTTTAACATATGCCTTAGCATCAGCTTGGATGGTTAGCCAATAGAATCCGTTACGGATGACTTTATGGACAAGTGATCTGGCTCCCAAATGGTTACCACATGCTCCTTCATGAACCTCCCTCAACATGTAGTTTGCCTCGTCCGGAGCCAAACATCTTAAGAGAGGTTGGAAAAAACCTCTTTTGTATAACACTTCGTCCATAAGTATGTACCTGGCTGATTTAACCCTGAGCTTCCTAGCTTCGTCCTTCTCTTCTGGGAGCCTTCCGTCCTTCAAGTATGACATTATTGGGGTCATTCAATTTTCGTCACCCTCTATTTGCAGCATCTCTGGAAGGTCTATACTCGACATGTATTGTACTGCATCCAACTCGTCCACTGCTTCATTTGCAGACGCTTCCTTTGCCAGAATATCTGCTTCCACATTCTCTTCCCTTGGGATTTGAATGAAATCAGCTTTTTTGAATTTCTTTACAAGGCGCACTACCTTCTTTAGATATTTCTTCATTCTGTCTTCCTTGGCTTCACATGTCCCATTTCCTTGGCCTATGACCAACTGGGAGTCTCCCAAGACAAGTATTGAGTCTGCTTCTACAGACTTAGCCAACTCCAACCCCTTTAAAAGGGTTTCATACTCCACTTCATTATTAGTAGTCTGGTATTGCAAACGAGCCTTGTACTTTAACTTGTCTCCTTCTGGCGATTGCAAAACAACTCTAATTCCTCCAGCATACAATGTAGACGATCCATCTACATGGACGACCCATTTTTTATTGTACTCTCCTTCCCCAAGATCCTCGTAACTCGAAGTGAACTCTGCAATGAAATCTGCTAGGGCTTGAGCCTTTATTGCATTTCTCGGTTGGTACCGAATGTCGAATTCACTAAGTTCCACCGTCCATTGAATTAGCCGCCCTGCGGCTTCCAGCTTGTTCATTGCCTTTTTGAGCGGATGGTCCGTCATAACATTGATGACATGAACTTGGAAGTAATGTCTTAACTTCCTAGAAGCTGTTATCAGTGTAAAAGCCAATTTCTCTATAAGCGGATACCTTCCCTCTGCTCCTCTGAGTGCTCGGCTAGTGTAGTATACGAGTTTTTGTACTTTCCCTTCCTCTCTGATTAGAGCTGAACTTACGGCGTGTGGGGGCACCGCTAAGTATAGGTACAGTTCTTCTCCTTGCATGGATGGACTTAATAGTGGAGCTGTAGTGAGATAGTCCTTCAAGTCTTGGAAGGCCTTTTGACATTCATCCGTCCATTCGAATGCCTTCCTGAGGACTTTGAAGAAAGGTAAACATTTGTCCGTGGCTTTCGAAACAAACCTGTTTAAAGCAGCAACTCGTCCAGTGAGGGATTGGACTTCCTTGATATTCTTCGGTGGCTCCATGTCCAATATGGCTTGGATCTTGTTTGGATTCGCCTCAATTCCTCTTTGCGAAACCATGAACCCCAGAAACTTTCCCAACGATACTCCGAATGCACATTTACTTGGGTTCAATTTCATCTTATACCGCCTAAGTGTTTCAAAGGTTTCCTGTAGATCGTCCAAATGGCTTCCCTCGTCTATGCTCTTCACAAGCATGTCGTCGACATAAACCTCTACATTCCGTCCTATCTGTGGACGAAACATGTGATTTACCAACCTTTGATAAGTTGCCCCTGCATTCTTCAATCCGAAGGGCATCACTTTGTAGCAAAACAAGCCTTGGCTGGTAATGAAGGAAGTCTTTTCCTGATCAGCTTCATCCACCTTGATCTGATTATATCCTGAGAAGGCGTCCATGAAGCTCAGCAACTGATGGCCAGCCGTAGAGTCCACCAATTGATCAATGCGTGGCAAAGGGTAACTATCCTTGGGACATGCCTTGTTCAAGTCAGTGAAATCTACGTACATTCTCCACTTGCCATTTACTTTCTTCACCATCACCACATTGGCTAACCAATCCGGGTAATAGACTTCCTTAATGAACTATGCCGTGGTCAGTTTCTGAACCTCTTCCTTGATTGCCTTATCTCACTCAGGAGCGAATACCCTCTTCTTCTGACGAATAGGCTTAAAAAAGGGGTACACATTCAATCGATGAGTGATTACACTTGGGTCGATTCCCGGCATTATCGTCCAGAGCCAATAGAGCAAGTTGGACCAAGAATCACCCCAGAAGAAGGAAAAATGTTCATGGACAATGATACTACTCTTGATCAGTAAAGTCTCCCATGGACGATCTTCATGATGTCCATGGACGACCAAACCGTCCTACACCAGATGGACGAATACGCAACACTTGGAAAACTTTCGACTCTCTATAGCGGTTACTAAACCCGTAACTATCGCTATGAATCCATCAAATAAGTTAACTTCCGTTAGCGGTTACAATTTTAATAGCTGTTGAGGAAGTTAACTCCGGACTCGTTGGCTTCCACAAATCTTGGGGAGGTTATTTGGACAAATAACCATCCCTAGGATCTCTATATAAAGGACCGGTTTGAACCCGAGAGAGGTAAGAACTTTTCTGAGACTTGACACCAAAATACTTGGAACTTTATTCCTGTGAGACTAACTTTGCCATCGGAGGGGGTTTAGTCGGTCTTCTCCGGTCTCCTCTTTGACTGCGCTTGCTTTTTGTAGGCCTTCAACCACTTCAGTAGCCCACCGAAGCCAAATCATCCACCTTACTGATTCGGAGCGATATCATTTACCATCCCAAAAAGCCACTTTATCAGTTATACAATACAATTTTACAATACTCCCAGTATCCCAACTTTTATTTTCCTATTCTACTTATTAAAATAATATTTCTACACAATAAAATAATATATCCTAAAACCCAAATAAAAACAAAAACCCAAAATCCAAAACAACTCTGCAACCACCTGCTACCACCACCACCGCGAAGAACATACCCAAACGGTTGTTTTCTTGAAACCCCAGAAACCCTAGCCACAAACTCATGGCCCTCGAAACCCAGAAACCCATAAAGAAAACAAAATCAAATCAAACCAATAGCAATAGCAACCCCCAACTCCGGCAACCACGGCAACCCACAAATTACAGATTCAATTACAATTACAAATACAAAAATAAAGAGATCGAAATCAAGACCAAAATGTACAGAAGGTCAACAATCACCGTCAATCTCCACCATCACGACGTTCCTTCTCAATTTCTTGCCTTTGTTTCTCTGCGAGCTTTTCGAGAGTCGATTCCATAGCATCTTGACCACCAAGAGCAACCGGGTCACGATTTTTGGGTCGGTCTCAAACCGGGTAGCTTCGAACTCCTTCCGGGCGTTCACTCTCAGTATGTCTCGCCACAGGAAGCCCCGCGAATCGGTCCACGTGAAGAACCGGGAACCCTGAGGATGTCCCTATAGAGACTCAGTGCCTCGCGTCGAGTGCTGGTGAGTCGGCGACAATATAGCAGCTCGGCCTCATTGTCGTCAAGGGTAGGTTTTTGTTCCTTCGCCAAGTGACGGTCCAAGAGCTCTTCAAGGGTGTCAGGTCCGTTGTGCAAGAGCCGGCGAATACAGATGACGTCGCAGCAAGCTATGAGGTTATTCAAAGGAATCATCGATATGGTAGGCGAGAGAGAGAAGGGATGAGAAAGAGAGAAGGAAGAGAGAGAAAAGAAAGAGAAAAAATGAGACAGGAGAGAGAAATTGCAGGGTAAAAAGCATTAAAAAATTATTTTTTTTTTATACCATTCAGCTACAGTACCATCTTACATTTGAGATGGTACTATAGCTAAATCTCAAAAAAAAATTTGACTTTTACCATATGGCCTTCCAGTTGTGGATCAATTTTTGGGCCTGTATGCCAAATGTACTTTACATTTGGCATATAACAGGCCCATTGTTGATGCTCTTAGAAGATTTTAGTATAATTTGTATTCTGTAGGAAGTGAAAGGATTAGTGGAGAGGTAAACCATTGAAAATATGAATTTTATTTTGAAACGTGAATTAATTAACTTTTTTTTTTTTTTTTTCTTCTAGGGTGTTCGAGCTAGTTTACGTACACCTCGACTAATCCTCGCTCATAGTTAGAGCCTGCCGTTGGATACAAGGTGTTGCAACTGTTGGGACTTAAACTGAGAAGCACACGTTGTCGAACCCACGGCCTTATCCAATGGTGGACAAACCACTAGGCCACGCTTGTGGTTTTAACATTTTATTTGGTTCTTTAAAAAAATTACTTTTTTATTCGTTCAATCAAATGTCCATAATATTTTTACAATAAATCTTAAGTGATATATTGTTTTTGGTCGTTACTAGTGGACAAAAAAAATAATGTTAGATGTAAGTTCAAATTATAATTGTAGGGGTGATAGGCCTAGGAGCCCATATTTCTGTATATTTATTGAGCGAGGGGCCCAATCCGAGGACGTTAAATAATCTGAGGACGGGTAAACACTTTCATAAGGATTCGTGTTAGTAAGAGAAAAAGTGAAATCCGGTTAAGGTCATCCAAAAGGGTGGTCTGAGGAAGAATCCCTCCTCGGCTGAGCAAAGCCGAGGTCAGAGGGTGTGGACTGCCATCAAGAGTAACGTTCAGGATTATTCCATGAATGAGGATAAGTATCAGGAAGGAACAAGACAAAGGAAAGTCATGAAATATCTCAAGGAAAAGCTGTTACCACCGCATTAAATGCTTTGCAGCTAACTCTCTGGTCGCATTGATGAGGAAATGATACTGAGCAGTAACTTTCAACCTTACAGCTACTACTTAAAGATTTTAGGAAGGTGCTGATGGGATAATAATGAACACCAACAATTTGATCTACACGTGGAAAGTGGAGATGAAAGGGAAAGATAGTATAAAATGGAAGAGATACTATGAGAGTAGGGGATCGAGAAACCAAGAGAAAAACACTGTAGCAATCAATAATTGAACTTATAATCAAACTTGAGAGAAATATATAAGAACCGATATCCTCGGACTGTGCCGAGGACGATTTTCTTCAGTTTAAATCAATCTATCTTCATTTTCTTGTCATCAAAACCTACTTCACTTGTTGTCGATTCATTAAAGCCCAGTTTTCCAACCCACTCTCTACAAATTTATTGTATTGGGCTTTTTGGGCCTAAGTTCATTCATCATTTAGGCTAGGGACTCAAATCTAGTCCTTACAATAACTAATAACACTCTTTATTTTTATAAAGAGTTATGTTGCACCCACATTGGTAGAGTAAATTAATTTCATTTTACCCGGTCTCTTTTCAAGTCAAGAATTATATGAATTGTGACCAAATTTTGAGAATAGGATTTAAACCTACATTTCTCCCTAAAACATTAGAAGATTTTAGTATAATTTGTATTTTGTAGGAAGTGAAAGGATTAGAGAAGGGGTAAACCATCGGAAATATGAATTTTATTTTGAAGCGTGAGTTAATTAACATTTTATTTGGTTCTTTCAAAAAATTACTTTTTTATTTGTTCAGTCACAATATTTTTATAATAAATCTAAGTGATGTGTTTTTTTGGTTGTTACTAGTAGACAAAAAAAATAATTTTAGACGTAAGTTCAAATTAGAACTAATAGTAGTTTACCACCTATGATTTGTTGTGAAAATGTTGTGAATGTAGAACTTCTCTTGTTTTTTATAAGACTGGCTGACCTCACCTTCCATAATTCGTAATTTGAATTAAAACGTTTCCTAAAATAAAAAGCTTCGCATCGAATTCGGCAATAAATCTATGAGATGGATTTTTTATTTTTATTTTTGAAAAAATAGGTAAGTAATTTCATTTAACCTAATTCAAGTCTCTCGGGAGAGTAGGCTATACTACAGATCACGTGGTATAGCTTCTAGCCAAAAAATCAAAATCACTAGCCATAAGAGCTCTTCTTGCAATCAAAATCACTATTAGTATTTGGTGGATTTTCAACTAAACAATAGGATTTATCTGACCAGAAAACGTGACATTACCATTATGGTGGAGGCTAAAATCTTGCTCCATCTCCACCACCACTTATGTAAGGTGCAAAAAATCCACGCAGGACAAAGCAAAGAGAGGCGGGTAAGGGCAAGGTGGGGCAAAATTGTCATCCTTACTTATATAGGGTTAATAAAAGTGTTTCTTCAAATTAAATCATAGGATTAAATTTAGAATCGACGTTTTCATAAATAAGAAAATTAAAGTGAAAAAAAGCAAAAATTACACTCTGTTTCCTTAAACTATACTAATTTATAAGAATGCACACTTATGTTCTTAAACTATACCCCATCTTACGCTTGTCCCCCCTAAATGATAAAAATGCACACTTTACCCCCTTAAACACCTTTTTACACTTCACTACTAAACTATGAACATGTGCACTTCATTCCCTAAACTATTATCCATGGAATGGAATGCAAAGTGTTATAAGGGTAGTAATTTAGAGGGGGTAAGTGTGTTATCTCATACTTTAAGAGGGGCAAGTGTTATGTGGATAATTATTTAGAGGTAAGTGTAAAAGGGGGTAATAGTTTAGGAAGTAAGTGTGCATTCTTATAATTTAAGAAGGTAAAGTGTAATTTTTCTAAAGAAAATAAAAATGATGGTAATAATAATGTATCTAGGGGGCAATAGTTGAGAGGAAACATTTTTCTTTTTTCTTTTTAATTTATTTTTTGTTTTTTATTTTTTATGTGGGACTACCAAAATAAGCTTAAATGCTAAAAAAGTAGGTGTTTTTTTTGGCTTGACAAAAAATGGCAAAGGAGATTTAAGTTGTAACTAAAAAGACTCATTATTTATTTAATTTAAATTTTTTTATTTATATTGATGATAAATTGAAAATATTTGTGACTTTTTATGCCCAGTCAGGAGCTAGTATTAGGTGTCACGAGAATATATAACCCTCCTCTCATATGGGTTAGAACTTTCTCAGACAATAGAGTTATGAATAATAGGATATGAATAGATTATACTATATTATAACAAAAGGGCCATTTACCTATTCACTTGCAAGGATTTTTGCTTTTTCTGAAAACATGTTAGGCTAATCAAAATTGGTATTTAGACAACATTACCAAAACTTCTCTGATGGGATCTATTGACTAGTTAGGAGTAGATGAAGGTGAGACTAATGGCCTGTTTGGAAGTTTAGAGAGGGAAGAGAGTGGAGTGGAGTAGAGGGGAGGAGAGTAGTGGGAAAGAGAGTTGAGGGGAATGGTTCCCCTTTAACTTGTTTGGATGTTTTTAAAATTAGTAAGGGAGAAGGGAGTAATTAGCCCTTCCTCTTGTTGGGATGTTTTAAAAATTAGGAAGGAGATGAGAGGAAATTATTTAAATAGACAAATTTACCCCTATTTGAAAATGAACTTGTAACATTGGTCTATGATTAATTTGTTAGATTAAATAATTATTTAATAAACATTCTCATTCCATCCAATACCATTAATAAAGGTATAAAACCACTATTAACTATTATAAAATAATTTTTATTACCTCAAAAAAATTATAATAAAAAATCAAAAACCTCCCTCAACTTTCTCGAGAAACAAACAATTCCCACAAGTTGCAGCCAAGCAAAACAACTTGGCAGTTCATGACGAAATGGGAAGCACGCGTTGGGCAGCCTAATCGCGGTCCAAAAACGGTACCCGTAAACCACGGAGTACAGCAACGTCATTAGCAGAATCGCAAGAACTTGAAACGATTGCGAAAACTCGAGCCAGAGAAAGCTCATGAAGATTAGGATCGAATGGTTGAAGAGACAAAAGAAAGTGAGTTTCCGTCGACGGAGGATAGCGAAGAATGTGCGGAATAGGTGGAGGAAACGCGAGAGGTAGAAAATGTAGGACCAGAAGAACACGCGCCCTCTGGGGCGCGTGCCGAGCGGGAAGCAGAGGAGCCACTGAAATGGCGTCGTCGTTTTAGTTCGTCGCCAGAACCAGCGAGTGTCTTGGATCTCCGCTGCCGTGGAGAGGAGAATGCCGGTTTAAATGTGTACCCTCATCGACACCGATTCCGGCGAAACCCAGGTCCAGATCCAGAGACCACATCCAGAGACCAGCTTGGCAGCTCGTATTTCTGTGTGGAACTAGGAACCACACAAATTTTAGCATATGCCGAATCTTTGACTGTGAATCAATAATAAATAATTAATCAATCTGCCAACAAAATATAGCAAAACATTCGAAAATAAAATCCAAAAAAATGGGTAGCAGAAGCAAAGCGTTGGTGTGTAATTTCTATTTGGGTGCTCTGAAAATGGAGGAAAAGGGAAAGGAATTGAAATTTTGTGGCTTTAATTTCTATTTGGGTGCTCTGAAAATGGAGGAAAAGGGAAAGGACTTGAAATTTTGTGGCTTTAATTTTTGTTTGGGTGCTCTGTGAGTTTGTTTTTGGTGGCTTTTCCGGTTCTGAATTTCTAAAAGTTTAGCATTAAATTATTTATTTTCTCAGAAAACAAACAAAGATTATTTATATAATTGGTTTGTAATTTTGTTAATTTAGAAAGGGTAAATTGGGGAATTCATTTGGTTAATAATTTATCTACTCTACTCTCTCTCCAAATCTCTCCAATTTGGGGGAATTAAAAATGAGAGGTTAGAGGTAGTTGAAACCTCTCCAAGCCCCTCCCCCTCATTCCTTAAAAAACTTCCAAACAAGGTAATTGAATTACTCTCCCTCCCTCTACTCTACTCCCCCTCATTTTTTAAACATCCTAACATGCCATAAGGGTTGGATTGCATTCTTTGTCTCCTTTGATAATCATTTTTATCAAAACCTACCTTCGGCTGTGAGCTTAATCTCACTAGAAAAATTATTCAAGTTTATGCGAGGAATCCTCCCTCCCCTGTGTGGGATCTATTGTAGGGCTCACACCCTTTATGAGAAGAAGGAGCACTCTACGTATAAAAGCGAATAATTTCTTAGTTCAAGGAGGATCATATTCACCAAATATTTAAGACCATGTAAAAGGGATTAGATCCTCTTAGTATCTATGTAGTATATACTATTATCGTGCAAGATTTATTTTCTTTAGTTGCTGTCAAGCAAGTTTATTTTATATATTTTTTTGAATGAAATAAATTTACCTAAACTAAGGGTTGAATTGTTGATTCTCAATATATATATATATATGGCGAAAAACACATTTTAGTCCCTACATTTTCAGGCGATTTCCATTTTAGTCCCTAAATTTTATTTTTACCGCTTTTAGTCCCTATCATTAAAACGCTTTCCGTTTTGGTCCCTGCCGTTACTCATTTAACAGAAATATCCTACGTGGCAAACGGTCCAACAGTAAATGTTGACTTGTCTATTAAAATAATATTAAAAAAAGCCACGTCAGATAAAAATAATATTAAAAAATGCCACATCAGCAATTTAATTTTTGAAAAAAACCACATCATATAAAAATAATATAAAAATTTCTAACCTAATTATTTTTTAAAAAAAGAAAAGAAATTAGTTAAATTAATTTTTTTTCCTTTTTTTTGGAAGAACATGAAGAACGTGTTCTTCATTTTTCTTCCCCAACTAAGCTTGCCAGAAAATTAAAAATTAAAAATTTACTTTTCTTTTCTTGCATTTTCTTAGCAACCAAAACCATAAAATCACTCAGATTTACAAAATAAAAAGATATGCCCATAAAAATTTACAAAACACAAACATTCAACAAGATTTTCTTATGCTTTGAAACCAAACACAAAAAACACAAAACTCAAACCCAGATTTTCGGCCTCCATGCACAACCAAACCCAGCGAAGCCTGAATAAGATCTTAGAGAAAGCGTAACGAAACCCGGCACGACCACCACCACATCGAACAGAACCCAGCCACCACCAAAACCCGGCAACCAACGAAACCCAACTACCAAAAAGACCATCACGAAATCCAGCCACCAAACAGACCCAGGAAGCACCGAAACCCACCACCAAATGGATCCAGCAAACACCCAAAAAAACCCACCACCAAAGCCGGCCACCGATTCAACTCCACAACCGAAACCCACCACCGAAATGCCACCACTAAAACCCATAAAACACCGAAAAAAACCCACCACCAAAGCCTGCCACCGATTCAACTCCACAACCGAAACCCACCACCGAAATGCCACTACTAAAACCCAACAAACACCCAAAAAAACCCACCACCAAAGCCGGCCACCGATTCAACTCCACAATCGAAACCCACCACCAAAACGCCACCACTAAAACCCAGAAAACACCGAAAAAACCCACCACCAAAGCCGGCCACCGATTCAACTCCACAACCAAAACCCACCACCGAAATGCCACCACTAAAACCCAGCAAACACCGAAAAAAACCCACCACCAAAGCCGGCCACCGATTCAACTCCACAACCGAAACCCACCACCGAAACGCCACCACTAAAACCCAGCAACCACCGATTTGATCCAACCAAAACTTAGTCAGATGAGAAGAGATAGATGAGCGAAACATGCTGTGAATAAAGAAAGAGGAATGGGAAACGTAGAAGAGAGATATAGAGGGAGAGATGGAGAACTGTTAGTAGAGAAAGAGGAATGGGAAACATCTCCTGAAATGTTCTTCATGTTCTTCCAAAAAAAAGGAAAAAATTTTAATTTAACTAATTTCTTTTCTTTTTTTAAAAAATAATTAGGTTAGAAATTTTTATATGATGTGGTTTTTTTCAAAAATTAAATTGCTGACGTGGCATTTTTTAATATTATTTTTATCTGATGTGGCTTTTTTTAATATTATTTTAATAGACACATTAGCATTTACGGTTGGACCGTTTGCCACGTAGGATATTTCTGTTAAATGAGTAACGACAGGGACCAAAACGGAAAGCGTTTTTATGATAGGGACTAAAAGCGGTAAAAATAAAATTTAGGGTCTAAAATGGGAATTGCCTGAAAATGTAGGGACTAAAATGTGATTTTCGCCTATATATATATATATATATATATAGAATTCTTTATTATGTTTGCAAACCATAATATGGTCATTTGGGGAATATATGATGATCCCACTTATTGTAATTAGACTATTAGAGTAATATTACTTACATCTGTTTTATTTTTTTTGGATAAACTAATATAACTTTCACTTTGATTTGTTATTAACATTATTTTTATATAAAAGATAAAGTTAACGGATATCTTAAGGGTACTAGTTTAGGAAATATTTTTATAAACATTTTTTATGAAAAAAGAGAAAAATAATTAATTATTGTAATGGTTTTTTTACATTTCCTATTAAAGTAGTATAAAAAATTTCCTAAAATATTTTATTAGCAATTGTATTAGGAACATCCTATAATTGGCCTTGGAACAACCTATAATTGGCCTTACTTAAATATAGTTTAAAACACCGATAAATATATATACTGAAAATTTCACGTTGGATAATACTTACATAGTCCAAAGGCTCTCATATAAGAGATGGGCTCCATGGGGTCCTACGTGTGAGGTCCATTCCTTAAGTATTTTCCTTTCATACCCGCTATACAACATTTTTCTTAGGTTGTGTTTGTTTTGGCTTCAAATCACTTTCGGAAATGCTTTTCCGTAAATGCGGGTGTTTGGTTGCACATGAAAAATTCATTTTCCGGAAAATATTTTCAGTTGATCATAAAATTTATGGCTTTGACCCGGAAAATATTTTTACACTTTTATTTTACCTTCAAACCGTTTCCGGACTTCAGACGCAGAGAGAGAGAGAGAGAGAGAGAGAGAGAGAGAGAGAGAGAGAGAGAGAGAGAGAGAGAGAGAGAGAGAGAGAGAGAGAGCATAGGTGGCCGCCCAACCAAGCTCTGGCCAGCCCAGATCGTGCCGCCCCCACCGCCGCCTCCACCGCCCAGATCACGCCTCTTCACCGCCCAGAAAGAAGAGAGAGTAGAGAGCCTTTTAGCTCATGACTGATCGCGCCACAAGGAAAGCCGAGATCGTCTGCCGAGATCGCCGAGAAATTGATGGCTTCCTTTCTTCCTCCAAAGCTTCGATCTTTACCTTCTCTTTCGACGAAATTGATGGCTCCGATCACTCCGATTTGAATAGAATGGATCGTTGGGTTGTGGGCTGTGGCCGGTTGTGTGGGTTTTTATTGGGTTGTGGTGGGTTTGTTGATAGCCATTGTTGATGTGGATGGGTTGTTGAGATGGATTTGTGGTGCTGTTGGTTGTTTTTTTTTTTTTTTAATCAGAGTTGTTGTGGTGGCAAGTGGTGGTTTGTTGATGTGGGTGGGTTGTTGAGATGAGTTTGTGGTGGTGTTGGTAGTTTTTTCTGATATAAAATTTGTTTGATAATTGAGAAAATAGCTGAGAAAATGTGAAAAATTTGGGTGAAAATAGCATTTTTAGAATGTTATCAAACACATGAAAATATTTTCTAGAACAATTTTTATAATGCAGCCAAATACTTAAAAATATTTTCCTTTCCTCAAAATAATATTTTCGAAAAATATTTATTTCCGAAAATTTTTTTAAATGAACCAAACTCAGCTTTTTTGTTTGTTTTTTGGGAGCAAAATTTTCACCATTGTTTAATTAAAATGGCTTGTTTATTGGTGCACAAGGATCCAAGCACTAATACAAAATGAATGATGCGGATAGGCATGAGTGACATTTGTCGCCGGCATGGCTTTTGAGGAAAAAACACAAAGACGACAACGCCCTCCTGAGTGACATTCTACAACAAAAGTTTGAAATTTGAAAAGAAGGCCAAAAACGGAAATTGGTCAGTGCCTGTTCCTACTCCCTGAAAGCAAATAAAAACAAACACAGGCCCTTAGTCAAAGAACCAAAGGGCTTTGCTTCTCCTGCTTCTTCCTCACACTCTTAACAGTTTCAGAAAGAGGGTTCAGATTGTGCATGGTTGGGTGGTTGCCCCTCTCTGAACCCAATGATTTCACCAACTTGGCCCTTCAAATCAACCACCCAAGACCCTTCTCTTCCAAACCCAAAACCCAAAAAAAAGAAAAAGAAAAGAATATCTCATATCTCTCTCTCTCTCTCTCTCTCTCGGTGTGTGTGTGTGTATGTATGTATGTGTATCTGTTTCCTTTCTTCTTTTCTGATCTATGATTCTTTCGTTCTCTCTCTCTCTCTCTCTGGACACAATAGTGAAAGAGGCTGTGACGATGGCTTTGTTGATGTTAAGAGTGTGGAAGTTTCGGGTATAGTTGATAGGGTCCGTTTTACTTGGCGGGGCGACCCGGATGGCCTCTTTGTGAATTTTTTATCACATCTAGGCAACCGGTTTTTGTTGCAGCCATGACGGTGTCCCTTTCTGCTTGCCTGATTGGAGAGCCCAATCTGAGCCTCACCTCCTTTCCCCTCTTTCAGATCTCTCTCTCTATTTTTTGTTTAATTGTTTTTGGTTTGAAACCCAGTAGATCTGGCTTTTATTTTTTGATCTTTCCTGTTTGGTTACTGAGAAAATGAGGGAGAAGCTCCCGATGAACGTTTTGACTAAGAAAAGTACAATAGTTTCACTTTGCATTCAAACATTTTGACTGAAGTGGAGATTATATTATGTTTTGCTTTGCTTCTGCATTTTCTAATTTTCTTTACCGTTTTATCTTAGTGTTTTTTGCATCATTGCATGTGAGTTTTGGATTGGTATTCGGAATTCCCTTCATTATCTTTATTTTAGCTTCATCAATCAGAGGCAACTGGAGATTTGAAATTGATAAAAGTAGCTCTTTTTAGGAGGAAATAGGAAATGTACACATTATTCATACATTGTGAGTAAGAGATTATGTGCATCAGAACAGAAGAAAGGTACATAATATACTTTTTTTGGCTTGAGGGTCTCATTGCATCATTAGTTTTTATTCTTAGTTTGTCCGACATTTTATTTGGTTAGTAAAAATATAAGTGTAAATCAATGATCCCAAAGTATTTTTGGATTGTCACCAAAAGTTTGTGATTTAAATTGACACTTTTCCTTCAAGTTTCACATCACATTTGTCACAAAATCTATGTTGTGGATTTTCAACTAAAGAGTAGACCAGTCAGCTTGAATACACTACATTGTATTGCACCCTAATTTGAGTAATGCTTTGCTACCAAAAAAAAAAAAAAAACTTACAACATTTTTCATAATAATTAAATTGATAACCGATTCTGATTAAAGTTTACCACTAATATCGAATCGCATTCTTTGGGTGGGAATTGCCCTAATCCACTAGCCGGACAATTTAAAACGGCAGTGTTTTTTTTTTTAACAATCAAACATTACATTGAGTCATTGAGACCGTATTTTTCATAAAAATTAATAAAGTGAAAATTATAGTAATAATAAAACATAAATAAGTTTTTAAAACTATACAACCTAATAGTAGCATCGAGATTTTGTTTTGAAAGCATGAGTTTGATTAAATAGATGTTAATTAATTTTTAAATTGTATTTCTTTTATTTTTCTAGTCGAAGTAAGATTTTAACAAACATGCTTTGGCATTTTGATGTTCTTTGTTGATGCATATAAAATGACGATTTCTTTTTTGGTGGGGGCACCAAAATAAGCTCAAAGGCTCAAAGCCCAAAAAAGTTAGTTTTTATTTTTATTTTTTATTTTTTGGGCTTGCCAAACGCACTCAAATCAAAATATGCCGAAAAAACAAAATGTTTAATTTGCAAGCAACTAAATGGATCCAATGACATTTTGTTCATATTAATGATATAAAGGGGAAAAAATCCATGACCTTGAGCGCCCCAATCCCATGTATTTTCAATGGAAAATCGAAGTAGTGCGGTTTAAATAGTAAATAATAGACCTATTTGAGATTATTTATGAACTTAAACTTGAACCCCCACAAAGTGAGCTTGGAACACTACATAAGTTGACGGTCCATGATAAGGCCTATGCGATGGCCACAGACACAAAACTAAACACTGATTAGAGATGTTGTATCTGCCACAAAATTTGGATGGTTAACCTAAGTTAAAACACATAGGTTGGCTGTATCTAAGGCATCCTGACCACATTCAACAAATTCAACAGGTTTCTAAGGGGATTGTTTCCCTTCAGCAAAGCTCAAAATGTGGGATTGGTCAAATGTTTGCCCAAAATAATCATTGAAACAATTAATCCTATTATCCAACCAAAAACAAAACTCAAAGTTGCCATTTTTTCCCCTACAATCCAACAATCAAAAACCTTAGTTCTTATGGAAAGATGTATAATAAGAGATTTCTTAATCCATTATAAACTCCCAAAGAATGAGGCAAGAATAGATCAACTTCCAACATCCAATTTTACACTATTCTGAATTCGGGTAAATCCAGTTGAAAATATGGTGTTTGTGTGTGGGGTGGCACTAGTAGAGTCCTTTTTTGGGCCACACAAAAAGAGTAGACCCAAATGGTATTTGTATGCTGTTGCCAAGCAAGATTTATAGTCTTTAGTTGTTTTTAGGCAAGGTTTTTACATACCAACCAACGAATTTATTTAAACTGCAGGTAGATAGAATTGCTTATTCTGTTCCCAAACTAGGATATAGTCATTTGGGGAATATACGATCCTATTGAGGGATAAAAAAAGAAAAGAAAAAGAATAATATTAAGGATACACCAGTTTTCACATTTTTATTTTATTTTATAATTGCTGATATAGTTTGTTGTAAATGGATTAATATCACTCTCACTCAAATCTATCATTAATACTAATTTTATTATGCACTAATCACAACAGAGATAGTGTTAATTCTTTGTGAAAAAAAAGATGTGAAAAGACTCAAAAGAGTAGTGTTTCAGGTATTTCTTAATTAACTTTTTATGTTTATAAACTTAATATTAAAGAAAAAAAAAGGAAAAACATTTTAAATTTTTTTTTTTTTGGACTAAAAGTTACTACAAGTTTTCCAAAAATTACTATCATATCCCAGCTCACAAGAATCCAAGGATACGCATTGACAAGAACACCCTCCTCTTCCACACCACACCGACCTCGAAGGATAAACAAGTAAGGGTAAAAATGGAATAAAAGTACAAAACCAAAGCAAACGGAAAAAGGATAGGGGTACAAAGAAAAAATATAAGTAGAGGATGGAGGCAGAGAGTTAGGGTTCACTCTCATTAGTTTAAGAATGAGGCTCTGCTCTCAGAGAGGCCGCGGCGTTTTGAGGGTGGTTGCCCTTCTCTGAATGCTGCCGGAGCCGATGATTATCTTATCTAGCCTCTGTTACCAAACCGCCCTTCTCTCACATACACACACAAACAAACATATATACATATATATATTTATCTCTACTCTCTCTCTTTCTCTCTCTCTCTCTCTAATCTCTGTCTCTCTATCTCTCTATCTCTTTCATTATGAGGCGGTGATGATAATTTCAACTTGATGACCAGACGATGGGAAAAAAATGGGTACCCGTTTCTTGGCGGGGCGACTCCGAGTTCGAGCTACTGTGGGAAAATGACTTTTATGCCCTTTTCCCACAGAGCTTGTCTCTTTGTTGCAGCCATGGCGGTGTGCCTTCTTTTTTCTCTCTTGTCTGAGAAAAGGCGAATCTGAGCCTCCCTCCCCCCCCCCCCCCCCCTCCACCCATTTTGATTTTTCTTAAAAATAGATTTAGTTTTTTTTTTTTTTTGCTGATCTCGTATTTTTCTTTTATGGGTTTTTTAAACTATTCAGGATATGTTTGTTTTAGCTTCAATTAAATAATATATTTTTATTTGTTGTTGTGGAAAATGAATTCAGTGGTATTGAAGGCTTTTGAAGTCTTACCGTTTTAGGAATTATATACTGACTTATCTGATGAAAACAATATTGCTGGAGAAATGGAATTTAATTGTACACTATTGGTGTTTTATTGGGTAATGCAACAAGGGGCTGAATTCAATTGAAGAACCTAATGAGCTGTACCTGAGTTGAATACAGTTATATTTACTTAAATCTAAGTTGATATACCAGAAAACTTGGAGATTACAACATTTTTGGTTAACTTTTTTAGAAGGACTAGTAGACATTGATTTCTCTCTCAGGAGTGAAATTTACCTAGTTAAATGCTAAGAGATTTATAGCTTAATTGGGTTGAAATTCCTCCTCCCCATTTCCTAATTAAAATAAGAAATAAAATTATGGGTTGCTCATATAAAGGACAGATTAGACAAGGCTTTGGTAAACATCCACTGGAGGTAAAGATGTTAGGGGTTTGCCAGGCTATAGAGTATAGATTGTGCAACAAGATCAAGGAGACCAAATAAAACCTTGAAGCAATGGAATGAGGCTACATTTTGCAGTATTCAAACTGGGAGAATTGACATGGCGAATGTGTGTATTAGTTGCAGCATGCAATGAGGAGAAAGGGTGAAGTAGTTGAGATGGCTTTGAAGGTAGATACAGAGAAAGGCATAATAAGATAAGGGACGGATCTTTCTAAGAAATGTAATGGCTTTCAAATCCAAATGGATACATCAATACATGTCTCTTTTTAATTTTAATGTAATCAAATTTTAGACAAAAGCTACTGGTTTTTGTTGCTGTAAGAAGTGGCTCCTTAATGATTTTTTTAGAGGTAAGAGATAAGGTATCAAATTGTAAAGATTTGGATAAGATAGAAGTAATAAAATCTGATCCTTAGTGATATAATTTGTTTGTAATTCAAATTCAACTTCTCATATTAATTCAAATGTTATAAATACTATCTTACCCTGTGACAATAGTAAGCTTGAAGTTCAGTTTTTATTCTAGTTGTATATTCTTACGATCATAGACCAACAAAATCAGTGAAGCAGAGAGTTCACCTTGGAGGTGACAAAGGTAAGCGTCCAAAGATAGCGGGTGATGAAGAAGAGCAGAGAGCTCCAGTTAACAGAGCTGTAACTTGACTTTTGGTATGGATCATGGTGATTTTATTAGGATTTCCAGTTATAAACTTATAATTTGAACTTCTGTAATTGAACAGTGATAGTTTAATTATCTTGATAGATATGTAGGTGGAGATAAAGATTCTAAAGAACAAAGATGGAGAAAGTAGGCAAGATCACCATTGAGAAATTGTGCACAATTGCTACTGAAAAGCTGCCAGATTTAAATTGCACAAGTATAGAATTAGCATTGAGAGTTATATTGCAGGGATGGTAGCTAACATGGGAATTAATATTGACCCTCCTGTTCTTGAACCCAAAAAGAAGGAACTTGTTTGTAGATCCCTTTGTTATATATTCTAGTTGCAGATCACGTGATGCGTGAGAATATATAATTATTTTGAGATGCGGTATAATTTACAATTTATTCTCTAAATTTTATTGTGGATAATTTACTTTCTCTAAAAATTAAAAAATTTCTAAAAGTAATTTATATCTCTCTATTTTCATAAATATATAATTTTATCATTTTTTATTGATATATGTTTTATAAGTGGTCCATATTCCCCTAACTATTGTTATTAGCATTATATTTTTCTAATTTATTTTGGTACAATTAAAATTTTTAAGTTTCAAATTTCTTATTTTCTTAAGGAGATTATCATAATAATCAAAATTTATCATATAATTACAATTGATATTACTCAAATAATTGATAGTATTCTCAACCCAAACCACTTCTTTTCCCATTCTTAAGCAAGTATACCAAAGTGGACTGAACTAGACCAAATGGACCGAATGGATTGAATTGGACAAAATAGACCAAATGTACCAAATAGATTGAATTGGACCGAAATAGACCAAATGGACCAAAGTGGACCGAATTGAATCAAAGTGGAATGAAGTGGATTGAATGGACTGAATTAGGCCAAAATGAATCAAAGTAGACCAAATAAACCGAACTAGATCAAAAAGAATTGAATTGGATCGAAATTGACCAAATTATGTCGAATTATAATTAGTAAACATAACTCAAAAAATTAATAATAATCACAATAATGAAGCGATATAAAACCTGTTTTTTCATAAACTTCAAGAGGTAGAGATAATAAAGCCTTTAACAAAGGGTTTTTTTTTTTTTTTTTTTTTTTTTTTCCATTTCATTTTTCTTTTTGTATAAAATACTAAAATATTACATGCAAGTGGTTTTCCTAATATGCTATTTTGTGGTGTACCAACTTTCTCTACATGGTATTGTAAAATGTGCTCCCCCCTAGATCAAGGGTTTTACATGGAGTCGCCACTTATTTAATTTAAAAGGAAAAATAAGAAAACCTTTAATGAAAAATATTTCTGTTGTATTAATGTATATGACAATTTACATCGAATTTTGTAACAAAAATTTACAATGCTTTTTGTCCTAGATACAATCTAAGAAAAGTAAATTACATTGCTTTATTTCCTAGTTACATTCTAAAAAAAAGTAAAATTGTATATACAAGAGCATAGTCTAGAACCCTTGATCTTGGTTCGGAGGCTAATTTACGAGATGGGAAGGGATTAAGCACCCATCTCGCCCGGTAAAACCGGTCTCCTAGGTTTAGGTGGCCAATGTCATGTCACGTCAAACAAATACAAAGAATATGTCATATAAACATGTAATTTGCAGGAATTGTAAATAAATATGTGTTAGGGGAATTTGACATAAAGAGAAACAAAAAAAATAAAAAATAAAAATTAAAAATTAAACTTGTTAGATAACAATTTTGATGTAAAAAAAATGAAGGTAATGGCATGTTCATCCAAGAGATCAATATAAAAAAAGAATTCCAAGCCTAGACATGTTCATCTAAGCATGTGAAGGAAAAACAAAATTGTCATGTTATTTGTCATCAACATAATTGCAAAGAGAAACAAATAAAAATAAAACCTTTAAGCATATTTGATCATCCAAGCAATTATGAAGAGAAGTAAAGGAAAAACCCTAGACATGTTTATCTAGACAAAATCAAAAATACTTTGACATGTTTGTTCAAGCATTTAAAAAAATAAAACAACTACCTAGACATGTTCATCTAAGTATTAAAGAGAAAGTTGTGTTTTAGCCTAGAAGTGCTCATCTAAGCATTCAAAAGAAAATTGTGTACTAGCCTAGAAGTGTTCATCTAAGCATTCAAGAGAAAATCAATAAGACATATAGGCATGTTCATCCAAGCATAGCATAAAAGAAGTGAATAATGATTTGTAAGCATTTTATTCTAGCATGTACAAAAAATTAAAGAACACAATTAACTACTTACCAGCATAAATTAAAAAAGAAAAAGAAAAAAGGGAAGTGATCACTTAAAGGGCTAGGGAGAAAGCAAGGAAGTACTAAACTACAACCAAAGTAAGAACAATGGTTGCTCAACAGCTTTTCTTTTTTGCATTCTCACTAGCTCTTCAGAGGGAATTCGGGATCCAGAAAATGGAAGAGGTCTTCTCTATTTATCGGGGAAGGGATGGCTTAGCTTTAAAGCTAATTTATTAGCTTTCTTCTGAAGCTAAGGGAGGGGATAACCTGTTTAAATGAGCTGGAACGGATTTGGTGTTGATCCTCATTCAAATTTTGAAATGATGCTGCACCTGCTTCGTATTTTGGCTTTAATTTTCCGTTCAAAATTCCAATTGATTCAAGATGGGTGTTTTTTGAAAGGAAATTCAATTATCTACAACTTTTTCAGAAATAGAGAAAGCCAAATTTCAACATTATCCATGCCAAAAATGTGTTTCAAATTGCTACTGAAAATAGTAACGTCTTTTGAGCATTTTTGAATTTTTTCACAGGATGTATCTGTTTCTTTATCCAATTTATTTTTCAAAAATCTTTCTTCTGAAGTAAAGGGAAAGGATAAGTCTATTAGATAGGCTTGAACAGATTTATTGCTGATCCCCATTTGAAATTTGAGAGAAAATTGAAGATAATGCTGAGTTTGTGTTATCTTCTGCATCTGTTTCGTATTTTGGCCCTAACTTGTTGCCCAAAATTCCAATTGATTCGGAATTGATGTTTTTTGAAAGGAAATTCAATTTTCTATAACTTTTATAGAAATAGAGAAATCCAAATTTCAATGTTTTCCAGGCCAAAAATGCGATTCAAGTTGCTGCTGAAGATAATGACGTTTTCTGAGCATTTTTCTATTTTTTTTTTGAATTTTTCAGGGATCATATCTCCAAAAAAATTTTCAAAAGAGCAGATAAGATGCCATAAAGAAAATTTTTTTATTTATTATTTTCTAAAAAAATGAAATAAAATGAAGTCCAAACAAAAATCACACTTGATTAATTTTAAATTAATTCTTGTGAGAACCAATCAAAATTAAGTGCTTAGAATAGGACGTGATCAGATCCATCGTGTAGGCGAGCCATGATCATTGAAAATTGTTTGTATGATAACTTTTGATCAGGTGGTCCGATCAAAACCCATGACATACCATTATGATAGTTAGAACATCAAGACTTGTTTTGTATCACAAATTTAAAGATCTACCGGTTGGTTAAATGCAAGTTGTAAAATTGGGTGTCTACAAGTATCAAGTTCAACTTGAATAAAACTATCGACAAGCACATAGAATCACAAATGCATGCATAATAATTTAGTTTAAAATATTAATGTGATAACAAAACAGATTGATGTGACTTCCAGAACAAAAAACTTCCATTACATTAAAATTCGAATTTTAATGTAATGGAAGTTTTTTGTTCTTGAAGTCACATCAATCTGTTTTGTTATCACATTAATATTTTAAACTAAATTATTATGCATGCATTTGTGATTCTATGTGCTTGTCGATAGTTTTATTCAAGTTGAACTTGATACCATGTAGAGAAAGTTGGTACACCACAAAATTAGGGTTGTCCACGAGTTGGTCCAGGTCGGGTTTGTGCCCAACCCGGAACCGATTTGACCAGATCGGGTGGGCAAACTTTCAACTCGCTGCCGACCATCGGAGAAGTCGGTTCGAACGGGTTGGAACATCAACGAGCGGCGGTCGGGTTCGGTTGGAGTCGAGATCTGGAAAATAAAGAAAATCCGGCTAGAAAATGATGAAAATCGGCCAAATCCTTTGAGTTTTCGCTGAAAATAGCTAAGATCTTGACTAGATCTGGCGATTTCGCTGAATCTAGCCTAGAACTCAACTAGATCTAGCGAATTCTCGCCGAATCTAGTCAAGATCTAGTCAAAATACATCTCAAAACTCGCCGGAATCTGGGTTTTGCTAGCGCGGAATTTGGGTTTTGCTTGCCGGAATCTGGGTTTCTCACCGGATTATGGGTTTTCGCCGGTCGGTTCGGGTTTTTCGGATTTTGGGGGGGAAACCCGCCAACCGACCCGCTGGTTACGGGTTCTGGAGGCGAAGACCCGCCGCTGACCGTCACCAGCGTCGGGTCGGCCAGTGCTCGGGCCAGATCGGACGATTTTTGTGGGTGGATCGGGTACCGATTTTCTGTGGACAGCCCTACACAAAATAGCATATTAGGAAAACCACTTGCATGTAATATTTTAATATTTTATACAAAAAGAAAAATGAAATGGAAAAAAAAAAACCTTTGTTAAGGGCTTTATTATCTCTACCTCTTGAAATTGATGAAAATGACATATGGTTCTTTAAGTAGGAGCAGAATTGGACCTTTCAACTTGACATTGAATACTACATAAGCATAAAAATATGAATATATTAGTGGAATGAGATTTTTTTTGGAGAGAATGTTTATTTATTTATAAAAACGAAGCAGCAGAATGTTTATTTATTTATAAAAATGAAGCAGCAATTTTAAGAGTAAAGCTACTGACACAACACTTTCATAATAAAATATAAGTGGCAAGTTGTTAAAGATATGTAAAAAAAAAAAAATGATGTCATTTGTGGGTCTATATAAAAACCAATTTAAACTTGTTACTTAACCGTTATTGTAAAAATAGCATTAAAATGATCATATTCAAACTTATTTCAACTAGGATTAAACAAAATTTAGGGTTAGGGTGTTTAAAATTTTATTTTATGGGTTAAAACAAAAAACAAAAAATAAATAATTTCGTAATAATTTTTTTTTTTTTGGCTAGGTCAGGGGTTCATTTGAACCCCCTGGGCTGGCTGTAGAGTTGCCCCTGTCCGTCCAAGGTGTTTATATTACATGTATTTTCTATTAAAAGTTACATTTAGATTCAAGAATGTGTAATGTCATGGTAGTGAAAAGTAATGATCATATCATGGTTGATAAGTTATAATTAGTTTCGAGAATGAGTAAAGACATTAATGGATGTTAAGGTTCAAAATATCACAAGTGTTGTGTTGAGGCCCAAAATATCACAAGTGTTGAAATCTAAAACCCAAGGGGTTGAAGATAGGTAAGACCCAATCCGCCAGCCAAGGGCCTCTTAAAATGAGCAAGAGGAAGCCCAAACCCATGAATGGGCAAGTTTTGGGCCTTAAAAAAGGAAGGAAAAGAAAAAAGGAAGCTCAACCCAGCCTTTGTGAGAAAAATTTCCTGGGGAGCCCAGAAAGGGACTAGACCAGGATACTTTGGGATTGCCAGAACCATGGGATCCTTAGGAAATGCAGGAAGGGATCAGCTGGGATTGGGACAACTCAAGGGAGCATGCTCATGGACACAAGGAACGGAGATAGGCATGTCCCATTAGCCGCCTATAGTTCAGAAAAAGGTTGATGACTCAGGAATCAGCACTTCATGAAAAGAAGCTTGGTACCTCGGGGAACGCATGAAGATAGACCATGAAGGAAGGTGGCTTGGGATCTTTTAGCTTGACAGAGAGGAATCTGCCCGTTTGGAGAAAATGACAAAAGGTAAAGCAGCCAAAAAGGTGAGTCCGAAAAAGAGCATCTAGAAGTTTTGGAAAGAAATGATTGAAAGTCTGCTCTTAGGACCTCCCAAAGAGGAAGGTCAGCTGGGAACTTTTTGGGGGGAACCCTCAAAAGGAGAATATAGTGAGAAAATAATGAAAGGACCAGCCACCAATGTTGCTGACACAACATTGGTTATGTTACCCAAGGCAACAGATGGAGAGAATCAATGGTACACCAAAAACCCTAGAAATGTACTATAAAAGGGGATCAAGGCATCAGCAAAAACCATTCAGCAATAAGGAATTAGAGCAAAAAGATCCTTTGAAAATCTTTTTTAAAATTCAAAAAAGCAGAAAAAAGGGAAAAGACTGTGAGGGATCCTGAGATATGTACTAGAGGATACACTTAAATTCAAAGGAATTCAAACCTCATAAATCTTAGAAGTCTACTAAGAGCTATCTAAGTTTGTGACTTTTGAATTTATTTGGACCTTGTGATATATCCCAGTGGAAGAATGGGCCTAATGTACTAAAACTCAAAAATAATGAAATATTGTTTATCTTTTTGAGGATCCCTAACGTCTTATTTACCTTTTTTTTTATTACTCCTTTACTGTTCCGCAGCCATTTATTGTACAATACGTATATATTTTGTATGTATGAATGTGTATGTGTTGTAGGATCTATGTTTTGTGCACAACTTGGTTCATAATCAACTCAACACTGCTACGGTGAACCAAGTCCAGTCCACCAAACAGCAAGTACAAGGCTCAGGATCCTTGTTCCTACTTGGGCCTAGGTACTGTCAAAAAAGAAAAAGAAAAAGAAAAAGAAAAAAGAACCCAAAATGGATTATTGCATACATTAAAACTTATAATTATATATATATATATATATATATATATATATAGAGAGAGAGAGAGAGAGAGAGAGAGAGAGAGAGAGAGAGAGAGAGAGAGAGAGAGAGAGATGTTCAAGTTACACCTGATGTAACTCTATAAGAGTTACACATTTTTTAAGAGAGATGCGACGTCTACAACATTTTTATAACAAATCATGGGTGATTAGTTATTATTGGTTCAAATTTGAATTTAGCACTGAAATTACTTTTTTAACCCAACAATAACAACCTGCCACTTAGGATTTGTTGTAAAAATGTTGTAGATATATCATTTCTCATTTTTTAAACCATTAATTTCCATTAGATCTAGGACAAAGTTTGGCTACAAAACCAATTGTAGCCTTAGGCTACAAACTGCTCTAATAAGATGACATGTGTAAAAAATAGCATGTGCATTGCACATGATTACCTAAGTAAACTTAACTCAATTAACCCTAATTAACTACACCACCTATTAAAAAAATAAAAAATAAAAAATAAAATAAAAAACTAAAAACCCTTTACCTATACGCTCTCTCTCTCTCTCGGACTTCTCTGTGTTTTCTGTAAGTTGTAACCCAGAACCCCAACTCCCATCAGTCACCCTAGGCCTTCTTCTCCACCGCCAGCCAACCCAAACCCTCTTGTCTCCACCACTGGCCCACCTCAAATCCTCCTCTGTCTCCACTGCCAGCCCACCCAGGCCTTTTTCTCCACTGAATTTCCCTTTTTCCTTGATAAACTTGATTCCTTCAAGAACTGAAGAGGATTTTCTATCTATGAATAAAACAAAAGGAAATTTAGTTCTAACCGATGAAGCGACGGAGACTGGGTGGGCCGACGGTGGAGATAGAGGAGGATTTGAGGTGGTTGGCCGGTGGTGGAGACAATATAGGATCTAAGGTTGGCCAACGGTGGAGACAGGAGGATTTGGGTTGGCCGGTCGGCGGTGGAGATAGGAAGCTATGGGTGATCGGTTGGAGATGGGTTATGGGTTACAGTTTACAGAGAGAGAAGTCCATGAGAGAGAGAGAGAGAGATCATACGTATAGACTTTTTTAGGATTTTTAGTTTTTATTATTTTTTATTTTTTTAATAGGTAGTGTAGTTAATTAGGGTTAATTGAGTTAAGTTTACTTAGGTAATCATGTGCAATGCACATGCTATATTTTACACATGTCATCTTATTAGAGCAGTTTGTAGCCTAAGGCTACAATTGGTTTTGTAGCCAAACTTTGTCCTTAGATCTAATGGTTAAAAAAACACTAGTGACATGCCATATTTAATATCATCAAGTCATTAAATTCTCTTCTAAAAATAAACAAAAAGTCAATTAACACTTTCACCCCCACCGTTTTCTTATTCTTCTTCTTCTATCCCTTTTTCTTTCTCTCTCATGACTCATTTGCTTGGACCTCCATAAACTCCTCCAATGAACCAAATAAATCAACAAGGGATAAAGCATTAGCATTTTTCATCTTTTCAGTTAGATGTGAATTATATGCATCTGTGTAAATAGATTTCAAGGCAATTGGCAACGATTGAATTAATTTTTTATTTGACAATTCTCCTGAAGTAAACATATATAAGTAATAAACAACATTCCCTGCATTAGCAGACCAACTGATTTATTAATTTTAATTTGTTGTGATGGGAATGTCAAATTGGATGCCAATTGGTGCATTTTTCTTTGATTCTTCTATATTCCTAACAGAGAAGTTCAAAATCCCAATTGAAGATACTATAGAGATGTTGTAGTCTAGTGGCTATTCCGTATTAGATAGTTAAATGCCCTGTATGTGAACTTAATACATGTGATGGTGGTACTTCTAATAAGTATTTTAAAAGGATTTTATGCAGCTTTTCGATGCCCTGTATGCAAACTCAATACATGTAATGCTGAGCAAGTGGAAAAATGCATTAATACTAATAAAATTACAATGTATTAATTCCCTTGTTGATTTATTTGGTTCATTGGAGGAGTTTATGGAGGTCTTGGTACATGAGAGAGAAAGAGAAAGGGATAGAAGAAGAAGAAAAACGGTGGAGGGTGAAAGTGTTTATTTACTTTTGTTTATTTTTAGAAGAGAATTTAATGACTTAATGATATTAGATATGGCATGTCACTAATGTTTTTTTAACCTTTAAATTTGATGAAAATTAATGGTTTTAAAAAAAGTCTAACTTCAACCCATCTTTTATATATATATATTAAGGATGAGAGAAGGTGATTGCTTTACTTATGTCCTTCCCCTTTAAAATTTCGGCTGAAATTAAGAAGGCTTAGGCCAACACTTTGAATCTCTTTTAAACATTTTCCTGAAGTCTAATTAGTGATCTCATATTGAGTTTACTTAGATGATGTAGGTCTCTGTTTGCGTCTGATTGTGCTTGTTAAGGCCCGAGTTTGACTTGATCTGATTGTTTTTCATCTTGGAATTTCACAATATATCAGAAAACATTATGCATCTATATAAAGTTTTCTTACTAACTAGAATGATATGATGATTGAAAACAATCTCATTCCAACAGCTTCTCAAAATACGAATTAAAAAAAAAAAAAATGCAACAGAAGAAAATAAAACAAGGATTTTAAAGCGTAACAAGACAGTTTTCCGGTGCATGCTATGGTTCTAACAAAACAAAAAGTTTAATTTAAAAAAAGAAAAAAGAAAAAAGACAAACAAACAAACAAATAAACTAATCAAAACGCACAAGAACCCTAGACCCACCTCATATCTGGGTCAGACGAAAGCTTAACCAAGACCCATTCTGAGGAACTGTATTGGGTAGTCTTTTGGGCCTATATATTTACTGTGCCACAACACGCACCAATATACATAGCTGCTTCATTCAGTTTGAAGGGTTGTACTTATGAATATGATGCTGAAATTGATATGAAGAATTAGGATTCCACCACTGTTTTAGTTCATGAGCTAATTTCTTTCTTTTGATCTTACCACGAAGTCCTTTTGTTTCTCGGGGGAATTTAAACTTATTAATGGTCAGAATTGCTGAAGGAAGGAGATGCATTGCTTCTGAACTTGAATCCATTCCCAACACCATCCTCATGGTCCACATTGCTGCAACCTTCTCAACTTTTCGAAGTCCAATCTCCAACATCTTCTGCCTGTTTTGAAAGTAGGGAATATAGAATGAACAAATAGGATCATTTGGGTGCACAAAAATGTGTGGAACCCAATTAGATAATGCATCGAAAGCGTCATTTGCTTGAGCCTCCAGATCTTGATGATCCTTTCCAAAACGGCTGATGATGAACTTTAAAACACTCTTTGTAAGCTGGGCCCCAAAGTTCACAGATTTATTCTTGATCAACCTCATTATGAGGTCAGAGCAGAATGGTGGATTGAAAAGATAAGCTTCAATCCGTTTACTAGTATCAGTAGTCTTCTTGGCTATTTCCTTCCCTGCAAGCAATGCCATAGCTGCCCCCAGAGAGTGTCCAGCCAGCCACACTCGTGCACCTCTATGCAAATCAACCATGTGCTCAATGTGCTTCATTGCATTTTGAAAGCGGGAACTCTCATGAAGTCTGTTCTTCATGCACAGCTTGTCTAGCTTGATGTCTTGTACCACCGTCTCTCGTTTGAGGCTTGTGCCACGAAAGGCTATAACAAACTGTGGGATGTTTGGATGAGATTTGCCTTCGTATTCAAAAGTGGCACCAAATATGGATTTGTCATTTTCGTCTGTGAGATTATCAATTAATTTGAAATTGAAGACGTCCAAACAAGGTAGAGCAGGATCCTGAGATCCCTGTGGCTCATGGCAAAGAATGTACACTGCGTCAACCAAGCGGGCAATAGCAGAAATTACATGACATTTGTTGTTCCTGCAAAGAGATTGTAAAATTAGAGTCAGTTCAATATAGTTTGAGGCTTAAGGCAAAAAAGTCATGCAAGGCCTTTTATATTTAGAATAAAACTTAGATTTTCCAAGGGCAATTAAATTCAAGCATTCAAGTGTTTGAATTCAATTGGAGGATTGGAGAAAATTGGAGGATCTAATTTACTCTACTTAAAAATATTGTACCTAAGTTTTACTATTATATTTATTAAATAAATTTATTTAATACTAACCAAATCAATGTTAATTTGGATAATTGAATACATTTCTTAATGAAACTAACCAAACCAAGGTTAATTTCACAAATCAAATAGTTAGGAAAACAATATTTTAGAGGATAACAAACAACTCTGAGATGCATTTGGTGTAATCAACCTACCACTGGTACTTGTATCCCATCATTTTTCATGGGCCAAAACCTGAATGAGTTAAAAGAATGCACCAGATTTCAACATCAACCCAGCAAAAATGACCAACCTTTTTTTACTCAGAATGGGCTTTCAGGGGACACCAAAAAAAGAAAAAAAAAAAGAAGAAGAGGAAATCAAAAGAAGAGAAAGATTAGACTGATGAGGTGGTTAGGTCAAAGAATAAACCTAGTGACACTTCTTTCACAACTTGTTGAGATGACGAATTGTAAGTGGTTAACAATAAAAATATTGTTAGTGGTGGAATTAACAAGAGTAATTTGTTTTTGTTATACCAAACAGATTTTACAAACAAACAACATTAAAATGATCAAGAAACTCTATGCATGCTAGCTATTTATATCACTTTCATTTATATCTACCTCTTATTCTCTAAGCATATTTTCATCCTAATTAATTGCGAGTCAAATAAGAGCAAAGTCAGTTATCTATTCTCTCCTGGGAGGTGCAAATAATATCGAACCACTAGGCTGTGGCAATACAGATTTTTAGTTCACTCAGGTGATTAAAATCCAAGTTTGGCCTAGCCTGTATGTTCAGAAAAATGAAACCATGAACAAGGTATGCTATTTTGGATGGGTTAATGAACTATTGTGAATAAGAACAGCCGCAAAAGAGTATATCAGCCAATTTTGATAATTTTTTACCGAACACAGGTTACAATACGTTTAAGAGAGTTTTGACCAGTGGTCAAAGCGAAAATCATATACTCAGGATGCATTGGAAATCCCCTAGCAGTTGATAACACCCTGTTAGTGGAGTATTGATTAATGGTCTTACCAGTCAAAATCTTCGATACGTGGTGGTTCTGATTCTTCTGAATGGTTGACAATTTGCTTCTTAGAAGGCATTACTCCTTATGTTCCTTTCTTCTTGATTTCCTTTGAAATAAGCTACCATGGGAGAAGTAAAAGCACAGGATTAAAATAGTTTATGGAGCCAATTTATGTTCAACATAATTAGATATGTATGAGTCAATTGCTAATTAAATATAACATGTTTTATGAGCACCAAGTCAAACATTACAAAATGTCCCCCCTTTTATTTTATTTAATTTCTATATGTTCGATACTGAATGAAGGGAGAATTTGTTCAAATTAATACTAGAGCATTGTGTTGTACAAGCATTTGAAGTATATATGAGATATGCGTTGTAAAAAATACAAGGCATTCTTACTTTGTGAAGCATGACAAGATCAAATTAAAACATGACTTCACATAGGAGATTTTGTCATATCTTAAGTCATTTATAAGTACCAATACTTGTATAGTGAATGAAAATTTCCATCTTCCTGTGTATGTATGTCATTGTATATAAGCAAAGGCATGGACTCTATGTCAGATAATCTCATCTATGTTCTGTACATTATTACAGCAGATGTCGGGAAATTATTCTTAGATTAAACTTAGATTTAGCAAAAGCATTGCATTCCACTTCAAGAATCTTGCTTTGCCATTACACTGCTGTAGAGGCTACCTCTTTTTCGTGCTACCCGCTTCCATTTTAGCCTCTACCTCATCATTGTTATTATAAAGGGGAAATTACATTAATTTCACTCCTCAAACTATTCTCCTTTTTCATTTACACCATAAACTATGAGAATGTATATTTACCTCCCTCTAAACTATTATTCGTGTAACACTTGTCTCTCTCAATTATGAGAATGCACACTTACCCACCAAAATTATTACCTGTGTAACACTTTGCACCTTCTCTCACAGGTAATTATTTAGGGAAGTAAGTGTGTATTCTCATAGTTTAGGGGGGTTAAGTATAAAATGGGTATAGTTTAGGAGGTAAAGTATGTATTCTCATAGTTTAGAAGTGTAAGTGTAAAAGAGGGTATAGTTTAAGGAAAAAAGTGTGCATTCTCATAATTTATGAGGGTAAGTGTAAAATGAAGTATAGTTTAGAGCGGTAAAATGTAATTTTTCCTATAATAAAAGAAACCTGCTAATTTTGGTTATGTTTGACAGCACACATACGCCAACAATTATGACACATCCAAAAAACAAATCTATAAATAATATAAAACCGAGGATGTTTGATGACCTTATAAAGATTTGACACCTACGCTTTTGAGGCTTCACAATTTTACATTTGAACATTAATTTTTTTATTAATTAAAATTTTTAGTTTAAGTTTTGACCTTCTACACCGATAACCCCTTTGTCCCTCGATAAGCCCTCTCTCTCTCTCTCTCTCTCTCTCTCACACACACACACACACACACAAACATCAGACTTTGAAGCTACGAAGGGAAGGTCAGATGGAAATAGTAGAAGCTAAGTTTGAGTTAACCAAGGAACCTGAGTCCTAGTGGGAGGATTTGGCTGCTCATGATTTCTCAGAGTATTCTAAAAGTAAATTAGAACCGGTAGATGATGGTTACAAAGTATCTTCTTGATCCTCAATTTTTATTTGTTTAACAAACAATTGAACGAGAAAATGATTTGTAAGAGACTTTTGGGTATGCCCTATGCCCGTAGGTAAGCATTTATATTATTCTAATGCTTCAATTGGCCGATTGGAAAAGGAACGAAAATAATAAAGTGTTGGAATTATGTGGTAAAATTATTAAATTTACCATCTTCTATTATCTTAAGCTTTTGGGACAATGGGTAATTTAACATGGTATCAGAGCATGAGGGTCTAGGTTCGATCTCTGTCTCCTCCACTTTACCTCCCATTTAAAATCCCATGCATTAGGCCTCACCTATTAAAAGCGAGTTTGAGCTCACATGTGAGGGAGAGTATTAGAATTATGTGGTTAAATTATTAAATTTACCATTTCCTAATAGAGTTTTTGGGAGAATCGGTAATTTAACATGAAGAACAAAAATCTCAATCTTAGATAACAAAAAAGAAAAAAGAAAAGAGTAGTAGAGTTTCTTTATGTGACAAACTAGGATTAGCAAAAAATGATAAGATATTGTCTAATTATTTGATAGAGTGATTTAGGTCTATTATAAATTTTATTACAGTTTGATTAAAGGCTAATAATTTAAGGTGGATACACAACATAATATTTACAAACATTTTGAGAATTATTCTACAATAATAAAGGGTTAACATAGTTGGCCATAAACTCATTAGGGCTTAAGTCTTTTGGGTAAAGTGGTGTCTTTATATGTTATACTAACTACTCACTTGGAGGCTCCTTGAGGTGTTATCACCCTAACAAATGGTATCAGAGCTTAGGTAGTGCGAAGGTGGCGAGGTGTTTGGGCTAGTTCCCATGGATGAGCGTGCAGAGCTGACACGTGATTCCCATGGATGGCATAGGGATCCATGGATGATGTGTTGGTAATGGAAAAAGCCCATAAGGTAAAGAGGAGCTAGTAAAACTTGTTCGTGGCCAACAAAGAGGCATAGACTTACATGTGAGGGGAAGATTGTTGGGAATAGATGTATGAGTGAAATCCTACATTAAATATGAATATCAAGAGGAAGTAGTTGATATAGCATAGTTGGGCCTTAGCTCATAAGGGCTTAAGTCTTTTGGGTTAGATGGTATCCCTATACTTAGAGGCTCCCTAAGGTGTTATCCCCTTAGCACTTTCCTAAAAACAAAATCCATGGAGCTGCCCATATATGAAGACAGGGAGCAACAAAAGAAGAAGAATATCTAAAGAATTCTTTCAATTTTCTGACAAAACTTTCTTAAAATTACACTTGAAAGCATTCACATACATTTTAGAAAAACAATTTTGCTAAATATTGTGATCTTTTAAGGTTCTTTTCCAAACATAATTCTAATAGGATAAAACTTAGAATAAGTTCCTTAGGCGTTGTACATTAGGTTTGTCAATTAAATTCAAACATGTAATTGCATTGATCAATGAAGCACAAAACATGTTTAATTGCATTTTTCAAGCAAAATCAAATGCTATCTTGCACAATCACCATAGTTACAAAATTATTAACATCATCTAATTTTTCTAAGCATATTATATAGCAAAATTTTGCCACTAAACTATAATGATATGATGATTGAAGCAATCTGCAACTCAACAACATCTCAAAATATAAAGATTAAATAACTGAAGAAATTTTCAGATCTCGTTTTTAATAGTTTTTTCAAGCATCACACGGATTTGCAACTAGTAATGTATATCACCCAACTCAGATGGCATTTCCCATCATGTTCAAAGCTAAGATTAGTTGAAATTATCAATCTCTCGTCTTGCTGCATTTCTCAATTTCAAACTTGAGAATGAGCTATCAAGTTTTAAATAGCTAACCACTTATGAGCAGATCTAGGCCAGACTGGAGCACTCTGGAGCCTCAATGAAATCATTAACTCACATAGGTTGAGGTAACAGAGCATCTATGAGGTCCATATACAAAAATTTGAAGAATTGAAACAACAAATTTTGTTCTCCCATCCTATCTTATCTACCAAATGTATGACGACTTTACAAGCATAAACTGTGTAGCTCAATATCTTTCAAGAACCAACTGACAAAAGAGGTATATGGTAAGGCCTAAGAGTTGTTAAAAATGAGAAATTCAAAAGAAAAACCAAGATTTTAACGAAGAAGAAGAAGAAGCTCTACCATATAAAAATAACCCTCAAAACAAAACCAAACAGCAAAGAAAGAAAAAAATCAAACATTAGTGAACTCAAAACAAATAAAAATAGAATGAGAAAATACCTTAGAAATCTTGAGCTTTTGGGATTTAGTCCTTTGGTAGGCTGAATCTCTTAAAAACCTAAAAAGAATCAGCAAGAAACAATCAATGAACTTAAAATCTAATTTTTTTTTAAAAAAAATTAGGGGTTTGGGTTACCAAAGAGAGAGCTACAAAGTGGTAGATGAACGGAGATGACAGAGACTGATTTCGTGAGACTCTATGACTATGAGAAGGAAGTTTTTCTCTGCGACTGTGAGAGAGCGAGAGACTTGAGAGAGAGTGACACCGGGGAGACATTTTATTAAGCAGTGGAAGAAGGTTGGGTTAGACGGGGAAAATTTAGGGATTTTTTTTTTTTTTTTTTTTTTTTTTTTTTTTTGAGAATCCATGCGAGAAATTTTATTACGAAGGCAGAAAGCTTCTGTCAAGAATTACATAATTTGTCACGTCACTATGGAGTGGACCCCATGTGATCCAGAATTCTGGGTTGGGGAGAAAAGAGAACTTGACAGACATATCCATTTGCTAGATTCCTATGGATTCACACCCCGTGCAATATTCTACCAAAAAAAAATACATCCCGTGCAATACCTCAATTCTCAGCCGTCTGTATAATCCAAGGCCCATTAATTTGATACGTCACACATCCAGTCTGGCCATCCGTGTCTCCCACTTTTTCTTTTCATTTCGACTGTC
This sequence comes from Quercus tomentella, assembly GCA_028535165.1. Classification (NCBI taxonomy): domain Eukaryota; kingdom Viridiplantae; phylum Streptophyta; class Magnoliopsida; order Fagales; family Fagaceae; genus Quercus; species Quercus tomentella. Next base: position 86,222,748 of record JAPQVY010000155.1, on the reverse strand, counting down.
CAATTTAAATTAACTAAAGAGAGATGCTACGTCTACAATATTTTTACAACAAATTACAGGTGGTTAGTTGTTATTGGTTCAAATTTGAAACTAACACTAAGATTATTTTTTTGCCCTAATAATAACAACCAATAACAACCTGTCACTTAGGATTTATTATAAAAATGTTATAGACATATCGTTTCTCTTCGGTAAAACTCTCTCTCCCACCTCAACTGGGTTTCTCTTTCTCTCCCTAACGCTCCATTCTCTCAACCCGACTGTGCTTCCACCACTCTCTCAACCTCTATGCTTGCTCTGTGTGTCTCCCTCAAGTCCTCAACCCCTTCATCACCGTTACCAACATAGCCAACTCAGACCTATCAGCAAAAACAAAGAAAATATAGCAACTCACCATCTAAAACCAAATTCCCAAACACTCAAACGCCTCGTAGAAAGAGAGTTTGGTCCGAAGAAGCCACCATCGGAGTTGGTGGTGAGTGGTGGTTGTGATGAGCCATGGCAGCTGAGAGAGAGGAAGAGGCTGACTGGTCCGATTGGTTTTCCCTTTATCTTTTTTTTTTATTAATTTGTTTTATTCATAATAAATCTAATTAACAACTTGGATTTAAAACTTATTAATTATATCAACTGAGGTCTATATTTCCCATCAAGTGGTATTAGAGCAGGCACACTCTGATTAGGTTTTAATCTTTGCTGTGTAATCCATTAACCCCCGTTGTCATGGAAACTCTTGATTGTTTTGATTTGCGTGATCTTATGTAGAATGATGATGATGATATTCAAGATGCCTATTGCAAGCTTTATAATTTTTGTATGAAATCTCTTGAATGTTCTACAAAATTAAAAGCTAAATTTAAAAAGGTCAAACTTGAAAAAGATGATTTGATTGCAAAATTGGATGAACCCAATAATTTGAATGAGAATTTTAAAAATCAAATTTCATCTCAGGTGGACAAAATTAAGAGTTTGGAAGAGCAACTAGTTGAATTTAAAACTGAAGTTGAAAAATTAACTAGTGTCAAACTTCTTGTTAAGCCTAACTCAAAAGAAAAAGATTTTTATAGAAGTTTTTAAACCTATGTCTAAAACTCCTCCTAGGTTGAATAAAAATTCTGAATTTGTCCTCACTTGTCATCATTGTCATATTGTTAGTCATATTAGGCCAAATTGTTCTAAGTTGAGGTCTCTGTCAACCTCTAAGGCTAGACCTTCTTCAAGGAAGCCGAGTAGTCCTAAAACTACTCATGTTTGTCACCATTGTGGTGTTTTGGACACATTCGTCCTAATTGCTTTAAGTTTTATCCTCAAAAGCAAGTGTCTAAACAGTTACAAGTTTCCTCTCAAGGACCTACACCTTTGTTTGGAGAGTTATTAAAAACTTTGAGCTTTTTAACTCACTTTTAGGATAATTATAATTCTTCTATGTCCTTTAATAGACATACTGGACACGTGCCTTTTCATCTTCAGAGCTAAAGACTCGTGCTGTGTGGGTAGGAAAGGAGCCTAAGACTTAATCGTCTTTTTTATTTGTCCTCTGCTTTAATTATTTCTATATAAAGTAGAACTCTCTTTACTTGATTTCTTATCTACTTTTGGAATCATGCTTTCATGCATATGCACCTTTCTATCATGCCTTCATGCATATGCATCTTTCTTTCATACTTTCATGTTGTTTGTCTGTTTTTATTTGGTTGTTTAGTTTTTTTTTTTTTTTTTCAAAATAAAAATAAAAAGGAAAAATTAGAAAAATACAAAAACAGTGTGTGTTTGTGTACATTGGTACTTGTGTACTTTGGATGGCCATTGAAACAAAGTTTTCTAAATTTTGTATCTCTTATAGCTTAGATGAGCATCTCTATACACAACTAAGCAAGTGAACTTTGTGGCTCTTGTTTGTGATGAGTAAGATTAAGTTATCTCTTATACTTAACACTAGTATCACTCTTTTTGACGGGAAGGACTAAAAAATCTTAAGAGAAAGGTATAAATAACCATTTCACCACTGTTACCCGTCAATCATAATATGACACCTGTATGCTTCGGCATAGCAAAAGTGCAGTGTCAATGACATTTGTGTGCTTCGATATAGCAAAATTGGAATGTCAAATGCTTACCATCATTGGGTATTTCTTTTATCTTTCTTATATGCCCATGCATGATTTGCTTAAATAAAAATATGCAAAGAAAATGAAAAGCAAAAAGATCAGAAATGCTTCAAATATGATTGCAAGCGTGTATTCTAAGAGATGTGAGAGTTATAGGATGTATCTCGAAGGTGATAGTCCCCACCAAACAGTTATGATTATGTGTGAGTTAAAGTGATTTTCTCATATCTCAAATTGTCATAACTAGTTGACACTTATGCAATCTTGCGATGTTTTTCACACACAACACACAATATTCTTTGCTACTCTTAACTTGTTTTTGAAATATAAAATTGATTGGACTTGTTTAGTGTGTGTGTGTGTGTTTTTGGGATCATTGTGCTTAAATTTTTGGTTAAGAGATGATTTTGAGAGTTCAAATTGTTGATTAGATCTTTGGTTGAGTTGCATGCTTGATTGCATTCATATCTATATTTTTCTCTTCTTAAAAAATTGGTTTTTAGTAACCTCGACACCTCTTCGACACCTGGCTATCTATTGAGCTCTTCAGTTGTTTCTTATCGCAATCTCGATAGCTTCTCGATAGCTAGGTGGATTGATCGAGATTTCTTCTGGATCCTCGATAGCTTCTTGATAGCTGTTCGATCCATCGAGGTTGGCTCGATAGCATTTCAACACCTCTCGATCTCGAGATCCTTTTGCATGCATTGCTTTTCACATGTTTTGCATCTTTCTTTTCTCTTATCATCCATAGCATCTTGTTTCATTACATTCATGCATTTATATGGATTTCTTGTGCCCCCTTGATCATCTTTATATTTCTCGGGTGAAGCGTTCTAGCTTCTTGTACTCTTTGTCAATCATGACAAAAAGGGGGAGAAATTGTGGAGAATATGTGTTTCTTTTTAAGATTCTACATGTTAGGAGGAGAAATACATACCTTTGTAAGAAGGAGATGTGTTTCATGTTGTTAGGGGGAGTGCTTACCTCCTTTTTCTTGTACATCGGTCTTGTGACCGTGTTTACATACATTGTACTTATCTTCTTTATAAATGTTGATGTATGTTTTCTTCACCTACCTCTACATGTGTTGTTTCTTTTCTATCTTTATATACATGTTTCTTACTCGTTTATGTAATCTATTATTTCTGTTTCACACAAAGATACCTTGATGAGTTTTGTTTAAAGTATTTTAGAAACACAAGTTGTCAAAATCTACTTGTCATAAACTCTCTTCTTACAAAGTTTTTCAAGAGTTTGTGTTAGGATAGATTTTATTGTATTCAACAAGTGAATATGAGTTAAATGATTTATGACTTCTCTCATATGTTCATTTGTTTGTTGTGGTTTTGTCACGGATTGCCAAATGGGGAGATTGTTAGGACATATGTGATTCATGTTAGGAACATATGTCAATATTTATGTAGTTGACTAATCCTTTGACAAAATGCACTTTACTTGTATTTGGGTAGATCTAAGATGTGTTTAATACTTCAAGAAATTGTATTTCAAGTCTAGTATTAAATCCATAAAGATTGGACCAAGAAACAAGTGAAGAAAATGCTGAAAAGTTGTTCATTAAAACTGGACAGATAGCTCGACACCTGTGGACAGATAGCTCGACAGCTGCTCGACAGATAACTATCTATTGAGATTTAATGAATGAAGCTCGACAGATTCTCGATCGATCGAGGTATCTATCGAGGTTACGGGAATTCAGATTTCCAGATCTGAATTTCGGCCCAAGCTTATGTATTTATGTAGGGTTTCTTTTCTTACAACCCTAAACATATATAAGGCTTATTTTAGAGGTCATCACATAAGAGAATACAAGGAGAACATATGCAAAAGGTGACTGATGTCTTATTCTCTCTAAAAGAAGTTACTGCGTCTTTGCACCTTAGGGTTTTGTAACCAAGTGCTTCTTGATCTTCATTGTTGATGAAATGAAGAACTTTGCAGCCATTAATCTTCTTCTAGTTGGTGATTAAGTCACGTACTGGGATCCGCGCAATTGGTTAGTCACGTATTGGGATTCGTGCATCAAAGGGTGGCGTTCATATATTGAAGAGATCAGAGGTTCTGAAGTGATAGAAGGTTTCTGCTGTGAGTTCATCTACGGGGATTGTAGAGTCTAGGGACAAAGGTTTTGTATGAGATTTGAAACTTCTCTTTACTATAGTGGATTGCTTTTTGGGAAGGTTTCCCCCAAGTTTTTTACTGTGAAACTAGTTTGTTTCATTGGTTTTCCTAGGTCATTATATCTTGTCTTATTTACTTTTCCGCTGCATTCATATTGACATGATATTGATGTTTGTTTGTTTTAACAAGTTTTATTCATAATAAATCTAATTAACAACTTGGATTTAAAACTTGTTAATTATATCAATTGGAGTCTATATTTCCCAACACATTTTCAAATTCCTCTCTAATCTTTGGTTTAAATGTGTTTTTGGCTATGTGAATGCTTGGGTTTTGCTGTGGGATGGGTTTAGATGAAAACTTCATGGCTTAGGAGGGGTAGGAACATGTCTAGGATTGATTTTGGATGATGCTCCTTTGAAAATGTCGAGGAATTGCTTTTTGGATGATGTTCTTACGTGCGTAAGCTCGGGCCTGCGTACACAACTTGTATTCATGGGTACGTAGCTTTGTTCTTGCGTACGCAAGTATGTTCTTGAGGTTTTGCGTTCATGGGAATGGACCTGCGTACGCAAGGTCTTGTCTACGTGCATGAGCTTTGACCCGCGTACGTGAGATGCCTGGTAGAGGCCTTGCTTTGCCCATTTTTGCTCCTTTTTAAACCTTTTCACTTCCATATGCAATTCTAACACTTCTTTTTGTCATTTTTGTATCTAAATATCACCGTATCATTCTTTTCATCTTTACTCTCGCATCAAAACACCATATTTGTTGAATTTCACTTGAATCATAAATCTAACAACATTTTCTTTTTGTAGTCATCATCCCCTTATGTTGGTATAGGAAGCACCAATAAGGTGGTGGAATGGTTCAACCTGCTTGTCCCCGAAACCAGAGGTTATATCCAGGAGGCGGGCTTTGAGCCTATCATCAGTCTCTTTCCAGAGAAGTTTGCGAGTGCCACCTTGGTGCAATGTCTCATTGAGAGGTGGTGGGATACTACCCACACCTTTCATATTACTGAGCGGGTCCCTATGACTTTTACCGCATGACCGACCTTAGCTTCGAGGGGGCCATCATCAGTTTGGACAGCGTGTCGGGCATGCAGCTGGGCATTGATATGTTAGGGAGGAAGTACTCCATTGAGACCATCTGCTTCTTCAACCTAGTGTCGGATTACATGTTCCTCCCATAGAGGACCACGGAGGAGTGTGTTCGTATGGTTAGGGCTTTCCTTCTCCACTTGTTGGAGGCCTACCTCTTTGCCAATGGTGGGCAAACGGTGTCTTTGAGGTGGCTAGGGCTTTCCTTCTCCACTTGCCTTAATAGTTTCACTAATTTAGACAACCTTGGAATACATTATGTTTGGGAATATATAGAGAATTTTTTGGCTACACATTGCACATCTTTGAATTTTTTTAGTTGGGAAAGAACTTTTGGCTTCCTTAATGAGAAATTTAGTTGAACACTATGTTGGCATCTTTGCAAATCTGTGCAGCATTAGTTGAAACTTAAAAGAGCTAGCAGTCTTGAGTATGGATTATGGAATCTAATGAAAAACATGAAGTCCATCTTTTGGTACGTAATATTCAAATTGCATCTATGAGCAACGATCTACATTAGCACACTAGCAGTGTAGCGCTTCACTTACACTAATTGAAGTTAATTAAATTCCAATATTTCATTCTTTTAGTTATTTTTATAAAAATCTTTTCCTTTATACTGTATAGAAATGGAGTGACAGAGCATTGTCTTATCACATTGTCGTCTATTGTGACTTTTTTAAATTATAAAAAAATTCCATTAAACATTGAGACATAAGATGTGATTGATTGTTTGTATCAATAAAAAGAAAAGAAAAGAAAAAGATGTGATTGTTAAATATGAGCAGCTGGGTTGAGCATGGAAAGACTTATGAGTTCAACTTGGTTCTCATTCACCTTTTTTCTCTATTACTCCTGGATGTGTATGGTCTGGAAAGCACGGATGCGGCATTTGGGCTATTGTGCTTGTGTACGAACTACGAACACATACGGGACATGAGAAATGCGTTGGACATGGCAACACGCGTGTCCCAACCATTTTTTTTCTTTAAATGAACGACTCGATTGAGACATGGTTGAGAAACGGCTTGTACCAAAAAAAAGAAAAAAGAAAAAAGTTGAAACGCACTACCTATCACGTCAATCTCTTCTCACTTCTTCCTCTCACGTCGATCTCTTCCCCCGCTGATCTTCTTCTTCTTCTTTCTCTCATGCTGATAGCCAATCTTATTTTTCTTCTTCTTCTACTTCCACTCCGATCTTCTTCTTTAACTTTATTTATTTCTCTTTTACAATTCTCCCCTTTTTCTTTTTTTTCTTGTTTTGTTCGTGTGTTTTTTTGATGTTTTGTGTCACACGTGAATAGCTATTTTATCTCCAGTCATCTACGGGAACAAAAGATGCGTAAATAAGTACTTTTTTTCAAATTTTTGTCTTTTATGAATTAGAGTCCGCGGTCAGGTAGTTAACTTTTCACAATTCTTTGTCAGGTAGTTAACTTTTCACAATTCTTTGTCAGATCCAATATTAATCTGCATGATTCGGGTCTACAAGTGGTTTTTCCCTTTGCTATTTGGAACATTTGGAAGAGTAGGAATGCTTTCATCTTTAGTGGGAAAGCTAGGAGTCCAAAGTTGGTTGTGGAGATTGTGTACCAAGCTAAAGAGTATTTTCATTTTGTGGCAACGCCTAGGCTCGGAATTAGGAGAATCACTAGATATATTTGGTGGGAGAGACCGGAGCAAGGTTGGAAGAAATTGAACACAGATGGGGCTTGCATGGGGCTTCACGGGCTGGCTAGTTGTGGGGGCTTGGTTAGGTGTGCAAATGGGCGGTGGGCTGCTGGGTTCAGTAAGCGGATTGGGGTTACTTTCAGTTTTGCCGCTGAGTTGTGGGGACTGCGTGAAGGCCTTCAGCTTTGTTGCAACTTAAATATTAGTTGTCTTGAAGTTGAGATGGATGCCAAGACCATTGTTGATGTTGTAGGGAATCTAGATTATGTTAATAACATTATCTCCCCTATCTTGGATGATTGCAGACTTTTGATAAGCAAATTCCAATGAGTCCGTTTTAAGCACTGTTTCCGGCAAGCAAATCAATGTGCTGATGGTCTAGCTAAGAAAAGCTTAAGGATGTCTGCTGATTTCCTTAGATATAATAGTTCGCCTGTGGACATTTTAGATGTTTTTGAGGGAGACCTCAATGGGATGTATTCCGTTAGGATTTGTCCTGACTCTTCTTTTGTTGTTTAGCTTTCTTTAATGTTATCGACTTTCACCAAAAAAAAAAACTTTTCACAATTCTTTTTCATTATCTAGGTAGACAGCAAACACACACACATACATACATATTCCTGCCATACTAGTGTCATAATTTTTCAAAAATTACCTTGTCGCTATATCGTATTCGTGCTCATATCTGTATTTGTACTTCCTAGGTCATGGTGGAAATTGGAGCTACTAGTTATTTCTAAACTTGACTTTGAGGGGGTAGTTATTTGTCTTTGCAACAAGATGCTGCTTTATTAATGTATGGATCATGTGATGCAACCTAGCTTTGATTACTGGAAGAAAACAAAATTTTGAGTTGACTTTCCTAAAGTGCCTCCATTCTCTCTCAAATGAATTCTGATTGCATGTTTCAATTATAATTATTTATATTGTGTAGCTCTACTCAATTTAGACAATTATATATTACTTTGCTCATTTTTTTCTATTTTTCTCTCTTGGTTTGGTTGCTACTTGCTAGGAAATTGTGGGAAAAAAGAAGAGGGATAGAATTGGGCCGACAGAAAATCGTGAGATAGGAGAAAGAGAAGATTGTGATTTTAGTATTTAAGGTTATTCAATATTCGAGTCATTCATTTTTGTAAATCTACACACAATTTGGTAAATTCCAATTACTAGATCATTAGATAGCTTATGTTAATTACTTTTAGTACGATTTGTTTTCAGCTTAACAATCTTAATTTTTTTTAATTATTATTTTCAGTTGCGTTGACACAATAGTGTGCCAAACAACATAAATTTAGCTTCCCGTCCCTACTTCCACTTTGAGCCTCATGGTCGAGATATCTATGCAAGGTACCCCTAATTAAATTGACTTTGCTCAAATCTTCCCACGGATGCTTTAGATTGTGATGTAGCCCAAAATTTTATATATATATATATATATATATATATATATATATATATATATATATCTATATATATTCATTCTTATATGAGTGTTGTTTCACTTTCAAATGAAAGATCAATTTATCAAGTGGAGGAGATGATAATTCTACTTAATTACAAAGATCTGATCATGCAAGCAATATTAATTCACAGCATCTACAACTATAGAGAGTAAACAATTATAGATTTACTATAGAATTGGATTTAATTACAGAGTAACAAAAGAAGAAAGAAGCAAAAAAATTAAAAAATAAATAAAAATAAAAACAAAAATCTAGCATAATTCTCAAAAAATAATTATGTTTTTTTGATAATTTAATATATGCAACGGGGTAAGAAATTTGAATTTTAAATGTCTATATATATAAAAACACGAAGATATGTCAGTTGAGTTACAAGATTTTTAGTTTAAAAATTACACTTACAATAATGGTTTTGTAATATGAACAATATATTATGAAACATTCACATACATTTAGAGAAACAAATTTGTTAAACATTGTAGTTCTTTATGGTACTTTTCTAGTATAATTGCCATATTTTGTGTTTTATTTTATTATAATTTATATGATTGTTCAATTTTATTTATTTTTTCATTTAAATGATATCTTGCAAAATGCTACATTTAGTATTTATTATAACTTCGTTTAGGGTTTCTAATCATATTATGCATCTATACAAAGTTTTCTTACTAACTATAATGATAAGATGATTGAAACAATCTCATTCCAACAAGTTCTCAAACTACAAAAAACATGCAACAGAAGAAAAGAAAACAATGATTTTAAAGCAGAAAAGGAAAGTTTTCCCGTGCATATTGGTAACACTAAACAAACCAAGAAGCAAAAGGACCCTAGGACCACATCCGGGTCAGATGAAAGCTTCACCAAGACCCATTCTTCGGGACTGTATTGGTTATTCTTTTGGGCCTATTTACTCATCACACACCTTTATATCTCTGCTTCATTCAGTTTGTAGTGTTGAACCTATATATATTCCCAAGATTGACACGAAGAATCAGGACTCCACCACTGTTGAAGTTGATGAGCAAATTCTTTTTCTTTGATAAAACCACAAAGACCATGAATATCTCGGTGGAATTAAAACTTATTAATGGTCAGAATTGCTGAAGGAATGAGATGGATTGCTTCTGAACTTGAATCTATTCCCAATGCCATCCTCACGGTCATCATTGATGCAATTGTCACAACATTTTCAAATCCTAGCTCCAACATCTTCTGCCTGTTTTCAAAGTAGTGAATATGTTGTGAAGAAACAGGATCATCTGGGTTCGCAAAAAGGTAAGGAACCCAATTAGATAACGCAACGAAAGCTTCATGTGCTTGAGCCACATGATGCCGATGACCCTTTCCAGAACGGCTGAGGCTTGCCTTGACAACACTCTTTGACTTTGTAAGGTGGTTCCCAAAGCTCACAATATTATTCTTGATCCACCTCGCTTTGAGGTCAGAGCAGAATGGTGGATTAAACAGATAAGTTTCAATCAAATGACCCTAGCTCCTTGGCCATTTCCTTTCCTGCAAGCAAGGCCATAGCTGCCCCCAGAGAATGTCCAGCCAGCCACACACTTGCACCTCTAGACGAAGTAACCATGTTACGAACGTAGTTTATTGAAAGGTAGAGCAAGACCTTGAGATCCATGGGGGTCATGGTAAAGAGTGTACACTGCTTTAATCAAACTGGCAATAGCGGATCTTACGTGATATCTATTTTTCCTGCAAAGAGATTATAAGATTAGGGTCAGTTCAATATAGTTTGAGCCTAAGTCTAAAAAGTTATGCAAGGTATTTTATATTTAGGATAAAACTTAAATTTTCCAAGAGCAATTAAATTCAATCCATTCAAGTATTTGAAATCAATTGAAAAATCTAATTTACTCAGCCTAAAATATTGCACCTAAGTTTTACTACTATGTTTACTAAATTAACTTATTGGGATAATTACACATTGTCCACCTGTGGTTTGCCCCTAATTCTAAGTGCTTACCTGTGGTTCAAATTTTGACACTTTGCCCACCTGTGATTATCACCGTTTATGTGCCGTGTGCCCACCTCACCCTCACCGTTACTCTAACATAGAAAATAGGTAAAAAGTCACTCCCATCCAGATCAAAACACTCTCTTTTCCAAAAACCACTCACTCACTCTCATTCGGCTTTGCTCACCAAAAATCACTCAGTCTCACTCCCAAAAATCACTCAAAATCACTCACTCACTCACTCCCATCGTTCAATCGAACCGAGGAAGACAGCTCCTCCGTTCAGCTGTGGCAGGAAGACTCACTCATGGGTATCGTGCAATGCGCTTCACTTGAGGTAGCTGGGATTTGAAAGCTTGAGGTCGTGCATGCAAACCTATTTGAGGAAGATCAAGATTATTGCTCCTCTGTTCTGTTCAACCGTTGCAGGTAGATTAGGATTTTGCTTTTTAATCTTTGAAATCTAGGGTTCTAAATTGGGTTTTAAAATGCTGGTGGGTTTTAAAATGCCAGTGGGTTTTAAAATTCCTGTGGGTTTTAAAATTGGGTATTCTTTCTTCCAAATTCGGTTCTTGCTTAACCATGGAACTGGTTAAGCAAAAACCCAATTTTTTTTTTTTTTTACAGAGTCGGAGAAATTTTCAGTTGAAACCCAATTTTTTTTTTTTACAGTTGCTCCTCATTTATGTGCCGTGATTTATGTAAAAACCCATTTGATTTATTGCTTGAGGCCAAGTTGCCACATAGAATTGAAGATTCGAATGTTACAGAGGTACTGTGGTGGTTGACACTAACTGCATTGACACTAATCTTATTTTGCTCCTCATGTACTGTGGTCAATTTAACTATTGATTTATTGCTTGAGGCCAAGTTGCCACAAAATTGAAGATTCTAAAATGTGTGTGTGTGTGTGTTTTTTCAATTTTGGTATGTGTTTTGAAGGATTTTAGATAATATGGCTACTTTGAATGTTTAATTGTTTTTGTGGAATGTTACCAAATTGAAATCAGTTTGATCATTGGTTACTGCTTCTGTCAGTTTGAAATCAGTTTGATTTACTGCTTCTGTCACCAAATTGATCATTGGTTCTGATTTTCAGATTAATTAGAATGTTAATGGTTGAGTCTGTTTTGGACAGCATGATATAGTTAGTGTCTAATGGACCAGTGAACTAATTGACTTGTATGATAGTAAAGTGAACTAATTGACCAATGAACTAATGTTTACCTAATAGAATTGAAGATTCTAAATTGTGGTAGGTCATACTTGTCAAAAAAAATAATGTTTACTTAATATAATTTAAAAGTTGTCACAGGACCAATACCCTCCATTTCCTTTAAAAGTTGAATAATGCTCATGATTTTATTGAAATAATTATTCAGTTAATTATGAATTTGATAAATAAAATAGTAGAGATAAAAAGCATTCAAACAATTATGAATATATCTGCATTTTCTTATTACTTTAAAATAAAGGTATATGGTCCATCAACTTTTTTAACAATGTGGTTGTAGCATGAGTAGTTGTTACTAAATTTAGATGAGTTGATTCTTGCCACTTGTAACAGATTTGTTGGTCTATAAGCTTGTAACAAATTTTTGCTATGTCTTCATCAACTGGCAATGGCTCTACAACTAGTGGTTTCTACCGTGCCGGAGATGGTCATTTATGTACCCTTGAGAATTGTGCCCTAAGAACAAGTCGAAAAGCTGGTAACTATGGAAGAAGATTCCTTGGTTGTAGTCAATTTAATGTAAGTAACAATTACATTGTTATATTTGAATTGAATTGAATTGAATTATTAGTTGTGATTAATTGTGAACTGTGAAATTAATTGTTATAATTGTAATGATCAGGTTGGTCCCAAATGTGGCTTCTTTCAGTGGGTGGATAATGAAACTTGTAAGAGTGACCGTAAAAGGATAAGTATGCTTGAGAATGAATTGCATCTTGCAAATCAGAGAGAAATGACAACTAAGGAATTGGAAGAAAGATCTAACCGGAGGGAAAGAGAAACTCATGAGCTTTATGTAGAAATTAGAGAGAAACTTAAGAGAGTTAGAGAGAGTGAGAGATTGTACAAGGTGGCACTAGTTTTGTCATGGTTATTTTTCATTTTTGTAATATTGTTGTTGTGTTTAGGCTCAGTGAACAATAATGTAAGAGTGAGGAACCTTAATCTGCCATGATGCTTGGTGAGATGTTGAAATGTTATTGGGTAATTGAAATACAAAGTCCCTGATTATTGTATCTTTTTCCTGAAATAGAAAGTGTTGTTTTTGTGCAAATATTCTTTAGTATAATTTTATTTTTTTTTTTTACTTCATCCTGTGATTAATATATATTGGCACAGAGTGTTATGTGGAAATGTTAATAACATAATAACTTGAATGGAACATGTTGGTTCAATATATACACCTGTGTCAATGCACACCTGCCTATAAATGGAACATGTTTTACACATACACTTGATTTATTGCACACCTGCCTATAAATGGAACATGTTTTACACCCTATAAATGGAACATGTTTTACACATACACATGATTTGTTATGTGAATACATACACTTGTGTAAATCCACCAAAAGAACAAGACAAGAAAAACATAGTTCACCAAAAGCACAAGACAAGCACAATGTAACAAAATACTTTATCCTATGTCAATGCACATTAACATTAATAAAAGTGAAGAGTCATTGAGCACATCCTGTGACTTTACAAAATAAAAGTGAAGACATTACATCCTGTGACTTTACAAAATAAAAGTGAAGACATTAACAAAATACTTTATGTCACATGCATACAAAATTGCCAACATTGTTTTTGACACATCCTGTGACTTTACACATCTTCCAACTAAAACCCAACTGCTAGTCCACTAGTGCACACATCTTCCAACTAAAACCCAACTGCTAGTCCACTAGTGCTCAGACATACACATCTTCCAACCAAAATTGCCAATATTGTTTTTGATACTTGACATATACATTAAACGTGTGTGTGAACTATAACAAAAAAGTGGTTGAAACTTTAACATCTTCCAATTTGTCATTTACTACTTTAGGTGCCCTTGCCAGCTGCATTATTGCCCTTTCCAGCAACTGGTTGAAACTTTTTGCCTTTAAACCCCCTAGCAGCACCACCACCACTTCCTTGACTAGTGCTCACAGATGCACTTGGCTGCATAACCAAAATCCAACAGTTAGCAAGATGATCCAACAATAGCAAGTAAGAGGAAAAAAATAAACAAAATAGAACAAGACAGAGGTGCCTGAGATGGTAAAGAATCTCATGTCTCTCTAGGGGTATGGAAGCTCGATTGTGAGGATGAAGAGAACCAGTTGGCCCTAGATCTAGTTGGAGGTTGAGTTGCTGCCTCAGATCTATTGTTTGGTGCAGGTTGAGATGCAGTTTGACCAAAAGCTCTGTATGCAGGCTGAGATCTAGTACTTGGTGGCTGAGATGCAATTTGAGGTGTTGCAGTCTACTTTGTTTTTGTAGATTTACTGCCTTGTGCCTACAAAGAGGGTAGTACAAGTTACATACACACGAAATACTTGAGGAAATGAATATAGTTCAAAGCATGGAAATACTTACAGCTGCTGATTTTGCAAGTCTATCTCTCCTCTGCCATGGAGTTTCACCAGTGATGCCTACCTTGTACCCTCTTGCATTATGTCCTTCTTTCTTGCACTTCCCACACTTGATTGTCTTGTTCATCTTAGAAGCTCTATAAGGGTTTCTTGGCTCTTCAGGGTCTCTTTTTCTTTGCTTTGGTGGTTTGCCAGGTGGTTTATACACATGAGGAGCAACAAGAGCAGGTTGGTTAGTCTTAACCCACTCAGACTGGCCAGGCATTGGCTGTATTATCTCTTTGTAAGTTTCAGCAAATGTCTCTTTTAAGTAACAAGGATGCACATAGTACTCCAAGTTCTTAACAATAGCAGAGATCCCATGTTTGCAAGGAAGTCCTGTCAAATCTTAAATCCTACAGCTGCGTGCTTTCTTAGCCAAGTCAACCACATGTCTCTCACGACCATTGTCAACCTCATACATGAAGCTGCTTGCTGGAGTAGCACTGAAAAGTATAGATTCATGTTTTAACTTCTCTAATTTATCTTGAATATTAGGACAAACTTTTCCAGTGTATTTTGGTATACCTCTCATCTTTTTGTATTGTTTGGTTATGAGCCTAACTCTAATCCACTCCAACATTGCTAAAATTGGCTTATCCCTAACTTCTAAGATCATGGCATTAAAAGACTCACTCAAGTTATTAGCTAAACAATCACACAAAACTCTACTACTAAAGTGAGACTTAGACCATTCTGCAGGGTTGATGTCAGCAAGATACTCTCATGCCTTGACATCTAAATCCTTCATTTCCTGCATTCTTCTCTCAAACTCCCTGATTGTTGTGGCTCCAGCACATCTCCACAGTGCATCCTTCAACTCCAAGCCCTTATGATCCACTTTGAAATTATTATAGATATGCTTCACACAATATCTATGCTCACAAGTTGGGAACAACATCTCAATTGCAGGTATAAGGCCCTAATTCATATACAAAACAGATCAAGTAAATATGTTAGTTAAACATGTTGTAATGAACTGAAGCATGTATTATTGAATTTTAAATATGTGGGTTAAATATGTTAGTACAATTGTAGGTCATACCTTTTGTCTATCACTGATGAAGATCAGATTAAGTTGCTCTAGATTCCCAATGTCATCTGAAAATTGCTGCAGAAACCATACCCATGAATCTTTGTTTTCTTGCTCAACAACAGCAAATGCAACTGGGAAAATATTATCATTTGCATCTCTAGCTATGGCAGAAAGTATTTGCCCCCCAAATCTCCCTTTCAAGTGGCACCCATTTAAACCAATGATTGGTCTACAACCTCCCAAAAACCCAAGTTTTTGTGCATTATACCTAATATACATTCTCTTAAATTTGGGCTGTGCATTTTCATCTTCCATTTCAGTTTGCAAAATAACCCTACTTCCTTTATCATTCAATCTTATCATCTTTGCATAATCTCTAAGTTTCCCATATTGCAGCTGTTCATCCCCAGTAATCAAGTCAGTAGCTTTCCTTTTTGCCCTATACACTTAACTGTAACTTATGTCAATTTCAAGTGCTTGCTTCACATGATGTTGAACACTAGCCACTTTCCAATTGGGGTTTTTGTTAAACTCCTGCATAAACTTCTTTGCAACATAACTTGAAGTCACTTGGCTGTGTTTGAAGGATCTAGGGCAAGTGCACTCTGGATTGAATGTTTTTATTTGGAATGTCAACTCTCTAGGTAGTTGAGATGCATAACACCTCCATCCACATTCATTTATGTAATAAACTGATATTTTCTTCTTCTCATTCAGCTTGAACTTGATATCTACTAGCTTCTTTATAGCATATTCCCTCAATGCCTCCCTAAATACCTTAGAGTTTAGAAACTTCATTCCTTTCCTTAACTCTGGTTTTCTCATGTTAGTTTGGACATTAAACTCGGGTTCTTTTGCAGCTGGTGCTGGGTGATCATTATCAAACCCTACTAGACTTTCCATGTCATCTTCAAGAGGTGGGTCAATCCATTCACCCTCTTCAAGATGTGGGTCATTATCAGCTGCAGTAGTCCTATGTGGGGCTGCATACACATGTACATCCTCATGGGTAGATGGACCATCATCTCTTTCAGAGGGCCTATGTGGGGCTGCATGTAGATGGCCCATCATCTACATCTCCAAATACATCATCATCAAAATCTGGCCCCTCAAACCCTTCTTCTAACCAATCAAAATCTTGTCCACCACCTCCTTCAACATCCACATTACCTCCCTTATGCACCTCATGCACATCATCATCACTCTCACCCACCTCATGCACATCATCATCATTTGCTACTTCCTCATTACCAAATGGTTGTTCAACTGCAAGTGGCTCCTCACCACCCTCAACATATAGTGTTATCTTATCTGTAGGCCATGTAGCATAAATCTCACACATATAAACTACATCATCATCTCCATTTATAAGCCTTAACCCTTGCTCCAAATTACCTCCAGGAATAAGATAATGATATCTACTTGTACTAACTGCCCCCACATCAGAACAAATATCTTGTATTTCAAAATAACTAAGTCTATCTGGGTCAACATTATCAACAAAAGAAGTACTACCTCCTAAATATACCAAATCTGGGTTCCACACCAACTGCCCACTATGATGAATCTCAAAATTGAATGTCAAGTCAGCCATCTGCATATAAAATCAACAAAATAAATGAAGATGATAAAACTTATAAATGAAGATGATCAAAGCCTTAAAGCATACATATAAAAATGAGGCATCTAGTTCTATTGTTAATAAAGACTCAATACCTATATGGATAAGAGTAGTAATAAGAGCAGCATTATTAGTTCACTGGTCCAAGACCTAGACATAACACCTCATCAGCTACACCTACACATTGCATCATTTTTAGGTCCATTAGTTCACTGGTCCAAGACCTAGAACCAGTCTTGAGCAAACAAGGTCCATTATTATCACAAACTTATTTCAAAACAGAATTGAGCAAGCAAGAGAACTCAGAATGCAGTTTGACTTATTTTAAAAATGCATATATAACCATCTAGCTTATATCATATCAGAGATTTTTAACCATCCAAACTATAGAGATTTTTAATTCTTTGTCACTGAAATACATACCTGCAGTATGAAGGCTACTACTAATACAGTCATAAAAAGCATTGCTGTCTCCAAAAGCTGAAAGTTTAAGTCCACAGCTTGCCCCAGAATCCAACCAACAAGTATAGAAATGGGAAGCTGCAGCAATATAAAGATGATTTTAGCAGATATTGATGCCAAAATGAAAATCATCAATACAGTCCAACCAACAAGTACAGAAATGAGAAGCTGCAGCAATATAAAGATGATTTTAGCAGATATTGATGCCAAAATGAAAATCGCGACACATAAATCAGTTTAGCAGAAATGAGTTTTTACATATTTCTATGTTAGAGATGATTTTAGCAGAAAGATTAGTTTAGCAGAAATGGGTTTTTACATAAATCACGGCACATAAATGATGCCAATCATCAAAGCCTACAACAGAACATTCATCATTATGATCGGGTGAGGGAGAGGTGGGTAATACTAAACAGAACAATCATCAAAGCCTACAACATATAAAAATGAGAAGCAACTGTAAAAAAAAAAATTTGGGTTTCAACTGGAAATTTCTTCGACTCTGTAAAAAAAAAAAAATTGGGTTTTTGTTTAACCAGTTCCATGGTTAAGCAAGAACCGAATTTGGAAGAAAGAATACACAATTTTAAAACCCACAGGAATTTTAAAACCCACCGGCCTTTTAAAACCCACCGGCATTTTAAAACCCAATTTAGAACCCTAGATTTCAAAGATTAAAAAGCAAAATCCTAATCTACCTGCAGCGGCTGAACAGAATAGAGGAGCAATAATCTTGATCTTCCTCAAATCGGTTTGCATGCACGACCTCAAGCTTTCAAATCCTAGCTACCTCAAGTGAGGCGCATTGCACGATACCCATGAGTGAGTCTTCCTGCCACAGCTGAACGGAGGAGCTGTCTTCCTCGGTTCGGTTGAACGATGGGAGTGAGTGAGTGAGTGATTTTTGGGAGTGAGACTGAGTGATTTTTGGTGAGCAAAGCCGGATGAGAGTGAGTGAGTGGTTTTTGGAAAAGAGAGTGTTTTAATCTGGATGGGAGTGACTTTTTACCTATTTTCTATGTTAGAGTAACGGTGAGGGTGAGGTGGGCACATGGCACTTAAACGGTGATAATCACAGGTGGGCAAAGTGTCAAAATTTGAACCATAGGTAGGCACTTAGAATTAGGGGCAAACCACAGGTGGATCATGTGTTATTATCCCTAACTTATTTAATACTAACCAGGATAATTGAATATATTACTTAATGAATTAACTAACCAAGCCAAGGATAATTTCACATATCAATAGTTAGGAAAACAATTACATTGGAGGATAATAAAAATAACTATGAGATGCATCCGGTGAAACCAATCTAATCAATGGTACTTGTACCCCCATCATTTTTCATGGGCCAAAAACCGAATGAGTTAGAAGAATGCACCAGAATTCAACATCAACCCAGAAATTAATGAGCTTGTGAGCTTTGGGGTCCGCTTAAGAGTATTGTCAAGCCAATCTCTTTCAATTGAGAGAACTTTTGTTTATTAGTTTTTGTTACTTTCTAATATAGATGGAATCATTTTGAAGCCTCCTTAACGTGTGCATAAGAACATTTGTTAACATATTTCTTACTCCATTTACACTACTACATATTCTCTTTGTTCTAAATTTTTAGTGCAATATTCCATTTTTGGATGTATCAAGAGGAATTTGAAAAGTAATTCAAAAAAAAAAAAAATTTCCTAACCCCCATTTCACGAAAGTTTTAATCAAGGAGACCATCAAAGGGTACCCAAGTGGTAGACACATTAGTTTGGGATGTAACATAAAACTAGAAGTCCCAAGTTTAATCATCATTGTCATTTCATGGGATTTTCAAAGTGTCATATGAATATGGAGGACCGAAATTGTTTAGCCAAAAGTTAGGATATCACTTCTTTAATTGTATTAAAAAAGTAAATAAAAATTAAGGATGATAAATATAAAAACTTATACCTTAACATTTAAAAAATAATGCATTAAATGATGTTCCATTGAATTTTGTAAAGGTACTTTAAGTGTATTGTCCTGATCCATCAAATTGTATGACCCAACATGAATGATTAAGGGATAAACTAATACCTAATAATACTTTTTCTTTCAAGATTAGCAAATCTGAAATAGATATAATTAACAAAGTTAAATTATATTTTTTTTAGAGAGTTTCAACTTATGGCGTCCGCTCCTGATGATAGCAAAGTTAAATTATATTAATAATTCAACAACAAATTTATATTTTTCTAATTAGTTGTTTGTTTCAATTTGTTCAAGTGATAAAGACTCCCTATTTTGTGTGATATAGGTTTAAAATCCGATTTCCTTTTTAGAATCTGGCCTATATTTCAAAGGGCCCGATTAAAAAGTATCATTAGAGCATTTGTTAAAGGAAAATTTTGATATCAGTATCCCATATATCACTTTCATGGAAAATATAAAAAAACTGTGAAATAAAACAATTACTTTTTTCTTTCCCTGTAAAAAATTTCCTAAATCATACCATTAGGACATCCATTAACTAAAAATATTTTCTAAACTAACGCTCTTATGATATTTGTTAATTATTTCTTTTTTCTTATAAGAAGTAATATGTCCACAATATTTTTATAATAAATCATAAATGGTATATTATTGGTTCTAATTTGAACTTCCTATTAAAATCACGTTTTTTGCAAACTTATAATAATAACTTTATGATTTTTTGTGAAAGTATGATAGATATATCAATATGAAAAATGTATTAAAAATACAATTAAGTTTGCACGGACTACCCCCTCGAAAAAAAAAGTTTGCACTGACTACACTAACCCTTTACCCATCAGCACTATCGCAGCTTAAAGGAGGGGTAATGATGGAAGATGGCCAACAAGAGAGGCTAGTGAGCAAATAAGGTCCAAAAAGCAACCCAAGGGTCCTCAATGAGGTTCTGCTCTCGGAGGAAGAGAGAGAGGTGGAGAATTGGAGATCTCTCTGAATCTGTAACCCCTCTTTTCTCTCTGAATGCATGTGGAGCCGATGATTTCTTTATGTTTCAATCATCTTCATCTTCTTCATCATCATTATTCATCATCTTCTCTCTGCTTTGTCAAAATAATAATAATAATAATGAGGCGGTGATGATATTTCAGGCGGTGTAATCGGACAACAAAAGGATCGGCCCGTTTCTTGGCTCGGCGACTCAGAAAGAAACTGTGTGGGTGGAAAATGACTGTTATGCCCTTTTCCTCACGCAGCTCCTCTCTCTTTGTCGCAGCCATGGCGGTCCCTCTTTTTCTTCTCCGAAAATACTCCTAACCCTGAGCCTCTCTCTCTCTCTCTCACACACACACACACACCCACATTTTTTTTTCATTTCTGGGTGTAGCTCTATTTTTTGCTATTGTTTTCACTTATTATGAGTTATGACTCTCGGAAAACATAGAAAAATTAAGAAGGAAAATAAATAAACCTTCTTCCCCTAATTTTCAAATTAGTCCTAAATTTTTTTGGGCTGTTAAAAATGTAGGGTTTTCAAAATTTTATCCGATAAAAATTTATTAGGTGAGTACAATATTTTACAATATTTTCTATTTCATTGTTAACAAAAATCATGATTTTGGAAATTGGCAACGTTGGAATTGTTAAAATTTGATTTTGAATTGAATGATTAAATCCTGTTTAATTAGAGGGCAATTACCTTTTACCCATAGTGTGCCGGAGGCGTAATTAATTGAGGGTTTGAAGGTTAAGTAGAGGAAGTAAAGAAATTAGGAACTATCAATATTAACAGCCAAAATGACATGGGTGATTTCACTGATTTGGTTCTGAAGTGAAATGAAAAAGGGTCAAATGCCTAAGATTAATCACTCTCTCCAAAATATTGGTATGGGTAAGTCTGCGTATTAATCACCACTCTCAAATCCGCACAAAAGTGAAAGTTTGTACAATTGGTACGACTTTTTATTGCCCTCTATATATGATGAACCCAAAAACCCAACACAGTTATTGGAGAAATTGTGGATCAAAAATTGATATAAATATTTTTCCATTCAAATCAATCTCTTATCTTATGGTATGAGCTAAATGTCAGTCAATATTTACCACAGTATAGACTCAAGATAAAAAAATAAAACCCAAAATAAGCTGGGAGAAACTGAAAGTTACAGGCACATGCCAGACTAAAAATTGATCATCATCTTTAGTTTAACATAGATAGTAAACCAAGCACCATGATTGCCATCAGAGAAAGATCCATCTTAGCAACATTGGCAAATGATATACTACTTGCACTTGGCTGAGGTGCCTCAGCAACAGGTGAACTAGCAGTACTGATGTTGGCCACAGGAGGAAGAGGTGGGTCAACAACATCTGCAGAATCCAGCGGTGGAAGAGGTGCCGCTGCCGGTGGCTGTACTTCGGGGGGAGCCAAGCTTAACAGAGAACCAGCTTCAACTGGTAGGATGTTGTATTCGGGTTTATCTGTATTGGTACATGGGCTTCCTGCAATACCAAAAATGGTAATATGTTAAGCATTGCATGCACCATCAGAGAAATGTGTATCTCCAATGCATGAGATACCTTCATACTGCATATAGAATTACATTATTTACTAGCACCCACTAGCCTCATGACCTAGTGGTATAAAGATGCATTTGTGAGAAACTCTAGATGTGTTACAGAAGCATAAGATTAAGAATGCCCCAAATGAAGATGGTATGAAATGAATAGAATTTAAGGTTGTAGGAGCACATACTGATATAATTACTGGCAGTTCCTGGGTACTCAGTTATGATCCCATCAACTCCGATTCCAGTAACAAAAGTAGCAATCTCCACAATAGGATCTGAGAAATAGTCAAATGCGAGTGTGATGTACTCGTTCCTCAAAACATAGACATAGACCGAGATATTTGCTTTCTGAAACTCCTCAACAACATTTGTGAAATCCGTGGTGAAGTAATCTGTAACTTCGATGATGGTTGCTCTTGTTACGGCAACTGCATCAGCATACTTCTTGATTTCCTCCACCGACTGTTTTGGTGCGTCACCTACTTTCTCTTCGATATACAGCACCCTTTTGTAAGTTGGAACACTTTTAAACTTGGACAACACTGAAGTGTCATCGGATTGGATCAGGACTGATTGTGTGGATTGCTTGTCAAAGGTGGCATTGCTCAAGGCAGTGGTAACAGAACCTACAATGTCAAGCCCCTTCTTTGATGCTAAGTAGGCAGCATTCTGAGAAAGACAGGTAGGTGTTGGTATAAAATATATAAATAGAACTATAGAGCTGAAACATGATAGGGAATAGGCTACATATATATGGCTTTGGATTGAGGTGAAATAATGAACAATGATGCTTATGAAGAAGCCTATAGTTAGAGCAGAATAAAAAATTTCTCAAAAGGGAAAAAAGAAGCTTACCTGAATGTTGATCAAAATTCCAGAAGCTCCCTGTGCTTTAGCGAACTCCAGAAATTCAGCAAGGGTCACAAATTTACCAGAATTCTTATATGCTGGGTTTCTTGGGAAGTCCTTGAAAACAGTAGTTATTTGAGCTGCAATATGAGAGTTTTTAAGTGTAAGTGGTATCAAAAGCTTATAAAACTTGAAATTTGAGAAAGTACGAAAAAGTTCAGAAGAAGTTTACGTTTCAAGGTTTGAATCTCGCTCCATGTGAGATCGAATGAAAAAACTCCAGCATTAGGTTGAATTTCTTGGACAACATTCGACCTAGAAATGAAAGAAGATATCACAGTGGTTGATCCCATAAGGTCTGCCGAATCCAAGCAGAAGGCAACTCCATCTTTTGACATTTGAACTGAGCAGTCTATTATGTCCGCGCCATCATCCACTGCTTGTTGATAAGCAAGATCAGTGGCGCCAGGGTAAATCCCACTTGCTCCATTTTTAGTTATGATCAAAGGATTTCCTGAAAAGGCACAATTTTTTTTTTTTTTGCAAAATTAAAGCTTGTTCTTCCTTTAACTTATCTATAAACTTTTAAAGGCTGTAACATGTGCTTAGAGAAAGATTTAAGATAAGAATCACACCTTTGGCAGGCTTAACCTGCTTGTTATTGGCAAAGCATCCTACAGCAGAAAGAGCAATGGCAGGGTCAGATCAGAACCGAAAAAAACATTAGAATAACAATTTATATCCTGCTCTAGTGATTTGAATTACCATCACTGGATTTTCAATTTTGATGAGTAAATATCTTCTAGAGAGAGAGAGAGAGAGAGATATATATATATATATATATTATTTGTCTGTTTAGTAACAACATTTTCTTTTTAGCTTTTTAACTTATTTACTAATGTATAGGTTTTTAAAACCTTGCCTTTTCCAAGTACAACTATACTTTAACCAATTTCCTGCAAAGAAACTTTCAGCAAAAAGCTACATTCAATCGCACTCTAGATTTAGTATCAGGTTTATATAGCACTCTTAAGAAAATGGGGGAGAAAAATATAGTGATGGCATATGATAGTTGGTCCTCACCAATGGCTTCTGATGCTGTAGGTGGGAAATCAGTAAGCACCCCGTCAACAGAGAACTGAGAATTATCAATAAAATGCAGGTATTCCTGTGATGGATCATAGCTATAATTATAGCTTGAGATTAAATCATTTGAAAAACCAGAAGCATATACTTCTAGTCCTTGTTTATGAGCATCAGATACAAGGGTAGTAGGAGCCCCCAAATACTTGTCTGCCTTAACTGACAATATGTATTCTTTGGGGACAAGGATCCCAGATGCATATGACTTGATGGAGGCAAGATCCTCCAGCAGTGAACTGTACTTTTTGTTGGTTGTAGGTTCAATCTCATCTGCACCAAGGACCTGGAAGATGAGCTTTGTCTTGACTTTGTTCACTTTCCCAACCATGTTCTTCAAGAAACCCACCTCAGGAGATGAAATGTAATTGATACCCATAAATCTCAGTGCCTTTTGAACAAATGTTGCTGGGCTGTGTTTGTGTTGTGTGTAGAATGTATCGTACTGCATACCGAACACCAAAGCTATTTTAGAAAATAATGAATGATGCTTGTGGATTTCATGTTTGAATGAAAGAGAGAATTTTCATTCCCTAAAGGAAATAAATAGGTTACCAATAATTAGTTTAGAGAGAGACCTGAACATTCAACCAAAACTGGGCCGGTTTAATTCCTGTGACATCTTCAACAGTAGATATAGGTGCTAGCAAATCGAACATACTTGATCGAGAGAGTACATTCTGAATCACTGTTAAAAAAGATCATTACAAAGCAAATATATATATATATATATATGTATGTATTTTTTTTAAAAGGCCACTTTTGAAGCTATATATTAAGTTCTTTATTGCTACAAGCTTTTCATTTGATTCATTATGAAAGATATCATGTATTCTGTTTTTCTGTTGATTCTTCCTACTTCTGAAAAAGCCATCAATTGTAGTAATTGTGTTTCTGCATAGCGTGGACAGTGTGAAGTAGATTTGACTTGTTAGGAGGAATTGCAAAAAGTAATTGTAAATTTGAATTTCTTTTTTAATAAGTACAGGTGTTAAATTACCAATTGTCCCAAAAGTTTAAACTATTAAAAAATAGTAAATTTAATAATTTAATCACATACTTCTAACAACAGGAACAAACATTTTTCACAACTTTTAACATGACATGCAATTGGTGCATAAAAAAAATGGCGTTAGTGATAAACTTAGATGAAAATGATGTTATTTCAATGATAACATTTCCTCCATTCTAAGCAGTTGTTCAAAAAGATTGATTAAAACTAAGATAATGTGATATGCATCATCTATATAACTATGTTACTAAAAAGGAAGTACCAGAAGCTAAACCCCTCATTATTATCATTATCATACAAGGAAATAGGAGAAGGACAAGGTGTTTGGAGATTACATGATACATTGCTGAAGAGCTGATCACTTGTATAATCCAAAGAAAACCACCCCGACACTTCCTTTCCATTGACAGTGTAGTTCTTTTTTTCTTTTGGGAATATAAGGTTTATATTTGTTGAATTATCAAGTGTGACACCCGAGAGGCATATACCAATGCCATCTTTTGTTAGTTGTAGATTGCAGAGCGTAGCCGTATCTGGCAAACTTAAAGTCTGTGTCATTTGATTCGCAAACGAGCTGGACTCAGGAAACATTCCTGTGAAGCCGCCTCTCGCTATCACAAGGGGCCGTTTACCTGGTAAAAGAATCACAGAATGTATCACAAATTCAACCTGGTATGAACTATATAAATATGCATGATAGTGAACATAACCAATGAGTTTTAGATCAAATGACATTTTCTAGCGTTTCCAAGAGATATGTCTCGGTTCAAACCCTGCTTCCTCAGAAACATAACTTTGTCTAAAAATCTTGGGGCTAAGTAACATAACTTTTGCCATTCTTCACAATAAAAAAAATACTGTTTTCAATTTAATTAGTAAAGATTCCTTTTTCTTTTTTCAAATTTATGCAAGTTGCTACAGCCATTGATTAGTTTGAGCCTCAAAGATGAATTTTGCAATTACAAAGATCCTTCATTTTCTAGAAATACAGATCTTGGAACTTGCTACATTGATCCTATTTCCTATTAATGGATTGTACCTTTTCTTCTTTCTTAGATTGTAGCCTTTTTTTATTTTTTTAAACATAGCACCAAAATCAAATAAGAGAATTCGTAAAAATCAAATCCTTACCACTTAAAGTCAGCCATTTCTTTGATGTAGAATTCTGCCCTAAAGCTGAATGTATCAACAAGGAAATGAAAAACAAGCACCTGATCATCTTGTTCTGGTTCTGTCATGGATCCAAAAGTTAGAGTTGATGAATGAACAACATCATAAAGAAAGATAAAAAACAAGAATAGAAAAAAAAAATGATATGATAATGACTAAGACATTACATTTTCACAAGTTGGTAGAGTAGATTTGTGTGTTAGAACACAAGGACGTTAAGTTAGCATCCTTAATAGTAACGTTTAACGTTTATTACATATTAATGCAGTCAGTTTTAATTACTTCTGTTTAAGTTTGTTTATTTATTGGCTTCAGAAAATCCCCCACAAAGATTATGGTGGATAATATCACTTATGATAATTCAACTCCAGTATTTATTTCATCTCAAAAATTCAACACCACAGTGCATCAATATCTTACATGGACTAAAAATATTCAAAACACCAAAACTTCAAAAAAAAAAAAATGTTTAGTACTTCTCACAAAAGATAACATTGAATATATCTGAATTCCATCATTCAAAAACACATTTACCCTTTTAATTTCTTTCTTGGTTTCCTTTTTTTTAAGGCTTTCATCAAATTAGTTAACAATTTTTTTTTTATAAGTACATTAATTAACAAAAATTAAATAAACAAAAAAAAGACAGACAGACAAACAAAACAATGTAAAGCAGACCCAGTTGAACTTACTTGAATGCTGTAGATTATATGGAGGAAATAAACATTCCCTGTCAAGTTTCAAAGGAAAAACTCTCAAGGGAATGTAATAATTATGTAATAGAATTAGAAGAGAGGAGAGAAGGAGGTAAAAAATAACATGAATATTTAAGAGAATTTCTACTTCTCAAAGTAATTCTTGTTTCTAAAAACTCCCATACAGTTCCCGAATTAATAGCTTTTTTTGGCTAGGATTTGATCTTAAAAGGAGGTCGACCCGTTTTTGCTCTGAAGTCCTTATTAATTTGCTATTCTTGTTCCTCCTTTTTAGAGACGAAGTTGTTTTTACGTGTTGTTTCGCGGGAGAAGAGACAGCTCAAAACCTTAACGGCTTAAACGGTTTTTTTAAATATATTTATTAATAAAACCCCCTAAACATTGTGTAAATGTCTAAATGAGTCTAATGTCTGGTGACTGGTTAGGGCCTTTGCCGCAATTTCCTCATGGTTAAATGTGGATTTGTTTTTGCTAGTTTTTGAGTAACCAAGTGAAAGATATATTCGATAAATGCATGACAACAAATCTTAAGTAATAGGTTTTTGCTTGCTATTATTGGTGGGCCAAAAAATAAGTTCAGTGGTGGGTTCAAATTAAAACCAATAACAATTTACCTCTTAAGATTTGTTGTGAAAATGTCAAGGACGTAGCATTTCGAGAAATGCTACGTCCTCTACATTTTCGCAACAAATCCTAAGTAACAAATTGTTACTAACTGTTATTAGTGAGCAAAAAAATAATTTAAATTACGGGTTTAAATCAAAACTATTAACAACTTACCACTAAAGATTTGATACTACTTTGTGAGATTGATGTTCGGAGTTCAATTTTGTCCTAGTGATAGCTTATCTATTTTTTATAATAGATTAATTCCATGATTAATTGTAAAATCCAAACTCCACAAAGAATAAAAAAAGGGAAGAGTTTTCAGGTTGATATAATTAAATAGAATAAATTCATTGTTTTACATTTTATCTTGGGATGTCCTAACTCCTTAAATTTTTTACAAAGATCCTTAGAAGAAATTTATAAAACTTACCTCTTATTGATTATCATGTAAATTCTAAACGTGGGACATTTGTGATTTGTTAAAGACAATCTTAATATCGTTTTATTTTTTAAATATGGTACTGGTTGTTTTGTGATAAAGATTTTTTAAGTCGTACATTATAAAAAGGAAAGAGGATGTTAGACTACCTCCTCTTTGAATGTTAGACTCACTCCTTCAAGAATTTCAAGCATGAATGTACGGGTTAGCTTGTATATGTGCCTACCATTCTTTAGTTCAATATTGTATTTTGTGTTTGACTATTTATTTAGTTATTTATTTTAATGTTAGGCTAAGTGTACAAGTCTAAATCTATCATCACAACCTCTCACAAATCACATAAAAGGGCATGACTTGTGTCTACATCTTAATATGTCCAGTGCAATTGATGCACTAAATACAATCTCAACCCACATAAAAGTGAAAGCTTTGTACATTGGGTCTTATTTTTTATTTTTTATTTTTAAATTATGTTTAGGCTAGCTTTTGTGTGGGGCTACCATTTTTTTTTTTTTTTATAATTTTTTTTGGGTTTGGTCTTGGATAAGTTTATAAAAATTAGTAATTAAAAGTGGGTTAACTCCGGAATTAGAATTGGTTTTGGTGATTGAAATTGAATTGGCAGTTTGATCTATTTTGACTTAATTTAACTTCTTCTTCTTCTTCTTCTTCTTCTTTTTTTTTTTTTTTTTTTTCCCTAATGTGGGCTGGACTAGACTAGGTCTCGGTTTTGAATTAGCCTAACCGGTCGATCTAGTCAATTTGAACCCCTTAGTTTTTGAGGACGATCCTTGGGTCACAATTTGCAAAACATGCACTACCTAAATCCAAATATGCCTTACTACACTCAGAAGAATACCGATCAAAAAAGCGAACTCTAGCTACCCTTAAATAGTATAAAGCTGTCTCACAGATTTTCTCTATAAAAAAAAAGGGGGATTGAACTCTTCTTTTGTGCTTCTCATTTTTGTTTGTTTGTTTTTGTTTTCTCTTTTTCTAGTGGTTTGTAAAATGTTTATTATTTTTAAATATGTAAATAAGCTAGGGTTTTCTTCTTAATTTTACTAGACTTTAGATTGAAAATGACCATGTGACAATAATAAAAATGATCTTTGGATCAAATAATGTGGGTGTCTAATACATTCTCTATCCTTATATCTCATCTCCGAACTTTTTCCAAAAAAATAAAAAAGCACCTCCGAACTTAGAAATGTTGGACTTTGACTTAGAAGTCAAAAGCCAATTATTGGATTGTAAAACCAAGTGACGACTCCAATTTCTTCACTTTAGTCCATGAGACTTGTAACGTACTTTCAAACTCACTTTTATGCGGGGTTTACATGTGTATTCAAAGTGCCACTTGCATTACTTGGTAGTGCCTGATTTGAGCAAATGGGTTAGAACACTCACATATATCAATGCGATTTATTATCCGAGAGAGAGAGAGAGAATATCAAATCATGGCAAAAAATCTAATAATCTTAGAAATCCATAATACTATCACAAATTGGAAAGAATACAAGAGTGCTAAATTCCGATTGAGTTAGATGTTTTGACAACTCAAGTAGAATCTGATTCTTTGGAGATTGATAAAAGATGATTCATATTCCATAAATCAATGGAGCATTTGAAATGAAGGGAAAGGAGAGGAGTAGAAGGAAAGAAGACTCAAATATACTAAATTACTAATTCAGTTACCTTTCCCTCTACTCCCACTTCATCCAAATATGGGATAAGGAAAGATGAATATTTCACTTTGATTTGTGCCGATTTAATGAATTAAACAGCCCCTACTCTTTGAAAAGTAAGAATATAAGTCCTAGAAGACGATGAAACTAGACTAAAACTTTAAGTTCCTCAACATTTTAAGGGCAGTTTCATTTTGGAATTAAAATTATTTTGTGTTAATTAGCCTTATTCTTTATAAATAAGTTTTAATGTGAATGGACATTTGAATCTTAAATGTTTCCATTGAAAACATCAAAAGATACCAATTGAACTACAAAACGACTTTTTCTTTTTTAATAAAACCTACAAGCCTCTTGGCAGCTAACAAATTGGTTATGTGTTACTTAATAACAATAACAATATTTAACGGTGTTAATAAAGGCACATAGCAGCTTAAGTGGCATTTTTGTTTTGTTTTATATTTTTTTTCCTCTTTCTTCTACTTTTCCTTCCAATTTTTATTTTATGGGATTCCTTCCAAATTCTTGATAACTAGACAAAGAATTAAAAACACAAAACAAATTTCAAAGCCTACAATCAAATGGCAATCAATCTTCAAACTCAATCAAATGGCATAAACATCTTATATCTCACTGAATCGCTTAAAACCCATCAAGCCAGCCAGTTATAACCGAATTGCCTCCCTCATTCAAATGGAAACGCACCCAACTCTTCAAGTAGAGTGCTATATTAATAGCCTTTTGACTGACTCTTTTTCTTTTTCTTTTTTAATAATTGTCTTTTGAGTGACACGTAAGTTATTTGTTCCTATTCACTAACATCAGCATTTTATATCAGTAATTTGAGCTAGATGACAGTAAGATTCACATTGAAATGTGTTTAAAAAGATTATGGACAAAAATGAAATGATTTTTTTTTTTAGAGAACCAAAATGAAATTGCCATAACTTACAAACCAAAAGCATATATAAGCCGATATTTTTTTTCTAGGGGTCTTTTGTTTTTCAACTGATAGCTTTTAATTATGAAGAGAATTAAAAAAAAAAGAAAATTTTCCTTTTAATAGGTTGTTTTTCTTTAAAAATGTTTTTTATTAAAAAAATACGTAAAATTTCAACTTATAGCATTCGCTTTATGATGATTGCTTTTTATCATCAAGCAAAGACACCAATTGGTTTTTGGTGTATGTAAAGTTTATACTTCAAATATATTATTCGACAATAAGAGGCTTTACCAATTAAGGTAACTAAAATCATCCTTTAAAATTTTTTGT
Organism: Quercus tomentella; assembly: GCA_028535165.1. NCBI lineage: Eukaryota > Viridiplantae > Streptophyta > Magnoliopsida > Fagales > Fagaceae > Quercus > Quercus tomentella. The sequence continues at coordinate 86,192,110 of JAPQVY010000155.1, read as the reverse complement.
TTGAAGCTAAAAAATAGCACACTAATGTTAAAACTATGGTCGAAATCTATACTGTTTAGTGGGCTTTAATCAGTCCTAATTTAATTTTCTGAATACTTTGTTTGTTTTGTCTGAAAATATTTTTAATATGAAATTTCTAAAAAAAAAATTGTTTTTTTTTATGTGTTTCATTGTGACTCATGAATTAATGAAAAATTTTATATCATTTGGCTTGCTCTGAAAATTATTAATATTTTATGTAGATGCAATAATGGTGGCCCTAGACAAAGTGATGTGGTGATGATGGTGGTGGCAAATTTGACGGCAGTGGTGGTAGCGGTGTGCTAATGGTGCTCTATATTAGTTAATTTTGCAGTGAACTAATACAGAGCAAATCATCTTGAAGTAAATTGTAGGATCAATCAACCCTTATTGATTACTCTGACACTAAATTGATTAAAAGCAGGAAAACTAGTTGCTAAATATTGCATCAAATTTGATAAATTCTTGCTTGAATAAGATCACAAGTACAAAAGAAATAAACTTACAAGCATAAAGTCTTCTACAAAACCTAAGGACTACTTGAGTGCCTAAGAATTACTGGATCTTCTAAGAATCTAAGTACAATTGATCTCATAATTGCTCTATTTTCTTCTTATTTGTGCGTGGTGTCCTTTTCTCATAGAATTATCTATACTACTATTTAAGGGGCTTTCCCTGTTTAGATTCCTCATTTTTTATGCCTAAAATACCCTCATCATACCCACTAACAAGTTTTCAACTAACGGGGATAAATATGTAAATTAAAACTCTTACACTTTAAGACTCACAAACTCACGTACGCTTTGCAGTTTCTATCTCTCATTTTTCTTCATATTGAAGACATTTAGTTTAGCTCTACATCCTCCTTTCTTTTTCTTTAGATTAAAAACATTTACTATCAGAGGCTCCAACAAATTTTCAGGTTCTATCTTTTGCAAGTTTCTCTTTGTTTTATTTTCTTTTCTTTATGATTGACTTTCTTTGAGTTCTACTTTTTTTTTAATTTTAATTTTAACTTTTTTTATGTGTATCATGTTAACTCTTTTTTTTTCTTTTTCTTTTTTTTTTTAAATGTAATTTTGAAATGAATGGTTCCTTCATATACTCTATCACTGTACTTCTTAATGAATTGTCATTTCATGTTGTAGGTATTGTGATCCAAAAACAGGGCTGCTTTATGCTACAAAAGAAGCATTCAAAATCTTTCATGAACAGTTAAACAGTATGGTTCTCTTATCTCCTTTAGTAGCCTTTGTTTACATTTTATTTAAAAATTTGGAATTGAAATAAAAATACTTACCACAATACTCCCTGATTAATGATCAAAATATAAATGATCAATTACTATTTCCTTCTCCTTCCTCACTTCTTTTTTTTTTTTTTTTTCCTTCTTCGTATTTTTTTTTTCTTTTTAAGGAATTTTTTTTTTTTTTTTACCATCATTGTAAATGTTTTTGGCATTAAATTTTTTTAGTTTTTTTTACCATCATTGTATATGTTTTTGGCATTAAATTTTTTTTATTTAGGTATGTAGCAACCTTGAGTTCTACTTTTTTTTTTTTTTTTTTTTTTTTATGTATCACGTTAACTCCCTTTTTTTCTTTTTCTTTTTCTTTTTTTTTTAGATCTCCATTAGTTATTTTGACACGTTAACTCTTTGTTTTTTTTTTTTTTTTTTAGATCTCCATTAGTTATTTATTCAAATAGTTGATGGTGTGGTGATAAGATTTTAAAGAGTCCATGATAGAGTTAAATTTTAAAAAATCTTTATCTTTATTCTGAACAATTTTAATAGGATTTTCAAGAAAAATAATCTCATCAAAATTTAAATCAATCACAAACTCTAACAAACTTATGCTATTATCTTTAATAACATGCACGCTAACTTTGGTTTGTTGATTAAATTTTTTTATTTTTTTATTTAGGTATGTAGCAACCTTGAGTTCTACTTTCTTTATTTTTTATTTTTTATTTTATACTAAAATTTTTTTTTCAATTAGAAGCTTTTGTGTGTTTATTTAAATCCAGTAGATAATATAAAAATTAAAAAAATGATAATGTAATAGTTTAAAAAAGAAATGTGGGATAGTGTCTGACACTTTTTTTTTTTAACGTGGGATAGTTTTTCCTTAGTTTATGGGAGGGGTAATTGTTTTCTTTCAATCGTGGGTAGTGGGAAGGTTTTTTTTTTTTTTTTTCATCAACGTTGACTATTTAGTGGGGAGTTAATAATCAGTAGTGTAGGGACACAATTCGTAGCGACCCGAAAAAAATATTGAGTTCGTACATTTAAGGGCCCTAACAATATCATTTGTAGAGCGTGGGCTTGAAAGGCTAGGCCTAGGTCATCGAACAGCGGTTAGCCATGGTTTCTATGGAAATTTGCATGGAGGTGAACCTGATATGTTTAACGAGACCTTCTTCTGATGGCGACATGAATGGTCCCAGCCTTTAGACCTCGTCCGAGGAGCTTAGTGTTATTATTCTCCTTTTCTCAGACTTCATGGTCCCGGAGCCCCCTTTCTTTTGGTTTTCTTCCCCTTTTTATACTAGCATTTACCCTTTTTCCAGTGTCCACGTTTAAGCTCCACTTTCTGGGGTTGAGACTTGTCCCATCCGCCCATACCTAAAGTGGTTGGGGATAGTTGTAAAAGTTAAAAAGTATGGTAAAGAGCATGGACCTGTCAGACGCAGAGTTCTTTATTACAGTATTGGCAGCTTTTCAGTTGCCCTGCTCTTGTACCGAGCTCGTCTTCTCCTTTAGGGTATTACGGGGTGCCGAGGACGGAATCCTCCTCGGCTGTGTCTTAAGATAGTTTGGACCTTCATGTCCTTAGCAATGCTCTCCTCGGCCCGGGCCTTGGGCCCTAATGTAAAGTGGGTCAGGGCCACAAATTATTGGGCCCCACAAGTAGTTTTTTTTTATCTATTTAAGATTTTTTTTTTTTTTTTTTTTTTAAGATCTCCATTAGTTATTTATTTAAATAGTTGATGATGTGGTGATAAGATTTTAAAGAGTCCATGATAGAGTTAAATTCTAAAAAAAAATTTATCTTTATTCTGAACAATTTTAATAGGATTTTTAGGAAAAATGATTTCATCAAAATTTAAATCAAACACAAACTCTAACAAAATTATACTATTATCTTTAATTGCCACACACGCTAACTTTGGTTTGTTGATTAAATTTTTTTATTTTTTTATTTAGGTATGTAGCAACCTTGAGTTATACTTTCTTTATTTTTTATTTTTTATTTTATACTAGGATTTCTTTTTCAATTAGAAGTTTTTGCGTGTTTATCCAAATTCAGTTGATAATATAAAAATTAAAAAAATGATAATGTAATAGTTTAAAAAAGAAACGTGGGATAGTGTCTGACACTTTTTTTTTTTTTTTTTTAACGTGGGATAGTTTTTCCTTAGTTTATGGGAGGGGTAATTGTTTTCTTTCAAATCGTGGGTAGTGGGAAGGTTTTTTTTTTTTTTTAATTTTTTTTATCAACATTGACTATTTAGTGGGGAGTTAATAATCAGTAGGTTTTTTTTTTTTTTTTTTTTTAAATTTTTATCTATTTACGATTTTTTTTTTTTTTTTAAGATCTCCATTTGTTATTTATTTAAATAGTTGATGATGTGGTGATAAGATTTTAAAGAGTTCATGATAGAGTTAAATTCCAAAAAAAAATTATCTTTATTCTGAACAATTTTAATAGGATTTTCAGGAAAAATGATTTCATCAAAATTTAAATCAAACACAAACTCTAACAAAATTATACTATTATCTTTAATTGCCACACACGCTAACTTTGGTTTGTTGAATAAATTTTTTTTTTTTTTTTTAAATACTTGGTTTAACCCTAATTCTTTTATCTCTCTCAGGTTCATGTACGCACAAGTTTTTTTGGATTTGCATTGAAGAGTCATTGGAATGGAATATTAGATAAGTTCGGGTGAGAGATTTTACAAGGATGATTTAAACCTCACATAAAGTGGTTGTTATCTAAGAAATTGTTGTTTTCTTTTGTAACAGAAACTATATTTATCATTTGTATAATTCTAAGTCAAATTCAATTTAAAATTTTTTCCATAAGTATTAATCTACTACTCCATAAAAAATGTTACGTACTTTTTTCTCAGTTTTAAAGGTTGTTGATGTTGTTGATATATTTGAAATTTAAACTCTTTTTAACCTTTGTTATGGATGTGTAGTAAGTGACTAACTTTTAGGACTAAAAAACTAAATTTTTGGATTAAACAAAAATTGATAAATGTTATTAATATTTTTTTTAAAAAAAGATCAACAACACCAAAAATATAACGTGTATCTCCTGCAATAAAATTTGAATCAGCTGAGTTTGAATTCCTACCCACTTTATTAACCCATCCGGCCTAAACTTTTCTATATAAAGATTTACTATCACTCCTAAAGTTTTTAGTTTTTGCCACTTTACACTAAGGCATTTCAAACTGTTGATTCTTGGGACGTGATCTATATGATTGGTGTGGAATGGCACACGGTGTTGGACCAGAATCTCAGTTTGTTTTTTATATTTAAAAAAAAAAAAAGTCTCATATAAATCATAATTTCACCCGTGTATTTGTCTGTGTCTAGCAAGCTGAAAATTCCTTTTGTAACCGAAACTATATTTATCATTTGTATAATTCTATGTCAAATTCAAATTAAATTTTTTTCCATAAGTATTTATTTACTACTCTATAAAAAATGTTACGTACCTGTTTCTCAGTTTTAAAGGTTGTTGATGTTGTTGATATATTAAACTCTTTTTAACTTTTGTTATAGATGTGTAGTAAGTGGCTCACTTTTACAACTAAAAAACTAAATTTTTGGATTAAACAAAAATTGATAAATGTTATTAATTTTTTTTTTTTAAAAAAAACAACAACACCAAAAATAACGTGTATCTCCTGCCATAAAATTTAAAATTTAAGCTTTTATTTACTTATGTTATGGATGTGTAGTAAATGGCTAAATTTTAGGATTAAGAAATTACATTTTAGGATTAGACAAAAAAATGATAACTGCCATATATAAAATTTGAAAAAAAAAGAACAACATCAACAACACCAAAAAAAAAAAAAAAAAACACGTGGATGTGTAGTTACTTAATTTTAGGATCTTTCCAAGAGCATTTCTTTTAAGAAAAATCTTATTAATTTACTACTCCATAGAAAATGTTACGTATCTTATAAAATACAATATAAGTATTGATAATGATAGTCTGTCTGACAATTTAAAACTCATTGGATACTCACTAATGTAAAAAATTAGTAGAAGCATCCAAATCTCAATCCAAAAATGCAAGCCATGTATCAGTATGTCCCACGTAAAACAACAATATTTTTCTTTTCAAACTTCGGCGCCTCTTTGCATATTTGTTTGATATTATATTTATATCTGGTAAAGTGAGAAATTAAATGTACATTCAAATCCTTTAAATACCCTTAAAGACTTTCATCTTCCTCATCACCTCCACAACTCTCAAATTCTAAACTTACTAAGCCACTTCTTCTCTCTCTTTATTTACACACAGACACAAAGTTACAAACAGAGACATTATTTTCTCATCCAAATTAACCAAAATGGCATGGTTTTGTTTTAAAGTGTGTGAAATGAGTACGGAAAATTTAATCTAATTTTAACTATAAATGATTTTGTGAAATAAAGTAAACATTTTCTAAATTATATTTTCGTCATATTGATCAAACAAATCATAACCTAAATTTAAATATATTCTAAAAACTTCTACCTAAAATAATAATTTAATAATTTTAAGAAGTGTAACTTATTTCTCCTATTTACTAAAAGTTTATTACAATTACACATATTATTACAATTCTTACATGTGATTAATTTGTTCAAAATTAGATCACTTTATTGAGGCTTTAATACACCCTATTTGTGATAAGGAAAAATCTATTGATTATTGTGTATGTATGCGCAGCAACCACGATAAATTTAATATAATTTTATGTAGAAATGAGTTCGCAAAATACAGCGATGGTGAATACTGATGACATAGAACGTTGTCGAGAACGATGGAGATATTATGCTCACTTGAGAAGACAACGAGAAGACAATGAAACCAGAAATATTCGATTGGCAAGACGTCGTGCTAATTACTCAAGACAAAGACAACAAACTTTGGGTGGTGATCACATTTTAGTGGGAGGCCCAGCAAATTTAAATGAAGAAGATGTTGTACATTCTAATTCAACATCAACAAACCCATCACTAATACCACCTAATCATGAGGCTAGACGAAGTCGTCGGCTTACACATATCCGTAACTTGGCACGCAATATGCTAGTTGAGCATAGGGCTATGCAAGAAGTCAGTGGTGAGATTATAGTTTTGTGTATCTTTAAACATTTTTCATTGCTTGGAATCTTATTATTTTGAGAGAATCCATAGTTTCTGGCATGTTAGTTGTATGTCAATGTATATAAAGATAATAAGTCAATGTTTATAATATTAAATTTAGGTCTCCCTCCAACCTATCCAACTATAATGGCAAGTGACTTTGAGGCTGGACCAAGTCATATAAATTCTAATGTTAATACTGGTAAGTTTTATATAATATATTTATAAAGTTTTAACCATTATTTTTTGAATATAATTACACCAATTGAGCATTTTATATAAATACATTGCAGTTACAGAAAGAATTGAAGGAGTTGAAAATATAGTTCAACAAAACCAAGGGGATGCCTATAGAGAACAAGGTTCATTACTCAATGTCACCATTTTTATCTTCAATTTCATGTTTATATCCTTCTATAAAGCTTTCATCATTATTTTTTATATATATAATTACACCAATTGAGCATTTTCTATAATTATATTGTAGGTGTAGAAAGAACTGAAGAAGTTGAAAATATAAATGATCAAAATCACGGGGATGGCTACAGAGAACAAGGTTTGTTACTCAATGTCACCATTTTAATTTCAATTTACATGCCTTCCCAGTGCTTCCCAAGTGGCAGCTATTATTGTAGGAGGAGAAGAAGCTGGTCATTTAAGTGGCAGAGAAATTTTGGTTCAAACGTTTGGTGGTAATTTGATTTATGTTCAAGATACAGCAGGATATTATGATCCATTGCAGTACCCAATACTTTTCCCATTTGGAACATATGGATGGGATATCAACACACGCGATGCTAATAGAAATAAACTGTCATGTCGTGATTATTATGCATACATCTTTCAGGTAACAGTTTTATTATTTTCAAATTTTTTTACTTCAAAATGCCACTTACACTATAAAATGACTGAACCTACATCTATTTTTACTAATGTCCAAGATTCGCGACGATGCTCTATCAATGATTTGGTATGGAGGACGTCTTTCACAACAATATGTTGTTGATAATTATGTAAAAATTGAAACACACAAGCTTAGATGGTTTGAGCACAATCAAGATTCTATTAGGGTAGATCTGTACCAAGGCCTACAAGATGCTTTCCATGAAGGAAAGAGTGATATTGGTAATGTAAACTTTACACTTGAAATTTACATTACTTTATTTATGGAAAATTGGTATCAATATTTATTAATGACATAACTTTTTCATCTTATATTTAGGAAATGTTGGACATAGAACCATTCTACCTTCATCATTTGTGGGAAGCTCGCATGATATGATCCAACGATTTCAAGATGCAATGTCATTGGTTCAAAAGTTTGGGAAACCAGATTTATTCATCACAATGACGTGTAATCCAGGATGGGAAGAAATCCAAAATGAGCTTTTACCCGCACAAACCGCACAAGATCGTCCAGACTTGCTTGCCAGAGTTTCAAATCAAAATTTGAAGAATTGAAAGATGATATTATGGTTAAGGGGGTTCTTGGAAGAGTAATTGTATATGTGCAGGTCTTTGAGTTCCAAAAAAGGGGTTTACCACATGTACACATGCTTATAATTCTTGATGAAGATGATAAATTGCATAATCCAGAGGATTACGATTGAGTTGTTAAAGCAGAAATACCGTGTAAGGAGGAACAACCTCAGTTACATAAAGCTGTACTGAAGCATATGATACATGGTCCTTGCGGAGTACAAAATCCAAGATCACCGTGTATGAAAAATGGGCGATGTAAAAAAGGATACTCAAAGCGTTTCTCACCAGAAACCTACCAAGGCAATGACTCATATCCTGTTTACAAACGATATGATACTAATAATACCGTGCCATTGAATGATCATTGCAGGATTATGGTAGACAACACTTGGGTTGTTCCATATAATCCTTGGTTATTGCTGAAATATAATTGCCATATTAATGTTGAAATATGTTGCAGTATCAAGAGTGTAAAGTACTTATATAAATATGTGTATAAAGGCCCAGATCGTGTCTCTATGGAAGTTAGACCAGGCCCAAATTATAATGAGGTCCAACAGTATATTGATGCAAGATGGGTATGTGCGCCAGAGGCACGTTGGAAGATATTTTCTTTTCCTATGTATCAAATGTACCCTGCCGTTTTTCATTTGCAAATTCATCTTCCAGATAGACAACAGGTACGTTTTAGACCACATGAACCTATTGCTAATGTTTTGGAGCGAAGTAAAAAGACAATGCTCACTGAATTTTTTTATATGAATATGATTGATCATGATGCACAAAATTATCTATATAGAGAGTTCCTTGAGCATTATTGTTGGGATTATAGAAACAAAACATGGACACAAAGAAGATCTCATAAAAAAGTAGTGGGTAGAATATATACTGTTTCACCATTTGATGGAGAGAAGTTCAATCTGTGTGTTCTTCTTAATCATGTCAAGGGGCCAACAGGATTTGAAAATTTATTGACTGTGAATGGGATAACCTATCCAACTTTTAAGCTAGCAGCTGAACAAAGGGGTTTACTACAGAATGATAACAGCATACAACAGTGTCTGCTTGAGGCAAGAGACATTCGAATGCCGTCAGCTTTAAAAAGATTGTTTGCAACAATATTGGTATTTTGTTTACCAATTGGAGTAAGAGAATTGTGGAATGAGTTCTATCCATATATGGTAGAAGATTACCCATCAACATCTGTTACAATAGAGACACATTGTACAAATAAACTTCTCAATGATTTAGAGGCATTACTCTTGCAACATGGAAAGCATATTACAGAGTATGATTTGTCGATTTCAACTAGAGAATGTGGCAATGATTCAGCTGTACCAAGACTCATACAAGATGAGCTAACTATTCCTAATGTAGATGAAGAACTCACTTTAATTGAGAAGTTGAATAATGACCAGAGAGTTGCATATGAGACAATCATGACAGTTATTGATCGTAAGGAAAGCATGATATTCTTCGTCGATGGGCCAGGGGGAACTGAGAAAACATTTTTGTATTGCACAATATTGGCAACCTTGAGAAAAATCAGTCACATTGCAATTGCCATAGCTACATTTGGCATAGCAGCAACATTACTCCCTGGTGGAAGAACAGCGCATTTCAGGTTTAAGATTCCTTTAACTCTCGATGCTTCATCTACTTGCTCAATAAGTAAACAATCAGACTTAGTTGAACTTATTAGACATGCCACCATAATTATTTGGGATGAAACCCCAATGGTAAATCGACGTGTACTCGAATCTTTAGATAGAACATTTAGAGATATTATGGAAGTAAATTTACCTTTTGGTGGGAAGGTGCTAATTTTGGGTGGAGATTTTCGTCAAGTTCTTCCGGTTGTTCCAAAGGGTACAAAGGCAGAAATGATTAATGCATGCATAGTCAAGTTCCCATTATGGAAAGATGTCAAAGTGTTACATTTGAAGCAAAATATGAGGTCTATCAATGATGAAGAGTTTGCTGAGTATATACAACACATTGGTGATGGGAATGAACCATATATAATGGATGATTTAATTAAACTACCCCCTTCAATGGCAATGCAATGGGAGGGTCAACATTCTATATACAACTTGATTGATCAAGTTTTTCCAAGTTTGCAAGAACATGCCAATGATGCAAGGTATATGGTTGATAGGGCTTTGCTAACACCTATAAATGATGATGTTGAACAGCTTAATGCAAAGATAATTTCCCAGTTTCCAGGAGATGAGTTTACGTTACATTCTTTTGATGAGGTTGAATGAGATACGCAACATCTATATCAACAAGAATTCCTAAATTCTATATCTCCAGGGGGTTTACCACCACATATATTAAGGCTAAAAAAGGGTGCTCCAATTATGTTGCTGCGCAATATAGATCCAAAAGCCGGATTATGTAATGGTACAAGATTGATATGCCGGGGATGTTTTAACAATGTAATTGACGCTGAAATTTTGACTGGACAATATGTGGGTACACGCGTTTTTTTGCCAAGAATCCCTTTAAAGACAACAGAAAATATACACTTGCCATTTGTAATGATCAGACGGCAATTTCCTATACGTTTGAGCTTTGCACTTACAATAAACAAAGCGCAAGGTCAGACAATTCCAACTGTTGGAATTTATCTTCCTGATCATGTTTTTAGTCATGGCCAATTATATGTGGCATTGTCAAGGGGAGTCTCCCAATCCACCACAAAACTATTGATGCAAAAAGGAAGAATACTTGAGGAGGAAGGTGTTCACACAAGAAATATTGTGTATAAAGATGTTTTGTTCCTTTCATCATAGGTATTAATTAACAATTGAAAAGAACTATCTTACATATAGATTTATTTTAATAATTTACAAATTTTAATGGTTATGCTATCTTCGTTTTAATATTTCATTTCTTGAAGTTTTTTATATATACAATTAATTGGTAACAGGAAGGATGCCCAACTCAAATGTGAGGATTGAGTCCACTATGCTAAATAATGGAGTGCATGCTGTTCCTACTGCTCATTGGGACAAGTGGAAGGATGATCAATCAATATCGAACATGGAGGCCATTGATAACAAGGTATATTTCTTTTTAATGATATCTTTAATCAGCATCCCTTTCTATTGTTTTATCAAAATTAATATTAAAAATGTCATGCTGCGTATGGGTTAGGTTCGAAAATTGCAAATTTATTCACCTGGTTGGGGATTCACTGTTCAAGCTGACAAAAAAGAGCTTTGGAAAGAAGTGAAACGAGTTTTAGAGTCACAAGAATTGGAAAGGTGTGTTACGCTATTTTTTAAAATAGGGAAATAACTAATTGATAATCTTAATATACAAACATTTTTTTCCTTCATTTTGAAGTTCCAAGAACAAAGACAAACAAAAAATCACTGTCAAGAGCAATGAGGTTTCCAACATCCATAAGAATAAAAACAAAGGAAAAATGAAGGACGATGTGATCTCTAACACTCATGCCAACAGAGACAAACAGAGAATGAAAATCAAGGACAATGTGGTTTCCAACATCCAAGAGCAAAAAAAGATACGAAGAAAAAAAACCAAGAACGATGCAATCTTCAACACCCAAAACAGTAAAGACAAATAGAAAATGAGAGTCAAGGACGATGCGATAATAAAGCAGGTACAAATCATTACCACGTCTACTAAAAAAAAAAAAAAAAAAAACTTCATTACATAGTTTTTATATATATATATATATATATATATTTTTTTTTTTTTTATATAAAATTTGGTAATTAAATGATAGTTCTTCAAGTCCCAAGCTGAAGTAGACCATTTCACATACATGGAGCTATGCAATATCATCACAAGGTCAGTTCAAATATTTCATTTTACAAGTTTATGTTTGATGTTTATTGTGGTTATCATTATTATGTACGTTTTAAAGTCTCTATTAATAACACAAACTAACACATTTTGTATCATAGATTCATGACAAATATTGCTGGAAAGTAATTAGAATGTGAAACAAATAGCATTGCTCCACCAACTTCTCCACCGTAGCCGGCATAATATTAATAAGTTCACCTATTCCATGTTTCAGATGTAGTGCATTATTTTACAGTTTTACCTGATGTAAATATTTCAGTTTTCTACATTGATCCATCAACTTCTTCATAATAGCTTTTGTAAAGGTCATCACATGTATTTTGTAAGTAGTTTTATTGTTACAATTTTATTATGCATTTTCAATATATGCATTATTTATAAGATTTATTTAGAGGATCTTTTTTTTTTTCCTCCACCTAAAGGTTAATACTAAATTATTGCATCATCTTCCAATCAATAACACGTTGATTACTGCATAAAAAAATAAAAAAATTGGCAAAGATGGATAATAATTACGGAATACTAGCCTCTGAGCACGCGCATGAGAGGCTCTTCTATTTTTTTGGTAAGGGTTAATTTAGAGCATTTATTATAATTTGGGATTACTACATTTTCCAATCACAAAAAAATCTAGGGGTGTGATGAGTGTCATGTGTGAAGAAATAATTTTTCATCTCTCTTAACCGTTTGGAGGCAATTGTCGCCTGGTTGCTTTTGATTACTTAGCATGTGTCTTCATATTTGATAATTTTAGTAATTACTTTAAGGACCAAGTTTAGCTGCAAAATTAGTTGTAGCTTAAGGCAACAAACTTACTTAATATCTTTTTATTGGAGGTGAATTTTGACAAATCAACCATTGGATTACATCTTCTTCTTATATCCTCCATACTTACAAAATTTCAAGAAAATTAAAGATCAATAGCTATGTCGTCAATAAATTTTTTAAATTGCAAGTTTTTGTAATTTAAAATTATGTGCAAAATATAAGCTTATAGATCATATAGTAAATGATATTCGATTGACACAAAATTTAACATGTGTATTAAGGATGTAAAAAACATGCAATTCAACAGTTAGATTTTCAAAATATGTTGTAATATTTATTTTATTGAGTGAGTTTGTAGCCTTAAACTACAACCAATTTTGTAGCTAAACTTTGTCTTTACTTTAAGTAACTGTTTGACACCTCTTCAAGATAACCACCTATTTTCTCCGTAGTTACCAAGGAATTACATTAAATTAACGCCACTTGTCATTTATTTGGCTTTAATCCCTAATTAAATTACTTATGACTTGGCAATTACACTAAAGCTCCCCGCATCAATTTCCCTTACTTTGCCAAGTGTCTTGTAAATAAATAAATAAATAAAATTTTCCAATAACCCAAAAATATAGTAATAATATACATAAAAATTGTCAAGAAAAAAAAAAAAAAAGTAAAATTAAGTATTAATTAAAGTTAAGCTCCCTTATTCCAGAAGCTGTCCTTCCAGAGTAACCTCACATTGTTTCCCTAAAATTGCCCCTTTTCCACTTTTTTTTAGCGGTGGGGAATATGGAATAATATTTCATTGGTTAAAATTTGAATATTTCATTAGAATTAATTGGTTTCTCTTGGAGAGTGACACAACATTCTCTTAAAATGTACTGTATTTATTTATTTAGTTTTATTACTATCCAATGCAATGTATCAACTAATGGTAAATACATACGCACGATTGAGCACCCTTCCCAAAAAAAAAGAAGAAGGAGAAATTAAAAAATAAAAAGTAAAAAGGAGGGTATGATTAGGGTGGGTGATGTCGGCGAGGCATATGGTACATAGTATAGTCTGAGTCGCAGCAGATCTAAGCTTTAATAAAACTATTATTCTCCTTCCTTCCCACTTCGCTTTCTTTTTTCCTTACCTTTTCCTCTTTCAGCGATCCCATTCCCGTTCTCATTCTCAACCAGAGAGATTTAGAGAGAGACTGTTACAAACAACTACACGCAATCACAGAGAGAGAGAGAGAGAGAGAGAGAGAGATGAAGATCACGGCGCTATTTGTATTGAAGTGCAACCCGGAGGGCACAGATCCGGTGATATTAGCAAACGCCTTGGATGTCAGCCACTTCGGCTATTTCCAGAGGTCCAGCGTCAAAGAATTCATCGTCTTCGTCGCTCGCACCGTCGCCAGCCGTACCCCTCCCTCCCAACGCCAGTCCGTCCAGCACGAAGGTCTCCCCCTCCCGATCTCTTCTTCATTTTCTTTCTATTAGGTTTTTTCTTGGAATTGGAATTCCCGTGGGATTTTATATGATTATGATTTCGGATTTATTTGCATGCGGTGAAATTGGATTTCCAAGAATACCTTTCGATTTCCAATTTCTGTGCTCCAATTCTATTATACCAAACACACACACACACACACCAGAAACCTGGTTCTTTTGAAATTGAATTATGGAAATGTTCTTATGCTTTGCGTGTTAGAAAGTATGGAATTTGAATTATGGAATTTGTTTATCAAGATTTGGGGACATTACATTCCTTCTTGTTTTTTTGTATTGTTAATGACCATTTTCGTTGTTTTCTGTATTTAATAGAGTACAAGGTGCATGCTTACAACAGGAATGGCATTTGTTCTTTGGGTTTTATGGATGATCACTACCCGGTTCGGAGCGCCTTTTCTCTGCTCAACCAGGTACACGCTATCTCATTTTTTCTTTTGTGTGTGTGTCTGTGTTTTTTCTTTTCTTCAGGAGCTAAAAATTTGGACCTTATAAGTTTTAGATGTTGATTTTTCGTTTGGGCTTTACTTTTGTCTACATTTTGTAAGCCCTTTTTTTTACTTATATAAAAAAAGGGTGTATCAATGTGTTAGATAATTTTTCGCCATGCTAGAGTTTGTTTTTTGTTTTGGTATAAGTTTACACTGGTTGAATTTTAGAGCTTGGCTGCTAATTTGATTTAATGTTCTATGAGATACAAATATATTGGCTTAAATATTAAAATTTATTTAATTGGGAACTTCAATCTTGTTTTAATTTTTTTGTGATGTGAAGAACTTATTAGTATTTCAGAAATCAATAAGTAGTTCGAGTAGGTTCAGTTTCGATTCTTATGAAGGAGAGGAAAAAAAGGCCATTGTTGAGTATGCGTTCTGAAGTTTCTTTTACTGTTACAAACACTATCTATGTACATGAACATTGTAGAAGACTAGGTAGTACATTTGCTGTCAAATTTTTAGAAGTTTCATGGTTGTTTAAAGTGGTAACATTTTATGCTATGCTTTAATATTGTCTTTAAGGTGGAAGGGAAAAGATTTGGAGATGGTCAGAGAAGTAAAAAAACTGGCATACTAGGATCATTATTCTTGTTGCCCTTGATGGCCACCTTCATAACCATGGTTATTCTGAAGTGTCTGTTTGGATGTAAAGGCTTCACGATGTGTGTGCATGTGCGTGTGTGTGAGAGGGAGAGAGTCATATAGGACTGGTGAAATATTGATACTTGATTTCTGCTTGAGTTAACATATAGATGATGATTACAATGTTTTCCAGGTGCTAGATGAGTATCAGAAAAATTTTGGTGATACATGGAAGACTGTGCAGGCAGATAGTACCCAACCATGGCCCTATCTGAATGAAGCTTTAATGAAATTCCAGGTATTATTATTTTCCATTTTTCCTTATTGTTTAAGATTGGGCCATTAGGCAGAAAATAGATTGGGTTTTTCTTTTTCTTTTTCATTTCTATTTTTGTTAATTGTTGAAGCTTCAAAAGTAATTAGTTACAACTAAAAGAACTTCTTTTTTCCACCTATTCTTATTTAACTCTTCAGGACCCTGCGGAGGCTGATAAGTTGTTGAAAATTCAGAGGGAGTTGGATGAAACTAAAATTATCCTTGTAAGTATAGAGTTATTGCTACAGTCGTTAGTTTACAGCTATATCTATGAACAATTGAATTATGTTCCTTTTATCTTCATGATTGTTGATTTTAGATAATCATTTTCTAGTTCGATTTATCATTTTATTTTTGGCAACCATTAATGTTATCTTTTTGTTAGCTTGCTAATTCTTGGTTCAGTGGTTTATGCTTAAGTTTTGGCAGACATATGGTGGTTTTAAAATTTAACAGGGTTTGATTCAATGATTTCTTCTCCTTATGTATTTTATTCAAAGAAAAGTTGAGTTGTAGGAAGTGCTGATCGAATACAGACAGAAGCATGTCATTTGGGGGTTATAGTAAAAGAAGAATAATATCAGACAAATTGTTGACTTATGGACCCATTCCTTCCATGTTTTGTAGAAAAGTGGGTGGTTAGCTACACAGGAGATATCTGTTTAACTCTCCCCTTCCCCCTTTTTTTCCCTTCGCATGGGTCGTTTTCCTTTTATTGTAAAATTTTTAATAGGTATGGTTATGGGCCAGGGCAGGGCAGGTCGAATCAGGGGGATCCCATCCCTGCCCCGTCCCCTCTTGGGTGGGGAAAACCTGCTCAGGGTGGGTTGGAAGGATTTTGTCATCCCTAATAAGGTGGATTTGACATCAACGAGGTAGAGATGAAAAAGAAAGGAGAGAGGCAATTGTGATTGTGTTAAAAAGAGAAAAAATAAGTATTTTGGGGTAGGGTAATAGATTATGTAAAAAAAAAAGAAAAACTATGTATTAAATGAAAACGTATATCAATAGACATTTGGGGCAGGGTGAGCGAAAATCGTCCTTGCCTTGTCACCTCTTTGGGGAGGGGAAAGCCTGTGCAGGGCAGGGTGGGTCAAGTGGGGTGGGAATTTTTTTATCCCGAACTTTCTGTTCATATTTTTGCTACAAAGTTTCAACCAGAATATTTAGTGAAATTTTGAAGGAATATATCTTGTTTGACTTGGTTTTGGATTTCTAATAATATGTTGATTTGATCCTTTTTTTCTTATGGCAAACTGTCTGCTATGTCAGAATCCTCTCTCTCTCTCTCATAAGTGCCTCTTTCTTTCATACAGCACAAGACTATTGACAGTGTACTTGCACGAGGTGAGAAACTGGACAGTTTAGTTGAGAAGAGTTCAGATCTCAGTGCAGCATCGCAGGTACGTAGAGAAGATTTATGTTACCATTATGCATTTGCCACGATACGTAAACACCCATGCACCGACACTTTTTTACTTAGCCAATTAGTTTAGCTATATCTGTTGCTTATACTTCTAATCACCTGGCTATTGAATGCTTTGTAGGAGTTTTGACCTTTTTTTTTGGTGGTATTTTTGGCTTACTTATACTGTTGCTAGTATTTAGTTTATCATCTAAGCCAAAGACTTAGCTTGTATGTTGAATGTCTGTGTTTGGACAAGAGCATTCTTAATTCTTACCTATGGAGGATTTTTGAAACAAAGCTTGAGTTGGCATTGTAGGAAAATAATGGAAGACTCATGCTTGTGTGCACAAGCAGGTCTGGAAGTCTTGAGGAGTTTATCTATGGTAATATAAAGGGATTTGGGTTGTAGGGGGGGGTCTGTCAGGCTTCTTGGCTCTAGCATACACAAGGTAGTCAAAGGTGATAGGCGACCTTAAGGCGCCAAGGCCCTTTATCACCCAATTTGTGAGGCTACAAAAAGGGGCTAGCCTGATCGAAGCAAGACACCAAATTCTAAATATAGCTATCATTCATATAGAACTTAAATAATATGTATCTAGTGTAGTGAAATATTATAATCAAGTGTGTTGCGTGAAGCATTAGGTCTATTAATTGATTTCAAAATTGGTTGAATACAGTTTAGGATTTATTAATTATTTTAACAAAAAATTTTACAGCAAGTTTATATAAATTAATTAATCTAAAGCGTCTAAAAAAAACAGAGAGAGGACTATCAAAGCCAAAGACTATATGATTGAAATTAATATATATATATATATATATATATATAAACAAAGAGGTGATATAGAGAAAGGAGAGGGGAGGTGGGGGTGGGGAAGAGATGAAATAGAGCTACCTGCGAGGTCAGAGGTATAGAGAGAATAGGAGAAAAAATTGAGGCTCTCGCCTTAGCACCTTCAACATGGTTTAAGGCACTTACATTGCTCGTCTAGCCTCTAAGGCAAGCGCCTCACTAAAGGCACCTAGGCAAGCACCCGGCTTGCCTTTGACCATCATTAACATACCATTTTCCTTTCTTTTTGCTCTTCTATTTATTTTGACCTATGAAGTATTAGAGTTTTTTCATTATGGAATCACAAATTATTATCATTTTAATCAGTGAGTTATATATGCAC
The DNA here is from genome assembly GCA_028535165.1 of Quercus tomentella. Lineage (NCBI taxonomy): Eukaryota > Viridiplantae > Streptophyta > Magnoliopsida > Fagales > Fagaceae > Quercus > Quercus tomentella. The sequence goes on along the minus strand of JAPQVY010000155.1, from coordinate 86,174,134 downwards.
CTGATGAGTCTTGAATTCATGACCTCACCCTTCACATGGTGTTCATAATCATAAGGGGAGGAGGTGCCAGTCATTGGTCATTGGGGAAACACAAATTATCCAATTGGAAAATCATATGACAACTGTATTAGAAGTCCATGTGCTTTTAATTTCCAATTCTATATATCTGTGTCATGAAAGTGGTTGTATTCTTTATCCTCCTTTCCTTCTTCCTTCCCTTTCAAGCAAGATGCTTTTCATTAAAAGTACCCATGCATCTATTTGACAGTGGAATCGGTTGTATATGATGGCAATGATGATATGGTGACTTCACATCTTAGTGATACACATTTCATCAAAGAGCATAATAAACTCTCTCTCTCTCTCTTATTACTATAGCTCCAATTTGGTTACATCTAATTCATCTTCCAACATGTATCAATATTTTGATCTTAATTGAGTTTGACAATTATTGGAAACTTAATATGATAATAAATTTATTATTATTATTATTTTAAGGCTTGAAGCCAAAATCTTTATGGCTCAACTAGTACCTTTTGGTGTTTCTGATGGAGACATCCAAAGTTCAAATCTCCTCTCCCGCATTTTAACTATTGAATTATCAAAAAATTGTTTTAAAGCTTAAAATTAAGTCTTTGGTTTGTTTATGCCCCTATTCCCTTCCAGGACTTGGTTTTTGGGTTTTCCTTAAAAGCATCTATATCATGATCTACTTTGAATATGGTTTATTTGGAAGTTTGGAACTGCATCATGGACTTTCTTTTTCCTCTCGTTCAATGGTTAATGGATGATCTACTCATCTTTTGTCTGTTTTAGTTTTGATATTTTAAACAAATTAGTTCTGTGAGACCCAAACATTGTTCCAACAATATTTAAATGTTTGTATGCATGTTAATAAATCATAAATCATGGCATAATTTGATTGGCATAATTTGATTAAGGTCCTATTTACTTGCACAAACCGGTATGTTTTGTTAAGAGTTCAAAAGAGATCCATTTTATCCTTTTGAAATTAACCATGGACTTAAACTTGTTGCTAATATGAGAACCTGTTGATGACGGTTGAAACAGATGTTTTACAAGCAAGCAAAAAAGACAAATCAGTGTTGTACCATACTCTAAAGCTTCTGAGGCAAGTGGCTATCCTGTAATGGGCTTGACATTTTCAAATGTCGGAAGCTGATGAATGGCAAAATGGTGATTGTAATATGTTTATATCGTTTATCAATTGTTTGCTTGGCAAAACTCTCTGGATTTTTCTCCATATTTTCTAGACTGAAGAAAGAAAGGAAATTGTGGATTGGCAGCAGATCTTTCTATTATAGTATTAATATGCCTATTGACATGCTTAATTCATATGTTGTATTATGATTTATCCATTGTGATTACATATTTATATATACACGTTGGTTTGTTCCTTGAAAGCAATTCCATTCTCTGAAATTGGAGGTATATTCATACTATAACGCGCGGTATTGAATTATTGATATGCTTGGACTTGGAGAATGGGTGTTTTTACGATTTAAACACAGTATCATAGTGTAGCAGTGAACCCTCTTTCGTTTCTTCCTGAGTCTGTTTTGCAAGGTTATCGATTCCGGAATATACTGTACCGGCCAGCAATCTGGTACGCTCGACCCCCTGTTTCGTACCGGAAAAAATACCGGCCGTACCGGCGAAATCCGGCTGTACTGGCCGGTAATTGGATACCAGACCGAAACATGAAAAAGCCCCTGTTTTGTTAATTTTGACATTTTGTTTTTTTCTTTTAGTTGATGTTAAAGTTTAAAACTATGAATTATTTGTTCTTAATTGAAGTAATGTTTTATGGTAAACATGAATTATTGAGGTATTGTTTTATGGTAAATAGAGATTTTATGTGTGTGTATACATATATTAAATATATAAAATAGCGGTAAACTTGAAACGGTACATCGGTATTAACCGATATTCGAAATATATTGTACCGGTAGTCAAACCGGTACGGCCTCCGGTACGGTATTGACATCCTTGCTATTTTGGCCATAAAATAAAAAGTCATCTGAATTGCTATTTTAGGAACAGATGCCATATTGAATTCCCACAATTTTCGCAAAAAAAAGAAAAAAGAAAAAAAAAGAGGGTACTTTCTGCGTTCAAACACAAATGAATTACAGATTCGCGTATCAATAAAACGGATTTACCTAAATTCTGTGTTGAGAAGTGCCCAAGATAAAGGAGGACCTACGATTTTATTTTTGGGTGGTGCTATTTCATAGCATTAAAAGCACTAGAATATTCCTACATGTTCTCAAATTTATCGTATCTCAAAAAAGAAAAAGAAAAAGAATGTTCTAAAATTAATTGAAGACTGTTGAAGGCTTTGAGAAACTGGACCATGTCATTAATGCAGGAATGGTAGAAGTGTCTGGTTAGAGCTAAAATTATGTAATCTCTACTCTCCTAGTAAAATATCTCAACTCATGAGATGAGAGGCAAAAAGGGTCCAACAGTAACAGAGAAGTCACAATCAATTGAAAACGCCAACTACCGGATAAGTTCCAAGGATTCCAATGGTCAAACGCCTCGGATTCTCTTGTAGGAAGCATCTTTAAAATAGTTCAAAATATGAGTTATAACTTATAAATATAGTGACTCTAGCGGCACATAAAATTTTGACAAGTTGAGGGGTTAGTTATAAATCAAAATAAAATAAGACTATGTTGTGACTCATCAATTTTTTTTAATAATTTGATAGTTGATAGTTGATAGATGAAAGATTTAAACTTTTAAAATTCTTGACAAAATTTATCACAATTCAAAATAAGGGTGTTGAAAAAATGTTGTAAGATTTTAGGTTAAAATGCAAAACTTGCCTTCTAAGATTTACTATTTTTCATTTCAATCCTATAAGTTTGGGTTTTGTCATTTCAATCCTCTAAATTTCATTCCTTCCCAATTAAGTCCCCATTAATATGCTGTTAGTTTCTTTATCGTTAACTTTATTTATTTTTATTTAATTTTTAATTTTAGAAAAAACGTAGTAACCATGAAGAACCACAATTACTCTGCATTCTGCACTAGATATGAATGGTTCTGAGGCTGCGTTCCAACCGATTCCTGTTTTTTTTTCTTTTTCTTTTTTAAATTTCAATTAACGTTTTTTCTAAAATTAAGAAATAAAAAATAAAAAAATAAAAGTTAAAGGCAGAAACTAACAACATATTAACGAAAAACTTAATTGAAAATAAATGAAACTTAAAGGACTGAAATGACAAAACCTAAATTTATAAAACTGAAATGAAAAATGATGAAACTTAGAGGGTGAGTTATAGATTTTAGCCAATATTTTATTATACTCAATAGATTAGTTATAATTGACCACATTTATTGTTTTTCTTATTAGTTTACTTTTTCTATTATTACTCTATGCTTAAATTTAAATACAACTAATAATTTTGGAGTTTAACTTATTTTCAGTACTTTTTTAAAAGGACAAATCATTTTGTTTTAAATATATAATAACAAGTGATAGTGAGTTTTAATCTCCACATTTTATTTAATTAGTGAATGTGTAACAATTTTTCATTAAAATAAAAAGATATTTCGATTAAAAAAGTATTAAAAGAAAACCAAACCCATAATTTTGAACATCTTTATTGAATAAAATTTCCTCCTCAAATAAATCTCTCTACTAATCAAAACCTGCTGCATATCCATTTTGTTTTCCTTAATCAAAGTCCAAATAAAAGATTTCTATATTACTTTATTCTTTTCCTTTTCTTCTTTATTACCTTTGCTCCAAAAAAAAAAAAAAAAAAAAAAAAAATATTGAGACAGTAAAAAATTTAAATGTAAGCTGTACAAAGTAGTGAAATCATCATTGAAAATTTTTATCGAACGTTCACATTAAAGCAAACTCAAAACGGCCCCAATGAAATATAAGGACATTTTTCAGAACTTAAACTTCATAGTTTAGGCTTTACAGTCCCACTAAAAAAAAAAAAAAAAAAAAAATTCAAAGTCCAGGGCCTAGGCACCCAACATATTACATATACCTGTTTAGCAAAAAAAAATATATTACATATACCCATTCTTGCGTTACAAAAACTAAAATAGCCAGCAAAAAATAACACATATATCCGGGGTGGTTTTGATCTTTATTTATGTATATATTGGAAACAGTCAAACCACGGTATATATACAACCACTATTCTCCCTATTTTCCCAGAAGGGATTTAAAATACCAAAAGCCTTTGGTGTCCTTAGGGCCTTCCTCTCCCGATGGTGGAGGATCGCTCTGTGGTGTCTTGTGGAGCTTGCTAACATCATAGCCCTCATCTGTGGCCTTCTGAAGTAGCTGATTGTAAATCTCTTCATCTAGGTGGGTTTGCCTGCATAATATCTAAGGAAAAACCACCAAAAAGAGAAATAGAATTAATTGATTCTGATTTGTGATATCATTTATGCCTAGAAAATATCTGAAGAAAACACAAAATTTTAGAATATTTATGGAAAATTTTGACAATTGGGTATCTTTTAAAATTGAGAAATTTTCATATGCAAGGATAAACTTGTAAGTTACAACAAGCCAACTAATTCATTTTATTATAAACTTGTAAGTTATATTTTATTTTATGAATAAAATAATTAACAATGAAGAGAGAACGGAATTCATAGGCCTAATAGTAAGCCAACCTCAAAAAACAAATACGCAAAAATTAGAAACAAATACTGAACAAATTTCACTACCAGCGAATTATGATTAGTGTAACATCATTTTCGCATTGAACCATGACCTAACTCATTTTTATTATACCACCTCCACATATAGTTTGTAATCGTAAAATATGTTGTGAAATTTATTGTAGCATCATACTATCAAGGAAAAAGTAATTGAAATTGTGCAAAACCAAACCAAATAAAACCAAGCTTATCAAAAAATAAATAAATAAAATCAAGAACAATATCAATAATGAATCTAAAAGATCCCAAATTCACATTAAAAAAACAGATGAAAAGGTTGAAAGGCATACCCAAAGAGACTTCCTGGTAGGCTGGCCAATCAAGGCATACTGATAATCATCATCAAGGTACAAAACCCAGTAGTCCCCAACCACAGGGATGATGGGCAGGAATGGAGGGACATAGAATTTAACTTTGAGCTTAGCCTCATCATTGTTGGGATCAGCCTTGTATGCACTGCCCTCTATGTACCCTCTTTTCCCATCAGTCCAGGTCTCATTCAGCACATTCACAGTCCCATCCTCTCTCAGAGTGTATGTAGCCCTTGTGTTCACACCATTCTTGGGCTGAAACCTTGATGGGAATGAAGCTATCTCATACCACCGTCCCATGTACCTGTTTAGGTCCACACCCTTCACCACTTCCATCTCTTTGTTGGCCATAATTGCTTGTGTTGCGTGTCACGGTTGTTGCAGAAGAGAGACACAGAGAGAGTTTTAATTTGAGCTCTTTTGCTTTCTGGGATTTTGAGGGTTTGTCCTGTTGTAGGCTGGTCACCTTTTGATAAGGTCGAAGTGATCGATACGTGGAGGCCTATGAACCTTACGTCTGTGGCTTCTACTAATATGGGAGTTTCTAGTACATTTAGGGTCTTTTTCTTTCTTTCTTCCTTTCTTTTTTTTTTTGGTAATTTGAGAGAGTCCCTAACGTGGTGAGTAAGTTTCTGTTTGGCTAAGAAACAACAAACGAAAGACTTGGTGATGAAGAAAAAACATTGGGCCGAATGTGTCAATATCCAGATCAAGACTTTGAAGGTATTGAGTAAACTTGGGATTGGGCGTATAAAGGTCCCACAGGGAACAGAACGGGAAAAGAGCGAAAATTTTGATAGTAACTTATTAAATGAGATTTTTGATCCTATAAAAAGAGGATGATTAATATTTTCCTATTCTAGACTATTCTTTGAGCATTAATCAGGTTTGTCGGCAATAATAAATATAATTTTTCATCATTAATATCACTTTTTTCATTTATCAATAATTCATTTATAAAATTTTTGTAAAATCATTTGTATCACTAGCATTATTCGATGAAAACTAATAAGAAATTAGTTACATCAACATCGGTAAAAATGTAGTAAAGTAGTTTGTGACTATAACATTGCTCAACCAATGTAAGGAGATTATGGTTACCCGTTTAATTTGCATTAACTTCAGGTTCTTTATTTCGGGAAATTATTGTGTACTCCCTCTTCTCACATGAATTGTGAGTCCCACTAATTAAATTCATGGTGTGACCCACCATTCATGTGAGAGGGGAAATACGCATTTATGATACTACAGGAGTACCTAATAATTTTCCCTTTATTTCTTTCTTTTTGCCCAAGTTTCATTAAAACAACCAGACCACATCCCTATCCCCAAACATAAAATATCATAACCTTATCCACCATATTGAGGGATAAGATTTACACACACAACAAATTCGGTGGACCTTGTAACTAGCAAGGTACTAACTACTAGACAAAACATGCACAATAGATGAAGATGTTCACTAATTATTGGCTGTTGTAGATAGCCATGAAATTATAAATAAACATGTACTATAAGGACACTTTTTTTTAGATATATAAGAGACGTCATTCTTTGTAAAGAAGATCTACTTTTTTTTCTTTTTCTTTTTTTCAAAGAAAATAAGAAATACTTACCCCCATTGTTTTTTAGTTTTATGCTTAAAGCCTTAATCAACTCTTTTTATTAAAGGGAAAACATAATGCATTTCATTTAAAAATAAAAATAAAAACTCTTTTTTTATTTATATGGACTATGTTCATGCCCCATTCAAATTCTAAGCCTTGCATCATTGGGCTTAGCAATGAATAATGCCTAGTTAACTTAAGTTTTTGTTGATGCTTAGGCCCAAATAAATTGATTATATGGTTTTTTTCCCAGGCCTACTATTATTTAAGCCCAACTTCTTCTTTTTTTTTAATTTCATTTTCCCTTGGTATTTCCACTTATTGAAGCCCATTTATCATTTTTGCTCCCTTCCCCTCATATGGACTTTGACCCTAGTTTCATTATTTTTAAGCTTAGTTCATTTACATAGCCCTCATCCTGCTCACCTGTGAAAGGCTTAAGAAAAAAGGTTTTTGGACTCAAAATTTTTTTTTACATATTTATTTACTTCATTGGGCTTCCTTAGTGGGCTTGCCCATATTCTTGGGAGTGTTAGGCTTTTCAAGAGTTCCCGAAGGTATGGATAAGGTTTATTTTCACATACCTATATCATACTCATGGTTTGACCCTTCCTTTAAAAGAGATTTTGGATATGCCTGAACTTATAGCATGACATGAACTTGTCGTTAGGTTTCTTATTGTCTTTTGCTTCTTGTTTGTTTGTTTTTTCCCTTTATATTATGTTTACATCTATCATATGCATGCTAAACTCGTAAAATAAAATCAAAAAAAAAAAAAAAAAAACTCGTAAAATAAGTGATACACAATATGGGCTTTCCTACAGCTCCTATATAAGTGTAGTACTGATAGTCCTATCAGCACTCAGCAGTTAAATACCAGACAGCTGCTAGCTGAGCGTAGCAATAGGCGATGCAAGAATTTCCATAATAAAGCAGCGAGAGAGAGAGAGAAAGAGAGAGATGTAATTTGCAATAGAACCAATAAAGATGTAAAGAAAAATGCTCCTTCATCTCAGATTGGATACAACCATGAACCGCAACTTTTTATCTCGTGGTGTGCTTTATTCTGGCATTTTCTTGCATTGCTTCGTCTACTGCTACTTTCAGCTGGCAACTCATAACCATTATGGTACAAAAGTTCTGAACTATATAACTATATCACAAGTCTAAAAAGCCAAAGATGAGCAACGCAATGGCAATCTCTCCTTTCAGAAAGAAGAGAGAGAGAGCAGAAACTAGAAAGTGAAAAAAAAAAAAAAAGAAAAAAAAAGAAAGAACTGCTCCTTTTTCTCTTCTATTATTTCCACTTTTCACCATACTTGTAACATCAACAAGTTCATTGCCCCCAAATTCCAAACTCTCAGTTTTCATCAAAGTACTGTTTCTAAAAACACAAAAGGAACTTATAGGTTAACAGTTACAAAGTTTCTTCTAGTCCTAGATACAAGATTGTAAGGTAGTAGGAAATAGTGGTAGTAAAAGCAAGGAATTTTCTCTCTAAGAAGACTTCTAAGGGAAGAAGTTCTAAGGGAAGAAAATTCTGTATTAAAAACTTATTCTAACTTAAGGGACAACCCCCCTTAAATAGGCAAAATCCGAGTGAACAGTGTCATGAATAGTGATAGGTGAATAGTGATAGATGAATAGTAAAAGAAATTTTTTCTTCTTTTTGACTTAAGATTATGAGGAATCATCCGTAGAGATCAGCAAGAGGCCTACAATTGTAGGGACAAGGCCACATTATTGGTGTCCTTTGGTGTCAAAAGAGACCAATAAAAGAAACCAATAAGCACTATCCTTCAGAAGCATTGGCATTGTTGTCTTCAAATGAGCACTAGTATTGGGAATCTTCAAAAGTATCATATTGGTGGAAAACATGCTTTTAGCAGTGGTAAATATTGAAATGTTTTGGCCATTGTGCAGGCCAGACAAATAGGAGAATCAAAATCTTCCGCCAAATCCAGGGTATCTTGAAATAGTTCCGGATTTTCAGCAACATATTATTTGTTCTACTTTCAAGCAAAAAAAAGAAGCCCAAAAAAAATTTTGAACTAAAATCTGGAAAAAAAAAAAAAATGTAATAGAGCAAGCCCACTACCCACCCAGGGAAAAGAAGCCTAACATCAATCCTAAACAACAAATGGAAAAGCAAACCCAATCTAAAGAAAAAAAAACAACATATGGCAAACCCAACAGATGGTAGCAAACCCACGGATTCTCCAAAAAAAAAAAAAAAAAAAAAAACCAAAACTCAGTATACGCGTCTGCTGATTCATCAAGTAAAACAAAAACTGAAATTAGAAATGGAGAAACCTAACCTAAAGAAAAAAATATCATCAGTCATCAACAATTAATGGACGGTGCCTCCATCTCAAACTCGAGCAACAGAGCTCATCGGTCATTGCCAGTCGCCTCGCCGATCAGATCGGAGATTCCTTCCTCGCCAATCGCCTCGACATGCTGCCCGACGGCGCCGTCCCTTTGCCTCAGGCCTTCTTGCTCCCTCAACCTCAAGGTATTTCATCTTTACTTTACACTTTACTTCTCTCTGACTCTCTCTTTGTCTCTCATACATATACGAGTTAATGGGTTTTCTCTCTTACTTCTCTCTGTCTCTCTCTCTCTCTTATCTGAAGACTGAAAGTGAAATGAGAGTCTCTCTCTCTTTAAGACTTTATCTGATTGACTGATTCTCTTTGAACTGTAATTGCTTAGCTTTATTGTAACTTTATTAATATTTGCCCCTATTTTGATTTTATCCACTAGTGCTGGTGTTGGTGTTGGTGTTGGTGTTGGTGTTGGTGAGTTATTGATTTTGTCTTTTAGTGTATTGTAATTTGTGATTGTGAATTTATCATCTGATTGGCTCTTGTGATTAGGGCCATGGGGCTTGTCTATTGAGTGGGGGATGGATGGGGCTGGGTGGGATATTTGAATTAGGGGAAGTAAAGGCATGAGAGGCAGTTAGCCTAACTTACCAATAAAAGACAAAATTAAATTATGTTAGGACTTAGGCACTAGGCAGGCAGTGGGTTGGCTGTGGATAATGCACATGGGGTGTGTGCTAGTGCACAGTGGGGTGTGTGCTAGTAGTTAGTAAAGAAAAATAATGAAGCAACTAATAAACAATAATTAATAATTTAATTAACCAATGCATTATAAAAGATAAACAAATTAAATTATGTTACACTAAACAACAATTAATAATTTTATAATTAATGAAACAACAATATAACAAATTATAGTTTATAAAAGACAAACAAATTAATGAAACAGCCTGAGAAATTATGCTTCTTAAGAAACACCTTGAGAAAAATTCAAGGAGTCGCCACTGATTGAGAACTATGTAAAGAGTTTGCTTTGAACTTATTGATGGTGAGAGAAAAAGCGCTAGTGTGCAACATGAACTGTCGAGGAGATTGACAATGATAAGAAAAATAATGCGACTTTGAGGCATGTTGAAAACATATTTAACATGAACTGCAGTGCTTGTCCTATAATTTGATTCATATAATAAAAGTATTTGGACTTCTTTTATTCAATCTCATGCATCATTTTGGTCATGGAGCTACAAAAGTTAAGAGAAGAGAATGCAAAACTTGAATAACTTTGTTTTTCTGAAGGAGTCAGTCATTTTCTGTCAGGAACGCTATGTCATTTACAACCCCGGCGTATTTCGGATCCAGCAACGGTTGTGGGAGTAAGGATTTGTTGGCATAGTTGTTTACCTAAGCTAGTTTCTACTTGTGGAAATTTTTTTTTGGTGTGTTATGTTGCAATTTCTCACGCTTACTTGATTTCATTTTCACTCGATATACTCAGCTTGGGACTAGTTACTGTCAGCCTTCATTTATACGGCCATGGTGAATTACCCAACGGAAGCCAATTTTCTGAGGCCACTACCTACCGATATCCTGGGACTAGTATGCATACAACTCAAATTTCAAAATTTTAAAATTCAAGGATCTATTGATGATTTTATTTTCCTTTCTTTTTTCTTTTGGCCATGAAGATGTGCAATATTCCTGTGCCTTGGTCAAAAGCATTAGCCCAATAATATATATAACTAGCATGTAGATACGCATGATCTAGTGTTTTGACAAAAAAAATTATGATGAAAAAAAGAAAAATATTAAAATAATGATATATAGTCTTTTATTAGGCTGAAAGAAGTTTTTAGGAATTTTTCTTAAGATGGCCATTTAAAAACTTAAATAGAAAATTTGGAATTTTTTTTAAAATTTTTGAGAATGGGTTGAAGCCTTGAAGGAATCATTGAATTATTGAAAGGGTTTTTTATTTTTTGTTTTTGAAAGGCTAAAAAAAGGGCATTTTTATTAATTATTTTTTTGTTGTTCAACTTAATCTTGTTGGTGTTTAGAATATTTTTACTATTATTTGGACAAATTTTTGTTGTTGTTATTTGAGGTTTTTACTTTTATTTAAAGGGTTAGAGATTATCTATGAGGGCCAAGTGGGCATCTTAAATCAAGAAGTGTTCAATATTTTATTTGAGGATATATGAGGGCCAAGATGTGTTCAATATTTTATTTGAGGATATATGAGGGCCAAGTGGGCATCTTAAGTCAAGAAGTGTTCAATATATGAGGGCCAAGCAGTTTAAAAAGAATTATTTATACTGTATTTTAAGAAATCGTTCAATGTTATGAACACCCCAGCAAACAAGCAGTGGCATTGCCACTAATATAGGTCCCACTTTGGTTTCGGGAAAGTTTTCCATCATTAACAGTTAAAAAAAAAAAAAAAAACTCTAAAATATAAAATTGAATAAACATAATTAAAAAAGTGTCCATAATCAAATAAACTAGAACAAATAAAAAAAAAAATTATATCAAACTAAAACATTATCTTATTCTTTCTTAAAACTAAAAAAGAAATCATTTCCAAAAAAAAAAAACTAAAAAAGAAATGTTATTTCTACAACATTTTTACACTAAATTTTAGTTATAAGTTGTTACTTACAGTTATTAGTAGACTAAAAAGTAATTTCAATAACAATTTCAAATTAGAATCAATAATAACTTATTATTTATAATTTATTGTAAAATTATTATAATATAAATTTTGTGAATAACTGAATATTGCTTAAAATTATTAAAAAAAAAAATTTGTCAAACATATCGGCTCAAATCTCTTACCCTAGAAACTTCTCAACAAAACCGAAGGTAAGTCCGTCAAAAAGAATAAACAGAAAAATTAACAGATATTTTGAGAAAATTTTTATGAGAAAATAAAAAAATAATTTATTTTTAAAAATATTTTTTTATAAAAATAGTATAAAACTTTCTTAAAATAGTATATAAACAAAAACTTAAATAACTGTTATATGTACCCAAGAATATATAAATTGGAATCCGTTGACGTAAATAAATTGGGATCCAACAAATAACCCAATTGCGAAATCTACTTCACATTTTAGATCAGAATATCAGCAGAAAAACTGGTATGCTAAAATTTTACAGCTTCTCGATGTGAAGACACCGACTTCTTCAAATTTCAAGAAAAAAAAAGTACATATTAAAAACATGAAAACGAGTATGCATTCATAGAACTTAACCAGTACTGCATTGGATCTCACTTTCTCACATACACACAGACACACACAGACAGAGACAGAGACACACAAGTCACACAGAGAGAAATGTCAAGGCGATCTACCGCATGCTTGCGGTGTTGTCTGGTTGTGTTTGCAGTAGTATCAGCTTTAGCAGTGTGTGGTCCGGCTCTGTATTGGAGATTGAAGGAGAGTTTAAAGCTTGGTGGCTCTTCCAAACCTTCTTGTCCTCTTTGCACGTGTGAATGCCCTCCTCCTCTCTCCCTTCTCAAGATTGCTCCTGGTATAACACCCTTCTCTTCTCTTTCTATCTGGGTTTTCTTTTTTGATTGATTTGGGTGCTTGGATGCTGTAAATTTCTGATTTTGATTGATTGTATGTTGATTCGAGTGAAATTAAGCAATACCCAGATCATGAATTTGTGTTTTTGATTCGATGTGGTGGCTGATTTAGTGAATTACTTTGAGAAACTGAAACCCAATTCAGGTTTGGATTTGTTTTACTACTCTGTTTTGATTATGAGCTGAATTGTATGAGATTAAGGGGGTGCCCAATTCGTCGATTTGGAATCTGATCTTTCCTGCTTGGCCTTATAGAACAGTTAAACTCCAGTTCAGGCTTAGATTTATAGTGAAACTAAGAGTTACTTTATATTTGCCATTTCGAGATTTTTTATTTGGAGTAATTTCTAGTTTTGGATTCTAATTTGTGAACTTTTTATTTCTATTTGGGTTTAACTAACTTATTGAAATAAAAGGAAACCCATTTCAGTTTCTGGGTGTTATATGTATATTGAATGGAACTAAACGGAGCCCACTTTGTGTTTGAGAGATCTCCACTTGATGGTTTTAAATTTCTTCTTTGATCCCATAGATGTGCCCATGCATCTGTAGGAAAGTCATGAAGATCTGCCTTGTCTTATTTTACATCCTCTATTCACATGACAGACTTTTTCCCCCCTTGATTTTTTCCATAAAACTACTGCTATTTAGCATATCTTAAGAGGAACTGCAAGTCTGCAACCAAGCTTTATTTGGGCTCTATGAAGTCCTTTCTAGATCTGAGTTCACACATGATCATGCACTCAGTTTTGTGGCAGAAAGATTTATTATTGCCTTTATTAAGAAGCCTCTGGCCTTTAACTAGTGGTGACTTAAATAACCATCTTTTTAACTCCATGGGTGCTCAGAAATGTCTGAATATGGAATAGTTAATTGACCAACCATGAGATGGCTAGTCAAACACCATACCAATATCGATGTTCACCCACCCCCAAGCCTAGAAAAGAGAAAAGAAAAAAGGTAAATGGAAATCTGCATGAAACTGTTTCTCTTAAACAATCCAAGTAGAATTTTGATGCAGGACAAGACCAAAACTGATGCAACACCAAAATTGAAGAATAGAAAATAAAATAATGTTGGAATCAACATGTAGGCTTGAATGGAATCGGCACCAAGTAAGAGAGAAAAAAAACCTAGGAATCTGCACCTAGGGTTGCTTGGAATCAATACCAAGCTATTGAAGGAAAAACTCCAACAATAAGTTTCATTACTCAAGCAAACTGTAAAACAAGACCTAACCCTGTTCTTTAAAATATAGTAAGAAAATGAATTAAATTCCTAAACCAAGTACTTAGAAAGATAGAATTTCACCACATGAACATAACATTAAGTTACGAATGTAACTCCTGTGCTCCTATGAACAACAGTTCTCTGCCTTACTATATTTAGAATTGTGGTTGATAAAATAAATACTAGAAATTAATTGATTAGGCCTTAGGCCCAACTGAAAGCAAGCTCCATCCTTAAGGCCACTGGTTAGGCTATCTTCTTCCTCCGTCTACATCTATAATTTTGAGTGATTGGGACTTGTACCTTGCATCCACCCCAGAAGTTTTGCAAGTTGCATTATTTCGTTATATTTGTTTACACTGGTATTATGAATATGATACCTTCACAGATATTTGTCACGTTGTACTTAAGTATGGTGGTAAGTTGGTGTCATTAATGAGGTATAGATTTCTATAGACTTCCCGTTTGACATGGTGATTCAACCACTGTTGCAATTGATCCTAAAAACTCAAGAATGAATTTGAGAACGTAGGAAGCATTTCAAGTTAGAATGAAAATAGAACAGAGATCTTATGTGTTTGTTATATCAGTTAGCACAACTCTTATTTTATCTTGAATAATTTGGGACTTGGTCAAATTAGGGCACATATGTGGCTTCACAATACTTGACAAATCTCGTTCTGGAGATCTACAATAAGTTGAGAAATGCTGTCCAGTGCTGTTGTACCAATGATCTTTCCTTTTGTTTGGTTCAAATTATGGCACCACAGCTGGAGTATACAAGAACACCATTATAATGAGAGAGGAACCCAAAAACCCTATTCATGCTATACATATGAACCCTACTTTTCCACTGATATGGCTGCCATGCCCATCCTGTGACCTTGACCTTAATGGTTGTGAGTCAGGGGGGTACATTTTTTATATAAGGATTTACTGTACATATGTGTTTTGAAAAGTTTTGTTGACTGATTTGTGTCAACCAGTATTTTCCCGAACTATTTATATCATTCAGTAATTAAAACAATGTTCATGGTTATTTGGTTTGATTCAGACTGTCCCATCCTTTCCTTCAAATTTTGGTATTTGCATGCTTTCATTTGTAAATAGTGGAATAGGGTTATTACCCAGATCTGGTCCCACCTAAGTGGATCCTATCTAGGTGCTTTCATAGTGAATAAATATAAAATTGGAAATGATCTGCCTGAAATACTTCTTGTTTCAGCTGAGCCCATATGTGATCTCATGATTTTGATGTCTCTTTTGACATATGACTGTGACTTGTAGTTAGGCCTCTTTGTGCTTGGTGATGCTTCTTCATTGTTGTCAATCTCTGATGTTAAACTTAAAAAGAATTAACTGGGTATTTTTCTGGATGTTAAGGAAATGTCATTGGCCAATCTGTCTATTACCGTCCAGCTATTATGATGATGAAAGCACAAGTGTGGGCTGAAAGAATAAAATAAAATCCAAATGTTTGCCATTCGAAGATATGAAGATAACCATTTGTTTACCTACTTATCAAAAAAGATTTGTGGTTTACCTATAGTTTATCTGGAAGGTTTTCTACATGCTTCTATATGCCTTCTCGTACATCTGTTTTCATGCATTATTTTGGATTTATTCGTATGCAGCCTTTTTATTCCTGGTTTTGCACAAATGAATTTGGCTATTGAAATTATATGTAGATTTGGAATGTCCATTATTGATTTCCTAATCTTTTCTACTTTATTTCTTGTTACACAGACTCTCTTTTGAATTTCAAATTTCCAATTTTGCTCTAATCTGAAATAAATTATTGTATATATACTAATATTGACCATCTCTGGGCTTTTTCAATTCTCTTGCAGGGCTAGCCAATCTCTCTGTCACAGGTTAGAGTTCATCCTCCTGACTCAATTTGGTGAAGAAATTACCATGTTAACATAGTTTACATTCATCTATGTTCTGTTAATTTAGTAAAGAAATTCCTATGCTACTCAATATTCATCACATTCATCTTTATTCTGTTGAAAATGAAGAATTTATACTGAAGAATCAAAGTCCATCTTTTATATTTCTTTCTGTGCTTCTTTCCTTTAAAAGGAATTGTGGCTTGTCTATTTTCTCTGGTTTTATAAACTTTTTGTGCATATGTTTGGACCACGCATACTATGTCTTTTCCACTGTCCATCCACAGATTAGATTGCATTTTTATTTTCTAGGTTGAAAATGTGGATATAACATAAGAACCATGTTCTTTCTAAGTTTTGTCAACACTGAGTTGGCTTGTATTGATAAAAGATTTTAACTAATATGTTCTTGTAAATTTGCATTTCTAGTACATTTAATATTTGTTAGGAACTAGTGTTGCCATAAAGTTGATTTTGCCAACTATGGAGCTCCAACCTTTCCATGTCCATTTAGCTCTTTGCCAAATGGCCCTTTTGTCTTGGCTCTTGCTCAATCGTTCCCTTTCATCAGTTGATTCTTCATGCTATTTCTTTAAAAAGTATAAAATCTAAAGTACCTTTTTATAACATACCTTAAATTATGCCACAATCAGAATAAAAATTTTAGGGAATTCTTCTGGTTGTTGGCCTTTTGGGGCCTAATTTATAACCTTTGCATGAGGATCAATTTAGGTTTTTTCATGACATTCTTAGCCACCAAATGCTTCCTGCTTCTACCATCTGGAAAGCCTAAACTCTTGCTTTGCCCTATGGCTCATCTTTCTAGTTATTTGCTCATTTATGTGATGTTCATTGTGCTGATGAACAGATTGTGGAGGTAATGACCCGGATCTCAAGCAGGAGATGGAGAAGCAATTTGTGGACCTTCTAACAGAGGAGTTGAAACTGCAAGAGGCTGTTTCTGAGGAGCGTGTTCGCCATATGAACATTACCTTTGCTGAAGCTAAAAGGGCTGCTTCCCAGTACCAGAGGGAGGCAGAAAAATGCAATGCTGCCACTGAAACCTGTGAGGAGGCCAGAGAGCGGTCTGAGGCACTGCTGATCAAGGAGAGAAAGGTGACTTCATTGTGGGAGCTTAGAGCCCGTCAAATGGGTTGGGAAGGGGAATAGGACTGTAAAATTTGGTATAATCTTTTCAGATGAAGTAGTGAATTGTTCTATCCGTGGTTATTATACAAGCAGGCAAGCAAAGTGCTAGTTGACCCCTTGTTGAGGCAGATACTCTCTCTCAGATGTCATGTATGCCAATCATTAAATTATAAATGATTTTGTAATGGATCTCTCAGCTCTACCATTTACTACTACATGCAGATATGATGTATCTGGTAATGCATTACTTGTTACAAGCATTTCCTTGCTGGTTAGGAACACAATTTCAGACTGTTTGTCATGTGTATGTAATTACAGCTGATATTTAACCAGTTCAACCAAATTGGCTTCCACTTGGAGAACTTGATGTTTAAATATCAGATGCATACAGAATTATGAATCTTTTTATTACGCAGAAGAATGATGACTTCCATCATCTATTAGGTAAATTATTTTTCTTTAAAATCCTTTATATTGAATATGTGTGACACATTCATCACATCCATCATCCTGTCCTTACCCATTCGAAACTTTCACTGTAAGTCTCATGAATATTTAAGTCTGAGAAGCCTTTAAATATTATTATCATTATACTTACATGAATTTATATCAAATTAAGCTTTCTCAAATATTAATGCAGATGATTTGTTCAATGAGGCTCTAAGAGTGACATTGACCAAATTTCTAGTACCATATGTTTAGTGTCTGTTTGGTATTGCTATTAGAAGTAGAACTTTAATAGTAGAGATTTTGCAATATAGAGCTTTAACTGAAAAGCTCTTATTAGCGTTAATCATAGTGAACAATGTTTTTAAAATTCTTTGGAATTTATAAAACATGATTATTGAATTGTAGAGTTTTTTCACATAAAGTTCTTAACTTCAGCTTTTGTAATCAGTATTAAAGTTGTTTTTAGTTTGAACGACCACTTCAAAACTCTTTAGCTTTTTGGAAATTATCAAATGTTTGGCAATTCAAATTGTACTAAAAATAGAACAGTTTTGAGGCTCTTAAAGCACTTTTGTGATCGGACCCAGACTAACATCCAAGGCCAATGGTACATTTTCATACTATCCATACAGGAACTGAACTATGATATCCTAAGCCAAACACTAACGTCAAGAAATCAGATACGTGGGGTCGTCACTGTCGGTTGGAACTCAACTAAACTGTCAGCCATTTGACTTTCTTTATGGGAAAAAGACAGTCAAAATATATCAAAGCAAATAGGTTCTTACGTGACTCTCATGAGTCCCATAAAAAGAAACCAAAAAACGCGCTTTCAACTTTCAACGTAACATGCACTCACACGATGCAATACACACTAATACAGCTGTGATCTTCAATTATATACCCTCCATACACGCACATATATAATTTAAATATATATACTTCAATTTTTTTATAATAAAATAATGAGAAAAACCTTTATTTAGATCTGTCTTAATGGACTCAACCAATAGATCTTTCATTCACTACCCAGATCCAGAAATTTCCATAAAAAGCAGCTTTTTTTTTTTTTTTTTTGGGTTTGATATTTGAGGCTTAGAGTTGGTGTTGTTGCTTCTTCTGTGAAGCTTCTTGGTAACAAACTAACTAACAATCTTATTGGGATTCTAAATTTGGAAATTATAGTAAAAGCATTGCTTGGATTGGATAAGTTTTCATATATGGAAAGTTCAAGAAGCAATAGAGTGGACAAGAGAGGGTATGAGCAGGATGTGGAGGATGATGCAGAGCACGTGCCTGGATCGAAGAAGCCAAAGTTGCCTGCTTTAGCGAGGTTTGTTTCGTATAATTTCTTCATTGAGTAATGAATATATTGGGTTTTTGTTGATGGGTGCTTTTGTTTTATTTTTAAAAATGGTTAAAGTTTTCTGCTTTTGCTTTTGGATAGTCTTTGTGCACATAAGCTCTGGAATAGTTTTATGGATTTGAATCAGTTTCTCCATTAATACTAGTTTATAATTTGATGCCATTTTCACATTAGAAAGTTTGTTGTGCACATAGTATTGTGTTACTATAGAATGTCTTTTCCCGGAATAAAAATCTTTTATCTCAATCTATTATTCCACTTTATACTCCACCAATCAATCATGATCAGTCTCTTGCCATTGCAATTTGAAATTACTCAAATATGAACTCAATCACATGATAGTATGTAGGAAACATTGGATAGTTCTTCAAAAATATATACTATTTTTTTTTTTTGAGAAACATATACTAAATACTTGATAAGCAAGAAAAGGATGGTTAAATTTACTACTGACCCTTGTTTCTTAGATAGTATGGAATTAATAGATGGCTATTAATGAGAGGTGAGGCAAAGGGGGTATAACTTTGTATGTATGTACTAAAGGTTTTGATTTTACATTTTGATTTCCTTAAACTTCTCCAGAAATTTGATCAACAGTATAGTTCAATATCACATGGTATTTCTTCTTCTTTTTTTTTACATTTTTGCTTAACGTTCTCTATGCAAGTTTTAAGTTTCAGTTTTGTGAGTCCACTTCAATGATTGTACAGTTCAATCTATGTGCAGTGTAATTGTGGAAGCTTTGAAGGTGGATAGTCTGCAAAGACTTTGCTCATCTTTGGAGCCTCTTCTTCGCAGAATTGTAAGTCGTACAGTTACTTTTCCCAAGTGAGTTACCGCAAAATTGGAGAATCATTCTTTTATTCTGGCCAGCCCTCTTTCCGCTGATAACAATTGCTGAGTTTTGGATAATTTTCCTTGCTCAACAATAGAATTTGCATATTGGTTCAGTTTGTGGAAATGATTAAACTTCATTTTGTTATCTTAAAATGTTCATATCTTGAAAATTACTTTACTTTTAAGTTTTGCAAATGACAATTCATAACAATAGATAACTAATGTGGCTCTTTTACTACTTTTTGAAGTCCACCTACAAAATAGTGAAAGGAATGAATCATATTACTTTATTACTATCATCGATTATGCATTCACATGTATAGAACATATTGCATCTTTTCCATTGGCTTTTGAAAGAGATATATATATATATATATATATATTAATCAGTAGCAAAGCATAAATTCATCGAGGTCTTCTATTGTTAATTCTGCCATTTTCATTAATAACAGGTCAGTGAAGAAGTGGAGCGTGCCTTGTCAAAGTTAGGCCAATCTGATCTGCCTGGAAGGTGAGTTCCAACATTAATATTAGATGCTGGCAATCAGCATCCCTTTTTCATTTTCAGCCAGAGATCTTTATGATGCTGACAAAAGATTAAAGACAAATGACAATATTTTTGCAGCATTAAGTAATCCTTTTTGGTATGGGGCATACTGACTTGATTAGAGAGTCTGCTACTTCTAGTGAGTTCATAGAATGTTTATCTATAAGGTTAAATGAAGTGGCAAAGTGAGATTCTAGATATGCCTTTCCAGGGAATGATTGATGAAGAACGTTATATTACATAAAAAAGGAGGATGTTGTGCACCCCAGGGGAAATGTAATTTCAAAGGCAATAAAATTTTCTTGGTGCTTCTGTGGTTTAGCATATAAAGTAGTTATGCAAATAAAGCATGGAACGTGCTTTAATCATTTTTTTTCCTATAGTTATATCCTAGAAGATGATGTAAGTGGTCATGGTTGAGTTTCTATGCAAGAATGGTAACATATGAAGAAATTTATTATTCTGTCACACAAACAGACTTGTAGAGATGGAGGATGTCAATGGATAAAAGAGTGTCTCATTCTTTTATTTCCTGTATGTGGACTTAATTGACCTTGTTGTGGTCTTCATGAGTCTGGACACAGGTTTATGAAATACTAGTTCTTGTATGAACTTCTAAATGCATTCTAGCTAACCCTAGTAGGCAATGAGACAGAATTAATGCTTCCTTGATAATTGCATGTGGCTTAATTAAAGCAGACATAATTAGGACTCAAAAATGGAGTTTGAGTTTCTTCATTGCATATACGAACCACCAGATTAAGAATAAATAGTAAAGTTGTAACAGATTGCTGCCTAGTTTCTGTCTTAATTATCATGATCAACAGATTATAGACTAACAATTAAATTTTCATCTTTAATAGGTCTCCACCTCCAAGAATACAAGGCCCAGATGGAAAATTTCTGCAACTTCATTTCAAAACAAGAATGCCACCTCACCTATTCACAGGTGGAAAGGTTGAGGGAGAGCAAGGAGCAGCAATCCATGTTGTGTTGCTAGATCTAAGTACAGGCAGTGTTGTGCAAACTGGACTAGAATCAGCAGCCAAATTGAATGTTGTGGTGCTTGAAGGAGACTTCAATGAGGAAGCTGATGAAGATTGGACAAAAGAGCACTTTGAAAACCATGAGGTTAAGGAACGTGAGGGGAAAAGACCACTTTTGACTGGGGATCTACAGGTGATCCTCAAGGAAGGAGTTGGAACTCTTGGAGATCTCACTTTCACTGACAACTCTAGCTGGATAAGGAGCAGGAAGTTCAGGCTTGGTGTTAAGGTTACCCCTGGATATTGTGAGGAGATTCGCGTTCGTGAGGCTAAAACAGAAGCTTTTGCTGTAAAAGATCATAGGGGTGAATGTGAGTTTTCAGAATTTTGCTACTGTTTCTTATGATAGAACAATTTGCATTATAGTAGCTAGTGAGAATATTCAAGCAAAAAGAAAAAGTTGCTAGTAAGAATAGAGGGTAAGCCTTTTTTTTTTTCCTTCCTTTTCTTGAATAGGCATAGAAGTTTTTCCAATTGCATGAATGAGTGTAACTTTATATGAGTTGTTCTACGGTACTTTTTTCTACAATTATTACTATAATAGGTGCCATGAAGCAATTCAGTCAAATTGCTCATGACCCTCACTCTGGTGAAAAAAGGCATTCTTTTCTGATATAATCTGGCAACGTGGCTGGTAAAGGCTTTTTATTATAGAAGCTTGAGATTCAAACATCACCTTATATTGTCATTTTCAAATGCAAATTACTATAGGATGACTTTGAGCGCATGCAGTTAAGAGTACAGAATTTCTGCAGATTGTTTGGTTAAGATACCAACCATCAGAATTTCTTGGATACAGCATCCTTTTTTTTGGGTGTCTATTCAGCTCATTTTCTGTGAGTTGGATGGTGTTAGTCCTAGGTCAATTCATATGTATAGGTTCTTTAGATATAAAATTTTGTGAAATTCAAATTATTTTCTGTAATTGCAGTATACAAAAAACATTACCCTCCAGTGTTGCATGATGAAGTTTGGAGATTGGATAGAATAGCAAAGGATGGAGCACTGCACAAAAAGTTGATTAAGGCTGACATTGTGACTGTTGAAGATTTCCTCCGCATTCTTGCTAAGGATGCACAAAGATTAAGAAGTGTAAGGATTTCTTCTGTTTTAATTCATTCACAAACACCTTTCTCTTTTCTATTTATTCATATTCTTTCCTTGAGTTCAATTTTTGATTATTTTCTGCTCTTAATTTGTTGTTGATGATATAGATCCTTGGGAGTGGGATGTCCAACAGGATGTGGGAGAACACAGTGGAGCATGCAAAGACTTGTGTCTTGGGTGGGAAGCTTTATGTTTACTATACTGATGAGACTCATGGCACTGGTGTTGTTTTCAACCATATTTATGAGCTCAGTGGCCTTATTGCTGAAGGACAGTTCCTCTCCCTCGAATCACTTTCCCATAGCCAAAAGGTTAGATACTCTTTATTACTTAGGAACGTTGTTCACCAAGACTAATCTATTAATCTAGCCAGATTTACTTTATGGTTCTAAAATTATCTGCACGCATAGTTTCTTGAAAGGCAGTACTAAAATTATAGAACTAGATAATTACAAAACTACATTAAAATACTACTTGGACGTTTATGGACATCCTTTTAGTGCAACTTGACATCAAACCCTCACGAAAAAGGAAGGCATCAAATAGTTAAGAACAATTAAGGCACAGAATCTGCTAAGGTCACAGGAAGTGGCAAACAGCTGTAAATTTTTATTATAGATTGAGATTAATAATATATATATTGATAAGTAAGATTTATAATATAATGAATTATAATGATTATTGATTTTCTCCACACTTGGTGTTCTGCGAATAGGACTAATTGTGCAGTCATAAATCATAGCTACTCCTCTGGCTTAAGGGATTGCACAAACTGAATAAGAGCAGTTTGGCTGTTCTGCGTCTGTGCTTGATTTTTTGAAATATTTCTTTTGGTGGTTGAACTATTGCAGCCTTTGGTGACAAAACATCTTTTTTTCTAGATTGATAAGCATTCATTTGATACTTTCTCTTTAGTAAATCTGCTCATTCATTTGAAACTTCATACAGGTTTCAGTGGATACCTTAGTGAAGAGAGCTTATGATAATTGGCATCATGTTATAGAATATGATAGCAAAGTCCTAAACCCCCTTGCAAGTACTAAGAAGGGGATGAGAGCCTCAGCTGCACCTATAGCTGACCACAACTATGCCACAGATCACATTATAACAAATGTTCAAAACAGGCAGCAGTATATCTCTGAACTGGGCACACAATGCCAATATAACCACCAATCAGTCCCTCAATTAATTGAATTTCCATTTGTGAGGTCTGATCAAATGGCAGCTATGACATTAAATAACCCACAAGCAGCATTATCAGCCAGCACAGATTACATGTCAGTTGGGACTCCTGCAGATATTTCAGGAGATTGGTCTCAACAAAGAATTGGGCAGGGATCAGGAGACCCTTTTGCTGAGGAAATCCGGCTGAGGAGTTCGGAGATGTTGGAGACTGATGATATGCAAAGACTGCTGAAGACATTTAGTATGGGAGTTGGTGTTGGAATGGGGACTGGTTTTACTCATCCTGATGAGGCTTGTTTCTCTTACAGTGTTCAATATGAGCCTCAGATGGATAGGAAATTTGGACCTGAGCGTGGTCGAAGCTCAGGTAAAGCAGTAGTTGGATGGCTTAAACTTAAAGCTGCTTTAAGGTGGGGTATATTTATAAGGAAGAGAGCTGCAGAAAGGAGAGCTCAGCTTACTGAGTTAGATTGACTTAATTGCTTGGATCTATTTTAGTCTCAGGTTTTAGTGAGATCATATAAATTGATGCCTTGAAATTGAACCATATGATTGGCCAGAAGATGGAGATAATGAAATGAAAAACTGGAATTTAATGTATAAAGGATTGCAGGGCTATGCATGCTTTCAGTTTTCCTTGTGACTTCCTTGACCCTCAAGAGTGTACATGAAAAGAGACGAGAATGAATAGTCATGTATCAAGTTTGCTGATATTTTTCACCTCAATTTACTTGTTCCAAACATCTTTCTTTTCTTTTCCTTCCCTGATGAATTTCTACATATGTCCTTTATTTCATGTGTATGTAATATTACTATTTCTTTTTTCCATTGTCATTCACGAATCACGATGTAGATTTATTCAATCAGAATCTTTTTTGTGTGTGCGCGTGCATAGATCTTAGATGAACTTTTTTTTTACAAGTTTTTAATTTTCATCAAAATAAGCGGTATCCAAACGCACACTAAGTTGTTATGTGGCTTCTAGTTTAAATTAATTGGTAAAATCTATTGTCCTTAAATAAGATAACTTGTGTCCAAATCATGCTTACACCAAAAAGAATTATGAGTCTCAAGTTATTTATTTATTTATTTTTATTCTTAACCATTAAACTTCTAAATATTTGTGGTTAACAATTATGTTCTCTCTAACTAAACAAAATGGGCACACAAAATTTATTAGTATGAATCTTACAATGTAAGGATGTTTTTTATTTATGTTAATTAAAAAGTTTTTGTAGGTTTTAGTCAGATCAAATAGTAAGTCCCACTCCTTTGTCATCAAATAAAGGACATAAAATCAACTCCTACTACACTAAAAGGAAATTTTTCAGTGTCCTGTTTTGATGGGAAAAGTAATTATTATAGAACAAATGTCACTCATAGGTTCAAACTATGATGTATTTATCTAACTTTAATCATATTGAATTGTATTTTTTTTTTTTTTTTTAAAAAGGTAATTAGCCTTTTCCCAAAAAAATTATTAGGTGTAAAATTGTCTACCAATTACCACTCTTAAACTTTGCAATATAAATTTTGTACAAGAATGGTATCGTGTAGTAGTTGTAAATAAAAATAAATAAATAGAAATGCTTTCTGACACGACATCAATAAAGTGAGGAACCACTTTTTGTCAGTTATAATCACACATTAGTTGTGGCTTTTATTATTATCAAAAAATAAGCTATAGCTTTCATAATTGTTAAGAAATTTTTAAGTTTTAGGGTGAAAGATGTTGCTTTTAAAAGTCCAGTAATTGCCTTGACTAATAATTTCGTATCTTTTGGTTGTGCATTGGCGTTAAGAGTAGGTTTTGGACCAAAAGATCCATAGCTTAGAAACCACCATTGTGACTTTGAAAACCTAATTGAGCCTGCTCTAAATTTCCCACCAACCAATGGACGAGAAATTATATAGCCCTCTAGTAGACTACGTCATTTGTTCACCATTTCACTAAAAGACTCTCATTTGTTTAAAATTACTGAGTCAGTAATTAGTTTATGTTTAAAAAAAAAAAATTAACTCAACAATTTTAAACAGGTGGAAGTTTTTTAGTGGAATGGTGAATTACGTCACTTGTCCACCATGAAAACCTTATAATTTCTCCTAATGGACCCTCATTGTATGAGATCAGTTGACAATTAGCCACTGCCAAAGTTTCCAACATTTCTATGACCAAATGTAGCAAACTACAACAATATATGACTTCCAAGATACTTGTTTACTCTTCTTCATATTACTCGAAAAATAAGAATAAAGTGTGGGCCTTTGTTCAACTTTAGAACTAACCAACCTGAATATATATGAGACTTGAACTTATACAACACAGACAAAAGAACATGTCATGTTGCCAACGGGTTTTACAACCTCTAAGTAACAAAATCCTCAAAAGCTGGAAAATCCTACCAAATTACCAAGAATTTCAGTTGCAGTTGTAATAGAAAAAAAGCCAAGGCCTTATGGCTCATAGATCTGGATAAAATTAAGAAATTTCTATACATCTTACACTTTTTATTTATCATATAAAAATGAGAGACGTTTTGAAAGCCAAGAACTTCTCATGCCAATTATTCCATCGACAAAGAAAAGAAGATGAGTCAAAGGAATTAAATAAGAAAAAAGTCTCATGTTAACAATTCCATACAGGGAATAAAATTTTGTAGCAAAGAGGAAAAAAAAAGAAGTAAATACATAAAAGATGAAGAAAATAGATAATGATACAGCTCCTCTAGGTAGAGTAAATTTGCCACTTCAATGCCCTTCAATTCTCTAGGAATGACGAGTCTCATATACATGATCCAAGAGAGTAAGCATTTATTCCAAATTCCCCATCACTCAACACTGTCTGATTTTGTTCCTGCATCAGGATCCCATCATAAAAAGCTCACGAGGTATAGAAACATAAGTTATCTTTATAAAAGACCATGAATACAACAGAGATTCATATTGCAATGAACAAAGGTTATCTTATAAGAAATAAATAGACACCAGATTACTTAGCAGATACAAATGGTATGTATCAGTATTCGTGGTTTGTATGACAACTTAAAATCTTCCTTTCAACTTCCACTTGTATTGAAATAATTGTACAACTACACTGGAATTCATTGTTTATCTGGTATTCAAATGACTATATGTCTCAGCAATAAAAGTAATATAATAATGGTATATCATGCCATAATCAGCCTATTTAAGGTTTTTTAATTCATACATTTATTTTCTTTAATGTTTTTTTAGTTCTATGTCATACAAATATTTAACTCATTTGAATTCAGCCCTAGTTTTAGCTGATAAGAATCAGGTACACATTCTTCATTACAAGCCAATTGGGGCTACGCTACATGGATTGTTTTTTCACCATTCAACCCTATCAACGACCACATTCCCTGCTAAATCTTCAATGAGCATATCTTCAATAACAACTGTGAATGATCATTTTCATCTCTGCTACATATTTATATACAAATATACCTACCAAAATAATAAAAGAATTCCCTATGACTAAACTAAAAAGGTTTTGCTTCATTTGAGTGATCTTTAAGATAAATTATCCCAACTAATTACATTACATTTAAGTACTTATATTACACATGTAATGCATATGGTCATCATTAATTTTCAAATACATGGCATGGGAGCTAGAACTTGAGTTGATTTTACGCATGTAATCTATATATCAAGTATTTATGTGCAAGATTATTGTGAATCAATTTCCAGTAGCATGGCATGATCAGTTCATATTTCAAGAGAACAATTCTTTCCACACAAATAAAATCCAACGATAACTGAACCGAGGGCAGAAGAACATAACAATTACAATTCCTTTGAAAGAACTTTGCTTGTGAAGTCAGAATTTTTTGTGAAGCAAGGAAACAGAAGACTTTTTTTTTTTTTTTTGTCTTGGAATAACAAACCAGAATTATAACTAATTAGAATTTTACCCATACAATTCACTGAATCTGACAATTATCTTTAGAGAAAGACACCTATTTAAAATCAAATTTTGGACAGAAAATGCACTAATATGACATATCAAGAATTAAAAAGCCACAGAAAAAGCAGGGTGTTTAATCATACCCGTTTCATCATTGCATTCATTATATCATCCAAAGACTCATAACCATTTTGAATGAAACCATCCTGTGACTTTGTTTGCCCCAAGAGACAGTCCTCATTGGACTTTATTTTTGCGTCCACAGCAGAATTTTCAAACTCATTGTGCTGAGCATTTGACAGAGCACCACCATTTAATTGGCCAATCAAAGACACATCAAAGCTTCTGCCGCAGATTGCACTATTTTGGTCCAAACTCCGGCCTAAGGGACTCACTATTCCATTGTTAGAAACCATAGAATTTATGTCACTGAAACTATGATTCATGTTTGGATTGTAATCTTGTTTATATTCTTCCCATCTCTGCTTTGATGTGTAAGTCATATTATGAACAACATTACCAATCAAGCCTTCTTGACATACGTCTCCTGAATCCTCAAGACGACCTGAAACTACATTTGTTGAAGGAAATTCAATAGGGCTGTTCCCAATATGAGGGCTGGTAGAAGATATACCCAAGTTATTAGAAGCCATTTGATCATGATTAAAAGGCTCACTCAATGGCAAAGCATTTGATGAAAATCTGGATAACTGAACCGCACCCTGCCAGCTTTCATCACTTCGATTATGATTCACAAAATTAGATGAACCACCAATGCTTAGGTCAAAAGATTCTGGATTCAGTGAAGCCACTCCAAGAGAAGATTGATTTCCAAATGGTCCCCTATTATGTGTTTGTTGTGAGTTCCCTTGTAACCTCAAAGGATTGCTTGAGGCCCTGGATAATAAACTACTTGAGCTACCAACAGTCACTCTATTGTCAGGGAAACTACCAGAGACAGTAAAACCTGTTGAATCCTTAATGGGATCAAAATCTCCAATGCCCGTAGCGCACTTGCTCTGTTGCAACTGGTTAAGCTCTAATGATGTTGGAATCCCTTGATATAAACCTGCACTTTGGTTTGAAGGCAATAAGGTTGGCTGGAGCTTCCCAAAAGTATTGATGGAGCTGGACAAGTTTTGACCGCTCGGTTGTATAAGTCCAGAAGAAGTAATTCCTCGAAGGTTCAAACCAGCAGGGGAGTTGAGTCTACCAAACATCCCACTTGGTGCATATGATGATAGAGTTGAGCTAGAGAGCCTTCCAGATCCAGCCAAGTTGCGAAACTCTCCGAATCCATCTAGTGAGGCCATGCGCAGGTAAGAAGAATCTTTACCCCCCAATGCAGCAACAATATTAGCTTGCTGAGTTGCCACACTACTGATTCTTTTCAGGTAGAGCCTATATTTCTGCAACATCAGATAAGACAGTAAGATTAAAAGATGCCACTGCAATGTAAATCATTATATTTTCTTAGATGTCCAAAATAAAGTGAGTTGTTTCCATTAGGGTATATGTAAACCAATTTTTTCATGTAAGCTGAGCACCTCCCCAGCTATTTGGGACAGCCAATCAATTACTAAATTCACAAATTGCAGAGACTACAGCTGATACGAAATTAATCACTCTTATGTTTGATAAAGTAAGGAATTCCCTCAGTTACAAACTCAAACATCAAAATTCTCCTAATCCACCCATGTTTTGTACCACACAAAAAAATCTAAACTGACTCTCCGACTCTTCACTTAAAAAGGAGGGTTTTATTTTATCATAGCAGGGTTTAGGGGTTCCAAACAGCTGCTTATTGAAAATATTACAAATAATTTGAATAAGAATCAGTATAGCTTAACAGGAAACGTGTTCCTTTTTCAGATTCATTTTTGAAAGGTTTCCAAATGGTCAAATCTTTGACAAAAGTAACAGCCTTCAAGTTAAACACAATATTAATTTATCTAACCAAAATCCAATGTCGCTCCTAAGCTCAAAAAGCTTTCTAAGTCAAGAATTTCTCAATGAAAAGGCACAATGATATTAGATTTGTTCTTAAACATGAGGAAGAAAAGAGAAAGATCTGTGCCTGCAGATGGCTTGCCACATTTTCCCTTGTAAGTCCTTCAACATCCATCAGGTCAAGAATTTTCTTAGGAACAGCCTCTGCATTAGAATTAAAAGACATCAGGCATGATTCGTTAGTCAGGAAATTTAAATTATTACTTTCTTGTAGCAGAGACTCACTTTCAAGTCCCAATTGATTTACAGCTGCCACAAACTTTCTGTGCAGCTCTACAGACCAAACTACCCGTGGCTTCTTCTGGCTCGATGGGTCTTCACTGTCATTTCCATTTTCATCACCTTCTTCTTCCTCGTCTTCATTTTGGTCCTTCCGCTTCCTACTGTTTTTCCCATTCTGATCTGCATTACCCAATGATGAGGCCCCTTGTCCACTCTCGCTGTTACCATGACGAGCCTTGTCTTCATTGGGGGACTTGTTTTGGTCCTTGGGGTCGATTTTTTTTTTCCGGATTACATGTTGCCATATGTTTTTGAGCTCTTCAATCCGAACAGGTTTCAACAAATAGTCAACAGCACCGTGAGTAATTCCCTTCATCACAAGCTTGGTATCACTATGAGCTGACAACACTGGAACCACATGGAAAGACAAAATTAAGCCAATTAACCAAAATTCTGAAACAACAAGTATCTATTTCTCACATTGAGTACTAAATGATAACCAGGTCACAAGAAAAATCCTTCCACTTCAACTAGAAGCCTTTGACCTTACATCTATTACAAAATTCAACACAGGTTTTGGGGACACAAAACCAATTTACTCTAGAGTTATATCTCAAAGAACAAATAAGAAGATGATGCTTACTGATGACAGGAAGGTCCATTTCAAGGCCCACTAGCTCAAGGAGCTTGAAACCATCCATGTCTGGCATATTCACATCACTGATAACCAGGTCAAACTTGTCTCTATTCTCCCTCAACATTTCCAGTGCTATGACCGCTTGATTGGCCGTTGTAACTGCAAAAAACAAGATATCAGATATAAAAGAAAGCACCCAAAAAAAGGAGGTGAAACCCAGATTCTATAATCAAACAAGACACATTGATATGCATCCTACAAGCAAAAACATAATCTGCATAACAGGAACAGTATACAACAGTAAAAAACCGCCCAATAAAATAAAAGAGAAACCAGAATTATATTTAAATACTCAAACTTCAAATAGGGAATTAAAATCGAGTAAATATTCAATACTTTGGAGCAATACTTCCTCCTCTCACGTAATAGTAGGTCCAAAGGGTTAAAAGCAATATGGGATCTACACTTTATGTTAGGTTCTACAACAATCCCATTAAACATAATCTCTCTAATATTCCTCCTCATAATGCAAAAATGGATTGTAACATAGTAGCAGATTAAGAAAACTACTTAAAAATTGATACACACGGCACCTATATAGATTACTCGTCAACATAATTACATTCAGTTTCCCCTAAAAAAAAAAAAGAAAAAAAAGAAGAAGCAAACACACAAGTTTTGCAAAATTTCAAAAACAGCAAACGACTCCAGCAAGAGCCACATGTTACAAAAAACTCAAAATTCAAACCCAACTTCATAAAAATTGAAAACAATTAAAAGAGCATGGAAACAGACCCTGATATTGGCATTTTCGAAGCAGAGTCTCCAACAATTTGAGGCAAATAGGGTCGTCATCCACAGCCAAAACACGCATACCCACTGGAAACTTGTCATAATGACTCACATCTTTACTCACCACGCCACCCCTTTGGTCCTCCACAGTCATTGTGAACCAACAACTCTACGAAAAGACCCAGATGAGAAACAGAGCACCCAAAACAGAGACACAGAACAAATTTTCAATTTTGAACGTTGAGACTCGGTTTTCCAAGTCCTTTTCACCAAACCCAGTTCACAAAATACATAAGCAAGAGACTTTGAGAGAAGGAGAGAGAGAGAGAGAGAGAGAGAGATATATAGAATGTGGAGGAGTAAGTAAAGGCTGTACAAAATGGACAATGATGGTGATGGCCAGAACAGAGTGAAAGGATTCAACCCAACAAAACAGAAATCTTTTTAGTATTTTAGTGAAAGACTTTCTCTCTTTCTCTCTCTCTCTCTTCTCTGTTGAATTGTTCTCTCTCTACTGTATATTTTGTCTTTAGCTTTTTTCTTCCCAACAGAACAGAAAAGCCTTTTCTTTTTTAAATTATTTTGATTGATGGATGGGTATTATTATTATAATACACCCCTCTCTCTCTCTCTCTCTCTCTCTCAAACCCTTTTTCAGTGTTTCTTTTTGGGTAAACTCTCTCTCTGTCTTTCTTTCTCTGGTCTCTATATGGAAGTAAAACAGTGCAAGGCCCTTTTGGTTTGATAATATACATCTCATGTCCACAACAACTTGATAGACCCTTATCCCCTTTACTTAAAAAAACAAAAATACTAATAATAGTGCTTTGTAGGTCAAATGTACTTTCTGAGTCTATTAAATAATAGTCAGCCAAAATCAATGGGTCCTCCCTCCATATAGCTAAAATTTTATAGCACCAATGATTTAATCATGTCTATCATAAGTATGCTTTTCATGTAGAAATTATATGGTGATAAGGGTTATAAGGTTATTAAAGTTTATAAATATTACTAATAATTCCAAATAATGACTCATTTTTCCAAAAAAAAAAAAAGATTTTAATGACTCCTTAATTTTTATTTATTTCTTAATATTACCAGATTTGAAAAGAATTTTACATGTGTAAAAAATGTCATGGTCAACCACGGAACCTTCTGCTAAGTTATTACTTGGCAGAAATGGTCATTATTTAGGCCTTAAATGCTAATGATCTTCGAATATCCCCATTCTGGAAATATACTTACTGCTCCTGACAAAAAAAATTCTTTTATTGATTGTGAGGGACCCGTGACTTGAGGCCATCCTTAAATAATTTCGTCCCATTTCAACTAGTAACATTGGAAGATTAAGAAAAAAAATAATAACAATAATAATAATTTGAACTTTGGAAGACAATTTACTTTTATAAGTTGCATTATCGTCTTTTTTCTGTTTCTTTGCTGACATTGCTGTAAGCTTGATGTTTTTAGTTTTCACCAAAGAAGGAAAAAAAATCCATGATTAAAGAAAAAAAATCTTTTAAAAAAAAAAATTATAACTCTTGAAAAAATTGTCATTAATGGTCTAAGCTTGTAGTCAAATTATATTTAGCTCATCTTTAAGAAGGTGGTCTAGTGTTGAATCATTCTGGAATATGAAACTGAAGGGAATTGATTGAATTATAATTTTTTTAGAACCATTGCTTGTCCTCAGCTGGTTTTGGTGTTGTCATTCGCAATCATTTGGGATTGGTATTAGCTTCTATGACAAACATGGATACTCTACCTCCCTCAATTGACACGGCGGAATGTATGGCGGCTATCAGAATTCTTCGTTTTGCTAGTGATTGTGGCTTCTCCTCTGTGATCTTGGAGGGAGATTCTGAGATCGTGTTTAAAGCCCTCAATTGTGACAATGTATCCCTCTCCTTGTTTAGTAATTTGGGAGATGAAATTAAGTCTCTTACAGACCCTTAGGATTGTCACTTTTTCCCATACACGTACATAAAGTAACTTTGTAACTCACAACCTAACTAAGCGTACTAGACATGTTAGTGGTTTACAAGTATGGATGGAAAATGTTTCTCCACACCTAATCTTTGTAATTTTAGTCGATTTTGGCTGAGTCTATTTTCTTTTAATGGATGCGGTTTTCTTCTAAGAAAAAGATTTTTTTATTATAAAAAAAAAAAAAAAAAAAAAAAAAAAAAAAAAAACTCAATTACATGGAAGTAATAATACCTAGCAAATTCTATATAATATATATATATATATATATATATATATATATATATATAATACTTAGCAAAATAATTATGATGGTATTACTTTTCCTTATAATTAAAATTATATTTTAAAATTGTCAAGAGCCTTGTAACTTAATGATATTACTTGCTCTCATTAATTAGGATAATTAGTGTTTGAATCCTCCCTTTTCAAACTATCAAATTATTAAGAAAATAAATGAATTATTTAATGTTGTTGTATAGTAATATTAAGCTAAATTATGTAATTTCTTAAAAAAAAAAAAAGACAATTAACAAATGAATTCTTTTTTTTTTTCAAGGAAAAAGAAATGAATTCTTTTTTTTTTCAAGGAAAAAGAAATGAAATACCATAAATGTGCATAAACCATGGCAAGTTCACCCATCGTTCAATGGGGTGCATGTAAGTAATGTTTGGAACTCCATCATTCCAAATTTCAATCAATTTTCAAAATTGTGAGGTGTAACACACAATGCTTCCTCTTATGCCAAAAAACAAAAACAAAAACAAAAAAAAAAAAAAAAAAAAAAACCATGCTTGCTTTGGTTAAAAAATAAATATTAGATGAAAGGGAACACAAAAAAAGAAAAAAATAATTTAATAGAAATTATTCTATATACAACACGCTTTACTACATCTTTCTCTTATATAAATGATTCTTACATGCATATGTTTTAATTTTATTTTTTAGCTCAAGTTTCTCTTTCTCTTTTCTCTTGTACGTGTCTAAATTTCTTTCTCACCATAATCTTAATGCTAGATATAGTACACAGCGTGAAGCTGTGTACAGTGGCATAGATGGTAGGTTACAGCCAGAAAGAGTACGTTATGCTAGAAATATGGCCAATTGGCCATGCCAGCCAAAAATTCAACAAAACAGAAGCGTTTACAGAGAGATGAAATAGCATGTGTAGTTGTCCTTCATTACATTTAAAGCAATCTCTAAACTGCAAGCAATGTCATATTTGTCATCCAAACTAATATAAATTCTTTCTCTCTTTTATTTTTTTGTCTTCTACGTTGTCTATTTTTCCAAATTGTCACATTCTTGCCTTTTGAGTAATGGATGAGCTTTTACTTCCAAAAAAAAAAAAAAAAAGAGATGAGCTTCGTGTTAACTATTTTCCCAAATTGGGTACTCTACCCCTAAATTTGTCCCATTACGGGAAAGTAGTAACTACAATGTCTTTTGTCATTTCATAACACCTCAATTTCTTAGTGTGTGTCTTACTTAAAGTACAATAATGCCAATTTTCTTTACAAAGTATAATTTTTATTTTTGATAATTGGATACTTACTATAAAGGGGGGGATAATTATCTTGGTTTTATAATAAAGGAGAGCAAGTTATACCACTCAACTTCAAACTCTTGGCAAGGGTTGCATTATTTGACATGACCTATGAACACGACACAAACTTGACGGGAAATTATTGTGTACTTTCGGAGTACCATAAGTGCATTATGTTCACTTGCTTAACCTTCAATCAACTTGAAATGACTCCATTCATGCTAATAAGTGTCATTTTTATATAACATAAATTTGAATTCTAAATATAATTTTTTTTTGAGAAATAATTACAACATGCTGCTAACCCTGCAGCTCGAACCCTTTCCCCCCTAGACCCCCAAGCACTTTGTACATGGGGAGGTGCCAATTCAGCTACAAGGCCTTTGGTAATTCTAAATATAATTTAGTAAGTAAAAAGATTATAATGGTTAATTGATAAAATCTTAATTGAAACTCTATAGTACCTAACCCTTTTAATCAAAATAAATAAGGGGAGAAAAAACTCTATTTTTGCTTTATTTTTCTTGGATTATGTATTAAACGCATTGAAATGGGTCATGTTATGCTAACCCACTATATAAACAAGTTGCGTTAAGGTGAGCTATATATTTGAATACTTTTGACATGACATGACATGACACATCACAAATACAACTTGCTAACATGAATTGTCATCACTACTTGATATTTACAAGGCATAATTTTGAATCTAAGGGAAAATAAACCCTTTTATAATTACTTCTAGTTTTATATATAAGAGCATTCACAACAGTGGAGGCAAATTTTTAGTTTTTTAGCATCACAAAAAATCACTTTATCTATTCTAACTTACCATTTCACAACACACCCAACATCAATAGATCTATTTTTTTAACTACTTCATTTAATTTTTTTTTTTCTTTTACCTCCTTTTCTCTTCCTTCTTTTTCTCCACTTTCTTTGTTTCTCTCCTCCTTTTTTTCTTCTTTTTCTCCATGCCTTCTCCATTTCTCTCTTTCAGCTTCTCTGTTTCTCTTTTTTTTTTCCTCTCCTCTCTTCTTCGTGGGTTATGTGGCTTTTATGGGTCGGTTTTTTGCTGGTGGGTCGCTTATTGCAAGCGACGGTGGTGGTGGTGGACGTTCTGTCGTTGGTGGCGGTGGTGGGTCGTTGGGATGGGTTTAATGATTTGTGGGTTTGGTGGATCGGCGTTGCTTTGGTGGCAGTGATTTGATTTGGTGTTGTTTTTGGAGGCTGGGTGTCTGATTCGCTGGGTTTTTATATGGATTTTATGAGCACCACTGTGGTCCGCAAGCTGGCCGGCGAAGTAGAGAGGAGATAAGGGAGGCACTAGAGAGAAAAAAAAAAAAAAAGAAGAAAAAAAAAAAAAGAAAGAAGAGCGAGAGAGAGAGAAAATATTTTTTTAATGAGAGAAGAGAGAGAAGTTTAATATATATATATATATATATTTAGCTTCTTGCTACAATGCACAATCATTTATGGTTGTGCACTGTAGCAAGAAGCTAAAAAATTTTAGTTATGACACCACTACTACAGCATGCTTTTTAAGTATTAGTGGTGCTAAAAATAGTAATATTACTATTTAGCACCACTATTATGGATGCTTTAAGGAAGTGGTGTCCTAACCTTTATCTAAAATATTCCACTCCCTACCATTGAGACATCTTGAAAACTCCCATGAACCAATAATGTGACAGATTGAACATGAAACCTCTAAGCTTATATCACAACATAGACCAATGAGTCCACCACTTAGGTATCCTTGTGAGGTTTGATTTAGGTCAATAGTGATTATTTGTTAGAGTACCACCGATAGAACAAAAATTTACGAAAATTTTACAATATGCTCAAATTAACCATCTCACACATAAACCATTAAAAAAAATTAAGTTGATAATTATGGTGAGCTCATGTGTGAGTTGCTAGGCTAATATGAAAATGTTGTAAATTTTTATGGTGTCCCTAACTTTATTGTATTTGCAAAATAATAATAAATGAAAGTTGCGGTGATTGCTCACTAGTTTAATCTAACTATTCTTCTCAAAAAAAAAAAAGTTTAATCTAACTAATGAGGGAAAACCCATTTGTGATTAGCATAAGAAAGAGGGGGGGAGTTGAACCATTATTAATTAGCCAAAAGAAAAAAGAAAATTTCTCTTTCAAAATTGGGGAGGCTTTTGGAAAATACTTAAACGATTTTGACATCATTCATCAAATATGCAGGCCTTGGCATATTGTTTCATCAAATTAAAATTGTTTGTTAATTCATTTTTGCCTCTTTATTCATAGTTTGTGACAAAATAAATGAACCATTCGTCTAGATTCAAAAATTTACCGCAAATCCCAACACATAAAAAGCAAATATTTCATATCATTCCCAATAGTATTGTACTGCAAAGTCTGCAATTATAAGATATTATTCTTCTTAATATGTATAGCTTCCTTTTCTATCTTTTTTTCATTGTGTATCTGACATTGTTCCAAGTTCCAACTCACTAATCACTATATCATGTTCTGCCCAAAACTTGCGCTTCTATTATATCCACACACACAAAAAAGAAAGAAAAACCTGTTGATAACACAAATTATTATAGGAGGACTGTGTTTGTCACGCTCCTAAAAAAAGAGGTGGACGATTGTTATAAGAATTAGGTCAGCTTGGCCATAACTATAAAAGTACCAAAAAAGTACAATTCTTCATGTGAACTGCTTTCCACTAGCCCACGTATCGACCTCTCATTGGCTGCTCACTATTCCCAACGTATGCGGAAAGAGATGCAGCCTTTTCACTAATGACGCGTCTGTACTATGATACCACTGAAATGAGGATCTCTTCTATGTTTGGATGCAAGGAAAAAAAAAAAAAAAAAAGGGAGGGAAAAGAAAATAAAAGAAATCTCCCTTGTATGTCCGGGTCCACTATTTTATTTATTTATTTTTTTTCTAGCATTATGAGAAAAAAATAAGGGTAAATTCCACTAAACCCCCCTGAGGTTTGGGCTAATTCCATTTAAGTCCAAAACTTCTAAAAAACGACCAACTTGGTCCTTAAAAGACAATTTTATCCCTAACTCCATTTAGCATTATTCACTCTTCTCTTTCTCATCTTAGATCCTCTCTTCTATTCACTGTGATTACACTAACATGAGCATGGATTTGAGCGCAAATCACACTACACAGATGCACCATCTCATAGAACACAAACATACACACTCAGCCATACAAATTCCAAAACCAGAAACCCCAAAAAATCATCCCAGATTACCAATCATACACAGATTCATATGCACACACTAACAAAATCACCAATTAGAACCATTGACAAACCTTAAATCAAAAAATACCCACAAATCTACAAATGATCATACATAAACCCCATTTCAAATCCAAATAAAAAATCACCAAATCCTTATATCACATAAGAAAATCCAATCCGTAAATTGACCAAGACCCAAACAAACAAAGAACCAAACCGAGAGAGAGAGAGAGAGAAAAAAAAAGAAATAAAGAAATAAAGAGGATAGAGATCGACGGCCACCGGTGTTGGAGTTGCCGATGGTGGTGGCGGAGCTCGTGGGTCATGTCAAATGTTCCCTTGACATTTGACACACAAACCCAAACACAAACAAAGACCTAAACCCAGAAATAGAGATACAAACCCAAAAACGAAGACCCAAGCACGTTTGGCACCAGATCAGAGCTCTTGGCATGGAACAATAGCAGTGGTGGTGATGTGAAGCTTGAAAATCCTGAGCCAAATGTCTCCATGGCACTGATTTGAGAAGAAAGTGGAAGATGGTAGTGGAAAAAATGGGTTTCGGCCATGAAAGAAGGAGTCATTAGCCGCCATGGGTATGGCTGAGAGAGGGAGCCGCCGTGGGTGTGGGTGAGAGAGAGAGGGAGCCGTCGTGGGTGTGGCTGAGAGAGAGAGAGGGAGCTAGAGGTCTGAGAGAGAGAAGGGTTTAGGACTGAGATGAGAAGGGTTTGGCTAGTCAGGGCTAAAAATGTCTTTTAAGGACTAAGTTGGTCATGTTTTAAAAGTCTTGGACTTAAATGGTATTAACCCAAACCTCAGGGGGGTTTAGTGGAATTTACCCAAAACATAAAAATAAAAATGAAAAGAGAAAGACTAAGATTATGTTTGGTAACAGCTTTTTATTTCTATTTTCAAAAACTTGTTTTGGGGAATATAAAGAAAAAACAATTTTCTTGTATTTTTGAAATTAAAAACATGTTTGGTTAGTTGAAATTAAAAAAAAAAAGGTTTTTGAAGAAAAAAATAGAAAATACTAAAATATGTTGTTCTTAAGATTTGAACTCTAATTGCTAACTCATTAAATGAGACAGATTCATTAAATTAAATGCGTGATTTCATTACCTTTTGAAAATTAGAAACTAAAAACAGCATTTTACATGTTTTCAGTTTCTTTCATAAATTAAGTTTCGAGAACAATTTTTGTTTTCTATCTATTTTGGGTTGCCAAACAAGTTTTCTAGTTTTAAAAATAGAAAATTGTTTTTAGAAATAGAAAATAAGGGAAAAAAACAGTTATCAAACATACCCTAAAAGGGTATAACAATAATATTTAACTATTTGGATTACAAACTTTTTTTTTTTCTCCAAAGAATAAAATATTTCCTTTCTTTTTTCTTTTTCTTTTTGATAAGTATTTCCTTTCTTTTTTATTAATGCTATATTCTTTCAAGAAAATTAGAGAAGAAACACATGAATTTAATCATTTAATTGATATTTTTATAAAAGAATCATTTAATATTTTCTAATTGTCCTCCTTCATATGTGATTCTATTTAAATCTTTAAAAAATAAAAAATGCGAACCTATTTAATAGCTCAACACTTGAGATTTTTATTTTATATATATATTTTTTTTCAAATGGGGAGGTTGGATGGAAACAATGTCCAATTTTATTATGCTAAGATAACACTTTATCTTTTTGGTACACAAAATGACATGATAAATATTTATTTTATTTCCATTCTCTCTCATTCATTTCCCCTACATTTTACCAAACGTAGTAGTAGGGTAGGACTTGAAACTGGAGTGAAAGACATGGATGATAGAACATGTGTGAGTTGCATCCGGCTCAAAAAGATAGTTATTCTACCTCCTTTCTTTTTTTACTTTTTAAGGAAAATCATATTATACAATAATCACAAATATATCAACATTTATTTAGCTAGCTAGTTGGGTTGTTTCAAAAAAAAAAGCTAGCTAGTTGGGTTCCTTAGTACATGTGTTTAAACACATGTTTTCAATTTTTAAATAATATTATATATATTTCTACACACTTTTTCACTCACATGTATTTTTAAAAAATACAAACAATGTTACTAAAAAAGGGTTACCAAACAGCCCTAAGTATTTTAACACACACACACTCACACACACGGGGACACGGAAGAATGTCTTAAAGAAACTGACAGCGTATATATCCAAAATGGTCTAACTCTTAGATATACAGCACAAATTTATGTGTATATTATTTATTAGTCCGTAAGTTTTACTTTATTTTATCTTGTTCACAAAATCACAAAAGTAAATTATTTGTGGAATGTTCCCACAAAATTTTTCTAATGGTATCTGTTCCTCTAAGTCTGCCAAAGATTTGTTACAAAATCAAGTACAAGGAATTTCATTTGGAAATTTAATTTCCTCAAACAATATGACTTCCTATATATTTGGCCTGCCTTTCATGATAGATTTGCCACGAATTCTGACAGATTTGCTAGAAAATTTTGTCATTCAGATACTTGGTAAAGATGCGGATTTTTGAAAGAGGATGCTTTTTCTATCACATGTACTCTTGAGACTGTTTCAAATCTAAACAAATCTGGAATAGTCTTGGGCTCAATCTTGATCATACTAGCTGCCCCCCCTTGACACTTGGGTTTAGAGCTAATAGTCAAGATACCACTGACATATTTCTTTTCTCCATCACTCCTTTGGTGCCATATTTCAAAGCTATAAATACAATTCATCCATTAGGGAAACTAGGAATAAAGGGGCTTTGATTGTATATCCTTCCAACCATATGAAACATTAAATGTGGCTACTATAGATTTAGTAATGTACAGACTACAGTGTAGTTCTGTTTCATACTTCACATGCAACCTTGGTTCTTACTCCATTACTAGGTCCAAAATATGATTCTCAAAAAAAAAGGGTATCCCCGTTTACAAAGAAATTATTA
Source organism: Quercus tomentella (assembly GCA_028535165.1). NCBI lineage: Eukaryota > Viridiplantae > Streptophyta > Magnoliopsida > Fagales > Fagaceae > Quercus > Quercus tomentella. Next base: position 86,133,433 of record JAPQVY010000155.1, on the reverse strand, counting down.
TTGATTCAGACTCATTGACAATTCTCTCTCGTCAAAGATATTGGTTGATCTTATAAGGTTTCATCTGAATAGTATCCTCGTAAAAAATTGTAAGATACTCTTTGAGTTTTGACGGGCAAGACTCATGATTATTCTCAAAGTTTAATTTTACTGTTACTAATTCTTAAGAGATGTAAATTCCAAGCAATTCTTACTTAGTCTCGGAACACATATTACTCTGGGCTCTCACGAGTGCTCCGACACTATCTAAGTATTTTCCTTAAATACCTGGGTTGCAACCCTTTGTTTGGGCATCCATTTGAACCAAAAAAAGAAGAAGTAGAAGAGATTTTTGTTTGTGTTTTTTGGTCTCTCTCTTTACCTCCTGAAGTCTCACCAAATCTACCCATGTTCGGCTTGTAAATCTAATTGACATGCATGTAACATTAAAAAAATTACATTTTCGTCTTAATCGGTTGTCTAACATGGCATAATTGTCACCATCATTGAAGAACTTTCGCCAATAGGGTCTCAATGTATAGGAAAATGAAAGATTTAACATAGTGAATAGTTTGTTTTTGGATAGTAGTGAATGAGTCCTTAGTTACAACCAATGGATGAAAATCCTGTTTGTTGACTTCTTGCTCAAGCAATTACATTATTTTGATTATACTATTTTTATTTAATTTTTGCCTCATGATTTTCAAGACAATAATGACCCTCTTTTGTTCGAACAGGAAAAAGAATAATGATCTTTTTTCAGAAAGTTTGAATGAGAAGAGTTCTTCCCCACAGTGTTTGCCTATGCGATATATTCCCTAATCTGGGGGTACCCAAAAAGCTATTGTAGAAAGTGACATTGTTTGTTCCATGCAGGTGACCGCAACGTTGGAAATGTGCAATGCTATTCATACTTATATATGCAATATATTGTTGCTTAGTTCTTTGGACTTTGGATAGAGTTTCTCATCCATGTGACTATACATGAATTTTGTTAAAATGTTGGGCATAGAGAAATGAAAGTCCAGAGTGGATATCACATGCAAAAAATTCCTTTAAAAAATCAGAGGGACACAACTGAAATGACTTAGACAATTTGGGATTTATTTATAGATACTTTGTACCCCTTTCATGTAGAGTTGCACCCTCTTTGAAGGATTGTAACTCTAAGAATAAATTCAACTTCTTGCAACTTGCAAGAGTCACATACATTCTCTATTAGAAATAATCATCACTTTTTCTAGGAGACAAAATAGGATATCTTGTGTTAGTGGATCCACCATTCTTACGGTGTGATCACCTCCTACAATATTAACATCTTCCTCTCTTTAAGAAGATGATAAATTACACACACGTGCACAAAAATATTGGTACCAATTAGCAAGTCACATCCTAACTCCAACCTATGACTCATTTAATTTAAGAAACACAGACACATGTACAGTAAGGTATAATACGGCCACACAACAATTTTTGAAAAAATAGGACACAAGCAAATGGGACATAATTGTTAAACATATATTAAATATATTTTTATTTATTTTTTCTATATATTATTAAGCACTTATTTCTTATATAATATTCTGTATTAAATATAATCAAATTAAGAGTAATGATTAATAAAAAAGTAAATCTATGACCATTAAAGAATTTTTAAAAATTAGAATACAAACTAAAATAAAGATATTTGTTGATTTTCAAATGCACTATTACTATTCAAAGCATGAATGCTCTTTTTTATTTTGTGAAAAGGTTTTCGATTCTTCTTGTTCTCGTATCTCAATTGTATCGTTTATTTTTAAAAAAAATGATATGACTAGAACACGTATGCAAATATTCCAGGCATATCAAGTATCCGACGCAAAAACAGCACCCAAATAAAGTGTCTTAGCCTCTAGGTCATTATATATCAACATCAATCAGTGATAGAGGCCAAATATATGTGCTCACACTTCTACGTTCCATCACTTCAGCTTGCGCCCTTTCTAATTTACTATCTTTTCCAATAACATTCCTTGAATGTCTTACGATTCACTATCAAGTGCTCGACATCAGCTGTACTCACCAAACTATTTGTTAACTTGCACTGAAATTTTGTCAAGTACTTCCTCTAAGGCTTGGTCCTGAAGGTTTTCCTCGATCACCTTATTATTAGTGACTTTGGCACAGTTCAATCATAGATATAACCCAGTTTCATTGTAATGCTAGTAGTGGACTTCACATCCATGTGATCGGTGGCCTCTGTATGTCTTCAATGTGATTTTCCTCCGAACTAATTTAGAGAGAGGAAAAAAAAAACTATTATATATATTCTTTCATTTATATTCCCTTTCATTTGTATTGTCACATTGAGCTTGTCGAATTGGATTGCACCCGTTGTACATAATATGAAATACAAGGATATATAAACTCATTATGCATCACTTGATGTCAAACATATATCATAGGAGAAAAATGTAGGGTGGAAATTAATGGTAGTTGGCAAATGACAACTTTGTCAGCGACAAAACGTACGAAATTAGAAATATATTAACACGATAGATTAAGTTTCATAGTAATCAATTAATACATTTAAGTTAATTAAGATGCAAGACAGTGGCCAGCTCAGTTCATTGTGAGCCAGCTCAGTTCATTCCCAATGTGTTGAACATTTGGGACAATGTTGTCTGGAAAGATGTCCTATATTCAATATCACATGTCATTCTAGTCTAGGAAAATTGATAAATACAAAACGCGTCTAAATGAGGGAATATGGTAATATTGAGAGACAAATGCAAGGGAGTTGAGAGACAAGTGCAAGCAGAAATCAATATTCAATATATATACTATGTATTTATATATAAAAGTAAAGACATTGTGTGGGAGAGTATAAGATTTTGCTATGTGGTTTATTCCTCAAAGATTTTTTGTATTTAGGATTCCATTTTAACAAAGTTTGCATTTATATCAAAGTAAAGTATTAATTCATTGAATTAGCAAAGTAAATATTAATTCATTGAATTAGCAAAGTAAATATATTAATTATATATAGTTGTACATTAATTATATATATTAAAGGAATTTATATGATTATTTCTGTGGGGTCCAATAAATCGTGGCCCTGGCCCATTCTTTTTACATTGGGGCCCAAGGCCCTGGCCAAGGAAGTGGGTAGCCGAGGATAAGTAATAAAGGTCCAAGTAATCGTGAGACACAGCCGAGGATGATTCTGTCCTCGGCATATCCGAGGTCCCCTTGGAAGGAGGGGCAAAAGCGGTCTAGGAACAGTTTGGAATAAAAATCTAAAATATCTAAGTCAACAGAGAAGAGTACGCTGGAAAGTATAACGACCAGGGAAAGCTGCCCTTACTGCCATTCAATACTCTGCACCTGACAGAGCCATACTCCCCAGCTTTTACAACCACTCCCAACCACTCTAGATATGGGTTGATGGGACAAGTATCAGTCTTGGAAAAGTCGACCCTACACGTGGACGAAGGATAAGGAACACAGGCTAGTATAAAAGGAAAAGTAAGCAATCCATAGAAGAGGCTGGGAAAAATGGCCAAAACCAGAGCCTCCCAGCCCGCTTCCAGGAAAAAAACTCTCAGAGCGTACACGTTTTATTTATGTATAAACACCACGGAATACCACCGACTTGTGATCAAGGCCTAGCCTTTCAAACCCACGCTCTATAAATGATATTGTTTGGGCCTTTTTACGTGTGAACCCAGTATCGTTTTGGGTCGTTCCAAATCGTGTCCTTACAATTTCTAAAATAAATTATATAAGAAACTATTTTATTTGGAATAATAATAATATTATTATTTTTTTGACCAATAATAATAATAATAACAATATTAATAGATTTAGAATATGACATTTTTTCTCATGTTTAGTTTTTAATTTTAAAGAATTTTGACAACAATTGACATTTTTTTTAGGGGAGACAACAATTGACATGAAAGCCATAAAAAATTAAATATTTGTGAATTCAATAAATTAATCATAACCATTTAGATTTCCTAACTCTTTTAAGTGACATGTAAAATTAATATATATAACCAATATTGTAATATTTATTCTATGTAATTAAAAAGATTACTAATACGATAAATACATTTATTTTGTTATATTAATTATTTAAGTAGTGCATCAATTATTTAAGTATACTAAAATTTTGATGTCATTTTTCTAAAATTTATATGAGAAATAACTTATTTGAAATATGATATTCTTGCTCAAATTTAGTTGTTTTTGCAACAATTGAAACAAAGTCTAAGAAAAGAAAAAATATATATATAATGCACAATCAAGAATGTTAAAAAATAATTGAAGAATATTTTCATTTTTATTTTATCAAAACGATATTTGTATTCTTAAAATGCATGAAACATGCCTATCTATATTAATCACTATATCATATTATTTTCAAATTTGTAAATACATATAGTATGATCAAATTACTACATGTCTTTTTTGTAGATAAAATAAAACACTAAAGACCAAAAAAATTTGCAAGAAAAATTATTAAAATATTGGTGGAAACTAAAAACAAGTTAGTGATATTTTTGTTAGTAACACGAAAAGTCTTTCATAAAATGTTGCAGATCTTGCATTAGCACAATTAGTTATTATTAAAAGGGCAACAAGAGAATACATATTTTGAAAGCTTCTGAGCTTTTGTTTCCTTCTAAGGGGAAAAAAGTCTCATATAGATACGCATATTATTTTGTTTTCTAAGAGTTTAACAAAATGTTATTGGCTTTGTATCTAGAAATAGAGCCATCTGAGCTAAGTTAAGTTTGAGTTTGTAAACCCATTTACAACCCACCAAGTTCTTATTAGGAACCAAGGAACCAAGTGCTTTCTCATTGAAGAGTTTCAAATTCAAAATCCTGGGCAGTACACCATTGAGGGCATTGAGAGCCAATGTGGGAGGTTCTGTAAATGTATAGTTTAGAGTGGTCTTATTACAAAGTTTGGGTTTGTGTATACCACTTTTGGCTCTTGTTCGCATAAAATGGTGATTAGCAGGTAATATAGTAGTTGAAGACATAGGATGGGGATGATGACACTAATGGTAGAACGTGAGACTAATAGTGTGGATTTCGATTTTGCAATAGCTCCCATCATTGGTGATGACTCCAACGGCCTTTAGTTTGTCTCTAACATCCTTAATCCTTTGAAAATATATATCAACCGATTCGGATCATTTCTTGAGATTTCACCATTTAAGTTCATAATATGAGATTTAGATATTGAAGAAAAGCAATTCCTCAAGAGTTTTCTGATTTCTTTTGCAGAATTACACCCAAAAATAAGATTAAAAACCAGGGAGTAAGAGTAGAACTAAGGAAGGTTAACAGAGTTTTCTCAGTGGACTTCCATGTCTGCAATTCTTGGAATTGGGCCGAACTAGACTTCATGAATTTTATTATAATGACATTAGAGTTTTGATTAAATTTACAGCACAAATGTTAGTATAAAAAAAATAAATAAAGTAAAGTGTTTTGAAATGAAAAATGCTAAAAAGGTAATACCAATATCATTACAAACACTTAATAGATACAACAAATTTTATTACGCTAACTTTAAATGAATGTGTCTAATTTTCAATCACAAGAAAATAAATTAGTTAGTAAATTTATATATTATGTTGTTGATATGATACCAATTATAATTTTCAAACACAATATAATGTAGTGTCTATTTAGGTATAGCTTATTTATCTGAAATTGAAATTTTTTTTCTGAAAGTACTATAAATAAAATTAAAAGGTATTTGGAATAGTATAGTGGGGGTCATGAATAGTACCAAAAAGTGCAATGGAGCCCATGAATAGTAGCAAAAATAAGCTAAATAGTAAAAAAAATTGGCTTTTAAACAATTACAAATGCACACTTAGTATGCGTTTGGGTATTGATGTTGCATCCAGCATTTCTTTTTCTTTTTTTTTTTCTTTTTTTTTTTTTTTCAACGCCCCATGAACAGTGCATTTAGGCTTATGAACAATAACCCGCGCGTGAACAGTAACTTTTTTATTTTTTATTTTTTATTATTTTCAGTTTTCAGCAAAATAAGCGGTATCCAAACAGACCCTTAGGTAGCGTTTGGATCTGGCTGAAAACTCACACATCTGGCTTTTTTTTTATGCATTTCAACTTTAGGGGACAACTAGCACTATTTATCACTGTTCACGGACCCACAACCACCACTTTATTAAAAAAAATATTAAAAATGGGTCCCACAGCATTATTCACACATTTAAAAATTATTTTGCTACAGTGTTTTCAATTTTTACAAAATAAGCTGTATCCAAATGAACTCTTAGCATGTGTTTGGCAAAAATTAAAAGGTTAGTTTATTTTACTATTCAACTTATTTTCTATTATTTATGAGCCCCACTGTACTATTTGGTACTATTTATGAGTCACGCTGTACTATTTTAGCTAACTTTTACCTTTATCTACAGTATTTTTAGTAAAAAGTTTTCAGTTTCAGCAAAATAAGCAGATCCCAAATAGACCATTAATTAAACATTTTTTTTTTTTTTTGATAAACTTTCAACTTATGATATCTCCTCCTATTGATATAGGCGGGATCGAACCTCCAAATCTCTTAATCATTACTATGCAAGTTTGTTAGTAGTTTGTAGAAAGATTCTTAATAGTATTTGTTTGTTTGTTTGTTTTTTTTTTTTTTTTTTTATGTTTAAATTGGTACATTCAGTTTATAAGGCTTATTTAATAAATCTTGTTATATCCTTAGCATTACTTTTTTTTTTAATTGCTTCTTAAGATCATCCATTGTAGTAGAGCTAAAAATTTAGCTATTTGACATCACAAAAAATTACTTTATCTATTTTACCTACTCGCATGCTGCAGCAGTAGATCTATTTTAGCTTTCAACATAATAAAATAATATAAATATCACAATAAAATAATATATCCACTATAATAAAATAATATATTTACTACAATAAACAACAATCACAACCACCTGCAACCGCTACTGCTGCCACTACCGCCGCCACCATCGACTCTTCCACCACCATCGCAATCGCCACCGCCGCCACCGACTCTTCCACCACCAACGCCACCGTCGCCGTCACCAACTCTTCCACTTCCAACGCCGCCACCACCGCCACTGATTCTTCCACCGCTATCGCCACCACTGCCATATAATAGCAAATAATCGTCTAGTGTTAACAAGTGATTTTTTTAACCCTAAATTATACTTATACATTTTTTTTTTTACTAAAACAATTTCTCAATCATCATGATAGCAAATAAGAAACTAGAGTAACAATAATTTTTTTTTTTTTTAACTCCAAATTATATATATACAAATTTATCTTTTGACTAAAAAAAATTTCTCAATCGTCATGATAGCCTATTATCGTCTCAATCGTCTAATATTTTATTCTATCTCTCCCTTTCTTCTCTGACTCTCCCTCTTCTCTAACTATCTTTCTATTTCTCTGTCTCTCCTTTTCTCTCTATTTTTTTTTCTCTTCACTCGGTTGTTTTTGGTTGGGTTGAATCGGTGTTTACTGGGTTTCAAAGGTGGTTTGAATCGGCTGGGTTTCAGAGGTGTGTTGGTTGGGTTTCAATTCCAGTATTGAAGTTGAATCGGTGGCTGGGTTTCAGAGGTGGGTTGAATCGGCGTTGTGGGTTGAATCAGCGTGGGTTGCTAAATCGTTGTGGGTTGCTGAATCGGTGGTGGGTTTTTGAATCAGTTTCGGTGGCCGGAGCTTGTTTGAATTGGTGAGAGTGGTGGAGCCATGGAGATCAAATTAGTGGTTGCATTTTCCTTGGGTTTCAGTTGTTGAGTTTTGCATTTTGAATCAGTGCCCGTTTGTTTCAACTTTTTGGGCCCAAAAAGTCACATTTTGACAACAACCAGCCCAAAAGTCTGTTTGGTGAGTATAAAACGCAACTTTTTGGAAAAAGTTGCGTTTTATAATTGTGAAGAGAACGCACAAGTCCATTTTGGAGCACTTGAGGTCCATTTTTGCCAAAATTCTGTGAGCGTTTTGATATATCCGTTGGGGTGATAGGGCAATTACCAAATTACCCGTCATCAGTTCTCAGTTCTCATGCCTCTCATCTCTTCTCTCTGCTCTGACCTCACCATGCTACTACAAACACAACACCACCCAACTATCACCGGTCTACCACCACAATCAACAAAATCAACAAAACCCATTTCAACATTTGATAATCCACACACAAAATCAACAAAACCAAACCAAAAATAACTCAAAATCAACACAAAACAACTTAAAATCAACTTAAACCCCATTGGAAAACCCATCCCAAACCTAACTCAAAATCAACCCAAAACAAAATCAACTCAAAATCAAACCCAAAATCCACAGAAAATCAATTCAAAATTAAACCATCAACTGAAAACCCATAACCCAAACCCAAAATCAAAATCAAATACAAACCCAATGGTGGCAGGGACTTAAGGGATCTTCTCTCTTCCTTGTAGCTTCTCACCCGACCAGACCAGACCGAACACCCGAAATTTCTTCAATGGTGGCAGAGACCAAATCAAATACAAATCCATGAAATTTCTTCAGTTGCTTACTTGACCAGACCGAACACCTAAGCTCTGCAGCAATTGGAATTTTCTGGAGGAGGTAGTAGGGAAAAAGGGGAAATAAGGAAAAAAAAAAGAAAAAAGAAAAGAAAAGTGGGAACGTTCTAGAGGTGGTAGGGAAAAAGGGAAAAGAAGGAAAAAAAAGAAAAAAAAAAAGAAAAGAAAGGGGAACGTTCTGGAGAGGAAGAAGTGGTAAGGGAAAAAGGGAAAGAAGGAAAAAAGAAAAAAAAGAAAAGTGGAATGCTCTGGAGTGTCCGGGTAGGGAAAAAGGGGAAAGAAAGGAAAAAATAAAAAATAAAAAAATAATTAGAAGGGTACGTGTGTGGAGGAGAAAAAAAGAGGGAAAAAAAAGAAGGAAATATGGATGAAAAAAAAAGTAAAGAAATAAGGGAAAAATAAAATAAAGAATGAGAAATTAAAATTGAGAAATGCAATCACAATTTTTTCACGATAAATCTTAAGTGATAGGTTATTATTAGTTAATATTGGTGAGAAAAAAAAAAAATTTTTAGAAACTTTGAAAGTTCTTTTTAAAAAAAAAAAATTAGAAATTTTTATAAAAAAAAAAATTTTAGAAAGTATTTTCACAATACTTTACATATACATTGTCCTTTTTGGTAATTTACCACTCAAACCGTCATTTTTATAAGTGTTAGCCAAACACTCAGCTTTTTCAAAAAGCACTTTTTAATAGCTTTTACCAAACACTCAGTTTTTTGAAAAAACACTTTTTCATTATGCATTTTTTGAAAACTCAACTTTTTCAAAAAACCCAACTTCAAAAAGTTGAACCAAACTCACCCTCAGTGTGGATTTTGTTGTTGCGGTTTGAATTGGTGGCTGGAGCTTGTTTGAATCGATGTGGAGAGTGGTGGAGCTGTGGAAATCAAATTGAGTGGTTGTGCTTTGCGTGAGTTTCATTTGTTACGTTTTATGTTTTTTAATCCAGACTGGGAATAATTTTTGTTTTTTTTTGTTTTTTTTTAGCTCTTAGTTATAGTGCATAGCCATAGATGGCTGTGCACTGTAGCAATGAAGGTAAAAAAATACCTTTAGCTCTACTGCTAGATGGTTGATTTTTGTATTTTGATGGAGCTAAAATAACTATATAACTATTTAGCTCCATTGCTACAAGTACTCTAAGAATTTTTGAGCCAAGATACTCTTCATTTGGCCATGAGCATAAAATGTGGAGTAGTACTGAAGTAGTGATATACTGCTACTAATAATAACATTATTATTACTATGATAACATTATTATTACTAAGATTTATACAATCAGTGACAACATTTAATCTATCAAATCACCGTCCAAAGACGTTACAAATTGATTGTTATGTTGTTTTAATTTTCCATACATGAAAGGTTAGGATTTAAGAAGGGATACACCAACCTAAAATTGTTTTCAAGTGCAGTAAATTTGAAACTTGAGCAGGCCCGGCCCATCAAGATGATTTGGTACAACCCGACATGCTTATAGCAAATAATAGAAATGTGTACATTGAGAAACAACAAGCAAACCAAAACAATCTTGGTTTCACTTTCAGAGCCTTGAATTTCTTGTGTAATAAAAAGTCTTACAAAGCTTTATCATGACTTTGGAATTTCTTGGATCTTCAAAAAGAAAACTTTATAAAAATTTTTAATACATTACAATAAATTATATGTATTGTTAATCATTCAAATTGAAAGTACGGATACCTTCCTCAAAGATGTTCATTTGTATGCGGATCATATATATATATATCACAAATATTGTAATAAAAAAAAAAATTCCAATCACATCCATTTAGTAAAATGATTGAAAAACATAATGAATTTTAAATTGCTAATGAAACGAGTAATAGTAAGATACCCAAAATTTGAGGTATCTGGTTGCAACTTCAATTACATAAACACTTAATGAAAGAGGTATCTGGTTGGGATTCTCGGTAACCCATAAATTCCCCTTAAAGCTGCCATATGCTATATAAGTAGCTGAAAACTCAGGTCTTTTTTTTTTTTTTTTTGATAAGAAAACTCAGGTCTTTTTATTAACAAAAGTGGCTTTACAGTTCGGTGATGGGACTATGCATATCAGACTTTGGAGGGAGAATATTAATCAACATTTTGCAACTGTCTAGACTGATATGCTACTATGCAGCAACATTTATTGAATTTATAGCTAATAGTACTAGAATGCCATCCAAGCTCAGAGGTTGTGCAATATTTTTTAGTTCAAGTGTGTATAATTTAGCTAAGTTTAGCCACACAAAAAAAAAAAAAAAAAATACAAGTGAAAATAATGGAGATTACTCAATTGTTGTTAACTCTATACTAGATGTTGACCATGCGTTGCACATGATAATATTTTTAGGATAAATTTATTAAATTTATTTTTAGTAATTTGGACTAATTTAATAAATAATAATATATTTTATAATCTTATTTTCATTTATTATAGGGATAATCACAAATGTAATATATATATAATTTTTGTTAGACCAAAATGAAAACAATACAATTTTTCTTAGGAATTCAAAAGGTAAGTTAGTGAAAATATTAATTGTAAGGACACAATTCCTTTGCGGCCCAATAATGATGTTGGGCTCGCATATGAAAAGATCTCTCACAATATGATTTGTAGAGAGTGGGCTTGAAAGGCTAGCCGTTGGTCACGGGGCGATGCCCGGTCTTGGTTTTAGAGGGATTTATGTAGAAAAAAGGAGTTGGGCTTGAACATTTAAGCCCTAAGGCGTCGCACCCCATGGGATGGGACTCCTCGGAGTTGATCCGAGGACCATTGAGGTCTTACCCCGGTTACCCAATGATGGACTTTTTCAGTGAAGTCCGGTGTTGTTGAGAGGTTCTGCCCCATGTAGTCTTTCTCTTTTTTAGGTGGGATGCCCCCCCCTTTAGATTTACTTACTTTCTTCTTTTATACTTGTCTGCGTTAACTGTCCTTCGTCCACGTGTAGGGTCAATCTTTACAACACTGATATTTGTCCCATCAGTCTAATCCCAGAATTGTTGGGGATGGTTGATAAGGCTGCAGAGTACGGCTCTGTCAGGCGCAGAGTCTTATCTGGAAGGGTAGTAAGGATAACTTCCCCCAAGATATTTTAGATCTCCTTACAAATTTGTTCCTATACCAGTTTTACCCCTTTATTCCGATGGGATTTTGGATCTGCCGAGGACTGAACTGTCCTCGGCTGTATTCCAAAAACAGTCTTGTGCTCTATGTTATCGGGCTTGGGCCATAGCTCTCCTCGGCCTGGGCCTTCGGACTCTCCACGAGCAAATGGGCCTGGCCCATAGATTATTGGGCCCCACAATAGCCCCTCAAAACCCGGCTGTCCAACCTCCCGGTTGGAAAGGGGGGTTTTGGCAATGCTGAGCCTTTATTACTGCTCCTTTAATTTAGCCCTCCATTAATGCTGACGGTTCTCCAACTGCCCAGGAAACGCACCGGTCTGCGAGACAGTTTTTTGATTTTATCCCTGATGCGTTCTTGACGTTTGGTTATCCAAAGCACGTTTTTAATGACCTCTATTTACGAGACTACTTTAATTCGACGGTTTTTGATGAGGTGGAGAAGTGGAACCGGCACATCTGTGTTTGCAGATTCCTTTGGAGATCTGATCCTATTAAATTCCCCCCGCTCCACCCTCCGTATAAGAGGGAAGGTAGGAGGTTATTGTTTTTGTAGAGAGTCCCTTTTCATCCTTCTAAGATTTGAAATACTTGGCCTCCCCTAGAGTTTATTTTACCCACTAGTTTATACACTAAATCGTGATACGCTTACCCTAACGAGTGATGAAGGAGTCATACCCCTCCTCAAAGCACCGTGTTCTAATAAAGCTCGAAATGGCTCGGTCAGGGCAAGGGTGGCGGAGACTTAAGATTCATCTCACCTTCCCTTCAGCCAAAATCCGAAGCAGGGATTCATCACGTCCAACTTTCGGCGTGACTGAGTCGAGAATTCCCATCATCATAACCAACCGCTCTCTTATGAGCTCACCTAATATGGCCCCAGCGTGTTAGGAGTCAGGACCGAGGCAGGGACTAAGTGTCTCTGCTTCTTCCTCTCTTCGTTCACTGGTGGCCCTCTCCGCCTCCCTCTCTTAGTCTTCCCAGCACCAGATCCATTCTGGTGCTTTCTCTTCTCCCTCTTTTGCTCCTTTTCTTTCTTTTCATCTCTTCTCTCTTCTTCTCCTCCTTCTTTACTCACGTCCTCCATCTTCTTCATTCATCTCCTCCATCTTCTTCATTGATTTCTTCCTTACTATTTCCTTCTCCTTCATCTCTTTCCAAAGAAGGTTCTTATCGTAATATGAGCAGTATTGAGGCAGGGATTGGAGAGACTTTGAAGACGAGTTTAAAAGACGCCTGACTGTTTACATATCTGTATTGCGGATGTTATCGTTGCTTAGGCAGTTCACATTTTGTATAGGCTTGTTTGAGCCCCTCTTTGTACGTTGTAATAACTTTTCGTATTAATAAAAATTGTTGTTACTTTATTTCGTATGTTCTGTCTTTATGCTTTTTTTTTTTTTTTGCAAACGCTGCTCGGCACAATAATACAGCATTTGAATCAATGATAACTAAAGCCAAAGTACTTGCTAATAAAAAGATGTCACCATAACTTTAATAGAACTGTTTGACATAGCAATGCGTACCTGTAAATAGTGATACTTGCCCGAAACAAAGCCGAGATTAGAACTGGATGTTCTCTGTGGTGTAGGAGGTAATTATTCGAAGGCATATCACCCGCAAAAATGAACAGCCCCCGTAGGCTGCCGAGTAGCGGAGCGTCCCGCCATCATCCTAACACTCTTATTGGCCTTAACATTTTACAGTATCTGGGCCGAGGACTTTCCCTATCCGAGCAGTTGGTTTCCCCATAGGCTTGAGTCCGAGGACCATGCAAGGCCTTGGTTCTGCCCAAAACTTGTAAGGTTTATTTTTTGTACTTGGTTTCCCCATAGGCTTGAGTCCGAGGACCATGCAAGGCCTTGGTTCTGTCCAAAACTTGTAATTTTTATTTTTTGTACTTGGTTTCCCCATAGGCTTGAGTCCGAGGACCATGCAAGGTCTTGGTTCTGTCCTTGGGCCCCTATGCTGAACGGGCCTGGGCCGCGAATTTACTGGGCCCATAAATTAGGGGGTATTTCCGTAGTCTTGGGTCACGCGGTACTTTTTGGCGTCCCAGTGTTCGAGGTGCGCCTTCACGAGGCTCCTTTAATCTCAGGGTTGCAGACGGCATTGGAAATCGAGCCGGAGACATTTTGTCTGTAGCGTTCCTTGGGACGCTGCGTGAATTAAATGCCACCACCTTATCTTTTAAATAAATAGGAGAGAAAGTTGCTTTACCTTCACACAAATCCTTCAGTCTCCTCTCCTAGTACATCATGTTTGAGGCGTGGGTTGGGGCAAAGGAACTCTCTCTGCCACAAAGGCGCCGTGTCCTCCTGAGACTCCAGATAGTGAGGTACGGGCAAAGGCGGCATAAATTCAAGAGAATATTCCAGTTCGACAGAGGGGAAAGGGTGTTTCTCCCTCTTTTAGTCAAAATCCGAAGCAGGTTCTGTTCACGCCAGGATTTTGGTGTGTCAGAAGAAAGATTCTCCGCCATCAGCGCCTCTGCCTTGTTGCAGACAAATTTTTGGGGAAGGCCCCTCAACTTCCGGCTCCCTGCACCTTTCCTTCCGCAGTGCAGGCCCCAAGCTGGGTTCTTTTGCTGCTTGAGTTATGGGCATGCAAAAGCATTGAGGAAGAACAAAGTCCTGAAGGAGTAGCCACCCTCTCATCTGTGCTTCTTCTTCGGCTTTACCTTCATTCTCTTGTATTTTTCTTTTCACTCATGTAGTTAGTTTCAGCATAAGCTTCTCTCAGCTTTTCATTGTACACTTTACTATTTCTTTGTCTTAGTAAAAGATGAGTTTGTCTCTTTCTAAATATTTTTCTTTTCTGCAACAACTACTTAGTGCATGGACATTAAATATACGCTCGTCTCTAATAATACTTGGAGCAGAACAATGCCTTAAAATCAATTCCTATTAGTTTAAACTTATCGATGTTATCAAGTATCACAATGGCAATTCTCAATAAATTAAACTCTTGAAACTAACCGGAGTAATGGCTGAGCACTGAGCGATGCATGCAAAATAAATGTCCGAGAACGATGATCTCTGAATAATTCGTCCGAGATGGTAGCCGAGTAGAGAGGGATTTCGATTGTGTTTTTGGGTAATATATTGCACTATATTACATCAATCCCTTTGGTATCGGGGATCCGAGGGTAGACTGGGAAATCCGTGCAGTTTAGGGATTAACCCAACTGTTAACGGGGAGTCCTCCTCGGATGGATTTTAAGGTTCATGCAATCAGTTTTCCTTTTAAGTAGTTGGTTTCCCCATAGGCTTGAGTCCGAGGACCATGCAAGGCCTTGGTTCTGTCCAAAACTTGTAGGATTTCCCTTTTGTACTTGGTTTCCCCATAGGCTTGAGTCCGAGGACCATGCAAGGCCTTGGTTCTGTCCAAAACTTGTAGGATTTCCCTTTTGTACTTGGTTTCCCCATAGGCTTGAGTCCGAGGACCATGCAAGGCCTTGGTTCTGTCCAAAACTTGTAGGATTTCCCTTTTGTACTTGGTTTCCCCATAGGCTCGAGTCCGAGGACCATGCAAGGCCTTGGTTCTGTCCAAAACTTGTAGGATTTCCCTTTTGTACTTGGTTTCCCCATAGGCTCGAGTCCGAGGACCATGCAAGGCCTTGGTTCTGTCCAAAACTTGTAGGATTTCCCTTTTGTACTTGGTTTCCCCATAGGCTTGAGTCCGAGGACCATGCAAGGCCTTGGTTCTGTCCAAAACTTGTAGGATTTCCCTTTTGTACTTGGTTTCCCCATAGGCTTGAGTCCGAGGACCATGCAAGGCCTTGGTTCTGTCCAAAACTTGTAGGATTTCCCTTTTGTACTTGGTTTCCCCATAGGCTTGAATCCGAGGACCATGCAAGGCCTTGGTTCTGTCCAAAACTTGTAGGATTTCCCTTTTGTACTTGGTTTCCCCATAGGCTTGAGTCCGAGGACCATGCGAGGCCTTGGTTCTGTCCAAAACTTGTAGGATTTCCCTTTTGTACTTGGTTTCCCCATAGGCTTGAGTCCGAGGACCATGCGAGGCCTTGGTTCTGTCCAAAACTTGTAGGATTTCCCTTTTGTACTTGGTTTCCCCATAGGCTTGAGTCCGAGGACCATGCAAGGCCTTGGTTCTGTCCAAAACTTGTAGGATTTCCCTTTTGTACTTGGTTTCCCCATAGGCTTGAGTCCGAGGACCATGCAAGGCCTTGGTTCTGTCCAAAACTTGTAGGATTTCCCTTTTGTACTTGGTTTCCCCATAGGCTTGAGTCCGAGGACCATGCAAGGCCTTGGTTCTGTCCAAAACTTGTAGGATTTTTTTTTTATTTGGTTTATTTTTCGACCATAAGCCCCTATACCAGGGCGGGAAAAGTTGACTTGAGGCCGGAAGCCCCTAGAGATGCCCACGCCCTTGGCACCGCAAGGCGTAGCCCCTAGCAGAAGTTTATGCTAGAGCAGCAACTGTATGTCGCCGGAAACGGAGGAGCTTTCGCAGATTCCCAATTGACAGAGGCTTGACTCTGCCATCCCCTGTGCCAACGCGCGAGCCTTTCCCACAGACGGCGCCAATTGTAAGGACACAATTCCTTTGCGGCCCAATAATGATGTTGGGCTCGCATATGAAAAGATCTCTCACAATATGATTTGTAGAGAGTGGGCTTGAAAGGCTAGCCGTTGGTCACGGGGCGATGCCCGGTCTTGGTTTTAGAGGGATTTATGTAGAAAAAAGGAGTTGGGCTTGAACATTTAAGCCCTAAGGCGTCGCACCCCATGGGATGGGACTCCTCGGAGTTGATCCGAGGACCATTGAGGTCTTACCCCGGTTACCCAATGATGGACTTTTTCAGTGAAGTCCGGTGTTGTTGAGAGGTTCTGCCCCATGTAGTCTTTCTCTTTTTTAGGTGGGATGCCCCCCCCCTTTAGATTTACTTACTTTCTTCTTTTATACTTGTCTGCGTTAACTGTCCTTCGTCCACGTGTAGGGTCAATCTTTACAACACTGATATTTGTCCCATCAGTCTAATCCCAGAATTGTTGGGGATGGTTGATAAGGCTGCAGAGTACGGCTCTGTCAGGCGCAAAGTCTTATCTGGAAGGGTAGTAAGGATAACTTCCCCCAAGATATTTTAGATCTCCTTACAAATTTGTTCCTATACCAGTTTTACCCCTTTATTCCGATGGGATTTTGGATCTGCCGAGGACTGAACTGTCCTCGGCTGTATTCCAAAAACAGTCTTGTGCTCTATGTTATCGGGTTTGGGCCATAGCTCTCATCGGCCTAGGCCTTCGGACTCTCCACGAGCAAATGGGCCTGGCCCATAGATTATTGGGCCCCACATTAATTTTTAATAAAAGTTATTTATAACATTTTGTGTATCACGAAAAATTATATAAAATTTGGAAATTATTTTTTTAATTTTAAACAAACTTTCTCAAACCCAAATTTTTTACCGTACAATCAAAAACACTGAGAAATGTATGTAAAAAAAATTTAATAAAACTCATCAAACTACAATCCAAAATAAATAAATAAAATATAAAAAAAAGAAAGGGAAAAATAAAACTTACATCAAAGGGGAAAAAAGTAGAGAAATTATTTTGAAAAAAGAAGAAGAAGAAGTATTGTGTTAATACTATCATAATCTAATTTAACATCTAATCCAGTATGTGAAAAATGAATAGATAAATAAATAATTTTAAACACAAAATTGAATTTGTTTTCTTAAAAATCTCAAAGAATACACTAATGAGATAAGGAAAATGAAGAGTAACATAAAATATTCCTAAACACTTAAAACAATTACTTAAGCATTTAAGAACATCATATAACAAAGACATAATAATTTACTTTTAATTTGTTAAAAAAATATTTAAAGTATGTTTGGTATGCTATAATAGCTCCTGTATTGGTGTAGTTATTCATGTATAATAGTAATTCGGTCATTTGGTTACATTTTTATTACATAGATTAGTTATTACATAGGAATAACTATTCTTTAAATTAAAGAATAGTTATTCTTCTTTAAAATAAATGTAATAACTATTCTTTAGTGCATATAATAGGTTTTAAAATTAAAATATTTCAAAAAATATAACTTTTTCTTATACATTATCTTTTACAAGCTTTCCATATGTAACAACCAAACTTATGGATAGTAATAGTTATTCCATTACAATGTCTTCTATTCTTAGTAATAAAGATTACTATTCGATTCTCAAAAAAAAAAAAAAAAAAAAAAAAAGATTACTATTCCTAATGTAATCTACATTCAATAATCCAAACATGCCCTTACAAACAGTGAAAGGAAACTACATGAACGCCATCTTCTTTAACTGCACTAACTATTCATCATCATAATGTCCAGACTATCCTGTTATTTTCCAAATAAACTAAAACCTGACAAGATTACAAAATATATACATATTATAATTTTTTTTTTTCCCAAAATCAGGTCAACAAGAAGCACCATTTAATCATTTATTAATAATTAAAAAAAAATTAGAGTTGTAAATAAAATGATAAAAAAAAAATACTTTCATCAATGAACACATGAATTAGTCAATAATGGGAAAATAGGGGAACAAACTACAAACCTCTGGCAGAAGATCATCCTATAGGGCAGTTGTCAAGTTGTATCTTTTCTATCATCAATGATTAAGCAAGACCTGTGGATACCTTTTTATAGGCAAATTAAAAAAAAATATATTATTTATTCTACATTGATTTTATTTTTCAATTATAAACAACTAAGAGTAAAGTTCTAAATAACACAAATATTCATCAATCTAAGTTAGAGATGCAAGAAAAAAAAATCCAACAAAAAATGAAAAAAAAAAAAATTAAGAGAGAGAGAGAGAGAGAGAGAGAGAAAGATAACCTCTTTGTATGGCAAAAATATGCATAGAAGAGGAGAGAATGACAAATTTATAGTAAGAAGATGAAAATAAGAACAACTAAAATAAAAGAAGATAAAAGGGCAAAATTATATAATAAGTTAAAACCGCTCAAAAGGAATATATATATATATATATATATATATATATATATATATATTGTGGGGGGAATAAAACCGAGAAGCCCATGTCAATGTTTGCGTTGGGCCCAAGGCCCGATCCGAGGAAGGATCTTCCTTGGCCATATGAAGGACACTCCTCGGCCATAACTTTAGCCGAGGACAAAGGGAGCGACTCAGTCCTAATGATGACACCTCGGGTCATTTCACTGAATAGGAAAAGTACTAAAACGACAAAGAACAAAAGAAAGGCTGTCATTATTGCAATTAAGTACTCTGCACCTAACAGAGCCATGCTTTTCGTCCTTTACAACCACTCCCAACCACTTTGGGTATGGGCTGATGGGACAAGTATCAACCCTGAGCCTCAACCTACACGTGTACATACAAGGGAGAGAGGAAGCGGATATAAAAGGAAAGAGAGGCAATCCAGGAAGGGGGGGACCTCCCCCAAGAGCCCAAGAACAGGAATCACTAAAACTGCTTCAAAGAGAAAATCTCCTTGAATAAGTCCAGTTCACCCTCGCACAACCGCCATGACCACCATGACTAACAACCACCTGCCCACTAAGGCCTAATTTTTTAGCCCACTCTCTACAAATTTATTGTGGGGACCGTCAATATTTGAGCCCATATCTACCTTGGGACCAAATACAATTTCAGTCCTTACATATTTATATATATATATATATATATATATATATATATATATAGACAACACTTTTGTTTTGATTTTTCATCGATTTATTATTTAATTATAACATCAAAATTAAATTAGATGAATATATAAAATTAAAATCAATTAAGATAAATTTGTAAAGCTAATATATTTATATAGTTAATATTGTCAAAAAAATTAAAGATAAAAAATAAATATGAAAATTAATAATGATGTGGTGGATGAGGTAACTTAACAGGAGTATAACAACAATAAATACAACATTTAAGGGACATAAATGAATGAGATTTTTTTTTTAAGAACTGAGTTACACCAATGTCAAACACATTGAGACACTGTTTCTTTGATACATGTTTCCTTTATTAATGTCTTGAAGATTCAATTATAATTAATTATGTTCTCAAGTAAGGGTAGTTAACACTCTCTTCCTTGTAGTATGCGGTTTCCCTTCTTTGTGTGAAGGATGATGGGTTCTCTAGTATTCTTATTTACTTAGAGACTTGGTGTGTGCCGTATAGTTCTAGTTTAGTTATTTAAAGATTTGGAATGTTTCAATTATTCTCTAGTTTTGTCCTGTTTCTTTGTCCTTTGTCATCTTCACTGTTTAATGGAGGAATTATCTACTTGGTGGAAGAAATTAACTTTGTTTGAATCTGAGGAAAATCGGGTTGCTTTGAAATCTAATAGCAAGAAGAGGGAGTTTGGTCTTGCAGGAAAATTCTTTACTCGTAGAACTCTCAATGTTGAGGCGGTTGCAAAAACTTTCAGACCGTTGTGGCGCACAAAGGGTGGTTTCAATGTCACTGTTGGTGGGGAAAACATTCTACTGTTTGCTTTTGAATTGGAAGTTGATGCTGAAAGAGTTATTCAAGGCAAACCTTGGGCTTTTGATAGACATCTTGTTGTTTTTGAAAGGTTTGATGGTAATACTTCTATTCAACCGTTGGGTTTCAAAAAGACTGCTTTCTGGGTACAAATTCATAATCTACCTTTTTCTCTTCAAACCATTGACACTGCTTTCAGTATTGGTGAAACTATTGGTTATGTTATCAAACCGAAAGACTTGGGTGAAATGTTGAGGGCAAATTTCATGAGAGTAAGGGTGGTTGTTGATGTTTCAAAGCCTTTGTGTAGGGGAAGAAAGATTTCTTGGGATGTTAATTGTGAAGGTTGGGTTGCATTCATGTATGAGAGGTTGCCTAATATTTGTTATTGGTGTGGGTCTGTATTTCATGATGATAAGGATTGCTCACTGTGGCTGCGTAGTAAGGGTGCTTTAAAATCAAAGGATCAGCAATTTGATCCGTGGATTCAGGCTCCTCTTTTTAATTCAGCAAAGAAAGCTTTTGTTGAAGTTAAAGGATATGATCCTATGAACTTTGGTGTGGAGGGATTGATGACCATTCAAGGGACTCGTGTTGTTCATGATGCACCGAGCCTCACTTCAATTTGAATAATTTTACTACCCCGTCTGCTTCTCAGATTAATTCTGACGATGATATGATGAATCCACATGAGGGAGGGAGTATGGAGGTTGTGGTGAATGCTTCTTCATTGGCGAGAATCTCAATAATGCTATTGGAGGATGGTATGCACACTGTAGAGGAGACTTCGACTTTTGAGGAGCAGTTACGTGAATTGGATAAGGAGATTAACTACTCTCCTGGGTCTTCAAAATTGAATCCCAATTTTCCTGGCCTTCCTTTAGTTGTTGATCCTATATTTTCTCATGCCACTTCATCTGTGGACGTGTCAACACCATCAGTGCATGTGACAAAGCAAAAATCAGATTTCATTGGGTAGGAAGTTGGACGTGAGATGGACTCTTTGGAGACAACTCGGGCTGGCCTTCCTTCAGTTGCTGATCCTATATTTTCTCATGCCATTTCATTTGTGGACGTGTCAACGCCATCAGTGCATGTGATAAAGCACAAATCAGATTTCATTAGGCATGAAGTTGGACGTGAGATGGACTTCTAGGAGACAACTCAGGCTGATGAATTTAAAGTGGGCTGGACTTCTATTAATAAAGAAAAGAAAGGCACACATGGGAGACCAAAGAAATTTGTATAGGAAGTAATGTTTAACAATGCTGCTTTAACTCTTTCATTTCCTAACAAATCTACTCAGCCTACCCATAACTCTAAAGAACATGGAAACGAGTTGCTGTTAAAACATTAAATTCTTCAGAGATAAAAGGTGGGAGTCCTGATTTGGGGGAGAAGCGAAAAGTGGCTGAAACTGAAAGTGAAGAAGATCATTCTGTTACAAAGGGAAAGAAGTAGAAAATTGAGGTAAGCCAAACTACTTAAACGGTGGAGATTGCTCAGTAGCCTCGCCGAGCACAATGAGTCTTTTAAATTGGAACTATCGGGGGCTTGGGAACCTCCGAACAGTTAATGCCTTGGCAAAGGTGGTTAATAAAGAAGAGCCCATTATTGTTTTCCTTATGGAAACAAAATTGAAAAAAGATTGGTTGGAGTTAATTAAGGAAAAATGAAAAATTGTTTTGTTGTTCCTAGTATTGGAAATAGTGGTGGTCTTGTTTTGTTGTGGAATGAAGATTTAAGGGTAGATGTTAAAACTTTTTCTCAAAATCATATTAATGCTTAGGTGGATGGTGGAGAACTTGGTTGGTGGCACTTTACGGGTTTCTATGGTCATCCGGATACAGATAAGAGGCATGAATCTTGGGCTAAATTAAAGCAATTGAAAGGTACGTCTTCCTTACTATGGCTGGTTATTGGTGATTTTAATGAGATTGTAGGTCTTTCGGAGAAGGAGGGTGGTTGTATTCGTCCTAGAAAGTAGATGGAGGATTTTGTGTCAACTATTGATTATTGTGTATTGTGTGATTTGGGTTTTATTGGGTCTAAATTTACTTGGATCAATCAAACAACCTGTGGTGTTCAAATAAGAGAAAGATTGGATAGGGCTTTAGCTAACTTAGAGTGGAGGTCTCTTTATCCTATGGCAAAGCTTCATCATTTGTCTTCTTTGGTTTCGGATCACTCTCCATTATCTCTTCACTTGATTCAACGACAAAAGAAAAAAAGAAATAGGAAAATGTTTAGGTTTGAATCAATGTGGTTGAAGGATTCAAGGTGTGAAAAGGTTGTTAAGGATGCATAGGAGTGTGGGCAATTGGTAGGATCGGATTGGGTTCTCCAAGAATGTTTGGAGCGGTGTAAGGCTGATTTATCCGCTTAGAATGATTCTAAATTTGGTCATGTGGGAAGGACTATTGTGGAGCTTCAAACAAAATTAGAGTGGTTAGAATTGCAACATGTTTCTAAGGAAATAGTGGAAGCATTGAGACATACTCGAATTGAATTAAATTGTTGGTTGGATAAAGAGGATGATATGTGGCAGCAACGATCAAGGATTAATTGTTTCCAAAATGGTGATAGAAATACAAGCTTCTTTCATGCCAAGGCATCTGCTAGACAAAGAAAGAATTTCATGAATGGGTTATTAGATGATGATGGGGTTTGGCAGGTTGAAGAGGATAAAATGGCGGAGATAGCAATTGGGTATTTTGGAGATCTTTTCTCTACTAGTAATCCGGTGGAATTTTTTAAATAAACTCTTTGCCATGAAACCTAAAGTGACTCAAGCAATGAATGATTGGCTGATTCGCCCTTTTGTAGAGTGTGAAGTTAAAGGAGCTTTGAAACAAATGTACCTATTGAAGGCACCAGGGTCGAATGGGATGCCTCCTCTTTTCTTCCAACATTTTTGGAGCACTAGTAGCATGGTGTTCACCAAAACGGTACTTGATTTCCTTAACTTTGGTATTTCTCCACCAAATTTTAATGACACCCACATAACTCTTGTTCCAAAAATTAAAGAGCCAAAGAAGCTAACTGATTATAGGCCTATTAGTTTATATAACGTTGTGTATAAGATTGCATCAAAAGCTATTGCAAATAGGCTGAAACGGTTTTTACCCTCGATTATTAGTGATACTCAAAGTGCTTTTGTTCATGAAAGGTTGATTACATATAATGTATTGGTGGCTTTTGAAACAATGCACCATATTAGTCGGAAAAAGGGGGGTAAGGTAGGGGAAATGGCTCTTAAATTAAATATGAGTAAAGTTTATGATAGGGTGGAGTGGATTTGGTTGAACAAGGTCATGGAGAAATTGGGTTTTGCTTATAGGATTAGGGATTTGGTCATGAGATGTGTTTCTACGGTCACTTATTCAGCAAAAGTTATTGGGGTACCGAGGGGGCACATTATTCCATCTACGGGGATCTGTCAAGGAGACCCTTTATCATCTTATCTTTTTCTTTTGTGTTCAGAAGGTTTGTCTGCTTTGATTCAATTAGCAGTGGATAGGGGTCAAATGGAGGGGGTGAAAATTTGTAGAGGAGGTCCAAGATTATCTCATTTGTTTTTTACAAATGATAACTTGATTTTTTGCAAGGTGACACTTGAGGAATGTGATGAACTACAAAGATTGCTTGAGATGTATGAGAAAGCTTCTGGTCAATAATTAAACCATGCAAAAACATCTATGTTTTTCAGTAGTAATACCTCAAGAGATGTCCAAAAGGAGATAAAGAATCGGTTTGGTGCCCAAATAATCAAGCAACATGAGAAGTATCTTGGTTTACCTTCTTTGGTTGGGAGAAATAAAAGAACTACCTTCAATGCTATCAAGGAGAAATTGGGGAAAGTGTTGGCGGGTTGGAAAGAGAAGTTACTTTCAAAGGCAGGGGAAGAGGTTCTAATTAAAGCAGTAGCCCAAGCAATACCGACTTATACTATGAGTTGTTTCAAACTTCCAGACTCGCTTTGTGATGATTTAATGGGGATGATTAGAAATTTTTGGTGGGGACAAAAGAGGGAGGAAAGGAAAATAACTTGGCTTAGTTGGGAGAAAATGTGTGAACCTAAGTGTAATGGAGGAATGAGATTCAAGGATTTAAAATTGTTCAATAAGGCTTTGCTTGCAAAACAGGGTTGGAATCTTCAAATGGGTAGCAACTCTCTGATTTATAGGGTTCTTAAGGCTAAATACTTCCCAACTTGTGATTTTATTCATGCCTCAATTGGAAATAATCCTTCTTATACTTGGAGGAGTTTAATATCTACCCAAAGCCTAGTTAATGAAGGTTTACGATGGAGGGTTGGCAATGGAGCAAATATAAAGGTTTGGCAAGATAAGTGGCTGCCATGGGGTTTGACTTATAGGGTCACTTCTCCAAGGTTATTTCTAAGTCTTGATACAAGGGTTGCTGATTTAATTGATTCAAACACAGCAAAATGGAAGAATGAAGTTCTTGACAGTCTTTTTCTACCTTATGAAGCTGATTTAATTAAAAGTATTCCTTTGAGTGCCACTTTACCGGAGGACAATTTGGTTTGGGTTGTAACTAACAATGGAATGTTCATTGTTGGAAGTGCGTATAAATTGGCGGTTTCCATGTTCAAATCTAAATACCATGGTACTACTTTTGATGGTACTCTATTAAGAAGATTTTGGAAGAAAGTGTGGTCATTGCCTATTCCTCATAAGATGCATCGTTTTTTTTGGCATGCTTGTCGCAACACTTTATCGACAAAAGTCAAATTGATGAGGCATAATGTTATTGCTGAATCTCTGTGTGTGTATTGTTTGGAGAGTGCAGAAATGAATGGTCATATTTTCTGGGGTTGTCCGACAGCACAGGCGACTTGGGCTACTTCAAAGCTGAATCTGTTGCCTCTTAATGCTAATATCATTACATTCCAAGATCTGTTATGGCATGAATTGATGACCAATGATGCCAGGGATATCAAATGTTCAAAATTGGTGATGATTGCTTGGAAACTATGGTGCAATAGGAATGAAATTTATCATAGAGGTGAAGCAAAAAGCAGACTGGAAGTGGCTTGATCAGCAGCAAGTTATTTGCAGGAATTTTGGTCTGCAATAGAGAAGTATGAATCCACTGCCTCTGATCTGGTTCATCCTCTCAGTGACAAACAAGAAGTTCTTCAACATTCAGTCTGGGTTCCTCCTCCCTTGGGTCTATGCAAGATTAATGTAGATGGTGCTCTTTTTCCCACAAAGAAGTTGGCTGGCATTGGTGTGGTCATTAGAGATCAGCAAGGCAGATTGTTGGCTGCATTATGCAGAAAAATTAGAGCTCAAATGGGGGCACTTGAAGTTGAAGCAAAGGCATATGAAGCTGGTGTTTTGTTGGCAAGACATTTGGGGCTGAAGAATGGAGTGTTGGAAGGAGATTCTGTGATTATTTCTAATGCCCTTAAGTAGGTTTCACAACCTCCTTCTTCGGTTGCAGCTATTGTGGAAGGAATTCATATTTTGAGTTGTTGGGGTAGTTGGTTATTCTTATGTGCAAAGGACTAGTAATAAGCCAGCCTACATTCTAGCACGACAAGCTCAAAACTTTGTTAATGATGTAATTTGGATCGAAGAGATTCCTTCTTGTATTCAGCAAGCTCTTATCCATGATGTACTTGTTTCTTAATGTTTAATAATATTTCAGTGTGTTTTATCAAAAAAAAAAAAAAAAAAACTACATTTAAGCTTTTAAATATATATAGATATAAATATAGACTTGTTGATCTTGGTTCTGTATCTTTTAGTTGGGTATATCGTGAGGCGAATTTAGCGGCCTATGAACTAGCCCAATGGCTTTGTAGTCATTCTCATTTTTGTGGTTTTGTCTTGGTCACTACCGTCCTAGTGTTGTAGATGTGATTGTAAAGGAGGCTAACCCCTTTGTGTAGTTTTCTTTTCTTCAATAAAGTCTTTTATTCAAAAAAGAAAAGAGCAAGTGAAAATAAGATCATTGGGCCAACATGTAAACGAAACAAACCCATGTATTTCTTTTGTGGAACTAATGATAGTCTTTACATAACGCTCAACTTTGTTAATTATACATACACGAGATCCAGACCAAGAAGCGCATTCTCTAAAATGAACTGATACAACTCTTTGCAACAGTAACGGCGCAGGAGATCCCTACCTCAAAAATGGTTATCTGAACAGGATCTGGATCAAGCAGACTATATGATTCCTATCAATTTTCACTCTTGAGAAACTACCAAGCCAAATAACTTGGCAAGCAAGCACAACTATTCTTGGAGAAAGGCCAACCATGCAAAGGAACCTATATGTTCAGATTCTCTAATAATCAACTGATAAGAAAGAATTGGCTACCTTATTCCAAATCTCAAGCACTTGTTATGTTTGACTTCTGTAATACTTGTGTTAGAAGAGAGTTGTTTTGCCTGTTTTGCGAGTGCGAGTTTCTCCATTGCGCTTATGAATTTGCGCAGGTGCTTAATGTACTCGGGAAAAGTTTCAAGGTTGCAGTGACCCCCACCCTTGACCCATAAGGGATCATATTTTTCCTTGGCAAGTTCCCACAAACGCTTTCCATGGGACCAATCAACAATATCATCATTTGTTCCCTGTATATCATCCATTAATGGATATGTCAACCCAATAGCAATAAGAATGAATCAATTCAGAGTCTACATCAAATATCATAGTCATTGGCAAGACATAAACATGGGTAGAGAATACTATACCAAAGATACAATGCACTTCTACAGACAAAGCAGAATAAAATATAATTTCTTTTAAAAATGAGATCTTTATTCATCCATAGCTTTATCAGAAACTCAACCCTAAACCAAGTAAAAAGAAGTGTTTTTTTTTTTTTTCAATGAAAACCAGCCTACATGTGAAGCTCTATGAAAATGTACTAAAGAAACACCTGTGGTTCTTGGTAATTTAGCAACAACAGCAACATTGCTTGTAATTTGAAAGAGTCATAGACTAAGACCAGGGGGGCATAGAGGGCAATTCCACAAAAACAAATTAAAAACTAATATTATCTTAGTAACTTGGCCCCCCTTCCCCAATGATTATTTGATTTTTTATTTTTGTTGGTGAATTCTTTTTCATCATTTTTGTTGATATATTAAATACTTATAATCAATATAGTACCACCTCATCAAAATTCATTCAAATAAGAATGAAAATCTTTCCAATTTTAATAGCTAATGGGACCTTAAATTCTTTATTTAATAGTTTGTTCTCCTTCATAAAAATTTGTGTAATAAGCATTAAAACTTTGGAATAATTACATAATAGCATAAAATTACATACGTTGTACTTGATGTCTATCTATCTATTAAAAATCTTTTCAATCATTAGTTGTACTTATGGGTTTTCTTACAATATAAATACCACTTAATATATACATGAATTGCTTTTTAAATCAAGTACTATATATGTTCGAGTGCATGTGTATTGCTCTCCTCCCCTGCAGTCAAATCCTGGCTCCTTCACTAACCTTACCACATGGTGAGTGATCTGTTGCACTGACCAATCTCTACATGTAGTATTCACCCCCTTCCATTAATTGATTGCCATTAGGTATATAAACTTCAGGACCTCAATTTTCATAAAAACTATTCTTTGAATGTCTAAAATTCATGCAAAATAACATTGATTCTTGCTATTACACTATACTTTAAAAAGAAAGTTTAGAGATCATCTTCAGCTCTCTCTCATCTTTGTCAAGGTGAGAAGTCCTTAAAAGGTTAATCAAATGTTACTTCACTAGAAAAGAATCCAGTAGTGATTCACTGCATTTTTCAGTATCAAAGAGAAAACTTGAAAATGTTTAAATGGATTTGTTTAGTTTGATAGAAGAAGAAGATCTACAAAATCTTCTGTTGGATACTAGAAATCACAAATCATACTAGTTAAAAGACTCTGCCTTCATTGCAACAAATACAGAGACTCCTGAAGCAAGAGAATCATTTTTTATTCTTCTTTAATATCATAATAGAAAAGAATACTCTGATAAGATTCAAAAGACAGAAGGTTATTAAATAGACTACTCTCTTTAAGTCATAATGCAAATGAATATTTCTAAATGAGGGGAGAAATAAGGAAATCAAGGATTCAGAAGTTAAACATAGTTGATGACGTAAAACACAAAATATCAAGGTTGTTAAAGGTTTCATAGTGCCACCAGCCCAGAATCTGAGATGGAATTGTCTTCAAATTCTTTGATGTGCAATAAAACATTCAGCTTAAAGAAAAAAATACCAAATGAAAAATCTAGTGAGTAAAATGAATCTAGAAATTCAATGCATTCATATCTCAAAAAATAATTTGCAAAAAGCACTACACTATTCAATCAACGATTTTATCATGAGCTTCACTGAGATGACATAAGAACACAGAATGTGAAGTTCTGTGGATGCTAAAACAAATGTAATAGGACGAACTAATGAAAATTATTAGAGTAGAAAGAACTTACATGTATAACTAAAACTGGACAGTTGACACTCCGTATTTTATCTATATTCTGAAAAATTTCAAGGATGCTTCCTCAATACAAAACCAAGTAATAAAGCATACAACAAGAAAAGAGCTCTAAAGAGTATTTGAGTGGACTTACTTTGAAAATGTCAAACCAAAATGTCATCTTGACAGGATACAAGACTCGAATGCCCGAAAGGATGGCACTATGAAGAACAACAGCTCTCAACCTATGTAACCGAGAAGCCAAGTGCAGTGTGGGCCCACTTCCAACAGATTGGCCATACAAAATTAAATCCTCTTGCTTAATTTCATATGTACTCTTCAAACAGTTGTACACAGCGTCTATGTCATAATATGTGTTGAACTCAGAAGGCTACAACAGTTACAGAGATAATCACTTATGAGTGTACAATTAGCTAGACAGGTAGATACATTGAAAAACAACAACCAAGCCTTAGTCCTAAAATTTTGGGGTCAGCTATGGATTCTCAAAAGACTAATCAAGATTGCGACATGTATTATTTTATGATATTCTATTATGAATGAATCCACTATAGATACTAGTATATAAATTGATAGATAGACATTATTCTTTTGCTTCCATTTGTCTTTCCTTTTCCTTTTTCTTATTTTCAATCTTTTAAAATTTATTCAATAAAAATTTCAAGGCTACTGGAATTAATTTAAACTTTTTAAAGATTTCCAAAACAAGGAAAAACTTTAAATGCACACTGGATTCAGAGATTACATACCTTACCAGTTGATGCTCCATATCCTGAATAATCATAGCTGCAATATATCAATAATTACCAATAAATAAACAAATGATCTTAGTTGAAACCACCTCTCCCCTCTCCCCCAAATAGAAAATCACAAGAACCAGGAAAATTGATGTGTCTTTCACATACATTAAATTGAAATTATCTATGATATGATATAGATAACGACACATTAGTAATATTACACAAGCAAATTTCCAACAAAATCAAGCCAAGAAGACTCAATCTATTGCCGTCATTTCTAAATAGGCCTCTTGTTAAATTTCAATCAGAATACGACTAAAATATTCTATTATATGTTTTTGGTGTGACTAAGACATAAAGCCGGACAAAACAATCGTGTAATAGTTATGATGAAGCAGAGTAGCATATGAGTATCACATATGGTTCCATTAATCACCTTCCCATCTATAAAACTCACACAAATAATAGGTTTCCCATATATGCAAAGGCAAAACTTTGGGAGGAAGAATAAAAAATAATAAGAAAAATCATATAAGAAAAACACCACCATACACCAAAAGAAAAATTTTGGAAGCTTATTCACAAATAAATAAATAAGAGAAGAAAAAAGAAAAAAAGAGATTAGCATTGCAGAAAAGAAAAGGTTGGAAAATCACAATCAGAAAAAGTACCTCTCTTGGCAATTATACAAGCAGAACAATAAAAAATTACGCAAAACAACCACAAACAAGGCTTTTGAAAAAAAAAAAAAAAAAACCCGTGACACAACAATTAAGAAAGTTTACAACTTGGGAATTGAATTTATCATTATTCCAATAAGGCAACCAAATTTGTTAAAAAGAAAAGGGAAAAAAAACCATAGAAGGATGACCACAAACACCCATTAAAACAAAGCAGAAACCAAAAAAAAAAAAAAAACCCGTGATACAACAATTAAGAAAGTTCGCAAATTCTTATATAAAAAAAAAGTTTGCAAATTTGGAATAGAAATCAATCAACACAACCAAAAAGTTTATTCCAATAAGCCAACCAAATTCATTAACAAAAAAAACACAAGTCACAAACACCCAAGAAGAATTTAAGCCTATGATCAAAAAAACCAAAAGAACCAGACCTCATGATATTGACACGGAGGTGAGCTCTGAGCTCAGTGAAGAGGTCGTGCATCTGACCCAAGTCAGCAGCGTTGCCATGTGAGTATAACAATGTGAACCTCGCAAAAGGGTACCTCCAAAACGTGGCAACGATCTTGTTCCCACCTTTTGTGTCAAGCAAATGAACGTCCACATTCTTGTCTGCAGTCAAACCTGGGAACACAAGCCTCTCTTCCTCGTCTCTGAACACATCATACGTAGGAGGGTCTGGTGGGAAAAATGCGAATTTCGCTGCCACACTTGATGTCACATTGCCCATTAACACTGACCCAAAAATGTAACTCACTAACAATAACTCAATTATCAATCCTCTAATGCTTTTATGATGCATAAGCTGTTTGTTTTTCACTTTTTTTTCTTTTTTTCTGGGTTTCAGGAATTATGGGTTTCTTTTTCTTTTCTTTTTTTCTTTTCTGTTTTTTTTTTTTTTTGGGGTTGTGATTTTTTTTTTTTTTTACTGGGGATGATGGAAAAGCCAACCAAATGGCGTCAGATGAAACTAAAGAGAGCAAAAAAGTAGGGAAGGGTGGCAATGGCAGAAAATAGATCCGATCTAAGCGGAGTGAGCTGGAAATTGTGCTGGAGATGAGAGAGAGAGAGAGAGAGAGGGGGGAACAAGGACCCAGAAAAGAAAAAGGATTGGATATGTTTTTGAGAACATAGAAAGTTGGAAACCATTGGAGAGGACAGTTCTTGTTAACGATGATGTGTACCAGTACAACTCTGTTTTTTTTTTTTTTTGAGAAAATTGTGAAAGGACATTTTTGCCCTTCATTAGATTGTCCATTACCTTGAATTTTTGTGTTTTATTTTTACATTTTATCTAAAAATAAAAATAGAAAAACAATGGGACTTGAATGTCAACTCTATTATACTGTTATTTTTTTCCCACAATTTGTTGAGATGGAAAGTTGTATTTAGTGGGCAATGCCTTTCATATGATTTCATCAATGACCAATTTTATATTTTACCACTTATAATTTATCATTTTAATGAGTAAAATCAATAGTGTTTTTGTATGTATGATGTAATCCCTCTATAACAATAACAAAGTTTATTAGTTTTGTACCAAAAAAAATTTATTAGTGAGTTAATTAGAATTCATATCAATTAGAATTTATCATTTCAATAAGTAAAATCAATAGTGTTCGTAGACTTATATTTTTGAATGTATGATGTAATCCTCTATAACAATAACAAAGTTTACTAGTTTTTTACCCAAAAAAAATTTATTAGTGAGTTAATTAGAATTCACAGCAATTATATTGGAATTGATTTAATAATAATTAAAAAGGGATAAAAATTTTGACCATTTATTATAGAATTTTTCATGCCATGAATAATTGAGACGGACCTTTTTACATGAATGCTGTGTGCACGTTTATTGTTTAGAAGCCCTTATCTTCTTAATAATAATAAATATTAAATTTTCTAGTTGTAACTAGAGTCTAGAGGTAATTATATAAAGTGTGTCTTAATTTATCTTTAATCCTTAATTTTTCTTATTGTCCTAATTTTAAGAAAAATGAATTTGAATTTAAATTTTTGTAATGTACCTTTTGTGTTCTTAATTTGTTTTATTGTAACTCAATTAATTTTTTTTTGATTGGATAATCATTTTCAATTAGATAATCATAATATCATATGGAAAAGTGTACAATAAAGTTATATTCCAACTATATATATGATGTTTTTTTTTTTTTTGAAAACTATGATGTGATTAAATCTAAACTAATTATGTGACAAGGAAAGATTAAGAATTTAAGGGCTAAAACTTATAGACAATACCAAGGGTTGGATCCCTTACTTTATTTTATTTTTTGTAAGGAAGTCCTAGGTTATTTGAAGGGTTGGCATTTCATCATAAACAAATTCTACTAATTACTAAATATCTCAATTAATTTTTTGATTTTATAATGTTTCTAATCCTTATGATTTAAAAAAATAAATAAATAATATATCATTTGAATAGAAAATCATAATTTAAGGAAAGGCACCTCAGTGAAGTTAAGATGGTAAGTTGATAAATTAGAGAGATGATAGTTACACATTATGTGTATAAGACATACCACTAAAATCATGTTTTAAAACACAATTTCAATTTAAGTTCAAAATATGAGAAGTATTATATTTACAACAAATCATAAATGGTAAGTTGTTATTAGTTCTAATTTAAACTTATTATTAAAATTACTTTTTTATCCATTAATAACAGCTTATAATAACCTGCAATTTATAATATGTTCTACAATTTATAATATGTTGTGCAAATATAGTTGACATAGCATTTCTGAATAAAGACCATTTCATAGTAGATAAATGATATGATCAGTGGTCACCATGAAGTTTGTACGGGTTTAAGGGACACTTTAGACTATTCCTAGAAAGATTGTATGAAGGGGATGTCCCCGTTATCCTAAACAGGAGGTGCTTTAGATTTCAAAAAAAATATTATATAACAAGAACAAAATAAAAAGGGTAGAGATAAATGCAAAAGTGTAAGATCAGAAGGGAGAAAATGAAGGGCTGAGATTTGGTCAAAGGGGGCTGGGATCTTCAGAAAGAGAGAGACAAAGGTATGGCAGATTGAGGGGTCAGAATGTCAGAGTCAGAGTCAGACATTCCTCATTTTGCTTTGCTCACCCAATGTTTTACTAAAGAAGACCGGTTGGGGTTTGCTTGCGTTGGAGATTGAATCAATTTCACAACTGTCCTCTTTTGACTACACATTTTACCGTTTACTATGTTTTAATAAGATTGGGAAAAGTTAAAATGTGCGTTAGTTTGTAAAATATTTTTATAAAAATAAAAAAAGAAAAGTAATTAATTTTTTAACATTTTTATTTATATTTTTCATAAAACTAGTGTAAAAAATTTTAAAAATAATTTATTAACAATTGCCTATAATCACTCGTTGACATGAGAAAATTCTTAGGTACTCCGAAAGTATAATGAAATGATACTTCTTCTTTTTATATTCATGATAGACCTCATAATAAATTTAATTAATGGACTCTACCATAAATGTGAGATGAGAGAGTACTATTTAATGTGCTTCAAGAATACCTAAAAATTACTCATTAACACGACCCTTAAGATTTATTACAAATTTACCATTAAGAATTGGGGTACATTCGTACATTGAATAATTATTTAATATTTTGATTTTTTTATTATCTCACATAATATTATTGTATTTATATAAAAAAAATAGAGTATAATTTTGTAGCATTGAATAATTTTCCATGATTAGTGAAACTCTTTTATTTAGGGTCTGTTTGAGATCCGCTTATTTTGCTGAAATTGAAAACTTTTTACTGAAAATACTGTAGACAAATGTAAATGTTAGTTGAAATAGTACAACCCAAAAAGTGCAATGGGATCCATGAATAGTAACAAAAATAAGCTGAATTCTAAAATAAGTTGGCAAAACATAAGCTAGCCAAATAATTTGAGATCCACTTATTTTGTTGAAACTGAAAACTTTTTACTGAAAGTACTGTAGATAAAGGTAAAAATTAGCTGAAATAGTACAGTGGGATCTATGAATAGTACCAAAAAGTGCAGTGAGGCTCATGAATAGTAGCAAAAATAAACTGAATAGTAAAATAAGCTGGTCTTTTAATTTGGAGATAAACACACACTTAGTTGTCTCATAAATTTTGGAATTCACTTTTGAGTGCTTGAAGGAGAGAACATGTCAGGTTAAATTGTGTATCTATTAATTAGTCAATGGACAAAGTTTAGAAACAAAATTAATTGTAGCCTAAGATTACAATCTTATTCAATATTATTAACATTACTACATATTTTGAAAATCTAACCTTTGGATTGCATGTTCTTTACACTCTTAATACATATGTCAAATTTTGTGACAATCGGATATTATTTACTAATTTTTTTTAGAATCAGGATATTATTTATTATATGATTTATAAGATTATATTTTATGTCTAATTTTAAACTACAAAAACTTGTAATTTAAACAATTTATTGATGACATAACTATTAATCTTTAATTTTATAGAAATTTTGCAAGCATGGAGGATATAAGAAGAAGATGTAATCCAATAGTAAATTTGTCAAAATTCACCCATAATAAAAATATATTGAATAAGGTTGTAACCTTAGGTTACAACTAATTTTGTAGCTAAATTTTGTCCTTAGTCAATACCTGCATACATCTTATTTAATAAATGAAAATAGGAGTATTTATTTTGGTTCTAATACATTGATTGAGGTGGATTGAAGAATGTTAATGGCTTGAATTTTCACTAAATATTTATAATGTATTGAAAACTATACAGAAAAGAATCTCATATTTTTGGTCAAAAAAACTGCAATAGCCTGGATACCATTGAAGAGAAAACTATTTAAGGAAAAATGATTAGACGTAGAAAAATCACTTTCCAGTTGAAAAGAAATGTGAAATGGATTGGTGGTAGAAACTGGTTTGGTTTTTGATGTGATAATTGTGTAGATGAAGTGTGAGTTTTGTAATGGCTTAAAAAGTTAACTTTTTTATTTATTGTTTAGTTTATTTTTTATACTATTTATAAATTCAATTGTACTTTTTACTTTTTAGTATTATTCATAAATTTCACTATATTATTTTAATTACTTTTTAATTTTATTTATAATATTTTTAACAAAAAAATTTTTAATTTCAATTAAATAAATTGTTCTCATGCCTGCTCGAAAAAATAAAATTGACTCACTAGCTTTCAGAAGTAGGGGTCCTGAGCTTAAAAAAGTAGGGGGCATAATAAAAGAACACAAAATCTGAATGGAATAAAGATAAATATTCTCCCTTTGTCAGATGAAAGATGTAAATCAAGCTTATTTTGACTCATGTAAAACCAGACAATTTTTTTTTTTAGTCAAGAAATTGACATCAAGGCATGGGATATTTTCCGGATTCGTTAAGTAAGTATATGATTGGTGTATTAGCCAAGTACTATCCAAATATTTACAAGTGGAAACATTTTTTTGTTAAATAAGTTCAAACTGGATTTAAAAAAAAAAAAATAGTAATAAAAAAAAGGAAAAAAAATTCACAAACAGCCCCCAGGGAACTATTTCAGTTACAGGCTTAAAGAGAAAAGTATGGAAATATGAAAAGAGACTTGTTCTATTATTCGTTGTTGATTACAAGTTTACAACTAAAAGACATCTATTAAATAGAAAGAGAATATGTAATATAGGACAAAATACAATATACATCTTTCTACCCATAGGACAATACATGTCCTTCCTAATCAATGATTATTTCAATTACAAGTACAATAAGTATCCTTTTTTTTTTGGTAACCAATAAGTATCCTTATAGTCATATGTACTTACAACTTCATAACTCTCTACCCAAAAAAAAAAAAAAAAATCATAACCATCTACAAAGAATAATAATCTATGAGCATTGCACCTTACTGTTTGCAAGGGTCTACCCACATCTTTTATGTTCTATCATCTTGTCCACAAATTAGGCCATGCCACTCATTTCAACAACTTAATAAATAAATTTCTTATTGTAAATTATTATTAAATTTACTATAATTTTTTTTATAAATTAATACGTAATATAATTGATACCACATTAGCAATATAATAAAAAGATTTTTTTGTAACTTAAAATTAACAAATTGCATTTATATATTATATATGTGTGTATATATATATATATTATATGTGTGTGTGTATATATATATATATGTAAGGACTGGACTTGGATTGGACCCAATATAGGATTGGGTTTTAGCCCAATAAGCCCAAATAATGAATTTGTAGAGCGTGGGTGAAAGAACTAGATTTAGTGAGTAAGTAAGATGGTAACCATTGTTTATTTAGGAGGATCAAACACAAGCAATATAAGAAAATTTGTCTTCGGCACAGTCCGAGGAGCTCTATTATAAGTTCAAGTTGATGATCAAGGTTACAAGAGTTTAAAGGATTATTACAAATATTTCTTTTTCTCGATCCCCCCCTTTTTAGGCCACCTTTCTATGCTATATACTATAATTTTTGGTACCATTCCCACCATACACGTATAGATTAGGTTCTAGGAACTCCTTCTTGTCCCATCCAACACCTCCCAGAACTTTCAACTAGCAGTTGTAAGGCTGCTTCACCACTGTTCAAGTATCACCTCCAGATTAATGCAGCCAGAGAGTTAGCTGTGATGCATTTAATGTAGAGGTAGCAGCTTTTGTAGATATTTGTTACCTTCCTCTACTCCCCTCCTATTCAATGTCTAACTTCCAACCGTAATGCAACCTTGAAGGATGTTTAGGACGATAGGACATTCCTGCTTACCTCGGATCCACATTTTCGATATGACTTTTCTCTTCGGACATCTTTTGGGCTATCATGTACAATCCTTATCTCTTCCTCTTCTACCATTCCCATAATAACATCATTTGACCATCCTCGGACAAGTGAATATCCTCGGACTGGGCCATAGGCCTAATATGTACAGTTTTAACAGTACCTTCTGGCTAGCTGGCCCCCACAATATATATATATATATATATATATATATATATATATAATAGTGGCAGCTCCACATGCAAGCTAGGGTGGTACATTTGCCAAAAAAATATTATATGCTAAACTAACTTATTGTGACAACTCTAATAAAAATGTTGAAAATTTTGACTTGAGAATTACAAAAATTTGTGCTACATTCACAATATTTTTACAACAAATCTAATGTGGTAAGCTATTTGGGCGCAATACTGATTTTATTTTTTTACCCACCAATAGCAACTTTTTGCATAAGATATATTGTAAAAATGTTGTGAACGTAGCATTACTCCAAAATTAATTCTACCTCCAAACATAATTCTTAATCCCTTTTTTATAATTATTTTATAAAAACTTAAATAACAACAAAAAATATTAGCCCAAATAACAACAAACATAAACCAAACAAAATCAAAACAAGACAAAACAACAAGTGAATAAATTATTCAACAAAAAACCTATTATAAAAAAAGATAATAATTGTTAATCATTCAATTTGTAGCTTGTTCAACTTATTCAATAAAAATAATCTCTAATTTCATTTTTCTTAAAAAATGGTACCAAGAAAAATATTGTAGTTGTGAGTATATATATATATAATTGAATTTAAAATTTATTTTATATTTAAAAAATTCATTAGAATCTTGACATATCATATATATATATATATATATATATATATTTTAAAAGATGAACGTATAAAACTAAAAAAAAAAAGATGAACGTATAGTTCCATATACAAATATGAACATAGTAAATGCCTAATACTAAAATATATAGTTTCATATACAAACACAATCGTAATAAATATCTAATGTTATAATATATAGTTTCATATACAAACACAAACATAATAAATACTTATTAATTAATAATTACCATAATTACTAAATTTCATATTTAGATATAAAAAAAGAGAAAAAAATATTATATTAAAATTTTCCATGTATTGCGAGGATTAGTTTATAATGAAATATTTATTAATCCTTACATTAGTCAAACTTGCATGTCTGGCAGTGGTTGGTCTTGTGGCAGCCCAGAGATTTTTGCTTTGGTTAACAGCCCTAAAATGATCTCGGGGGGCTAATTGGTTTTTTCTTCCCTTTCTTTCATGTGAGTGTGACCCGGGGGGTGGTGGTTAAGCTTTAATCCAAAGAAAATAATGGGTCAAAAAAGCCCATAGACTGCATGAAAGTTGGTGCACTAACCAAGAAAAGTGAAAATAGTAAAACAAGGACTAAAAGATGTTTAAAGACAGAAAGATGAGTTATACAACATTATATTGACCACTAACACTCACTCAAAGGAAAAAAAAAAAAAAGGAGGAGAATGTTAATCAATGTCCTTAGAGTAATTGATAATAAATTATTTTTTAAAAATTTTTTATAGAAAAAAAAAAATTAATTAATATTTTGACAGTTTTTTTTTTTAATTTTTCATAAAATTAATGTCAAAACTTTTTAAAATTGATTTTTAACAATTACACTAAAAAAAACCCATAAACACGACAAAAAAGAAAAGATAAGATGCACTAGAAACACAATTGCTATAAAATGTTAACAAATGTACAAAACAATTGTGTCCATAATGTCTATATCATATGGTCAATGGTTTACAGAGACTATACATTATTTAAATGTATAGTAGTTGAAGAAATCTAGGAAATGGAAACATCACTTCCATGTGGATTATACATTTTCATAGCAGATGGTAGTTGATTAAAAGTTTGGTAGTGGAAAAAAGAAGGTTGCATTGCTGTTAGAAAAAGGTCGAATTGTGAGCATCAATCACATCATCAAAAGAAATTAAACAATGTTCAATCTTCCCTGATGCGCTAGCAGCCTTGGATGAGATTCCTTGAACCAAATTGATCCAATCCATTTTGCAATAGTAATAAACTAATTCGCATTTTTTTTTTATTTTTTTCAAATTACACCAACCCCCCTTAAATATATTGAAATGACATTTCCAAATGTTTGTTTAAGATATTTTTTGCTTTCTTATTAAAATATTTGTTAAAAAATTCATATTTATTTGTACAAACCTATTAGAGGGGAGTGTTATACAAATTAAGGGAGAGAACGTTATTCTATCTATAATTTGGATAGGATTTTTAAAAAATATATTCCTTCTGTCTTAATTTGATTATCCTGTTTCAAAAAACCAATTTTTTAAGAGAATATCATTTATTATCTTGCTACTGTATAAAAATGTCTAAGTTTCCAAAACTACCCTTATATAAATTATTAGTAAATTAATGGTTTTTAATTTTAGAAACAGAACAATATTTTGAGACATTCCAAAATGAAATAGAAAACAAACAAATTATGACAGATATAATAATCAAATAAGAAATCAAGCATGAATTTTGTCACATTTATAGAATCTTTAAAAGGTAGCGTCATTTATACAAATCTTTTGGAGTGCCATTGTGATAAATAAATATCAGGAAAGGTTATAATACATTTTTTAATTTTTAATTACAGCACCTATCGGGTTCCACGAGCAATGTACGAAATATGAAACTTGATTAAGTATGGTATACTCAAGTCATTGGTAAAAGAATGTCAAGCCTTTAGATGGGGCCTTGAATATATGACACATTGTTGCAACCCAGAATATTTAAATCAAGCCTCTTATTTATTCCAAGGACCATCATCACCATACAATCTCCAAGCTTTTCAATCCTTATTATATAAATCATTATATAACAATACATTTGTGAATGTGTGGCAAACCACTACTAAAGCCGCCCAATTATCATACAGCCACAAATATTCTCCCAGATCTCATTGTGTATATTCATCTCCTGAAATCCGTTCAACTTGCATCTCTTGGGCATATTTTCTTCTCTTGGCAAGTAATTTATTCAACAACCAAAGATAGATACAATAAGTATAAGACATCACAAGGATGGTATAGTTTTGGGAACAAAGTTTCTCTCCAAACTAGTATGGAGAGAAACTTTTCAAACTTCTCATATACCTTTTTTTTTTTTTTGTGCGAATTTTGAAAATCTAACCGTTGAATTTTATGTTCCTTATGTTCTTAACATTCATATCAAATTTCGTTCAAATTAGATATTATTTACTATTTGATCAATAAACTTATTTTTTATACACAATTTTAGATCATAAAAATTTGGAATTTTAACATTTGTTTGATGAGATAGCAATTGATCTTTAATCTTCTTGAAATTTTATATGCATGAAGAATATAATAAGAACATGCAATCTAACAGTTAGATTATCAAAATTTACACTCAATATAGAGATATATGAGGAGTTTATAGAGTTTCTTTCCAAACCAATTTGGAGAGAAATTTTGTTCTAGTTTTGGCCTTTCCTAAAGACTACATTGGACAATGTATATTGTTCTTAGTATTTTAATATATAAGTGATAGAAACTGGAATCCGAATATCCCAATCATGAAGAAAGCTAACTGCCCCTTTTAAATAACAGTTGCTCTTCTGCTAATGTGGTATTATCTCCAACAACTGAAACCCAACTCTCTGTAATCTTTTCCACTCTTCCATCTAAGATCTCCACTAACGTGAAGGCTCGCATTGTACCTTCAGACTCTGGTGTCAATACAGGGGTTTCATCATTCATGAAGCTTCTGTTTCCAGTTCCTTGTTCATTATTCAGTCTTTTAACCCTAGGAACAATAGCCCCATTCAGGTATATAGTGTTGTCATCCCCAACCACAATCATTTTCCGGAGACCCTTTCTATATGCCAGCTCCTTATGCATGTGACCAAACACGACCAGTGGGAAGCATGATTTGCCAGTCTCTTTTAGGAGGGATATTGCCTGTTCTAGATCTGGACCACAAGAGAATATTGTAAGGTAACAATATTATTCCATCTTAAAATAGATCAATACCTTGCAAGATGGAAACAGAAAATGAATACCAAATACAAGCTGAATTCTAAGTAATTACCTGGATCACCATGATCACCACCCCCGAAAACCCAATCCTTTCCACAAATATCATTCAAATTAGAACCAAGCCCTGCCCATAAATTCTCTCTTAAAAATTATTGTCAGGAAAAGCTTAACTAAAATTGATTTTGGCAGACTGATACACCTGTGGGTCCATTATGTGCAAGCAATATGACAAAATGATCCTCCGGTGTGCCCAAAGCAGCATTATAGATCCTCCTAGCACTTCCATCCATGTCTTGGACACCGTATCTAAGAGGAATTTCCAAATTGATGAGTTGTGATGTAAGTCACAATGACAATAAGACGAGGGAGATTCCATAATGGAGAATCTCATCTACATGTTACAAGAAGCTGTTCAGTTCTTATTTTATAGTAGATGAATCTGATGCCCAAAGAAAAGATTGGTAGATTCAGATACCAATCATTCAAATACAATCTATTGATGTGATCACATCACTATTTGCATAGACAAGAGGAATATCATTTTTGCATGAAAACCAAGGGAAATAGAAAGATGGTAATGATGTAGATAACGCAAATCAACACAGACCTTGTAAGTTGCAGTCAGAAATTCTATAAATTCCACACTTGAAAGAACTATTATGAAGAAAACAAATGTGATCAAATTACATACTATCTAATTCTG
This sequence comes from Quercus tomentella, assembly GCA_028535165.1. Lineage (NCBI taxonomy): Eukaryota > Viridiplantae > Streptophyta > Magnoliopsida > Fagales > Fagaceae > Quercus > Quercus tomentella. Next base: position 86,091,746 of record JAPQVY010000155.1, on the reverse strand, counting down.
TTGAAGTTGTACAACATACCTTGCAGATAGAAGCTTTTTTCGAAACAATTGCTCCCCTCCACAGGAAAATGGCCGTCCACCAACAATGCTTACTTTTATCAAGGGAAAGTCTAAATGTTGATAAGCTACATGCTCCTCACCAAGACTGATTATTACAAAGTAACAATTTAAGCATGACATGTGACCTTTTAAGAGAAAACTTAATCGATTTATTGAAAGATTTTTGCAAGTTAGTTTAAAGTAGTCATCAGAACTTTGTAGCTATTCCACCATGTATTTTAATAAATGCTAGCAAATACTTTCACACAGTTGAAGAAAATGGAAAACACAAAAACAAAAAGGGGGGGGGGGGGAAAACTGACATTCCCAACCATGACACGGTAATAAGCACTAACAAATACTTTCAGGCATTTTAAGAAAATGAAAAACACAAATAAAATACAGAGGAAAAAAACCTGGCATTGTCAACCATGACATGAAATGAGCACTAGCAAATACTTTCATGGGTATGAAAACATATATTAAAATAGGAAATGTCAAAATATTCTCATGGCTAGATTCATTGATTTCAGGTCAAATATATAATCAAAGGGATTTCCAGAATATATGACAATCTCACCACTCAAGCTGAAGTTGAACTCCATCCTTCCTCCTGATAATCAAATCAAGGAATTAATTAAACTAATTATCAGAGTCTACATAATAGAGCTTACATGTTGAACTGGTCAAACATATAGTTTTCTAAACATGTGGCACATGCACGCGCGCACACACACACACAGAGTTCACATAGCTTATAAATGGATCAAGTTCCCAGACTCTTTACGTTCCTTTAAAAGTTGCAGCAATGACACAAGAACACTAATAAAGCCTAATAAAAATTAAGAAGAAAAGGAACCCTCTAGCAAGCAAATATAAATGATGATCGTACACTGGTATGGTGTAAACTTACTTTCCAGAAAACTGTTGAGTATACCAGGCATCATGATTTCCCAAAATAGCTGCTTTAGCAAATTCAAGACTGGCAGCACTTTGGACGAGTTCAACATTCTCCTCACCAAAATCACCTGAACAAAATCAATTGAAAGGATGAAGCCGAAAAAAAAAGAAGGCAACAGAAGGGAAAGAAAGTTTCATATTTAAATCAATAAATAAAAATAGATCTTACTGGCTCTCTTGAGCAGATACAGATACAAAATACAGGCTCAGCATGACATGAATATGCTGAACGTTTCCCTGTTGACTGAGTGTCTGGAGTTTGTTCCATTTATTCCAAACTTATGGACAAGTCAGTCCAGAGCATGTCAGGCACATAGAAGTGCCATTGACCAAACTCTTTATTCCAAGCCACTTAGACCACCATATATACTAGGCCAAAAGAGACTAAATGCACATAAACTAGGTAGATGAACGGTGAGGAAGAATAGAACCTGCCTGTAAACAGCACCAGATCTGGCTGCAGTTCACCAGAAACCCACATTAGACTGTTAGAGTAGATATCCATACAAATTTTTACCATGTAAAGCTAAACAACTACCATAAATAAAGGGGGGGGGGGGGGGGAGGGAGGGAAAGAGAGCACAAAACAATTGGATGTATCAGAAACAAAGAGGTTATATGGGAAACCTGAGATTACCATTAATACAACAACAACAACAACAACAATCAAGCCTTAGCCCCAAATTTTATAGGGTCGCTTATTGATCCTCAACAAATTAGTAAGGGTTGGCCATATGTATTCTTGTCTACCATTCTATTCTATTCAAAGTCATACTTACTTCCTTAATTGACATGTCCTTTTTTTACCATTAATCCAGATCACAAAAGAATTGGGTAAACTAAAATTTCTCTCTCTCTCTCTCTCTCTCTCTCTCACTTTCTTTTTGGGTGTATTTATAAGTTAACATAAATCACTTCTTCACCATGTAATTGTAAACAACTAGTAGTTAATTAAATTCCATCTACATAGTTGCTCAGCAAGTTGTTCAAGCAATTTTCAGTACTGAGATTATATATTAACCAAAAAAAAAAAAAAAAACGTTAACCCTATATAAAACTCTAAGTCTAACCAAGGTTTCAACGTTAACCCAATGTTTCTCAAAGCTTCCAATTTAGGTTTTCACAACATAAATCATAGTTCATGTTTATTGAAATTGTTCAAAGCCAGGATCTTTAATCCATTACTAAACATTACAAACCCAATTATTTAACAAATACTGCTTTTAAGTCGGTTTAATTTCAACAATAAAAAAAGAAGAAGCAAATTACAGAAAGAAATAAATAGATTTTTTCAAAGTAAAAAGAGAGTGGGAGAGAGATACCTGAAGAAATTGGAGTGCCTTTGTATCTTCTTGTAGATTCCAATCATTATGCTTTAAAAACCCGAAATTTTCATTCCCAAAAAAAAAAAAACTGTTATTTCGCACGGAGCTAGGGTTTCTGAATTTACATAAAAAGAAATGAGAGAGAGAGAGAGAGCTCACGATGTCTCCGATGACTGCGATTCGAGCAGAAGTGGCCATGGGAGGGCGTGAAAGGTTGGAGGAAGCGGAATTGGAGGGAGAAGGACCGGAGAGACAGCACAGAGTGGGCGCGTGTACCAACGTCCTTAACATAGGTAACTTCTTTGGTTTTCTCTTACTCGCTCGCACACGCGCTAATAGTTGTGTCAGTACTATTTGCAATCAATTTGGTGATTACATTTTTAGCCGAAGCCAATTTAGTTAATGTTATTTTTAACTTACAATCAAATCATTTTTTTCTTTGCATTTTCTAGCACTTTATTGGCAAGCATACACAAAAACATAAATCAAATTTACCAATCTCTAACTCTAGTAGACGTATATATCAACTCAGCAATAAAAACAAATCTATAATTGTACCCAAAATGATTGTAATTTTGAAAATAATAATAACCAAATCAACTGTAAATTGAAAATAATATGGACCAATTTGACTATTACTAAAATGTAAAGACCAAATTGACTGCAAGTGAAAGTAACATAGACCAAATTGATTGCAAGTGAAAGTAACACAGACCAAATTGACTACTACCAAAATTGAGGAGCCAAATTGACAAAGAGTAGTGACCACAAAATCTAGAAACTAAAATAGTATTTTTGCCTAATATTTTTAAACAAAATACAAATCTCATATGACATAAAATAAAGTAAATTACAGATGTCCATAGAAGGACTGTGATAAACAACAAAACCATGGCTTAGGTTAGGTCTTTTCCTAGCCATGTCATATGCACATTGGTTTGCCTCACGACTCTCACAAAAGTAGTGCTTTATCTTCACATGCATAGGATTTGATTGAGGAAGTTACCGCAATCCATAATAAGAGTGGTGTGATGTAAGTTACTAACATGAGTTCCAGCAACCCAATAAAAACTACCTTCGCATCAATCCATTCTATTAGTGTGAAACCCTTCAAACGTCTCCTATATTTTTTTATTGGATGAGAATTTTGAAAATCTAACCATTGGATTGCATGTTCTTATTATATTCTTGTTGAGGGTTCTTTTTACGTTTCTTGTACCTTAGACACGTGTCTTGATGTTATTGGACAACACTTATTCTAGACTTTTTCTAAGAAGGAAGTTGGGCCTGGCGCTCTGCGGAATGAGCTCCAAAGTACCATTCTGCCACTACTAGTTTGTGCACAAACGTTGAGTCCAAGTCCAAGGGAAGACGCTGCAAAGTGGGCTTATCCTCTGTTTCTGCCGCAGAAGGAACTTTTCTCCAGTTTTCGCCACATGACTGACTTTTCTACTGTTAGGACATATGTGTTTCACATGTAAGGAACATATGTCACTAATTTATGTAATTGACTAATCCTTTAGCAAAACGCACTTTACTTGTATTTGGGTAGATTTATGATGTGTTTAATATTTCAAGAAACCTTGTTTCAAGATCAAGTATTAAAACCATGCAAGTCTGTCTAAGATTCAAGCTAAGAAAGTGCCTGTCATTAAAGCTCCACAGCTAGCATCTATTGAGCTTTAAGAGCTGTTCCAACCCCATGGCTCGACAGCAGCTCAACAGATAGCTATCTGTCGAGATTTATGAAAAACAGAGTTTCAGTTCCATTTTGACTCCAATCCGTAATTATGTGTTTGAGCTTTCTTTTCTCACAACCCTAGACATATAAAAGGATTATTTTAAGGGCCGTCAAAGGTGACACAAGTTGCACAAGTGTTGAGCAAAATTTGTTCAAGCAAATTGTGACCGGAGACAGAATTTGCCCTAGTTCATCTTTCTTGTGAAGAAGTTGCTGTGTTTGTGCACCGTTGGGTTTTGTGACCAAGCATTCTCTCGATCTTCATTGTCTGGATGAACTGAAAAACTTTGTAGCCAACAACCTTCTCTAGTTGGTGATTGAAGTTGCGTACTAGGATCTGCGCAATTGGTTAGTCACGTACTGGGAGCTGTGCATTATAAGGAGAGATTGTCATTATAGAACAAGTTTAATTGGGTATTGGGGTAAGGGTTTAACTGTAGGTTGGTATAAGGTACTGGGATTTCTTTACTTGTAATCGCTTGTTTTGATAATAGTGGATTTTCGGGAGTGGTGACCTTAAAATCACCCGGTAGGGTTTTTGCCGTGTTGGTTTTCCTCATTCGTATACAAATCACCGTGTCAATTTATTTTCTGCTGCACTTAATTTAATTGGTGATTTATTTGTGCTATCACGCATTTGCATGTTAATTTGATTAATTAATAAACTTAGCTAATTAATCAATTAATTCATCACAAGGGGTCAATTCGCTATTGGCCCATCATCTGTTGTGCGATAAAATTTCTATTGTGTAATAAAATCTTCTGTTGCGCAGTAAAGCTTTCTGTTGTGCAGTAAAACTTTCCGTTGTGCAGTAAAGCTTTTTGCTGCGTAGTAAAGCTTTTTGCTGTGTAGTAACATCTTCTGCTGTGCAGTAACATATTCTGCTATGCAGTAAAACTTTTTAGACTTTTCTGTAACGTGAATGACTATTCTTCATTTTTTTTTACTGCAGAAATACTTTTTTACTTCCTGCACATAAACAAATCTAAAACCCAAAGAAAATATCCATCAAACAAATGTTAGTTTAAATGGGTTAGCATATTCTCAAATATATATACATACATATATGCGTAAATATACTTATACGTATTCACATATACATATATAAAATATATGGCAAAACATAAGCTACAATGTATACGTATATATACTTATGGCAGGATAATGATTAGTTCGTGTCAAAAGTAAACACATGTAATAACAAAGAAATAGGAAAGTTTCAGTAGAAAAGGTTTAGCTAGTATAATAGCTAACATGGTAAATATAATAAAAATATGCTACAGCAGAATAACTAGTACGGCAAGTAAAGATACCATAGCAGGACAACTAATGCAGCATACGTGATAAAAACGTGCTATAGTAGAATGACTAAATACAGCAGATATAAGTTCTAATGAGTGAAATCAAATATATTTGCAATCAAAATCAAGTATTGAATCTTCCCATAGGATAAGTAAACCAAGAAAGAACCTAAACCCCAATTTGAACAACCTTGTCATATGCTTTTGTCATCAAAATTGTGCATTTTGGAGAATAGGCCTAAATGACTACTAACTATTACTTTTGGGGACTTCAAAAAGTGGGTTTGCTAAGAGGGAGAGAAAAGATGGTCTATTAATGTATACCCCTATTCCTACTGTGGTTTCTCTTTTCTTTATACCACTTTCTTTCTTTCTTTCTTTCTTTCTCTCCGTTCTTTTTACTCTTAGTTGCTTACTATTCTCTTGCCGTGGGTTGTTTTTCTCCTTTGGAGATTTTCCCTTTTGAATCTCCCTCTCCTTAGGTGCCTTTCTCTCTAAGTGCCTCCCTTAAGTTCTTACTGCTTTCTTACCATGGGTTCCTCCCCTTAGGTGCTTCCCCCCATTTTCATCCATAGCTACCTCCTCCTTTTATAGTGAGCTAATTCAATGAGATTTCTCCCTTTTACCCTTAGGGCTTCATCAACTGTTTTTGGCTTGTTGTGGGCATTCCTTCAGGACTACCCACCAATCCATTGGTTGCTTGACCACTATCACTGCTCAGTACATGTTTGCTGCACCATTACTCATTTCGTAACAAAATTTCATTTTTGTTTGTTCTTGTTGTATACCTTTACCTCTGGGTTCAAAATGGATAAGGATTGGGCTACCTTACTACCTAACTCTATGGCATGCATCAGATGGTCCCAACCATCTACTACTTCTTTTGGGTAAGATAACATCCCAGCAGGGTATATTCTCAAAAGAAGTTACGGCTGGAAACCAAATATAGACCCCCTTTTTCCCCTACCACCAAACCACACCCTCTAAATCCCCTTGACCGTGGGCCCACCTCCCTTGTATTGGCTGGGTATAGGTTAGTGGTGCTTCGACCCTTGTGTGCTTGCTCCATTATCTTCTGTTTTTGTCTTCTTTCGTTCCCACGCTTTTTCTGCTGTAGCAGATTAGCTTTATTTTGTTCTGCTACATGTCTCTGTTTTATTTCTTCATGCGTTTCTAGCTGTGTTTGTCATTTCCTTTAGTTTGAATTTTCTTTCCTTCACGCAATTCCTGCCACTAACACTTCCTGTTGTTCCTTGTTTCTTTTCATCGTGCTTCTTCATATTAGTTTTCACACCTATCTTTTATACAAAAGGATTCGGGCCTTTGTGGGCCAAATAATGTTAACTGGATCAAAAGGATCTTGGGCCCAATTTGCCTTGATCTATCAAAGCCATTTTACTGAAGAACTATATTTTGCTGCAAATTTGTAATCTGCTGCAAATGTGCATTTTGCTGTAGATCGTTTTCCCTTGCACTTTTTTCTTTGGACCATTCTTGCTCTTTGGTCTTCTTGGTGGGTCTTTGGGCCTTGCTTTTTATTGGGCTTTCCTCCGTATGGGCTTTTGGGTATGGATTCAAAAAATAGGCATCAACAATTCTTCGTGCTTGCAAAATTTCAAGAAGATCAATGATCAATAGCAATGCCATCAATGAAATGTTTAAATTTCAAGTTTTTATGATAAAAAATTATACACAAAAAAATACGTTATTGATTAGATAGTAAATAGCATCTGATGTAAATGAAATTTGACATGCATGTTAAGAACATAAAAAAGATGTAATTCAATAATTAGATTTTCAAAATTCACACTTAATAAAAAAATACAAAACAAGTTTAAATAATTTCTATTCAAATTAATTTGAAGAGAAACCTTTACCAAAGAGAAACCTTTAAGATAAGAGGATGAATCCACAAAACTTGCAGGCATAGTGACAGCAAATATAACAATAAAGTTCTCATACAAGGCCATTCTTAATGCTCGATATCCAACCTCTTTAGTTGCTAAGTCCCACAAACAGGTCATCAGAATAATGCCTTTATTTATTTATTTATTGGGGTGGGGGGAGGGAAGCCTCGAAGCTGGAATTCATACATGTTTAATTGGTTTGGTTAATTAAGAGAATCTCATTTAGGTTGCTTAAAAAAGAAATCATCTCCAAAACATTCACAAAATTAGCAGACCTTAAAACCAACCTAATCACCTCCAATGCAAGTGACCACTCTTCTTGTTCAACTTGCTCGACACATCCACAATTCAAGATAGTGGATCAAATATACACAAAGTGGAAACAAATGAACCACATAAACTTAAGCCACCTTTAGCAAAACTGCTAGAAACAGTGGCACAATTAGGCTCCGCCCAAACTAACAAATGGCCTATTTATCTAGTCAGGACGTGCATTTACATGCTTGTATTGATGTCACATTAGACATGCCAGAGATGCAACCAAATCCACAAAATGACACTTGGCTCAAATTCCAGTAAAGGATTATAGCACAATTTTGGCTCAAATTCCAGTAAAGGATTATAGCACAATTTTGAAAAAGCAGCGCTCGCCTGAAAATTTGAACCTACCTTAGCAGCAAGCAATTTCAAGGAATTATGCTAGGGACACAATTTTTAGTAGAATTTTGTGCCATAACTTGCTATATGGTGAGTTGTGATTGGTAAGAGTATATCTGTGGGCTATATGAGGATATATTCTTACCAATTACAACTAGCCATATAGTGAGGGGAAATTATTGTGTACTCCCGGAGTACTATAAATACGTACTCCCTCCTCTCACATGAATGGTGGGTCCCACTAATTAAATTCATGATGGGACCCACCATTCGTGTGAGAGGGGAGAGTACGCATTTATGGTACTCCGAGAGTACCTAATAATTTTCTTATGGTAAGTTGTGGCACAAAATTATGTTAAAAGTTGTGTCCCTAGCATAATTCAAGGGGTGTTTGATATGATATTTTAAATAATAATTTTTAATATTTAAATAACCTTATACATATTTTTATACATTTTTTTACTCACACATATTTAAAAAAAATACAAATAACAGTATTAGAATAACGATACCAAATCACCCTCAATTTGAAGAGCAACCTTTGATAAATGTGAAGTGACGGCAGTGGAAGATGTGTGGTGGAAAATGAAAGAGGTGGGTCATTTCATTAATGATGCTAGCTGCCTCACATATTCACATTTGAAGTCGCCTCATTTTTAAATTGGGTCCGGTTAATGTGTGTCCTTAGAGCACACATTAAGCTTTCTGTTTTTAGAAACATTTTCTCGGAAATTGAAAAAGCTGTCATTACTTTTTCAATTCTCGAGAAAATGTTTTCAAAAACAGAAAGCTTAATGTGTGCCCTAAGGGCACACATTAGTAAAATCCTTTTAAATTTTGAGTGGCAGCCACTAACAGTTAACGCAACACGTGACTTTTGTTTTTCTTCTAATTATTGTTTTAGTGAATAATATATATGCATTTATATAACAAAAATTAAAAGTAGTATATTGTATAATGTCAGTATAATCTTCAATACACTTTTTTTTCTTCTAAGTTTTTAATATTTTAAAATCATGAAAACTCACTTAAAATTATTTATATGTTTTGGATATTTTTTAAGAAAAAAATGAATGAGTTATCATACATTTATGTTATTTATATTAAAAATTTTAAAACTATTTAATAAATTATTTATTATTTCATCGTATCGACCATCTGTTCGACCCTGATTAGATCAAAAAATGGGAAATCACTTTCTTTTCGATTCTTTGACCAGTCTCATTTTTAAAACTATAATTCAAATTGAAACAATCCTATTTTTTGGGGTGCATTATTGTGCAGTACACGTTTTATAATATGTTGTGAAGAGTCAAAGATTGGATAAAGAAAACATGATTGATTGTTACTGGAGGCTCAGCTCATGCTCTTGATCTATCTCCTTTCTTTGGATTATATGAGCGAAATGTTAACGTAGTTAAGAATGATTTATTGTGAGATACACTAAATAAAAAATTGGTATAAATTGATGAGGTGATTGAAAATATTATTAAAGAAAGAAGTAAAACTTAAAAAAAGTTAGCCTTATTGACTCTACACTCTATAAAATTAGTTATAAATCAGACATAGAGCAAAATAATTTAACAAAAAACTGTTTTTTAACGGACATTTGTAAGGTGCCTTGTAACACTACCCTTATATTAATAGCATCGATAGAGCACACCGACACTGCATCATCAGCAAATTGAATCAATACCTTTCATTTTCGGACCTCTATAATCTGTGTGCCCCGTCAACTACCTCACAGAGTCTTCATTGAAAGTTTCAAACAGTCGTTGAGTCTAAAGTTCAACTTGGAAGTTCAAACACGCAATCTTATACATGATTTGCTTACATAAAACATTTCATCCATGGAGCAATTGTATAAAAAACTATCTGAGAAATAAAAAGAGAAAAAGCCACGTACTTGGATCTAACCAGATTGGACTCACATAAAAAAAAATATATATCTCCGTGCTACCGAGCAATATTATCCAATAGGACCAGTACTACTAGCTCCATTCCTTCAATGGCTTCCAAATCCCTTCCCTATATTTTTTCCACTCTCCTTTTCCTTCTCCAACTACAATTCTCTGCCGGACAAACTGAAGTGAAAGCCGCATACTGGTTTCCTGGCTCAGGGTTGTCGGTTTCAGGCATAGATTCCACACTCTTCACCCATCTATTTTGTGCCTTTGCCGATCTTGACCCAACCACATACCAAGTTTCCATTTCTTCCTCAAACTTACCCGAGTTCTCAACCTTCACCGCCACTGTGCAACAAACAAACCCTTCAGTTCAAACCCTCTTATCCATTGGTGGAGCAGGCGCTAGTGCCACAACTTTTGCTGCTATGGCTAGCCAAGCAAGTACTCGCGCATCATTCATAAATTCATCTATACAACTAGCAAGGTCTTACAATTTTTATGGCCTTGACCTTGACTGGGAGTACCCTTCTACAGCTACTGAATTTACCAACCTTGGTTTACTTCTAGACGAGTGGAGAGCTGCAGTGGCTAGTGAGGCCACAAGCTCTGGCAATCCAACATTGCTTCTGGTTGCAGCTTTCTATTACTCTTCAAACCATAACGGTTTGACTTATCCAATTCAGGATATATCGAACAGCTTGGACTGGGTCAATGTTATGGCCTATGACTTTATTGCACCTGGTTGGTCACCAACTGTGACTGGACCTCCTGCTGCGTTGTACAATCCAACAAGCCAAGTTAGCGGAGATAGTGGCATCACAGCCTGGATTCAAGCTGGTGTTTCTGCCAGTAAATTGGTACTCGGTCTTCCATTTTATGGCTACGCATGGACTCTAGTAAATGCTGATGACAATGGAATATTTGCTCCGGCTAATGGAGCTGCTATATCCTCAGATGGGTCAATAGCTTATAGCCAAATCTTGGATTTCATATCCCAGAATAGTGCCACAACAGTGTATAATTCCACGTTTGTTACAAACTATTGCTATTCTGGGACGACATGGATTGGTTACGATGATACGAATAGTACATCTACCAAGGTTACATATGCTAAGGGAACAGGATTGCTTGGCTACTTTGCGTGGCAGATTGGTCAGGACCCAAATTTCGTTCTTTCTGAAGCAGGTTCATATGAGTTTAATCATTTTTATTTTGATAAATATGGGTTTAATCATTTATATATACTATATACTTCAACTCGTGCATTTAAATTTTGTCAAGACCCAAGCATATAAAAATCTGGCTGATTTATGAGATGCAAGTTGCAACCATGTTGCTCTTTAATGTTTCAATCAATGAAAAAAAAAAGTAAAAAAAGACTAGTGGGAACTTTATAATATTTAGTTTAAATAGTTTTGGGGGTCTAATTAGACAAGGGTGTGAGAAAGCTGAAGAATATAGTAGATAATAGCGACAATCAACGTGGTGTTTGTTTGAACTCTTGAACTTTTATACTTGTCTGCAGGCAAAATTTGCCAAACAGTATAATTCTAGAAAAATTTTAGGCGGATGACGTACGTTCAAAGTTAATTAGTTAGTTGGACTATTTTTTGGAAATTGATTTTAAGAAACTCGACTTCTAGCCAAAATCAATTATAGTAAACCTGTCTTCCAGCCAAAATTGTTTTTTCCTCTTTTTTTTTAATCCATTTTCGGTAGGAAGTCGAGTATAGTAAACTTGACTTCCACTGAAAGTCAATTTTGCTGTACTCGACTTTAAAAAAGAGTCCAACTAACTAATTAACTTTGAGCGCATGCCATCCGCCTAAAATGTTTCCAGAATTATACTGTTTGACAAATTTTGCCCTTGTCTGCACGTTCACATACATGGCATCTTTGATTGATGATTATTAATATTCTTGTTTGTCTTGTTCATTTTTATCCTTTGATGTTCTTACTTCTAATGTGTAATTCTTACTCTTGTCACAGCTTCAAGTGCATGGGGAGCGAGCTTAGAATTAAGAGATCAGATGTAAAAGGCTATATTATTCACAATAAGGCCAATACTATCCAGTATGTTAGCATGTTATATGCATAAAGGCCAATGAGCAATTTAAGCAATGATGTTTATGATGTCCATCTGTTGTGAAATTTTAAAGTACTCGCAAGTGTACGAATCGTACTGAAGTATAGTTTGACAAGAACGAGGTCGAACCCACAGGGACCTGAATGAACGTAGCAAAATTAAATCAAATCTTAACCAAATTAATCCTAATCTAGTTTAATAAAAATTGGTTGTTTGCAATTAAATAAATTAAGCAAATAATAAAATTAAGCAAATAGTTAAACTAAGCAAAAGATATAAAGCAATAAAAAGATGTAAACAATCAAGAGAAATGAATTAAGGTTTTGAAATTCGCCTTGTAAGTCATATCAGCATATATTTATGATCATTAATTTTTCCCAACTCACTACATGATAATCTAGAAATCAATCTTGCTATCATGGAAAATATTCTCATTAAAATCCTTATTTTAAAAATTAAAAGCATGTTCTTCTTCGCTTCTTAAGTATAAAATCAAATCATCAATTGTATCCGTAGCCAAACAAATCACAAGATATATCCAATTCTAAAAATCAAATCATAAATTGTATCCATTGATAGACAAATCATAAACGATATCCAATTTTATAATCAAGAATTAATAATCCAAGCATTCAATTAATTAAGACAAATCCTAAATCATGAGAAAAACATGATTGAACTCATATCTAGAATCTCATCTTAGTCAATTGATATGAAGTAAGAACAATTTAAATCATTAAAGAACAATTATTGTGGGAAAAATCAAATCACATAAATATTACTGATAATCCTTAACAAGGTTTCGTCCTATGCGTTCAGCCCTTAGCGCTAGCACTAGCCTTCCCGAATTTTGCCTTAAAGAGCCTTTAAATAGGTCAAGGAATCCTATTACAAGTTGAATTTCCGTTTGGAGAAAATCCCAGATTTTTAGGCTTCACTTAACCGACGATTTCGGCCCATTTAATGTCTGAATTCGGACTTTTGGAAAATTACAAAGTTGTATCCCTTTAAGTTAACGTTCCAGCCCAACTTGAATCATCTCAATTGGACTTCTGAGCTGAAAGTTATGCCAAAAATACTAACTGATGTGCAGTCTGGAATCCTAATCCGAATTGGACTTGGATTTGATGCAAATTTCCTTTGATTTCTTACTCCAATTGGACTTAAATTTAATTGGGTTGATCTTCTTTAACTTCATCATGGTCCTTGTAAAAGTAAAGTCCATTAGCTTTCTTTTTTGCACAAATCCACTTGTTTAATTCCATTCTTCTACAAAAGACAAATTCACGCAATAAAATCCAATTAAGCACAAAATTGATTATTTAGCATTATTCCAAAACCAAATATGAAATGCATGAATTACCTCAAAATAAGTATGATAATGCTTTCTAGCAATGATATAAATATGCAGAATTAAGTTATTATCAATGCACATCACCATCCGAGGGATAGATTTTAGCAATTTTAGTTTAGTTTGGCCCATATTAAGGTGATTTTTTTTAATGGTTTTCAATTGCACTTTTTTGAAGTACAAATTTTTAAATTTTTTTACCTAGATGTAAGTAGTACACGGTGATCACAGGTTGAGCAGGTTTGGGTTGAGAATCAACCTGCCACTATATATATGCGTGTGTGAAGAGAATGATCTATAATTGAGTACTAAGACTGTAGTGCGGCGAATGGAGATGGTCAATGGTTATGATGTCAATGATTACTAATACTCTGATGAGTGAGCTGAGGTCACTGAGGTCAAAACTATCTATAGAGGAGGAGGAGAGAGAGAGAGAGAGAGAGAGAGAGAGAGAGAGAGAGAGAGAGAGAGAGAGAGAGAGAGAGAGAGAGAACTATAGAAAACCCAAAGGGCCAAGGCAAAGAGATAAGCTTCTTTAACTAGGAAAAAATATTTTATATTAAATAATACCACGTCTTTCGTATCAAAACTTAATAATTGAAAGACATGTGTAAAAATAACTACCCATTAACACATGTCTTCCATTTATTAGTGGGGTAGTTATTTGTTTGCTGACATGTCTTAAACTTACTGGATTTTGATATTGCTGACATGGTATCATTTGATACCAAATACCTTCTCCTTAACAAGGGGCATTTGATAACACATGAGAAGAAACAAAATGCAGCCAATAAGGAGTTGCCACATATACAAATGGGATATGGTAAATAAGCAATTCTTTGGTTCATTTCTCAAAAACTCAACATACAACTCGTATTTCAATAGGTATGTAATTGGCAAAATATCCATATAAATTTACACCATGTAAAGCTTAACAATTACCATAAACAAAGAGGTTATACGGGGAAATCTAAGTTTACCATTAATACAACAACAACAATCAAGTCTCAGTCCCAAATTTTATGGGATTCGTTTATTGACCCTCAATAGATTAGTAAGGGTTAGCCATATGTATTTTTGTCTGCCATTCTATTCTATTCGAGGTCATACTTTATTTTACTTTCTCAATTAACATATCTTTTTTTTACTATTAATCCAGAGCACAGAAGAATTGGGTTAACTAAAATCTCTCTCTCTCTCTCTCTCTCTTTGGGTGTATTTATAAGTTAATTAACATAATTCACTTCTTCACCATGTAATTATAAACAATTAGCAGTAGTTAATTAAATTCCATCTACATAGTTGCTCAGCAAGTTGTTCATGTAATTCACTACTGAGATTATATATTAACAAAAATATGAGTTCAATACTATAAATCCTTACTAAATTACCACTCAATTTTTTCTCCCTATATAAAACCCTAACCAAGGTTTCAACACTAACCACCAGCTACTCATTGTTTCTCAAAGCTTCCAATTTAGGTTCATAGCTTAAATCACAATTCAAGTTTATTGAAATTGTTCAAAGCTAAGAACTTTAATCCATTACTAAACATTACAAACCCCACATTTTAATAAATACTATTTTTATGTTAGTTTAATTTCAACAATATGAAATACTAAAAAAGAAGAAGAAGCAAATTACAGAAAGAAATAAGTATATTTTTCAAAGTAGAAAGAGTGAGAGAGATATACTTGCAGAAATTGAAGTGTTTTTGTATCTTCTTGTAGATTCCAATCATTATGCTTCAAAACCCCCAAATTTTCATTCAAAAAAGAAAAAAAAAGAAAGAAAAAAAACTGTCATTTCACACGGAGTTAGGGTTTCTAAATTCATTTAAAAACAAATTTCAGAGAGAGAACTGACGATGTCTCTGACGATTGTGATTCAAGCAGAAGTGGCCATAGAAGGGTGTGAAAGGTTGGAGGAATTGGAATTGGAGGGAGAGGAACCGGAGAGACAGCACAAAGTAGGCGCGTGTAGCAACATCCTTAACATAGATGAGCTTCTTTGGATTTCTCTTACTCGCGCGCACATGCGCTAATAGTCTTAGTACTATTTGTAGTTGTAGGCTTGTTGCTCATTTTCACGATTTTACTCTTGTTTTTACTTTTTTTTTTTGTTGGTAAAAAGAGATATTTATATTTAGGCAAAAATATCATATTGGTTCTTACATTTTGGAATCAATTTGATCTCTATAGTTTGGTAGCAGTTAATTTAGTCTATGTTTATTTTTAAACAACGTACACCACTTAATAAAAGATTATCATAACTTTAAACAACGTTATACCACTTAATAAATTTTTATTACGTCAATAATTTGGAAATCCTACAATTGAATTGTATGTTTTCTATGTTATTAACATGTATGCTAAGCAAATCATATATTATTTACTATTTGATCCATAAACTCATTTTTTTATGCATAATTTTAAATTATAAAAACTTGAATTTTAAAAATTTGTTTGATGACATAGTCGTTGATTTTTTATTATCTTGAAATTTTGCAAGTATAGAGAATATGAGAAGAAAATGTAATCTAACAGTGGATTGTCCAAATTCGCATCCAATAAAAAAATATTGAGTGATGTATTATTGCTTAAAGTTACATAATGTGTGTTAAGTTGTGATTTTCCATGTTAGTTTTATTGGCTTTAATTTCGTGCCAATTTGATTGTAATTCTTTCAATCATTTACCTGTATTCATGTGGGATTAATTGTAATGGGTTTAGTTTTCTTTTTGGTGAAGAACTGCTCAGGATAGGATATTTTGCAGCTTGCTCGCGATTGGCTCATAACTACAACTTGTGAAAGGTCACGTGAGGAGCACATGAAGTTCAAACATTTGTTGTGTCAGATATTCTCGTGACTTAGCTAACTCGCGAGTGACTCACGCAATGGTCTCATAGCTGGATTTTGGTGTGTCTCTTCCCTTCCTTCACCCACACACTATATATAGATATCCTCATTCCCACAAAATTGCAAGAAGATTTTCAGAGAGAAAACCCTAGAAATCCATTTGAGAGTTAGAGATTGTCATTCATCAATTCTCTACACATTTCTCTTAGTTTTCTTCATTCTTTTCCCTCTCAATTTTCATATCCTATGAAAGGAACATAGTCCAATCACAATGCACACATATTATTAGTGTAGAGAGCTGTTTTGATGAATTTGAGAAGTATTGGGTTCATACCAATTCTTGGTAGGTGTAATTAGACATAATTGCGGGGTTTGGAAAGCTAGCGAAGACAAGACTCGGTGAAGTTCGTTGGTAGTTGGAGCTCGGAGAGATCAAGTATTTTGGGTAGCTTCGGCTTGGAGAGACTTTGTGTATTCATGTACTCCAACTGATTTGCTAGTGGATTATTTTAGCTTGTCTGACTACAGAGAGGTTTTTTTGTTGAGTTCTTCGGTTTTCTTCTTCAATAACACATCACGTGTTATCTTGTGTTTGCACTCTCTTTCCCCTACTCCTTGTGCTTTTAATTGTTTGTCAATTATGTTATGTATGCACATCATGATAGCTTCGATTGATTAGTTTTCCTATCTTCTATATTCCACCACATTGTTTAAATGTAGCTTAAAACTAATTAAGCTGTATTTTAAAATTTGGGGGGTCTTAATTAGCTCTAGTAATTAGATGACTAGTGAGCTTTCAAGGTGTAACTTTAACCCATCCCATTTTTTCTCTTTTTTTGGGTATAATTAAAGGATTTTATTTATTTGTGACAAGAGATTTACTTTTTTTTTTAAGGCTAGCTGGTAAAAGGTAAGCAAATTATGATCCCATTTATTCTCATACTTGCTGTGAGAAATATATAAAAGAGGTAATCTAAACAGTTATGGTTGTAACTTGTATAGTGGCTATAGCCTATATAACTCCCTTCGCCACAAGCTTCTCCCTAGTTCGGCCTACTTTCTCTTTTTTCTTCATGGTCAATGGAGAGAGAGAGAGAGAGAGAGAGACTTGGGCTAAAACAAGATTTTAAGACTCGACACTTAAATTGACTTAATTGGACACATCTGCATTGAGCATGGATGAACGAGTTTATTTCAAAAAACTACATAAGATTAGAGGTTCAAATTTGATTTTTAAAATATTATGAGTTAAAACTAAAATAATCCTAATTTTTGACGGTGTATTATAGTTTAGTACATGTTTTATAATTTCTAGTTGTTAAGAGTGAAAGATAACATAAAGAAAGCGATTGATTGTTACCAGAGGCTGAGCTCATTCTCTTGATCCATCTTCTTGCCTTTGGATAATTAAGTTTAATTAAGTTGAGTCTTGTTCTTGTAGACTATCGCTATCGTAACAAGTAAATTATATGTGGTAAGTTGTTATTAATTCTAATTTGTAGTGGCGGCGCCACTCAGAGTCTAGAGTGTTCCCAGAAACACCTTGACTTGAATTTTTTTTTTTTATATATAATAATTAATTTTTATTTTTATTTTTTTACCCTTAAAAAAAATAGGGACACCCTTGAGCAATATCAGGAACACCCTTAAAATTTTTATGCAAAACAAATTTTGAATTAAAATCTTAAAAAAAAAAAAAAATTGTAACAGAGAATCTGAAAAAAAAAAAAAAAAAAAATTGTAATAGAGCAAGCCCAAAAAAAAAAAAAAAAAAAAAAAAAAAAAAAAAAAAAAAAAAAAAAGCCCAACATCAATCCTAAACAAATACCCAATAGACCCAACCCAAACGTATTCGGGGAAAAAAAAAAAAAAAAACATAGAATTTCCAAATGACTCACTTCACCTTCAGGCCCAACACCACTTTGTTGGTCGTTGTTAACATTTAGCTGGTTATCCCCCGTCTTCCTCCTTCAGTTTCGTCTCTTCACCTCCCTTCTTTTTTTTTCTTTTTCTTTTTTCTCTTCTTCTTATCTGTTGTTTAGACTACAGCTGCACTCCCTTGGTCCTTTTGTTTTGTGTGGTTCTTGTAGTCTTATTTTGTGTGTACTAACACCACACGTGTAGACATTGATATTTGAAACAAGTTTGAAATTTCAATGACATCTTTTATAATTTTATTTTATTTTATTTTATTTTATTTTATTTTATTTTTATTTTTTTTTTCTGTTTTTGTTCCGAGAAAAAGACGCTATGAGTCTCTCGCTTTCAAGGGAAGAATAGGAAGAGTTAGCTAGGAGCAAGAAAAAAGTTAAGGATGTAAAACATGCAGGTTTCAGTGAAGGAAATGAGTCGGGCTCCTCGGCACCGGTCAGAGGTCTTGGTCCTTGGAATCAGAGTATGTCTTTTAAAGACAAACTTGTTGGTGAGATTCCAGGAGCGTATATCCAAGCTTTCAACTTTGAGGAGCTAATGGAGGATGATGTTGAGTCAGATGAGGAGATAGAAACGCTTAGGCAGGGGCTGGTCGCTGTCAGGTTCTCAAAGGAGGAAAAGAAACAGATTCGGGATCCATGGGCTAGAGCTTTAATAGTCAAGGTGTATGGGAAATCAGTGGGCTTTCACTTCCTTCAAAGTAAGCTGCTATCTCTGTGGAAACCAGCGGGTAGGATGGATTGTGTGAACATGGGTAATGGATTTTTTCTTGTGAGGTTGTCCTTAAAGGAAGATTTTGAAAACATTCTGAAGAAAGGTCCATGGTTCATTGGTGGACATTTTTTGTCTCTCCGGCCATGGGAACCAGATTTTAGGCCTTCGTCGGCAAACGTCTCCTCAGTTGCAGTTTGGGTAAGGCTAAATGAGCTTCCTATAGAGTATTATAATGCTGAGGCATTACATCGGATTGGCAATGCCATTGGCAAGGTGCTTCGGGTTGATACTTTCACTGCATCTGAGACTAGAGGTAGGTTTGCTAGATTGTGCATTCAAATAGATGTTGAGCAACCGTTGGTCACGGCCATTCTTCTTGGGAAAGTTGAACAACCTGTGTTGTATGAGGGAATACAGAAATTATGCTTTGGATGTGGGAGATTGGGTCACCAACGTCAAGCTTGTCCATATACTATCCGGCACAGTTCACTGACGAGGGAAGCGGAGACGGGGATGGAAGAAAAGGAAAATGAACATGCACACATTGAGCGTGAGCAGAGCAGGACAGCTGCGGATGTGGGGACCGAAGGGGTACAGAAGGATGTGCCACACGTTGCTCAGGAGTGTACATATGGGTCGTGGATGGTGGTAACACGGAAAAAGAATGGGGCAAGAACGTACAGAAGTGATGGGGACCATGTGGGACAGACAAAGGTACAAGGTGTAAATAGTAACGGTAAACATGCAGCGAATGCCAGGGAAAGTATTGTGCTGGGAAGGGAGGAGAATTCTAGTGGACAAAGCAGGGAGTCCAAAAGGAAAATTCCAGCCTTTAGAGAAATAGAGAAAGCCCGAATACTAAATGCCATTCAAAGCATAAGTAACAAGCCTTTGGGACGGGCCCAGCTCCCTTCAAACCAAAGTCCAGGTCTGCATGAAGTGAATAAGACTGAAAATGGGCCTAAGTTGGATCACACTCCTGGAAAGCCCACACGGCATGCTTCAGTGAAAGACAAAAGAGCTTTAGCCCGTATGAAGGTAGCAAAAACTCAGTCAAAGGGCGCCGATGTAAATGGGAAAACACTAAGCTCCTCCTTAGTGCAGACCCATTTCCGTCCTATGCAGGACGTGAACCATCAAAAGACGAGCGGTGGTGAGCTGAGCGGTGGTGAGTTGAGCGGTGGTGAGCTGAGTCCGAGAGAGGCCTCCAATTTCCGATTTGGTGAAGCTAGGTGGACAGAGGGGGTTTACCATTTTGAGGGGCACAGCCGTGGTGAGTCCGGAGAGAATTTAAGCTGTGAGCTGAGCCAAGCAAGTTCTCAACATGGGGAGTTTCATAATCATTATGAGGAGAGCACGTAAATGCAGGGGTCCGGTGACGGCGAAGGATGCGAAGGTAAATTGGTTACTGTTCTTGGACCCATTTTGGAGGATTGTGAAGAACTCATGGTGGGTAGTGCTAGTGATTGTGCTGCCAACAACGGAGGAGGTGAAGATTGGGTGGGGAATCAGATGGATTTTGATGAAGATGGTGGAGCAAATGCCGCCTGTTGATCTCTGCCTCTTCCCAAGTTGTATTTTTATGATGAATATTTTAGTGTGGAACTGTAGAGGAGCTTTGAAGCCCTCTTTTCAGAATCATGTTAGAGAGCTGGCTCAGCATCATGATCCAGCAATTTTGGTAATAATGGAAACCAAAGTTGGAGGTGAAAGAGCAAGGGAAATAACTGACAATCTTCCCTTTGATGGAGCTATTCACACGGAAACTATCGGGTATGCCGGTGGCTTATGGGTCCTGTGGAATGAAGATAAGGTGGAAATCTCTTCCTTAGCTAACACTGAGCAGGAGATTCACATTGTGGTTAAGGTACGTTCCTTGAATTCTAGTTGGCTTTTCTCTGCTGTGTATGCTAGTCCTAGGAGTGCTGAAAGGCAGATTTTATGGAAAAACCTCATGAATGTTGCTGAACTTCATAACATGCCTTGGGTGATAGCAGGGGATTTTAATGAGCCTCTTGTGGGGGAGGATAAATTTGGGGGGAGAGCTGTTAGTATTAGAAGATCTCTGTTGTTTAAAGAATGTCTAGATAAATGTAACATGATAGATATTGGGTTTTCTGGTCCTCGGTTTACCTGGACTAATAGAAGAGAAGTGCAAGCTCTAATTCAAGAAAGAATAGATAGATTTTTTGTAAATCCTAGCTGGTGTGTTTTATTTCCTGAAGCGAAAGTGGTTCACCTCACAAGATGTCATTCGGACCATTGCCCTGTTTTGCTGGAGATGCAGCCAAGGGCTATGAATAGAAGAGCTAGGCCTTTTAAGTTTCAGTCTTGCTGGCTTTCTGATGCATCCTTTCCGAAGGTTGTTACACAAGCTTGGAGGCACTGTACCAGGCTTGTGGATGCCATTGAAATTTTTACTAAGGAGGCTAAGGTGTGGAACAAGACCCAATTTGGTAATATTTTCTCTCGAAAAAAGAATATAATGGCAAGACTTAATGGTATCCAACGTTCTATTGCTAGCAGGCCTTCTTCTTTTTTATGTAATCTGGAAAATGAGCTGTTGAAGGAGTTGGATAGTGTGACTAGTCAGGAGGAGGAATTGTGGGCTTTAAAATCTCGGGTAAATTGGATGATTCAGGGAGATAGAAATACCTCTTTTTATCATGTTTCTACTCTGGTCAAGAGGAAAAGAAACCAAATCATGGCCATCAAAGACACGTGTGGAGATTGGATTGTTGAGGAAAGTGAGGTTAAGGAGTACATTAGAAGTGGGTTTGCTGATATCTTTTCGACTTCGTTAACCAGTGCCGCTGCCACTTACAATTTAAATTACCAATGGCAGCCAAGACTTTCGGAGGAAGAGAAGCTAAGTATTAGTGGGGGGGTCTCGGATGAGGAAATTAAGGCAGCCTTATGGTCTTTAAAGCCTTTTAAAGCGCCGGGGCCAGATGGGCTTCATGCAGGATTCTTCCAGAGATTTTGGCTTGTGGTGGGAAGCTCGGTGATGGAGGAAATAAAGCGGATTTTTACAGAAAAGAAAGTCCCTGAGTATCTTAATACCACTCATCTTGCTTTAATTCCGAAGATTCAAGGGCCGGAGACTTTGGGTAATTATAGGCCCATAAGTTTGTGCAATACTGTGTATAAAGTGTTGACAAAGATTATTGTGGCTAGATTAAGACCGTTTTTGGGTAAGTTGATTTCTCCCCTCCAAACGGCGTTTGTTCCAGGAAGAAAGGGTATGGATAATGTGATCATCGCTCAAGAAATTATTCATTCCTTAAGCAGAAAGAAGGGGAATACTGGGTACATGGCCATAAAAATAGATTTGGAAAAAGCTTATGATAAGCTTGAGTGGAGTTTTGTTAGAGAAATGCTTGTTAGAGCAAACCTTCCAGCTGATCTTAGGGACATCATTATGAGTTATGTTTCTACAGTGTCTACCTCTATCTTATACAATGGAGAAGCGCTTGAGCCTATTTACCCCTCTAGGGGGATAAGGCAAGGAGATCCCTTGTCTCCATATTTGTTCATTTTGTGCATGGATTTCCTTGGGCAACTAATAGAAGAGAAGTGTAATGCTAAGATGTGGCAACCAGTCAAGGCTTCACAAAGTGGTCTGGCTTTCTCTCATCTGTTTTTTGCGGATGACCTATTGCTGTTTGCTAAAGCAGACTACATTAATTGTTCAGCAATTAGAGATGTGCTTGATGATTTTTGTAGTGTATCGGGGCAAACTGTTAGTGAAGCTAAGTCGAGAGTTTATTTCTCTCCAAATGTGGATAGAGACACGAGGGAATCTCTATGTGATATCCTTGGTTTTGCATCTACTCCTTTGCTTGGTAGATATTTGGGGTTTCCTTTGAAACAACCTGGCTCATCTTCTCAAGATTACAACTTTGTTCTTGATAGAGTAAAGCAGAAGCTTTCGGGGTGGAAAGCAAGCATGCTATCCTTGGCTGGTCGACAAGTCCTTATTCAAGCTTCATCGGCAACTATTCCAGCTTATGTAATGCAGTGTTCCTACCTTCCTGGCAGAATTTTGGATGGGATAGATAGAGTAAACCGTAATTTCCTTTGGGGGTCTTCGGACTCTGTAAAGAAAATGCACTGGATTGGTTGGCATAAGGTTACTAAAACGAAGGAAGAAGGGGGTCTTGGCTTGCAAGCGGCTAAAGGTAGAAATCTTGCGCTTCTTGGGAAGCTCAATTGGAGGTTTCACACCGAAGGAGATGCACCTTGGGTGCAAGTCTTAAGCAAGAAGTATTGTTCGGGAAGAAGATTGAGTGCTGCAAACCCCAACAGCCTCCCTTGTTCCTCGGTTTGGGCAGCAATGAAGAAAGGTAAGGGCACATTTGAGAAGGGCAGTAGGTGGACAGTTGGAAGGGACAGTAAGTTGAGTTTGTGGTATAGTAGTTGGTTGAGCAAGGGCCCCCTCCGAAGTCTTATTCAAGGGCCGCTTTCTCGGGAAGTTAATAAGTTGGTAGTTAAAGATTTCTTGAAAGATACGGGTTGGGATTGGAAGGGACTTTCGTTTGAGCTTCCTTTGGATATCAAAATGTTGATTCAAGCTACTCCTATTGCGATTACAAGCAGAGGTTGTGATAAAATTTCTTGGGCTGACTCTGCTCAAGGTAATTTTAACTTGAAGAGTGCCTACAAGATTGCAATGGGGCATGAAGAGAGCCCAAAATTCAGTGCTAGCTGGATATGGAAAGCAAACACCCTTCCAAGAGTTAAAACATTTCTTTGGATGTGTGCCCACAATAGTATTGGGGTTAGGAGTTGCCTGATGAGGAGAGGTGCTTGTGAAGAAGCTGTGTGTCCTATTTGTCAAGAAGCGGAGGAAACAATTTTGCATGCTCTCCGAGATTGTCCTTGGGCTGAAGCGGTATGGAATCATTTCGGTAGAGTAGAAATTGACCAGGAGTTTTGGAGAAGTGAGTTGTTGGTTTGGCTTAGCAGGAATGGGAATCATAGAAACACATCAGCCAATATGAATCCACCGTGGAATACCTTGTTTTCTTTCGCTATTTGGAATATTTGGAAGAGTAGGAACAACTTCATTTTTCAAAGGAAAAGGCTAAACCAGCAGCTGCATGTTGAAATCCTGAATCAAACTTTTGAATTCATTCACTGTATAGCCTCCCCTAGATTGATGATTCGTAGATGTGTTAAAAGGATTAGATGGGATAAACCTCCTGTTGGGTGGATGAAACTCAATACAGATGGGTCGGTGTGTGGCAGTTTGGGAGTGGCTGGCTGTGGGGGAGTAATAAGGGATGATTGTGGGAATTGGCTTTCGGGATTCAACAGGCGTATAGGAATTACTAATAGTTTTTGTGCTGAGTTGTGGGGCCTAAGGGAGGGTCTTATTATGTGTTGCAATCTCAACATAGCATCTATTATTGTTGAACTAGATGCTAAAGATGTTATAGAGGCCTTGAGGAATGATCAGTATGTGAACAATATTATTTCTCCTATATTGGATGACTGCAGGTTACTCAGCTCCCGCTTCAGCCGGATAAAATTTAATCATTGCTTTCGTGAAGGGAACCGTGTTGCAGACTCTTTAGCTAAGATTAGCCTTAACCAAGAAGCAGATTGTATGGCTTTTAATAGTCCACCTGTGGATGTTTTAAATGTTTTTGAGGATGACTTGTATGGAGTCTGTTTGAACAGGTCTTGTCCTGCCCCTTTTGTAATCCTTTAGTTGTTTTAATGAAATCGTCATTCATCAAAAAAAAAAAAAAATGACATCTTTTATTTCAAATTTTCAACTATAGTATTGGCACTTGTTTTATATTTTTATTAATAAATAAGCTGATATGTGAATTAGAGATAAACAATAACTTGCCACTCCAGTACTCATCCACCCACAGTCACGTAGAGGGATATATATATTTTTATATTATATAACTACAATGGTACACAATAAAATATATTTAGGTTTTTTTTTTGTTTTTTTTTTGGAGATGAACTTGTTGGTTTCTCTAAAGTATATATTATTATTGTTGTTATTGATTAGATGAGTGACATAAATTTACTATCATTTTAAATATATATATATATATATTAGCGGTAATCCCGAAACGGTATATCGGTATTGACCGGTACCCGAAATATATTGTTCCGCTGGCTAAACCGGTACAGCCTCCGGTATGATATTGACTTCCCTGATACGAATACGCGTAAGGCGTTGTCGTTGATGAGCCTGATCAGATGAGCTCGCTGCCAACACATAGTAGCTTCTTCAGTTTTCTTCTCTTCCTCGTTGTCACTCTCTTTCTTTTGACATTTCTAGTCTGGGTTTCTAAACAAAATGTTAGCAGAGAAACCCAAGGGACAAGAGGTCAAGACTCAAGATGACTTTTCACTGTTTCACACCAACCCATTTTCTACTTCTTATTAAATGCTTCTTTTTATTTATTTATTTATTTTTTTTACAAAAGTTACTAATGGGCAGACAAACCAACGTGGTTTATCTGCCACTCTTTTACTTTTTTTATTTTTTGATTTTTGATTTTTGTTTTAATTTCTTAGAAAATTGTTTATAGTTTTCTATTCTTTTTCTTTTTGACCACTCCTATATAGAAGGCTTATGATGCTTTTTAATTTTTTTATTGAGTTGTGAAATTAGCTTAAAATAATTTGAATAAAAGAGGTAAAATTTTGAAATGTAATTAGATATATTAATTTATATAGAATTTTTTTTAGATTGCAGTAGTTAGTAAAAAAAAATTAATGAAGCAACTAAACACCAATAATTAATAATTTAATTAACTAATACATTATAAAAGACAAACAAATTAAATTATGTCAGGCTAAATAACAATTAATAATTTAATAA
The DNA here is from genome assembly GCA_028535165.1 of Quercus tomentella. NCBI lineage: Eukaryota > Viridiplantae > Streptophyta > Magnoliopsida > Fagales > Fagaceae > Quercus > Quercus tomentella. The sequence goes on along the minus strand of JAPQVY010000155.1, from coordinate 86,066,113 downwards.
TTAATGAAACAACAATACAACAAATTATAGTTTATAAAAGACAAACAAATTTATTAAACAACTAAACAGCAATAATTAATAATTTTATTAATATGTCAAATAAACTTATAGTTTATTGTTCAGGTACCTTTTTTCATTTCATTTCTTTTCATTTTTTTTCCTTTTGAGGTTTTTCAGTGTATAGAATGCAAATTTGTTTTGGTTTTAAGAACAATTTTTTTTTTTTTTTTTTTTTTTTTTTTTTTTTTTTTTTTTAAGCATAAACTTCATGCTGGCCAAATTTTGAATTTCGGCCAGTATTTACTGAAACGTCTTGAAACATTCGAAATAGACCGAAATGACCTGAAATTTTTTCAAAGTGGAATAAGAACACCCTGGACAAAATTCCTGAGGTCGCTACTGCTAATTTGAATCCAAATCTTAAATTAAATTATAGGTAATAAGTTGTTATTAGTATTTCTAATTTGAATCCACAATTTAAATTATTTTTTTATCCACTCATAACAATCAATATCAACTGACCGCTTAAGATTTGTTGTTGAAAATATTGTCTCATTCCCTAATATATGTTACTCATAATATATTTATAAGACTACACCGACATGGCATCATCAGTAAATTGAATTACCTTTCATTTTCGGACCTCTGCAATCTGTGTGCCCCATCAACTACTTAAGAAAGTTTCAAAGTCGTTGAGTCTACAGTTTAAACACGCAATCTTATACGTAATTTGCTTACATAAAACATTTCATCCATAAAGCAATCATATAAAAAACTCCGAGAAATAAAAAGAGAAAAAGCCACGTCCCACGTACGTACTTGGATCCAACCAAATTTTACTCATGTTACAAATACATATATATCTCCATGCTACCAAGCGATATTATCCAATAAGACCAGTACTACTAGCTAGCTACATTCCTTTCAATGGCTTCCAAAACCCTTCCCTATATTTTTTCCACTCTCCTTTTCCTTCTCCAACTACAATTCTCTGCAGGACAAACTGAAGTCAAAGCCGCATACTGGTTTCCAGGCACAGGATTGTCTGTTTCCCGCATAGATTCCACACTCTTCACTCATCTATTTTGTGCCTTTGCCGATCTTGACCCAACCACATACCAAGTTTCCATTTCTTCCTCAAACTTAGCCCAGTTCTCAACCTTCACCACCACTGTGCAACAAACAAACCCTTCAGTTCAAACCCTCTTATCCATCGGTGGAGGTGGAGGAGATGTTATAGCCCAAAGTTTTGCTTCAATGGCTAGCCAAGCTAGTACCCGCAAATCATTCATAGATTCCTCTATACAACTAGCAAGGTCTCACAACTTTTATGGCCTCGACCTTGACTGGGAGTATCCTTCTACAGCTACTGAATTTACCAACCTTGGTTTACTTCTAGACTAGTGGAGAGCTGCAGTGGCTAGTGAGGCCACAAGCTCTGGCAATACACCATTGCTCCTGGTTGCAGCTTTCTATTACTCTTCAAACTATGACGGTTTGACTTATCCAATTCAGGATATATCAAACAGCTTGGACTGGGTCAATGTTATGACCTATGACTTTATTGCACCTGGTTGGTCACCAAATGTGACTGGACCTCCTGCTGCGTTGTACAATCCAACAAGCCAAGTTAGCGGAGATAGTGGCATCACAGCTTGGATTCAAGATGGTGTTTCAGCCAATATGTTGGTACTCGGTGTTCCATTTTTTGGCTATGCATGGACCTTAGTAAATGCTGATGACAATGGAATATTTGCACCGGCTAATGGAGCTGCTATATCCTCAACTGGGGCAATAGCTTATAGCCAAATCAACAATTTCATATCCCAGAATAGTGCCACAACAGTGTATAATTCCACGTTTGTTACAGACTATTGCTATTCCGGGACGACATGGATTGGTTATGATGATACGCAGAGTATTTCTACCAAGGTCACATATGCTAAGGGAAATGAATTGCTTGGCTACTTTGCGTGGCAGCTTGGTTAGGACCTGAATTTCGTTCTTTCTCAAGCAGGTTCGTATGAATTTAATCATTTAATCATATATACTTCAACTTGTACATTTAAAGTTTGTTAAGACCCAAGAATATAATAATCTGGCTGATTTCTGAGGTGCATGTATGTTAAGCTATATCTATATTGATTGCAACTTGCAATATATTGCTTTTTAATCAATTTAAGAAAAAAAAAAAAAAATACTAATAGTGGGAACTTCATGCTAACTTATAATATTTGGTTTACATAGTTTGGGTTGAATTACATGAGGGTGTGAGAAATTAAGCTGAAGAATGCAGTAGAGTTCTATACAAATATAAATGACGTGGAGTTGTTTGAACTCTGGAACTTCTAGATGTCTGCACATTCACGTACATGGCGTCTTTGATTATTACTATTCTTGTTTGACTTTTTAATTTTTATCCTTTCATGTTCTCACTTCTAACGTGTAGTTCTTACTCTTGTCACAGCTTCAAGTGCATGGGGAGCTTAGAATTTAGAGGATCCGATGTAAAAGGCTATATTATTCAAAATAAGGCCAATAATCCGTTATGGTAGCATGTTATGTGCAATAAGGCTGATGAGCAATTTAACCAATGATGTGTGTATGTTGTATAATGTATATATTATGGAAATCAATTTATTTTTGTGATTATGTAAACAAGAATACAAAAAGATTGTATATTCAAGAAAACAAACAAATGCTATTAACAAAAAAAAATATTATATCTGCATATAAATACAACAAATAGAAATCTGTAAAAATTATTATTTTTTATAATAAAACTCATAGATTAGATGCGTATAAAAATGAACAATAATTCTGATCAAGATATGTGTTTGACACAATCTCCTAAGAAAAATCTCACCCCTCGCAATCAATGTTTTGAGAATCTTGGATGCTTGTTTGACAAGATACAATGATCATAGCAATCGGAAGAAGCACAATAATTTGAATGCTATAGCAAGCAAAACTGTTTCGCTTTCTCTCTCTTTGACTCTATGGACAAAAGATATTTTTTAGGAAAAAAACCAACTTTCATGAATGAGGGTCAAAATAAATATAAAACACATGGTGAAGGGATATATTGTTCAGGTGTGATCACAAGTCAAGTGAGTTTGGGTTGAGAGTAAACCTGCCACTCGACTCGAGAGCATGTTGACTGAAGATTGTTAGAACTCGTTGATAATCAACAGGTGGACAAGAAAATTTTCTCCGTCATGAGGGCGGGGCGAAAATGGGTAAGACAAAATTATGCGGAACAGGGATGAAAATCCCGTCCTTTAGACCTATCCTACTCGATTGCCATCCCTATTTGTAATAGTTGAGACTAGTATATTCAACAAAATTTTGCAACTACTTGATTCTCAAAAAAGAAAAAAAGAAAAAGAAAAAGGTATAATGGACAAGCACGCGCCGAACACATTAAAAAAGGTAATGACTTCTCCCCTCAAGCTCAACTCGTATAAGCCTTCTGGGACTTTGAATTACACTTAAGTGGGTCAGTTTATCTAAAGTTGGGCTGGGCTAATTTATGAGTTTAATAGTTTGCAATATATTGACCCAACCAAATCACCTGTACGAATATTTTTTTCATCTCATTATACACACATATTTTTTTGCGATTAAATTTTATAAGAATTTGGTATAAAATATTATGCCTACTCCACCTTCTACTAAAATACTGCCACTTTTTTTCTTTCGAAAAAAAAGAAAGAAAGTAGAATAGCATGCAATAACAATTCTAATTAAAAAACACATTATAGTATACAACTATACATCATACTACTATTGCACTTGTTTAAGGAACGCAAGCATGTGCTCCTCCTATGCAGATTGTGATGACAAACTGTTAAAAGCCTGAAATGTGTCACTAATGGGGGTACTCACTGGTTTTGATCGTCCCGCACCAAAGCATTCAAGCAATTTTCTAAGTAAAATTATTGTAAAAGAAAAAAAAGACACAACTTGCCCTTTTGTCAGTTCCACATGAATTTCCATGCCCAACATTTTCTTAGCTACAATATATAACTTATTCATTTCAAACTGAAGACTAATTAAGCTGAGTCTTCAACCTATTTAATTTAATTAGGTTTTTAGCTACATTGATCCATCAACATAAAACAATGAGACAAAAGAGAACCATACAAGAGCCTCAAGTGATACATAACATAATAATCACTTCTCAAGTAACCATGCAAAATTATAAAAGTCTTAAACTGCTTACAAGTCTGTTTGAGATCTGCTTATTTTACTGAAACTGAAATTTTTTGTTAAAAGTATTGTAAATAAAGGTAAAAATTATTTGAAATAGTACAATGAGACTCATGAATAGTAACAAAAAGTGCAGTAGAACTCATGAATAGTAACAAAAATAAGTTAAATAATAAAATAAGTTGGCAAAAAATAAGCTATCCAAATTCAACCTACTCACTAGCCACCATGGCCTTTACTTCAATTAATCCATTTCAAGATTTCTTTAATAAACAAACATGGTCTTTTTTTTCCTTGAACCACAAAAATTGTGTTAATTAAGATCAAGTTCTAGCTATAAGTCAAACAAAAAAACATAGCAAACAACACGTACACGAATTAATAGAGCCATGTTTTCGTAATAGGAGAGAACTCTTTTCTACATTCTGTACATTCTTTCTGACTATATTGCAAATAATCATGCCTTCAATGTTATGGGCTCATAATCTTGAAGACGTATTTGCAACCAACAATACCATGTGGTCAAACTCTTGATCCATCTTCTTTCCTTTGGATAATTTGAATAGCTGACATTTTAGACCAAAACCGAGTTGTAGGCTACCACTTCCGTAATTTATGAAACCATATTTCTAGACCATACCGACACAGCATCAGCAAATAGCCTTACTTAGCGATATAACCTTTGATTTTGTGGACCTCGAATCCGTATACCAATCAACTCCACAGAAATTCTTCATTGAAAATTCATTTGAGTCTTCATTGAAAGTTCAAAGGGACAATATTATACGTAATTTACACCCATAAAACATATCATCCATTAAAGCAATCATATAACAAATGTGTATATATATATATATCTCCAAGCTACCAAGCAAGATTATACCATACTACTATCCTTCCCGATTCAATGGCTTCCAAAACCCTTCCCTATATTTTTTCTACTCTACTTTTCCTTCTCCAACTACAATTCTCTGTGGGACAAACTGAAGTGAAAGCTGCATACTGGTTTCCCGGCACTGGATTGTCTGTTTCCGGCATAGATTCCACACTCTTCACCCATCTATTTTGTGCCTTTGCCGATCTCGACCAAACCACATACCTAGTCACCATTTCCGCCTCAAACTCAGCTCAGTTCTCAACCTTCACTCAGACTGTGCAACAAAAAAACCCTTCAGTTAAAACCCTCTTATCCATCGGTGGAGGAGATGCTGTAGCCCCAACTTTTGCTTCAATGGCAAGCCAAGCTAGTACCCGCAAATCATTCATAGATTCCTCCATACAACTAGCAAGGGCTAACAACTTTCATGGCCTTGACCTTGACTGGGAGTACCCCTCCACAGCTACTGAATTTACCAACCTTGGTTTACTTCTCAACGAATGGAGAGCTGCAGTGGCTAATGAGGCCACAAGCTCAGGCAATACACCATTGCTCCTAGTTGCGGCTTTCTTTTACTCTTCAAACTATTACGGTCTGAGTTATCCCATTCAGGCTATATCAAACAGCTTGGACTGGGTCAATGTTATGGCCTATGACTTTACTTCACCATTCAGTTGGTCAACAGCACCAAATCTGACTGGAGCTCCTGCGGCCTTGTACAATCCAACAAGCCAAGTTAGTGGGGATAGTGGTATCGCAGCTTGGATTCAGGCAGGTGTGTCTGCCAAAAAATTGGTACTCGGTGTTCCATTTTATGGCTACGCATGGAGACTAGTGAATGCTAATGACAATGGAATATTTGCACCTGCTAATGGAGCTGCTTTATCAGATGCGATATCTTATAGCGAAATCAAGGATTTCATAGCCCAGAATAGTGACACAACAACAGTGTATAATTCTACGTTTGTTACAAACTATTGCTATTCTGGGACGACATGGATTGGTTACGATGATACACAGAGTATTTCTACGAAGGTTACATATGCTAAGGGAAAGGGATTGCTTGGCTATTTTGCGTGGCAGGTTGGTCAGGACAAAGATTTTGTTCTTTCTCAAACAGGTAATTCGTATGATCAGTTTAATCGTTTATATATCCTATATACTTCAACTCGTGCATTTAAATTTCGTCATCAAGACCCGAGCATATAAAAATCTGGCTGATTTCTGAGGTGCATGTATAATGTTTCCCCTAAATCTAATGGCCTTATGGTAGCTATATCCATATTGGTTGCAACTTGCAATGTATTGCTCTTTAATGTTTCATCAATCAATTAAAAACAAAACACTAATACCTTCATACATTAAGTAATACCTTTTAAGAAATATTTGGTTTGCGAGCCGTGTTTGTTATATACACATATTTTAATAACATAAAAACGTGACTTTAAATCATGTTTTAAATTATAAATTGTGCAAAACAGGATTTTGTATTTTTTTACATAGTTCTGGGTTTAATTACACAAGGGTGTGAGAAAGTTGAAGAATTTAGTAGAGTTCTAGCCAAAGATAAATGACATGGAGTTGTTCGAACTCTGAAATTTTAGTTGTCTGTAAAAAATTCACGTACATGGCGTCTTTGATTATTACTATTAATTCTTATTTGGCATTTTAATTTTTATCCTTTGATGTTCTCACTTCTAACGTGTAATTCTTACTCTTGTCGCAGCTTCGAGTGCATGGGGAGCTTAGAATTTGAGGATCTGATGTAAAAGGCTATATTATTCACAATAAGGCCAATAGTCTGTCATGTTAGCATATGTTATGTCCAATAAGGCTAATGAGTGATTTTACCGATGATGTTTATGTTGTTTATATATATTATGAAAATTTATTTATGTATGTTTTTAGACCCCTTAAAACACAAGTTGTTTAACTTAGTTATTTAGCCAAGTGATTATTTAGGTAAATTATTCAAGTCTAGGTTAACACACGTAAATCATATCAAGTAAACAATGCGAAAAATATAGAATACAACGATATGATAACTCAGGAAAACCAAACCGGTAAAAGACATGAGGAGGATTTAACCTAGCTATCCTCAAGGTAAAACAGATCCATTATGAAAGAATTGAAGTTTTACAATAGCTACTTAGACCATTAACATCCTATTGCTATATCGAGTAGAAAACTTACTACCACGACCACGTGACAGCTCCGAGTTCACGGACTACTTCTTTCTTGGATTCACAGCAATCACAAGTACTCCCACTTGTGTTTTTCTTTAAGCTCTTTATGCAACAACTGAAGCGATCACCAAGCTCTCGACATCAATCATGATCTTGATAACCCTAAGTGTGTATGAAGGCAAACACCTCTAGATCTCACAAGAGATTCACACACACAGTATGAACAACAACTTGAAAACGTGACTAGGGTTTTTTCTTTTATACTTAAGGCAAAATATAAAATCCTACACGTCATATGGGCTTGGGCTGAGTTGGAAAATTCTGCAGAAAAACATTTTGCACGAGTTTCGATCGATCGAGTCTAATTTTCGATCGATCGAGTCTAATTTTCGATCGATCGAGCCTTGTAGAAAGTGAATAGTAATTTTCTGTAATTACTTGATTCCAACTTCACAATAAACATACTTTGAGCAGCCTAAATCTAAACTCTAAGTTTTGATCATAGTTTGCCAACATTATATATTGAAGTTCTAAAACATTTAGATCCTAAATCCTTAGAATCTAACAATTTATTTTGTGATTATGTATCAAGAAAACAAACTAATGCTATTAATAAAAATAAAAATATATTTGTATACAAATACAACAAATAGAGATCTGTAAAAATTAATTAGTTTAAAACTCACCGATTAAATGCGCATAGAAATGAACAATGATTCTCATCAAGGCTTGTGTTTGAGACAATTTCCTTAAGATCCACCCTTTACAATTGGTGTTTTAAGATACTTAGATGTTTGTCTCTTAAGATATAATGATTACAACAATCTGAAGAATCACAACAATTTGAATATTACTGTGATTAAATTGTTTATTTCTCTCTTTTTGACTCTATGCACAAAATATATTTTTTAAGAAAAAAAAACTTTTATGATTGCTGGACAAAATAAATATAAAACACACACTGGTGGACATATATATTGTTTAGAAAAAAACTGTTAGTTGTGCACATACTAATTGACAGTTCCTTTGAATTTTTATGCCGAAGATTTTCTTAGCTACAATATATAAATTTTTTGTCTCAAACTGAACACTAAGGTTAGTCTTCAACTTGTTTATTTTAACTAGATTTTCTCTACATTGATCCATCAACATACAATAATGAGACAAAAGAAAACCATACAAGAGACTCAAGTGATACACAATATTACAATCACTTCTCGAGTAACCATGCAGATTATGAAAGTGTTAAACTGCTTAAATCATCATTATGACAAATACTCTAATTTTGTCGGATAGTGAGCTGTGTCACTCTATCTTGAAATCAATTAGTGATGAAGAAGACATATTCAAATCTTTTATGACACTTGACATTGTGCCTTGTGGGTCCATTTTTAGAGTGGTTGTAAAAAGTCAAATTGTGGTCCCCCAATAAATTCATATAAAAATATTTTGGTGAAAACACCATTTTGGTTCCTAAATTTTGGGGTCACAGTCAATTTGGTCCCTATATATTGGTAGTAGTTAATTTGGTCTTTGCTATTTACAACTTGCAGTCGATTTGGTCTCTATCGTTAACTCACTAACAGAAAATATTTACGTAGCAAATGGTGTGCACAGTTGACATATGTGATGTTGACATGGAAAAATAAATAATAAAAATATTGTTTAATAAATATATTAAAATGTCACGTAAGCATTTATTTTGAAAAAAAAAATCGCAAATTTTAAAGATGGAAAACAAAATTAGAAATCCCAGATTTTCTTTGATTTTCATGGCAACCAAACACAAAATCACCTTGATTTTTCTATATTAAATTCTTGATTTCATAAATACATTCCACAACATCTCACCTCTATACAATTGAGAAACACGTGGAATAGAAATAACCAATAGGAAATTGAAATTTTAGAGCACAAAAAATTCAACAAATTCCCCCCAACAAACTTTCACGGAAACCAAACAAAAACCAAAAAATAAAAGGAAAAAAAAAACCCAAATGAAGAAGACCCTCTCATTTCAGGTTGGTGTCTTTGTGTTGAGTACAATCCAGTGGCTTTGATGGGGACAAATCCAACCAAATTTGTTTATACAAAACCCAAATAATTTGGTGGCCAAATTTCACCTTAAACCTCAAAAACCCAAATCAAAACACCAAACCCACGATTCTAAAATCAACCTCAAAACCCCATATTCCAAACCCAAGCAACCAAAAGAAAATCCATTACAAAGGAAACAACTTGCTTTGCGATGAGATATCCATTCGGTGTTGAGGTTCGATGGCTGGTGATGGCGCAAGGCAGGAATGGCGACGGTGGCGCGAGGCGAGAATATTGATCGAATCATCCTAGGTTAGAGCACACGTGGAGCTTTAGCTGGTGTCAAATGCATGCTCATCTCCTCCTTCCTTTGGGAAAATTTCTTCCATGTCAACATTGTATCCAATTTCTAATTGTTGGAGTTGAACCAAACTTCTCGCTATGGACAATGAAAAGAAAATTTTCAAACGATTGCATTTGAATAGCCAAAGAGATCTGAGGTTGCCGAGACAAGCAAGTTGATGTTGTGCATCGCTAAAGGATATCTGAATATTGGCCTATGATATATCTCTATTATTAAAATTATGATGGCTTATTAAAATTAGAAAAATACAGAGGTAACATATTAAAATATTTATTATACGATATTTTTATTATTTTTCCATGTCAGTATCACATATGCCAATTGTGCACACCGTTTGTTATGTAAGCATTTTCCGTTAGTGAGTTAATGACAGGGGCCAAATTGATTGCAAGTTGAAAATAGCATGGATCAAATTGACTGCTACTAAAATGTAGGGACCAAATTGACTGTAACATCAAAATGTGGGGACCAAAATGGTGTTTTTGCCAAATATTTTTTCAATAAACCAACATGGCCTCTGTTTTTCCTTGAATCACAAAATCCTTTTATTAATGTATATAATTTTTTTTTCTCAAGCTCATATGAAGAAAAATTGTCTTAAGATCAAGTCCTAGCTAGCTCCAAGTCAAACAAAAAATGAGAAAAACATAGCAATCAATACACAAATAGAGCCAAGTTTCATAATAGGAGAGAACAGTTATCTAAATTCTGTACATTCTTTCTCACCATATTGCAAATAATCATGACCTCAACCTTGGTGTTTTAGCCCCTGAACCTGAAGTTCTTCTTTTCTTTTCTTTTTCTATTTTTTCTTGGAAGACCTATTTGCAACTAACAATATTATGGCTTTAAGCTATTTCAACAGCTCATACTCTTTGTCCATCTTCTTTCCTTTGGAGAGTTTGAATAGCTGACATTTTAGACTAAAACCGAGTTGCAGACTACCGCTTCCGTAATTTATGAGACCATATTTCAAAACCACACCGACACAGCATCAGCAAATAGCTTTAATAAGCAATAACCTTTCATTTATGGACCTCTGCAATAAAGTCTACCTTGTAAACGTCATTGAGTCTTCGTTGAAAGTTCAAAGTAACAATATTATACCTAATTTGCATTCATAAAACATATCATCCATGAAGCAATCACATAACAAATAGATATATATATCTGCAAGCTACCAAGCAAGATTATACTATACTACTAGCTCCTTCCCAATTCAATGGCTTCCAAAACCCTTTGCTATATTTTTTCTACTATCCTTTTCCTTCTCCAACTACGCTTCTCTGCCGGACAAACTGTCGTGAAATCTGCATATTGGTTTTCCGGCAGTGGATTCCGGACGTCGAGCATAGATTCCAGCCTCTTCGCCCATCTATTTTGTGCCTTTGCCGATCTCAACCCAACAAAATACCAAGTCACCATTTCTTCCTCAAACTCAGCCTTGTTCTCAACCTTCACCCGGACCGTGCAACAAAAAAACCCTTCAGTTAAAACCCTCTTATCCATCGGTGGAGGAAATGCTAATGCCTCAACCATTGCTTCAATGGCTAGCCAAGCCAGTACCCGCAAATCATTCATTGATTCCTCCATAAATCTAGCCAGGTCTAACAACTTTCATGGCCTTGACCTTGACTGGGAGTAAGTACCCATCATCAGCCTCTCAAATGACCAACTTTGGCTTACTCATAAACGAGTGGAGAACTGCAGTGGCAAACGAGGCTAAGAACTCTGGCAAGGCAGCGTTGCTTCTATCTGCAGCCGTGTTTCGCACTTCAAGCTATTACGGAGGCTTCAATTATCCTTTTCAGGCTATTTCAAAAAGCTTGGACTGGATCAATGTCATGGCCTATGAATTTTATGGACCAAGTTGGTCACCGAAGGAGGCTGGACCTCCTGCTACGTTGTACAATATTATAGCAAGCCAAATTAGCGTGGATACTGGCATCAAAGCTTGGATTCAGGCTGTGTCACCCAAAAAAGTGGTACTCGGAGTTCCATTTTTTGGCTTCGCATGGCGTTTAGTAAATGCAAATAACCATGGATTATTTGCACCGGCAAATGGAGCTGCTATAACCTCAGATGGGGCAATAGCTTATAGCAAAATCAAGGATTTCATAGCCCAAACAAGTGCCACAACAGTGTTCAATTCTACAATTGTTACAAACTATTGCTATTATGGGACGACATGGATTGGTTACGATGATACACAAAGTATCTCTACTAAGGTTATATATGCTAAGGGAAAGGGATTGCTTGGTGTTAACGTGTATAGTGTTTGGGCTTTAGGCTCAACTAGATTACTTGTATAGCACACATTCTTGTATTACACTCTTACTTATACTGCACTCATATGCCTATTATATAAAAACACTCATGTATATTCTTTCACTGAAAAATACAATACTACAGATTTCAGTATTTTTAACATAGTATCAGAGCCACTGCTCTGACTTTTTCTTAGCAGTCTTATCTTTATTAGTGTGACTCTATTCTCAACATCGCTTCTGCCATCACAGCAGCCGCTGTAGCCTTTCGCCGTTGAACCTCCGACGTCTTCCAGCCGTCGTCCTTGGGTTCCAGACCTGCAGTCGCTGTCATTAAGGAGTTTCACACTGCACAGACCACTGCCCTTTGCATCATCGCTGCAAATATTGCTCTGATTACGTTTGTGAAGGTACCACTGAGATCGTTTTGCGTTGATCTACACACTCGTGGAAGCCTCGACGCCATCGGAGACTGCAGCGCCCCCACGCACCGCTCAAAGGTTCTGTTCTGCAGCTCATGCACCCCACGTGCCTTTCACGTGCCTCCATATGCCACTACACATCTGGGTTTTTCCTTACACGCTCCCACGCGTCGCATCTTCAGGTCACGCGCCTCAACCCTCCCGCTGACGTCATTGTTGATGTCATCCACGTTAGCCCTAGCTGCGCCATTGCTGACGTCATCGTTTGACTTCTGAGGGTTTGACCGTTGACTTTCGCAAGGTTGACCGTTGACTTTTTCCCATGGTTGACTTTTTTGCAGTCCAGGTGCTCTTTACCCATTTTTCGTGTAGATTTCATTTTTGCATATTTTGCTTCTAAATGAAGAATAAGGGAAAGTCTTCTTCCTTTTGCAACAATCGTCACCAACAATCCAACAAAAATTTTTGCAATTTTTGCAAACGTTTTGGCCATAATATTGAGACTTGCTATCAACGCAACAAATCAGCTATTTCCATTTCTGCTACTACAGTTGCTACCACTGAGAGTGTCCAACCCATGGCTCCCATCTCTGCACAGTCTCAGTCTTCTGGATCCACTTTCACCATTTCCAGAGATGACCTTGTAAACATCATCGCTAATGTCATTCGTATGGTTGGTAATGCATTTTATTCCTCTTCTCTCTCAGCTTTATCTGGTATGTCTCCTACCTCTTGACTTATGGATTTTGCTTGTTGCAATCACATGACACCTCACTCGTCCTTATTCTCTGACCTTAAACCTGCACGGCACCCTCTTAATATTCGCACAGCAAATAGTTTCACAATGTCTGGTCATAATATAGGTTCCGTTTCGACCTCCAACCTCTCGGTTCCTGGGAACTTTAATGTTCCTGACCTTTCTTACAATTTATTTTCTATGGGACAATTAGCTGAGTTGGGTTATCACATTATCTTTGATTATTCTGGGTGTATTGTTCAGGATCCGAGGACAGGACAGGAGCTTAGGATCGGTCCCAGAGTTGGGCGTATGTTTCCTGTGGACAACCTTCGTATTCCACTTGTTGCTCCTGTTTCTGTTGCTGCAGCTACTACAGTTTCTTCAATTCCTTCCCTTGCACTTTGGCATGCTCGACTTGGTCGCACATCTTCCTCTCGAGTACAACAATTGGCTTTTAGAGGTTTGTTAGGTTCAGTGTCTACAGAAAATTTTGATTGTGTTTCATGTCAGTTAGGAAAACAACCAGCTTTGCCTTTCAATACTAGTGAATCAATATCCACTGATATCTTTGACCTTATTCATTCTGATGTTTGGGAGCCTTCCTCTATCTCTAGTATTGGTAGGTCTCGATATTTTGTTGTTTTTGTTGATGATTACTCTCGCTATAGCTGAATTTTTAATATGAAACATCGTTCTGAATTATTGCAAGTATATTCTAATTATGCAAAAATGGTTGAAACTCAGTTTTCCAAACGCATCAAAATTTTTCGATCTGATAATGCTCTTGAATACACTCAATATGCTTTTCAAGCTGTTTTGCATTCCTATGGCACTGTTCATCAACTAACTTGTCCAGGTACCTCTTAGCAAAATGGTAGAGCCGAACGAAAATTTTGTCATATTCTTGACACTGTTCGTGCTCTCCTTCTCTCTGCCAAAGTTCCTGCTCTTTGTTGGGGCGAAACTACTCTTCATGCTGTTCATGCTATTAATTGCATTCCAAGTCCTATTATCCAAAATCAAACCCCATATGAGCGCTAAAAGTTCAATTAGTGTATAAAACACCTTGAACGATTAGACCCTTAATTTACAAATTACCAATTCTAGCTTAACATCAAACAATTAATGTGTGGAATATGAACATAAACTTAATACAGAATTGATAAACAATCTAAACCAAATAAAATCACATCCATAGCAGAAATTAAATGGCAAAGATTAAGAGAAGAGAGATGCAAACACAAGGACAACACATGATGTGTTATCGAAGAGGAAACCGAAACCCTAGGCGTAAAACCTCTCCGTCGCCCTCCAAGCGGTAAATAATCCACTAAATAATGTAGTTAGGATACATGAACAGCAGAAGACCCTCTAAACCTAATCTACCCAATGTACCTAAGCCCTCCAAACTCCTACTCCAACGAGGTTCCGCCGAACCTATTTCTTCTTTAGCTTACCGGATTCCTCTACTTGACCATAGTATCTACCAATATGAAATTGGTCCCTTCTTAACTGCTTCCCAAAGTACCAAACAGCCTTCTCACAAATATGGGTATGGTGAGAAAAGGTTTTGGTAATGAACTTCTCAAGGATTTAACAATGGAGAGGAAGAGAGTAGAGGAATTTGAAGAGTCTCTATGTGAAGATTGTGGATGAATCAATCTTGTTTTTTTTAGGGTTTCTCTTTCAAAATTCTCTTTGGAAGCTCTCTACATTTTGTGGGTATAAGGGTCTATATATAGTAGGGTGAGAAAGGAATGTGAAAAGTCAGTTTTTCCCAAACAGGGTGGTCTGGCGACTTGGCCTCGCGACTGGGCTGAGTTGCGAGTTCAAGCCGCGAGCTAACGGCCTGACCAGCCTGAGACTTTTGTCCTGTAGTGCAACAGCTGGCATGACTCTTTAGCTCCCCTGCATGCTTCACATGTGTGCCAACTTTGGTGGCTTGTCAGTCGCGAGTCACCCGCAAGTCCAACCGCGAGTCTCTGCATCCTTGCACAATCTTGAGCATTTCTTCACACTCTCTCACTCACTACCCTTATATGATTCCCACCTAAATACAGGGTTACTAATTGCTAAAATACAAGCAAATTTGGCATGGAATAAAGCCAACAAGATGGTTGATAAAATTCAACCTTACAATTTCCCCCTTTGGCTATTCCGTGACAAAACCCTAAAACAAACTCTAAACTTAATATGTGAGTTGGGAACAGTTGAACAAAACTCGCTCACACCTAACTCTAGAATCTGATAAGCTCTTGAATCATATGAACAAGAATCTCCTGAAACATAACAACACAATATCATCATTGTATGCAGAAAAACTTGTAATTGCATATGAGACAAGCACAATGCGATCAAGCAAAATGGAATGAGAAATAAACCATGGCTTGATTAAACAGGCAATCATTATAAAATAGTGACCGCAGTGCTCATTCACACTTGGAATGAACATTCGGACATACAAGCTAATAAGCTCAATGCAAATCATTTGCATGCCCAACACTCAACCAATGCACAATACATAAAGTATATGCATCTAGGAACAAAATCCTACAAGGGCACAAGAGTGAGAGTACTTAAAGAAAATGCATAACATTTAGCTAGAAGTACTAGGCAACAAAACATAAAGGCTGCATAAGCATGGTACAAACCATAAAAGCTTACAAAAGAAAATGCATAACATTTAGTTAGAAGTACTAGGCAATAAAACATAAAGGCTGCATAAGCATGGTACAAACTATAAAAGCCTACAACAGCACATGGAAACAAACCCTAAAAGCTTACAAAAGCAACATGGGTACAAATTAAGACATTCTAAATAACTAAGCATAAACATGAACTATGAGCAAAGCAAAAACATAGTTAATATAACACAAAACTCTTTCTCTTTTTCTCCCCCTATCATATCACTCCTCCTATCATGAATCATAGGAGTTGTGATGAACTTGGAACATATATACCTGTAACCTGAAACACTTGCACAAAACACATTAGATCCTCAAGGTAAAGCAAGTAATAAAAAGACACGTATAATGTAACAAGTAAATTGCGATCAAGTAAATATGATGTGAAACATGTGAGCAACTTGATCATACACCAAAATAGTCATATATAAATGACTACAATGATCACATAACAAAGCAAATGATCATCCGAACATGCATTCAAAGAAGCATAATAGTATAAGGATGTATGCATGTCCAACATACAAACACGATGCAATACAAGAAAACAAACATAAAGAGAAACAAATAAAACAAACTTTTCTTATTAACTCAATGTCTTCTCCACCTTGGTATATGCATTTCCCCTATGGAGTATCTCCCCTCCTACGAGTGTGCATGAGAAATAGAATTTCTTCCCCTAAGGATGTGCACAAGAGTCATATAGAAATGACAAAAACACTCCGGTATACTCTCTAGAGTATACTCTCCCCATTTTTGTCAGGAATAGACAAAGGGTCAAGGAGAAAAGAGGGTAAGAGATGAATGTACGAACAATGATAATGATGCATGAGGAGTGGGAGATGAATGAGAAAATGAAGCTCAAACCTAAGACAAATCAAAATGTTACAAAGTATAAGGTAAACATGACATGCTAGGATGAAGAAGTAAGGTATAGACCAATGCATGACAAGGATAGCAAATGTATGTGTAAGAGGTGGCTATGTGCAATGCATGACCAATGCATGAAAAATGCACATGTGGGGCAAGGTGTGTTAAATACACAACCAATGAACCAAACATGTTCCTAATGAGGAAACATGAGAAACTCCAAAGTTTGGTACTCATCGGAGTCCAAACAAGCGAGAAAATGCCTAAGAGGCATTTTATCAAACACCTAGCATGCACACTATGAATAATAATGTGAAACAATGCATGAACATCATGAAATCCACCCTTAATACAAGTTCTTTATGCCACAAGGGGCCAACATCCAAAGCAAATCAACAAAAGAAACCAATCCCATGAATAAAAATTGACAAAAATTAAGTTTCCCAAATCCCTATAATGAAAATCCCAACCAAGAGCACAAAACTCTCCAAAACATAATCTAAGGATCAAAATTAATGAAAAGAGTTTATAATTACCTTAGAGATGTTAATGGAATGAAAAACCATTCAAATTGATTGGGTTTTGATGTAAAAATATTGAAAGGGGGGTTTAAAAGAGGATGGGAGAGGTTTAAAACAGATTTCCCACGAAAAAGCTCTTTAAAAAGCTGATTCTGGGCATTTCGCGACTGGGTGAGTCGCTAGGTTCAGTCGCGAAAATTTTTGCGAGTCGCGAGTGAGTCGCCAAAGCTTCTGGATGAACTCGCGATTGGGGTTTCGCGACTGGCGAGTCGCCAGCTGAGTGTCGAAAAACTCTGACACCTGTTTTTCAACACAGAACATGTTTAAACAGTGAAAAACAAAGTAAGCACTAAACATGAACACAAAGAGTAATAAAAATCACTTTCAAAAACATATAAAATGATCAAAAATCTTTTTGGATTGATCCATATATAGTTGAGTACATACACATCACATTTAAACAAGTACAATCGAACAAATGAATAAGGCATTCATTGAACATTAGGCATGTGTGCTGTGTGTGTGTGTCAAGTGTGGAATAGTCTATAGTCTAGAGTGAAACTTCAATGATCAATTCAATCAAGTCATACACAACTAGTACTAAGTCAAGTGATCTATCTCAATTATAGAAATGAACATATATGATCTCCCACAAGAAAATGATTACATATCTTTGAAGCTTTTCATTTGGCTTCTTTACAAATCATAACATTTAATCATTTTGAATCAATACATCTCATTTTGAGATCGATGCCTGAAATTTTTAATATTTCAATTTGATGAACAAGCCTTTGGCTTTTTGGGCATTATACATATTCATAAAAGTCGCTTTCCCTTTTTTCTAGTCAAATACTAGTGTGTGCGACGGCTTTTACAGCTCATTATCTCTTTTCATTTTGAGATTTACATTGGTTGAGCTCTTTAAGCAAAAAAAATATAAAAGTGTGGAAAGATATATAGGCACAAGTCTACGCATGTATCTAAACCAACATAACTATTGACTAATAATTCATGACAAGCTTGAAGATCGATTTACAACAATCACACAAAGATGTCAGGATTTTTCCCACAAAGGTATAAGTGCATAAAGAACAAGCTAAGCTCGTAAATGCATAAAGCCATTTGTATAAAGGTACAAGGCAAAACTCACATGTGATATGTGCTCAAACATATACGATCAGACTTTTTGAATTTTTCACTTTTTATATGGTTTTGGATTTTTATTCACATAAAACTAAAACATAAAAGTAAGATCAAAACAAAAAGCAATGCATACAAATAAATGCAAAATGCACAAATGCATGAAGATATGACATTCAATGCATGAAGAGTCCTACAAAAATCAAAAGAATTAGATTAAAGACCAAAAGAGTAAAAACTCAACCATAGGAACCCTTCCTCATCCAAACAGAAAGATTGTTTGGAATGAGTGTCTTAAGAGAAGTGAGACGAGAGTTGGAAGAATGAGAACCGGAGATGCACATAGTCAAGGAGTTAAGAGCATTAAACATTTTCTTTTACAACATGCTATTTTCACTCAAAACCGGTTTACTCTTTTTAGCACAACTTCCAAAAAGTTCAAGTTTTTCTTTTCTTTTGATTCTTTTAAAAGTATGAAACTTAGAGCATTGAGGTCTTAGATGACCAAAAGCACCACAATGGTGACAAACAATGTGTTTAGGTCTACTAGGCTTTTTAGGAAGGGATCTAGCAACATGGTTTTGTTCTCTCTTCAACTTATGACATTGAGGTTTTATATGACCAATCACACCGCAGTGGTGGCAAGTTGGAACAAACTTAGATCCATCCAAAGCCTTAGGTTGAGACCTAAACGGAGGCTTTGACTTAACAGTCTTTCTCTCCACCTTTTGATTTCTTTTATGTGGAGCAATGTACATCGATTTGTCCTTTGAGGTAGAACACACAATAGGCACAAAATCGAGTACCACAACATGATTGCAACAAATATTTTCATCATTTTTAACAATAGGTTCAGCAATCAAACATTTGGCATGCATCTTAAGAGATTCATTTTCACATTTTAACTCATCAACAAGTTTGTTAGATAAAACAAGTTTAGCATCCAAGTCCATATTCAAACATTCAAACTCTTTCAGCTTTTCAATAGAATTTTCAGCAAGTTTCTTATATTTTTCAACCAATTTGTTGGATTCATTGAGCTTAGTAATCAAATCATCATTTTCACAAAATAACTTGCTCAAATCATTATTAAACTTCTTAACCTTTTTCTTTAAGAGTTTAATGTTAGGAATATCAACAACATCTAAAGATTCATGTAACATAGCATCACAATCATGAGAATTATCACTCATAAAGGCATTTTCACAAACACATGGCATGTTGCATTCATCATTAACCAAATCGTACAAAGAGGTATACAAAGCACTATCCATGGCAAATAAACACAAGGGGTCAAGGATTACACTTAGGTATTTAAACCACAACAAGTGCAAACGCTCTGATACCAATTGAAAGTTCAATTAGTGTATAAAACACCTTGAACGATTAGACTCCCAATTGACAAATTACCAATTCTAGCTTAACATCAAACAATTAATGTGCGGAATATGAACATAAACTTAATACAGAATTGATAAACAATCTAAACCAAATAAAATCACATCCACAGCAGAAATTAAATGGCAAAGATTAAGGGAAGAGAGATGCAAACACAAGGACAACACATGTGTTATCGAAGAGGAAACCGAAACCCTCGGCGTAAAACCTCTCCATCGCCCTCCAAGCGGTAAATAATCCACTAAAGAATGTAATTGGGATACATGAACAGCAGAAGAACCTCAAAGCCTAATCTACCCAATGTACCTAAGCCTTCCAAGCTCCTACTCCAACGAGATTCTGTCGAACCTATTTCTTCTTTAGCTTACCGGATTCTGCTACTTGATCATAGCATCTACCAATATGAAATTGGTCCCTTCTTAACTGCTTCCCAAAACACCAAACAACCTTTTCACAGATATGGGTATGGTGAGAAAAGGTTTTGGTAATGAACCTTTCAAGGATTTAACAATGGAGAGGAAGAGAGTAGAGGAATTTGAAGAGTCTCTATGTGAAGATTGTGGATGAATCAATCTTGTTTTTTTTTAGGGTTTCTCTTTCAAAATTCTCTTTGGAAGCTTTCTACATTTCGTGGGTATAAGGGTCTATATATAGTAGGGTGAGAAAGGAATGCGAAAAGTCAGTTTTTCCCAAACAGGGTGGTCTGGCGACTTGGCCTCGCGACTAGGCTGAGTCGCGAGTTCAAGCCGCGAGCTAACGGCCTGGCCAGCCTGGGACTTTTTTCCTGTAGTGCAACAGCTGGCATGACTCTTCAGTTCCCCTGCATGCTTCACACGTGTGCCAACTTTGGCGGCTTGCCAATCGCGAGTCACCCTCGAGTACAGCCGCGAGTCTCTGCATCCTTGCACAATCTTGAGCATTTCTTCACACTCACTCACTCACTACCCTTACATGATTCCCACCTAAATATAGGGTTACTAATTGCTAAAATACAAGCAAATTTGGCACGAAATAAAGCCAACAAGATGGTTGATAAAATTCAACCTTACAAGCGCCTTTTTGGGTCACCTCCAGACTATCACCAACTTCACTCCTTCGGTTCTGCTTGTTTCGTTCTTCTTCAGCCACACGAGCATAACAAACTTGAGCCTCGGTCAAGGCTTTGTTGTTTTCTTGGCTATGACAAAACTCAAAAGGGGTATCGGTGTTATGATTCTATCTCTCATCATCTTCGTATCTTCCGAAATGTTGTCTTTTGAGAACATCGCCTCTTTGCTAAGCTCTCTCACTTCCGTGCCTCCCTATCTTCCTCCTCTGTCTTAAATATTTTTCCAGATGAGGCACATATTCCTTCTGTAGCTGCTCTTGATTGTCCTGTAGTTGCTCCTGATTCTCCTGTAGACTTCTTTGTCCAACCACCAGATATCATTGATCCTTTTCCTAGTTCACCCTTTAATGAACAGGTGGAAGATGAACAGGTCGAAGACGAGCTACCCAACCTCAACCCTGAGCTTGGGTCCCCTGCTCCTACTCCGCCTGAAGATTTTACACAAGACATTCCACCTCGTCACTCAACTCGGGTAAGATCCATTCCTGTACATTTACTTGACTATCATTGTTACACTGCTCTTGCTACACTACATGAGCCTCACACCTATCGTGAGGTTTCCACTGACCCTTTATGCCAGATTGCAATGAAAGAGGAACTTGATGCATTGTCTAAAAACCATATTTAGGATTTAGTGACACTCCCCCCTAGGAAATCTGTGGTTGGTTGTAAGTGGATCTACAAGATTAAGACTCGCTTTGATGGGTCCATTGAGTGCTACAAAATTCGTCTTGTTGCAAAAGGTTTTACACAAGAGTATGAGATTGATCATGAAGAGACCTTTGCTCCAGTTTCTTGTATCTCATCTGTTCGTGCCCTCTTAGCTGTTGCTGCTGCCAGTAAATGGGACATTTTTCAGATGGATGTCAAAAATGCATTCCTTAATGGGGATTTAAGTGAAGAAGTTTATATGCAACCTCCTCTTGATCTCTCTGTTGACTCAAACAAGGTTTGTCATCTTCGACGTGCATTTTATGGCCTTAAACAAGCTCCACGAGCTTAGTTTGCCAAATTCAGCTCTACCATCTCTCGCATGGATTACATGGCCAGTCATTATGATTCTGCCTTATTTCTTCGTTGTACTGACAAAGGTACCATTTTACTTCTCCTGTATGTGGATGATATGATTATAATTGGTGATGACCTCAGTGGCATTCAAGAACTCAAGGATTTTCTCAGTTAGCAGTTTGAGATGAAAGATTTTGGACATCTCAGCTACTTCTTGGGTCTTGAAATCACTCATTCTACAGATGGACTTTATATTACTCAAGCCAAGTATGCCAATGAACTCTTGTCTCGAGCTAGACTCACTGATAGAAAGACTGTTGACACTCCAGTTGAACTTAATGCGCATCTGACTCCCTCAGGGGGGAAACCATTATCAAATTCCTCTTTTTACAGACGCTTGGTTGGCAGCCTAGTTTATCTCATTGTCACTCGTCTAAACATTTCCTATGCTATTCACCAGGGGAGCCAATATCTGTTTGCTCCACGATCGACTCACTATGCTGCTGTTCTGCGCATTCTTCAATACTTAAAGGGCACTCTCTTCCATGGTCTTTTCTACTTTGCTCAGTCTCCTCTTATTCTCCGTGCATTTTCTGATGCTAATTGGGCAGGAGATCCCACTAATCGCAGGTCCACCATTGGCTATTGCTTTCTTCTTGGTTCTTCTCTGATTTCTTGGCGAGGCAAGAAACAAACTTATGTGGCCCACTCTAGCACTGAAGCAGAATATCGTGTCCTTGCTGATACCATATCTGAGCTCCTTTGGCTACGATGGCTTCTCAAAGACTTAGATGTGTCTACATTCTCTACTACTCCTCTTTATTGTGACAACCAGAGTGCCATTCATATTGCTCACAATGATGTCTTCCATGAACGGACTAAACACGTCGTGATTGATTGTCATTTTATCTATTATCATCTTGTCCATGGTGCTCTCAAGTTGATCTCAATCTCCTTTAAAGATCAAGCTGCAGATATCTTCACCAAGTTACATCCTAAGGGACGCCTTTGTACTTTGGTTGACAACCTCAAGTTGGTCTCACATCTACCTTGAGTTTGAGGGGGGCTGTTAATGTGTATAGCGTTATGGGCTTTAGGCCCAACTAGATTACTTGTATAGCACACATTCTTGTACTACACACATTCTTGTACTACACTCTTACTTGTACTGCACTCATACGCCTCCTTTATAAAGGCACTCATGTATATTCTTTCACTGAAAAATACAATACTACAGATTTCAGTATTTCTAACACTTGGCTTCTTTGCATGGCAGCTTGCTCAGGATGAAAATTCCGTTCTTTCTAAAACAGGTATGTATGAGTCTAATTATTTATTATTATTATTATTATTATTATTATTATTTTATTATTATGTAGTTGAATATTGGTTGATGCTGTTTGATAATATTTTTCTAATAACGTTGTTTGTATTTTTTAGAAATATGTGTGGGTTAAAAAGTGTGTAGAATGCGTGTAATGTTATTTAAACACTAAAAACTATTGTTCAAAACACCTTACCAAATAGCCCCTAAATATCTTAAATTTTTTCGTTAGAAACAAGCAGTTGAATTACAAATTAGAAATTGCATTTAGGCTACCATGTCCATATCCTCTATCTTGGATGTATTAGACATGAATAGTTGGATACTAGCGGACATGTTAGCCACATCTCAATCAATTTTTATTTTTTAGAAAAATTGTCCGAAGCGGGTGGGACACACAACCCTAATAAGGCCCAACTTGAAACAAGCACAAATATTTATAGAAAAATGTAAAAACTACATGCTATTCTATAAACTGCTAGTGTATCTGAGTGATTATTAATAAGTAAAAAAATGATATTAATAGTGAATTCAGATAAAAATCAATAAGAATTTGCTATTGAAAAAAAAAATTAATTACTCATATTTCTAACAAAAGGCAATCATTTTGCTAAAAAACATAAAGAACAAAACAACGTTAAAACTTAGGACCTGTTCAGTACATGTGTTTAAACATATGTTTTTAGTTTTTAAACAATATTATACGTATTTTCACACACTTTTCACCCACGCGTATTTTCAAAAAATACAAACAACATTACTAAAACAACATTACCAAATGGACGCTTAATTTTTTGTTCTACCTTCGAGCTAAGGAAGTAAAAATCGTACCATACCAGCTGCTAGCTGGTATCGCATTAACACTTCACATCCCTCTATCCATATTTATTTTTCCTTTCCCTATCATTTCTCTTTGGTTTGGTTTCCTGGTCAGACTAAAACTAACTTGGTCAAACTCACATGTTTTTTGACTTGTGTACTTAGGGTGTGTTTGTTTAGAGGTGAAATAGGGTGGATGGAAAATTTTAGAAAGAAAATGAGAAAGAAAACTTTTTTGAAGTGTGTTTGGTTGGGTGAGGAAGAAGGAAAATAAATTGTGGAGCCTGAATATTTTCTCTCCAGACCCACCAAAATGTTTTCTCTCCAAAATGAGGAGAAAACTAGGTGGGGATGCCTTTTTTCTAGATTGACAAAAATGCCTATGTGCAAGGGCACATGGACTTCATCTAGTTATCCTTTTTTTTTTTTTTTTGTTTTTGGTTTTTTGTTTTTTGTTTTGTTTTGTTTTTTTTTTTTTGTTTTGTTTTGTTTTGTTTTTTTGTTTTTTTTTTTTGTTTTTTTTTTTTTCTGGGTAATGACGTTGCTTTTTTTTTTCTTTTGATTTTCTAGGGTTGGGTGTGATAGTAGTAGTTGTTGTTGTTGTTTTATTTATTTATTTATTTTTTATAAATATTTTTAACTAGACATGATTTTTTTGGGACATGATTTTTATTTCTTTAATAAATTTGGGTATTTTTTGTGTGTGCAGTTATTTGTTACTTTTTTGTTTTAATTGGGCATCATTCTTTAATAAGGGTATATGAGTAAGTTTATTCAACTCATTTTTTTCATCCCTCCACTTTTCACTCCCAACCAAACAAAAATAAGAGAAATTAAAATATTTTCTATCCTTCCACTTTTTCATCCTCCCACCATTTTCTATTCTCTCACCTTTCCATCCCTCCAACTAAACAGAACCTTAAAAACTTAACACCTCCACCACATAACTTACCATTGTATGTAATAAGGCCCCACGTGTAGTCCATATGGACTCCATGCAAAAAGCATAAATATTATTATTATTATTATTATTATTATTATTATTTATTTTTGTAAGATAAAAAGGCACACCACATCTATGTTTGTGCTATCCAAGGACATTATAAATAAAATAAAGGGCCTCTTCTTTTTGTAATATATAAAAAATAATATAAAAACATTTAACATTAATAAAAGTAAAAAAAAAAAAATCATATTTAATAATTAATTAATATATGAATATATTCTCGCCGTGTTATATTATAATTTTTTTTTTCAAAAATTGCTGTATTGCTATGTTGTACATGTACTTATATTCGGGGAATTTGGGCAAATTTCCTTTTCGCGCAAATTATACAGCCTTCTGCCCTATTTCCTAAACTAATTAGGGAAATGCTCCTCTTTTGTAACTCGATTTTCTCAAAATCGAGTTTCAATGTAAAACTCGATTTGTAGAAAATCGAGTTTCAATGTAAAACTCGATTTGTAGAAAATCGAGTATGGCGCGATCAAACTTAAAAAAAAAAAAAAAAATTTGCATGGAACTTGAGTTCATGGAACTCAAGTTCCATAAAAAACGCCAATATAAGCCTCCATGAAACGCTGCTATAGGTAAAACTTAAAAAAAAAAAAAAAAAAAAAAAAATTGCATGGAACTCGAGTTCATGGAGCTCGAGTTTCATTAAAAACGCCACTATAGGTATTTAAAATGCCATTATAGGGCTCCCTAATGGAGCGATCAGACTTAAGAAAAAAACTTGTATGTTAAAACGTCACTATAGGACTTAAAAAGGCCACTATAGGGCTTAAAAAGGCCACTATAGGGCTTAAAAATGCCACTATAGGGCTCCCTATGGAGCGATCAGACTTAAGAAAAAAAGTTGCATGTTTTAAAACGCCACTATAGGGCTTTAAAACGCCACTATAGGGCTCCCTTTGATGGGTTTTTTTAATTTTTAGTTTGTTATAACTCGATTGTCCAAAAATCGAGTTTTAAGTTGAAACTCGATTTTTAGAAAATCGAGTTACAAAAGAAGGGCATTTCCCTAATTAGTTTGGGAAAGGGAGCAAAAGGCTGTATAATTTGCGCGAAAAGGGCATTTGCACATTTTGCCCACTTATATTCGTATTCGTACTTTCTATTTTTTATGACCAACTGAAGCTTTTATTCAAGAAACACAAAGCAGATACAACTAAAAAGGAACAAAATGGGCTTGCTCTAATATATGCTATAAGACTCTTGAATATGAGTCTAATTATTTAAGTATATACTATATAGCATCATATATGCTTCAACTGCATTTAAAGTTAATTTGTCAAGACCCAAGCATATAAAAATCTGGCTGATTTAGATGCAGGTAGACCGTATCTCCTAATGGCTTTAAGATAGCTATGTTTGATTGCAACTTGCAAACATATTTCTCTTTAATTTCAATCAATGATATATATTTTTTTTAAAAGCCAACATATTTGGTTTACATATGTTTTTTTTTTTTTTTTTTTGTTCTTCTAACGTGTAATTATCCGGTACTACCCTTGTCGCAGCTTCAAGTGCATGGAGAGGATAAAATTTAGAGTAACGGATGTAAAAGGCTATATTTCTCACAATAAGGCCAATATCAATTATGTTAGCATGTTATGTGCAATAAAGGCGAATGTGTAGTTTAACGAATGATGCTTGGCTCATATTAGATCAATAAGCAAAAGTTGGCTGCGTGCAAGCAAAATGAGGTGAATAAGGGAAATTATAAATCTGTGTCAACAACCAGTACCCCTATATCACCATTACATGTTATATGACATGATATGCTGTTATTTGCTAATTTTTGCTTAATGCGAGACTCAATTTTAAGCATATGGTATGCAAAATCAGATTAATTCTACCTTTACATACAAATCATCACAAAAGAGTCTCAAATGCTAGTAGAAAAAAGTTCGTGAAATACAAGCGGTAACATATGAGATTATTATAAGGAAAATGGCAAGGTGAGATAGGGTAAGACTTAGGTCCAATGCTCCTATGCATTGGATTCAACATGATGCGGACACATACATGATATGTCTTGGACATGTATTTACATCATATTAGCTCCAGTTTACTGGACAATTAAAACCAAATTGTACCCAATGAGGTATGAGGTTTTATACTTATCATAAATTAAGGAAAAAAAAAATATGAAGAACTAGAAGGAAAGCAATTTCAAAATTATTTTTCTTTAGAAAAAAAATCATTAGTACTGATCTTGTATCCAAATTGGCACCAACTATAAGAGGCTTATAAGTTAATACCATTGCATTGTTCTCTTTATGAGAAGAATTTGGTACAAATTTCCTCATTCTTACTTATTGTAATTAAACGATATATATATTCTTTGTGTGATAATTATTGTAAACAATAAATATAGAACCAAATAAGTACCTAGGCGGCTAGGTGTCATCAATTATGTAATTTACGTTATTCAAAGTATTGGACCAGCTCCTCTCACTTCAAGCTCATCTTGTAATAGGTTTTTTGGGCTCTTAATTAAGTGGGTTGGGTAGGGCTAATTTTGATTTTGGGTTAAATTGCAACATAATTCCTGATAGTGGGTCACATGCATTGGACCAATTGGGTGGTCAACTGGTCATGGTATAAAAAAAAATTTAGAGGCTCGTAAAGATATATTTACAGGTGAGGGCCTTTATATCAAATCCAAAAAGAATATATATATATATATATATATTTTTTTTTTTATTAGAGGTAAATTTTGACAAATCTACCATTAGATTACATCTTCTTTTTATAAAAATTAAAGATCAATAGCTATACCATCAATAAATTGTTTAAATTGCAAGTTTTTATAATTTAAAATTATGCATAAAATATAAACTTATAGATCATATAGTAAATAATATCCGATTAACATAAAATTTGACATGTGTATTAAAAGAGTAAAAAACATGCAATTCAACTGTTAGATTTTCAAAATATGTAGTAATTTTTATTTAGTAAAGTTGTACCTAAGGTTACAATCAATTTTGTAGTTAAACTTTATTCAAAAAAAGAAAAAAGAAAAGAAAAAAAAGAACAAGACGATCTATATTTACATCACTAAGAACCCAACAAAGGGTGGTTGGACATGGAATCAGCCACGAAAGCTTACAAGTGGAAGCCTATTAATTAGTTGGGCTATGATTTGAATTTACCTCTTATTACTCATTAAAGTGTGTGTTTATTACACACTTTAATGCATACGCTTTTACACACTTTAATATATATATATATATATATATATATATATATATATATATATATATATTTTTTTTTTTTTCTGAGAGAGTTCCAATCTATGGCGTCCACTCCTAATGATAGCTCTTTATCATTAGACCAAGACACCAATTGGTTTTCGGTATAAGCGGGGATTGAACTCTAGATCTCTTATTCAACCATCAGAGATTTTACCAGTTGAGCTAACTAAAACCCACCACTTTAATATTTTTTCAATTGTGTATAAAAGTGTATGAATTAAGGTGTGTGTAACAATATTTATCATTTACTCAGTAAAGTCTCAATGTCTTGTGCTATAAACAAAATGGACCAGTTAGGCAGCTCATGACTGACTTATAATCTGTGAGATAATATTTCCCCATCTATTTTAAGGTATGAGAAAAGCCTTAGCTTCTGTTCTGCACTCAAAGGTGTATTCAATTGGAGCCTTGACCTTGATAGCAGATAAGGCACGCAATAGGGTTCTTTTATAGCCTCTCTACAAATAGCAAATATCAGAAATTCAGATCGATATAGTACTGTCACATTAAAGTTACGGCGTCCACTTTGTAGGAGGGCTGGTTGGGACCATATTGCACTTGTTGGGTAGGCATTGACTTTATAGAATCCCTTTGTTCAAAGTTGACTCTCTGTGCATGTGTTTAATTTGATCAGCCAATTTTGGAGCTCCACTCACTAGCGTGGTCACAACCAAGTGGTACAAAACTGAAAATATCCTTGCTGTTATTGACTTATTTATTTATGAAGTAGATTGATTTCAAAATTATATGGACTTGATTGAGTTAAAAGTTTCTTGAGATCATATAGTTTGTGAATCAGATGAAATTTGATGTATTGAAATTTCATATATATATATATATATATCATAGGTGGAATGGACTATAGAATATATGTGATGTATTCTAATTTCAAATTTTGGGTTCAGATCGATGAAAGATAAGATAAAAAAAAAATTGATACTCTTAGTCTATCTTTTTACAAATGTATACAATGTTATACACAATTATATTATCGACAATATATATATATATATATATATATTTTTTTTTTAATTTTTTAATTTTTTTATTATAGAAAAAGTTCATTTGGAGTCTACAATGTAACTCTTAATTAGAATCTTACATTGATAGATAGTACAAAATAAATATAAACATATAATTATAGTTAGTCAAAAACTGAATTATATAGATTATATATTTAGATCACGCTGACACGGCATCATCAACTAGCTGCAATAATCTCTAGAAGTCAGAGGTCTTCATTTAAACAGTTCATGAGGAATGTTCAAAGTTCAAACACACTATCTTGTACGCAATTTGCATATCATGATCCAAGAACCAATCAATCAAATACTCAGAATTAAAACAAACTAATAGGAGATAAAAAGAAAAGGCAAAGAAAAAGGCTATAAATACATGTCCACTCTTATTTCAAAGCTCAAAGCAATATCTCCTAGCTAGCTTGCAAGCAATCTAACACTACATATACTTTCCTTCAATGGCTTCCAAAACCCTTCCATATGCATTTTTCACTCTCCTTTTCTTTCACCAATTCCACTTCTCTTCAGCACAAACGACAACTGTGGTGAAAGCCACATACTGGTTTCCCGAGAGTGGATACCTGGCTTCCAGCATTAATTCCACACTCTTCACCCATCTATTTTGTGCCTTTGCCGATCTCAACCCAACCACATACCAAGTCACAGTTTCTTCCTCACACTCAGCTCCTTTCGCAAACTTCACCGCCACTGTGCAACAGAAAAACCCTTCAGTTAAAACCCTCTTATCCATCGGTGGAGGAAATGCTAATGCCTCAACTTTTGCATCAATGGCTAGCCGAAACAGTACCCGTAAATCATTCATAGATTCCTCTATAAAGCTAGCCAGGTCTTACAACTTTTATGGCCTTGACCTTGACTGGGAGTACCCATCTTCAGCCACTGAAATGACCAACTTTGGCTATCTCCTCAACGAGTGGAGAGCTGCAGTGGCCAACGAGTCTAAGACCTCTAACAAGACAGCGTTGCTTTTATCTGCAGCTGTGTTTTACACTTCAAGCTACTATGGAGGCTTGAATTATCCTTTTCAAGCTATTTCAAACAGCTTGGATTGGATCAACATCATGGCCTATGATTTTTATGGACCCAGTTGGGCACCAAGTATGACAGGACCTCCTGCTGGGTTGTACAATATTACAACAAGCCAAATTAGCGGAGATACTGGGATCAAGGCTTGGATTCAGGCTGTGCCAGCCAAAAAAGTGGTATATGGAATTCCATTTTATGGCTACGCATGGAGTTTAGTAAATGCTAATAACCATGGAATATTTGCACCTGCTAATGGGACAGCTACCGCTATATCCTCTGACGGGTCCATAACATATAGCCAAATCAAGGGTCTCAAAAATTTCACAGCAGTGTACAATTCCTCCATTGTTACAAACTATTGTTATTCTGGGACGACATGGATTGGTTATGATGATACGAATAGTACGTCTACCAAGGTTACATATGCTAAGGGAAAGGGATTGCTTGGTTACTTTGCATGGCACGTTGGTGCGGACCTAAATTCGATCCTTGCTCAAACAGGTGAGTATGAGTTTGTTTAATAATTTATATTTGCTTCAATTCGTGCAATATTTAAAGAATGTCAAGGCTCGAGCACATGAAAATCTGGCTGATTTTTGTGATGCATATATGTATGAGAATGTTTCCCCTAATCGAGTTTTAATAGCTATATAGGTTGCAATCATAGCTGATAGCTCTTTAGCGTTTGAATACATGGAAATAAAAAAAATAAAAAAAGAGAGGAAGCAGTATTTATCATTTGCCATTTTTTACAAATATGTATAATATTTATCATTTTTTCTATGTCTAACTTTACATTACAAGTACAATATAAACATATAAATGTCTTTAAAAAAAAGAAGCAGTATTTGGTTAACATAGTTTTGGGTCGCTGTTTTTGAAGTCTGAAATCTGAACTTCTTCTAAAAAAACAAACAAACAAAAAAAAAAGACAAAAAAAAAAAAAAAAAAAGTCTCAACTTATAGTTGTCTGCACGTTGACATGTCAATTAACGTGCCTTTTTTTTTTTTGAAGGGATTCTTTCCTTTAGTTGATTATAATCACATAACTGATTATCATCATTGCAAACTTATATACTCAGTTCCAAAACCTCAAACACATCCGATGGTGTTGTTTCTCACTCAAGTAAACTATTAACTCACACACATGGGTATCTTTTAATCCAAAAGAACAATATGGGCGGGTCTCTTGGGCCAAAATCCCTCAATCCTTTACATACTGCCTATAGAAAAGTCACTAACACTTTTTCTTTGGTGGAAAATAATGACTAAATTACTTTATTTGACAAGGAATAATTTTTCTTTCCACCTAAATAAAAATACTTATTTAAGTAAGAAAGTCCAACACTTTGATAATTACTATTCTTGTTTGGATTTCTATTGTTTAAACTTTAAATAGTATTATGTTTGTGCAATGCACTAATTAATCAAAACTCATATCTAAGCAAATAATAATAATAATAATAATAATAATATGATTGAAATTAAATAAATAAAATTACTTTAAGTAATGTGGAAAAAAGCATATTGTGAAAGACCAAAGTTTCATAAAAACAATATAAAAACATAATACATTATTAAATTAGATAATACACCCTATTTTAAATTTCTTGAAACTGTGGTTAATTAATGGAGTTTTATTTAGAGCAAATTATATTAGTAATTTTAACTACAAATCGTATTACGTATGACACTTAGGTTGGGCGACATAGTGCTAACACAATGTATAAGACCTTTTTCTTTTGTTAAAAAAAAAATTATATGATTAAAATAAATAATAAAATTTCTCCTAAATTTTTATATAATTTTTTGTTAATTGATGTGGTTTTCTAAACTTCTTGAAATGTTGGCAAAACAGTTTCACTTCAACCAAATTATATTAATAAGTTTAATCTACTTACGGTGCTAGCTATATGGCAACACTTGTGTGTTGTACAATTTAGTGCCCATTTGTTTCAACTTTTTGGATTCAAGGAACACATTAGCCAATCCAAAAAGCGAAATTGTGAATTTGGTGAAAGTTTTATTTATTTATAGAATATTAAGTATTTTTAACACACGCACGAGGAGAGAGAAAAATGTCTTAAAAAAACTGACTATGATATATATCTAAAATGGTCTAACTCTTGGATATACAACATAAACTTTAATGATGATTTTTTTTTTTTTTTTTTTTTTTTTGGATACAAGATAGAATTTCTACTCTAACCTAATCTAAGTGTATGTGTGTGAAACTCCCTCTTGGAAACTTGAACCTCGACCCTTGCTCCCCACACCCCATAAACATTTATACTTGTGGAGTAACCACCGCACCAAGGGTGTGCGTTTAGTGTCTAAAACCATACTTTTCCGGATGCAACATTTATTATCTATTACCATAGACATACAGTGCAACATTTATTATCTATTACCATAATTTGCTTGATGTAACATTTATTATTTTAAACGCGTTTTTTTTAGTATGTTATGATCTAATTTGAACATAATCTATGTAACTTAATTTTGAATATTTTGGAGATAATAACTAAACGATTTTTTTTTACATAATTTCACAACTCTCAAATAGTGCACAAAAGTCTTATAATTTCATATGTAATGATTTAATTTTTTTGGTTTAAGTAGATTTTAGCCACAACTCACAACTTATGTGTTCAATTACTTAGTTAATAATAACTTCTGGAGGGTGCAAATTGAAACAATTTAAAAAGTTTATGAATTTATTGATTTTCATTTTTTTTTAAAATTAGGATTTAATTTAAAGCCGCATCAAACTATAGAGGAATTATATAGTTTACTGAAGTCTTTAATAAGTGAAAGTTATTTGACGACAGGAGAAGGTAATCATTACTCATTAGCCACAAAGAAAAGATATTCTAGGATCTAGAGTTTATTCTCAGCAAAAAAGAAAAAAAAAAAAGGATCTAGTGTTTGTTATATAGTAATTAGTAGATGACAGGATGTTCTTACCTCTAACTTGTAATTCTTACTCTTGTCACAGCTTCAAGTGCATGGGGAGCATAGAATATAGAAGATTCGATGTGAAAGGCCATGATATATATGATAGCATGTTATGTATAACAATAAATTTGTAACAATAATAAGTTGAGCCTTGTAGTTCAACTCGTTGGTATATTCTGATGTTTTCAAGAAATTTAAAGTTCAAATTATCCTCCTCCATTGTAATCTTTGAATTATCAAAAAATAAGAGAAAAACAGTGATCCAAAATTTGTCAAAACATTTTTTTAACAATTACTGACATATGTTGTGATTTGTACACAATAAAGTTGTGTCAATGATGGTTTATATGAAAGTGATTTTACTCTAATAAAAAGTTGTCAACTTAGCAAAATTTGAAAGAAATATTATGAAAATTTATGTGTAAAAAGGCTAATGAATAATATTTCTAACCTTCAGTAAGAAGAGATTTTAGCGCATTAAAGATCAGTTTGGTTCATATGAAGACTAAGCAACAAAACTTGGCTGAGTGCAAGTAAAGGAGAGAGAGAGAGAGAGAGAGAGAGAGAGAGAGAGAGAGAGAGAGAGAGAGAGAGAGAGAGAGAGAGAGAGAGAGAGAGAGAGAGAGAGAGAGAGAGAGAGAGAGAGTTTTTTTTTTTTTTTTTTTCCATTTCATAAAGGGATAATTTTGACAATTTTAGACTTATAAGGGCCTATTGGGCTATTGTTTTTTTGTTGGAGCTCACTGGGCTTTGGCCAGCCCAAAGAAAATTGGATTTTTAGGTGAGATTTACAATTGGCATTCTAGACTCCAAACGATCTTGGAACAATCTTTATCACGATTTTGACAGCCTTGGAGGGAGGAGCTTCGCCCATCACTTTTCTCATAAACAAAAATCTAAAAAGAAAAAGAGGAGGTAGAGATAAGATCGTACCAATTACAAAAGATAGGCCTTATATAGACAAAGTTATGAGCTAAAAAATAATTCTCTATAGATAAACAGAAAATCCCAACAAGAGGGAGTTCAAAGGAAACTTTCCATTTACTAAGGTTTGATTATATAGACTAAGGGGACTCAGAAGAATTATGATTAGTTGCAACAAGAAGCTATATGCTGTATATATGTATATGAATTTCATATATGTTAAAAGACATGATACGTTTATTTGCTAAGTTTTACATAATTATGTAGTGAGAGACCCAATTTCATGCATTTAATATGCAATACATAATTATATTTATTCTACCCATTGTCAAGAGTGTTGTAACTCTTGTAACTAATTGACACTTCTGTTTCAAACTAACACATCATGCTGTTACAAATAAAAGAAACACTATATACAATATAACAAGAGTAAACTAAATTTTAAGGAGTAAAAAATAAAATAAAAATAATCAAAGGTATTATTACAACCTTAGTTAATAATAAAATATATCGTGTGAGAGATTGATTTATAAAGATTAAAACCTCAAGTTGTTAGGAAAAATTGACCCTTAATGATAGTTTGATACAATTACAATTTCTTTTTGGGGGAAAAAATTTAGGTTTTTAATTGAGTTAAATTTCTATTGGTCCAATATTTTGAGGTCTTCTTAGAAATAAGAGAAATCCTGCAATATTTTCCTATCTTTTATATATATATATATATATATATATATATGTATATATAAAGGAGATGGGGAAAGAGTACACAACCCAATTAGTAGTTAGTATATAATTCTCTATCTTTTTTTTTTTTCTTTATAATTTAATAGTTAGGGGGAGAGGGAATCTAAACTGTGGATGTCTCCATTATAAACATTAGGAGATGCCAATCAGTTAAGCTATAAGACTAATGAATTTTTTTTATTATCTCTTTTATTCATTGTCTTAAAATGTAATTTGATAATCATGATAATTATTAATTGAAATTTATTATTATTGTATTTTTATATAGAACCATCTGTTATACTATATATATATATATATATATATATATATATATATATATATATATATATATATATATTTATAAAAAAAATGACGTGACAAGATTCTAATGGATTTTTTTTTTGGAAAACTATAGAAGGTTTAAATATAGAATAGAATTTAAAATTAGTTAAAATATGTATGATAAAAGAATAACGTGTGAAATGCATGTGTGAGATCACAAAAACTTATGTGACAAAATATTATGATATTAATAAAAAAAATTAAATGTCTTTGCTTTTATATATATATATGTGGGGCTTAAGAATTTGACAAGCCCGACCCGCTTTATACTAAACCCAAGGCCCACGCCGAGGAGGAGAAAATGGCCGAGGATGAATGAAGAAAGCCCAAATGGCCCAGGATCATCGCCAAGGACAGCCCTGACCTCGGCCAACCCGGGTCCCAGAAGGGAAGAATGGCACGCCATCGAAAGCAGCCTCCCAGAACGTCCCACGAGAAGGGACAAGTACAGTGGGTTAGCCTTGAGAGCATGGTGGAGGAGCAATTTAAGGAAAAACTGTCACCTCCGCATTAAATGTCCACAACTAACATTCTGGCCACATTAATGAGGAAATGACCCCTGAACAGTGCCCCCTTGGTTGCTACAACTCACAGAAGGTTGAGGGAGGCAGCTGATGGGACAAACACTCGAGTAGGTGACTTGCATGATCAACAAATGGAGGGCCAAGATCAACTGAAAAATGGGTTATATAATGTAATAGATCCTCCATGAATTGGGGGGGGGGGGGGAGAAAGATTGGAAAGAGGGAAGACAATAGCAGTTTATATGATCTTTAGAACCCTTGTAACTAAGCATTGAAGAAATAATAAGAACCACAAGCTCCTCGGATCGGGCCGAGGACGGAAATTCATATTTTGGTTGGAGTCTTTGTCATTCAATCCTCTCATAATCATGCCTAACTGTTGTAATCCTCACTAACGCCTAGTTCTTGAACCCATTTCTCTATAAATTTATTGTATTGGGCTAGTTGAGCTTGAGCCTACATATCTGATAGCAGAACTACTCAAACCCAGTCCCTACAATATATATATAGCCGGTTCAATGTATGAGAAAATTTAACATAATATGATTTTTTTTCTCTTCTTTTTGGTTTAAATATGAAATCTAATCATTATGATAGTTATTAATAAATATTTATTATGATTCTATTTGTATATGGAACTATATAGTTTAGCATTAGGCATTTATTATGATTGTGTTTGTATGTAAAATTATATATTCTACTATTTTAAAAAATAATAATATGTCAAGATTTTTTTTTTTTTTTGAGAAGAATATGTCAAGATTCTAATAGAAGGTTTTATAGAATAAAATTTAAATTCAACTAAAAATATATACATCCAAATAATGATGTGCAAAATTTTGACATAATATTGTAAGATTAACGGAAAGTAAAATGTTTTCAATTTTGTATATATTATAAATTATAGATGCTTAGGATTTTGTCCTGGAAACATTTTTTTATTTTTGATGAGTTGTCCTGGAAACATTGTTATTGTGTTTCTCGTACAGTCTATTCCAGTAGTTGGTCTGGACTTTGAAATGCTTCTAATTGTATTTCCCTATATATTAATCTATTCTACTAGATTATCAGGAAAATAATCAGTCTGCAGACCAATTAAACTACAAAAAAATAATCTAAGCAATCAGGGCACATTAAACACAAAGATGGGAATAGTAATGTGCCAAAGATTGAATAGAATTCTTAATCTTTGAGAGCAACGAGCCTAATTTAATATCCATTTTAACAGCTTGAACGAAGCTTTCTTGATTGTCTTGATCTGCCCTTTCTACGTAAACTAAGCACAGCAACTAGGCCAAATTTTAACAGCTTGAAGGAAAGAACATAGTCTAATTCTATATAACTGGAGATGATAGATCATAGATAGCAACAGCGCCCAAGTAAGCTTACAAGAATTAATAACCCTGAAATTCTGACCTTTCAAAGTATAAGATTTAGTTGGTTTACATTCATGGCGAATCTTCAGATATCTTTTTGTTTAATGGAATCTGTGGTTATACCGAAAGCAAAACTAAGACCTGCTAAAGTCACTGTATGCCAACTCAACCGGAGTATTTTAGTATATTGAATTTTTGGTGGCTTTTCATGGCACCCTAGACACAATGTACCTCTTTAGACCCATTGAGTGGTATAATCCGTTTTTTTATATAAGCATACTGGACTTCTTTGTTTTTGACCGTAACGACAGAAAAACATGTTGAAATCTAACAATTAATACTACTGATCGGGTGGAATGAAGCCAGAAAAAATGCATAAACGATGATGAATATATTAGTATAATACTCGTTGACTGAGGTTGATAGCTAGCTAGCTCAAATATCCAGTTGCATCTTTCTTTCTTTTCTTTTTTTTATTTTTTTTATTTTTTATTTTATATATATATATATATATATATATATATATATATATATATTTAATTTTTTTAAAGGTGAGAATTGTGATGCTGCACTTTAGGATCTTTCATTGAATTGTATTGATCAGTGCCGTATAAAAACAATGTTATTTTTTTTCGAAGGAAATTAAATTCAAAATTTTAGTTGATTGGTTAATGAAATAATTACACAGTTGAATTTAATTGAAAACTTAAGAGGTAGAACCCAAAGAACTGTTCATGTGTTTTATCCTTAAAAAAAAATTAGTTATCCCTATAAACCAATTTACCTCGAGACTTTTGATTTTGGGTGATGAATAAAACATTATCTTCTTTTTAGAGGTTTGAAACATGATGGAAACCTAACCGATCGACAAATCTTGTTGCTAATTGCCATTCTCTTCCTCCCTCTCTGTTGCAATCTCAAATGTGTTGGGATTTGGTGAGATCTCATTAAGATCCGTCGAGATCTGGGTTAGATTCGTTAAGATCTCATCAAGATCCATTGGGATATGGACCAGATTCGGTGAGATCTCATTTGTCGTTGCCTCTCTCAGTTTCGACTAAAAATGACTCAATCAAAGCGAAGAATCTTTCAATCCGACCCTATGGTGCTCACGGTTGGTGGTGGGTCCACTATCCTACCACCTGCTAAAATCAATTTGAGCTCGAGTAGAGTTCAAACCCAACCTGGACAGTCACATGGACAACCCTACTCGCAATAGTATACTCTTGTGTTGTGCTTTCAACGTTACTTGTTTTCGCAAGTCTCTCCGCCAATCGCAAACCAATCTTTGGTCAATCCAAGTCTTCTTGAAAACTTGATTTAGTCTTATATGGTTTTAACCTTCATTTCAAATTTATATTGAGTCAAATTTCTATCATTTTGGAGCAAAAGATATAAGCAAAAGAGTATAAACCCTTCCTCTTGGGCATATTGAAAATTTGTCATCTTTGAGAAATTTTTAACTTAGATTCAACCCACTTTTACAACAAATAAATTACATCAATAAACTTAAAATTAATTAAATGCAAATGAAATGAAATGAACCAATACTAAAAAAACCTAACAATTAATTTATGACTGTTACAAACTCCCTTGCTAGAGGTAATTAGTAGAGTAGCCAAAAAATGGCACAAGTAAAACAAGTCTCTGATCCATTTCATTGGAACAAGTAAAAATTAGTGTGTGTTTACCGATTAACATTTTTTTTTTCCTTTTTTGCCTTTTGTCTCAACTTTCTTTCAAATAATCTAAATTTCAATTTTTTTAATAAGCTAATTTTTAGTTTTTTATTTCATATTATGTAAATAAATAACAAAAAAAAAAAAAAAAAAAAAATTCCCAATTGGACACTAACGTAAAACCCCTAACAAAAATTATGAAGTTTGCAATGTTTTTATTTTTATTTTTTTACCGATATTAGAGATATTAAAAATATTACTATAGAAATTTTACATACCGATGTGTCAATTTTTAAACACACAATATTTTTT
The DNA here is from genome assembly GCA_028535165.1 of Quercus tomentella. NCBI lineage: Eukaryota > Viridiplantae > Streptophyta > Magnoliopsida > Fagales > Fagaceae > Quercus > Quercus tomentella. The sequence goes on along the minus strand of JAPQVY010000155.1, from coordinate 86,026,964 downwards.
TTTAGTTATTATGCTACTAATTTGGTAGCAATTACATTAATTTTCAAGTCAGTCTACAAACTTTTCGTAATAAAATTAAGTGGAAGTAACTTTAGAGAAAATTCTAAATTTATTATAAAAAGCTTGCAAACTAATTTGTCAAGAATATGATTGGTGCTAGTTAAATAACATGAATGTTTAAAGGATATTTTTTATAATTAGTGATGTGGGGTATTTTTACCCCGCAAGCTTATTGTCCTCTTTGGGGAGCCAAGCCCGCAAGGTTTTGTTTCTCGGCCCCGAGTATGGAAGTCCAGGATTTTCACCTCAGGCCAAGGGCTTTGCCTTGTAGCCGATATTGGCTTGACACCTTTGTCCCACATCGGTTGGAGATGCGCCCTACTCATGGTTTATAAGCCCTTGGAGCGACCATGAGTGCTGAGTAGTGGTACACTCATGGTCGCTCCAAGGGCTTATAGACCATGAGTGGGGCGCATCTCCAACCGATGTGCTGAGTAGTGGTACACTCATGGTCGCTCCAAGGGCTTATAAACCATGAGTGGGGCGCATCTCCAACCGATGTGGGATAAAGGTGGGCTTGACTCCCCAAAGAGGACAATAAGCTTGCGGGGTAAAAATACCCCACAAGTGACATATCGGTTTCTAAGGTTTTTATAGTAAAATTTGTAATATTATTAATATCACTTTAATTTTATTTATTTTTTCTGTTTTCGAGTGTGGTTGCTCATCTCTAATTGTACGAGTTAGCCACTCATCTCTAATTGTACCAGTTCAAGGAGAGTGCCAGAGGATTACGGCTAGAGTGAGGAGTTGTGACATCCATGGACTGAAGGTGTTTCACACTAGAGTGAGGAGTTGTGACATATCAGCAAGATCTTAATTTGCATTAGTTATGACACACAGAGGGAGACGGTTAATTGAGAGTTTCCATTTATGGTTATCACAAGGATTTGCATGATAAAACCCCAAAGATATGATCTCCATTAAAACGTTAGGTAGAGCCGTACATAGATATAGGCGTTATGGTCAAACCGCACATATCTTGTTAACAAATCAGAAAAGAAATACAAAAAATATAGTCTTGTTAATTACTTGAGGTTGTTTTATTTTCTCCTCACATTTTAATATATATACATAGAATTGCACTCTTGCAGAGATTTTTACCGAAAGATCAGTTCCTCAACAGTCTCAATCTCTAACTTTATTTAAACCCAATATCTTACAACTCAGACAAAAGAAAAAAAAAAAAAAAAAAAAAAAACCTTAGAGCATTTGCAGTAGTGTAGCTAAATAGCTAAATAGCTATATAGCTATTTTAGCTACACCAAAAAACAAAAAAATGGTTGCAACAATGGAGCTAAACTTAAAAATTTTAGCTTCTCAGCTACAGTGCACATCTATCTTTAGATGTGCACTGTAGCTCAAAGGTAAAAAAAAAATACTATTTTATGTTGCGTTCACACTGACCAGAATATTTTAATATTTTTTTTTGGGTAAACTACGTATTTGGTCCCTATCCTATACATCATATTTCAATTTGGTCCCTAATCTTTCAATTATGTCAATTTGGTCCCTAACCTTTCAGTACCGTGTCAATTTAGTCCTTACTGTTATCTTTTGGATGAAAATTGATAACGTGTCTAATGGTCAAAATAAAAAATTAGCTTTCGTTGATGTGACAATATACTAAAATTTTATTTTGACTATTTAACATGTCATCAATTTTCATCTAAGATATAACAACAGGGACTAAATTGACATGATACTGAAAGGTTATGGACTAAATTGACACAATTGAAAGGTTAGGGACTAAATTGAAATATGCTATAAAAGATAGGGACCAAATATGTAATTTACTTTTTTCTTTTCTTTTCTTCTCTCCTCTTTTCCATTTCTGCCCGTTGCTCAGACTCAGTCCTCACTCCTTACCCTCTTCATTTCTGCTAGTCGCCGCCGACCAAGCCCCTGCCCAGTGCCGACCACTCTATCTCGCATTTTCTCTCTCTAGATCTCCACCTCAAAGGCCGAACCTCCGAGCTCCACCCTCTCTCTGCTATCTCATGCCCAGCGCCGATGTGGGTTTGTGTTTGTGTTTTCCGATCTGTTGTGGGTAGTGGGCTTGAGCTTGTGTTTGTGGCAGTGGGCTTGTGTTTTCCGATTTGGTCCACTTCCTTTTCGCGAAATCGATTCCCTCTCGTCCCAAATTAGATCCAACAACAACCACCCCTCGCTTTCATTCCCTTGCCATTTCCAAGCAATCTTCGTAAATTTGAACAATTCCAACACGGAAACCGTAGAGTCTTTGATTTTTGACGAACTGACCAAATTGACCTCCAACACAACCTCACAATGCAGTACTTTATTGGTAAAACTTATGAACTCTGGTCCAATTTGGTCCTCGATCCGGGCCGTTGATTTTGGCGGTGATGATGAGAGTGTTGACGAGGCTTTGGCGGGTGTGTTGGGTGGTGAGAAGGTGTATAGTGTGGTGGTGGTGAAAGAGGAGAGTGAGGAGGTGAAGGGGGTGGTGGGGAAGTATAGGCATGGATGGGTTGTGTGAAGGAGAAAAACAAAGAGGAAAAAAAAAAAACATGTATTTGGATGAAACCAAATAAGATAATGGGAAAAATAAAATAAAAAATAATAAGAAATTAAAATTAAGAAATGTTATCACAATATTTTTGCAATAAATTTTAAGTGGTAGGTTATTATTATCTAATATTGGTGAGAAAAAAATAATTTTTTTGATGGTGGCGATTGTGGTGGTGGTGGCGGTGGTGGTAGTGACAGTGGTGGTGGCAGTGGCTGTGATTGTTGTTTATTGTAGAGAATATATTATTTTATCATGTGGCGGCGGAAGAGTCGGCGGTGGCGTTGGCTGTGGAAGAGTCGGTGGCAGTAGTGGCAGTGGTAGCGATTGCGGCGGCGGTGGAAGAGTCGGTGGCGGCGGCAATAGTGGCGGCGGTAGTAGCAGCGGTAGTGGTTGCGGGTGGTTGTGATCGTTGTTTATTGTAGTGGATATATTATTTTATTGTGATATTTATATTATTTTATTGTGTTAAAAGTTAAAATAGATCTACTGCTGGAGCATGTGAGTAGGTAAAATAGAAAAAATAACTTTTTGTGGTACCAAATAACTAAATTTTTAGTTTCACTGCTGTGGATACTCTTGCAAGCAAATTGCATAAATATAGTCGTTGATCAAGCTCCAGTCTCATATTGAAATAAGAACACAGAGACTCATCCCTTCAACGGCTTTGAAATGGCCATTTCATTATTCACTTCCATCCTTCTTTTCCTTCTACAGGTCTGCTTCTCAGATGATGAGAAGAAGGTCGTTAAATCTTCGTATTGGTTTTTTGACAGTGCATATCCACTCTCTGACATAGGCTCCACCTTTTACACCCACCTCTTGTGTGCCCAAGCATTTGTTGATCCCAACACCTTCCAACTCAACATATCTAACTCAAAAACAGCCCAGTTCTCAGTTTTCACACAAACCTTGCAGCAAAAAAACCCTTCACTTAAGACCCTCCTATCCATAGCTGGAGGAATCGCTGATGATTCAGCCTTGTCTTCAATGGCTAGCAATGCCAGTACCCGAAAAACATTCATTGATTCTTCAATAACAATAGGCAGGTCTTATAACTTCCATGGCCTTGACTTAGACTGGGAATTCCCATCCACAACCACAGACATGACCAACCTTGGTTTACTCTTCAAGGAGTGGCGAGAAGCCGTGGAAAAAGAGTCCAAGAACTCTAACAAGCCACAGTTGCTTCTAACTGCGACGGTCTACTACTTATCGGTATTTTGTTCATTGAGTTATCCGGCTGAGGCTATGGAAAAAAACTTGGATTGGATCAATGTAATGGCTTTTGATTTCGGTGCACCAACTTGGAAACCAAATCTGACCGAAGCTCCAGCTGCATTATACAATACATTCAGGAAGGTTAGCGGAGATTCTGGGATTAGTTCTTGGATTCAGGCTGGTTTTCCGGCCAGAAAAATTGTATTTGGTTTGCCATACTATGGCTATGCATGGAAGCTTAAAGATGCTAATAACCATGGATTTTTAGCACCAGCTAATGGTCCTGATATAACGGCAGATGGAGCATTAGGTTAATTATACGCATATCAGGAACAGGATCTTAGGTCAAGGCGGTGCCATAACAGCGTTCAACTACACGTTTGCCTCAGATTATTGCTACAATGGGACAACTTGGGTTGGTTATGACCATGTTCAAAGTATTCTGGCTAAGGTCCTGTATGCTAAGAGTAAGGGATTGCTTGGTTACTTTGCATGGCGAGTTGGCCTTGATGACAATTCGACTCTCTCTAAAACAGGTTAGTAATTATGAACATATGTTATGCTAGTGACTCGAACCCATGACTTTGGCTTTGATACTATTTATCAGACCGTGAGTTGTGTCATTTCACCTCAAAATCAATTGGTGATGAGGAAGACACACTTAAATCTTTTATGGCATTTGACATCACACTATGCTAGCCTGTTTTTAGAGTGGTTGTAGAGAGTCAAATTGTAGTCCCCTAACACTTTTTATTTAAAATATAGAGAGTATTTTACTATTAAGATTTTATCTTCTCGTTTTAATAATGCATATAGTATCACATCACATTATACACTTTTAGATTTTATTTAATTTAAACCCTGAAATGACACAATTACAAATATAGAGTATAAAAGTATGGGGACACATTAGTAAAATCCCGATAAAGTTGTCAACTATTTCAATTCCAGATAAAACTCTTTCAAAAAATGGTATACTATTGTGTGCCCTTAGGGCATTGAAAAAGTTGTCAAAACTTTATCGGGAATTGAAAAAGCTGTCAAAACTTTTTCAATTCCAAATAAAACTTTTTCCAAGAATGGTATACTATTGTGCGCTAGTAAAATCCTAAAACTATTTGTGTTTAGAAAAGTTGTTGGACAAATTTGCTACCTACAATGGTTAGGATGGATCATATTGAGAGCATGAGACAAAGGCGAACTGAACCAACTAATCAGAGGTCAGGTAGGTCTTTGAAGGAAGAGCAAGCGAAGTGGGTAGATGGAGATGATGACGTATCGTGAATCTTAACCGTTGATGGAATTGTGGATTAAATGTTTTTTTTTTTTTAATTTTCTTTTAATTCCAAAATTTATTAAAAAAAAGGGGCCAAAACGATGTTGTTTTGGCTCAATTAATGGCATGACATAACTAGGGTTTAACGGAATCCTGCATTTACAAAAATTGAAAGTTAGAGAACTGAAATCACAAAATTGAAAGTTAGAGAATTGAAATGAAAAAAACTAAAAGTTAGAGGGTCAGTTTTATATTTTTGCTTTATTTTTTTATTAACCTAATTATGGTAAACACACACACACACACACAATAGGACTTTCGTCCAATACTATGTACACTAAGGACAAAATGGGCTTTTGCCCTTTTCGGGCAAATTAATTAGCTTTATACCCCCTTTCCCAAACTAAGTAGGGAAATGCTCCTCTTTTAAAACTCGATTTATGATAAATCGAGTTAGGAAAAAAAAATTTGAAGCCCTATAGTGGCGTTTTAATGAGCCTATAGTGACGTTTTTAAGACTTATAGTGACGTTTTTTAACTTGACTTCAATGAAATCGAGTTATAGGCAATTTTTTTTACCTATAACTCGATTTCATTGAGCTCAAGTTAAAAAACGTCACTATAAACTCCTTAAAACGTCACTATAGGGCTTAACTCGATTTATCATAAATCGAGTTTTAAAAGAGGGGCATTTCCCTACTTAATTTGGGAAATGGGGTATAGAGCTAATTAATTTGCCCGAAAAGGGCAAAAGCCCATTTTGTCCTGTACACTAATAAAGGCCCATGTCAGTTTTAAAGTTTCCTTTTAGTTTAAAAAATGGCAATATCTTTCCTTATGTCTTTGTAATGAACAATTTACATTAAAGGAAATATCTTTTTCTTTTCTTTTTTTCCTATCAAAATGTGTCTAAACATACATGTTAATAATCTTAACACTCTCAAATAAATAGCAACATGACATACAATTTGAAGGACCATTACTTGTGGCGTGTAATTTTTTATTATTTATTTAAATATATTAAGGCCATCACTGTACATAACATTTGTTGGCAAAAATCCAAAACTGGCCCTTTAAGTTTTAATTTTTGTCATTTCAGTTCTCTAAATTTCAGTTTTGTCATTTCAGTCCTCTAAGTTTTAAATTTTGTCAATTTAGTTCTCCATTACCCTTCCGTTAGTTGTTGCCATTTACTAACCAAAACGTCGTCGTTTTTGGCTCTTTTTTATTTTATTTTATTTTTAATTTCGTAAGTAAAAGAAAATATAAAACTGCTATTACAAAAAAAAAAAAGAAGAAGAAAAAAAAAAGAAATAAGGAGAATGTCGTACCCCGCTGAAAAAAAAAAAAAAAAAAAAAAAAAAAAAAAAAAAAAAAAAAAAAAAAAAAAAAACCACTGATACCTTGGCTCGCTAATTTCTAAGAAAACACAATTAAGGGGTTAAGGGAGAAAGAAAGAGAGGGAAAGTGAAAGAGTGAGAGATCGAGAGGGGGAAAGGGTTATTCTCTTCTGTTAGATAACTATTGTAGTTTAGTATTCAGTTTAAAAGCCTTTTGACAAGTAGTAAATTCCTGTGCTCAAGTATAGAAGGTGCCAGATTCATGTGATATTTCACATGTGTCATACTTCTAATTGTCAAACTCTAGATTATAACTTTAGGATATGCTAAGCAGATAACGATGAAGGCAACTACTTGTTTATGAAGTTATAGAACTCACCAAGCAATCCTTGTTCAAAGAAGTCTTGCTGGATGAGAAGTCCAAGAATCATTCACCATGAATTTAAGCTATCTTTGAAATTGAGGAGTACTCTAAGTTGTAACACCAAACTATGGTCTTTCATTCAAGAGAATCAATCAGTCCTAGGCTATGATACCTTGCCTCGCCATCTCCCGCTCCCTTTTTACCTCTTTCTTTCTTCCTTAGCCCCTTAATTGTTTTCTCAGAAGTCGGTGAGGCAAGGTATTGGTGGGGTGGGGTTAAGTTTTGTGTTTTGTTTTCAGCGAGGAACGTTGTTGTTTCCTTTTTTTTTTTTTTTTTTTTTTTTTTGGTAATAACAGTTTTACATTTTCTTTTAATTACGAAAAAAAAAAAAAAAAAAAAAAAAGCCCAAAACGACATTGTTTTGGTTAGTAAACGGTAACAACTAACGGAAGGGTAATAAATGACTTAATTGCTAAAATTTGAAACTTAAATGACTGAAATGACAAAACTGAAACTTAAAAACTGAAATGACAAAAGTTGAAACTTAGAGGGTTAGTTTTGAATTTTTGTCAAATTTGTTTGTTATTGGAGGGCATTAAGGTCATTAACGAGAGTTTAGACACATTTTCAAAAATTCGTTTATTTATGTTAATTTAACAAAAATAATAACTGCAAGGATAAAATGCTTATTACAAAAAGATAATTGAGGAATTAGTAAATTTTAAATTAAATGGAGACATTACATTTTCCATGTACTTATAGTTTAGGAGGAACAGTACAATTTATCTGTATATTAATAACTTTTTAATTAAGAAATAAAAACTTAGCAAAATGTTCCTGTAGGGACACGATTTGCAACTTAAGCCCAAAATGTATGGGATCTTGGCCCAGTGAGCCCTGTACAATAAATTTGTAGAGAGTGGGTCAAAGAACTAGGTTTTAATGAATTGGATAACGGTTAATATGGACAAACTCCTTGTCCGAGGAGGCAAGTGTTCATGTCCGAGGAGGCAAGTGCTCATATAAATCAAGTAAACAAAGTACAAGTGCAATTGTGATTGCTACAGTGTTCTTTCTCTGTTTTCCCCCCTCCCCTTCTTCTAGGGTCTCTATTCTCATTTATACTACATCTCTTCTTTCATCTTTACCCTACGCGTGGATAGTTGATGGCTTAGGCTGATACTTGTCCTATCAGACTCCTCTAGAAGTCTTTGGAAGATGGTTATAAGACTGGAAAAGTACTGTTCAGAGGTCACTTCCTCATTAATATGGCCAGGGAATTAACTACAGAGTATTCAATGATGTGGTAGCAGCTTTCCCTTAGATATTTTTGGGTTCCTATCTTTCTTGTACATTTATGGTGCACGTCCCTATCACTAGAGCTTCTTGGAAGGTCACTTTGATCATTAGGATCTATACTTGATCTGCGTTTAGCTTATTCAAGGAGATATTCCTCCTCGGATTCGAACTTCTCACGCTCTCGGTCGAAGCCCCACGTTCTTGGCCAAAGCCCAAAACCCAATAGTACAATTTGGGTCCATGACCCCACAGTTCCATTGTTGACCATGACATTTTTACACATGTAATTCTTTTCAAATCCGATAATATTAAGAAATAAATAAAATAAAAATTAAGTAATAATAATAAATTTTTTTTTTTGAAAAATGAGTCATTATTTGGAATTATTAGTAATATTTATAAACCTTAATAACCTTATAACCCTTATCACCATATAATTTCTACATGAAAAGCATACTTATGATAGAATCATTGGTGCCATAAAATTTTAGCTATATGGAGAGAGGACCCATTGATTTTGGCTGACTATTATTTGATAGACTCAGAAAGTAGATTTGACTTACAAAGCACCATTACTAGTATTTAGTATTTTTTTTTTTTTTTTTTTAAGTAAAGGGGTTAAGGGTCTATCAACTTGTTGTGGACATGAGATGTACATTATCAAACCAAAAGGGTCTTGCACTGTTTTACTTCCATATATAGAGACCAGAGGAAGAAAGACAGAGAGAGAGTTTACCCAAAAAGAAACACTGAAAGAGGGTTTGAGAGAGAGAGAGAGAGAAGAGAGAGAGAGAGAGAGGTGTATTATAATAATAATACCCTTCCATCAATCAAAACAATTTAGAAAAGAAAAGGCTTTTCTGTTCTGTTGGGAAGAAAAGAGCTAAAGACAAAATAGACAGTAGAGAGTGAACAATTCAACAGAGAAGAGAGAGAGAGAGAGTCTTTCACAAAATACTAAAAAGATTTCTGTTTTGTTGGGTTGAATTCCTTCAGTCTGTTCTGGCCGTCACCATCATTGTCCATTTTGTACCGCCTTTACTTAGTGTCCGTTTGATTATTAATTAAAAAGTTAATTTATTTTATTATTTAATTTATTTTTATTATTATTTATAAATTTTACTGTATTTTTTAGTATTATTTATAAGTTTATTGTACTATTTCAACTAATTTTTATCTTTATTTATAATATTTTCAGATTTTTTTTTAATTTAAACAAAATAAGCTTACTCTCCACATTCTATTTCTCTCTCTCTCTAACCACTTTCTCAGTGCCTACTTTTGATCTCTCTCTCTCTTTTTCTCAAAGTCTCTTGCTTATGTATTTTGTGAACTGGGTTTGGTGAAAAGGTCTTGGAAAACCGAGCTCAACATTCAAAATTGAAACTTTGTTCTGTGATCTCTGTTTCTCATCAGGGTCTTTCGTAGAGTTGTTGGTTCACAATGACTGTGGAGGACCAAAGGGTAAAAGATGTGAGTCATTAGGATTTGGATCCGGGTGCAATTACACTACACCCACTCACATTAATTTTTATCACTTTCATTTTTTAACTTAAACTTTTTAACTTTTTCAACTTCAATTTAATTTTTTTTTATTTAATGATTGAGATTGAAAATTTCTTTTTTAAACTTTGAATCTCAACTGTGTATTACTATTGCATGAGATGAATTTGAGTCATTATGATATGTTTCCAGTATAGAGAGAACAATTCAACAGAGAAGAGGGAGAGAGAGAGAAAGAGAGAAAGTCTTTCACTAAAATAATAAAAAGATTTCTGTTTTTTTAACTTAAACCTTTTAACTTTTTCAACTTCAATTTAATTTTTTATTATTTAATAATTGAAATTGAAAATTTCTTTTTTGAACTTTCAATTTCATTCGTGTATTGCTATTGCATGAGGAGGTGAATCTGAGTCATTATTACATGTTTCCAGTATAGAGAGAACAATTCAACAGAGGAGAGAGAGAGAGAGAGAGAGAACCCCTTTCACTAAAATACTAAAAAGATTTCTGTTTTCTTGGCTTGAATCCCTTCACTCTGCTCTGGCCATCCCATCATTGCCCATTTTGTACGGCCTTACTTACTTCTCAACGATTTTTTTTTTTGTTAGAAACTCTACGTTCTATTTACACGTACAATAACGTCGTATTCTAAATTTATTAGTATTAATATTATTATCTTAAATAAAAATAATTTTTTTAGAAATATTAATCATATAAATTTCTTTAATATAAATATACTAGTCTCTGTAAGTTTCTTTAAAAACTTTCTCTCATCTTTCTGTGTGTTAAAAAAAATATTTAGTATTGTAAAAAAAAAAAATACTAGTCTCTGATCATGCGCGTAACGCGCTCGCGTGCGTACGTGCTCAGAGGCTCTTCTATTTTTTGAATAAAGATTAATAATTTGCATTTATTATAATTTTGGATTTCTACTTTTTCCAATCACAAAAAAAAAAAAAAAAAAACTAAGGGTGTAATAAAACTTTTTAAAAAAAAATTGAAAAAAAAGGAGGACAGAAGAAATAAATACATCGTGATGAAGTAAAAAAAAAAAAAAAAAAAGGCGAAAACACCATTTTAGTCCCTACATTTTAGCGTTATAGTTAATTTGGTTCCTACATTTTCGTAACAATCAATTTGGTCCCTGATATTTTTAAATTGCGGTCAATTTGGTTCCTACCGTTAACTCATTACAATTTGGTCCGGACTGTTCATTGAACCGTAAAAGAGAGAGGTTCAATGTTTTTGAGGTCGAACCGAGGTCGAACCGTGATGACGTCATAATTAATTTAATAATTAATTAAAGCCTAAATATAGATATTAAATTTATAAAACTAGCAAAATTGACAATATATCTATATATGTGAGGGAAATTTAATGATTTTCAAGCATATATTTAATAATTAAATAAGAAAGTTAATAAAATAAAATAATAACCATGAAAACATTAAAATTTATGATTAATTTTTGAAGTAAAGTTGAATATCTTTGAAGGATTTAATTATAATTTTTTTAAAAATTCCTTGTAAGAGATGGATAATTTAATTAAGTAGAATAAAATTGTGTTAAGTTGTTTTTAAAAAAAAAAAAAAAAAATTGCTAAGGGGTTGGACTGCACGGTTCTCACCGGTTCGTGCGGTCCAACCTCGGTTTTAACGGTTCACGGAATTAACAAAAAATCCGGTTCTTTAGGCTTAAAAAACCGGTTTTCATCCCGGTTCCCGGTTTTCACGGTCCAACCTCCCGGTCCAGTCCGGTTCTGAAAACTATGGTTTTTTCTTCTCCACGTACGCTTTTAATTGGTTGTGTTTTTTATTGCGTTTTATTCTTTTACTAATGAATAGCAACACTTCAGTTAGAGAGAGTGATTGATCATTAACTAAAAAATTTTGAGTTTTAAAGAGGTTGTTGAAGTACTATTTTATGATTTGACTCTCTAAAATAGAAAGGATTTTGTGTTTGCCAATACCATTGGAGATGCTTTATAGACTGAACCTAACCTGAATCATTCATAAATAGTTCAATTCATTCACAACCTTAGTTACAATAACTGCATGGTTGAGTTAAATGGATGAATATATGAAAATGTGCATGTCTTTAGTAATCAAATTTTGATTGTTTAATTAGAAGACTTTTCTCTCCATTCTATTCAAAAATAAATGTGAAGACAATCACTATCTTCATTTGGCATCACATTCTAATAATCTGACCAAGTTTTCATAGTAATAATAACAATAAAAATAAAAATAAAATAATAATGAAGTTGTTATGTCATACAATTCTCCAATGGTAGACTTGTTTTGATTCTTATAATATCTTGTTGCAAATTAATATGATGCGTGAGAATATATAATTATTATGAAATGTGGTATATATAATGTATAATTTATTTTCTAAATTTTATTGTAGATAAAATTGTGCTCTCTAAAAATTATCCAATTTTTAAAAGTAATTTCTATTGTTCTATTTTTACAAATATATAATTTTATAATTTTTGGTGTTTTTTTTATTGATATAATTATTTTCTGAAGTGGTCCATATTCTTCTAACTATTGTTATTATGCATTTTATTTTTTTAATTTATTTTGGCACAAATAAAATTTTAGGTTACAAATTTATTATTCATATTTCTCATTCTCTTAAGAAGGATATCATGATAATTAAAACTTATCATATAATTACAATTGATATTACAGCTCATTGCAGTCACATTGCATAGTCACAATCACAGCTCATTTCATGACTCATTTAAGCAGCATTTTATTCCATTGATTTAAGTGAGACATATAATTAACAAGATTAATGTCAATGACCAAACATTTTTCACAACTTATTAAATTAACAAATATTCACTTGTTGAACATAGCAACTTAACATGTTTCATACAACACAGAAACTTAAATGTGTGTTATTTGTAGGAATTCGAGAGGTTGCTTTTTAATTTTTAAGAAATTTTAAAAGTTTAGTTGTTTGCTTGAAAATTTTTGGAAAATTATAATTTCCTATGAAAGCAGTAGTTTATTCTTTCACCTTTTTGTGTAAACTCATGTGCCAATTAATAATCACACAATTTATATTATTGTCGTTTAAAAGAAATAGACGAGGAACCTATTTTAGGAAGGGTCCAGTTCTTGTCATACGCAAGGGCCAAAAATAAATGCCTACCAAGGCCTTGGTCCCTCGCAAACTCAACCTTCACCTCAGTCAATTCCTTAGGCCCATCGTACTCAACCTTCGCCTCAGAATATGCAACGACCCCGTAATTTTCCTAGCTATCAACCCAGAATTGGAGGTTGCTATCGCACCCCAAAACCCATTTTACTCCCTTCTCAAAAATATCTACCCCTTCTTCGCAGCTTTCTCTATTATCAGATCAAAACATCTATTAGTTTTGGTTGTAGGTGGAGATTGAACCCTTAATCTCTTATTCAATCATCAGAGACTTTACCAGTTGAGGTAACTGGAACCCACTGCTTTCCACACTAGAGCAAGGAAGTTGGTTTTTATTTATAGAATTTAATCTTTGTTGAGTGCAATATTTCTTCCTAAGGACATGAGCCCATAATAATTATTTTTTTTTCTCTTCTTGAAATCTCCAATTAAGTTTTCGTGTTTTACTAGAATAGATAAATTTCTTCCCTTAGCTATTTGCAACTCCAAACTCCTTCATTTTTTAGAAATTTAATGTCCACAACATTTTCATAATAAATTTTAAGTAGCAAGTTATTACTTGTTATTAGTGGCAGGTAAAAAAATAAGTTTAATTGCATGTTCAAATTAGAACCAATAAAAACTTTCGATCTAAAATTTATTGTAAAAATATTTTGAAAATGTTGTAAATGTGAAACTCTCTTTATTTTCAGGTCTAGTAATTCTTTTCCCAACGACCCCCCGAATGCAATTTCTTGGTAGATTCCCCCACCCAAAGTTAGGGTCCTGCTGATCAATATTCCCCAGCCTTTTCACACCATGTTGTTGACTTTGAAAGGAAAATTCAAAACAAGACAACACTACGTTTCTTAAAAAAACAGAAAAAATGAGACTATCTGTGATAAAGACGAAAAGATACGTGGTGTGGGGCAGTAGAAAAAGATGGCGTTACATCATCTCTTTGCTTAAGTAATTGCAAGGTGATTGCAAGGTGATGATGATACAATAATTTTAGGCGACTTGCCAAGTGGTCGGAAATGGTGTCGCTTAATTTGTGGACGCTTGTGTGGCTACATATAAATATCAGATACTGTCAATTAATTTGATGACTTTTCTATATGCACCTTATATTTGCTCCTGAGAATCAAGTACCCACATACATGATGTCCAAAATCGTCATTCTGCTTTTCCATATCCTTCTCTATTCAGAATTGATGCCTTCAGAAGCCCAAACTTGGATCAAATCAGGTTACTGGTTCTCTGGCACCGGATCTCCCATTTCAGACATAAACTCAGCCTTCTATACTCACCTTATTTGCGCTTTTGCTGATGTAAACTCTTCCTCCTACGAGCTCTCTGTATCATCCAGTGATGAGCAATACTTCTTCACCTTCACAGACACTGTTAGACAAAAGAACCCATCAGTCACCACTCTTCTTTCCATTGGTGGTGCAGAGGCAAACCACACCACCCTTTCAAATATGGTCAGCAAGGCTTCTTACAGAAAATCTTTCATAGACTCTTCAATAAAGATAGCAAGGCTTTATGGCTTTCAAGGCCTAGACTTTGGTTGGAATTCGGCGAACACTAGCTCCGACATGACCAATATGGGATTGCTATTTCAAGATTGGCGTGCGGCTGTGAATTCTGAGGCAAAGAATTCTAGCCAGAAAGACTTGATTTTGACTGCTGCTGTTCATTTCTCGCCAGATTTAAATTCAGTTTCTTTCCCTGTGGACTCAATTCGGAGTAACTTGAACTGGGTCCATGTTAATGCTTATGACTACCATGCGCCCGGACGGTCAAACTATACCGGTGCTTCTGCAGCCTTATATGACCCATCGAGTAACGCTAACACGGATTATGGTATTGGTGCATGGATTGGTAGAGGCTTGTCTGCTAGCAAGTTGGTTTTGGGATTGCCTTTCTATGGCTATGCGTGGACGCTAAAGAACCCCAATGACAACGGAATAGGTGCTCCAGCAACAGGTCCTGCTGCCATTGCAATTAAAGGTGGTGGAGCCATCATGTATTATCGAATCAAGAGTTATGTTCAGAGCTATGGGGCTGCTATAATGTATAATGCTACATATGTAGTAAATTACTGCACAGTCGGATCAACTTGGATTGGCTTTGATGATGTTGAGGCTATCAGAATGAAGGTTTCTTATGCCACAGAGAAGAAGCTACTTGGTTACGTTGTGTGGCAGGTCCCATTTGATGATAATTGGGTACCTTCTTTAGCAGGTACGTAGGAGATGCTGCACTCTTGGTATTCTATTTCTTTAAATTAATTTTTCTCTTGCTAGAAATTTAATCTAATTGCCCACATTTTTAAAGGATTCAGATCCTCTGGATTTTTTTAAGTCCTCTACTAAATAGATTTTCTTAAATTTCAACCATTCTTTTATGATTTAATGACCTAGATTCTACCATGTTAACATTCCACTAACAATAATCTTAATTGTTTTGTTTGTAACATTATTTTATTATTTTAAGAATATTGTTAGTGGATTGGTGACATGACAGAATCTAAATTCTTAAATTATAAAAGAGTGGTTAATTTTTTTTTTTTAAAATCTATTGGTAGAGTACCCTAAGAAATCTAGAGGATCTGAATCCTAGCTGGAATAATTAAGAAACCAATATTTTGGATATCTTATTGTGTTTAATTGAGGAAAAAAGATTCACTAGGCCTGATTCTGTTTCCAGTGCATTGATAGGGCTATAATGCCAAATTTTGGCTAAGGCATGTAAAAGTGTCAATGGCTTCCCCATCATTCAAATTTTAGGACTTTTGCCACAATCAACTACATGACAAATTGTGATTAGTGGAGAAAAGGTAGTGGATTCATGTTAAAATGATGAGCAATTAGTTACAGTTTTCCATATAGGATAATCTATATCTATCTAAAAACTGAAGCGTAGCATTGCTACGCTCCTGTTGAGCCACATCATCAACTTATTATCAATATTTTCTCTCATTTTTAATTTTTTTCTCCTTATTAATTTGCCACTTTACAATTACACATTATCCAACATTTACTTATTTTTACCTTTTTATCTCCCCACTATTCTATACCTTAATCTTACAATTTCTTCATCCCTTCGTCTTTTTTTTTTTTTACTCTTCTTCTCCCAATTTTTTTTTTTACTATAAAAATTTGTTATTTTCTCTTCCATTCAATTCATATTTTGCTCACACAAAAAAGTGAATACTCTCTCTCTCTCTCTCTCTCTCTCTCTCTCTCTCTCTCTCTATATATATATATATATATATATATATATATTCTTTCTTTTGGTGGATGTTTAATTCTTTAAAATTGATGACTTTTTATTTTTAACTCTACTTTAGGTTAATATGATTTGGATATATTTCAATTTTTTATCCTTTTAATTTTATTTTCTTTGTTTGTTACATGTTATCCCATGAAATTACAAAATGATTTAATGTTATTCTATTACATAGCATGACTTGGATAATTTGGTGTTTACAACTATACATTTTCTTTTGAATATTCTTTTACTCATCTTCTTTTATATAATTTTGTTATTTGGATAATTTGCTCTCTCTCTCTCTCTCTCTCTCTCTCTTGCAAATCTATTTTAGATTGTTGATTTTTTTTTTTTTTTTTTTTTTGGTATCTTCTTTTGGATAATACACTTTGGTGGTGTGTTTTGTGAGTTATTTATCACATGCACTCTCTATCCCTCTTATAGTTTTGGTTTGGGTTAATTTTTAGATATTTTAGAAGTGATATGATTATGTATTTGAATGTCTCTATAAATTATTTGAGTAATATCAATTGTAAATTTGTGATGAGGCTTGGTTATCATGATAATATTCTTAAGAAAATGAGAAATTCAAATAATTAATTTTGGAACTTAAAAATTTTAGTTGTAGAAAAAAACAAAAACCATAACACACTATACAAAAGTTTGAATAATATTGATCACTTGAAAAAAGAATAGTATTTCTATCTTTTTTCTCAAAAAAAAAAAAAAAGGATTAATATCAATCAAATGCACCTAAGTTTTTCAAAAAAAAAAAAAAAAAAAACTCAAAATAATATAATGATATATTTGTAGGGATGGATAGATGAAAAATAATTTTAGAAATACTATCTCCAGTATGTTTTAGAGAATAAATTATACATTATACTACGTTACAAAATAGTTGTATATTCCCACGTATCACGTGGGTCTGTGGCTAGTCTAATATAATAGTAAGTTCTTCGACCACATGACAAAAATGTCACAATATTTTCACGACAAGTGAGATGTAAACCCAGCATAAGTCAAAATAAAATTTTAAAGATTTTAATGAAACTCACTACAATTCAAAACAATAGTATTATAAAAATGTTGTGAAATTATATTGTGTCGCTTTCTAGCTTTCAAACAGTATATATGACAGTGAAATGAAAATATTAGATTAAGACTTCTTCATGTGGTGTCCCATCAGTTCTTAGAAGTCCCAGTTTTTCCACATCTATCATCTATGTTCTAAATTTTAAAATTATAAAGTGACTAAATTATTATATCATGGTTGGAATTAGTTAAAACTCGCCTATCACCGATCAAATGAACTACAGCTCAAGATTAAATAATTTTTTATTATTAATTTTGATTAAATTATGTTTGGTATACTCTAATTAACTATTTAACTTTTGATTGGTTTTCTTTAAAGGTTACTTTTGTACGCGCTGAGAATTTTTGACATGCTTTGGTTGATTAATTTTTTTTGAATAGATTATTAAATTTTAGATGTTTCATTCCGTCTCTGTTCAAGTTCATGGATAAGGATAACCAAATCACCCCAAATGTTCATAGTTCACTGTTCACTAATATACAGGTTTAATGCAACCATTGTTGGGTATTTGGGTTCCTCATGAGTCTAGTTGTATTAATAGTTGTGACAATTTATGTGGCACTAGAATTATTCCACAAAATGTCAGTTGCTAATTGGCAACGTTGACCGAATTCAAATTCTCTATCCTTTTTTTTTTTTTTTTTTTGTATTCAACTTTATACTTCAGTAATCACAATTTGTCATATATTTATTTTATTTTCCTTATAAAATAATCGAAATAAAAAATCAAACACATGAAATATCATATTTGGTAGAATATAAAGAGGAACACAAAAGGTGGCATAAATAATTTCTTTTTGATAGTGATAAGATTAAATTATGAGGCATTACTTTAATAAAATAAGAGTTTAAATTCGGTTCGATTGTGGCATAAAAGAGGGGTTTTACATCCTCTAATCCCAGCTTGCCATGGCAACATTTTACAAAATAAAGTATAGGTAATACCACACACAATCAATCCTCATCAACCCATCAAATCATAACATACTCTCTCATATTTGGCTAGCCACCAAGCACTGCCCATCACCAATAGCGGCTGGCTTCCTTGGCAATAAGGTCCGCTGCCACTCACCACCACCAATTTGCAATCCCCTACGCACTGTCACACCTTTCAGATCATGGCTAGAGCCTTCCAATACCAAACACCTATTAAAACACCCAACCATGATCACCAATTTGTAAATCCACCAAACATGACCACCTAGAACCTCTAAATTACCGCCATGGAGTGGTGGTGCTCACTTCGGGACAAATCAAACAAAGATACAGAGAGACCCAAATCAAGCAAGAGCAAGATGGATGAATTTGAGAAAGGGAGAAGGTTGAGTGAGATGGGAAAAGTTGGGAAGAGAGAGAGAGACTATGGAAATGATGACTGGTGGGTGGTGGTAAAACTTAAAAGCTCATAAAGGGCTTTGGCCAGCCATGGATGTTTAATTGAGAGAGAGAGAGAGAGAGAGAGAGAGAGAGAGAGAGAGAGAGAGAGAGAGAGAGAGAGAGAGAGAGAGAGAGAGAGAGAGAGAGTTTTAGAAGAACTCACTAACTCTGGTTAAGGGATGAATGGGGGTTAGTGATGGGTTGAGCTTGGTACTAAGGACGATGGCGTCACCAATTGTAACACATTTAGCAACAAAAACTATATTTTGTCACCATGTTTTTTTATTTTTTATTTTAATATTAGGTACAAATTTATTATTTCCTCACTATATAATGCTTTTTGGCAACAAAATTGTATTTCCTCACTAGATTTTGTCACCATAGGCCATGTTTGTTGTAGTGTGGGTGGAGCCTGGGGGTTGGCTGAATCTATGAAAGGAGCAAACTTGTGATTTGGGTTGATGGGGTTTGATTGTGTGTGACACTACTTATTCTTTAATTTGTAAAATACTGATGTGACAAGCTAGGATTGGAAGGTGTAAAACCCCCTCTTTTTAGGCCACAACTATACCAAATTTAAAGTTTTAAACTCATAAACTAAACTATATGAGATACCATTTCTATAACAATTAAAGGTGTCAAAAATGACAAAATCTGAATGACATTGTTTCAAGATCTTCTACGACATATTCATCTCTCGTTATGTTAATGAATTGCATTGTCAGCTCAAGAGGAAGAAAATAATGGACGACCTAAGTGGCGATTATTAGTGATTATTTTGACTACAACTGCTACCATTGCTCTCCTACTATGCCTTTTAGTGTGTTACTTACGGATGAGAAAGCTCAGATCCAAAGGTAACTTCTTCTTCTTCTTCTTCTTTTTTTTTTCCTAATACATGTGTTGCAGTTCCCATCTATGGTTAGAAGGATTACTTATTATTCCCATGATTTAAGAATTAATATTTTTAGGCTTTGCTCTGCTTTTTATTCTTATTTTTTCAATATTGGAATTGTGTTTATAGCTAAAAAATTAGAGTCCAAAGCTAATGAAATAGCAGCTGTTGGAGATTCAGATAGCAATGTTCCTGATCTGCAAGTCTTTAGTTTAGCTAATATTGAGGCAGCTACAGATAGATTTTCATTTGAAAATAAACTCGGAGAGGGAGGTTATGGCCCTGTTTACAAGGTAAACTGTTGTTACTACATCTTTTACACTCAAGCAATTGGCAAAATCAAGAATCTATCTATAAAAAAAATTCCAATATCATATTTTATTGCCGAATGGATTAGGGACACAACATTTTTCACAATTGTTAATCTGATTTGTTGTGATTTGTGTATATTAAAAGTAGTGCCATTTATAGACTTTATAAGTCATGTTTGGAGTTGTGAAAATGTTGTCCTAGCAATACTCTTATTAGCATGAGTAGAAAATATCTTGAAGTATCTTTTTGGGTGCATAATACCAATAATAAGTGTGTGTATATTTCATCAGGGTGTGTTACCAAATGGAAAAGAAATAGCAGTGAAAAAACTTTCAAAAACATCTACGCAAGGATTTGAGGAGTTCAAGAATGAGGTTATGCTTACTGCGAAACTACAACATGTAAATCTTGTGCGAGTTTTGGGATTTTGCATTGAAAGTGATGAACAAATGCTAATCTATGAGTACATGCCAAACAAAAGCTTGGACTTCTACCTCTTTGGTCTGATATCTTTCCTGCTTCGAATTACAGTATTTAAGATATGTTAGATGCAATTTTTCACATCTTAGTTCTCTATTATCCCAATATGATTATATAACTAATTGTTATAATATGTAATTTGTCATAGACCCTATCAGACGGGACCTATTGGATTGGAAAAAACGTATTGACATTATTGAAGGAGTAACTCAAGGGCTTCTATACCTCCAAGAATACTCAAGAATGATAATAATTCACCGAGACTTAAAATCTAGTAATATTTTACTAGATGAAGAGATGAAGCCGAAGATCTCAGACTTTGGCATGGCTAGAATTTTCAAGAAAGATGAACATGAAGCAAACACAGATCGAATTGTTGGAACATAGTAAGTACCTCTACCTGATAAAGCTTTATAGCCCATGATTTCTTGTTAAGCAATTAAAAATGTTGTTTGATAATCCAACAATGCAGTGGTTATATTCCTCCTGAATACGCCCGAAATGGTGTATACTCCACTAAATCTGATGTTTATAGCTTTGGAGTTCTACTTCTACAAATCATAAGCGGAAAGAGGAATGCTTGTTGTCATGGCTTGGATGAGAATCTAAACCTCCTAGAGTATGTAAGTTACTTTAACAAACATTGCTAGATCTGATGTTTGTAGCTTTGTTTTCTTTTGTTGTGTATTATTTCCGCATTCCAAAATGATGTTTAATATTCTATATTTCAGGCATATGAGCTATGGAAAGAAGGCAAAGGCATGAAATTTATGAATCCAACTCTAGATGATACAACTTCATCGTGTAAACTAATTCGATGCTTGCAAATAGCTCTTTTATGCGTTCAAGAAAATGCAATTGATAGGCCATCAATGTTGGAAATTTCCTCCATGCTAAAAAATGAAACTATAGTTGTGACAAATCCCAAAAAGCCTGCTTTTTCAACGAAAAGAGATGAAGGTGATGAAAAAGACTCAATATTACAGGCTTTACGGATAGAAATATTTTCGGTTGATGATTCAACAATCACCCAAGTGGTTGCCCGTTGAATGTGAAGGTCTTTGTGGAACAAACACACACACGCGTGCGCACACACACATATATACTTTATTTATGGGGAAAATTGTACTTTCTTGTCTCAGAAATGATATATATGCTCATTCAGTCATTCTATTAAAAGTCATTGGTTCTCACTTAACCCCAATCTTACTATGGAATCAGATACACTAACGATAGTCATTCTATATTTTTGTCTTATTGTTTTCAATCTAATGTAACTAACAATTGTCGCATAACAGGCTCTCTATCTCTCTGTCTCTGATTCTCATCTTCTCCGAATTTGATGCCTGTCTCATATACAATTATATCTCTGATTCTCATGAGTAATCTTGATGGAGACGAAGAAAGTGCAAAAGAGAAATAAAATACGGAGTAAGAATTCTATCAACACGTTTCTCTATTAACGACATTAGTCGCATGTGTCGAGATCTCGATCAATTGATCATGTGTTGAGGAAATGTCAGAATCCTAAATACGCAATTCTTCTTGAGCTGTAACAGGCACATGTTACAGCTTAAACACACTACTGACACTAACTATGATTAAATTCAAATTTGGGAGAATTATCAATAAAAGATCATTAAATTTTATCCCAATTGAACTCCAGAGATTAGGATTTTCTCAATGAAATTCAAATTTCATCCCTTTATTATTATTATTATTATTATTATTATTATTATTATTATTATTATTACTACAAAAACTATACTTCTTTCTCATTTAACTATTCCTTTCATTCTTTCCAAATATTTTTACGTATCAACTTCTACCTATCATGGATTAATTAAAACCCTACATTCTACTAATGAATATGTCCACAACACATTAATATGCTCTCAATTATGTTGATTAAGTCACATTCAACTCATTTTAAGAAATCAACTCATTTCACTAGCTTGCAACGAAGATCTTATTATTGTGAAAAAAATGTATCGAATTTTTAATGCTAATCTCCATGAATCAATTTCAAAGAATTAGATTATAAAGAATCTTGTTCCAAGTATTAGGAACACCAGCAAGACACCAATGGCTGTAGTCCATTGCAAGGGAGTCAATTTCGTACCGGAGGCTGTATCGGTTTGATTAGTGGAATGATATATTTTGGTAGCGGTCAATATCGGTGTACTGTTTCGAGTTTACCGTTATTTTTTATATTTATAAATATATATATATATATATATATATATATATATATATATATATTTATATATATGTGTGTGTGTGTGTGTGTGTGTGTGTGTACATATATATATATATTATAATAAATATAAAATTTTACCATAAAACATTACCTCAATTCAGAATAAATTATTCATGATTTTATACTTTAGCATCAATTAAAAGAAAAAAAAAACATAATATAAAAAATAGAAAGCTTAATTATTCATTGCATACTAAGAAAACAAATAATACTAGTAAGTTAATGCAAGTAAGTTACCATTCTGTCCTTACAAAAATTCAAAAATTATAAATAAAAAAAAAACATTTTTTATGTATCGGCCGGTATTGCCTGAAATCGGCTAGTATGGCTGGTACATGGCCGGTACGCCCGGTATTTAAACCGGTACAAAACATTGATGTTTCGATACTGGTATATGTACTGGTATAGTACATACTGGCCAGTACCGGTACGGTATTGACCACATTGGTCCATTGCGGTTGGCCCACCCAGTCCATAGATGGAAGGATGTCCATCTTTATGTAGCAGAGAGAGAGTTGTTATATCAAGCAATGTGACAAGTTTTGTAATCTTGCTCAATACACTCTTGAGCACCGCAACAGCTGGTGGCAAACCTTTGGGATATGTTGAGCCAAACACTAGTTGCTTTTGCCCAACATAGCTCTTTGCACTTGGTTCATTCCATAAGCTCCCACTACAACTAAAATATGAAAATGCAGTCAGAATTCATGTTGGGGTAATTGTAAATTCACACACTGTAAACACAATTTATTTTTAAAACTAAAATCATAACTTCAAGTCATGATTTTAGTTCAAAAACTAAAATGTATTGTTGTGAATGTGTAATAGACATTGCCCTTCATGTTGATGGTCACTATTATTAGCTTTTGTCCTAATATTTAAAAAAATATAAATTATGAAAAATTACACTTTACCTTCTGAACTATATCCCTTTTACACTTACCTTCTAAAACTATAAGAATGTGCACACTTATCCCCTATACTACTACTCGCGTAATATTTGTTTCTCTAAACTATGAAAGGGCATATTTACCCCTCTAAACTAGTACTTGTGTAACACTTTGCACCATATATCTCATAAATAATAATTTAGGGAAGTAAATATGCATTATCATAGTTTAGGGTGGCAAGTGTAAAAAAATAACGTGTGATTTAGTGGGTAAGTGTAAAAGGAGGTATAGTTTAAAGGGTAAATGTGCATTTTCATCAATGGTGGCTCTAGGAATTTTGTTTAGGGGGGTCATTAAAAAATTTTAATAAAAAAAGAACTTGAATATATTGAGTTATCGACCCAAAAAAAAAAAAAAAAAAAAAAATTAATACACGAAGTTTTACAATTTCCTTCTACAAGTTTTTAAATTTTGAATTGTTATATGATAGTTCATTATGAGTATCTATTGCCAATGTGGGTAGCTATGAGACCATTTTATTTTGCGAAGTTTATCTAACATTTTTTATTTTTATGTAGTTTTTATTATCTATTTGTTATTGTTTTTATAAAAATATTTTAAACTAATTGACTAAACTAAACTCATTGGCTTTGTATTAATTATTGATACACACAACCATACTTATTCATACATAAAATTATACACTACGTATCTACTTAACCAATCAAATGCTTAGACCATCACTAACTTTACGATTTTTTTTTCTTGAATTTTACTAACTTTATAACATGATAGCGATACACACACATGTAACAAACCATCTCTATTTCCTAATTATCAAATTATATAAATTTATATTATATTTATATTATACACACAAACATCCACACACGTCATAATTCACACAAATAATATTATAACAAAAAGTAATGCACACAATCAATATTAGACACACTCACACACATAATATAAATTTATAAAAAAAGAGTGACACTTACAATTCACAAACACTTACTCTTTACTCATCAAAAAAAAAAAAAAAAAACACTTACTCTTTACTCTTAGAGTTAGAAATATTTGTAATAAGGGTGTGTAAAATTTAAGACAGGGTGTGTAAAAATATTTTTAAGAAATAATTAAAGTATTGAACTAACAAAAATATATATTTTATATATATAATTTTTTTTTTTGAAGCCAGGGGGTTCATTTGAGCCCCTTAAATATATTGTAGCGCCGCTCTTGATTTTCATACTTTAGGGTGTAAGTGAAAAAGTGAGTATAGATTTAAAGAATAAAATATAATTTCTCTTATTTTTTATTATTAAAAATGAAAAGAACGAAACTATGTGGTTTTGATAGTGACAGTAAACATTAAGATTAATTAAGAGTTAACTTGTATTTTCTTTCAAAAAGAAAATATAGAAAAAAGAGATTACTTGTAATGAGATGGGGAAATTCCTTGGAAAACAAGCTTAGTCTTGGTAGGATCAATGTTTGAATCCACCCATCCGGCCTATGTTGTAAGTGCTATCTCAAAAGCAAGCAAACGATCCATGTCCTTCGTAATCTGTGTTCCTATTTGGATGTAATCCCATCTAACAAATCAAAACAATTGGTTATCTTTTAAACCTGACAATAATAATTTAGTTTTAAACATTTTCTATTTTTAAACTTAAATAGAAGAGAAGAGAAGAGAAAAGAAGAAAAGGTATGGTAATAGTAATTTTCAAATAATAATTTTTATATTATACGTGTTTGGCTTCCACTTTTAAGAACAATTTTCAAAATACTAAAAAAAAAAAATAATTGTTTGGGAGACCATTTCTATTTTTGAGATTTTTTTTTCTTAAAAAATTACAAAAAATAATGTGTGAAATCCATAAATTACTTTTTTTTTTTTTGTGTGGATAATGATAAGGGAATAGAGCTGATATAACTTTTATTTTTTATAATAATGATAAATTTCAAATTTGAAGTGTGAGAATTTTTTTTGTGATAAAGATAAACTCTTTAATTTAAGAGATAAAAGAATTTGGACAAATATATGGGGTTCACTATTTTCAATTTATTTACAACAATGCTATTAAAAACATTTTTTGTATCTTGAAAACATCATCTCAGCCATTTTCAAAATCCTAGTTTGAATAAGAAAAATAAGATACAATTTTCTGAAAACTGTATTTAGAGAACATCAGCCAAACAATAGATTCAAGTATGGGACCCATCATTTTCTGAATCACAAAACAAAAAACTATATTTAAGTACTCTTACCAAACCTGCCCTAACATAATCGCTAATCTATTAATACATATAGTTAGTGATATTATGGTGTAAGAGGTTCAAATTTATTATAGACTCATGTCCTGCATAGCAAGAAAACTAATTATAGGGTTAATTTAAGGTTATATAGCTTAGGATTTTCTACTAAATAAACCCTACATTGGATTCAATGCAACACACTTTAATAGAAAATATGTAATCATTAAGGTTTTATTTATTTATTTTTTTATGAGCGTAGGCCGTTACACCAAATCACATTAAAATTCTTACTTTTGTTTTTTTCTCTTTATCTCTCTTAATCTCTCAACAACTTTAACATAGTATCAAGGCCATGTTCTAAATACTAATACGGTATCAAAGTTATGTTTTATATTTTCTAATATAGTATCAAAGTTATATTTTATATTTTCTAATATGGTAATAAAGTTATTTTCTAACTTTTTGTAATATAGTATTAGAATTATGTTTTATCTTTTCTAATATAGTATTAGAGTTATGATTTATTTTCTAATATGGTATCAAAGTTATGTTTTATATTTTTTATATGGTATCAAAGTTATCTTTTATCTTTTTTAATATGGTATCATATCTATGTTCTATTCTTTCTAATATGGTACCAAAGTGATGTTCTTTCTTTTATAATATAGTATTAGAATTATGTTTTATCTTTTTAATATGATATTAGACCTATGTTTTTATCTTTTCTAACATGATATTAAATAATATGGTATAGGAGTTATGTTTTATCTTTTCGGATATGCTATCAGAGCTATTTCTATTTTCTTATATAGTACCAAAGTTGCATTCCAAATTTTTTTAATTAGTATCAAAGTTATGTTTGATCTTTTATAATATAGTATCATAGCTATGTTCTATCTTTTCTAATATTGTATCAAATTTATGTTTTATCTTTTCTAATATGTTATTAAAGTTATATTCTATATTTTCTAATATTGTATCAAACTATGTCCTATCTTTTCTAATATTGTATCAAAGTGGTGTTTTATCTTTTATAATATTGTATTCGAGTTATAATCTATCTTTTCTAATATGTTATTAGAATTATGTTTTATCTTTTTTAATATGATATCATGCCTATATTCTATCTTTTCTAATATGATTTATAAAAAAAAGAGACCTACATTAGAAACTCAAATCTCTAGTAAAAAAAAAAAAAAACTCAAATATGAAATTCAACATATAATTAATCAAGTTTGAAGAACACAAAGTCCACTTTGTAAGCATTTTATATATATTATATATAAGAGTTTAATGGGAGATAGGGGATTTGAACTCTGGAGATTTTTATTGAAAATACTAAGAGATGTTTTTTTTTTTTTTTTTTTTGAGAGAAAGTTTCAACCTATGGCGTCCAGAGGTTAGTTGAGCTATAATACTATTAATTTTATAAAATACCTTACTTCAAGTCATTTTTCCATGTGCAAAGTCTACCTACAAACGGAACGACACATAAAGTTTAAAGATAATTGTAAGGACACGATTCTGTTGAGGCCCAACAAGGATGTTGGGCTCGTACATGAAAGATCCCTCACAATATGATTTGTAGAGAGTGGGCTTGAAAAGCTAGCCGTTGGGCGCGGGGCGATATTCCGGTCTTGATTTTAGAGGAATTCATATAGAAAGGGGAGTTGAGTTTGAACATTTAAGCATTATAGTTTCGCATCCCATGGGGTTGGACTCCTCGGACTTGATCCGAGGAGCATTAAGGTCCTACTCCGTTTCCCCAATGGTGGCTTTCTTTCTGATCAGCATGAGTCGTTCCGGTGTTTCCCCCATGGAGTCTCTTCCTCAAGTGGGATGGAGAGAGCCCCCCCCCCCTTTTGGCTCACTTACTTTTTCTTTTATATTAGCCTGCGTTCGTTGTCCTTCGTCCACGTGTAGGGTCAACCTTTACAAGACTGATATTTGTCCCATCAGTCTCATCCCAGAATTGTTGGGGATGGTTGATAAAGCTGAAGAATACGGCTCTGTTAGGTGCAGAGCCTTATTTGAGAAGGGTAGTAAGGACAATTTTCCCAAGATATTTTAGATCTTCTTTCAAGTTTTAGTCCTATACCAGTTTTACCCTTCTTCTCAATGGAGCTTTGGGTCTGCCGAGGACTAGACTGTCCTCGGCTGCGTCTCCGGGCCATTTTTGCCTTACATTTTTGAGCTCGGGCCATCACCTTTTTCGGCTGGGGCCCTTGGACTCCCCATGAGCAAGCGGGCCTGGCCCATAAATTATTGGGCCCCACAATAGCCCCTCAAAACCCTGCTATCCGACCTCTTGGTTGGAAGGGAGGGTTTTGGTAAACCGGGCCTTTAGTATGGCTTATTTAATTTAGCCCCGTATTAATGTGGGCGGTTTTCCACCTGTCCAGGAAACTCACCGGTTTACAAGGTATTCCCTTTAATTTGCTCGTGACCCGCTCCTGCCGTTTGGCTGTCCAAGATGCGCCTTCAATGATTTCCCTTTACGAGGCTCATTTACGTCCGGCGGCTCATCTGATGAGGTGGGGAAGTGGAACGGACACATCTTTATTCTTCAGATTCTTTTGGAATCCTGAATGAATTTAACACCTTCCGTTTTGCCCTTACTATAAGAAGGGAAGTAGGAAGCCATCACTTTCGTGCAGACACCCTTCCATCTTTCTGAGATCTGAAACCCTCAACCTCCCTTAGCGTTCACTTAACCCGATTGTTATTCCCCACATCAGAATACGTTTACCATAACGAGTGATGAAGGAACCATACCCCTCCTCAAAACATCATGTTCTAATAAAACTCGAAATGGCTCGGTCAGGGCAAGGATGGCGGAGACTTAAGATTTGCCCCACCTCCCTTTCAGCCAAAATCCGAAGCAGGGGCTCGTCACGTCAAACTTTCGTCGTGACTGAGTCGAGAACACCCACTATCAGCACCACTCGGCTCCTTACGAGCATACCTAACATGGCACCAGTGTGTTAGGAGTCAGGACTGAGGCAGGGGCCAAGCGCCTCTGCTTCTTCCTCTCTTTGTTCACTGGTGCCCTCCTTCGCCTTCCTCTCTTAGTCTTCCCAGCACCAGCTCCGTCCTGGTGCTGTCCTTCTCCCTTTTTTGCTCCTCTCTCTTTCTTTTCATCTCTTCCCCTCTTCTTCTCCTCCTTCTCTTACTCATGTCCTCCATCTTCTTCATTCATCTCCTCCATCTTCTTCTTCCTTCTCCTTCAAATTCTTCTTCTTTCTCCTTCATCTTTTTCCAAAGAAGGTTCTTCTTTAGATATGAGCAATACTGAGGCAGAGGTTGGAGAGACTTTGAAGACGAGTTTAAAAGACACCTGACTGTTTACTTATCTGTACTGCGAATGTTAGTGTTGCTTCGGTAGCTCACCTTTTGTATAGGCTTGTTTGAGCCCTACTTTGTACGTTGTAATAATTTTTCATATTAATAAAAATTGTTGTTATTTTACTTCGCATGTTCAGTCTCTATGTTTCTACAAATTTGCAAACGCTGCTCGGCACAATAATATAGCATTTGAATCGATGACAACTAAGGCCAAAATACTTGCTAATAAAAAGATGTCAACTTTAACAGAATTGTTTGACATAGCAGTGTGTACCTGTGAATAACGATACTTGCCCGAAACAATGCCGAGATTAGAACTGGATGCTCTATTCAGTGTAGGAAATAATCATTCGAAGACATATCACCCGCAAAAATGAACAACCTCCTTAGGCTATCGAATAGTGGAGTGCCCCACCATCATCCTAACACTTTTATTGGCCTTAACATTTTACAGTATTTGGGCCGGGGATTTTCCCATCCGAGCAGTTGGTTTCCCCATAGGCTTGAGTCCGAGGACCATGCAAGGCCTTGGTTCTGTACAAAACTTATAATGTTTCTTTTTTTTTTTTTTTTTGTACTTGGTTTCCCATAGGCTTGAGTCCGAGGACCATGCAAGGCCTTGGTTCTGTCCAAAACTTGTAATGTTTCTTTTTTGTACTTGGTTTCCCCATAGGCTTGAGTCCGAGGACCATGCAAGGCCTTGGTTCTGTCCAAAACTTGTAATGTTTCTTTTTTGTACTTGGTTTCCCCATAGGCTTGAGTCCGAGGACCATGCAAGGCCTTGGTTCTGTCCAAAACTTATAGTTTTCCTTTTTTGTACTTGGTTTCCCCATAGGCTTGAGTCCGAGGACCATGCAAGGCCTTGGTTCTGTCCAAAACTTGTAATTTTCCTTTTTTGTACTTGGTTTCCCCATAGGCTTGAGTCCGAGGACCATGCAAGGCCTTGGTTCTGTCCAAAACTTATAGTTTTCCTTTTTTGTACTTGGTTTCCCCATAGGCTTGAGTCCGAGGACCATGCAAGGCCTTGGTTCTGTCCCTGGGCCCCTATGCTGAACGGGCCTGGGCCGCGAATTTACTGGGCCCATAAATTAGGGGGTATTTCCGTAGTCTTAGGTCACGCGGTACTTTTTGGCGTCCCAGTGTTCGAGGCGCGCCTTCACGAGGCTCCTTTAATCTCAGGGTTGCAGACGGCATTGGAAATCGAGCCGGAGACATTTTGTCTGTAGCGTTCCTTGGGACGCTGCGTGAATTAAATGCCACCACCTTATCTTTTAGATAAATAGGAGAGAAAGTTGCTTTACCTTCGCACAAATCCTTCAGTTTCCTCCCTTAGTATATCATGTTTGAGGCGAAGGTTGGGGAAAAGGAACTCTCTCCGCCACAAAGGCGCCGTGTCCTCTTGAGACTCAAAATAGTGAGGTACGGGCAAAGGAGGCATAAATTTAAGGGAATATTCCGTTTCGACAGAGGGGAAAGGGCGTTTCTCCTTCTTTTAGTCAAAATCCGAAGCAGGTTCTGTTCATGCCAGAATTTTGGTGTGTCAGAAGAAAGATTCTCCGCCATCAGCGCTTCTGCCTTGTTACAGGCAAATTTTTGGTGAAGGCTCCTCAACTTTCGGCTCCCTGCACCTTTCCTTCAGCGGTGCAGGCCCCAAGCTGGGTTCTTTTGCTGCCTGAGTTATGGGCATGCAAAAGCATTGAGGAAGAACAAGGTCTTGAAGCAATAGCCAACCTCTCATCTGTGCTTCTTCTTCGGCTTTACCTTCATTCTCTTGTATTTTTCTTTTCACTCCTCTAGTTAGCTTTTGCATAAGCTTATTTACGCTCTTTCAATGTACGCTGTACTGTTTCTTTGTCTTAATAAAAAATGAATTTATTTCTTTTTAAATATTTTTCCTTTCTGTAACAATTACTTTGTGCATGGGATGCTACGTGTGTGCTTTCCTTTGTTGATACTTAGAGCAGGAAACCTTGAAACAGAAACCTACTAATTCTAGTTTACCGACATTAACAAGCATAATAATGATAATTCCCAGTGAATAAAAACTCACAAAACTAACCGGGATAATGGCCGAGTGCTTCGTAATGCATGCAAGGCGATCGTCCGAGAACGATAAGCTCTAAATAATTCGTCCGAGAGGGTAGCCGAGCAGTGAGGGACTTCGACTGTGTGTTTTTTGGCAACACATTGTCTTATACGGCATCAATCCTCTAGGTGTTGAGGATCTGAGGATAGATCGGGGAATCCATGTAGTTTAGGGGTTAGCCTGATTATCAACGGCGAATTCTCCTCGGATAGATTCTATGATCCAGGTAGCGTCCAGGTCGTGCCCAAACCCCCTGTTGGCTCTTCTAGGTAGTTGGTTTCCCCATAGGCTTGAGTCCGAGGACCATACAAGGCCTTGGTTCTGTCCAAAACTTGTAATTTTTCTTGTGTGTACTTGGTTTCCCCATAGGCTTGAGTCCGAGGACCATGCAAGGCCTTGGTTCTGTCCAAAACTTGTGGTTTTTCTTTTATATACTTGGTTTCCCCATAGGCTTGAGTCCGAGGACCATGCAAGGCCTTGGTTCTGTCCAAAACTTGTGGTTTTTCTTTTATGTACTTGGTTTCCCCATAGGCTTGAGTCCGAGGACCATGCAAGGCCTTGGTTCTGTCCAAAACTTGTGGTTTTTCTTTTATGTACTTGGTTTCCCCATAGGCTTGAGTCCGAGGACCATGCAAGGCCTTGGTTCTGTCCAAGACTTGTGATTTTTCTTTTACGTACTTGGTTTCCCCATAGGCTTGAGTCCGAGGACCATGCAAGGCCTTGGTTCTGTCCAAAACTTGTGGTTTTTCTTTTATGTACTTGGTTTCCCCATAGGCTTGAGTCCGAGGACCATGCAAGGCCTTGGTTCTGTCCAAGACTTGTGGTTTTTCTTTTATGTACTTGGTTTCCCCATAGGCTTGAGTCCGAGGACCATGCAAGGCCTTGGTTCTGTCCAAAACTTGTGGTTTTTCTTTTATGTACTTGGTTTCCCCATAGGCTTGAGTCCGAGGACCATGCAAGGCCTTGGTTCTGTCCAAAACTTGTGGTTTTTCTTTTATGTACTTGGTTTCCCCATAGGCTTGAGTCCGAGGACCATGCAAGGCCTTGGTTCTGTCCAAAACTTGTGGTTCTTCTTTTATGTACTTGGTTTCCCCATAGGCTTGAGTCCGAGGACCATGCAAGGCCTTGGTTCTGTCCAAGACTTGTGATTTTTCTTTTATGTACTTGGTTTCCCTATAGGCTTGAGTCCGAGGACCATGCAAGGCCTTGGTTCTGTCCAAAACTTGTGGTTTTTCTTTTTTTTACTTATTTATTTTCGAACGTAAGCCCCTAGACCAGGGCGGGGAAAGCCGGCTTGAGGCCAGAAGCCCCTAGTGTTGTCCGCGCCGTTGTCACTGCGAGGCGCAGCCCCTAGCAGAAGTTCATGTCAAAGCAACAACTGCATGTTGCCGGAGACGGAGGAAACTCCGCGAACCTCTGCTTGCTAGAGAGTTGACTCTACCGCCACCTGCGCCAACGCGCAAGCTTTCCCACAGACGGCGCCAATTGTAAGGACACGATTCTGTTGAGGCCCAACAAGGATGTTGGGCTCGTACATGAAAGATCTCTCACAATATGATTTGTAGAGAGTGGGCTTGAAAAGCTAGCCGTTGGGCGCGGGGCGATATTCCGGTCTTGATTTTAGAGGAATTCATATAGAAAGGGGAGTTGAGTTTGAACATTTAAGCATTATAGTGTCGCATCCCATGGGGTTGGACTCCTCGGACTTGATCCGAGGAGCATTAAGGTCCTACTCCGTTTCCCCAATGGTGGCTTTCTTTCTGATCAGCATGAGTCGTTCCGATGTTTCCCCCATGGAGTCTCTTCCTCAGGTGGGATGGAGAGAGCCCCCCCCCCCCCCCCCCCCTTTTGGCTCACTTACTTTTTCTTTTATATTAGCCTGCGTTCGCTGTCCTTCGTCCACGTGTAGGGTCAACCTTTACAAGACTGATATTTATCCCATCAGTCTCATCCCAGAATTGTTGGGGATGGTTGATAAAGCTGAAGAATACGGATCTGTTAGGTGCAGAGCCTTATCTGAGAAGGGTAGTAAGGACAATTTTCCCAAGATATTTTAGATCTTCTTTCAAGTTTTAGTCCTATACCAGTTTTACCCTTCTTCTCAATGGAGCTTTGGGTCTGCCGAGGACTAGACTGTCCTCGGCTGCGTCTCCGGGCCATTTTTGCCTTACATTTTTGAGCTCGGGCCATCACCTTTTTCGGCTGGGGCCCTTGGACTCCCCATGAGCAAGCGGGCCTGGCCCATAAATTATTGGGCCCCACAATAATCGTTATGCTTTTTTTTCTTTCTTAAGATAAATGTCATATTTAGCTCTTATTCAATATAAAGTATTGGATTAAGAATTTTCATTTCTTCATTTTTTTTTATTTTATATGGAACATTCCTTCATTAACCTTAAGCTATTGCCTATTAGGTTTAAAAGTTTAATTTTGATAAATAGTAATTATATATTCTCTCATAATTTTATTATATAAATAGATGGATCTCATTTTCCAAACCATCAACGTTTATAAAAATTATCTCTTTATTGAATAATTTATCACTCATAAACTAGTGTAATTAATTATCGAGGGAATAAAATAAATGTTTACTCCCTTCTCACATAATTGTGGATCTCATTAATCAAACACATTTTATTGTGCTAAGTAATTATTTAATGTTGGGAAAGGACAATAAATGCATGCTCTTCCATTTTTAATTAGTGGGACTCATTACCATGTAAGAGAGAAGTTTATGTCAATATTAAATAACTGTACTATTATGCTAATGAGCATTGAAAGTATTAATTTTTGGCTAAAATGCAAATTGCATTGTTTAAATTTGACTAAAATTAATTTTAGTCATTTAACTTTACTTTCATTCAATTGAGTCCTCTAAGTTTCAAATTTATTTAATTAAGGTATTTCGTCTAACTTCGTTAAAAATTTGCTACTAAAAAATTGTTTTTCTCACATGAAAAAAATTTATAAAATTAATAAATATGTTTTTATATATTTTTCATGTGAGAATTATTTTTTAATTTTTTGATTGGTTAATTGCATACTTATCAGTAATTTTTAACGAAATTTGACTAAAATCTGAAATTGAATAAATTTGAAATTTAGAAGATTTAATTAAAAAAAAAAAAAGTAAAGGTAGAGGACTAAAACGAATTTTAGCCAAAGTTAGTGGGTGATCTTGAAAGGATGCCCACAAGAAGCCAAAAACGGTTGGTGGAGCCTTAGGGACAAAATGGAGAAATCTCATGGAATCAAGCAATATAAAAGGGGAAAAGGAACCCACAGAGAGGGGAGGAAGAAACTAAGAGTAATAGGACCTAAGAAAGAAAGGAGGTGGTAAAAAAAGTGTTGAGGACAAATTTTTCACACCACATGGCTTCATTCCATTGGCGACTCGTACCACATCAACATTATCATGGATTTTGGGAAAACCTCTCTTAAAGCCTAAAAGAGCCCATATTTACACAAAAGGCGTCAAAGCCCATGGTTCAAGCTTATAGCACATCATCTCATTTTTTGGCTAACGATCCAAGCTCATGAGTCTCGTTGGGGGAATTTTGGGAGTCGTGGTTTGGAGGGCCGAGAAGTATGTTCAGTAAAGCTCCAGTAGTTCAAAGTTGATAAAGGAAAACATGTTGCTTGGCATGTCTTCCCCAATTCCCTGAACTCTGAATCAGTGTGCAATAAGTAACATTTGGTAAGCCTCTCATATCACATAACACTTAAAATGATAAAACTCTCCATACTCTATACATAAAAATTAATGTTCATCATATAATATAAGTTTAAAAATGTAATTATAGTATTTTATATAGATTATATTATTATCATCCAAATCAATTCCAAGCACATGGCTAAATATATATTGATATCTCATATCTAGCATTAAAATGCTCTCCTTACTCTCTAAGATTTGGTTAAAATACAAAAAGACCATAATTACATCTCTAAAAGTTCATCAAATATCAACCAACTAGTCTATTACTTACCAGAATTATATATGGACTAAGCATATAATTTTCCAAAAGAAGAAACTTAGCCAAAAATACCAACAGTATCTCCAGCAGAAGCTGCAAACAGCTCCAGTAAAAGCAGAAACAGCTTCTGCAGAAGCTGCAACAGCTCCAGCTGTGGTACCAGAAATAGAAGGATCTCATAAAGATTATCTTGCCATTTTTAGCCAAACCATGAATTTAATACCAAATATTTTCCTCCAAGCAAAAGATTTCATTCAAATAATATCATTTGACAGCTGTAAACAGCTATAACAACAACATTAAGTCTCTAACTTTCTTCTTTTGGCTAAAAAACAAAATCCCACTAATGAAACCACTTACTTTGTCAAAGACTTTTCCTTATTTGCTGAATTTCCCTTCAACTAATCCTAATCTAGTTACATACTTGGCTCTATACAAAGAGGACCAAGCTACACACTAAAAAGGAGGATCTGTCTCTCCCACACTTCAAGATTCTAAAACTCCATTCATTTTTGCTGCCATATCTCTAAAGATTTTCATACCTTTCTTCATCTCTATTACAAGATCTCTCTTCATAGATAACAACACATCACACCCATTACACCACACCATTACATACTATCCATCTCTCCCATACTTCAAGATTCTGAAACTCCATTCATTTTTGTTGCCATATCTCTAAAGATTTTCATACATTTCTTCATCTCTCTTACAAGATCTCTCTTCATAGATAACAACACATCACACCCATTACGCCACACCATTACATACTATCCATCTCTCCCACACTTAAATATTCTGAAACTTCATCATTTTACTGTCCAAAAACACAGCTCCATCCCATTCTTTATTTCTCATACAAAATCTCCCTTCTTAAAAAGCAACATAACCCATGACATAATACAAAAAACCACTCCAGCAGCAGCTATAATCTCATCTATTTACTATATTTAACCTTCATATCATCTATCTCACACTTCCATATATTTTACAAACACATTCCTCACAAAATACCCATACATACTCCTCATATATCTTTAAACTCTATGTCTCACATAGTATACATATACAAGATCCATGTCCAACAAAGTATCTACATATAATTCCTATACATATTACAAACACCATATCTCACAAAATATATATATTTTTTACCATCTCCACACATCTTAAAACATATCAAACACTCTTCCAAGAACTTATTACTAAAAGCCCTTTCTCATGGAAGACATATATTTATAATGTTAAAAGCCCTTCCTATGAAAGGCAAAAACTTACAATACTAAGATTCATTCTCATGGAAGGCAACATCACTCATATTTGACCAAAAACTAAAAGAGCATTACATGAGGAAAGTCATTTAAGCGCATGATGAAAGGGGATAAACTTAACC
This sequence comes from Quercus tomentella, assembly GCA_028535165.1. Classification (NCBI taxonomy): domain Eukaryota; kingdom Viridiplantae; phylum Streptophyta; class Magnoliopsida; order Fagales; family Fagaceae; genus Quercus; species Quercus tomentella. The sequence continues at coordinate 85,990,575 of JAPQVY010000155.1, read as the reverse complement.
AACCTATGCACACGGTTGGACATGCTCTCTCTCCCTCCAGTTGCACCCATTTTTCCCCTTCAATCATGAAGTCACCACAAAATGACTCATAATATCATATTGTACCACTGGACTCGTTTCATCGCGTTGCTGAAACGTCATAAGTCCACTGCTGTTCTACGGCTGGAGCTGCAAACTGTCAAGATAAGTTAAAATTTCCCTATTTTCAAGATTACATTATTAAGTACATGTTAATTCATTATTATTGTACCGCTGGATGCAAGTTACTTTAATATCATCTCACTATTTAATAAACATCATCTCACTAATACTTCATTAATGAACATACATATTAATAAATTGATAGATAAGTCGATGCTTTCTCCATCTTTGAAGTTACATTATTAAATATATGTTAACTCACTATTATTTTACCGCTGGATGCAAGTTATTTTAATATCATCTCACTATTTAATGAACATGATCTCACTAATACTTCATTAGTGAACATACATATTAATAAATCGATCTACCACCGTTGCACATATATTATTTGGACATGAACCACCCTTGGACACATATTTTTTGGAAATGAACTACCATTGGACATATATTATTTGGACATGGACCATTGCTAGACATACCTTATTATGTTGAACATGAACCATGAACCACAACTAGACATGGACTATTGGACTCATCCCATTGTTGGACATTTGACACCTAATTAATTATTTTCTAATATTGGACATCACTTAATATACATAATAATAACGTATCAACTCACCATTTAATCAAAGTTATCATGCTAAACATATTATTTATTTATTTCAACCATTATCATGATTCTAAAACTTTGGGTTTCATATATTTTGTAGGCTTAAAAATACAATGGAAGCCATTGGTCTATGCGGCCCAATGTCGAGTTCACGGTTGAACTCCCTAAAACAAATCTAGGCTTAGCAAAGTCACACTTCCAGCAGGAGACATGTGGCTACATGCAAAAACCGCCCTTGACAAAAAGGAAGAGAGAAAACATGGTAGAAATAGGGGCATGCATCAATAGACCATCTTTTCTCTCCTCTGGACGTACCCACTCTCTGGGATTCTATAAATCATAATCCAAAACCCCTTAGGCCCTTTCTCTAGCACAAGCAACTTCAATGGCAGAAACTTCCAATGAAGTTATCCGTGTTGGGATTTGGTTCCCTTTTTGGACCTGTTCTTACTAAAAGACTCAACCCAGAACTAGGAGAGAGAACTAACGTCAACATGTTTGCCTAGAGTTGTTGCTATTGTCCTGCCATGACTTCTTTTAACTTATTTGACATTTATGTTATTATTTGTTCTGCCATAGTGATCCATGTTGCCAGTTATTCAGCTATAGTATCTCATTTTTTATATTTGCTATATCAGTTGTTCTGCTGTACATTTTTCATATTTGTTGTATCAGTTGTTCTGCTGTAGGATTGATTATTATTTTGCTATATCGATTGTGCCGTGGTGACATCATTTGATATATCTACTGTATTGCTTGTTCTATTGTAGTATTTTTTTGCCACATCAGTTATTCCACTGTGACGTCACCTACTACACTTGTAAGGATGCCTAGCCTGCTACAACGTTCTCCTCACTGACTAAGCATTGGGCATGCCTGGCTTGTGCACAAACTGGCCTGTAGCATAATCCTACTAGGCCAGTCTTAACTCCCTTACCCATTTGTTCGTATGCCTTGGTGTAGCAGGCGAGTTTTGGCCCATTGACGCAAAAGGCCCACACACAATGCAAAAATAACAATATGAATTTCTTTTAAACATGTGTATAGGGGTGTTTGCGGTGCAATGTGGTGCGGTTTTGGGTTATTTTTAGCATCGCACTTTGCGGTGCGGTTTAGTCAAAACCATAATCACACCGCACCTCATTTTTGCGGTCATATGTGCAATGCGATGTATAAGATGTGGTTTGAATGGTTTGAAGTAGGTATATTTTTCAAATTTTGGGCTTTTCTTGCCCAGGCCAAAACCAATTTTTCCCTTTGTTTTGGGCTAAGTTTTAAACTATTGAGTTAGTTTTTCTTTATTTTGGGCTGGCCTTCCTAATCAATACTTGCTAGAGTTATTAAACATTTTTTTGGAAAACTAAGATTATTAAACTATTAATAATATATTTAATATTAAAAAAATAAATATATTAATATATAGAAAGAGTGTGGTGTGGTGTAGTTTATGTAGTTTTCTTATTATAAAATTGCAAACTGCATTGCACCATGCGGTGTGGTGTGGTGCATTGTTACTTGCGGTGTGGTGCGGTTATGCCATTTTTCGGATGGTTGTGGTACGGTTTTTGCGGTTTGGTGCACACCCCTATGTGTATACGTAATTGTTGTCAAAAACTTACTATGATCATATATATATATATGTTTCAAACTTTATGAAGATAGTTACCATGCAACCGTTAAGAATAGTCAATCCCCATTTTGGCTCAATTTTTCTGCATAATGTAGAATTCTATTAATCCCTTTGCGATCTCATTCCTGTGAGTTGCTTTTTGCTCAAGCAAACCATTTTGTAAAACTAAAAACTTTCCAACAGAAATTTTGCAGTTGCTTTTGTTCATAATTTTACTTGAGTGATCATTTTGCTATAGTGAAATTTTTAGAAACAATTCTCAGAAATAATTGAAAATGATGTCATTTTTGGCATCATAAAATTAGGATTCCCCCCTCCACTCCTTAAACTCATGTCATGTCTACGCCCACACAAATAAATAAATAAAGTCTTCTATAAACTTAATGACACAATACGATACTATCAAATGTAAAATTACAAAATGAAATCAAACATAGCATACTTAGTACACGATCATCCTTTACCAAGCATATTTTAAAGAGTCATGTTACAAATACAATTGTTTTTTATATATAAAAAAAATACAGATGCTCTCTCGCAAACTCACCTGACTGGGATCCAATACAACACAAAAAAGCCACTAAATTGGTGAAAAAGTCGGTGACACTTCACTACATTAAATAAGCTTATTTGCGACATCAAGATGTTTAGATATCAATCATTGGGATAGCTAAAACTCTAAAACTACTTGTTGTGTAAAACTCATGATTTGAACAAATAACAGTAAAAATAATTAAATCAATAAGTACACACAAAGAATTCATGAATTTATGTGGTTAGACAAACTACTACATCTACAATTAGTGACATCAAATCTACCATACTCGATAAAAATTATGACTTAAAAGCTTTTCTACATACTTTCACTTGTGGATATCCTTTCAACCAAAAGAATTATCAAACTATACTCTTCTTCTAAAAGTTTTCTCTTCTATCACGAGAACTCTTCTTTTTAAGAGTACTCTCTTCTCTCAAGTGAATTATTCCTTTCTTACTCTCTCTTTTTTTTTTTTTTTTTTTTTTTTTTTCCAAATCTTATATTTTGCTGGACAAGCAAGGGCGTAGCTAGAATTTTTCACTTGGAGGAGCCGAATCATGTATTTATAAGTTAGTCATAACTCATAACTAATAATAACTATATTTTATTATTGAAATATAACTATAACTATAATGATAGTGAGAGAAAAAAAATATAACTATGAGGAAAACAAATTGGTGATATAAGAAAAAGATCAAATTTTGTGAAAAAAAAAAAAAAGATGATTGCAGTGATGACGAGAGAAATAAATAAATTAAATTTGAAGACTAAGAATGAAAAAGAAAACACACCAATTCAAGCAACGCACATTGCATTTCACAATTGTAATCAATTTGTATTCTTAGAAAAAAAGAAAAAGAAGAGAAAGCATTTGGAGGCTAGGGATTTATTTGGTCTTGGTAAAAGTGTATGCTTTGTTTGGGTGTACACTTGAGAAGCTAACTAAATATTGGAATTGGAAATGTCTAAATGTGGTCATTGCTAGAATTTAAAGGAAAAAACATAAAAATTAACACAAAACTGACCTTTGTGGGATTTTTTTAAGGAAAGTTGTGCGCACCCAAAACGAGACTAGTTGATTGACTCTACCTTGGGCTCACAATCTATTTGTAATGTGGGCTTTGGATTTCCTACTCTGGGTGATTCTTGCTTAGAGGCCTAGCAACAACTCTTAAACCTTTGTATTCGTTCCCTTCACTCTTATGGCTCTATTGCTCTCAGTTCTAAGCACCCTTCAGAACTTTTCAACAACCGTTTCTTCCTTTAGCTTCTCATATATATAGCCAAGCGTTAGTGGAGGGGTTATGATTTCTTTCAGAGTTAGTGCAATAGGAGGTCCAATATCGTTGATCATAGGTGGGTGTTTAGGTGGGAGTGGGATGTGGTGAGAGTGGCTTTGGAAATGGTTCCCAATTCAGTAGGTATGCTCAGCGGTGATAATCCCTGGCACTGCTGAGCAACCGAGAAACAATACAATCGAGCAATCACTTTCTTGTTAGGGAAGCAAATCATCAGATGTGATCCTGGAGGTGTAGCGTGGTATGAATTGATGAAGATCATTTGTTCAATGGGCTTAAAGGTGACTTGAGGCCTGGGCCTAGGGGCAATACAGGCCATATTATCGGGTTGAAGCCCGAGGCCCAAATGTGTCCGGATATTGCAGGGCCGTACAAAAGCCATAAGTTTTCATTATCCAAAAACAAAGTAAAACAACAATAAAAAATGAGCATGAACTCTGAAGATAATGAACATCCATAGCTAATTAAACTCTAAAACTAGGGACTATTTTCTATTCAATAGTTTAAAAAACTCCAATTTTTGACAATGTAATGCAAGTAGGTGGACTGCTTGGCTATCTTCTCTTTTAATATGATATTATTTAAACTAAGTTAAGAGTAATTTTGCCTAAGTTAAGACCAATCCTCTTCCATTGACAGCATAAAGGCTCTGTAAAAATGTTTAGAGGGGCCAGTCATTACATTTTGTAGGAGCCCATTTTATTTTTATGCAATACTATAAGAGGCAGAGGCACATATTGCCTCTGCCTCTGTGGACAAGAACTAACAATTACATTTTTTTATTTTTTTATTTTTATTTTTTTTAAGAATGAATACATTACTTCTTTAAAGAAAATTACAAAAATAGGCTCACCCATAAGTTCTGGAAAAAAAAAAAAAATCTAAATTACGTGCTATGTATGGATGGATCGTAAATTCCGAAATTAATTTTTTAAAAAGAACTAAATAATATAAAACCCCACAAAATTGCCACTCATTTCAGCCTTATGCTGATATTTTATTGTTCACCTACGAAGTACAAACTTGTGTCTTTATCGTACTAGCCCTCCATTTGTCTCTCCTTGAAAGCTCCAGCTGGTTTAACTTATAAAAGATTCAGGGTTATCATCATGCTCATCAATCATCAGACCAAAACACCAATCAGTTTTTGATGTAGGCGAGGTTTGAACCCCAGATCTCTTATACAACCATCAAAGACTTTACCAGTTGAGCTAACTGGAACCCACACTTTATTATCTGTTTTGGGAACTCGTTATATTTAGTAATTTGATGGCTTTCTATATGAATATATATATATATATATATATATATATATATACTCCCTCCGTCTCACTTTTTTTGTCCTCTATTCCATTTTGAGATATCCCAAAATATTGTCCTGTTTCTAAAAAAAAAAAGTCATTAATTTACTAATGTTCCTATTATACCCCTATTAATTTACTAATTAAATTTTTTGATAAATTTTTTTAAGAGTAGTTTTGGAAACTTATACATTTTTAAAAGGTAGACAAGATAATAAATGATATTCCCTTAAAAAGTTTGACTTTTCAAACATGACAAAAAAAGTGGGACGGAAGGAGTATATATTAGAGAGAGAGAGAGAGAGAGAGAGAGAGAGAGAGAGAGAGAGAGAGAGAGAGAGAGAGAGAGATGGGTTCAAGTTACACCTGGTGTAACTTTACAAGAGTTACACCTTTTATGGACTATTGATTACTATTAGATCTAAGGATCAAAAAACACTCATAGTAATGTCATTATTATTGTTTCTTAAAAAAAAAAAAAAAATGTCATTATTACTCTCTAGAAATTAGTAATTTAGACATTAACTCTTATTATTAAAGGAAAAAAAAAATAGCATTAACTCTTTTTTTTTCTTCCATATCATCATCTTCTTCATCATCTTTTTTGGTGTAAAAAATGTGTAATTTTATAAGAGTTACACTAGGTGTAACTTGAACCTATCTATATATATATATATATATATATATATATATATATATATATATATATATATATATATATATATATATATATATTAATTTGTTATTTGGCTAAAATACACTTTTTATCTTCTAAACTTAGTTCACTTCTAAATCAATCTCTAGACTTTTAAAACTTGATACTTGCGCAATAATGTATCTTAACCTTTTTATTTATTTATTTATATTATTATATTATGGGATCATTCTACGATACCCATATATATTTTTGGTGGGTACAGTACCTGCTAAAATTAGAACCGTATATTTTACTTGCTCTAATCCTAACCATTATTTTATTTTAATGAAAAACCTGCTACCGTTCAAGCAGGTCTAGGGTCCGTTTGGATACCGCTGAAAACTGAAAACTGAAACTGAAAACTGAAAAATACTGTAGCAAAATAATTTTTAAATGTGTGAATAGTACCGTGGGACCCATTTTTAATGAAAAAGTTGCTGAAAAGTGAAATTTGTGGGTCCGTGAACAGTACGCGATGTGCACTGATTGGCTGAAAAAAGTTTGAAAAGTCAAAATTTGCGGTTACTGTTCATGTACTGTTCAATGAACAGTACATGAACAGTAACCGCAAATCTAAAAAATGCGTGAAAAAAAAAAAAAAAAAAAAAAGCTGAAAAACGCAAACGCGCTGGTTTTCAGCGCAATCCAAACGCAGGCTTAGTATAAAAGAAAAAATAAAAAACACGAAGTCACAGATTGAGCTCTCAACTCTCTCACGTTCTCTTCTCTCAAGCCACTTCTCTTCTCACCGGTGAAGGTTTCTCAAAAAGATCAAAATCACTTTGATATAGTGGAACTGGAAGGTAAGGATCAAAACCCTAATTCCATTAAATATGCGAAATCTCATAATTGCCATGTTTGTTTTGTTTCCCCAAATTCTTTGTTTGTTTTTTTGGAATCAACACAGAAATCGAAGATGGTAGACATTGAGAGTTCATGTATTATCTACAATTTATAAGTTTGAACCGATTTGCTCTCTTCTTGTTTGTTTTTTCAGATGGCTAATCATGTTTATTATATTTGGATTTTTTAGGACTGGCGTCAAATATGTTGATCATGTAGCAATTAGACTTTGCAAGCTCAATTTTGTGCTTGGCAATAACATTAATTACCTCTCCATTACAGAGGAAATATAATTATGGCCAATAGGATGGGTTTCTAATGGTCTATTAGGAGTACATATTTGTTAGTATTGTTATCTTTTCAGTATAATGCTTCTCCCCCCCCCTCTCTTCACATCGCCTTAAATCTAGTCCCTATTATTGTAGCTGATTTGGCTGGGTACAGTATGTTAGAGCCTCTATTTGTTTTTTCTAAGTACAACTATAATTTTAGTCCTTATTTTTTAGAAGAGTAAATTTCATCTTAAATTGGGTTTGACTTCTAAATGGGAATATATATATATTGCAAGGCCAGGGCTGTTCCCTTCAAGGGAATATATATAGTTCAGTTGGAGAAGTCATGCTTCAATGTAAAATTATGCTTCAGGCTATATTTGGTGCGACGTTCTTTTATGTTGGTCAATGAAATGAATTTCTTTGGGTAATGATTGTTTATTAACAAATTGAATCTAGCTATAAAGAACCTAGTTTAATCTTTTGGATCTTATTTGATACAAATAGGTATTTCTGGCTTGAACTTGTTGTCCATATATGCTATTGATTTCTTGATAATTAAGCAGGTGGCAGAACAATTTATGATTATGCATGAGGAATACTTGCATAGAAATCAATAGGTCTCAACTGTAAATTAAAAGCTTTTTTCTCAAAGCAGAGAGGTAACCATAGTTGTAGCCATTAGACTGAAATATTCTTTACTTCATGTCTTTGCTATGCATCTTCTCATGTCATATGGAGCAACATTTCATTCTTTAAGGTTTCTTTTTGTTGAAAATTAAAAAATTTTTGATGCCATGTTAGAAGATTTAAGTTACAATGTAAAATAAGAGGTTGAGACTGATTAAGTTTTGAAAGTATTGAATTTCTTATGGAAACAAGGTCAATTGGGTTACACACATATTTGGACGGTAAGTCCAACTTTTTTGATGTCTTAACGATTAATTACATGTGTTTCTTGATTAATTGTCCTAGTTTAGTTGATGTGTTTTTCATCATCCTCTCATTCTATTTTTTTTTTTTCTCTTTGTTCTGTATATCATTTACATTAGACAACACTAGTATTTATAGAGGTAGAGAGTTAATATGCACTAAAGTTTCATTTTGTTCAACCAGTTTTTGGGTTCATTTTGATGATAGTAGGTTCTAAAATAAATTTTCTTAAGGCCACCTTTAGTGCATAATTTGGTATATCCTATGTCACTATGAAACTTGCTTATTGGAAGGCCAAAGTTAAGTTTTACTTTGTGTTTTTGTTCTTGCAAATAAACTAGTTATACTATTTTTTTTTTTTTTTTAAAAGAAAAGAAAAAGAAAAGGGGACTAGTTATATTTGTCCTCTATGGCAGGAGAGGTAAGTTTGATTTTTTATTCTGCTATGTTGTTTATTGTTTGTGTGTGGGCTACTGTAATATCCCGACAAACTATACTGTTAATTAATGAGGACTATGTACTTATTCAATCTTTGGAAATCTGATTTACTTATTTTTATACGTAATTCCTTGAAGTTAATGAGGATATACCTATTTTTATACATAATTCCTTGAACTTATAAGATTCAGCTTTGAAGAGTGTGAATATTAATTTCCATGTGCTGATTGAAGCTAAGTCTTTGTTTTAAGTTTTAAGTTTTAAGTTTAACCCTAAATGACTACACGAAATTGTAATTGCAATGACTGAGTTCTATGCTGCCTTATGGCTGCCCAGGGGTATTTTGGTTACTTAATTAAGAATGTTAATGCAAGTAAGAAAATCAAAGAATGGCTTTTTAATACTCTGCCATTTGGTTATTTAGAAAATGTCATTTTGGAAAAATTCATTTACTTTGCATATGGTAGACAAGCTGTAAAAACCTAATGAATTATTAAACCCTTGCAATTGAATTGAATGTGTTTCCTTCGTTATATGATTGAATATGAACGTGAATATAATGATTTTTCTTTGGTTATGTGAATCATGTTTTTTGATATATGTATCTTGTGTTTGGGGAACCTCTTTGAGGTAGGATTAGGATTTCCTTGATTTTGAGAGCTAGGTTTTCGAGATGTATGTATAAGTTTATGCTAAGGTAGAATTAATAGTAATAAGCTTTGATATTTGGTTTAGGTATTTCCAGCGCCCAAGTCTGAGCTCCTTCGACCTTAGGCTCTTGATTCCTCTGCTTTCAGGTAAGGGATAAGTGATATGAGCATTTGGTAAGTCATGAGGTTATTTGAAAAAGATTATTCTGCATTAAAAGGTTTTGAATAGAGATATTGCATACAATCATGTTTTAGACAAAGATATGTTCGTGGTGCTTACAAAATCTAAAGTATATAAAATTATATGCATGAAATTATATTATGTTCTCCTATCTAAATATCCATTAAATGAAATGATTTTGGTTTACATGCATTCTTATTAAATTCTCATGTAACTTACCCTTCTTGAGCTGTGTAGCTCACCCTTTCCACTCTTTCTGTCAACAGGTTTTATTTTGGAGCCAAGGGAGCCTTAGTCGAGTTTTGGGAGGAGTTGGTTTTAGTTTTAAAAGTATAGCCCCTATTTTGGAAGTTTGATGCTTAGCTTTGTAGTATTGTGTATTTTAGGATCTAGTGAAAGTTGTGTACTTTAATATATTAAGAGATGTATTATGTGAAATTTCGAAATTGAATAACTGGTGGATTAAGTTATCCCTTGGAGTACAATGTAGATGCTCAAAATATCAATTGAAAAATTATATATTAAAGTAAAGAAACAACAATGAAAAGAAAGAGGAAAGCTTTTGTTTAAAATTTTAATTGGTTCTTGTTAATATCAGGTGCAAGCTTGATATTAACATGTCAGTCATGGTTACAAATCCAGGTATCGAGTATGGGTTGTGACAGCTACTCTTACTTCATTCACATTTTTTCAGGTTTAGTATCAGTCAAATCAACTTGTGGACAAAAACAAAGAATACGTTGTTGCTAAACATCAAAATTTGTTGAGTTCTTCCAATTTTCTGTTTGTAGCAAGCCTTTTCCTTCTCCTTCTAAAGAGGTAGCCAAATCATCCAAATTCCAACAATAGTGTTTAGCAGTTTGAACTTCAAAAAATAAGCTTCTAGGGTTTAATGGTTGCCTTGGTTGTTTTAATGAGTTGGCATGCTCTTTGCAAGGATAACTCTACCTGGGGTTTAAAAAGAAGGCATGGCAAGTGCTTGAGGAAATTTCTCATAGAATTTCAAATAGGGATTTCTCAATTCAATTAGTTATACGATAAATTCATATTTTGCAAGCCCAAGTTGTTACTAATAGCAAATTTTTAGTTGGCTATGATGACAGATTTTTAGTCATCATTTTGTCAATTGGATTATCAATGGCTTTTTCATTACCTCATATATTTATTAAAAATGTTACTAAAATTAAAATGTAGAAGGTTTAAGGAAAAAAAAATGGAAAAAATATTTTATGATCTTAAATCCAAATTCAAATCCAAATTTAGGTATTCCAACAATGGAATTTCAAATAATGGATTTCAAATCCTTCGTTGTATAAAAAGACTCAAACAAGGAATTAAAATCAATAGATTTCAAATCAAGGCATTTAAATCCATTGATTTAAAATCCAAATCCAAATTTTGCCATATAAACACAACCCTAAGTTTTTTTTTGTAGGAATTTCAAAATAAAACTTAAAAAAATTTAAAATCATAAGGTTTCGGTCAACACTAGGAGACTAAGTTGTGGTACTAACTACTAAATATTAGATAACTTATCATATTTTAAATTTCAATAAGAATACAACAAAATACAACAACTTAATGACAAAAGAAAATTTATAAGTTTCACCAATACTTTTAGGGGGGGGGGGGTGGGGAAGCAAGTAGAGTGGTTATATAAAATTTTATTGTCATTTTGGTCTTGCAAATAAAGGTTTTAGGGTATTTTGGTCATTTTCTTAAGATTTCAAGGGTCTTTTGGTCATTTTATAGGTTCTAAAGGCAATTTGGTAATTTTTTAGGTTTCGGGGGCATTATAGTCATTTTCTAGGTTCTAAGGGTTTTTCAATCATTTTTTAGGTTTCAGCCTTCAGGGTCATTTCTGTCATTTTTAGGTTTCAGGGCCAATTCTGTCATTTTTTAAAGCACTAAGGGTATTTCAATAATTTTAGAGGGTTTTAGGGGGTATTTTGCTAATTTTATAGGTTTCGATGGTATTTTGGTCATTTTTTAGGTTTCAAGTGCATTACGGTTATTTTTTAGGTCCTGGAGGGTATTTTAGTCATGTTCTAGGTTTTAGGGTCATTTCAGTCGTTATATTGGTTCTAAGGGTATATCAGTCATTTTTTAGGTTTTAAGGGTATCATAGTAATTTTTGAGAGTTTTTGGAGGGGGTATTTTTGTCACATGTGATGTTGGTACTGTCTAATGTGACAATGAAACCATAAAATGTGAGAAAAAAAAAAAAAAAGAGAACTATTGAATGTGATAAAAGTACAGTCACATGAGATATTAGTACTGCCCAATATGACAATGGAATTGTCAAATGTAAGAAAAAAGTAGGGTACCACGGAATGTGAAAAAAGTACAGTCAGATGTGATATTTGTATTGCCTAATGCAATAATGGAACCATCAAATGTGAGAAAAAAAAGGAACCACCAAATGTTTCAAAAGAACAGTCACATGTGATATTGGAATTACACAATATGAGGATGGAACCGATAAATGTGAGAAAAAATAAAGGAACCACCATATGTGACAAAAGTACAGTCACATGTGATGTTGGTACTACACAATGTAAGGATGGAACCATCAAAAGTGAGAAAAAAAAAAAAAACCACCAAATGTGACAAAGATACTGTCAAATGTGATGTTGAAACTGCATAATGTGAGAATAGAACCGTCAAATGTGAGAAAAAATAAGGGAACCATTAAATGTGACAAAAGAACTGTTAAATGTGATTTTGGAATTGCACAATGTGAGGATGGAACTGTCAAATGCGGGGAAAAAAAAAAAGGGAACCACCAAATGTGACAAAAATACTATCAAATATGATGTTGGAATTGCATAATGTGACGATGGAACCATCAAATGTTAAAAAAAAAAAAAAAAAAAAAAAAAAAAAAAAAAAAACCACCTAAGGTGACAAAAAAAATGTCACATGTAATGTTAGAACTACACAATGTAAGGATGGAACTATCAAAAGTGAGAAAAAAAAAAAAGAACCATAAAATGTGACAAAAGTACTGTCAAATGTAATGTTAGAACTGCACAATGTGAGAATGAAATCGTCAAATGTGAGAAAACATAAGGGAACCACCAAATATGACAAAAGAATTGTCATATGTGATGTTGGAATTGCATAATGTGAGGATGAAACACTCAAATGTGGGAAAAAAAAAAAAGGGAACCATCAAATATGACGAAAATACTATCAAATATGATGTTGGAACTGCATAATGTGACGATGAAACCATTAAATGTGGAAAAAAAAAAAGAAAAAAAAGAACCACCAAATGTGACAAAAAAACTGTCACATGTAATGTTGGAACTACACAATGTAAGGATGGAACTATCAAAAGTGAGAAAAAAAAAAAAGAACTATCAAATGTGACAAAAGTACTGTCAAATGTAATGTTAGAACTGCACAATGTGAGAATGGAACTGTTAAATGTGAGAAAACATAAGGGAACTACCAAATGTGACAAAAGAACTGTCACATGTGATGTTGTAACTGCATAATGTGAGAATGAAACAGTCAAATGTGAGAAAAAAAAAAAGGGAACCACCAAATGTGATGAAAGTACTATTAAATGTGATGTTGGAATTGCGCAATATGAGGATAAAACCATCAAATGTGAAAAAAAAAATAAGAGAACTACCAAATGTGACAAAAGAACTTCACATGTGATGTTAGAACTGCACAATGTAAGTATAAAACAGTCAAATGTGAGAATTTGGTAACTTGGTATAGCAGATTGCTTACTGATAAGTACTGTACTAAAAAAAAAGACAGAGTATGGTAAAATTACCCTATATTGTGAGTCAAACTTTGCCAAATTGTGTAGAACAGGATTATACATGATAATAAATTTTGTCAGATGCATTAATAACTTATGCCACATTAAACAATAATTTCATCATTTTCTAAATTTTTATATCTTATTTCTTTTCACAGTATGCTTTAATATGGATGTATATTATATAATACGACATCAAGGTTAAATATGATGGTAAACTCTTTCACTGTCACATAGTAACCCATGTCTTTTTGTTTTTTTAATTCTTATTTACTGTCACATTGTAACAGCAATATTAGTAATAACAAAGTCACACATGATAGTAATTTGATCACATATCTTTCTTTTTTTTTTTTTTGATAGGAAGACTGAAAACTTTTATTACGTAAAGGATAAGTACATAGCATCTTGGAGTATTAGAGATTCAATTATTGGTGGACTTTCCTCCAACCAAGTTACAAAACCATGGATACCCTTTGCATGTTGTGCCAAGGCATGTGCGGATTTATTTCCTTGCCGCCTCACATGTTGGACTTTGACGCGTCTAAACTCATGCAACTTTTGCTGGATGCTCTCAAGGACATCAGTCACTGTAGCTGGTGGAATGGTGGAGCCCGACAGAGCAGTGAAAATCAAGTGGGAATCAGTTTAAAAGATAACTTCTTGTATGCCAACATCCCCTGCAAACGAAACCACTACGTTCATCGCCTTTGCTTTAGCCTCCAAGGGACCCAACGGCAAGTGCAGATGCTGACTAAGAGCTGCGATGACGGTTCTTGCATGGTCCCTAATCACAGTACCGATGCCCACTGTGCTGAGATTCTTGAAGATGGCTGCGTCGGTGTTCACCTTGAACCACAGATTTGAAGGAGGAACCCAATGAGTGTCTGATGGATCCGTGGAATGAGGACATGCGAAGCGGGCCACCTGGAAATCCTCCATGACAGTGCGAGCTTTGTGTAGGATTTCATTTGATGACTGCCGTGGGGAGCCATGCCGTGCTCTGTTCCGGTTGTACCACATGCACCATGCAATAGTTATAATGAGTTCAAGTACGTCTTGGCCCACACGTTGCCTGAAGATGAGGTACCAAACCAAGTCGATGAAGTCACGATAGTGTACACCCATATTATCGAAAGGAATACCGGTGGCAGCCCAAACTTCTCGTGCATGTTTGCAGTCCCAAAAGAGATGCCCACTGGTTTCAGCAGTCAGGCCACATGCATCGCAAGTAGGGTCATCGAGCACTCCGCGAGAGTAGAGGTTCGCCTTGGTAGGGAGAATATTTCGGCTTGCTCTCCAGGCGAAGGTTTTCAGCTTGTTTGGAATCCGGAGGCTCCAGATTTTTTGCCAAAATTGACTGTGGCTTGTAGCATCTGATGTTCCTTCTGTTGATTTGGATTGAGATAAAGACAAGGCAACTTTATAAGCACTGTTCACAGTAAAGGTTCCTTTAGGTGTGTAGGCCCAAATCATGCGGTCTCTGTTGTGCTTGCTACTACGTGGGATGCCAAGAATGGTGTGAGCATCATCAGGTAGGAAAACATGCTTAACCAAATCAACATTCCACTCTCCTGTAGCTTCATCAATGAGCTCAGAAACAGTTTCAGTCTCAGGTAAGTTGTTTGGCATAGAGATGACTTGGAAAGTAGAGGGCTTTGGTAGCCATTTATCTCTCCAAATCTGTATAGAAGTGCCATCACCCACTTGCCATCGGTGACCGGCCTTAACAACATCTTGGGCAGCCATTATGCTTCTCTAAGCATAGGAGGGTGTTCGGCCCAATTCAGCATGGATGAAGTCACGGTCAGGGAAGTAACATGCCTTGAGAACACGATGAACTAGGGAGCGTGTGTTGCTTTGAAGGCGCCAGCCCTGTTTTGCCAAGAGTGCTATGTTAAAAGCTTTTAGATTGCGAAAGCCCAAACCTCCATCTTTTTTGGGTGCACACATTTTTTCCCAGCTTAACCAAGCCATTTTATTTCTCCCTTCCTTTTGGCTCCACCAAAACTTACGAACCATACTTGTCATCTCATCACAAAGGGAGTTTGGAAGCTTAAAGACACTCATTGTATAGGTGGGAATGACTTGAGCCACTGCCTTGATGAGGATTTCCTTTCCGACCTGTGAGAGCAACTTCTCCTTCCATCCCGAGAGCTTGTTATCCAGTCTTTCCTTAAGTGCTCGAAAGGTATTTCTTTTTGAACAACCCACCAAGGAAGGTAACCCCAAATAAGTCTCATGTTGTCTGATAACTTCTACCCCAAAACGATGTTTAATGTCCTCCTGAACCTCAAGTGTTGTGTTTTTGCTAAAGAATATGGCAGTCTTGTCACGGTTGAGTTGCTGGCCAGATGCTTGTTCATAGGTCTCCAAGATGTGTTCTAGGTGAGCACAGTCAGCACTAGTGGCTCGGCAGAAGATTATACTATCATCTGCAAAGAAAAGGTGGGAGATCTGTGGACCCCGTGGGCATGCAGCAACACCATGGATTGCCCCACTTCTAGAGGCTTGATTAAGGAGGGCAGATAGTCCTTCTGCATAAAACAAGAAAAGAAAAGGGGATATGGGGTCCCCTTGTCGCAAGCCTCTCATGGGGTGATATGGCCACGGGGCTCGCCATTGATCCTGATGGAATATGTGACAGAGGTAACACAAAGCATCATAAGGTTAACCCATTTAGTATGAAAACCCATCTTAAACATTATATCATGAAGGCAGCCCCATTCAACTCTATTAAAAGCTTTACTCATATCAAGCTTTAAAGCCATCTCCCCAACCCGCCCACTTCATTTTTGATTTAGGTGATGCATGGTCTCAAAAGCCACTAATACATTATCAGTAATAAGCCGAGTAGACATAAACGCACTCTGGTTTTCACTAATGATATCAGGGAGGAAGCGTTTAAGCCTATTTGCAATAACTTTGGAAGCTAATCTAGAGAGAACATTGCTTAGGCTTATGGGTCTATACTCTGTTATCTTGGTAGGGTTTTTCACCTTCGGGATGAGGACGATATGAGTGTCATTAAACTTAGGAGGCATGATTCCCAAATTTAAAAAATCAAGTATAGCTTTTGTAACACACTCACCCGACAGAGACCAAAAATGTCGGTAAAAGAGTGGAGGCATACCATCTGGGCTCGGGGATTTCTTTGGATGCATTTGCTTCAGGGCTTTGTGTATCTCATCTGCTTGGAAAGGCTGACAAAGGTACTCATTCATTTGGGCAGTGACCACAGGTCGAATGGCTGCAGTTACTGGGGCAGTGTCTGTAGGGCCGTTGGACTGAAAAATGGTGTTGAAGTAGTCTAGAACAACACTTTCCATAGCCTGAGCATCCTCTTGCCATACTCCATTTTTGTCCGTAATGCCTCGGATGAGGTTTCTGTCTTTACGGTTGGAAGCTTTTTGGTGAAAGAAGGAGGTGTTTCGGTCGTCGTCAGTGATCCACAAGTGTCTGGACCTCTGGTGCCACATTGTGTTTTCAGCATCAAGCCAGCAATTCAAAGCTTTACGGACCTCTTCAATCTTTTCATGGTTAGGATGGTGATGTTGTTCTAGAGATTGTAATTCCTTTTCCAACCTTGCAATCTACCTTCCGACGTGCCCAAACTCAGTTTTGTTCCATGCAGATAGCCGAGCTCTACAACTTTCAAGGCAGTTGCTAACTGGGGCACCATTTGGGTTGTATAGTCCTTCCATCCATGCCTCTTCCACTATTTCAGCACAACGTGGGTCACGAAGCCACATTGCTTCAAAGCGGAAAGGTGGTCGAGGACGTTTGACCCAAGTCTTAGAGGGTGGCAAATGCACTGCAATCATGGAGTGGTCAGAGGTGGACATTGAAAGGTGTTGAACTGATGCTCCACGGAATTTGGATTTCCATGCAGCGGTGGCAAGCGCCCTGTCCAGGCGTATGCTAATCCGGCCCTCAGTGGGATGGTTCCGCGACCATGTGAATGGAGATCCGCGATAGCCCAGGTCCAAAAAACCACAATGTGAGATTGCCATGCGAAAACGGTCCATCTGCCTGGCAGGTCGAAGGCGTCCTTCGGCCTTTTCTGCTTGGCTGAGAATTTCATTGTAGTCACCTAGATACAGCCAAGGTAGAGTGTTTGATCGTCCAAGGGATTCAAGAAGAGTCCATGTCTCTTCACGCTTGTTGGTATCGGGGTGGCCATAGAAACCAATTAGCCTCCAAATTATACCTGTTATATCACAAACAATATGGGCATCAATAAACCAACGTGAAAATTTTTTGACATGTACCTGAGTGCCTGGTTTCCATAAGAGTGCCAAGCCTCCACTTGAACCATCACTAAAGACCACCAATCCTTGGTTATATTCCCAGTTTCTTTTCATGTTATTCAGCTGTTCAGTAGAGAGTTTTGTCTCCATTAAGAAGACACAGATGGGAGCTTGCTTCTTCCATGCTCTCTTGAGAGCATTTACTGTATAGAGGTTCCCAAGCCCCCGACAGTTCTAGCTCAAAATACTCATTGTGTACGGCGGTGCTGCCATGCAGCCACCGCCGATCCTAGGTTGTCTGCCACGAGTTTGCCCAGAGTACGTGCCTCCTCATTTAATAGCTTTTGCTTTTTTTCATCAAAAGAATCTGCCATAATCACCTCCTCAGAGGATTTTTGTTTAGAGCCGGACATGTGGCCACAGGTCCCATTGGTGTCCATTATTTGTCGAGGTGGCCCAAGCCGACGCCAGGAACTTTGTGGTGGGCCCACAGGGTCAAGGGGGGTGGGTGTTATGGAATTGTTGGAATTTTGGTGTGTTGCATGGATATCATGGTCAGTTATGGGGGGCGTGGTGTCACTCACGTGGGTCACTTTGGTTACTTTGGTTTCAGTTTTGGCGGTGACTGATTTCGGGGGGCATGTCACATTAAAAAAAAAAAACAATGACTCTATGGTTGGTGGGTATCATATATATACCCCCAAAGTATCAAAGTTACCATAGGTCGAGATTGAGAATTTGTATTTCATTTGGTTAAAATCAAGATTTAAGCTGTTCGAAACAGTAACTTTATTGTTTGACTAATGTCGATGATTACATTTAGCATCAGAGCTCGCTGTTGAAATCTTTTTTTGTGTGTGTGTGGGGGGGGGGGGGGGGGGGGGGGGGGGGGGGGGGGGGGGGGAGGGGATAGAAATAAAGATATTATTAAAGAACAAACAGCAAAACAACTATCAACAACAGAGCTCTATGTTGATAATTGAGATCACGACTTGGGAAATCATATCATTTTTGTTATGTCCGCTTTAGAGTTTAGACACCGTAAATAATTTATAGTGAAATTATTAATTTATTTATCAATTTGTCTCAATTATGTGATCCACAAAATAATCATTTATCACTAGGATTATCAGCTTGCACAAAATAGACTTCTTCACTCTGCTTCAAACAAACTTGACTTTCAACAATTTAACCGACATTATGGACTCTTTTCAAATTAAATTGTCAATGGGATATTGCAAATCTAAAACTTAACAATTTTCTATATATGATCCCCCCGAACCCAAAAAAAAAAAAAAAAAAAAAGGTTAGTCAGAATTCAGAATGATTATTTAGTATACTAAATAATTTTGTTTACAGCACAAAAATTAGAAAAAAAAAATAGAAGGTACTTGGTACTAGTTTCTTGGAAGCAATAAGCGGCGACTCAATTGGGTCATTTAGCCACAAACTTATTAGAATGACAAGTTGAGGTAATGATAAAATATACAGAAAAAAAATACAGAAAAAATATCTCCCCATATCTAAATAAAGAAATAGGTTTCCGAGCTAGGCCGGCGAAGACTGACAGTTTTTAATTCCTAATTGCTATGAACTGCATGGAATTGAAATAAAAAAATAAAAACTTTCTGTTCAATGTTTGATTAGTATACATTCTTAGACATACTGCTGTTTTGAATTAAAATGTTTTCATGACCAATCTTATTAACTAGCTTATTTAGGATATGTTTTCTTCTTAATAAAAAAAAATGTATAGATAAGTGTACAAAATCAAACTATTTTTTTTTTTTTTCAATATAATGTGTCTGCATTTGATTCTCAAATTGACAGGCCTTTGATAATTTCATGTCTTGCTCTCCAAGTTCATAACCTTGTTGGCGGAAAAATGTCCAGGTTTTGAAGGGGCTGGGTCTTCAACTAGCAAATAGTTATTATTATTATTATTATTATTTAATTTTTTTATTAAAAAGACAACAATTTCAACTAGCCAGTAACTACTACACCTCAACAACCGAAAAAAGACAAAAGGATTTGGCGTTTTCTATCTAATAAAGTCAAGTTTATTGCCTTGCTGACCCAAACTCTTATTATATGGCAATGAGTGTCCATTAAGGATGATTTATTGTGGGGTTCACTTAATAAAAAAATTTGTATAAATTAATAAGATGACTGAAAATAGTATTGAAGAGATGTGGTGAGTGGCCATGGTGGCTTTGAAGAGATGAGAGAGCAGAACAAGAGAGAAAAGGGAGAGAGACGGAATGAAAGAGAGGGGAGATGAGAGATTGAAAAGAGAAGAAAAAGATATTTGGGAATAAAATATAATTTTTATGTTTAGAATGGTGCTATAGTGCCATCATAAATTTATGATGGTACTGTAGCACAATTGTAAAGTTTTTTAGAATTGGAAGACCAGGTAATGGGCCAACATATGGCATTTGGAAGACTGGGTGCTAATACTCTAAGGGTACGTTTGGTATACTGAATGTAGATTACATTAGGAATAGTAATCTTTATTACTGGGAATAGAAAACATTGTAATGGAATAACTATTACTATTCATAAGTTTGGTTGTTACATATGGAGAGCTTGTAAAAGATGATGTATAAGGAAACTTTATATTTTTGGAAATATATTAATTTTAAAACCTATTATATATACTAAGGAATAGCTATTACATCCATTTTAAAGAGGAATAACTATTCTTCAATTTAAATAATAGTCATTCCAATGTAATAACTAATCCATGTAATAAAGATGCAACCAAATAACCGAATTGCTATTACACATGAATAACTATTCTATTACATGAGCTATTACAGCATACCAATCGTACCCTAAGTATTTAAAATTTGGGTTGATAGCAAAAGCTAAAAGTTTGAAACATTGAAACATAGGAGATGATGGAGAAAAATATGATAGTGGAGGCTATACTGCTTAAGGGCTTAAAAGAAATAACTTACTTAAAATAAGTGAAATAAAAAAGAGGGGAAAGTGGAGTAAATTATGGTAAAAGAGTGGCAAGTTTTGCCGAAAATAAAAGTGGCATTTATTTCGGTGTAGGTTTTTTGTTTAAAGTAGGAGATGTATTTTTCTTCTTCTCTTTCTCCATGTCAAGGCCTTAGGGTTCGATTTGTTTATGGTGAGAATTTGCTTCTTTGGTTTTCTTTTTTTCTTACTATCGAGAGACTTAGGACCTATAAGGCTCAAAGAACATAACTAATAAAGTACCTAAAGGACTGTTAGGGTACATTTTTTTTCTACAACTAATTTTATTTAGGATAAATTGCAAATTACACCTCTGAAGTTTGGGGTTGATTAGATTTTACACCTCAAAGTTTCAAAAACTTGATTTTACACCCTGAAGTTTGATTCCGTTAGTAATTCATCTCTTACAGTTAATTTCTGCTGTTAAGTGACACATCATCATGTTGATGTGTTTTATTTTTGCCAAATCAGCCCAAAACTACGTTGTTTTAAGCCTAAACTTAGAACAAAATTATCTAGCCTAAACGACATAGTTTAAGCAAAATTCCTAAAATCTAAAAACAAAAACCACAAATAAGGTTGAGACCCACAAATTGTTAAACCTCATGAACCCAAAACAATCATCTCGTGTGATCCCAAGTGGCGGTGGCGGCCTCGCCCAAATTCATCTGTCCGCTTTATGCGAATCTCCTTTTTATAATAAACCAGGGCAGATGAACGAGGCTCCTTTGGTTCATCATCATCTACAATACTCACAAGTTTGCTCTTCTTCTTGTCCCTGTTTCTACCACCCCACTCGATGCTTTCTTTTAGTGTTCCTCGCTCTTTAAGCAGCTTTAGCACACTTGATAATCCTTTCCCAACTGCAACTTCATGGATAGTTTCATCTGGCGCTATCTCCTCCTTGTCCTCATCAGCAGTGTGCTCAATCTTACTGACATCTATAACTTCGGTCCATCCACCAGCCTCATCTTTTACTTCTTCATCGGAAGCTCTTGGCTCTTCATCTTCTTGCATAAAAACTTTTTCATTTTCAGGCCTACGAGCTTCTGAAAGAGCACAAAAGTACAAGTTATTTATATTTTTAGAAAACCATTGGAGGAATTGAAAACCTGTAGCAAACTAAGACATGAAATTGTATTTTAATGGGGTACAAATGGAAGCTCAAGGAAATCGATAGGCACAAGATCAGGACAACTTCCAAAGAAAAATGGTCATAATTAAACTTGAATTTGACCAGATAAAAGGATGGATATCAACTGACCACAAGATATTGAATGGCCAGAAATAGTAAAGCAGTTAAAAATATTAAATATGAAGAAATCTCAATTCAACCAGGGTGGAGCCAGCTCAAATTTCAATTCTATGCAAACACATGAACAAACGTAAAAAGAAAAATACCTTCATCAAGCTGGAGAACCCAGACAAACTCCTCCATCTCTGTAAAGACAACCTTTTTTTCTTGCGACTCTCTAGTTGTGGGGTTTAGACAACCTTGGCTTGGGTTCGAATTGGTGTAAAATAACAGGAGCAGTCGGAGCTGGGGAGGTGGCCGTTGCTGCCGCCGCCTAGGATCACACGAGATGATTGTTTTGGGTTCGTGAGGTTTGGCCATTTGTGGGTCTCAACCTTGTTCGTGGTTTTTGTTTTAAGTTTAGGCCTAAAACGATGTAGTTTTGGGCTGATTTGACAAAAATAAAACACATCAGCATGATGACGTGTCATTTAATAGCAGAAATTAACCTTAGGGTGTGAATTGCTAACAGAACCAAACTTCAGGTGTAAAATCAAGTTTTTAAAACTTTGAGGTGTAAAATTCAGTCAACCCCAAACTTCAGGAGTGTAATTTGCAATTTACCCTTTTATTTAAATACCATCTATTTATTTTTAGACACCATAAGTTATTGGACTTTTCCAAATATTTTTTCCCCTGTTATTATGTTAACCACAAATATTTCATATCTTATTATCTAAATTAGGTCATGATATAAACTATCACAAAAAACCCAAAAAACTCATATCTTATCAAATTTTTTTATTATTATTTAGTTAAGTCCAAAACTGGCCCTATGAGCCCAATACACACATCCCCTTCTATTTAAAGCCCAAGAATACTCATGCTTGGCAATATTTGAAAAGCCCATGATTCAATTTCATGGAAAAACAATTTTATCAATGGAATTCAAATCTATAATAAAATCCCATGATTTAAACCCGTGGCAATTTTATCAATGGAATTCAAATCTCATAAGCAAAGCCCATGGTTTAAACCCATGTCAATTTATTTATCAAAAACCCAATTCACATTGGCAACATCATCAAAAGCCCAATTCTCATTGGCAACGTCAAAACCCAATTCACATTGGCAACATCATCAAAAGCCCAATTCTTATTGACAATATCAAAAGCCCAATTCTTATTGGCAATATCAAAAGCCTAATTCTCATTGGCAATATTTAAAGCCTAATTCTTATTAGCAATATTAAAACCCAATTCTCATTGGCAATATTAAAAGCCCAATCTACGTTGGCACTATTAAAAACCCTAGCTAACTACTTGACACTATTTTATCAAAAGTCCAAGGTTATTAATATTTGGCAAAATACTATATCATAATTATTTCACTTAAAAGTTCAATAATAAACAATACTTTAAGTTCTTAAATCTATTACTATAATATTACAAGCTCATGGAATTTATGGTAATTATCTATTCTCAACCCATGGCAATCATCTTATAAAAGCCCATGGAAAGTTATGATTATCTTAAACCCATGACATTTGTTTATTTATACTATATTATAAACCCATGGAATTTATATGAGAACCTATAGTTACTATTTATCTTATACATTCTTAATATCTATTTCCAAAACTCGTGATAATTATTCACCTTATTATGATTATCTATAGAAAAACCCTTGAGAATATCACATTACTCTACTATAGTGGTTGTTATCATATTTTATTTGAAACCCATGGATATTGCCTTTATTTAAAACCCATGGTAAATATTATTCTCAAGAAATATTAGAGGTTATTATTTAAAAACTCCAAGAAAATATCATTTACAAAATAATCCATTGCAAAAATTATGAGAAATCATTCAAATTGTTATTTAAAGCCCATGGAAATTAATACCCAAAACCTATCATAAATATTTATTAAAGTTCATGAATACATTTCATTTTTACTAACAACTAAAGCCCATGTAGAATAAAAATCCATGACATTATATGGTAACTTTGTCCATTTTGTAGGGTTCACAAAGAGAAAACAAAAGAATAGGTCCAAGTGGAGAGAACTACCAAGTCAGAGGCCTACCAAAGTGCTCAGCCCTCATGGCCAAGCCCAACGTGAAGTCTCAACCAAAACAGCCCATATGTGCAAACTGGCCCAACTGGGGAACTCCATTCAGTTTTGCCTTCTGCTGGAGGACACCTCAAGAAGCAACTAAGCTCCCAAACCAAATTGGGAGCTGGCCACCTATCCCAATAGCTTCTCTATCACTGCCAGTTATGATCTAAATAGCACTAAAGGCTAAGTTGACACAAAAGCTAATGGGCAATAAATACCCTTTCTCTCCAAGTTTTGGTCACAACTCTAGGAAGGCATAACCAAGACCTCCAAGCTTATGAAATCCTCAACTAAATAGTTTATTTTATTACTAAAAATGTATGTAATTGATTCATGAACCAAGCCTATGAATCATATTTGGGAACATGTGGTTTGGAGGGCATAAAGGGATTTCTAGCAGAATCCTCTGAAGTGAGCTTAAATTTTAACACCTGACTTGGGGTGTTGAATCCTACTTCCTAGGGTCCAAATCTCAATTGCAGCACTAGGATTCCTCCTTAATACTTTCCTTAATCCCATTGGCTAAACACAATCTTGGAAAGTTTAGCATTTAATGCAAGATTACCCCAAATACTCACCATGTGTCATATTACCCAAAGAAGCAAAGCAGCCCCAAAAGCAAATCTCCCATTTATGGCCAAATCCTTGGATAATTAAATCTACTATTATGCTCCTGATCAGCCCTATGTTTTTGGACTTTTGTTAATTAATACCTCCCTAAACACCACTATAAAAGGGTAAACATACCAGCCCACAAAACACACATCAACCCCTTTGAAATTTCTGATATTCTTGTCACTTAGCTTGTGGTTCAACTCTCCATAAGCTCATAAATCATTCCCCTCATTCACTTAGTTTCAAACATTCCCTTTCTTTTTCCGCATATTAACAGCTCATAAATGCTTCCTAATCAGTCACAAACAACTCTTTACCCATTAAAGCCTTAGCCTCAGCATTAACTCCATCACCCCACCACAAGCTTAAATGCCCACTCACTCAAAATAGCCTACACTACCCCATTTATTTCCTACACATATATATTCCCCAAGAATCCTTTTTTTTTTTTTGATACAAGATAGAAATTCTACTCTAACATAATCTAAGTGTATATGTGTGTGAGGCCTACTGGAGATTTGAACCTCGGCCATTGCCCTCCATACCCCATACCCCATACCCCACAAGCACTTATACTTGTGGAGTAACCATCACACCAAGGGTGTGCTGCGGTCCCCAAGAATCTTAGTTCAACATTTGCTGCACTGAGCTGGAATCTCTCTCTCCCTTTATTCCATCTTTTTTTTTTTTTTTTTTTTCTCTTTTATTTGTAATTGTGAAGCTTTTAATCCTTGTTTATTGTTATTATGATGAAAGTCATAATGTTTTGGAAACTATGGAAATTTTCCCTTATGTTGACTTGATAATAATAAGGAAAACATATGATTTTTACAATGTAAACACACTTATTAACCTGTCAAACGTCTACCGCTGAAGGTCTGTCATACTCACTGTTGGACCATTTTTTCTCGTGTATTTGTTATAATGAGCCTACTTTTATATTAATTGACTATGGAGGAAATGCATAATTTTTACTATGTAAATACATTTATTAATTTTCCAAGCATCTACTGTTGGACGTTTCTCTTACTTACTGCTAGACTATTATTTAAGCACTTGTTGTGATGGACCATCCTTTGTGCTAGTTTATCTTTGCAGAGGTATTTTTGGGGCCTTATTATAATCATTGTTAGATACAATCTAGATTTTGAGCAAAATGGACTTTTCACACTTCACTAATAACTTTTGAATCATGTTTCAAGTCTAAAGTCGAGTCTTTGTCTTGACTCCCTAACATCATGTGCGCAATGAAAAACGCCCCGACAAGGACTTTTAGGGGGAATAAGAGGACTTCGAGGGACAATTTTTTTCTAATGTCAGTTATTGCATCTTACTATTCCATCTTTTCATACACTATTGTTTATCAAAAGCACTTTTCATCCACCATTTACCGACCATATGTCATGGTTTTGACCAAGTAGCCAAACCAGTGAATGACATGTGCAATAAAGTGCATGCGAATAAGATAGCATCAATTTTGTCTATCTTTTCAACTTTTCTAGGTTAATTGGAGCACCAATTTCACCAACTCTCCACCGACTTGGAGCACCAGCCGACAAAACTCATTCAAATCTCACAAAATGCACATCCATATCATTTGAGTGAAAAATTAAAGGAAAATTTTAATTCGTACTTTCAATTTTATTATAAATATTTTGCAAATTGATTTATCAACTACGGATTACATTGATATTATAATAAATAAAGTTTTTAATTTTCTAATTTACTTAGTTGACGTTATAGTTATTACAAATTTTATTGTATAAGATTTATAAATTGTTGTACAAATTTTTAAACATAAAAAAAATATTTAAGAAATTTATTTATTATGTTGTTAAGGTTACACAAATTGTATTAATTAACACATTCGTTTATAAATTTCCTGTAATTTGAGTTGTCTCCCCTCCCCTTTTAATGTTGTATCATCTAATTTTAATTTTAATGCTTGTTTTATTTTTCATGTTAGTTTTTATTATAATTTGAAATTTATCAAATATATGTTAATCTTGTGCAAATCTTTTAAAAGTTCTATATAATTTGAAATTCATCTATCTATTTTAGTCTTGAAATTTATCAAAATCTTTGTGCTTTGGAATGAATTTAGCCCAATCGGAAACTTTTTTTTTCCTTTTTTCCCTCTTGGTTTTTCTCCTCCACACACATTCCCACTCTTCTCCTCTCTATCTTTATTTTCTTTTATTCTTTTTCCCCTTTTGTTTTTTCTCCACCACGCACATATCCCACTTTTCTCCTCTCTATCTTCATACGAATACCCACACACATATTCCCACCTCTTCATCTACTAGTAAAGTTATCTCTAGTTCAAAGAGAGATAGAGAGAGATCACTAGCGGAGAACAAAGGCTGGCAAAGAGATCGCCACTTGAAGGATGAGCCACCTACTTTAAGATCGGTGTTCCCTTTTTTTTTTTTTTTTTTTTGTTCTGATTTGATTAGTTTTATGAGAAAGATTGTAGTTTGCCTTTGTTTTTTTGACTATGTCTCCCTCTTGAGTTTGAGACGATTGAGAGAGAAAGGAGGTGACTTTGATTTGTATCCGTTGAAATAATAGTTGAATATTTTAATCGGTTTTGTTAATTTTTTATTCCATTTTACTCTTTTGCTAATGAATAGTAGCACTTCAGGCAAAGAGAGTGACTATTCATTAGCAAAAAACTTTTTGAGTTTTAGAGAGGCTATTGAAGCACTATTTTAGGATTTGAATCTCTAAAATATAGAGAATTTTGTGTTTGCCGATAATGTTAGAGATATTTAAACGCTGAACCAAACTTGAATTATTCATAAATGGTTCGATTCACTTACAATTACAACCCTAATTTGTTTGAAAATTTTTGGAAAATTATAATTTCCTATTAAAGGAGTAGTTTATTTTTCTTTTAAATTTTGTGTAAACTCACTTGCCAATTAATAATCACACAAATTTATATTGTTGTTGTTTAAAAGAAATAGATGAGGAACCTATTTTAGGGAGGGTCCAGTTCTTGTAATACGCAAGGGCCTATGAAATGCCTACTCTTTATGTTCACAATAATTTCATAACAAATCTTAAATAGCAGGTTGTTACTTACAGTTACCGATAAAAAAAAAAAAGTAATTTTAATGATGAATTTAAATTAGAACAAGTAAAAACTTACCCGTTATGATTTATTGTAAAAATATTTTTAAAATATTATAGAAGTTACAGCTCTCTCTATTTTCAGGTCTAATAATTTTTTTTACCAACCCACCCAATGCATTTTCTTGGTAGATATTCCCCACCCAAATATTCTCCAGCCTTTTCACATCATGTTTCTAGACTTTGAAAAGAAAAATGAAAACAAGACACCACTATGTTTCTCAAAAAGATAGGAAAAAAGATAAAAGACTTTCCGTGATAAAGACAAAAAGTTACATGTGGTGTGGGGCAGTAGAAAAAGATAGCGCTATATCTCCACTTCAAGTGAGGCCTTAGAAAGTGATTGCAAGGTCACAGCAATAAGTATGTCTGCTTGGTGCTCTCAAACAGTGGGCAATTCTTACATAGTTCCAGAGCAGTAGTCTCATAAAGAGTAGGCATTAGGCATTATGGTAGATCCCACGTGTAACTATAACATTACTCTCTTTCTTATCAAAACTCATTTTCTTTTATTGATAATTGAATAATCACAACAAGAAAAAAGTCATGTTTATACTTATACCTTTGGCCTTTTGTCATATGCAGAATGCAGTGGAAGCATTAGTTGCCACGCCATTCTTCAATGGCCTACTAATTTGTCACCGTCTTCCTTCTCTGGCCTCTTCTCCTTCTCCCTCTTAAATCTCACCTGTCAAAAGTACTCGCAGTTCACAAAATCCTCTCCTTGCACAAATACTGTCAATTAATTTGGTGACTTTTCTATATGCACCTTTTATTTGCTCCTGAGAATCAAGTACCCACATACATGATGTCCAAAATTGTCATTCTCTTTTTCCATATCCTTCTCTATTCAGAATTGATGCCTTCAGAAGCCCAAACTTGGATCAAATCAGGTTACTGGTTCTCTGGCACCGGGTCTCCCATTTCAGACATAAACTCGGCCCTCTATACTCACCTTATTTGCGCTTTTGCTGATGTAAACTCTTCCTCCTACGAGCTCTCTGTATCATCCAGTGATGAGCAATACTTCTTCACCTTCACAGACACTGTTAGACAAAAGAACCCATCAGTCACCACTCTTCTTTCCATTGGTGGTGCAGGGGCAAACCACACCACCCTTTCAAATATGGTCAGCAAGGCTTCTTACAGAAAATCTTTCATAGACTCTTCAATAAAGATAGCAAGACTTTATGGCTTTCAAGGCCTAGACTTTGGTTGGGATTCCGCGAACACTAGCTCCGACATGACCAATATGGGATTGCTATTTCAAGATTGGCGTGCGGCTGTGAATTCTGAGGCAAAGAATTCTAGCCAGAAAGACTTGATTTTGACTGCTGCTGTTCATTTCTCGCCAGATTTAAATTCAGTTTCTTTCCCTGTGGACTCAATTCGGAGTAACTTGAACTGGGTCCATGTTAATGCTTATGACTACCATGCGCCCGGACGGTCAAACTATACCGGTGCTTCTGCAGCCTTATATGACCCATCGAGTAACGCTAACACGGATTATGGTATTGGTGCATGGATTGGTAGAGGCTTGTCTGCTAGCAAGTTGGTTTTGGGATTGCCTTTCTATGGCTATGCGTGGACGCTAAAGAACCCCAATGACAACGGAATAGGTGCTCCAGCAACAGGTCCTGCTGCCATTGCAATTAAAGGTGGTGGAGCCATCAGGTATTACCGAATCAAGAGTTATGTTCAGAGCTATGGGGCTGCTATAATGTATAATGCTACATATGTAGTAAATTACTGCACAGTCGGATCGACTTGGATTGGCTTTGATGATGTTGAGGCTGTCAGAATGAAAGTTTCTTATGCCAGAGAGAAGAAGCTACTTGGTTACGTTGTGTGGCAAATCCCATATGATGATAATTGGGCACTTTCTTTAGCAGGTACGGAAGAGATGCTGCACTCTTTGGTATTCTATTTCTTTAAATTAAGTTTTCTCTTGCCAGAAAGTTAATCTAACTGCCCACATTTTTGTTTCCTCAAAAAAAAAAAAAAAAAAAAAAAAAAAAAAAAAAAATTTGCCCACATTTTTAAAGAATCAAACAGTAACATTGCAAACGGTCAAATCAGGTCGGGTTAATCGGGTTGTGGGTCAAATGGGTCAAGTTCAAAAATTGATTGTTTTAAACGAGTTGAAAACAAGTCGGGCCAATCAGGTTGAGGGTGGGTCGGGCGTGTTCGGACCAACCTATATTTACACATGGAAAAAAAGAAAAAAACAAATAAATGCCAAATTTTTAGAGAAAATGAATCAAATCAATCAAGGAAAAAAATTGTACATAATACCCTTTGTGTTTTTTTTTTTTTTTGGTTAAGTGGGCACCTATTGTTATTAGACTATTTGTGTTACTATTATACACGTGAAGAGAAAAAAACAAACAAACCAAAAACATAAAATTTTTCATATCCTTCCAATTCTGATAGTTTTGTGCATATATGACTAAAATTCTTCACACTTATAATAACAAAATCTTCCATGTTAATAACTCACAGGCATAATGCTTATAATTACAAATTTACAACTTGAGAGAGAGAGAGATTTTAATTACAAATTTACAACTTGAGAGAGAGAGAGATTTTAAGGAGCACAAAAAGTATATATTTTAAGTTTACACACTTCAGATTCAAAATTCACTGATGATACGGGCTTTTGGACTTTTTATTTATTTTTACTTTAGTTTTGTTTTGTGCTATTTAGACTTAGTGTTAGTAACTTACTCCTAGTATTTAACTCTACTACTTAGTATTTAACTTAGTGTTACACATTTAGTAGTGTAGACGTGTAGCTGTAAATGATTTTCCCTTTTATATTTTTTTCCTCTACTACTTAGTATTTAACTTCTTATTAGACGTTTAGTAGTATAGATGTGTAGTTATAAATGCTTTTGCCTTTTGTATTTTTTTTCCTCTACTACTTAGTATTTAACTTAGTGTTAGATGTTTAGTAGTGTAGACGTGTAGTTGTAGATGCTTTTGCCATTTGTATTTTTTTTCCTTTTAATTAAATTTTTTTTTTAATAAATGGGAGTATGGCCACTGCCACTGATGGCTACTAAATGGCTAAATAGTGTCAATTGTAGTGCTTTATGTCTATGCACCTAGCACCTTGGCATGTAGTCTAAATATTTTTTTAAAAAAAAATAAACTAAAATTGGGTCGGGTCACAGGTTAGTCGAGTTGGACTGGATTAACTCACCAAAAAAAAAAAGAAAAAAAAGGGACAAGCCACGGGTCAGTCAATTTTTTATTCGAGCCAAAAAATTCGAGTTCGGGTGGGTTCAAAACAGGCGGGTTTGCGTCAGGTCAGCAAATTTTGGCCTGTTTTGCCATGTCTATCAAATAGCATCATTATGACTTGAAATATGATCGTATTAGCCAAAATAATTAAGAAACAAATATTTTGGATGTCCGAATGTGTTTAATCGAGGAAAAAAGATGCATTAGGCTTGATTTTGTATCCAGAGCATTGATAGGGCTATAATGCCAAATTTTGGCTAAGGCTTGTAAAAATGTTTGTAAAGTTTTAAACCCTTAGAAAACACAATATGTTTAATTTAATTGATTAGCCAAGTAGTTATTTAGGTTAATTATGTAGTCCTAGGTTAAACAATAATCATACATATCATGCACAATGGAAAAGTAAATAACACAATGATATGATGACTTAGGAAAAGCAATGAAACAACTTGTTTCAAGGTAAAAAACCTGGGGGGAACTATCCCAAGAAAACAATCCACTATATTAAATTGAGATTTATTGTCAAGAATACCATTTCGTAGTAAATCTAACACAGTTACCAAACTAGGCTCTGAACTCCTTAGACTTCTTTGATCTGGATCTGCTCTCACATGAACCACAAATTCATGCCTTATTCTTCAGTACACTTGATAGCGGAATGCTTGGTTGCAACTTTACTCCACTAGTACTAGCAATATGGATTTGATCTCTGGTAGGTGCTTGATAGAGTTAAAAGATACAAAACCTCACAAATCTCACAAGAGTAACTCTCAAGAATTGAAAAACATGTTTTAGAGTTTTCCTTTTATACTTAGTAGTGTGACTCAAACCCTAAACATTTTGTGGGTTGTTGGGCTTTATATAAAATTCTGCAGATTCGCAGTTCAATCGGTTGAAGGCTTCTCTCAATCAGTTGAGCTTGACAATGTTTGAATTCTTCTTTTTGCAGCATGTACGTTCTTGAATCTTGACTTGTATCAACTTGAGCAATGTCTAAAACAATACAAAGACACTAAGATCTAATCCTAGACAAGTTTTTGATCTCGGTTTGCCAACATACAACACATTTATAACCTAAACATTTATGACTAAATATTTAGAACCTAACAATCTCTCCCTTTGGCAATCCATGAAAAATCTTATATACAAAATGTATTGCTCAACTCAAGAACTAACCCAATTACAAGAAATTTGCCCAACACAATTCAATTACAATCTACTATCTATAAGTCGCAATAATAGGCAACAACATCATGAAAGAATTAACCTATAAATTCCTGAAATATTGAAAACAAACCATAAAGGCATGTGTGGAAAATACAGTATAAACATAACTTTGAATCACAAAACAAAAATATAACAAGGAAACCAACGAAAACCAAGATATCTCATAAAGCATCAAGTTTGTGAAACAAGTTAATACAAAAAAAAAAAATAATAAAAACAATAAATGATAAAGAAAAGGCTAAACAAAACTAGACAAAATAAACAAACTCCCCCTCAAAACAAATAATCCCCCTAAGTACAAGAACTCTCCCCCTACCTATTCTACTTCTCCTTTTTGTTACGTATTGCCAAAGGCAATCATCTTAATCATCCGAGGGTGGAGGTGGAGGAAAAGAACTCCTATTCTCATTGAACTCAACTCTCAAAGTAGCAACATCTGTAATCAGTGATTCCAAAAGCTGTCCATGGGCTGCCTAAGTCATCATAAAGGTTTCCATCATGGTGTGGTTTACAACCGAGTCTCTAGCACTCTCTCTAGTGTGGAGCAGAGGGATGGTGCAACTCTAGAAGTACCAGCAGTAGAAGTATCCTCATCCCTATCTTCAGCCTCAATAGCAGGATCCACAGAAGGATCAATTTGTACATCTCCTTGGGGAGGATCCACTCTTTGTCGCTTTCCCTTTCCCTTGCTTGTTGCTAGGGTCTTCTTTTGAGCTCTACTTTGCTTCAGAATGGTTGCTCCAATAGGTGCTATCTGATGGTCAAGTACAGAAGAGGAGGTACACATAAGTCCTAGATGTTCTAAGATCCTAAGGATTGAAACAAGGAAGAAGAGATACTGTTTCTTGGAAGTATTTCTATTGACATCTACAATGGTTTGGATGAAAAGAGAACGGAGACACGTGGAAGCACCAATGACAAGGGCATACAAGAATATACAACAATTAATAGTAATCGTATGTATGTGAGAGATACGAAAGATACTATGACATGCAATCCTAAACAAAAGATAGTTTTCTTTAGTGTGTTCACTAGACTCAAGTTGAGGCTCATCTTCCCATGTCATTGGTTTGCCACACAAAAGTGACATAACATCACTAAGAGAGGGAAGGTCAATGTATGGATAAGTAGGGTGACGTACAAAAAGAACAGTGAGAGCATCAGCCACTACTTTCTTAGTGATTTGATACTCATCACCCCTAATCCAAATAGTCAAGAAGTGACCCCTGGTTGCAGCAGAGTGGATAGACAGGTTAGAGTAGAACTTTCTAATTATGGCTACAGGGGGAGACACTAAGTTTGTAAAAATGGGCAACCGACCCCTAGAATCTAGGAACCATGTCTTAGTTCTAAGGAGTAGAAACAAAAACAGAAACACAAGAAAACACAAGGGCAGACTACATTAGAGAGATAAACAAGCTATAGGAATGCGATCTTGAAAATATACATGATGCATGATGCACATACTCATATGATGCATGAAACTAATTCATTGAGGTGTTCGAAATCAAATAATTTTGAAAATTGATCAAGAAAATCAAGTTTTATGAAAAATCCCCAATTTATGAAGAACATAAACCCTAATTTTTCAAAAAAACACAAATTGATCATCACAACAGGTTTAAAACATGTTATAAACATTCAATCAATCAACTATAAAAGATCAATTTTACCTAATTTTATCCAATTGAACAAAATCCTCAATTTACTCAACAACACATGAACCCTAATTTCAAAAAATTTCAAGAATCATGAAAATTTTGAAATTCAAGCATAAGAATCATTTATATATCATGCATAGACAAAAACCCATTGACCATTTCAAATCAAAACACCCAAAAACATAAAAAAACCCCAAATTTTCTAAGTCCAAATTTTTTAAGAAATTTGAATGATTCATGCATGTTATGTTATAATTTGATAAAAAAAAAAAAAAAAAGGGGTGAAAGAGTCTTACCAATGATGTAAAAGAAAACCTTAAAGCTTTGACTTGGAAAAAGACAAAAAAAAAAAAAAAAAAAAAATTATGTTCTAAGAGGGATCGAGAAGAGTCGAAGAAAAATGGTGAGATAGGACAAAAACTGATTTGTCAAAGCCTTTAAAATTCAAAAAATTCAAATTTCGATCAGTCGAGAGGAGTCGAGCATCAATCGAATAGGCAAACTAGGAATTTTCGATTAATCGAACTAGGCATAGAGTTTTGGCTTAAAAATGGACATTTTCAATTGGTCGAGTGTCTATTTCGATCAATCTAACCAATGAAAATTTTTGAATTTTGAAAAATTTATAAGTTTTGCAAAAAACCAACTCAAAAGCAGTTTTTATGACATGAAATGCACATGAACACATCTAGAAAGTTTCAAAATCATTTTACACTAAAGTTCTCAAACTTAAAATCAAACAAGAAGTAAAAATCACTCGATTTAAAACTTCTAAACCATTTTTCATCAAATTCCAGCCAAATTCAAAAAAGTTGTATTATACATCACTTCATATGCAATTAAAGATGGCTAGATTAGACAACACACACAATCTCATGTACATGATTTAGCAATGATTTGCGTGTAGTGTGTTCAACTAGTATGTGTACAAAACACTAGATAGGTGATATGTAGATAGAATTTACTCAAAATTTCTAGATCATCAATCACATTGGTTTGAAAGCGACGACTATCACCTAAAGAATGTGAGAAACCACGCCCCCAGCCCGTTTTTTAGGCGGCTAAACCCACGTGAATGGGTGGAGTCGCATTATTGCCTCTCAAAATAGAGGTTCTACCAGTTATATTTTCCCCTTTAGATTAAGGGTTTTACAATGGAGTCACCACTATTTATTTATTGGAATAAATAAGAAAACCAAAATTTGAAAAATTCCTCATTTTATTAATTTGAAATTGAATTTACACTGATCATAGGAAATTACATGGCTTTGGTCTTAGGTACAATCTAAGATAAAGTACATGACTTTGTTTCCTAGTTACAGTCTAGAAATTGAAAAATTATATGGATAAGCATTGGATCTACTATCTCTTGATCTAAAATGGGAGGCTATGTTACAAGGTGGGAAGTTGTTAGGCACCCACCTTACCCGGTGAAATCGGTCTTCTAGACTATGGTGGCTAACATTCATATCATATAATCCAATATGTCAATCAATTTGCATGTTGAATTTAATGTGTGTGCATGTGATGAAACCTAATTCAATTTATTAAGCATTGCATTTGGATTGAAAAATAAATTCTAGTGAATGTGTGTGTATGGTGATATCCTAGATTCAAGGATTTGAAAGAATAATGAAACAAACATGTTTTTCATATTTTTGATGTAGATTTAAGATCAAAACTAGTGTTTATGCATGAACATGTGATGAACAACCAAGAACATAAGAAGAACACATAAGAACATTTAAGAACATTCGAACATATTCAAGAGAATTTAAATAATTACTATCATGCTTTAATCCTAAATTCTCATTATGGCAACACAAAAAACAAGTTAGGGAAATGGATCATACCTTCATGCAATATTCATATGGTGGAGGAGGAGACTCTTGAGGGAGGTCCTAGGGGTGGAGAAAAAGAAGAGTTAGGAGAGGAAGAGTGAGTCTCAATACCTTGAGTCTTAAGAAGACCAAGATATGACAAGACTATTCAACTTCCTAGAACTTAAGAGAGGAGAAGAGAGAGGATTTTTTGTGTTCTTTGGAATGAAGGAGAGAGGAGGGTTTATATAATAGTAGTGGAGAAAATATGAATGGAATGCTATTTAATGAGAGTTGACAAAGAATCATGAACCTAGATCTCATTTTAGCCTTTGGGAAAATCTGGTGCATTAAATGTGGAGATTGGTGAGAGTGAGGAGCAAGTCAAAATTCGGTTTTCCCATAACTACTGTAATAGCCTGTAGAGCCAATTTCAAAAAATCATATCGAACTTAATTCTGATCAGAATTGTCTCATTCTTATGCTCAAATTGAAGCCCCATATGTCTAGTTTCTGGGAAAATTAACCTAATTCATAGATTCAAAATATTCTAAGAGATATCGATGAAATGGTGAGCAGAGGTCATTTGTTATAAAATTATTTCAGCACAATTAACATTAATAGGTCCCAAATTAGCTCCCAATTAACATTAAATGACTCTAATCACTCCCATTTCAGACTTAATTGGTTCCAAATTTACCCTAATTAAAAGATAATTGCACAAATTATTCATTGAATAATTAATGTTTATCTATCTAATTAATTAGGTGTATGCAACCTCACTATAAAATGTAGTTCTAACCAATCAAATTATGAAACATCATTAATCTCAAATTGATTATAATTATAACTAATTGGAATCAATTGTTCATAATCACATATAGTTGGACTTAATTTGTGATAGTGCATCTCGGTCATTAAAACTTGATTTGATGATAACTTTCAATCTGATGGTCCGATTAGGGCTTATGACCAATCGATTTGATCGTTATAACATCAAGATCATTTTGGTGAAGTGAGATTAAGGACTAGTGACCAGAATCAAGATGCATATTTCTATGGCGAAATTACTCTTTTACCCTCCATGTGAGGTTAAATGCAGGTTGCAAAATTGGGTGTCAACAAAAAGTTACATCCTATAACTCTCACATCTCCTAGAAACACGCTTGCAATCATATTTTAAAAGAGTTTTGATTCTTTTTGCTTTTTTGTTTTCTTTTGATCACATTATTTTTTCATTTTTCTTTCAAGCACAATTTAGCATATCATGCATGGGTATATAAGAGAAAGAAAAGAAAATACCCTTTATATTTACAAACACCTTTTTCTTGTTGTGCAAGTGCTACATTTTACCGAGCATAGTTTTTATAATTTGCACACAAGTGTTTATGGTTGGTGAGTAATAGTGGTAAGATAGTTATTTATGCCTTTTTCTTATGATTTTTTAGTACTTACGATCAAAATATGTGACATCAATATCAAGATTGTTTGATTAAAGACTATATACAAATCAAACAATCAAGCGTAAAGCATCACAAACTAGTGAAGTGAAAAACAAAGTTTATCAAAGCTAAATAAGGTACACAGTCATGAATGCAAAGTTTTATTGGCCAACCTTAATCACACACTAAATGGTGTGCAACACAATTTATAAAAAAAAATTAAAAAAAAAAAAACATAAAAACATCCTAATCAATCCTAGAATGAAATGCATGAATGAAATGCAGGAAATAAATCCTAAACAAAACAATTTGTCTAAAGAATCAAGAAACGAAGCATGAGGACCATGTCAAACAGGCTCATTTATGATAAGTCTTTTGTTTCCACATCTTCCTAGATGCAAGCAATAATTTGGAGTTCTTAGACAAATGAGATTGATGATCAACTCCAGAATTGGAATAGAGGCTAAGAGCTTTTACCAACTCATGAATAAGTGTCAATGGATCTTGTGCTTTTGGCACAAACACTTTTTGTTTAGTTGCTTGCTTGCTAGCATGAAACTTGAAGCAGTTAGGGCGAGCATGCCTAGCTCCACCACAAAAATGGCAAAGCCATTGGGGCTTGTGTTGTTTCTTAGTTATAGGATAAGTAGGCTACATAGGTTTGGTGTCACTTAAATCTACCCTAATTTTCCTAGTGGCTATAATTTCTTCCTTTTTAACCCTCACTTCTGATTTAGGGACAAACACTAGAGGAACAAACTTAGTTTGAGTCAACATAGAAGAAGAACCACTCTCAACATATCCTAATCCAGTCTTATCAGATGATGATTTTTGAACACTCAACATGTTATCAAGCTTAGAACTAGAAGTCCTACCAAGTTGTTCTCTAGTAACATTCAATTCAGTTTCTAGTCCTTTTTTAATCAAATTCATGTTCCCAATCTTAACAGCATTAATCAATTCATTTGCATCAAACAATTTGACCAAAAGGTTTTTCTTTTCAAGTTTTAGAGTGTCATACTTTTTCAAAGAAAGGTCAGCATTCGTGGCATCTTTTACTGCAATCTTGCATAGTTTATTGTAAGCTTCTTGCAAGTTAGCATTCTCAGAGAGTTCCTCATCAAGACTCTCAACATTTTACTCAATAGATTCATCTACTAGAGTAATAGCAATGAAGGCCATGAACTTACCTTCTTGATCACTATCTGACTCTTAATTAGATCCCTCATCGTTACTAAGAGTGATAACCATAACTTTACCCTTAGACCTCAAGTATATAGGACATTTAGCTTTAACATGTCCATAACCTTGACATCCAAAACATTGTTGGCGTAAAGAGTTGCTAGAAGATTGACCAACCTTATCTTTGTTAAAGTTAGGTTTTTTAGATGGAATACCTTTAGGTTGTTCACTCTTCTTCACATTCTTACGGTCAGCAAAGTTTTTGTTTCTGGCCCTTTTATTGTTATTTTTCAAAATGTTCCTAAATTGTTTGGCAAGATAAGCAATTTCAATAGAAGAAATCTCATCGTCAAACACATTCTCATAAACATCATCTATTGATTTCAAGGCCATAGATTTGGACTTGCTGGTCTTAGGTAAATCACATTGAATATAAGAATTTAAGATGTGATATTCAAATGTGATAAGTAAATCACATTTATTCAATAAATGTGATATTCAATGCAGTGACTTAGGGCCTAAATTCTCCAGTTAAGAATCTTAAGATTTTTCTATCTTAGGTTCCTCATAAACTTCACCTAAGTTAAAAGCAGAGTTTACTATGTCATTGAGTTTAGCGTAAAACTCATCAAAGGTCTCATCTTCTGCCATTTTGATACTCTCAATCCTAGAAGTTAACTATTGCAATTTATTTGTTTTCACAAGTTTAGTTCCTTCATGCACAGTTTGTAAGATATTCCATGTAGTGTGTGCTACCTCTACATTAGATATCTTTTTGAATTCTTCTAGGGAAACAACATTGAATATCACATTTATTGCCTTGCTATTAAAGTTAGCTGCTTCCTTTTGGGCATCAGTCCATTGAGCCATAGAAGTGGTAGGTTTTTCCCAACCAGTTTCCACAAACAACCAAACTTTCTCATCTTGAGATTTCAAGAAGGCTTTCATCCTCACCTTCCAATATGCATAGTTATTCCCATTAAAGTAGGGAGGGATCACCAGTAAGTGACCACAATCCATGACAGCAAAGGTCAAGTATCAACTCTAGGTAAGACTACCGAATCAAGAGCTAACCCGCTCTGATACCACTTGTAAAGTTTTAGATTGGAGGGTGTAAAATCCTCTCCTTTAAGGCCATAACAGTACCAAATTTAAAGTTTTAAACTCATAACTAAACTATATGAGATACCATTCCTTTAACAATTAGGCTTTGTTTGGTTATAAATGAGGGAAAAGAAGAGAAAAGAAATGAATAATAGCAAGGAAATGAGAAAGAAAAGAAAAGAAATCAATTCTTATGTGTATTTTTGGAAATAGGGAGAGAAGGGGAAAAGAAAAGAGAAGAATATATTTCTTTTTCCTTTGTTTGGTTTGCAATAAGAAAGAAACTGAAAAGAAAATATATGGTTTTTTACTTTTATACTCATATAAATGTAAAAAATGCATAAAAGTTAGAGAATTTGCATCAATCCGTCTAAAATTTTCCGTCTATTTTAGTATAAGAACCGACTTTTTTCTATTTTACAAAAGTATTTTACAAAAACACCCACATCAGTTTATCTATTAATCATGCTCTTTTATTTAAATAATATTTTTGCTCACTTTACACCTACCCCCACCTAACACTCTCTCTTTTTTTCTCTAAGCACACAGACTCTTTCTTCTTCTTTTCCCTATCTCTATTTTCCTTGAATGTGCCTCTCTTTCTTCTCATTCTCATTCTCCTTCTTCTTTCTTCTTCTTCTTCTTCTTCTTCTTCTTCTTTTGCAATTTGGGTTTGATTATGGGTAGTGATTTTGGGTGGAGAATGCAAAGATTTTAGGCAAAGAAAGTGGTGATTTTGGGCTGATTTGCTGTTGCTATTTCTTCTTCGACATCTTCTTCTTCTTTTCCTTCTTCTTCTCCTCCTTCTTCTTTTGCAATTTGGGTTTAATTATTTATATGAATTTGTATATGGGTTTGATGAATTTGGATCTAGATTTAGAATGAGTTTGATGATTTGTATAGATTTACATAGCATGTTGCTGGATTCAAGAGAAGGTAGAGGAGGAAGAGGGTAGGGTGTTGTTGGAATGAAGAGAAAGTAAAGGAGAAAGGAGTAGGGGAAGAGGGAGAAAATAAAATAAAATAATCATTTAGAAAGCTTGAATGTGTATATTTGCATAGTTACTGTAACAATATTGGATATGTACAATAATATAGATGGACTGATGTGAGTAAATTTTGCGCAAAAATATGTAAAATTGTGCACTTTTTCTATTTTACACCTACTGGTGCAAGTGCACTTATGGACAAATATGTAACTTCATATTATATTATGTTATGTATGTGGGCCCCATTTTTTAAAAACCATTCTCTCCCTTCAAATCCTCCCAATTTTGGCGGATTGCAAATATGTGGACCAAAGGGAAATGACTATATTTCTTCTCATTTCTTTTCTCTTCCTCTCTCCTCCAGCCTTTCCAAACACACTGTTAAAGGTGTCAAAAATGAGAAAATCTAAATGATATTGTTTCAAGATCATCTATGACATATTCATCTCTCGTTACATTAATGAATTGCATTGTCAGCTCAAGAGGAAGAAAATAATGGACAACCAAAGTGGCGATTATTAGTGATCATTTTGACTACAACTACTACCATTGCTCTCCTACTATGCTTTTTAGTGTGTTACTTACAGACTAGAAAGCTCAGATCCAAAGGTAACCCCTTTTTTTTTTTTCTACTACATGTGTTACAGTTCCCATCTATGGTTAGAAGGATAACTTATTATTCCCATGATTTAAGAATTAATATTTTTAGGCTTTGCTCTACTTTTTATTCTTATTTGTTCAATATTGGAATTGTAGTTATAGCTAAAAAATTAGAGTCCAAAGCTAAGAACATAGCAGCTGCTGGAGATTCAAATAGCAGTGTTCCTAATCTGCAAGCATTTAGTTTAGTTGACATTGAGGCAGCTACAAATAAATTTTCATTTGAAAATAAACTCGGAGAGGGAGGTTATGGCTCCGTTTACAAGGTAAACTGTTGTTACTACATCTTTTGCACTCAAGCAATTAGCAGAAACATGAATCTATCTATAAAACAATTCCAATGTCATATTTTATTTCCAAATAGGATTAGGGGCACAACATTTTTCACAATTGTTAATATGATTTGTTGTGATTTGTGTATAATAAAAGTAGTGCCATTTATAGACTTTATAAGTCATGTTTGGAGTTATGAAAAATGTTGTGTCCTAGCAATACTCTTATTAGCATGGGTAGAAAATGTCTTGAAGTATCTTTTTGGGTGAATAATACCAATCATAAGCGTGTGTATATTTCACCAGGGGGTGTTACCAAATGGAAATGAAATAGGAGTGAAAAAACTTTCCAAAACATCTACGCAAGGATTTGAGGAGTTCAAGAATGAGGTTATGCTTACTGCGAAACTACAACATGTAAATCTTGTGCAAGTTTTGGGATTTTGCATTGAAAGTGATGAACAAATGCTAATGTACGAGTACATGCCAAATAAAAGCTTGGACTTCTACCTCTTTGGTCTGATATCTTTCTTGCTTCCAATTACAATATTTGAGATATGTTAAATGCAATTTTTCACATCTTAGTGCTCTATTAGCCCTAATATTATTATATAACTGATTGTTATAATATGGAATTTGTCATAGACCCTATCAGACGGGGCCTATTGGATTGGAAAAAACGCATTGACATTATTGAAGGAGTAACTCAAGGGCTTCTATATCTCCAAGAATACTCAAGAATGATAATAATTCACCGAGACTTAAAATCTAGTAACATTTTACTGGATGAAGAGATGAAGCCAAAGATCTCAGACTTTGGCATGGCTAGAATTTTCAAGAAAGATGAACACGAAGCAAACACAGATCGGATTGTTGGAACATAGTTAGTACCTCTACCTGATAAAGCTTTATAGCCCATGATTTCTTGTTAAGTAATTAACAATGCTTTTTGATAATTCAACAATGCAGTGGTTATATTCCTCCTGAATACGCCCGAAAAGGTGTATACTCCACTAAATCTGATGTTTATAGCTTTGGAGTTCTACTTCTACAAATCATAAGTGGTAAGAAGACTGCTTGTTATCATGGCTTGGATGAGAGTCTAAACCTCCTAGAGTATGTAAGTTACTTTAACAAACATTGCTAGAACCAATCTTGAATTTGTTTTCTTTTGTTGTGTATTATATATTTCCGCATTTCAAAATGATGGTCAATATTCTATATTTCAGGCATATGAGCTATGGAAAGAAGGCAAAGGCATGGAATTTATGGATCCAACTCTAGATGATACAACTTCATCATGTAAACTAATTCGATGCATGCAAATAGCTCTTTTATGCGTTC
The DNA here is from genome assembly GCA_028535165.1 of Quercus tomentella. Classification (NCBI taxonomy): domain Eukaryota; kingdom Viridiplantae; phylum Streptophyta; class Magnoliopsida; order Fagales; family Fagaceae; genus Quercus; species Quercus tomentella. The sequence goes on along the minus strand of JAPQVY010000155.1, from coordinate 85,947,965 downwards.
AGGAAAACGCAATTGATAGGCCATCAATGTTGGAAGTTTCCTCAATGCTAAAAAATGAAACTATAGTTGTGACAAATCCAAAAAAGCCTGCTTTTTCAACGATAAGAGATGAAGGCGACAAAAAAGACTCCAGATTACAGGCTTTACAGCTAGAAATTTGTTCGGTTGATGATTTAACAATCACCCAAGTGGTTGCCCGTTGAATGTGAAGGTCTTTGTGGAACAAACACACACATATCTATATTATATATATATATATATATATATATATATATATATATATATATATATATATATATATATATATATATCTAAAAACTGAAACACAGCATTTATTGTTTCTATGCTCTTATTGAGCTACATCAGCGGCCACATCATCTGTCCCACTAACTTTCTTTTTTTCTTTTTCTTTTCCTTCATTTTGCAAATTAACATTTTCACAATTATTACTCTATCACATAAAATAAATAAATAAATAAAAATCCATTTCTTAATTAATGTTTCCTAACTTTTCAACTTTCCATTTATTATTCCATCAAACCTAATCTGATAATAATCAAATTTCCTTCAACTCTATGATTCTCCCTCTCCCTAGTCAAGCAGTTATGAAAAATATTCAATTGCCACTCTATTAGGATTCCAAAAAAAAAAAAAAAAACTACTGAGTTGTTGTCTATATATATTTGCAATTGCTCTACCTGACTTCTGCAAATTTGGAAAGTCCCTCTAAAGTGAGGTTTCTATTATTTATTTATTTATTTTTCTCCCCCATATTCTTCAAGTTTTCCTAATTAATTTTGTTGGTGATGTGCCATTGGAGATTTCAGGTGCCAACAACATTGGTTCCCAAAATCTTCAAGCCATGGTGAAGAATACATTAAAAGAATCACAATGGGGTCTTACTACTATAGTTTATGTGGTCATTAATCATGGATGAGTTTTTTTTTTTTTTCCCCCCACTAATGGATACTTCTTATTTGTATTTGTGTGATGTATTCACATTATACATAAATAATTCTCTTTGTATATGTGTAGCATAAATAAGTTTTGTTGTATGTATAGATTATTTGTGACATGAATGTAGATGCATAACTTAATACAAGATATGTTACTTTTTTTGGTTTTGAATGGTAACAAATTTAGATATTATTATGGGATGCCTTTGTTGTAAGACTTTGCCAAAACAACAGAATTTGATGTCAATGGAGAGAAAATTAAATCAAAGGACACATTTAAAACTAAATATGGTAGCAACAGACGACCAAAAAAAAAGACTAGGGTGAGAGAGATTATCCAAGTTTGGACAAAGCCTCAAAATCCATGAAGTCCAATATTATGTGAGAAATTCCACGAAGATGTATGCTTGGTTATATGAAGAAATTGAATTTGGATATATAAAATATGAAGAAGACCAAATGAATTGAATTGAGTTTCCTATCACAAGTCCTCGCTCTCCATCTTTTTTTTTTTTTCTTTTTTTTTTTTAATTTAATTTTTGTTTAAGCTAATACTTAGTTATTTTGAAAGTGAGAATTTGAATTTATATCAAACACAATCTTGGCTATGTATTTGAATGTGCCTATCGGTTATTTGACTAATATCAAAGGTATTTTTGTGATGAGTTTTGATTATCATGATAATATCTGTAGGGATAAAGGCCAAAAATTGTATATTGGACCTTGGGCTTTGGCCGAGGACGTTGATTGGTTCGAGGACGAATAAACAATAGTGAGGCTGTTAAGTTCAAAGTCCCATAAGTAACAGGTAAGTAGAAAAGTTAGGAAATGTGGTCTGAGGAGGAGTGTCTCCTCGGATAAACAAAGCACAGGTCAAACATATATTCTATTACTCAAAATGACCTTCTAGGAAGTTTCGCTGAGAGGGACGTGCATCATGAACGTACTGGAAGAGTGGAAGCTAGGAAATATCTAAGGAAAAGTTGCTACCACCACATTGAACGCCCTGCAGCTAACTTTCTGGCCGCATTTATGTGGAGAAAACCCCTAAATAGTGCTGCCTTGACTACCACAACTCACAGAAAGCCAGAGAAGGTGTCTTATGGGACAAGCACTCAAGTAGTGGCTCAAATGATCAACAAGTGTAGGATCAAGATAAAGGAAAATGAGCAATATAATATAAGAGATCCTCCATGGATAGGGGATCGGAAAAAGGGAGAAGAAAGCATTGTAGCAAGCAAAATCGTATTTGTAACTGTTTCCAATTAATATACACCAGAACTTACCTCCTCGGACCGGGCTGAGAGTGAATTTATTTAGGTCAATCCTTCTAGTTTTTCTTTGATTATCTTTCAAATCTATTCTATCCGTTGTCCAATTCATTAGGGCTTAATTCTCCAACCCCCTTTCTACAAATTTATTGTGTTGGTCTCACTGGGCCTATATCCCTTTATATTTTGGGTTTGGGCTTCAAAACGTGTCCTTACAATATCTTTTAAGAGAATGAGAATTTTGAATAAAAAATTTGAAACTTAAAAAGTTTAGTTGTAAAGAAAAAAAATAACGTACTATAACATAATTTAGAGGAATATGAACCACCTAAAAATGGATAAATATCTATCAAATACACCCAAAAATAATAGAATGGTATATTTTTCGAGATAGAAAGATAAAAAATAATTTTAGAAATATTACGTCTACAACGTTTTCATAACAAATTATAGTTGGAAAGTTGTTATCGATTCTAATTTAAACCTATCACTGAAATTACTTTTTTTCCAACCTATAACAACCTACTACGTATAATTTGTTGTGGAAGGATTGTAAAATTATTGTCGACATAACATTTCTCTTAATTTTTAGGGATAACAAATTATTTTCAACAAATTTAGGAGAACAAATTATACTTATATTAAAATTACAAAGTAATTATCTATTCTCACGCATTGTGTGGGTCTAGGACTAGTATATATATAAAGTTTATTTATGGGGGAAAATTTGTACTTTTTTGGTCTTAGAAATGATATATATGCTCATTCAGTCATTCTATTAAAAGTCACTGGTTCTCACTTAACCCCAATCTTACTATGGAATCAGATACACTGACGGTAGTCATTCTATATTTTTGTCTTATTGTTTTCAATTGTCGCATAACAGGCTCTCTGTCTCTCTATCTCTGATTCTCATCTTCTCCGAATTTGATGCCCGTCTCATATCCAATTACATCTCTAATTCTCATGAGTAATCTTGATGGAGGAGACGAAGAAAGTGCAGAAGAGCAATAATATACGGAGAAAGACTTAAAAAAATTGTAGCAACTAGTAAGTACCACCATACACAAGCCTAACCGAAATAAATATTAAATGTTTAAGAACATTATAAAACATAGATTCACCAATATCTTACTACGAATTGGATTATTAATGTTATTAATAAATTACAAATAATGATTTATGAACTTATTTACAAATGTATGCAATCTAGTCTCAAGTATGTATAAGTATATTTTCTACGTATATAATATTATATATACTTAAATTGAATGTCATACTTACAAGTTATTTAGGAATTCATGGAGAATAGCCGCCAACCTTCTCCCAACTAGGGATCAGGTAAGTAGATTTTCACAAAATACGGATCTGAAGTGCTCATGATGCAATTATGAAGTTGAGTCAGCCTTGCATTTGTTTACTCGGTGTCAAGTTGCAAAAGCGATCTGGTATGGTAGCCAATGGAGTCTGAGAAGAGAATACTTAAATTTACAATCTACTTCTCAGCTTGCTGAGACTCTTCTAGACCCCCCGCATCTGTTTAATCTTGATGAGGAACAGAAAGCTAAGTTCCTTTTATTTGGAGCTTTGATCTTAGAGCAGATTTGGCTGCTTAGGAATAGAGTAGAGCACAATTATTTAGTGCCTTTGGAACTACAGGTGGTTAGAACTTTAAATAAATTGGTTCAGAGCATTGGAGGGCTAAAGTCCCTTCGCTTGCCAAGACAGTTCCAAGAAGCAAAAGCAGATGAATTAGTCTAATGCTTGGTTCATTATGGAGGTCTCTCTGTTCAAGGAAAATATTTATTGTGTGTTCTACATCACATTGACGGCTAATTGTGCTGCATCAGAATTCTATCAACACGATTCTCAATTAACAACATTAGTGGCATGTGTCGAGATCTTGATCAATTGATCATGTGTTGAGGAAGTGTCAAGAATCCTAAATATGCAATTCTTCTTGAGCTGTAACAGGCACATGTTACAGCTTAAACACCCCCTGTTACAGCTTAAACACACTATTGACACTAACTATGATTAAATTTGTTCACGGTTAGTAGCACTATGGACTTAATAACAGCAACAACAAAAAAGTCAAGTTCCTATAAATACTTTAGACCGTTTGACATATGCAGCCAAAGCATGAGACGCCGCACCATTCTTCAAAGACCTTCTAACTTGTCACATATATGCATCCAAAGCATGAGACGCCACACCATTCTTCAATGACCCCCTAACTTGTCACCCTCTTCCTTCACTTCTCCCCTCTTTCTCCCTCTTAAATCCCACCTATCAATGGTACTCACAAAGTCCTCTCCTTGCACAAATGTGTGGACGCGTGTGGCCACATAAATATCAGATGGTATCATTTCTGTATACACCTTAATTTCCTCCTGAGGATCAAGTACGGATACATGATGTCCAAAATTATCATTGTCCTTTTCCATATCCTTCTCTATTCAGAATTGAAGTCTTCAAAAGCACAAACTTGGATCAAAGCAGGTTACTGGTTCTCCAGCATCGAGTTTCCCATTTCAGACATAAACTCAGCCCTCTTTACTCACCTTAAATGCGCTTTTGCTGGTGTAAACTCTTCTTCCTATGAGCTCTCTGTATCATCCAGTGATGAACAACGCTTCTCCACCTTCACAAACACTGTTAGACAAAAGAACCCATCAGTCAACACCCTTCTTTCCATTGCTGGTGGAAACGCAAACCACTAGGGGCGGCGCTACACTATTCTCAGGGGTTCAACGCTGTCTTCAAATAAATATATATATATTTTTTGTTAGTTTAATACTATAATTTTTTCTTAAAAATATTTTTGCATACCATTATTATAAGTATTTCCAACTCTAAGAATAAAGAGTAAGTGCTGTGAATTGTAAGTATTACTATTTTTTATAAATTTATATTATGTGTGTGAGTGTGTCTAATATTGATTGTGTGCATTACTTTTTGTTATAATGTTATTTGTGTAAATTATAATGTGTGTGGATATTTGTGTGTACAATATAAATATAATATAAATTTATATAATTTAATAATTAGAAAAATAGAGATGGTTTGTTACATGTGTGTATATTGTTATCATGTTATAATAACTTTTTGTTATAAAGTTAGTAAAATTCAAGAAAAAAAACATAAAGTTAGTGATTGTTCAAGCATTTGATTGGTTAAGTAGACACTAGTTTATAATTTTACGTATAAATGAGTGCGGTTGTGTGCATCAATAATTAATACAAAGCCAATGAGTTTAGTTTAGTCATTTAGTTTAAAATATTTTTATAAAAACAATAACAAATAGATAATAAAAACTGCATAAAAATAAAAATGTTAAATAAACTTAATAAAATAAAATGATTATAGGCTCATAGCTACTCACATGGGCAATAAATACTCATAATCAACTATCATATAACTTTTATTAAATTAATCTCTCTTGTCAGAAATTTAATCTAATTGACCACATTTTTAAAGAATCAAATAGTAACATTATGACTTGAATTATGATCATATTATAGGAAAAGAAATTAAGAAATCAATATTTTTTGGATGTCCTATTGTGCTCAATCGAGGAAGAAAGATTGATTAGGATAGCATGCTGTTTTCAGTATAAGGCTATGGAGAGAGGATGTATCCTAAAAATTTCAAAGTGAACATTTGTTACATATATAATGTTTTTTTTTTTTTTTTTTTGAATTTTTTAATGATAAATATTAGTTATTTTATGTTTGTGGGGATTACCATGTTTATAGGTATCATTTAAGATATGGATTTGTGGGAGTAGGACACATGCATAGGAAAGTCTTTCTCGGAGAGGGGACATATCCTTAATATTTCTGTTAACGTGTATTAGGGTATGTGGGCTTTAGGCCCACCTTGTTTACTTGTATAGCACACTTACTTGTACTGCACACTCTGCCTCCTATATAAAGGCACTTATGTATATTCTATTACTTGAGAAATACAATACAATCATTCAGTATTTCTAACATGGTATCAGAGCCACTGCTCTAATTTTCTTGTGTCTTGCAGTCTTGTTTTGTCGGTATTTTCCACTGCCTCATCTTCTGTGGTCAGCAAACCCTTTCAGTGCCATCTCCCAACTGCTCCGCCGCAGTCAGAGGTACTCAGGGTTGAATCTCCACCGCCAGAAGCTCCTCCTCGCCACCAAAACCACTGCCATCATCGGATTTGTCACCTCTGACCTCCGATTAGGACATAAGACCTATCAGCGTGTAGATATTCAATCGATCTACACACCGCCGCTAGAAACATCCACATCTGACCATCCACGCATCGCCACGCGCCGGTTAAAGTTTCGGCGAAGTTGATCCACGCGCCTCACGCGCCACCAGGGTATCTCCGATCTTGTTGCCGCCGACACCATAAGAATCGTCCTTCTCCGATCTGCATCATCGGAGAAGAAACGACATCATTGGACAGTTCACGCGCTCTCACGCGCCGACAGAATCTTCGGCGAAGTTGGTCCACGCGCCCCACGCGCTCCACGCGCCACTGGGTTATTTGCTGACGTCATCTCTGACGCGTCAGCCCTAGCTGACGTCACTTGCTTACGTCAGCGCCACATCATCTGCTGACATCATCACCTATCAACCTGCTGACGTCATCCGGTTGACTTTGACCAGGTTGACCGTTGACTTTTGGCCAGAGTTGACTTTTTTACAGTCCAAGTGCTCCTTACCCAGTTTTTCGCGTAGATTTCATTTTTACAGTCCATTTTTGAATATTTTGCTTCTAAATGAGAAATAAGGACAGGTCTTATTCTTGTTGCAATAATCGTCGCCGACAATCCAGCAAACGTTTTTACAGTTTTTGCAAACGTTTTGGCCACAATATTGAGATTTGCTATCATCGCAACAAATCAGCTGTGTCAATTTCCGTTGCTACTGTTGCTAACACTGAGAGTGTCCAACCAATGGCTCTCGTCTCTGCACAGTCTAAGTCTTCAGGACGCACTTTCACCATATCCACAGATGACCTTAAAAATATCATCGCCAATGTCATTCGTATGGTTGGTAATGCATCTTATTCCTCTTCTCTCTCAGCCTTATCTGGTATGTCTCCTTCCCTGGATTCTGCTTGTTGCAATCACATGACTCCTCACTCGTCCTTATTTTCTGAACTTAAACCTGCACCACACCCTCTTAATATTCACACAGCAAATGGGTCCACTATGTCTGGTCATAATATAGGTTCCGTTTCGACCTCCAATCTCTCGGTTCCTGGTGTCTTTAATGTTCCTGACCTTTCTTACAATTTATTTTCCGTGGGACAATTAGCTGAGTTAGGTTATCGCATTATCTTTGATTATTCTGGGTGTATTGTGCAGGATCCAAAGACGGGACAGGAGCTTGGGACCGGTCCTAGAGTTGGGCGTATGTTTCCCGTGGACAACCTTCGTCTTCCACTTGTTGCTCCTGTTTCTATTGTTGCAGCTGTTGCAGTTTCTTCTACTCCTTCCCTTGCACTTTGGCATGCTCGACTTGGTCACGCATCTTCCTCTCGAGTACAACAATTGACTTCTAGAGGTTTGTTAGGTTCAGTGTCTACAGAAAACTTTGATTATGTTTCATGTCAGTTAGGAAAACAACCAGCTTTGCCTTTCAGTACTAGTGAATCAATATCCACTGATATCTTTAACCTTATTCATTCTGATGTTTGGAGGCCTTCCTCTGTCTCTAGTATTGGTGGGTCTCGATATTTTGTTGTCTTTGTTGATGATTACTCTCGCTATAGCTGGATTTTTAATATGAAACATCGTTCTGAGTTATTGCAAGTATATTCTAATTTTGCAAAAATGGTTAAAACTCAATTTTCCAAACGTATCAAAATTTTTCGATCTGATAATGCTCTTGAGTACACTCAATATGCTTTCCAAGCTGTTTTGCATTCCTATGGCACTGTTCATCAACTAACTTGTCCAGGTACCTCTCAGCAAAATGGTAGAGCCGAACGAAAATTTCGTCATATTCTTGACACTGTTCGTGCTCTTCTTCTCTCTGCCAAAGTTCCTGCTCCTTTTTGAGGTGAAGCTGCCCTTCATGCTGTTCATGCTATTAATCGCATTCCAAGTCCTGTTTTTCAAAATCAAACTCCATATGAACGCCTTTTTGGGTCACCTCCAGACTATCACCACCTTCGCTCCTTCGGTTCTGCTTGTTTCGTTCTTCTTCAGCCACATGAGCATAACAAACTTGAGCCTCGGTCAAGGCTTTGTTGTTTTCTTAGCTATGGCGAAACTCAAAAGGGGTATCGGTGTTATGATCCTGTCTCTCATCATCTTCGTATCTCCCGCAATGTTGTCTTTTGGGAACATCACTCCTTTGTCGAGCTCTCTCACTTCCGTGCCTCCCTATCTTTCTCCTCTATTTTAGATCTTTTTCCAGATGAGGCACATATTCCTTCTGTAACTGCTCCTGATCCTCCTATAGACTTCTCTGTCCAACCACCAGATACCTTTGATCCCTTTTCTAGTTCACCCTTTAATGAACAGGTGGAAGATGCACAGGTTGAAGACGAGCTACCCAACCCTGAGCTTGGGTCCCCTGCTCCTGCTCCGCCTGAAGATCTTGCACAAGACATTCCACCTCGTCACTCAACTCGGGTAAGATCTATTCCTACACATTTACTTGATTATCATTGTTACACTGCCCTTGCTACACTGCATGAGCCTCACACCTATCGTGAGGCTTCCACTGACCCTTTATGGCAGATTGCAATGAAAGAGGAACTTGATGCATTATCTAAAAACCATACTTGGGATTTGGTGACTCTCCCCCCTGGGAAATCTGTGATTGGTTGTAAGTGGATCTACAAGATTAAGACTCGCTCTGATGGGTCCATTGAGCGCTACAAAGCTCGTCTTGTTGCAAAAGGTTTTACACAGGAGTATGGGATTGATTATGAAGAGACCTTTGCTCCGGCTGCTCGTATCTCATCTGTTTCAGCTCTCTTAGCTGTTGCTGCTGCCAGAAAATGGGACATTTTTCAGATGGATGTCAAAAATGCATTCCTTAATGGGGATTTAAGTGAAGAAGTTTATATGCAACCTCCTCCTGGTCTCTCTGTTGAATCAAATAAGGTTTGTTACCTTCGGCGTGCTCTTTATGGCCTTAAACAAGCTCCACGAGTTTGGTTTACTAAATTCAGCTCTACCATTTCTCGCTTAGGTTACATGGCCAGTCATTATGATTCTGCCTTATTTCTTCGTCGCACTGACAAAGGCACTATTTTACTTCTCCTGTATGTGGATGATATGATCATAACTGGTGATGATCTCAGTGGCATTCAAGAACTCAAGGATTTTCTCAGTCAGCAATTTGAGATGAAAGATCTTGGACATCTCAGCTACTTCTTGGGTCTTGAAATCACTCATTCTATAGATGGACTTTATATTACTCAAGCCAAGTATGCCTCTGAACTCTTGTCTCGAGCTGGACTCATTGATAGCAAGACTGTTGACACTCCAGTTGAGCTTAATGCGCATCTGACTTCGTCAGGGGGGAAACCATTGTCTAATCCCTCTCTTTACAGACGCTTGGTTGGCAGCCTAGTTTATCTCACTGTCACTCGTCCAGACATTTCCTATGCTGTTCACCAGGTGAGTCAGTATCTGTCTGCTCCACGATCGACTCACTATGCTGCTGTTCTGCGCATTCTTCGATACCTAAAGGGCACTCTTTTCCATGGTTTTTTCTACTCTGCTCAGTCTCCTCTTGTTCTCCGTGCATTTTCTGATGCTGATTGGGCAGGAGATCCCGCTGATCGTAGGTCCACCACTGGTTATTGCTTTCTTCTTGGTTCTTCTCTGATTTCTTGGCGAAGCAAGAAACAAACTCATGTGGCCCGCTCCAGTACTGAAGCAGAATATCGTGCCCTTGCTGATACCACATCTGAGCTCCTTTGGCTACGGTGGCTTCTCAAAGACTTAGGTGTATCCACATCCTCTGCTACTCCTCTTTATTGTGACAACCAGAGTGCCATTCATATTGCTCACAATGATGTCTTCCATGAACGGACTAAACACATCGAGATCGATTGTCATTTTATCCGTTATCATCTTGTCCATGGTGCTCTCAAGCTGATCTCAGTTTCTTCTAAAGATCAACTTGCAGATATCTTCACCAAGTCACATCCTAAGGGACGTCTTCGCACTTTGGTTGACAACCTCAAGTTGGTCTCACATCCACCTTGAGTTTGAGGGGGGCTGTTAACGTGTATTAGGGTATGTGGGCTTTAGGCCCACCTTGTTTACTTGTATAGCACACTTACTTGTACTGCACACTCTGCCTCCTATATTGAAAGTTCAAAAACGTGTAAAAACACCTTTGAACGTTTAGACCCCCAACTTACAACTTAACCAATTCAAGCAATATGTCAAACAACTAGTGTGCGGAAACTTAACATATGCTATAATATGAAATTGGTTAAAAACTATCTAAGCCATAACAAAATAAAATCCACAGCAGATAATAAAAAGGCAAAGATAGAGAGGAAGGAAGATGCAAACACAAAGACAACACGCGATGTGTTATCGAAGAGGAAACCGAAGCCCTCGGCGTAAAACCTCTCCGCCGCCCTCCAAGCGGTCAATAATCCACTAGAAAATGTAGTTGGGATACAAGGACAGCAATAGACCCTCCAAGCCTAATCTACCCAGTGCACCTAAGCCCTCCAAGCTTCTTGCTCCAACGAGGTTGCGCCGAACCTTTTTCTTTTCTAGCTTCCCGGATTCCGCTACTAGACCATAGCATCAACCAATGAAGATTGGTTCCTTCCTAACTGCTTCCCAGAAATCCAAACAACTGTTTCACAGTGATGATGATGGTGAGAACCAGGTCTGGTATAATGGCCTCTCAAGTATTTGACAATGGAGAGGAAGAGAGTTGGGGAATTTGGAGAGACTCTAAGGTATAGATTGTGGGTGAATCAATCTTGTTTTTCTTTAGGGTTTCTCTCTCAAAATTCTCTCTGGAAGCTCTCTTTCAATCGTGGGTAAAAGGGGTATTTATACTGGAGTGGGAGAGGAATGTGAAACGTCAGGTTTTACAAAACAAGGGTGGCTCGCGGCTTGACCTCGCGGCTTGACCAAGTCGCGAGATCCAGTCGCGAGATAACCGTATGGCCAGTTGTCCTGTTTTGTCCTGTAGTGCTCCAGCTGGCATGACTGTTCACCTTCCAGCATGCTTGGCACGTGTGCTGCGTCTGGCGGCTTGAAGCCGCGAGTCCCAGCCGCGAGTCTCTGTTTTCTTGCACACTCTTGAGCAATCTTTACTCTATCTCACTCACTACCCTTACATCAAACCCACCTAAATACAGGGTTACTAAATGCTGAATTACAAGCAAATTTGGCACGGAATAAAGCCAATTAGATGGTTGAATAAATTCAACCTTACATATATAAAGGCACTTATGTATATTCTATTACTTGAGAAATACAATACAATCATTCAGTATTTCTAACAATTTCAAAGTGAACATTTGTTAACAATTTAATTTAAAAAAAAAAAAAATTGTTAATGATAATAATTATTCATTTCATGTTTGTAAGAATTACCATGTTTATAGGGATCATTTCAGATATAGGTTAGCGAGAGTAGGTAGTTTTTGGTATTTGAGGTTTATTTTGATTGCATTGTTAATGTTAGTGGTATTTTAGTTTCTAGAAGTATGGCTACTGTGACCATTTAGGAGTAGTGGGTTCATCTTCTACAGTCTTTAATGTTGCATTTTGTGGATAAATTTGGGAGAATTATCAATAAAAGATCATAAAATTTTATCCCAATTGAACTCCAAAGGTTAGGATTTTCTCAATCAAATTCAAATTTCATCTCTTATATTATCATTATTCTTATTACTAGCTTGTAATCTCATGCATATGCATAGATATACTTAAAAGTTACACATTAAAATGCATAGTATAATAATCTTACATATATAATTTTAATATTATTGATAGTCATTTTTTTTTTTTTAACTCTTTAAAAAGTCTTTTAAGAATGTTATTAGATAGAAAATGTAAATTGTCCATTTTTTAAATATTTTTATATTCATTAATTCTAGACTCTTTGGTTTTTGTACATAATAACTCGCTTGAATGGATATTTATGATATGATTCGACATTTGATTCTAAAATTAAAAAATAAAACTCTCTCTAATAATAAATAATTTAGGACACATGGCGCAAAATTAAACTTCAATTCTAGAATCTAATTGGATTTTCTCTAAACTTTATATATATATATATATATATATATATATATATATATATATATATATATATATATATATATAATTTTTGTGCCAAATGAATTGTTTTTAGTTATAAAAAAAGCCCATAAATATAAATCATTCAAACTCTCTCTTCCTTTAATTTTATATATAGTGTTAGATATATAATTATATTTTTTTATGATTTATTTATATTGGACTCCTTGTTTTCTACTCTAAATTAACTCATTTGGCACAAAAATTAAAAAAAAAAAAAAAATTCGATTAGATAAAACACGTGCCATAAAATTAAACTCTAATTGAAATCCATTTTTTACACTGAATTAACTAACTTGGTTCAAAATTTTAAAAATTTTGATTAGATGGACACGTGACACTAAATTAGACTCTAATTGAATTCAAATTTAAAATCTAATTGGATTTTCTCTCAACTTTACTTATTAATATATATGACTTATAAACTTGAATTGCTTTTAGTTCTACAAAAAAAAAAAAAAAAAGGCTCATAAATATAAAATCATTCAAAAAATATGTTTTTAATGGTTTACTTATATTGGACTTCCCATTTTTTACACTAAATTAACTCATTTGGTACAAAAATTTAAAAACTTAGATTAGATAAAATACATGTCGCAAAATTAAACTCTAATTGAAATCCAATTTTTATATTGAATTAACTCACTCAATACAAAAAATTAAAAACTTAGATTAGCTGGGACATGTGACGCAAAATTAGACTCTAATTAAATTCTAATTTGAAATCTAATTGGATTTTCTCTCAACTTTACCTATTATTATATATATAGATTACATACCAAAGTGGTTCCCTCAAAACAACAAAAATTATACTTCTTTCTCATTTAACTATTCCTTTCATCCTTTCCAAATATTTTTACGTATCAACATCCACCTATCATGGATTAATTAAAACCCTACATTCTACCTTACTTCAATTTGGGACACAAGCCAAAAAAAAAAAAAAAATTGGTGTATCATGACTGACTAGTGAATATGTCCACAACACATTAATATGCTCTCAATTATATTGATTAAGTCACATTCAACTCATTTTAAGAAATCAACTCATTTCACAAGCTTGCAATGAAGATCTTATTATTGTGAAAAAATGTATCGAATTTTCAATGCTAATCTCCAAGAATTGATTTCAAAGAATAAGATTGTAAAGAATCTCATTCCAAGTATCAGGAACACCAGCTAGACACCAATGGCTGCAGTCCATTGCAGTTGGCCCCCCCAGTAGTCCATAGATGGAAGGATGTCCATCTTTACATAGCAGAGAAAGAGTTGTTAATTATATCAAGCAATGTGACGGGTTTTGTAATCTTACTCAATACACTCTTGAGCATCGCAACAGCTGGAGGCAAACCTCTGGGATATGTTGAGCTAAACATTGGTTGCTTTTGCCCCACACAGGTCTTTGCACTTGGTTCATTCCATATACTTCCCCCTTCTCCTCACCGCCAGACCATACCCTCTCTTTCCTCTAACCCATGACCCACTGGCCTTGTATTGGCTAAGTACAAGTGGGTGGTGCCTGAGCCCTACATGTGCTCCACTCCCATATGAGTCCATGGCTTGTCTAGTGTTCATGCGTTTGCCATTACTTGCGGGTTTGTCTGGTCTTGCTATGCATTCTACTGCTCGTTTTAACTCTTTATGACGTGGATGAGTCATTGGGCCTTCATTTTTTGCATCTCGTTTCTTCTTTGGGCTGGGTATTACTTGGGCATGGGCCTTCTCTTTTGTAATTCAACCCCTGTCTCCTTTTACTTCTGGTTCATGGGTCAACTAGTATTCCTGCCACACCACTGCATTATTTCTGTCGTGATATCACTTAACTTGTGTCTGCTAGGCCTCCTTTGGGTCTACCATGTATTATTCCTTCTCTTAGTTCACGTCGCCCAACATCTCTACTAGGTTATTTCTCATACCATCTTAGGCTTCATCGGCCCATTTTATCCCTTCGGGCGTCCTCGGCCCGTTGCATTCCTTGTGGCATCTTTGACCATCTCTTTCATTCATCCATAGGCTTTTACTAAATCTTTTGGGCTTCCTCGGCCTAATTACCATATCCTTTGCTTTCGGGTTTATTGGTCTTTGAACCAATCCCATTTACTAATCCCTCTCTTTGGGCTCCTCTGGCCCCTTTTTGCTTATTTTCTACTTCTTATGATTCTCATGGGCTTGCTATTTCCTTTTTTGGGCTCCCTTAGGCCAATTTGCTTTCTTTAGGGCCCTTTTTACTATTTTATAGGCCTGTGGACCATTATTCCTGCTATTCGGGCTTAATGGTTTTTTCTTACTTTGTTATTTCTTCTTCCTTCACCCCCTTTATATTGTTGAGCTTCTCCTTGTTATTGGGCCTTTTTGTCAAAGTGGACATTTGAGAATCAAACTTTGCCAAATTGTGTAGAACAGGGTTATACATGATAATAAATTTTGTCAGATGCATTAATAACTTATGTCACATTAAACCGTAATTTCTTCATTTTCTAGATTTTTATATCTTTTTTTCTTTTCACAGTATGCTTTAACATGGATATATATATATATATATATATATATATATATATATATATATATATATATTATATAATACAACATCTAGGTTAAATATGATGGTAAAACTCTTCACTATCACATAGTAACCCATGTCTTTTTGTTTTGTTTTGTTTTGTTTTTGTTGTGTTTTGTTTTTTATTTTATTTTTGAGGGTATGTCTTTTTGTTTTTTTAATTCTCATTTACTGTCACATTGTAACAGCAATATTAGTAATAACAAAGTCACACATGATAGTAATTTGGTCACATATCTTAGTAACTCATGTCACATTAAAAAAAAACAATGACTGTATGGTTGGTGGGTATCATATATACACCCCCAAAGTATCAAAGTAAGAAAGTTACCATAGGTCGAGATTGAGAATTGTATTTCATTTGGTTAAAATCAAGATTTAAGCTATTCGAAACAGTAACTTTATTGTTTGACTAACCTCGATGATTACATTTAGCATCAGAGCTCACTGTTGATAGAAATAAAGATATTATTAAAGCACAAACAGCAAAACAAGTATCAACAACAGAGCTCTCTGTTGATAGTTGGGAACCATATCATTTTTGTTACGTCCACTTTAGACACCGTAATTAATTTATAGTGAAATTATTAATTTATTTATCAATTTGTCTCAATTATGTGATCCACAAAATAATCATTTATCACTAGGATTATCAGCCTGCACAAAATAGACTTCTTCACGCTGCTTCAAACAAACTTGACTTTCAACAATTTAACCGACATTATTTTATGGACTTTTTTTCAAATTAAATTGTCAATGGGATATTGCAAATCTAAAACCTAACAATTTTCTATATATGACCCCCCCCCCCCCCCCCCCCCCCCCCACACAAAAAAAAACAAAGAAAGTTAGTCAGAATTCAGAATGATTGTTTAGTATACTAAATAATTTTGTTTAAATCACAAAAATTAGAAGAAAAGAAAAAATAGAAGGTACTTGGTACTAGTTTCTTGGAAGCAATAAGCGGCGACTCAATTGGGTCACTTGGTCGTAAACTTATTAGAATGACAAGTTAAGGTAATGATAAAATATACAGAAAAAATATCTCCCCATATCTAAATAAAGAAATAGGTTTCCGAGCAAGGCCGGCGGAGAGTGACAGTTTTTAATTCCTAATTGCTATGAACTGCATGGAAATAAAAATAAAAATAAAAACTTTCTGTTCAATGTTTGATTAGTATACATCCTTAGACATACTGCTGTTTTGAATTAAAATGTTTCATGACCAATCTTATTAACTAGCTTATTGAGGATATGTTTTCTTCTTAATAAAAAAAAAAATTATAGATAAGTGTACAAAATCAAACTAATTTTTTTTTTTCAATATAATGTGTCTGCATTTGATTCTCAAATTGACAGGCCTTTGATAATTTCATGTCTTGCTCTCCAAGTTCATAACCTTGTTGACGGAAAAATGTCCAGGTTTTGAAGGGGCTGGGGTCTTCAACAAGCTCAACTAGCAATTTTTTTTTTTTTTTTTTTTTTTTTAAATTATTAAAAAGACAACAAATTCAACTAGCTAGTAACTAGTACACCTCAACAACCGAAAAAAGACAAAAAGGATTTGACGTTTTCTATCTAATAAAGTCAAGATTATTGCCTTGCTGACCCAAACTCTTACATATGTATACAAACTCGTAGTTTGTATACATCTTAAGAAGAATTGGATGTTACGCGTTATATATATATATATATGGGGGAAATTGCACTTTACCCACATGTGATTTGACCCGTTTTAACAGTGTCTACCCGTGGTTTAAAAGTTATCACTTAACCCACCTGAGGTGACCTCCGTTAGACCCCCGTTACCCACCTCTCCCTTTTCACCTTTAAAAATAGGAGTAAATGTGTCTTTTTCATTATATTTTATGTCTCTCTCCTCTTTTTTCTCCTTCTTCTTCTTCTTCACAATCAAAACCCAGAAATGTTCACATCAAAAAAAAAAAAAAAAAAAAAAAATCCAGAAATGTATATGGAATGATGCGTTTAACGTTCTTACCCAATACCCACTGCAATTGCCAAACATACTTTTACAATGACAAGAAAACCAATACATCTACAGTCACAAACAAAGCCACAAATCCATGTGAACATACACCCACAGATTCGCTAGCCTTCCACTGCTAAATCCAAAAATTGACTACTTAATTCTTCATAAAACAATCACAAAATAAAATACAAAAATTAAGAATAAATGGTATCCACCAGTTTGCTGGATTCTATCTTTACTCTAGGCTTTCTCTCTCTAAAACTCTAACCCCTTCTCTTTTGCTAGGTTCTCTAAAAAAAAAAAACCCAGATTTGCAAGTTAAAAAAAAAAAATCTACAAAAAAAAACCCCAGCAATCTAGCAAATCCAACACCACAACCAACTCATTGAACAAACAATACTAATGTTAACGGCACTATAAGCAATCTCTCGCAAAATAACGACAAGCAGCGTCACTTTACCTTGAGAGAGAACTTGAAAAATAGTAAGAGTAGTTGGTACTATACTAGTCAAATCCATGGCCATAGCCGCCACAATTTCTGTGCCTCTCACTTCACCTATTTGCCGCTGCAACTCACTCACTTTCACCGAATCTTCTTCTTCATCATCAACTATTCAATTGAGTTTCCCCAAGTACAATATCGTCGAGCTATGCCCTAGGTTTCGCATTTCAGCGTCTACTGCTTCTTCCATGAGCACCCAAGCTCCACAAAAGGCCTCGACTGCTCCGACGTCATTTCTGGACCGCCCAAAACCCCAGACAGGGAAGAAAAACAAAGAAACAAGAAAAATGAAATTGTGAGATCAGCTGAGTTGCAGAGCAACCTGATTGTCTAGATCGGCTGAGATCGAAGTAGCGGAGAGTGGTGGATCGGTGGATTCAAATTTTCTGGGGTTAATGGATTTATGGGTTCCTTTTTGTTTTCCCTTGCTATCTGGGTTTGTAACTTTTAAACTGATTTATTTATTTATTTATTTTTATTTTTTTTTACAGCAAGATTTGATGTATATTGTTGGTAGTATATACATCAAGAGGGAACCAATTATTGTGTTGATTGAACAAGATTCAGGTCATGAAATGGGATTTGGATTTGAAGATTTGATTTCTAAGATGGTGAGAGAGAAGTCGTTCTTCAATATGTTGCTTCTAATTCTGTTTCTATTGTGGCTTATATAGAAAAGGGGATTTTTTAACGGAAAGGGTTGAGGTGGGTAACGGGGGTCTAACGGAGGTCACCTCAAGTGGGTTAAGTGATAACTTTTAAACCACGGGTAGGCACTGTTAAAATGGGCCAAACCACAGGTGGGTAAAGTGCAATTTTTCCATATATATATATGCATGCATTGGGTGCCCATTAAGGATGATATATTGTGGAGTTCACTTAATAAAAAATTTGTATAAACTAAAGTAACAAGTGAAACTCAAAAAATCAACTTTATTGGCTCTACACCATATAAAGTTGGTAAAAAATCTGATATAAAAGGAAAATAAATTGACGGAAAACCAAACTACCACAACATGCCTTCCGGTGCAAAATTTGTCTCCACTTGGATCCAACCATGAACTATATATATATATGCCCCCATTGCCTAGTCACAGTTATAGCTAGCTCATTGCAGTCCCATTGCATGCATAGTCACAATCACAAGCAACTCATTGCAAGAATAATATTGCATTTAATTAACATTATTTTATCCCATTGATTTAATTGAAACATTAAATTAACAAAAATAATGTTACAAACACAATGTGTTTTTTTCATAGGTTCCAACTACCACAATGTGTTGTCGAATAAGAGATTTGAAGTTTAAATTCTGCCCACACTAAAAACTAATTGTTGTTTTAGTTTAATGATAAGAGCAATCGTCATGAAATGGAAACCGTCAAAATCCTATAATAATAAAAAAATTTAAAAATTGTTTTTTCTCAACTTATTAAATTAGCAAATATCCCCTTGTTGAACATAGCAACCTAACTTGTTTCATATAACACAGAGAAAGTTAAATGCAAGTTATTTGTAGGACTTTGAGAAGTTGATTATTAATCTACGAGAATTTTTAAAAGTTGTTTGTTTGATAAATTTTCGAAAATTATAATTCCTATGAAAGGAGTAGTTTATTCTTCTTTTTTCCTTTTGCCTAAACTCACTTGCCAATTAATAATCACACAATTTTATATAGTTGTCGTTTAAAACAAATAGACGAGGAAC
Source organism: Quercus tomentella (assembly GCA_028535165.1). Taxonomy (NCBI): domain Eukaryota; kingdom Viridiplantae; phylum Streptophyta; class Magnoliopsida; order Fagales; family Fagaceae; genus Quercus; species Quercus tomentella. The sequence goes on along the minus strand of JAPQVY010000155.1, from coordinate 85,928,685 downwards.
TCCAATCCAAAGAAACGTACCTATTTCTCTGGGAGGGTCCAGTTCTTGTCATATCAAAGGGCCCATAAGAAATACATACGAAGGCCTTGTTCCCTCGCAAACTCAACCTTTCGTACCCAATCCAATTGGTTCCAGTATATGAATACATCGATACAGTCGGCTTATCATACATTGATACACCATTATGGCCAAGCCCAATTACAATTGCAGGACCTCCAATCCTATTATCAGTTGGACTTTTCAATTGCCATGTTCTTACATAAAGTGGCAGGCCCATGATGGCTAGGATATGTGGTTGGACCACAGGCACAGGCACAGCCTTAATCCAGGATTAAATACCATAGCTAGTGCAAATATTGCAAGCCTTGACACAAAGCAAAGCATGTTCACCACGAGAAAACTCTCTCTCTTTTCTTTTCTTTTTTTTTTTCTTTTCTTTTTTTTTAATGTCTATTTGCGAACCTTTTGAAAAAAATCAGTTTATTGCATGTGTCTTCAGTGGACTGGTTATTACCATGATCTGGAGGCAGTGAAGGATTTTTGATTTGTGCTTTTGGAGGAACAAAAGGACAAATTTTGAATAAAAAAAAGCAATCAATGGTCACAGAGAAGTGGCTCTGATCCCATGTAAAAATTAGGGAAAACAATGGAAAATAGAAGATGCTGACGTGGTTCGGCCTTATATAGTTTCACAGTTAAGAGCATTAGCATCAGGTATCTTCATATTCTCCCATTTTACCATCTCAAAAGTTACTTTATCTATTATACCATACCATTTTATAACGCACCCAACATCCAAACTTTTATTTTTCTATACAATACATTGAAATAATATATCTAAACAATAAAATATATAATCCAATACCATCTCTTTCCTCTCTCTAATTTCTATCTCTCTTCCTCTCCCTCTGTCTCGACTAGGGGTGTCAAATGGGTGGGTTTGGGGTGGGCATTATTGGGTTGGGAATATAAAACTCATTTACTCATTAAAACCCATTTAACTAATTGCTTCTAACCCAAATCCAACCCAACCCAATTATTATGGATAAACCCCAACTTATCCAATTACCCAATTATCAAAATTACCAAAATGCCATTAAAATGAAAATGATTATTTTAAAGCTTTTTTTTGTTAAAAAAAAAAAAAAAAAAAAAAAAAAAACTATCATTTTCCTTCAAATTCCATCACTTTCTAACTAACCAAACAGAGAATAGAGAAAAAGTTTACAGCTTACGTTTGCCGCTGCCAGAGGCCTCTTCGGGCTTTAGGAACCCTGCTTTCCCTTGCTCCAAGCTCAGCCCTAACGGAAACACCTGTCCATGAAAACCACCAAAGCCACCACCTCCACCGCCAAAGTCACCAAAGCTTAGCTGAAGCATCATCAGAGGCGGACCAGTCCCCGAACCGCCCAAGCCTCCATTGGTGCCAGTCAAGCCAGCCTCAGCTGAAGCGAAGCTAGGCAGGCCGAGAATTTGCTCGAGGAAATCGTCGTTAGTGGCCTCCGACGGATTGTTAGCCATAAGGTGGAACAACCTGAGTCGAACTTTACCTAGTCGTGGTGAGTCGCATCGATGAGTTACGAGTTTCAAAGAGCATCTACATGCAAATAACAAAGAAAGAAAGAGAGAGAGAGAGGGTTTTGCTTTGCTTTGCTTTGCTTTGCTTTTCTTTGCCAGAATTTAGAAAGAGAAAGAGAGAGAGCAAGGAGAGAGAGAGAAGTGTTTGGAGGCCTAGAAAATGAAGGAAAATGAAATCCTGAAACACTAAACGTCTGTGGGGTTTTTTTTTTTTTTTTTTTTTATTTTAATGGGAAGGGCTGGGTTGAATTTGGGTGTATTGTTTTTGGGTTAAATGGGTCTCAATGGGTTTTTAGTTAAAACCCAATAATTACTGGGTCTAATTGGGTTGATGCCCATTTAACCCAACCCAATAATTACTAGGTCTAATTGGGTTGATGCTCATTTAACCCAACTAATAATTGGACGGGTTTGGGTTCAATTAGAGTGGGTAGGTTTGGGTGGACAAATGGGTTTGGGCGGACAAATGGGTTTAGGCTTACTTTGCCACCCCTAGTCTCAACCTCCCTTTCTCCACCGTGAACAAATCCAAAACCCAACACAACCACCATCCAAACCCAACCATCCCACCACCTGCCAATCATCAACAACACCAACAACACAACCTGCCACGACCATCACCAACAACACCAACAACAAAACCTCCCACCACCATCAACAACAACACCATTGCTGCACCACTAGCCACCACCATCATTAACAACACAACCACCACCCCCCACTATTGCACTACCCAAATCAACCCAGAAAATCACAACAAATCCAAAACCCAAACCCCACCGTAGCAACCACCACACCGCGTCACCACCACCCATCGACCTAAAACCCACTCCCACACAAATCACAACCCATCAAAAACCAATATACGACGACAAATCATAACCCATCCATACCAATCCACAGAGAGTGAGAGTCTGAGAGAGAAGAGAGCAACCTACCTACAGCGGAAAAACCCATGCTACTGTCGCCTTCAACTAGAGAGAGAGGACTGTAATCTCCACCATTAACCCACCGCAAACCCATCGCGATCTCCATCGCTAACCTACTGTGAAGCCACACAATCTTCACCCAACAAACACAACAAATACCCAAAATTGGCGATGCTGGTAGGGGAGCGAAGAACCGTTCTAGAGCCAAGAATGATGCAATTGTTGAGGGTGGAGCTAAAATCGGCACACCAGTTGAGCAAAACCTCGTCCTTGATACTTGATTCCCTACTAGGAAGCTAGATTGGAAGGAAGCGGATTTTGTTGAAATTTTTGAGGACTTGGGTCAGGGAATGGTAAGTCGCTCCGGCCATGGTGGCTTTGAAGAGATGAGAGTGCAGAACAAGAGAGAGAAGAGAGAGAGACAGAATGAAAGAGAGAGGAGATGAGAGACTGAAGAGAGAAAGAAGAAGAAGAAGATGATATTTGGGAATAAAATATAATTTTTATGTTTAGAATGGTGCTACAATACCATCATAAATTTATGATGATACCGTAGCACAATTATAAATTTTTTTAGAATTGGAAGACATATGGCATATAGGCCAACATATGGCAAATGGAAAACTGGAAACTAAGGGGGTGTTTGGTTTGTGTTTTCAAACAATAATTTTCAGTTTTTAAACAACATTACACATATTTCAACACACTTTTTTACCCATACGTATTTCCACAAATGTTTTTAAACAACAATTTTCAGTTTTTAAACACATGTACTAAACGGGCCCTAAATGCTCTAATAAGTATTTAAAATTTGGGTTGATAGCAAAAACTAAAAGTTTGAAACATTGAAACATAGGAGATGGTGGAGAAAAATACAATAGTGGAGGCTGTACTACTCAAGGGCGCCTTAAAAGTAATTTTCTTATTTGTAAAATTTGAGTTCCTGATTTATCGTGAGAAAAGAAATAACTTACTTAGGATAAGTGAAAATGAAAAAACCACCGCACACCCTTGGTGCGATGGTCACTCCACAGGTATAAATGCTTGTGGGCTGTGGTGGGCAAGGGCCGGGGTTCAAGTCTCCAGGAGGGAGCTTCACACACATATACACTTAGATTAGGTTAGAGTAGAAATTCTATCTTGTAAAAAAAAAAAAAAAAAAAGGGGAGTGGAGTAAATTATGGTAAAAGAGTGGCAAGTTTTGCCAAAAATAAAGGTGGCATTTATTTCGGTGTAGGTTTTTTTTGTTTAAAGTAGGAGATTTATTTTTCTTCTTCTCTTTCTCCATGTGAAGGCCTTAGGGGTTCGATTTGTTTATGATGAAAATTTGCTTCTTTGGTTTTCTTTTTTCCTTACTGTCGAGAGGCTCAGGACCCATAATACTCAGGGGACAATTGTCCCCCCCCCCCCCCCCCCCGCGGATTCAGAGGACAATTTTTTTCTAATGTGAGTTATTGCGTCTTACTATTCCATCTTTTCCTACACTATTGTTTATCAAAAGTACTTTTCATACACCATTTACCGACCATATGTCATGGTCGTAACAAAAATTGTAAACAGACTTTCTCTTCTTTCTCTTTTGACCAAGCAGTCAAACCAGTCAATGACATTTGCAATAAGAATAAAGTGCACATGAAGAAGATAGCATCAATTTTGTCTATCTCTTCAACTTTTCTAGGATAATTGGTGCACCAATTTCACCTACTCTCAACCAACTTGGAGCACCAGTCGACAAAACTCATTCAAATGATCAAATCTCACAAAATGCACATCCATATCATTTGAGTGAAAAATTAAAGGAAAATTTTAAAAATTCGTACTTTCAATTTTATTATAAAAATTTTACAAATTGATTTATCAACTACGGATCACATTGATATTATAATAAATAAAGTTTTTAATTTTCAATTTTACTTAATTGATGTTATCGTTGTTACAAATTTTATTATATATGATTTATAAAATGTTGTACAAACTTTTAAACATAAAAAAAATATTTAAGAAATTTATTTATTATGTTGTTAAGGTTACACAAATTGTATTAATTAATACGTTCGTTTATAAGTACCCTGTAATTTGAGTTGTCTCCCCTCCTCTTTTAATGTTGTATCATCTAATTTTAATTTTAATGCTTGCTTTATTTTTTATGTTAGTTTTTATTATAATGTGAAATTTATCAAATATATGTTAATCTTGTGCAAATCTTTTAAAAGTTCTATATAATTTGAAATTCATCTATCTCTCTTAGTCTTGAAATTTATCAAAATCTTTTGAAATTTATCAAAATCTTTGTACTTTGGAATGAATTTAGCCTGAGCTGAAACTTTTTTTTTTTCCCTTTTTTCCCTCTTGGTTTTTTTCCTCCACACACGTACCCACTCTTCTCCTCTCTATCTTTATTTTCTTTTAATCTTTTTCCCCTTTTGTTTTTTCTCCACCCACACACATATTCCCACATCTTCATCTACTAGTAAAGTTGTCCTCTTCATCTACTAGTAAAGTTGCCTCTAGTTCAAAGAGAGATAGAGAGAGATCACCAGCGAAGAACAAAGGCTGGCAAAGAGATCGTCACTTGAAGGATGAGCCACCTACTTTTAGATAGGTGTTCCCTTTTTTTTTTTTCTTTTTTCTTTTTTTGGGTTCTGATTTGATTAGTTTTATGAGAAAGATTGTAGTTTGTCTTTGTTTTTTTGACTATGTCTCCCTCTTCAGTTTGAGACGATTGAGAGAGAAAGGAGGTGCGTTTGATTTGTATCCGTTGAAATAATAGTTGAATATTTTAATCGGTTTTGTTAATATTTTATTCCATTTTACTCTTTGGCTAATGAATAGTAACACTTCAGGCAAAGAGAGTGACTATTCATTAGCAAAAAACTTTTTGAGTTTTAGAGAGGCTATTAAAGCACAATTTTATGGTTTGACTCTCTAAAATATAGAGGATTTTGTGTTTAATTGCCAATAATGTTGGAGATACTTAAATACTGAACCAAACCTGAATTATTCATAAATAGTTCGATTCACTTACAAGTTACAACCCTAATTTGTTTGAAAATTTTTGGAAAATTATAATTTCCTAAAGGAGTAGTTTATTTTTCTTTTACCTTTTGTGTAAACTCACTTGCCAATTAATAATCACACAAATTTATATTGTTGTCGTTTAAAAGAAATAGACAAGGAACCTATTTTAGGGAGGGTCCAGGAGTTGTGCTAAGACCACCAAAAATGGCAAAACTTTGTGCCACAATTCACTACGTGGTAAGTTGTGACTAGTGAAAGAATGTCTGTGCGCTCCACGTGGCGAGTTGTGGCATAAGATTGTGTCATTTTCAATGACCCTAGCATTTTTCGAGGGTCCAATTCTTGTAATACGCAAGGGCCTAAGAAATGCCTACCAAGGCCTTGGCCCCTCGCAAACTCAACCAGAGTCAACCTTCACCTCAGATTACGCAACGACCCATAATTTTCAGGTCTAATAACTTTTTTTACCAACCCAACCAATGCATTTTCTTGGTAGATATTCCCCCCCCAAAGTTAGGTTCCAGCTGATCAAGATTCTCCAGCCTTTTCACATCTTGTTTCTTGACTTTGAAAAGAAAATTCAAAACAAGACACCACGTACTATGTTTCTCAAAAAGACGGAAAAAGATAAAGACTAAAAACAAGACACCAGGCACTATGTTTCTCAAAAAAACAGGAAAAAAAGGTAAAGACTATCCGTGATAAAGACGAAAAGTTACATGTGGTCTGGGGAAGTAGAAAAGGATAGCGTTATATCTCCACTTTAAGTAAGGCCTTCGAAAGTGATTGCAAGGTCATAGCAATAAGTACGTCTGCTTGGTGCTCTCAAACAGTGGGCAATTTTTACATAGTTCCGGAGCACTGCTCCGGACTATCATAAAGAGTAGGCATTATGGTAGATCCCACGTGTAACTATAACATTACTTTCTTTCTTATCAAAACTCATTTTCTTTTATTGATAATTGAATAATCACAACAAGAAAAAAGTAATGTTCATACTTACACCTTTGGCCTTTTGTCGTATGAAGGATGCAGTCGAAGCATTAGTTGCCACGCCATTCTTCAATGGCCTACTAATTTGTCACCGTCTTCCTCCTCTGGCCTCTCCTCCTTCTCCCTCTTAAATCTCACCGGTCAAAGGTACTCGCAGTTCACAAAATCCTCTCCTTGCTCAAATACTGTCAATTAATTTGGTGACTTTTCTATATGCACCTTATATTGGCTCCTGAGAATCAAGTACCCACATACATGATGTCCAAAATTGTCATTCTCTTCCATATCCTTCTCTACTCAGAGTTGATGCCTTCAGAAGCCCAAACTTGGGTCAAATCAGGTTACTGGTACTCTGGCACCAGATCACCCATTTCAGACATAAACTCAGCCCTCTATACTCACCTTATTTGCGCTTTTGCTGATGTAAACTCTTCCTCCTACGAGCTCTCTGTATCATCCAGTGATGAGCAATACTTCTTCACCTTCACAGACACTGTTAGACAAAAGAACCCATCAGTCACCACTCTTCTTTCCATTGGTGGTGCAGATGCAAACCACACCACCCTTTCAAATATGGTCAGCAAGGCTTCTTACAGAAAATCTTTCATAGACTCTTCAATAAAGATAGCAAGGCTTTATGGCTTTCAAGGCCTAGACTTTGGTTGGAGTTCGGCGAACACTAGCTCCGACATGACCAATATAGGATTGCTATTTCAAGATTGGCGTGCGGCTGTGAATTCTGAGGCAAAGAATTCTAGCCAGAAAGACTTGATTTTGACTGCTGCTGTTCATTTCTCGCCAGATTTAAATTCAGTTTCTTTCCCTGTTGACTCAATTCGGAGTAACTTGGATTGGGTGCATGTTATTGCTTATGACTACCATGCGCCCGGATGGTCAAACCATACCGGTGCTCATGCAGCCTTATATGACCCATCGAGTAACGCTAACACGGATTATGGTATTGGTGCATGGATTGGTAGAGGCTTGTCTGCTAGCAAGTTGGTTTTGGGATTGCCTTTCTATGGCTATGCGTGGACGCTAAAAAACCCCAATGACAACGGAATAGGTGCTCCAGCAACAGGTCCTGCCGCCATTGCAATGAAAGGTGGTGGAGCCATCAGGTATTATCGAATCAAGAGTTATGTTCAGAGCTATGGGGCTGCTATAATGTATAATGCTACATATGTAGTAAATTACTGCACAGTCGGATCGACTTGGATTGGCTTTGATGATGTTGAGGCTATCAGAATGAAGGTTTCTTATGCCAGAGAGAAGAAGCTACTTGGTTACGTTGTGTGGCAAATCCCATATGATGATAATTGGGCACTTTCTTTAGCAGGTACGGAAGAGATGCTGCACTCTTGGTATTCTATTTCTTTAAATTAATTTTTCTCTTGCCAGAAAGTTAATTTAATTGCCCACATTTTTGCTTCCTCAAAAAAAAAAAAAAAAAAAACACACATACACACACACACACACACACACACACACACACACACACACACACATATATATATATATATATATATATATATATATATATATATATATATTGCCCACATTTTTAAAGAATTAAAGAATCAAATAGTAGACCTGGCAATTAGTCGAATCGGGTCAGGTTAATCGGGTTGCGGGTTAAACGGGCCGGGTTAAAAAATAGACTGTTTTAAACAGGTTGAAAATGAGTCGGGCCAATCAGGTTGGGGGGGGGGGGGGGGGGTGTTAAGGCCAACTTGTATTTACACATGAAAAAAAAAAAAAAAAAAAAAAAAAAAAAAAAAAAAACAAACAAATAAATGCCAAATTTTTAGAGCGAATGAATCAAATCAATCAAGGAAACAAATTCTACATAATACCCTTTATTTTTTTTTCATTAAGTGGGCACCTATTGTTATTAAACAATTTGTGTTACTATTATACATGTGAAGGGAAAAAAACAAACAAACCAAAAAACATAAAATTTTCCATATCCTTCCAATTCTGATAATTTTGTGCATATATGACTAAAATTCTTTACACTCATAATAACAAAATCTTCCATGTTAATAACTCACAGGCATAATGCTTATAATTACAAATTTACAGCTTGAGAGAGAGAGATAGATTTTAAGGAGAGATTTTAAGGAGAACAAAAAGTATATATTTTAAGTTTACACACTTCAGATTCAAAATTCACTAATGTTATGAGCTTTTGGACTTTTTCTTTTACTTTATTTTTGTTTTGTGCTATTTAGACTTATTTTAGTAACTTAGTCCTAGTATTCAACTCTACTACTTAGTATTTAACTTAGTGTTACACGTTTAGTAGTGTAGACATGTAGTTGTAAATGATTTTTCCTTTTGTATTTGTTTTCTCTACTACTTAGTATTTAATTTCATGTTAGACGTTTAGTAGTATAGACGTATAGTTGTAAATGCTTTTGTCTTTTGTATTTTTTTCCTCGACTACTTAGTATTTAATTAACTTAGTGTTAGACGTTTAGTAGTGTAGACGTGTGGTTGTAGATACTTTTGCCTTTTGTATTTTTTTTTTTCCTTTTAATTAACTTTTTTTTTAATAAATGGGAGTATGGCCACTGCCACTGGTGGCTACTAAATGGCTAAATATTGTTAGTGTAGTGCTTTATATCTATGCACCTAGCACCTTAGCATGTAGTCTAAAATGGGTCAGGTCGGGTCATGGGTTAGTCGAGTCGGATCGGGTTAGCCCGCAAAAAAAAAAAAAAAACAAAAAAAACGGGCGGGCTGTGGGTTGGTCCATTTTTTATTTGAGCCAAAATATTCGAGTTCAGGCGAGTTCAAAACAAGCGAGTTTGGGTTGAGTCAGCAAATTTTGGCCCGTTTTGCCATGTCTATCAAATAGTATCATTATGACTTGAAATATGACCGTATTAGCCAAAATAATTAAGAAACCAATATTTTGGATGTCCCAATGTGTTTAATTGAGGAAAAAGATTCACTAGGCTTGATTCTGTATCCAGTGCATTGATAGGGCTATAATGCCAAATTTTGGCTAAGGCTTGTAAAAATGTTTGTAAAGTTTTAAACCCTTGGAAAACATAATATGTTTAACTTAATTGATTAGCCACGTAGTTATTTAGGTTAATTATGCAGTCCTGGGTTAAACAATAATCAAACATATTATGCACAACGGAAAAGTAAATAACACAATGATATGATGACCTAGGAAAACTAATGAAAAAACTCGTTTCAAGGTAAAAAAAACCTAGGGGGGAACTATCCCAAGAGAACAATCCACTATATCAAATTGAGATTTATAGTCAAGAATACCAATTCGTAGTAAATCTAACACAGTTACCAAACTGGACTCTAAACTCCTCAGACTTCTTTGATCTGGATCTACTCTCACATGAACCACTAGTTCATGCCTTATTCTTCAGTACACTTGATAGTTGAAGGCTTGGTTGCAACTTTACTCCACTGGTACTAGCAATATGGATTTGATCTCCGGTAGGTGATTGATAGAGTTAGAAGATACAAAACCTCACAAATCTCACAAGAGTAACTCTCAAGACTTGAAAAATGTGTTTTAGGGTTTTCCTTTTATACTTAGTAGTGTTGGACTGAAACCCTAAACGTTTTGCGGGTTGTTGGGCTTTATTTAAAATTCTATAGATTCGTAGTTCGATCGATTGAAGGCTTCTTTCGATCAGTTGAGCTTGACAAATTTTGAATTCTTCTTTTTACAACATGTACGTTCTTGAACCTTGACTTGTATCAACTTGAGCAATATCTAAAACACTACAAAGACACTAAGATCTAATCCTAGACAAATTTTTGTTCTCGGTTTGCCAACATACAACACATTTAGAACCTAAGCATTTATGACTAAATATTTAGAACCTAACAATCTCTCCCTTTGGTGATCAATGACTAAACTTATATACAAAATGTATTGCTCAACTCAAGAACTAACCGAATTATAAGAAATTTGCCCAATACAATTCAATTACAATCTACTATCTATAAGTTGCAATAATAGGCAGCAACATAATGAAAGAATTAACTTATGAATTCCTAAAATACTGAAAACAAACCATAAAAAGCATGTGTGGAAAATATAGTATAAACATAACTTTGAATCACAAAACAAAAATATAACAAGGAAACCAACAAAAACCAAGATATCTCATAAAGCATCAAGTTTGTGAAACAAGTTACTACACAACAAAATAATAAAAATAAATAAACGAGAAAGAAAAGGCTAAAAAAAGCTAAACAAAACTAAACAAACTAAACAAACTCCCCCTAAAACAAATACTCCCCCTAAGTACAAGAACTCTCCCCCTACCTATTCTACTTCCCCTTTTTGTTATGTACTGCCAAAGGCAATCATCTCAATCATCCGAGGGTGGAGGTGGAGGAAAAGAACTCCTTTACTCATTGAACTCAACTCTCAAAGTAGCAACATCTGTAATCAATGATTCCAAAAGCTGTCCATAGGCTTCCTAAGTTGTCATAAAGGTCTCCATCATGGTGTGGTGTACGACTGAGTCAGTAGCACTCTCTTTAGCATGGAGCAGAGGGATGGTGCAACTCTAGAAGTACAAACAGTAGGAGTATCCTCATCCCTATCTTCAGCCTCGACAATAGGATCCACAAAAGGATCAATTTGTACATCTCCTTGGGGAGAATCCACTCTTTGCTTTCCCTTTCCCTTGCTTATTGCTGGGGTCTTCTTTTGAGCTCTCTTTGCTTCAGAAAGGTTGCTCCAATAGGTGCTATTTGATGGTCAAGCTCAAAAGAGGAGGTACACACAAATCCTAGATGTTCTAAGATCTTAAGGATTGAAACAGGGAAGAAGAGATCTTGTTTCTTGGAAGTGTTTCTGTTGACATCTACAATGGTTTGGATGAAAAGAGAATGGATACACATGGAAGCACCAGTGACATACAATCCTAAACAAAAGATAGTTTTCCTCAATGTGTTCACTAGACTTAAAGGCTCATCTTCCCATGTCATTGGTTTGCCACAAAAAAGTGACATAACATCACTAAGAGAGGGAGGGTTAGCGTATGGATAAGTAGGGTGACGTACAAAAGGAACTGTGAGAGCATCAGCCACTACTTAGTGATTTGATACTCATCAACCCTAATCCAAGTAGTCAAGAAGTGGCCACTGTTTGTAGCAAAGTGGACAGACAGATTAGAGTAGAACTTTCTAATTATGGCTACAGGGGGAGACACTAAGTTTGTACAAATGGGCAACCAACCCATAGAATCTTGGAGCCATGTCTAAGTTCTAAGGAGTAGAAACAAAAACAAAAACACAAGAAAACACAAGGGCAAACTACATTAGAGAGATAAACAGAATATAGGAATGCAATCTTGAAAATCTACATGATGCATGATGCACATACTCATATGATGCATGAAACAAATGCATTGAGGTGTTCAAAATCAAAGAATTTTGAAAATTGATCAAGAAAATCAAATTTTATGAAAAATCCCCAATTTATGAAGAACATAAATCCTACTTTTTCAAAAAAGCACAAATTGATCATCACAACATGTTTAAAACATGTTATAAACATTCAATCAATCAACTTCAAAGATCAATGTTACCCAATTTTATCCAATTGAACAAAATCCCTAATTTACTCAAGAACACATGAACCCCAATTTCAAAAATTTTCAAGAATCATGAAAATTTTGAAATTCAAGCATAGGAATCATGTATATATCATGCATAGACAAAAACCCATTGACCATTTCAAATCAAAACACCCAAAAACATCAAAAATCCCAAATTTTCTAAGTCCAAAAATTTTAAGAAATTTGAATGATTCATGCATGTTATGTTGTAATTTGATAAATAAAAAAAAAAAGGTAAAAGAGTCTTACCAATGATGTAGAAGAAAACCTTAAAGCTTTAACTTGGAAAAAGACAACAAAATTTATGTTCGAAGAGGGATCGAGAGGAGTCGAAGAAAAATGGTGAGATAGGACAAAAATTGATCTGTCAAAAGCCTTGAAAATTCAAAAAATTCAAATTTCGATCAGTCGAGAGGAATTGAGCATCAATCGAATAGGCAAACTAGGAATTTTCGATACAAAAAAAATTTTGTTCTAAGAGGGATCGAGAGGAGTCGAAGAAAAATTGCGAGATAGGACAAAAACAGATTTGTCAAAAGCCTTTAAAATTCGAAAAATTCGAATTTCGGAGGAATCGGGCATAGATCGAATAGGCAAACTAGGAATTTTCGATCGATCAAACCAGGCATAGAGTTTTGGCTTAAAAACTGGACATTTTCAATTGGTCAAGACTCTATTTCGATCAATCGAACTAGTGAAAATTTTTGAATTTTGAAAAATTTAGAAATTTTGCAAAAAACCAACTCAAAAGCAATTTTTATGATATGAAATGCACATGAACACATCTAGAAATTTCAAAATCATTTTACACTTAAAATCAAACAAGAAGTAAAAATCACTCGATTTAAAACTTCTAAACCATTTTTGATCAAATTCCACCCAAATTCAAGAAAGTTGTATTATACATCACTTCATATGCAATTAAAGATGGCCAGATTAACCAACACACACAATCTCATGTACATGATTTAGCAATGATTTACGTGTAGTGTGTGCAACTAGTAAGTGTACAAAACACTAAATAGGTGATATGTAGATAGAATTTACTCAAATTTTCTCCATCATCAATCACATTGGTTTGAAAGCAACTATCACCTAAAGAGTTACATCCTATAACTCTCACATCTCCTAGAAACATGCATGCAATCAAATTTTAAAAGTGTTTTGATTCTTTTTGTATTTTCTTTTTCTTTTGATCACATTTTTTTTTCTCTTTCCAGCACAATTTTGCATATCATGTATGGGTATATAAGAGAAAGAAAAGAAAATACCCTTTATATTTACAAACACCTTTTTCTTGTTATGCAAGTGCTTCACTTTATCGAGCACGATTTTTATGATTTGCACACAAGTGTTTATGATTGGCAAGTAATAGTGGTAAGATAGTTATTTATGCCTTTTTCTTAAGATTTTTTAGTACTTTTGATCAAAATATGTGATATCAAAATCAAGATTGTTTGATTAAAGACTAAATACAAATCACACAATCAAGCATAAAGTATCACAAACTAGTGAAGTGAAAAACAAAGCTTATCAAAGCTAAATAAGGTACACAGTCATGAATGCAAAGTTTCATTGACCAACCTTAATCACACACTAAATGGTGTGCAATACAATTATTTTTTTTTTAAAAAAAACTTAAAAACATCCTAATCAATCCTAGAATGAAATGCAATTAATAAAATCCTAAACAAAACAATTTGTCCAAAGAATCAAGAAACGAAGCACGAGGACCATGTCAAATAGGCTCATTTATGATGAGTCTTTTGCATCCACATCTTCTTAGATGCAGACTTGAAATTGGAGTTCTTAGACAAATGAGATTGATAATCAACTCCAGAATTGGAATAGAGGCTAAGAGCTTTTACCAACTCATGAATAAGTATCATTGGATCTTGTGCTTTTGGCACATACACTTTTTGTTTAGTTGCTTGCTTGCTAGCATGCAACTTGAAGCAGTTAGGACGAGTATGCCTAGCACCACCACTAAAATGGCAAAACCATTGAGGCTTGTGTTGTTTCTTAGCTACAGGATGAGCAGGCTACTTAGGTTTGGTGTCACTTAAATCTACCCTGATTTTCCTAGTGGCTAGAATTTCTTCCTTTTTAACCCTCACTTCCGATTTAGGCACAGACACTGGAGGAACAAACTTAGTTTAAGTCAACATAGAAGAAGAACCACTCTTAACATATCCTAATCTTGTCTTATTAGATGATGATTTTTGAACACTCAACATGTTATCAAGCTTAGAACTAGAAGTCCTACCAGTTGTTCTCTAGCAACATTCAACTTAGTTTCTAGTCCCTTTTTAATCAAAGTCATGTTCTCAATCTTAACAGTATTAATCAATTCATTTGCATCAAACAATTTGACCAAAAGTTTTTTCTTTTCAAGTTCTAGAGTGTTAATCATTTTCAAAGAAAGGTTAGCATTTGTGGCATCTTAGCCGCAATCTTGCATAACTTATTGTAAGCTTCTTGCAAGTCAACATTCTTAGAGAATTCCTCATCAAGACTCTCAACATTTTACTCAACAGATTCATCTACTACAGTAGTAGCAATGAAGGCCATGAACTTACCTTCTTGATCACTATCTGACTCATAATCAGATCCCTCATCGTCACTAAGAGTGACAGCCATAGCTTTACCCTTAGACCTTAAGTATGTAGGACATTAAGCTTTAACATGTCCATAACCTTGACATCCAAAACATTGTTGGCCTAAAGAGTTGCTAGAAGATTGACCAACCATATCTTTGTTAAAGTTAGGTTTTTCAGATGGATTACCTTTAGGTTGTTCATTCTTCTTCACATTCTTATGGTCAGCAAAGTTTTTGTTTCTGACCATTTTATTATTATTTTTCAAAAAGTTCCTAAATTGTTTGGCAAGATAAGCAATTTCAATTGAAGAAATCTCATTATCAAACACATTCTCATTAACATCATTTATTGATTTCAAGGCCATAGATTTGGACTTGCTGGTCTTAGGTAAATTAGACTCATAAGTTTGAAGGAATCCAACTAGTTCATCCACAGGGATTGTGTCCACATCCTTACTCTCAATAATGGCAGTTACATGGGGCCTAAATTCTTCAGTTAAGAATCTTAAGATTTTTCTAACTATCTTAGGTTCCTTATAAACTTCAACTAAGTTAAATGTAGAGTTTACTATGTCATTAAGTTTAGCATAAAACTCATCAAATGTCTCATCTTCGGCCATTTTGATACTCTCAATCCTAGAAGTTAACAGTTGCAATTTATTTATTTCCACAGGTTTAGTTCCTTCATGCACAGTTTGTAAGATATTCCATGCAGTGTGTGCTACCTCTACATTAGATATCTTTTTGAATTATTCTAGGGAAATAGCATTGAATATCATATTCATTGCCTTGCTATTAAAGCTAGCACAACCTTTTGGGCATCAGTCCATTGAGCCACAGGAGTTGTTGGTTTTTCCCAACCAGTTTCCACAGATAACCAAACTTTCTCATCTTAAGATTTCAAGAATGCTTTCATCCTCACCTTCCAATATGCATAGTTATTCCCATCAAAGTAGGGAGGGATCACTAGTGAGTGACCACGATCCATGATAGCAGAGGTCAAGGATCAACTCTAGGTAAGACTACCTAATCAAGAGCTAACCTACTCTGATACCACTTGTAAAGTTTTAGACCCCTAGAAAACACAATATATTTAACCTAATTGATTAGCCAAGTAGTTACTTAGGTTAATTGTGTAGTCCTAGTTTAAACAATAATCAAACATATCATGCACAATGGAAAAGTAAATAACACAATGATATAATAACCTAGGAAAATCAATGAAACAACTCGTTTCAAGGTAAAAAACTTGGGGGGAACTATCCCAAGAGAACAATCTACTATATCAAATTGAGATTTACAGTTAACAATACCAATTCGTAGTAAATCTAACACAGTTACCAAACTGGACTCTGAACTTCTCAAACTTCTTTAATCTGGATTTGCTCTCACATGAACCACCAGTTCATGCCTTGTTCTTCAGTACACTTGATAGATGAAGGCTTGGTTGCAACTTTACTCCACCGGTACTAGCAATATGGATTTGATCTCCAGTAGGTGCTTGATAGAGTTAGAAGGTACAAAATCTCACAGATCTTACAAGAGTAACTCTCAAGACTTGAAAAACGTGTTTTAGGATTTTCCTTTTATACCGAGCCGTGTTGGACTCAAATCCTAAACGTTTCGCAGGCTGTTGGGCTTTATTTAAAATTCTATAAATTCGCAGTTTGATCAATCAAAGGCTTCTCTCAATCGGTCAGGCTTGACGGATTTTGTATTTTTCTTTCAACAGCTTGTATGTTCTTGAATCTTGACTTGTAGTAACTTGAGCAATGTCTAAAACACTTCAAAGACACTAAGATCTAATCCTAGACAAGTTTTTGTTCTCGGTTTGTCAACATACAACATATTTAGAACCTAAACATTTATGACTAAATACTTAGAACCTAACAATTTCGATGGCTTCCCCATCATTCAAATAATTATGTTGAAATTTTTCTCTCCTCCTAGCCACTCGTTATAAAATTGCACCCAAAGGCACCACACATAAGCTTTGATTATTGTCCTTTTGTTTAGCAATAAGTCTATGAGCACCGGATATAGTTCACAACATTTTCAAACCTTCTCTGTATTGTTGTGGTGGGCTTAGATATAAGTGAAAGGGTGTAAAAATTTCTTCCATAGCCGTAAAGCAACCGGCTTCTTAATTTTTTTTTTTTTTTTTTTTCTAATGACTTGGTAGGCCATCAAGACCTAGTTTTTCATGTATTTCATTAGTTAGCTTAGAAATAGATAGAGACTCCATTGCTAGTTATCCCCAAGAGAGGGACTGCAATAGAATGATGCTATGTAGTATACCATGAAACGAAACAAAAATAGGACTACAACTTTGCCACAATCAACCACATGACAAACTGTGAGTGGCGGGTCCATGTTAAAGTTATGAGCAGTTTGTCATATAAGATACGAGTTGTTTGGAGTCTAGGGATAAAATAATTGTGTTAAAAGTTGTGACATTTTATGTAGTACTAGAATTATTCCACAAAATGTCAGTTGCTAATTGACATGACATATGCAATACGACATTGACCGAATTCAAATTCACTGTCCTATTTTTTGTATTTGTTGGGTTAAGATAGCTTGACTCTGGTTAATTAATTCAATTACCAAAGTTGATTAATTAGGTTCAATTTTATGCAAATCGTGGAGGCACCAACAAATCACCCAAAAAAAAAAAAAAAAAACTAAATGCAGGGGAAAATAAATTGAACACGGTGATTTGTTGACAAATGAGGAAAACCTCGCAAGACAAAAGCCCCACCGGGTGATTTTAAGGTCACCACTCTCAAGAATCCACTAATCAATAATCAAGCAGTTACAAGAATAAAGAATCTTATCAACTACCCTGGCCTATCCCAAAATACCAACGTATAGTTGAACCTTCACTCCACTATCCAATTGGACCTGATCTTGTTGTAGCCTTCTTTCCCTTGATGCATAAACCTCCAATTTGTGACTAACCCTTTGCACGGATCCCAAGTACATGACTAACTCCAGCAACTTGAATAGATATTGTTGGTTGCAAAGTTCTTCAATTCATCAACAATGAAGATCTGAAAGCACTCAGTTACAAAACCCTATGGCGTATAAACGCATTAGTTTCACACAGAGAAAATAAGTCTCTTGGTCTCTGTATCCGTGTGTGACGGCCTTTAAAATAAGCTCTATATATGTCTAGGGTTGTGAGAAAAGAAACCACAAACAAATATACAAGACTAGGCTAAATTTCAGATCTGGAAATTCTGAAATCGAAATTCTCAATAGATCAAGCTATCTATTGAGTTTCACATTAAGTCTTGATAGCAAGCATCTATGAAGCTATTTGTCGAAACCTCATGAACAGCTTTTCTTCACTTGTTTCTTGGACCAATCTCCATGTCTTTCATACTTGACTTGAACAACATGTTTCTTGAAGTACTAAACCCATCTTAGATCTACCCAATTACAAGTAAAGTGCATTTTGTTAAAAGATTAGCCAATTACAACAAAATAGGACCCAAATAGTATTCAACTTTATACTTCAGCAATCACAACTTACCTTTTATTTTCCTTATAAAATAATCAAAGTAAAAATTCAAACGCATGAAATATCATATTTGATAGAATATAAAGTGGAACACAAAAGGTGGCACAAAAGATTTCTTTTTGACATTGATAAGATTAAATTATCAAGCATTGCTTTAATAAACTAAGAGTTTAAATTCAGTTCGATTGTGGCATAAATGAGGGGTTTTACATCCTCTAATCCCAGCTTGCCATGTCAGCATTTTACAAAATAAAGAATAAGTAGTGCCATACATAATCAATCCTCATCAACCCACCAAATCACAATATACTCTTTCTGATTTGGCCAGCCACCAAGCATTGCCCATCACCAATAGCGGCTGGCTTCCTTGGCACTAAGGTTTGCCGTCGCTCACCACCACCAATTTGCAATCCCCTAGGCTCTATCATGTCTTTCAGATCATGGCTAGAGTCTTCCAATACCAAAGACCTCTCAAAACACCCAACCATGACCACCAATTTGTAAATCCACCAAACATGACCACCTAGAACCTCTAAATTACCGCCATGGAGTGGTGCGCTCACTCCGAGATGAATCAAACAAAGATACAGAGAGACCCAAATCAAGTGAGAGCGAGATGGATGAATCTAAGAAAGGGAGAGGGTTGAGTGAGAAGGAAAAAGTTGGGAAGAGAGAGAGAGACATTGTGGCAATGATGACTGGTGGGCAGTGGTAAAAGCTCATAGAGAGCTTCGGTTGGCCATGAAGGTTTAATTTTTGCGCACAGAGAGAGAGAGAGAGAGAGAGAGAGAGAGAGAGCAGATTTGTGATTTGGGTTGTTGGGGATTGATTATGATTGGCACTACTTATTCTTTAATTTGTAAAATATTGATGTGGCAAGTTGGGATTGGAGGGTGTAAAACCCCCTCTTTTAAGGCCACAATTGTACCAAATTTAAAGTTTTAAACTCATAACTAGACTATATGAGATACCATTCCTTTAACAATTAGGCTTTGTTTGGTTATAAATGAGGGAAGAGAAGAGAAAAGAAATGACTAATAGCAAGGAAGTGAGAAAGAAAAGAAAAGAAATCAATTCTCATGTGTATGTTTGGAAATAGGGAAAGAAAGGGAAAAGAAAAGAGACAAATATATTTCTTTTTCCTTTGTTTCGTTTGCAATAAGAAAGAAAATGAAAAGAAAATATATGGTTTTTTACTTCATGCTCATATATATGTAAAAAATGCATAAAAGTTAGAGCATTCACATCAGTCCGTCTAAAGTTTTCCGTCTATTTTAGCATAAGAACCCATTTTTTTTCTATTTTACACAAGTACTTTACAAAAACACCAATATCAGTTTATCTATTATACACAATTTTTTATTTAAATAATATTTTTCCTCAGTTTTTTTATTATTTCACACTTACCCCCACCTAACACTCTCTCTTTTTTTCTCTAAACACACAGACTCTTTCTTCTCATTCTCGTTCTTCTTCTTCTTCTTCTTCTTCTTCTTCTTCTTCTTCTTCTTGTGCAATTTGGGTTTGATTATGGGCAGTGATTTTGGGTGGAGAACGCAAAGATTTTGGGCGGAGAAAGTGGTGATTTTAGGCTGATTTGTTGTTGCTACTTCTTCTTCAGCATCTTCTTCTTCTCCTCCTTCTTTTGCAATTTGGGTTTGATTATTTATATAAAATTGTATATGGGTTTGATGAATTTGGATCTAGATTTAGAATGAGTTCGATAATTTGTATAGATTTGCATAGCATGTTGCTGGATTCAAGAGAAGGTAGAGGAGGAAGAGGGTAGGGTGTTGCTAGATTGAAGAGAAAGTAAAGGAGAAAGGGGTAGGGGAACATAGAGAAAATAAAGTAAAATAATCATTTAGAAAGCTTAATCGTGTATATTTGCATAGTTACTATAGCAATATTGGATATGTACAGTAATATAGATGGACTAATGTGAGTAAATTTTGAGCAAAAATATGTAAAATTATGCACTTTTTCTATTTTACACCTACTGGTGCAAGTGCACTTATGGACAAATATGTAACTTCATATTATGTTATGTTACGTTGTGGGCCCCATTTTTTTAAAACCATTCTCTCCCTTCAAGTCTGCCCAATTTGGGCGGATTGCAAATATGTGGACCAAAGGGAAATGACTACATTTCTTCTCATTTCTCTTCTCTTCCTCTCTCCTACAGCATTTCCAAACACATTGTTAAAGTTGTCAAAAATGACAAAATTTGAATGACATTGTTTTAAGATCTTCTATGACATATTCATCTCTTGTTACGTTAATGAATTGCATTGTCAGCTCAAGAGGAAGAAAATAATGGACGACCCAAGTGGCGATTATTAGTGATCATTTTGACTACAACTACTACCGTTGCTCTCCTACTATGCCTTTTAGTGTGTTACTTACGGACGAGAAAGCTCAGATCCATAGGTAACTTTTTTTCTTTTTCAACTACATGTGTTACAGTTCGCATCTATGGTTAGAAGGATTACTTATTATTCCCATGATTTAAGAATTAATATTTTTCGGCTTTGCTCTTCTTTTTATTCTTATTTTTTCAATATTGGAATTGTGGTTATAGCTAAAATATTAGAGTCCAAAGCTAAGAACATAGCAGCTGCTGGAGATTCAAATAGCAGTGTTCCTAATCTGCAAGTATTTAGTTTAGCTGACATTGAGGCAGCTACAAATAAATTTTCATTTGAAAATAAACTCGGAGAGGGAGGTTATGGCCCCGTTTACAAGGTAAACTATTGTTACTACATCTTTTACACTCAAGCAATTAGTAGAAACATGAATCTATCTATAAAACAATTCCAATGTCATATTTTATTGCCAAACAGGATTAGGGACATAAAATTTTTCACAATTGTTAATATGATTTGTTGTGATTTGTGTATAATAAAAGTAGTGCCATTTATAGCCTTTATAAGTCATGTTTGGAGTTATGAAAAATGTTGTGTCCTAGCAATACTCTTATCAGCATGGGTAGAAAATGTCTTGAAGTATCTTTTTGGGTGAATAATACCAATCATAAGTGTGTGTATATTTCATCAGGGTGTGTTACCAAATGGAAAAGAAATAGCAGTGAAAAAACTTTCAAAAACATCTACGCAAGGATTTGAGGAGTTCAAGAATGAGGTTATGCTTACTGCGAAACTACAACATGTAAATCTTGTGCGAGTTTTGGGATTTTGCATTGAAAGTGATGAACAAATGCTAATCTATGAGTACATGCCAAATAAAAGCTTGGACTACTACCTCTTTGGTCTGATATCTTTCCTACTTCCAATTACAATATTTGAGATATGTTTAATGCAATTTTTCACATCTTAGTGCTCTATTAGGCCCAATATGATTATATAACTGATTGTTATAATATGGAATTTGTCATAGACCCTATCAGACGGGACCTATTGGATTGGAAAAAACGTGATGACATTATTGAAGGAGTAACTCAAGGGCTTCTATATCTCCAAGAATACTCAAGAATGATAATAATTCACCGAGACTTAAAATCTAGTAACATTTTACTGGATGAAGAGATGAAGCCGAAGATCTCAGACTTTGGCATGGCTAGAATTTTCAAGAAAGATGAACATGAAGCAAACACAGATCGGATTGTTGGAACATAGTAAGTACCTCTACTTGATAAAGCTTTATAGCCCATGATTTCTTGTTAAGTAATTAACAATGCTGTTTGATAATTCAACAATGCAGTGGTTATATTCCTCCTGAATACGCTCGAAAAGGTGTATACTCCACTAAATCTGATGTTTATAGCTTTGGAGTTCTACTTCTACAAATCATAAGCGGTAAGAGGACTGCTTTTTATCATGGCCTGGATGAGTATCTAAACCTCCTAGAGTATGTAAGTTACTTTAACAAACATTGCTAGAACCAATCTTGAATTTGTTTTCTTTTGTTGTGTATTATGTATTTCCGCATTTCAAAATGATGTCCAATATTCTATATTTCAGGCATATGAGCTATGGAAAGAAGGCAAAGGCATGGAATTTATGGATCCAACTCTAGATGATACAACTTCACCATGTAAACTAATTCGATGCATGCAAATAGCTCTTTTATGCGTTCAGGAAAACGCAATTGATAGGCCATCAATGTTGGAAGTTTCCTCAATGCTAAAAAATGAAACTATAGTTGTGACAAATCCCAAAAAGCCTGCTTTTTCAACGAAAAGAGACGAAGGCGACGAAAAAGACTCCAGATTACAGGCTTTACAACAAGAAATTTGTTCGGTTGATGATTTAACAATCACTGAAGTGGTTGCTCGTTGAATGTGAAGGTCTTTGTGGAACAAACACATACATATCTATATTCTATATATATTTAAAAGCTAAAGCGTAGCATTTATTATTGCTATGCTCTTGTTGAGCCACATCAGCGACCACATCATCGGTCCCGCTGACCTTCTTTTTTTCTTTTTCTTTTCCTTCCTTTTGCAAGTTGACATTTTCACAATTATTACTCTATCACATCAAAAAAAAAAAAAAAAAAAAAAATCCATTTCTTAATTAACTTTTCCTAACTTTTCAACTTTCCATTTATTATTCCATCAAACCCAATCTGATAATAATCAAATTTCCTTCAACTCTATGATTCTCCCTCTCTCCAATCAAGCAGTTATGAAAATTGTTCAATTTCCACTCTATTAGAATTCCAAAAAAATAAAAATAAAAAAAATAAAAAAATCTACTAAGTTGTTGTCTATATATATTTGCAATTGCTCTACCTCACTTTTGCAAAGTTGGAAAGTCCCTCTAAAGTGAGGTTTTTATATTTATTTATTTATTTTTCTCCCCCATATTCTTCAAGTTTTCTAGATTAATTTTGTTGGTGATGTGCCATCGGAGATCTCAGGTGCCAACAACATTGGTTCCCAAAATCTCAAAGCCATGGTGAAGAATACATTAAAAGAATCACAACGGGGTCTTACTACTATAGTTTATGTGGTCGTTAATCATGGATGATTTTCTTTTTCCCCCTGATGGATACCTCTTATGTGTATTTGTGTGATGTATTCACATTATGGATAAATAATTCCCTTTGTATATGTGTAGCATAAATCAGTTTTGTTGTATGTACAAATTAGTTGTGACATGAATGTAAATGCATAACTTAGTACAAGATATGTTACTTTTTTTGGTTTTGAATGGTAACAAATTTAGATATTATTATGGGATGCCTTTGCTATAAGACTTTACCAAAACTGCAGAATTTGATGCCAATGGAGAGAAAATTAGAACAAAGGACATGTTTAAAACTATATATGGTAGAATTTGATGACGGGTTTTGTAATCTTGCTCAATACACTCTTGAGCACCGCAACAGCTGGTGGCAAACCTCTGGGGTATGTTGAGCCAAACACTGGTTGCTTTTGCCTGACACGGCTCTTTGCACTTGGTTCATTCCATAAGCTCCCACTACAGTTGAAATATGAAAATGCGGTCAGAATTCATGTTGGGGTAATTGTTAATTAACACACTGTAAACACAATTTATTTTTAAAACTAAAATCATAATTTCAACTCATGATTTTAGTTCAAAAACTAAAATGTATTGTTGTGTATGTGGAATAGACATTGCACTTCATGTTGATGGTCACTATTAACAGCTTTTGTCCTAATATTTAAAAATATATATTTTGGAAAATTACACTTTACCCTCTAAACTATACCCCTTTTACGCTTACCTCCTAAAACTATAAGAATGTGCACACTTATCCCGTATACTATTACCAACGTAACATTTGTTTCTCTAAACTATGAAAGGGCACATTTACCCCCTAAACTAGTACTTGTGTAACAATTTGTACCACATCCCATGAGTAATAATTTAGGGAAGTAAATAAGCATTCTCATAGTTTAGGGTGGCAAGTGTAAAAGAATAACCTGTGATTTAGCGAGTAAGTGTAAAAGGAGGTATAGTTTAAGGGGTAAATGTGCATTTTCATCAGTGACAGCTCCAAGAATTATGTTTAGAGGGGTCATTAAAAAAATTTTAATAAAAAAAGAACTTGAATATATTGAGTTACCGACAAAAAAAAAAAAAAAACATGAAGTTTTACAATTTCCTTCTACAAGTTTTCAAATTTTAAATTGTTATATGATAGTTCATTATGAGTATCTATTGCCAATGTGGGTAGCTATGTGCCTATGACCATTTTTTTTTTTTTGTTAAGTTTATCTAACATTTTTATTTTTATGTTGTTTTTATTATTTATTTGTGATTGTTTTTATAAAAATATTTTAAACTAAATGACTAAACTAAACGCATTGTCTTTTTATTAATTATTAACGCACACAACCACACTCATTCATACATAAAATTATACATTACATGTCTACTTAACCAATCAATTGCTTGGATAATCACTAACTTTACGATTTTTTTCTTGAATTTTACTAACTTTATAACAAAAAGTTATTATAACATGTAATAAACCATCTCTATTTCTTAATTATTAAATTATATAAATTTATATTATATTTATATTGTACACACAAACATCCACACACATCATAATTCGCACAAATAACATTATAACAAAAAGTAATGCACACAATCAATATTAGACACTCACACACATAATATAAATTTATAAAAAAGAGTGACTTATAATTCACAAACACTTACACTTTATTCTTAGAGTTGAAAATACTTGTAATAAGGGTGTGCAAAATTAAGTCAGGGTGTGCAAAAATATTTTTAAGAAAAAATTAAAGTATTAAACTAACAAAAAAATATATTTTATATATATAATTTTTTTTTTTTTTTGAACTCAGGGGATTTATTTGAGTCTCCTGAATAGCGCCGTCCTGATTTTCATACTTTAGGGGGTAAGTGAAAAAGTGAGTGTGGGTTTAAGGATAAAATATAATTTCTCTAACTTTTTATTATTAAAAATGAAAAGAGAACGAAACTATGTGGTTTAGATAATGAAAGTAAACATTAAGATTAATTAGTTTACTTGTATTTTCTTTCAAAAAGAAAATATAGAAAAAAGAGATTACTTGTAATGAGATGGGGAAATTCCTTGGAAAAAAAGCTTAGTCTTGGTAGGATCAATGTTTGAATCCACCCATCCGGCCCATGTTGTAAGTGCTATCTCAAAAGCAAGCAAACGATCCATGTCCTTCGTAATCTGTGTTCCTATTTGGATGTAATCCCATCTAACAAATCAAAACAATTGGTTATCTTTTAAACCTGACAATAATAATTTAGTTTAAAACATTTTCTATTTTTAAACTTAAATAGAAGAGAAGAGAAAAGAAGAAAAGGTATGGTAATAGTATGGGACCGTACGGTTGAGACGGTCCCCTACGGTTCCACCAATGCCATGTATTGAAGATGAGCATGTCGATTCCTTTCCATAGCTTGCCTCCCACAATTGAGTCAAGTTTCAAGACCCTACCAATTCGTTCTCGGACAATGTCAACCAAATTCACATTCCGATCAAGCATTACTTTCACTCCATAATCCTGTAATATTTAAAGTGATCTTTAGCGGTGTCAAATGGAAAAAGAAACATTTTTTAAATTACCGAACCATTTGAGAATGGAAGTGATTTTCACCCAAAACAAACACAGCTTAACTATCTCAGCTTTACCATGGCCCATGGGCCATTGAAACACCACCCCCCCCCCCCCCAAAAAAAAAAAAAAAAAGTACAGCACACTTCAATTTATTTAAAACCCGGCCCCAATAAGAGCAAAGATTGGCCCCCCACCTCCTGCACAGCAGCCAAATAGTATAAAAATAATTTTCAAAAAGTTGAAATTGAAACTTGTTTTCAAATAATAATTTTTATATTAAACTCACTCTGTTCTAAATTGTTTGGCATATATTCTATTTTGGAATGTTCCAAAATTATGTCAGGTTTAAAAAGTCAAACACGATTAATTTATTAACATTCCCTTTATGCCCTGAATTTATTTGTAAGAGCATTTTTTTAATTAAAAAAAATTAAAAACCTAAATTTTGAAATCCACTATTCATGCCATCTTTATTCAAATTAAATAATTTTTTGATAAATTTGTTTAAGGGTAATTTAGGAAATTTTTAACTTTTTTTTAAAGAGATAAGGTAGTTAACAATGTCTCCCTAAATAATTAGGTTTTTCTAACTAGGCCAAACAATTTGGTACGGAGGGAGCACGTGTTTGGCTTCCACTTTTAAAAACAATTTTGAAAATACTAAAAACAAAAAATAATTGTTTGGGAGACCATTTCTATATTTGAGATTTTTTTCTTAAAAAAATTACAAAAAGTAATGTGTAAAATCTGTAAATTACTCCTTTTTTTTTTTTTTGTGGATAATGATAAGGGAATATAGCTGATGTAATTTTTTTTGATAATGATAAATTTCAAATTTGAAGTATGAGAATTATTTTTGTGATAAAGATAAGCCCCTTAATTTAAGAGATAAAAGAGTTTGAACAAATATGTGGGATCCACTGTTTTAGATTTATTTACAACTATGCCATTAAAAACATTTTCTGTATCTTGAAAATATCCTCTCAGCCAATTTCAAAATCCTATTTTGAACAAGGAAAATAGGATACAATTTTCTAAAAACTATATTTAGAAAATATCAGCCAAACAATAGATTTATGTATGGGACCCGCCATTTGATGAATCACAAAACAAAAAACTATATTTAAATAACATAATCGCTAATCTATTAATACATATAGTTAGTGAAATTACGGTGTAAGAGGTTCAAATTTATTATAAACTTATGTCCTGCATAGTAAGAAAACTAATGAGTTAATTTAAGGTTATATAGCCTAGGATTTTCTACTAAATAAACCCTACATTGGATTCAATGCAACACACTTTAATAGAAAAGGTGTAATCATTAAGTTTTTTTTTTTTTTTGGTTGTGAGCGTAGGCCGTTACACCCAACCACATTAAATTCTTACTTTTGTTTTTCTCTATTATCTCTCTTAATCTCTCAACAACTTTAACATGGTATCAGGGCCATATTCTAAATACTAACATGGTATCAAAGTTATGTTTTTTATTTTCTAATTTAGTATCAAAGTTATATTTTATATTTTCTAATATGGTAATAAAGTTATTTTCTACCTTTTTGTAATATGGTATTAGAATTATGTTTTATCTTTTCTAATATAGTATTAGAGTTATGATTTAATTTCTAATATGGTATCAAAGTTATGTTTTATATTTTTTATATGGTATCAAAGTTATCTTTCATCTTTTTTAATATGGTATCATAGCTATGTTCTATTCTTTCTAATATGGTACCAAAGAGATGTTCTTTCTTTTATAACATAGTATTAGATATTTATTTTTTTTAAATCTTTTTTAATATGATATCAGACCTATATCTTTTCTAACATGATATTAAAGTTATTTTTTTTTACCTTTTCTAATTTGGTATAGGAGTTATGTTTTATCTTTTCTAATATCGTATTAGAGCTATTTCTATTTTCTTATGTAGTACCAAAGTTGCATTATAAATTTTTTTAATTAGTATCAAAGTTATGTTTGATCTTTTCTAATATAGTATCATAGCTATGTTCTATCTTTTCTAATATAATACCAAAGTTATGTTTTATCTTTTCTAATATGTTATTAAAGTTATA
Source organism: Quercus tomentella (assembly GCA_028535165.1). Lineage (NCBI taxonomy): Eukaryota > Viridiplantae > Streptophyta > Magnoliopsida > Fagales > Fagaceae > Quercus > Quercus tomentella. Next base: position 85,900,796 of record JAPQVY010000155.1, on the reverse strand, counting down.
TTCTATATTTTCTAATATTGTATCAAACTATGTCCTATCTTTTCTAATATTGTATCAAAGTGATGTTTTATCTTTTATAATATTGTATTCGAGTTATAATCTATCTTTTCTAATATGTTATTAGAATTATGTTTTATCTTTCCTAATATGATATCATGCCTATTTTCTATCTTTTCTAATATGATTTATAAAAAAAAGAGACCTACATTAGAACTCAAATCTCTAGTAAAAAAAAAAACTCAAATATGAAACTCAACATATAATTAATCAAGTTTGAAGAACATAAAGTCCACTTTGTAAGCATTATATATATTATATATAAGAGTTTAATGGGAGATAGGGGATTTAAACTCTGGACATTTTTGTTGAAAATACCAAGAGATGTTAGTTGAGCTATAATACTATTAATTTTATAAAATACCTTACTTCAAGTCATTTTTTCCATGTGCAAAGTCAACCTACAAACGGAACCACACATAAAGTTTAAAGAAAGTCGTAATGCTTTTTTTTTTTTTTTTCTTTCTTAAGATAAATGTCATATTTAGCTCTTATTCGATATAAAGTATTGGATTAAGAATTTTCATTTCTTCATTTTTTTAGGGTAAATTGCAAAGTACACCCCTAAAGTTTGGGATTGCTTGGATTTTACACTCTGATGTTTGAAAAAATGGATTTTACACCCTGAAGTTTGGTTCCGTTAGCAAAACCTCACCCTCAGTTAGTTTGAGCTGTTAAGCGACAAGTGGAGTGCTAACGTGTTTTTTTCTTGGGGTAATTATACATAACCCACCTGTGGTTTGGGCGAAAATCACTTTGCCTACCCGTGGTTTGAAAAGTATCACTTAACCTACCTGTGGTATGTTCCGTTTGTTTTCCGTAACCCACCTCTGTTAAAATCATGGGTAAATAGGTATTTTTACTCAAATTTTATGTCTCTCTCCTCCCAAAACAAAAAATAGAGCAAAAATGCAAGAGAAACAAGATCAAAAAGTGGTATTTGTCTCTCTCTCCATTCACACAAATTTTGAACATGAAGAACATGAAGAAAAATAGCAGAAACCAGATATTAGAAGAAGAAAAAAATTGCAATATTTTCAGTACATTTTTATATATGCCTTTTCGACAAATCAAAAACCTAAATCTCTAATTAACATGATACTAAGTGGAAATTCAAAACTAAATATCTAATTACTCAGCAACCAAACAAGAACTAAATAAATTTAAAATAAATATATAATCACATAATAAGTATTTGCCTAACACAACGTAACAAAGATACAGAGTATTTCCTCACCATAACTGGATAAGAAGATTCATCGAAGTACTTCTTAGTTGCTTCAGAAATATCAACTACTCCACCTAATGACAACAATACAATAACAATTTAAACATTGAGAACCAAAATCCACACCAAAAAATAAAAAATAAAAAATAAATAAAAAAATAACATACACTCCGTTTGAACACCAATAAAAGAAACAAGAAAAAAAAATAGCAATAATTAATAGTGGCCTAATTCCTAAGCTAAACCAAACAGCTGTATTAGGCATAGTTCAGTTAAGTATAATTCTTCATTTCACAGTTCCTAACTCTGTTTGGCTGCCGAGAAAACAAAAGGAAAATTAAATGAACTCTAAGAGAAATGAAAAAAATATTAACCGGATTTGATGGAGTGCTGGTTCGATCGGAGAACTGAGAGTACGACAAGGAGTAAAACCAAAAGGTATTTAGGGGCTGGTCCTCTTGTAATAATTTGGATGCTAATGGGAATGCCTCGTATGCATTTAGTATGTATTTCCAGATACAAAATCAGGATACAATGGCCTGTAATTTTCAAGGGTTGGCCCAAGTGACAATTTTTTTGGGTATGTTCTTCATGATCTAGGTTTTTTTTTTTTTTTTGGGTATGTTCTTTGTGTTCTTCATGTTCAAAATTTGTGTGAATGGAGAGAGAGACAAATACCACTTTTTGATCTTGTTTCTCTTGTATTTTTGCTCTATTTTTTGTTTTGGGAGGAGAGAGACATAAAATTTAAGCAAAAATACCTATTTACCCCTGATTTTAATAGAGATGGGTTATAGAAAACAAACGGAACATACCACAAGTGGGTTAAGTGATACTTTTCAAACCACGAGTAGGTAAAGTGATTTTCGCCAAAACCACAGGTGGGTTACGTGTAATTACCCCTTTTTTCTTTGCCAAATCAGCACTACAAAACAACACTGTTTCACTTATGTAACATCGTTTCACATCATAGCAACCCAATTCCCAAATCAAAACCCCCACGAACCTGGCATACGAACCCATCGTGAACCCATCAAGCTCCGTGGCAGTGGCGACAACGAGTTTCTCTTTGCTTTCTTTCTCTTGTGCTTTTTTCTTGCCATTCTTGGATTTGGATTTGTTGGGGTTTTTTTTGTTACTGGGATTATTGGTGGGTTTTTGTGGCCGTCGAGCCACCGCCATCGAGCTGAAGCAGATCTCTCACCGTTGTCGACAACCTGGAACGAGCAAGATGGAAAGGTTTTGTGGGTGACGAAACAAAGAGGTTTGGGTTTCAACAGGTTTATTTGGAATAGGTTTTTGATTTTTGGTCGTTGCACTTTGTTTGAGTTTTTAGCAAGTTTGTTTGTGGATTTTGGATTTTGGGAGTGCCCACTTAAGTTGCCAATAGGTGATAGCCATGGTGAATCATCCCACACACCTCACGTGCCACCAGGACTCCACATGCACTAGTTTGCACTGATAGCCTCAATCATGTTTCCCCATGCGGTGACATCTCCTTTACTTATGCCACGAGTCATTTGTATCTTGTTAATGGCAATCTACTCCACTAAGATGGATGAAATTTGATTAGACACGAATTTTAAAGAGTGTCTCTGTGTCTTTGCTTCCATTGAGTTGTATAATCATGGGATGCCCTATTGAGTGAAGCCAGATTAGTAATGATGTAGTTTTGAATTTATTTGAAGATCAAATTAAAAGGAAATGATTTTTTTTTCTTTATGCCACAAGGATCTACCATGGAAGTTATTTTGGAATGAGTTTTTGATTTCTAGTAATAGGTCGTGTTGCAGATGGTTTTGTGTTTTAAGTTTGGGCGAAGGCATTTTGGGAGGTTGATTTGGCAAAAACAATACACATCAGCACTCCACCTTGTCACTTAACAGCTAAAACAAACTGAGGGTGAGGTTTTGCCAGCGGGACTAAACTTTAGGGTGTAAAATCCATTTTTTCAAACATCAGGGTGTAAAATCCAAGCAACCCCAAACTTCAAGGGTGTACTTTGCAATTTACCCTTTTTTTTTATATGGAACATTCCTTCATTAACCTTAAGCTATTGCCTATTAGGTTTAAAAGTTTTGATAAATAGTAATTATATATTCTTCCATAATTTTATTATATAAATAGATGGAGCTCATTTTCCAAACCATCAGCGTTTATAAAAATTATCTATTTATTGAATAATTAATTACTCATAAAAGTAGTGTAATTTGATAGTTTTTAGACCCCTTAAAACACAATTGGATTAACCTAGGTAATTAGCCAAGTTGTTACTTAGTCCAATTTAACAAATACTAGGTTATCACAATCAAAACAATTATATCATGCAAAGCAGCGGAAAGATAAATAACACAAGATATGATCACCCAGGAAACCAAATGGGTAAAAACCTGGGGAGGATTTAACCTAGCTATCCTCAAGGTAAACTTGAATCCACTATCTTGAAAGAATCGAAGTTCATACAATAAGACTTACAAGCCCCCACACTCGACTTCTTATTGCTACCCACCAGTAGAACTTACTAACACGACCACGTGCAAACTCCGAATCCACGGACTCCTTCTTTCTTGGATTCACCACCAGATACAAGCACACCCGCTTGTGTTTTCTTTAAGCTTCAATGGCAGCAACCGAGTTGATCATCAAGGAATAGATAAATCTTCTCCTTGAAAACCCTAAGTTTGTGTAAAGGAAAGCTCCTCTAGATCTCACAAGAGATTTACACAAACCGCAATATGAGCAACACTAAAACGTGGCTAGGGTTTGCCTTTTATACTTAGGACAAATTAGAAAACCCTAAAATGTTTTAAACAACTAGGGCTGAGTTGGAATTCTGCAGAAAAAAAAACATTCTGCCCGAGCTTCGATCGATCGAGTCAGACCGAAATGCATTAATTATTTTCTGCATTAGCTCGATTCCAACTTTACATAAATACACAACTTTGAGCAAGACTAAAATACTTCTAAACACATTGTTTTGATCATGGTTCGCCAACAATACACATTAGAGTTCTAAATACATAAATACCTAAGTCTTTAGAACCTAACAAACTCCCCCTTTGGCAATCCGTGACAAAACACAACTAGAAGCTCAAAGTTTACAAAATAAAAGCCCTTTACACAAATAATGCTCATAAAACAAATTCAATCCTAACTACTATCCATCAGTTGCAAGTGTAGACAGCAGCTCAATTGAATCAACCTGTATATTTCCTGAAACACTAAACAAAAAGCATAACCACATGTGTGACAGAAAAACAGTAAATCAACAAATATGCAAACTAACTCTCCCCCTTAGTTAGATACATAAAAAAAAAATGTTAACTCCCCCTAAACAAAACATTCTTGTATTTTCCACACATATTCTCAAAAACAATTTCAAATAGATCTCCCCCTTTTTGTCACGTATTGACAAAGACTACTCATACAAAGAGTAAACAGACAACATACGCAACAAAGTCAAGAGAAAAATAGAGAATCAAGGAAACAAATGAATCCAGTGCTATAGAGAATAGAGGCAACTCCCCCTATGAAGAGCAACAACTCCCCCTAAGAACAACAAAGGGTAAAAACAAGCTTCTCCCCTTATAAAAATAGGAAAAACAAAACAAGTTTTGGAAAAAACAGTTTTGGGGAAAAATAAAGGGGTGGGGATAAATAAAAAGACACAAACCAAGTTTTAAAAAAAAAAACTAAGTTGAGGATACACATGAAGAAAAAATATTCTCTCTTTCAATAAAATGCAAACATGACACTATGTGACCCATAAATAGTTACATGAGTAGAGAAAATATTTGCACATTGATTATCCATCATATCTCTTAAGAAAAATATTTTCTACAGTTCACACAGAAAAAAGGCATATACTAGAAAGTACATAGCTCAAAAATTAATCAATCAATTTTGTTAATCAAGTTGAGTACCCAATGTAGCAAAGTGTATGCATGTTATGTGTACAAACAATGAGAGATATGACTGCAAAACTGCAAGATGGATACAAAAACAATGCAATGCATGTGAATCCTAAACACAAATGATGCATGAAAAAAAATTTGGTAAAAAACATAGAAACTGAAAAAATTTTCAATTTCGATCGATCGAGAATCGATCGAACATCAATCAAGTCAGGCAGACTCAAATCAAAAATTTTAATCGCAATTTCGATTGATTGAAAAACAGGTTCGATCAATCAAAAGTCTGGAAAAATCAGATTTTTGAAAAACAGAGCATTTTAATGCAGAAACTCCTCAAAGCACATTGTTTTATAAAAAAATGCATGAGTATGAGACGAAAAGTTTTTCAAAAACACTTGAATTCAACCAAGATCTTCCAAAATCAAGATTTTCAATCAATTTGTCCTCAAAGCGTAAACATTAAACACATTTTGCATTAAAATCAAGGAACTTTTAATCTTGGATGGTCACAACAAAATCACACACAATATAATGTACCAAGTTTAACAAAGAGTAACTTGTGTAGTGTGTGCAACTAGCAAAAGCTTGAGATACATGTGAGGTGATATGTGAATAGCAATCAATCACAAAGTCTACAAAATTCATCACATAGAATTTAGAAGAGACTATCACCTAAAGAGTTACATCATATAACTCCCACATCTCCTAGATTATAAGCTTGCAATCATATAAGTTTCTTGAATTTTGCCTCATAATATACACACCAATTTTAATTTATTCAGAAACTTATTAAAAAGCCAGGATAATGTACACACCAATTTTAATTATGTGATTTGGCATCAAGCCTAATAGTACACACCAATTTTAAGCATTAAGCAATTAAACCGAGGCTACACCTTATGTTCTTTTTGTGCATGTGCTACATTTTCTCGAGCACAAAATCTTACGATATGCACTAAGGTGTTCATGATTGGCTAGTGAATAGTGGTGAGATGGTTATTTATGCCTTTCTCAAAAGGATCAAGTCCGACAGTCAAATACATGTGACTTCAAGATTAAGACAAAGTGATAAATACAACATGCACTACAAAGCTCAAATTAGTAAAGTGCAATAAAAGAAGCTCATCCAAGCTAAACAAGGTACATAAACATGTTATGTAAAGATAATATGGCCAATCCTTGATTATAAATCCAAGATGTGAAATACAAAACACAAAAATCTTTTTGGTTTTAAAAAAATTTATGACCAAAAACAAAAAGCACACATTATGCTAAATGAACAATGCAAATGCAATACATGACAGTGCTTAACTAAGCTATAGAGGGTACACAAATAAGAAATATCAATTTCTTAATTAACCCATGAGTACATGTACAAACTAGTACATACTCATACAAAATTAAAAATAGCTTAGCACTTATAACACATACTATTCAAGTTTCTCCACAATGTCAAGCATGTTCTAAATCAAGAGAGAGATATCATAATTCATGTAATCCTCAAGAAAAATAAAACTAGACACAAAATAAAATATTTTTGTCTTTTTGAAAATTTTTCAATGTTTTTGGATTTTTTTTTTTAATAAAAAAAACAACCTAAAAAACAAAACAACCAAAAACAGAAACAAGACATGTCCACAATTAATTGAAAGAATTAAATCAGGGACAAGTCAGCAACACTCACCTTAGAGAATCTTTTCTCACCCATCTAGCACGAGTCTTCGACTTTGTAGGTGAAAATCCATGTGAAGAAGAGTGTATTTGAGGGATTACATAAATCTTCTGAGAAAGACTGAAATCCTGCAAATTCCTTTCACAAGCCAACAAGCTCAAGTTTTTCAAAAGAATATGAAACAATTTATATGGACTTATCGCAGGAGAAATATCATCACAAATCCTAGACTGAAACACAGAATGCTTAAATTTCAGTTTATAACAATTAGGATGAATGTGACCACGGACACCACAAAAATGGCAGATAGGAACAAATTTAGGAACATCAGTATTCCTAGTGGGGTTTCCAGTCACAGGCTTTGATTCTTGCCTCAACAAAGAACAATTTGGTCTAATATGACCAACAACACCACAAAGGTGACAGGTAGGCACAAAAACAGATTTATTATGCTCTCTAATAGTAGGTTTAGACTTAAGTTTAGAAACTTCAGCGTCAACATCAGAACTTTTACCTTTGTCTAACCTAGCAAAATAAGCCTTTTCTTTATTATTCCTCTTAAAAGGAGGGATATAAACTTTTTCAGTTTTAGGCTTAAAAGAAACAGAAACACTTCTGTTATCAACAGCAGGCTTGGTACTAGTCAAATTTTCAATTTTAGCTTTAGATTCAACTAAATCTTGTTCCAAGCTTTTCATCTTCTCATCTTGAGAGGAAATTTGATTTCTCAAAAATTCATTCTTTTTATTAGATTCATCTAATCTAACAGTCAATTCCTCTTTTTCAAGATTAGCCAATTTTAACTCTTCCTTGAATTTCTTAGCAATTTTCATAGATTTCAATAATTCCTTACGAAGAGTTTCACAGGCATCAATAAAATCAACAGAAGCATGAGCAGAAACATGATCAGAAAGACACTTCAAATTATCCATGACAACAAGGGTCAAGGATCAGCTCTTAGATCAAAAGATCTAAAACAAAAGAGCTACCCGCTCTGATACCACTTGATAGTTTTTAGACCCCTTAAAACACAATTGGATTAACCTAGGTAATTAGCCAAGTTGTTACTTAGTCCAATTTAACAAATACTAGGTTATCACAATCAAAACAATCATATCATGCAAAGCAGAGAAAAGATAAATAACACAAGATATGATCACCTAGGAAACCAAACCGGTAAAAACCTAGGGAGGATTTGACCTAACTATCCTCAAGGTAAACTTGAATCCACTATCTTGAAAGAATCGAAGTTCATACAATAAGACTTACAAGCCTCCACGCTCGACTTCTTATTGCTACCCACCAGTAGAACTTACTGACACGACCACGTGCAAGCTCCGAATCCACAGACTCCTTCTTTCTTGGATTCACCACCAGATACAAGCACACCCGCTTATGTTTTCTTTAAACTTCAATGGCAGCAACCGAGTTGATCATCAAGGTGTAGATAAATCTTCTCCTTGAAAACCCTAAGTTTGTGTAAAGGAAAGCTCCTCTAGATCTCACAAGAGATTTACACAAACCGCAATATGAGCAACACTAAAACGTGGCTAGGGTTTGCCTTTTATACTTAGGACAAATTAGAAAACCCTAAAACGTTTTAAACAACTAGGGCTGAGTTGGAATTCTGCAGAAAAAAAACATTCTGCCTGAGCTTCGATCGATCGAGCCTAAGCTTCGATCAATCGAGCCAGACTGAAATGCATTAATTATTTTCTGCATTAGCTCGATTCCAACTTTACATAAATACACAACTTTGAGCAAGACTAAAATACTTCTAAACACATTGTTTTGATCATGATTTGCCAACAATACACATTAGAGTTCTAAATACATAAATACCTAAGTCTTTAGAACCTAACATAATTAATTATCAAGGGAATAAAATAAATGTTTGCTCCCTTCTCACATAATTGTGGATCTCATTAATTAAACACATTTATTGTGCTAAGTAATTATTTAATGTTGGGAAAGTACAATAAATGCATGCTCTTCCATTTTTAATTAGTGGGACTCACTACCATGTGAGGGAGAAGTTTATGTAAATATTATATAATTGTACTATTATGCTAATGAGCATTGAAAGTATTAATTTTTGGCTAAAATGCAAATTGCACCATTTAAATTTGACTAAAATTAATCTTAGTCATTTAACTTTACTTTCGTTCAATTGAGTCTCTAAGTTTCAAATTTATTCAATTAAGGTATTTCGTCTAATTTCGTTAAAAATTTGCTACTAAAAAATTGTTTTTCTCACATGAAAAAAATTTATAAAATTAATAAAGATGTTTTTATAGATTTTTCATGTGAGAATTATTTTTTAATTTTTTAATTAGTTAATTGCATACTTATCAATAATTTTTAACGAAATTTGACTAAAAACCTGAATTGAATAAATTTGAAACTTAGAAGATTGAATTAAACAAAAGTAGAGTTAGAGGACTAAAACAAATTTTAGCCAAAGTTAGTGGGTGATCTTGAAAGGATGCCCAAAAGAAGCCAAAAACGGTTGGTGGAGCTGGAGCCTTAGGGAAAAAAGGGAGAAATCTCATAGAATCAAGCAATTTAAAAGGGGAAGAGGAACCCATGGAGAGGGGAGGAAGAAACTAAGAGTAATAGGACCTAAGAAAGAAAGGAGGTGGTAAAAAAATGAAGAGAGAAAACACGGCAGAAATAGGGGCATGCATCAATAGACCATCTTTTCTCTCCTCTGGACGTACCCACTCTCTAGGATTCTATAAATCATAATCCAAAACCACTTAGGCCCTTTCTCCAACACAGGTAACTTTAATGGTAGAAACTTACAATGAGGTTATCTGTGTTGGGGTTTGTTTCCCTTTTTGGACCTGTTCTTACTAAAAGACTCAACCCAAAACTGGGAGAGTGAACTAACGTCATCACGTTTGCCTAGAGTTGTTGCTATTGTCCTGCCGTGACTTCTTTTAACTTATTTGACATTTACGCTATTATTTGTTCTGCCATAGTGATCCATGCTACCAGTTATTCAGCTATAGTATCTCATTTTTTATATTTGCTGTATCAGTTGTTCTGCTGTAGTACCTTTTTCATATTTGTTGTATTAGTTGTTCTACTGTAGTATCTTTTTATTATATTTGTTGTATCAGTTGTTCCACTGTAGGATTGTTTATTATTTTGCTATACCGGTTGCCTTGTGGTGACATCATTTGATATATCTGATATATTGCTTGTTCTGCTGTAGTATTTTTCTGCCACATTAGTTATTCCGCTATGACGTTACCTATTGCGCTTGCAAGGACGCCAAGCCTGTTGCAGCGTTCTCCTCACTGTCTAAGCATTGGGCATGCCTAGCTTGTGCACAAGTTGGCCTGTAGCATAATCCCACCAGGCCAATCCTAACTCCCTTACCCATTAGTTCACATGCCTTGGTGTAGCAGACGGGTTTTGGCCCATTGCTGCAGAAGGCCCCCACACAATGCAAGAATAACAATATGAATTTCTTTCAAACATGTGTATAGGGGTGTTCGCGGTGCAATGTGGTGCGGGTTTAGGCTATTTTTAGCACCACACTTTGCGGTGCGATTTAGCCAAAGTCATAACCACACCGCACCTCATTTTTACGGTCATATGTGCAGTGCGATGTATAAGATGTAGTTTGAACGGTTTGAAGTCGGTATATTTTTCAAATTTAGGGCTTTTCTTGCCCAGCCCAAAACTGATTTTTCCCTCTGTTTTGGGCTAAGTTTTAAACTGTTGAATTAGTTTTTCTTTATTTTGGGCTGGCCTTCCTAATCAATACCAGCTAGGGTTATTAAACTATTAATAATATATTTAATATTAAAAAAATAAATATATTAATATATAAAAATGGTGTGGTGTGGTGCAGTTTGTGAGGTTTTCTTATTATAAAATTGCAAACTGCACTGCACCATGCGGTGTGGTGTGGTGCATTGTTATTTGCGGTGTGGTGCGGTTATGCCATTTTTCAAGTGGTTTTGGTGCAGTTTTTACGGTTTGGTGAACACTCCTGTGTATACATAATTGTTGTCAAAAACTAACTATGATCATATATATATATATATATATATATATATATATATATATATATATATATATATATATATGAAGACAAATGATGTTTCAAACTTTATAAAGATAGTTACCAGGCAACCGTTAAGAATAGTCAATCCCCATTTTGGCTCAATTTTTCTGCGTAATTCTGTAGAATTCTATCAATCCCTTTGTGATCTCATTCTTGTGAGTTGCTTTTTGCTCAAGCAAACCATTTAGTAAAACTAAAAACCTTCCAACAGAAATTTTGCTTTTGCTTTTGTTCATAATTTTACTTGAGTGATCATTTTGCTCTAGTGAAATTTTTAGAAACAATTCTCAGAAATAATTGAAAATAATGTCATTTTTGGCATCATCAAATTAGGATTTCCCCCTTCACTCCTTAAACTCATGTCATGTCTACGCCCACACAAATAAATAAATAAAGGATTCTTTTTCTATAAATTTAAAGAAATTTCTGAAAGACACAATACGATCACTATCAAATGTATACTAACAAAATCAAATCAAACATCATACTTAGTACACGATCATCCTTTACCAAGCATATTTTAAGGAAAAAATTGGCCTTTGCCCTTTTTAAAAATACCAATCCAGTATTTTGCCCAATTTTCCAAACTAATTAGGGAAATGCCCATCTTTTGAAACTCGGCTTTCTCAAAATCAAGTTAAGCCCTATAGTGGCGTTTTAATGAGCCTATAGTGACGTTTTAATGAGCCTATAGTGGCGTTTTGTAACTCGAGTTTCATAAACTCGAGTTATAGGTAAAAAAAAGGAAAAACTTGCATTGAACTCGAGTTCATGAAGATCGAGTTACAAAATGCCACTATAAGTCCTTAAAACATCACTATAGGCTTTTTAAAACGCCACTATAGACCTCCAGAAATTTTTTTTTTTTTTAACTCGATTTTTAGAAAGTCGAGTTTTAAAAGAGGGGCATTTCCCTAATTAGTTTGGGAAAGGGAACAAAATGCTCGATTGTTTTTTTTAAAAATGGCAAAGGCCAATTTTGTCCCATATTTTAAAGAGTTATGTTACAAATACTTTTTATTTTTTATTTTTTTATATACGGATACTCTTTCGCAAACTCCCCTGACTGGGATCCAATACAACACAAAAAAGGCAATAATTTGGTGAACAAGTTGGTGACACTTCACTACATGAAATAAGCTTATTTGCGACGGTCAGATGTTTAATGTCAATTATTAGGATAGCGAAAACTCTAAAACTACTTGTTGTGTAAAACTCATGATTTGAACGAATAACAGTAAAGATATTAATTAAATCCATAAGTACACACAAAGAATTCATGAATTTACGTGGTTAGACAACTACTACGTACATCTACAATTAGAGATATAAAGCTACCATACTTGATAAGGATTATGACGTTAAAGCTTTCTTACATGCTTTCACTTGCGGATATCCTTTCAACCCAAAAGAATTATCAAACTACACTTCTTTTAAGGGTTTTCTCTTCCATTAGGAGAACTCTTCTTTTTATTTTTAAGGGTATTCTCTTCACTCAATTGAACTCTTTCTTTTTTTCATTTTTTTTCAAATCCTATATTTTAGTGGACAGGAACTAATAATTACTTTTTAAAGAAGGAATAAATTATTTCTTTAAGAAAAAAAAAAGACTACGAAAATAGTCTCACCCGGCCCGGCCATATGTTCTGGGGAAAAAAAAAATCTAAATTACGTGCTATGTATGGATGGATCGTGGATTCCGAAATGAAATTTTAAAGAAGAACTAAATAATAAAAACCCACAAATCGTCACCCATTTCAGACTGAACCTTATACTGATGATATTTTATTATATTGTTAAATTTAGTAATTATTACCTACGAACTTCAGTCTTTATCGTACTAAGCCTCCATTTGTCTCTCCCTGAAAGCTCCAACTGGTTTAACTAATAAAAGATTCAGTGCTCTATACCATCGTGCTCATCAATCCTATTTGATAGATTTTGATGCTCATGCATGTATACTACACGTTTTGGACGGAAGTCAAAGTCAAAATTTATTATATTAATCAATTTTATAGTACCTCTACAATATTTAATTTTGTGGTATAATATATGAGTAACTTTATTATATGTTATAACTAAAAAAAAACTTTATTATATGTTTTGGGGAGAAAATGGGCAAATGCCCTTTTCGCACAAATTATGTATACCATCGTGCTCATCAATCCTATTTGATAGATTTTGATGCTCATGCATGTGTATACTACACGTTTTGGACGGAAGTCAAAGTCAAAATTTATTATATTAATCAATTTTATAGTACCTCTACAATATTTAATTTTGTGGTATAATATATGAGTAACTTTATTATATGTTATAACCAAAAAAAAACTTTATTATATGTTTTGGGGAGAAAATGGGCAAATATCCTTTTCGCGCAAATTATGTAGCGTTTTGCCCTCTTTCCCAAACTAATTAGGGAAATGCCCCTCTTTTGAAACTCAATTTGAGATAAATCGAGTTAGGTCCTATTGTGACGTTTTTAAGGAGTCTATAGTGACATTTTTAAGGATCTATAGTGACGTTTTGTAACTCGACCTCCATGAACTCGAGTTATAGATAAAAATAATAATAATAAATTGCCTATAACTCGAGTTCATGGAGGTCGAGTTACAAAACGCCACTATAGGTCCTTAAAACGTCACTATAGGCTCCTTAAAACGCTACTATAAGGCTCCAGAAATATATTTTTTTTAAACTCGATTTATCTCAAATCGAGTTACAAAAGTGGAATATTTTCCTAATTAGTTTGGAAAATAGGGCAAAGCGCTACAATTTTTGCTCAAAAAGGGCATTTGCCAATTTTTTCCTATGTTTTGGTAACTCGTTACACTTAGTAATTTGATGGCTTTCTATATAAATATTTATTTATGCCCGTTGGTTCCCTTCCCTTCCTCTCCAAAGACCTTACCTGTGTCTCCCTCTGTTGTTGCTAATCGCTATTTGGTTTCCACAATCCCAAAACCAAATTACCAAAGGCCCCAAGGACAACACAGTTATAGTTCTGCTTTAGCTCTACCTCTTCCTAAGGCAATTTCTCCATACACTGTCGAAGATCCCCTTGGCCCAATTGTGCCCAGACAACCTTCTTTCGCCCTTCCTCCTAGAACAGGAAGAGCTCCTTACCTCAAAAAACCTTTTGTTCAGCATATCTCTTATATTGAGCCACACTTGGCCCACATAACGGATCCTCTAGCCTTAGCAATGGAAGTATTGCCCCATGAATGGCATTTCCTTCCCAAAAGCCCAGAAAAGAACATCAAATTCTATAAAGGCATTCTCATCCAAGAAAAGTCTGCCAGAATAGAAGACATCAGAGATAGGAATAACCCATCTAAAGTCCTGTATCACAAGTTCATAATTCAGAGTTTCGTAAGTTGCAAAGATTGGGGTCATCCTTCCTCACTCCGAACACTTACAGTTCTCAAAGGGTCAGAACCCCTTTATAATTATTATGACTATATGGATGCTTTCGAGAAGGTTTTATTCTTCCAAAATGAGAACTATGACCACTCATGGTTCATCCAATTTGACAAGAAATTCAATAGCCAGATACCTTCGTGGTTCCTCAAGTGGTGGGAAATGTTTGGATCAGTCAATGAAAACTTTCCAGACCCTCTACAAGATGCACTAAGGTATTTCAGCTCCAAGTTCCAGGTTGACAGGCACTCTTCCCAGTTTCCGGCTATCTTGCATATGACAGTACAGTACAAGATCCACTGGATTAGTATGTGGAATTATGCTATCAACAGAAATCTACTCGATAGGGAATTCTTTGTAAAATGGTGGGACAAATTCAGACCAACTGATACTATCTCCAAACTCTACAACGACTTCCCCCTTCCAGTGCAGAGAACCATTGCTCACCATACCAGATCACAATCTAGCCTAGAATCCGCTCAATTTGCCGGAAAATCTAGCAGAGAACTCAAAGATCTCGCCCAGCAATTGCTTCTCCAATCAGAACAATTAGAGTCAGAAGGAAAGAACTCCCCTGCCTCTTCTGAAGCCTCTTGCAGTCGTGTCCCATTTGACCCATTCCAGGATGCCCAAGATCCTTATGATGGTTATAATTTGGACAGCGACTAAGTCATCTCCAGAAATGCTTTCGGATGCTCCAAGAACAGCTCCAGAAGCCCCAGTACAGCTCAAGAACCACCTTTGCAAATACGGCTACTATTCAGAACAGTACCCGCACCAGCAAAGTTACAGTCTTGATACTATTCACTGCACAGTCCAGAACACTATGCAGAGTCACTATTCCAGAAAAACAAGGGGACAAGACACTGTTCCAAACAGTGACCAGATACTGTTCACCCTACAGTGCCCCGACAGAATTATGGAAATCACTATTGCTTTCGGCTGAAAAGATTTTCACCTGAAGTAAATGCAATTTACCTTCCGTAATTAAAGCAATCTCCTGAACACTTCCAAGGCTCTCTCCTCCTATATAAGGCATCCTTGGCCTCAGTCTTCGGCAGGTTAAAATTTCAAGTCCAACCATAGGCTTAAATTTTGTAAACACCTCAAGAGGTCTTTCACTTGTAATCAGAATGACTCTCTTTTATCCCCTTCCCTTAGTTTACATTTGTACCCTGAACTACATCTGTAACCTTATATGCTTCCGCCCCCAGTGCCCTCAGAACGGCACCCTTTGTTGGTAGCTTACCCCCATTTGGTATCAGAGCCATTTGTGCTCGATCGTAAGTGTTTGTAAGTTACTGTAAATTTTGATTTTAAATCAAGTTGGCCGGTACAACCGCCATAGTTATCCATTATTTTGTGTATTACTTTGAAGTATGTTATCTCTAACAAACATTATTTTGTTTTACATCTATTTTCTGATAGCACTTCCACTCCCATATGTTGCATTCTTCATCTACTACTTCATCTTAGTCAGTTTATACTGTTCTTTCTTATTGTGGTAGGCTGAGCCTCCCGTTCATTCAAACTGTTCATCATTTTGCGATTATCTGTTTAAGCTAATCCTTTACTTCCCAGTTACCTTCTTTTTCCATCTTTTGTTTCTTTCCCCACAATTTGTTGCAGATGTGTACCATGCTAGGTATTGTGCCATGTTGTTACCCAGTAAATCTAGGAGTAAGTCCAGTTCTGTAATTGTTTGCTACCCAGGAAGTCTAGAGTACCCAAGTTGAGCAGGAAGCCCGAATCAATCTGTAATGCCCGTTGAGCCGTTAGCTAGGAGAGCGTTAGGCGTTAGGGTCGGAAACGATAGGGAAAGTACACTCAACGAAGCGAAATAGTGTAAGCAGTAGCAAGATCTACAGAATGGTGTCCGAGCGGTCGTAAGTTGGTAACAAAGCACAATAGGCGTCCATACACACCTTGTTTCAGGTCTAAGGATAGATCCAGAAATTGGAAGATAAAGGTATTCTAGGTCGTAATTGATTTCTTAAGTTTATAATCTAAAGATGATGAATAGGATGTTTAGAAGGAGTGACTCTTCCACTTCAATTAGATCTAGCAGTACAAACCCACCTGAGATTCCAGCAGAAGATGGAACCATCAACAGTGAGTCGTACCAGCTTTCAGATCTAGATCAGAAGTTAGGAGATTGGAACATACCCAAAGTTCCCACAACCCAGGTCTATAAGTCTTCGTCATGGTCCTTGAAAAAGTCTTTCAGAACGGACTACCATGTTAGGACTATAGAACAAGTCTACAGCATTAACAAGGAATATGAAACCTGTTATTTGCTATCCCCTGCAGCCATAAAAGCGCATAGGGATTCTGGTCACAAATACCTCCACATAGGACTTGTCCAAGTAGGAGTTAAACCATTGATCAGAGAAGGTTTGAACAACTCAATCCTTATGGCCCTCAGAGATACCCGTCTCATCAAATTCAGAGACAGTCTCCTAGGAACCATAGAATCCAGTTTGAGTAACGGTCCAATTCATTTCGACTGTTTTCCAAACCTCACAGTTGCACTTGACGACCCTCACATTTTGAAGGTCCTCACCCTCAACATTAGAACCCATGGAATCCTTGTATTACATGGCACCAAACAACTTGCTCTTATATACCGAGTGTATTATAAGTGCATGAGGACAAACATGTCCATCCAAGCTTTCGATAAGAGAAAACCAGGTGAGACCACTCTTATCCAAACTTCAGATGTTAGATCCACCGTTCAGGTACCAAGAACCCTGAAATGGTCTGAAATAACATTCCCTGCACAATGGTCTTTAGAGAATGAAAATTATCCTCTACAGACCCAGAATCCTGTTAGGAACCCTGATCCGGATTATGTCCAACAGTTAGCCGATGGAACGGTTAGACTAAGCTTCGACCAATCAAGGTTTAGGTCTCCCTTTGAGTATGATGAACCCTTGCCCAGATCCTCATTAGATCTGTACCAAGAACCATACCAGGAACCAAGGTCTAGATCCATAGATCTAAGACAACCATTTAGGCAGCCAACTATCCTCTTGAAAGATAGACCTGCATCCCATAGAAGTTCGTCTAGAACACGAGCTCCTACATCTAGAAGAGACTTAGGCCCGCAGTTCCAAGGTGTCAAAGACCACTCTCAGGTTAGTACCCCTTGTTACACAGCCAAGCAAGACTCAGTTGTTGATCAAGAAGAAGACAACAACAGTCAGGACAGTCTTAAACCCCCCTCACCATCAGGATCTGATTTTAAGAATCCTATTCAGCAAGAATCTGAATATGACCACCAGCTCCTCGTGTTGACAAAGGAATTCATCCCTGACATGGACTACCTCGAAAAGGATTTTAATTCTGAAGAGAACCGAATTAAAAGAGAAGCCTATCGAGCAAACCATACCAGAGAACAAAAGGTTGAAGTTTTGGAGAAATGGAAGTTATTCATGAAAGAGGTAAAAGCTGATTATCCTTTCTTTGAATACTTTGAGAAACATTTCATTTGGCATAAAAAGAACTGTGTCATTTCCAAACTTCCAAAAAAACCCATTCCACCTCCAAAAGCTAGACATTCATCAAGAAAAGCAGGGAAACCAGTTTCTCCTTCACCAGAAGTGAATGTCCTAGAAAGCCACATATCTTCTAGCAGTTCCGATGAACCTTCTTCAGAAAGGAAGAAAGAACCATTAGACGACCAGCTTGGTGATTTACCCCCACTTCCTCCAAAGACATGGAAATCCAAATACAGAGGAAACCCAGCCTTTAAGGATTTCAAAAGAAAAAAGATTGTTTCCAGAGAATATAGACGCCTAAAATTAGAAGCAAGAGGCATCTATAGGATTCCAGGAACCTTGAAACTCCTCAAACCTAAAGCAAAAGGAAAATGCTTTAAGTGTGGGAAAAAGGGACATTTCAAGAAGGAATGTCCAGGGAAGTCTCCCACCCATTCCTTAGTATCTAAAGATATTTCCAAAATCCTAGATCTTGACCATCCAGAACATAAGTCTCCCAATAGTTCTATTAACCAGGAAATCTGTCAGATTTACCAAGATTCATCCTCTCCTAGAGCTCAGGATAGCACCTCTAGTAGTTCTGATGAACCTATACCATGCACAGATAGTTGTTGCAGGAACAGCACTATCAAAGTTCTTTCTAAACACGAAGAATTGCTCCTCGATCTCATAGAACAGATCAAGGACCCAGACGAGAAATCTCACAGACTTAGTGATTTCCACAGAACCCTAGTCAACGAAGCCAATGCATCCAACCCTAGGATTCAGGAACCAAAAGTCAATTTGGGAAAAATCTACAATAGATTTACCAAATCCAAGAATGAGATATCCATTCAAGATCTCCAAAAAGAGATTAAGGACACGAAATCTGAGGCTAGAACCCTTAGGCAAGATTTAATCATCCTTAAGGTTGATCGTGGTCTTACGAATCAAAGAATCAATAACCTTGAGCATACTTCTCATCAAGGCAATAAGGACAGACTCTTATTACAAAACCCTTCTGATGATGAAGTAGTTAACCCTACTGCAGATAGAAAATTAGAATCATCCAATGGATCGTTTTTACAAACTATCAGTCGGATTAACTCCCAGAAATGGCATTCCAAAGTCAGGATTGTCATAAACAAAGAATTTGAAACTGAGGAAATTGCCCTAATAGATTCGGGTGCTGACCTCAACTGCATTCAAGAAGGAATCATTCCCTCTAAATACTTCCGGAAAACCAGAGAAAAGTTGACCTCCGCAAGTGGTGGGAAAATGCAGATTAAGTTCAAAATCCCAAAAGCACATGTTTGTCAAGATAATGCGTGTTTTAAAACCACCTTTGTTCTTGTCAAGAATATGACAGATAGGGTCATCTTAGGAAACCCGTTCATGTGTCTGCTATATCCTTTCACCACAGATAGTGAAGGAATCACTACCCATCCCTTTGGCCAACCAGTTAAGTTCAAGTTTCTTAGGAGTCCCAAACCTAAAGACATCAACAGTCTCCATGAGGTTACCATCTCCAAGACCCTTAACCTTATCAAAGCCAAAACCCAACACCTTGAGTACCTTGGTCATGAACTAAGATACAAAAGAACTGATGAGCAATTATCTTGCAAGAATTTCCAATCAAACATCAGGAAGTTTGAAGAAAGACTCAAACACGAAGTCTGTTCTGATCTCCCCACAGCCTTTTGGCATAGGAAAAGGCACGAAGTTGCACTACCTTATGTCAGAAATTTCCAGGAAAAGAACATCCCTACCAAAGCCAGGCCTATCCAAATGAGTCAAGAACTTATGGATACTTGCAAAGCAGAAATAGAGGATCTTCTTAGAAAAGGAATCATCAGAAACTCTAGGTCACCATGGTCTTGTCCAGCCTTTTATGTTCAGAAAAACGCTGAGATTGAGAGAGGTGTCCCTAGACTTGTCATCAATTATAAGCCCCTTAACAAAGTCTTAGAATGGATTAGGTATCCTATCCCCAACAAAAGAGACTTAGTTAACAGACTTAGCAAAGCAGTGGTTTTCAGTAAGTTTGACATGAAGAGTGGTTTTTGGCAGATACAAATCAGAGAATCTGATAGGTACAAGACAGCCTTCACCACACCCTTTGGTCATTACGAATGGAATGTAATGCCCTTTGGTCTTAAGAATGCACCTTCTGAATTCCAAAACATCATGAATGAGATTTTTAATCCATTCTCCAGCCATATCATTGTGTACATTGATGATGTACTAATCTTCTCAGAATCCCTAGACAAACATTGGAAGCATCTCAGAACATTCTTCCAAACCATCAAAAGCAATGGTCTTGTTGTCTCGGCCCCAAAGATTAAGCTTTTTCAAACAAGTGTCAGGTTCTTAGGTTTTGACATAAAACATGCTGTCATTAAGCCAATTGATAGAGCCATCCTGTTTGCAGAAAAATTTCCAGACGAGATCCTTGATAAGACCCAACTGCAAAGGTTCTTAGGATCCCTCAATTACATTTCTGATTTCTATCAAAATCTAAGGCAAAGGTTCTTGGTATCAGAGCCATTTGTGCTCGATCGTAAGTGTTTGTAAGTTACTGTAAATTTTGATTTTAAATCAAGTTGGCCGGTACAACCGCCATAGTTATCCATTATTTTGTGTATTACTTTGAAGTATGTTATCTCTAACAAACATTATTTTGTTTTACATCTATTTTCTGATAGCACTTCCACTCCCATATGTTGCATTCTTCATCTACTACTTCATCTTAGTCAGTTTATACTGTTCTTTCTTATTGTGGTAGGCTGAGCCTCCCGTTCATTCAAACTGTTCATCATTTTGCGATTATCTGTTTAAGCTAATCCTTTACTTCCCAGTTACCTTCTTTTTCCATCTTTTGTTTCTTTCCCCACAATTTGTTGCAGATGTGTACCATGCTAGGTATTGTGCCATGTTGTTACCCAGTAAATCTAGGAGTAAGTCCAGTTCTGTAATTGTTTGCTACCCAGGAAGTCTAGAGTACCCAAGTTGAGCAGGAAGCCCGAATCAATCTGTAATGCCCGTTGAGCCGTTAGCTAGGAGAGCGTTAGGCGTTAGGGTCGGAAACGATAGGGAAAGTACACTCAACGAAGCGAAATAGTGTAAGCAGTAGCAAGATCTACAGAATGGTGTCCGAGCGGTCGTAAGTTGGTAACAAAGCACAATAGGCGTCCATACACACCTTGTTTCAGGTCTAAGGATAGATCCAGAAATTGGAAGATAAAGGTATTCTAGGTCGTAATTGATTTCTTAAGTTTATAATCTAAAGATGATGAATAGGATGTTTAGAAGGAGTGACTCTTCCACTTCAATTAGATCTAGCAGTACAAACCCACCTGAGATTCCAGCAGAAGATGGAACCATCAACAGTGAGTCGTACCAGCTTTCAGATCTAGATCAGAAGTTAGGAGATTGGAACATACCCAAAGTTCCCACAACCCAGGTCTATAAGTCTTCGTCATGGTCCTTGAAAAAGTCTTTCAGAACGGACTACCATGTTAGGACTATAGAACAAGTCTACAGCATTAACAAGGAATATGAAACCTGTTATTTGCTATCCCCTGCAGCCATAAAAGCGCATAGGGATTCTGGTCACAAATACCTCCACATAGGACTTGTCCAAGTAGGAGTTAAACCATTGATCAGAGAAGGTTTGAACAACTCAATCCTTATGGCCCTCAGAGATACCCGTCTCATCAAATTCAGAGACAGTCTCCTAGGAACCATAGAATCCAGTTTGAGTAACGGTCCAATTCATTTCGACTGTTTTCCAAACCTCACAGTTGCACTTGACGACCCTCACATTTTGAAGGTCCTCACCCTCAACATTAGAACCCATGGAATCCTTGTATTACATGGCACCAAACAACTTGCTCTTATATACCGAGTGTATTATAAGTGCATGAGGACAAACATGTCCATCCAAGCTTTCGATAAGAGAAAACCAGGTGAGACCACTCTTATCCAAACTTCAGATGTTAGATCCACCGTTCAGGTACCAAGAACCCTGAAATGGTCTGAAATAACATTCCCTGCACAATGGTCTTTAGAGAATGAAAATTATCCTCTACAGACCCAGAATCCTGTTAGGAACCCTGATCCGGATTATGTCCAACAGTTAGCCGATGGAACGGTTAGACTAAGCTTCGACCAATCAAGGTTTAGGTCTCCCTTTGAGTATGATGAACCCTTGCCCAGATCCTCATTAGATCTGTACCAAGAACCATACCAGGAACCAAGGTCTAGATCCATAGATCTAAGACAACCATTTAGGCAGCCAACTATCCTCTTGAAAGATAGACCTGCATCCCATAGAAGTTCGTCTAGAACACGAGCTCCTACATCTAGAAGAGACTTAGGCCCGCAGTTCCAAGGTGTCAAAGACCACTCTCAGGTTAGTACCCCTTGTTACACAGCCAAGCAAGACTCAGTTGTTGATCAAGAAGAAGACAACAACAGTCAGGACAGTCTTAAACCCCCCTCACCATCAGGATCTGATTTTAAGAATCCTATTCAGCAAGAATCTGAATATGACCACCAGCTCCTCGTGTTGACAAAGGAATTCATCCCTGACATGGACTACCTCGAAAAGGATTTTAATTCTGAAGAGAACCGAATTAAAAGAGAAGCCTATCGAGCAAACCATACCAGAGAACAAAAGGTTGAAGTTTTGGAGAAATGGAAGTTATTCATGAAAGAGGTAAAAGCTGATTATCCTTTCTTTGAATACTTTGAGAAACATTTCATTTGGCATAAAAAGAACTGTGTCATTTCCAAACTTCCAAAAAAACCCATTCCACCTCCAAAAGCTAGACATTCATCAAGAAAAGCAGGGAAACCAGTTTCTCCTTCACCAGAAGTGAATGTCCTAGAAAGCCACATATCTTCTAGCAGTTCCGATGAACCTTCTTCAGAAAGGAAGAAAGAACCATTAGACGACCAGCTTGGTGATTTACCCCCACTTCCTCCAAAGACATGGAAATCCAAATACAGAGGAAACCCAGCCTTTAAGGATTTCAAAAGAAAAAAGATTGTTTCCAGAGAATATAGACGCCTAAAATTAGAAGCAAGAGGCATCTATAGGATTCCAGGAACCTTGAAACTCCTCAAACCTAAAGCAAAAGGAAAATGCTTTAAGTGTGGGAAAAAGGGACATTTCAAGAAGGAATGTCCAGGGAAGTCTCCCACCCATTCCTTAGTATCTAAAGATATTTCCAAAATCCTAGATCTTGACCATCCAGAACATAAGTCTCCCAATAGTTCTATTAACCAGGAAATCTGTCAGATTTACCAAGATTCATCCTCTCCTAGAGCTCAGGATAGCACCTCTAGTAGTTCTGATGAACCTATACCATGCACAGATAGTTGTTGCAGGAACAGCACTATCAAAGTTCTTTCTAAACACGAAGAATTGCTCCTCGATCTCATAGAACAGATCAAGGACCCAGACGAGAAATCTCACAGACTTAGTGATTTCCACAGAACCCTAGTCAACGAAGCCAATGCATCCAACCCTAGGATTCAGGAACCAAAAGTCAATTTGGGAAAAATCTACAATAGATTTACCAAATCCAAGAATGAGATATCCATTCAAGATCTCCAAAAAGAGATTAAGGACACGAAATCTGAGGCTAGAACCCTTAGGCAAGATTTAATCATCCTTAAGGTTGATCGTGGTCTTACGAATCAAAGAATCAATAACCTTGAGCATACTTCTCATCAAGGCAATAAGGACAGACTCTTATTACAAAACCCTTCTGATGATGAAGTAGTTAACCCTACTGCAGATAGAAAATTAGAATCATCCAATGGATCGTTTTTACAAACTATCAGTCGGATTAACTCCCAGAAATGGCATTCCAAAGTCAGGATTGTCATAAACAAAGAATTTGAAACTGAGGAAATTGCCCTAATAGATTCGGGTGCTGACCTCAACTGCATTCAAGAAGGAATCATTCCCTCTAAATACTTCCGGAAAACCAGAGAAAAGTTGACCTCCGCAAGTGGTGGGAAAATGCAGATTAAGTTCAAAATCCCAAAAGCACATGTTTGTCAAGATAATGCGTGTTTTAAAACCACCTTTGTTCTTGTCAAGAATATGACAGATAGGGTCATCTTAGGAAACCCGTTCATGTGTCTGCTATATCCTTTCACCACAGATAGTGAAGGAATCACTACCCATCCCTTTGGCCAACCAGTTAAGTTCAAGTTTCTTAGGAGTCCCAAACCTAAAGACATCAACAGTCTCCATGAGGTTACCATCTCCAAGACCCTTAACCTTATCAAAGCCAAAACCCAACACCTTGAGTACCTTGGTCATGAACTAAGATACAAAAGAACTGATGAGCAATTATCTTGCAAGAATTTCCAATCAAACATCAGGAAGTTTGAAGAAAGACTCAAACACGAAGTCTGTTCTGATCTCCCCACAGCCTTTTGGCATAGGAAAAGGCACGAAGTTGCACTACCTTATGTCAGAAATTTCCAGGAAAAGAACATCCCTACCAAAGCCAGGCCTATCCAAATGAGTCAAGAACTTATGGATACTTGCAAAGCAGAAATAGAGGATCTTCTTAGAAAAGGAATCATCAGAAACTCTAGGTCACCATGGTCTTGTCCAGCCTTTTATGTTCAGAAAAACGCTGAGATTGAGAGAGGTGTCCCTAGACTTGTCATCAATTATAAGCCCCTTAACAAAGTCTTAGAATGGATTAGGTATCCTATCCCCAACAAAAGAGACTTAGTTAACAGACTTAGCAAAGCAGTGGTTTTCAGTAAGTTTGACATGAAGAGTGGTTTTTGGCAGATACAAATCAGAGAATCTGATAGGTACAAGACAGCCTTCACCACACCCTTTGGTCATTACGAATGGAATGTAATGCCCTTTGGTCTTAAGAATGCACCTTCTGAATTCCAAAACATCATGAATGAGATTTTTAATCCATTCTCCAGCCATATCATTGTGTACATTGATGATGTACTAATCTTCTCAGAATCCCTAGACAAACATTGGAAGCATCTCAGAACATTCTTCCAAACCATCAAAAGCAATGGTCTTGTTGTCTCGGCCCCAAAGATTAAGCTTTTTCAAACAAGTGTCAGGTTCTTAGGTTTTGACATAAAACATGCTGTCATTAAGCCAATTGATAGAGCCATCCTGTTTGCAGAAAAATTTCCAGACGAGATCCTTGATAAGACCCAACTGCAAAGGTTCTTAGGATCCCTCAATTACATTTCTGATTTCTATCAAAATCTAAGGCAAAGGTTCTTGGTATCAGAGCCATTTGTGCTCGATCGTAAGTGTTTGTAAGTTACTGTAAATTTTGATTTTAAATCAAGTTGGCCGGTACAACCGCCATAGTTATCCATTATTTTGTGTATTACTTTGAAGTATGTTATCTCTAACAAACATTATTTTGTTTTACATCTATTTTCTGATAGCACTTCCACTCCCATATGTTGCATTCTTCATCTACTACTTCATCTTAGTCAGTTTATACTGTTCTTTCTTATTGTGGTAGGCTGAGCCTCCCGTTCATTCAAACTGTTCATCATTTTGCGATTATCTGTTTAAGCTAATCCTTTACTTCCCAGTTACCTTCTTTTTCCATCTTTTGTTTCTTTCCCCACAATTTGTTGCAGATGTGTACCATGCTAGGTATTGTGCCATGTTGTTACCCAGTAAATCTAGGAGTAAGTCCAGTTCTGTAATTGTTTGCTACCCAGGAAGTCTAGAGTACCCAAGTTGAGCAGGAAGCCCGAATCAATCTGTAATGCCCGTTGAGCCGTTAGCTAGGAGAGCGTTAGGCGTTAGGGTCGGAAACGATAGGGAAAGTACACTCAACGAAGCGAAATAGTGTAAGCAGTAGCAAGATCTACAGAATGGTGTCCGAGCGGTCGTAAGTTGGTAACAAAGCACAATAGGCGTCCATACACACCTTGTTTCAGGTCTAAGGATAGATCCAGAAATTGGAAGATAAAGGTATTCTAGGTCGTAATTGATTTCTTAAGTTTATAATCTAAAGATGATGAATAGGATGTTTAGAAGGAGTGACTCTTCCACTTCAATTAGATCTAGCAGTACAAACCCACCTGAGATTCCAGCAGAAGATGGAACCATCAACAGTGAGTCGTACCAGCTTTCAGATCTAGATCAGAAGTTAGGAGATTGGAACATACCCAAAGTTCCCACAACCCAGGTCTATAAGTCTTCGTCATGGTCCTTGAAAAAGTCTTTCAGAACGGACTACCATGTTAGGACTATAGAACAAGTCTACAGCATTAACAAGGAATATGAAACCTGTTATTTGCTATCCCCTGCAGCCATAAAAGCGCATAGGGATTCTGGTCACAAATACCTCCACATAGGACTTGTCCAAGTAGGAGTTAAACCATTGATCAGAGAAGGTTTGAACAACTCAATCCTTATGGCCCTCAGAGATACCCGTCTCATCAAATTCAGAGACAGTCTCCTAGGAACCATAGAATCCAGTTTGAGTAACGGTCCAATTCATTTCGACTGTTTTCCAAACCTCACAGTTGCACTTGACGACCCTCACATTTTGAAGGTCCTCACCCTCAACATTAGAACCCATGGAATCCTTGTATTACATGGCACCAAACAACTTGCTCTTATATACCGAGTGTATTATAAGTGCATGAGGACAAACATGTCCATCCAAGCTTTCGATAAGAGAAAACCAGGTGAGACCACTCTTATCCAAACTTCAGATGTTAGATCCACCGTTCAGGTACCAAGAACCCTGAAATGGTCTGAAATAACATTCCCTGCACAATGGTCTTTAGAGAATGAAAATTATCCTCTACAGACCCAGAATCCTGTTAGGAACCCTGATCCGGATTATGTCCAACAGTTAGCCGATGGAACGGTTAGACTAAGCTTCGACCAATCAAGGTTTAGGTCTCCCTTTGAGTATGATGAACCCTTGCCCAGATCCTCATTAGATCTGTACCAAGAACCATACCAGGAACCAAGGTCTAGATCCATAGATCTAAGACAACCATTTAGGCAGCCAACTATCCTCTTAAAAGATAGACCTGCATCCCATAGAAGTTCGTCTAGAACACGAGCTCCTACATCTAGAAGAGACTTAGGCCCGCAGTTCCAAGGTGTCAAAGACCACTCTCAGGTTAGTACCCCTTGTTACACAGCCAAGCAAGACTCAGTTGTTGATCAAGAAGAAGACAACAACAGTCAGGACAGTCTTAAACCCCCCTCACCATCAGGATCTGATTTTAAGAATCCTATTCAGCAAGAATCTGAATATGACCATCAGCTCCTCGTGTTAACAAAGGAATTCATCCCTGATATGGACTACCTCGAAAAGGATTTTAATTCCGAAGAGAACCGGATTAAAAGAGAAGCCTATCGAGCAAACCATACCAGAGAACAAAAGGTTGAAGTTTTGGAGAAATGGAAGTTATTCATGAAAGAGGTAAAAGCTGATTATCCTTTCTTTGAATACTTTGAGAAACATTTCAAATGGCATAAAAAGAACTGTGTCATTTCCAAAACCAACTGGATATTACTTCCCAAGAAGGATGCACCGAGCTCTAGCAAACCAGAAATTGTTAGGTCTAGTCATCCTCCTCAAGAAGCTATACTCTTTAAACAGCGAGGTACCGATGTTATTGCCTCACCTTTTAAGTATCCAACCCCAGATGAAAAGGTTGTCAGAAAGGTAATAGAGCAAAACAACTATACCAACCAATGTTTAGGAGTTATAGGGAAACAACTTGACAGAATAGAAGATGGGATTGATAACAAAGTTCTCCTCCAAACAGGAAACCTTTCAAAACCAATCCAACCTCTAGAAAACCCTCTAGTCAAGCTTCCCACAACCAGGCAAACTAGCCTCAAACCAAAGGAACAAGCAGCCCTTAGGGAAATGGCTCAAAAGCTTGATGATCTCGTGAAAAAAGAACCAATCTCCCCTTCACCAGATCTTACATCAACCAGTAGGGACCCTAGGCTTGAACCTCGGGCAAATACCCTACATGCCCATACGGCCTCTAGCAGTTCTAGTAGGACCTCTTCTGAAACTGAACAGGAGATAGAACAAATAGAAGACCAATTTCGAGGTTTACAGGTAAATAAGCTTTACCAACCGAAGGTAACGCCAACTAGCCTTACCAAAAATTGGTATCCCAGACCAACACCCCCTGACCTCCAATTTGAGGAAAGGACCATGCAATTCACAGTTTCCAGTGGTAAACTCTATGAATGGAACATAGATGGTTTATCCGAACAAGAAATCCAAAACAAAATCCAGCACATAACCATGGTAGCAAATAACTATCTCAATGATGGTATTCCAAATACTGAGGTTGTAGAGCTTATTGTTTTAGGATTCACCGGAAAGCTGTTAAATTGGTGGAACCACTGTATGACAGCCACTTCTAAGGAAGACATTAAGCACGCTGTTCAAAAAGATGAGGATGAGAACCCTATCTTTGATGAAAGCATAGGCAGAGGAGTTCCTGATGGAGTCAATACCCTGATCTATACGATCATGAAACACTTCATTGGTAAACCCAGCAATGTCACATCTAGGATTTACGACCAGTTGAGTAACCTTAGATGTAAAAACCTTGGAGAATACCGGTGGTATGAAGATGTGTTCACTACCCGGGTCATGCATAGAAGCGATTGTAACTCTCCATTTTGGAAGGAGAAGTTTATCAATGGCCTACCCACATTATTTGGACAGAAGGTCAAGGAAACTCTTGCTAGCTCTTTAGGTATCATAGATTATGATAACCTGACCTATGGAGACATCTCAAGCACAATCCGAAATGAAGGGATGAAAATGTGTAGAGATCTCAAAATACAGAGCCAAGCCAATAAGAGTAAAGCCAAGTACGAAATAGGAAACTTCTGTACCCAGTACGGCTTACCTTCCATCATCCCCAAAAGGAAATCCAAACACAGAGGCGAAGGATCCTCTGAAAAACCCCATAGGAAGAAACCTGCCTCCAAACACTTTAGAAAACAAAGGTTTAAAACCAATGATTTCTATAAAAAAGGCAGATCCCAATCCACAAAAAGGTCCACACCACAAGCATCGGGAACATGTTATAAGTGTGGGAAGAAAGGTCACTACCAAAAAGATTGTAGAACTAAGGCCAAAACCCTTATCAATACTCTCATTAGTGACCAAACCAGCAGGCAAGAGATCTTCAAACTTCTTGAACTCGATCACCTAAGCAGTGAGTCCAGTGACCAAGAAAAACACCAATTGTTTGAAACATCCTATGAAACCTCTAGAGTATCTTCTAGTTCCTCTAGTGACTCGGATGAAATCTTACCTTGCCAGAATAGTTGTTGTAGAAACAAAACTATCCAGGTTCTTACTAAACAAGAAGAACTACTCCTCGATCTCATTGAACAGATCAAGGATCCTGAAGAAAAATCTCGACGACTTAGTGAGTTTCACAGAACCCTAGTCAGGGAAACCAATACATCCAAACCTAGGTTTCAGGAACCTAAAGTTGACTTGGAAAAAATCTACAATAGATTTACCAAATCTAAGAAAGAGATAACCATCCAAGATCTCCAGAAAGAGATTAAGGATAACAAAATTGAAATAAGAAACCTTAAGCAGGAATTAACCATCCTTAGGGTTGATCATGGTCTCATGGACCTTAGGGTCAAAAATCTAGAGTTCACTTCTCAGCAAGGCAATGAGGACAGAATCTCATTACAAAACCCTTCTGTTGATGAAGTTGATGAAACAGTTAACCCTACTGCTGAAATAGAACCAGAACCTGGAACGTTCTTGTCAACCATCAGTAGTATTAACTTTCAAAAGTGGCATTCCAAAGTCAGGATTGTCATTAACAATGATTTTGAATTTGAGGTTGTTGCCCTAATAGATTCAGGTGCTGATCTCAATTGCATTCAAGAAGGCATTATCCCCCCTAGATACTTCCAGAAAACCAAAGAAAGGTTAACTTCTGCAAGTGGTGGAAAAATGCAAATTGAATACAAAATCCCAGATGCACAGGTTTGCCAAGACAATGTGTGCTTTAGAACCACCTTTGTTCTTGTCAAAAATATAACAGATAGAGTCATCTTAGGAAACCCATTCATGTGTCTGTTATATCCCTTTACCACAGATAGTGAAGGAATCACTACCCAGCCTTTTGGCCAACCGGTCAAGTTTAAATTTCTTAGGAACCCTGAACCCAGAGAGATTGAGTATCTCCAGAAAGTTTCTGTTTCTAAAAATCTTGACTTCACCAAAGCCAAAACATCTCTATTTGGTCCAAATCAGGCCAAGAACCTTGATCAAATTGCACCATCCATCATATTTGATAATTCTTTGAGCCTTCTTCAATCTCATAAATTATCATCTCATCACATTACACATAAAAATATTTGCTCCTTGACATCTCATGTTTTTAACAAATATGTTTCCAAAAATAACCATTTTGTTAACTCATGGCAGGCAGAAAAGCAAAAATCTATTTGTAATATCCCCACTAGTAAGTGGAAAATGGCTTCTTCAAGCAGGAACAAAGGAAAATCTCCCGTCCAGGATTTTCTTTACCAAAGGCATGAAGGCGCTTCTTCTGGAACAGAACCCAGTAGAGCAACATCCCTTCAAAACCATGTTGCTCAAAAAATTATATTTTCCAATGGTTTTACGGCTATTACTCTTTGTGAAGTTTTATCTAGAAATTTCCAGTTTATGAATGGTGTATACCCAGAAGTCCCACCTTCCATAAAAATCATTCTCGATAACCTTCAAAGAGCCTATACCCAACGAAACAATCGTCTTTTCCAAAAAACCCTCAGAGCACTAGAAATAAACCTAGTAAACCTCGAGGCAGGAATTGCAATTGGAGAAACATTTACTAGTCAACTCTTTGGCAAAGAGGATATCCATTCAATGGATAAAACGACTATCATGAGCACCGATTATGCTAGGTTAAGTCTTAAGACTCAAAACCAGCTAAGAAGTGCTGTCGCCAACTTGCCCTCTGATATACAAAAACGTATATTAGACAGCAAGGTAATGACTGAATCATGTGACCAATGGTTCAAGCATTTTAAAATCATGGTCATTACTCATTTTCCAGTTTATGGTGAAGACCCAGCTGATTTTAATTGTGCCCTCATCAAATCAACCTGGGAAAAGTACTTTGGAAGCAGCCAAAGGGTCTATGAGAAGAAACATCCCTTCCCCGGTCTAATAATCAACTACGAAGATTGGACTGTTGAAGAAGATCCAAGCTGGCTTTCACAAATGTTTGAATATGGCTTCATCAGGTTCATCAAGCTAACAAGCCATAATCAGATCAACCAGTTTCCACTGATCATCCAACAAACTGTTTCCAAGATCAAGAGTCCTTTTGTATCCATCAGGTGCTGGAGTACTCTCCCACAATGGGACAGAAACAACTGGATGATAGTGCAACCTTCGCACCACCTCGTACTCATCAATGGGTACACCCACAATGGTCCCTGGTATGAAGGAGACTCTTATCTCCACAATGAAGACCCCGAAACTCTTGCAGAATGCTGGAGAGGTTACTTCAACAATGAGATCATTGATGTCACCAGGGAGCTATGGCAAAACTACCACTTTGTTGGCAATACTGGCAGAATTTCAGTATTCACCACCAAGCCATACTCAGAAGCTCTCCATACCGAAAGGATTGACTACATTGACCCAGGACAGTTAGTTCTGCAACAAGCAGATTATGAACCTATCCTGTACTGTGGCCTTTGTGATAAATTTGACCAGTACCATGACCATGACCACAGCTATGATCCCCCTTGGGACCCTTATGATGGCTACCCATCCGGCTATGATACTGATTGATCACTTCCGGATGCTCCAGAACAGCTCCAAAAGCCCCAGCACAGCTCAAGAACCACCTTTGCAAAATTGGTTACTATTCAGAACAGTACCCGCACCAGCAAAGTTGCAGACAAGATACTATTCACTGCACAGTCCAGAACACTATGCAGAGCCACTATTCAGAAAAGCAAGGGGACAAGACACTGTTCCAAACAGTGACCAGATACTGTTCACCCTACAGTGCCCCGACAGAATTATGGAAATCACTATTGCTTTCGGCTGAAAAGATTTTCACCTGAAGTAAATGCAATTTACCTTCCGTAATTAAAGCAATCTCCTGAACACTTCCAAGGCTCTCTCCTCCTATATAAGGCATCCTTGGCCTCAGTCTTCGGGAGGTTAAAATTTCAAGTCCAACCATAGGCTTAAATTTTGTAAACACCTCAAGAGGTCTTTCACTTGTAATCAGAATGACTCTCTTTTATCCCCTTCCCTTAGTTTACATTTGTACCCTGAACTACATCTGTAACCTTATATGCTTCCGCCCCCAGTGCCCTCAGAACGGCACCCTTTGTTGGTAGCTTACCCCCAATATATATATATATATATATATATATATATATATATATATATATATATATATATATAATATATTTTTGTTATTTGGCTAAAATACACTTTTTATCCTCTAAACCTGGTTCACTTCTAAATCAGTCTCTACACTTTTAAAACTTGATACTAACGTAATAACTTTTAAAACTTGTACTTACACTATTGATTCTTCGCTGACTCACCCAAAATACAAGTTGTTTGGACATAAAATTGATATTGTTGTGATAGTTGAGGAAATAAATTGTAAAATTTGAATGTATGATGTATCTTAACCCTTTTTTTTTTCATATTATGTTGTGAGTCAAATTGTTATAATTCTAGTGTCTCTCACATGGATTAAATGTAAGCTTAACCATGAATTTATAAACTTTTGAACGCCCTACCTTTATAAGTTGGTTTTCAAAAGTAAATTTTACTCATGGGTCCTTAACACAAACTTTGCCAAGCTGTGTAAAATAGGATTATACATGATAATAATTTTGTCACATGCATTGATAACTAATGTCACATTAAACAATAACTTCATCATTTTCTAGATTTTTATATCTTATTTCTTTTCACAGTAGGTTTTAACAGGGATATATAATACAATTATACAACATCTAGGTTAAATCTGATGGTAAGGCCGGCGGAGAGTGACAGTTTTTAATTCCTATTTGTTATGAACTGCACGAAAAAAAAAAAAAAAAAAAAAAAAAAAAAAAAAAAAAAAAAAAAAAAAAACGTTTCTGTTCAATGTTTGATTAGTATACATTCTTAGACATACTGCTGTTTTGAATTAAAATGTTTCATGACCAATCTTATTAACTAGCTTATTTAGGATATGTTTTCTTCTTAATAAAAAAAAAAAAAATGTATAGATAAGTGTACAAAATCAAACTAATATATATATTTTTTCAATATAATGTGTCTGCAATATTTGATTCTCAAATTGACAGGCCTTTGATGATTTCATGTCTTGCACGCCAAGTTCATAAACTTGTTGACGGAAAAATGTCCAGGTTTTGAAGGGA
Source organism: Quercus tomentella (assembly GCA_028535165.1). Classification (NCBI taxonomy): domain Eukaryota; kingdom Viridiplantae; phylum Streptophyta; class Magnoliopsida; order Fagales; family Fagaceae; genus Quercus; species Quercus tomentella. Next base: position 85,867,470 of record JAPQVY010000155.1, on the reverse strand, counting down.
GTTCAACTAGCAAATATTATTATTATTATTAATATTATTAAAAAGACAACAAGTTCAACTAGCTAGTAACTAGTACACCTCAACAACCGAAAAAGGACAAAAGGACTCGGCGTTTTCTACCTAATAAAGTCAAGATCCTAAGCAGAATTGGATGTTACGCGTCATAAGTGGCATATATATATATATATATATATATATATATAGAGAGAGAGAGAGAGAGAGAGAGAGTTACACCTGGTGTAACTTTTAAGCAATGTTACACCACCCAATAACATGTTATAGAATTCTTATTTTGAAAATTTCATCGTTGAATTACATTTTCTATATGTTCTTAATATTCATGCCAATTTTTATGTCAATTGAATGTTATTTACCATTTAATTCATAAACTCATTTTTTATGCATTATTTTAAACTACAAAAATTTGAATTTAAACAATTGACTGATGACATAACTATTAATCTTTGATCATCTCGAAATTTTGCAAGCATGAAGAATACATGAAGATAATGTAATCCAACGGCGAATTTCTCAAAACTCGTATCCAATTAAAAAATATTGAGTAATATTACTTAAAGTTACATTAGGTGTAACTTTAACCCAACCCATATATATATATATCGGAAATGTTAACAAGCACCGTGCAGTGCTTGTTAAGGTTTTCATAATGTGGGTCTTATGTAATAAAAAAAATAAAGTACTTATAAAATTGAAAAAATAATATAAAGCTGCAAAAAAGACAAAAAATTATAATAAAAGACAAAAAGTTGTTGTTAACACAACCCTCTATATATATATATATATATATATATATATGTTAATTTTAACTGTTACAGTAAGATGCCCGTTAATGATGATTTATTGTGAAATCCAATTAATAAGATAACTGAAAATAGTACTGAAGTTACAAGTGAAACTCAGAAAGTTAGCTTTATTAGCTCTACATCCTATAAAGTTAATAAAAAATCTGACATAAAGCAAAACAAATTGACGTAAAAGTGTTTCTTAATTAATGGGCACCATATATATATATATATATATATATATATATATATATATATATATATATTTATATCTTTTTTTCAATGTTTCATTTTAAAATGTTTTTAGATATTTTCAATTTTAAAAAATTGTTATACACAATTTTTTTAGGTAAACAAATAATTTTTTTTTTAGTTTATTTCTTAACTTATGTGTGATTCAAAAAAAAAAAAAAAAAAAAAAAATCTTAATTGTGCATCATACTGATCATACATTCTCCAAGTAGGGAATGGACCAGAGCCCAGATGACTTCTGTTTTGTTTTTTTCTTATTCGGAAAAACAACTGTTGTCAAGTGAAGGATAAGTGGAAGCAGCGATGAGCAAGAATTTCCACCAACCTTTGGTACCTCTTGAGGCAGAAGCGAAGGCTTTGGAAGAGAGTATCTTTTTTGCATGGATGTGAGCATTCAAGAGGCAGTGTTTGAATGTGATTCAAAAATTGTGTCTGACACCGTAAATAATATAGGTGAGCCTCCGATTACTATAGCTAATATTATTTTGGGAATCCAGCAAAAGATGCGAGAGTTCAAAATGGTACAAGTATGCCATGTGAAGCGGCTAGAGAATTGACCAGCACATTTACTATTGGCTCAAAATGCTAAGGGTGTTGCTAGCTATGTAATATGAATAGTGAAAAATTCTAATATGATTGAGTCTGCTTTGGTTCATGAAGTATTGAATTTCTCTTCTTCTTGATGAAATTTACAGTATTCTTATAAATAAATAAAAATAAAAAGTTGAAAGCGACTAACCTCTTTCTAATTAACAATCAAGTTAGGTTAATGGTTCGTCTCACCCTCATACGCAAATGCAATACTCTTAATTTTTTATACAACATCCTCAATTCATGTTCAAAGTTTATAACAACATGCAGAAAGAGGTCAAAAAATAAGGAACAAAAAGAAACTAATTTCAACGGGTTCGATTGTATTTTACCAAATAACCCTGCCGGTCATAATATAAGTATTTGTTCTCTCCGGCAATCATGGCCAGCTGCCTTCAGTTGTCTCTAATTCAGTCCTTAAGAAAACCAAACTACCACAACGTGCCTTCCGGTGCAAAATTTTTCAAAACGTCGCAATAGACCTATAGCGACTGCTCTATTGCGACGTTTTCGAACGTCACAAAAAAAAACGATGTTGTAGGCCATTTGTGTCTATAGCGACGTTTTTTGGGTTTTTAGTGACGTTTTACAAACGTCGCCTAAACCCAGATTTCTTGTAGTGTCTCTACATGGATCCAAGTCCAACCATGAACTATATATATATATATATGCCCCCATTGCCTAGTCACAGTTACAGCTAGCTCATTGCAGTCCCATTGCACGTATAGTCACAATCACATGCAACTCATTGCAAGACTAGTATACTATAAGCAGCATTATTTTATCCCATTGATTTAATTGAAACATTTAATTAACAAGAATAATGTTACAAATACAATGTTTTTTTCGTAGGTTTCAATTAACTCAACTGTTAAAGTCTCTTGTCATCAAATAAAATATTTGAAGTTTAAATTCTACCCACACTAAAAACTAATTTATGTCTTATTCTAATGATAAGAGCAATCGTAATGGAATGAAAACTATCAAAATCCTATAATAATAATAAAAAATTTTAAATTGTTTTTTCACAACTTATTAAATTAGCAAATATCCCCTTGTTGAACATAGCAACCTAACTTGTTTCATTTAACACAGAAAAAGTTAAATGCAAGTTATTTGTAGGAATTTGAGAGCTTAATTATTAATTTTTGAGAATTTTTAAAAGTTGTTTGTTTAATAAATTTTCGAAAATTATAATTCCTATGAAAGGAGTAGTTTATTTTTCTTTTTTCCTTTTGCCTAAACTCAATTGCCAATTAATAATCACACAATTTTATATTGTTGTCGTTTAAAACAAATAGACGAGGAACTCCAATCCAAAGAAACGTACCTATTTCTCTGGGAGGGTCCAGTTCTTGTCATATCAAAGGGCCCATAAGAAATACATACGAAGGCCTTGTTCCCTCGCAAACTCAACCTTTCGTACCCAATCCAATTGGTTCCAGTATATGAATACATCGATACAGTCCGCTTATCATACATTGATACACCATTATGGCCAAGCCCAATTACAATTGCAGGACCTCCAATCCTATTATCACTTGGACTTTTCAATTGCCGTGTTCTTCCATAAAGTGGCAGGCCCATGATGACTAGGATATGTGGTTGAACCACAGGCACAGGCACAGGCACCATGATTTTAAAACTCTGACGGTTCAAAGAACCAGACAAAGTAGAGGTTCAAGGTTTTTGAGATCAGACCGAGGTCGAATTGAAGTTAAACCATGATGATATCATAATTAAATTAATAATTATTTAAAATATAAATAAATAATTAAAATGGTAAAACATTGAGAATATATATTATTTTTATGTATATAAATTTAATTATTTGGGAAAAATTCCTAAAAATTATCAAAAATTCCATATATTTTTAATCCTCAATTATAAGTTATACATGATCCAATAAGACTTAGCCCATTTTATAATTAATAAAAAAATTAGTCAATGATAACTACTAAAGAGTAAAGAGGAAGTGACGTGAGAAGGGGTCTTTTTAATTTCTTATACTTTTCAAATTGCCTAAGTCCAATCCATTTTTCCTTTTTCTGTTTCTTTTTTTTTTTTCTTCCCTTCTTCTCCACCATTTGATTGATTGATTTATCTCCTCCACCGTTTTTAATTCTACATCTTTATCTCTTTCTCTCTTTTTTTTTTTCTTTTTTTTTACTAGTATCTTAAATTTTTCTCATCCACCCATTTAAAAATTTTACCTTCCCAATGCCTTTTTTACTTTTCCAATGCCTACTAGTTTCTTCAGGTATTCCCTCTTCTCTCTTTCTTTATTTTGATGAACCCTCTTCTCTCTTTATTCTTCACAAATCTCCTCACAAAACTCTTCCTTTGCCTCTTTCTCAATCTCACTCACGGAAACTATCATGGTTGTTTTTTTTTTGTCAAAAACACTTGCAGAGCATTGCATCGTCACCATGCAATGGCTACTCCTTTCTTCTTCTTCTTCCTTTTTTTTTTTTTTTGGTAAAAAAAATCTCACAAAAGCACTCACTACTGAAAAAAATTTTTTGCTTGAAACTGACTGGAAAATTGATGTGAGTTCAACGTTTGACAAAATCTTATGGTTGAAGCTTCAACAATAGTGATTTGGTGTTGTGAGTCTGTAATATTTTTATTTTTATTTTTAATAAAAATAGTTCTAACTTGAACCGTGAAAACTGTCCACGGTTTTCAAACCTTGGCGGTTCAACTGCGGTTTGAACAGTTCCTGCTTTTCTCACCAAGAACGGTTTTTAAGGTTAAAAGAACCATAATAGTGAAAGGTTTCCGGTTAATCGGGTCGGATTGAACGATTTGGTTCAGATTTAAAAACCATGATAGGCACAGGCACAGGCACAGCCTTAATCCAAGATTAAATACCATAGCATGTGCATTCGCAAGCCTTAACACAAAGCAAAGCATGTTCACCACGAGGTGGCTTACCATGAGAAAAATCAGTTTTTTTTTTTTTTTTTTTTTGTCAATTTGCGAACCTTTTGAAAAAAATCAGTTTATTGCATGTGTCTTCAATGGCCTGGTTATTACCATGATCTTGAGGCAGTGAAGGATTTTTGATTTGTGCTTTTGGAGGAACAGAAGAACAAAAATTTTGAATAAAAAGAAGCAATCAGTGGTCACAGGAAAGTGGCTCTAATACCATGTAAAAATTAGAGAAAACAATGGAGAATTGTAGAAGATGCAGATGTGGTTTGGCCTTATATAGTTTCACGGTTAAGAGCATTAGCATCCGGTATTTTCATATTCTCCCATTTTACCATCTCAAAAATTACTTTATCAATTATACCATACTATTTTACAACACACTTAACATTCTAACTTTTATTTTCCTATACAATACATTAAAATAATATATTTACACAATAAAATATATAATCCAATGCCTTCTCTCTCCTCTCTCTAATTTTTGTCTCTCTTCCTCCCCCTCTGTCTCAACCTCTCTCTCTCCACCGTGAACAAATCCAAAACCCAACACAACCACCATCCAAACCCAACCATCCCACCTGCCACCACCATCATCAACAACACAACCACCACCCCACCACTGCTGCACTACCCAAATCAACCCAAAAAATCATAACAAACCCCAAACCCAAACCCAAACAAAATCCAAACCCCACCATAGCAACCACCACATCGCGCTGCCGCCACCCACTGACCCAAAACCCACTCCCACACAAATCACAACCCATCAAAAACCGACATACGGTGGCAAATCATAACCCATCCATATCGATCCACGGAGAGTGAGAGTCTGTGAGAGAGGGGTTGAGAGAGAAGAGAGCAACCTACCTACAGCGGCAAAACCCATGCAACTGTCGCCTTCAACTAGAGAGAGAGGACTATAATCTCCACCACCAACCCACACAATTTTCATCCACAAACACAACAAATACCCAAAATCGGCGACGCTGGTAGGGGAGGGAAGAACCGTTCTGGAGCCAAGAATGACATAATTGTTGAGGGTGGAGCCAAAATCGGCACGCTAGTTGAGCAAAATCCCGTCCTTGATACTTGATTCACCGCTGGGAAGCTCAATTGGAAGGAAGTGAATTTTGTTGAAATTTTTGAGGACTTGGGTCAGGGAATGGTGAGTGGCTCCAGCTTGGCATGGTGATGGTGGGTCCAGCCATGGTGGCTTTGAAAAGATGAGAGAGCAAAACAAGAGAGAGAAGGGAGAGAGATGGAATGAAAGAAAGAGGAGATGAGAGACTGAAGAGAGAGAGAAAAAAAAAAAGAAAAAGATATTTGGGAATAAAATATAATTTTTATGTTTAGAATGGTGTTACAGTACCATCATAAAGCACAATTGTAAATTTTTTAAGAATTGGAAGATCAAGTAATGGGCCAACATATGGCATATGGAAGATGGGGTGCTAATGCTCTAAGTATTTAAATTTTAGGTTGATAGAAAAAGCTAAAAGTTTGAAACATTGAAACATAGGAGACGGTGGAGAAAAATACAATAATGGAGGCTATACTGCTTAAGGGCCTAAAAGTGATTTTTTTTTTTTTTTATGGACAAATTTGAGTTCCTAATTTATTGTGAGAAAAGAAATAACTTACTTAGGATAAGTGAATAAAAAAAAAAGGGAAAGTGGAGTAAATTATGGTAAAAGAGTGGCAAGTTTTGCCAAAAATAAAGGTGGCATTTATTTCGGTGTAGGTTTTTTGTTTAAAGTAGGAGATGTATTTTTTGGGGTCTGTTTGGAATCAGCTTATTTTGCTGAAACTAAAAACTTTTTGCTAAAAGTACTGTAGATAAAGGTAAAATTTAATCGAAATAGTACAGTGGAACTTATGAATAGTACCAAAAAGTATAGTGAGTCTTATGAATAGTAGCAAAAATAAGTTTAATAGTAAAATAAGCCAGTAAAATTAAGTCATGCCAAACACACACTTCTTCATCTCTTTCACCATGTCAAGGCCTGTTAGGACATATGTGTTACACATGTTAAGAACATATGTCATGATTTTATGTAATTGGCTTATCCTTTGACAAAACGCACTTTACTTGTATTTAGGTAGATTTAGGATGTGTTTAAATACTTCAAGAAACCATGTTTCAAGATCAAGTGTTAAAGCCTTCAAGTCTGTCCAAGAAAACAAGTTGATAGTGCAAAATCATTAAAGCTCGACAGCTGTATCTATCGAGCTTAAGAAAGCTGTTCTAAGTTCAGTGTGCTCGACACCTGCTCAACAGCTTCTCGACACCTTCTATCTGTCGAGGTTTAAGATTTTCAGAATTCAAAACCTGATTTTCTTAGGATCCGTGAATTTGTCTTTGGGCCTTCTTTTCTCCTTACCCTAGACATATAAAAGGATTAGTTTAAGGGCCGTCAAACAGTTCACAAGTTGCACAAGTTTTGAGCAAACTCTGTTCAAGCAAATTGTGACCGGAGACGAAGTTCTTGCCCTAGTTCATCTCTTTCTCTTGAAGAAGTTGCTGTGTATGTGCACCGTAGGGTTTTGTGACCAAGCATCTTCTTGATCTTCATCGTGTGGATGAACTGAAGAACTTTGCAACCAACAACCTTCTTAGTTGGTGATTGAAGTCGCGTACTGGGATCCTTGCAATTGGTTAGTCACGTACTTGGGAGTCGTGCATCAGAAAGGGGAACTGTCACTACAGAACAAGTCCAATTGGGTATTGGGGTAAGGGTTCAACTGTAGGTTGGTAAGGTACTTGGGATTCCTTTACTTGTAACCGCTTGTTATGATAATAGTGGAGTTTCGGGAGTGGTGACCTGAAAATCACCTGGTGGGGTTTTTGCCGTTAGGTTTTCCCCATTCGTAAACAAATCACCGTGTTATTTATTTTTCGCTGCATAATTAGTTTATTGGTGATTTGTTTGTGCTACCACGCGTTTGCATGATAAATTGATTAATTAATAACTTGGCTAATTAATTAATTAATTTCTATCACACGGGGTCATTTAATTTATGGCCTATCAAGTGGTATCAGAGCAGGCTTACTCTGATTAGGATTTAATCTTTCCTGTATTAATCCATTGACCCTTGTTGTCATGGCTGTAACCAGCTTGAAGAGATCATTGTTTTCAAATACATCCTGTTTTTCTAATCTCTATTTATTTGAGTATTTCAGAAAATGCAGGTTTAAAAGTTATTTGAATTCTCTTATGATGACTATTGGAAAGGATCTCAGTTTGGCTAAGAAGAAACTAAACTGTCTCAGAATGAAAATGTGCAAAGGAGTTCGTCTGAGAAGAGTGAAAGTTAAACGCTTAGCTTGTCTAAGGCAATTGAGAGAAAGTACCATTCCCACTGATTTATCATCAAAGCACGAAGTGTGTTTTATGATGAAGTCTGCATTTAAAGTAATGGACACATGCTTGTGGTACCTTGACAGTGGATGCTCAAGACACATGACTAGAGACCGATCTCTCTTCAAGGTTTTCGAGTCTAAGAAAGGTGGCAATGTCACTTTTGGCGATGGGAGCAAATCGCAGATTAAAGGAAAGGGAATCATCTCTTTACCCCGACTGTTGGACATTGCAAACGTTCTATATGTTGAAGGTCTAAGGGTGAACCTGCTGAGTATAAGTCAGATATGTGATCAAGACTTTATGGTGCTATTCTCCAAGGGAAAGTGTCTTGTCATGAATGAGTTTGGAAAGAAACTCATAAGTGGTGTTCGCACTCTTGACAACTGTTATGGATTGGTTCCTAATGCTGATATTGTATGTAATAGCATTCGTTTGCCAAATGAAGATCTATGGCATCAACAGATAGGATATGCTAGCTACAAACATCTTTTTATTGTATCTAAGCATGAGTCAGTTTTAGGGATACCAAAGCTTAGTAGAATGAGCAATGTGGTATGTGGACCGTGCCAACTTGGAAAACAGACTAAAGCTAAGCATCCTGGCACTCAGACATTAACTACATCTAGACCATTGGAGCTTCTGCATCTGGATCTTATGGATCCAACTAGAACTGAGTCTCTTGGTGGTAAGAGATACATCATGATTGTGGTAGATGACTTCACTAGGTACACTTGGGTCATTCTTCTACGATCCAAGTCTGATGCTCCTGAGTACATTGAAGCTTTGTGCACAACACTGCAGAATGAAAAGAGCTTGAAAATTGATCGAATTCGAAGTGACCATGGTAAAGAATTCGAGAACTCATATATGGAGTCGTTTTGCACAAGATCAGGTATCTCTCAAGAATTCTCTGCTCTTATTACTCCTCAGCAGAATGGTGTAGTACAAAGAAAGAACAGAGTTATTCAAGAGATGACCAGAGCCATGCTGCATAATAAGGATGTGGTTAGAAACTTGTGGGGAGAAGCCGTCAACACTACATGTCATACGGTTAATAGGGTATATTTTAGACCCGGTACCAAGAAGACTCCATATGAGTTATGGAAAGGAAGGAAGTCGAATGTGAAGTATTTCAGGATCTTTGGAAGTACTTGTTTCATCTTAAAGGATAGGGAAAATGTGGGAAAGTTTGATTCCCGGAGTGATGAAGGAATATTTCTAGGTTATTCCTCTACAAGTAAGGCTTATCGGGTATACAACAAACGGACCATGAAGGTAATGGAAACAGTGAATGTTGTTATTGATAAGTCTTCAGATTCCGGTTCTAAAAAAAGTGTTAAGGAACTCACTAAAGAAATTCTTCCTCCTGAGCCTAGGGAAGTTCAAGAAATTGTTGATCAAGAACCTGCATCTCCTAACACTCCAGGTACTCTTAGTGTTGTGGAAGATCCAGCAGATATAACCACTTCATCAGATTCTGAATCCCATGAGGAGAAAGGACCTTCCTCAAGGATTAAACTAAATCATCCTCCAGAAGATATTGTGGGAAATTTGAATGAACTCACATTAAGGAAACGAACGGTTGATAAATGTGTTGCTAATTTTGTGTCTTATTCTTGTTATTTGTCATAGGTTGAACTCACTAAGGTTGAAGAAGCTCTTCAAGATGAAAGTTGGGTTGAAGCAATGCATGATGAACTACTTCAGTTTCAGAGGAATGATGTCTGGACTTTGGTGCCCAGACCGGAGGGTGAACACATCATCGGCACAAAGTGGATATTCCGCAATAAAACTGATGAGGAAGGCAATGTGATCCGCAACAAGGCTCGACTTGTAGCTCAAGGATACTCACAAATGGAAGGAGTAGACTATGATGAAACCTTTGGTCCAGTTGCCCGTATGGAATCCATCAGAATTTTTCTTGTCTTGGCTTGCCAATTGAAGTTCAAGCTTTATCAGATGGATATAAAGACTGCTTTCTTAAATGGATTGCTCAAAGAAGATGTCTATGTTGCTCAACCAAAAGGATTCATTGATCCACATTTTCCGGATCATGTACTGTACCTCAAGAAAGCACTCTATGGGCTAAAGCAAGCCCCCAGAGCTTGGTATGATCGACTTACACAATATTTGGTGTCACACGGGTTCACAAGAGGAAAGGCTGATCAGACTCTTTTCATCAAAAGAGAAGATGGCGAGCTGATAGTTGCTCAAGTCTATGTTGACGACATCATCTTTGGATCAACTAAGGATGAACTTGCTCATGGTTTCTCAAAACTCATGCAAGCTGAGTTCGAGATGAGCATGATTGGAGAGCTGACTCACTTCCTTGGGTTGCAGATTCGTCAACAAGATTCAGGTATATTCCTATCTCAATCTAAATATGCTAAGAATCTTGTGAAAAAGTTTGGTTTAGAATCTGCTAGTTCTGTCAGAATGCCTATGAGCCCAAATGTTAAACTCATTGTTGACTTGTTAGGTAAAAGTGTTGATTCATCTCTTTATAGAAGCATGATAGGTAGTCTCCTTTACCTTATTGCTAGCAGACCTGACATTAGCTACAGTGTTGGAGTGTGTGCTAGATATCAGGCTAATCCCAAAAAGTCCCATATGACTGCTTTAAAAAGAATCATAAAGTATGTCAAAACCACTGCTGAGTTTGGTGTGTGGGTACAGCAAAGACACAAGTGATGTCTTAGCTGGGTACTCTGACGCTGATTGGGCTGGGAATGCTGATGATAGAAAGAGTACTTCAGGAGGTTGTTTCTATGTGGGCAACAATCTTATCTCTTGAATGAGTAAAAAGCAGAACTCTATCTCTTTATCCACTGCAGAAGCTGAGTACATTGCTGCTGGTAGCTGTTGCACCTAACTCCTATGGATGCAAAAACTCCTTCATGATTATGGTATTTGTCAAGAACATCTCATTATCTATTGTGACAATACCAGTGTCATTAATATCTCTAAGAATCCGGTTCAACATTCTAGAACCAAATACATAGAGATTCGACATCACTTCATTAGGGAGCTTGTCGAAGATGGTATTCTCACTCTTGAGTTTATTCACACCGATGATCAGAAGGCTGACCTGTTTACCAAACCTCTTGATAGTAAACGTTTCGAATTCCTTCGTCAAAACATTGGTGTTATCACCATGGGATGATCTTCTCTCTTATCTTCCTTCCTCATGCATTTGCATCTAGTTTTTATGCTTTGATTGTTTAACATGTTTTTGTTGTTTATTTTCAGTTTTGCTTTGTTTTATTTTTTATATAAAAAAATAAAAATAAAAATTGAAAAATCAGAAAAATACAAAAACAGTGTGTGTTTTGTGTACATTGGTACTTGTGTACCTTGGATGACCATTGAAACAAAGTCTTCTAAATTTTGTATCTTTTGTAGCTTAGATGAGCATCTCTATGCACAACTAAGCAAGTGAGCTTTATGGCTCTTGTTTGTGATGAGTAAGATTAAGTTATCTCTTGTACTCAACACTTGTATCACTCTTTTTGACGGAAATGACTAAAAAATCCTAAGAGAAAGGCATTAAGAACCATCTCACCACTGTTACCCGCCAATCATAATATGACACCTGTATGCTTCGGCATAGTAAAAGTGCAGTGTCAATGACATTTGTGTGCTTAGGCATAGCAAAATTGGAATGTCAAATATCATTGGGTATTTCTTTTCTCTCTAATATGCTCATGCATGATATGCTTAAAAGAAAAATATGCAAAGAAAAATCAAAAAGCAAAAAGATCAAAAATGATTTAAAAAATGATTGCAAGCGTGTATTCTAGGAGATGTGGGAGTTATAGGATGTACCTTAAAGGTGATAGTTCCCATCAAGTAGTTATGATTGTGTGTGAGTTAAAGTGATTTTCTCACATCTCAAATCATCATAACATGTATACACATATGCAATCTTGCGATGTTTTTCACATACAACACGCAATATTCTTTGCTACTCTTGATACATGTGCAGGTACAATGTGATTTGGCCATCACAAGGTTTTACATGTGTTAATATATGCTCACTAAACTGTCTTGACTTGTTTTTGAAATATAAAATTGGTTAGACTTGTTTAGTGTGTGTGTGTGTGTTTTTGAAGATCCATGTGCTTAAATTTTTTTTTTGAGAAATAATTTTGAGAGCCAAATATGTTGGTTGTATCATTGGTTGAGTTGCATGTTGGATTGCATTCATGTCTGTGTTTTTCACATCTCGAAAAACTGGTTTTAAAAGCTGGCTCAACACATCCTCGATACCTCCTCGATACCTTGCTATCTGTTTAGCTTCTTCAGCTTTTTCTTATCGCAATCTCGACAGCTTCTCGATACCTTCTGGATCGATCGAGATTGGGTCTACATCCTCGATGGCTTCTCGACACCTGGTGGATCGATCGAGCTTCTATTCTTGGTTTTGTTGAAGTTGTTCCTCGACACCTCAGCTGTCGACGAACATTTCCTTGACACCTCCTCAACAGATACCTCGATACCTCTCGATACCTGCATCTGTCGAGATTTACTGCCAGCTCTATTTAAGCCCCCTGTACGATCCGTCTCTCATTTCCTTCGATCTCTCTCTCGACACTTCTCTGTTTTCTCTCCAAAACTTTCTCATCTCACTCCAATCTTGGTTCCTCAAGGATTCTTCAAGCTTTTTCAAGAATTTCTTCACTTGGTAAGCTTCTAATCCTTTCACATTCATGCATTTCATGTTTTGAAACCTAGGTTTTGGGGTTTTTGAAAATTTTTGGGGTTTTTCAAAACTGATGAGTTTTTATTGAAATTTTGGGATGGGTTTTCACTTAAATGAGTTTAAAACTTCATACATTGCATCACATTAGCATTATAATGGTATTGTCATGCATTTAGATGTGTGCTATCTATTTGTGTGCTGATAGGTTTGGATTGGGCTAAGCCCATGATGCAATTTATTTTGCATGTCACATGTTCATGCATTTCCCATGCATACATACTCTTTTTCAATATACTTGATATATTTTGAAACTGCTTGGGACTTTTCTGATTGTCTTTTCCTTTTTCTCCCTCTCTTTTTGTTTACGTTAGTCGTGTCCATGGCACCTAAGCGTAAGTCCACTCCAGCTCGAAACCCTCTTCGTTCTGAAGCTTCTTCATCATCTGATCCTACACTTTCTCATATCCTATTCCGTGATGATGATGCCTTTAAGGCATTTTCAGAGAACTTTTCTAGACGAGGCATTCATTCGGAACGTCATGTCATTTTATCGGACTTTGCCGACACTGACCTTCCCTCTGTCATTCACAGTAGGGGATGGGAGTCATTGTGTGACGTCCCGATCACCTGTCCTCTTGTGCTTATCCAGGAGTTTTACTCCAACATGCACGGGATTGATCGTTCAGTACCTCTTTTCTTCACTCGCGTTCGAAGTACGCGCATTCCTATCACGCCGCAGCTTGTTGCGAATGTGCTTCTGGTCCCTAGGATAGAGTTTTCTGACTATCCTAGTTATGAGCGTCTGAGGACTGTGTCCAGGGATGAGCTCATGTCTACTTTCTGTGAGGGCCTTTCTGCTTGGGGTGAGCGTTTGTTTACACAATGTCGACCTTTTGCTAAAGGTCCTAGATTCATGAACATGGTGATGACTTTTGTTTTGCATCCACTCTCTTACTATAACTCTATCACAGAGCCTCGTGCTCGATTTTTGCTATCTCTTCTTGAGCATCTCACTATAGATTTCCCTTCTCATTTTAATCTTTCTATTATAGATGTTCATCTAGATTCGGCGTCCCGTGATAAGCTCATTTCTCCTTCCGCTATCACGAGGATCTTACGCCATTTTTCCTTTCCTTTTCCCTCTTCCGACCATTTTACCATCATGTGTGCCATAGATTACGCTACCGTTAAACGTAGCAAGGCCCAGCTTCGGTCGCGGCAGTCAGATCCAGCAGCTCCTCCCTCCCGTTCAGCTCCATCCCATTCTGCTCCATCCACGTCCACTTCTCCCTCTTCTTCGGGCAATGTGACTTTAGGAGACATCATGACGCAGCTGCAGCGCATGGATGCTCGCCTAGATACACTCTCTACGGAGTTGTATCAGGTGAACGTTCGTGTCGGTCGTATTGCACGGCGACAGGCGTCCATGGGTGGTTTTGCTCTTGAGGCTACTCCTTCACCACCTTCTCCCGTGGCTTCTGATTCTGAGGATGAGGATGATGATGATGGTGATGACGATGATGCTGATGGAGATGCTAGCTCTACCGATGAGATGTCTACTTGACACTCTTACCCTTATCACTCGTGACAAAAAAGGGGAGTAGTTTAGGTTATGAGAGTAGTCTATCTTAGGGGGAGAGTTAGTATAGGACCATTTTTGTTAGGGGGAGTGTTGATACATTTTGAGGGATGTACTGAGGATAGTATGTATCTTTTCTTTTCTTTCTTTTTAGATACATTACTCTTGTACATGAGGTCTTGTGACCATTTATAGACATACATTGTACTTATTTCCTTTTATATTGATGTATGTTTTTCTTTCACCTACCCTTACATGTGTTGTTTCTTTTCTCCCTTTATACACATGTTTCTTATACTTGTATGCAATCTATTATTTTTGTTTCACACAAAGATGCCTTGATGAGTTTTGTTTTAAAGTGTTTCAGAAATACAGGTTGTCAAAGTCTACTTGCCATAAACTCTCTTCTTGCAAAGTTTTTCAAGAGTTTGTGTTAGGATAGATTTTATTGTATTCAACAAGTGAATATGAGTTGAGTGATTTATGACTTCTCTCATATGTTCATTTGTTTGTTGTGGTTTTGTCACAGATTGCCAAAGGGGGAGATTGATAGGACATATGTGTTACACATGTTAAGAACATATGTCATGATTTTATGTAATTGGCTTATCCTTTGACAAAACGCACTTTACTTGTATTTGGGTAGATTTAGGATGTGTTTAAATACTTCAAGAAACCATGTTTCAAGATCAAGTGTTGAAACCTTCAAGTCTGTCCAAGAAAACAAGTTGATAGTGCAAAATCACTAAAGCTCGACAGCTGGCTCGACAGCTGTATCTATCGAGCTTAAGAAAGCTGTTCTAAGTTCGGTGTGCTTGACACTTACTCGACAGCTTCTCGACACCTTCTATCTGTTGAGGTTTAAGATTTTCAGAATTCAAAACCTGATTTTCTTAGGATCTGTGAATTTGTCTTTGGGCCTTCTTTTCTCCTAACCCTAGACATATAAAAGGATTAGTTTAAGGGCCGTCAAACAGTTCACAAGTTGCACAAGCTTTGAGCAAACTCTGTTCAAGTAAATTGTGACCGGAGACGAAGTTCTTGCCCTAGTTCATCTCTTTCTCTTGAAGAAGTTGCTGTGTATGTGCACCGTAGGGTTTTGTGACCAAGAATCTTCTTGATCTTCATCATGTGGATGAACTGAAGAACTTTGCAACCAACAACCTTCTTAGTTGGTGATTGAAGTCGCGTACTGGGATCCGCGCAATTGGTTAGTCACGTACTTAGGAGTTGTGCATCAGAAAGGGGAACTGTCACTACAGAATAAGTCCAATTGGGTATTGGGGTAAGGCTTCAACTGTAGGTTGGTAAGGTACTTAGGATTCCTTTACTTGTAACCGCTTGTTGTGATAATAGTGGAGTTTCGGGAGTGGTGACCTGAAAATCACCCGGTGGGGTTCTTGCCGTTAGGTTTTCCCCATTCGTAAACAAATCATCATGTTATTTATTTTCCGCGGGAATTCTAGCCTTTTGCCCTTAATTTTTAAAAAATTTAGCAATATACCCCTATTTCGAAACTATATAGGGATATGCCCCTGTTTCGATACTCGATTACCTTAAAATCGAGTTTCAATGAAATACTCGATTCGTAGAAAATCGAGTTATGCCCAATAAAACTAAAAAAAAAAAAAAAAAAAAAAAAAAAAAAAAAAAAAAAAAAAAAAAGCATGGAACTCGATTTTAGGGAAGTCAAGTTCCAAAACGCTGCTATAGGACTTTAAAACGTCACTATAGGGCTTAAAAACGCCACTATAGGGCTCCTTGAATATAGGGCAATCACACTTATAAAAAATTTTGCAGGAAAACGCCGCTATAGGGCTTAAAAGCGTCACTATAGGACTTAAAAAACGCCACTATAGGGCTCCTTGAATATGGGGCAATCACACTTATAAAAAATTTTGCAGGAAAACGCCGCTATTGGGCTTTAAAACATCACTATAGGGCTTAAAAACGCCACTATAGGGCTCCTTGAATATAGAGCAATCCCCCTTATAAAAAAATTTGCATGAAAACGCCACTATAGGGCTTTAAAATGTCACTATAGGGCTTCCTGAATATGGGGCGATAACACTTATAAAAATTTTTTTTGCATGGAACTCGATTTCCTAAGATTCGAGTTCCATGCAAATTTTTTTTTTTTTTTTTTATAAGTTTGATCGGGCATAACTCGATTTTCTATGAATCGAGTATTTAATTGAACTCGATTTTAGGGTAATCGAGTATCGAAACAAGGGCACGCCCCTATATAGTTTGCAAACAGGGGCATATTGCCAATTTTTTTAAAAATTAAGGGTAAAATGCCAGAATCTCATATTTTCCGCTGCATAATTAGTTTATTGGTGATTTGTTTGTGCTACCACGCGTTTGCTTGATAAATTGATTAATTAATAACTTAGCTAATTAATTAATTAATTTCTATCACAAGGGGTCATTCAGTTTGTGGCCTATCAAGGCCTCAAGGGTTCGATTTGTTTATGGTGATAATTTGCTTATTTGGTTTTCTTTTTTTCTTACTATCGAGAGACTCAGGACCTGTAAGGGGTGAAGAACATAACTACTAAAGTACCTAAAGGACTTTTAGGGGGAATTAGGGGACAACTCCCCCCCCCCCCCCCCCCCTCTTGAGTTTGAGATGATTGAGAGAGAAAGGAGGTGAGTTTGATTTGTATCCATTAAAATAACGGTTGAATATTTTAATCGGTTTTGTTAATTTTTTATTCCATTTTATTCTTCTGCCAATGAATAGTAGCACTTTAGGCAAAGAGAGTGACTATTCCTTAGCAAAAAACTTTTTGAGTTTTAGAGAGGCTATTGAAGCACTATTTTATGGTTTAACTCTCTAAAATATAGAGGATTTTGTATTTGCCGATAATGTTGGAGATACTTAAACACTGAACCAAACTTGAATTATTTATAAATAGTTCGATTCACTTACAAGTTACAACCCTAATTTGGTTGAAAATTTTTGGAAAATCATCATTTCCTATTAAAGGAGTAGTTTATTTTTTACCTTTTGTGTAAACTCACTTGCCAATTAATAATCACACAATTTTATATTGTTGTTATTTAAAAGAAATAGACGAGGAACCTATTTTAGGGAGGGTCCAGTTCTTGTAATACACAAGGGCCTATGAAATGCCTACCAAGGCCTTGGCCCCTCGCAAACTCAACCAGAGTCAACCTTCACCTCAGATTATGCAACGACCCATAATTTGCGTAGCTATCAACCCAAAACTGAAGGTTGCTATCACACCCCAAAACCCATTTTACTCCCTTCTCAAAAGTATCTACCCCTTCTTCATAGCTTTCCACACTTGCGTCCGTTTGACATGATTATTTTTGTCAACTTATTTTACTATTTAGCTTATTTTTACTACTATTCATGGGTCCGTCTGCACTTTTTGGTACTATTCATGGGTCCTACTATACTATTTCAGCTAACTTTTACCTTTATTTACAGTACTTTCAGCAAAAAAAATTTCAGTTTCAGCAAAATAAATAGATTCCAAACAGACCCTTAGAGTAGGAAAGTTAGTTGTTATTTGTAGAATTTAATCTTTGTTGAGTGCAATATTTCTTCCTAAGGACAAAGACTTTTTTTTTTCCTGCTTGAAATCTCCAATTAAGTTTTGCTAGAATAGAGAAATTTCTTCCCATAGCTATTTGCAACCACAAACCCCTCCATTTTTTATAAAATTTTATGTCCACAATATTTTCACAACAAATTTTAAGTAGCAAGTTGTTACTTGTTGTTACCAATAAAAATAAAAATAAAAAGTAATTTTAATGGTGAGTTTAAATTAGAACTAGTAACAACTTATCACTTAGAATTTGTTGTAAAAATATTGTGGATATTACACATCTCTCTATTTTCAGGTCTAATAACTTTTTTTACCGACCCACCCAATGCATTTTCTTGGTAAATATTCCCCACCCAAAGTTAGGTTCCAACTGATCAATATTCTCCAGCCTTTTCACATCATGTTTCTTGACTTTGAAAAGAAAACTCAAAACAAGACACCACGTACTATGTTTCTCAAAAAGACAGGAAAAAAGATGAAGACTATCCGTGATAAAGACAAAAAGTTACATGTGGTGTGGGGGCAGCTAAAAAAGATAATTAAATAATGAATTTAAATTAGAACTAGTAACAACTTACCACTAAAATTTATTGTAAAAATATTTTAAAAATATTGTGAATGTTACATCTCTCTATTTTCAGGTCTAATAACTTTTTTTACCAACCCACCCAATGCAATTTCTTGGTAAATATTCCCCACCCAAAGTTAGGTTCCAGCTGATCAATATTCTCCAGCCTTTTCACATCAAAAGAAAACTCAAAACATGACACCACGTACTATGTTTCTCAAAAATACAGGAAAAAAGATGAAGACTATCCGTGATAAAGACAAAAAGTTACATGTGATGTGGGGCAGTAGAAAAAGATAGCGTTATATCTCCACTTTAAGTAAGGCCTTCGAAAGTGATTGCAAGGTCACAGCGATAAGTATGTCTGCTTGGTACTCTCAAACAGTGGGCAATTCTTACCTAGTTCCGGAGCACTGCTCCGGACTCTCATAGAGAGTAGGCATTATGGTAGATCCCAAGTGTAACTATAACATTACTTTCTTTCTTATCAAAACTCATTTTCTTTTATTGATAATTGAATAATCACAGGAAGAAAAAAGTCATGTTCATACTTACACCTTTGGCCTTTTGTCGTATGCAGGATGCAGTCGAAGCATTAGTTGCCAAGCCATTCTTCAATGGCCTACTAATTTGTCACCGTCTTCCTCCTCTGGCCTCTCCTCCTTCTCCCTCTTAAATCTCACCTGTCAAATGTACTCGCAGTTCACAAAATCCTCTCCTTGCACAAATACTGTCAATTAATTTGGTGACTTTTCTATATGCACCTTATATTTGCTCTTGAGAATCAAGTACCCTCATACATGATGTCCAAAATTGTCATTCTGTTTTTCCATATCCTTCTCTATTCAGAATGGATGCCTTCAGAAGCCCAAACTTGGGTCAAATCAGGTTACTGGTACTCTGGCACCGGGTCTCCCATTTCAGACATAAACTCAGCCCTCTTTACTCACCTTATTTGCGCTTTTGCTGATGTAAACTCTTCCTCCTACGAGCTCTCTGTATCATCCAGTGATAAGCAATACTTCTTGACCTTCACAGACACTGTTAGACAAAAGAACCCATCAGTCACCACTCTTCTTTCCATTGGTGGTGCAGGGGCAAACCACACCACCCTTTCAAATATGGTCAGCAAGGCCTCTTACAGAAAATCTTTCATAGACTCTTCAATAAAGATAGCAAGACTTTATGGCTTTCAAGGCCTGGACTTTGGTTGGGATTCCGCGAACACTAGCTCCGACATGACCAATATGGGATTGCTATTTCAAGATTGGCGTGCGGCTGTGAATTCTGAGGCAAAGAATTCTAGCCAGAAAGACTTGATTTTGACTGCTGCTGTTCATTTCTCGCCAGATTTAAATTCAGTTTCTTTCCCTGTGGACTCAATTCGGAGTAACTTGAACTGGGTCCATGTTAATGCTTATGACTGCCATGCGCCCGGATGGTCAAACTATACCGGTGCTTCTGCAGCCTTATATGACCCATCGAGTAACGCTAACACGGATTATGGTATTGGTGCATGGATTGGTAGAGGCTTGTCTGCTAGCAAGTTGGTTTTGGGATTGCCTTTCTATGGCTATGCGTGGACGCTAAAGAACCCCAATGACAACGGAATAGGTGCTCCAGCAACAGGTCCTGCCGCCATTGCAATGAAAGGCGGTGGAGCCATCAGGTATTATCGAATCAAGAGTTATGTTCAGAGCTATGGGGCTGCTATAATGTATAATGCGACATATGTAGTAAATTACTGCACAGTCGGATCGACTTGGATTGGCTTTGATGATGTTGAGGCTATCAGAATGAAGGTTTCTTATGCCAGAGAGAAGAAGCTACTTGGTTACGTTGTGTGGCAAATCCCATATGATGATAATTGGGCACTTTCTTTAGCAGGTACGGAAGAGATGCTGCACTCTTGGTATTCTATTTCTTTAAATTAATTTTTCTCTTGCCAGAAAGTTAAGTTTTTTTTTTGGTAAACACAGAAAGTTAAGTTAATTGCCCACATTTTTGCTTCCTTCAAAAATAAAATAAAATAAAATTTGCCCACATTTTTAAAGAATCAAATAGTAAGACATGGCAATCGGTTGAATCGGGTTACGGGTTAAACGGGTCGGGTTCAAAAATGGACTGTTTAAAACGGGTTGAAAACAAGTCGGGCCAATCAAGTTGCGGGCGGATCAAACGTGTTCAAGCCGACCTGTATTTACACATGGAAAAATAGAAAAAAAAAACAAATAAATGCCAAATTTTTAGAAAGAATGAATCAAATCAATCAAGGAAACAAATTGTACATAATACCCTTTATTTTTTTTCGTTAAGTGGGCACCTACTATTATTAGACTCTTTGTGTTACTATTATACATGTGAAGGGAAAAAAACAAACAAACCAAAAAACATAAAATTTTCCATATCCTTCCAATTCTAATAGTTTTGTGCATATATGACTAAAATTCTTTACACTCGTAATAACAGAATCTTCCATGTTAATAACTCACAGGCAAAATGCTTATAATTACAAATTTACAACTTGAGAGAGAGATAGATTTTAAGGAGCAAAAAAAGTATATATTTTAAGTTTACACACTTCAGATTCAAAATTCACTAATGATATGGGCTTTTGGACTTTTTCTTTCACTTTAGTTTTGTTTTGAGCTATTCAGACTTATTTTAGTAACTTAGTCCTAGTATTTAACTCTACTACTTAGTATTTAACTTAGTGTTACACGTTTAGTAGTGTAGAAGTGTAGTTGTAAATGATTTTTCCTTTTGTATTTTTTTTTCTCTACTACTTAGTATTTAATTTCGTGTTAGACATTTAGTAGTATAGACGTGTAGTTGTAAATGCTTTTTCCTTTTATATTTTTTTCCTCGACTACTTAGTATTTAACTTAGTGTTAGACGTTTAGTAGTGTAGACGTGTAGTTGTAGATACTTTTGCCTTTTGTATTTTTATTCCTTTTAATTAATTTTTTTTTAATAAATGGGAGTATGGCCACTGCCACTGGTGGCTACTAAATGGCTAAATAGTGTTAGTGTAGTGCTTTATGTCTATGCACCTTGGCATGTAGTCTAAAATGGGTTAGGTTGGGTCACGGGTTAGTCGAGTCGAACCGGGTTAGCCCGCAAAAAAAAAAAAAAAAACGAGCAGGCCGTGGGTTGGTCCATTTTTTATTCGGGCCAAAATATTCGAGTTCGGGCAAGTTCAAAACAAGCAAGTTTGGGTCAGGTCAGCAAATTTTGGCCCGTTTTGCCATGTCTATCAAATGGTATCATTATGACTTGAAATATGATTGTATTAGCCAAAATAATTAAGAAACCAATATTTTGGATGTCATAATGTATTTAATTGAGGAAAAAAGATTCACTAGGCCTGATTCTGTGTCCAGTGCATCGATAGGGCTATAATGCCAAATTTTGGCTAAGGCTTGTAAAAATGTTTGTAAAGTTTTAAACCCTTGGAAAACAAAATATGTTTAACTTATTGATTTGCCAAGTAGTTATTTAGGTTAATTATGCAGTCCTAGGTTAAACAATAATTAAACATATCATGCACGGCGGAAAAGTAAATAACACAATGATATGATGACCTAGGAAAACTAATGAAACAACTCATTTCAAGGTAAAAAAACTTGGGGGGAAACTATCCCAAGAGAACAATCCACAATATCAAATTGAGATTTATAGTCAAGAATACCAATTCATAGTAAATCTAACACAGTTACCAAACTGGGCTCTAAACTCCTCAAACTTCTTTGATCTGGATCTGCTCTTACATGAACCACCAGTTCATGCCTTATTCTTCAGTACACTTGATAGCTGAAGGCTTGGTTGCAACTTTACTCCATTAGTACTAGCAATATGGATTTGATCTCCGGTAGGTGCTTGATAGAGTTAGAAGATACAAAACCTCACAAATCTCACAAGAGTAACTCTCAAGACTTGAAAAATGTGTTTTAGGGTTTTCCTTTTATACTTAGAAGTGTTGGACTGAAACCCTAAACGTTTCACAGGTTGTTGGGCTTTATTTAAAATTCTACAGATTCGCAGTTCGATCGATCGAAGGCTTCTCTTGATCAATCAAGCTTGACAAATTTTGAATTCTTCTTTTTGTAGCGTGTACGTTCTTGAATCTTGACTTGTATCAACTTGAGCAATATCTAAAACACTACAAAGACACTAAGATCTAATCTTACACAAGTTTTTGTTCTCGGTTTGCCAACATACAACACATTTAGAACCTAAACATTTATGACTAAATATTTAGAACCTAACAATCTCTCCCTTTGGTAATCAATGATTAAACTTATATACAAAATGTATTGCTCAACTCAAGAACTAACCCAATTAAAAGAAATTTGCCCAATACAATTCAATTACAATCTACTATCTATAAGTTGCAATAATAGGTAGTAGCATAATGAAAGAATTAACCTATAAATTCCTAAAATATTGAAAACAAACCATAAAAGCATGTGTAGAAAATACAGTATAAACATAACTTTGAATCACAAAACAAAAATATAACAAGGAAACCAACGAAAACCAAGATATCTCATAAAGCATCAAGTTTGTGAAACAAGTTAATACACAACAAAATAATAAAAACAATAAATGAGAAAGAAAAGGCTAAACAAACTCCCCCTAAGTACAAGAACTCTCCCCCTACCTATTCTACTCGTTGAACTCAACTCTCAAAGTAGCAACATCTGTAATCAATGATTCCAAAGCTGTCCATGGGCTTCCTGAGTCATCATAAAGGTCTCCATCATGGTGCACTCTCTCTAGCATGGAGCGGAGGGATGGTGCAACTCCAGAAGTACCAGTAATAGGAGTATCCCCATCCCTATCTTCAGCCTCAACAATAGGATCCACAAAAGCATCAATTTGTATATCTCCTTGGGGAGGATCCACTCTTTGTTGCTTTCCCTTTCCCTTGCTTGTTACTGGGGTCTTCTTTTGAGCTCTCTTTGCTTCAGAAAGGTTGCTCCAATAGGTGCTATTTGATGGTCAAGCTCAAAAGAGGAGGTACACACAAATACTAGATGTTCTAAGATCTTAAGGATTGAAACAGGGAAGAAGAGATCATGTTTCTTGGAAGTGTTTCTGTTGACATCTACAATGGTTTGGATGAAAAGAGAACAGATACACATGGAAGCACCAGTGACAAGGGCATAGAAGAATATACAACGATTAATAGTAATCGTATGTATATGAGAGATACGAAAGATACTATGACATGCAATCCTAAACAAAAGATAGTTTTCCTCAATGTGTTTACTAGACTCAAGTCGAGGCTCATCTTCCAATGCCATTGGTTTGCCACACAAAAGTGACATAACATCACTAAGAGAGGGAGGGTCAGTGTATGGATAATTAGGCTGACGTACAAAAGGAACTGTGAGAGCATCAGCCACTACTTAGTGATTTGATACTCATCACCCCTAAACCAAGTAGTCAAGAAGTGACCACTGGTTGTAGCAAAATGGACAGACAGGTTAGAGTAGAACTTTCTAATTATGGCTACAAGGGGAGACACTAAGTTTGTACAAATGGGCAAGCAACCCATAGAATCTAGGAGCCATGTCTAAGTTCTAAGGAGGAGAAACAAACACAGAAACACAAGAAAACACAAGGGCAAACTGCATTAGAGAGATAAACAGAATATAGGAATGCAATCTTGAAAATCTACATGATGTATGATGCACATACTCATATGATGCATGAAACAAATGCATTGAGGTGTTCAAAATCAAAGAATTTTAAAAATTGATCGAGAAAATCAAGTTTTATGAAAAATCCCCAATTTATGAAGAACATAAACCCTACTTTTTCAAAAAAACACAAATTGATCATCACAACAGGTTTAAAACATGTTATAAACATTCAATCTATCAACTACAAAATCAATGTTACCCAATTTTATCCAATTGAACAAAATCCCCAATTTACTCAAGAACACATGAACCCCAATTTCAAAAATTTTCAAGAATCATGAAAATTTTGAAATTCAAGCATAGGAATCATGTATATATCATGCATAGACAAAAACCCATTGACCATTTCAAATCAAAACACCCAAAAACATCAAAAATCCAAAATTTTCTAAGTCCAAAAATTTTAAGAAATTTGAATGATCCATGCATGTTATGTTGTAATTTGATAAATAAAATAAAAGGTAAAAGAGTCTTACCAATGATGTAGAAGAAAACCTTAAGGCTTTGACTTGGAAAAAGACAAAAAAAAAAAATTATGTTCTAAGAGGGATCGAGAGGAGTCGAAGAAAAATGGTAAGATAGGACAAAAACTAATCTGTCAAAAGCCTTTAAAATTCGAAAAATTCAAATTTCGATCTATCGAGAGGAATCGAGCATCAATCAAATAGGCAAACTAGGAATTTTCAATACAAAAAAAAAAAAAAAAAATGTTCTAAGAGGGATTGAGAGGTGCCGAAGAAAAATGGCAAGATAGGATAAAAATAGATCTATCAAAAGCCTTTAAAATTCGAAAAATTCGAATTTCGATTGGTCCAGAGGAATCGGGCATCGATCGAATAGGCAAACTAGGAATTTTTGATCGATCAAACCAGGCATAGAGTTTTGGCTTAAAAACTAGACATTTTCAATTGGTCAAGAGTCTATTTCGATCAATCAAACCAGTGAAAAATTTTGAATTTTGAAAATTTTATAAATTTTGCAAAAAACCAACTCAAAAGCAGTTTTTATGATATGAAATGCACATGAACACATCTAGAAATTTC
The DNA here is from genome assembly GCA_028535165.1 of Quercus tomentella. Classification (NCBI taxonomy): domain Eukaryota; kingdom Viridiplantae; phylum Streptophyta; class Magnoliopsida; order Fagales; family Fagaceae; genus Quercus; species Quercus tomentella. The sequence continues at coordinate 85,842,341 of JAPQVY010000155.1, read as the reverse complement.
AAAATCATTTTACACTTAAAATCAAACAAGTAAAAATCACTCGATTTAAAACTTCTAAACCATTTTTCATCAAATTCCACCCAAATTCAAGAAAGTTGTATTATACATCACTTCATATGCAATTAAAGATGGCCAGATTAGACAACACACACAATCTCATGTACATGATTTAGCAATGATTTGCGTGTAGTGTGTGCAACTAGTAAGTGTACAAAACACTAAATAGGTGATATGTAGATAGAATTTTCTCAAATTTTCTACATCATCAATCACATTGGTTTAAAAGCAACTATCACCTATAGAGTTACATCCTATAACTCTCGCATCTCCCAGAAACATACATGCAATCAAATTTTAATAGTGTTTTGATTCTTTTTGTATTTTGTTTTTCTTTTGATCACATTTTTTTTTCTCTTTCAAGCACAATTTTGCATATCATGTATGGGTATATAAGAGAAAGAAAAGAAAATACCCTTTATATTTACAAACACCTTTTTCTTGTTGTGCAAGTGCTTCACTTTACCGAGCACGGTTTTTATGATTTGTACACAAGTGTTTATGATTGGCAAGTTATAGTGGTGAGATAGTTATTTATGCTTTTTTCCTAGGATTTTTTAGTACTTACGATCAAAATATATCAAAATCAAGATCGTTTGATTAAAGACTAAATACAAATCACACAATCAAGCATAAAGTATCACAAACTAGTGAAGTGAAAAACAAAGCTTATCAAAGCTAAATAAGGTACACAGTCATGAATGCAAAGTTTCATTGACCAACCTTAATCACACACTAAAGCTTTGTTTGGATTGCGTCTACGTGAAACGCAGACGCGTTTTTGGCTGCTTTTTTTTTTTTTATTAATTCCGATGCCTGGTGCACTGTTCATGGGACATGAACAGTGCATTTAGGCTTATGAACAATATTTTTAAAAGTGAATAGTAACCGGAAAATGATTTTTTATTGTTTTCAATTTTCAGTTTTCAGCAAAATAAGCGATATCCAAGCGCACACCAAATGGTGTGCAATACAATTTTTTTTTTTAAAAAAAAAAACTTAAGAACATCCTAATCAATCCTAGAAAGAAATGCAAAAAATAAAATCCTAAACAAAACAATTTGTCCAAAGAACCAAGAAACGAAGCACGAGGACCATGTCAAACAGGCGCATTTATGATGAGTCTTTTGCATCCACATCTTTTTAGATGCAGGCTTGAAATTGGAGTTCTTAGACAGATGAGATTGATAATCAACTCCAGAATTGGAATAGAGGCTAAGAGCTTTTACCGACTCATGAATAAGTGTCATTGGATCTTGTGCTTTCGGCACATACACTTTTTGTTTTGTTGCTTGCTTGCTAGCATGCAACTTGAAGCAGTTAAGGCGAGTATGCCCAGCTCCACCACAAAAATGGCAAATCCATTGAGGCTTGTGTTGTTTCTTAGCTACAAGATGAGCAAGCTGCTTAGGTTTGGTGTCACTTAAATCTACCCTGATTTTCCTAGTGGCTAGAATTTCTTCCTTTTTAACCCTTACTTTCGGTTTAGGCACAGACACTGGAGGAACAAACTTAGTTTAAGTCAACATAGAAGAAGAACCACTCTCAACATATCCTAATCTTGTCATTGGATCTAGTCCCCTTTTAATCAAAGTCATGTTCTCAATCTTAACAGCATTAATCAATTCATTTGCATCAAACAATTTGACCAAAAGTTTTTTCTTTTCAAGTTCTAGAGTGTCAACCTTTTTCAAAAAAAGTTCAGCATTCGTGGCATCTTAGCTATAATCTTGCATAGCTTATTATAAGCTTCTTGCAAGTCAGCATTCTTAGAGAGTTCCTCATCAAGACTCTCACCATTTTACTCAATAGATTCATCTACTACAGTAGTAGCAGTGAAGGCCATGAACTTACCTTCTTGATCATTATCTGACACATAATCAGATCCCTCATCATCACTAAGAGTGACAGCCATAGCTTTACCCTTAGACCTTAAGTATGTAGGACATTCAGCTTTAACATGTCCATAACCTTGACATCCAAAACATTGTTGGCCTAAAGAGTTGCTAGAAGATTGACCAACCTTATCTTTGTTAAAGTTAGGTTTTTCAGATGGATTACCTTTAGGTTGTTCATTCTTCTTCACATTCTTATGGTCAGCAAAGTTTTTGTTTCTGACCAATTTATTATTATTTTTCAAAAAGTTCCTAAATTGTTTGGCAAGATAAGCATTTTCAATAGAAGAAATCTCATTGTCAAACACATTCTCATCAACATCATCTATTGATTTCAAGGCCATAGATTTGGACTTGCTGGTCTTAGGTAAATTAGACTCATAAGTTTGAAAGGATGCAACTAGTTCATCCACAGGGATTGTGTCCACATCCTTACTCTCAATAATGGTAGTTACTTGGGGCCTAAATTTTTCAATTAAGAATCTTAAGATTTTTCTAACTATCTTAGGTTCCTCATAAACTTCAACTAAGTTAAAAGCAAAGTTTACTATGTCATTAAGTTTAGCGTAAAACTCATCAAAGGTCTCATCTTCTGCCATTTTGATACTCTCAATCCTAGAAGTTAACTGTTGCAATTTATTTATTTTCACAGGTTTAGTTCCTTCATGCACAGTTTGTAAGATATTCCATGCAGTTTGTGCTACCTCTACATTAGATATCTTTTTGAATTCTTCTAGGGAAATAGCATTGAATATCACATTCATTGCCTTGCTATTAAAGCTAGTGCAACCTTTTGGGCATCAGTCCATTGAGCCACAGGAGTGGTAGGTTTTTCCCAACCAGTTTCCACAGATAACCAAACTTTCTCATCCTAAGATTTCAAGAAGGCTTTCATCCTCACCTTCGAATATGCATAGTTATTCCCATCAAAGTAGGGAGGGATCACTAGTGAGTGACCACGATCCATGACAATAGAGGTCAAGGATCAACTCTAGCTAAGACTACCTAATCAAGAGCTAACCCGCTCTGATACCACTTGTAAAGTTTTAGACCCCTAGAAAACACAATATATTTAACCTAAGTGATTAGCCAAGTAGTTACTTAGGTTAATTATGCAGTTCTAGTTTAAACAATAATCAAACATATCATGCATAGCGGAAAAGTAAATAACACAATGATATAATAACCTAGGAAAACCAATGAAACAACTCGTTTCAAGGTAAAAAACCTGGGGGGAGCTATCCCAAGAGAACAATCCACTATATCAAATTGAGATTTACAGTTAAGAATACCAATTCGTAGTAAATATTACAAAGTTACCAAACTGGGCTCTAAACTTCTCAGAGTTCTTTAATCTGGATCTACTCTCACATGAACCACCAATTCATGCCTTGTTCTTCAGTACACTTAATAGCTGAAGGCTTGGTTGCAACTTTACTCCACCGATACTAGCAATATGGATTTGATCTCCAATAGGTGCTTGATAGAGTTAGAAGGTACAAAATCTCACAGATCTTACAAGAGTAACTCTCAAGACTTGAAAAACGTGTTTTAGGGTTTTCCTTTTATACCTAGCCGTGTTGGACTCAAATCCTAAACGTTTCGCGGGCTATTGGGCTTTATTTAAAATTCTGCAAAGTCGAATTTGATCGATCGAAGGCTTCTCTCAATCGGTCAAGCTTGATAGATTTTTTATTTTTCTTTCAGCAGCTTGTATGTTCTTGAATCTTGACTTGTAGTAACTTGAGCAATGTCTAAAACACTTCAAAGACACTAAGATCTAATCCTAGACAAGTTTTTGTTCTCGGTTTGTCAACATACAACATATTTAGAACCTAAACATTTATGACTAAATACTTAGAACCTAACAATTTCGATGGCTTCCCCATCATTCAAATAATCATGTTGAAATCTTTCTCTCCTCCTAGCCACTCGTTATAAAATTGCACTCAAAGGCGCCACACATGAGCTTTGATTATTGTCCTTTTGTTTAGCAATAAGTCTATGAGCACCGAATATAGTTCACAACATTTTCAAACCTTCTCTGTATTGTTGTGGTGGGCTTAGATATAAGTGAAAGGGTGTAAAAATTTCTTCCATAGCCATAAAGCAACCGGCTTCTTAAATGATTTTTTTTTTCTAATGACTTGGTAGGCCATCAAGACCTGGTTTTTCGTGTATTTCATCAGTTAGCTTAGAAATAGATAGAGACTTCATTGCTAGTTATCCCCAAGAGAGGGACTGCAATGGAACGATGCTATGTAGTATACCATGAAACGAAACGAAAATAGGACTACAACTTTGCCACAATCAACCACATGACAAACTGTGAGTGGTGGGTCCATGTTAAAGTGATGAGTAGTTTGTCATATAAGATAATTGTGTTAAAAGTTGTGACATTTTATATGGTACTAGAATTATTCCACAAAATGTCAGTTGCTAATTGGCATGACATATGCAATACGACATTGACCGAATTCAAATTCTCTGTCCCATTTTTTGTATTTGTTAGGTTAAGATAGCTTGACCCTGATTAATTAATTCAATTACCAAAGTTGATTAATTAGGTTCAATTGTATGCAAATCGTGGAGGCACCAACAAATCACCAAAAAAAAAAAAAAAAACTAAATGCAGCAGAAAATAAATTGAACACGGTGATTTGATGACAAATGGGGAAACCTTGCAAGACAAAAGCCCCACTGGGTGATTTTAAGGTCACCACTCCCAAGAATCCACTAATCAATAACCAAGCGATTACCAGTATAAGGAATCTTACCAACTACCCTGGCCTATCCCAGAATACCAATGTATAGTTGAACATTTGCTCCAATACCCAATTAGACTTGATCTTGTTGTAGCCTTCTTTCCCTTGATGCATAAACCTCCAATTTGTGACTAACCATTTGCACGGATCCCAAGTACGTGACTAACTCCAGCAACTTGAATAGATATTGTTGGTTGCAAGTTCTTCAATTCATCAATAATGATGATCTAAGAGCACTCAGTTACAAAACCCTATGGCGTATAAACGCATTAGTTTCACACAGAGAAAATAAGTCTCTTGGTCTTTGTATCCGTGTGTAACGGCCTTTAAAATAATCTTTATATATGTCTAGGGTTGTGAGAAAAGAAACCCCAAACAAATATACAAGACTGGACTGAATTTCAGATTTGGAAATTCTGAAATTATAATTCTTGGTAAATCGAGCTATTTATTAAGTTTCACATTAAGTCTCGATAGCAGGCATCTGTCAAGCTATCTGTCGAGACTTAATGAATAGCTTTTCTTCACTTTTTTCTTGGACCAATCTCCATGTCTTTAATATTTGACTTGAACAACATGTTTCTTGAAGTACTAAACCCATCTTAGATCTACCCAATTACAAGTAAAGTGCATTTTGTCAAAAGATTAGCCAATTACAACAAAATGTGACCCTAACAGTATTCAACTTTATACTTCAACAATCACAACTTACCATATATTTATTTTATTTTCCTTATAAAATAATCAAAGTAAAGAATCAAACGCAAGAAATATCATATTTGATAGAATATAAAGTGGAACACAAAAGGTGGCACAAATGATTTCTTTTTGACATTGATAAGATTAAATTATCAAGCATTGCTTTAATAAACTAAGAGTTTAAATTCAGTTCGATTGTGGCATAAATGAGGGGTTTTACATCCTCTAATCCCAGCTTGCCACGTCAGCATTTTATAAAATAAAGAATAGGTAGTGCCATACATAATCAATCCTCATCAACCCACCAAATCACAATATACTCTTTCAGATTTAGCTAGCCACCAAGCATTGCCCATCACCAATAGCGGCTAGCTTCCTTGGCACTAAGGTTTGCCACCACTCACCACCACCAATTCGCAATCCCCTAGGCTCTGTCATGCCTTTCAGATCATGGCTAGAGTCTTCCAATACCAAACACCTCTCAAAACACCCAACCATGACCACCAATTTGTAAATCCACCAAACATGACCACCTAGAACGTCTAAATTACCGCCATGGAGTGGTGGCGCTCACTCCGAGATGAATCAAACAAAGATACAGAGAGACCCAAATCAAGTGAGAGCGAGATGGATGAATCTAAGAAAGGGAGAGGGTTGAGTGAGAAGGAAAAAGTTGGGAAGAGAGAGAGAGAGAGAGAGAGAGACACTATGGCAATGATGACTAGTGGGCGGTGGTAAAAGCTCATAGAGAGCTTCGGCTGGCCATGGAGGTTTAATTTTTACACATAGAGAGAGAGAGAGAGAGAGAGAGAGAGAGAGAGAGAGAGAGAGAGAGAGAGAGAGAGAGAGAGAGAGAGAGAGAGTTTTAGAAGAACTCATTAACTTGGGTTAAGGGATGAGTGGGGTTAGTGATGGGCTGAGCTTGGTACTAAGGACGCTGGCGACTACAGTTAGCGATTATGTGTGGCACTACTTATTCTTTAATTTGTAAGATACTGATGTGGCAAGCTAGGATTGGAGGGTGTAAAACCCCCTCTTTTAAGGCCACAATTGTACCAAATTTAAAGTTTTAAACTCATAACTAGACTATATGAGATACCATTCCTTTAACAATTAGGCTTTGTTTGGTTATAAATGAGGGAAGAGAAGAGAAAAGAAATGACTAATAGCAAGGAAGTGAGAAAGAAAAGAAAAGAAATCAATTCTAATGTGTATGTTTGGAAATAGGGAAAGAAGGGGAAAAGAAAAGAGAAGAATATATTTCTTTTTCCTTTGTCTGGTTTGCAATAAGAAAGAAAATGAAAAGAAAATATATGGTTTTTTACTTTATGCTCATATAAATGTAAAAAATGCATAAAAGTTAGAGTATTTGCATCAGTCTGTCTAATTTTTCCGTCTATTTTAGCATAAGAACCCATTTTTTTTTCTATTTTACAGAAGTACTTTACAAAAACACCCACGTCAGTTTATCTATTATACACAATCTTTTATTTAAATAATATTTTTCCTCACTTTTTTTATTATTTCACACCTACCCCCACCTAACACTCTCTCTTTTTTTCTCTAAACACACAAACTCTTTCTTCTCATTCTCGTTCTCCTTCTTTCTTCTTCTTCTTCTTCTTCTTCTTCTTCTTCTTCTTCTTTTACAATTTGGGTTTGATTATGGGCAATGATTTTGGGCGGAGAAAGCAAAGATTTTGGGCGAAGAAAGTGGTGATTTTGGGCTGATTTGTTGTTGCTACTTCTTCTCCTCCTTCTTCTTTTGCAATTTGGGTTTGATTATTTATATGAATTTGTATATGGGTTTGATGAATTTGGATCTAGATTTAGAATGAGTTTGATAATTTGTATAGATTTGCATAGCATGTTGCTGGATTCAAGAGAAGGTAAAGGTGTTGCTAGATTGAAGAAAAAGTAAAGGAGAAAGGGGTAGGGGAGCAGAGAGAAAATAAAGTAAAATAATCATTTAGAAAGCTTAACCGTGTATATTTGCATAGTTACTCTAGGAATATTGGATATGTACAGTAATATAGATGGATTGATGTGAGTAAATTTTAAGCAAAAATATATAAATTATGCACTTTTTCTATTTTACACCTACTGGTGCAAGTGCACTTATGGAAAAATATGTAACTTCATATTATATTATGTTACGTTGTGGGCCCCATTTTTTAAAAACCATTCTCTCCCTTCAAATCTGCCCAATTTGGGTGGATTGCAAATATGTGGACCAAAGGGAAATGACTACATTTCTTTTCATTTCTCTTCTCTTCCTCTCTCCTCCAGCATTTCCAAACACATTGTTAAAGTTGTCAAAAATGACAAAATTTGAATGACATTGTTTCAAGATCTTCTATGACATATTCATCTCTCATTACGTTAATGAATTGCATTGTCAGCTCAAGAGGAAGAAAATAATGGACGACCCAAGTGGCGATTATTAGTGATCATTTTGACTACAACCACTATCGTTGCTCTCCTACTATGCCTTTTAGTGTGTTACTTACGGACGAGAAAGCTCAGATCCAAAGGTAACTTCTTCTTTTTCGACTACATGTGTTATAGTTTGCATCTATGGTTAGAAGGATTACTTACTATTCCCATGATTTAAGAATTAATATTTTTAGGCTTTGCTCTTCTTTTTATTCTTATTTTTTCAATATTGGAATTGTGGTTATAGCTAAAAAATTAGAGTCCAAAGCTAAGAACATAGCAGTTGCTGGAGATTCAAATAGCAGTGTTCCTAATCTGCAAGTATTTAGTTTAGCTGACATTGAGGCAGCTACAAATAAATTTTCATTTGAAAATAAACTCGGAGAGGGAGGTTATGGCCCCGTTTACAAGGTAAACTATTGTTACTACATCTTTTACACTCAAGAAATTAGCAGAAACATGAATCTATCTATAAAACAATTCCAATGTCATATTTTATTGCCAAATAGGATTAGGGACACAACATTTTTCACAATAGTTAATATGATTTGTTGTGATTTGTGTATAATAAAAGTAGTGCCATTTATAGGCTTTATAAGTCATGTTTGGAGTTATGAAAAATGTTGTGTCCTAGCAATACTCTTATCAGCATGGGTAGAAAATGACTTGAAGTATCTTTTTGGGTGAATAATACCAATCATAAGTGTGTGTATATTTCATCAGGGTGTGTTACCAAATGGAAAAGAAATAGCAGTGAAAAAACTTTCAAAAACATCTACGCAAGGATTTGAGGAGTTTAAGACTGAGGTTATGCTTACCGCGAAACTACAACATGTAAATCTTGTGCAAGTTTTGGGATTTTGCATTGAAAGTGATGAACAAATGCTAATCTACGAGTACATGCCAAATAAAAGCTTGGACTACTACCTCTTTGGTCTGATATCTTTCCTACTTCCAACTACAATATTTGAGATATGTTTAATGCAATTTTTCACATCTTAGTGCTCTATTAGGCCCAATATGATTATATAACTGATTGTTATAATATGGAATTTGTCATAGACCCTATCAGACGGGACCTATTGGATTGGAAAAAACGTGTTAACATTATTGAAGGAGTAACTCAAGGGCTTCTATATCTCCAAGAATACTCAAGAATGATAATAATTCACCGAGACTTAAAATCTAGTAACATTTTACTGGATGAAGAGATGAAACCAAAGATCTCAGACTTTGGTATGGCTAGAATTTTCAAGAAAGATGAACATGAAGCAAACACAGATCGGATTGTTGGAACATAGTAAGTACCTCTACTTGATAAAGCTTTATAGCCCATGATTTCTTGCTAAGTAATTAACAATGCTATTTGATAATTCAATAATGTAGTGGTTATATTCCTCCTGAATACGCCCGAAAAGGTGTATACTCCACTAAATCTGATGTTTATAGCTTTGGAGTTCTACTTCTACAAATCATAAGCGGTAAGAGGACTGCTTTTTATCATGGCTTGGATGAGTATGTAAACCTCCTAGAGTATGTAAGTTACTTTAACAAACATTGCTAGAACCAATCTTGAATTTGTTTTCATTTGTTGTGTATTATATATTTCCGCATTTCAAAATGATGGTCAATATTCTATATTTCAGGCATATGAGCTATGGAAAGAAGGCAAAGGCATGGAATTTATGGATCCAACTGTAGATGATACAACTTCATCATGTAAACTAATTCGATGCATGCAAATAGCTCTTTTATGTGTTCAGGAAAACGCAATTGATAGGCCATCAGTGTTGGAAGTTTCCTCAATGCTAAAAAATGAAACTATAGTTGTGACAAATCCCAAAAAGCCTGCTTTTTCAATGAAAAGAGATGAAGGCGACGAAAAAGACACCAAATTACAGGCTTTACAGCAAGAAATTTGTTCGATTGATGATTTAACAATCACTGAATTGGTTGCTCGTTGAATGTGAAGGTCTTTGTGGAACAAACACACACATATCTATATTCTATATATATTTAAAAGCTAAAGCGTAGCATTTATTGTTGCTACGCTTTTGTTGAGCCACATTAGCGACCACATCATCAGTCCCGCTAACTTTCTTTTTTTCTTTTTCTTTTCCTTCCTTTTGCAAATTAACATTTTCACAATTATTACTCTATCACATCAAAAAAAAAAAAAAAAAAAAAACTCCATTTCTTAATTAACGTTTCCTAACTTTTCAACTTTCCATTTATTATTCCATCAAACCCAATCTGATAATAATCAAATTTCCTTCAGCTCTATGATTCTCCCTCTCCCCAATCAAGCAATTATGAAAATTGTTCAATTGCCACTCTATTAGAATACCAAAAAAATAAAAAATCTACTAAGTTGTTGTCTATATATATTTGCAATTGCTTTACCTCACTTCTACAAAGTTGGAAAGTCCCACTAAAGTGAGGTTTTTATATTTAGAGATAGAAAGATGAAAAATAATTTTAGAAATTATTTAATTTTTTAGAAATGCTATGTCTACAACGTTTTCACAATAAGTTATAGTTGGTAAGTTGTTATCGGTTCTAATTTAAACCTATCACTGAAATTACTTTTTTGCCAACCAATAACAACCTGCTACGTATGATTTGTTGTGGAAAGGTTGTAAAACTATTGTCAACATAACATTTCTCTTAATTTTAGGGAGAACAAATTATTTTCAACCAATTTAGGAGAACAAATTATAGTTATATCAAAATTACAAAGTAATTATCTATTCTCACGCATTGTGTGGGTTTGAGACTAGTATATATACAAAGTTTATTTATTGGAGAGAGAGAGAGAGAGAGAGAGAGAGAGAGAGAGAGAGAGAGAGAGAGAGAGAGAGAGAGAGAGAGAGAGAGAGAGAGAGAGGAAATTGTACTTTTTTGTCTTAGAAATGCTATATATGCTCATTCAGTCATTCTATTAAAAATCCCTGGTTCTCACTTAACCCCAATCTTACTATGGAATCAGATACACTAACGATAGTCATTCTATATTTTTGTCTTATTGTTTTCAATTTAATGTAACTAACAATTGTCGCATAACAGGCTCTCTGTCTCTGATTCTCATCTTCTCCGAATTTGATGCCCGTCTCATATCCAATTATATCTCTAATTCTCATGAGTAATCTTGATGGAGACGAAGAAAGTGCAGAAGAGCAATAAAATACAGAGAAAGACTTAAAAAATTGTAGCAACTGGTAAGTACCACCATACACAAGCCTAACCGAAATAAATATTAAATGTGTAAGAACATTATAAAACGTAGATTCACCAATATCTTACTACGAATTGGATTATTTATGTTATTAATAAATTATAAATAATGATTTATGAACTTATTTACAAATGTATGCAATCCAGTCTCAAATATGTATAAAGTATATTTTCTACATATATAATATTATATATACTTAAATTGAATGTCATACTTACAAGTTATTTAGGAATTTATGGAGAATAGCAGCCAACCTACTCCCAACTAGGGATCAGGTAAGTAGATTTTCACAAAATACGGATCTAAAGTGCTCATTATGCAATTACGAATTTGAGTCATCCTTGCATTTGTTTACTCGGTGTCAAGTAGCAAAAGCGATCTGGTATGGTAGCCAATGGAGTCTGAGAATAGAATACTTAATTTACAATCTACTTCTCAGCTTGCTGAGACTCTTCTAGACCCCCCGCATCAGTTTAATCTTGATGAGGAACAGAAAGCTTAGTTCCTTTTATTTGGAGCTTTGATCTTAGATCAGATCTGCTTAGGAATAGAGTAGAGCACAATTATTAGTGCCTTTGGAAGTACAGGTGGTTAGAACTTTAAATAAATTGGTTCAGAGCATTGGAGGGCTTAAGTCCCTTCGCTTGCCAAGACAGTTCCAAGAAGCAGAAGTAGATGAATTAGTCTAATGCTTGGTTCATTATGGAGGTCTCTCTGTTCAAGGAAAATATTTGTTGTGTGTTCTACATCCCATTGACGGCTAATTGGGCTGCATCAGAATTCTATCAGCACGATTCTCAATTAACAACATTATTGGCATGTCTCGAGATCTCGATCAATTGATCATGTGTTGAGGAAGTGTCAAGAATCCTAAATATGCAATTCTTCTTGAGCTGTATCAGGCACATGTTACAGCTTAAATACACTACTTACACTAACTATGATTAAATTCAAATTTCGGAGAATTATCAATAAAAGATCATAAAATTTTATCCCAATTGAACTCCAGAGGTTGGGATTTTCTCAATCAAATTCAAATTTCATCCCTTATATTATTATTATCACATACCAAAGTGGTTCCCTCGAAACAACATTTAGCTATTCCTTTCATTCTTTCCAAATATTTTTACGTATCAACATCCACCTATCATGGATTAATTAAAACCCTACATTCTACCTTACTTCAATTTGGGACACAAGCCAAAAAAAGGTGTACCAAGACCGACTAGTGAATATGTCCACAACACATTAATATGCTCTCAATTATATTGATTAAGTCACATTCAACTCATTTCACTAGCTTGCAACGAAGATCTTATTATTGCGAAAAAATGTATTGAATTTTCAGTGCTAATCTCCATGAATCAATTTCAAAGAATAAGATTGTAAAGAATCTGGTTCCAAGTATCAGGAACACCAGCAAGACACCAATGGCTGCAGTCCATTGTGGTTGGACCCCCCAGTCCATAGATGGAAGGATGTCCATCTTTACGTAGCAGAGAGAGAGTTGTTATATCAAGCAATGTGACGGGTTTTGTAATCTTGCTCAATACACTCTTGAGCACCGCAACAGCTGGTGGCAAACCTCCGGGATATGTTGAGCCGAACACTGGTTGCTTTTGCCTGACACAGCTCTTTGCACTTGGTTCATTCCATAAGCTCCCACTACAGTTGAAATATGAAAATGTGGTCAGAATTCATGTTGGGGTAATTGTTAATTCACACACTGTAAACACAATTTATTTTTAAAACTAAAATCATAACTTCAAGTCATGATTTTAGTTCAAAAACTAAAATGCATTGTTGTGTATGTGTAATAGACATTGCACTTCATGTTGATGGTCACTATTATCAGCTTTTGTCCTAATATTTAAAAATATATATTATGGAAAATTACACTTTACCCTCTAAACTATATCCCTTTTACACTTACTTCCTAAAACTATAAGAATGTGCACACTTATCCCCTATACTATTACCAACGTAACATTTGTTTCTCTAAACTATGAAAGGGCACATTTACCCCCTAAACTAGTACTTGTGTAACAATTTGTACCACATCCCATGAGTAATAATTTAGGGAAGTAAATAAGCATTCTCATAGTTTAGGGTGACAAGTGTAAAAGAATAACATGTGATTTAGCAGGTAAGTGTAAAATGAGATATAGTTTAAGGGGAAAATGTGCATTTTCATTAGTGACAGCTCCAAGAATTATATTTGGGGGGTCATTAAAAAATTTTAATAAAAAAAATAACTTGAATATATCGAGTTACCGACCAAAAAAAAAAATTTAATACATAAAGTTTTACAATTTCCTTCTACAAGTTTTCAAATTTTGAATTGTTATATGATAGTTTATTATGAGTATCTATTGCCAATGCAGGTAGCTATGTGCCTATGACCATTTTATTTTGTTAAGTTTATCTAAGATTTTTATTTTTATGTTGTTTTTATTATTTGGTTGTTATTGTTTTTATAAAAATATTTTAAACTAAATGACTAAACTAAACTCATTGTCTTTTTATTAATTATTTATGCACACAACTACACTCATTCATACATAAAATTATACACTACGTGTCTACTTAACCAATCAAATGCTTGGATAATCACTAACTTTATGATTTTTTTTCTTGAATTTTACTAACTTTATAACAAAAAGTTATTATAACATGATAACATGTAATAAACCAACTCTATTTCTTAATTATTAAATTATATTATATTTATATTGTACACACAAATATCCACACATCATAATTCACACAAATAACCTTATAACAAAAAGTAATGCACACAATCAATATTAGACACACACATAATATAAATTTATAAAAAAGAGTGACTTACAATTCACAAACGCTTGCACTTTATTCTTAGAGTTGAAAATACTTGTAATAAGGGTGTTCAAAATTTAAGTCATGGTGTGCAAAAATATTTTTAAGAAAAAATTAAAGTATTAAACTAACAAAAAAATATATTTTATATATATAATTTTTTTTTTTTTTTTATTTTTTTTTTTTGAACTCAGGTGATTTATTTGAGTCTCCTGAATAGCGCCACCCTGATTTTCATACTTTAGGGAGTAAGTGAAAAAGTGAGTGTAGGTTTAAGGATAAAATATAATTTCTCTAACATTTTATTATTAAAAATGAAAAAGAGAACGAAACTATGTGGTTTTGATAATGAAAGTAAACATTAAGATTAATTAAGAGTTTACTTGTATTTTCTTTCAAAAAGAAAATATAGAAAAAAAGAGATTACTTGTAATGAGATGGGGAAATTCCTTGGAAAAAAAGCTTAGTCTTGGTAGGATCAATGTTTGAATCCACCCATCCGGCCCATGTTGTAAGTGCCGTCTCAAAAGCAAGCAAACGATCCATGTCCTTCGAAATCTGTGTTCCTATTTGGATGTAATCCCATCTAACAAATCAAAACAATTGGTTATCTTTTAAACCTGACAATAATAATTTAGTTTAAAACATTTTCTATTTTTAAACTTAAATAGAAGAAAAGGTATGGTAATAGTATGGGACCGTACGGTTGAGATGGTCCCCTACGGTTCCACCAATGCCATGTATTGAAGATGAGCATGTCGATTCCTTTCCATAGCTTGCCTCCCACAATTGAGTCAAGTTTCAAGACCCTACCAATTCGTTCTCGGACAATGTCAACCAAATACACATTCCGATCAAGCATTACTTTCACTCCATAATCCTGTAATATTTAAAGTGATCTTTAGCGGTGCCAAACATTTTTTGAATTACCGAACCATTTAAGAATGGATAAAAATTAACTATCACAGCTTTAGTATTTCACTTTATATTCATTGGCCCCCCTTAAAAACCTTCTAACAGTTAGTAAAAGTATAGCCCACTGCAATTCACTTAAAACCCGGCCCCCATAAGAGCAAAGATTGGCCCCCCTCCTCCTACACATCAGCCAAACAATATAAAAATCATTTTCAAAAAATTGAGAACATTATACAATTTTTTGAAAACTGTATTTAGAGAATATCAGCCAAACAATAAATTCAAATATGGGACCCATCATTTTATGAATCGCAAAATAAAAACTGAAAACTTTTTCTGAAAGTACTATAGATAAAGGAAAAAGTTAGCTAACATAATAAAGTGAGACCCATAAATAGTACTAAAAATTACGGTAAGACCCATGAATAGTAGCAAAAATAAACTGAATAGTAAAATAAGTTGGCAAAAATTATTTTTGCCAAACGGACACATAGTTAGTGATATTATGGTGTATGAGGTTCAAATTTATTATAGACTCATGTCCTGCAGAGTAAGAAAACTAATTATAGGGTTAATTTATAGCCCAGGATTTTCTACTAAATAAATTCTACATTGGATTCAATGCAACACACTTTAATAGAAAAGATGTAATCATTAAGGATTTTTTTTTTTTTCCTGTGAGCATAGGCCATTACACCAAACCACATTAAATTCTTACTTTTGTTTTTTCTCTATTATCTCTCTTAATCTCTCAACAACTTAAACATGGTATCAAGGCCTTGTTCTAAATACTAATATGTTATCAAAGTTATGTTTTATATTTTCTAATATGGTATCAAAGTTATGTTTTATATTTTCTAATATGGTAATAAAGTTTTTTTTCTACCTTTTTTAATATGGTATTAGAATTATGTTTTATCTTTTCTAATATAGTATTAGAGTCATGATTTATTTTCTAATATGATATCAAAGTTATGTTTTATCTTTTTTAATATGGTATCATAGCTATGTTCTATTCTTTCTAATATGGTACCAAAGTGATGTTCTTTCTTTTATAATATAGTATTAGAATTATGTTTTATCTTTTTTAATATGATATCAGACCTATGTTTTATCTTTTCTAACATGATGTTAAAGTTATTTTTTTACCTTTTCTGATATGTATAGGAATTATGTTTTATCTTTTCTGATATGGTATCAGAGCTATTTCTATTTTCTTATATAATACCAAAGTTGCATTCTAAATCTTTTTAATTAGTATCAAAGTTATGTTTGATCTTTTCTAATATGGTATCATAGCTATGTTCTATCTTTTCTAATATAGTATCAAAGTTATGTTTTATCTTTTCCAATATATTATTAAAGCTATATTCTATATTTTCTAATATTGTATCAAACTATGTCCTATCTTTTCTAATATTGTATCAAAGCGATGTTTTATCTTTTATAATATTGTATTCGAGTTATGTTCTATCTTTTCTAATATGTTATTATAATTATGTTTTATCTTTTCTAATATGATATCATGCCTATGTTCTATCTTTTCTAATATGATATCATGCCTATGTTCTATCTTTTCTAATATGATTTATAAAAAAAAGAGACCTACATTAGAACTCAAATCTCTAGTAAAAAAAAAAAAAAAAACTCAAATATGAAATTCAACACATAATTAATCAAGTTTGAAGAACCCAAAGTCCCCTTTGTAAGCATTTTATATATAAAGTATTGGATTAAGAATTTTCATTTCTTCATTTTTTTTTATGAAACATTCCTTCATTAACCTTAAGCTATTGCCTATTAGGTTTAAAAGTTTTGATAAATAGTAATTATATATTCTCTCATAATTTTATTATATAAATAGATGGAGTTCATTTTCCAAACCATCAATGTTTATAAAAATCATCTCTTTATTGAATAATTAATTACTCATAAAAGTAGTCTAATTAATTATTGAGGGAATAGAATAAATGTTTGCTCCCTTCTCACATAATTCGTGGATCTCATTGATTAAACACATTTATCGTGCTAAATTATTTAATGCTGGGAAAGGACAATAAATTCATGCTCTTCCATTTTTAATTAGTGGGACTCACTGCCATATGAGAAAGAAGTTTATGTAAATAACTATACTATTATGCTTAGGAGCATTAAATATTAATTTTTCACTAAAATGCAAATTGCACCATTTAAGTTTGACTAAAATTAATCTTAGTCATTTAACTTTACTATCATTCAATTGAGTTCTCTAAGTTTCAAATTTATTCAATTAAGGCATTTTGTCCAATTTCGTTAGAAATTTGCTACCAAAAAATTGTTTTTCTCACATGAAAAAATTTATAAAATTAATAAAAATGTTTTATAGATTTTTCATGTGAGAGTTATTTTTTAATTTTTTTTAAAATCTTGAATTGAATAAATTTGAAACTTAGAAAATTCAATTAAACAAAAGTATAGTTAGAGGACTAAAACGAATTTTAGCCAAACTTAGAAGGTGCAATTTGCATTTTAGCCATAAATTTTATATATTATTCTTACAAGAGAATTAATATATCAAATTAAAATAATATTCTAGTTCTACAAATCTACCCTTACCCTTTTCTACTTACTAGTACGATAATAACTCCAAAATTTGTACTAAATTGTTTTATAAAGATTAATTAAGAACGTTATAGAAGAATCTAATTTTCAAAGGTCAAACATAAGCAAAAGGCAAGGTTAAGATTATTTGGTGTTGGTTTTAATTTTAAGGATTTAGATTAGACCAAAAATGGCCACAGCTAGTGATAACAAATAAATAAAAACAGCAAAAAAAAAAAAAAAAATAGTAATTGATATTCATACCGTAAATGCAAATATGGAAACATCTCCTTCTCTTGTTAAATTGTATTTAGCATTGGGAACGTCAGAGACAAGCATGCATGTCAATGACTGCCACTGGTTTCTGCTTAGCGAGTCTCCCACAAACATGATGCTTTTCCCTCGGAATCTTTCCAAAAAGTCTTGGCCATTAAATCTAACAAAAGTAGAGTTTTCATAATTTTTTTATATGCTAATTTTGGGAAGACAATTAATGCATATAATATAATATAGCATACATGATACATTCTCCCACTTAGTTTTGGGATAATAAAAAACATAAATACACTACTCTCTTAAAAAATACTAGAGTGAAGAACAGCTATGCTTCCCACATGCTAAAAGAGAATGTGTGTCATTATGAGAAAGATAACCACAGTGCCAAAAACTAAAACAATGCCCAGCTTTTTCCCACCTCTAAATCTAATAATTAAAGATTTGTGAAAAAGTGACACGACAGCCAATTAGAGCTTGGTTGTGCCGTCAAACATTCTTCAACAAATCATGTGAGTAAGGATACTATTTAGAAGCAATTTATTTAGTTGAAATTTAAAATTTTTTTTATTAAAAATACTGTAAATAAAACTAAAAAGTAATTGAAACAATACATTAAAATTTATGAATAATATCAAAAAGTATAATAAAACTCATAAATAATAACAAAAATAAACTAAACTAAACAGTAAAAAAAAAACTGCATTTTTAAGCTAATGCGAATCCCAACCTAATTGGTTGCCATATGCCACGGACTTTTATATTCACATGTGATCTATGTTCACATGATAGTCATGAAATATTATAATATATTATATAACTTAGCCCATAGAGTGGGAGAACGAGATTTATTCTATATTTTAGTTTTTCTTTTTTAATAGCTTTGAGTTTGAGAGAATTTAAAATAAATAAATAAATGCGAAAGGCCATTGCACTTGAAACATAGAGACAAATTAAGGGTGTCTAGAGTGTTTATAAAAGTTATGTAACCAATAAACGATATTTAAATAACAAATGCAATTACAGATAGTCACAATATAACTTTTGGGTTTTACTTTAATTTTAGCTCTGCAATTATAAAAAGTGAAAAAAAGTCATTCCAACTTTTATTGCATTTTATTCATTATTCATTCATTCACAAAAGTCATTCCAACCTCTACCAACCAAAAAAAAAAAAAAAAAAAAAGCCATTCCAACTATAAAATAAATGGTTTTATATGTTTATTTCTTAAAAAAAAGAAAAGAAAAAGAAAGAAGGATGAAATTTATGAAATGATCAAAATTTATTATTCAAGCAAGGTACTGAAGTTGTTTCTCAATGTGCATTGTGGTCACACAACGAAGATTCATTCCAAGAAATGACATTTTAGAGGTATGAAAAAGATAGGAAAGAATGGTTGGTGTGGTTACCTAACAAGATCGCAGTGAAGGGGCATCCATCTATACTTGGTATAGTCGAGATCGGGACGGCCATTCTTCTGGCAACCGAACTCCCTCTCAATGAAAGGACATGCGGCTGTATTGTAAAGTGGGTACGATTTGTCCACTACCCATCTTCCTGCGAACAAATCGCACTCACTTGCAGCTTCAGCTTTGTGATGAAGAGGAAGATGAAGAAACACAGCATGAAAAAGAGCAAAAGATGCCAAATAAACCCCGGAACCCATTTCTATAAACCTTACTCAATCCAAAGAGAGAGATACACAGGGAATATATATATAAATAATAAAAGAGACTGTTCATGTATGGCCAAAAAAGTTTACACATTTTTTAAATTATTAATTTCTATTAAATCTAATAATTAAAAATAATTGACTATTAATGTTAGGGTAATTTTTTTCTCTCACCTTATTCATTACAAGTCACTATCATTGAATTTATAGTTTTGAAATTCGGCCCAGACAGCTCATCAAAATGGTTTTTTTATTTAAATATAATATATTTAGTTGAAATTGATAAATTATTGATGAAAGTATGGTAAATAAAAATAAAAGTCAATTGAAATAGTATAATGAGACCCATATACCGTGTCAAAAATACAATAGAACTACAAATAGTAACAAAAAAAAAGTTAAATAATAAAATAATTTTAATTTTTAATCCTAACCTAAACACAAATGCAGACTTTTAACTTTAAAAACTATAGGGAATATATATATAAATAATAAAAAGACTGTTCATGTATGTCAAAAAAAGTTTACATATTTTTTAAATTATTAATTTCTATTAAATCTAACGTTAACAGAATTAATGTAAGGGTAATATTTTTCTCACACCTTATTTATTACAAGTCACTATCATTGAATTTATAGTTTTGAAATTCGGCCCAGACAGTTCATCAAAATGGTTTTTATTGTTGTTAGAAACTGTCTAGTTTGTTGAAATTAAAAAATTATTAATAAAAATGTAATAAATAAATAAAGGTAAAAATTAATTAAAATAATACAATAAAACTTTTATATAGTGCCAAAAATATAATAAAATTATAAATATTAACATAAATAAATTAAATAGTAAAATAATTTTAATTTTTAATGCTAGCACAAACTTTTATTTTTAAAAATTATAATTTTAAAATCGAACCAAGTTGCTGCAATTTCTTCTCATGATTTTATTTTTGATACTAGGCACTGCAATGTTGTAGCAGATGCTCTAGCCAAAAAAGCCAAGTTCTCTAAAGAGTCTCGGGTTTGGACTGTTTCCCTTCCTGATGACATTGTTTCTCTTGTAGCTTTTGACATTCATTGAGGTTTTGTTTTCCTGAATAAAAGCCCAGTCTTCTCACAGACTGGTTTCTCAAAAAAATAAATAAATAAATAAATAAAAATCGAACCAGACTGTCCGGTTCAACCAAAACTGAACACTAATCCGGTTTGGTTATTCAGTAAAACCGGAAATTAAGAAAAAACGGAAAAACCGGAAACAAGGATAGTTGAACCGGTTTTGCTAAATCAGTGAAACATATCCAGAGCATGGCATCAGAAATTGGCCTCTTGAAGCAATCAAGATTCCATACCATGTGTGGAAACACAGATGTTCACACCCAAAGAATGAGGGACTTCAGATTTTCAAAGAAAAAGAGAGGTTGAAAATTTCTTGAAATGAACTGCTTCTTCAGAAAAAGGGAGAGAGAGATTAATAAACAAAACAACTGAACCTCTACTTTTACAGACTGTGCTCTGCTGGTCTGCTAGCTGTATACACAACAAAACAATGAGAGCCACACCTTTGTTTTTTAGTTTGTAATTTGCAATCCATGAGAGCCACATATTAGCATTCCTTGATAAAACTTTACTTTTAGTTTTTGTTTTACTAGGCACCCTGTACATTGTACAACTACTTCTCTCGAGAACAATATAATGTAATAAATCACCACTACTTGATATTTGCTGAATTTAGTTTTTGTTTTCTTCTTAGGATAATTATGATGAGATAAAAATAATATTTTTAATTAATTAAGTGAATAAACTTAAAAGTTACTTAATTTTTCTTTGACATTAATTTATTAATATAAATATACATATAAATAAATAATAAACGTTTTATTTTTAAGATTCCAATTAAAGATATGTGATGGTCGATTTTGAAGAAAAATAATTAAATTTAAAAGAAAAATATCACTAAATGTTATGTTTTTCCATTTTGCTATTTTTATTTTTTAATTATAAGATGTAAAAACTTCCATGATTTTTTTGCAAATTTTTACTTATATATTATTAATAATAAATTTATTATATTTTTATTTTTATAATTATAAAATTATAAAATAAATATTTATGATATCACCGGAACCATCGGTTTGATATAACCAGTTCATTTTTCAGTTTTTTTACCGTACTGATTTTTTAAACCAGAATCTGTTTTACGTAAAAAAAAAATCAGTTTACTGTACGAACCGCAGTTGAACCGCCTAAGTCTGAAAACCGTCGGTCTTGTCGTCCGTTGCAACTTCCAGTCAAGACCGGCGATCTGATCTCTCCAAATCAGTTGTAGTTACGGCAGTGGCTCTGACTCTGAAACTTTCTCCCTTCCTCTCCCTGTTTTGTTTTGTTTTCCTTTTTTTTTGGCTAATACCTCTTTGTTTTGTTTGATAAAGCTGTAGTACCACAAAATGCCTTGACTGTCTCGCCTATCGTGTACCACAAACATCAAATCCACATATCTATTGATATATTTATTCATTTTTTTTATGAGATTAATATAGTTATTATGCAATTAGTTTTTAGTTTTGTTGTTAGGTGCAGTTAACGTGTGTCCTAAGGGTATATATTAAACTATTTATTTTTGAAAATATTTTCTTGAAAATTGAAAAAACTGTCAATATTTTTTCAATTTCAGATAAAAATTTTTCCAAAAACAGAAATTATTATGTGCCCTTAAGGCACACATTAACAAAATCCTTGTTAATATTCTATTCATGCATTACATTAGTAACAGTACCATTGTCCCACGATAGCACTACTACTACCACAGTAGCTTTAAGTTTCATCAACTGCCCTCTTTAATATTTTAATAATATTTTATATTAGATTTAAAATTGATAACAATGGTTTACTATATGGTTTGATTAGTGATTTAAGTAAATCAACTACGTTTTTTTAAATTAGTAAATCAACTTTGACATTGTTATGCATTTAATTATAAATTTGTTTATTTATTATGTTTTCTTTGAATTAAATTTTTATTATTTATCTTATGAAAGTTATGATATAAAAAATGTAGATTTTTATATTTATTTAGGGTCAATTTTAGTCAAATTTTGTATTTACATTAATTTAATATATTTAAATAGATATTAAATTAATTATGACGTCATCACGATTCGATTTCGGTTTGACCTTGATCTGATCTTAAAAACCACAAACCTTTCTTTTACAGTTCATTGAATGGATCAGATCTAAAAATTATGACATTAGTTAGTTCCGGTGCTTAACCCAATCGTACTATATATGGAATCAGATGCATTAAAAGTCTTTCTATATTATTATCACAGTGAGTTGTTGTTTTTATTTATTGGAACTAAAAAATGTCCGTATAATGGGCTCTCTGATTCTCATCTCTTATCAGGGCTAGCTCAAGGCCTTGGCCACTTTGGCCCAGGCTTAAGGTCTCTTAGAACATTAGCACTGGGGAATGCTAATGCCAAATGTAAGGAGAATTTGGCATTTCAAGCCCTAAAGTGCTCCAAAGTGCTCTGCATCAGGCAATTCTAAACCTAAGTATTGCAAATTTTTTTGCAATACTACTACAATGCAATTCTACATGTAGAATTGCACTGTAGCAATATTGTAAAAAAATATATATATTTTATCTCTGTCTCTCTCATCTCTGTCTCTCCATCACTGAAGCTTCACCAACACAGCCAACCCACAACACAGTCAACCCAGCACAGCCAACCCAGCACCACAGAGCACGGCGAAACCCAAAAAACCCATAACACAATCAGATCACAACCAACACGGCGAAACCCAAAAACCCACCGGATGCTGAGCACGGCGAAACCAACACGGTGACACCATTGCTGAAGCTTTACCAACACAGCAACTCACAGCATAGCCAACCCAGCACCACAGAGCACAGCGAAACCCAAAAAACCCATATCACAACCAGATCAAAACCAACACGGCAAAACCCAAAAATCCACCGGATGCTGAGCACAGTGAAACCAACACGGCGACGCCATCGAGCACGGCGAAACCCAAAAACCCACCGAATCACAACCATGGAGCACGACGAAACCCATATCACGAATGCACGATCCACGATTCACAATCGGAGCACAATCAAACCCAGATAAGTAACAGAGAAGTGAGATAGGAGAGAGAGAGGAAGTAAGCACAGACCGAGCACAATCAAACCAAAAAACTGTTTTTTTATGTTTACTTCTGGACTTAAAAAATAACATTTTAATAAAATGGTAAAATAATAGAGTTTTGGGATGCTGGACGTATTGTAAAATGGTATGGTATAAGTAATAAAGTTGCTTTTTGAGATGGTAAAATAGAATAGAGTAGCATTTCCTGATGCTAATGCTCTTATACTCCCAAAAAAATTTAGAATGGTCCCAAAATATTGTAAGATTTTAATAAAATGGTAAAATAATAGAGTTTTGAGATGCTGGAGGTATTGTAAAATAGTATGGTATAAGTAATAAAGTGGCTTTTTGAGATGATAAAATAGAATAGAGTAGCATTTCCTGATGCTAATGCTCTTATACTCCCAAAAAAATTTAGAATGGTCCCAAAATATTGTAAGATGATAATTAAATTCTTTTATTTTTATTTTTTAAGAGTTGGTTTTGGATTCTTTCTCACACCTCCAAGATGGCTCCCAAAATATTGTACAAATGAAATTCTAAACCTTTTTTTTTTTTTTTTTTTTTTGAGAAAGAATTCTAAACCAATTGAAACCCATAAATTGTTTCATTTAAAGAGAATTATTATAAATGTGTTGATTAAGTGGATTAGTTATTATTAAATGTAAAAGAGATGTTAATAAAATCTAAATACAAAAACTAAATTAGTAATCTTTCATCTAAAAAAGAAAAGGAATGGTTTTTAAACAAAAAAAATAAAATAAATATCATTTGATTTATATTTAAATATTTAAAAAAATTCCACTTATAATCATTGCCTGTAAGCCTTAAATTGTATTAAGCCGACATTGTCTATCATATTGATGGCTGTCTCATATCTCATTTTGTCGCTAATTGTCGTGAATAATGTTGAAGGAGACAATGGAAATGCAGAAGAATAGTAAGATAAGTAAAATAAGGAGGAAGACTTAAAATTGTAGCAACTAGCATGTAGGGTTGTTTACGTGGCAATTAGCTTTAAGAGGAGAATTGGGTAATGGCCATTGCCTAACACCTTTTACCAACACATATACATGGGCTCCATTAAAGTTAGCTCAATGGCTGACTCAGTATTTAATGTTGCGTTGGAGTGAGGAGAAGGAGATTGAAACTTGCGAAGGCACAACAATTACTTGGAAGAGTGTATCTACGGACGACATGTATACAGACGAGTGAATCATTCTTAGTGAATTTTGTGAAAAATCCTCCATTAGATTCATATGAGCAAAATACGACATGTTGCATGATACGTGAAAGAAATTACGCATACAATATCTCATGTAACCCATTTTCTTTGTCAACCACCAACATTACCCATGATGGTGGTGGATCCAAACAAGTAGACTCACGTCTAACTCTCTATAAAAGGAGTGAATTTTATTTACTCAAGGTAAGTTCTAACCATTTCACCATTCTCTTTCCTTGTATCCTAGAGAGAAAACTGACTTAACCGTTAGAGGGTCCTTGGCCGGGTCACACTAGTCACATTTGACAGTACTTTCTTTCTTTTCAAGATTCACAGCCATTACCGTAGTTCGAAGTATTTCAACCTATTGATTTTCGTGCATCATGATAGACCAAAAATGTATTGACCCCTTGTGATGAATTAATTGATTAATTAGCCAAGTTTATTAATTAATCAAATTAACATGCAAGATGTATGGTAGCACAAACAAATCACCAATTAAACTAAATATGCAATGGAAAATAAATTGACACGGTAATTTGTTTACAAATGGGGAAAACCTACATGGCAAAAACCCCACAGGGTGATTTTAAGGTCACTACTCCCGAGAAACCACTATTATCAAAACAAGCGGTTACAAGTAAAGGAATCTCAGTACTTTATACCAACCTACAGTTGAACCCTTACCCCAATACCCAATTGGACTGTTCTGTTGTGACAATCTCTTCTTTTCAATGCACGACTCCCAATACGTGACTAACCAATTGCGCAGATCCCAATACACGACTTAATCACCAACTTGAGAAGAATGTTAGCTGCAAAGTTCTTCAGTTCATCACACGATGAAGATCAAGAAGCTCCTTGGTCACAAAACTCTACGGTGTACAAACATAGCAGCTTCTTCAAGAGAAAGATGAACTAGGACAAACTAGGTTTCTAGTCACACTTTTCTTCACACTTGTAAAATTGTGCTCTAGTGCAACTTGTGTAACCTTTGAAGGCCTTCAAAATAATCTTTATATATGTTTAGGGTTGTGGGAAAAGAAAGCTCAAACATATACCCACAGATTGGATGAAAAACTGAGTTTCATAAATCTCGATAGATAGCGATCTATCGAGATAACTGTCGAGCCATGGGCTTCAGCAGCTTTTAAACCTCGATAGATGCTAGCCGTTGAGTTTTAAAATCCAGCACTTCATTACTTGATTCTTGGACAAACTTGCATGGCTTTAACACTTGAACTTGAATCCTTATTTCTTGAAGCATTAAACACATTCTAGATCTACCCAATTACAAGTAAAGTGTGTTTTGTCAAAGGATTAATCAATTACATAAAATGTTGACATATGTTCCTAACATTGAATCACATATATCCTAAGACATCATCAGTTGGCGCCGTTTATGGGAAAAAGATAAGAAAAAGTTTCTAAGTATTAACTTATCTGATTTCCAAGATGTTAGGACATATGTGATTTGATGTTAGGAACATATGTCAATTTAGAATTAGCTAATCATTTGATAAAATGCACTTTACTTGTAATTGGGTAGATCTAGGATGTGTTTAATACTTCAAAGAACAAGAATTCAAGTCTAGTATTGAAACCATGTAAATATGTCCAAGAAACAAGTGAAGAATGGCTGTTCATTAAAATTGGACAGATTCCTGACAGATAGCTAACTATCGAGATCTTGACAGCTGCTCGACAAATAGTATCTATCAAAGTTTAATGAATCTCAATAGCTGCTCGACAGATACTATCTATCAAGAATTACGAAATTCAGATTTTCAGATCTGATTTTCAGCCCATACTTTCGTATTTGTGTAGGGTTTCTTTTCTCACAACCCTAGACAAATATAAGGCTTATTTTAAAGGCCGTCACATAAAAGAATACAAGGAGAACACATGCAAAAGGTGATCAATGCCTTATTCTCTCTGAAAGAAGCTACTGCGTCTTTGCGCCTTAGGGTTTTGTAATCAAGTGCTTCTTGATATTAATTGTTGATGAAGTGAAGAACTTTGCAGCCAACAATCTTCTTCAATTTGGTGTGTTAGTCACATACTGGGAATCGCGCATCATTGATTAGTCACATACTTGGATCCGTGTAAAAAGGGTGGTGTTCATATATTAAAGAGTTCAGAGATTCTAAAGCGGTAGAAAGTTTCTACTGTAAGTTCATCTATGGAGATTATATAGTCTAGGGACAAAGGTTTTGTACTAGATCTAAAACTTCTCTTTACTATAGTGGATTGCTTTTCGAGAAGGTTTTCCCCCAGGTTTTTTACTGTGAAACTAGTTTGTTTCATTGGTTTTCCTAGGTTATCATATCTTGTCTTATTTACTTTTTCGCTGTATGATTTTGACATGATATTGATGTTTGTTTGTTTTAACAAGTTTTATTCATAATAAATATGATTAACAACTTGGGTTTAAAACTTGTTAATTCTATCAAACGGAATCTAAATTTCCCAACACAAGACAAAAAGGCTACATGGTTCGGACTAGGTCAATAGCTACTAGTCCAAGGCACCAGGAGAGTGGAAATGCCTCCAATCTCCCAAATTACGCACCACCACCCCCCATGAACATCCAGCAACAGTTGCAGTCTATGGCAGCAGCGATGGCAAAACTGACGCTATAGAACCAAAAGTTAACTAGAGAAGTTAATAGGCAACGTTAACAACATAGTGGAGAACGAGGCCAAAATTCAGGATGTGAAGGTGATGAAAACAGTGCTGAAGGGGACCAGTCCAGAGGTAGTGTCACTCGTAGTGTATCACACTTGGAGAGAGAAATGGACCAGATGAAGAAAGCTATGGAAGAAATGAAAGACTCCATAAGAAGAGTTAACCATGTGGATGATCTCTTCCATAGGACAGATTCCCCCTTTACTGCGTCCATCACTAGTCATCCCTTGCCTTCCAAGTTCAAAAATGCCCACTCTAGATTCATATGACAGGACGCGTGACCCCTGTGATCACATTGCCACATTCAAGACAACCATACATCTACAAGGTGTTTTAGATGAAATTATGTGCAAAGCCTTTCTTACGACCTTGAAAGGACCGGCCAGAGTGTGGTTCGGAAAGTTACCACCGAACACCATAACTTCGTTCCAAGAGTTAAGTAAGTTGTTTGTTAATAACTTTGTAGGTAGACAAAGGCAGAAACGTTCCTTGTCCAGTCTATTGAGCATAGAGCAAGGAGAGAATAAGAGCTTGCACTCATTTATCATCCGCTTCAACAAAGAAGCCTTATTAGTAAATGATGGACGACAAGATCCTCTTGGCAGCTTTCTATAATGGATTTAGTTCGGACTTGTTCATTCATAAGCTGTATGATCAAGAGCCATAGACAATGGCTGAGTTGATACATTCAACCTAAAACTTCATGAACACAGAGGAAACCATTATTGCCAAGAAGAAAAAGAAAGGTGAACAACTAGAGAACAGTTATGTGCACCACTCGGAGCAAGTCCTCGTCCAAAGAAAGTCAAAGTGGGGGAGAAAAGAGACTAGAACAACAAAAAGGCAAGGTTGTCCTCAGGACGGTATTCCAACTACACTCTTCTGAACACTTCACTCGATCAAATGTTGATGCAGATAAAAGATGATCCATCCTTGAAGTGGCTAGAAAGAATGAAAGGAGATCCCAGCGAGAGGAATAAAAGCAAGTATTGTCGCTTTCATCGTAACCATGGACATGATACAGGCGAGTGTTATGACTTGAAGCAACAGATTGAAGTTCTCATCAAATAAGGAAAATTGAAAAATTTCCTTAGATGAGATCATAAGGACGAGAGACAACCAATGAAGGGCAAAGTGGAGGAATCAGTACGTCCACCATTTGGAGAAATAAAGATGATTGTAGGGGGCATGTCTACAGGAAGCTCGTCCAAAGCTAAGAAAACCTATTTACAGGTCATCCAAAATGTTCAACTTTCTGGACGACCACCAAGGATGATCAGAGAAGACGAGCTAGACATTGTTTTCATGAAGAAAGATGCTAGACAATTGCACCATCTTCATGACGATGCGATTGTCATCACCTTGGCGATTGCGAATTATACAACTAGAAGGGTGTTAATAAACAATGGGAGTTCAGCAAACATCATTTATTGTCCAGCCTTTCAACAAATGAGGATTAACAAGGAGTCACTTCGTCTAGTGAATGTGCCATTGATCAGGTTTGGAGGAATGAAGGTTCTACCATTAGGTACAATCTCCCTACCAGTTGTGGTTGGCTCTTATACACAACAAATCAATAAGAAAGTAAATTTCCTTGTTGTGGATTATTCATCTTCATATAGTGCCATCATTGGATGACTAACTCTAAATAGTTGGAGAGCTGCAACGTCCACTTACCACTTATCTGTTAAGTTCCCAACAGAATATGGCATTAGAGAAATACAAGGAGATTAGTTAACTGCTAGAGAGTGTTACTTAGCAATGCTTGCCATGGATGAGCAAATACAGACAATGAACATTGAAGAAATGAGAGTGCTAGCTGAACCAATTGAAGTGTTAGAAGATGTGCCACTAGACGAGTCCAACCCGGAGAAGTTTACTAGGATTGGGACAATTATGAAGGAAGAGACAAAGCAAGATCTTGTTAAATTTCTTAGACGAAGCATAGATGTATTCGCTTGGAGTCATGAAGACATGCCTGTGATTGACCCAAGTGTGATTACTCATCGTCTAAATGTATCTCCATCTTACAAGCCTATTCGTCAGAAGAAGAGAGTGTTTGCCCTAGAACATGATAATGCCATCAAAGAAGAAGTCCAAAAGTTAATCACTGTAGAATTCATTCGCGAAGTATACTACCCAGATTGGCTAGCTAATGTAGTGATGGTCAAGAATGCTAATAGCAAGTAGAGGATGTGTGTAGATTTCACAGATTTAAACAAGACATGCCCCAAAGAAAGTTATTCTCTTCCACGCATTGATTAGTTGGTAGATTCAATAGCTGGACATCAACTGTTGAGTTTCATGGATGCATTCTTGGGGTATAACCAGATCAAGATGGACGAGGTGGACCAGGAGAAAACATCCTTCATCAAAAGCCAAGGTTTGTTTTGTTATAAAGTTATGCTGTTCGAGTTGAAAAATGCAAGAGCTACCTACCAGATGTTGAAGTATATGTGGATGATATTCTGGTGAAGAATGTGAAGGAGATGCAGCATCTGGATGATCTTTAAAAGACCTTTGATACACTTAGACGGTATAAGATGAAGCTGAACCCAAGCAAGTGTGCATTTGGAGTTGCATCAGGGAAATTCCTCAATTTTATGGTCTCATAAAGGGGGATTGAGGCAAATCCTAATAAGATCCAGGCAATCTTGAACATGTAACCTCCGAAGAATATTAAAGATGTCCAGAGCCTCACTGGACAAGTGGCAGCCCTTAATAGGTTTGTTTCAAAAGCCATTGACAAGTGTTTACCATTTTTCAGAATATTAAGGAAGGCATTCGAATGAATGGACAAGTGTCAACAAGCCTTTGAAGACTTGAAGACTAATCTCACTTCAACCCCACTGCTGAGCCCGTCCAAACCAGGAGAGGAGTTGTATCTCTACCTAGCAGTGTCTCCCCATGCAGTAAGCTCAGCCTTGATTAGAGAAGAAAGAAAGATACAGAAGCCCGTCTACTATACCAACAAAGCCTTGAGAGGAGCTGAAGGATGGTATCGACCAATGGAAAAGCTAGCGTTTTCACTGGTAACAGTAGCAAGAAAGCTCGGACCTTATTTCCAAACTCATGTAATCAACGTCCTAACAGATCACCCGTTAAAGAAATGTATGAATAAGTTGGAAGCCGCTAGACGATTGATCCAGTGGACAGTGGAACTTAGTGAGTTCGATGTGCAATACAAGCCAAGAGAAGCAGTAAAAGTACAAGTTCCTACAGACTTCATTGCTGAATTTACTTTTGCTAACGATTAGCAAGATGGAGACCAGGGGGCAAAGTAGTGGGTCATCCATGTTGATAGGTCATCCACACAACATGCAGGAGGAATTAGGATCATCTTACAATCACCAGAAGGAGATCATTTGGAGTATGCCGTCCATCTACAATTCCAAACAACCATTAACGAAGCTGAGTATGAAGCCTTCCTTCAGGATTTGGAATTGGCAAAATCGCTTGGGGCAAAATCAATCCTCGTCCAGGGAGATTCACAACTAGTGATAGGACAAATAAATGGGATGTGTGAAGCCAGAGAAGAGCGAATGAAGAAATACATGGAGAAAGTTAAGCAATGCATCAAAGGCTTTACAACAGCCCAATTGAACAAATACCAAGGGAAGAGAATACAGAAGCTGACGTCTTAGCCAAGATGGCGTCTTTGGACGAGATGGTAAGTGATCAAGTTAAAGTCTAATATGTTCCGAGCATAGATGTTATGAAAATAAATCAGGTGGATGGAGTTGTCAACTGGACCACCCCAATTGTGTCTTATTTCAAAGACGGACTACTCCCTAAAGACACAGAAGAAGCAAGGAAATATGAATAAGAGTTGCGAAGTTTGTCCTTATGGACGAGGTGTTATATAAAAGAGGTTTTTCTCAACCTTACCTGAGGTGTTTGATTCCAAACGAGTCCCATTAAGGCCTAAGGGACGTCCATGAAAGAGCTTGTGGAAATCATTCGAGGGCTAGATCACTAGTCCATAAGATAGTCTGTGGAGAATATTATTGGTTGACCATGCAAGTAGATGCCAAAGCTTATGTCAAAGTGTGTGATAAGTGCCAATGCTACAGCAACATCCCTAGACGACCATCAGAGTATCTTACCCCAATGGTGGCTCCATGGCCTTTTGCCAAGTGGAGACTCGATATCCTTAGTCACTTTCCCATGGGGATGAGACAAATGAAGTTCTTAGTGGTAGGGATTGATTATTTCACCAAATAGGTGGAAGTAGAGCCCTTGGCGAAAATCACTCAGCAAAACATCAGAAGCTTTGTCTGAAAGAATATCATTTGCCATTTTAGGATCCCTAGGGTACTCGTCTCAGATAATGGATGACAATTTGACAACACACCTCTCAGGGAATTCTGTGAGCAGTTAGGAATCAAAAATCATTACTCTTCGCCCGCCCGCCCACAGGCCAATGGACAAGCTGAAGTTGCAAATTGATCCTTACTGAAGATCATCAAAACTCGGCTTGAAGGGGCAAAAGGGATATGGCCAAATGAATTACCTAGTGTCCTTTGGGCATATAGGATGACAATAAGGACTCCTACTGGTAAGACTCCCTTTAAGCTAGCGTATAGAAGTGATGCGGTGATACCAGCGGAGGTTGGATTAACTAGCCATAGGGTAGCCCATTATAAGAAGGAGGAAAATGAAAAACAGCTCCGTCTAAACCTTGATCTCATTGATGAGGTTAGGATGGACGCAGAGCAGAGGGTGGTACGTTATAAGAACCTGATGACTAAGTACCATGATGCGTTGGTAAAGCCAAGACAGTTCAATATTGGGGACTTTGTCCTAAAAAGGGTATCCTTAACCATTAAGGACCCTGCTCATGGAAAGTTGGGACCTAACTAGGAAGGACCATACAGAGTTATCAACTCCAAAAGGCGAGGGTCATACTACTTGGAGGCTTTAGATAAATGGAAGCTAGAACACCTATGGAATGTGGAGCATTTGAGGAAGTACTACCAGTGAAAGCAACTCGTCAGGAAGGTCAGCATGGATGAGATTAAGAAGTTTGTTTATATTATGTTTTCAGTGTTTATGTTTTAAAACAGTGTGTTATGTTTTCAAGTATTTGAATTCCCTAAAAAGCACTAGCTACTGGCATGTGTTATGGACGGTGTCATGAACTAAGTCCCTTTATACATAAAGTAATTTAAATTCCCTAAAAAAGGACTAAGTATTAGCATGGACGAGCTATTTGGACAATGCTATATACTATGTCCTTAATGTCCATGGATGATGCTGTGTACAGATGTTGTAAGTCCACAGACAATGTTGTGTACAGATGTTGTATATAAAGCAGCTTTAATTTCCTAATTTAAGTGTTTATGATTCTGTAAAATCAACTTCCAAATGAAATGATAGACATTTAAAATCTCTAGACACAGAGGATGTCTCATCATAAGCTATCCTTTATAAAAAGGAAGTAAATTGTCATAAAAGACAATAAACAGGGGAAAGAGCAAATTTCCCAATGAAACTCGTCTAAAAAAGATCAAAGACAAAGAAAAGCATGCATGCGACATTTCTCATGGATGACACGTCCAACCAGTCTAAATCATGGATAACATAACCAAGTTAATTTCCAAAGATGAGTCTAAAGACGAGAAGCATAGACGGAAAATACTTGGAAATCAACAGTATGGATAAAACATTCATAAATAAAAGGTAGACAACTATCATCCAAAAACCCTTAAGTTAAGCCTAAGAAGGCAATTGTATCAAGACTCATCTAAAATCAAGGACGAGATAAATGTAATTAAACAAATTCAAATGATCCAAAACAATGGACCATACACATAAAATAAAAAATAAAAAAAATACTACAACAAGATAAATAAAAGCTCCAAAATCCTTTCATCAACTACTGAGGGGGATTTTCTCCGGAGGTAGGGTCGTCTTGAGCAGGCTGAGTTGTGGTGTCATCCTCAATATTAACGTCCTCAGAACTTGTCTAGAGGAAAGAGCTTGTAGTGCCAATGTTAAGCTTAATAAAGCTAAAGGCAACCTTAGGGAAGCGTTCCACGGCGTCCATGCGAAAGTCCTCAAAACCAGCAGCGTAGTTCTTATCCAAAAGATTAGTGAACTCGCTAGATGCCCTAAATTCTTTGATGGCTTCTCCCTTGGCTTTCTCAAGAAGGATGCAAAGCTCGTTACTCCTCTTTTGTAGGTGATCAAGACAAGTACCCTTTTCTATAGCATCCGCCTTAAGCTCTTCGCGAGGTTCTTTAGCTCCTTCACCTGGTCCATGGCCTTAGTCACTATCTCAGCTCTACCCCTACAGTCAGCCTACACTTCACGAACCCTTGCTTCTAGCCTAATTCTTTCTTGGTCCATCTCAGTAGCTTTGCTGGACGCTGTCATGAACTTTGACATGGCCTGTATATACAAATAAGTTGCAAAAGGTGATTAGACGAATAAATGAGAAATATGATCAAAATAAAATAACAAAACATACCTTGAAGAGATCAAGAACAGTAGAGTGTTCAAATTCTTTCAAGTACATGTCATAACACGCAGCAATGTCCTCGTCAATCACAACCTGTTGAAACATTTCCCAAGCAAGATCCTAATTCTCAAGTAGGTTCATAGGAACTCTTCTGGAAGGTTGGGATGAGTTGGTTACAATAGGCTTGGACGGAGTGACTCCAACAGGGATGGACGAATCCAAGTCATGTATTTGAATAGATGGTTGTTGAGAAGCAAGAGGGACAACAGGACCTAGCTTGGAGACCCTAGATTTGGACAACCCATGCTTCGCCTTCTTGTGGCCTCGACAACTTGGAAGATCTCCCAAGTCAATAGTCTTGGACAAGGTCTTCCTCTTATCTCTAGCAACTAGACGAGGTTGAGATTGG
Organism: Quercus tomentella; assembly: GCA_028535165.1. Lineage (NCBI taxonomy): Eukaryota > Viridiplantae > Streptophyta > Magnoliopsida > Fagales > Fagaceae > Quercus > Quercus tomentella. Next base: position 85,808,048 of record JAPQVY010000155.1, on the reverse strand, counting down.
GTCTCTAGCATGGTCTCCTCATACGTCGGGCCCTTTCCTTTGTTTTCTTTCATAGTTTCTAGCCTTGCCAAGAAAAAGAATGTTAGAACTTGGTTCAAACAAATAAGAAAAAAGTTTCAAGTAAAAAGCTTACGTCTACACGTAGTGAGCTCGTGAGCTAAAGCTTCAGCAGACAGTTCAGGCCCAAGTCCCTAAGTGGCAAGATGCTGAAGAGTAACTAAAGAATGAAAACTTCTATCAGTGAATTGACGAGCTTGCTAGACGCACTCAAGATAAAACCTGTTCAAAGAAGGTCGTCCAACAGCTAAAAAAAAGGGGGAGGTTAGACGAATAGAAAAAAGATAGAAAATATTGAGTAGAAAAGAAGCATACCTTCAAGACGAAGGCTCCCTATTTCTCCAGTATAAGGGGGAAATGCATCCCTGCCTACTTCAACAAGGTTCCCAGCCCAAAAACCAGAGACGAAGAAGAACTCCATCTTCCAGTTCCTATCAAACGTGAGAAGGGACTTAATCAATCTACAATCTGTACCCCTGACTGAGATTGATAAAAACCCAGGGACTGATTGATTTCAGAATGTTTGTAGCAATAGAGAAACTTGTCCACAGTAAAAGGACGATCCCCCTCAAACACTTCTCTCCACAAAACCTGCATAGAGATGATAAGCCTCCATGCATTGGGGTTAAGCTAACAAATCCTAAACCTAACCTATAAGTAATTCTCTGATAAAGGCATTGAGAGGCAACCTAAGTCCCCCCAAAAGGTAGGCCTCATAAATACCTACTCCAAGATGAGGATCACAACACCACTTGCCATGGACGGGTAATCTAGGGTTAAGGTCATCTGGAATTTGGTACCAACTTCTAAGAGAGGTAAGTCTTCTTTCATTCATCTTAGAAGAGACACCTACAACACAACTATAGATAGTTTCTACCTCTTCTGGGGTGATGGATGATGGAGCACTGGATGAGGTACCAGCACGCGACCCTGAAGCAACTCTCATCCTTAGCTCCTCCTAAAGGACTTCTAAAGGAATCCTAGGAACTCCGGACATATATTACTCGTCCGTAGTATTCCCTCCACTACTACCATTGTCACTACTTCTACTGTTACTACTACTAGAACTGCTATCACTAGTGCTATCGTAATACTCGTCTATCTCCCTATTGTCACTATTACTAGATGATGATACTATGATTTCAGACATTTTGAAAATTGAAGGAAAACCTAAAGACGAGATGGAAAAGATACTTGGCTATAAATGAAGAAGGCCTAAGGATGCGAGAAGACTTCTAGACGAGGCGCTGGACGACCAATGTCAAAGAAGAAAATATTGGAAATGTGAAAGGGTAGGAGAGGAATTCTACTATTTATAGGCAATGAAGCTAGTCATAGGAAACGACGTGACTAATTGAAAGGAAACGTGTGGCATTTTCCCTGAAGGATGAAACAACATGATAGACAAACTTCAAGATCACACCACGTGTCGACAATTGAGTAAAAAATTCAAAATTTTGAAAATTTAAAAAAAAAAAAATTTGCAGACAACACAAGGACAAGGGGGCAACTGATGGGGATAAACAGTAAGTGTTACTCATCCTTGTGTCATCGTCCAAAACACCGAAGAAGTTACATCAGCTTGTCCAAGAACAAAAGACATAAAGGTGCTTGTCCATGAACTACCAAGTCATGCGATGAAGGAAGCTCTCCATAGACGAGTGTATCTATAGACGACATGTATATAGACGAGTGAATCATACTTAGTGAATTTTGTGGAAAGTCCTCCATTAGATTCACATGAGCAAAATACGACACGTTGCATGATACGTGGAAGAAATTCCACATACAACGCCCCATGTAACCCATTTTCTTTGTCAACCACCAACATTACCCATGATGGTGGTGGATCCAAACAAGTAGACGCACGTCTAAGTCTCTATAAAAGGAGTAAATTCCATTCACCCAAGGTAAGTTCTAACCATTTCACTATTCTCTTTCCTTATGTCCTAGAGAGAAAACTGACTTAACTGTAGGAGGGTTCTTGGCCGAGTCACACTAGTCACCTTTGACAGTACTTTCTTTCTTTTCAAGATTCATAACCATCACTGTAGCCCAAAGTATTTCAACCTACTGATTTTCGTGCATCATCAGATATTAGATTAATTATGACATCATCAAGGTTCGATTTCGGTTTGACCTTGATCTGATCTTAAAAACCTTAAATCCTTTTACGATTCATTGAACGACTCGGATTTGAAAATTATGACATTAGTTAGTTCCAATGCTTAACCCAATTGTACTATATATGAAATTAGATGCATTAAAAGTCTTTCTATATTATTATCACAGTGAGCTGTTGTTTTTATTAAAAAATGTTAGCATAATGGGTTCTCTAATTCTCATCTCTTATTAGGGCCAGCTCAAGGCCTTGGCCACTTTAGCCCAGGCTTAAGGTCCCTTATACCCCCAAAAAATTTAGAATGGTCCCAAAATATTGTAAGATGATAATTAATTTCTTTTTCTTTTTTTTTTTTCTTTTTTTTTTAAGAGTTTGTTTTGGATTCTTTCTCACACCTCCAAGATGGCTCCCAAAATATTGTACAAATGTAATTCTAAACTTTTTTTTTTTTTTTTTTTGGAGAAAGAATTCTAAACTAATTGAAACCCATAAATTGTTTCATTTAAAGAGAATTATTATAAATGTGTTGATTAAGTGGATTAGTTATTATCAAATGTAAAAGAGATGTTAATAAAATCTAAATACAAAAACTAAATTAGTAATCTTTCATCTAAAAAAAGGAATGGTTTTTAAACAAAAACAAAACGATAATAATATAAAAATAAAATAAATATCATTTGATTTATATTTAAATATTTTTAAAAATTCCACTTATAATCATTGCCGGTAAGCCTTAAATTGTATTAAGCCGACATTTTTTTATAACCGTATTAAGCCGACATTGTCTATCTTGTTGACGGCTGTCTCATATCTCATTTTGTCGCTAATTGTCGTGATTAATGTTGAAGGAGACAACGGAAATGCAGAAGAATAGTAAGATAAGTAAAATAAGGAGAAAGATTTAAAATTGTAGCAACTAGCATGTAGGGTCGTTTACGTGGCAATTAGCTTTAATAGGAGAATTGGGTAATGGTTATTGCTTAACACCTTTTACCGACACATATTTATGGGCTCCATTAAGGTTTAGCTCAATGGCTGATTCAGTATTTAATGTTGCGTTGGAGTGAGGAAAAGAAGGATGAATCTTGCGAAGGCACAACAATTACATGGAAAGGCCGTAGGTTAAGGTGTTAAAACGGAAGAGAATGAGCGAAGACATGAAGAGTTGTAATTTAAGCAAAGAAAAAGAAAGAACAGGAAAAATGACTGCGTCTAATGATAAGCGAGAAAGTTGTATATAAAACGTTGTCGTTTCTCATTAAAAGGGAAGCCACTCCTGGTTAAAGACAACAACATTTTGCTTAAAGGAAATAAGATTGCCATTGGTTAATTTGGTTTAAGTTAACACATGACTTGATTAACGCACCCATATTCAAAACTATTTGTAGAAGTGCGCTGCAAACTCATCAAAATCGACCCAATCTAATCCAACCTACTGGGTTGGATCAGTCTTTAGGGGTTAGCTGGTTAGATTAGGGTCAGTGGGTTAGTTGTACCTGCCTTTGTGGGCCTTGGCCTCAGGCCTGTACCTGATTTATGAACCGTACAAATCCAGACAATTCCTATTTTGGTCCCTATCTTTTATTTTCACCACTTTTACTCCCTATTTAGAAAAACACGTCTCGTTTTAATCCTTTCCCTCAGTGCCCTAACGGAAAAGTCCTACATGACAGACGGAACTATTAAAATAATAATAATAAATTTTATTTTGGCATTAAAAAATGCTATGTCATTAAAAAAATTAATTTATTAATTTTAACTAAATAAAATAATTAAAAATGGAAATAAAAACCAAAAATTACATGAATTGAGATCTAAGTGTGTCTTGAACAAGAACAACAAGAACACAAACTCAGATCTAAGAACATAAAATTGAAATTCAAAAATCACAAACCCAGAAAATAAGAACAGAAAATTAAACTATAGATCCACGTCAAATTAAACATGAACAAGAAATTAAACATGAAAACAGAATTTAAAACCCAAAAAATTTGAACCTCAAAGTCGAAACCCAGAATTAGAATTCATGCCAACATTCTTGACAAACCCAGATAAAATTGATAAATTAAACATGAACACATTAAATATTTGAATAAGAACATAAACCCAGCAAATTTAAAACCCAAAAAATTAAATTCAAACCCAGATTCAAACCTAGATTCAAAATTTTAAATTCAAACCTAGATTCAAATCCATATTTCAAACCCCCACACCACCAAAACATCAAATACAAAATCAAATCCAGATTTTCGGCCCCTAAACACTAAATTCAAACCCAGATTTTCGACCCCCAAACTCAAAACTCAAAACCCAAATTTTCTTATACTTTCTAAGAAACCAAACACAAACCTCATATCTAAGCAACGCGTTGTATAACCTCAGGTAGATCTGGTCCTCTGCTCCACTCTCCACCAATGGGATCGTACACCAACACAAGCCCTTCTCTCAAACCTCACAAACTCCTCCCACTTTGTCGCAACAAGTTGTCGATACAATCCATTACTTGAACCAAAACCACTTTGTTCTCTAAACGAGAGCTCCACGGCGTGGCTCGTGAGGACATAGAAGTGTTCGGCAGCGGAACATGCTATGACGACGCAACCTCCGCTCGGGACGACTCGGCTTCGGAGCCACACGCGTGCCTCCACGTCGTATAAATCCATTGAGCTCGCGTACACATGAGCCTCCGCGTTCGCCGCGGCTCATGGAGGTTCAGTCCCGACCACAGTGCCGCCGATTTTGAGTCCGCTGATCATGTAGAAAATGCTGTCAACTGAAGTGCCAATGCAACCGTATCTTCTCCTCGGTGTTTTGTGGTGTGGGTTATTGTTAGGTTGTGGAGGTGGTCTGGTGATGGTGGCGTGGTGGTGGGTCTGCCTCTCTCTCCACTCTCCAGCTCTCTCAACTCTCACCGTGTATCACCCTCTCTTTTGCTTTGATTTCTGAATCTCAGCTCTATTGGGGTTTGATATTTTGTTACTTTTGCTAGGGGGTTCGTGTGTTGTTCTCCAAGCTTAAATCCCTGTTAATAGTTCAGGAAAGATTGTTTTAAGCTTGGAATATTGATCTTGTTCTTATTTAATTCCTTGTTCATGTTTATTCTAATGTGGATCTTATGTTTAATTTTGTGGTCTTATTTTTTGAGTTATTTGTGATTTTTGGATTTTAATTTTGTGTTCTTAGATCTGGATTTGTGTTCTTGTTGTTCTTGTTCAAGACACACTTAGATCTCAATTCATGTGATTTTTTGTTTTTATTTTTGTTTTTAATTTTTTTTATTTAGTTATAATTAATAAATTAAATTTTTTTTTTTAATTTAGATGCTAACATGGCATTTTTTAATGCCAAAATAAAATTTTTTATTATTATTTTAATAGTTTCGTCTGTCATGTAGGACTTTGCCGTTAGGGACTGACGGAAAGGACTAAAACAAGATGCGTTTTTCTAAATAGGGAGTAAAAGCGGTGAAAATAAAAGATAAGGACTAAAGTGGGAATCACCTGAAAATGTTGGGACGAAAGTGTGTTTTTCGCCATAATAATAATAGTAATTAAAAAAATTGCTCAACCCATTGGTCCAACCCACCCTATAATAAGTTGGGTTGGGTTGGGTTGGGTTTTTTTTAGCACATCATGGTTTGTAACTATAAAATTTTGTATGGCCTTTAGAAAGAGGAAGGCAGGATTTATTCTTATAAAATTCTTATTTTTTTATAGGTACAAAAAATTTTGGGGCTTGTACCTATAAATTTTTTTATGGCCTTTAGAAAGAGGAAAATACTAGAGTTACAATTTTTTTTTTACAAATTGCTAACTGTTGGAAAAATAACATGGAGTGAATAAGAAATTGATATTTTCTATGTTCACTTGAATATGTTATTATAAGTGGTGAAAATCCTTGAGTCCCACATTGGAAATAATAGAAAATATGAGCTTTGGGCTGGATATTGGGTTGGGATTAAGGCATATGTGGACTAGGCCCACTTATCCAATTAATAATAATATTTTATTATTTTATTATTGAGTTAGTTAGTCTGTGCACAACAGTTATCTCTGAAACAGTGTTTTAGTTTTAAGTTATGTATAGTTTTATTGTCCCTCATTCATGAAAAAGAACTTTTCAGAGAAAACTCTCCTAGTGAGATTTTTGTTCATTAATTTTGTGTCAAAGAGAGAGAAAGAGGCATTGAGTAGTTTGAAGAGCACGACCTTGTGTGCTTCTTTTTCGTGCTGAAGATCATTTTATCCTGGGAGATAGACGTCCACGAGTCTCAAAGCACCACAGTGAAAGTGTGAGGGGCGAAATCTGCTTTAAGGAGATTGTGTAAAACACAAGACTTGATCTCAATTGTTCATCATTTCACGCATTGTTCATCCTTTCAAGTATCTGGTCTGTGAGTCTTCAATTATTTGCAGATTTCTTATTATTTATATTCAGTATTTGTTTATTACTTTTGCCGATTATATCTATTTGTGTTATTGTTTAATTTTAGATCTGTGTATTGTTCATTTTGCTTTATCACATCAGTAAATTGTTGAAATATATCCAACACTAACGTGTTAAGTGGTTATTGCTAAGTAAAAAAGTGATATAAGTGATGAGTCTAGATGCAAACCAATAAAAATTTACTACCTCAACAATTTGTAAAAATGTTGTAGAAAAATTTGACTATATCAGTACTTTTTAAATAATCAATGATATTATTAAGAGAGCAAAGTGTAATAATTTTATAGAACAAAATTGCTAAAATTAGTAGTTATATATATATATATATATATAGACACACACTAATATTTTTTATTAAAAAAAAAAAAAAGGGGGGGGACAATGTCCAAGTCTACCTCCGTCCATGATGCATTTGTTTGACTTATTTCACAACATTTACACTCATGGTGTATTTATAGAGTATATGTGTCTGTTGGACGGCATTTTGATAGAAATGATCATGGAATTCCACAATTCAAGATCTCACTTTCAGTGGATGCTTGTTAGATCTCTTTGAATCTGGTCGAGATCTCACGGTAATCAAAGTTTTTTTTTTTTTTTTTTTTTTTTTTTTTTTTTTAAATAAAAAATTTAAGGGTATATAGCCGCGTTTTAAACGTGGCCTAAGGTTAAACCTTGGGCCGCGTTTTAAACGTGGCCTAAGGTTAAACCTTGGGCTGCGTTTAAAACGCAGCCCAAGACCACAACCTTAGGCCGCGTTTAAAATGCGGCCCAAGACCACAACCTTAGGCTGCGTTTTAAACGCGGCTATAGGACCTGGTCTTGGGCCGCGGTTAAAAAGTGTGGCCATAGGACCGTGAGTCCTATAGTCACAGGTTTTAGGCCACACTAGAAAGCGTGGCCTAAAAAAACGCGGCTATAGGCTATAGCCACGTTTTTTTTGACATATAGCCGCGTTTTAAAAACGCGGCCATAGAACCTTTTTTTTTGTAGTGATGGTCGTGTAAATGAAATTGGTGTTAATTAAAAAATCTACCCAGCTTTTAACCCGTAAAATAATATGTGACTAAGAAATTTATTTATTATGTTTTTGATGTGACATCAATTGCATTTGTTAACACGTTCTAATTTATAAATTTCTTTTTGTAATAAAAGTCACAATATTTTTAACATTTTTTTCATGGTTTGTGTTTAAATGTTGACACACCAATTTTTAAAAGCTTACATAATAAAATTTTTGGTAAATTATAAAGTTGGTCTCTACGGTTTATACCATATATCAATTTTGCCCTTAACTTTTTAATTATATCAATTTGGTCTCTAACATTTTCAATGATGTATAAATTTAGTCCCTATTGCTAATTATTGGATGGAAAAAATTAATTTTTCCTGTCTCATCAACTACCAATTGTATTGCCATGTCAGACTTAAAAACAAGAAAAACAAAAACAAAAACCCAATTTTTTTGTTCCCACGTTAGTTCAAGTTTGGGGAAAATTCTAAAATCCTCTCTCTCTCTCTCTCTCTCTCTCTCATCCTCATTCTAATGCCATTAAACCGAAAGTACATAAATAAAACAAACTAGCACTTGACTTAAAACATAAAAAGTATATTGGACTGGTTCACACACTAGCTTCGATGTTTTGATTTATGATTCTTGCCCTATTAATTACACATCATACTCAAATTTCGAGAATCGTGTTGGATGAATCTAGGAAGCTTAAACTTTAGTCATAATTAGAGGAAGAGAAAAAGTGGAACTCGTCATTACAGTCATCTAGGTGTGGGGATTATGCTTTATGTGGTGCTTTTAGCATATGCAATAAGACTACCCAAGATTGCAAGAACCATGTTTGCCAAGAATGTGTCCAACGGCTATGTGAGGAAAACTGCTCTGTAGTGCAGTAATAATATTGATGTTTAGAACAATGGGTTTCTTCTCATGTCTAACATTGATTGGCTCCATAATCCGCTGCCAAAGAACATTGACAGCGATAATGGTGCCAATCATCTTGCTTAAACAATTGTTCTTGTATTGCTTATGCTTTTGAGCAAAAGTTTGGTCCCAATAAGACCAAGCGCACTAGAAGAAATTTGGTCTTTTAGCGACGGTATTTAATGTTGTCGCGAATACAATACTATTCATGACAACAAAGTCGTCGCTAATAGTCACAATTGTCGTCATAAATAACTCAAGAACCCAAGGCGAAATATCATCGCTACTAGCTCATTAGTAGTGATGAATTTTTTTGTCGTCACTAGTAGATTATTATTAACGACAACATTTTTGTTGTCGCTAATATGTCATTACTAGCGACAACGCTTACTGTCGTCACAGATAATGATATATTAGTGACCACAAACATGTCATCACTAAAAATTGCATATTGGCGATAATATTGTTTGTCATCACTAATGATATGATAAAATATTAGCGATGACATTGTCATCGCTAATAACATTTTACAACTTTTTTTTTGGATTTCTTTAAAATTTACTTTCTGAATTTTACATGGGTACCTAATGGGAAATAATAAACCACAATCATATACACATCACAAATTTTCAATCACAAATACTCCTATAAGCATAACAACTGCTCAATCAACAACTACTAATAAGGGAAAATAATACCCAAGTTCAATATCATATACATAATATAAGTTCCAATCTATTCACTCAAATACTAATCAAATGATAACAAATTTCTCATGAAGATATGGAACCAAGTTGAAACTTGTTGCAATGAAATATATCTCCCCTCAACATCCGATGACCTGGGTTTCAACCCCACCTACACAAAAAACTAGCACGTGTCTTTGAAGCAAACACCAAAGGTTCAAATCCCTTTTCATATCTATAATCTTTTTCAATTTCCCTTTTCTTCCTCGTGGTCGTGGGTAGCCAAAGTCATCTTTAGCGACCTTCAAAGTCAAGCCAAAAGTCTCTAGAAAGGTTGTGATGTGAGGTGGAGATTTGGAGATAATAAATAACTAAAAAAAAGTTTTAAAATTTGAGTAGAAGCACAATTAAAAAAAAAAAAAAAAAAGGAAAATTAAGAATAACATTTATTGATTTAGAATAATCAGTTATTACCTTCTAAAATATAACTTCATCTCCTAGCTAACAAATATAACAATAGCCATCCCCACGCTCTAACAAAATCAGTAAAAATAATTGGTTTTGGCTCCCCTCCCTGCCCGTTACAAAACCTCCTGTTCTCTCCATTTTTAAAACGGATGAAAGACACGAGTTAAGTGAAAGATCCAAGGGCAGAAAACAAAGCCACGTCAAAATCCAATTTATCTCTCTATAACCAAACCTTTCAACATAGAAAAGGGCTGCTCGTCTTCCTCCTCAACGCAGCACAAATGGCTTCTTCTTTTTTTTTTTTTTTTCTTTTTGTTGTTGCTTTTAACTATAATTTGTACTTTTTAAGATTGTGTTTTTTAATTTGAATTTTTTTTTTACTACAATTTGTATTTTTTTTTTCTTAAGTTTAGAGATGTTTGAGAGAAAGGATTGTTGTGTTTGTAGTTATTGCGAATATTTAAATCGGTTGTGTTTTTGGTGGTATTAATTTGGTGTTTGTATTTGGAGGGAAAATGGGTATCAAAATTTTTTTTTTGGTATTTCAAAAAATGGGTATCAACATATATAAATTTTGAAGAGTTTAAATTGAGTTTTTTTTTTTTTTAATCCCCTCGTATTTTAATCAGTTGTGTTTTTTTCCCCTCATATGAAATATTTAGGTTATAATTGAAAATATTTTGTCACATAACTCATGAAAGGTATAAATGAATATATATATATATATATATTAAACAAAAAAAAACACCTAACATAATGGATTTGAAGTCCCATGAGCCATGATCCCCATCTCTTTCTCAGTCATTACCGCCAATTATATATCACTCATTATCTCTCTCATTCTTTCTCACATACTCGCTAAACCTGTAGATCCACTGCCACTATTCAGGTATTTTCTTTTTTCTTAACTTCTGGTTTTGTTCTTAGTGTTTATCATTAAATCAATAAATATATGTCTTTAATAAATAATGTATTAATTAAAAACCTAACTTTTATTATTAAAGAATCATATGGAAAAACCAAAAAAAAAAAAAAGATTTGGATGTACTGAACAATTTGTTTCTTCTATGGTAGCATAAAAGTCATTCAATTTCTTTGTTACACTGAAGCTAAAAAATCACACTCTATCAATTTTTTTACTTGGATTTGAGTAGTGTAAAAGTCATTCAATGACTTTAATTGTACTCTGATCCCAACTTTCCTTGGTTCAATGTACAGTTTCACACATCTGTATGAGAAATTTCCATTTTAAGAAAAAAAAAAAAAAAAAAGAAAAGAAAAAAAAGAAGGTAATCTGAAGTCTTCTTTGCAGTTGGCTTTGGACCTTCGAACCTCCTTCTTTGCAGTTGGAATTTTAACCTCCAGGTTTGGCATTTTAACTTTAAAATCTCTATATCTTTAACCCCGTTCTTTCTTGCCTTAGTTTGACTTCTTTTATTCTTGGTTGTTAGTGGTAGATTCTAATTTTATTTTATTGCTTGATTTTTTTGACATATCTAATTGATAATTCATTACACTTTTTTGTAGCACACTATGAACAATATATGGCTTAAATTGTATATTGAATTGTGTATTGTACACTTTTTTTTTTTTGGAATGCTAGAACCCAACACGACTATTGTCCTTTTGGTTTGGAGAGAAAAAACATTTCTTGTTTGCGTGCTTCACTCTTTCTAGGATTGCTTGTAATTGTTATATTTCTTCCATGCCTAAGAGGGAAAAGGGAAAGGCCTTTGCAACTGTAATTGATGAATGACATAACTAGCCTTATAGGATTGGTTGCTACATGGTTATATATGTGTAGTTCTCTATGTGGGCTAGCCAATACCCTTGCATATGGTTTAGTTCTAGCCACCAAAATTGGAAGTGTGGAGAAATTCTAAACTTTCTTTTTATGTTGGTTAGATTCAAATTCCATTTTGATTGAAAATGGTGAAGCAGACAGGGGGATTGAAACAAATTTTCTATCAAATGGAATTTGAATCAAACCAACATAAAAAGAAAGTTTAGAATTTCTCCACACTTCCAATTTTTGTTGGCTAGAACTAAACCATATGCAAGGGTAATGGGTAGCTCACATAGAAAACTACACATATATAACCGTGTAGCAGCCAATCCTATAAAGCTAGTTGTGTCATTCACCAATTACAGTTGCAAAGGCCTATTCCCTTTTCCCACTTAGGCATGGAAAAAATTTAACAATTACAAGCAATCCTAGCAAGAGTGAAGCATGCAAACAAGAAATGTTTTTTCTCTCCAAACCAAAAGGACAATAGTCGTGTTGGGTCTCAGCATTCCAAACCAAAAAAAAAAAAAAAAGTGTACAATATACAATTCAATATACAATTTAACCCATATATTGTTCATAGTGCGCTACAAAAAAGTGTAATCAATTATCAATTAGACATGTCCAAAAAAGCAAGCAATAAAATAAAATTAGAATCTACCTCTAACAACCAAGAATAAAAGAAGGCAAACTAAAGCAAGAAAGAACAAGGTTAAAGATATAGAGATTTTAAAGTTAAAATGCCAAACCTGGAGGTTAAAATGCCTACTGCAAAGGAGGTTCAAAGGTCCAAAGAAGACTTAAGATTACCATTTTTTTCTCTTAAAATGGAAATTTCTCAGTTATCAAAGAGACAAAATTATACAAATGTGTGAAACTGTACATTGAACCAAGGAAAGTTGGGATTAGAGTACAATTAAAGTCATTGAATTACTTTTACACTACCCAAATCCAAGTAAAAATTGATGGAGTGTGATTTTTCAGCTTTGGTATAACAAAGAAATTGAATGACTTTTACACTACCATAGAAAAAACAAACCATTCAGTACATCCAAAATATTTTTTTTGGTTTTTCCATATGATTCTTTAATAATAAAAGTTTGGGTTTTAATTAATACATTATTTTTTAAAGAAATATATTTATTAATTTAATGAAAAACACTAAGGCCAAAACCATAAGAAAAGAAAAAAGAAAAATACCTGGACAGTGGTAGTGGATCTACATGTTTAGCAGGTATGTGAGAAAGAATGAGAGAGATGATGAGTGATATATAGTAATGACTGAGAAAGAGGTGGAGATCATGGCTCATGGGACTTCAAATCCATTATGTTAGGTGTTTTTTTTTTAATACATTTCATGAGTTATTGTGACAAAAAAAATTCAATTATTACCTAAATATTTCTTATGAGCAGAAGAAAAAAAAAAAAAAAAACACACACACACACACACACACAACTTATTAAAATATGAGGGGGGAAAAAAACTCAATTTAAACTCCTCAAAATTTAAATATGATGATACCCATTTTCTGAAATACCAAAAAAAGAATTTTGGAACCCATTTTCCCTCCAAATATAATTTTTGGCCCATCCCTAACCCATTTTCCCTCCAAATACAAACACCAAATTAATACCACCAAAACACAACCGATTAAAATATTCACAACGGCTACAAACTCAACAATCATTTCTCTCAATCATCTCTAAACTGCAGTAAAAAAAAAAAAAATACAAACTAAAAAACACAATCTTAGTAATACAAACTGCAGTAAAAAAAGAACAGAAGCCAATTGGGTTGCGTTGAGGAGGAAGATGAGTGACCCTTTTCTATGGTGTGGTCTAAGCCTCTAGTCGTCTACTCAAATTTGCCCCAATTTTGTGCAAATCTACCTCTTGCCCTTGCTGTTTGCATGGTTCTAAGTGGTATGCTAAAAAAATAAAAAAATAAAAAGAAGAGATTTACAGACTTGGGCAGCAAAATGAAGAAGAAGATAGGTAAAGATATGAAAAAGTAAATTACAAAGTAATATTGGGAGAACACATGGGAACTTCAATAATTCCTTGAGAACATAAACTATAATGCTTCTCAGCTGTATTTCCATTTTCTAGACTATAATGCTATAGCCTATAGGCGCCTGATATGTTGCAGGCTTGGTGACTAATAGTCAAACTATTTTGCATTTTCATAAATATTAAATAATCAATCAAAAAAAAATATTGCTAAATTAAAATGAATATTATTTCTGTAGAACAGTTATTAGTCTTTGGTTGAAAGATTTGAGAAAACACTGTGGGAAACCAAAAAAAAAGTAAATGGTGATAGCCTCTGCTAGCCTATAGCCTATACCATTTTATTATTTTTTTTATATTTAAATATGATGATAGTGAATATTTTTATAAGAGTAAGTTTACTCCCGTACAATAATTTTCACAACATTGTTGCAACTTGTTCATGCTTAATTTGTAAGTTGGTAGAAGTGTGAACCTACCATTTTTTTATATCAATTTACAATTCTCCACATAAGAAAATTGTGAAAATTATTGTGGTAGTAAACTTACTTTTTTATTATTTTATAATAGTGATATGGTATTAAAATTTAGCATAGCATAACATAGCATATTAAAATTTTAGCCTTTTCTCAACGGCTACAAAGGACAACAAAACACAATTAGAACAAAATCACAAAACACAATCTTTCTCTTAAAACTAATAAAATCATAACAAATTTTAAGAAAAAAAAAAAAAAAAAAAAACCAGATCTGACCCATACGGGCTGCATGCCGTTGGCGATAGGTAAAAGTCACTGTTCACTCACCTACTAGTATCTTCCCTTTAAAAATGAATTTTCAAAAATTAGTATTTTTTATGAAAAATATAATTTTAAAGGTAGTACTTTGAACTAAAACTCCTATCACTTTAATGTGTGATCCTAGGAAAAACATAACTTTAAAAGAAGTACTTTGGGGAACATAATTTTAATCGGATGATCAAATTATGAGAACAAGGATAACTGGATCTTCATGGGGCCACATGGCACATGACCATCATGCTCCAATTCATATTCAAATCTTGATCATTGAGATTGAAGAGTATGGTGACATATTGGTGTTGATAAAATTTGAAACTAATTGGATGGTTAGATTGAGAGAACATAGCCATACAGGTACACAACACAAGTCCATCACGCGCCATACTTATATTTGAAATCTAGCCATTGGATTTGAAGAGTGTAATGAAAGGTTAATTCTAATAAATTATGGTTACAATCAAACGGTTGGATTTGAAGAAAGGTGCGGTCAAAATTTAGTTAAAGTTGGTCAAACCCGGTCAAACTTAATAGATGGTTTCGAGACCATTGGACATGGTGAAATTCATATTCAAATCTTGGTCATTGGGATTGAAGAATATGGTGACATATTGGTGTTGGTGAAATTTAAGACCAATTGGATGGTCAGATTGAGAGACAATTGGATGGTCAAATTGAGAAAACATAGTCATACAGGTACACAACACATATCCATCATGCACCATACTAGGTTTGAAATCTAATAATTGGATTTGAAGAGCGTAATGAAATATTAATTTTGGTAAATTATGGTCACAATCAAACAGTTGGATTTAGAGGAAGGCATGGTCAAAATTTAGTTAAAATTGGTCAAACCCGGTCAAACTTAATAGATGGTCCCGAGACCACTGGATTTGGTGAAACTAGGTTCAGTGGGAAGGTTTTCAGTGGATTATTGGGTATTGGAATAGTTGTTAGAAAATGTCAATGAAGAAATAATTTTGAAAGATGATGAACATCATGTTAACATTGACTTAGATAAAGTTGATTAGGCAAAATGATGAAAACATTTATTATTTTGGCTCATATATCATGTATTATTACTTCTGATTTTAATTAATTTGAATATGTATGTTATAAATATATTTTAATTTGATTTATTTACTTACTTTTGGTAAATATTATCACATAATTGATGATTGAATTGGTTATTAGTTGAATATATTATGAATTTATAATGAATATACCTTTCATATATTTATAATGAATTTATTAGTTTGGTAAATATTGACTAATACCTTTCTTATGACACATGATACAAAAATATTAAAAATTGATTCACAATACAATTCACATTTTGATAACTATGGGTATTAGTCAGTATTTTGAGTGGAATCAGAACTTTCTCGATTTTTGTTATTTTATCAATTTTGAGTTTCAAATGGGTAACATTATGATTTGAGAGTATTTTGAAGCAACAAGCCCTCCCTTGTCTCATTTTTTCTTTTCTTTTTTTTTTTTTAATGGATTTGAGATTTTTAAATTACCTTGGAGGTTTCAAAGTTATTTTGGTCATTATATAAGTTTGGGGTATTTTGGTCATTTTGACGAGGTTAATGGTATTTTAATATTTCAAGTATTTTAAAGGAATTTATGTCATTTTAAATATTTTAAGAGGCATTAGGAGGATTTGATTAAAAAAAAAATCATATTATATCAAAATTATTTTGGCCCACATATTAGTGATGACAATCTTTGTCTTCATTAAAAGATCCCTTATAGCAACGACCTAATTCGTTGCTAATAAATAATTTGCTTCCCTCCAACAATTCCTACCACTTTTTGAGAGTGAAAATTTTCCCCTCTAGTATATTTAGGTCGATATATTTGCGACGACATGTTGTGTCGTTGTTAAAAAGTGATTATCAAAGACGACAAATTATATTGTCGCTAATAGTGACGACCAATGTGTCATCGCTGAAAAATAAAGCATATATATAATATATTTACTATATATTTTTAGCTACATATCTGCAATGAAACACAAGGTCATCACTAAAGATGATTATTAGTGACGATAGATGTCATTGTTAAAATAAACCTTATTTTAGCAACGTAAATGTCGTCGCTACAAAATTAATTGTCGTTGCTAAAAGTTTCCCTTAATTTTCCAAAAGTAAATAAAATTCCCTCCATGATGTTAGTGATGACTTATTAGCGACTACCTTAGTATCGTCACTACTATACACTTATTAGCAATGACCATATATTATTGTTGCTAATGTGTGCCTAATAGTGACAACTTTTTGGTCGTCGCTAAAATATGGGTTGCAAAAGACCAAAATTCTTGTAGTGAAGTCTGGCTGTTTAGAATGGCATGATTCTTTTTCATATCTGAAGCAACTATCAATGAGAATGAGGATGAGGGAGAAGAAAGGGAGATATAATCTGATGATAGCGAGAAAGTTAGGGTTTTTAGAATTTTCCCCAAACTTGAACTCATGTGCGAATAAGAAAATTTGGATTAAAAAAAAAAAAAAAATTGACATGGCAATATAGGCGGCTATTGATGGGTAGGAAAAATAATTTTTTATTACTTCGTTTGACATATCAGATTTTTCTATCTAATAGATAACAACAAGGACCAAATTGACATGACATTAAAATGTTAGTGACCAAATTGACACAACTGAAATATTAATATTATAGACCAAATTGACATTTGGTGTAAAGGATAGGGAACAATTGTAATTTACCCTAAAAATTTTAATACCTCTAGCATATTTCAAAATTAAAGAATTGGAAAAAAAAAAAATGGCCCCATCACATATTACCTAGATTTAGTGATGTCGAATATTCCAAATTGCATTACATAGATTTTACAAAATAATGAGTGATTTTTTTTTTTTTTTTTGGAAAAACAAATGCACATAAACAAGAGAGAGGGAATGGGTGAATTTTTAAACAAGGCACAAAGAGTAATTAAGAAAGTCGTTTATTTTTAACGTGGCACTCATTGCATATACATCTTATATTAAATTGGAGAAGTAATACATCCATAACATTTTTATAACAAATCTTAAATAGTAAGCTATTAATTGTTCTAATTTGAACTCATCGCGAAAATTATTTTTTATCCACCAATAACAGGCAATAATAACTTATTACTTTTGATTTTTTTGTGAAAATGTTATAGATATAGCATTTCTCATTAAATTTAGTAGTAACTTTAGCATTTTTTTTTTTTTTTACCTAAAATTATTGGTCTTAAAGAGTTGTAAAGAATATCATCCTCAAACGAAAGAGTGATGTTAATGATAGTAACTGTGGGGCCGGGGAGCTTATGATCCGGCCCACGCTCTATCAGGGCTCAGGGTCCGTGCCGAGGACAAATAGGGAAAGGCCGGTGTGTCTAGGGGAACAGCCGAGGATGACCCTGTCCTCGGCACTCCAGGACTTCAAGGGGAATAGCAACGTCTTGATGATGGCTATCCCCAAAAAGCCCCCAGAAGGAGATACGAATAGAATGGGACCCACGTTGGGGGTACGGTGCGAAACTGATTCAGGATAAATACGTCCTCTCCGCATTAAATGCAACCACCAGCGTCCTGACTGTGTTAATGAGAGAAGACGCCTGGTCAGGGTGACTTCGATTGTCGCAACTAACAGAAAGCAAGATGGGACAGTCGATGGGACGGGTACAGAAGTTAGCACCTGCCTGGCCAACAAGTGGAGGGCTAAGATCAACTAAGAAGGGCTATATAATGTGAAGATTAACGCATCAAGAAGAGGGGCTGGGAAAAATGGCCAAAACCAGAGCCACCCAGCCCACCTCCAAGAGAAAGACTCCTAGAGCGTACACGATTTGTTTATGTATGAACACCACGGAATACCACCGACTTGTGATCAAGGCCTAGCCTTTCAAACCCACGCTCTACAAATGATATTGTTTGGGCCTTTTCACGTGCGAACCCAGTATCGTTTTAGGTCGTTACGAATCGTGTCCTTACAATTGGCGTCGTCTGTGGGAAAGGCTTGTGTATTGGCACAGGCGGTAGGTCGAGACAATCCCCTTGTCACTTCTAAACAGCCGGTTGTATTGTTTTAGCGTAAAGTTCCACCAGGGGCTATGTTTCTTTATCAGGGGCTGCGCTTCGTAGCGTCAGTAGCACGGATGGTTCTAAGGGCTCGGCCGAGGAGCTAATTCCCCGTGAACTAAGGTCCCGTGCAATAACCGAAAGGTTAATTCCCCCAACGACTTATCAAAATCAAGTTTTGGACAGAACCAAGGTATTGCATGGTCCTCGGACTCAAACCTATGGGGAAACCAACTACTTATTAAAATCAAGTTTTGGACAGAACCAAGGTATTGCATGGTCCTCGGACTCAAACCTATGGGGAAACCAACTACTTATTAAAATCCAGTTTTGGACAGAACCAAGGTATTGCATGGTCCTCGGACTCAAACCTATGGGGAAACCAACTACTTATCAAAATCCAGTTTTGGACAGAACCAAGGTATTACATGGTCCTCGGACTCAAACCTATGGGGAAACCAACTACTTATCAAAATCAAGTTTTGGGCAGAACCAAGGTATTGCATGGTCCTCGGACTCAAACCTTTGGGGAAACCAACTACTTATTAAAATTAAGTTTTGGACAGAACCAAGGTATTGCATGGTCCTCAGACTCAAACCTACGGGGAAACCAACTACTTTAAAGAAACCTAGATACTAAGCAGGACCTAACACTACACGTGACTACCTCCATTGAGGATCAGACATGGGTTCAGAGCTTTATAGGTACAGGTAAGCTTGCGTTTTGAAATATGCTTCTAAATATATCGCATGCACAACTATTCATACATGTTAAGATAGTTAGTTCAAAATTCATAAATAATAGTAAGTATCGACAAGGGCAACCAACCAGTAACCAAAAGGAAAAAGGAAGAAAAGAATTTCATATATATTGTTCAATAGGTTCAAACTACTAGAAGATTACAAAGTTTTCAAAATGAAAAAGAAACAAGTTAATCGTTAAACTAAAAACAAATACGAAGCCTGGCCGGGGTTTCTACTTCTTTAATTTTGCATCGGCCACGTCCTGAGAAGGGGGAACGGGATCAGCTCTGGTGCCCTGGGGGACAGTCCCTTCTGGGGAAGACTGAGCAGGATCAGTATCGGTACTCTTGGGGACCACAGCAAGGGGAATCGTCTGTAGGGGCTGGGCAAGTATGGCTGGCTCCTCGGCATTAGGCATCTGAGTGCCAAGCACGGGCTCAGCAACCTTTTTGAGTACCTCGGGATCCGTATGCTGAGATGTTTCTATCACATCCTGAAGCTCTCTCTCTTTGAGTGGCTCCGCAGGAGAGGCGCCGACCCGTACGGTTTCCGATTGAGTGACCCCTTCCTCATGTTGGTCGCTCACAGCTGCGGAGCTGGTGGAGGTGGCCTCGCGGATGGCTGTAGGGTAAAATATGTTCTCCGCTTTCCACAAGTCAGATGAAGCATTCACCCCAGCCCGCTTCAAGGCCTCTTCCCAAACTTGGGAGTAGTAAAGCCTGCATACTCCAGGAATCTGGGCTTTAAGGATGGCTTGGGTTTCAACTACCCCCGCATTATAACCATCATCCTCGGCCGTTTTCTTTGCAGCCTCAGCCTCGTTTCTGGCAAACTCAGCCTCCTGCTTGGCCCTTATGGCTTTGTCACGGGCATACTCCGCCACACCTTTTTCATGCTCTGCCGTGGCCAGTCTTTTATTTAAGTCCTAGACTAGCTCTTTAGCTATTTGCAACTGATCCTCGGCTTCTAGCAGACGTTTTGTTTGGTCCTCAGCCTGTTTTTGGGCGCTGGCTTAACCCGCCGAGGCGCTATCCCTTGCTCAGATAGCCTCTGTTAGGGCAGTCTTGGTCTTGGCGAGGTTGTCCTCAGAAGCTTTGAGAGTCCGGGTGGCCACTAAGCACTTGGAGCGCTCACTCTCGGCCGCCTTACTCTGATTGTTCACCTCTTCCTCCATCCTATAGGTGGCCTGGAGAGCCTGTCAAGGGAGATAAATACATCGTAAATGACAAACCGGGGGTGGGAGTTAATAAAGTTCTAGATTCCAAGAGCCTTACCATGCCCAAGTACCTCTTCGTACTGAGGAAGACCTCTTGCATCCTCATTTTCTTCAGCCCATCCATGTCGGTTGGAAGCAGCATGGCTCTCCCTAGTGTGTCTGCCACATAACCACCCTCGCCATCTCCAAGGTCCCTCATGGACGCGGTCTCTAGCAATGGACCCCCGTGGAGCATTGGGGCGGGAAGCCAGGCGCTTGGCGAGGATTGGGCCTCGATCTCCTTTCCCTTGCTTTGGGAAGATTGGGACTCAGTTTCTTTACCCTTGCTTTGGTGCCCAATCTTCAGTTGTTTCACATGAGGGGCTTCCTCCCTCTCCTTAAAGTGTTGGGATTTTCCCCCATCCATGGCTTCCTTGCCCTTGGGGCTTCTCTTTCTCTTTGAATCAGTGCCTTCCGGCCGAGGAGGCAAAGCTGTTTGGGAAGGAGCAGGAAGTTTCAGGCGGGGGGATTGTGGTTGTGACTTGGTGGAGAACGACCTAGTTTGGATGGTCTGGGACTGAGGTGGTGGGGGCGGAACATTAGATTGCGGCGTTCCCTGCGCACCCTCCCCCGGTTGACCCTCGAGGAGTTCGAATAGGCTGGTCTGGGACTTTCTCTTGAGTCCCATCTTGGCTTGTGAAGAAGTGCCTACTGATGATAGTTCCGCCTCGGACAAAGCTGGGTCGCCTAAATCACCAGAAGGATCCTCGGATTGGTTGGTTAGGTCGAATACCCCAAACCTTTCCTCGGACCGATCTAATTCGCCTTCGTCCTCCAATACTTGGTGAGACGAGGAGGGGCCCACCGGTGGGATGCTCTCTGGGACGGATGGTATGTCGGAGGTTAGAAATCCTGTCTCGACCATGGTGATTTTTGGAAGCTGAGGACGGTTGGCGCTGATCACGTGCCTAGGGTCGCGAAATGACTTCTGAACGGGAGGGTACCCTAATATTTTGTGAGCGGCTCAGACTTGACCATCTCCGTCATTTGCGAAAACTGCCGCTCGTAGAACAGTCTCCAAGTCCACCCGGTTAACTAAGTGAAAATGCCGTTTATAGGCGTGTGGATCCACAAAAGAAAAAAAATATATGCATGGTTAGTTACCGAGCCACATCAGATTAAAAATGGCGCAAAGGGTCAGCGCCCTTCCATTTTTTATACCCCACCTGGTTCTCCTTCTACCATGGGGCACGAATTGCCATCATGCCATTCACCGGAGACGATAAGGAAATCCTTGTTTAATCCCTTGTTGGAATCGGGAAGGCACTGGATTAATCGAACCCTTTCGTCTCTCGTCTTCATGTAGTATGATTTCCCCTTCAAATTTTGGAGGTTATAGCACCAATTCACGTCATGGTGGGTCAGTCTTAGCCCCATCTTTTCGTTTAAAGCATCCACGCAACCCAAAATCCTAAACATGTTGCCGGCGCACTGGGTGAGGGCTAATTGGAAGTGCCTGAGGTAACCCCTCGTTACCGGCCCCATAGGGATTCTCATACCCCCCTCTACAAAGGCGAGGACGGGAATTACTACCTCACCCGTTTCCCTCTTATAGTGCCACTCCCCCATCTTACAATGCCTCAGACTTACGTTGGGGGGAATTTTGTAATCGGCGATGAACTTGTTCATCGCCTCTTCAGTATCGACTAATTTCCTTAGTCTCAATTTAACCATTTCTATGATTTACTAAACAAACTCAACCAGCAACGGGAGAAGGAAAGGAACCAGAGAAAAAATAAACCCAGAAAAGAGAAAAAAACGAGTTAATGGAGGCAGGGAACTTACAATAAAGAGGAAAGACGCTTCGAACAGGCTTTTTGTGCTGGAGATAGACTTGAGTTTGGGCGAAAGTTCAGATGAACCCAGGGTATACGCGCTGGAACTCTTAAGTGCAAAACTGAAGAGGCGTACCCATTCCAAAAAAATCATTTATACTTTCTAGGGTAACTGCACAAATTTTCCCACCCATAAAGACCAAGGAATCACTACCGTTTGATCTTCATCATGCCGTTGAACGTGGGAAACACGGAGCCGCCCGCATTTAATGAGGCCACGTTTCACCTTCCAAATGCACCAGGAACGTGTCTCGGGCAGATGAAAAGTCTTGGGAACCAATAGGTGACAAGGATTGACAGGCATTGACAGATATCCAATGTCATCAAAAGCCTCCTATCCGTCCGAAGAGTCGGATAGCAGGATTTTGAGGGGCTATTGTGGGGCCGGGGAGCTTATGATCCGGCCCACGCTCTATCAGGGCTCAGGGTCCGTGCCGAGGAAGTTATGTGCCGAGGACAAATGGGGAAAGGCCGGTGTGTCTAGGGGAACAGCCGAGGATGACCCTGTCCTCGGCACTCCAGGACTTCAAGGGGAATAGCAACGTCTCGATGATGGCTATCCCCAAAAAGCCCCCAGAAGGAGATACGAGTAGAATGGGACCCACGTTGGGGGTACGGTGCGAAATTGATTCAAGATAAATACGTCCTCTCCGCATTAAATGCACCCACTAGCGTCCTGACCGTGTTAATGAGAGAAGACGCCTAGTCAGGGTGACTTCGATCGTCGCAACTAACAGAAAGCAAGATGGGACAGTCGATGGGACGGGTACAGAAGTTAGCACCTGCCTAGCCAACAAGTGGAGGGCTAAGATCAACCAAGAAGGGCTATATAATGTGAAGATTAACGCATCAAGAAGAGGGGCTGGGAAAAATGGCCAAAACCAGAACCACCCAGCCCACCTCCAAGAGAAAGACTCCTAGAGCGTACACGATTTGTTTATGTATGAACACCACAGAATACCACCGACTTGTGATCAAGGCCTAGCCTTTCAAACCCACGCTCTACAAATGATATTGTTTGGGCATTTTCACGTGCGAACCCAGTATCGTTTTAGGTCGTTACGAATCGTGTCCTTACAATAACTATTAAATTTTTTTACTTCATCTTACAAATATGTCAATTTTTAAATTAAAAAAATATTATTACACACTTGTATTGCACAATCTGTACGTACTCTATTTTGATCCTGTTTTCAAAATAGGATCTCAGTCATTTTGACAGTGTGTAAAATGAGTGTGTAATAACTACTAATGAGTGTATGTCTTTCGTTACTTTTTTTAAATATAAGAAAAAACTAATATTTTTTTTTAGATAATATGATGATTTGTGAGTTCCAGTTAGCAAGGTTTTCAGACCCGGACCGTTCATTGAACCGTAAAAGGGAGATGTTCAAGGTTTTTGAGGTCGAACTGAGGTCGAACCGGGGTCGAACCATGATGACGTCATAATTAATTTAATAATTAATTAAAGCCTAATATAGATATTAAATTTATAAAACTAGCAAAATTGACAATATATCTATATATGTGAGAGAAATTTAATGATTTTCAAGCATATATTTAATAATTAAATAAGAAAGTTAATAAAATAAAATAATAATCATGAAAACATTAAAATTTATAATTAATTTTTGAAGTAAAGTTGAATATCTTTGAAGGATTTTAATTATAATTTTTTTTATTCCTTGTAAAAGATGAATAATTTAATTAAGTAGAATAAAATTGTGTTAAGTTTTTTTAAAAAATTAAAAAAAAAAAAATTGCTAAGGGGTTGGACCGCACGGTTCTCACCGGTTCAAGTGGTCCAACCCCGGTTTTAACGGTTCACGGAATTAACAAAAAATCCGGTTCTTTAGGCTTAAAAAATCGGTTTTCATCCCGGTTCCTGGTTTTTACGGTCCGACCTCCCAGTCTGGTCCGGTTCTGAAAACAATGCCAGTTACCTCAATTGAAAAAATTTGATGGTTGCATAAAAGACTTGGGGTTCAAACCTTGCCTACATTAAAAACCGATTGGTATTTTGACCTGATGATAATGAGCACAATTAACAAAAGTGGACATTATAGATTATAACACTAAAAAGAAATAAAAGAATATAATACAATGATTACAGCATGTACGGGACACACTCATATTTCTAAATATACTTTTGACCGTTTGACATATGCAGCCAAAGCATGAGATGCCACGCCATTCTTCAATGGCCTCCAAACTTGTCACCTTCTTCGTCCCTTCTTCTCCTTCTCCCTATTAAATCCCACCGATCAAAGGTACTCACAAAATCCTCTCCTTGGCTCCTTGCACAAACGTGTGTGGCTACAAATTAATATGAGATGCTGTCATTTTTATATTCACCTTTAATTTGCTCCTGAGGATCAAGTACCTACATATACATGATGTCCAAAATTATCGTTCTTCTTTTCCATATCCTTCTCTATTCAAAATTGAAGACTTCAAATGCACAAACTTGGGTCAAAGCAGGTTACTGGTTCTCCGACACCAAGTTTCCCATTTCAGATATAAACTCAGCTCTCTTTACTCACCTTATTTGCGCTTTTGCGGATGTAAACTCTTCGTCCTACGAGCTCTCTGTATCGTCCACTGATGAGCAATACTTCTCCACCTTCACAAAAACTGTTAGACAAAAGAACCCATCAGTCACCACCCTTCTTTCCATTGCTGGTGGAAACGCAAACCATACCACCCTTGCGTACATGGTCAGCAAGGAAACTTACAGAACATCTTTCATTGACTCTTCAATAAAGATAGCCAGGCTTTATGGCTTCCAAGGTTTAGACCTTTGTTGGGTTTCGGCACACACATTCCTCAACATGAAGAATATGGGATTACTCTTTCAAGAGTAGCGAACCGCTGTAAATTCTGAGGCCAAAAATTCAAACCAGAAACAATTGATTTTGACTGCTGCTGTTCAATACTCACCAGACATAGATGTTAATGTTTCTTCCCCTGTGGACTTTATTCGGAATGACTTGGATTGGAATTTGGGTGCATGTTCTGGCTTATGACTACTATACGCCCAAGTTGTCAAATTATACGGGTGCTCATGCCGCCTTATATGACCCATCGAGACAGGCTCATAACACGGATTATGGTATTGGTGCATGGATTGGAAGGGGCTTGTCAGCTAGCAAGTTGGTTTTAGGATTGCCTTTCTATGGTTATGCATGGAGGCTAAAGAACCCAAACGACAACGCAATAGGTGCACTATCTAGAGGTCCAGCTGCCATTTCAACCGATGGGGGAGCCATGTGCTATAAGGATATCAAGGGTTATGTTCACAGAGCCGGGGCTGCTATAATGTATAATGCTACATATGTAGTAAATCTAATTGGATTGGCTTTGATGATGTTGAAGTTGTCAGAATTAAGGTTTCTTATGCCAGGGAGAAGAAGCTACTTGGCTACTTTGTGTGGCAAATCCCATATGATGACAATTGGGTACTTTCTTCAGCAGGTAGGAGATGCTGCACTCTTGCTATATTCTATTTCGTTATTTTAATTTCTCTTTTTTCAGAAAGGTAATATAATAGCCCTCATTTTTAAATAATCAAATAATATCAGTATGACTTGAATTAAGGAAAAAGATTATTGACTAGGTAAGCATGTTGTTTTCAGTGCATTGATAACCAATGATGATGGAGTCAGGGATTTGAAGTCAGGGGAGTCAAAGTATAAGCTAAAAAAAATATGTTAAATAAGCATTTATTTAGTATTAACAAGTTACGGTTAATTTTTCTTTTAATAAAAGTTGATTCAATTTGATTCTAATAAAAAAAAAAACTATTAACAATGACAAAAATACAAAACATCATTTTTTTTATTATAAAAAAACTATTAACAATGACAAAAATACAAAACATCATTTTTTTTTTCCTTACCACGTACATTAGAGCATCTGCATCAACTCATACAAAATTTATTGTCTATTTTAGCATAAAAATTTATTTACTTTTTCTATTTTATATACTCATTTTTTAAAACATCTCACATAAGATTATTTATTTTATACTATATTTTATTAAGATACTATTTCATTATTAATTTTTTTTATTACTATCCCAAATCATATATCTCTCTTCCTCTACAAAAACCACTACCCTCAATCTAAATAATTCTAAAAACTTCCTTTGCATAGCTGCAATAACTGTATAAATTTACACAGTAACTATAGAATAAATATATTTTTGTACAATAATATATAGACTGGTGTGAGTGTATTTTGTAGTCAATGGGCCAACATTTGGGGTTTTATACTATTTTATAAAAATTGATACAAATGTTCTTCCAATGAAATCAATGTAAAACTATAGGGGATGGGGACCAAGATTTTTGGAACAGGGGCCCCAAATATGAAATTGTAGAGAATACAACTACTTGATTTATTTTTTTTCTTAGGGTCCATTTGGTTAAGGGATGAAAAAGTGGGATGATAGAAAATGAGCAAGTGATGGAAAAGTGGAGGAATACAAAAGATTTTAATTTTCCCTCACATCGTTTGGTTAATTGGCGGGGTGGAAAAGTGGAGTGATGGAAAACTCTTTAGTTTGGTTGAATAGGAAAATAAGAGAATAGAGAATATAGTTTGTATAAATTTACCATATGTCCCTATTAGATAAAATAATAATAAAAATCACACATTATATTTTTATTAAAAGATTATATAAGAATGGGCATTTCATTTATAAATAAAAAATTAAAAAAAAATTAAAGCACAAGAAATTCAATAACCCAATATTGTTTTTTTTTTTTTTAACACAAAAACTGATAAATAAATTAAAAAAACAAATAACGCCTATAAAAACAAAAAAGCCAAAATTGATGGGGGAAAAAAGAGAGAAAGGAACAGAGCATTAAAAAATGAAACCAAAACTGATGGTTAAAAATAAAAGAAACAAATGGACCAAAAAAAAAGCAAAGCAAGAAACGTTCAAAGAAGTGAGTGTTGGCCGGTCAGTATTTTAGTCCAAAAATTTGCTCATCATTTTTGTTCTTAATTTTTTCCCCATTTTGGGGAGATTGAGATTGGTGGGCCCAGAGAGAAAAAATAGCTAAGCTTCACCATTTTCTTCATCTATCTCCCTCCCAGCCAAACACGCTATTAATCCATCTTCTCTCCAATTTTTTTTTTTTCATTTTTTATTCTCACTATTTTCACTCTAATCAATCGAGGCCTTATAAGGTCAGTGGAGCCAGGGCCCTTTGGGCCTCCACCTAGCTCCGTCCCTAAACAAGGCTAATGTCCAATTTTGGCTAAGGCTTGTCAAGATGTCGATGGCCTACCCTGTTCAATCATTCATATAATCTTTATCGTTTCTTCTCTTTTTTTCTTAGTTGCAAATAATTGAATTCCAGTCAAGTGAAGTTTATCATGAGAACTTTTAGAAAAGGTCCACATGAGCTTAACTATTGATCTTTTGTTTAATAGTAAGGGTCCGTTTGGATACAGGTTATTTTGCTGAAAATTGAAAACTGAAAACATTGTAGCAATTTTTTTTTTTAAATGTGTGAATAGTGCCGTATGACCTATTTTTAATTAAAAAGTTGTTAAAAAGTGAGATTTGTGGGTCCTGTGAACAGTGCACCGGACCCATTGACAGGCCAATTCCCACGTAAAATGCTTGCTGGTCAAAGAGGTGGTGGGTTCGTGCACAGTACATGGGACCCACTAACAGACACTCCACGTGAAAGTAGCATGTCAAAAAAAAAAAAAAAAAAGGCTGAAAATGCAGACATGCAGGAAATAAGCCCAATCCGAACGGGCACCAAGTCTATGAGAATGGAAAATTTCTTGAAAATTTCACTCTCTTCTTTGTATTGTGGTGGGCTCAAATAGATGGCGGGTTGTAATTCTATGTGAGAAAGGACGTGAAATGGTCATTCATGGGTTTCATTGGCCTGACTTGGAAACAGATTAAGACTTCAATTGCTAGTTCTTCCAGTTAAAGATATATGGGTTTATTTGTAAATTATGTGATGGCCCAAGTATGCTGTAAGCTTATGTACACCTAAGCCAAGTTTTTAATCTCTATATTTCCCCTAGTATCTATCGACTTGATCATATGGTAACAATGTAGCTGTTAGGAGCTTCCTCCGAAGAAATAGGCATTCAGGCCGAACTATATAATTTTGTGTATTCGAGATCTTTCACTTTTGCTTCCGCTTTCACTACAATTCTCACTATAATATTTTCCTATTTCACTTTAATTAACTTTCATGTGGCCAATTGCTTCTATCTTTCACAAGTTTTGTTATTATGTTCCACAAACATAGCTGTTGGAAATACATGTGTGAATAAAATCTTACATTCAATATAAATGTCAAGAAAGAGTGGTTAATATAACATAATTGGACTCAAACTCAAAGGCTTACATCTTTTAGATTAGGTGGTGTCCCTATATATTATATTAACTACTCAATTGGAGGATCTCCAAGGATTGTTATCTACCTTTCAAGTGGTATTAGAGTTCAAGTGATGTGCAGCGAAGATGGCAAGGTGTTCAAGGTCCCTTTCCTTGTGGGGACATAGCAAGCCTAAAGGGCCCACACAAATAATCAAAGAGAACAACCCAACACAAAGGAGTATTGTTAATGGTGCTAGATCACGGTGAAGCATATAGTTCCAATAGACAGGAATGTACATGCCAACTCCCATAGATGAGCATATGAGGTTGACATGTGGTTCCCATGAATGGCATAAGAGAGGCCGATGGATGACGTGCTGGTGATGAAAAAAGTCCATAGGCATTGAAGGAGCAAGTAAAACTTGATCAAAACCCACAAAGAGGAAGATACTCACGCGTAAGGGAGAGAATATTGAAATACATATATGAATAAAGTCCTACATGGAATAAGAATTTTAAGTGAAAATAGTTGATATAATATAGTTGTGCCCAAACTTAAAGACTTAAATCTTTTAGGTAAAGTGGTATTCTTATATATTATATTAATTACTCAATTGAAAATTTATCAAAGTGTTAATCTCCCCCAACAAAAGCCCATCTCAGTTTCCTATCAATCTCCCAAAAGATTTTCCAAATTCTTCAACTACACAAACAACTCCATCACATTCCTCCATAGCACAACCAAATTTGGGAACCCAGGCAAGCTACAACATCATCACTGTCTCTCCAAACATATTGGCGACTCCATTCACTCCAACATTGTCGCTAGATCAACAAGCCACAGTCGCTCTCATCTTCGTCGACGAAGCTAACATCACCATCTACCATCCCAGATCTAAAGCTAGCTCTCTCAAAAACCAACGTCCAAAGTCCACGAGCCCCTCACCGCCATCACTATAAAGAATGCCTTGAACCAATTTATAAAAACTAGAAAAATTAATCTCAACCAACCTTCCACTAGCGGCCAAGAGTCTCGGAGTGCCAATTCACATGCCACACGCACTTTGATGCACCACCACGTCTTCCCACGCGCTTACACTAATAAATACAATAGATCCCTTATCACGCGCTGTCTTTCCTACTATGAGCCTCAAGCGCTGTCAAACTCTCTGTTCGCGCTATCACACGGAAAAGTCTAGGATCATATCATTTTTCACAATTTCTTATTATAATTGTGATTTGGTAGAGTGTGATTGGTAAAAAAAAAAATTATGAATTCTTATGTAAGTGATAGTTAATCTACAATCTACCATGTTAAAATTGTGACAAAAAAATTGTAGAATAATTTGTAATCCTAAAACTACTTCTCTCACATACACACAACACACATTGCATGCGTTGTTTTAGATATGTGATGTCACCACAAAAAGCATTTTGCCATGTGTCACTCTCATGATCAGCCACATCAATTACTTCTTTCCTCTCTTGAGTCAACTTAGAGTATCCGTATTAGTAGTGCTAAATAGTTATATTGCTATTTTTAACACCACCAAATATCAAAATGTGTCTTACAATGGTAGAGCCAAAACCATATTTTTTTACTCCACAACTACAGTGCACAACCAAAAGTGGTTATGCACTATAGCTAAAAAGTATTAAAAAAAAAAAATTATTTGTGTGCTTTTGATTATTTTACTAAGTTGTATTCTTTCTTTTATTCTCATTTTTCTTCTTCCTTTTCTTCCTGCGTTTCATTTGTTTCTCCGTGTCTCTCTCCTCACTCCCTCTCCATCTGCTTCTCTCTTCCTCCACGCCGATCTACACTAGCCCAGTCGCCACAGACCCATCGCCGATGACTCATGCTTCAATCAGCCATCGCCACTGACCTATACTCCATCGCATTTTATTTTTCTTTCTTCCTCCACTCCTCACCGGCCCAATTCCCCTGCCCCATGCCGCCGACCTACGCTAACCCATCTCACCCTCGCCACCGACCCAAGCCCGAAGCCCCAAGTCCCAAGCTTACCCACGTTGACCCATCTCGGCCTTTCTTCTCTGTTTTCTGTGTTTGTGCTTGTGTTTCGGCATGGATTTCGAGCTGAATTTCTAGCTGTGTTTGTGTTTCAGGTCTGCGTTTCGGGCTGAGTTTGTGTTTCGGGCATGAGTTTTGGCCTCTCTCTTATGTTTTGGACGTGGGTTTTCAACCCCTCGGTTTGTGTTTCGAGTTGGGTTTTTGCTGGTTGTTGTTGATCTGTGGGTTTCGGCTTCTCGGTTTGTGTTTCTGATCTAGGTTGTTGTCGATCTGCTTGTTTTTTTCTTGTTTTTCTGCTTTCTTTTTTTGTTCTTCTTCACTGGTTTTTTATGGGTACTGGTTACAGTGGTGGGGTTATGGCTGTGCAATGATTTCTATGGCTTTGATGGTGGTTGTGATTGTGTTTTGGTGGTTGAATAAAATATTATTTTATTGTAGTGTTTATATTATTTTATTGTGTTAAAAGCTAAAATAAAACCACTAATATTGAATGTTTTGTAATGTGTAAATGTAAAATAAATAAAGTGGTTTTTTGTGGTGTCAAATAACTAAAAAAAGTAGCTCCATCAATATGAATGCTCTTAACCCAAATACATGACTCGATTAGATCCGAATCCTGAATCTGCTCATTACTAAACCATTGGACAAAATCGTTGAACCAAGATCAAATTGTTGACTATACCATTGACTTTGACTTTGACCAACATTGACTTTTTCCAACCTAGCCTATCGGAATCCATCTTGCGCTTGGAATTTGATATTAGAGCATTCTCATCAGCTGTTCTATAAAAAATGCCATTTTGATATACCAAAAACCTACTATATTATTTTAGCACATCATTTTACAACATACCATTTATCAGATATTCTATTCTTCAATTCTATACATTAAAATAATATTTTCAACACATTAAAATAATATATCACCCTCTTCCTCCTCCTCATCATCATCATCATCAACAACAACAACAAACAACGACATAACTAGCACTGCCACCAACAACCACTGCCGCAACAACACCAACAGCCACCACCGACACAAACCCACGTCCACCAACACCACCTTATAAAAAATAAAAATAAAACACTACTAGAAAAATTGTTGCGGCCACAACCACCAAAAAAAACAAAAAAACAAAACCACCAAAATCAACCCACAACCACCACCACCCACCAACATCAACCCATCACAACCTATGAAAATCAACCCACAATCACTCGAATCACAACCACCAAAACAGAAAAACAAAAACAAAAAACACAACCCACCGCATCCCACACACCCACCCACTGCTGCCGCCAACCCACCCACTGCCGACCCACCCACTGCCACTGCCAACCCACCCACCGCCAACACACCCACCCACCGCCGACCCACCCATCCACTGTCGACCCATCCTTTGGAACCCATCCATAGGCCGGCCCTCCTACCGCTGAATTCGCACATCATAACCCACCACCACTGATTCGCCCATCACCAGCCGACCCACCCACCATTGAATCTACCCATCGCAACCCACCACCACTGATCTGCCCATCACTATCTCAACCCACCCACTGCCGAACCGGGTATCAAATCACTGCCAAAAAAAAAAAAAGAAGAAACAAACAAACCATAGCAACAAAGATCGGCATCAAGTCGAGGAGGCGGCGCGGCGAGGCTAAGAGGAAGAGAGAAAACCAACGAGAGTGAGAAGAAAAAAGAGTGATTGAAGTGGGTTGGAGAGGTTTGGTGTTTGAGACTCCGAGGCAGAATGAGAAAGAAGAGAAAAGAAGAAAGTGATGAGAGAGGAGAGAGAAAAGAGAATAAAAAATTATAAAACTAAAATAGCATTTCTGTCCGTACGCTCTCATATTTGAGAGCGTACTGTAGCATGTCTCAAAATTTTGAGACATTTAGCACACCTGATGAGGGTCCGTTTTTGTGTTTGGTGTGCCAAATGTGCCAAATATTTAGCATTTGGCATATTTGAGAAAGCTGATGAGAATGCTCTTAGAGTCTATTTGTTCATTTAAGGCTCAAAAGAGTAATACTACCAATGGCATAAGCTTGTAAGCTTAGTTTTTAGTTTTAATGTACATTTTTTTTAAACCTCATTTTTTTCTTGTCTTTTTTTTTTTTTACATTTTCAATTTTTTTAAGGTACAAGCATACTTTAGCGCATTTTCAACAAAAAATTTTCAGATTCAGCTAAATAAGTTGTTCTCAAATGGAGCTTATGTCAACAACATTTTTATAACAATTTTGCAATAAATTCGAAGTAGCAAGTTACAACTAATTCTAATTTGTGCCCACCATTGATATTACTTTTATGTCAACTAGTAATAGTCAGTAACAACTTATCACTTAAAATTTATTGTAAAAATATTGTAAATGTAGCAATTCTCATATATAAATAAGATAGCTTTTTAGATCTTGGCATATTAATCTCTCATTAAATTAATGAGTTTGCGTTGTCAGCTCAAGAGGAAAAAAATAATGGACGACCCAAGTCCAAGTGGCGACTATTGGTGATCGTTTTGACTACAACTATTACCGCTTCTCTATTACTAGGCCTTGCAATACGGTACTTACGAATGAGAATACTCACATTCAAAGGTAACTTTTCTCTAGAAAGTGTGTTACCATTTACCATCTATAGTTAAAACAGGGGCGGAGCCAAGATTTTTTATTTAGAGATGCTGAGTTGCGCCGTTAATATATTAGTCAAGACAATCCCCCCACCCCCCCCCCCCCCCCCCACACACACACACACACACACACATATACACACACTTTTTTACTTGATAAGTTACATACCCACAGACACACAAAAAGCTTAATATTATCTATCAAAATTATATTTGATGACAATCTTTCATAGAATAAAATAAAATTCATCTTTTACCATTTCCATAGTCAAATTCTTTAAAAATTTTGATTTTCAATACAAATGATCAAATTGTATACCAAAGTGAGTAAAAAATATTTCAATTGAACTAATGAAATTTTCAAAAACATGAATGATCTAAAACTTGGAGGAACAAATTTGGCTCCAAACATATTTAAAACTATCTTGCTCTAACCTATTATGTGGCAACTAAAGAGACATTTTTTGCATGGTTTTAGTCACAAGATTTTTTTAATAAGTTAATGACTTGTTTAATTGCCACATAATGGGTTGAAAAAGATAGATCCAAACATGTTTGATGCTAAATTTAAAAAAAAAAAAATTAACAGATATAAGAGCACATTTTACAATAAAAATTTGAGAAAAATAAAAGATTGTTTCTATAACTATTCGACCAATTATTTTTTTAAGAATATGATTGGACTAAGTCAAATTTTTTTTGGAGGGGGGGGGGGGACTCCTATTTTTGTATGCTAAATTTTCAAAAATGTTAAAACAATTATATATATAAAGGAAATTTAAAAAAAAAAAAAAAAAAAAATTGGGGGGCCATGTGTGTAGCTCCCCCCTAGTTAAAAGGATTTTCTTATAATTAGCTAATTACCATGATTGAGGAATTGAAATTTCGGGGCCTTTTCTCTGTTCTTATTCTAATTTTTTTTCAATTTTGGAATGGTGGTTACAGCTAAAGAATTAGAGTCTGAAGTTAATTGTATAGCAACTACAGGCGATTCGGAGAGTAGTGTTCTTGATTTGCAAGTCTTTAGTTTAGTCGACATTGAGGCAGCTATAGATAAATTTTCAATGTAAAAAAAAACTTGGAGAGGGAGGTTATGGCCCTGTATATAGACATGGCAATATAGGTTAAAATTTTCTGACCCGACCTAACCAGACCTGAAAAAACCTGACCCGAACTCGATTTTTTTGACCCGAACCAAAAACAGGTTGACCCGTGACCCGACCCAATTTTTACGAGTCGACCCGACCCGACCCGGATAACTCGTGACCCGACCCGTTAAAAAAATTCGCTAAAAAATTATTTAAATTACGTCCTGATACTAAGTGCATAAAGCACAAAGTACCAAAACTAATAATCAATATATATTATATATTAGTGAGAATGACTACCAATAAAAGCTAGCTAGCCTAGCTTCTTTTTTTTTTTTTGAGAAGCTAGCTGCTAGCCTAGCTTCAGTGCTTGCCTTGCCAAATCAATTGCCATCAGACAAGACAAAAGGTCCTTAACACATTACACAACATAAAGGCCAAGGCTGTCAAGTGACTCAAGAGTCAAGACAAGTAAACAACCATTAAAAAAAAAAATCTCATTCAGCTAAGCTGAGCTGTAGTCCATTGTCCAAACTCCAAAGCCTAAAGCACAAACAAATGAACAATGTTACAATGCACAAAGCCACAAATGGCAAACTTGAAAAAGTTGAGTCAAACCAAACCAGTGAACCACAAAGCTTCCTTTCCCAGTTGGGAAAAAAAATTCTTACTCCGTATTGATCACATCTTTTACCTGAGAATGTGGAAGCTACATTGTGTACTAAAAGTTGGTTATATGGATTTGAAGCTACGTTTTTTATAGTCATAATTATACAATTTTAATTTTTTATTGATTTGCTTTCATGGTACATTAAGTTATATTAAAATATTGTATTATAGATGAAAATGCTGACAAAATTGGCCAACTTGAGCTACAATTTGCAAGTATAAATATTTGCAATGCTGAATCTGCTACCAACATTGAGTAGATTGAGATTGAGGTGTAATTTTTATAAAATATTTACTTATTCTTCTTTACTTAATATGTTATGTTTAGTTTTAAATCTTTTTTTGTTTAGTTTATCTTTCTAAGTAATCTAACTTTACTATTATTTTAAATGCAACAAAAACATGTGCACTTAAGAAGACCGATAACTTGCTACTTTGCTGGCTTACTTATTTTGTTTGTTTTATGATCTATCTCTTTTTGAAGATATAAACTTGTAATCATATGCATTTTGACAGTGAACTATTAACATTGAAGACTTTTTCCATTATGAATTTATGACTATAAATAATTTTTGTCATGCTCAAAACTATCAGAATTGGAAGGATATTTACAAGTGGCATTAAGTGCAATTCATTTGCTTAATTGATTTTATTCTTTCTCTCTAAACAGGTTGTCATTGATTTGTTTTTGTAATTGAAAAAAAAAAAATTGTTTGAAAAATACGGGTAAACCCGACCCGACCCGCAACCCGATTAACCTGTTTAAAAATGACCCGTTTTGACCCGTGACCCGTTTGACCTGCAAACCCGATTGACCCGACTCAAACCCGATCCAACCCACCCGTTTTGCCACGTCTACCCATATACAAGGTAAACTTTTGTTAGACTCTACATTGTGGCATTGCCCAACATCACTACCGGGGCTTCATTTTTCACACTAAACAAATTGGCAAAAACATGAATCTATCTATAAAATCATTGGTCTATCTGGAGACACTTGGATGCTGGGCTCAATTAGTAGCTGCTCTAGAATTATTTTTTTTCTAGAATAGCTGTTAAGACAACTTAAATTATACAAAATGAAATAAAAAAAAAGAACTTAAATATATTGACATCACAAAAAAAAAATTACAAATACATTAAGTTTTACAATTTCATTCTACTAAGAATATGAAAAGGCAAAAAATGACTAATGAGAGATAAGGTGAGCACTGAGAATGTTGAAATGACGGTAATAAAGTGAGAGAGATTCTGAAATAATGATAGAGAAGAGAAAAACGGAGAGAGAGAGAGAGATGCATAGAGCAATGAATCATACCTACTACCATTATGAGTTGAGCTGCCAAGAAGAGCATAGCTACTACGACAACAAAGCTGATAAGAACAGAGTTGCCAGTGTTGCTAAAGAGAACTCACGGCCATAGTATCTCTGTTAATACCTTTCTTAGGAAAAAAATTATTATAAATTATTTTTATGGAATGGATTGAATGAGTTACGAATCTGAATGATTAGGGGTTTTTATTTTTTGTTTTTGAATGAGCATTATTGTTCAGTGTTTTGTTCATTTGTTGTTGTTTGGGCTATTTTAGCTATTATTTGAGCTAATTTTTATTATTGTTATTTGGGCTTTATTTATTTTTATTGTTTAAGGGGATAAACATTATGTTTGGGGGGACAATATTATTTTTGTTGAACCCAAATTCTTGGGATTCTTAAGTCACGGTGTTCAATATTTTTTTTAAGGTAAAGAAAACACATTAGTTTTAAAATAAACATGTATATAAATCATTTTTCAAGTCAGGTTGTTCATATGAACATTTTGAGCTCAATGTAAAGCCACCCTTCAGCTCAATGGACTTAAAGGACATGTCTTAAATCCAGAGGTTCCAAGTTTCATCCACCATACTATTGGTCTACGGGATTTCCAGTGTGTCCCATGGGTAGGGAGTAGAATAGAGTCGCCAAAGGTTGGGACCACCAGTTTCCTATATGAAAAATTTTTAAAATAAAACCATTCTTCTGGTATATTTTAGGCAAAATTATCATTTTGATTTCTACATTTTTGGGTATTTTCAATTTGGTCAATACTTTTTCCTAACAGTCAATTTGGTTCCCATATTTTGGGATCAATTTCAAAATGACTGTTAAGAAAATGTAGGGACCAAATTGACTGTTAGGAAAAAGTATTGATCAAATTGAAAATGACCCAAAATATAGGGACCAAAATGGTAAAAAGTGGACCCCAAAATGGTAATTTTGTCTTTCCCAAAATTATAATATAAAAGGATAAAATGATTATTTTTTAATTGATAATTATATATGCAAAAAAATTTGCTTAAATTTGTCCCCTTAGGCTTTAAACTTTATTGAGCTGGCATTGTTTCTAGCATTACTCTTTTATCATCATTAAATGTCTTGAAGTTTCTTATTAGGTGAAAGATACCATTCATAGGTGTCTTTGTTTTGTCAAGGTGTGTTACCAAATAGAAAAGAAATAGCTATGAAAAAACTTTCAAAAACGTCCACACAAGGAATTAAGGAGTTCAAGAATGAGGTTATGCTCACTGCAAAACTACTACATGTAAATCATGTGCAAGTTTTAGGGATTTTGCATTGAAATGGATGAAAAAATGCTAATCTACAAGTACATGTTGAACAGCTTGGACTTCTACCTCTTTGGTTTGATATCTTTCATCTACCAATTATAGTTACTAATATATGTTAAATGCAATGTTTCACATCTTAGTGCTTTATTAGCCCCAATATGAGTGTATAACTAATTGTTCTTTATCTAATTTGTCATAGACCCTGACAGACGATACCTATTGGATTGGAGAAAAGGCATTGACATTATTGAAGGGGTAACTCAAGGGCTTTTATATCTTCAAGGGTATTCAAGAATGATAATAATTCACCGAGATTTGAAAGCTAGTAACATTTTACTGGATGAAGAGATGAAGCCCAAGATCTCAGACTATGGCATGGCTAGAATTTTCAAGAAAGATGAACAAGAAGCAAACACAAGCCGCATTGTTGGAACCTAGTAAGTACTCTACTTAAATAAAACTTTATAACCCAAGATTTCTTGTAAAGCAATTAACCATGTTGTTCATAATCCAATAATGTAGTGGTTATATTCCACCTGAATACATGCAAAAAGGTTTATACTCTACTAAATATGATGTTTATAACTTTGGAGTTCTACTTCTACAAATCATAAGTGGCAAGAAGACTGCTTGTTATTATGGCTTGGATGAGAATCTAAACCTCCAAGAGTATGTAAGTTACTTTAACAAACATTGCTAGAACAAACGTGGATCAAAGTCTTGAATTTATTTTCTCTTGCTAAGTATTATTTCTGCATTTCGAAATGATGGTTAATATTCTATATTTCAGGCATATGAGCTATGGAGAGAAGGCAAAGGAACGGAATTTATGGATCCAACTCTAGATGATACAAAT
Source organism: Quercus tomentella (assembly GCA_028535165.1). Lineage (NCBI taxonomy): Eukaryota > Viridiplantae > Streptophyta > Magnoliopsida > Fagales > Fagaceae > Quercus > Quercus tomentella. Next base: position 85,769,586 of record JAPQVY010000155.1, on the reverse strand, counting down.
TCATCGTGTAAACTAATTCGATGCACGCACATAGCTCTTTTATGTGTTCAGGAAAACGCAATTGATAGGCCGTCAATGTTGGAAGTTTCCTCAATGCTAAAAACTGAAACTATGGCTGTGACAATTCCTAAAAAGCCTGCATTTTCAACGAAAAGAGATGAAGATGATGAATACAACTCCAGATTGCAGCTAGAAATTTGTTCGGTTGATGATTCAACAATCTCCCAAGTGGTTGCCCGTTGAATATGGAGGCCTTTGTCGGACATATAAATATAAGTTCATTGATGATTGTTAAAATAAAAATAAAAAATTTTTCTCTTAAAAATGATATTTATGCTTATTTACAGTCATCTTTATTAAAGTCATTGGTGCTCATTCACAGAAGTTAGTTCTGGTGCTGAACCCAATTGTAATACGTATATATTAAAGACAGCCATTCTATATTATTAAGACACCAAACTATTAATTGCTTTATATTTTTGGAACTAACAACTTTCACATAACAGGCTCTCTGGTTCATAGCCAAAAAAAGGGCTCTCTGGTTCTTCTCATCTCCCATTCTGATGTTTGTCTCATTTCTCATTTCACATTTTATCTTTTATTGTTTTCAGTAATCTTGAAGGAGGCAAGGAAAATGCAAAAGTGCAGTTAGATAAAGAGAAAGATTTAAAATTGTAGGATCTAGCAGGTAGAGTTGTAAACAAGCCAACCACAATTAAGCATTAAATTATCATTATTAATCTAAATTACATGTTCAAATTTAGTTTATTTTCCTGTCAAACAAGTTTGATTTTGTTCAATATCTACTTAATTAACTTATTTTTCCTCATATAAAGGGAACATCACGATTAATTTTTTTAGTCTTTCGCAAATCAATGTTAATAATAGATAACTAAATTACAGTTGAAATTATATTATTTAAGTTTATTAACCCTTCATAACAATACACAATCTCGCCCTCCATCAAACTCAAGTTTACCTCTTTAATCTAAAATGATCACAGAAGAACTTATTCTGGTTTACGTAATCTACTACTTATACACATTTTTCATAGTTTTTGCTACCAACAACTTGTATGTTTTATTGATATTTCTCGACTTGCAACTATAGTAACTTTTTTTTTTTTTTATAGAAGAAGAAACTACGGTAATTAGTAACTTAGTAAGTGTGTGTTTGGTAAAAATTAAAAAGTCAGCTTATTTTACTATTCAACTTATTTTTGCTATTATTTATGGGCCTCATTGCAGTTTTTGATACTATTTATGGACCCCACTGTACTATTTCAGCTAACTTTTACCTTTATATATAGTACTTTCAGCAAAAAATTTTCAGTTTCAACAAAATAAGCGGATTCTAAATAGACTCAAAACCATTTTTTGAACGTACATTATTTTGTTTTAACCTTTTTTTTTTTTTTTGGCTGAAAAAAAAGACTTTATTAACAAACAAACAGTTCACAAACAACAAAGACCTTAGCCAAAGCAGCCTCTAAACATGGAGGACAACAACCCACACAAATGGACCCCACAAGTTACAATTCAAAGACCATTTTGTTTAAACTTATTGTTAGACACTCACTATTCTATTTTCATTTTGTTGTTGGACCTATGCTATTTATTTTATCGTTGAATATAAATCAAAGTTTCTTTATTGTTCGTACTTTCTCTCTCTTGAGTTTTGGGCTTTTATTTCTTCTGTAGTCTTAAAGGCATTGATAGACATTGGTTTTACTTGGGAATGGTATCGAGTTTTAAGGCTTAACTGTCAAAAACAAATTCGCATCTAACATGTTAAAGTCCTCCAACGACTGACAAGTGGCTCAACACAAATTAAGTCTCAACATATAGATTAGGCATTTTTCTAAAACTAATGCTATGATGCAAGTGAGGATAATAACTAATCTTCCTACATAAGTTTGCGAGCAAATTTATGGATCTGTCTTTGTGCACGCGCATACATGTGCATGTGGAATTAATGCTCTGATCCTGTATAGTTGTAATGAATAACTGCACTATATGAGTTGAAAGGAATTAATGACCATTTACTAACAATGAATGCAAGGATTGAGGAATTAGCTATAAAATAAAAAATAAAATAAAATAAAAAAAGGAGAAAAATGGTTGAATTAGGGTTGTCTATCCATAACCTAGACCCAAAAAAATCGTCCATCCCGAAGGGATCAGAACAGAAAAATAATTGATAGCCTATAATAATTGATTCCTTTTTTCTCTCCCAACTTACAAAACTGTTTTCTCACTATCAAGATTCAAAGAGTCTTCCCCCCTCTCTTCCTGGGGTGGTTTCTCAAAAAAAATAAAAAATAAAAAGATTCAAAGAGTCATAAACAGTTGTCATTCAACTAATATTTTAGGTATTTTCAACGTTGACGTATGAGATGCAAATTTTATTTCTTTAACTATCAAATTATCAAAAAAGAAATATAATTCCAATGGAACTTTTTTTTAAGAAAAAAATTCAAATGAAACCTTGTAACTAAAAAGAAGGGAACTTCGTATTATGGAATTTCATATTTTTATTTAAATCAAAATGCGCACCGAACACACACATATGCTCTATTATAATAAATCATGAAAGTTAGGCATGCGAAATAATTAATAAGTCAAACAGATGCTGGAATGCATCCTTATTAATTGACTAAATACTTTTTTATGTAATCTTTGTTTTTGGCTAGAAAAATTAATTTTAATCGTAAGCTGTCATTGTCCATATAAATATATAATTTCCTGATGCCAGATTCGGTTGGATTTATCTAAGAAGATTCAGCTAATTTGAACATGAACCATAATATTATAATCTAACGACATCACCAATATTGGTGATTTAATTAGCTTTTCAATTTCAGCAAAAGACGTAAGTGAAAAGCCGCCTACATACTTTCAGATGTTTGGAACGAAGACCAGATTGCCTAGAAATTGCCATGCGTCAAGTATATCAATGACTACATGATGTTTTGAATTCAACTTGAGTTTGAAGATAGAGGAATTGAATTTGAACTTGAGGTAATTATTTACAAACAAGGTCAGCAGACCTGGAAAGAGGTTGAGATTTTTTTTTTTTTTTTCTCATTTTTTTTCTTGATAAATTTTAACTCTGGCTACTTGTATGGTTCTTTGTATTGATCTACTATTTATTGAAATTGACAACTTTTAAGAGAGTAGTCATTTATTATTTATCAAATATATGATTTTCACTATTACGGTTATATATCTGTTCCATCGTGCTTTATTGTCTATATATACTAAATTGGTATTCGTATTACTATGGAAATGTATACTAAATTTTTTGAGAAGAACTGTCTATACTAAATTGATATTCATATCATTTCTATCCAAAAAAAAAAGTTATTCGTATTACTATGGAAATGTCTTGTAAAGTATAATATATTGCTTAAATAATACCTATTCTACCAATCACCCAAAAAGGGTCATAAAAAAAGATCACCCAAAAAGAAAATTTTCAAACATTATTTATTATCGTCGCCGCCATATCCACTGCACCTCATTCCTATCTATCTTTCACTCTTCATATATGTGGATGAGGTGACACCAATTAGCATCATATGATTTATATTCACTTCCATGTTAGCTTGTAATTTTTTGTAGCTTACATTTTAGATATTTAGTTACGACAACTACGTAAAATCACAAGTTCCAATTTATTATCATCAAATTAACATCAAGCTGAACTTATTGATATATGTATCCTAAATCCTTGACATTTTTTTTTTTCTTCTCTTAAAAAAAAAAAAAAAAAAAGACATGTTATTTTCTTTTTTTCCTTTTTTTTTCTTATAATAAATCCTTGATGTGCTTTTTTTTTTTTTTTTTTTTTTTGATGAACAACGATAGCATTAAAAACTAAGCACCAAAGCAAGGTTCAAGACATATCCTGTTGAAGTACATCCCATTGAGGTCTCCCTCAAAAACATCTAAAATGTCCACAGGCGGACTATCATAAATAAGGAAATCAGCAATCAAACTAAAGCTCATCCTAGCTAAGCCATTAGCACATTGATTAGCTTGCCAGAAACAATGCTTAATACGGACATTTTGAAACCGTTTAATCAGTTGCCTACAGTCATCTAAAATATGGGATATAACATAGTTAACATAACCTGCATTCTGAAGCACCTCAACAATGGACTTGGCATCCTTCTCGACTTCAAGATAGCGGACATTTAGGTTGCAACACAGTTTGAGGCCCTCACGCAGCCCCCACAACTCAACGGCAAAACTACTAGTGATCCCAATACGCTTGCTAAAACCAGCTACCCACTGCCCATCCTCATTCCTTACCACTCCCCCACAACCAACCAGACCATGAAGCTCATTGCAAGCCCCATCCATGTTCAGCTTCCTCCACCCATGCTCAGGTCTCTCCTAACGAATGCTTCTTAAGACTCTACGTGTTTGCAATCTTGGAGTAGCCACACAATGAAGATACTCCTTAGCTTGATACACAATATCCAATACCAATTTAGGACTCCGACCTTTCCTATTGAAAACGATATCATTTCTACTCTTCCAAATGATCCAAATAACAAAGGGAAACACAATTTTCCATGGGGTACCCGAACCATGCAACTTGTCATTCTTCCTTACATTCAGTGACAGCCAATCCACCAAATTAACATGCCAAATCTCATGGTTAGAAGCCGTAACCCCTAGCTGATTCCACACATGTTTCAAATGGGAGCAATCCCTCAAGGCATGCAAAATAGCTTCACCCCCATTGCAGCAAACAAGACACACTTCATCTTGAACCACTCCTCTTCTTCCTAGACAAACTTTAACACCAATACTATTGTGGGCACACAACAAAAGAAACAATCTAACTTTTGGCAACAAATCTATCTTCCAAATCCAGCTAACCGAGAAAACAGTAGCATTAGAAGACTTCATAGCAATCCCATAAGCGCTTTTGACATCAAATGACCCATTAGGTGACCTGGACCAAGCCAACTTGTCTAGGCCACCACCTAAGGTTGAAATGGGAATTGCATAAATCAATCCCTTAACTTCATCAGGAAGTTCAAATGTTAGTTTCTCCCAATCCCACCCCACATCAAGCATAATATCTTTAATTTCCAAACGGTAGACTTCTTGAGAAATTGGTCCTTGAATCAACTTTCTAAGGGAACCCCATTAGTCCAATTATTATGCCAAATACTCAAAGTGATATTTTTTGTCACCAACCATCTACATTCCTTGTTAAAAGTGTCCATCCCTTTTTTCATAGCAACCCATTGGTCATGCATCCACATTATTATATCAATAAGTCTTTCTTTTTAAAAAAAAAAAAAATCAAAAAGTCTGGAAGCATATAAAAATTCACAACAAATTTCATACATATTTAATAAATTATCTTGTTACACATCATACACACCTATTTTTTTAACTGAAATCATGAGCGAGAAAACACCAGTTTAAAATCGAAATCATATTTCTAACTCACGATTTTAATTATTAAAAAAATGTGTGCTTTATTATTACATATTTATCGTTTTGTTAATGCACGATCAACCTCGTGAAAAATGCAACCAAAAGCTTGAAGACGCCACGTCATGAGATAGAATTCTCAACGTTTCCCGAGTCGGCAAGGAATTGTTATTCTCCAACGAAATCTAGACGCAAGTCATTGTGTATAGTATTCCTTAACATTTTTCTATTCCTTATGGAGTTATGGTCTAGTTTCTTTCTAGCTAAATAGTTACGCTTTGTCAAGGTACCAGCTACCAAAGCATCAGACATCATTTTTCAATGGCGTTCAAACTTGTCACCCTACTCTTCCTCCTCCACTTTCTGCCACTCAAATCCTACTGTTCAACCCAACAATCCTGGATTAAAGCTGGTTATTATTATTCAGGTAGTGAAACTGTCATTTCTGACATAAACTCTAAGCTCTTTACTCACCTACTATGTGCTTTTGCATACATAAACTCTTCCAACTACCACCTCTCTATCAACTCCTCCACCGAACAAAAGTTCTCTACTTTCACCAACACTGTAAAGCTCAAGAACCCATTGGTTACAACGCTTTTGTCCGTATGGGTTGGCAGAGAAGACTCTCCAATCTTTTTTTCAATGATCAACCAGTCCTCTTTTAGAAATTCTTTTATTCAGTCCTCTATAGAAACAGCAAGGTTTTATGGGTTTCATGGCATAGACCTTTGTGGGGTTCTACCAAGCAAAATCTCGGATATGACCAATTTAGATACCCTTTTGAACGAGTGGCGAATTGCTGTGGTTTCTGAGGCAAAAAACTCAAGCAAGTCAGAGTTGCTATTGGTCATGTCTGGTTATTACTTGCCAGCTTTGGATTCAGTGAGTTACCCAATTGAGTCCATGATGAAAAACTTGGATTGGGTACATGTTACCGCATATGACTACTATGTGCCTAGAATCGACAATTTCACATACACTCATGCGGCTTTATATGACCCAAAGAATGGGGCTAATACTGATAGCGGCATAAAAGAGTGGAAGAGAAGAGGATTTTTGCTTAGCAAATTGGTTTTGGGCTTGCCTTACCATGGGTATGCGTGGACACTTTTGGACCCCTACAACAATGCAATGGGTGCACCAGCTATCGGTCCAGCTGTTACAGCCGACGGTTCCATGGGCTATAAGTTCATAAAATCGTATCTTAGAAGCTTTCCTTCTGAAGCTGCTCCAGTGTATAATGCTACCTATGTGGTGAATTTCTGCACAATTGGGCCGACTTGGATTAACTATGACGATGTGGAGGCTGTTAAAGCTAAAGTTTCTTATGCAAAGCAGAGCGGGCTACTTGGTTTCAATGTGTTTCAAGTCGGGAATGATGATAATTGGGAACTTTCTAGAGAAGGTAGGTTACAATGTACTACTTGGAATCCATTGGTCATTTTCTATTTCTTTTTATTTTGATATAGTCGTATATTGATATTGGTGTTGGAAAATAAACTACCTAGTGGTGAGCAAGTCTCATCTCATCCAACCAGTATTGTCAAGCACTTGTGAATTTACTAACACATAAGCTAATAGAAATTAGTCAAGCGTTCAAGGCATATCCCAGTGATTCCAACATGGTGGCCAAGAGTCTTGCAGCTCAATTGGCACTTGTTGGTGTTTTCAATGGAAACATCCAAGATTCAAATTTTCATCTCCCATTGCCCACATTGTAACTATTTAATTATCCAACCAAAAAAAAAAACCATCTATATGGTATCTGGGCATTAAGGTTCAAACTCAACCAGACTCACCCTATTTACCTAACAAAAAAAAATATATATATATAATAAAATAAAATAAAAACAGTTAGCCCCCAACACATAGTAAGGCTAAACAAGTAAGATATGTAATATGAAATTTAGGAGGCAAATCATCGAACATATTGTGTATGGCCTCTATGTGTTTGATGGTTTGTCTCTTACATTCCATATTACATATCTTGCTAGCTTAGCCTCGGTATTTGTTGTGGTTAACTTTCATTACCTTTGTATTGGTAAATTCACTCTTGATTAGCAATATTGGTTGAGACTTTGCTCTCACCATGAAGTGGGTAGTTTTTCCCGACAATTGGAGACAGACTCAGGTTTCAGTTGTGACCCCAACTAACTGCTTGCTAAAATTGCTAAATTAGGGAACAGGGGTTGAATATCATAATCATTTGTTTAGTAAAACAGAGTTCATGCTTTGGCTTTGATATCTCATTGAGCTTGTACTTGCCACATGAAGAGACTGATATATCAGAAATATAGTTAATGGTGGTTAAATTAGAATTTAGACCATATATAAAATTACATTTAAGGCCATAAGAACTCTATCATTACATTTTTGCCAAAAGGCCTGGTTCTGAATTTGGTCTCAAATTATTTATTCTTGTAATATTCTAGTTTATCGTTATATTCTTGCGGCCTGCCCATGTGCACATATTACGCATCCTCTTCAGACATTCTAATCAACATAATTGAAATACCTTTGCAGCTCAAGGGGAAGATGAGGATCAACATAATAAGAGTCATAGATTGTTAATAATTCTGCCTACAGCCGTTGCAGTCGTGCTTCTGCTGAGCAGCATTATATGTTACTTACAGAGCAGAGTCATCAAGTCAAGATGTAATTTTTACAACTCTGAGACCACCTCATGATAAAGTTCACAACATCCATATATAAGATGGAGATGCTAAACATTTGTCTCTTGTCTTTCTTTTTGGTTACAGGCTGTATAGCTAGTGTCAAAAGATTATTATATAAAGTCAGAATTAAAATATTAGCTGCTGAAGACCTTAACGGCAATGCTTCTAATCTGCAAGTATTCAGTTATTCTGCCATTAATGCAGCTACCAATAACTTTTCAAGTGAGAATAAGCTTGGCGAAGGTGGATACGGACCTGTTTACAAGGTATTATTTGGCAATTCATCCATTGTTTAATGCTTTATGTGGATATTGATTTTAAAATACAGTGTCCAAATACTATTTAACCAAAAAAAAAAAAAAAAAACTGTCCATCAATGTCAGATCGTGGAAACTAGGGAGATCAGGTTAAGTTGGGTGAGGAATCACTTCGTTTTATTTTCATCCCATTTGAAGGTTTCAGATCTTCTATTTGCTTATTAAAATTCTCCAACCACAATAAGTGCATTACTTTTTCTGTGCTTAACTCTGTATAAAAGGCATGCTTGACACAATTTATAGAATTCCCTTTTAAAATATCATGTAATATTGCCAAGAGTTTTGTAGATCAATTGGTTGGCATCCCCTAGTGTTTCCAAATGAGACATCTAGGGTTAAAATCCCCCTCCCATCAAAGTTATTATGTAATATTAACTTGAAGACATAATCAACCATTTTTTCTTTTCCATTTTTCGCTGAATACATAAGCAACCCTTCTGCAAGAGATTGCTACAGATAATCTCCAACTCTTTATGAGGATTCTTATGCTGATAGCATTGTCTTCTGAACAATGTTTGTGTTAGTTTAAGACCTCATACCAAATAGCCAATTTGTTTGTCTTACCCTTCCTTCTAGCTATCATCTTTTCTCTGAACAGCTGCACCATGAAAGGGACTAGACATTAGCACGTGTGTCTGCTTGTGCACTTTATATTTCAACTGATAGTTATATCAGATAATATTATTGGGGTAAATAATGATCAGAATTGTGTATGGCTCAAATGTCTATCTTTGGCATATAATACTAACGATGAGTGTTGGTTTCATAGGGCAATTTACGGAATGGACAGGAGATAGCAGTAAAGAGACTTTCAAGAACTTCAAACCAAGGCCTTGAAGAGTTCAAAAATGAGGTTACACTTACAGCAAGACTGCAACATGTAAATCTAGTTAGACTTTTGGGATATTGCACTGAGAGAGAAGAAAATATGTTGATCTATGAATACATGCCAAACAGAAGCTTGGATCTCTACCTCTTTGGTCAGCAAATTAATTTTCATGCTTCGCATCATAGTTTTTGCATACATATGCTGAGTAACCTGTAATTTTTTACTCAAAAGCTTAAATGGGTCTAACCATTTCCACAGCATCCCAAGAGGATGGCATTCATATACGCTTCAAAGAACCAAATCTAGACAATTAAGTTCAAAGAGGGGTCATTATTTGTGAATTTCATTCCCCCACATTTTTTTAATAACTAATAAAGTACTCATTTGACTTGCTGCAGATCCACCTAGATGCTCTCTTTTAGATTGGAGGAAACGTGTAGACATCATTGAAGGTGTTACTCAGGGCCTTCTATATCTCCAAGAATACTCAAATTTTATTATAGTTCACCGTGATCTAAAGGCCAGTAACATTTTACTGGACAATGAGATGATTCCTAAGATATCAGATTTTGGGATGGCTAGAATTTTCGGAAAGGATGAACATGAAGCAAACACAGGTCGGATTGTTGGAACATAGTAAGTAAAATGCCCATTAATGAAATATACAACTTTTTTTTTTTCTTTTTTTTTTTTTTCGAATACTCATCGTTTTCATTATGACATGCTCTGCAGTGGTTATGTTCCTCCGGAATATGTAAAAAAAGGAATATACTCCATGAAATACGATGTTTATAGTTTTGGAGTTCTACTTTTGCAAATCATAAGTGGCAAGAGAAATACACGTTATTATGGGACACATGATAATTTGAACCTTTTAGACTATGTAAGTGAATTACTTGGTAATACTTTCTATGATTCTAGCATATTGTGATTTAGATTATTGTAATTTGAAGTTTTGTATTTGAGCTATAAATGTGGTAATTATTGCAGGCATATGAGCTGTGGAAAGAGGGCAGAGGGTTCGAGTTTATTGATCCATCACTGGATGATTCTTGTTCTTATTATAAACTCCTAAGATGCATGCAAGTGGCCCTCTTATGTGTCCAGGAAAACCCTGTTGATAGACCATCCATGTTAGAGGTTTCTTCAATGCTCAAGAATGAAACTGGAGCCATCAACAATCCTAAAAAGCCTGCCTTTTCGATTCAAAGAGATGAAAATGAGGAAGAAAAATGTCCATTGCAGGAAAAGATGTATTCAGTAGATGATGCAACAATTTCTCAGGTAGTACCTCGATGAGACTGCTGATGACTGTGGAAATATTTAAAGTATGAAAGAAAATGTAAAGCTTTGATTTTTCTTACTTCATGTCAATATTTGTGCTTGGAAGCCTCATCACAAATTCATACACCTTATTGCCTTCATCTTCCTTTGGCCAAATATATATATATATATATATATATATATATATATATATATATTTTATTGTCCATTGCAAAATTAATTATTTGTGGCCAACGTGATGCACTACACGCCATCATAAACTCTAATTATCTATTGTCTATATTGAAAGCTCCTTTAAACATTGAGTGTCATTTTCTTTTCATCATTCCAAATATATATATAGATATTAATAGTTTTTAGACCCCTTAAAAACACAATTGGATTAACCTAGGTAATTAGCCAAGTTGTTACTTGGTTCAAATTCCAAAACTAGGTTATCACAATCAAACAATCATATCATACAAAGTAACGGAAAAATAAATAACACAGTGATATGATCACCTAGGAAACCAAACCGGTAAAAACCTGGGGAGGATTTAACCTAGTTATCCTCAAGGTAAACCTGAATCCACTATGAAAGAATCGAAATTGTTCAACAGGACTTAGACCACTAACATCCTATTGCTACTCACCAGTAGAAACTTACTGACACGACCACGTACAAGCTCCGAAACTACAGACTCCTTCTTTCTTGGATTCTCCAGCAAGTACAAGCACACCCGTTTGTGTTTCTTTAAGTTCTTATGGCAGCAACTGAATGATCATCAAGCTTTTGAAGAAATCTCCTTCTTGATAATCCTAAGCTTGTGTAAAGGAAAGCTCCTCACAGATCTTACAAGAGATTTACACAAACAGCGATATGAGCAACACTAAAACGTGGCTAAGATTTACCTTATATACTTGGGGCAAAAACACAAAACCCTAAACGTTTTAAATAAACTAGGGCAGAGTTGGAATTCTGGAGAAAAATGCATCTGACCCGATTTTCGATTGATCGAGCCTAAGCTTTGATCGATCGAACTAGGCTGAGAAGCAATATTAATTTCTGCATCAACTTGTTCCAACTTTACATAAATGAACCAACTTTGAGCAAGTCTAAACACGACTAAATATCTTGTTTTGATCATGGTTTGCCAACAATACACATTAGAGTTCTAAATACATAAGATCCTAAGTCTTTAGAACCTAACAAACTCTCCCTTTGGCAATCCGTAACAAAACACAACTAAAAGCTCAAAGTTTACAAAGAAAAGTCCTTTACAAAAAAATGCTCATAAAAACAAATCCAATCCTAACTACTATCCATCAGTTGCAAGTGTAGACAGCAGCTCAATTGAATCAACCTGTATATTTCCTGAAACACTAAACAAAATGCATAACCGCATGTGTGGAAAATATAAGTAAACAAAATAAATTCTCGATTTCAACCAACACACAATAAAGACATATATCAATGAATAACTCATAAATATAAATCAATAAGCAGTTGAAACAAGAAACATATAAAGCAATAAAAGTATCTCCCCCTAACATGAACAGCCCAACAAAAATATGGCAAGAGCTAAAAAGGTAAAATACAATGTGAAGCACCTAGATACAATCTAAACTCCACAAGCTTCAACCAACAAAAATGCTCTCCCCTTGAAAACAAAAACTCTATAAGTGCTCAATTATGTACTTCCCCTTTTTGTGACGGAATGTCAAAGGGCAATCAAAATCCATCATCAAAAGGAGGTGACGGTGAAGATCGTCGAAACTGTGCCAATTCTGCGCGCAAAGCACGGATCTCATCGAGCACGTCCACCAAAATCTGTCCATGAGCCGCTTGAACGGTCAAGACATGATCCAACGTACGTCGAATGTCTGAATCATCCGAAGTAGTCGGTGGAGGAACATCAGCAACAGTAGCACCAGACGCCTCAGCCGTATCAGCACCGGTAGAAGAGGGAGGAGGGGGAACAACACCAGATGACGCACCTCTAGGACGCGTAGGACCAACTCTCAAGTGAGCAACCCTCTGCCTAAGGAAGGTGGCACCTATGGGAGCAATGACATGAACGGGCTCACCGGCAGGGAAATCAGCTAGACCAAGAAACAACAAAATCCTATGAATGAAAATAGGATGGATAAGAGCATGCACTACGGCAGAACTCCTATGAACTTCGTTCAAAGAAAGAAGAAACAGATGTGGAAAGCCAATAGACGCACCAGAAACAAAAGCGTACAAAAACACATATTGCTCAAGAGGGATGGTGTGAAGATGAGAAATAGGCCATAAAGAATGACACGCTATCTTAAAGAAAAGATAGGCAGTCTCAGTAAGCTCAGCAGACGTGATCCGAGGATTAGAATCCCACTAGATAGAAGACCCAGTGATGTATGACATAACATCATCTAAGGGTGGAGACTCCTCATAGGGATAGACAGGCACCCTAACGACTAGAACCCCAAGAGCATCAGCCATTATCCGAGGAGTAATGGTGAACTCAACACCTCGTATCCAACTCCTAACAAGGGTGTTGGAATCATAGACGTGGCAAGAGAGATTCAGAAGAACTCTCTAATCAAGGCGGTCAGGGGCGGATGATCTACCTCTAACAAGGACAGCCAACCTCTACTCTCAAGGTTTGCCCTAATGGCAGGATCTACCTCATCTAACACAACAGAACGTTCAACCCAAATCTTACGCTTACAGTTCAGTTTCTCATAGACCTCTCTGCTTTTGTCATTCCTAAACAACTCACTCCTAGAAGGAGACTCAGAGAAAGTGGAAGGGGTCCTATGGGCTCTAGTCTTCCTAGGCATGGTGCTAGGATAAGGACCAAGACACAAAGAAAGAAAAACAAAAACTAAGGGCAGACTGCAAGTTAGCACAAAAAAATATAGAATAAAAATCTATATGATGTATGAACAGTTAAATGTCATGATGCATGCTCTAATGCAGTGAGACTAAGTCCAAATTAAGTTCAAATGCACAAAATTAGCTTGAGCATAGAGTTTCTAACAAAAACCCCAAAATTTGAAAAACCACTTGTTCAATTTGTAATAAATTAACAAATTGATCATTACACATGAGAGAAAACAAATAAAAATGATCAATTACATCAAAACAACAAGCCAATTTCATCAATTAAACCTAATTTGAACAAAATTCCCAATTCGGGTTCAATACAAGCCCTAGAATTTTTAATTTATCACAAAACCCCAAATTGATCAAATTAACCATCATAGATCATGAATATATCAATATAGCAACAAAATCCATTGATCAATTTCACAAAATAAGGCTTGATTAATCAAAAACCCCAATTTATGCATAGTCCGAAAATTTACCCATAAATCATGAAATAATGCATGAAAACATGAAAAACAATGCAAAAGAAAGGGTAATATGGACATACCGGCTTATGGAGAGAGAAACCTTGCAAGAAATTAGGAGGAAAATGACAAAAAACTTGTTGTGGAGCCTTGCCGAGTCGGAGAGAGAGAGAAAAAGTTTTGAAAAGTTTTTGAAAAGGTGGTTTGAACAAGTCAAAACTGGATTCTTTAAAAACCTTATTCCCGAAATTCGATTGATCGAAACAACAGTTTCGATTGATTGAAACAGACAGAGACTCCTTAATAATTTTAAACGCAATTTTGATTGATCGAAAAAACAAATTGGATCAATCGAAACAGGCAGAGGCTCACTAACAAAAAAGGTTTGAAAAAATTTTAGAAACATCTCAAAGCATTGAAATTGATGAACAAAATGCATGAGTATGTGATGATATGTTTTTCAAAAACACCAGTTTTAAGCCCAGTTTTCCCAAAGTCAAAATTTCATACATTCTCCATAAATTTTCAAGCATCAAATTTGTTTTGCATAAAAACTCAAAGTATTTGCAAACTTGGTTGGTCAGACCAAAGACACACACAGTAACATGTACAATGTTTAGCAAAGAGTAACTTGTGTAGTGTGTGCAACTAGCAAAAACTTGAGATACATGTGAGGTGATAAGAGTATAGCAATTAAACACAAAGTCTACAAAATTCATCACATAGAATTTGAAAGAGACTATTATCAAAAGAGTTACATTATATAACTCCCACATCTCCTAGATCATAAGCTTGCAATCATGTAAGTTTCTTGATTTTGCCTCATATTGTACACACAAATTTTAATTATTCAGAAACTTATGAAAATAGCCGGGATAATATACACACCAATTTTATTTGATTGATTTAACATTAAGTCCAATAATGTACACACCAATTTTAACATTTAAACCGAGGCTATACCTTATGATCTTTTTGTGCATGTGCTACACTTTCTCGAACACAAAATCTTACGATATGCACTAAGGTGTTCATGATTGGCTAGTGAACAGTGGTGAGATGGTTATTTATGCTTTTCTCAAAAGGTTTAAGTCTGAAAATCAAAGACAAGTGACTTCAAGATCAAGACAAAGTGATTAAAACCATAAACATCTTTCTCACATAACATGCACTACAAAGCTTCAACTAGTAAAGTGCAATAAGTAAGTTCATCAAAGCTAAACAAGGTACAAAAGACATGTTATGTGAAAATAATTGACCAACCTTGTTTTCAAAAACCAAGAAAATAGTGCAAAACACAATTTGCTTCCTTTTTCTTTTTTTATTTTATTTGAAAAAGATAAACAAAAACAACCTAGAATGAAATGCATGAATGTTATGCAATGCAAATCCTAGAAACAGAGAAAACAGAAACCAAAGAAAAATAGTCACAAAGAATTGCAATGAAGCACAAGGACCATGTCAGAAGGATTCAATTAGATTGAGCCTTTTGCATCCAAAACTTTTTAGATGCACCACGAGCATTGGAGTTCTTATTCGCATGGGAATGATTTCCAACTCCAGAATTGGAATAAAGGTTTAAAACCTTTACCAATTCACCAATAAGTACCATAGGATCTTGTGCTTGAGGCACAGGTACTTTTGGTTTGTTTGCTCTCTTAGCAGCTTGCAGCTTGTAACAGTTTGGATGAATGTGTTCAGACTTTCCACAAAAATGACAAACCCATGTAGGCTTATCATGTGACTTGTCCTTAGAAAGGTTAGGCTGCTTAGGTTTAGACTCTTTCAGATCAACCCTAATCTTCCTAGGAGGTGTAACTTCTAAGGGCTTGACAACCTCACTCACAAGGGGTTCAGAAGAAGATGAAGGAACAAAGATAGTGGAATTGGGTGCAGATACATTGATGCTTTCTACAAAACCTAACCCAGTTTTGTCAAAAGGAGACTTTTGAACACTCAGCATATGATCAAGTTTGTAACTAGCAAACCTATTAGATTGTTCTCTAGCAACAAAAAGCTCATGTTCCAAATTCTTAACTTTATCAAGTAAAAGCATGTTCTCAGTCTTCACATTATTCAAAAGTTTAGTAGCATCAAACAGTTTAACAAGCATATTTTCTTATCAAGCTCAAGAGATGCAATTTTTCTCAAGCCTAATTCAACATTCATAGCATCCTTTGCAGCAACTTTACAAAGTTTATTATAGGTTTCTTGAAGATCTGCGTCCTCAGAGAGTTCCCCATCAAAAGGGTTCTCTTCAGCAGATACACTTTCATTGACTACAGCAGTAGCAATGAAAGTAATGAAGTTTCCATCCTCGTCACAACCAGACTCATCATCAGAAACTTCACCATCACTAAGGGTTACGGCCATAGCCTTACTCTTAGACTTCAAGTAAGTAGGACATTCAGATTTCATGTGACCATACCCTTGACATCCAAAACACTGAGGACCCATAGAATTATTTGAAGATTGACCTACTTTTTCTCTAGGTTTATCAGTGTTGTTAACCTTAGTGGGATCATTCTTCCTAAATTTTCTAGGTTCAGCAGTGTTATTATCTCTTGCCCTTCTATTGTTGTTTCTAAGGAAATTCCTAAAGTTCTTGACAAGGTAAGCAATCTCTGTAGCAGAGAGCTCATCATCAAATCCACCAACATCAACATCATCAACTGACTTAAGAGCCATTGATTTGGATTTGCTAGTCTTAGGTAGGTCCAACTCATAGGATTGAAGAGATCCTACAAGTTCATCAACAGGGATGGAGTCCACATCCTTGCTCTCAGTGATGGCAGTCACCTTGGGTCTAAAATCTTCAGTCAAAGATCTAAGAATCTTCCTAACAATTTTAGGTTGATCATAGATTTCACCCAAGTTATATGCAGAATTAACAATATCATTAAGTTTAGCATAGAATTCATCAAAAGATTCATCATCAGACATCCTAATGCTTTCAAATTTAGAAGTTAACTGTTGCAATTTGTTGATTTTGACAGCCTTTGTGCCTTCATGCATAGTCTGGAGGATATTCCAAGCAGTATGAGCAACCTCAACATTTGAGATTCTTTTAAATTCCTCCATAGAAACAGCGTTAAAGATAGTATTCATAGCTTTACTATTGAACACGGCTGCTTCTTTTTGAGAAGTTTGCCACTCACTAACAGGAGTAGTGGGCTTCTCCTATCCGTATTCGACGGAGTTCCAGACTCTCTCATCAATTGGTTTTAGGAATGCTTTCATCCTTACTTTCCAATAAGCATAGTTATTCCCATCAAAGTGAGAAGGAATAACAAGAGAATGTCTGTGTTCCATGACAACAAGGGTCAAGGATCAGCTCAGTGATCAAAAGATCAACAACAAGAGAGCAACCCGCTCTGATACCACTTGATAGTTTTTAGACTCCTTAAAAACACAATTGGATTAACCTGGATAATTAGCCAAGTTGTTACTTAGTTCAAATTCCAAAACTAGGTTATCACAATCAAATAATCATATCATACAAAGCAACGGAAAGATAAATAACACAGTGATATGATCACCTAGGAAACCAAACCGGTAAAAACCTAGGGAGGATTTAACCTAGCTATCCTCAAGGTAAACCTGAATCCACTATGAAAGAATCGAAGTTGTTCAACAGAACTTAGACCACTAACATCCTATTGCTACCTACCAGTAGAAACTTACTGACACGACCACATGCAAGCTCCGAAACTACGGACTCCTTCTTTCTTGGATTCTCCAACAAGTACAAGCACACCCGCTTGTGTTTCTTTAAGTTCTTATGGCAGCAACTGAATGATCATCAAGCTCTTAAAGAAATCTCCTTCTTGATAATCCTAAGCTTGTGTAAAGGAAAGCTCCTCACAGATCTCACAAGAGATTTACATAAACAGCAATATGAGTAACACTAAAACGTGGCTAGGGTTTGCCTTATATACTTGGGGCAAAAACACAAAACCCTAAACGTTTTAAATAAACTAAGACTGAGTTGGAATTCTGCAGAAAAACGCATCTGACCTGATTTTCGATTGATCGAGCCTAAGCTTCGATTGATCGAACCAGGCCGAGAAGCAATATTAATTTCTGCATCAACTTGTTCCAATTTTACATAAATGAACCAACTTTGAGCAAGTCTAAACACGACTAAACATTTTGTTTTGATCATGGTTTGCCAACAATACACATTAGAGTTCTAAATATATAAGATCCTAAGTCTTTAGAACCTAACAGAGAGATATATATATATATATATATATTTATTTATTTATTTATTTATTTATATGCAATAAATTTTACCACTCAATCATTGAGCCACATCATCCACTTATTTTCTCTTTTAAACTTTTCTTCTCACTACTCTCCAAAAAAAAAAAAAAAAAAAAAAAGAATAACAAAAACAAAAACCTCTTCTTCTCCCTATTAATCCACACCTACAGTTAGATTTTCTCCAACATTTCCCTTCCCTCTTTGCCTGTTTACCTCCCCCACTACTCTTTATTTCACCGTTAAACTTTCTTCGTCATTTTCTCTTTCTTATAATTTGACTCTTTTTCTTCCCATTTTATTTTGTATAAATTTGATATCATTTTTTTCATTCAATCCATATTTTTTCCACTCAAAAACTATGAGTACACACACACACACACACTCTCTCTCTCTCTCTCTCTCTCTCTCTCTCTCTCCCTCTCTCTCTCTCTCTATGAATTTTTTTTCTTTCTTATAACTCTAATTAAGGTTGGTGGTTCTTTTTTTAAATGTTTTTTGGTATTGTGTTTTTCAATTTCCCATTACAAGGTCTTCTCTCTTCCTTTTATAGTTTTGGTTGAATTTTGGTTTGAGTTAATACTTAGTTTTTTTTTTTTTTTTTTTTGGAAATAGAAATTTGGGTTTATATCAAAACACAATCTACATTGCTATGAATTTGAATATGCCTACAAATACCAATTGTTTGAATAATAAATTATTATAAAGTTTATCTTTTATTCCTTTGGTTTCATTTTAATTTTGGTTAAGATAACATTGTAATTTTGTGATGAGTTTTGATTATCATGATAATCTCCATATTCCTTAAGAGATGAGAAATTTGAATAATTAATTTGAAACTTATAAAGTTTAGTTACATATTAGGCAAATATAACACATTATAACAGAAGTTAGAAGGATGATCACCTTAAAAAAATATTAATAAAAAAATAATAGAATGATAGATTTGTATAGATAAAAAGATTAAAAAAATACTTTTAAAAATCTTTTTTTTTTAATTGAAAATACTTGAAGTAAGTATTACTTTTTATATATTACACCCCATTACATGTTATATTATTTATATATACTAGCATGTAACCCATGCAAACGTATGGATGCATTTAAAATTAAACACAATTTTTATTATAAAAATATAAATTATTAGTCAAATTATTAAAAAAATAGTATGTAACACATGCATACATACGAATACATTTAAAATTAAACACAATTTTTATCATAAAAATATAAATAATTAGTCAATTTTTTTTTTAGGTAGATGTAATTAGTCATATATTAAAATTCTTACTTAAATTTAATACTACTTATGATCATTTTTTTCTAATTTTTAATAAGATAAAACGTGTGGTTTTTTTTTTTTTTTGGTGGTAATTTTTACTTGGCACAAAAATTAAAAAACTTAAGTGGACACATGGTACAAACTTAAGTGAATAATTATGATGTAGTTCTCACATAAATTTAGACACATGGCACAAAATTATATTCTAATTTCAAAATTTATTTGAACTTTCTCTGAACTTTGCTTATATATATATAGATTTGCACGCATCACATGAGTCTATAACTAGTAAAGATAACCCTTCTATCCAAGTTGCCTTGAGTGATTCCCAAGTTAAAAGGACAAATGAGTCTCCCATATTGCCCAATGAACCCAAAATATTGTTTATTTCAGCTCCATGACATTTTTTATGTTGTAAAGTTACCTTGATCTTATTGTAGCAATTTTTTTTAATGATTAAATTCATAATTTCCTAATAATTTAAGTTTTTGGGACAATCAATAATTTATCATGTATTATATGGTCCTCAATTCCTCCCATTTAAAAAATTAAAAATCTCACGTGTTGAGCTCCACTTATGAAACAGTGTTGGAATATTTGTTAAACAATTAAATTCATCGTTTTATAACAGATTAAATTTTTGGAATAATTAATAATTTATTTTTTATTAATAAGGAAAAGATTGATTACATTTATTTTATCAATAAACATTCTTAGAAATAATTAAATTTATTATAAAGACAAATTGATTGAAAATAACATCAACTCCAAAAAATGCCAAAATTACCCTTGAAGCAAAACATACCAGTGGAAGACCCAAAATGACCAAATTACCCCTAAAACCTAAAAAATACTTGAAATATAAAAAATGAACAAAATACCCATGTAACCTCTAAAATTACCATAAATACCCTAAATCTTATAAAAATGACTAAAATACCCCCCCCCCCCTCCAAACCCAAAATGACCAAAATCATCCAAAAATATCTAAAATGACAAAAATACCACTAAAATCACTAGAACGGTCAAAATACCCCCAAAATCACAAAATTACCAAAATATCCCCGAAATCACCAAAATACCCCCAAAACATCAAAACGACCAAAAAAAAAAAAAATACCCTGAACCATTTTAAATGACCAAATTGCCCCAAAATCTCTAAAATGACCAAAATAACCCCAAAACCTCTAAAATTACCGATATACCCTTGAAATTGCTAGAATGAGAAGACAAAACTCGACATCTCGAAAATGACCAAAATACTACAAACATCTAAAATGATTAAATTACACTTCGAAATCGTAAAAAGGAACAAAATACCCCCAAAATCTAAAAAATGAACAAAATACCCCTAAAACCTCAAATGACCAAAAATGCCCACGAAACCTCTAAACTGTCCAAAATACCGAAAATCCTATAAAATGACCAAAATTTTGAAACCACTAAAATGACCAAGACTCCCTTGAAATCTATAAAATGACCAAAACATATAAAAATAAATAAATAAATAAATGGCCAAAGTACTCTTTATACCCATGAAACCACTAAATGACCACAATACCCTTGAAACCACTAAATGACACAATATAACCCGAGTATTTTAGGCTAGTTTAATAGTTTCAAGGTAGTTAGTCATTTAGATGGTTTTGGGATATTTAGGTCATTTTAGAGGTTTCAAGTTTTTGTGCTCATTCTAGAGGTATTGATGGTATTTTGGTCATTTTTGCAATTTTGGGGGTATTTTAATCATTTTACTTGTTTTGGGGTATTTTGATCATTTTAGCGATTTCGTGGTATTTTGCTCATTCTAGAGGATTTGAGGGCATTTTGGTCATTTTCATGACATTGGAGGTTTTTTTTTTTTTTTTTAATCATTTTACAAGCTTTGGGGTATTTTTGGTCATTTTATTGTTTTCGAGGTATTTTTGGTCTCTCTAGAGGTTTCAAGATAATATGGTCATTCAAGTGGTTTCGATGTATTTTTGGTTGATTTGAAATTTTAGGGTATTTTGGTCAGTGGTATTTCGGTCATTCTAGTGATTTCGGGAGTATTTTCCTTATTATAGTAGACTATTTTCGTCATTTGAGAGGTTTTGGGGTATTTTGGTCATTTTAGTGGTTTCGAGAATATTTTGGTCATTTTAGAGGTTACAAAGTATTTTTTGTCATTTTTGAGGTTTTAGGGTATTTTTTGTCATTTTAGAGGTATCAAGGTATTTTTGCTCATTTTAGAGGTTTTGAGGGTATTTTAGTCATTTTATAGGTTTTAGGGTATTTTGGTCGTTTGAGAGGTTTCAGTGTTATTTTAGTAATTTATTAGGTTTTGGGGGTATTTTCATCATTTTAGAGGGTTCGGGGGTATTTTTGTCTTTTTTTAGGTTTCAATAGTATTTTGGTCTTTTGAGAGGTTTTGAGTGTATTTTAGTCATTTTTTTGGTTTAGGGGTATTTTGGTCAATTTATTAGGTTTTGGGGGTATTTTCGTCATCTTAGAGGGTTCGGGGGCATTTTTGTCTTTTTATAGGTTTCAATAGTATTTTGGTCTTTTGAGAGGTTACGAGTATATTTTAGTCATTTTTTAGGTTTAAGGGTATTTTGGTTATTTTTAGAGGTTTCAAGGGTATTTTTGTATTTTTTGAGGTCTTAATGGTATTTTGGTCATTTGAAAAGTTTTGTGGGTATTGTGGTCATTTTGGAGGGTTTGGAGGCATTTTGGTCCTTTTTTTAAGGTTTTTGGGATATTTTGGACATTCGTGGTGTATTTTAGTCATTTTGGCAGTTCTAAGGGTATTTTGGTCATTTTGGTCATTTTAGAGGTTTTGGGATAGTTTAGAGTTTTTTTGATATTTTGGTAATTCTTACGGGTAAAATAAATATTTTTTTAGAATGGGCAATTTTGTCAATTCGATAAATTTGTACATCTCTACCCATAAATAATGTAAGGTCACCCCTATTTGAGAAGGTGATGTGATTAAGATGATGTGTTATAATTTGTAATCTTAGATTACGGTAATGTTAGAAAAGATTAAATGAATCAAACACCTTAATGTCACATTAAGGAGATGTGCATCACATTAAGGGCACATGGACGTTTGGTTCGCTTGATACTACATCAAGGTGTAATGTTATATAATCGTAATCTTAGATTCATGTGATCAAATTACCTTAATATGACATTAAGGTGTTTGGTTCATTAAATTACATTCCAATCAATGATATGATAACCCAGGAAAACCAAACCGGTAAAAAACCTGGGGAGGATTTAGCCTAGCTATTCTCAAGGTAAAACAAATCCACTATGAAAGAAATGAAGTTTTACAATAGTGACTTAGACCACTAACATCTTATTGCTACCTCAAGTAGAAAACTTACTACCATGACCACATGATAGCTCCGAGTCCACAGAATACTTCTTTCCTTGATCCACAGCAACCACAAGTACTCCCACTTGTGTTTTTCTTTAAGTTCTTGAAACAGCAATTGAAGCGATCACCAAGCTCTCGACATCAATCTTAATCTTGATAACCTCAAGTGTGTATGAAGGCAAACACCTCTAGATCTCACAAGAGATTCACACATACAGTATATCAACAACCTCTAAAACGTGGCTAGGGTTTTTTGATAGGCCAAAAACGTAATGACCCCTTGTGATGAGTTAGTTGATTAATTAGCCAAGTTTATTAATTAATCAAATTAACAAGCAAAGCACGTGGTAGCACAAACAAATCACCAATAACTAAGTATGCAATGGAAAATAAATTGACACGGTGATTTGTTTTCGAATGGGCAAAACCTACACAGCAAAAATCCCACAGGGTGATTTTAAGGTCACCACTCCTGAGAATCCACTATAATCAAAACAAGCAGTTACAAGTAAAGGAATCCCAGTACTTTATACCAACTTACAGCTGAACCCTTACCTCAATACCCAATTGGACTTATTCTATAGTGACAATCTCTCATTTTCAATGCATAGCTCCCAGTATGTGACTAACCAATTGTACGGATCCCAGTACGCAACTTCAATCACTGACTAGAGAAGGTTGTGGCTGCAAAGTTATTCAGTTCATCACACGATAAAGATCGAGAAGCTTCTTGGTCACAAAACCCAACGGTGCACAAACACAGTAGCTTCTTCACAAGAAAGATGAACTAGGGCAAATTCTGTCTCCGGTCACAATTTGCTTGAACAAACTTTGCTCAACACTTGTGCAACTTGTGTCACCTTTGACGGCCCTTAAAATAATCCTTTTATATGTCTAGGGTTGTGAGAAAAGAAAGCCCAAACATACAATCACGGATTCGATGAAAAATGGACCAGAAATTCTGAGTTTCATAAACCTCGACAGATACCCTATTTGTCGAGTTGCTGTTGAGCCAAGGGCTGGAACAGCTCTTCAAGGCTCGATAGATGCTAGCTGTTGAGCTACCTGTCGAGTTTTAATGAACAACACTTTTCACATTTGAATCTTGGACAGACTTGCATAGCTTTAACACTTGAACTTGAAACCTTGTTTTTTGAAGTATTAAACACATCCTAGATCTACCCAAATACAAGTAAAGTGTGTTTTGTCAAAAGATTAGCCAATTACATAAAATAGTAACATATGTTCTTAACATGTGAAACACGTATGTTCTAACAATCTCCTCCTTTGGCAATCCGTGACAAAACCACAACAAACAAATGAACATATGAGAGAAGTCATAAAGCACTCAACTCATATTCACTTGTTCAATACAATAAAATCAATCTTAACACAAACTCTTGAAAAAATTTGCAAGAAGAGAGTTTATGGCAAGTAGACTTTGACAACCTGTATTTTTGAAACACTTTAAACAAAACTCATCAAGGCATCTTTGTGTGAAACAGAAATAATAGATTGCATACAAGTAATAAGAACCATGTGCATAAAGAGAGAAAAGAAACAACACGTGAAAGGGTAGGTGAAAAAACATACATCACTATGTAAAGAATATAAGTACAATGTATGTCAAAATGGTCACAAGACCCATGTACAAGATATAAATATATCTAAAGTGGAGAAAAGAAAAAGATACATAAAATCCTTACTACATCCCTCAAAATCAATACTCCCCCTAACGAAAATCTCCTAAACTAACTCTCCCCTTAACTATGACTACTCTCATATCTAAAACTACTTCCCCTTTTTGTCACGAGTGACAAAGGGTAAGAGTGTCAAGTAGACATTTCATCAGCACTGGAAGAGCTAGCATCTCCATCATCCTCATCATTGGAAGCAATAGCATCATCATCCTCATCCTCATCCTTACAAGCACCTGGAGTAGGTGGAGGAGAAGCAACGAAGCCACCCATGATTGCCTGGCGTCGTGCAATACGACCCACACGGGTGTTCACCTGACATAACTCATCACTGAGAGTGTCGACGCGAGCATCCATGCGTTAAAGTTGCGCCATGATGTCCCTGAGAGTCACACCGCTTGTAGAAGAAGAAGGAGCAGATGTGGATGGAGCCGAAGGAGTGGGAGGAGCTACTGACTCAGACCACTTCGACCTAAACTGTGCCTCACTCCGTTTAACGGTAGCGGCATCTATAGCACCCATAATAGAGAAGTGGTCAGACAAGGGAAAAGGAACAGAAAAATGGCGTAAAATCCTCAAGATAGCCAAAAGGAAGATGAGCTTATCACGGGTCGCCAAATCCCTATACACATCTATGATAGAAAGGATGAAATGAGAAGGAAATCTATACTAAGATGCTCAAGAAAGGAAAGCAAAAACGGAGCACGGGGCTCTATGATAGAGTTATAGTGAGATAGGGGATGAAGAAAAAAATTCATAAACATGTTCAAAAACCGAGGGCCTTTGGCAAAGCCCGAACAGTAAGCGAATTGACGCTCACCCCAATCAAAAGGGTGCTCACAGAAAGCAGAAATAAGCTCGTCTTTAAACACTGTCTTAAGACAATTACAGTTAGCGTAGTTAGGATGCTCTACCCTGGTGACACAGACACATTAGAGATAATCTCCAGTGTGATAATAATGTGCGTACCTTGAACGCGAGTAATGAAGAGAGGTATTGAAAGATCAAATCCATGCATATTGGAGTAAAACTCTTGGATCAGCACGGATGGACATGTAACCGAGACGTCACACAGTGACTCCCATTCCCTACTATGAATGACAGTGGGAAGGTCAATGTTGGAGAAGTCCGACAAGATGACTTGGCGTTCAGAATGAATGCCTTGTCGGGAAAATTTCTCAAAGAAGTTCGATTTGGCCTTCTCATCACGGAACCGGACGTGTGAGGGAGTAGGATTGGAAGAAGTGGATGCCCTGGAACGAAGAGGGTTTCGGGACAGAGTAGATTTGCGTTTAGGTGCTATAGAGGCAAACTAACGCAAATAGAAGAGAGAGAGGGAGAAAGAAACAATCAGAAAAGTCCCAAGTAGTTCAAATATATAAAAATATATTGAAAAGAAAGAACGTATGCATGGGAATGCATGAACATGTGACATGCAATAGAAAAAGTATCATGGGCTCAGCCCAATCCAATCCTACCAGCACACAAGCAGAGAACATATATAACACACATCTAAATGCATGAAAATATAGTTGTAATGCTCATGAGATGCAATGTATGAAGTTTTTACGATCAAATCTTCAAAACCCATCCCAAAAATTTTGCAAAAACCTCTTTGATTTTGAAAAACCCCAAAATTTTCAAAAATCCAAAAAACTTAGGTTAAAATCATGAAATGCATGAATATGAAGGATTTAGACACTTACCAAGTGAAGAAAACTTTATTAAGGTCGAAGAATCCTTGAGGAAGAGGTTTAAGGTGAAAGAGAGAGAGGTTTTGGGAGGTGAAAAGGCTAGAGAGATTGAAAGATATCGAGCACAATAAGTTTGAGATCGCGAGCGCCCCTTATATAGCACCTCAGTAATTCTCGACAGATTGAGAGGTGTCGGGGATCTGTCGAGCTTTAAATAGTTCGATAGAAAAAGCTATCGAGCAGGTGTCCAAGGCAAAAGAAGCTCGATAGATCAAGGTAGCTGTCGAGGAGCTATTGAGGGGATAGAAGGTTTCTCGATCGATCCACCTAGCTATCGAGAGGTGTCGAGATTGCGATAAAAAGAAACTGCAGAGCTCGATAGATAAGCTAGGTATCGAGAGGTGTCAAGGAGCTGTCAAGATTGGTTAAAACAGTTTTTCAAAAAGGGAAAAACGCAGACATGAATGCAATCAATCATGCAACTCAACCAACGATCCAAATAACATCATAGGCTCTCTAAATCATCTCTCAACAATAAAATGTTATGCGCAACGATCCTAAACACACACACACACTCACTAAACAAGTCTAACCAATATTTCAAAAACAAGTCAAGACAGTTTAGTGACCATACATTAACACATGTAAATCTCGCGATGGCTAAATCACATTGTACCTACACATGTATCAAAAGTAGCAAAGAATATTGCGTGTTATGTGTGAAAAACATCGTAAGATTGCATAAGTGTCTATTTGTTATGACGATTTGAGATATGAGAAAATCACTTTAACTCACACACAATCATAACTGTTTGATGGGGACTATCACCTTCGAGGTGCATCTTATAACTTCCACATCTTCTAGAATACACGCTTGCAATCATATATAAAGCATTTTATTCTTTTTGCTTTTTATTTTCTTTGCATATTTTTCTTTTTGAGCATATCATGTATGGGCATATAAGAGAGAGAAAAGAAATACCCAATTATGTTAAGCATTTGACATTCCACTTTTGCTATGTCGAAACATACAAATGTCATTTCATGATTGGCGGGCAATAGTGGCGAGATGGTTATTTATGCCTTTCTCTTAGGATTTTCTAGTCCTTCCCGTCAAAAAAAGTGATACAAGTGTTAAGTACAAGAGATTACTTAATCTTACTCATCACAAACACGAGCCACAAAGCTCACTGGCTTAGTTGTGCATAGAGATGCTCATCTAAGCTACAAAAGATACAAAGTTTAGAAAACTCTGTTTCAATGGCCATCCAAGGTACATAAGTACCAATGTACACAAACACACACTGTTTTTTGTATTTTTCAATTTTTTTTTATATGAAAAAAAAAAAAACTGAAAAGAAAACAAACAAAAACAAATTAAACAAAAACAAATCAATGCATAAAACTAGACTGACTTAAAACTTGAAAGCAAAACACACAAGTAATGCAAACATAAAAACAAGAAAGGGAGATAGAAAAAGTGATAGAATCACTTGGAGCCATTTTCCTTCCATACTTTGGAAGAACCTTTCCTTTGAGTGAATCCTTGAACCGGAGGTGAGGGGGAAGAATTGAAACTGTTCAAGTTTGAAAGGAACATAAGGGCTTTGAGAAGATCTCCAAGGGGAGCAAAAGAGGATGGAAACTGATTTTCGTTTCCTGATGCGATCATGTCGTTGCTTTGTTGAGTGGCTAACCATTTATAGCAATTTGGTCGAGTATGACCGGCTGCTCCACAATGATGATAGAGATGCTACTTCTTCTGTTTAGGCTTTTGAGAGTTAGCCTTCTTAGCCTTAGGGTTTTTAACTTCTTTCTTATCCTGTTTAAGGGGTGCTCCTAAGATAGATTTTCTCTTGTCTATGTTCTCACTAGCTAAGTCATTTTTAACAACATTGTTCTTAGTTTCAATATTATTAGTAGGAGGAACAAAAACAATAGTACTAGTAGAAGCAATACTAGGAGAAGAGAAATCATACCCTAAACCAGTTCGATCGAAAACAGATTTCTGAAGACTGAGCATCTCATCGAGCTTAGCGCTTGAAGTTCTTTCCAGCTGAGCTCTAACTTCAACAATTCTGCCTCAAGCTTCTTGGTCTTTTTAGCCAAGAAGTTATTCTCAAACCTTAGTGCTCCAATAGTCTGATTTGCTTCATCAAACTTTGTAGAGATTTCTTCTTTCTCAAGCTCCACATCACTAAGCTTCTTGGTGGCCAACCTATACATCTTCTCATGCTTTTCTAAGATCTTTTATAACTTTGCATAGGCTATGTGAATGTCATCTTGCTCATCTATCTTCTCAAACTTGGACTCCACCAATTCCTCTTCTTCATCCACATCTTCAATAATCCCCTCAGTAGGATTGACAGTGGCAGTGAAGGCATTTAGGATTCTGTCATCCTTATTGTCTGAATCATCCTCAGGTTCGATGTCGCTCAAAGTAGCAACAAGTGCCTTACTCTTCCCAATGGTCTTGAGATATATAAGGCACTCTTGTTTCATGTGACTGAAGCCTTGACACCTGAAGCACTTTGGTCCTAAGGGAATAGTGTACTGACCGCCATCCCTAACATCCTTCTTCCCTTTGTCTTGGCTTTTTAAGTTTACTATGTTCTTGAGCTTGGCATAGAACTCTTCGAACGACTCATCCTCCTCCATCTTGATCTCTTTGAAGCTAGTAGTTAGCCTTTGAAGCTTCGAGTCCTTAATAGCCTTTGTTCCCTTATAGGTTGTCTAGAGAATGGTCCATGCTTCCTTTGCAGTTTCAGTGGAGCATATCTTCTTGAACTCCTCATTTGTGACCACACTGAATAAGGCATTCAATGCCCTACTATTGAAATTTGCCGCCTTGATCTTAGCATCATCCCAGTCAACCGGCGCTTCCTTCGGCTTGGTCCAGCCTACTTCATAGCTTGCCACATTTTCTCATCTAGAGACTGCAAAAAAGCTCTTATGCATACTTTCCAGTATGCATAGTTAGTTCCATCAAATAAATGAGGTATAATGAGAGACTGTCCTCTATCCAAGATAAACAGGGGTCAATGGATCACACAGCAAAGATTAAAACCTAATCAGAGTGTGCCTGCTCTGATACCACTTGATAGGCCAAAAACGTAATGACCCCTTGTGAACAATTAGTTGATTAATTAGTCAAGTTTATTAATTAATCACATTAACATGCAAAGCGCGTGGTAGCACAAACAAATCACCAATAACTAAAGCATGTAGCGGAAAATAAATTGACATGGTGATTTTTTTTCGAATGGGGAAAACCTACACGACAAAAACCCCACCGGGTGATTTTAAGGTCATCACTCCTGAGAATCCACTATAATCAAAACAAGTGGTTACAAGTAAAGGAATCCTAGTACCTTATACCAACCTACAATTGAAACCTTACCCCAATACTTAATTGGACTTGTTCTGTAGTGACAATCTATCATTTTCAATGCACGGCTCCCAGTACGTGATTAACCAATTGCGCGGATCCCAGTACGCGACTTCAATCACCAACTAGAGAAGGTTGTTGGCTGCAAAGTTCTTCAGTTCATCACATGATAAAGATCAAGAAACTCCTTGGTCACAAAATACTACGGTGCACAAACACAGCAGCATCTTCACAAGAAAGATGAACTAGGGCAAATTCTGTCTCTGGTCACAATTTGCTTAAACAAACATTGCTCAAACAAACATTGCTCAACACTTGTGCAACTTGTGTCACCTTTGACGGCCCTTAAAATAATCCTTTTATATGTCTAGGGTTATGAGAAAAGAAAGCCCAAACATACATCACAGATTAGATGAAAAATAGACCAGAAATTCTGAGTTTCATAAACCTCGACAGATACCCTATCTGTCGAGCTGCTGTCTAGCCATGGGCTGGAACAGCTCTTCAAGGCTCGATAGATGCTAGCTGTCGAGTTTTAATGAACAACACTTTTCACACTTGGATCTTGGACAAACTTGCATGGCTTTAACACTTGAACTTGAAACCTTGTTTCTTGAAGTATTAAACACATCCTAGATCTACCCAAATACAAGTAAAGTGCGTTTTGTCAAAGGATTAGCCAATTACATAAAATAGTGACATATGTTCCTAACATGTGAAACACATATGTCCTAACATTTTTCTTTTTATACTTGGAGTAAAACATAAAACCCTACACGTCAAATCGGGCTTAGGCTGAGTTGGGAAATTCTGCAGAAAAACAATCTGCACGAGCTTCGATCGATCGAGCCTTGCAAAAATTGAATAGTAATTTCTTGCAGTTACTCAATTCCAACTTTACTCATACACACACTTTGAGCAGCCTAAATGTACACTAAACGTTTTGATCATGGTTTGCCAACATATACATATTGAAGTTCTAATACATTAGTTCCTAATTTCTTAGAACCTAACAAACTCCCCCTTTGGCAATCCGTGACAAAACACATACCAAAACAAAAATGCTTAAAGTTACAAAACAGCCCATTACAACAAAATGCCCAAAAATAATTCAACCTAACTACTATCTATCAGTTGCCAGTGTAGACAGCAACACGACTGAATGAACTTGTATATTCTTGTAACACTCAACAAAAACAGAAACGCATGTGTGGAAAATACAAGTAAAAACAAAATAAATTCTTGATTTCACAAAACAAAAAATAAAAGACATATATCATGAATAACCTCATAATATAAATCAATAGCCAATGTAGCATGTTCGTTAGAAGAAGAGAGTCTTTGCTCCTAAACGAGATAATGCTATCAAGGAAGAGGTCGAGAAGTTAACCATAACAGAATTTATTCGGGAAGTCTATTACCCGAATTAGTTAGCTAATGTAGTGATGGTCAAGAAGGCTAATGGTAAGTGGAGGATGTGTGTAGACTTCACTGATTTGAACAAGGCTTTCTCTAAGGATAGTTATCCGTTGCCACGCATTGATCAATTGGTAGACTCAACAGTAGGTCATCAATTGCTAAGCTTCATAAACGCCTTTTCAGATTATAACCAGATAAAGATGGACGAGGCAGATCTAGAGAAGACATCCTTCATTACCAGTCAAGGTTTATTTTATTACAAAGTGATGCCCTTTGGTTTGAAGAATGCGGGGGCAATCTATCAGAGGTTGGTCAATCATATGTTTCATCCGTAGATAGGACGAAATGTAGAAGTTTATGTGGATGACATGGTGAAAATCTTGGACGAGAAGAAACATCTGGATGACCTACAGGAGACCTTTAACACGCTTAGACGATACAACATGAAGTTGAATCCAAGCAAATGTGCCTTCGGGGTTTCGTCAGGGAAGTTCCTAGGATTTATGGTTTCATAGAGGGGAATCGAAGAGAATCCTGATAAGATCCAAGCAATACTAAACATGGAACCACCAAGAAATGTCAAGGAAGTCCAGTTTCTCACTAGACGAGTTGCAGCCCTAAATAGGTTTGTTTCAAAAGCTATTGATAAATGTTTGCCATTTTTCAAGGTTCTCAAGAAAGCGTTCGAATGGACGAACGAGTGTCAAAAGGCCTTCTAAGATCTTAAGATCTATCTTACCACGGCTCCCCTGCTAAGTCCATCTATACCAAGTGAGGAGTTGTATTTATACTTAGCAGTGTCCCCACATGTAGTAAGTTCGGCATTAATCAAGGAAGAAGGGAAAGTGCAAAAGCCTGTTTATTATACAAGCCGGGCACTAAGGGGGGCAAAAGGACAATATCCTATGATGGAAAAGTTAGCCTTTGCACTGATAATAGCTTCCAGGAAGCTAAGGCATTACTTCTAAGCTCATCTCATCAATGTCTTGATGGATCATTTATTCAAGAAGGCAATGAACAAGTTGGAAGCCGCAGGACGACTAATCCAATGGGCTATAGAGCTTAGTGAGTTTGATATCGGGTATCAACCTAGGAGTGCAATAAAGGCTTAAGCTTTAGCAGATTTCATTGCAAAATTCACTCCAAACCATGGTAATTTAGACGAAGGGGATGAAAATAAGACATGGGTCGTCTATGTAAATGGGTTGTCCACACTTTATGCAAGAGGAATAGGAGTTATACTGAAATTCTCAAAAGGGGACAAGTTGAAATATGTAGCTCATCTACAGTACCAAACAACCAACAACGAATTTGAATATGAAGCCCTCCTTAAAGGGCTGGAATTGGCTAAGTCCTTAGGGGCAGAGTCAATGGTCGTCCAAGGAGACTTTCAGTTGATCATAGGCCAAGTGAATGGAACATGTGAAGCGAAGGAAGAACGGATGAAGAAGTATATCAGTAGGATGAAACGTTTTGTTAAGAAATTTAAAGAAGCCAGTTTTCTTCAAGTTCCAAGGGAGGAAAACAGGGAAGCAGATGCCTAGGCAAAGGCAGCGTCAGCAGAGGGGTTAGTGGATGAATTTGATGAAATATAGTACATGCCTAGCATAGATCTTCTAGAGGTGCAGCAGATAGAAGGTGAAGAAAATTGGATGACCCCGATAGTAGCTTACTTAAGGGATGGAAGGCTTCCAGAAGAAAGAGATAAAGCCAGAAAGCTAAGGATCAGATCAGCCAAGTATGTCCTTATGGACGAGATGCTATATAAAAGAGGCTTCTCTCAGCCTTTCCTAAGGTGTTTAGCTCCAGACAAAGCAAACTATGTATTAAGAGAAGTTCATGAAGGTGCATGCGGAAGCCATTGAGGAGTAAGAGCACTCGTCCATAAGGTCATTCGTGTAGGCTACTACTAGCCGACCATTCAGGTAGATGCTAAGGCTTATGTAAAGGTGTGTGATCAGTGTCAACACTTCAGCAACGTCCTTAGACAACCATCGGAGTACCTCACCCCGATGATGGCCCCATAACTCTATCACAATGGGGATTGGATATTTTTGGTCCCTTTCCAATAAAAACCAAGTAGATGAAATTTTTAGTAGTAGGGATCGATTACTTCACTAAATGGGTGGAAACTGAACCCTTAGCAAAGATCACAAGGCAGAATGTCAAGAACTTCATCTGGAAGAGTATCATCTACCGATTTGGGGTTCCTAGGGTACTAGTGTCAGACAATGGACGATAGTTTGATAACACACCCTTCAGATATTTCTACAAGCAACTTGGAATTAAAAATCATTATTCCTCACCCTCCCACCCATAAGCAAATGGACAAGTTGAAGATGCAAACCGATCCTTGTTGAAGATCATCAAGACTCGGCTTGAGGGGGCAAAGGAAGTATGGCCAGAGGAGCTACCTGGTGTTTAATGGGCTTACAGGAAGATTGTGAGGACCCCCACAGGGGAAACTCCTTTCAATCTAGCCTATGGAATTAAAGCAGTCATACCTACAGAAGTGCACATGGCTAATCATAGGGTGATGAAGTATCAGGACGAGGAGAATGAAGAACAACTTTGTCTTAACCTCGATCTAATAGACAAACTAAGGATGGATGTAGAATAGAGGACAACAAGGTATAAAAACCTCATGGCTAGACAATATGATGCAATAGTGAAACCTAGGCGCGTCAACATTGGGGACTTCATCTTAAATAGGGTCTCCTTAGCAACCAAAAACCTAGCCCATGGAAAACTGGGGCCTAATTGGGAAGGACCCTACGGGGTTATCAATTGCAAAAGGCAGGGATCATATTACTTGGAAGCTCTAGATGGACAAAAGTTAGAGCACCCTTGGAATGTTGAGCATCTAAGAAGATATTATCAGTGAAGAATCAGCCTGGACGAACATCATCCTAGACGAGCATCATCATGGACAAAGTTGAAGTTATGTGTTACTTTCCCCATATTCGTTTGTGTTTGTTGCTAGCACTATATGTTTTTTAGTATTTTAATTCCCTAAAAGTGCATTAGTTTCCAACTTGTGCACTATATATGGACGTATTTGTGACGGATGAAGTCATGAACTTAGTCTGTTTGTATATAAGTATTTTCAATTTCCCTTAAGGCACTAGCTTCTAAGCATGTGCCATGCTTGTGGACGATATTTATGTTGTGTATATATATTTTGGATTTCTAATGTATATATAATGTTGTGTGAATTTCTAATTTTTATGTTGTTGAAGTTCTCACTAAAATTAATCCACAAGAAGGCTAAAGGCCCAAGACGAACAAAATCTATAAACGCAGGGATGGAACGTCTATAAGCTTTCCTTAAATAAGGTAAAAGCAAAGTAAAATAAATCTAAGGTATATTCGTTTAACTAATGGACGAGGTAAAGCGTGCACGAAAGAATATTCAAAATCCATGGATGAATGTGACCAACCAAACAATCCAATCTTTGGACGAGTAATTGCTGGAAACGTCTTGCCCAAAGACAAGTAAAGGACTGTCCAGCCTATGGACAAAGAATAATGCAAGCTATAAGTCAAGTTTATGGACGAAGAAAGCTGGCAAAGGAAATTCCATTCATAGACGAGTTACACTTATAAATTATAAAGAATGGAAATTTGTTGAACATAAGGAAGTTATCCTAACATGTACAAGCTAGATGCCTTCATAAGTGGACGGACCACACTTAAAAACATAGGCAATAACATGGATGATGTAAATAAAGGAAATTCATTCATACATAAAACATATAATATGTTCAATAGAAAATAAAAAATGAAAATGGAAATAAACATTCATTCATAAAAATTTAAAGAAGGGTAGACAACCATCGTCCAAAAACCCTTATGTTAATCAAAGCCAATGAAGGCTATTGTATCTGTTGCACGTCCATAAAACTTGGACGAATTGATTGTACTTAAATAATTTTTTTTTTTTAAAATCCCAAAACAACGGGCATCCCCCACAAACTAAAATAGATAAATTTTCTAAAAAAGAGAAATAAATTTATTGGGATAAACCACTAGGGGCATTGTCCCCAGACTTTGGATCATCCTTGCTAGTCTCAGTAGTGTCCTTGGCAAGCTCTGTTGAAGCATCATCCACAACATTGACGTCTTCGGAACTCGTCTGAAGCAGGGAACTCTTTGCTGCAATGGGGATCTAGAAGGAGTCAAAATCTATGTTAGGGTAGGCCTCCTTGGCGTCAGAGCAGAAGTCCTCATAGCCAGCAGCGTAATAACGGTCTAGACAATTAGTAAAGTTGTTTGACTTCATGAAGGTTGCAATGGCTTCCCTCTAAGCATTCTCTAAAGATGAAGTAAACCCTTGAACTTTCACCTCAAGGTGACTGATACGGGTTTCCTTCTCAATAGAGTCTGCCTTGAGCTCTTCCACCTGGTTCTTTAGCTTCTTCTTAATCCCCTGAAGACGAGTGCGCTCCTCGGTCAGCCTAATCACTTCCCCCTTCTTCAAAAGGACCTCATTATTTAGTTTTTTACTCTTTGCCTTAACAGCTTTAGCCTCGTCACAAAGCTCCTTGGCTTGGCTGGATGCATTGTAGAACTTCACCATGGCTTGAAAAATAGATGGATGAAGGAGAGTTATAATTTTTCCAAAATTTCTTAGAAAATAAAATGGGGATAATAAAAAACTACATACCTTGAAAAGATTATGGATGGCAGAACGTTCAAAATCCCTCACTGACATATCATAGCATGCGCTCACTTCTTTGTCAGTAATAAGTCCTTTGAATGTCTTCCAAGCATAATCCTTGTCCAGCACCAGGTTGGGAGGACACTTGGTTTAGGTTGAAGGATGAGTCTTGTGAGAAGCTTTGGCTGCAGGGGGGGCAGGGTTTTCAGGTGGACGGATGGAGTAATTTGGACGGGTACCATGTTCACTGCCGGGTCATCCAGGTCTACCGTCGTGGTTGGAAGCTTTGGAACCTTAGGAGGAGGAGTCTTGCCAGGCTTTTGCTTCTTTGAACCTTGCCGTCTTGGAAGATCACCAAGGTCAATACTGCTTGAAATACTTTTCCTCTTCCCAGCCTGGATGACAGGCTTCTGGCGGACAGTGGAGCTGCTTTGTCTTGGACCTAAACACCTTCTTCACCCTCAGTGCCACTAGCAACGCTTTTCCCTTTGTTTTCTTTCATAGTGGCTAACCCTATGATGGAGAAGACATAGAGTTAATAATGTATATAAAAAAAAATGATGATGAATGAATGGACGATACTTACTTTGACGTGTGGTCTCTTCGTGGGCAAGGTTCTCGTTAGTTGGCTCAAGACCAAGTCCCCAAATAGCAAGATGACGCAGGGTTACCAAATTATGAAAGGATATATCAAGGTAAGCACTAGTTCTGTCAATACAATCCAAATGAAACTTGTCCAAATGTGGACGAGTAATGGCTGCACAAACACAAAATAGAGTTAGACGAGGAAAAGATCAAATAAAACAAACAAAGCAAAGGAAGAAGAACATACCCTCAGGACGAAGACAACCTAGGGCACTGGTAAAAGGAGGGAAGGGGGCATTATTTACATCAATTGGGTCCCCAGTCCAATTTCCATAAATAAAGAAAAATTCCTTCTTCCATAACCTATCAGAAGAACTACGACCCCTAATCAAACTAAATTGGGAACCCCTAGACGAAAACTGGTAAAAACCAGCAGATTGTGTTATTTCTGAAGGTTTATAACAGTAAAGGAACTCGTCCACTGTAATTGGATGGTTCCCCTCAAACACCTCACGCCATAACACTTGCATGGCTACTATTGTCCTCCATCTATTAGGGTTGAGCTGGTTTGGTCCAATACCCAACCTATGGAAGAGACCTCTACAGAAAGAATTGAGAGGAAACCTAAGGCCTGTTAAGAGGTAAGAAGTATATACACCAAAACCTGAAAGAGGAGAACAACACCATTCCCCCCTTTTAGGTAGACGAGGTCTAAACTCACTAGGAATTTGATATCTACCTACGAGAGTTATCAACCTATTCGTGTCCAGGGTAAACGCCACCTCAAGGGCACAACTGTAAATTACATTCTCTTCCTCCTCTTCGTCTTGAGGGAGACTGGGTGACCTACTCCTTTTGGACAAGCTAGCCTCAGCCTTAGAAGTCATCCTACGCTGCATTTCCTAGAATTCCTTTAAGGGAAAACCAGGAACCCCAGACAAATAATACTCATCTTGGGAACTACTATCGCTACTACTAGTATTACTCTCACTACTGCTCTCATAACTACTATCACTTCTAGGGGACTCGTCCTGGTACTAGTTTATTTCTCTCTCAGTACTACCACTAGACGCAGACATGTTTAGAAGAATAAACAGACAAAAGCCTAAGAATGAAAGGAAGGAAGTACCTAACGAGAAACTAGAGACGAGGACGACTAGACAAAGCTCTTGGACGAGATGGCAGAAAGGAAATTATCAGAAAAGTGAAGGGTAAGAGAGAGAATGCACATATTTATAAGGCCTAGAGGTAGGTTAATGAAGCGACACAAACCAATCGAAAGATGACACGTGGCACAATCTGAAACAAAGAAATTCAACCAGAGCAAGGACAACATGTGGCGTATCAATTGACCATAAAATGTTGACATGTGTCAAAAGCAAATAGTTATACTACAGTGTCCAGGACGACACTTACACAAAGGGGGCAACTAATTGTGAACTAAAAATTGAACTATCTCCAATTCGTCCATAATGTCGTCCAAGTCCAGGAAGATTGTCCCAATATAAGAAGGTCGTCTAACATAAGAAGGTCATCCAACATGGAAGCACCTGGACGACCTCCCAACACTTAGAAATTTTCAAAATAAATTTATGTTCAAGAACTCATAATTCAGACCATGTTCTACCATTCTGAAGTATAAGCAAAATCCTTGTTCATTGTTATAACTTCCCATTAAGTGCTTAACTTTTATAGCAGTCGTGGAAGATAAGTCTAACTCTTCTAACTTCCATAGCAGTTGTGGAAGTTAAGTTTGAACCTTCTAACTTCCATCCACTTTGAGAAAGTTACTAAACAAGTAACCACTCCAAGGTTCACTATATAAGGACCCATCCACATCAAATGAAAGTAAGTTTCCACCACTCCTAAAGTTAGAATTCTTGAGTTCTAGAGAGAAAAACTAACTTAAGCATCAGAGGGTTCTTGGCCGGTTCACCCCGGTCACCTTTGATCTTGTGTTTCTTTCTTTTCAGGCCTTCCAAGCAACCTCTATCCCATTGAAGCCCGGAGCATTCAGCCTACTGATTTTCTGTGCATCATCAGAACTTTTGTGGACATAATGGACTAAATAGAATTGAATGGACCGAGTAGGACCAAATTGGACCGAAGAGGATAGAATGGACTAAATAGAACCAATGTGGACCAAATAAGACTTTTGAATATTTATCATTTTATTGCATTTTTAGGGCTTATATTTCTAATTTCTAGTGTCTATTTTAGTATCGTATGTGTATTTTTTAACTCAAAACGAAAGAGTTTAGCCCAAATATAATAAAATTTCATACTTTTCAACCCAAAAATCATGAAAAAAAAAATTGAAATTTTGAGCTAAAATTGAAAAGAAAACCTATAAAAAGAATCAATTTAACGCCCAATTAATCTAAAATGGACTGAAGGTGGACCAAAATTGACCGAGTGGACCGAATTGGACCAAAGTAGACCTAATTGGATCCAATAGAAATTGTTTAATTTTTGGGGAGAACAAATTATCTTCAAAAAATTTTAGAGAAAAAATTATACATTATATTACAATACAAAATTATTATTTATTCTCATGCATCACATGGATCCGCGACTAGTTAAAAAATAAAACTTGAGTTAAATTTTAAAGCTCAATTATTTAACAAACCATGGTTGAACAAATCCAAGCTTGGTCTGATACGTTAGTTAATACCTATATCTTGCCATTTGAATAAAAAATTTGCCAATACAAATTCACAAATGTCAAATACATAAGTTTCATAAGTAAAAATTGAATTAGGCTTATGAATTGAGTTACATAATCAACTGAACAAGGCTTGTGAACAAGCTTCAGCTTAGCAAATGTACATAAGTATGCCTTCAGTTTTCTACCTCTATAATACCTTTAATTGAGTGTATGCTACGAGTTACGATGTTACTGTCAAATAAGACAAAATGTATATTAACAATTTTCATGAGCTATTTCTATGGTTATTATTCCCTCTTGATTTGGGTAGCTAATTAGCTCGATAACTGGTGCTAATTGAGATGCTTGACCGTTTGGACTAAGATCGCCATACTCTCTAGGAGGCGTTCCAAAAGCTCCCAAGCAATCACAGGGGGGTTCAGTGTGGGTTGAATAGCTTGATGGACTTGGTGTGTACTTACTGTTTGGTGAGGCTTCACTTGCACCTATAACTTGAACACTATCAATGCCAGTTCCGTCTTGCAGTGCTATGTTTCTAAAAGTATGGGATTTGAGGTCTTTTTTGTCAAAGATTCCTAAGGTGTGATGAATTCTTCTCAATATTGAGCCTTCTGAATGAAAGTGGATCAAGATTTGTTGTCTTTCCTTGTAAAGGAACATAGACATGGAGATGATGAGAGATAGTAAGGAAGCAACCCCGGCAATAAGAAATAGGCCCCAAAAGCTAGCAAGGGTAAGACTCGCAGAAGAAACTTGGTTGTTGGAGTTAGTACAATTGTTTTGATTGCCTAGCCATGCATTCTCAATCTCTTTCATTTTCTTTCCTTCTGTTACATTTAAGATTGCCCTTGACACATCAGATGCTAAGGGGGAACCTATTGGGAAGACCTGCATATGATTAAAAAAATTCATTATGAGAAACTATACTCTTACTTAAGTGTGCGCACATACACATGAGAGAGAGAGAGAGAGAGATTACAAAGCCAAACCCATCAGTTTTATAAATTGATTCAACC
Source organism: Quercus tomentella (assembly GCA_028535165.1). Taxonomy (NCBI): domain Eukaryota; kingdom Viridiplantae; phylum Streptophyta; class Magnoliopsida; order Fagales; family Fagaceae; genus Quercus; species Quercus tomentella. The sequence goes on along the minus strand of JAPQVY010000155.1, from coordinate 85,729,665 downwards.
ATGGTATACTTGGAGCAATATTGTCCTAGAAAAAGCTTCATGAAAGGAGTTTCAATAATAGCACCGGCTATACCACCATTTGCACTTCCTTTTGACAACAATTGATCACATTCTTCTGGAGTATTATATATTATAAGTTTATTTTCATCAAACTTCATTTCTTTTAAGATTCCCAAAACAAAAGATCCTCCTTGGTAGCCAACATGCTCCCCATTCTTAATAAGTTGGTCGATATCAGTAACAGTTGGTTGCAGTTGTTGAACTGTTAAGAGTGATGTCAAACTTGCAGTGTAACTTTGAGTGAGTATGAGCACCACGAAAACCCATATAATCACCACAAACCTTGCCAAGTTGCTTACCACTCTCTCCCCTGTGAATTAAGGTGAAAGATTTCTAAAAAAAACTTAATTACATCATAAATAACAAATTAATGCAATGTTTGAGATATGCAACTCATCCAAATATATTATCACTTTTTTGACTCATAATAATGGATAATAATGAATCTTAGAAATAATATGGACAAAGTTTTTCTTCGATGGACTTGATGAAGGAGATCGTGGTGATTCAAATGACCATATTCTTGTACTTCTGTAGTTAACTTATTAAATTATTTACACAAGTCATCATATAATTCTAAATAATTTATGTAACTAAATGTATGTTGAGGTAGAAATTTTTAGGCCTTGATTTCATTAGCTCACTCAAAAAAATACCCACACAAGCCCATAAATTATTTTAAACCCACGTAAATATTCCCCATATATATTACCCAAATAATCTCCATATTATTAGGCTTTCACAAATATTCCATATATAAGCCCCATAAATTGCCTTATGCCCTCTCACAAATATTACCCATTATAGCCCATATATTATCCAACTTGGGTTTTCACAAAAATACTCACCATATTGCTACCATGTTGAGCCACAAAATTATACCATCTCTATAAAAAGCCCAAAAGCACTTACCTTGTGAGAAAATCTAAAAAGCCTAACAAGCCCATCTTCTAAAACCCGTTACGATACGGCATCTCTAAAGTCCGTAACGAAACGGCATCTCTAAAGCCCGTTACGATACGGCATCTCTAAACCCTATTACGATACGGCATCCCTAAAGTCCGTTACGATACGGCATCCCTAAAGCCTGCTAGAATACGGCACTCTAAAGCCCGCTACAATGCGGCATCTCTAAAGCCTGTTACGGTACGACATCTCTAAAACCCGCCACGATGCGGCACCTCTAAAGCCTGTTACGATACGGCATCTTTAAAGCCTGCTACGATGCAGCACCTCTAAACCCCGTTACGATACGACACTTCTACTAAAGTCCATTGCTACACGGCAATATTTTTACAAAATCCTACAAAGCCCAAATGCTAATTTGACACTATTTTACAAAGCCCAAATATTAATGTGGCACTATTTTACAAAGCCCAAATATTATTTTGGCAACTATTTCATAAAGTCCAAATGATATTTTGGCACATATTTACAAAATTCAAATATTATTTTGACACTTGTTTTACATATACTAAATCTCTCACTCATGGGAAATATAATTATTCATCCCTCAAGAAATACCTCTCTTACAAGATTTATAAAAGTCCATGTATATCACCCGTGGCAAAACTATTCATTTTGTAGGGATAACCAAGCCTAAGGAAGCTTAACTACAAAGCCCAGATGGACCAGCCCAGCTCACACATAAATTCCAGTAGCTAGAGGTCACGTGAGCTGACCAGCCAAATTTCAGCACAACTAAACAGCTGAAGCCCATTCCCATCAAGTCCCAACTTGTCCAATCAGATCAGAAGAGGACACGTGTCCATCGGGGGTTAAATCCTTCCTTCACAAGCTGAAATTCCATCATTTCTCATGTGACATAAAGCTGAAGATGATGTGACAAAAAACTGGGAAGTTTCAACTAACTGTCCCTTCTTTCTTCTCTAGCCCATTTAGTCAAGAACCAAGAGTAACCATGACCAGGCCATTAAAGCTCCTGAAACAACTTGAAATCAATTCATTTTCATACTAAAAACGTGTATTCTCTGGTTCATGAACCAAGCACATGAACCTCAAATGGGGAAACTTAGGGAAATGTGGTTTGGAGGGCACCAAGAGGATCCAAGCAGAGTTCCCAGCAAGGGCTCCAAGATTGACACCTGGCTTGGGGTGATACAATCTGGCCTAGGGAGCTCTGATTCTAGCAGTAGCATAACCAAGATCATTAGCCTAATGCATGCTCTAATCCTATTAGCCAAGGCCAATCAGCATTCAATGCTAAGTCAGAATCCCAGCTGTTATTACCCAAAACAGTAAGAACCTTTTAAAAGTTGAGCTTACCACTCTTAGCTAAAATCCTAGGAATGATTCTCTAAGGATTTTCTGAAGATTGAGAAAGATTTAGCAGAGATTATTTGCTAATTACCCCCATAAAAAACCCAGATATAAAAGGAACTCTCTATTAATGCTTAAGGGGGAGAACACACTAAGCTACACACCAAGAAAGGACTCTTCCTTAACCTCTCTGTTTAAGCCTTCTCTAAGCTCTGAAAAAAGTCACTGAGTTCTTAGTTTCAAGTTTAGAAACTAAGTTCCCCAGCTCCTAGCTCACAAACACTCTTCATAGCTCTACTCATAAACACTTATTTACCCCCAGTAGAAAGCCCCAACAGCTTTACTATACACACTCTCTCTTACTAATCATACTACCTGAAATGTTCCTTGTTACTCATTATATTCACAAGCATGTCTTGACACCATAATGATTTTGCTACGCTAGCTGGGATCTCTCTTTCTCCCTTCATCTCACACTAAGTTTTTCTCATTATTTGTTATAATGGAACCCATGATATTTACTTATTCATTTACTATTGATGGTTATGATGTAACTGTTACTATAAAATTTTTCCCTCATATTGTTCTATTAGAAGACTCTTCTCCAGAACTAACGGATGATGAGTCTGAAAATGTAGATATTTTCCTTAATTTGTGAAATAGCTAATAGCTAGAGGTTTATCCTATTTTATCTTACTTTACCACTAGGACATTTCACCGCTAGGCTAGTTTACTGCAGAAACACTTTACTGCTAGGCTATTTCTTACAGTATTTTTTTTAACCATGCTGACGTGTCTGCTGTAGGGATTGTTTATGGGCCACTCTTGTCAGTCTCAATCAAGGCCCAAGGCATAAAATACAGTGAATTCTTTGGATCTTCACCGATAGCCTTTGGGCCGTGCATCAAGCCCATCGTCGAGTTTCGGTTTAAGCCCCCAACCCAATAGAAATCTCATTTGTTGGAAGGAAAACTTTTTCGCCCCCGACAATGTACACACGAATACTCATTTGAATCATCACAAAGTATGTCAGAGGAACTTTTCTCCTAGTTTTGTGGAAAATCCTATTTGTAGTAATATAGGTCACAAATAGTGAACTTCCAGTCCATGACGCAATAATATTGAGTTTTTTCTTGCTGGTTTTGGAACCCCACATTGTTAAGAACAATAGAGAGGAGGAAGAAAATTATGTTTGTAGTAATATTGGTTACAAACTGTTAAGTCCATTCCATGATTTGATAAGCATAAAAGTTTCTTTACTGGTTTTGGAATCATATCAATTAGAACAATAATAAAAAGATGCATTAATCCTATTAAGAGTTGTTAGCATCACATTGATAAGAAAAGAAATAAGAAGGCATAGTAGACTAGTCCCTATAAAAAGTGATATTGAATCTAGTATTGTATGTGTAAGATAGAAGACAAGACTATAACTAAGTCTTGTATGCTAACTTGAGAGCACTAGAAGGATTAAGTTAAGCACTTATTTCTGTGTATCGTGTATGGTGGTGTTTTTTTTTTTGTGAAATAAGTTTCTAGAGGTATAATGAAGCAAATGTGAAGGGTTAGAACTTACGTTGTGCAAAAACCAGGGTTGAGAAGGAGTACCATAAGCTTGTTCCAATTTGATGTGAGGGAGGCCCACGGAAATCTTCATTTATTCGGTGCTCAAGAACCCAAACTATAAAGCCAGTGAAGACAAAGAAACACCCACTTGTTATCCAAAGGTCCCAGCTTAAAGGCTTCAAGAAAATCCATGCATTTTTACTCCCATTGTCCCTGATTGGCACTACTAATGATACTTCGGATTCAATGTATGGCAATGTAAAGTCGACAAAGTTAGACCTGTTTGCTGTGATTGTTGTATCTCCTACCACAGCATCGAAATTCTGTCCAAGTAAAATATTTGCTGATTAGATTAAAAGGGGCAATTAAAATAAAACAAAAACAAGAAAGAACGAAATTTATATGGGAGATACTTTTATTATGCATTATTGCATGGTATATTTACTCTGTTAGAGAATTTGTAGTTAATTTCTTTTTGAATAGTATAAACATTCCTATATTTAATATTCTGTTGATTGAGCTTTCAAATGTAACCCTAGTTGTTAAAAAATAGGACTAAGGTTTTTACTGACCCCAAGGTATACTTGGTAGATCAAATCATTAAAACTACCAGCGCTTCCACCACTTGAATTTGCAAACGGAATGAACTCATAGATAACAGCATATGGTAATGTTTCCATGGCAGCATTGAAGACGTCTATGCTGTACCCTGTGACCTGTGTTCTGTTATTGTTAGCATCATGTGTCACTTTAACAAATTTCCCAAAACCCTTCGTCACTGGAACTCCTATTCTCAACTTTTTCCCATTTGTTGGAACCTCCCAACCTTTTGGGACGGAACTTGAATCGCCAGGCCATATAATAGGTCCTAGATTTTTCTTGGACGTAGAATATGTGCTTGTGTTTCTTGAATTCAATTCCCTTATGAGTCCATTTTCTGGCGTCCAAAATGCAATCCCTCTTTCTCCATCACCATTCACATTGATTATTTTGAAAGTTGATGATTGTAATTGTCCATTAATAAGACTGAAATCTCCAGCTAGGCCTGTAAACCTAGTACTCAATAATGCTTCACGAAGTTTTGGACCATTTTGAGAGACTCCAATGGCTTCAAGATCAGTTAAGTTTCTTGAAGCAGTTGTCTGTTCAATGTAAAAATTTGTAGTCCCAACCTTCTCAACTGCCCTGGCTAGTGCTGAAGCAGTATCATAAGCCCATAGTCCTAACTCATTCAATTCAGCATTCAAAATGGTTGGATTGTCCTGTTGGAATTTGCTTTTCCATCGAACTCTAAAATTTTCAAGTTCTTTTGTTTTTGAAACATAAGTTTTTACACCCAACACCCCTTGCATTGAGTCAAGGACTGATCGTTCTAACGAACTTAAAGAGTTGGTTATCCCATTGGTTGTTATCCAAATATAACCTTCACTCATCATCCCAATCTCTTTTGCTTTGTTGAAAAGCCGAGAACTGATATTGGTTGGCATGTGCACTATGAAGACTCTAGTTTGCATTGTCATCAACTTGTAAAGTTCTTCACCAATTTGGTCATCTGTGGCTGATGGAGAAATGATACTCCGATAGGGTACACGGGCATCAACATTTTGCAAGGCATCAACCAAGTAGGGTATTATACCTTCCCCGAATGAATTGTCTACATAGATTGGCACTGCCTCTCTCCATCCAAAGACTTGAACAATTGCACTTATAGCTTTCACTTGAGATGAATCATTTTGAGCTACTCGAAAAAAGTATGGACTCCGAAGGGAAGTAAGAGAAGGACTTGTTGCTGAGAATGATACAATGGGCACCTGAGCTTTCTCACCGAGATCAATCATAAAGTTGGCTTGCATAGAGTTTTGTGGACCTATGATTGCTTGCACTTCCATGTTTTTAATCAGGTCTAGAGCTGGGTTTCAAAAACAAAGAGAAATTTGTATTATTCACCAGTCAAACTCAAAATTATCAGAAGCTTAAAAAAAGAAGGTAGAATTTCATAATCAGCAATGGAAAACTTTAGCTATTAAACAATTAACGTGACTTTGTAAAACCTAATACTCTGTATGCAAAACACCAATTGTTGGCACTTACTTTGGTAAGTCTCACAAGAACCTGGCGTGGAGTACAACAACAACAAACAAATGGGTTGAAGCATGTGATATCACATAATATTTCAAATAAATTGTATGGGTGTGTTTTGTGTGGTCTTACGCTGAGTCCAATATCAAACAAGTAGTAGCTAGGTCGATCTAAGATACATATACAGTTAAATGAAACTCTAATTATGAGTATCGCACTAATGTCAACACATTATGGATCACCTTGTAAAGGATGTTGAAATTGAGGAATCAAAGCTTCAGAGAAAACTATCTGTGATTCTCATTAATTTGTTATACAAGGAGCAGAGTACAATTGAAAAAAAAAAAAAAAAACTGATTCTTCAACTAACTAACGACTACTTAACTAATTTAACTATATATCCTACTAACTAATGAAATAAGGGTCCGGTTAATGTATGCCCATAAAATAATACACTGATTACACGTGTCTCACTAAATTGTTTCTTTGATATATCAGTTCTGAGCTATATGACTTGTAGCAAAGACATGTACAAACTATAAACTGCAGGTCGTATAACACTTGAGCCTCCATGGGAGCACGATACACACTCATGATTATAATTGATTTAACCATTGTGTCAATGGTCAACTTACTCTTTTTTTATTTATTTAACAAGATAAACCTTCGTTAAATATATTTAAAGAATATTAAATAAGTATATAAAGATAATATATCTTACAAAAATAAATCTTGAGTTCGGGTGGTGGTAATGTGCAAGTGATAATTTTCTAGATGGATGTTTCAAAAAGTCAATTTTCTTAAATTGAAAAAAGAAAGAAAGAATTGATTTTCATTGGTTTGATTGCAAATTCAATACAATAAAAATGCTAACCAAAAAATTAGTTATTTTTAATAGACCAAAAAACTATTTGGTTCACGGTTTTTTCTTAATTAAGTCCCGTTCAACAAGGTTTTTATAAATCTGAGATTCTTCTCTTCCTGTGTGAGGAACAAAATTGAGGTGGGATAAACATTAATCATAACCTCTCCCCATCATTCTCTTTCCAATAGAAAGTGTTGAGGCTCATTTTTGACAAGCCCAATAAGAGAAAAGGCCCAACAACACGGGCAGACCAAAGTTAGCAAGCAAGAGAAAGCCATTGAGCCCAAGTGGCAAGAATGAATGGCTCACGGGCTCATAAAGTGGGTCCTGAGGAAGTAAATGGGCTTGAATGGGTCCGGAAAGAAAGAAGAAGCAAACCCATGGGCAGTATGTAGAAAAGTAAGAATGGGCCACAGCAGACCCAAAGTAATGCAAGCAAAGAAAGTAAAAGGCTAATGGAAGACCCATCAGCCCCAAGGATGAGGTATAAAGTAATTGGGCCAGGGAAGCCCAAGAGAGTAAGTAAAGGCCCATGGGAAAGTAGGATTGGAAAAGGGTCGTGGAAGCCCAAGAAAAGCAAATGAGCAAAGGATGCCCAAGAGGGAAATGGGACACAGGAGCCCGCAAACAATGTAAGAAAAGGCCCAGTGAACACTCTAAGTCAGTGGGAGGGAAATAAACAACGGGCCCAAAAAGGCCCAGCAGGATTGAGTCAAACAACATTACAGCAGGAGTAGCAGAGTGATACGGCAAGAAATGCTAACAAGGCCACGGAGTGAACACAGAGTAGGCCAGGGGAAGGAAGGCCCATGATCCAACAAGGTCCAACCCCCAAAAGAAGCAAGTCATAAAGAATGGCAAATCGGAAAACAACCCACGCCATAAGAAGCCAAAAGTGCACGGTAGAACGTACAGACCAAACTCCAAATCACGGCAAATGCATGAGCAGCAGGCAAAGAAGGTGAAGCACGCACAAGACCCAAGCACAACCAGCCTGTACCCAACCAATATAGGAAGTGGTGGGTCATGGGTCAGAGGTAAGAGAGGGCATGGTCTAGCGGTGGGGAGAGAGAAAAAACCTATTCTGGGGTTCTTGCTCAGGCTCTTTTGGGGAAAATGTCCTACTAGGATGACATGCCACTCAAAAGAAGCAAGGATGAGTTGAAACCACTAGGTGCATGTCATGAGGGATAGAGAGAGAGGACATACACACTGTAATGGGTAGAAAAGCCATTGCAAGCAAACAAACAATCCGAGGAGATGAACAATAAGATAAAATGTCAAGAACAGGAAGATAGATTGATTTTTCTAGAGAAAATTGTCCTCAGCACAATCCAAGGAGATAAGTTCTTATATATTTCACACAAGTTTGATTACAGATTTGGTTCTTGATTGCTACAGTGTTTCTCTTGTAATTTTTCCAATCCCAAATTCATGAAGGATCTCTTACATTATATAGTTCCCTTTGGACGATCTTAATCCTACACTTATTGATCATTTGAGCCACTACTTGAGTGCTTGTCCCATCAGACACCCTCTCTGACCTTCTGTGAGTTGTGGTAGCCAAGGCAGCACTATTTAAGAGTTTTCTCCACATAAATGCGGCCAGAAAGTTAGTTGCAGGACATTCAATGCGGTGATAGCAGCTTTACCCTTAGATATTTTAGGACACCTCCCTGTCCTGTGTTCTCATAATGCCTATCCGTATCAGCAAAGTGTTCCTGGGACGTTTTCTCGGACGGTAGACCACCTCTACGGACCCCGGCCTTGGTTAGCCAAGGATGCTCCCATCCTTAGCACAACCCCCTGTGCCATTATGATCAAAACTGACTTCTCTATTTGCTAACATGGGCTCTTTTGATAATGTTTACCCTCTTCCGTCGGCTTCAGTCCTCGGCTTGGGGCTTAGGTCCATTATATACCTAAATAATGGGCTTCGGGGCCCAATGCCCCTACATATATATATATAAATATATATATATATATATATATATATATGTATGTATGTATTTCAACCTATGATATTCGCTTTATTATAATTGTTTTTTAACATTAATCCAGGGAGTAAGAGTTAGCTCCAGTGCATTGTAACTAATCCATGTCTATAGATCAATTGGTTTATGGTTTAGGTAGAGATTCGAACTCCAAATTTTTTATTCAACAACAAAATATTTTATGGGTTAAGTTCATTGGAACTCATGCCACATAATTGTTTTTAATGAGTAAAAGTAACTTGTTTAATTAAGACATGTAAATGGACTTATGAATGGTCTCATAATGCATTAGAGAAAATTCCTCCAAACATTTTTATAATGAGGAGAGATATTTGAACCTTAGCTATTTTGTTGGAGGAGCTATGAATTAATTGAGTTACAAAACTCTTGATAATTTTCTTTTTCTTTATGCATTGATATTTGGGGTTCGAAAATTTAAACCCTAGATATGTCTCTATTATAAAGTGATAGGCCAAAAACGAATTGATCCCTTGTAAAGAATTAATTGATTAATTAGCCAAGTTTATTAATTAATCAAATTAACATGCAAACGCGTGACAGCGCAAACAAATCACCAATTAATACTAAGTGCAGCGGAAAATAAATTGACACAGTGATTTGTTTACGAATGGAGAAAACCTACACGGCAAAAACCCCACCGGGCGATTTTAAGGTCACCACTCCCAAGAATCCACTATTATCACAACAAGCAGTTACAAGTAAAGGAATCTCAATTTCTTATACCAACCTACAGTTGAACCCTTACCCCAATACACAATTGGACTTGTTCTGTAGTGACAATCTCTCCTTTTGATGCACGGCTCCCAGTACGTGACTAACCAATTGCGCGAATCCCAGTACGCGACTTCAATCACCAACTAGAGAAGGTTGTTGGCTGCAAAGTTCTTTAGTTCATCACACGATGAAGATCGAGAAGATGATTGGTTACAAAACCCAACGGTGCACAAAAACAGCAACTTCTTCACAAAAGAGATGAACTAGGGCAAATTCTATCTCTGGTCACAATTTGCTTGAACAAACTTTGCTCAACGCTAGTGCAACTTGTGTCCACTTTGACAGCCCTTAAAATAATCCTTTTATATGTCTAGGGTTATGAGAAAAGAAAGCCCAAACACATAACCACGGATTGAAGTCAAAACAGAACTGAAATTCTATTTTTCATAAACCTCGACAGATACCATATATGTCGAGCTGCTGTCGAGCCACGAGGCTGGAACAGCTCTTCAAGCTCGATAGATGACTAGCTGTCGAGCTTTAATGACAGATACTTTCTCAGCTTGAATCTTGGACAGACTTGCATAGCTTTAATATTTGATCTTGAAACAAGGTTTCTTGAAGTATTAAACACATTCTAGATCTACCTAATTACAAGTAAAGTGCGTTTTGTCAAAGGATTAGCTAATTACATAAAATAGTGATATATGTTCCTAACAAATGAGTCACATATGTCCTAACAACCTCCCTCTTTGGCAATCCATGACAAAACCACAACAAACAAATGAGATATGAGAGAAGTTATAAATCACCAAACTCATATTCACTTGTTGAATACAATAAAACCTATCCTAACGCAAACTCTTGAAAATCTTTGCAAAAAGAGAGTTTATGACAAGCAGACCTTGACAACCTATATTTCTGAAACACTTTAAACAAAACTCATCAAGGCATCTTTGTGTGAAACAGAAATAATAGATTGCATACAAGTATAAAAAGCATGTGTATAAAGAAAGAAAAGAAACAACACATGAAGAGATATGAAAGCTATCGAGAGGTGTCGAGAAAAGAAACAACACATGAAGAGATATGAAAGCTATCGAGAGGTGTCGAGGAGGTGTCGAGATTGCTTAAAAATAGTTTTTCAAAAAGAGAAAAACACAGATATGAATGCAATAAAGCATGCAACACAACCAAGGATCCAAACAACATTTTGAACTCTCAAAATCATCTCTCAACCAAAAAAAAATTTAAGCACATAGATCCCAAAAACACACACACACACACACACACTAAACAAGTCTAACCAATTTTATATTTCAAAAACAATTCAAGACAGTTTAATGAGCATACATTAACACATGTAAACCTTGTGATGGCCAAATCACATTGTACCTGCACATGTATCAAAAGTAGCAAAGAATATTTCGTGGTGTGTGTGAAAAACATCGCAAGATTGCATAAGTGTATATATGTTATGACGTTTTGAGATATGAGAAAATCACTTTAACTCACACACAATCATAACTGTTTGATGGGGACTATCACCTTCAAGGTACATCCTATAACTCTCACATCTCCTAAAATACACGCTTGCAATCATATATAAATCATTTTAATCTTTTTGCTTTTATTTTTCTTTGCATATTTTTCTTTTGAGCAAACCATGCATGAGCATAAGAGATAGAAAAGAAATACTCAATTATATTAAGCTTTTGACATTGCACTTTTGCTATGCCGAAGCATACAGATGTCATTCATGATTGGTGGGCAACAGTGATGAGATGGTTATTTATGCCTTTCTCTTAGGATTTTCTAGTCCTTCCCGTCAAAAAGAGTAATACGAGTGTTAAGTACAAGAGATCACTTAATCTTACTCATCACAAACATGAGCCACAAAGCTCATTTGCTTAGTTGTGCATAGAGATGCTCATCTAAGCTACTAAAGATACAAAGTTTAGAAAATTTTGTTTTAATGGCCATCCAAGGTACACAAGTACCAATGTACACAAAACACACACTGGTTTTGTATTTTTCTGATTTTTCAATTTTTTTTATTTTATATGAAAAATAAATAAACAAAACTAAAAATAAACAAAAACATGTTAAACAAAGTAAAGCATAAAAACTTTTCTGACTCAAATTAGTAAAGCAAAACACTCAAGTAATGCAAACAAAAACAAGAAGGGAGGGAGAGAAACAGTGATAGAATCACTTGGAGCCATTTTCCTTACACACCTTAAAAGAACCTTTCTGTCTAGCAAACCCTTGATCTGGCGGTGAGGGGGAAGAATTTAAACCATTCAAGTTCGAAAGGAACATGAGAGCTTTGAGAAGATCTCCAAGAGAAGCAAAAGAGGATGGAAACTGATTCTGATTTCCCAATGCTATCATGTTGTTGCTTTATTGAGTGGCTAAACACTTATAGCAATTAGGTCGAGTATGACTGGTAGCTCCACAGTGATGACAGAGATGCTGCTTCTTCTATTTAGGCTTTTAAGAGTTAGCCTTCTTAGCCCTAGGGTTTTTAACTTCTTTCTTATCTTGCTTAGGGGGTGCTCCTAAGATATGTTGAGAAATTTAGACCCCGGTTGATAGAATTAAATGTTTTAAACCCAAGTTGTTAATTAGATTTATTATAAATATAACTTGTTAAAACAAACAAACATCAATATCATGTCAAAATCATTTAGCAGAATAAAATAAATAAGACAAGATATGATGACCTAGGAAAATCAATGAAACAAACTAATTTCACAGTAAAAACCTGGGGGGAAACCTTCCTGAAAAGCAATCCACTATAGTAAAGAAAAGTTTTAAATCTAGTACAAAACCTTTGTCCTAAGACTCTACAATCCCTGTAGATGAACTTATAGTAGAAACCTTTCACCGCTTCAAAACCTCTGAACTCTTCAATATATGAATGCCACCCTTTGATGCACAAATCTCAGTATGTGACTAACTCCTTTGCATGAATCCCAGTACATGACTCACTCACCAACTTGAGGAAGAAGAATGTTGACTGCAAAGTTCTTCACTTCATCAACAATGAAGATCAAGAAGCACTTGGTTACAAAACCTTAAGGTGCAAAGACGCAGTAGCTTCTTTCAGAGAGAATAAGGCATCGGTCACCTTTTGCATATGTTCTCCTTGTATTCTCTTATGTGACGGCCTCTAAAATAAGCCTTATATATGTCTAGGGTTGTGAGAAAAGAAACCCTACATAAATACATAAGCATGGGTCGAAAATCAGATCTGGAAATCTGAATTTCGTAATTCTCGATAGATACCTCGATAGATAGTATCTGTCGAGCCTCATTAAACCTCGATAGATAGCTATCTGTCGAGCAGCTGTCGAGCTATTTGTCCGTAGCTATCGAGCTATCTGTCCAGCTTTAGTGAATCAGCACTTCTTCACTTGTTTCTTGGACAGATTTGCATGGCTTCAATACTAAACTTGAACTCTTGTTCTTTGAAGTATTAAATACATCCTAGATCTACCCAAATACAAGTAAAGTGCATTTTGTCAAAAGATTAGCCAATTACATAAAATAGTGACATATGTTCCTAACAAGTGAATCACACATGTCCTAACAATCTCTCATTTTGGCAATCCGTGATAAAACCACAACAAACAAATGAACATATGAGAGAAGTCATAAATCACTCAACTCATACTCACTTGTTGAATACAATAAAATCTATCCTAACACAAACTCTTGAAAAAATTTGCAAGAAGAGAGTTTATGGCAAGTAGACTTTGACAACCTATATTTCTGAAACACTTTAAACAAAACTCATCAAGACATCTTTATGTGAAATAGAAATAATAGATTGCATACATGTAATAAGAAACATGTGTATAAAGAAAGAAAAGTAACAACACATGGAAAGATAGGTGAAGAAGACATACATCATATATATATATATATATATATATATATCAAAGATAAGCACAATATATGTAAACATGGTCACAAGACCGATGTACAAGAAGAAGGAGGTAAGCACTCCCCCTAACAAGATGAAACACAACTCCCCCTTACAAGGGCATGTATTTCTCCTCCTAACATGTAGAATCTTGTAAAAAGAAACCACAATTTCTCCCCCTTTTTGTCATGATTGACAAAAGGTACAAGAAGCTAGAAAGCTTCACCCGAGAAATATAAAGATTATCAAAGATGTTCAAGGGGGTACAAAGAATCCATATAAATGCATGAATGTAATGAAACAAGATGCTATGTGTAGGGTCACAATTTGCAACCTAAGCCCAAAATGTATGGAGTCTTGGCCCAATGAGCCCAATACAATAAATTTGTAGAGAATGGGTCAAAGAACTAAGTCCTAATGAGTTGGACAATGGCTAGCATTGAATTGCATGACAACCAAACACAAATAAAGGATGCTGATATCAGTAGACTTTCAGTCCGAGGAGGTTAAACCTATATATAATGATCACTCTTGGATATCAGAGTGATTTAGATTACTATAATATTTTTTCTCTCTATTTTCCGATCCCCTTCTCATGGAGGGTCTCTCACATTATATAGCTCCTTTTGGATCATCTTGATCCTACACTTGTTGATCATCTGAGTCCCCACTTGAGTGCCCATCCCATCAGACACCCCTTTCAGCCTTCTATGAGTTGTGGTAGCCAAGGCAATACTGTTCAGAGGTCTTCTCCACATAAATGTGGCCAGAAAAATAGCTGCAATGTATTTAATGCGGCGGTAGCAACTTTTCCTTAGATATTTTGAGTTTCCTTCTATCGCTAAAGCCTTTTGGAAGGTCACTTTAATTACTAGAGTACACACTTGGACTACATTCGTCGTATCCAAGGAGGGATTCCTCCTCGGATCACCTTCCATTCATCCACCGCTTATGAGACTTTAACTGGGAATCCCTTAATAACTATTTGCTCCTCCTCGGACTTGTTAATGTCCCAGATAAAGCCCAAAGCCTAATATATGATCTTGGGCCCTTACCCCTACAATAGCCCCTCAAAATTTCGATTTCTCCCTCTTATCCGAGAATGAAAAATGGGGTTTTGATTTTTAAGGGATAAAACCCACTAACTCTTTGATTCACGCGTGTGGGAATGCGGTTTTACACGCCTCATAATTGTCACTGACGCTTCATAACCCACGAGGCGTTATTAATTACTCCAGGCGGCTTTATGTCCCCCGCATCCAATGGTGAGGCGCTAATCCAAAGATTGGCATTTCTCCTAGAATTTTGAGCGGGAGTATTCCCACTTACTCTCTCCCTCTATATAAAGCCTTGAGGGAAACCATTTTCCTCTTTTCTTCAAAAACCTTCAAGTGCTCTAGAGAATTCCAGCGCCTCGTCTCACAAAACACTCTAAGTTCCTGAGTCTCCATAGCTATTTCTTGTGAGAAGCCTTCGCGAATCTTTCTAAAAGTTTCAGAGATTCAGCATACGTATTCCCGTAAGTCTTTCATTTCGTTATATTCTTCTTTTTTCTTCTCGGCCTTTTTCCTCGGCCTTTTTTCTTTTTAGAAACCTTTCTCTATGTCATTTCTGGCCACTTAGATGGGTAAGTTCAAGTACCTAGTAGATTCGCCGGCCGGTATGGAGGGTTTTAGGGCCAGATACCATATCCCACAAGGATTGGGTTTAGAATATTGTTCTCCGGACCGAATACTCACTAACAGAGAGACGGGTCAAGTCGTCATTCCCATGATTGCTTTCATAGAAGGAGGAATGACGCTTCCCATGGGTAGGATAACTAGGGATTATTTGCTTAACCACAGATTGACCCCCCATCAGTGCGCCGCCAATATGTTCCAAGTTTTAAGGTGCGTAGATGCTCTAAACGACTAGATGAACCTCAGCCTCACATGGCACAACATTGTTCATTTGTACGAGTGCCACTCCCTTTCCGGGGGATATTACCTCAAATCTCGGTCCAACGAGATGAGATTGATATCTTGCCTTCCTAAGTCCAACAAAGGCTTGAAGGACGATTATTTAATCGTTTCCGGAGAATGGCACGACGGTCTTCACTGCCCAATTAGGGCAGGAACATTAGGTGGGGTACTCTAGGATCGGGTCCCTCGACTGGGATCTTAGTCTTCCGAGCTTTCCCTTTACTTGCTTTTAGTTATTTGTTTTCTCGGATTAACCACAATTTCCCTTTCGGACGTTTTGCAGATAAAGATCACATCACCCCAAAGATCAGTTTGGTCAACGTTCAAGCTCTCAATTACCTCCTAAGGTTAGAGATTTTCGTGAGTGAAGATGGACAGTTGCGGGCCGCTCATCTGATTTTGGACTACGAGCCACTGTCTCACATCTTCCAGGACATAGGCCAAGCTATAAGGGCCATAGTCCCAGATTGGCTCAGATTGACATCTCCAAGCTGGGATTTTTAGCTCGAAGAGACCTTCCACCCATTCTGCCGCCCGTTCAGCGTGTTCTTCAAGAGGTAGCCGCTCCAAGAAAGGAGATAGATTCTATTCACTCATCCCTCGAAGCTGAGATTGATCAATTTCGCTTTAACAAGGAAGGTGAAGTACCGACAAGGCCAGTAGAGCTCTCGGACTATAACGCTGATCTTGACCGATTCTCTGCGGCACATTCTCCGAGGTTGATAGTTGCCCGGATCGATACCAGCCAAGAAGTTGAAGAAGAAGGCATGGATCTGAAGCAAAGGTCTAGGGCTTAATGGCCAATAGGAACAAGGGACAAACCTCCAGAAATGTCCCCAAGGTACAAGTTCCTGCTAGCCTCCCTCCTCCTCCCCCACCTCCTACTGACCTCAAATTGCAGGCTAATCCAAATCTAAGGAGGAAAAGGACAGTTGATGATTTGGAGGAGGGCGAGGCCGGTCCTCAGAATGGGGTCAAACAGTAGAAGAAGGCCAGAGAGCCTAAGGATAAAAGGGCCAAGTCCGTGGACAGCTGAGATGAGGCTGTAGTGCGATGAGGGCAGCATACTTAGTCCCCTCAGCTATAGATGGTGCTCCCATTTCTTAGGACACCACGATTTGGGAGTCCTAAAGAGGACAGGCTACATACCTCACTGAGGCCTTACAGCAGCCTCTTCTCCTCCCCCGAGATATGGATGGGCTCAGGAATACCAGGCAGCCGGACTCTTCATGTTGTTGAAGAGGGACCTTGCGATGGTAAACCAAACATCCTTCATCGTATAAATTTTAGACTCTATGTTCACTTACATGTTGCATATGTTTTAATAACCCTTCCACTGCCTTTATACAGGTTACCCAGCAAATCTATGTGGCCGAGGAGCGGGTTAGGAACGCCCGAGAGGAGGTGAACGCTGAGGTCCAGTCCCGCCTTGAGGTTGAGAAAGTTGCTGGAGTCCTTAGGCAGGAAAAGGAAAGCTTATCCGAGAAGATTAAAGAGGCTATCCAAGCTCGTGATAGTGTCGAGGTAGGCCTGAAGACCACAGAAATGCAGGCCTAGGATATGCGCCAGAAATTGCACGTAACAGAGATAAATCTGGCCACCAAAAAGCAATCAGTCCTAGATCTCAAGGCGCAGCTGCAGAAAGCCAAGGAGGTAGCTCAGGTGGCCAGGGAAGCAGCTGAAGCTGCGGTGAAGGCATCTTATGAGCGTGGGGTGCTGGACACGGAGAACAGGCTGACGGAGGAGGTGACTGTAGTTTGCAGGGATTACTGCATCGAGTCCTGGGGAGGCGATGGACCGGGCGGGATCCCTACAGACTCCGAGCTGAGGAGAGCCGAGAATATCTTCTTCCTAGAGAATATTTGAGAGATTCCTGATTCGAACCCTCCTCCCAAGAATCTCCTTTTTGCTCAGGCCTCCCTTCCTGACATCGACGTTCCTGAAGGGGCAGGAGTGGATAAGGAAGCTCAGCCAACAACGAAGGATAAGCCCTCCGAGAACTCCCTCACAATCAGGGATGTAGTCTCACAGGCCAAGGATGCGGAATCTAAGTCCAAAGCTGATGGTGCTCATTCCGAGGCTGCTAATCCCAAGAAAGATCCCCTCAAAGACAAGGCCTAGAATTCTAGATGTAGGATTTTCTTTTGTAGCTCTCTTTTTGTTTTCCATTCCTATGGCTTTTGCCACTGCTTGTAATATAAATTTCCTTTAAATTAATGAATGAACTTTTTCTTCTATTCCTTGGGTTTTTACTTTCATTGCTTTTAATTTTATTGTTATTATAAATGAGCCTGGACAGTTGTTGCTCCATTTCCAATAGTAATTTATTATTGGCATTTCAAGAAATCTAACTAAGTGTCAGCAAGATAGAGATATTTTACATTCGTAATACGAATTAACTCTTACATAGTGAATGTTGGATCTGAAGGGAGTAAGTAATATACCTTGTAACTTACGTTCTGTTTAACATTTATAAAGGTGTTCTTTGAGTGTCAAAAGTAGTTAATTTCCCCTTAGCCTGTGGTCCGAGGAGCCATGCAGGATTTAGGTTCTGTTTAATACTTGAATAGATGTCAAAAGTAATTAATTTCCCTTAAGCCTGTGGTCCGAAGAGCCATGCAGGGCTTAGGTTCTTTTTAACACTTGAGTAAATGTCAAAAGTTATTAATTTCTCTTAAGTCTGTGGTCTAAGGAGCCATGCAGGGCTTAGGTTCTGTTTAACACTTGAGTCGATGTCAAAAGTTATTAATTTCCCCTAAGCCTGTGGTCCAAGGAGCCATGCATGGTTTAGGTTCTGTTTAACACTTGACCAGATGTCAAAAGTTATTAATTTCCCCTAAGCCTGTGGTCCAAGGAACCATGCAGGATTTAGGTTATGTTTAATACTTAAGTAGATTGAGAGACAAGAAGCATGATGCCTTTATACAACAAAAGAACTTATTGAGAAAGGAAATTTTTATTAATAATAGTACCTTTTCGGGTT
The DNA here is from genome assembly GCA_028535165.1 of Quercus tomentella. Classification (NCBI taxonomy): domain Eukaryota; kingdom Viridiplantae; phylum Streptophyta; class Magnoliopsida; order Fagales; family Fagaceae; genus Quercus; species Quercus tomentella. The sequence continues at coordinate 85,711,211 of JAPQVY010000155.1, read as the reverse complement.
GTTTACATTCCAAGGGCGTGGTATTATATGCTCATCTAAATCTTCTAGAAAATATGCCCCTATACCAGCCACTGAGGTGATGCGATATGGTCCTTCCCAATTTGGTCCTAGCTTTCCCCATGTTGGGTTTTTTGCAGTGCCCAGAACTTTCCTCAACACTAAGTCACCAGGCACTAGTGGCCTTAACTTTACTTTGGCATCATAACCTTGCTTGAGTTTGTGTTGGTAGTATGCCAATTGGACCATTGCCCTTTCCCTTCTTTCTTCAATAAGATCTAAGCTTTTCTCTAGTAACTCATTGTTGCTGCTCGGACAGAATGAGCTGGTTTTTAGCGTTGGAAAGCCCGTTTCTAGAGAAATAACAGCCTTGGCCCTGTAAGTCATCGAAAAGGGGGTCTCTCTTGTTGATCTACGAGGTGTGGTTCGATACGTCCACAGGACACGTGGCAGTTCTTCCACCCATCTTCCCTTCGCATCATCTAACCTCTTCTTAAGTCCATTCACTATGACCTTGTTAACAACCTCAGCTTACTCATTCCCCCAGGGGTAGGCTAGGGTAGAATATCTATTAGTGATTCCCAATTTGCAACAGCACCTCCTGAAGGCCTTATTATCGAACTGAAGACCATTGTCTGAGATGAGGGAGTGAGGGACCCCAAACCGAGTAACAATGTTTTTCCAGATGAACTTTTTGGCGTCCACATCTCTGATGTTCGATAAAGGTTCAGCTTCAACCCATTTAGTAAAGTAGTCAGTGCCGACGAGCATATATCTTTTGTTCCCTACTGCCTTGGGAAAGGGCCCGACGATGTCCAAGCCCCACTGAGCAAATGGCCAAGGGCTGGACAGTGGATTGAGGATCCCTCCTGGTTGATGTATGTTTGGTGCAAACCTCTGACACTGGTCACACTTTTTCACGTATTCATGTGCTTCTTTCTGCATGTTTGGCCACCAGTAGCCTTAGGTGATGGCCCTATGAAATAAGGACCTGCCTCCTGTGTGGCTTCCACAAATCCCTTCGTGTAATTCCTCCAGAATGCTGATATCAATAGACTTTCAGTCCGAGGAGGCTAACCTGTATATAATGATCACTCTTGAATATCAGAGTGATTTAGATTACTATAATATTTTTTCTCTCTATTTTCCGATCCCCCCACTTATGAGACTTTAACTGGGAATCCCTTAATAACAATTTGCTCCTCCTTGGACTTGTCAATGTCCCGAATAAAACTCAAATTCCAATATATGATCTTGGGCCCTTACCCCTACACTATGGATGACAAGATAACAGAAAGATGCAAAACATATGAAAAAACAATGCATGCAAAAGGATCTCAATGGATCGAGAGGTGTCGAGCAGCTATCGAGCAGACCTCGATGGATCGAATAGCTATCGAGAAGCTATCGAAGAGATAGAAAGTTTCTCGATCGATCAACCTAGCTATCAAGAGGTGTCGAGATTACGATAAAAAGAAACTGAAGAGCTCGATAGATAAGCTAGGTGTCAAGAGGTGTCAAGGAGGTGTCGAGATTGCTTAAAAATAGTTTTTCAAAAAAGAGAAAAACATATATATGAATGCAATCAAGCATGCTACTTAACCAAAGATCTAAACAACATTTTGAACTCTCAAAATCATCTCTCAAAAAAAATGTTAAGCACATAGATCCCAAAAGACACACACACACACACTAAACAAGTCTAACCAATTTTATATTTCAAAAACAAGTTAAGACAATTTAGTGAGCATACATTAACACATGCAAACCTTATGATGGCCAAATCATATTGTACCTGCACATGTATCAAGAGTAGTAAAGAATATTGCGTGTTGTGTGTGAAAAACATTGCAAGATTGCATAAATGTATACATGTTATGACGATCTGAGATATGAGAAAATCACTTTAACTCATACACAATCATAACTGTTTGATAGGGACTATCACCTTCAAGGTACATCTTATAACTCCCACATGCTTGCAATCATATATAAATCATTTTGTTCTTTTTGCTTTTATTTTTCTTTTAAGCAAATCATGCATGGGCATATAAGAGATAAAAAAGAAATACTCGATTATGTTAAGCATTTGACATTCCAATTTTGCTATGCCGAAGCACACAAATGTCATTCATGATTGGCGGGCAACAGTGATGAGATGGTTATTTATGCCTTTCTCTTAAGATTTTCTAGTTCTTCCCATCAAAAAAAGTGATACGAGTGTTAAGTATAAAAGATTACTTAATCTTACTCATCACAAATATGAGTCACAAAGCTCACTTGCTTAGTTGTGGATAGAGATGCTCATCTAAACTACAAAAGATACAAAATTTAGAAAACTTTGTTTCAATGGCCATCCAAGGTACACAAGTACCAATGTACACAAAACACACACTATTTTTGTATTTTTCTGATTTTTTAATATTTTTTTTTATTTTGAAAACAAAACAAAATAAAAACTAAACAACCAAACAAAAACAGACAAACAATCATGAAGGCATGAAAGAAAGATGCAAATGCATGAAAGCATGATAGAAAAATGCAGATGCATGAAAGCATGATTCCAAAAGCAGATAAGAAATCAAGCAAAGAGAGTCCTACTTTAGATAGAAAGAATTAAAGTAGAGGACAAACATAAAAGACAATTAAGTCTTAGGCTTCTTTTTCACAGCATGAGTCTTTAGCCGTGAAGATGAAAAGGCACGTGTCCTAGTATGTCTACTAAAGGACATAGAAGAATTAAAATTCTCCTGAAATTGAGTTAAAAAGCTCAAAGCTTTTAATAACTCTCCAAACAAAGGTGGAGGTCCTTGAGAGGAAACCTGTGACCGTTTGGACACTTGCTTTTGAGGATACAACTTAAAGCAATTAGGACAAATGTGTCTAGAAACACCACAATGGTGACAAACATGAGTAGTTTTTGAACTAGTATGCTTCCCAACAAGAGGTCTAACCTTAGAGATTGACAGAGACCTCAACTTAGGACTATTTGGCCTAATATGACCAACAATATGACAATGATGACAAATGAGGACAAATTCAGATTTTTCATTCAACTTAGGAGGAGTTTTAGACATAGGTTTAGAAACTTCAACATTAACATTAGATTGTTCACCATTGTCTATCCTAGCAATATTAGCCTTCAACTCTTGATTATTCCTTTTAAATGGAGGAATATAAAAATCCTTTTCTTTTGAGTTAGGCTCAACAACAAGTTTGACACTAGTTAATTTTTCAACTTCAGTTTTAAATTCAACTAGTTGCTCTTCCAAACTCTTAATTTTGTCCACCTGAGATAAAATTTGATTTTTAAAATTCTCATTCAAATTATTGGCTACATCCAATTTTGCAATCAAATCATCTTTTTCAAGCTTGACCTTTTTAAATTTAGCTTTTAATTTTGTAGAACATTCAAGAGATTTCATACAAAAATTATAAAGCTTGCAATAGGCATCTTGAATATCATCATTATCATTCAACACAAGATCATGCAAATCAAAACAATCAAGAGATTCCATGACAACAAGGGTCAAGGATCACACTCAGGAAATTAATCCAATCAGAGTGTACCCACTCTGATACCACTTGTTGGGAAATTTAGACCCCGGTTGATAGAATTAACAAGTTTTAAACCCAAGTTGTTAATTAGATTTATTATGAATATAACTTGTTAAAACAAACAAACATCAATATCATGTCAAAATCATGTAACGGAATAAAATAAATAAGACAAGATATGATAACCCAGGAAAACCAATGAAACAAACTAGTTTCACAGTAAAAACCTAGAGGGAAACCTTCCTGAAAAGCAATCCACTATAGTAAAGAGAAGTTTCAGATCTAGTACAAAACATTTGTCCCTAGACTCTACAATCCCCATAGATGAACTTATACTAGAAACCTTCCACCGCTTCAGAACCTTTGAACTCTTCAATATATGAACGCCACTCTTTGATGCACGAATCCCAGTACGTGACTAACTCCTTTGCACGAATCCCAGTTCGTGACTCACTCACCAACTTGTGACTCACTCACCAACTTGAGGAAGAAGAATGTTGGCTGCAAAGTTCTTCACTTTATCAACAATGAAGATCAAGAAGCACTTGGTTACAAAACCTTAAGGAGCAAAGATGCAGTAGCTTCTTTCAGAGAGAATAAGGCATCGGTCACCTTTTGCATATGTTCTCCTTGTATTCTCTTATGTGACGGCCTCTAAAATAAGCCTAATATATGTCTAGGGTTGTGAGAAAAGAAACCCTATACAAATACATAAGCATGGGCCAAAAATCAGATCTGGAAATCTGAATTTCATAATTCTCGATAGATACTTTGATAGAGAGTATTTGTTGAGCCTCATTAAACCTCGATAGATAGCTATCTGTCGAGCAGCTGTCAAGCTATCTGTCCGTAACTGTCGAGTTATCTGTCCAGCTTTAGTGAATCAACACTTCTTCACTTGTTTCCTGGACAGATTTGCATGGTTTCAATACTAGACTTGAACTCTTGTTCTTTGAAGTATTAAACATATCCTAGATCTACGCAAATACAAGTGAAGTGTGTTTTGTCAAAAGGATTAGTCAATTACATAAAATAGTGACATATGTTCCTAATAAGTGAATCACATATGTCCTAACAAGATAGATTTACCCTTACCTATGTTCTTACTTGCTAAATCAGTTTTGACATTAGCGTTCTCAATTTCAACATTATTAGCAAGAGAAACAAAAACAATAGAACTAGTAGAAGCAATACTAGGAGAAGAGAAACCATACCCTAATCTGGTTCGATCAGAAGCAGATTTCTGAAGACTGAGCATCTCATCAAGCTTTGCACTTGATGTCCTCTCCAATTGAGCTCTGACTTGGAATAGCTCCGCTTCAAGCTTCTTGGTCTTCTCAGCTAAGAAATTATTCTCAAATCTCAGTGCTCCAATAGTCTTATTGGCTTCATCAAACTTTGTGGAAAGCTCTTCTCGCTCAAGCTCCACATCATTGAGCTTCTTGGAGGCCAACCTATACATCTTCTCATGCTTCTCTAAGACCTTGTATAACTTTGCATAAGCTGTGTGGATGTTATCTTGTTAATCAATCTTTTCAAACTTGGACTCCACAAATTCCTCTTCTTCATCCACATCTTCAACAATCCCCTCAGTAGGATTGATAGTGGCAGTGAAGGCATTCTAGATTCCGTCATCTTGATTGTCGGAATCATCTTTAGGCTCGATGTCACTTAATGTAGCAACAAGTGCCTTACTCTTCCTAATAGTTTTAAGATATGTGGGGCACTCTTGTTTCGTGTGACCAAAGCCTTGACATCCAAAGCACTTTGGTCCTGCGGAAACAGTGTACTGACCGCCATCCCTAGCATCCTTCTTCCCTTTATCTTGACTCTTGAACTGAGAAGAATTGGATTGCCTACAGTCCTTGTCAAAGCCCTTCCCATTGGCATTTTTCATGAACTTCTTGAATTGCCTTGTAATGTAGGACTTCATCTTAGAATCCTTATCGTCTGAAGACTCATTAGTATCATTGCTCTTGGCCTTCAATGTCATGCTCTTGTCCTTACCCGACTTGCCAATTCTTGTTAAACCTAACTCATAGGTCTGCAAATTACCAACCAGCTTTGTCAAAGGAATCTTGTTGATGTCCTTTGATTCCTCAATAGCAGTAATCTTGGCATGAAATCTCTCAAGTAGAGATCTGAGCACCTTTTTCACAATCTTGGGATCAGGAATGGTTTCCCCAAGATTGAAAGCTGAGTTCACTATGTCCTTGAGCTTGGCATAGAACTCATCAAACGACTCATTCTCCTCCATCTTGATTTCTTCAAAGCTTGTAGTAAGCCTCTGAAGCTTTGAATTTTTGACAGCCTTGGTTCCTTCATAGGTTGTCTAGAGAATGGTCCATGCCTCCTTAGCAATTTTAGTGGAGGATATCTTCTTAAACTCCTCATTAGTGACCGCACTGAATAAGGCATTCAATGCCCAGCTGTTGAAGTTTGCCGCCTTGATGTTGGCATCATCCCAATCAGCCGGCGCTTCCTTTGGCTTGGTCCAACCTATCTCAACAACTTGCCACACCTTCTCATCTAGAGACTGCAAGAAAACTCTCATGCGTACTTTCCGGTATGCATAGTTAGTACCATTAAATAATGGAGGTATGATAAGAGACTGTCCTCTTTCCATGACAAACAGGGGTCAATGGATCACATAGCAAAGATTAAAACTTAATCAGAGTGTGTCTGCTCTGATACCACTTGATAGGCCAAAAACGAATTGGCCCCTTGTGATGAATTAATTGATTAATTAGCCAAGTTTATTAATTAATCAAATTAACATGCAAACGCGTGGTAGCACAAACAAATCACCAATTAATACTAAGTGCAACGGAAAATAAATTGACATAGTAATTTATTTACAAATGGAGAAAACCTACACGGCAAAAACCCCATCAGGTGATTTTAAGGTCACCACTCCCGAGAATCCACTATTATCACAACAAGCGGTTACAAGTAAAGGAATTCCAGTTTCTTATACCAACCTACAGTTGAACCCTTACCCCAATACATAATTGGACTTGTTCTGTAGTGACAATCTCTCATTTTGATGCACAGCTCCCAGTACGTGACTAACCAATTGCGCAGATCCTAGTACGTGACTTCAATCACCAACCAGAGAAGGTTGTTGGCTGCAAAGTTCTTCAGTTCAACACACGATGAAGATCGAGAAGATGCTTGGTTACAAAACCCTACAATGCACAAACACAGCAACTTCTTCACAAGAGAGATGAATTAGGGCAAATTCTATCTCCGGTCACAATTTGCTTGAACAAACTTTGCTCAACACTTGTGCAACTTGTGTCCATTTTGATGGCCCTTAAAATAATCCTTTTATGTCTAGGGTTGTGAGAAAAGAAAGCCCAAACACACAACCACAGATTGAAGTCAAAACAGAACTGAAATTCTATTTTTCATAAACCTCGATAGATACCCTATCTGTTGAGCTACTGTCGAGCCACGGGACTGGAACAGCCCTTCAAGCTCGATAGATGGCTAGCTGTCGAGCTTTAATGACAGGCACTTTCTCAGCTTGAATCTTGGACAGACTTGCATGGCTTTAACACTTGATCTTGAAACAAGGTTTCTTGAAGTATTAAACACATCCTAGATCTACCCAATTACAAGTAAATTGCGTTTTGTCAAAGAATTAGCCGATTACATAAAATAGTGACATATGTTCCTAACAAGTGAATCACATATGTCCTAACATAAAGGTGCCACTCAATTGAGTTATAAGGTACTTAGCAAAGCCCTTGACAAATTTAATAAGGATTATGACAGCTATACTAGTCCCTGATGTCTAATAATCAATGAACAAGTTCATGCTAATAAAATAAATAACACAAGTTTAGGCCGAACCACGTAAACCTTGTATTTGCTCTCTTCTCTCTATAATATACACTCTCTTTCCAAAACCCTCTCCTCCTAAGTTACAATTTGAGAATCGGCAATAAACTCCTCTGATGAATTGATGATAGTGAAATTGAAACCATCATCTACAAAAATGCTATATACTAGATAGAATAACAGAAATTCCTTACCAAAAAAAATATATAATAACAAAAGGAATTATTAATTCAAATTTCAGTAATGGCTTTCGTTTAGTGCTAGTGGTGAGAAAGTTTAACGATATAGATCAGTGGCGACTCCAAAAAAAATTTTCAGGGTGTTCCCCAACAAGTATAAATTACACAATTTAATAAAAAGAAAATTTTGTATATTGACAACAACAACAATAAAACAACATGCAAATATATAAAGTTTACAATTATCTTTTACGTAGTTTTCTTATCAAATATTTGTCCATAATTCTAGTAAAAGAATAAACAATAAACTATAAGTTCATTTGAAATATTAATAAAATTATTAATTATTGTTGTTTAGTTGTTTCATTAATTTGTTTGTCTTTTATAAACTATAATTTGTTATATTGTTTTTTCATTAATTATAAAATTATTAATTGTTGTTTAGCCTAACATAATTTAATTTGTTTGTCTTTTATAATGTGTTGGTTAATTAAATTATTAATTATTGTTTATTAGTTGCTTTCCCCAATTAATTATTGGTTAATTAAATTATTATTTATTACTTGCACTAGCACACACCCCATCTGCATTTACTTCCCCCAATTCAAATATCTACCCCAGCCCCATGTCCACATCCACCCCTTCCCCCCCCCCCCCCCCCAACTCAGACAAGCCCCATGGCCCCCAATCACAAGAGTCAATCAAAAAAATTCACAATTACAAATCACAATACACTATAAGACAATTAATTGTATCTCACCAACACCAACACCAACGGATAAAGTAAAAAACAGGGGCAAATATTAATAAAGTGATAAGATAAACCTAAGCAATCAGATAAAGTCTCAAATAAAGTCTCAAAGAAAGAGACTCTCATTTGCTTTCAGTCTTCAGATAAATAGAGAGAGACAGAGAGTCTAAGAGAGAAACCCATACCCATTAATCCATTAACCCGTATATATAAGAGACTAAAGAGAGAAAAAGATGAAATACCTTGAGGCAATGTTATGAATACCGTTTCGAAACTCATTTCGGTTTGTTAATTGGAATGAAATATTTCGATACCAGATTGGTACCAGACTATTTCAGTGTATCATTTCGAAGTTACCGCAAATAAATAAATAAATAAATATATTATTCATATATATAAAAAATAAAAAATTCAATATATTAATTTTTTTTTTCAACTCTTAGAAAAAGTAAGCATATCTGCACATGGTTATTTTTATAAAAAAAATAATAAAATCATTAATGGCATTTTTGTAAATAAAGCCAACATTTTGAGTAATTAAAATCATAGAACCTTCTTGAAATTCACTTTCCCATTCCCCAAACCCACCCACTTGAACCACTCTTTCTCACCTATCCAATTTATTTCAATTGTCTCTCACACTTGTCAATATTCTTTTCAAAGTTTCAAACGGCTGGACACCATCACAGCAGTGCATTCTCTCTTTCTCAGTCTCTCATCTTACTCTTCTTCTTTTTTTTCTTGCTGCCACTATATTTTTTTTGTTTCTATTTCTTCGATGTTTTAAACTGAGACGAAGACAGTCATGATGTGATGACCGATGTGCTCTGTTGCAGCGTTGCTTAAGGCGGAGGCACTGTCTGTTGGTTGTTGTCGTTGATGTGCTTTTGTTCTGGTTTTGCTTTACTTGATGAATCTGTTGCTCTGGTTTCTTTAGGTTAGGTTGTAATAGCGTATATTGAGTTTTGGTTTTTTATTTTTTTTTAAATTTTTGAGAATCCGTGGGTTTGCTACCATGTTGGGTTTGCTTTACCTTGTTTTTTTCCTTTAGATTGGATTTGTAATATGTTGTTTAGGATTGATGTTGGGCTTTTTTTCCTTGGTAGGCTTTCTCTTTTACAAATTTTTTGGGCTTTTTTTTTTTTTTTTTGCTTGAAAGTAGATCAAATAATTTTTTTTTTTTTTTATTTGAGGGTGTTCCTAATTTTGGTTTAGGGTGTTCCTAATTTTTTTTTAAGGGTAAACAAATAAAAAAAAAATTAATTATTATATATAATTTTTTTTTTTTTTTTTTAAGGTCAGGGTGTTCCTGGGAACACCCTGGCCTAAATGTGGCGACAGGAACACCCTGACCTAAACGTGGCGTCGCCACTAATATAGATCATACTATTAATCACTTAATCCCCATTAATCCATTGCTGCAACTACGAAGTGTTCCAATCCAGTAAGCAGAAAATTCTGCAGAGAGTGATTGAAAAAAAAAAAAAAAAAGGAAAGCTATCTAACACAAGACCTTACCTACAGTCTACAGTCTACAGTCTACAGATAGGGATGAATAAGAGGGAGGAAGATTTACCTGCAGCAGCTGCTTCAACAACATCACATTTGGAGTCTCTGGAGTGAAGATGTAGCCTAGTTTTGTAGTGATTATGGGAGGCATAGAAGTCTGCAAGGGCCATGTTGATGCAACTCAAACCCATCTTCCCAGTCCATGTATCGAAGTCAAGAATCACACCCACGTTAACTGAGATTGTCGTGTTTTGTTCTTTGGCCAAGAAATTACTTTTAGAAAGAATAATGAAGCAGAACAGAAATGAAAAAGCAATTCTTGTAGGGATCTTCATGATTATGTTTTCAATTACCTTGTAAGATTCATGATCTTACTCTCATTTATAGGACAAGGTCAGAAAGTCAAACGTAAGATTTTGAAAAGTGACAAGGACAAGCCTATTATAATATATATTATTATAATATCTTTGAAAAGTAAGAACCAACTAAGTGAATATTATTTGTTGAATACATGACACTTATCAAATTGTGACCATGTGTAACTAAAATAGTAATTTCCAGGAACTTAAGTGTATCTTGAATGCGTTTGAAGTCTATTTGAAGTTCAAGACAAGGCAGAGTTCTAGTTCAAGACAAAAAAGAAAAAAACTCATTCTACGTTCTAATTTCGTTATGGTATTAATATTAATTACTTGTTTGCCAACTTATTTGACCTTTCTTTTAATATTCAAGATTATCAAAAAAATTCTTTTAAAATTCAAATTACTGTTTAGTTTTGTTTTTTGTTTTTAATTTTTTTTCAGAATTTTTTTTTCTCTTTTCCCAAATGAGTGAACGACCGTGTTTAACACTTTAGGGCCCGTTTGTAGAGTATCTTAAACATATGTTTTTAGTTTTTAAATAACATTACACGTATTTTCATATACTTTTTCACCAACACGTATTTCAAAAAAATACAAATAACATTACTCAAACTCCTCTACCAAACGGGCCCTTAGTTGTTTGCAATTTGAATTTAAAGTTAAAAATTTGAGAAGTGGATGGGGTCGTATATACAACACCTAAATGACATGGTTTTGAAACCCAGACTAGACCGTACGGTCCGACTGGAAAAACCTCGAACTGTTCATTTTTGCAGTTCTTTTAGCCTCAAGAACCACTCTATGGGAAAAAAGCAAGGACCTGTACGAACCGCGGTCGGACCTCACGGTTTTGAAACTGTGATCAAACCACTTCTCACGGTTCCCTACTTCCCTTTGAATCTGAACCTTAAAAAAAAAAAAAAAAAAAAAAAAGTTTTAAATTCTGCTCCCTTCAGAGTACATCATGCAGCTCCCTCTCTTTAGAAACTCTTCTCTTGGGCGAAACAAACTTTAAATTCTGCCACTGCTATCTCCAACATCATAGCTTTAAATTTTGGCTTTGTTCTCCACCGGTAATGTGTGTGTGACAGGGTGAGAGTATGAGAGAAAGAGAATTAGAAAGAGAGAGCTAGAGATGAAGAAAGAAAAATAAAAGCAGAGAGGAGGCAGAGGACACGTTGTGTGGAGGAAGAGTTCTAGAAAAATAAAAACAAGATGAGAGGAGTGGGGATGGGGATGGGGATACGTGTGTGGAGGAGAAAAAACAAGAGAAAAAAAAAAAGAATAAAAAGAAATGTATGGTCCGTATGGATGCAAGGAAAGAAAGGAAAAAGAATAAAAAATCACAATCAAATGTTACTACAATATTTTCACAATATTTCACAATAAATTTTAAGTAACAGATTGTTATTAGTTAATATTGGTGAGTAAAAAAATAATTTCAATGGTGGGTTCAAATTAGAATTAGTAACAGCTTTTCACATAAATTTTGTTATGAAAATATTTGCTAAAAATGTTGTAGAAGTATCATTTCAGTACTCTGATGTTGTAGAGCCACCCACCCACCCACGTGCTTTGATTGGACAATGCTACTTTAATTCAAAATTTTGTACTATAACAGTATAACCAAGACTTGTCAACATGGAATGGAACAAAGAGCTTTTTATATTATTATTATTATTATTATTATTATTATTATTCAATTTTTGTTCAAAATATCTAAGTGCATCACTGTATCTATTGTTTTGTTTTTGTTAATTAAATGGCATGTTAAATAAATTATGGTATTTTTATGAAAAATATATTTTATTTTATTATTTTATTTTATTTTTCTATTTGTATTAAATTAATATATTTATTTATATTTTAAATAATTATTAAATTAATTATGACGTCATCACGATTCGATTACGGTTCGACTTCAGTCCGACCTTTAAAACCTTGAACCTCTCCCTTTAACGGTTCATTGAACGATCCAGTTTTGAAAACCATGCTAAATGATTCATTAGGACCTTTTTTTTTTTTTTTTAATAACTTGGAAACTTACTATAATATTATTGAACATATTAGACGATATATTGATGTTGAGTGAATATGGATGAATAATTCTACTTTGTTTCTCTTTTTGGTTGAGTATTGTCTTTTGAATTCAAAGTGTTTAGAAGGAGTCTTATAATGATTTGGTGCTCAATTTAATATACATTTATTTACTGGTATGAATGTTTTACTAGTAATGGATGCCCTTAAAGCATTCGTTTTAATAAATCATTTTTAAAAAGTTTTGAAACCACTTTTATAGGAAATATTAAAAGGAAAAAGTTTGTTTACAACTCCTCTTAATATCTTTTTATTGGATGTGAATTTTAACAAATCCACCATTGAATTATATTTTATTCTTATATCCTTAATGTTTGCAAAATTTTCAGAGGATCGAATATCAATAATTATGTCATTAATTAAATGTTTAAATTTCAAGTTTTTGTAGTATTAAATTATGCAAAAAAAAAAAAAAAAAAAAAAAAAAAACTAATTTATAGATCGTATAGTAAATAAAATCTTATTGGCATAAAATTTGAAATGTGCAATAAGAACATAAAGAACATGCAATCTAATGGTTAAATTTTCAAAATATGTAGTCATGTTAATTTTTTTAGTAGATGCCGTAGCTATTAGGGTCACCTTTTTATGTAATTGACATATCCTATGAGAAAATACACTTCACTTGTATTTAAGAACATCATGAAGTATTTTTACAAGTGGTAACAAGTGATATTATTAAAGACATGAAGGATACTCAAGAAACAGTACAAGAAAAGGTGGAATAGAAGATCTCAATACTTGGCTCGATACCTTTAATCTATTGAAATTAAATGAACCTTGATACCTTTTGATCTATCGAGATTCGTAGATTTTAAAATTCAATATTTGTTTTCATCCCATGATGACAGGACTTTACTAGGATTTCATGCTCTAAGTTTCCAAAGGATATAAAAGCATCATTTTACAATCGTCATTATAGACACATAGACTCATATTGAGATATAAGCTTTATGGGAGCTGCTACAATTTTATGCAATGTTATTAATTTTGTTTAGGACCATGTTTCGGTTTGTCTAATTTAATAGAATATTTCGGTTCCGGCCTATTTCGACATACTGTTTCAAGGTGTTTCGGGGTTTCTATATATGTATATATATATATATATATATATTATTACTATTATATAAAATAATGAATTTAAATTGGTTAAATAAAGTGAGATTAAAGAAAATCATAATAAAGCAATTAAATTGGTTATTGAGAAAAATAAATTTCAAATTTGGGTTTTCTTGCAAATAAACAATTATATTGGGATATTTATATGTCATGAAGCTTCCAAGAAGCTCCACTCCCAACTCCCAAGTCCCACCAAAGTTACTATGAAAGAAAGCTTCTTCGTCCAGCATAGTTTGAAAACTCTCCAGATGCAAGCTTTGAAGTTTTAAGAAAGAAAGCTTCTTTGTCCACACGTGATAGCGCTACATTCCAATGCTACGAATTTCTTCTTCTTTTACTTCCTCTACTCTTCTTTATTAAGTTTATGTTTGAGCTTTGAACTTGGAGAAAAAAGTTGGCTTCAATTCATACCAGATAAAATTAAAATTTCGGCTAGAATTCACTGAAATAAGTTGGAATGGCCGAAATTGACCGGAATTTAATCCAAGATGGAACAAGGGGGGTTTCTCATTCCATATTGCATACTAGAATGGTATTTTCTGGCCATTCCGGACTAGTCGGAACGAAATTCAAAACATTGATTTCTTGTGTGTCTTAGGTTATGTACCAAACTATTTTTAGATCTACAAGCATGAATTGAAGAACTCTGCATCAAACAACAACTTTCAAGTTGTTGTGCTGTTAGTCACATAGATCTATGCAATGAGCAGTCTCTACAAGAACAAGTCTAATTGGGTATTAGAGCTGATACTAGTATAGGTTTGTAAGTTGAACTGTAGGTTGGTATTTTGGGATAGACCTGCAGTGGAGTAAGATTCTTTATACTTGTAACTACTTGTTTCTTTATTAGTGGATTCTTCAAGAGTGGCGACCTAAAATTCATCCGGTGGGGTTTTTGTATGTGAATATTTTCCCCATTGTGATCAAATTGCTGTGTCAAAATTATTTTCCACTGTATCTTATTTAGTGTGGTGATTTGATTGTGCCTCCACATTATTTTCATGTAATTTGAGTAATTAATCAACTTGGATAATTGAATTAATTAACTAGGGTCAATCTATATTCCAATAGTAGCTAATGGCTACAATTAAGGATCAAGTTTGTAGCCAAACTTTGATGATATAAAAATTTGTCAAAAAATTCAATTGCTTTTTTCTTTTCCATAAAAAAAAAAAAAAAAAAAAAAAAAAAAAAAAAAAAAATTATAAAAGTATTTCCTAAATGAATGCCCTTAGGGCTAAACTGTAATTCTGTAAACCATACCTCTTTAAGTTTGGGTGTCTATAGATTTTACTCTCTAAAGTTATATTTTATTTGCATCAGCAACCCCTTCGTCCAAATTTTCCATTACGTGCTACATAACTTTGTTATGTGCATTTAGTTCCTTCAATAAAATGATGCCGAGTGACATAATAACAATGATGTGACATCATTTTATAAGACAAAATAAACACGTGGCAAGTTTATGTAGCACTTAATGAAAAATATGGTCAAAGAGGCTACTGATGCAAACGGAATATTACTTTAGTGCGTAAAATTCAAATTCTAAAATTTTAAGGTGTAAAATTCAAATACTCCCAAACTTTAAGGTTATAGGTTGCATTTTTAGCATTAACAAAATCCTTACTAGTAGAGTCTCATGTAGTGTAACTTAAGAATGTATCATGTGTAGTATAAACTTGCCTCTACCCTCCCTTAAAAGTTATAACTTTTTACTTTTAAGTAGAGTTTATAACATATCTTTATCTTATAAGTGACTTAAAAACTCCATCCTCTTTCACTTGTGTGGTGTGTGTTTCTTAAAAAAATAAAAAATGTTTTACTAACGGATGCCCAAAGTATATATATTAATAAATCATTTTAGGAAATTTTTTATAGAAAAATGAAAAAGTGATAAACTGATTTGACAGATTTTTTAATTTTCTATAAAAACTTTCTTAAAATAGATAATTAATATATGCCCTTAAAAAAAATAATAATAATAATAATCTTGATCGTGACTCGTGAGTTGCTAATTGAGAATTTAATATAGATATGGGCTCCACTAATTTAAGGATACATATGACTACTTTGGTGCGAGTCAGTGCAAAAGCCAATGGGGTCTGTAAGGCTGTAATGCTTTGTTACGCTTTGTTTGTTTCGCTGGAAAACCTTCTGTAAAGATAGTTTTCCACATTTTCCAGTGTTTAGTAGCACAAAAAAAACCTGGTCAATGGAAAACTATCTTTGGTCAAAGGAAAACTTTAATAAAAATAAGGCCTATTTTCTATAAGCTGTTTTCCAAATTTTTTTTTTGGAAAACAATTTCTCTCTCATGCGTTGTATCTCCTATAAATATTATCTTCGTCTATAGCCTTGGGAAACATAATTTTTTGGCGCCTTCTCTCTCATGGTAAGTTTTCTCACTTTTTCTCTCTTCCCTTTGCTTTTTCTCTCCTCACACCCTCACCATCACTAACTCTGGTCTCTCCTCTTCCCATAGATCTCTCTCTTTAACTGTCTCTCTTCTCTCTTTTCTCCATGTTTCTCTTCCCCTCTGTAACACAATTCTCTGATTAGATTTTTCTTTACTTCACTGATCGATCAATAGCTCCGACTTGCAAAGGAGAACAAATTTGCAGCGGTAATTATTTTATTCCTCTCTACCAAAATCCCAATTCTTTGCTTTGAATTTCAAGCTCGATTTTCTTTTTTCTCTAAGAAATTTTCAGTTTGATGGATTCCAGACAGAAGTTACTTCTTTTTCGTACATAAAGTGCAAAAAAATAATAGAAGAAGAAGAAGAAAGAATGAAAGAAGTAAAAGATGAAAATTTTAAACATAGTACCTATATTGCTCTAAATTGCTTTTACATGAGACAATATTTACCGTGGACTAATAATATTATTATATAATGAATGATAATTGTTTAGGAGAATTGCATTTGTTGGCAAATACATTTTTTGTTGGTAGATACTATGTAGTGATGATATATTATGCAGTACATTATGTAAATACATAATTTAGAGTAATATTGAAGACTTGTGGTTGACCATAGTAGACAAATGGTTGATATGTGTGTGTGTGTATGTGTGTGTACGTACATTACTGTCTATATATATGAGCAAGATGAGTGGCAGAGATCGTGAAAATTTGACAACTAATTAATTTTGATTCTATCTATTGTCAAAATTTTAGATTAATTAGTATGAAAACCAAATTCATTCTAGGTTTTTTATTTATAATGATTACATTAGTTAGTTTACATAATATACATGTTTTAAATTATACAAGAAATATTTTAAAAAAATTGCATACCAAACACCAGAAAACATTCTCAAGCGCATTTTCAAGGTCGTTACCAAACACTGGAAAATAAGACAGTTTTTTAGAAAATGCTCTTTGGAAAATGAACTATTTTCCAGAAAACGTTAATGCTGAAACAAACAGAGCGTTAGTTTCCGGGTTTCTTGACCTTGACACTTGCCTTTAGTCAACAATCTCGGATAGTTTACTGCTGAAAATTAAAAAAAAAAAAAAAAAAAAAAAAAAAAAAAGTAATGTTACATAAAAAACATTTTGACTATTTTTTATACATACTTATACGATGATAAGTTTGTATTGATTCTTATTTGGACTCATTGTTGATGTCAATTTTTTCCTTGCCATTAATAATTTGCCACATTAAATAAATGAAAGCCAACACTAAGGTTTTTTTTTTTTTTTTAAATAGAGTTTTAACTCATGACGTCCATTTTCGATGATTGTGCTCTTTGTTATCAAATTAAGATACCAATAAGTTTTTGATATAGGTGAAGATTAAATCTCACATCTTTAATTTAACCATTAGAAATTATATGAAATGAACTAAGTGGATTTGAAATGTCAAATGCAATTAGCCAAACGGCTAAAATATATAAGTTCTATACCGATTATAACATGTTTAAAAATATCAAATTACAATTGTAAAATAGAAGAACATGGCATCTAGATAGCTTGCGAGTAGGGTCTTTCACCATCATTCTAGAATCGTTGAATAGAATCAAAAGATATCTAACTTCAATGTGGTTGTAGAATTAGCTCGAAAGAGCTTATAAAATCAGTCTCATTTTCCAAACAATTCAAAACAAAAGGAGTATTAAAGTGAAATGTCGTCAGTCAACGTTACAAGAATCTTTTATGATGAATGAAGAACATGTAGGACTAGGCCCGAGGAGTTAGCAAAACCCTTGTGGACCAAAATTCAAACAAATATGTTCAATATTCTAATACGACTTTAGGAGCAAATGTCAAAGAAAAAAAAAACCCTCAAAAATCTGTGTATTAAACCTATTGAATAAGATTACACGAGCGTTTGTAAAAGAGCTTGAGTAAGTTTTAAAAAATAATCGCTAACCCTATAAAAAAATAATAACAATAATAATAACAATCGCTAAAACTAATAGTAACTCTTTTTTTTTGGGCCAAGCAAAAACCTTGTATTGGGCTAAAAAATACAAACAATTATTGGGTATAAAGATTAAAGCACACAAATAAGTATTAGCTAATTTATTTTTCTTCATAAGATATTGGGCTCCTGATCCATACTTACTTCCCCACACAAATTGGATTTTTGGCCCATATTCTCTTTTCTACATGTGGTATGTGTTTGGCTCCAGATAAGACTGATCAACGGACTCTTTAGCCTATGTTTTTTGACCCACTCTCTACAAATTTATTGTACTGGGCTTATTAGGCCAAGATCCCATACATCTTGGGCTTAGGCTGTAAACCGTGTCCTTACAATAATAAATTTAATTATTTCTAAGAATGTTTATTTATCAATTATATGAATGCTACATTCTTGGATTATGATTGGAATGTAATTTAATGAACCAAACACCTTAATGTCACATTAAGGTAATGTGATCACATGAATCTAAGATTACGATGATATAGCATTACACCTTGATGTAACATCAAGCGAACCAAATGCCTCTTTGATGCGCCCTTGATGTGATGCACACCACCTTAATGTAACATTAAAGTGTTTGGTTC
Organism: Quercus tomentella; assembly: GCA_028535165.1. Lineage (NCBI taxonomy): Eukaryota > Viridiplantae > Streptophyta > Magnoliopsida > Fagales > Fagaceae > Quercus > Quercus tomentella. The sequence continues at coordinate 85,692,777 of JAPQVY010000155.1, read as the reverse complement.
ATTTAATTCTTTCTAACATTACCATAATTTCAGATTACAAATTATATCACATCAATTTCTCAAATGGGGGTGATCTTACATTATTTTTGGTGGAGACGTAATAATTTATTGAATTGACAAAATTGCCCATACTAAAAAAATATTTATTTTACCCGTGAGAATTACCAAAATATAAAAAATTAAAAAAAAAAAAAAAAACCCCTCTAAAATACCCCAAAACCTCTATAATGACCAAAATATCCTTAGAACTGCCAAAATAACTAAAATGCACTATGAATGTCCCAAAATATCCCAAAAACCTAAAAAAAATGACCAAAATACGCCCAAACCCTTCAAAATGACCACAATACCTCCCCACCCCCCCCCCCCCCAAAATTTCAAATGACCAAAATACCATTGAAACCTCAAAAAACAAAAACAAAAAAAAACAAAACAAAAAACAAAAAACAAAAACAAAACAAAAATACCCTCCAAAACTCTAAAAATGAAGAAAATACCCATAAACCTAAAAAATGGCTAAAATACACTCGAAACTTCTCAAACAACCAAAATACCATTGAAACCCCCCGAACCCTCTAAAATGACAAAAATACCCCAAAAACCTAATAAATTACTAAAATAACACCGAAACCTCTCAAACAACCAAAATACCCTAAAACCTCTAAAATGACCAAAATACCCTCAAAACCTCTAAAATGAGCAAAAATACCTTGATACCTCTAAAATGATGAAAAATACATTGTAACCTTTAAAATGACCAAAATACTCTTGAAACCACTAAAATGACCAAAATACCCCAAAACCTCTAAAATGACAAAAAATACTTTGAAACCACTATAATGACCAGAATACCTTCGAATCCTCAAAAATGACTAAAATACCTCTAAAAGCTCTAAAATGACGAAAATAGTCCTAAAACCACTATAATAATAAAAATACCCTCGAAATCACTAGAATGACCAAAATACCCCCCCCCCCCCCCCGAAAACCATAAAAATGACCAAAATACCCTAAACTTCAAATTAACCAAAAATACATTGAAACCACTTGAATGACCAAATTATCGCGAAACCTTTAGAGAGACCAAAAATACCTCGAAAATAGTAAAATGATCAAAAATACCCCGAAACCTCTAAAAGACCAAAATACCCCAAAACCTGTAAAATGATTAAAAAAAATACCCCAATGTCACAAAAATGACCAAAATGCCCACAAATCCTCTGGAATGAGAAAAAAAAAATAAAAATAAAAATAAAAAACCTTGAAACCTATAAAATGACCAAAATACCACGAAATTGCTAAAATGATCAAAACACCCCAAAACCTGTATAATGATTAAAATACCCCCAAAATCGCAAAAATGACCAAAATGCCATCAAAACCTCTAGAATGAGCACAAAAACCTAAAACCTCTAAAATGACCTAAATATCCCAAAACCATCTAAATGACTAACTACCTTGAAACTTTTAAACTGGCCTAAAATACTCGAAACCTTCAAAATAACCAAAATATTCGGGTTATAGATGGTTTTTAGACCCCTTAAAATCACAATCAGATTAACCTAGATAATTAGCCAAGTGATTACTTAGTCAAATTAACAAATCTAGGTTAACACAAATATATCATATCAATGTATAGCAGCGGAAAATAGAAAATGCAACGATATGATAACCCAGGAAAACCAAACCGGTAAAAAACCTGGGGAGGATTTAACCTAGCTATCCTCAAGGTAAAAAACAAATCCACTAGAAAGAATCGAAGTTCATACAATAAGACTTACAAGCCCCTACGCTCGACTTCTTATTACTACCCACCAGTAGAACTTACTGACACGACCACGTGCAAGCTCCGAATCCACGGACTCCTTCTTTCTTTGGCCTTTGCAAAACACAAACACCCACGTTTGTGACTTTGAGATCCCACTCAAAGGTTTAGTAACACAAACTCTCCTATTTGTGACTCCAAGACCACCCTTGAAGGTTTAGATCATCAACACCTTTGATGACTAGAGAAGGCAGCAACTTCTACAACACCGGATCTTGAGATTCTTCAAGAAATAACACCGGTAAAAGACATAAGAGAGCTTTTGGGTACAAAACCCTAGATCTACAAAAGAGGCACAAGATGCACTCTAATCTCTCTAAAAAACTCTCAAAACCCCACCTAGAGTTAGCTTATAATGTCCTTTAAATACTGGAAAAAACGGCTCACGATTTGGGCTTCAAACGAATAAGTTATGGCCTTTTTACGTTTGTTGATTTTGCTGATATGCGATTTTGGATCGATCGAGCCTATCTTTCGATTGATCGAACCAACCAGCTTGTAACTCATTTGTTTTTATCCCAAACTTGAGTTTTTTTGTCTTGGGCTTCAATGTAGACCATTCTAAACTAATGAGACTTAGTTTTTGTCATGTTTTGTCATGGTTTGCCAACATTACAAACTCAAAACCTAACAGTTATATTTTGTCATTTAGTGGTTTTAGGGGTATTGTGGTCATTTTTAAGGTTTTAGGATATTTTTTGACCATTTTAGTGGTTAAAGAGTATTTTGGCCATTTTAAATATTTTAATATATTTTGGTCATTTTAAAGATTTCAAGGGAATTTTGGTCATTTTAGTGGTTTCGGAATATTTTGGTCATTTTATAGGTTTTTAGGGATTTTGGACAGTTTAGAGGTTTCTTGGGCATTTTTGGTCATTTGAGGTTTTAGGGGTATTTTGTTCATTTTTTAGATTTTGGAGGGATTTTGGTCTTTTTAGCGATTTCGAAGTGTATTTTAATCATTTTAGATGTTTGTGGTATTTTGGTCATTTTTGAGATATCGAGTTTTTCTGCTCATTCTAGCAGTTTTAGGGGTATTTCGGTCATTTTAGAGGTTTTGGGGTTATTTTGATCATTTTAGAGATTTTGGGGAAATTTTGGTCATTTAAAATGTTTCGAGGTTTTTTTTTTTTTTTTTGTCGTTTTGATATTTTGGGGGTATTTTGGTAATTTTAGTGATTTCGAGGGTATTTTGGTAGTTTTTGTGATTTTAGGAGTATTTAAGACTGTTCTAGTGATTTCAGGTTTATTTTTGTCATTTTAGAGATTTTAGGATGATTTTGGTCATTTTGAGGTTTTTGGGGGTATTTTGGTCATTTTAATAAGATTTAGGGTATTTTTGGTAATTTTAGGTATTTTGGTCATTTTTTAGATTCAAGGGTAATTTGGTCATTTTGGGCCTTCCATTGGTATTTTTTGGTTCAAGGGTAATTTTGGCTTTTTTTGGAGTTGGTGATATTTTCAATCGATTTGTTATTATAATAAATTTAATTATTTCTAAGAATGTTTATTTATCAATTATATGAATACAACATTCTTGGATTATGATCTAATGAGTTGGACAATGGCTAGTACTGAATTAAATGACAATCAAACACAAATAAGAGGCTCTGATATCAATGGACTTTCAGTCTGAGGAGGTCACGCTTGTATAAATTGATCACAATTGGATACAAAGACAATTTAGATTGCTACAGTGTTCTCTCTCTATTTTTCTGATCATTTTCTCATGGAGGGTCTCTCACATTATATAGCTTCCTTTAGATCATCTTGATCCTACACTTGTTGATCATCTGAGCCATTACTTGAGTACCTGTCCCATTAGACACCTCTTTGACTTTCTGTAAATTGTGGTAGCCAAAGCAACATTGTTCAGAGGTCTTCTCCACATAAATGTGGCCAAAAAAGTAGTTACAGTGCATTTAATGCGGTAGTAGCAGCTTTTCCTTAGATATTTTTGGGTTTCCTTCCTTCTCGTATGTTCATGAGGAACGTCCCTATCATTGGAGCTTCCTAGAGGGTCATTCTAATTGCTGGAATAGATACTTGAGCTGCATTCATCATATTTGAGAAGGAATTCCTCCTCGCACCACCATCCATTCGTTCCTTACTCATAAGACTTTAAATTGGAACCCCTAATAACTATTTGTTCCTCCTCGGACCATTCAACGTCCTCAGACAAAGCCCAAGGTCCAATATATGATTCTGGGCCCTTATCCCTACAATTATAATAACAAATTTATTGAAAATAGCAAAACTCCAAAAAATGCCAAAATTAACCTTGATCCAAAAAATACCAATGGAAGACCCAAAATGACCAAATTACCCCTAAAATCTCAAAAAATACTTGAAATCTAAAAAATGATCAAAATACCCATGTAAGCTCTAAAATTACCAAAAATACCCTAAATCTTATGAAAATGACCAAAATACCCCCTAGGAAACCTCAAAATCGTCCAAAAATACACCTAAAATCACTAGAATAGTCAAAATACCCCCAAAATCACAGTCTGCCATTACTTCCACCCACCATCTTTATCACCTTCAAATAAGTTTTTCTCAATTCTTACGCTGGTGTTTTCTTGTTGCAGATCTAGGTTCATAGTTTCCTTTTTGTCAAGTTTTTTCTTTTATTTTTTTCTCCCTCCTCCTTTCTTCCCAAGATTTCACTCTCTCACAGTCTGTAAATTTTCTTATATTCATATTTCAACCCGGAACGCACATTTCGTTTGAAATACCAAAATTTCACCTAGAATGCCGAATTAAGCCAGCACTAGCTGGAATTTAGGACGATGCGGAACAAGGGGGTCACTTGCACCGGACTACCCTCCGGAACAAAAAATTCCGGCCATTCCAACCGAAATGGAATGGAATTCAAAACATTGGGTTTGACAAAGGAGGGAGAGAAATCTTGTTGGGTATAAACAATATACTATAAAATAGAATATGTGTTCTTATCAATATATATATATATATATATATATGTATGTATGTATGTATGTATGTACATACGTATGTGTTGTTCTAGTGTGAAACTTATTGACAAAAGAATACATAATGGAAAATTTGTTTTTGATTAGTGTTTTACATTGTCTTTTAAGATAGATTTAATCCCTCAATTAGTGATTTAAGTCATGGTATATAAACCCACAAAATGTTTATAATCTTTCCAATGTGGGATCATGGTTTTTTTTTTACTACCATCACTCGTGTTCAAGTATCCACTTCTTTATTATTCACTCCTTAATGATTTTGAGCAAGAGATAACATGACGTTATTTTTCTCACGGTGGAACACGGCTTAGTTTTAGACCCACCTCAAAAGGCCGTGTTGGTCTCACTTTAATTTGACTAAAGTTAGCCAACCACCCACTTCTTAAAACCCAATTTTCTCACAACTCTTCCTCACCATTTCTAATCCTATTTCACCTGCTCATTACGATATTTCAATTCACTACCTAGGATAAAAAACAACAATAACAACCAATGTACCATAATATTGACAGAAGTTCCAAACTCAACTCTTGCAACAATCTTAAGTCTAATCTCTGACATTTTGTGGGTTCCAGTTAACTCAGAATTCAGACCAAAAACAATATGGGACTTTAATCTCTGATAGTTGAATAAAAGATCTGGAATTCAAGTCTCACCTAGACCATAAACTGATTAATGTCTTAGTTTGATGATAATTAGATATTATCAGGAGCAGACGTCATAGGTTAAAACTCTCTCTCTCTCTCTCTCAAAAAAAAAAAAAAAACTCTAACATTTCAAAGAGTGACATGTGTATTGGCTGCTTAAAAAGTCCAACTATATTACTTTAACAAAGTATGATATTAAAAACCCCCCAATTGAGCAGAATTGTACAAGAGAATTAAAATGTCATGCATTTTTTAATTTCACAAAATTTAAAGGGAGAAAAAAAAGTGGACAAATTAAAAGGGGGGAAAAGGAAAATTAGACTTTCCGTACATTCTATAACGAATTAAAAAAAAACAAAAAAAGGAAATATCAAGTACTGTGAAGTAAAGCAATATCTCTACAATTTTGAGTGTTCTTGCTTTTGGACATTGCATCATAGAATATTTTTATAAATATATGGACAATTAACATGAAATTGTTTTTTAATTATAAGTGAACTACTGCACACCTTCAGTATGATGATCATTTCACAAGTATAAATATTTATAAAATGTGAGGGATAAAGGTCAGGGTTCAAGTCTCCAAAGAGGAACTTTACACACATATACACTTAGATTAAGCTAGAGTAAAAATTTTATTTTATATTAAAATATATATATATATATATATATATATAAGTGGTGTGATTTGAAATCATAATGTCTGCACTGCATGACTCCATACATAGTGGGTTTTCTTTGCCAAGAGAAGAAGACACCAGCGACCGAGAACGTGTTTGTAAACTCTGTTAATACCAAAACAACAAAAAAAATTGTAGTATATCCCTAGCTGAAGGTGCGTGACACAAACCCTGTCTTGGAACTCTTGAAGTAAAAGAAACATTTCACTTCATTTGACCGTCTGAAAGGCATCCAACATCCCACATTAGCTAGCATCAAATCCTATGAATTCTGTCTTATTACTTTGGCTCCTTTCCTTTTGTTATTAGAATAGTATTACCAAGGACAAGACCATGTACACTGGGGGGATCTACAACTACAAGGTCCCAGTACACGAGAGATATTATTTACCTTATCCATGACAAGGGCCAATCAATACATTATCAATGGAGCAATGGGTATTTAACTATTAAGTTGTACCTGAATGAATGAGTATTGATTAGTCTGACCATCGAGTGCAGAAATCCCAGAAAGAAAAAATAATAATAATAATAATAATAATAACTATAAAATTCACACCCACTAGCTTAATGGAGCATGCAAATTAGCACACACGAACCTTTCAAGGGACTGGAAAACAAAAATTGTTTAGCGCACATGCATATCAATTTCAGCCAAGCAAGCTATATAGCTCAAATTGCTCATCAACACCAAATTGAACACAAGCCATATAGCTCAAGCCAGATTACCATGGATAAAAGTAAAACATGGATATACAATATATATATATATATATATATATATACTGAACACAAAATTGAGGCATAAACATTTCTGCACTCTAAATAATTACTTCACAAAGAAGTATTCACAAAATAATCATAAAACAATTACATTAGCACCTTCACACTGATAAGAAGTTATGAATTGTAAATTATGTTAAGAGGCTTCAGAACAAATTCGCAACTACTGCAAGCTCACCTCTTTAGCTGATACCTATCATAGTCATACTCAATTCCTAATTAAGATAATTCCTCATTTGAAAGGTTCCCTTTAAATCATTCGTAAGAGTTCTTGGACAATTTCAGACATTGATGGCCTGAATTCCGGCTCTTGCTGCAAAAGGATGGATATTAAGTGACTTATAGCTCTAGGCAAACAAAAAAGTTTTCAATTCACAGCTAAATTGAAATGCAAAATATATATTACAAACTCAAGGTAAGTTAGAAATATTTATGATGAAAATGTTAGATTTCTTACCGTTTCCTCACCAAAAAAAAAAAAAAAAAAAAAAAAAGATGAAAAAATGTTAGATTTAACTAGACATGGCAATCGGATGGGTTGGGTCAAGTTTGGGTCGGGTTTGAGGGTCAAAACGGGTCATTTTTTAAACAGGTGAATTAGGTTGCCAGTCGGGTTGACATGTATTTTTCAAACAATTTTTTTTTTTTTTTTTTTTTATTTACAAAAACAAATCAAGGCAACCTTTTTAGAGAAAATGAATAAAATTAATTAAAGAAATGAATTGCACTTAATGTCACTTGTTAATATCCTTCCAATTCTGACAGTTTCGAGCATGACTAAAATTCTTTATAGTCACAAATTCATAATGGAAAAAGTCTTCAATGTTAATAACTCACCGCCAAAATGCATGTAATTACTAATTTATAACTTCAAAAAGAGATAGATCTTAAGGAGCACTAAAAAGTATATATTTTAAGTTTACAACACTAATAATATCATTCCCACAAACGAAAGAAAAAAAAAATATACAAAAAAAAACCTACATGTCATGGACCATGTCAAGTTATCAGCCTCCTTAAATTCACATGTTCTATGGTGAGTGTCTGTGTGTGTTGTGTGTTAGCTGGTTAGTGGTTTGCAGACTACAACTACAAAAGCACACAGTTTTGTTTTGTCACATTTTTTTTAGTTTTGTCAAATTCTCAAAAAAACAAATAAACATAAGTTTTGTCTTAAGTCTTAACTCAATAACTCATAAAGTAGCATAACGTGTTAATGTGTTAGTAGTGTTAGTGTACTAGTGTGAAGTGTCTAGTCAAATCGAATGAGAATTGGCAGAATTGCTTCTTCTTTTTTTTTAATAAATAGTTGTCTGTGAACATGTGATCTATTGGCTCCGGCCTGACATGCTTTGTGCTTTATGCACCTATCAACCCGTTTTTGCTTCAAGTCTAAAAAATCAGGTTCGGGTCAGGTATTTTTTGGGTCAGATCAGCAAATTCTGACCCGTATTGCCATATCTAGATTTAACTTGTGCACCTATAGGGAATTGCATTTTTCTTGTCAAGGAAAAAAAAAAATCTGTTTCTCCTATACATAAACAATTATGGAAAATTCGAAGGCCAGGAGAAAGTACAGATAACACCGCAAAGAGTTCATACAGAACTTTAAGAAATCTAGAAACACCCCGGTATACTAAGTGTGCAGAAATAGCCCTCACCTGTACACATGAGGAAATAATATCAGCAAAACGTGATAACGATTTCATAGGATATGCTCCTTTTAGTGAGGGATCGACCATCCTTGCTAATGCATCAATATCATGTAGCTGAGGAACTGCCCATCTAACCAGAAATTGCTCCCCTCGAGGCCGTGACCTGGACACTTTTCAGTGAGAACTGGGAAGAAATTTTTAGCTGAAACTCAATTAATTCACATAACTGATGGACGAGTTCTGTTGGGTTGGTTTTAGATGGTAAAAGATAAGTGCAGAACACATGCATTCTCTTATTGGGCTGCTAACCTGTCAAATGACTTCCGTCCAGTGAGAAGTTCTAACATTACAACTCCAAAGCTATAGACATCACTTTGGTAAGTATAACTTCCCGAATCAAATTCCGGGGCACCATAACCGTAAGCAGTGAGAAGTCGTCCAGACAACTGACAGTAAATACACCATCATCAACTACACATTATATAATTATAACAAGTCACAGATTCACAATTCCAGCTTAATTTTCTGCCAAGCCTTACCAAATAAAGGTTTCATATGTTTTTGCACAAAATCCATGCACTTTTCAGCTAACAAACAAAAACTAATAATAACAAATTGGTCAGTTTCTACAATATTCTAACCTTTTTCACAATATTGACACATCTACTACTCAGAATCAGGACAATATCTACTTATTCATCCATTATGGGACATCATATCATAAAAAAGATATCACTATTAGTTTTTTTTTTCACATATTAAAAAGATATAGATACAATCTTGACAAGTTGGTTGAAGGCTATCTCCCCTCCACTAAAACTGATATAGTTCAGATTCAAAACTCTTGCAAAAACAGGAAAAGAGGAAGAAACAGCACTCAGCAGCCACACTCTGCAGAACACGAACTCTTGGTGAACCATGTTAGATCTGTGTCCCTTTCTATTTTCTGCTTGTTATATTTTTTTTCCTAGGTGTGAACAAATAACAAAGATCTACTGAGATAAGCATTATATTGAAATTCCTACCACTTGGGAGCCTTAAATTAATTGGCTAAACATCTTTAAAGAAGCTCCAAACATTCAAAGGCAAGGAACGTCCAACTTGTTCCTGTCCTAAAGCCCAGATATTGGTAACCCCAATCACCCCCCCTCCCCACCCCAAAGGAAATGATTTCTTTTCTCTAGTTTCATCTCCCAAAAGATCCAACATCTAGCACTTTCAATTTTCTTCAGCATCTTTGCCACAAAGTTTTATACTTGAAATTGTTCTAAAATTGTTCAATAGCATTCCATCTATTTTCTAATCAACAGAGCTATAAAGCATAAAGTTGGAATCACATGGTTTCAATAACAGTTACAAACATCAGTCAGTAACAATAATTTGTAGCACTCTATATGAACAGAAATTAAAATATCACACACATAATTACCTGACTCGCTGAACTAGAAGATAATAGAGGAGCCAAACCACAGTCTGAGACACATAATTCAAGCTTGTCATCTAGGAGAAGATTGGCAGACTTGAAATTTCGGTGAACAATGGGTGGTTGACAGATCTCATGCAAATACCTATACCGCAAAAAAGAGGAAAAATCAGTTTCTAATTGACCAAGCATGGATGAAAGAAGACTTCCTCACAAAAATGTGAAACCTACAAGTTGTAATCTCCTCGGTCAGAAATAAAAGAAATGACAAAAAAACTTGTTTCTGAGCTCCTAGCCCAACGTGAGCATTCGATATAAGGAACTAACAATGTTCATATCTCAAGTTAGTTTTCCTTATGTTATTTGTGAATTAGTTGTTCAACTTACTCCAGGGCTCTTGCAGCTTCGAGCGCCAATTGGATGCGTGTTTTCCATGAAAATTTCTTTTGAATCTCATCATCATGCAGTGCATCATGAAGTGTCCCATTTCTGCAATACTCATATACAAGTAGCCGCTGGCCATGCTCAGCACAGTAACCCACAAGCTCCACAATATTAGCATGGCGAAGTTTAGAGATACTAGAAACTAGTTCAAAAAAATCCTCATCACTCTGCTGCCCGGAAACTTTAGTGTCCAGTTTTTTGATTGCCAGTAGCTATAAAAGAATTCAGAAATGGAGGATTAACGATTAGGATCTCAAATAAAGATGTGTGACTAGATAATAGAACCAATGAGAGGAAGAGAGAGGGCCGGGGGTTCAGGGATAGGTTATCTCAAGCATACAAGATATACTACATAACTGAAAACTTGGGGACATAGTGGTAAGTTTTTTTTTTTGGTGGGGGGGTTGTTTGGAAGAAGAGAGAGCCTTGCAGGCGTTTGCTTTCACACTTAGAGGTGAAATAGCTAGAGAACTCAAAAATAATTTTACTTATGAGGATGAAGAAGAATCTACCACATTACTTGAAACTTGGGGAAATAGTGATGGTTGGGAGGATGGATAAAGGGACTACCTAACGGATATTTATTTTCACACTTGGGAGGTAAATGCAATTCAAACTTCAAAACTAATTTTCCTAAAAAGGATACAGAAGATGAAGAGGAGGGAGGGGAGACAACAAATACAAACATACATGAGAATCTAACAGCCACACCTGGCAAATTAGTTCTTATTAAGTTAAAATAATCTTACCTTTCCATCAGGCATCTCACCCCTATAAACACTACCAAGCATGCCTTCACCAATAAGATTTTCATGAGAAAAGCTATTTGTATACTGCTGAAGCAACGCAACAGTGAAAGCTTTTGCAGAACTTGCATTCGGACTCTTAGAAGAATGTCTACTTGAAGTTACTTTGAAAGGTACCATTGGTACCACAGAGACCTTCTCAGAAGTAAAAAATGGAGGAGGTGGTGGTGGCAAGAACTCCATATCCATGCTGCTCATGTCTGAATCATGATCCTTCTTGGGCAGTGAAACTGTAGGTGTGTTTTTCACATCTACCTCCTGTTCATTCTGAAGCTTTGGAAATACACCTCTTCTTCCATTGTTTTCAACATAACTATCGCTTGGTTTCACAACTCTCCCTCTTGGCACTGCTAAAAATATTCAAAAAGACAATTTTCATTTAGAACAGAATGTAACAGATAAGGAAATTCTAGCCAAGTTTAAAAAATAAGAATGGAAAATAAAAGACATACCTTTCTCCATTGGATAATTTTGCTGAGGCACCGATTCAGTGTATTTAGGCTTTTCTCTAGAGGCCTTATAGGTACCGATATCATGCCTCTTAGTATTCTCTTTCTCTTGCCTTCCTTTCTTGCATCTAAACACACAAAGACACAGCACCAATGAAAAAAGTATTGAAGCCCCTATAATAGAAATCCAAGTCAACCTCTTGGTAGTGAACACTTTCCCAGCTCTAGTAGACTTTGATATTTCTGGGACAGAAGGTCCAATTGCTGGTTTCCCAGGGGCTTTTTCAGCATATGGTGCAGCAGCAAGAGGAGGAGCTGCAATCGTAGGTGATGGAATAACTGTAGTATTGAATGGATTTCCATCTTTTCTGCAAGATAGAAGCTATGGTTACTGAAAGAAGCAAGGAAGTTTAAATTAAGTAGCATAATGTATGCTGATAAGATGGACCCCGGGCATGCAAATTTAAGTTTAAGACATACAATTGGACTTTAATACAGAAAATGGGGATATCAAGTAATTATTATACTACAATAGTAATACACTATTTACTCAGAAAATTCCAGTCAAAACAAACGAAAAAAATAGTCATCCAGGTTTTGGAATTACGTATCAGTTTATGTGATTACTCATGCTCTCTTCTATGATCTTAAATAGAATAGTAGGCATTTATGGCTGCATTACTAAGCACTAGTTAGGTAAAACATTACCATTCCAGACTAGCTTAATATCCAAAAAGAAATGGAAAAAAATTAAAGAAAGAAAGAAGTATCATGTTCTGCATCAAATCAAATAGATACCGTGAGAGAAGCACTAGCATTACTAGTTCCAGGATTTGGCATACACAACAGAACCAAATCCATGTTAAAAGGCAAATCCAAGCCTTACAACTAGTTCCAGGATTTGGCATACATGACAGATCTAAATCCATGTTAAAATGCAAAAACAAGCCTTACAATGTGGCACATGTGTATATAAGGCAGGAAAAAACACACACACACACAACTCACCTGAAATTTGGAATACTCAGTAATTTTGCAGGTATAGGTCCAGAGAATAGATTGTTCTCTACGTTCCTGCATAGCAAGTAAGAATTTGTGAGTTGCTGTAGGCAGCACATAGTTCCTACTAGAACCTCTGAATCAAGATCAAATTCTGGAATACGAATTTTGCAAAGAAAATATTATGAAATGTAAAAAATAAAAATCAAAGTGGATGAAAAAAGGGTACAGATCCTGCAGGAGAAGATCCTGTAAAACATCAAGGGTCCCAGTGAGTTGATTGTTCTGCAAGTGCCTGCATAGAAATCATAAAGTTAATGAATTATCATGTATAGTAAACATACAAAAAGAAATCTTATTGAGATAATTACTCACAATGTGGTAAGAGATGACAAATTTCCCAATGAGGGAGGCAATTGACCACTTAAATTGTTTCCCGATAGGTCTCTGCACCATAATATATGATCACAACCATGAACATAGAACCAAAATACAAAGGAAAAGCTATCTGAACCGAAAGAAAATGGGAACAAGTCCATCAAACCAGTAAGCTTTTGAAGCACCTGTTATTCCTCTAGTTAGAATGTTATTATTTAGCAACCTCAAGAGGAGAAAACATCCCTTGAATAAACAAAAGAAAATGTCTAGCTCCAAACCAGTTTGGAGTTATCTTACTTCAACCCATTATGTGGCAATTGAAGAGACTATCCATGTGTAGTTTTAGAAACATGGCTTTTTTAATGAATCATATGACCTGTTTAAATAATACACATGAATAGACCATCCATGTGTAGTTTTAGAAACATGACTTTTTTAATAAGTCATATGACCTGTTTAAATAATACACATAAATAGTCTTATAAATCACCACGTAATACTAGTTTGGAGCTAAATTTTGTCCATAAAGAAATAGATCAAAATGAAAAAATAAAAAATAAATAATACGACATTAATATGAGCAAACTTTGACTTACAAGTTCGTCAATTGGCTGGATGAGGACAAAGCATCGGGGATGATTCCAGTGAGCTTGTTAGCTGAAAGAGAACTAAACAAGGAAAATAAAATACAAGACTGACATAAATTTAGGATATACTAGAAGCATATTAGTGGGAAAAAATAATTTGCTAAATCAGCTTTCACATGGATACAAAAAATAAATGAGTGTGAAACATACAGGTTCCTGATGGTGGAGGGAAAATACGATGGAATAGTCCCACCAATATGGTTGTTGCTTAGATCTCTGCCCCATGATGTAGCACAAAGCTTAATAAGATTACAGACAGATATTTAAGAAGTTAAACAAAAGCAAGCAGCAATGTAATTTGATGCTTCTGCCTCAATATGCTCTCGCATGTAATGAATTTATGCGTAGATCATTCAATTAGTAAATCAAGTATTTTATTGCTTAAGCCTTGAGAATCACAAAGTCCAATAACAGCCTAATTTGTGCCAACAGCATTGACAGAACAAGTGAAACTATAGCTCACTTTTCAACAAATAAGTTTCCTTTGAGTATTGGAATGTGAGGTGGGGGGGGGGGGGGGGGGTTGTTTTATTTACTTAACAGTTTGACAATGACAGAACAAGTAAATATGATATTAGAGCTTTGAGACAATGTTAACCAAATTGAATTAAAATAATTTCACCATTACTCACTCAAAATGATATGAAACTAACCTTATGTTACATGTATACATACATGTTATCGAAAATTACAGAATAAGTTAGACACATACATTGCCAAGATCGCTCCAAAGTCTCCCAAACTATCACCCAACTTTCCTCCCAAATTTGTGCCACTAAGCCTTCTGTAGACCAAGACAGGTTAGAAGATCAACTAAGGAATAAAACTCTATTATTGACAAGAGCTCGAAAGTGAGAGAATCAACATACAATTCTGTTATGTTTGAGAAGACACATTCAACACCTTGCCACTTATCCCCACAAGGGTCTCCTCCAACAAGAAGCCAACCAAGAAGTGGAGGGTACTCAAGAGCAACATATAAACTATTGATTGCCACAACTGGAAAATAAACAGACACAGAGAAACGATTAAAACACAGCTCCATAATTTTAACCCTTATGTTCTGGGCCAACAAGATATAACCAACCATATTAAAACTTCCTATATCATACAAGTCTTAAAATTATATTGAGAAAAGGCAAGCAAATACAAAATTTAATACTAGCAAGTCTAACTCTAAGTTCAGTTATCAGAGAGAATCAAGCAAATGTTAATCAAAGAAGCAACTTTCAATCATTTTCCTTTTCACATTCCCGGGAACCAAACGCACTAAAAAAGAACACTGAACAAACATAAATAGAAAAATGTGATTTTTGCTCTTTACCGTCGGTTGGGTCAGTGAGACCAACACAAAATGTGGCAGTGAAAATCAAAATCAACCCAATACAGATCCCAACACATAGACCCCTCTTCATGCAACCCATTGCCTCAGCAGAACCCACTTCAAAAATCCCAGCTTTCTTTTTCTCTCAAGAACCAACCACCAAATCCCTTATTAAAAAAAAAAAAAAAAAAAAACCAAAGCCAATAATAAATAAACTTAAAAAAAATTAAAAATTAAAAAGTTGAGCACTTTAGACCTTAGAGCCCATAAAACTGAAAAAAAATATACATTTTTAAAAAATAAAAATAAAAAGAAGCTCTAAGGTCTGAGAAAAACCGTGTCCTCTCCAGAAAGATAATTGAACAACGATGAAGAAGATTATAGGCGAGATTAGAAAGACAAAAATGTAAAGAAAATCAAGGATTTTGAAAAGTTTTTGCTAAGAGGAAAAAAAAAATGTATATATATATATATATAAATATATATTTCAAGTTGGAACAGTGCGAAACTTGTTGGGTTTCGCCGAAAGCTGACTAAAAAAAAGTGAATAGAGTTTAGAGGGACTGTTCAGTGTTTTTTTATGAAAGAAAGTAGAAGGGAGACTGTTTAAAACTTATTCAAACTCAAAAGCCGTACGGGGAACCTACGCTACCCTACACATTCATATCTTGTTGAAACTGAGATTTTATAACGTCTATTTTATATAAATATCTTGCATATGTTTCTTAAAAAAAAAAAATATCTAGCATATAAATGGACAAAATTTAGTTATAAAATTAATTGTATTTTAAGTTTATAACTTTATTTAATAAAATAAATATTATTTTATAATTTAAAATTTTAATCGAATATTATTTACTCTATGATCTATAAGCTTATATTTTATACATAATTTTAAACTACAAAAATTTGTAATTTAAACAATTTCTTGATGATATACCTATTAATTTTTAATTTTTTAGAAATTTTGTAAGTATGGAAGATATAAGAATAAGAGGTAATCTAATGGTGAATTTGTCAAAATTCACCTCCAATAAAAAGATATTAAGTAAGGTTATAACCTAAGGTTACAACTAATTTTGTAACTATACTTTATCCATATAAATAATAAATTACATTTTCTAATTTCAACCTATTTTTAACTTGTGGTCTTCAATTTTCTTTTCCAGTCCATTCTTTTTTAATATAATTCTCAATTTACAAAAGAAATATGTTCAAGTACCCATATCCATATCGTTGGTGGCATATACTGTATGATGCTGCCATCAAGGTCAAACGTTGGGAGGATGATAATGAAAACTTATAGTGGCATAAAAGAGTGGAAGAGAAATGGATTTTTGCTTAGCAAATTGGTTTTGGGCTTGCCTTAGCATGGTTATGCGTGGACACTTTTGGACCCCAATAAAATGCAATGGGTGCACCGGCTATCGGTCCAGCTGTTACAGCCGACGGTTCCATGGGCTATAAGTACATAAAATCGTACCTTAGAAGCTTTCCTTCTGAAGCTGCTCCAGTGTATAATGCTACCTATGTGGTGAATTTCTGCACAACTGGGCCGACTTGGATTAACTATGACGATGTGGAGGCTGTTAAAGCTAAAGTCTCTTATGCAAAGCAGAGCGGGCTACTTGGTTTCAATGTGTTTCAAGTCGGGAATGATGATAATTGGGTGCTTTCTAGAGCAGGTAGGTTACAATGTACTACTTGGAATCCATTGGTCATTTTCTTTTCCATTTTATTTTGATATAATCGTATACATGGTTGTCAAAATTGCGATCTAGATCGCACGATTTTACAATTTCACATTACCAAAATGTTTAGGATCGCACTAGAATTATAAAAATGGTAGGATCGTACGTAGGATCGTGTGTGATCATATAGGATTGTATGAGAGCCTACCAAAAACATAAATTTTTGGTTTTTTTTTTTTATGGGATAAATTTTTTGTTTTGATGGTATGGCTTTTAATTTTTATTTTTATAAAATTATGTTAATCTAAGCAAATGTTTTCTAGTTTCTAGTTCACTTGTAATCAAAATGAAAGAATGTTTCATCATTTCTAAATGAAGAATTTGATGTTGGCTTTACTACATTTTAAGCTATAATGTTGTTAAATTTGTTTGATCAATATACTAATTTGTGTTATAATATTACTAAAATATTTTTTATATATAATTTTATCAGTTATGGTTGTATTTGTATATTGTTTGATTGATTTTTTTGAGCATGCTCTTTAATTGTTGTTGAGTGATATAACTTGAATAATTGAGTGTGAAATTGTATCTTGATGTCTTTTAACTCTAGTATACAAATATATAATGTCTACGTAAATGATGAAATGGATGATGATGATTAGGAATTTAGGATGGTGGTTATAAGAACCTTAGAATGAAAATAATTAAATGTTCACTTCACCTTAATATTCATCTTGCTTTTGGATTTCATATTGTAGTTAGCTAGTTTCCATTTGCTAACTTATTTTGGATTTCAAACTTGGAACTTTGAACTTGGAAAATATTTTCCATATGTTTTGATAAATATTTTGGTATTTGGTTGCTAATTAAACATTTATTGAACTTTTTAGATACATTAAGTCAAAACTTAAATATATTTGTTTTGTTAGTATAGACTTAATATATGACATGCAAATTACATCATATGATGCAAATCTTAGTTTTTTTATGGATGAATTTATAATTTACGTGATTATTCAATATACAAAGTCATTATTAATGTGTTTTTTGCTTTAAATCTGAAAATATGTACGATTATGATTCACAATCCGATCCTACGATTTATAATCCCACTTACTTTCAACGATCCTACATAGGAGCCCGATTTTGACAACCTTGGTCATATATATGATATTGGTGTTGGAAAAAACTACCTAGTGTTAAGCAAAGTCTCATCTCATCTGACCAGTATTATCAAGCATGTGTGAATTTACCAACACATAAGCTAATAGAAATTAGTCAAGCGTTCAAGGCATATCCCAGTGATTCCAACATGATGGCTAAAAGTCTTGCAACTCAGTTGACACTTGCTGGTGTTTTCAATGGAGACATTTAAAATTTAAATTCTCGTCTCCCATTGCCCCATTGTAAATATTTAATTATCCAAAAAAAAAAAATAACATCTATTATGGTATCTGGGCATTAAGGTTCAAACTCTACCAAACTCACCCTAGTTACCTAGCCAAAAAAAAAGGGTTAGCCTCAACACATAGTAAGGCTAAACTAGTAAGATATGTAATATGAAATTTAGGAGGCAAATCATCGAACATATTGTGAATGGCCTTCTGTGTTTGATGGTTTGTCTCTTACATTCCATATTACATATCTTGCTAGCTTAGTCTCGGTATTTGTTGTGGTTAACTTTCATTACCTTTGTATTGGTAAATTCACTCTTGATTAGCAATATTGGTTGACACTTTGCTCTCACCATAAAGTGGGTAGTTTTCCCCAACAATTGGAGACAGATTCAGGTTTCGGTTGTGACCCCAACTAACTGCTTGCTAAAAGGGAACAGGGGTTGAATATCATAATCATTTTTGTTTAATAAAACAGAGTTCATGCTTTGGCTTTGATATCTCATTGAGCTTGTACTTGCCACATGAAGAGAGTGATACATCAGAAATATAGTTAATGGTGGTTGAATTAGAATTAATGCCAAATATAAAATTACATTTAAGGCCATAAGAACTTTATCATTACATTTTTGCCAAAAGGCCTGGTTCTGAATTTGATGACAAATTATTTATTATTCTATATCGTTATATTCTTGCGGCCTGCCCATTTGCACATATTAGGCATCCTCTTGAGACATTCTAATCAACATAATTGAACTACCTTTGTAGCTCAAGGGGAAGACAAAGATCAACATAATAAGAGTCATAGATTGTTAATAGCTCTGCCTACAACTGTTGCAGTCGTGCTTCTGCTGGGCACCGTGATATGTTACTTACGGAGCAGAGTCATCAAGTCAAGAGGTAATTTTTCCAAATCTGAGTCTGAGACCACCTCATGATGAAGTTCACGACATCCATATATAAGATGGAGATGCTAAACATTTTTCTCTCGCCTTTTCTTTTTGGTTACAGGCTGTATAGATAGTGTCAAAAGATTATTATATAAAGTCCGAATTAAAATATTAGCTGCTGAAGATCTTAATGGCAATGCTTCTAATCTGCAAGTATTCAGTTATTCTGCCATTAATGCAGCGACCAATAACTTTTCAAGTGAGAATAAGCTTGGCGAAGGTGGATACGGACCCGTTTACAAGGTATTATTTGGCAATCCATCCTTTGTTTAATGCTTTATGTGGATATTGATTTTGAAATACAGAGTCCAAATACTATTTAACCAAAAAAAAAAAAAAAAAACCTGTCCAACAATGTCAGATCATGGAACCTAGGGAGATCAGGATAAGTTGGGTGAGGAATCACTTCGTTTTATTTTCATCGCATTAGAAGGTTTCAAATCTTCTATTTGCTTATTAAAATTCTCTAACCACAATAATTGCATTACTTTTTGCATGCTTAACTCTGCATAAAAGGTATGCTTGACACTTTATAGAATTCCCTTTTAAAATATCATGTAACACTGCCAAGAGCCTTGTAACTCAATTGGTTGGCATCTCCTAGTGTTTTCAATGGAGACATCTAGGTTAAAATCTGCCTCCCATCAAAGTTATCGTGTAATATTAACTTGAAGACATAAGCAACCATTTTTTCTTTTTTCTTTTTTTGCTGAATACATAAGCAACCCTTCTGCAAGAGATTGCTACAGATAATCTCCAACTCTTTATGAGGATTCTTATGCTGTTAAAATTGTCTTCTGAACAATGTTTGTGTTAGTTTAAGACCTCATACCAAATAGCCAATTTGTTTGTCTTACCCTTCCTTTTAGCTATCTTCTTTTCTCTGAACAGCAGCACTATGAAAACAGCTGCACCATGAAAGGGACTAGATATTTGCACGTGTGTCTGTTTGTGCACATTATATTTCAACTGATAGTTATCTCAGATAATATTATTGGGCTAAATAATGATCAGCATTATGTATGGCTCAAATGTCTATCTTTGGCATATAATACTAACGATGAGTGTTGGTTTCATAGGGCAAATTACGGAATGGACAGGAGATAGCAGTAAAGAGACTTTCAAGAACTTCAAACCAAGGCCTTGAAGAGTTCAAAAATGAGGTTACACTTACGGCAAGATTGCAACATGTAAATCTAGTTAGAGTTTTGGGATATTGCACTGAGAGAGAAGAAAATATGTTGATCTATGAATACGTGCCAAACATAAGCTTGGATCTCTACCTCTTTGGTCAGCAAATTAATTTTCATGCTTCGCATCATAGTTTTTGCATACATATGCTGAGTAACTTGTAATTTTTTACTCAAAAGCTAAATGGGTCTAACCATTTCCACAACATCCCCAAGAGGATGGCATTCATTTAAGCTTCAAAGAACCAAAGCTAGACAATTAAATTCAAAGAGGTGTCATTATTTGTTAATTTCATTCCCCCACACTTTTTAATAACTAATAAAGTACTAATTTGACTTGCTGCAGATCCACCTAGATGCTCTCTTTTAGATTGGAGGAAACGTGTAGACATCATTGAAGGTGTTACTCAGGGGCTTCCATATCTCCAAGAATACTCAAATTTTATTGTAGTTCACCGAGATCTAAAGGCTAGTTACATTTTATTGGACAATGAGATGAACCCTAAGATATCAGATTTTGGGATGGCTAGAATTTTTGGAAAGGATGAACATGAAGCAAACACAGGTCGGATTGTTGGAACATAGTAAGTAAAATGTCTGTTAATGATATATACAACTGTTATTTATTTTATTTTTTTGAATACTCATCGTTTTCATTATGACTCTGCAGTGGTTATGTTCCTTCAGAATATGTAAAAAAAGGAATATACTCCATGAAATACGATGTTTATAGTTTTGGAGTTCTACTTTTGCAAATCATAAGTGGCAAGAGAAATACACGTTATTATGGGACACATGATAATTTGAACCTTTTAGACTATGTAAGTGAATTACTTGGTAATACTTTCTATAATTCTAGCATACTGTGATTTAGATTATTGTAATTTGAAGTTTTGTATTTGAGCTATAAATATGGTAATTAACTAATTATTGTAGGCCATGAGCTGTGGAAAGAGGGCAGAGGGTTCGAATTTATTGATCCATCACTGGATGATTCTTGTTCTTATTATAAACTCCTACGATGCATGCAAGTGGCCCTCTTATGTGTCCAGGAAAACCCTAATGATAGACCATCCATGTTAGAGGTTTCTTCAATGCTCAAGAATGAAACTGGAGCCATCAACAATCCTAAAAAGCCTGCCTTTTCAATTCAAAGAGATGAAAATGAGGAAGAAAAATGTATATTGCAGGAAAAGATGTGTTCAGTTGATGATACAACAATTTCTCAGGTAGTACCCCGATGACTGCTGATGACTGTGGAAATATTTCAAGTATGAAAGAAAATGTAAAGCTTTGATTGTTCTTACTTCACTAGTCGCAGGCCCGTGCATTGCGCGTGATAATTTTTAGGTAAAATAATATTTTAGTCTCTAGACTTTGTAAAATTTAAAAAAATAATAGTTTTATCGTATTTTTTATAATCTTGTTTATATCGTTTCTTACCATTATCATATATTTATTGGTTGATAATTTGCATAACATAGACATTAAATTAAAGGTAAAATTGTTCATTAGATTTTTTAAGTCATGGTGTGTGTGTGTGTGTGTGTATAAAAGGTTAAATGAAATGTCAAAAAATGAGGTTATAAATTTTTCAACTTTATTTTTAATATAATTTCTAAATTACTGAAGAACATCTCATTTTTAGTTCTAATGGGAAATATAATTTCACTAGTTAGAGTTTGATTAGTTTTAAGTTTAAATTTTGTATTATTATATTTAATTGTTGATTATTGATTTAATTAAGTGAATGTAGTGGTTGATTTTATTGCACTATAAAATTTTTAATGTCCTCTGTATTGTCATTTCTATTTTATTTCTTACTCCTCTTGGCCATTTTTTTTTAATTTTCCAAATAATGGTTACTATTGACGTTTGATTTCATTTCAATTTTTCTTCCATCATTTATTCTTAATTACTCTGTATGTTCCCTCGCTAGTTGTAGTTTTTATAGTTATCAATAAGAAATAGATATCATAGATGACTTAAATAGTTATAGATGTAGTTACGTTAATGGTATATCAAAGGTTTTTTTTTTCCCCTTTCTGAATTTTCAAGGAAATATGAAAAGCATTTCTCTAGTTTGGTCTCAATCAATTAAGACATCTATAAGATCTTAACAGAAGTAATAATGAGCATTAATTTTTTTTTTTTAATGTATGAAACGGTTTGGTTAGTGGTATGTCAAAGTTTTAAAAAAAATTTAAAAAAATTCCAAGGAAATGTAGAAGGCCTTTTTTTGAAAAAAGAAATGGGAACTTTTTGAACCGTAGAAATATGATTTTTTTATTTATTTATTTATTTTTTTTATAATTACCTTGTTTATAGACTTCATTATTAAGTTATAATCATCTAAATTATAGTAGACCATACAAGATAAACATATATAGATGATTTTATTTTTTTGATTATTTATGAATCATTATTTCATTGTTTACTTGTAAATATCTAAATTAAAGTTTTTTTTTTAAATCTAAATTAAAATAGATGAATATGTAGAGGTAAAATTATATGAAAAGTTAAAACTGCCCAAGATGAACGTTTAACCACTGGTAGATATGTGCTTTTTGAAGACTAAAAGTTTGCTTGATTGCTTTATCCAAAACTATACAATTATGCAAATATTGTTGCGAATGTTTCCATCATTTGCAAATTATCAAGTTTGGTGGCCTTACATGAACTCATGTTTTGTGACAACATTTTTTTTTTTTCCTTCTTGCCAAAACAACTTAAGAATATTAAAACTTAAGTTATCACATGTGGTAACTGTAAAACATGTCAATGATATGAAAAATAGAAAGGTTTAAATTTTTAAAAAGCATTTTTAGTAGACTGTAATATAAAACATTTTTTTCTTAATATTTTATGTAACTTTTCCCATAAGATAAATATTGTTGGCATCCTTTAAAGATGATACATAATATTTTTGAGAAGAAGAAGAAGAAGTAGACGTGATGCTAACACATAAAATAATTTTATTAAGTTTGCGTGATTTAAATTTGTGGCAAAAATATATATATAAATATATATATATATATATATATATATATATATATATATATATATATATCTATGATAAAGGTTTTTATCTGAATGATATATAGTAGTCCATACTTTTTTTAGTCTTGATTCAAAAAGTCCATTCTCAATAGCCTTATAAGACTACAAATTGCTCAATCTATAGGCCTAGGCATATTCAAAGAGTGCTATCTAAATTATAAATTATATGGCCCTTTATCACACAAATATTTTGATTCTCCTAATGTATGGTAAAGGAAGGTAAGTGTGTGTCTAGCCATTTTCTTGATTTGTGCTGCATAAGTATGGAGGATGTGACTGAATTTAAATATTGAATAAAATAAGATAAGAAGAAAAAAGAGTAAAAATAAAATATATAACAATAAACATCAAATTATCCAAGTCATTATGTACTATAATAAAATTATATTATTATATACTATATGTATAATGCAGTAGGATAATATTTAATAATCAAAGAGAATAGAAAAAAATAACAACTTAAAACACAAAACTAAATCGCATTAACCCTAGAGAAAGAGAGAGAGAGAGAGAAATAACCTTTTTTGTATGAGAAAACTATGCATAAAATGAAAAAGAAAATGTCAAATTTATAGTAATATGTTAAGAATAAGAAGAATCAAAATAAAGGAGGATAAAAGGGTAGAGAATGAATGATATTAAGGTAGAAAGTAATAGAGAGACGAAGAGGTAAAAGGGAGGGAGAGTTTTGGAAAACTAATAATGATAAGGATAATTTTTTACTAATCGGTATAGGGGTGCCCAAAAGGGATGACCAGCCTCAAAAGGGATGACCAACCCCCGAAAGGGATGACTGACCCCAAAAGGGATGACCAACCCTAAAAGGGATGACCGATCCCCGAAAGGGATGACTGACCCTAAAAGGGATGACTGACCCCGAAAGGGATGACCAACTTGTGGGCCAACAGATCAGGAAATCCCTGATCTTGACGACCCGTCCCCCTAGGATTTCCATGGGGCTTACGTGAGGCCCACTCACACATCCTTACATGGAAATTACTTGCACATCACGACCAAAGGCCCTACCATGCAATCAGATTTCTTATATATGGAAAGGTGATCTCGAGTATCTTGGGGCCCTTCTCTCTACAAGGAAATTCCCTCGTATCAAGGGATTCGGGTCAGCTCTTTACCACTATATAAACCACAAACCTTACCCTTCTTGAGGTACGTGAATCCTCCCTAGCTCTTGCACTCTTGAGTTCTTAGAGAGTCTTCTATTACTGACTTAACCTTCGGAGGGTCTTTGGCCAATATCCCACCAGTGCCTTTTGATTAGTTCTTCTTTTTTGTTCTTCAGGTACATCCATTGGCACGTGTGTGGACAATCAACTCACTGACAATTTTGTGCATCATCAGTTGGCGCCGTTTGTGGGAACCGAGTGATCAGTTATATCACCGCTCCTAAGACAAAGAGTTGCATGGTCCAGACAATCAATGGCTACCATCAACTAAGAGATCGAAAACCTACCCAACGCCTTGGAGAGGCAAGTTCAAACCCTCGCCGCGGCGGTTAAACAACTCACCCAATGAAATCAAGAGCTAGAATGAAAGATGGGCCAGCGGAACGAATAACATCCTCTAAAGATGATCGATTCAAGTAGAGATCATCTAACCATGTCACCGAGGTGACGAACAATCCAAGTGATCCTCCTAAGATGATCGACTCGAGTAGAAATCATCCAACCAAGTCACCAAGGTGACAAATTATCCAAGAGATCCTCCAAAGACGATCGACTCAAATAGAGATCGTCGAACCAAGTCTTCAAGGTTATGAATGATCCAAGTGATCCTCCAAAGATGATTGACTCAAGTAGAAATCGTCGAATCAAGTAAATAAGGTGACAAACGATCCAAGTAACCCTTCAAAGATGATTGAGTCAAGTAGCAATCCTCCGATGACAATTGACTTAAGTAATGATCCTCCAATTAAGTCGCTAAGATGAGCCCAAAAAAAAAAAAAAAGAAGCCAATCATTGGTATGCGTAAGTGGTGGTTATCCGATCAAGTTACACTAAACACTCATGGAATAGGGGGCAAATAAATGAACCCCTGACACTCTATGATTACAACGAAAACCTTCATATTACGCACTCATCCACTTGCGTGACGACCACAGAATGGAGGGCACCTGATAGGGAATATTTTCACCATCCAAAAAGTTTTTAACACCCTAGATTCTTCGGTTACCAAAAGCAACATTAGCTCACCAAAAGAGCTTTTTATCACTAAAAGTATCGTCAGGTACCTTCCTTGACACCATGCGACACACTCTGCCCTGACGGTCGTTACGTATCAAGGGGTTATCAGCATATCAGACCCATTAGATCATAACCATGTTGATCGACTTCGTTATCAGGGATCTATCACGCATCCTCCTGACCCATCGGATAGCGACCATGCCAATTGACTCCGTCATCATGGATCTGTCACGCATCCTTCTGACCCATCGGATCGTTCCCATACCGATTAACTCTGTCATCAGGGATCCGTTAAGGGATGTCGCGCATCCTCTTAACCTATCGATTTGGAAGACCTAAGGGGTGGACGAACGATCAAGGATGCCCTTGTGCACTTGATCAAATCCTAAGTCCTGCCTAAGGGGTGGACAGACCAACAAGGATGCCCTCGGCAACTTGATCAAATCCTAAGTCCTACCTAAGGGGTGGACTTACGATCAAGGATGCCCTCGTGCACCCGATCAAATCCTAAGCCCTACCTAAGGGGTGGACAAACGATCAAGGATGCCCTCGTGCACCTGATCAAATCCTAAGTCCTACCTAATTGGTGAACAAACGATCAAGGATGCCCTTATGCACCTGATCAAATCCTAAGCCCTACCTAACGGGTGAACAAATGATCAAGGATGCCCTCATGCACTTGATCCAATCCTAAGTCCTACTTAAGGGGTGGACAAACAATCAAGAATGCCCTCATGCAATTGATCCTTATCAAAACTTAAAACCCTATCCGAAGGGTAAACTGACAACTCAAAGAGAGGAGGGTTTGGGTGAAATAACTGATGAGTCATAGCCTTCAGTGCCCAATACTGAGATAAACCCTCCAAACCGGTGATTGACTAAACATTGATATGGTATAATGAAAACTGATGAACGTAAACACTTGTGCAAAATGCAAAGGAAAAATTATGAAGTAAATAGAAAGCTTTATAAAGTTGCAGAAATATATAAGCATTAGCCCAAACCAAGGGCAAAAAGTAACTCATGTCCAAAACATGGCACCACCATTGTTCTTAAATTACAAACCAAAGAAATAGAAAAATAATACAAAAAGGAAAAAATAATCTCTCAAGCATCGGCAGAGGTGTCGATTGGTTAATCATTGGAACCTTTGGGGTTGTCGGGCACGTCAGTAGATTCGTTGGTCACTAGCACCTCGTCATCAGTGTTCGTATCATTGGGATTAGGCTCGGCAATCGGAGTCATTGGGGTAGTAACCTTGATCTAGATCTGAGAGAAGTCCAAATCTGGGAACATGAGGATAGCTTACTTACGGAAGTCCTCAAAGCTGTCCTTATGGTAACCCCCCATTTCATTGAAATTGGGTTGGGATACTTGGTACTCCTCAATGGCCTCCCCTTCACCTTGCCCATGTGCTCATGAAGCGCTGCCAACTCAGACTTCAGATTTGCATTCTCCTTCGCCAGCTCGTTGGTTTGGTGAGTCATCCCACTGAGCTTGGCCTTCAGATCAATCGCCTCTTGACCAAGAGTCCGAGACGATTTTTTGAACTTCTTCAAAGCATCTGCTTCAAACTCCAGATGATCCTTTAGGCACCTGATCGATGCCTCACGAGATGCACAACGGATTTGCAAAGCTCGCATCCTCACCAAGCCCTTATAAAAAAGGGCCGAGTTAATATCAACAAGCGACAAATGAATGAAAATAAAGGGACAAATCCATGTAAAGGGACGAATGGAATGAAAATACAACATACCCTCATCATGTCATAGAGACCAGAGTCACCCAAAGAGTTAGTCTCATGCTCCGAGCACTCCTCCACTGAGTTGACCCCATAAAACCTCAGCCCCAATGAAGATTCTCCAAGCATTAAGGCCTATCTGACTGACGGACACGCCCATGTAAGAGGCCAACCAACGATGCAGGGAGGATAGGGGCAGACGAAGCCTTGCTATGAAGGCGGCCTTGTAAAAACCTACATCAGACGACCTTCCATCATAGCACTTCTCCCCTATGTCACCCTTCCTAATGGTCATGTTGTCAGGTATTTGGAAGCGAGGCCTCAGCCTACTGAAGACCTCATTACTTATATCGACTGGAAAATCATGGATAGACTAGTCATTGGGATGGAAAATCTCCCTTGGACATCGCCCAGAGGGACTAGCTTCCTCCAAAAGGGGATCAGACGCCAACTCCCTATCAGAAACTGACGAATCCTCTGATGTATACTCAAGCCTAGAATGACTAGACAAGTCATCGTTCGAACCCATGCGGACTGATAGGGTACGATCACTCGTTGCTTCACTATCTCTAGACATCTCCCACCTACAAGCGATGAATGAAAACTAAGATTCTACTCCACCTCCAATGTGACTAACGAAAAAGAAGGAAGAGGAAAAAAAGAAAAGGGAAACCGACGAAGCATACCTAAGAAAAGGACGAATGAATAAACCTACGAAGCAAAGGGTTCGACGATTGAGCTCTGGGATTAGAATGAAAAATTTTTAAGTAATGAGGACAATAATGGCATTGAATTATTCATAGGATGGTTTGGCGTGAAAAACGAAGTGTCACGACGCTTGGCTCTTCAAATCAGAAATTGACACGTGTCTCTAGCCTTGTCAGAAGGACATAATTACCTCTATTTATGACGCATGACACTAAAGAAAAGCATTTATGACAACTCCGCAACCCGTTGGCCACCCCGACGACGTACAAAGTAGGGGGCAGCTGATAAGGATAATTTTTGACTAATCGGTATGGAGGTGCCCAAAAGGGATGACCAGCCCCAAAAGGGATGACCAGCCCCAAAAGGGATGACTAACCTCTGAAAGGGATCATTGACCCCAAAAGGGATGACCAACCCCAAAAGGGATGACCAATTCTCGAAAGGGATGACTGACCCCAAAAGGGATGACCAACCCGTGGGCCAACAGATCAGGCAATCCTCGATCCTGACAATCCGTCCCCCTAGGGTTTCCATAAGGCTTACGTGGGGCCCACTCACACATCCTTACATGGAAATTACTTGTACATCACGACCAAAGGGCTTACCATGCAATCAGATATCTTATATAGGGAAAGGTGATCTTGAGTATCTTAGGACCCTTCTCTCTATAAGGAAATTCCCCCTTATCAAGGGATTCGGGTCAGCTCTCTACCACTATATAAACCACAAACCTTACCCTTCTTAAGGTACATGAATCCTCCCTAGCTCTTGCACTCTTGAGTTCTTGGAGAGTCTTCTATTACTGACTTAACCTTCGGAGGGTCTTTGGCCGGTACCCCACTGGTGCCCTTTGATTGGTTCTTCTCTTTGTTCTTCAGGTACATCCATTGGCACGTGTGTAGACAATCAACTCACTGACGATTTTTGTGTATTATCAAATAATAAAAATAATGGTTAAAAGATATTTTAATTTCTAAATAATGAATTTTTTAAGTCACCTTATTAAATGGGAAAATGTTTTAAAAATATATAGGAAAAATTAGAAACAAAAAAGGATAATAACGTGGTTGCTAAGGTGGCTCAATCAGAGTGTAGTAACAATAAATGCTACGCATCAGCTTTTGGATATATATAGATATAGATGTTAATATTTGTGCTAAGGAAGCCTTATCGTAAATTCATACACCTTAATGCCTTCATCTTCCCGGAGTGATTCCCATGTTAAAAGGGCAAATGAGTCTCCCATATTGCCCAGTGAACCCAAATTATTGTTCATCTCAACTCCATGACATTTTTTATGTTGTAAAGTTACCCTAATCTTGCAGCAGTATTTTTATTTAATGATAAATTCACAATTTCCTAAATAGTTCAAGTTTTTGGAACAATCAGTAAATTATCATGTATCATGTGGTTCTTAGTTCCTCCCATTTAAAAAATTAAAAATCTAACATATTGGGTCCCAGTTATGAATGATGAGTTTAGAATCTTTAGACCCACACACATAAGGGGATTGTTAGAATATTTGTTAAACGATTAAATTCATCTTTTCTAACCCGTAAAATTTTTGGGACAATTAGTAATTTATTTATTTTTATTAACAGGGAAAAGAATATCTAATAACCAACAAAAGACATATGTTCACATACCCATATCCATATCCATATGGTTGGGGGCATATAACTATATGTTGCTGCCATCGAGGTCAAACGTTGGGAGGATGATAATGGTAGAGTTGAGCAAAAAAGAACAAAAGAAATGTGTTCTGTTACTACCCCTACTACCGCCGCTTCTTTAGTGTCTTGAAACATGGCAGTGATGGCACCATCAGTGTTAAATTGTTAATTATATATATGCCTTCTATTGGTGGAGTTCATAGGATAATTGTATTTTGGCTCACTTGCTTTATATGTGTTCTTGATATTTCTTTAAATATTCCTCTGCTCCCACGGCTATTTCTTGCGATTCTCTGCACTTGCCGTCTAGCCCTCAAATCTGCATGAATTTCTGGCAAACTCATAACGCATGCATGCAATTTTGTTTCCATCTCTTTGCTACATCTTTCACACGTCATAATTTGTGATCTTTTATACAATTGGCTTTTGTAGGCAGGACTTCTTTACATGCTTGCTGTTCGGCTTTGTGGAGCCTAATTGAGTTTGATCCGGATTATGACCCGATCCGAAATAATATTGTTACAATTTTTAATGAAAGATTTTCTGAGACTTAGTCCATGGAGCGGAGGCTTAGGCCGATAGGCTCAAAATTTTTAGCTTGTTTTTGTAGCCCATCGTGAATCTGTGCGCAGGATATATATAAAAAACTATTGTTTTGGAGATTAGAGTACAGATGATGTTTTTGAGAGAGAAAATTGTAATGCTGCACTCTATATTTTTCCCTGAGAATAGTTAAATCTTTGCAACTCCATGAATATAGGCAAATTGCCGAACTACGTAAATACTATCTTGTATGTATTTTTTTTTTTTTGGCACATATTTTTCTTCTATTTTTGCATATTACAGATCTGGAAATTTCGTACATATTCCCATCAAACTTGCCATGTCCATAATTATATTTTATTAGCTGCATTCAGATTCCACAACTTCTTCCACAAAGCCATTTTTGATAGAAGATACCAACTAGCTATCTTTCCATGGCATCCAAGAGTAGCACCCCCTCTTCTTCATCTTGATCCTTTCCTATCAATTGCACCTTTGTAATTCTCACCTTGGATTAAATCTGGTTACTGGTTTGCTGGCAGTGAATCCCCGATTCCTTATAGAAATTCTGCTTTGTTCAAACACCTTATATGTGCCTGCCTTTGCTAATGTCAGCTCCACCACTTTCCATTCCCTCAGAACAGGAACAATACTTTTCTATCTTCACAAACATTGTCAAACGTATTTGGTTGTTGCACTTTTATCTATCTGGAATGGACAACCTGCAACTGCTAAATACATGTTGGGTGAAAAAGTAGACACTTCAGCATTGTCTTCAATGCTTAACCAATCTTCTTACAGAAAGTCTTTCATTGAATCCTCAATAAAAGAATGCAAGGCAATACGGGTTTCAAGGTATAGATTTGTTCTGGCTTTGGCCTAACACGAACTTGGACATGACCAACATGGGAATCCTGTTGGATGAATGGCGAGCTGCTGTGAATTCTGAGTCAACAAACTCAGGCAAGTCAAAATTGATATTAAAAATGGCCCTTCATTACTTGCCAAGTTTTGAATTTAAGAGTTACCCAATTGACTCAAAACAAAAAAATATGGATTGGGCACATGTTGTCGCATATGGACTATGGCTATCATCTGCCTTCAAATGAGAAATCTATTCATGCTCATGCTGCTTTATATGATTCATCAAGCTTTGTGAACACTGATGATGGTATAAGATTATGTTGGCTAAAGGATTTCCAGCTAAGAAGGTTACAAGCTGGTTTTTGGTTTATCTTACCATGGAGACGCTTGGATACTTGTGAATCCCAAAAGAGAATGCTATTGGTGCACCATCATCAGGGTGGGCTGAAACACCAGATAGATCCATGAGTTACAAGTACATCAAGTGGCATATTCGAAGTTATAATGCTATAACAATATTCAATGTTAAATGTTGTGAATTACTGCATTACAGGATCGATTTGGATTAATTTCGATGATGCAGAGACTATCAGAACTAAGATTTCTTATGACAAGCAGAAGAAGCTGCACGGTTGCAATGTGTTTCAGGTCATCAATAATGATAATTGGGTGCTTTCTCGGGCAGTTACCACTTGAAATTTACATGGTTTATGCCTATATCTGTCCTTCTCATACAAGAGTCCATGAATTCACATTTCAAATACTTCTACAACTTTCTTCTGTGAATCTATTTATTTAAAAATGAAAGAAAACTAAAGGAAAAACTGCTATGCAAGTGCACACAAAATGCTACTCATCATCATAACGTTTTTTTTTTTGGTTGCAGAAGGGAAGTGAAAGGGGACTAAAGCCCCACGGGAACAAACCCGCTCATCATGTTTTGTCTCTTTCATATTTTATCAAGCTCACATTTCTTATTTCAAGAGGGTCTAATAATCTCTATAGGCCGTATCAGAAACATCACAATATATCTGTTAGGCTTGTGACAGTGTGACTGGCCTGCCTGTCAGAATTGTTAAGCTGGATTGAAGCAAAATTAAGTTCTATATTACTGTACACAGAAATTTTGGAAAACAAGTCCTCTGTCTTTTTTTTTTTTTTTTTTTGGCGTTCTACTTTATATTTTAACGATTTTAAGTTATAACTTGTCATGTATATTTGACCATACTTATAAAATAACCAGCAGATCACCCCTCCCCTCCCCTCCCCCTTTATAAAATAACCAAAGTTTAAAATGGAAAGAAAAAATTAAACACATGACAAGTTGTAATCAAGAGAGTCAATACCGTATCGAAGGCTGTACTAGTTTGGCCAGCGGTACGATATATTAAGATACCGATTAATACCGGTGTACCATTTCGGGTTTACCGCTATTTTTTACTATTTTATACAATATACAAAATTATATTTCTAATAACTCAATATACCACCTTTACAACTTTTTATATTTTATGATGGAGTTATCAACGTAAATATATAGAAGTGAAAACTATTAAATAATCCAACACCCACCAAACTCAATAAATGCTAGTCCCACGTGTCAAAAGATTGGTGATACCAATTCAAAATATCATCTGATACTTTGAGAAAATCAAAAGCTAGTGTACTCTTTTGACCAAGTTTACTCAGCATTTATATTGAAAAAGCAAAAGGGAAGTCTAGGGAAGAGTAAGTGTAGAGAACAGAAGTTACAAAACAGAAGAAGCAAATCGGTCATCGTTGAGTCCTTAAAAAAGAAGATGGTAAAAGAAAAATGTGAAGAATAATGAAGTCGAAGTCTTGAAGAAGAGGTGATTCTAACTTCATTTTGCAAAGCTATTGTGCATTTTTCTTTCATTTTTCTCTTTCTTTCTGCTGGGTTTTCTTAACTTACTCAGATTTGCACCATCCTGCCCTTAAAAAACTGCCAAAATTACCACAAAAAGAGAAAAAAGTAAGCATTTTGTGTTTCGGCTAGGTATCCATTTACCGGCCGAAACAGCCGGATTTCACCGGTATGGCCGGTACGTGGCCGGTACGGTAGGTATTTTTTCTGGTACGAAACAAGGGGTATTTGTACCGGTTTATTGGTGGGTACGGTATATACCGGCCGTACTGGCTGGTACGGTACGAGATTAACTTCCTTGGTTGTAATTGGTGAAACACAAAAAATGAGACAATTCATTTATATTAGAAATTTTGCTCAATATCCAGCCCAAGACCCACTCAAGTTTTACTCATACGTTTCTCAAAAAAAAAAAAAAAAAGTTTTACTCGTAGGTTTTGGGGTAATGATACTCTCACATCCACTTTCATGTTTAAAATATTGACATTTTTTTTCCTCAAAAAACTTTTTTTTTAAATGTGGACATTTTCCTATTTATGTAAGTATTTTCTAAAATATCAATTTTTTTAATTGTTTATCTTTTTTTCACATACAATAATCACTATTCACTCTATTTCTTTATTCTCAAGATACTTAAAAAAGAATAAAAAAGCAAATGTAAAATGAATAGCAACAGTGTAAATTTACATGGTTAGTAACTATATATTTTTACATAATTTTGCATAATTTGATATAGGTGCATTTTGAATTTAATTAATTAAAATGTACTTTTTTATTATATAAGCTCTAATAACAGTGCTCTTATATAAAAGTATATATTTTCCCTTACCTTTAGTATTAAACGATGTGTACCGTCGGCTAAGACAAAAATTGGTGAGAAACTATTAGATGTGGTACGGTCGTACGATATACTTCAATGAGCTCCTTTTGTGTTCTGTGGTGTGGTTGTTCTGAATGAAGTAGATAATTCTAGCCTAGGCTTGGTCAACCAATAGGTGTAAGTGTAAGACTAGTAAGAGAACTTTATTCCACAATTTCTTCTATAATTAATTTGTCGAAGTTGTAATGTTGTATAGTCAGTAAATGGGCAATATTTTCACTCAGCGTAAAATTTTTTCTATAATTCACAGTTGACTATTTTAACAAATTTTGAATTAAAAAAAAAAACAGTTGTTTGTCTTATTTAGAGATACAATTTTTATCATAACTTTTTTTAAAATTTGTTGAAATGGTCGTCTATTATAATTCATAAGTAGCGTATAATCACTTTTATTTTAGATAGATCTATCACTTTTTTCCGATTAATCACTTTAGCAAATAATATCAAACTTTGTGGCAAAAATCATGTTCCGAAATGGTCAGCTGTTAATGATAGATATAACAAAGTGGTATAAGACGGTAAGTTATGAGTTATTTCCTTTTGACCAAAAAAAAAAAAAAGGTAAGTTATGAGTCGACATCATAATCAGTAACATCTTCCTACCTCATAATAATCAATAATATATATCTTACGTACAAAGTATGACTCTTTGTTTTTGCCCTTAAGGAAAAAGTAAGAGATATGAAAGGAATTTGATACTTGGCAGCGAGTCTTGTTCCAGTGTTCCTTAGTCTTATGGAAGATGCTGGCTGTGTAAAAATTGGAGGGTATTTTGACAAAACGAGCATCTGCCATTTTCGAAGGCAGAGAGAACAGAAAGAAACATTTTTGAGTTCAAACAAACAAGCGAAGTTAAAACAAACGTTTAGGGAGGGAGGATCCTTGGAGTATCAGAAGTTCAGGAATATCGCGGGCATGAAGCCTGTGGAGGAAATCACTTGAAAAGGATTCGGGAGCTTTTGGGGCCGCTAGGCAGACAAGGCGCTTGAAGAGGTTGCTCTATGTTACAAAGGTTTTGTGACTTTTTTAATAATTTTGTGCTGTATATATATATATATATTATTGTGTGATTAATTGTTAATTTAATTTAGAATAAATTGGAACCTTAAAATTTGGAATGCTTCTGATTTTTTCCTTTAAAATTTCAAGTTTTTGATAGGCTCCTATGGGAATAATTTTGTGCTGCAGTGATTTTTCATTGGAAGGAGTTTCCTTTCACCTTCCATTTTATGGCCATTCTCTATGTCACCAATATCTTTATTGCTTTGGGATTATATCTATGTGTGGCCTATACATATATATAATCTGCCGGTTATATAGTTGTGAATATAAATATTTATACGCTGCTGGATTATATTTTATTTATTTATTTATTATTCTGTGATTAATTTTTTATTTAATTTAGAATAAATTGCAAATTGTAATCTTCAAATTTGGAATACTTTTGGTTTTTTTCCCTTAAAATTTCAAAATTTTGATATGCTCCCCTAATATTAGGTACTATTTATACTTGCTCCCTTCTATCCACATTCACCAATGATGTAGTTGTTAGATGCCAAATAAGTATTCGCTTTTGATAACTAGTCAGTCTAGTCCAATTAAAATAAGCCACAACATTTAAGAATACAAGTCATTATATAAAACTATTATAAACCTTTACTGGATATAAAATAACTAATTTTTGTTAAAAATATTTTTTCACATCTCTCTCTCTCTCTGGCATAATTAGTTTTCTATAGCTCTTAGTGAGAATTTCAAAACATGATCTTTTATTAGATTTCAAATTCTATGGAACCAAATAGAAACTCACAATGTTATTGTCTTCTTCAATCTAGTGCTGCCACAAGCCAAGCCAAAAAGATAGTCTCGAACTAGATTCAAAATCTTGATATTGGTTGTACTGGCAATATATACCGTACTGAAAGGGCCAAAATTGACAATTAACCCCAATTGCCCAACTATATAATTAGTAGGCATTGTTTTGAAACTATATTTTTTACTAACATCTCGAGTTTCTAAAACTCGATTTAGGACTTATAATTCGAACCTCAAATACTCGGTTTTCATGTTCTAATCAGGTCTAATTTGGCACTTTTTCACGTGGTGTCCACTTGGAAATTGAGTCTGTATTGCAGGCAATATTTTTCCCTTAAAGGCTGCCTTCATTTGCTCAAATTGCATCTCTCCTAGCCTCCTCTCCATGCTTTTTGACAAAAGCACGAAATGTGTTTGCTTCATATATGGGACTGTCTCTAAATTCCCAAAATACACAGTGATGAAAACCCCAGAACCCACAAGAACCACTACTAGCACAGTTCTTGGGTTCTGAAACCACCGCTAAGGCCCTCGTGGCCTGAAATGCTGAACCTAGTACCGATCAACGTAGTAATATCTCTTAGCACTCCTAGAAAAGGGTTGGAATGAATCTGATTGAACTGAGAAAGCTTTGAGAAATACAAGAATATGAAGAAAACCCAGAAAATCGAAGACCTAGTTTGGGAAATTCTAGAAGTGGGTTCTTGAATTGGAGCTTTGGGGGTTACAATCTTGGAAGTGTAACTTCAAAAAGTATCGAGTGTGAGCTTTGCTCTTCGTTGGTATCCCATGACTTGGGAAGAAGAAGAACAAGAACTCAGCTGGTTTTTTTTTTTTTTTTTTTTTTTTTTTCATATCGAAGTCAGTTTTGGCTTGTAGTGGATGTAGGTGTGAACATAAATTGAGCTTCTAACTGTCGAGGTATAAATCGAGTCTCTAAGACTCGATTTCCAAGTAGACGCCACGTGGAAAAGAGCCAAATCATACCTGATCAGAACATAAAAATCGAGTCTTTGAGGCTCAATTTATTAGCCCTAAATCAAGTTTTAGAAACTCGAGATATTAGTAAAAAATATAGTTTCGAAACAATACCTACTAACTATATAGTTGGGCAATTGGGGTTAATGGCCAATTTTGGCCCCGTACTGACTATTAAACTGGTATTTCTGATATGCACCAGATAAAATATCAGGTTGTACCATCTTATATCAATTATACCAATGATTTTTTGAATGTTTTGGTCGGTATTAATGTTTCGGCTGGTAGAATAAAAAATAATAAAAACTATTATAAAAATAATAAAAAAACATGTTATTAAGCTAATACATTGGGTTAGTGTACTTAGACTAAAATTTAAGTTTATAAAATGTGTGGATTTTAAATTATATGTTATAAACATATAAATACATACATAAATACATATAAAACATATATATATATATATATATATATATATGTAAGTACATAAATAACGGTAATCCTAAAATGATACACCGGTGGTACCAAAACATTTCATTTCCTTGGCTAAAGCAAAACAATCTTGGTACTAAATTTGTATTTGCAATGAATAAAATTTTTCTACCTCACTTTTTTGTGTTCCACTTCGAACTCCCCTAATTATAGACTATGTGTCTGGTTTTTTTTTTTTTTTTTTTTTTTTTTTTTTTTTTTTTTCATTTTAAACTTTGATTATTTTATAAATAAATTTTTTTTTTTTTTTTTTTTAAGTAAAAAAGAATACACTACAAGTTGCCCATCTTTTACACATGTAATAATTTGTAATTGTTTCCTCTTACGATTGGCTTTTGTATGCAGGACTTTTCTACATGCTTGCTATGTCCACAACTTTATTTTATTGGCTGCATTCAGATTCCACAACTTCACCCTATCAAAAAAGATTCCACAACTTCTTCCACACGTAGGCTTTTTTGATAAAAGATATCAACTAGCTTAATTTCTCTCCATGGATTCCAAGATTATCATCCTCCTCATCTTCATTTCCATCCTTTCCTATCAATTGCACTGTTGTAATGCTCAACCTTGGACTAAAGCTGGTTACTGGTATGCTAGCGGTGAATCCCCGATTCCTGACATAAATTCTGCCCTGTTTACACACCTTATATGTGGCTTTGCTAATGTCAGCTCCACCACCTACCAGCTTTCCATTCCCCTAGAGCAGGAACAATACTTCTCTAGCTTCACCAACATTGTCAAAAGTAAGAACCCATCAGTTATCACACTTTTATCTATCTGGAATGGACAAGCTACAACTGCTAAAGCCATATTGGGTGAGAAAGTTAATACTTCAGTATTGTCTTCAATGCTTAACCAATCTTCTTACAGAAATTCTTTCATTGAATCGTCAATAAAAACTGCAAGGCAATATGGATTTCAAGGCATAGACTTATTTTGGCTTTGGCCTAACACTGCCTCTGATATGACCAATATGGGAATTCTGTTGGATGAATGGCGAGCTGCTGTGGATTCTGAGTTAAGAAACTCGAGCGAGTCAAAATTGATATTGACGATGGCCCTTTATTACTTACCAAGTTTTGAATTTGGGAGTTACCCAATTGGCTCAATACAAAGAAATATGGATTGGGCACATGTTGTGGCATATGACTATCATCTGCCCTTAAATGAGAAATTTATTCATGCTCATGCTGTTTTATATGATCCATCAAGCAATGTGAACACTGATTATGGTATAAGAGAGTGGTTGGCTAAAGGATTTCCACCTAACAAGCTGGTTTTTGGTTTGCCTTACCATGGCTATGCTTGGACGCTTGTGAATCCCAAAGAGAATGCTATTGGTGCACCATCATCAGGGCGGGCTGAAACAGCAGATGGATCCATGAGTTACAAGTACATCAAGTCATACATTCGAGGTTATAACGCTAAAACAATATTCAATGCAACTTTTGTTATGAATTACTGCATTATAGGATCGACTTGGATTAATTTCGATGACGTGGAGTCTATCAGAGCTAAGATTTCTTATGCCAAGCAGAAGAATCTACGTGGTTACAATGTGTTTCTGGTCAGCAATGATGATAATTGGATGCTTTCTCAGGCAGGTACCATTTGAAATTTACATGGTTGTATTTTGTCCTTCCCAAACACTAGTCAATGAATTCACATTACAAATCCTTCTACAACTTCGTTCTGTGAATCTGTTTATTTAGAGATGGAAGAAAACAAATGGGTAAATTTTCATGCAAGTGCCCACAAAGTAGGTTACTCATCATAATACATTTTTGCTACAACTAAGTGAAGCGGCCCGTTTGGCAAAAGTGGTTTCAAACTGCACTTTTTCAAAGTATAAAATCTTCACTTTATTTCTAGTAACAGTATTTCCAAACAACCCCATTTTCAAACCAAAAACAAAAAACTCCAAAAGGTAAGTTGTACCAAATGGGGACCCTCAGGAACAAACTGTTCATCATGCTTTGTATTTTTGTTCATGTTTCATTAACCTCACATTTCTTATACCAAGAGGGTATAACCATCCCTATAGGCTGTCTTACAAACATCTCAATATCTCTGCCACATTGATGCCAGTGCTGTACAAGAATCATCCTTCCACTCATTTGTGTTTGTCTCACTTGTGCACCAAGTAGCAGCTGTTAAGCCTAGCCTTAATGCTTGTGACAATGTAATT
The DNA here is from genome assembly GCA_028535165.1 of Quercus tomentella. Lineage (NCBI taxonomy): Eukaryota > Viridiplantae > Streptophyta > Magnoliopsida > Fagales > Fagaceae > Quercus > Quercus tomentella. The sequence continues at coordinate 85,653,465 of JAPQVY010000155.1, read as the reverse complement.
GGCCTGCTTGTCAGAATTGCTAAGCTTGAATGAAGCAAATATTAAGTCCTTAATTGGCCTTAAGAATCTGATCATATACAGTAGAATTATTAAAAATTAGTGGGAGAATAGAAATTCCATCACCCTGTCATCTTGGATGAAAGCTCTTTATCTAGCAGAATGCAGACAATTCTGTTAGACATCTAACAGAGTGCTTGCGTCCAACTCAAGTATCTTCAACCAAGTTTGAGACTAACCCTCTTGTTATGCTTTTTTTTTCTTCCAATCCTATATTTCAGATTTTTTTATTTATTTATTTATTTTTTTTTTGTTAGAGTTGCCATAAAGCGGGGAGGGTCGGAAGATTCTTCTGCTTATTTTATGTGTCCTTCTTAAATACTAGTTTTTGTAAAAAACAATTTTCTCAGCACAATGTTGAAGAGCTTAGTGAAATCTAGGTGCAATAATTTTATTGATTTCGATGAGAGATGTTGATTTAAGTAATGGATTGCATTGACAGCTCAAGAGGAAGATAATGGTCCAGAAAAAAAGCGAAGATTACTGTTGATAATTATGCTTCCGACAGCTTTAATCATTATCATTCTAGCCTTCATGATGTATTACATACGAGACAGAGTACTGAAGTCAAAAGGTAAGTATCCTCAACTGTAATACTTCACCTGTAATAACATGATATTGAAGAGCATTTCCATTTGTTAGTATGTGTTAAGTGAGTTCCAGGCTGCCTTGATTAGCCTTAATTTCTGCCACCTATCCCATGATTCTAGAGATTTGATATATTTAAGTGATTTGATTTGGATCAATTAGGAACTGATAATAGTGAATGGTCAGACCTTTCCTTCTAGGTTGTAGATTCTTACCTATAAATACCCATGTTGTTAAAAGTGCGCATAAGGGCGCTTAAAGCTCAAAGCCTTAAGCTCTGAGTGCTTCGCTTGGTCGAAGTGAAACTCATTTAGTGAAGCTGCCTCAGGGACGCTTTTCTAGTGCTTTTTGAAGAAGCAAACAGTGAGCTTAGGTGAGCTTTTTCCATTTTTTGATAAAAAAAAATTATATGAATCATTAAAACTGAGCCTGCAACCTATCATTAGGCCTCTAAAGACCCCAATTGGTGTGCTGCTATGTAACATGAGTTCAATACACTCCTTTCAAATAGTACCGGGTCCCTTGTCCCACATCATCCCTCTATGAACATTCTTGGCTTCAAAGGGGTTTATAAGTTAAGAAGTCCAATGGCCCCATTGAAAAGTATATAGCTCATCTTGTTGCCAAGTGCTATAATTAACAAGAAGCTGTGGACTTTATAGAAACCTTTAGTATGGTAGTGAAGGCGGTCACTATCTGCATAGTTCTATCACTCTCCCTCAATTATCATTTCCCCCATCAGCAACTTAATATAAAAAATGCCTCTCCATGGCGTGCTTTCTAAAGAAGTTTATACTGAACAACCTTGGGGGTTTTGTGACTCCTCATCCTTTACTCATGTTTGTCGCCTTCGTAAGGCCATTTGTGGCCTCAAACAGGCTTCGCAAGCCTAGTGTTCGAGATTCAGTGCCTTTCTCCTTCATCATGGCTTTATATGCAGTAGGGCTGGCTCTAGCATGTTTCTCCTTCGATCCTTGGCTAGCATCATGATTCTCCTTCTCTATGTTGACGACATTATCCTAACTGGCAGTTGTTCCTCCATTCTTTAATCGTTCAGTCATTTTAATAATCAAACAGTTTGCCATGAAGGACTTGGGTGATCTACACTATTTTTTAGGCACTGAAGCCAAGCTCACTTCAACAGAATTTCACCTTTCTCAATCCAAGTAGGCCCACTCTTCTTGCATGAACATCCATGTTAGAGGCCAAACCTTGCTCCACACCAGTTTCAATTGTCTCCAAGCTTTCTCTATGTGATGGTGACATTATCTGATCCCTCCCTATACAAGCAAATTGGGCTAACTTCAAAACCTAATGATGACTCGCCCTGATATCATTTATGCAATTAAATTAAGCTTACCAGTCCATGCATTCTTCCACCACTGTGCACTTACAGGCTGTGAAGCAGATACTTTGATATATCAAAGGCACCATTGACCTTGGCATCCACCTCAAGCCATGCTCTTCTCTCACATTACATGCCTTCTCCGATGCAAATTGGGCTATGTGAACTCCAAGTCTCCATCCAGGATCCTTGCCTTCTCTACTATAACAACATCAATGCTACTTATATTGCTGCTAATCCAGTATTTTCATGATCACGCAGAACACATTGAGGTAGATTATAATTTCATTCATGATCTCATCACTACTCTTAAAGGGCAACTTGTTCCTATTGAAAATCAGACTACAAAGATCTTCACGAAGGGATTGGTTTCCTCTCGTTTCCTTCTACTTCGCAACAAACTAGTGGTGCATTCACTCTCTATTAGATTCCCGGGGGATGGGGATGCTGTTGAGTGTTTTCCAGACTTGCTTGGCTGCCTTGATTAGCCTAGATTTCAGCACTAGATTCTCAGCCCATCTATCCCACGATTCCAGAGATTGATTTGTATCAATTAGGAGCCGATTATAGGGATTGGTCTGACCTTTCCTCTATGTTGTAGATTCTTCCCTATATATACATGTACACAATGTAATCTTCTCTCAAACCAATATGCAGAAACTTTCTACTTATTAACAGAGCGTTTCTCTTTAGTATGATATTAAGATTAATGATTTTTCTTTCTTCTTTTTCCAATTTTTGTTGCAGGCATGATGATTTTAGACAACAGAAGTCCATCTCAGCCAGTAAACAATACATTAGATTCTGAAAATCTTGACAGCAATGATCCTAATCCGAAAGCACTCAGCCTTTCCACCATCAAAGTAGCTACAAATGACTTCTCAAGTGCCAACAAGCTTGGAGAGGGTGGTTTTGGCCCTGTTTACAAGGTAATGCCTGGACTGTTCTTATTCTTTATATGAAAGGGAAAACATTGAAAAAAAAATGTAGGGTATGTAGGTTTTTGTGAAACAAATGTTAATTGATTCAAGTAGTTTAAGGTTTAGCTATTATAGTAAAGAGCAGCTTATGTAGGTTCTTGGAGTACAGGAAAAGTTTGAAGGGACTTGAGAGCTTTTAACTTCTGTTTATGTGTTACACCCTCATCCCTTGAGCAACACTATTAGCTCCCTGGCCTGCTTTACAGATGAAAAAAAAAAAAATCAGGCTCTTAAAAAGTTGAGTCTAGAATGATTGACAACCCATTCAAACCACGCAATATCAAGAGAGAACCAATCGCTGCACCACAAATTGAAAGCAGAATAAGATTATGCTGTCCACACTCCATAGTAATACTTTCACTATTTCTAAGCTGGGTATATACATATTATACAATTTTTGTCGAGCGAGCTAGTGTTGCCTTTGTAATTTGTAAAAGGTGAATTCATATCAGCTGTAAATGTGGCTTATTCTTCACGGACATTGCTAACGGTGTGAATGAATTTTGCCAGGGTATATTACCAAGGGGACAGGAAATAGCAGTGAAGAGACTTTCTAAAACGTCTACACAAGGACATGAGGAGTTCGCAAATGAGGTTGCTCTTACTGCAAGACTTCAACATATAAATCTAGTTAGAGTTCTGGGATTTTGTATAGAGGGTGATGAAAAAATGCTAATCTACGAGTACATGCCAAACAAAAGCTTGGATCTCTACCTATATGGTATGCAATCATTTTGTACCAATTATAGTTAATCATTTCATATATTTGTGGGTCTGAGATTTGTGTTATATTTTATAATCCTAAATGGGTCTATATATCCAGTAGATATTTTGGTTTGATGCCACTATTATTCAATCCTGAGAGAAGCAAAGATGACAATCTAAGCCTCTATGGAGATGTGAAAGGCCACGATGTTTTGCTTGAGTGCATTTTCAATAGTTTTTTAAGTATTTTATGTGTGATAATAACTGCTCGCAGACTTAATTCTATGCAGATCCAATTAGACAGCATGTGTTAGATTGGAGAAAGCGTGTTCACATCATTGAAGGGATTACTCAGGGGCTTCTATATCTTCAAGAATATTCAAATTTTACAATAATTCACCGAGATCTTAAAGCTAGCAACATTTTACTGGACAGGGATATGAATCCAAAGATATCAGATTTTGGGATGGCTAAACTTTTTGGAAAAGATGAACATGAAGCAAACACAGACCGGATTGTTGGAACCTAGTAAGCGCTCAGCTTTTGGATGATTTCTCAATTGTATTTCCCTTGTTATTAACCTCTCAGCACTGCTATTTTATATGCAATACAGTGGCTATGTTCCTCCAGAATATGTTAGAAAAGGTGTGTACTCCATGAAGTATGACGTCTATAGTTTTGGAGTTCTACTTCTGCAAATCATAAGTGGCAAGAGGAATTCATGTTATTATGGCACTCGTGAAACTTTGACCCTTCTAGAATATGTAAGCAACTCCATTAAACTTTTCTTTTGATTTAACTTGCTGTAACTCAAAAAATGAGGTTTTTGAAATATAAAGATGAATAATGCTGAATGATTTCAGGCGTATGAGAAGTGGATAGTAGGTGAAGGCATGGATTTTATTGATCCATCGCTGGATGATTCCTCTTCATCTTGCAAACTCATAACATGCTTGCAAGTGGCCCTGTTATGCGTTCAGGAAAATCCAGTGGATAGACCAACAATGTTGGAAGTTTATTCAATGCTCAAAAATGATATTGGTGCTATCTCTACCCCTAAAAGGCCAGCTTTTTCAACACAAATTGATGAAAAAGTAACGGGCAGATCTACATCAGAGCAAGGAAGTTGTTCAGTTTATGATTCATCAATTTCCCAAATAAGTGGACGATGACCAGGATGGTGTTTTTGGGAGATGATATACTAAAGAGATTATTGTTTTCAATTGTTCCCTGTACTGGTCTTCTTGTTGTAGACTCCATAAATTTGATTGTTGTTTCTTCGAACAAAGCATAATACATAGGAATACAGAATATTATCATGTGCATCTTTTTACAGCTACGTATAGAGACTTGTGTCCAGAGCACTTTCTCGAAGAAGTGACACGACAAAACCAAAATGATGAAGGAACAAAATTAAATAATAGGAAAATAACGTCTTTATAAGAGTACAATAATATTATTATGCTTATATAAACTACTAAACCTTAATTTTAATAATAATTGTCATAGGAAATTTTTAATTTTTTTAAAGTTTCAGCTTATAGCGTTCGCTCCAAATTTTTTAATTCTAATGAACTAAAAAAACCTAATTCTAAATGACTTGGAAAATATTAAATTTCAAAAAGACACTTGACTCTAGGAAATTAAATAACAATATGAATAAACCCTTTCTTTTGAGGAAAATACAAATAAACCTAAATAAGCTACCAACACCTAAAATAAAATACAAAAATGCAATAAAAATACAAGTTATTTATAAACTTTAATAATACTAATGCTCTGTTTGTTTCGATGGAAACTATTGTATAAATATAGTTTTTTAATATTTTTTTAGTGTTTGATATCAATTCAAAAAAATAAGTCAATGGAAAACTATATTTAGTCAACATAAAAGTTTTAACTTATTTTTAGAGATTGTTTTCTATTAAATTTTTTTTTTGAAAAACAACTTTATTTCACAACAAACTAAACAAGGGAAGTTAGCATATTGTTTTTTAACTCATTTAAGATTGCTACCAAATATAAAAAAAATGAGATAGTTTTATAAAAAATACTTTTTAGAAAATGACTTATGTTTTACTAAAACAAAATTAACATTAATATTTTTCTTTTATGTTTGGCAAAAATTAAAAAGTCAGCTTATTTTACTATCTAGTTTATTTTTGTTACTATTCATGACCTTACTGCACTTTTTGATACTATTCATAGATCTTAGTGTAATATTTCAATTAATTTTTTTTTTATTTAATGTACTTTTAATAAAAAAATTTCAATTACAATAAAATAAACAGATCTCAAATAAATCATTGTCTTACTTCCCACGAAGAAAAAATAGATTGACATGCATCCTCCAACGGCAGACAAAGAAAGAGAAAGGTAGAAGGAGACAAAGAAAAGAAAAGAAAGTCGTATTATGCGACCCTGCAATCTTAACAGTGTACGTGTCTGGTCCTAAAGTGACGCGTGTCCCTAAAGCTTCACCGGACCAACCAGTTAAAGCTGATCCCAACTACCGGCCACAGCCGGTTACTGCTGTCTCACGCTCTTACTTTGCCACCTCTTCCCGCTCGCTATATAAATACACAAAGACAAGTAAGTTCACAGCATGGCGGTTCTGTACTAAAACCCAACACTCCAATCTCATCTCTTCACCTTCTCATCAAGGTTCACCGTTTCTCTTTTCTTCTCTCTTATATGTTATAAAAGTTCACAGCTTTTTCTTTTTCTCTTTACTTTTTTTTTGTTATGGGTGCAGATTTATTTTGACCTCTTTTGTACTTTCTTTGACACTGCTTTGAATATTTATTTTCCTCGGACAGTGGGAAAATAGACCGACATTTTCTTTGCTTTGTGTTGGGCTTTAATTGTTTTGACGAGAAAAATGGTTGTTTGGTTGCTAGAGGAAAAGAAAAAGCTTTGAAATTTTTGCTGTTTGGGACTCAATAACACTATGAAGTATAAACTCCTCTCAGTGCAGCACGATATAAGGTTTTTGTTTGGTTTAAGGAAAGTTTGAGGAAAAGGAAGGAATTTTTTATTTTTGGGGAAATGGGTTAGTTTCCAATTTGTGAAGTATTTATGAGAATTTTTCTTTCTCTCACTCTTTTCTTGAGCTTTTAAAAGTAATGGAGCATTTGGGGTTGGGTGAAAATGAATTTTCCTTAACTTTTCCCCTGTTTTCACTGCAAACACACGGAGATATTCAGGTTAGTTTATTGTTGTGTAAAGTTTTGATCTTGGAGATAATTGTTCTGTGCTGTGTGTTATTAATATGCTGATTTGTTTATTCAAAATTTGGAAAATGTATGAGTTTTCAATGTTGGTAAGTGTGCTATGATATTGAGGTTTATAGATTGGAAGATGAATTCTTTTAATTGAAAGCTATGAACTCCAGCTCATGGTTTTGTCATTCCAACTCCAGTTCTTAGACTTCGGCTTTCTCTTTAACTTTATTTTGTCACTGTGGTTTTCGTTGTCAACTTGTTTCTGTGGCAGTGTGGCTGCACCATCTTTATTTGTGATTATTATATCTACCCCTATTTGTTTTTTGGTTGGTAAGTTACATATGCACCCACTGGGTTTTGAACCCCACAACCTTACCCTCCACACATTCTTATGGGAGAAGGAAGTGCCATTTGAGCTAGAGTTCATTGTCAATGTATCATCTATTTTTCTATCTTTGGTGGGGGATGGTGGGATTGCTACAGATGATACGTGTATTTCCCGAGTCTTGTTTTAGAGACATTATGGGTTTTCCTCAACCTTAAGATTACAGTTCATTAGTGATGAAATGTTTGTTTTCAGAAATATTCCTGGATCTTTTTTAGGAATTACTTTCTCTAATACAAATGGAGGCAAGAAACTTTATATGTGATTCAAATCAATTTCATGATCCACAATTCAATATAATCATTCTCCTTGGTATGAGACACAAAATAACTGTGTGATTGTTGTACATCTGGTTCCTGATTGTAGGGTGTTCTTTCTGAAGGTTTATCTGTGATTTGCATAAAGTGAAAAGTCTTTGATTCTCAGCTGAGAGACTATGAGGGAATAGGAATGGCTCTCGAGACATTTCTAGATTCCAACTTTCAAATGGAAGCAAACTCCCTGGTACTTACTAGGCCAACTGGAGGCTTTTTGGGGTTCTCAAGTTCTAATGACTCGCTAGAAAAGGATGAGCAATACCAGGCAGTGGTAGCTTCCCTCTTGAACACATCTTCTGGAAACTTGCCGAATAACATGTCTAGGATTGCACATATGAATGTGGGTAGGGTCTCAGGGGAAGTGAACCCAACTGTCTTAAATCATGTGGTGAATGGACTGAGTGTTAGGCCAAGTTCCTTGGTAACAGATTCTGAATCAGCACTTTCAGAGGGTCCTCATTCACATAGAAGTGCTAGTACCAACATGGATTCTTATCTGGAGTCACCCATATCACCTTCATCATTCTCATCTCGTAACCTAAGAAAAACTAGATCTTCAGTTATAGATGGTTCCTCCATTGCTCAGTATACCTCCCATCTGGAACAAGATTGCCCACAAGTGCATAAAAGGAAATACCAGCATGAGGAATTCAATAATGTATCTAAAGTGGCTGCACAAGTGCATAGAAGTTCACTTCTAAAGTGCACTAGACAGGAGCCCCTCACTTCAGCTCAGATGATTAAGAAACCAAGATTAGACATCAAGCAGGAGGCTATTATGCAACAGCATATTATTCAGCAGCTACTGCAGAACCCGGATTCTTCACAGTTACAAGGACATCTACCCCAACTGCAAGCAATGTTTCAGCAGCATCAGTTACAAAATCAGAAGTGGCAAAAGATTTTGCAGTCTATTCCACAATATCAGGGAATTGACATGCAACAGCAACAGCAGCGACAGATGAGGCACAATCTCCAACAGCAGATGATGCATCAAGTACCTGTTATGCCCCCATTTAATGAAGGCATCTGTTCGCGCCGGCTAATGCAGCAGATATATCATCTGCGGCAACGACCAGCTGTGAGTTGCTAGTGTAATTGTCTAAATAATGTTGTCTCTTACTATGACATCATGCTTTTTACTATTGTAAACTACCCTTATTGGTGTCTAATGTTTTGCATTGTCAATACACAATTTGGGTTGAAGCATGGCTGATTTCTATGTTTTAATATCGTGCATCCTCTTTGTGCTTGAACCTGGTGATGCAGCTTTAAGTTAGTCTAAATCTGATTATTTTTTTTCCTTTTTTTACCCTCTCTCTTTAGGACAATGATATTGCTTATTGGAGGAAATTTGTGGCAGAGTATTATGCTCCTTGTGCAAGGAAAAGGTGGTGCGTGTCTCTATATGATAAAGTTGGACACAATGCCTTTGGTATATTTCCCCAGACAGCTAGGGTCAGTTCTCATTCTGCTTATTTATTTTCTTTAGCATGAGAGATGTTTGATCCTTATTACAATACATAGTCACAAATGCTGTAGTGGCCACCGGTTGCATGGGTTGGGATCATGTGTTTTTACATGGTATAATAATATCTTCATGTCAGTTGTATGAAATTTTGTTTAAGATTTTTGCTCATGAATTCTTTCCCTTTATGTCATTAAATTCTTCTTTAACTGCTTCCCCCTTCTGCCACAACTTGCATGGAATGTGTGCAAAAAAGAAGAGAAGAAAACTATTTTTGTTGTATAAGTGAATTAATGCCTTGACTTAATGAATTTATATTCTTGTCTGATTTTTATCTTCCTCTGTATGCTTTAAGCTTATGTTGATTGCTTAGTAAATTTGAGATTGTTTGTTGCTTTTGTTCTTTTAGGATACATGGCAATGTGACTTGTGTGGTTGTAAATCAGGGAGAGGATTTGGTAAGCAAACTAGCATTATTAGATCACTTAAATTTTTCCTTACCTGATTACCTATTTTTATTGATAGCATATAACTTCTTTTATCTTTTGTTTCTTGGCAGAAGCGTATTTTGAAATACTTCCTAGGCTTAATAGAATTACATTTGATAGTGTGATCGATGAAATATTGTTTCTCGATTTGCCGCGTGAGTGTAGATTCCCTTCTGGGTTAATGATGTTGGAATATGGAAGAGCAATTCAGGAGAGTGTCTATGAGCAACTGCGCGTTGTTCGTGAGGGTCAACTGCGTATTATTTACACTAATGATTTGAAGGTGAGTCAAAGTCCACTTCATGTGAAGTTGGTGGGTTAATTATGTGTATTATTCATGTTTCTCTTGTTCAATGCAAAATGTTATATAGGATGGTGATGTGTACGTAACAGTTTTTTTTTTCCCTGCAGATACTATCATGGGAATTTTGTTCACGGCCTCATGAAGAGCTTTTGACCCGAACATTTGTTGCGTCTCAGGTATTCTTGTGCTCTGTATTTTCTGTGGCTGTAAGCTATCCACCTCGTTCTTCATATGTGTCATATGATCCATTACTTATTTTTCTTAGCCGTAACTTTGGATCTAATGATCATGCTATGAATTAATTCTTAAATGTTGCAGATCAATCAATTGGTTCATTCTGCGTGGAAGTATCAAAGCAATAATAATGATAGTGGAACTGTTGGTGCATCATCTGATGGTCTACAAGCAAATTGTAATAAGTAAGAAATTAATGGATGAGAAATTTTATGCATTATTAACAGCCTTAGTTTTATATTTTATTCTCTGTGCCTTTAGTTGAAGGACCTAATGATGTTTTATTGTCCTCTTTGTTAATTAAGAAGTTGATAAATTAGGTGCAAAGATCTGCAATTGTGAGAATTGTCCAGGGGTTTATTTTCCTGCTGCATGTTCTAACAAAAGGCTTTCATAAGACAAAAAGAAACCTATTTTTATTCTGTTGAATGACATATCTGTATGTTTCTAGATACTGACATTGGCAAGGGGTTACTCGACTATGAAGAAATTCAGTTTGGCCTCCGTATAATTGAACCTGGTTAGGGATGTGGCCAGCATTGTTGACCTTTTGAAATTTATAAGAATAGTTGTAAGTTCAAATTATAAATGCTGCTTTAGGTATGCTAGAAATTTTGAGGTTTGAGAGAACCAGGGAAAATTGGTTGACTCCCCCCCGCCCCCCTTTTTTATTTCTTTTTCCTTCCACTTATTAAGAATGTAAATGCAATAAATCATGCGTTCACCTTGTTCTTGGTCACTTATCTTACTGTAGGTTCCTGGCGACTGGGTGTCATCTTGCAAGGGCTTTGGAGTTACAGCTGGTTGATGACTGGGGATTTTCCGGAAGATACACACGGTGTTTGCAGGTAAATCTCAACAATTCATTATGCTTAATTTTGAAGCTAATTCCATTATGCTGACAGTTCATAATATGTTCCCATTATAATTGTTTAACAGATTGCTGAGGTCATCAATAGTATGAAAGATTTAATGACTTTCTGCCAGGATAATGACATAGGACCAATGGGTATGTAGTTCTCGCTTGTTGCTATGATGGCATGTAATGATGCAAAATACTGTCCCGCCTCCCCCCTTCCTCATGAATTATGAATCATCACCTAAAATAAAAATAAAAAGGCAAACACCCTTTTAGATTGTTGCTTGAGTTCTTCTCCCCATTGACCTTCATTTCTATTGAAGCAGATCATTGTTTTCATATAACATCACTGATTAATTGTAGAGAGCTTGAAGAGGTATTCCCGAGAATCCACCGCATCCAATTTCCGGAAAAAGGAATTACCAGAAAAGTTGGGTGAAAAATCTGCTCAAGGTCTGCCAACTGAGAAGGATAAGGTGATGGCTACATCTACTGCTCCTAGCAGTAATGTGGATGATAGTCTAAATATGACCAACCGAGGACATTTGACTACCTCAGAACATGCAGCATCAGCATTGCCAGGTTATTATAACAATTTTATGAGACAGAACTCCTTGACCTCTGATGTGAACAGGGTGAAGCAAGAGAGTTCTTCAAATGTGTCTAACCACAATGCACCTTTTAAACCATATAAAGGTCCTAAAACCTCAAGTCCAAGACTAATCCAAAACTCACCAATTGATGGCTTGTCAAGTTCCCATTCCTTGGAAGGAAGCCGGAACATACAGGATCATACTATCCAGAAGATACTGCAGGAGATGGTAAACAACAGCAGAAAAGCGAATGGGAATGCTGCAAACAGAGTCAACTGCAAGATCAGCCAAGGTACAGTTGTTGACTTGCCAACAAGAGGCAGGGTGATCGACATTGTTCAAAGCGGGTTAGGTTCTGGGAACAGCACCACAACTGAGGCTGCTCCAGGAAATGCATTGAGTAGTAGTGTGAGGAGGATCAGCAGCTCAAGGGCAATGTTTAATAGGGAGTCCTCTGAGTTTTGTGGCAACAACAGCTTCAACAAGAAGAGAGAACCAGAGGTCCCAGAGAAGCATCTTCTTCCTGAAGCAATTCTCAACATGATTCCTGGGTATCATGAAAATGGAAAGTTCAGTAGCAGCAGTGGCGATGTGTGCTATGGATGGAAGGTATGACCTATTTTTGGGTTATTTCTATTGTATGTGAGAGAATGTGGGAAGTTGCTTATCGTGTACAGAGAATCTTGAATCAGTTTCAAAGGGTCCTTTTGCTAATATCACATGACACAGAACAGTTATACACTCACATGACTTTTGAGTACAATACAGTGAGTTTGTAAGATCTGCAACTTGATCATGATCAGAGTTTGTCCATGTAATCTGATACCCTCACAACCTTAAATAGCTTTGATGATATATATGAAATCATACTATATAGCTTTTGGAATCATACTCATGAGCTTGGATTTATACTGAATCTTTGGACTTGTGTATGTAATATAGGATTTGAGTAGATGGTTACTGGTAATTGTTTGGTTTTTTAAATTATTCAGGCTAGAATTCCATGTTCAAAAGTATAAAAGCAAAAGGAGATTACATTCATTTTGTTGAGCATCTGTCAAGCAGATGTACATGTACAGTGACACTTCCTCCAGGCTCCAACTCACTTTTGAGGCAATTATAAAAATTGCTGTTGACATATACTTTTAATGGCCTTTTGGGTTGAATTTGTAGACCCAATTAAAATTTGATCCAAATGCTTATTTAGTTAACAACTTGGGCTGAATTAATGGGCTTTGGGCTGGTCACGTGGGACCAAAATTAGCCTATATCCTTCATCACGTGGGCTGAGCTCATTGACCACGGGCTTAAACAATAATAGTGGGCTTAGGCCTTGTATATTTTTTTGAGATTAGTATTTTGTTAGGCCCATAGTTGTACAAAAAGTGTCCTAAGCACCTAAACACCAACGAAGTACGAACAACATAAGAAAAGGAAAACTAGTGGTTTTCGCATTATAAATTTATAATTATATAAAAACCCAAATGGACAAAGTCAAATTTTCTTTTTCTTTTTTTTCTTTTTTTTTTTTTTTTTTCTTTTTTGAGAAGCAAATTTTCTTCTTCTTAATATAATAAAGCTAATCATCACATGTTGGCTACTGTATCATCCTTTTCTTTTAAGCTAATTACCACATTCATGTTTGAAGCTACATATAATTGACCATTCACAATATCTAACCTTGGTTTTTGACTAAATGCGCAGCTAGCAGAATCCACCAAAATCCAATTTGAAATTGTCGAGCGCTGACCACAAAAACCAATTATGACAAAACTCTTGTTACATCTACATTATGCACAAGTCAACTTTATTTTATTTCTAGAATTCTGGTGTAATTTTAAATGACAAATTTGGGATCAATAATGACTGGAATTAATAACGACTACCAACTTTGAACCGGAAGTGTCCCCAGAGACTTGTAAGAGAAAACAAATAGGAAAAGTGGATAAACAAACCAACATGTGAATGTAGAAACACTCATCTCCAAGCACAGCCAGATCAAGACAATTATATGCAGATAAAATTAATTTAATTTCTACTAAACAATTAGCCAACGGTCATTTCTTGAAACCATTGTTATATTTCCCCTATATATATACTAGACTCATCACATGCGCTTTGCATGTGCGATGAGGTTTTTTTTTTTTTTGTGTCTAGTGTCATAATTTTTTTTTTTTTAGAGAATTTCAACCTATGACGTCCGCTCCTAATGATATCTCTTTATCATCAGACCAAGACATCAATCAGTTTTTGGTATAGGCAGGGAATGAACTCAGGATCTCTTATACAACCATCAGAGACTTTACTAGTTGAGTTAACTGGAACCCACTAGTGTTATAATTTTCCATTTATCGCAATTTTTAGATTATGACACAACCCAAATATTAAATAAAAGAAACCAATGAGTCTTGATAAAGTAAAAAAAAAAAATGTTGGAATGTGGTCTTGAAGGAAATATACAAAGTGGACTGAAATTTTTTTTTTTATTTTATTAATTTTGGATAAGTTTGTTTTGAAAACATGGATTAGTAGGAGAGTTTCCTATTTTGTAGGCATTTTAGTGGAGTTAGAGATATATTTTTACTAGGTTGTCTCCAAGTTTTGTCCATGTCAAACGTAGGGTCTAAGGGTATTTTTAAACCACATAAAACTCAAGTCTAATGAGGGGAATCCTGTTATAGATAGTACTATAAAATAGATATCATTAATTGTTTGTGGTAGTTTCTTGAAAATTCAAAAATTAACTAAACCAATAGTCATGCTAAATTAATATAGCTATATATTATTAGAAGGGTCTTATTAATGAGTGCACTAAGAGCAATTGTTAACAAATTATTTTAAGAAAATTTTAATGCCACTTTTATGGAAAATAGAAAAAGTTATCAAAATATTAAAAGATGTCAAGTCAAAATCCTATCCTATATGAGTTTCTCTTTACATAATACTATGTTTATTTTTAAAATTGCATCATGATTCATGAGTTTTCCTTTACATAATACTATGTTTATTTTTAAAGTTAGTATCATGGTATGTAGTCAAAGAACAGATAATTAATCCTTTTGAAGGGCCCAACCTAGGAGATGGTATTGCATGTTTCGGAAACATGCATCCTCCCCCTCACAAAGGGAGGATGCATGTTTCCGAAACATGCTGAAGTTGCTCCCAACGTAGCCAATGCAAAATCTGATTGATTTGCATTTCATTATTTGTCTAGGAGGATATTGGAATATTTGAAATCCCATAAGACAAAATAGTATGGGGTCCACCCCCTTGTGAGGGGGAGGATGCATGTTTCCGAAACATGCTGAAGTTGCTCCCAACGTAGCCAATGCAAAATCTGATTGATTTGCATTCCATTATTTGGCTAGGAGGATATTGGAATATTCGAAATCCCATAAGACAAAATATAAAATATTAGACAATGACTTCTTCTTCTTTTTTTGTGTGTGTGGGGGGGGGGGGGGGGGGGGGTGGTTGTAAGTATTACTCCAATGTCAGTGTGTGGGGTCCACT
Organism: Quercus tomentella; assembly: GCA_028535165.1. NCBI lineage: Eukaryota > Viridiplantae > Streptophyta > Magnoliopsida > Fagales > Fagaceae > Quercus > Quercus tomentella. Next base: position 85,638,405 of record JAPQVY010000155.1, on the reverse strand, counting down.
CCCTTATGAGAGGGAGGATGCATGTTTCCGAAACATGCTGAAGTTGCTCCCAACGTAGCCAATGCAAAATCTGATTGATTTGCATTCCATTATTTGTCTAGGAGGATATTGGAATATTCGAAATCCCATAAGACAAAATAGTGTGGGGTCCACCCCCTTGTGAGGGGGAGGATGCATGTTTCCGAAACATGCTGAAGTTGCTCCCAACGTAGCCAATGCAAAATTTGATTGATTTGCATTTTATTATTTGGCTAGGAGGATATTGGAATATTTGAAATCCCATAAGACAAAATATAAAATATTAGACAACGACTTTTTAGGGGGGGGGTGTTGTTGTTGTAAGTATTACTCCAATGTCAGTGGCATGTCACATGTGCCTTTAGACGACTTGCAAGTCTTGCATTAATGGAGCTTCCACTTGGGATTTTGTTCCATTGTGTGGAGCTTCTGATTGTCCCTCCACCACTCAAGCATTCTTCTCAAGAATACATATGAATACAACAATGCAGGACAACCCAAAAAAACTACCCAGAAACATTTAGACACTATACACGACAGTCATTCATATATTATATTCACTATGTTAATAATAACCAAACCATTAGTTCATAGTAAAAATACATATATTATTTAGATTCTTTCTCTCTTGTTTTTCCCCACCTCATGCTTAGAGAGGGTTAATATTATATTAAGAATTTAGTTGCAAGAAATTATGCGACGACAAAATCAAATCTAATCTATTCTTTGAAGTTGCTGATGAGATTTGTACTAATAGAAAGTTAACTAATTAAAAATGGAGTCACGTTCCATCATTTCATTTCTAGAAAACTAGTCTGAAGCAGTCACAACAGACGGCTTAATTTCTAGAGAAATTAATCCTTTACCTAACCTCCAGCTCTACTACACTATTAGTCTTAAGACAGCTTAGGAGGTGTTTGGTACATGTTTTCAAACAACAATTTTCAGTTTTTAAATAACATTATACGTATTTTCACACATTTTTCACTCGCATGTATTTCCACACATGTTTTCAAACAACAATTTTCAATTTTTAAGTGTATATACCAAACACCCCCTTAGTCTTATTAATGCAAGTGTCAAGACAGTGTACCTAACATTTTTGCATTGATAATTTGATATCAGAAAAAGTCTAGGAACACAAAATTTTTTACAACTTCTTATCACAATTGTAATGTGACAAAGAATAATCTGCTACTGAAAAAAAAAAAGAAAAAAAAAATTATTGAATTATTTCATTAACCACTGCATAACAAAATCATTGTAATTCTTACTTTTATTTGGATACTAGAATCCATATCCTGTCGTGACCTTATACTTATCTATTTTGGTAGGGTCAAGGATGAACATAGCCATTCAAAGTTGACAAAATAATAATAATAATAATAATAATAAAAATTCAAAGCTCAGAACCTTCTACAAAGAAAAGTCAAATCCCCTTGCTGTTTCACAGCTTTATGTTCCCTATATAACACTCTTATCTTGAACTCTCTTAATGATAACTCCACTTGAGAGGATCATTCAATTTCAAACAATGGCAAGCTTCAACTTTGTGTACTTTCTTTCTATTGTATTCTCTTTGTTCATCTCCACCGGATGTGTCATAGCATCACATCCAGTGGTCAAAGCTGGTTATTACCCTTCATGGGCATTAGATAATCTCCCACCTTCAGCTATAAACACATCATATTTCACTCACATCATCTATGCTTTTCTTGTGCCTAGCAACGTTACCTTCAAGTTCAACATATCTAGTTCAGAAGCTAAGAACCTCTCAAATTTCGCCACCACACTTCATCACAAAAACCCACCTGTGAAGGCTCTTTACTCCATTGGTGGAGGAGGTGTTGATCCAGACCGTTTTGGTCGCATGGCATCCAAAGCGTTGACACGTCAAATCTTCATAAATGCAACTATTGATGTTGCACGTAAATATGGGTTTGATGGGTTTGACTTGGACTGGGAATTCCCTGAAAACTCAAAGGAAATGAATTATTTTGCCCAATTACTAAAAGAGTGGCGCTATGCAATCGAAAAGGAAGCTAGGATCACACATAGGCCCCCTCTACTGCTCACCGCCGCCGTGTACTACTCGGCGGACTTCCTTGTATACGGCGACCGCCGCTCCTACCCGGCGGCTGCGATTAAGAACTACATGGATTGGGTCAATGTGATGTGTTATGACTATCATGGGTCATGGGACACTTCTGCAACTGGGGCCCATGCTGCATTGTTTGACCCAAACACTAATTTGAGCTCAATCTATGGGCTTAAGTCTTGGATCAGGGCTGGAGTACCTGGAAACAAGATAGTCATGGGTTTGCCACTCTATGGAAAATCATGGAAGCTCAAAGACCCAAAACTGCATGGAGTAGGAGCACCAGCAGTTGGTGTGGGCCCAGGAGATGATGGTGTGCTTCTTTACTCTGAGGTGGTGGAGTCTAATAAGAAGAATGATGCCACTATAGCATATGATGTGAATACTGTGTCTACTTATTCTTATGTTGGGTCACTGTGGGTTGGGTATGATGATGCTCTGTCTACAACAGTGAAGGTTGGGTTTGCTCAGGCACTTGGGCTTCGTGGGTATTTCTTTTGGGCCATCAGCTATGATACTGAATGGAAAGTCACAGCACAAGGTAATCTCATTCAATATATTTTGTTCCGTATACCAAAATTTTCAGAGAGTAAATATTGGGTTAGTGCTCATGCATTGAATCTGTCAAAGATTATGATACGTGATCAAAAAGTATCATAATCTTGATAAATACGATGCACGTGAGCACTTGACCAAAACTTTTATCCTTTCATAAAAATGTTACGGGCTCTCTCACAAACTTATCTCACTATAACCCACAAAAACTTTGATAAAACAGTCCGTGACAATTTGGTGTCACCATACATTCTCATTTAAGAAAAAAAAATACCTGCTATTCACACACTAAACTTACTTCTTTTTTCTTCTCCAAAAAAAATAAATAAAAAACTTACTTTTTTTTCACACTATTTATCTAATGTGCTTCTTTTACTCACCACATTAAACAAGTTGTGGAAAAGTTTTATATATATATATATATATATATATGTTTCTTTTAATAATAATTACTCGAATTTAATGTACTCTAAAATTTTAACTTTATTCTTTGTCTTTTTCTGATAGAGTGGAAGAGCAATTTAGTTATAACACGACATACTATGAACTTTTCAAATGGAATTTTAAATACTTTTCATTAAATTAATTAATATTTGGTTATAACTTGTTAATATGCAGCATCGAGGGCATGGATCCAAGATTAATGTGAATGAATGTTTCCTTATCTTCACTGATGTGAGCTCTGATCAGGAGATTTCAACTATCTGTTGGAGATCAAGTACCATATTCTACGTGTTTTATAGTAAAACCATCTATTCGAGTGTAATCGTGTATAATTTATGAAGATATAATATGCATCAATAGGCATGTGTGCAAACGTGTAAGAGAGTGGTTGTTTGTTGTAACAAAATTAAACTCAATGCATATATGTATGTTCTTGCATGTGTTTGGTGCTCATATTTTATTCTACTGTCAAATTTTAATTTCATTTTATTACAATTTACAATCAAACAACAGTGTATTCAATTTATTTTTTCTTTAAATGTGTATCACATATCCTTGATCATAATTCGGTCTTTTTTATTATTGCAAATGTCACGTGCAGGTCACATGACTTTAAATTCCGTCCAAATTAACAGCTAACTAATGGTGGGGTGCAAAATATGCAGGGGATAATAGTTTAGAGAGGTTAAGCGTGCATCCGCATAGTTTAAGGGGGTAAGTGTAATATGGGCATAGTTTAGGGGGATAAAATGTAATTTTCCCTAAAAATCAAATAAGATATAATTGGAACAAAGCATAATAATAATAATAATAATAATAATTGTAAGGACACAATTTGGTTCCTAAGCCCAAAAGGTAAAATGATCTAGGCCCAAAGAGCCCAATACAATGAATTTGTAGAGAGTGGGTTAGAAAACTAGGCTCTAATGAGTTGGTAACAATTATAATGGATCCAGATGACAATAACGTAAAAATAGATTGGTTTTATCTAAAGAAAATCGTCCTCAGCAGAATCCGAGGAGATCAGTTCTTATATATATATATATCTCTTAAATTTGATTACAAGCACAATTCTTGTTGCTACAGTGTTTTTCTCTTAATTCTCCTATCCCTTTTTCTCAGGGTCTTCTTTCTATTTTATACTATATTCCTTCTTTCATCTATACCCTCCACGTGTAGATTAGATTGCTGCTATTGATTCTTGTCCCATCAGCACCTTCCTAAACTCTTTGGGAGTAGCTATAAGGCTAAAAATTACTGTTCAGGTATCACTTTCTCATTAATGCGGTCAGAGAGTTAGCTACAGCGTATTCAATGCGATGGTAGCAGCTTTCCCTTAGATATTTCATAACTTTTCTTTGTCCTGTACTTTCATAGCTTTTCTTTGTCCCATGATTTCATGATGTATATCCTTATCAATAGAATCTCTTGGAACGTTGTTTCGGGATGGCAGACCGCACCTTCTGACTTTTGCTTCACTCAGCCGAGGTGACCACCTTCTTGGACCATCGTAACCATACCCCTTTCTTTATTCAATAATGCCGACCTCCATAACAACGTTTACCCGTCCTCGAACTACTAGGCGTCCTCGGACTAGGCCCCCGGCCCAATACATACAACTGGGCCTATCATCCCTACAATAATAATTCGCTATAAACTATTATACTTTAGTATATCCAAAGAATTGAAGCAATAGAAGAAAAGTTGATGAGAACAATTAACTTATTGTTCTTATATTGTTATTATCTAAAAAAACTATTGTAATTTGGTGCAACCACTTGGTATAACTATGACTTTTAAACCCAACTTTTATTATATTGTATATGATATGATTTAGAATTCGACTCAAATTTGAAATTAAAAGAAAATTAGCATTTTGAACTTTTTTTTCTTTTTCAAAATTTTTTAAAGGTTATACTTTCTCATTTATAGTGGGACAGCTATTTAATTGGAAAATACAAAAAAAAAAAAAAAAACCAAAAAAAAAACAAATTAAGTGGTACAAGACTTGGGTTTTACAATGAAATTAGCATTATACCCGTGCGATACACAACTTAATCAAAATTCATATGTAAATAATTTTTTTTATTTACTTAAAATTAAATAATAGAATAGATAATAAAAATAAATGAATATTATGTGAAACTAAGGTATTATAAAATGCAAATATATATATATATATAATTATATATATATATATATATATTGAGCTTTAAGGCTCAATTAATCACCAACATATATTTAAATGGAAAAATCTTGAATTTAATAATTAAAAACTATCCAAAACAACAATTGAAACCATTTAAAGGCAACAATAATTAATTATAAGGAATTTACTCTACATCTACCTAACCATTTAAATAATATTTTGACATAAAATTGACAAATTTCTCTCATTTCTTAAAAAGTAACACTACCAAACAATTTATTATAGCAAACTCATTATATAATTTTTTTAATAAAAAAATTAACATTATTATTACAGCAAACACAACTAAAAACTTTTTAAAAAGTAACTTTAAAAAAAATAACATTAAACACTTCACAGTTCATACTGAGTGAACTGAAAATCATACGATTTGATATAGTGCCAGATTTGTGCTTTACTTTTGTTGTTAATATTAGTTTGTCTGTAGGTAATTCATGTTACTTTTGGAGCAATTAGGTTTTAATTCATATTATTTTTTGGGCAATTGGGTTTCTTTAGACCAGATTTGTGCTTTATTTTTTTTATTATTATCTAGAGGCTATTGTAATTATTCTTAGGCAATTGGGCAAAAGGGATAGAATAGAACATATACTTTGGATTTCATGAGCCAATTTATAACCTTTTTGGAGGGAGGGGGCCAAGATTACATATTTTGGGGTAAATTGAAAATTTTCTTTGTGTACACACATACTAATGGTCTGTTTGGATACCGTTTATTTTGTTGAAACTGAAAACTTATTACTGAAAGTACTATAGATAAAGGTAAAAGTTAGTTGAAATAGTATAGTAAGGCCCATGAATAGTATCAAAAAGTGCAGTGAGGTCCATAAATAGTAGCAAAAATAAGCTGAATGAGAAATGCCTTTCAATCTCTCTGCCTGACTATAAGTATTTCGATTGCACCACAACACAAATACTTATCAGCCAGAGCTAGATATCAGCTTCACCTTCTGCATTGCCTATACCATCCAATATATGTCTAACAGTCTAAGCTACCGACCGACACTAAATCATCTATGAATGGAATCAAAGGTGGTTATTGGCTTTCAAAGCAAGCTGATCAGTACCATCCCATAGACATCCCATCCTCCTGCTTCACTCACGTCTTCTATGCTTCTGTTGGGGTTGATCCCGAAAATTACAGAATTATAATCACTCCAACTGATAAACAATGGATGCCAATATTCACTGAAGTCCTCCGGTACAAGGGAATAAAGCCATTCCTATCCATTGGTGGCCGTCCTGATTCTGAAATCCCAAACCCTTTGCCTGACATTTTCTCCAGTATGGCAAGTATACCCTCGCGGGTCGTCAATCCTTTATCCAGTCTTCCATTCAGGTGGCTAGAGAATATGGCTTTGTTGGGCTGGACCTTGATTGGGAATATCCAAATACTACACTAGACATGGAAAACCTCGCGTTGCTCTTTCGAGAGTGGCATGCAGCTATCATTTCTGAGTCTGCTAATAAAAATGGACTATTTCTAAGTGCAGCGGTTTATTTCAAACCCAGCTTTGTCAAAGACCACATTGAAATAGTTTACCGTATCGAAGCCATAAGAGATTGTTGGTCTCAGGTGCTATGATTATCACACAAGCCGGGACACTGCAGTCACTGCTGCACATGCTTGTCTCTATGACACAAGTGAAAACAGCTCTAGCTTTGGTATTGAGTCCTGGATCAAAGCTGGGCTTCACCCAAGTAAATTAGTCATGGGGCTACCACTTTATGGAAGAACTTGGACATTGCAAGATCCAAATCAACATGGTGTTGGAGATCCTGCAACTGAGGATGTTATGGCGCCCTATCATGACATGGTGAACTGCAACTTACAACCAGTTTATGTCGAGGGCACTGTTTCGGAGTACTCATATTCTGGAACCTTTTGGGTTGGGTACGATGGACTGACATCGATTCGGAAGGAGATTGAGTTTGCCAATGCTAAGAAAATGCTAAGAATATAATTTTTGCTCACTACTTCTACTATACTACTCACAACTTAATACTGAGTAAATTATGACAAAAATTGTGATCCTAACATTACTCATTTTATAAAACCATTATATATGTATACAGCACGGAGCCAAATAGTTCAATCATTACTCATTACAATAGGGAGAGTTCGTGTTTGAGATAACATAATTAGTCTACTTAAAAATCTTTTTTTGAGCAAAAAATAAATAAAAATGCATATATGTATGTGTGATTAGTAATGTGGAACCCTAGACGTGTTCGAAAATGTGCTACTTATTAATCTATGGGACTCTTTGGTTCTAACATTGTAGTTTGAAAATAAACATAAAAAGTCAACACCTATTAAACTTTGCATAAGCTCTGTTATTATTGATTTGAAGGATAATGCTAACATTTTAGTCCGGATCAATAATACAAATAAGTAAAAAACCTAAAAAGATATCATATATTATATAATAAATTTTAGGTCCAATATGTTGTGGACTAGTGGTTATGAGAGCATTGGAAATGCAAAATTTAATTAATTAAATAATAATAATACATTTTGCATCATCAAAAATTAAAGTAGTCGATTTTGTATAATAAGTTTTTATATATTATAAATATTATTACTTAACTTAAAATCCCATTGTCATAAAGTTGGAATATTACAAAAACATGAATACTATTTTTTTTTATCAACACAGATTTGAACTATATAGGCTGGTCGTGTGGATTGTTGGCTTGTTGCTATCTATAATACTTTTGGAATGAATTTTGCCTTTAGATAAAACATGATTTTTGCAGTTACACTAACTCAAGGCTGTGTTTTTATGTTTGGCAGCTTCAAATGCAGAGGATGGCGCGAATACGCGCTAGATGTTTTTATGTAAGAATGTATGTCTGTAAGAGTAATGGTTCTCTTTGCAATTTGAGTTATTTCTCCATCGTTAGGAGAAATATGAACTGCACGTGTGTGACAAATAAATTGCAGTTCTTTTATGTATGTGGGTAAGTTTGTAAGAGTATTGGTTTTATGTTCGAGTGATTTCTATCTTCATCATTTATTGGAGGAAAGTGAAATATGTGTGTGTGACAAATAAATTACAGTTCTTTTATGTATGTGTGTAAGTTTGTCTCAGTACTGGTTTTCCATGAAATCTGAGTTATTTCTACATCATTAGGAGCCAAGAACTTGAAATGTGTGCGTAGTAGTGCGTGTGACAAATAATTTCCGGTTCTTTTATTCATAATAAACTCCACCACGAATTTATTAATTAATGAGATTCACTATGAATGTGAAATTATGTATCACCACATCACTATGCTCCGGAACATCTAAATAGGTCTCACTTATTATATCCTCGGTGAGATTCAATATTTATATGAGAGGAGGAAGTATCACGTCATTGAACTCCAATTATACCTACTAATTTCCATGTGAATGAAATGTTCTAAAAGAGACTAATGCCTATCAAGCTCACCTGTTTTGCAGTATTTAAATGCATAAGCGTAGAATCACCTATAAATCCAACTGATTGAAATGTTCTAAAAACGGCATCATCACCTATTTAACACCACATTTGAATTGATATCCCTCGTGGGCTAAGCAGACCAAACCTATTCTGCCTTTGTAATTGGGTTCTTACTAAAAGTAGACAATGTTAACCACTTTTAAGAAAAAGTGGACAAATTAGCCATGAGAAAGTGGACAACATTGTCCACCTTTTAGTGAAAGGTGGATTTAAAATGTGAGAACACTAGGAAGCAAATCTTTGAGAAAGCCTATTTTTGTTTTTCTTTTTGATTGTTGATTTACTCTTGCTGGGAGTCAAATTCGATAGTGTGCACCATAAGCATGTATGTGTGGAACTTTTTGTTTGATTTGAGATATTAGTATATGCATGAATGATTTTACTGTCAGGGACTCTGTGAAACCACCCTACATCTCCGATCATACCCAGCCGTAATATCACCAGAAATTCCAGCCCGGATAAGTTGATTTCCATAGATGTACATTGGCAGTACTTGAAGATCGGATTCCCAAGCATGCAATCAAAACCCTTTTTTCTTTTCTTTTTAAATCAACTTTAAAACTAATCAGATCCAAACTTGTGGTTTAACCCAATTATCATACACAAATATCAAACATCTGTATCTAATTGAGTTTGATATTGGTGAGGTTCGTTCCAGGAGGAGTCATTCATTTGGCTAACAAATTGATTGAGCAGTAGAGGGACGATAACTGATAAGAGTAGATGTGGAAAACAATATTTGTTGCATTAATTATACATATGGTCTCATTGTGAGGACCCCACCTTTATGCATTTCATAAATTTTTAAGGCAAGGTGTAGTCTAATTTGAATTCAAAGTCTTGCTTTTTCATTAACGAGTTTTTACAATTCATTGTATTAATATATTTTCATTTTTCATCAAGGAGAAAGTTTTTTAGGTTAATGACACTGCTCGACTCGACCTTATGGGGACCCTTCGCCTTTTTTTTTTTAAGGGGAAAAGTTCTTCAATTAATGCAAGTTTCTTTCTTTCAATTTAATTATTTTTAAGATACTATTCAAAAGGAAAAATAAAATTACTTTTTAGTTCTCGCAATCTTCTTTTCAGTTTTTAGTTTAATTTTAATTCCTTGCAATTTTATATTGATCAAATCTCCCTGTTTTTTTAAAACTGTTTTTTTAAGTAATAATATATATATTATGCGTTGGATTTAGAGTTGGATTAAAATTACACCTAATGTAACTCTTAAGTGTAATTCTAAGTAATGTTACACCACCCAATAATTTATTATTAAATTCATATTTTAAAATTTTCACTATCGGATTATATGTTTTATATTTTCTTAATATACATGCTAATTTTCATGCCAATCGAATATTATATACCATTTGATCTAGAAAGTCATCTTTTATGCTTTATTTTAAATTACAAAAAAAAAAAAAAAAAAATTGAATTTAAACAATTGATCGATAACATGTCTATTGATCCTTGATTATTTTGAAATTTTGCAAGCATAAAAAATATACAAAGATAATGTAATCTAACAATGGATTTGTCGAAATTCACATTCAACTAAAAAATATTAAATGGTGTATCATTACTTAAAGTTACACTAAGTATAACTTAATCCCCCACCATTTATATTAATTACATCATATAGTCTTACATGTATCATTGTCCTGTAAATTTTTCAGGTACATGTTTTCAAACAATCCCATTCTCAAAAAGCTATTAAAAAAAAAAAAGTTTTACAGCAGACAACCACAAATGAATGGCTTAATCAACAGTTCATATTCAAACACAATGCTCTCCCACTCCAGAAGAAAGCGTCAAATACAATGGCTCTCCAAAAGGAAAGCGTTCAACAGTTCTGCGCTAAACAACAAGAACACTTCTTCTACCAATCATAAATTCATAAATGAAACAGTGCTGAACTTGCATCAGTTCAATCACCACCTTCTAGAAGGTAATACATCCATACTTCCATAATGTTAATGGGTCAGCCATTTTAAAGAAAAATGACTTAAAAGAGAATATGCTTTACTTTTTTTTTCAAAAGTTACAATGGGAGGAGGAAAATTTGAATCTTGAAAACAACACCAGTAGGTGCAAGTTGAGTTACAATGCTCTTAGCAAAGAGTATGCTTCTCTAAACACCCATCTATTGGTACGATGAAAGTTAAAATAGTTTTAATCTCACCTAGTTACTAAATGTAAAAATTCATAAATGTCCATTAGAAGAAAATTTAACTGCACAATACCAAATTACTCCAGATGGGACAACTAAAAAATGTGCAACTAAACTAAGTAGAGTATTTTCAAAGATATCATACTCGACCATCAAAACTGAGGTTTTGTGTATCGTGGAGAGGCAGAAATATCTCCAAATTCCATTAAGGTACAATGGAATGAATTTGTCCCACATAGCTACTCTTAACTGACCTGTTAAATAAATTTTCAAGGCTGACTAATACAACTGTAACACAAAATACAAAAATATTAAATTTACAGTAGGCCTCCTAAGTTTCTTCCATGATCACTATTCAAAAGTATCAGTTCATCTTGTCTTTCATCACAAGTGGCCCCTTCTTCCTCATCATGTTCATCATCAGAATCCCCATCAACAAACCTGGGAACCCTGTTTAGTCTATGTTCATTGCTAGATTGATCCAAATTTCCTGCAATTTGATTAGCTTCCTCTTGTCCTTCTACTGTTTTAGCCAAAGACAACAGAACATTCTTTGCTTTCTGATCAGGAGGAAACCCACAAGACTCCATTTCCTTGTACCAAACAACAGCACTGCCGAAATCCCTGTTTTTGCCATATGCATCCATAATTGTGGTCAAGACTGTTTGATTTGCTTTGACACCACATGCTTGCATTTCTTCATATTTCTCCATCATCTTCTCAAGGTTATTTATCTTTGAATACCCTTTGATCAATGCCCCATAAGTGACAACATTGGGTTCAAATCCATCTTGTTTTAGTCTTCTGAAGAAATTTTCAGCACCATCCATATCAGAAGCATTCACATAAGCCGATAACATAGTCGTATAAGAGCAAAGATCTGGGGTAAATCTGCAAAAGCAAACAATGATAAAGAGTAGTGCACCCTTGTCATTAAGAAAGCAAATGTACATGGGCAGCTATCACACTGTTAAGCACCCTTGTCAATATCCATGACTCCTATACATTATTTTCCATCTAGAAGGGCATGCATTTGGTCATTGCATTAATACTCTCCCATTCTTGACATTGAATAATAGTCGTAACAAAAGTACTGCATGATCCTTTGCTCTGTCGGAAACTTGAAAGGATTACAGAGAACCTGTTTTTTGAGGTTCTATACTTGGCAAATCTATATAGGGTGACTGGATTTTTATCTGACTAATAAGAGTTTCCAATGAACATCTACAAAGAATCCTCATGCTCAAAAGAGAATGTACAAAGCGAACCAGTTTACCATACAAGACAAAAAATAAAATACCAAGGGAGAGAGGGGGAAGGAATTAAACAGAAGGATAGGTAGATGCACCATGAACACTGTCTGAGGAGAAATTTATGCTACAAAGAAAGAGAGACAGATAGTAGAAGTGGATTTTTTATTTTCCTCTTTTTAAGAAAAAAAGAAAAGAAACACAGAAAGACTAACCCCCCCCCCCCCCCCCCACAAAACAAAAAGCACTCACAAGGTCAAACAGACATCTGGATGGAAACAACACTGCACCAACGAACAGACTCAGAACCAACAGACACCTGGTTGGAAACAACACAGGCAAACAGGCAATCTAGAGAGATAGGCATGGATGGAAATGCATAGCAGTGTAACAACACTGAGTGATCACTTGTTAGCAATGATATACTTGGGCAATTCCTAATATAAAATATCTCTGAAAAAGAAATTAGCACTAGAAGTTTTAAGACTTGAGACTGAGTTAGCAATGACAAGACACGGATGACCTCATGGAGGACATGGACCCAACAACTTCTAGGTCCTTCCAGAATACAGCTCAATGATACCAACCTATGTACTTCATTAACTGGACCAATTTAAGCTTCACAAAAAGAAAGAGAGATACAATTAAATATCTAGTCATAATCATTGTCTAATATCTGAAACAGGTCAGCTTCTAAAAAGAGTTCATGCAGGAGTAGGTTATATTCTTATTAACATTATTGAGCACGATGGAAAGAGCTTCTGTCTTTGAGAAATCAACAGAAAGAAGCCTCAAAACATTTTGCTATGAATAAATTTGAACTTGTATAAAGTGCATATGGTGATTTGGGGATAGAAAATGTAGAGTAATCACAATGCAGGTAATCACATTACCTGTCCCTTTTCATACTCTTAAACACAGTGCGAGCTTGCTCCACCATCCCCGAGATCGCAAATGCACCAAGCAAGATGTTATAAGCTTTGTGGGTTGGTCTGGAGAAAAGAGAAAATGACAGGTGTTGTAATCTTCAAAACCAATGGAAATCTCCAATAAACAAATAGTAGTTAGCCATTGGCTAGTCAGTTGCCATCAGCTTGTCTTGGTAAAGCAATCAGCATAACAAAAACCAACCCAGAAACTAAAAGTTCAGACTTCTGCCTGAAAAAATAACCGACAAAAAACAAGGCGAATAACTTCTAACCCAATCTATATATATTTAAAAGCTGAAGCGTAATATTTATTGTTAGTACGCTCCTGTTGAGCCACATCAGCAGCCACACCATCCACCTATTTTCAACTCTCTCTCTCTCTCTCTCACATATTTTTAACTCTTTTTCTTCTTATTAATCCCCAAATTATTGTTACACTTTTTCCAAACTTTCCCCTCCCTTTTACTTTTTCATCTCCCCACTACTATCTACCTTAATATCATCCTTCCTTTATCCCTTTATCTTCTTTTATTTTTTCCTCTTATTATTCTCATCATTTTACTACAAATTTGCAATTATCTCACATTCTATACATAGCTTTCCCAATTCCCACAAATATATATATATATATATATATATATATATATATATCTCAATTTTTTTCCCATTTTTTGGGGGATTTTTTAATCTTGCATCTCTATTTTAGGTTGATTAACTTTTGTGTTTTTTAGAGCTCTACTTTGGGTTAATCTAATTTAGTTTTGTGTTTTTAAATTGTTATCTTTTTTCTTTTATTTGATTTCATAAATGTTATCCTATTACATTATAAAGATAGTGTATACGAATATAGTGTTATTCTATCACATAGCAGGACTATGATAATTTGGTGTTTATTACTTTTTTTTTATTATAAGTGGTGTTTATTACTATATCTTTTAAATTTTTTTCTTCTCATCTAATTTTCTATAAATTTGTTATTATCTCTCACATTCTCTCTTGAAAAAATTATTATTCTCTCTCTCTCGATTTTTTATTATTTCTTACAGATCTATTTTATATTGATAAAACATTGTGTTTTTTTATAACTCTATTTTAGGTTAATACCTTTAGGTGTTGTATTTTTAAGATCCCCAACACAAGTAGTCTCTCTCCCTCTTATAACTTCGGTTTGATTTTTGTTTGAGTTAATACTTAACTATTTTGGAAGTAAGAATTTAAATTTATATCAAAACACAATATCAGCTATGGATTTGAATGTGTCTATCAATTATTTGAGTAATATTAAAAAGTAATTTTGCTATGATTTTTGATTATCATGATAATTTCCTTTAAAATAATGAGGAATTTGAATAATTTATTTGAAACTTAAAAAGTTTAGTTGTAGAGAAAAAAAAAAAGGAAAAACATAGCACACTATAACATAATTTCAAAAAATATAGACTAGCTCATAAAGGAATAATATCAATCAAACACCATACCAAAAATATTAGAATGATATATTGGTAGAGATAGAAAAGAAAAATCATTTTAGAAATTGTTTAATTTTTAGAAAAAACAAATTACCTTCATAAAAGCAGAGACCACATGCGGAAGAGCATGAGGTTCTGCTATGTGGTGCACTCTTTAAAGATAATTGAAACACTCTTAAGCCACATTAGAGATAAAAACAAATTTAAAAATAGAAACTCTTTATTTCCTTTGGTTCAATATTTCAAGACTACTTCTTATTTCTTTTAATTCAATGTTTCAAGACTACTATTTGTTTCGTTTAATTCAATATTTCAAGACTTTTCCTCTCTCTCACATGCACGAAACTCTTTGCATTTTCATTCACCTTTTTCACTTCTACTCCTTTATATGCCCACAGCCCTCATGACATCTCATCTCAAATACACTTAGACAAAAAATGATGTCATTTACCTTCAACTTTTCAACGACACCTACATAACTCCAATATTGTCGTATCATTTGACCCTAGTCCGTATGAGTAGGCTATGACCAAGGAAGGGGGCTTGCATTTTTAATTCAGTGACGGTAGTTTAAGGTTTGATGTTGAAGTCGGATGCTGTGGATTTTGTGAAGATTGTGATTTGCTTGGAGTCTTTGGGCGTTTGGGATTTTGGTTAGGGAAAGTCATAAATGTATTTTGTTTTAAAACTCAAAGAAAAAAAAAACTTCTAATTGATTATTTATGAAGTTGGCTTTTTTCTTTTTTAGAACTCATAATTTGTAGGTTTCTTTGTAATTTTTTTTTACTGCTATTTTGTGCGGTATGAGCCATAGTGATAAAAGAAAAAATTGATAGGTGATTTCAAAGTGTTTTTCATTTTTTTTTTAGGATACGGAAGTCCAACTAAAGGCAATTAAATTTTGATAAATAGATGTGTTTTTATCCAATTTCTCTTTGTTTAATCATATTCTCTTTATGTTGCTTACAAATGATTTCCTTAATTTCATTGAGATAATGAATTTGGTGTTTGAGATTAGGGTCTTCATATTTGGTTGTGAGAATAGAGTGGTTGAGGAAGTGTTTGGAAGGTTGCTTAAATTTATGTAATTTTAGGATAAAAAAGTATTTTATGCTTTAAATTTGTATTTATAGATTTCAAAATCATTTGATCAACTTAAAAAATAAAGTTTTCTTTTAACAGAAAATATTATAATTTGTTATTGTGTTATAGTATTATACAATTTTTTTATAATACAATATGAATTAAGAAAATCAAGTTTCAAAGTATATAACAATATTGTGGACAAAATAAATATTATATGTAGGTCTTAAAAATGATTTCAAATGAAATTGTAAAGTATTCGCGCATCGCGCAGGACATCATCTAATTCTTTTTAAAGTTTCAATATAGTTATAGACTTATAGGTTGGTTTACTGGAGTTCATAACGTAATCATGATGTTTTATTGACATTGTTTGGGAGAGTTGGATTTTGAACTTTCCAAAGCGCCAGGAGAGAAAAATAAACAAGGACGATAAGCCAAATTTATTCTTTCAAATTCAGACAGAAAAATGTGTGCAAAGAAGCCCACCAACTAATTTAGCTTTACCAGGTTGAGTGAGCTTCAGGTTAAATCAGTTCAACTGATACAACCCATTTTTTTCATATTTAACTTTCAAGACCTATAAAGTTAAGAATGTTCCTACGCACCTGACACCAGCATCGAGCATCTCCTCAAAAACAGCTAGGGCTTCGTCCTCCCTTCTTGCTTTCCCATAAGCATTAATAAGTAGGGCATAGCTGACAACATCAGGTTGAAGACCAGATCTTTGCATCTAAAAATCATGAATATACTTCAAAAATCTGATGGATGTAATATTAACAAGAAATTAAACTACAGGGTGCGCAGAAAAATGAAAATTCAAAGAGGTATTTAAAAATAAATAAATAGATAAAAACTACCCTCACAAAGCATCAGGGCATATTCCAGAATTTCTCTTTGGTATATCAAGAGATATTACAATCAGCTAGGTGCATCAAGTCAATCACTTGGCCCACAATTTCCACACAAAAATCAACTTGATGATCATTGAAAAACCAGTTCTCTTTACCAAAAGGATCTATTTACATAGAACTATCAAGTATCCTTCTTCTTTTTGTGATGAAGTACAATTATTATGAGTTAACTTATTATGTTTCCATGTCACTAGCCTAAATACATTACTAATGCTATTCAATGACAGAAGGTTACCTTAAAAATGTCAACATAAACAGGCTTGCACACCCTCAAGTCTTATCCAAAACCTTGTGAATTATTTAATTTAAACAAAGACATTTCATAAGAAACCAGAAAAACAGATGTCAACCCCATTTTTCCCATATTGGTTTGTCATATTAAGTGTCTGTTTGGCACCACTTATTTTTGCCAACTTATTTTACTATTCAACTTATTTTTGCTATTATTCAGTTTATTTTTGCTACTATTCATGGGTTTCACTGTACTATTTCAGCTAACTTTTTCCTTTATCTATAGTACTTTCAGCAAAAAGTTTTCAGTTTCAGCAAAATAAGCAAATCCCAAACAAACCCCAATTGTGTCCATCAAGAAGGAAAACACCACCCACCTCATTTAAAATCAGAACAACTGAAAGGATCTCCTTACAGGTTTATGCCATATTTGAGAACTTCAAAAGAGAACGTGTTATCTACATGCTGACTAAAAGTATCAGGGAACTAACAGACATACTTTAAGAAATGCAATGATGGATTTGAGAAAAAGATGTTTACAATTAGGTTGCAATAGTTTGATGCAGTAAGACTATTAAGTGATTTCTGATTGTCAGTTTTGGAGAAGCCTGAACTCTCCTATTCTGAAAATGAATAAAGAAGATATGGATCGATGAAGAGGATTTTGGGGTACTATGGAACCCAGTGATTGAGTAATTTTGGACAATGATAGGCTGGTATCTCAGTGCACTTTTGAGATGGGTGCAAAAGATCAAGATGTTGGGTTTTGTTTCTGGAAAAAGCTTCACTAGTTAATTGTAATAGAAGGCAGTATATCAAACCCAATTAATCTACAAGAAGGTTGTATATATGCCCCGTTGGTTGGGAAGGCTTGACCTGAGGAACAATCTCACTACCAGAACTCCAGTTAATCAAATTTTTAGTAGTGTCACTTAGACATTATGGGGGTTATTACTATTCTTACGTTCTGTTAAATTGTTATGACTGCACATGGAGAATCTAGCTTTTTTGCAACTTGAAAAATGGCCATACACTGCTACTCCATGATTTCACATGGAGAACCTGCCCAATGTAGATATTTAACTTTTTCCCAAATCTACGTATCTCTTGATGAAAGTCAGCACTAAAAGGTCATAAATCAATCTGTTCACGTCTCACCCTAAAGTTGCCCCAATAGATTATCTTGACTTGATTGGGATCAACCTAAATAGTCAAATCCACTATATCTCCTATTTTCAAGGAATTTGCCTTCATCTTCCACAGGTAGTCCATAGAATTCAACCTCAAAAAGAAACTGTTAAATTACCACTCATCCCAATGGATTACGCTGATAGAAAGAGGGAAATCTAATCATTCAATTATTCTAACACTTCCCCTCATATGTAGGCACAAGACTTTCCCTCAAAAATAAGGCACAACATGTGGAATTATAGACTTAAATGGCAGATATAAAGAGAACTGCTTGTTTTGGTACCATGTTAAAAACAATCATTCCCAAAAATTTAAGCATTTGACCTCCACAATTTAAGTATGAACCTTATCCCAAAGTTTTTTACCCACCAATGAACATTTGACCACTACAATTCAGTATAACTCAGGATAGAATCCTTTAGAGCCCTTCCTCCATACAACCTATCATGCCAAAATTTGACCCTCCTGCCATCCCCAATTTTGAAACAAATATTGGCAGCAAATTTATCCCATCCAGGTATTATGCCTTTCCAAAGACTAAAGCCCCATAGGGTCTTCTAACCACTTCGGAAGTCCAATCACCCCATATTTTACCCCATGACGTCTCCAAAACTGATGGCTCTCCTCTCCCAACCTCCATAACCACTTATCTAACAACAAAGCCTGACTGAAGGTTCCTCACTCCCAAACCACCAGTTTTTATGGGAGAGCACACCACACTCCAATTTACCAAATGGAATTTGAATTCCCCATCTCTCCCACCCCACAGAAAAATTTCGTTGATGCGTAGGAATAGTAAACAAAGAAAGAAATCAAATTGGAAGGATAGATAATGTGCTCGAGCAAGATCATAATGATCCCCTTCAATAGGTAGAAATTTTTGCATTGAACTAGCCTTTTCTCTGTCCTTTCAACAACCAAGTTCCAAACTGCAGTAGTTTTATATGATGAACCCAGCTACATAGCCAAATAGTTCATACAGTAAAGATCCCACTTTACAATCCAATAGTGCGGCCAATCTATGTTTTGAAGCAAGTTAATCACCAAGCCCATAATTGCTTCAAAACATAAAATCATAGCACGGATTTACAAGACATTAGAAGCTAAAACATCACAAAACAAGAAAGTATCATTAGCAAGCATAAGATGTGAAACAATTAGAGCTTCTCTATTTCCTCCCTCCACTTGGAACTCGACTAAGAAACCTCCCTCCACAGATCTCGCCAACATGCCACTCAAGACCTCGTCCCCAACACTGTTTCAAGTCTATTAGCTAGCATTCATATTTAATACCGCCAAAAGTTTAAGAAACAGTATCAACTAATATAAACCCGCCTCAATTCTAGATAAATGAAACTGCCCATCCTTCTGTCCTTAAGGACATCCATCAACATTCCTTTGATGTCTTGTTCATTTTTGTATTTCTCTATCTTTATAATTTGTATTCTTTGAAATTGGACCACACAAATCCCATGTGTCAGCCTATATAATAATAATAATAATAAATTTTTAAAAAATCCATCAACATTGCTAAATCATAAGAATTTTAGGGACTCTTTTTAATCATGTTAAGGAAATCAGCATTGCTAAAACATTAGAATTTTAAGGACATTTTTTTAACATATTAAGGAAGTAAAACATAGATATATAGCTTATTCTTAGATAGCTCACCAGCTAAAACACATTAGCTGGTGATTTCTTAAAATTAATTACAAAATATCTCTATATCAAGAGGGAATTTCATAATGAAAGATCCATTTGAAGTTTTAAATTCCTAGGAATAATACAGAAATCGTAGAATGTCTAGAAAAAGCATATTAGAGTACTAATGCTGCATGCTTATTGTCTATAATCACAATAATTTTTCGCTAGTGACTGTCAGTGCATATTATATTCCAGTTCCATGAAAGATAAATCAGAAAGTTCTTAATTTTACCTGGTCATACATCTTTGAAACTTCCTTGTAATTAGTCTCAAATGACATTAAGCTATTATAAGTAACTGTTGATTGTTGAACTCCTCTCTCAGCCATGAGTGCAAATACTTTTCGAGCTTTCTCATAACTCCTTGCCTTCTTATGCATATAAATCATCATGTGAAACATCTTTTGGTCTGGCTTTAAAGGTGATTTTTCCTCATTCAAAAGGGTCTCAAAAACGTCTTCAGCTTCCTTGAACTTACCTCCCTGCAGTAGCTCCCGTCACTCATGAAATTGCAAGATAATTTAAATTATGAATTACATCTTAGGTTAGAGAGTCACTCCCACTATAAAAATAAAAAATAAAAAATAAAAAAACTTACACAAAAAATAAAAATAAATAAAAGAAGAAGAAGAAATCTCATCCCATCTCTATGTACGGTATCGTAAATATATTATAATACACATGAAGTTGGGGATGCAACGTGTCTAGGTGTTCAATTTATCTATTTTAAAAAGTTTCTACCATTTTGGAGTGTTCATTAGTTTGATTAGTCTATTGAGAATCCATAGTCAACCCCAAATATTGAGGGACTAAGGCTTGGTTGTTTTTGTTATTGTTGTTGGAAGTCCAGTAGCCATAACAAACATGTCAGGTCTTTATCCAGTCAAAGCTTGGAGTTCCATCAACTTTCAGTTGTGGATTCAAGGCTCATTAAGTTCTTTGTAGGGTCAGCATTCAGTCAAATCTTAGACTATCAACAGCTTTCACTTTCAAAGTAGTGGTAGAAAACTATTACTTTCTAGAGCAGTTTATATCAAATCTCAAAAATGCCTGTAGTGACAATTTTAGATCATAACTTCAATAGATCAGATTTTGTTGAAGGCTGTGAGCCAGCCATAAAGGACCCTGCAATTCAGGCATAGTTCAGATGGTCTTTTTCATTAATAGATTTTCAAAATTTATTGTTCTCAAATTTTTTCAAGTTAAACCTAAAGTTCTAATTCTATGAGTACCATTTTTTTTTTTTTTGATAAGTAATAAAGATTTATTGATATATAAAAAAAGACACCCAAGTACACAAGGAGTATATAGGGGGATACAATCAATTCCAAAAATTACATAAATCAAGTAAATCAAGAATTGAAAATAAAGGTTGATTTCTCAAAGCTGACAACCAGTCCAATAAGGTTCTAAAAAAGAATAACTTGAGATCTGGCATAGTTCTCTCATTATCTTCAAAGCACTTGCTATTTCTTTCCCTTCAAAGACGCCACATCAAACAATGGGGAACAACTATCCTTCTATGACCATTTCAATGATGACCAAACTGACCTTGATAGCAAGCTAGAAGCTCAACAACAGACTTTGGCATCAAGTTATAGGGCTTAAAAAAAAAAATTTACCTCAACAAATATCTTAAGTATTATTTGATATGTTAAGGCTGAAGGTTGAGGGCCTGAAGACAACATCCTTCGAAATATTGCTTCAGCATTATTGTATCGGCCTCCTCTTCCATATGCTTCCATAAGAGCAGTGTGGGATATGACACTTGGTGCGTAGCCCTTCTTATTCATCAAGCTAAAAACTCTCTCAGCCCTGTTGAAGTCCCCTTGCTTTCCATAAGCTGTTAGAAGCATGAGGAAATCCAGTTCACTAAACACCCACCAGCTTTGAGCCCTGAGCCATTCAAGGATCTACAATACAAAAGAAGACTAGTATGTAACATCGAATTAGAAGATCAAAAGCATATATTGACCACCAAAGTAATGAGTTTAGGAATAGTATATTCATTTTATTCCAAAGCACAAAAATGAATGTGTGTGTATGTTAGAGATAGTAGCTCATATTCTGAATGAGAAAATAACACCGGTCTCTAGTTTGAGGGCCTCATGGTTTGATAACGGTATATTGGGAAATTTAATGTACATTAATAGGGCAGACAACAGTATAACTATGTTGTAATCTTTAAATTTTTATTTTTTTTTCATATAGTGGAATGATCCATTTGCTTGTTTCTGTGGATGTATGCACACTGTCGAACCATGAAAAGTTCTATGATTATGTAAATAGAAATCTTCAACATTTATGGATAGAAGATAGATACCTCAATGACAAGTTTCCATTTGTTTAGTTGCTTAAATCTGAGCAAGGTCCCAAGGACCGTGTCTCTTGAAATGCCCTGGTTACTAACATTCAGTTGTTTGAGCACTGCAACCGCGGAACCCGTCTCCTGAATTTCAGTCATCAGTCTCCTCCAACTCTTCTGATCAGCTTCGTCAGCTGCATCTCGGAATACCTCGAAACCTTCCTTCTTCTTCTTCCTCTTCCTGGGTGCCAACATTCCCATACAAACAACAACACCCACTCTCCCTCGTATCCTAACATTGCTCACATTATTTACTACAATTGATTTATTACTGCAACATAACACAACAGCAACAAATGAATTATTACATTTCACTCAAAACTGCATAACAATATTCTCATTCATTGCAACTACATAGTATATTGGGAAATGAATATTGAAAAAAAAAATTCAAAATCCAGTTTATAATAAAGACAACCATTACAATCACATTAAAATACTGCTCTCTATTTTGATAAAAACCAGCGACACCCAGAAATAAAGACCCTTATGGAAAAATAAAAAGAGTGGCTGAAAACAGGAATAAAGGGGGTTTATTCTTTATTGGGGTTTATCAAATTCAAGTATTAGACGAAGAGAGAGAGAGAGAACCTGCAATTAGTAAGAGGAACTGAAGAAATGAAGGGCTTGAGAAATAAGGTTTGAGGCATCGAGTTTGAGAGAGAAAAAAAAAATCTTATCTATTTAGACACTCTTGAGTCTGAGCTCTGCCTCATTCTCCGGGCGCGCTTTTCTTCGGGTTCGGAAAGGCATATAACAATTTATATTTTTTCAAAAAGTCCAAACTACCCTTCACTAGCTCATACAAATTTCAGTGCCTTCTTAAGAACAAAACCAGAACATATAATTTATATATATATATATATATATATATATATATATATATATATATATATATATATATATATTATGACTTAAATTTTTTTTTTTTTTTTTAAAAGTTGATATGGGTTTTAAATAGTTGTGAATCTCGGCATTCGGAACTGTTCAAAGCTGAATAGAGCAGGGCGTTGAAATGGTTGTGTCGGCCAAGCGTAGTTCATGATCGGGTGTTCCTTGAAGCCATCCCCATTGAGGAAATTTGCCATTTAACTCCATTTTAGGAATAATTTTGTTAGTTAGCAAGTTTTCAAAACATATTAGCAAACTAGCATCTCGAGTCTCTTAGCGAGTTCACTGTAGCAACTCGAGCTTGAGAGACTCGAGTTCTATGTGTTGGCAAAGCTGAGGTGGACTTAAAATCCATGTGAAACTCGAGTTTTAGACACTCAAGTTCCTTTCTTGTTCTTTGGCTGAAACTGTTCTTCAGTTGCATACCCATGTTCTTCCTTCTTTCTCCATACCCAAATCAACTTCCTTCTCTTCCTTCTTTCTCCATACCCAAATCAAAAACAACCTATGGATTTATAAATTCTCATACCTAAAAATCTCATTTCTCAAACACCCACACCAAAACCCAAAAATCAGAAAATACCCACACAAGAACAAATACCTAATTGGATCTTCTCCTCTAGTGTCTTCTTCTTCTAGATCTTCAATACTCCTACTCATATCAGATTCAAAGAACCCCCAACGTCTTCTTCTTTCTCCAGCATCATCATCTTCTTCTTTCTCCAAATCGTTTATCCAGCATCTTCTTTCTCTAGAACAAAGGTTCTATTATGCTTTCTTAGTTTTGCTCTATGGAACTTGAGTCTCTAGTTCCACGTAGATCGTTTATCCATGTCATCTACGAACTCTAGTCTCTACCATTGAACTCGAGCCTCTTTAGGCTCGAGATGCTAGTTTGCTAATAAGTTTTGAAAATGTGTTTACTAACGAATATGTTTCAAAAAAAAACAAGTTATATGGCAAATTTCCTCCATCCCCATTTCATGCTTGAGTTCTCTTTGATTTTAGTGGGCTTTGTCGGCAAAATTTGCCAAATAGCACATTTTTAGAAAAATTTTAGAAAAATAGCACCCAAATGAAATTATTTAGTTATATAGCACATTTTTGAAACTCAAGTTTGGTCTGGAACTTGAGTTTAATAAATTCGAGTTCCAAAAATGTGCTACATAACTAAATAACTTCATTTTAAATTTTTCTAAAATTGTGCTATAGATCAAATTTTGCCGGGCTTTGTCTATTGGGGGAACGAAAAAAAGAAAAAATACAGTGAAAAGGGCATCTAAGAAAAAATGAAGAAAAGAAATAAAAAATATATATATTGAAACTATGAAAGAGAATAAACACTACCATTGTACACCAAGACTTTCCTCCCTCACAATATCCCCGATTGTACTTATTGCGGTGTAGCCACTGAAGGGAAGAAAAAAATTTCTAAAACAATTCATTAGGGGTAATTTGCAAAGTAGCATGAGTTTGCCACACTATGTCGTTAGTTAGTAGGAATTGGAAAGAATTGAGGAGAATAACATCTCGAGCCTTTGAGGCTCGAGTTCAGCAAAGAAATCGAGGCTTAAAGACTTGAGTTTTGATTGCTGACATGGAGATGTTTTTGCCACAAGACTTGAGTTCCATAGAAGAAGCAGAACGAAGATGACGATGAAGATGAAGATGAAGAATCAGAAATGAAGGAAGTACCAGATCTGAAGACCTCTCTAGAGAATGTAGATCCGAAGAAGCAGAACAGGGAAGAAGAAGAAGAAGAAGTATGGATTGGAGGAGAGAAGAACAAGGGAAGAAGAAGAAGAAGCACGGGCTAGAGAGAAAAAAAGGGGAAGAAGAAGAAGAAGAAGCACGAGCTGGAGGAGAGAAGAGAAAGAAGAGAAGAAGAACAGGTGTTGGGAAAGTAAATGATGGAACTCGAGTTTTTAGACTCAAGTTCCATGTGAATTTTTTTCCACATCAGCTGCCACCACTGGCAACTTGAGTCTTAAAAACTAGAGTTCTATCTTGGAACTCGAGTTTTAGACACTCGTGATGCTAGTTTGCTAAATGATTTTGCAAACTAGACAACTAACTAAAATATTATAAAAATGAAGCTAAATGCAAAAAGAAATTCCAATTCATCAAGTTCTACTTGTTATCCTTATGTGGATATGTGGTAAAAAAGAAGCCACACAACACTTCTTCTTTTTTTGCATAAAGGTGCTACACTTAGCTAAGTTTAATGATGAAATAATGCTACTGAATACCGAAGCAACTTTTTAGCAATAATTTTCATAGTTTGTGAATTTATAGATTGAGAGGTTAATAGAGTGAAATTGGTGGGTTTATAGGTAGTGTTTGGATTCAACTTATTATGCGTCTGCGTTTAGTCATTTCACGTTTCCTTTTTTTTTTTTTTTTTCCTGCATGCATTTCAACTTTAGGGGACAAAGTCACTGTTCATCATTGTTCATGCACTGTTCACGGGACCCACAACCACTTTATTCAGAAAAAAAAATATTAAAAATGGGTCCCACGGTATTATTTACACATTTAAAAATTATTTTGCTATAGTATTTTCAGTTTTCAGTTTTTAGCAAAATAAGTTGTATCCAAACGGACCCATAGTATTACAGTTAATTATTTTAACAATAATGAGATTTATTGTGAATTATATTATAAGTATTTGTGAAAAACTAAATTTATTGTGAAATTTATTATAAGTATCGATTGTGTCTATTATTCACGTCATTTTCATTATGCTATATAACATTATTTTATTGGACAAACTAAACATGAGTAACAGATGAGAAGGAATCATTGGTCTTTAGGTGCTTTAAGGCCAAATATTTTCCCAGGGGCAGTTTCTTGGAAGCAACAGATGTACCCAACAGCTCCTTTGTATGGAAGAGCTTATTAGCAGCCCAACATATTTTGAAGAAGGGTTGTTGTTGGAGGGTTGGAGATGGCAGCTCCATTCGGGTCCTGCATGATAAATGGATTCCTAATCATCCAACTAATCAAATACTTCATCCACCACTAGGAGCAGAGGAGGATTGGACAGTGTGTGAGCTGATTGATTGGGAAACACACGGCTGGGACCGAGGATTGATTGGGAGGAATTTCCATAGAGAGGATGCAGATGCTATTTATCACATTCCCTTGAGTCGAAGGTCCATACCGGACTCACTTGTTTGGCTGCCTAACAAGAATGGAGTGTATTCGGTTAAGTCTGGTTACTACATTGCAAGAGGTCTATCAAGGGAAAGGGATGGTATGGAGGAGAGCTCAGGCGTGAGAAACAGGGGACTTATATGGCCTAGACTGTGGAAGCTTAAGTTACCAAGTAAAATAAAGGTATTTGGGTGGAGGGCTTATCAGGAAATTTTGCCTACGAAGGGGAATCTGGCTCGCAGACGAATCATTGAGGATGGGATGTGTGAAGTTTGTAAACAAGAAACAGAGACGGTGATGCATGCTCTGTGGGGTTGCGGAGTAGCGCGTGACGTGTGGGCTGGTTGTCAGGGAAGGATACAAAAAAGGGTGGGAGGCCAAGCGGATTTCATCAATTTATTTGAGGAGATGATGGACAAGTTGGAGGTGGAGGAGCTCGAGCTGTTCCTGGTACAATGCTGGGTTATCTGGGGTCAAAGAAACTCGGTTATACACAGTGGGATGCTTCAGGACCCGTCTCGGTTGGTCAAGCGTGCAACAGATGTGTTACAGGAATACCGTGGTACAATGGAGCTTTTGGCTATCCACAGTAGCGCTGGACTGGTGCAGAAGTGGGAACCGCCGGTTGGATCAAGTTACAAGATCAACTTTGATGCAGCGGTTTTCGCCGAGATAAATGCATCGGGTGTTGGTGTGATTGTGTGGAATGACAAGGGAGAAGCCATGGCAGCGTTGTCAGCTAGTGGGCCACCGGTGCAGGATAGCGAGGAAGCGGAGGTGTTGGCTTGTCGGAGAGCATTGGAGTTCGCAGTTGAAGCAGGGTTCATGGAGTTGGTTCTTGAAGGAGACAACAACACAGTCATGAAGTCTATTACGTCTCCTCAACCAAATATGTCTCGTCTGTGTCATGTATATGAGGATATAAAGTGTATTGCTGCTAGTCTTCTTAGGTTGGAGGTTAGCTTTGTAAAACGTAGTGCAAACACTGTGGCCCATGCGTTGGCTAAGCATGCTAGGCAAATAGACGAGGAAGTGGTTTGGCTGGAGGAAGATCTGCTGCCTGCAATTGAAGCTTTGTATTGTGACTCTCTAAATTTAAATTAATGAATGGCATGTGTTTTCACTCTCAAAAAAACATGAGTAACATGATATATGGCACTTAATGGAAAAATATAAATGGAGGGGCTAATGATACAAACAAGATACATCTTTATGAGGTAAAATCAAAATTCTAAAACTTTAGGGTGTAAAATCTAAAGATTCCTAAACATTAAGGGTGTAGTTTGCACTTCAGCCTATTTTGATATCAAAATTATTTTGACTTTTTTTTTATATATTAATTGTGTGTTTGGATTTTGCTTTAAGCAAACTTTCTTTTTTACTTTATGTAAATAATCCAACTCTATTTTTTTTTTTTGAAAATAAACTAAATTTTAGCTTTTTGTCACACATTTAAGAAAAAAAAAATCACATCAAAAAAATATTTAAATTTCAAGTTTTTTATTGAGTGTGAATTTTTACAAATACACATTTGCATTACATTTTCTTATTACAACCTCAATGCTTGCAACATTTCAAGATGATATGAAATCAATAAGTATCACGACAATAAAATCTTGTTTCTTGCAACAAGTGCAAAAGCTAAACAAAATTTAAACACTTAGTTCTATTTTTGCAGTCTAAGAAATGACATAATTTGTGATACCGGATTTTTAAAGGAAAAACCAAATTGATCTGATAAGGGGGTGAAGGATGGCTAGAATGTAATATGATACAATGAGTTGAACCAAACACTTAATAAATAAAAGGGATAAATAGTTCACCATCCTATGGGATACATAAACACTACCCAAAGAGATATAGAACCAGAACTTGCCACCCAAGGAATCCACCAAATGGATAAGAGTCTAAAAGAATAAATCCATCTTCTGAAGCACATAGTTTTTTTAATATGAAAATACACTCTGCCTTTGTTTAATTCAGCCAAAAGGCTTATATAAAGGAAAACGAAAATAACATTTAAAAGTTTACATTTTCAAGACCTTGACTCATAGGAACTATAACAAAATAAATGACTTGTCTATCTAGGAGAATTAAAA
The DNA here is from genome assembly GCA_028535165.1 of Quercus tomentella. Taxonomy (NCBI): domain Eukaryota; kingdom Viridiplantae; phylum Streptophyta; class Magnoliopsida; order Fagales; family Fagaceae; genus Quercus; species Quercus tomentella. The sequence continues at coordinate 85,610,143 of JAPQVY010000155.1, read as the reverse complement.
TATAAAAGCTATCGGTACCCTAGGAAAACCCCAATTAAATGCTAATTGACTTGTCTACCTGGCAGAACTAAAACATAAAAGCTAACTATTCCCTAGAAAAACCCCCAATTAAATGTCATTTGACATTTTAAATAACTTGTCTATGTAGGAAAACTTAAACATAAAAGTTAAGCTATGTTTAGTACTCCCTCCGTCCCACTTTGTTTGTCCTGTTTGAAAAGTCAAACTTTTTAAGGGAACATCATTTATTGTCTTGTCTACCTTTTAAAAATGTGTAAGTTTCCAAAAATACCCTTAAATAAATTTATAAAAAAATTGAATTAGTAAATTAATAGGGGTATAATAGGAACATTAGTAAATTAATGACTTTCATTTTTAGAAACAGGACAATATTTTGGGACATCCCAAAATGGAATAGAGGACAAACAAAGTGGGACGGAGGGAGTAACAGTTTTTGTTTTTTATTTTCAAAAACTTGTTTTGGAAAATATAAAGAAAAAACAATTTTCTTGTATTTTTGAAATCTAAAACATATTTGGTTAGTTGAAATTAAAAAAAATAGTTTTTTTGAAGAAAAAAGTAGAAAATACTAAAATATGTTGTTACTAGGATTTGAACTTTAATCCTAACTCATTAAATGAGACCAATTCATTAAATCAAATGTGTGTTTTCATTAACTTTTGAAAATTAGAAACTAAAAACAATATTTTGCATATTTTCAGTTTCCTTCACAAAATGAGTTTTGAGAACAGTTTTTGTTTTCTATCCATTTTAGGTTGCCAAACAAATTTTTTAGTCTTAAAAATAAAAAATTATTTTTAAAAATAGAAAATAAGGATAAAAAGCCAATTACCAAACATACCCTTTGCCCTAAGAAAACCTCAATTAAATGCTATTTGACTTCTTTTGTTAATGATAAAAGTTCAAAATGATAGGCTACACTTCTGGTCTTCAAGGAGCACATCTGAGCGAGCCGGGCTTAGTATGGTTGCTGGAACTTGGGACACTCCAATGTCAGTTTATCTATGTCATGCTTCTTTGATCATTGTGTGCTTGGTGGGGCTGTCATGCTTCTAAAAATCTTCTCGTAAAGAGGCTGACTAACAGGTCCACGTTTCGGTGGCCTTCTCTTCCCTTTGGGATGGACCACATTGCCATGCTCATCACCAACAAAAAATGCCCTCCCCTGCTCAGATCTCCCAGTCATCTTCCTTGTGAAGCTTGGAACTTTCTTTCCCTACAACAAACAAATCAGCAGTACTTCATATCCACAATTAATCTACCTATGTAAACATTTACTGCAGTTTGCTACCTCGAAACACACTAGCAAATAATTATTACTTCACCATCCATAATACTTTATGAATAGATGTATATTTAGAACAATAATTATTATGTCACTATACTAATAATAAATATAATTTGTGAGCTAACTAACCTGAGTTTGACTGTTTTGTGTAGCACCAACAAGTTGCAATGAACCCTACAGTACAAACAGGTAGCCCAACATGGTCAAACATATAAGCAAGTACGTCATCAAACGTAGATGAGTTCATAATTACCAAGCTAGCTCTAGCAACAACTGCAGCCCCAACAAATGGCATGTTGCTATTTATTTCAAGTCTTATTGTTGCCTACAAAGAATGATAGTAGTGTTAGTCCCTTAAACAAAAAAATGATCAAATTCAAATCTTCTATGGATTTGTTTTCTTGTCTGCTTAAACAACATAACCTACTTCTTCTTTTGCTTTCTTGTTTGCTTTCCTTTGTTTCTCTCATCGTCAGGACATGTTCAAACATTGTGCCCAACTTTTTTTCATTTCCCACACCTTATATGATCAAAGTTCTTCCGTATCTTGTATGGATTTTTAGGCTCATAATGTCTCTTTTTCCTCCATTGCAATTAGAAAGTTACAAGTAATTTCTTTTTGTCGATAAAAGATAGAAATTCTACTCTAGCTTAATTTAAGTGTGTGTAAAACTCTCTCCTGAAGACTTAAACCCTAACACTTACTCCCCACACTCCACAAACACTTATACTTATGGAGTGACCATCGCGTTAAAGGAGCGCAATGATAGTTACAAATGATTTCTGAAAAAATTACTATTAGTGCAACAATTAATTAGAAATGCAAATCCGAAACTAAAAAACACACGAAGTCCCAAAATATGAAGCCTAAGTTGCAAATTACTTACGATTATTGTTTGGGTAATATGGTGGCTGATTTGTCTTCAATCATTGGGTTTAGGTGTTTAAACGGTAACTTGTGATGGTGGTTATAGGTGCTTGTTATTAGATTTAGAAACATCACATGGATGCTGAGTTGGAGTTATGTTAATAGTGTAATATCACTTTTATATGAGACCATTATTTACATTACTTTTGTTATGCTCCAATTATAACAAGATATATTAACAGTTGTGAACCTATAGAAATTTGATGTCCCTAAACTTATTGTAAAGGAATAAAAGGATAAAAAGGGAAGTAATTCAATAAATTTATAAACAAGTCTAATGAATACGACATAAGATAACGTGATTGGTGCATAATAAAACTATATCAAGTTTCAAGTTTGAACACAATGGTCAGAATTTCTTTCCATAATTGTTGTGCGTGTGTTTGTTTCTTTAAGGATAGCCGAGGTGGCAAAGAAACCAAAGGAAACGGTAAAGACAGAAGAGTGCAGTAAGTGATGACCCCGCATCCGCATATATATAAAAATTTAAAACAAAAAAATGGAACAAACCTTTTTTGGGGTTTCTCTCTTGTGTCAAAAAACGACCGAATATACATTATTAGATTCACGTTTCAGATCCCATCTCTCTCTCTCTCTCTCTGAATTTTCAACCAAAAGGTAAAGATCTCCTCTGAAAAAAAGAAAAAGAAAAAAAAGAATTGAATGCTTGTTGTTCAGGGATGATGGTATGAATTTGAAGGAAGAAAGGGTAGTAATAAGTCAAAAATGGAGTTGTGGGGAGATCACTCGGATGTGGAATCGGATTCGGAATGGGTTCGAGAAGTTAGCGCTAATGGGGTTAGCATGAAAACAACAGAAGTTGAAGCCAAGCTCGATCAAGGAAATATTCAAGAGGCTGAAGCTTCATTACGGGAAGGCTTATCACTCAATTTCGAGGTTCTTTTTTTATTTTATTTTTTACATTTTCATTTTCAAATGTAGTTCGTTTTTTAGATCCCATTTTGATTTCTTCATTCATAAAAATGCTTTTTAAACCTTTGTAGGACCATGAATCCACTTTTAAAGAAATGGGTTCATTTTGTCTGTTCGAATTTTGATTTAGATAGTAGAGGGCATGTAAGGTCAATGAGAGCTCTGGCTCAAATGTAATGTATTTGAGATGCCTCCATGGTTTAATTTACAGGAAGCAAGATCCCTTCTTGGAAAGTTGGAGTATCAAAGAGGTAATGTAGAAGGAGCTCTTCGTGTGTTTGAGGGCATTGATCTGCAAGCTGCTATACAGAGATTGCAACCTTCCCTTGCTGAAAAACCGTCTTCCAGGAGGGGTCGCTTTCGCACTGAATCACTGCACGCAGTCTCACAGCATGCTGCAAGCCTGGTTCTTGAAGCCATATACTTAAAAGCCAAGTCTCTTCAAAAGCTGGGGAGAGTAAGTGGTAAGTTTAACTAATTAACTTTTGCTCTCTTTTTTTAGCAACTTTAAATTATAAGAGCACACATGGAAGTGGAACTTTTGTTGTCTTAATTGGGGGTTTGCAGAGGCTGCTCATGAATGTAAAAGCGTGCTTGATGCTGTGGAAAAGATATTCTATCAGGGCATACTTGATGTTCAAGTTGACAATAAATTGCAAGAGATAGTCACCCAAGCTGTAGAGCTCCTTCCAGATCTCTGGAAGCAGGCTGGTTTCTATCATGAAGCAATTTCTGCTTACAGACGTGCCCTTCTTAGTCAATGGAACCTTGATAATGATTGCTGTGCTAGAATTCAGAAAGGGTATGCAGTGCTTTTGCTGTATGGTGGAGTGGAGGCTGGTCCACCCAGTTTAGCTGTCCAGATTGATGGTTCATATGTGCCTAAAAATAATCTAGAAGAGGCAATTCTACTTTTCATGATTCTTATGAGGAAATTTATCCTTGGTAAGACCCAATGGGATCCATCTATAATGGATCACCTAACGTTCGCACTATCTGTATGCAGCCAAACACCTGTTTTAGCTAAGCAACTTGAAGAGATCATGCCTGGGGTATATCATCGAGTTGACCTTTGGAATTCTTTAGCTCTATGCTACAGTGGAGCTGGACAAAACAAAGCTGCATTGAATCTATTGAGGAAATCTTTACATAAACATGAACGACCAGATGACATAATCGCACTGTTATTGGCTGCCAAGATATGCAGTGAGGATTCCCATCTTGCTGCTGAGGGAGTGGGATATGCACGGAGGGCAATTAATCATGCTCATGGGATTGATGAGCATTTGAAGGGTGTGGGTCTTCGAACTTTGGGTCTTTGTTTGGGAAAACAAACTAAAGTTTCATCCTCTGACTTTGAGAGGTCTCGTCTTCAGTCTGAAGCATTGAAGTCATTAGAGGGGGCTATTCCTTTGGAGCCCAATAATACTGACTTAATTTTTGAGTTGGGTGTTCAGTATGCAGAGCACCGAAATTTGACTGCTGCTTTACGATGTGCAAAGCAGTTCATTGATGAAACAGGGGGATCCATATTAAAAGGTTGGAGATTTCTTGCTCTGGTTTTGTCTGCTCAACAGCGATTCTCTGAGGCTGAGGTGGTTACTGATGCTGCTTTAGATGAGACTGCAAAATGGGACCAAGGACCACTTCTCAGGCTGAAGGCAAAACTAAAATTCTCCCAGTCATTACACATGGATGCTATTGAAACTTATCGTTACCTCCTTGCATTGGTTCAAGCCCAAAGGAAATCATTTGGGCCTCCTAGAATTCAGGTTTGATTCTTAATCTAATTTGCATGCTTTATTTCAATTGAAGAAGAGTTTTTTACTTTTCCAATAATGTTTTCGGATAGATGTGTCACTCCTAATCTATTGGCATAAGTGGTGCAGATGTGGAATTATTTTGTGATCTTGTAATTAAGGTAATGTCTCCGTAGGAGCTTTAGCGTATCTTATCAATATTTAAAGATTTTACTTACAGGGACTTAATTATAGTTCAAATCTTAGAAATTTAAGCAGATGCAATGGATTTTGAAGGAAGAAATCTTACAATTATTCCCCTTATTCAATCAGGATATCTGAATCTTGTTATCCTTATGAAAAGGAAGGTAGCTTTAACTTACAAAAAATGTAAATGATGCACGAGAAAGCTACTATATATGAAATTGATGAGTAAATCAATAAGTTAGTGATTAAAGGATGGAGGCAAAGATTTACAATATTTTAATGAGTCTCTCTGTACAACAATTTGAAGTAAGTAGCTACTACTTTCTAATTTAATATGTACTAACTTTTCTCCTTTGTGGAAATGTTATTTTGTTGCAATTTGTAAGTCCTTTATTCATTTATTTATTTATTTTTTATAAGTAAAAATGCTTTATTGAAGTGGAAGCTTTGTGCATTAGATACAACCTTTTAATTATGCTTTATTGAAAATAAAAAGGAAATGAAAAAGAATTCCAAGTACAAAGGCAGTGTTCTAAGGATTCAACAAAGAGTCAATCAAAATTATGTAAATCTAGAAATTCCTCTAAAGAAGAAAAAGAATGGCCAGTAAGTGCAGCTAGCCAATCAAGCATGGTATGTGAAAGATGCAACTTTAGTTCCATAGTAAGTATGTGTCCCCAAGCTGTTGTCCTGAGAAAAAAGCTACCTTAGAGGAAATTTTAGCCTTCCAAATGCTTTTCCATGGAAAGTAATTGGAAAGCTTGCACTAAGAACCCAATAGTAAGACTTTACCGCAAACATAACACTCTAGCAAGGGGTCCAAATCAACCATTCCTCCCCATCCTGATTAACTTTAATGGAATAAAGAATACCAATAAACGACCACAAACTCCCCACCTTCCAATCATTGATAGATCTAGCAACCAAAACATCCTAGTTAAGAACCCCATCATGCCAATTCATATTAGAGCGACTTTATCTCAGGCTATATGGTACATTGGGAAGCCATCCTTCAAAATTGTATCCCCGCACCATAGATCAAGCCAAAATCAAACTCGGAGACCATTACCCACCCCAGATTTGACATATTGTGAGAAACTCCCCTACCCTTCTAAATATGCTTCCAGAGGGACACACCATAAGGTTCCTTAATCACATCGAAAGTCTAATCACCCACAAGACGCCCATACTTTGAAGCTACTACATTTCTCCATAAGGAGTTTGGTTAGTGGCATATCGCCACAGCCACTTCCCTAATGATGCATTGTTAAAACCCACAAGGCTTCTATTTCTTATAAACCACATCTGATTGGCTCACAAACTGTCTTCCAATTTATAAGTCCTTAAAACTTAATTGGTTTTGTTTTGTTTCTTGATGAAAAGAAAACACTACACGGTGCAAAAACAATATGGATTGATGAATTTTTGTTCAATAATTGATCTTATGCCTTTTCTTATATGATAGGCTGTGGATGATAAAGTCAATGAATTTGAAATTTGGCATGGTCTGGCAAAGTTATACTCTAGTCTTTCACATTGGAAGGATGCGGAGATATGCTTGGGAAAGGCCAGAGAGCTAAAACAGTACTCTGTAGAAGCACTGCACACAGAAGGTAAGAACTGAAACTTTAGTGACTAACAAATTAATTTTTGTGACTTATTTCTAAACTCCTTCAAAATTGACATTACATGACAGTTGCTCAAAGATATTTATTACATGCTTTTGATTTTCTACTTCCAATATTACCCTTAAATTTGAACTCACATTTCTTGGCCCACCTAAGGTCCTAAGGGCATTCAGTAAGACTGTTATGTTTCTTTTATTTGATTAAAATGTGTGCCCTTTGCAACGCGCTGTCTATTTTGGGATGGAGGGATTTACTTTCGTCTACTATCGATTTTTCTGTTATGTCTCTCAAGTTACTATCGTTTTACCTCAAAAAAAAAAAAAAAAAACAAAAACAAAAAACAAAAAACCTTGCAATTTACACACTTGACTACTACAATGAATCAACGATGTCAGTGTGCCCATCTGTTATGGTTTGCCACATTTTTTGCGTAAAAATGACATTATTCTATTTTACTGTCCAAAACAATGTCATTTTTATGTGGGTTTACAGCAAGATTCTATTGTTGATGAAGGAGCACATTGATATTGTCACAATTTGAGTGTCAATTGTAAGTTTTCATAGTTAAGGGATTGATTGAGAAGAAACCTCAAACATAGAGGGTGTAAATAGTATTTTAGCCAACATTTTTTGTTGATTTGCTTTTGTTCCTACCTACTATAAGTAATTATGCATTGAGAAATGTTCCTTATTGTCTATAATTGTCTGTCTTTTCACCAGCATGGTAAGTTTATTTTATCTCTGTTCTTTCTTTAGAAAGACAATGGACTAAATATATAGTTTGGCTTCCTCATCGCTGTTGAGGAAGAGGAACTACTGTCATTTTACAGATGGTGCTTGAACCCATCCCTCCTACAAGTAAATTCTGTGAGATTGTTCAAACTCTTTGCTGTGCAATAAAGGAAAAAAAGAAATAAGAAATAAAAAAGGGCTAAATGAGATGGGAAGGTTTTATAATTGAAGGTTAGGGAGTTCCTCCTTTAGAAAGATGGTACCTCTCTGAGGAAGCTGGTTTAATCCTCCTACTCCAAGGTGTTTGACAATAGTAGAGCAAATGGGTGCTCTCATAAGTCTTAGCATCTTGTCCACTCCAACAGCTGTCTACTTGCTTGTTTCTTGTTTTGCAGGTCAATGGATTTTACATTTGCATTTGCTAACTTTTGGGATTGCCTTGACCATGAGCAATCCAAAAAAAAATCTCTCTTAATATAAAATAGGTAGTGCCTTTATTATGCTTTTAGCTGCTTCAGATTAGCTTGAACATGAAGTGTTAATGCAGGTAGAAATCTTGCAGGTCTTGTCTTCTTGTAATGATAAACTCCAGTTGAGACTGGTCTGTAACCAGCACCATCCTAACTCATAAAAATATCTTGGCACATATCTAATGTACTTAGATGATGATATTTTCAAACATACTTGGGCATGGTTGGCCTAAGAGTTATGCAGCATTAAGGTAGCCCTCATCCTTCCCAAAGCCCTTGCAATCCATAGTGAAGGAAGAATTTGATCCAAGTTTCTGGTAGGATGTTGAGAGGCTTACCAAGCAAGGATGCCAAGAGACCTTACTGGTTAACCAATTAGCACTTTTGATAACATATACTTCTACCATGTAGTTCTTTAAATGATTTTAATTTTAATTTTTAAGCACAAGTTCCTTGTTCCTTGTGCCTAACTTTGAAAATAATTCGACACACTCTTTACAAGGTGTATAAATCTAGATATATTATCCATTATCTCATGAAATTTTGACATATCACATTGATCGGTCATCAATCTAAGATTAATGTAGTCTAATTGTCCTTTCAAATTCTGCATTTAGAATTCTGGAATCAGTTCTTAGACTTTGCATGATTAAATTCTTTATGTAATTTGATATATAAACAACTGGTGTGGTCCGATCAATTTCTAGATGTCAAAAATGCTTTGCTAGACTTAACTTACCTTGAGTTTTGTTGGTGAGACCTAAATATTTAAGGCACAATTTGTTTGGAATCCTATTTTGGAGAAGATGGAATGTAGGCTGTTTGGAAGAAGTTATATTTGTCAAAGGGAGGCAGGCTAACGCTGTTGAAAAGTGCGCTTTTGAGTTTACCAACATATTCTCTCTCTTTATTTACTATTCCCTCTATCATTGTTAATAATAGGCTGAAGAGATTATAGAGATGTTTTTTGTGGGGTGCCTTGGATGAGAAGTTCAAATTCTCTTTGGTGGCGTGGGACACAATTTGTTCTCCTATTGTGTAGGTGGTTTGAGGATTCAGAAGTTTAATCAAGTCTTATTAAGAAAATGGTTATGGCTTTAGGAATGAAGGCACAAATTTCCGGCGACAGGTGGTAGCTATGAACTATGAGGCTTTGAGAATGAGGCACGCCTTTATGGCGTCGGGTAATAGCTATGAAGTATTGGGAGGAATAAGGAAAATAGACTTCAAAATCGGTTATAGGGACTTATGGGTGTAGCTTATTAAGAAGTATTAGGGCGAGGTGGGACAGTTTTCTTCAATATGTGTATTTTGATGTGGGGGACGACACACAAGCAAGGCTTTGGCATTATACATGGTGTGGGTATCATTCTCTAAAGGATGTGCCCTGCTTTTTATGCCTACTCAGTTGATAAAAATGCCTCTGTTCATTCAGTAATGGATAGGCAGTTGGATGGGGAGGGGTTCTTCCACGGAGGTTTTCATAATTAGGAATTGGATATTGGGAATTGGAGTAAGTGAATTTGATATTTAAATATCTGTAGGAGGGAGAGTTGTACTAAGGAGAGATGGAGATTGAAAGGGAGTGATAGTTTGATGTTTGCTCTTATTATTAGGCTATTTGAGGCACCAATGCTAATGCTTTCCCTTGAAAGAGTACTTGGCATGTAAAGGCACCGAAGAGGGTTTATTCTTTGTTAGTATAGCAGCTTGGAGGAAGATTCCAACCTATGATAATATTGTCAAGGTTCTTATATAATAAAAAACAGAATGATAATAAGGGTGGTTTCTTTTTTATTGGTTGGTGTAATGGGAAGACGGTAGATTTTTATATGATCCATGGTGATGTTGCATATGCTTTGTGGAGTGTAGTCCTTAGAGCTTTTGGGATTAAATGGGTGTTACCTAAGAGGGTAGTTGATCTCAACCTTACTCGCCATCCTTCTTATGGCAAGAAGAACTGCAGTTTGAGATAGAGCTCATTGGTAATAATAATAATGATTATCATTACTGTTATTATTATAATTATCTGATTGTGGAGAATAGATTCTTCTGTGTTTTCCGTGTTGAGTTCTAGGGGAGAAGGCAGAAATCTCTACTGGAATCTCAGATTGATTCATAATTTTCATGATTGGGAGCTGAAGAGGCTGGACTCCCTCATGTAGTTATTATATTCTCATATTTCTTTTGATGGTGGTGCTTATTCTACGTTATGTAGACTTATTAGTAATGGTCATTTTAGTGAAGTGTTGTTGCTGTTGTTATCTGATTGTGGCGGGTAGATGCATCAGTGTTTTCCTTGTTGTGTTCTAGAGGAGAGGATAGTAATCACTATTGGAATCTCAGATTGATTCATAATTTTCATGATTTGGAGCTGAAGGGGCTAGATTACCTCATTTAGTTATCATATTCTTATATTTCTTTTGAGGGTAGTGCTGACTGTATAAGATGGAGACTTATTAGCAATGGTCAATTTAGTGTGCATTTGTATTATGAATTTTTGGGAGGTGCTAAAAGGCACTTCCGATGGAAGTGCATTTGGAATAGCAAGGTATTGAAGAAAATCATGTTCTTATAAATTGCAAACGTTGGATAAAATTCCAACTATAGATAATCTTATTAAAAGGAATAAGTTCTAGTTAATTGGTGCTATACATGGATGGGGGTGGTTTGTAACTCTTTAGTTGAGTTTATGGATCGTTTGAATCTCTGACTGTTATCCTTAGGAGGCTCTCGTTATTGAGCTTTCCTTTAATTATTGAAATTTCTTATAAAAGTAAAAATATTTATCATCATAATCAATTTTCAGTGGAAATAATTAGTTGAAAAGCTTGTTACATGCTGGAATATATGAGAAGAATGTTGTGCCATTACCTAATCCAGTTTAGAAATTGTCTATGTAAAAATTGTCATTTCCTTTTGTAATTTCTCCCAGGTGTAATATTTGAAGGTCGTGGACAATTCCAAGAAGCTTTTGCTGCTTATAATAATGCCCTTCTACTAGAACCTTGTCATGTTCCTTGCAAGATCTTAATTAGTGCTCTGTTGTCGAAGAGAGGCTTGAAGGCATTGCCTGTGGCAAGAAGCTTACTGTCAGATGCATTAAGGATAGATCCAACCAACCGTATGGCTTGGTATTACTTGGGGATGGTTCACAAGGATGATGGACGAAAAGCTGATGCTGCAGATTGCTTCCAGGCAGCTTCCATGCTTGAAGAATCTGATCCCATTGAAAGCTTTGACTCCATTCTTTGACTGGCTTCCATCTGTCAAAGGTTTTAAATATCTATTAGGGGAAATTTTAATGATATATACATCCTTCCCTCCCCAATTTCTACAACAAAATCTACGCCCATGCGTGGGGATGGTTTTGCCAATTTAATTTGCTGTTTTGGATCCTGTCTGTATTTTTTCTTCCATGATCAAGGTACATGGAAAAGGTTATGTTATTTAACTTATTCTGGGAAATAAAAGAAAATAATGGAAAGGAGTTAATTTGATAGTAGATGGATTAATTTCCAGAGAGCTTAGGGTGGTGACTAGGGGTTATAAAGATGTATTGTTTAATTTGCAATTGTTGCTCAGCTGTGTAAATCTGTGTTGAGGAACTGAGCAGTTTTGTTGAAAGAAATTTATAGATTCATTTTCCTTGTGCTGTGTGTCAATTCTACATATCTTTTGTATGTTCCTCTCTCTCTCTCTCTCTCTCTCTCTCTCTCTCTAAGGGAAAAACTTATCTACAATTCTTTAGGTGCACTATCTTAGGTTCTCCAAATAAATGCAACTATATTGCTTATTGGCCAATGCAACCACATGGTTGAATTTAATTGGAGATTGAGGAGTTTAAGGTATTGCACCTAAGGAAATATACCTAAATTTTACCTTTTATGGTATCTTATTCTGGTTGTACGGTAGATTTTACAAGGCGGGTACCGTTCCGTTCTATTTTAATTGTTTTCTTATTGAGAATGATTATCTTGCAATTGAGTTGACTTAAAAGTTATGATGCCTTTATATGTGACAACTATTGGGAAATTTAGGGGAAACAATGTAACAAAAAATTGAAATAGATAAGTGTGTGTGTTGAGTATCAGCTCAGTTTTTAGTTTTTATTTACGACTTTTTAATACTTCAATTTTTCCCGCCTTTTCTCAAAATTTTCAAATTTTTTCAAGGTACAAGCATACTTTAAGACATTTTCAATGAAAAAATTTCAGCAAAAAACTAGATAAGCTGTTCTCAAATGGACACTTAGGAGATACGAAATAATTATTTTCTTTAACACAATATTTACCCATAGTTGAATAAGTTTGTTAAGGAGTTACTTGCAAATTGTCTTTACTCTTTAGGATACAAATAAGTTAAGATTCCAAAAATAGTAAATCTGGAAAATCTTTTGAATTTATTTAAAAGTGTACCTAAATTTTCAAGACTTCAAACCAGATATGAGATCCTCCTTCCTCTTTCCTCCTCAAACTCCGGTTGATTGAAGGTGAGTCTCAACTCTAAGATTTGTTGTGGCTTGTGGGTTTGATGTTTTGATCTGTGGGATATTTAGATCTTAGATTTTCATCTCTCTCTCTCTCTCTCTCTCTCATGTGATAGAATCCAATGGTAACTGACTTTTGTTCCGATGGAAATTGCCACTGATGTTGCTTGAAAACCGTTCCAATGACGTGGCGGCGGCTTGCATTTTTTTGGAGAACGACGAATTCAGCATGAACAAAAAACCCTTCTCCAAACTGGTTGATGAACACCCCCTACTCACTTATGAAAAGGAATTTGTGACCATTGCTAGTCACTAGGGGCATAAAAGGTTCACTTTCCCTCTCTTTTTTCTCTTTTCACAAAATTCTACAAATAACTTCGTGTTCGATTGGGATCAGCTTATTTTGTTGAAACTAAATTTTTTTTGGCCAAAAGTACTGTAGATACTAGATAAAGGTAAAAATTTGCTGAAATAGTATAGTGAGACCCATGAATAATACCAAAAAGTGCAGTGGGACCCATGAATAGTAACAAAAATAAGCTAAATAATAAAATAAGTTGGCAAAAATAATTCATGCTAAACACACACTTCATTTCTCAACCCATGATTTTGCTTGAGCAAACTACCTTTTCACTCGAGTGAACTTATTCTTGCTCAAGGGAACTTTTTTGTAAACATTTTAAGATCATACAAAAAGTTCGCTCTTCCATGGATCAACAAGAATCCACAATTTACTTGATGATATGAGACGAGATTTTAAAGTAAATTAATAAATTACAAGGGATTAGTTCATTTGTGGAAATATAACAATTATCCAATTGATGTTTACTTCATAGAAAACGTGCATTATTTCACAAAACCCGCAATTTTTTTACCCTTGAAATGCATAATGGATTCTTATGAGGTATTTCCCTAATTTTCCTTGGGATAGTGATTAGCTTATTCCCAATTTGGCAATAATCAACTTTGAGTTGTCTGGGGACACATGCCTTTAGGAAATTATTTGGTTTTTTCGTGAAATGTGTGTCATTATTTTTCAAATGAGTTCCAAATTTATTTGAATTGGTCCCAAGAATTTTATTTAGAGATATGCATTTTGGTCCTTACCAATAAATCATAGGGTCATCCAATGTGTGATGAAGAAAAGAGTACAATGTTCATTTTACTGTGTTTGAAATGATTCAATGTTCATTTTTAAATTGAAGTTTTCTCTTAGAGGAACTCCAACGTATTAAAACATGAAAATTATCTATTATTTATGTTGTCTCATTTTAGACCCACTAGAATGAACATTGTACTCTATTCTTTGTCACACATTAGATGACCCTATAAATTATTTACATCAATACAAAAAGCCAATTGGAAAGTGAACTCATTCTTGGTGAGGTGTTGTTGAATCATTCTTTCTGTTGATAATTTAATATGTACAAATTTACAATGATGGGGATGAGGGATTTAACCCATAGATGTCTTTGTTGAAAACACTAGTTTAACTTAACATTATACTCTATTCTTCATCACACATTAGATGACCCTATAAATTATTCACATCAATACAAAAAGCTAATTGGAAAGTGAACTCATACATGGTGAGATGTTGTTGAATCATTCTTTTTGTTGATAATTTAATAGTTACAATGATGGGGACAAAGAATTTAAACCTTAAATGTCTCTATTGAAAACATTAAAAAAGAAAAGTATTAGTTTAATTGAACATTGTACTCTATTCTTTATCACACATTAGATGAACCTATAAATTATTCACATCAATACAAAAAGCTAATTATTGAAAGTGAACTCATTCTTGGTAAGGTTTTGTTGAATCGTTATCTTTTTGATAATTTAATAGGTACAATGATGGGATGAAGAATTTAAACCCTAAATGTCTATGTTGAAAATACCAAAAAGTACTAGTTTAACTACAATACTTTCAGCATTGCCAAAACAATTTTAATTTTTTTCAAAAGTATACAATGATTTTCATACAACATTCAAGATGGATGTAGAAAAAAAGACTTTTCTGACACAATATTAAGTTTTAGAACCATGTGAATGTTGATTGGAGATACTATTTAAAGATAGTTTTAAAGAAATTATTTATTACTGGTTTTCAAAAATCTCAGGTCGATCAATTGCACTATTAAAAACACTTTTATTTTATGTGATTCACTGATACGAGTTTGTTAGGTTCTGCCTTAATGTTATGACTATTGAACAAACTTGATTCTATGCAATACTTGTGGCTTTCATTAGAACTAGTTCTGCAAATACAAACCAAAGGAAAATTTGGATTGGATATTTACTAAAGAAGTGATTAATTGAAGTTTAATACAAGAAACTCTCGTTGATTCATGAGCTTTGTTTATATCATATTTTGTCCGGTCTCGACAAGCATGCCAAAATGTTGGTTTAAGTCCTAAAAAGCAAAAAATGTGTTTCTAAGACTAAGAAAATAGGAAAATACATTGAAAAATTGTGTTTTTCTTGATTGGGCGTCGCAACAAACCATCCAAGATTTCAAAATCCCAAACTTGCCATTTTTGGCAAAGTTTGATTAACTCTGACCAAAACCTAACCGAGAGTGGTCAAAATGCTGACTTTTTTATCCAACCGTCCGATTGAGGTAAATTGTAAACCATCTTAAAGATCATTAAATTCTCTTTGAAACGATAGCTCATGGATCAAAATCGGATTTGAAACAAATAAAATATCAAGAAAATACCAAAACCCTATATAAATGTATTATTTTCAAGTCAAAGGCTGTTTTTGGGGCGTTTTCGCGCAATAAGCTGTACTAATCTAGCCATAACTGGTGCAATCCACTTAGACTAAATTAAATAATGATGAGTTATCTACCTTACATAAAAAGGGCTTGATGATATTTGTCTTGGATTGGGAGAAATGAAATTTTCAAAAATAGTGCTACTAAATTTCCTACATTCTGTCACCTCACTTTCAAACGCGATATCTTGATGACCGTAGCTTCAAATCATATGAGGTTAGAACCTATGGAAACTAGACATCAATATCTTTCCAGGGACACCAAGTTTGAAGAAATCCAAGCTCTCGAAGACCTCCAAACAGCATCCCAAAAATAGGGTCGAGAAGAGGAAAAAGACAAAAGCTGAAATTGAGTGGGCATCAAGGAAAAATTGGTCAGATGTTTCGGAAATACGATTTGGTAGTTTGTGTTTTGAGTTCTCTCTCTCTCTCTCTCTCTCTCTCTCTCTCTCTCTCTCTCTCTCTCTCTCTCTCTCTCTCTCTCATAGCATTTGTTTGTTTTTTGTTTAACATAATACTTAGTTATTTTGAAAGTTAGAATTTGAATTTATATCGAAATATAATCTTGTTATGTATTTGAATGTGCCTGTAAACTATTTTAGTAATATCAGGTGTAATTTTATGATAAGTTTCAATTATCATGATAATCTCCTTTAAAAGAATGAGAAATTTGAATAATATATTTGAAACTTGAATATATATATATATATATATATATATATATATCACTACAAAAAATGCGGGCTATAGCCACGTTTACAAAAAACGTGGCTATAGCTAACCTATAGCCGCGTTTATAAGTGGTTTTAGCCGTGTTTTTTGGATAGGGCCTATTGCCACGTTCAAAAAACGAGGCTTTATATATATTCTAATATGAATCACTTAAAAAAAGAATAATATCAATCAAACATACCAAATATTAAAATGATATATTTGTAAAAATGGATAGATGAAAAATAATTTTAGAAATTGTTTAATTTATACAGATGATGGGATAAAAAACGTGAATGACGGATCCATTTAAGTAAACCTGATGGTACTGAATTAATGAGTCGTTGAGAGCAAGGTAGCAAATGGTGCAATGGACGGATAGATTACATGACAGATGGACCCCTCTCCATAATGGACGGATAGTCCCTCTATATGACGGATTTTGGGTTCTTGAACCTAAGGCCGACATGGCACTCACATGGCTTAGGTAAACTCCCAGGAACCCTAAATGGGAATGCCTTGCGCCCCACGATAGCCCTTAGTCAATGGGGACCTTATATGGAAAGAATCCTGTAAAATAAGTACATTTATTAGAATCTTCTCTACAAGGAAAGATCTTTCCGCCCAAGAAACAGAGTCGGTTTTACACTATTATAAAAACCCAAAGCCCTCAGAAAATAAGGTATGCATAATTCATCCCAGCTCTGGTACTCTAGAGTTGTGAAAAGCTTTCTAACTTAACCTTCGAAGGATCTTTGGCTGGTACCACACCAATACTCTCCTAAGGCCTTCTTGTTCTGTGTTGTGCAGGTGTTGTCTTGAGCACGTGAGGACTGTGTGACTTATTGACGATTTTCAGCATCATCAATATAGAACAAATTATCTTCCACAAAATTTAAAGAACAATTTATACATTATACCACAATTATAAAATAATTATTTATTTTCACACATTGCTTAGATCTGCAACTAGTTATACATAAAAGAAAAAAAGAAAAAAAAAAAAGAAAAAAGTAAAGCTTTAAAATGTCGCAAATTTTCTTTGGAGGTAAAGGTAGCGGAACCGAACAAGCCAAGGCAGCACTAGTGCTTGTTTTTAAAGAATGCAAAGGCGAGAAGGATATGATATAATAATCCATTATTCATGATTTGATATTAGTGCTTCTTACTGATGTAGATCTGCACATGATTAGAACAGACATACAAGATAAGAAATGATAATATATAAAATCAGATCACGCTATTATTGAAATGTAATAACGACACACAAATTGCATAGAGAGAAAGAGAGAGAATGTCGGTGTGGCTAGGGATAGATCTGAATGTCTCTCTTATGTTGCAAAAGGCAGAGACAATTGAGTTGATTGAGAGGTTGAAAGCGGTGGCATATTTGCAAGACTAACATGCCTCAAATGTAGACTTTACTGATAGAGGCAGACCATCCTTGCTGTTGCTGTGCCCTTCGATTACTATTACTAGTAGAAGACA
Organism: Quercus tomentella; assembly: GCA_028535165.1. Lineage (NCBI taxonomy): Eukaryota > Viridiplantae > Streptophyta > Magnoliopsida > Fagales > Fagaceae > Quercus > Quercus tomentella. The sequence continues at coordinate 85,592,728 of JAPQVY010000155.1, read as the reverse complement.
AGCACTTCACTGGTTTTGGTCCCACGCTCACTGCCTTCTCGCATTGACAACTCGAACTCAACGACAACCCATTCATATTAGATGATGATGATGATGATGATCTTTGTTTGCTGCTCTTTTGATTGCACCTGATGATGGTTGTGTCATCATCCGCTAATTCTGATGCGGCAACTGACAACCCTTCAGCTGTTGTAACACTCCAATCAATGCTAGCCTCACTTGCCTCATACCACTCTACATCTGTAGGTGCAACTGCAATTTCATTTGGCCCCTCACGCCTAGTACTATTCAACAAGTAATTATTAGACCCCTTGGCATTGACGATCTCGTCTTGAGAATCTCTGTCCTTCGTTGTTTTTGTTGTTGAGAAGCTCTCTATCTCAAACAGGTCGGAGCTTGCGTCGCTTGCCACTTCTTCATCATCTATCATAATTGATGATTTGTTGGGACTTGTTGCCAATGTAAAACTCTTACTAATTGACTGAATAGTAGAGATAGATGATGATTCATGACGAGCTGGTAGTCTTGCTCTTAGTGACGATGACGATGATGATGGATTTAGTATGGGAAAGGTGAAGTTATTAGCACTATGATCGGTACTAATAAAGGGCTTTCCAGAGGCTCTTACTACACTATGCTGCCCCTGCATTTGTAAAGGAAAAAAACTTGGTGTGTTGACCCACATATTATCTGACCTGGTTTTATGGGGGGTCTGCCTTTTGGGATTCATAGCACTTGTTGTACTAATACTGTGACAATGTTTGTGCGATAATGATGGTGTTGGTGCTGGCAGATGGGCTTTTTCTTGGACTTGAACAGATTTTTTCCCTGTACAAGGGCATTTTCTGCAGAAAAGCCATCTACTACTAGTTTTTTTCTGAGCATTGCGCATGGAAACTGGAATTGCACAGGGAGGATTGGACAAGAGACCAGTCTTGCTGTTCCAACTAGCTTCGGATGAAGCTGTTGGAGTTGCCGCGGCACGAGCCATGTAGTTTCTGGCATTAATATAGCCATCCACAGAGGATGAAGCTGAAGAGAATCTGCTGGGAGCGGCAGAGAGATCAAATCGCTCCGAATTACGTTCCAGATTCATAGCATTGACATTTTTCACAGGGGAAACTCTACTATTGTAGCTTACTTTCTCAGCCTCTATGTTACTTGATTCATTGAAGTACCTACGGGCATCGAAAATGCCAATCTCGTCAACTATGGTGCACCCATCAACTGCATGGTCGCCACTATTAACGGCTTCATCTGGTCTACTATAAGAGCACACAGATAAATCCTCGTCTCTTGAACTGTATGTTTTTTGAGATAACCTACCATTAGAGGTTTCCATAACTGTTGCTTTGTCCATCATCCCTGGCACTCCTCTATTTCGTGAAAATTATTAGAAAAAGAAAAAAAAGACGGTTTATAATATAATACTCAAAATTTTGGACAAAGAAATAGTCCTGGAATTGAATTGCCTCGTAAACTTCATACTGGTGGTGTATATATACTATGGTTGGATACAACTTTGTCCGTCAATCATGAAGGGACCAGGGAGTTAAATGCTAGATGTTCTTCAAAAGGAAAAGAATAGAAACACAAAAGAAACACCCTTAAAGAAACAGTTTCTTTAAGAACTTTCTGTCTGTTAAAAATACCTAGTATTCTCAAAAAATATATAATAATAATAATAATAATAATAATTTATTTTATATACTTCTAAAAATTGAAGGATAACATTTAGTGTTACTATGCTCCAGTTGAGCTACATCAGTATCCACGTCATTATATTTTCTTCTCTTTTTTCCAATTTTCCTATAATTGTTTTTAACATTTATTTTTTTAATATTTACATTTCTCCAACCTTTCTCCCCCCTTACATTTTCATCTCCCCACTACTTATCCAACCTCTCTCCCTTCCTTACCTTTTTGTCTCCCCACTACCCTCCAAATTAATATCATTCTTCCTCTTTCCCTTCATCTTCCTTTATTTATATCTTTTCTTATTCACACTTTCTTACTATAAATTTGTCGCAATCTCTTCCATTCTATGCATAGTTTTCTCTCACAATAAAAATGTTTTCTCTCTCTCTCTCTCTCTCTCTCTCTCTCTCTCTCTCTCACAAATTTTTGGTATATTTTTTATTTTTCTTGCATATCTACTTTAGGTTGATAATTTTTTACATTCTTTAAAACTCTACTTTGGGTTAATGCGATTTTGTTTTGTTTTTTTTTTTTTTTTGTTCTCTTTAATTGTTAAATGTTATCCTATTGCGTTATAAATAATTAAATATAGCATATAAAAATATAATATTATTTTATTACATAGCATGATTTGGATAATTTGGTATTCATTGTAAATTGATATTTCTTCTATTACATAGCATGATTTTTTATAGTGCTCAATTTAGATGTTAAACTATGAGACTTTACTAATTCTTGTTTATTCTTTTATCCTTTGGGGTGGACAAAGTACTCTTAATAGTTGTATTAGAAGTACACTACAATGTCATTTATTTAGAAAAAAGCAAAAGTTAATCAAACAAAAATATCGGATGGGTAACAAATTTTGGCTTTTGTAATTTTATTTTAATTATTATTATTATTTTATAACAATGCATATATAGAAATTTAAGTCTTAGATTTTGCTAATAATTTTTTATTTGATAATATGTTCTGGGTGGATGAAATTACAACAAATTGTTTTATTAATTGGTCCAATTAATCATTGTTAAGTTTTATTAATTTTCTTAGTTACATTTTTCGGTGTTTTGGATTGTAGGCAGAAAAAAATAAGGTTTGAGAAAGTTTGTTTAAAACTAAAGGAATAATTTTCAAATTTTATATTTTGTTTAATGATTCACAAAATGTTATAAATAAATTTTATTAAAAAAAGAATATTTTTGTTAACTAGTGTTTTGAATTTCTTAGAAAAATTGTATTTTATTCATTTTGGTACGACAAAATTTATATTTATGATTTATAATTATTCCTATATTACATTTATGATTGTTCCTATAATAAATAAAAATATAATTACGAAATACATTACTCTTTATTAACTTAGTTTAAATTGTAAAAAAAAAATAATAATAAAACCACCATAAAATAATTATCACGCGCAAGTGGCTGCACCAAGTGGCTACTCTCACTAATTAGTAAATTTATTTTATATTATTTGTTATGAAATATTTTTTCAAATTAAGGGATGATATTTAACAACAGTTTAATTTAGGTAAAACTTTACCATTTAAAGTTCAACACATTTAAATTTTATTCAAACTAAAAGTCTATTATAAAAATTAAACTTAAATCCCAAACATCAACTCACTTTTTTTTTTCTTAAAAAAAAAAACCCACGTTTTGACTTTTACTCCATTTAAAAGTCTATTATCAATAATTTAAGAACAAATTGTAGTTGCACGATTTTCCTGGCCCAAATCTTATTGATCTGGCCTTGGCCCAAAGCGCAACCCACAATAAAAATTTGTAGAGGATGGGTTAAAGAACTTCGCCTCAGTGAGCCTGTTCGGTCTTGTACATGGACAATATAGTTGCAGAAAATAAAAACACAAGAATGGATCTCCACGTGTGATTCTATTTCTCCCGTTCTTAATACAGTTTTTCTCCCCCTCTCTTTGGGGGATTTCACTACATTATATAGTTCCTCTCCTCTCATCTCAACCTTACACTTGTCGATCATCTAAGCACCTACTTGAGCACCTGTCCCATCAGACGCCCCCATTTCTCCCTTTGTGAGTTGCAGAGGCCAAGGTGGTACTGTTCAGGGGTCTTTTCCTCATTAATGCGGCCAAGAGGATGGTTGGGGCGCAATTAATGTGGTGGTGGCAGCTTTCCATGAGATATTTTGGATTTTATTCATTTTATATGTTGGGAGGATGGACTGAAATGGATGGGAGAGTTCCTCGTATGAACTTCGTGATGTCCGAGGAGGAGTTACTCCTCGGACAGGTTTCCATGGCGTTATTGGGGTTGAGTAATGCTTCATATGTGGTTTCTCTTCGGCAAGGACGCTCCTCGGACGGGCCTGGATTTGGAATAGCCCATTATTTTTGGGCCGGGCCCCACACAAATAATTAGTAAATTAATTTTATATTATTTGTTATGATATATTTCATCAAATTAAGGGGATAATATTTAAAAATTGTTTAATTTAGATAAAACTTTATCATTTAAATTTCAACAATTTTAAATTCTATTCAAACTAAAAGTCTATTATAAAAAATTTTTAAACTTAAATATTTCAACAAATTTAAATTCTATTCAAACTAAAAATCTATTATAAAAAAAATCTAAACTTAAATCCCAGATAACAACACATGTTTTTGTTCTTAAAAAAAAAAAAAAAAAAAAAAAAACACATTTTGACTTCTACTCCGACTAAAAGTCTATTATCAACATTTTAAGAACAACTAATTAGTAAATTAATTTTATATTATTTTTTATGATATATTTCTTTAAATTAAGGGATATCATCTAACAACTGTTTAATTTAAGTAAAACTAAAAGTCTATTGTGGGGGCCAGTTAATCAGGAGATATTATCAAGGCCATGCCAGCTGGGCCTAAAGTCCAATCCGAGGATATTAGACCATCCGAGACGGCCCAGGTAGGCCTGTGAAACAAGCAAGTCTAAGTGATGAATAAAAACCCCATGGGATGAGTCCAATAAGTGTCCGAGGATAAGAGTATCCTCGGCTGCCCTCGGTCGAGGTGAGTTTGAGTGCTATGCCCGTACCGACTTACTTCAGAATTACACCACAGCTAGAGAAGGGATAGTGGACCAGGGAAAAAACGGAGGAGGCAAACAAATATCTATAAAGCTGCTACCTCCGCATTAAATACCTTCCAACCAACTCCCTGGCCGCATTAATGTGGAGGTGATGCCTGATCAATGATGAAACAGCCTTACAGCTACTAGTTGATTTTTCCAGGAAGTGTTGGATGAGACAGGAGGATATCCTCCAAACTCAACCTACACGTGTGCGGCGAAGATGAGACCAAGACGGCAGTATATAACCTGTAAGAGAGCATTGAGAGAAGGGGGATTGAAAAAAGCAAAAACAGAAAGAAAGGATTTAGAAGAAACTCTTGAAAAACAAAGAACACAACTAGCTCTCAAGAAGAGGTTGATCATAATATTAGTGTGAGTACATCTGTGAGTGTTAAAAGTAGGATCGTTTTCCTTTAAGGTCAATCTAGCCTCTCAGCCCACGCTCTATAAATTTTATTGCAAGGGCCTTTAACGTGCGAAGCCCATATCATTTGGGATCGTCACATTTTGAGTCCTTACATCTATAATCAAAATTTTCTACATTTAAATCCCACACAACTCACGTTTTTGTTTTTTTCCTCAAGTTGCATCCAGTATTAAATTAATTTTTTATTAGGATATTAAGCTACAAGGCTCTTGAATAAGGGATAAGATTAACAATAATTTAATTTAGATAAAATTTTATCATTTAAGTTTTAGAAATTTAAATTCTACTCCAACTAATACTCTATTATTAAAATTTTCATATTTATATATTAAGCCATGGCTTTTCAATATTATCTTTCTTAAGCATTAAAGTCAGCACTATAATTAAATCTTGCATGACACACCCCATGTTGTATTTTTTTTTTTTTACTTTTTTTTCCCAAGATGCAACTTACGCTTATATTTTAATTTAATAAATTCATGATACTTATTGTTCTTTACTTTTAAATTTGCATGCAAGATATTATGTCAAATGAAGTTTTCTATAAAGAAGCAAAACAATAAGTTAAATTTCAAACTCTAGACAATTAAAACTTAAAGCAATTTTTTTTATTAAAATTATTTACTTACTGTAAGGACTCAATTTGTGACGATCCCAAATGATATAGGTTTCGCACGTAAAAAATGCCCAAACAATATGATTTATAGAGCGTGGGTTTGAAAGGCTAGGCCTTGATCACTAGACGGTGGTTAGTCGTGGTATTCATAGTGGTAACGTGTCTAATAAGACCTTTCCTCCGGCACCGCTTGAGCGGCTCTAGTCCTTAGACCTTGTCCGAGGGGACTGGTATTCTTATAACTCTCCCTTGGTCACCGGACGATGGTTAGTCGTAGTGTTCATACAAGAGTAAGTCGTATTCGCTCAAGGAGTCATTCTCCTCGGTGCGGTCTGGGAGGCTCTGGTTTTTGGCCTTTTTTCCCAGCCCCCTTCCCGGATTGCTTACTTCTCCTTTTATACTAGCTTGCATCTCTTATCCAACGTCCACGTGTAGGTTTGACTTTCCAGGACTGATACTTGTCCCATCAGCCCATACCCAAAGTGGTTGGGGGTGGTTGTAAAAGCTAAAGAGCATGGTTCTGTCAGGTGCAGAGTATTCAGTGGCAGCAATGGCAGCTTTCCCTTTGTCCTTGGTCACCATACTGTCCAGCGGTCCTTTCTCTATCAACATGGATATTTTAGGTTTTTTTTCTCAAAACTATGCCTGTACCGTTCTTGCCCTTTCTTTCAGGAGGACCTCGAGAACGCCGAGGACAGAATCATCCTCGGCTACGTTTCAATTACTACTTGGATTTTCATTACGTATTCTTGGCTATATCCCTCCTCGGCTCGGGCCTTGGGCCCCAATGTAAAAATGGGTCAGGGCCACAAAATATTGGGCCCCACAATAGCCCCTCAAAATCCTGCTGTCTGACCTCTTGGTCGGAGAGGAGGGTTTTGATGATGCCAAGACTTTATTATAGTTCGTTTAGCTTTGCCCTTCATTAATTGTTGGCGTCTCTTCATCTACTTAGGAAACACGCCGGGTTAAGAGACATTCTTCTAGATTTACACACAATGCGCTCCCGCCGTTTCAGGATACGAGACACGTCTTTAATAAATTTCCTTTGCAAGACCAATCAAATCTAACAGTTGTAGATGACATTGGGGAATTGAACAGACACTATATCATTCGCAGCTCTTCTTGGAAATCTGTACGGATTAAATGCCACTGGACTTACCTTCCATATAAGAAGCCAGACGAGAGGGTATTTCCTTTGCATAAAGACCCTTTAACCTTTCTGAAGCCTTAAACTTCAAGTTGCGCTCAAAGTTTTCCTTGTCAGCACAGTTAAATCTTATAGTGTGATATGTTTGAGGTAGAAACGGGGGTGAAGAGACCACATCCTTTCCAAAAGTACCGTGTCCCTCCGAAGCTCAAGATGGCTCGGTCAGGGCAGGGTTGGCAGAAACTCAAGATATTTCTCATCCTCCTTCAGCCAAAATCCGAAGCAGGAACTAATCGCATCAAGTTTTTGGTGCAATCGAACTGGGGTTGCTCATTATCAGTACCACCCGCTCTCCTATGAGCATAGCTAATATGACACCTGCGTGTTAGGAGTCAGGATTGATGCAGGGACTAAGTATCCCTGCTTCTTCCTCTCTTCCTTCACTTGTGCCTCCTTTTGCCTCCCCTTCTTCTTCTTTCCCATCACCAGATCCATCCTGGTGCTTTTCCTTCTTCCTCTTCTTCTCCTCTTCCACCAAGGGAGGTCTTCCTCTCAATATGGGTGCTATTGGGGCAGAATTTGGAAAGACTTCGGAGCAAAGCTTAAAAAGACTTCTCGTCATTTGTTTCTTTTGTTGTTTTTTTTTTTATTGTTTTTGCAATTCGTTTTCTGTATAGGCTTGTTTATGCCCCTCATTGTACGCTGTACTGCTTCTTTACATCAAGAAAAGTTGACATTGTCTTACTCTATGTATTCTTTCTTTTCGGCAGTGGTTATGCCATGAATAGATGTGCGATCATATAATTTCCTTTCATGTTCTGAACGATGCTTAGGGCAGAAACTCATATTAAGAAAAAGATATCATTCTGAGCTTATTAAAACTATTCGGCATAATAATGCGAACATGAAAAAACAATATCTAGGGCAGAAACCCTTATTAAGAAAGAGATATTATTCTGAGTTTATTGAAACTATTCGGCACAATAATGCCAACATGAGAAAGCAATATCTAGGGCAGAAACCCTTATTAAGAAAGAGATATTATTCTGAGTTTATTGAAACTATTCGGCAGAATAATGCCGACATGAAAAAGCAATATCTAGGGCAGAAACCCTTATTAAGAAGGAGATTTTATTCTGAGTTTATTAAAACTATCCGGCACAATAATGCCGACATGAAAAAGGGTTGCATACCCCCAAACTAACCGAGAGGACGGCTGAATGCTCGGTGCTGTGCAGGAGGTAATCATCCGAGGATGTGTAACCCGAAAGGAACAGCCTATGCGAGCCGCCAAGTACCAGGGTGCTTCGCCACCTTCCAAACGACCTTCATAGCCTTAGTCCTTTCTAGCATCCAGTCTGAGGACCGAGGTGCGATCGTACCGAACTTAAACGCTCGTTTTCACCAGTTCCCTTGAAACTGAGGATCTGAGGACAGGTTGGGACCTTCATTCCGTTTAGGACGCAATCCAATTTTTAGCAGATAATCATCCTGTAGGCCTGAGCAATCTAGAATTCTCCTTAAATGGTTGGTCTTCCCATAGGTTTGAGTCCGAGGACTATGCAATACCTAGGTTCTGCCTAAAACTTAGATTTTCAATCTCATGTACTTGGTTTCCCCAAAGGTTTGAGTCCGAGGACTATGCAATACCTTGGTTCTGTCCAAAACTTAGATTTTCAATCTCCTGTACTTGGTTTCCCCAAAGGTTTGAGTCCGAGGACTATGCAATATCTTGGTTCTGTCCAAAACTTCGATTTTCAATCTCCTGTACTTGGTTTCCCCAAAGGTTTGAGTCCGAGGACTATGCAATACCTTGGTTCTGTCCAAAACTTAGATTTTCAATCTCCTGTACTTGGTTTCCCCAAAGGTTTGAGTCCGAGGACTATGCAATACCTTGGTTCTGTCCAAAACTTCGATTTTCAATCTCCTGTACTTGGTTTCCCCAAAGGTTTGAGTCCGAGGACTATGCAATATCTTGGTTCTGTCCAAAACTTCGATTTTCAATCTCCTGTACTTGGTTTCCCCAAAGGTTTGAGTCCGAGGACTATGCAATACCTTGGTTCTGTCCAAAACTTAGATTTTCAATCTCCTGTACTTGGTTTCCCCAAAGGTTTGAGTCCGAGGACTATGCAATACCTTGGTTCTGTCCAAAACTTCAATTTTCAATCTCCTGTACTTGGTTTCCCCAAAAGTTTGAGTCCGAGGACTATGCAATACCTTGGTTCTGTCCAAAACTTAGATTTTCAATCTTATGTACTTGGTTTCCCCATAGGTTTGAGTCCGAGAACTATGCAATACCTTGGTTCTGTCCAGAACTTAGATTTTCAATCTTATGTACTTGGTTTCCCATAGGTTTGAGTCCGAGAACTATGCAATATCTTGGTTCTGTCCGAAACTTAGATTTTCAATCTCATGTACTTGGTTTCCCCATAGGTTTGAGTCCGAGGACTATGCAATACCTTGGTTCTGTCCAAGACTTAGATTTTCAATCTCATGTACTTGGTTTCCCCATAGGTTTGAGTCCGAGGACTATGCAATACCTTGGTTCTGTCCAAGACTTAGATTTTCGTGTAGTTGGGGGATATTAGCCCCTTGGCCAAGGTGTGGGACATTGGTTTGGGGGGATTAGCACCTCGGCCAAGCCCCTAGTGAAAAACGCAGCCCCTAGTGGAACTTTATGTTAGGGCGTTACAACGGGCTGTTGGAAGTGATGGGGGGACTTTCTCGACCCACCGCCTGTGCCAACACACAAGCCATCCCCACAGACGGCGCCAATTATAAGGACTCAATTTGTAATGATCCCAAATGATATAGGCTTCGCACGTAAAAAAGGCCCAAACAATATGATTTATAGAGCGTGGGTTTGAAAGGCTAGGCCTTGATCACTAGACAGTGGTTAGTCGTGGTGTTCATAGTGGTAACGTGTCTAATAAGACCTTTCCTCCGGCACCGCTTGAGCGGCTCCGGTCCTTAGACCTTGTCCGAGGGGACTGGTATTCTTATAACTCTCCCTTGGTCACCGGACGATGGTTAGTCGTAGTGTTCATACAAGAGTAAGTCGTATTCGCTCAAGGAGTCATTCTCCTCGATGCGGTCTGGGAGGCTCTGGTTTTTGGCCTTTTTTCCCAGCCCCCTTCTCGGATTGCTTACTTCTCCTTTTATACTAGCTTGCATCTCTTATCCAACGTCCACGTGTAGGTTTGACTTTCCAGGACTGATACTTGTCCCATCAGCCCATACCCAAAGTGGTTGGAGGTGGTTGTAAAAGCTGAAGAGCATGGTTCTGTCAAGTGCAGAGTATTCAGTGGCAGCTGTTGACACCCTATTTTGCAACCCGTATTTAACCTCACATGGAGGGTAAAAGGATAATTTCACATTGGAAATATGCATCTTGATTCTGGTCATTAGATCCTTAATCTCATTTCACCAAAATGATCTTGATGTTGTAACGATCAAATCGACTGGTCATGAGCCCTAATCGGACCATCAGATTGAAAGTTATCATCAAATCAAGTTTTGATGGCCGAAATGCATTATCACAAATTGAGTCCGACTATATGTGATTATGAACAATTGATTTCAATTGGTTATAAGTATAATCAATTTGAGAACGATGATGTGTCATAATTTAATTGGTTAGGACTACATTTTATGGTAGGGTTGCACACACTTAATTAACTAGATAGTTAACCATTAATTATTCAATGAATAATTTATGCAATTATCTTTTAATTAGAGTAAATTTAGAACCAATTAAGTCTGAAATGGGAGTGATTGGAGTCATTTAGTGTTAATTGGGAGCTAATTTTGGGACCTATTAATGTTAATTGTGCTGAAACCATTTTCTAACAAATGACCTCTGCTCACTATTTCATCAATATCTCTCAGAATATTTTGAATTTGTGAATAAGGTTAATTTTCCCAGAAACTAGACATCCGGGGCTTCAATTTGAGCACAAGAATGAGACAATTCCGATCAGAATTGAGTCAGATGTGATTTTTCGAAATTGGCTCTACAAGCTGTTACAGCATGTACGGGAAAACCGAACTTTGCTTACTCCTCACTCTCATCAATCTCCACATTTAATGCACCAAATTTCTCCAAAGGCTAAAATGAGGTCTAGGTTCACGATTCTTTGTCAACCCTCATTAAATGGCCTTCCATTCATATTTCCTCCATCACTACTATATAAACCCCTCCTCTCCTTCATTTCAAAGGACACAAAAAATCCCCCTCTCTTATCTTCTCTTGAGTTCTAGTGAAGTTGAGTAGTCTTGTCATATCTTGGTCTTCCTGAGACTCAAGGTATTGAGTGAGACTCACTCTCCCTCTCCTAGCTCTTCTTTTCCTCCACCCTTAGGACCTCCATCAAGAATCCTCTCCTCCATTATATGGATCTTGCATGAAGGTATAATCTCCTTCCCTAACTGTTTGTTTATATTGCCATGATGAGAATTTAAGATTAAAGCATGATAATTCTCTTGAATATGTTTAAATGTTCTTAATTGTTCTTATGTGTTCTTCACATGTTCTTAGTTGTTCATCACATGTTCATGCATATCACTAGATTTAATCTTAAATCCACATCAAAAATATGAAAAACATGTTTGTTTAATAAATCTTTCAAATCATTGAATCTAGGATATCACCATCCACACACATTCACTAGAGTTTATTTTTAAATCCAAATGTCATGCTTAATAAATTAAATTATGGTTTATCACATGCACACACATTAAATTCAACATGCAAATTGATTGACATATTGGATGATATGATATGAATGTTGGCCACCATAGTCTAGAAGACCGGTTTCACCGGGCAAGGTGGGTGTCTAACACCTTCCCACCTTGTAACATAGCCTCCGAGCTTAGATCAAGGGTTAGTAGATCAAATGCTTATCCATGTAATTTTCGATTTTTAGATTGTAACTAGGAAACAAAGCCATGTACTTTATCTTAGATTGTATCTAGGACCAAAACCATGTAATTTTCCTATGATCAATGTAAATTCAATTTCAAATTAATAAAATGAGGAATTTTTCAATTTATGGTTTTCTTATTTTTCCAATAATTAAATAAGTGGCGACGCCATTGTAAAACCCTTAATCTAAAGGGAAAATATAACTAGTCGAACCTCCATTTTGAGAGGCAATAACACGACTCCACCCATTCACGTGGGTTTGGCCCAACATCCTATAAAAACGGGCCGGGGGCGCGGTCTCTCACAGCAGCAATGACAGCTTTCCCTTTATCCTTGGTCGCCATACTGTCCAGCGGTCCTTTCTCTATCAACATGGATATTTTAGGTTTCTTTCTCAAAACTATGCCTGTACCGTTCTTGCCCTTTCTTTCAGGAGGACCTCGGGAACGCCGAGGACAGAATCATCCTCGGCTACATTTCAATTACTACTTGGACTTTCATTACGTATCCTTGGCTATATCCCTCCTCGGCTCGGGCCTTGGGCCCCAATGTAAAAATGGGCCAGGGCCACAAAATATTGGGCCCCACACTTACTTTATAATGTATTATTACTATTTATTTAATAATTTTGTTTAATTTTTTTTTTAATTTAGCTTTTATATATATGGAGATAGGATTAAGTTACACTTGAGGTAATTTAAAGCAATGTTACTTCACTCATTATTTTTTTAATTGAATACGAAATTTGACAAACCAACCGTTGGATTACTTTTTCTTCTTATAATCTCAATACTTGCAAAATTTCAAAAGATAATTTGAGATCACTAACCATGTTATCTATAAATGTTTAAATTATAAGTTTTTTGTATTATAAAATTATGAATAAAAAATAAGTTTATAAATTGCATTATAAATAACATCCTATCCTTATGAAATTTGGCATGCGTGTTAAGAACAAAAAGAATATGTAATCCAACGGTGAAATTCTCAAAATACTAATCTCGTATAAAATTATTAATAATTAAGTGGTGTAATACTATTTAAAGTTACACAAGACGTAACTTAATCTACGTTGTAGGAAGGAGAGCTAAAAAAAAATTCCTCCAACCATATCAAATTTGGTACTTAAAATCAACAAAGGAAGAAGAAATTACTGAAGACAAATTGATAAATTCATATGAATTTGCTTATGTTGATGAAACAAATTATGCAGCACAAAGTTTAGTTCATTTGTCATAGATCAAAAGAATTAAAGGTACAAACCTTTAAAAAATTCACGGTGACAAATAATAGAAGGCAAGACTAGTATCAATTGGCTACATGCCAACAGCAGAACATGTCAACATAAGATTTTCTAGAAAACATGGCCATACAATGTTAGAATCCTCAGTAATTTAACTCTCTAATTCTCTTACTCACTCAATATGGTAGTTCTTCGAAGGAACTAGTCCTCCACTGATTCTTCGAGGGAATCAACCTCCAAGCTAGTCTCAATGAGAGCTAAGCAAATGCATTCTTATTCAATTACCTCTGTTACAATCATCTTAGTCTTATACTAGTTATTGTATTACTGTTGGTACACATATTACAACTCAACACTCCAACTAACAATATACAATACTTTGATGCTTGTTCTAACTAACTTTGTACAAGTACCTACTGCACACAATTATCACAGTTGTGATGTCTTGTACCTAACATACGATTTATCTCTTATGGCTGATGACATCGAAGTGCTAAGTTAGATTGATGAAAATTAGAGCCCTATCACTTTGATCACTTTGCCATAAACATAAATATCATAAACTCATCAACCAGATGGCGAGGTAAGATTTGCATACGCAATGTAAACAGTAAAGGAACAATTGTATATAGACACATATACCATCGTCAGGACATTTAAATCCATATTCTTATTTTGTTTTCTTCTTAACTTTGTACATGTAGCAAACAAAGATAATTAGTTGGATAAGTCTTTAAAAATTATTGTACTTTAGGATCTGTTTGGATACCACTTATTGCTGAAAACTGAAAACTGAAAACACTATACCAAAATAATTTTTAAATATATGAATAGTGTTATGAAATTCAATTTTAATGAAAATTTTGCTGAAAAAAGTACTTGTGGGTCTTGTGAACAGTACAGGAGACCCACCATCCAAAAACGCACCGCTGGAAAACGCGCAAAACGCGCTTCCCAAACTGGCACTTAGGAACACCTAGGCATTAACTAGTTATTCCTTTTTGGTTATCTTCTTATACTCAATTCTTCTTATATGTAGAGTATCATTCTTTTGTAAAGAACAACGAATTATAGAACAAAACTCTCTTCAAATTTTTTTTCCTTAAAAAATTATATAAAACAAGATTATAAAAAAAAAATTATATAAAACAAACTTGTTCTACAAACATGACTTGTACAATCTAATTAAACTCGGCAACTCTTGCCAAGGAAGTCACATCCGTCATAGACTTCCAACCCTGGCTGGCCCAGTTGCTCTTCTTTAAAACAAGCACAGCGCTTACTCATCTTCCCAGTCAAAGCAATTTCCAAAGGCCTCTGAACTAACCTTGGGACGCCAACATCACACCAAACCTGACCAAAACAATCAACACGTATGATATTGCTCAATTAACATCAAAATGCCTGTTTAATCATTATAAAAGCTTTGTATGTAACAAGGTGGATTATAAGTCCACTACCTGCCATGCGCTCATGCGCAGGCAGACTTTTCTTTAAACAAGCTTCTACCACATGAAGTTGAATCCCTAGTAAGTTATGGAAACTAGGATGGAGATCCCAACAGCTGGAATAGCACTAACACATGGTTTTCAAGTAATGAAAAGATACCTCTCCACCATCTCCCTGGCTCCACCTTGAATTGCAACTGGGTTGTTTAGCTTCTTCTTTCTTTTGTTTCTCCAAAAGCTGTGCACCTCTTGCAGCCTTCACTTCAACTCCTTTCAAATATTTTGTGGAATTTCCTTGGCTATCATAGTAACGACCTACTAGCTTGCCAACAAATCTGACAATCAGGAGTAACACTAAAAGCATTATGCTTGTACGTTGAAATTTTCATGTCAACTCTGAAAGCATTATGCTTGTTCATTAAATTTTTTTTTCTTTTAAGAGATCCATGGAAGCATGTCAAACTCAAAACTGGAATATGAAGATGTATTAGTTTAAGAAAAAGAGAGCCATATTAAGTTTTGTCACCAGATGTCCGCAGTAACAATTACAGGAACTGACAGTGAATACACAAAACAGCATCAAATTTACATCAACATCAGCAAATTAGGTGTCTAGTTAATTTAGCAAAATGTCTTCAAAAAGATAAATTAGGCATAAGTCAAAATCCAAAAGTAAATATTAGAAACTTTATAGTAATTTTCCATGTTACCCTTTGTTTCTAAGCAATGAAGCCTTTTTCTAGATTACATAAGCTTTTGAGATAACCATTAGTCCAAAATGATATTAGATCCTCATCAGTATAAAAGGTCTGTTTGGGCCATTTGTGCTTTATAATACATATATTAAAAATTATTTATTAATTAGGATTAAGGATTGACTAAAAGTATTTGGGGATATGGGCTTTTTAAATCTTTTACTTGTAAGATATGAGTTCCATGCTTTGAGTGCAACTCGTCTGTGTCTTGAAGAGACAACTTCCACAGAAAACATGAAATTCATCTCTTGAAGAATCGAGTTCAATCATTGAACTTGTCTCTCCAACAGATAAGATTCAAAAATAGCTCTTTCCCAGAACAACTTTTAAACATTGCTGTTTTGCCAAATATTTGTTTTAAAAAAAGAATTATTAGGCCATCTTTTCGTTATAGTCCCCAGAATATCTACTTGTTTCAGTTTCTCTTTAGGTCTTCATTTCAAGTTAAGATACGCTATGCAATGTATACTTATAGCTTGACGAGTTATGTTATGGTGGACTTCTGGCTTTGTTTTCCTTTATAAGCTCTAAAGTTCTAATAGTTTTGAGTTTTCAATTTGGGTGCAACAAATTTTGTTTGTTTAAGATGCTCACTTATGTATCGTGTTATTCAGATGTAATCCTTTATATTTTATTTTTATTTCCTTTATAAGCTCTTGTATTTTGGTTTGTTAGTTGCTGGGATTTTGTCCCTGATCTGCATATTTGGGTAGTCAATCTTGGCTGTGTGGTTTAGATATTGTTTGTCTAGTTGTTGTTGGGAGTTGTTTGCCCTGTTGTAGCATTTAACTGTCGTGGCTGGTTTTCCAGCTTGTTGCTTAATAAAATCCACTTGATTATCATTATAAAAAAAAAGTAGAAAAAAAGAGCTTCTCCAATAACCCATTATATGAATTTTGGATCTTGAACTAACCACAAGTGTAATCCATTTCTTATTCATTCAAATTTTCTTTGAACCCTAATAATGTCTCACTTAGGATGAAGCACGTGACAGGCTTGCACACAACAAACATGCTCCAATGATGTGTAACAATGGAGAGAAAGTAATATGGTTTCCACAATTTTAGGAAGTCATCTTGAAAATCCATTTTCCAAAATTTTACAATAACATGACCAAGGTATGACACTTTTTGAAAAGGTGAAAGTTGGGTGTTCGAAGATTTATATATATCATTAATCACATTCATTAATAAAAAGTAAAAAAAATGTTTCAGAGCTGCATGATAAATCTTTAATTAGAGAGGTTTCCTGAAGTTTCAGATGCAGGCCACTAACAAAAAGCAAAATTCACTGTAGGAAGATTTTTATTATATGAGGGAAGAGTTATAACATGGAGAATTTCCAAATTTCAACTTACTAGAATGAAAAAGACAACTGATCAATGTAACTCACATGTAGCTTCTGAAATAGAAATCCCGCCATTCAACAACACTCTTCACCTACAAATGTAATATAATTCAATTATATGTGGAACTTGTTAAAGCTGTATTGAAATTGGTTATAGTGCATGGAACAAAATTAATTGCAACAGATCCCATACAGTAGGAGAAAAAAAAAGGGGTTCCCTTGTTTGCTCACTCTATTTTTTTATATTTTATTTCACACTTATTTATCTTAAGAATATAGTACTATTTTGAAAGCATTGATAGAAATCTGTTTTAATAACCTCACTAAGTACAGTTATAGAGATTCCTCTCTCTCTCTCTCTCTCTCTCTATTTTTATGAGTAAATCTTTACCAATAAAAGAGAGAGAGAGAGAGAATGACGAATCTCACAAGGAGTGATGCAGAAGCATCAAATTAGTTGTTTCCATTAGCAGCCTTGGTATAAGGCAACAACAGTCAGCCAATCCTTGATGTAGCAGTCAGTGCAAGTTACAGCAGTCCAGTAGCTGAGTTCGGCTGTGCAGCAGCCTACTTTAGTGTGGTCTAACAGTTCCAGCAGCCAACCAGGGTCAAGATCAGATGGTTAACTAAGTTTTAAGGCAAGTCAGTTAGTTGTAACTGGAGGGAGCATGGAAGGCTGGAGTTTTCTGCTGTGACAGTTAGATAAATTCAAATCAGTTAGACATGTAACCAAACAGCCAACTTGAGGCAGTTATTGTACCAGCAGTCAATTAGATCCACTTGTATTTGGTTACTTAATTTGTTTGCTGATTGGATAAGCATTAACCAATCAGATTTAATCTTGATTAGAACCAATCTAATGGCTGTTAGTGTAGTGCAGATTGTACAAATAGCAGATCAGGTTCTCATTTGAAATCAGTTTAAAGTTAGTGAACGAAATAAATTCTGAGAGCTCTCTTGGAACTGTGTTATTGCAGAGGTTCTTATCCACCTATAAGTTACTAGTATTGATGAACACCTAAGCCCAAAACAAAGAAGGCCAAATAGTTTATTTTGTCTAAACTAGTCTTTTATTCCTCTACCAAAAAAAAAAGGTTGTACCTACTACCTAGTGCATGGTCTGGGAGAGGTGACAAGTCTGCCCTACCCCCCCCCCCCCCCACCAATATTTTGTCTTCCATTCCATGGTTTTAAAAACCGGACCGGTCGAACTGGGAACTGTGCACTAGTCCAGTCCGGTTCTTTTTAAAAACCGAAATTTAAGCAAAAAGCAGGAATAACCAGGAACTAACGATCCAACCAGAAAAAACCGTAACTGTTGCAGTTGAACCGGTTATAGGCCGGTTTGTTCAAAAAGCCAAAATTGCACCCTTTGGGTATGTTCAAAACGGAGTTGTTTTGGTTTTAAAACCCAGATGACATCATTTTTTAGTATTTTTTTTTCCAGACCCTAATTACTCTTTATCTCTCTCTTTCGTCTTTCCATCCCCTCACTTTCGCTGCTACTCTCTCTCTCTCTCTCTTTGCTTCTCTTCTTACTCTTCGCTTCTCACTCTCTCACGCTCTTTGCTTCTCTGCTCACTCTCTCATGCTCTTCACTTCTCTGCTTACTCTCTCACTCTCTTCGCTTCTCTGCTTGGTATGTTCACTCATAGTCAATTATCTTTTCTCTTTTTCTTTTTCTTTTTTGTTGAATCATCTTGTGCATGCATATTGAGTCACAAATTATATTAAGTCTCTATTTTCTTTTTTTTAAAGATTTGTTCTGCTTCTCTGCCTCGCCAAATTGAAAAGATTTTAGATTTGCTCTGCCAAATTGGTAAGTCTGTTGTCTGTCTCTCTCTCTCTCTCTCTAGTTTTTTTATATAGTGTAGGGAGGCTAATCCTATGTTCAGTTATCTCAGATGCAAACTTGACAAATTTCCAGCCTTGTTTGCAAAGGCCGGAAAATGGATTTACCACAGCCCCAGACCCAGACCCAGACCCAGACCACTATCAAAAAATAAAAAAGCAAATAAATCAATTACCTCACTGCTAGATAACCCCTGCAATGAGTCTGTGAGCCCATCTCCTGTATAAAGAAACAAAGGGGGAAAAAAACAAGTTTACATACAACATAATAAATTTGGAGCAGTAATAGTTTTACAATATATATATATATTAGACTGCAATGGTTATCTTTTGAGTTTTGGTTATTTGATATCATAATTTATCATTATTTTTAAAATGACAAAAATGCACACATACCCATGAACCAAGTTGCAAGAACACTCCTAGAACTAACCAATTGAACCCGTGAACTTTACAAAGAATCCCTTTTGTTAGCCTCTAATGCAAACTAGTAATAGAAATTGACCAATGATTCAAGCGTGTGACAACCAAAAAAGCTTTACAAATTACAAAATTATGAGAGAGAGAGAGAGCACAAAGTCTTGGTGCCTTGAAGAACCCATCAATGATGATTGCAAAAACAATTCAACCCCAACTCCATCTCCAACCAATTCCAACTCTAAGATTATGTTGTGAACCAGGATAATTTACTGAATATAAAAGATAGTCAATTTAACTAATCTCCTAAACTTGAGAGAGGAAATAGACATTTTTGGTTAATTTTTTGCTTAATTCTCGTTAATACATTCAACGTATATAAATAGCCAAGGACGAGATAATCTCATCAACAAATCCTAAAACATTGGAACTAATCCTATCCTAAAACATAGGAATTAAATTGATTACAAATAAGTAATATTACTAATCTATCTAGGAAGTCTTATTCTATCACTAAACTAAATTCAAATAATTTATCTAGCACCTGGGTCATAACATTCCCTTCCCTTTCAAGATGAATCTTGTCCTCAATATTCCAAAACATGGGAATAGATGCTTGTCTACACTAAACCATATTCTTCTTCCCCAATTGGAGAAAACTCGACCTCGAATCTTAAAGAGTTGAAGGATAAGAATTCGAAACATGGATACCTGCACCAATTCTTTAATCATTTTTTTGAAAGGAAGAGCCTTGTTTTTCACATCCTTGAACTCATTGGGAATGACAAATTCAATGTGTGAAATTAGACTAGGTTTATTCGAAATCACGAGAGGCTTCCTTTGATCCATCTTTTCCACTTCATTAACCCTTTGATCTTCAAACGCTATTTGTATAGCAAGTGCATCCTCCAACTTATTACTCTCTAGAATTATTGGCGATGCTTGGAGTACATCACTTTGATTCTTCAAAATTTCATTGGATTCTTGATTCATTGGGTTTTTCTCGAAGACCTCTAACATTTGATCACATAAATCTTACATCTTAACTTAAACTTTGGGACATGCTCTTGAGGATCTCTAACATTTGGTTGACATTCTCCGACAGGCTTCCCAAAGTCTCAGAATCAAGGTTATGATATGGACTAAACATGATGGACTTTTGAGCCTTGTGCAAAAAATGATTTTTTTTTTTTTTTTGGTGGGGGTGGGGGGAACGGCTATTGCGGACTAGTGTGGGTGGTACTTTGTTTTTTGGTTAGTGGGTTGGGTGGTTTTGGGAGCAATGGATTTTGCAATTGGGATTTTTTTTTTTTTTTTTTTTTAATGGTTGTCGTTGGTGTCTGTTGAAGAATTTTTGGGTTGTAGACTTGATGGAGATGAGTGGGTGGAAAGTGGAACTACATGGTTAAGCTTATACTTAATCCATGTGGGACACTAGGATCATAACATACCACCATGCTCCGCAGCTTACGTCTACGACGGCTCATTCTATTGACACTAAACCGATGTTAGCCCTTTCTCTTTTTGGAGGCTCCACTCACCTATCAATTATTCTAATCTAGCCTCTAAGTCGCCCCCTCCGAGACTTGACTTCAAAGCCGCAACTAATTTGATAACATACTTAATAAGCTATGTCCAGTTACTCAACATGGTGATTGGCTACTTGGCTCTGATACCAAATGTTACAAACTCATAAGTAGAACTTACCCTTGAAAATCGGCTTATAATGGGAGAGTACCCAAGAGCTTATAAACACATGGTTAAGCTTACACTTAATCCATGTGGAACGCTAGGATCATAACAGATTATTGATGCTTGGAAAATATTATTGTGTGTTTCTGGATTTTACTTATATAAAAAATAAAATAAAATAAACAGTATTTCCAGATTTTAGCCAAAGCACTCAAATTTAGGCATTTGAGTTTCTACTTTGGGTGTCAAAAGGCAATGATCTATAAGAATTTCACCTTGGCCTCAGATTAGGGGTCTTCAACCTATTCGTCGCAATGCTTACTATGTATCCAACTATACATCTCATTCCAACCCATTTATAGCAAGACTTCAACTCTCCTTTGGAAATGACAGCTTAAAGAACCAAGGTGGTTAAAGGCAATCCGAGCGAGCACCTAGGCTATCAAAGCAGTGCAAGGCACCACTAAGGTGCTTCAAAGCATTGAGGCAAGGTGCCTTTAGTGAGGCACTTGACTGGAATAAAAAACCAGTGCATGGAGGCGAGAGTCACACTCAGATTCAGTTAAAAATGAAACTGATGCAATTGGGGGGTAAGTGATTACCAAAGTGATCTTGAATTTAAAGTAGAAAGCTAAAAGAAGGTTTCCTTGTAAAAAATTAGAGGCTGACCATGAGTAAAAATTTTGATCAGCCTTCGAGATATCTCAATGGAATATGAACATAGAACTTTGCATGAAATAATCAACAGGACATGAATAGAAAATATAAATGACAGTTGCTACCTGTGAAGTTTCCTGAAACAAATGCACGAGAAGCATCTCTGAAATTCAATAAGAAGGCAAAAGATGTCAGTTTACAGTTCTTAAACATACATTAAAAGAAAGAATAATGACAGTCACAAATAAGTAAATATAGATCAATAAGAGCTGTGCTGGAAACTAAGAAGCATGAACACAGACACAGCATAGGGCATAGTGACACGATAATTCTTGAAAGTTTAGGACACAACATGTTAGAGATGCAGCAATTAATTAATATATATCTTTAGAGACATTTTATTTATTTATAGACATATTTTATTTGTTATTTTAACTTTTCAGAAAAAAATAACTATCAAAATCTTTAAAAACATATTTAAAACCAAAGGAATTTAAAAATTCACAATTAAATTAAAATTCCTCCCAACACACTGAGGATAAGCGTGCAAGAGTGTCTCTAACATGTCTGACCAAGGGTTTTAGAGTATGCATGCTTCATAGGCTAGAAATGAGAAGTCTTAGGCAGCAAAGTTTCAATACATGAATAGCAGGTGCTATGAATCTATGAATCAGTTGACCATCTTGTCCTTCATTTTCCGGTTGCTACAGATCTGTGGTCTATTGTTTTGGGTTTATTTGGAGTAAGTTGGATTATGCCAAAGTTTGTTGTTGGGCACCTAGCTTGCTAGCAAGGTCAGTTTGGTCGTCATCAAAATGGACATATATGGCTATCTGTTCCCCACGGTTTAATGTGGTGTCTTCATAGGGAAAGAAATAGCAGGTGCTCTAAAGATAATGAGAGATCTATGTAGGGGTGTCAATTCGGGTTAGCATGTTGGGTTCATATCGTGTCGAGGTAGGGGTATTCTACTAAATGACTCAACCCTAACCCGACTCATTTAATAATCGTGTCATGATCCTTCAACCCTAACCCGACCTGTTAATAAGGCGGGTTGACCTAACCCAACCCATTTGACACGCTTAATAAATGAGTCGTGTTGGGTTGACACGAATGTAACACAACCCATTTTAACCTGCATAATATTAAATATAACATCCATCTAGAAATATATATATATATATTTTTTTTTTTTACATCCCAAAAAGCAATGTATACACTTCAAGTTTTCAACCCACATTCAAAATAATATAATTCAACAAAAATATAACATTCATTTAGAAATAAGTTCTTTACAATCCAAAAGAAGTGCATACACTTCAACCCAAATTCAAAATAACAAAGTTAACAAAAATAAAATAACATAGTTCAACAAAAATATAATATCCTTGGAACTCACCAAATGCTAAGTATCAATATTGAAAGAACTTGAGCAAACAGTAGACTAATCCTGACTATGACCACGATTATCATTCATAGATTCTTTGTTGATGTCCAAATTCATAATATTTTCCACAAGCTCATCCAATTTTATTTGTGCAAGTTCTATGCCAAAAAAAAAAAAGTATTAGTAGTTCTAGAATCTGAAAGTTTCAATTTCCAATTATATCCCTTGTAAATTTTTGTAATTACTCACTTTTCTTTTTAAATTTAAAATATATGTTGGATATAAAAGGTATTTGACAAATCTAAAATAAATAAATATTTATTTGTTATACGAGTTAAACGGGTTGTGTTAAGTGGGTCATTTCGGGTTGATACAAATAAATTGGCATGTCAAACGTGTCTATTGTGGGTTATGTGGGTTGACCTGCTTATGACACGTTTATTATCGTGTCGCTTTCGAGTCGACCCGTTTATGACCCAAACCCATTAAGGCTCAACCCTAACCCGAAAAAACCCGTGTCAGGTTCGTGTCGTGTTCGCGAGTTGGGTCAAACATTGACACCCTTAGATCTATGCCAGACCTCAAGTTATTTTTCTTTAGAACCTTATTAAATTGGTTGTCAGCTTTGCAAAACCAATCATTTCTTCTTTTCTTGATTTATGTAATTTTTGTACTTGATTTGCTAACCCTTGTACACTTCATGTGTACTAGGGTGTCCCTTTTTTGATATCAATAAATCTTATTACTTATTATAAAAAAAAAAAAAAATTCAATACATGAGTGTTGCCATAGATTCACAAAGGGTGACAAACTATATATAAGCTTATGCATGAAAAACTTCCTAGATAAAATTATCATAGTATAATAGTACGAAAAAATGTTGAAAATACTCCATAAGAGCATTCACATTGGAGGTGCTAAAATAGCTAAAATGCTATTTTATCATCTCAAACACTAAAAACACCCCACATCCCATGTGCTAAACTTAAAAAAAAAAAAAAAAAAAAAAAAAAAAAAAAAAAAAAATTAGCAATAGCGGTTACCATAGCTCAATTGCTACTTGGCTCTCTCTCTCTCTCTCTAAGACAAAACCCCCAAACTCATTAACCCTAAGCTTGAGCTCCTCCGATCATCAACGGCAGATCATCAGAGCTTCATCTCTCTATGGCATCGCCTTCATCAATTGTGGATTATTGTAGTTTTCGTGGGTTGGCAGTGGTCGTTGTGGTGGTCATGGGTCGTTGTGGTAGGTTTTGGGTTACATTTGGGTTTGAATCGGTGTAATGGTGGCGATTATGGAGGTTGTTATTGAGTATTTTGCTGATGTGGTCAATTTGGGATTAGCTTTTGTGGTGGTTGTTAGGTGTTGTTAGATGTTCGATGGGATTAGTTTTGATATTTGGGCTTGGTGGATTTTTCCTGTGGTTGTTGGCAGTTGTTGTGGCTGTGTATTTTCTGCATTGGTTCAAAGATGGAATGTAGGGTGACTGGTGCTACTGGGTGTGGGATTTTGGGTTGGCTGGGATGGGATGTAGGGAAATGAATTTTTAATATTTTATTGGGATGTAAAGTGTATTGTTAAGTGGTACGTTAAAATAAATAAAGTAGTTTTTTGAGATACTAAAAAGCTAAATTTAATTCCATCTAGTTATATAAGCATTCGCATCAGTCTCAACAAACTAGCCTGCGCTTAAAAATATAGCTAAAAACCCACAAAAAGCTCATGCATTAGTCTCAACAAACTAACAAAGAAATTTAACATTCAATTTTACCTGGCTACAACCAGCGAGACACTATTCCTCGCTACTACTAATAAAATCATTTTTTTTAAATTCGTTTTTCTCTCTCTCTCCTCTCCTTGTTGACTCAATTCTCTCTCTCTCGTCACCTGACCGATCAACATCAATCGGCGATGAATGCTCATCCGATCAACACCATATTTTTGAAATTGAAATAATAATAATGCTTACCTTCCAGCAAAATGATTGTAACCTCCTCCAGTGCCATAATGAGATTTTCCTTTAGTCACATCAAACACAGATCTGAAAGAATAATAAAATTAAAAATAAAAAATTAATAGAAAGAAAGAAGCAAAAGGAAAAGAGAGAGAGAGAGAGAGAGTAGCTACCCAAGAATTCCTAAAAGTATGGGTAAATCTGGATGAGTGCCATTGTATAACGCCAATTCTTCGACAGTAAACAATCTCAAATCATCTTCTACGTCTTCGACGGTGAACAATTTCAATCTGAAGAGGAGGGCGGCCATGAGGGCCACGAAAACCCCCAACATAATGATAATAATATTATTATTCTTCATTCGCCTCTTGCGATCGAGAAGAAGCTGGCCGGAGAGGATGAACCAAAGAGGGCTGGGTGAGTGGGGAGCATCAGCAAGCAAGTTTGGGAATGGGTTTTTGATTTCTGGTGAAACTGCGCCGCAGCAGGTTTTGGCTGTGGTGGAATTCAAAGATACGTGAAACGACCTCGTTTTGGCACTGTGATTTGGCCCCCAAAAAAAAAAAAAATATATATATATATATATAGGATATCTCAATTAGGAAGTGGGAACTCACTTCTTTAATGGATTTTTATTTTTATTTGTATGTACATTTACTATGATTTTATTTTTACAAATTAAAGTGCAATTCAAAATTCAGTTACGAGGTGCTTGAAATTATTAACACATCAGTTTGTAAGTTTCATGTAGTAAAATTTGCAAAAAAATTTAGCATTTTCCTACTATTTTTTGTGCATCAAGAGTGCATTAAAAATATTTCACTCAAGAGTCATATACATGAGTACTTTTTGAAGATGATATTTGCATCCACTTAATTGAGTTTGCTACAACGCTCCAAAAAAATCATCTTTAGGATATAGTTAATCTAGGATTCTACAACGTCGCAATCTTAGATAATTATGTGAATTTCTCTCTTATGGTGTGCAAAATCTGTATATGCTCTAGAAATGATAAAAACTATCATATCACTCAAAGAAACTAAATATGAAACATTATTTATAAATAATGAAGAGTTTTTCTTTGAAAATAAACACTTGATTTTTGAAAGGTCATGCAAGTACTCTAAAGCCCACTAAAATGTTATATTGGCTGTTATTAGCAGTTAGAAATTGAAACAATCTCTTTTTCCCCTTGTTTCAAGTAAAAATTTGTTGAAAACCTGTTTTTGTAATTGTCTCGCTCAAGTGAGGTTTAGTACCTTACCCAAGTGAATGTTGAGCAACCACATCTAGTAGGTTCACACGCAATCTTGATTGTGCCTGCCTATCATCCGCTCAAGCCTATATCGACACTCAAGTGTGCTCACTAAAGTGCCGATTTGCACACTCGGCTTCCTAACAGGCACTCTCATTGCACTATAGCTTCACTTGAGTGGCCCTTAAGCTCGCTCAAGCAAGCCACTTGAACATAGTTTTTTTTTTTTTTTTAATTCATTTTATTCAATTGTCAACTTTTAATTTCATTTTATTACAATCAAATAACAGTGAACTCAATTTAGACTTCTTGAGATTCTCAAAAAAAAAAAAAAAAAAAAATTAGACTTCTTGAGATGCATGTCACATGTCCTCGTAATGATGGAGAAATGACTCAAACTACCTAGAATACCAATAGTCTCTTACAAACAAAAATAAAACAACTACAAATTATTTGTGACGCATGTACATACACATCATAGAGCAATTCGTACAAATTAGATTTCTTCATCCCATGCGTCTGAAGCTGCCATATATCAAACACAATGGAATTAGTATAGCAACTAAAACTCATGTAAAAGTTAGCTCCTTAAAGGCTAAAATCATTTTAAAAAGTATTATAGTTAACAAATTAATAATCCACCAGCCTATGGATCTGTTTGGGATCTACTTATTTTGTTGAAATTGAAAACTTTTTGTTGAAAGTACTGTAGATAAAGGTAAATGCTAGTTGAAATAGTATAGTGAAACCCACAAATAGTACAAAAAAGTATAATGGGACCAATAAATAGTAGCAAAAATATACTGAATAGTAAAATAAGTTGGCAAAAAATAAGCTAGCCAAATAGATACTACATATTTGAATCCTAGTTAATTAAAAAGATCATACTCCTCAGTTTTCATATATTTGTGGTTTTCCAATTCTATGGAAATTTAACTATTCCTGTTGATGAAATATGATGGTGGGTTAAAGATTTTTTATTTTTCCTGCTTTATTTTGTCCAAATAAAATGCTAAAATGATAGTCATTGGCATTCCAAATTGGTAAACGCACAAGCACAACAACAACAAAATATAAAATATACATACACCAAAAAAAAAAAAAATTAGAGTCTTTTTCACATCTATTATTGACATGGCAAATTGTGATTTAAAAAAATAAAAATCACTTTCATTAAAACCACTTTTATTAGTAGTTAATTAAGTACTAATCGTAAAGTCACCTCAACTGTGGTAGAAATGGTTGTAAATTTTGTGTTTATTGATGTAAAAAATAAACAAAAAAAAAAAATCTACCTGTTTTAGAAAGTGTGAAGTCCTTGTCATACCCAACGGCCCAGAAGAAATACCCACCAAGACCTTGAGCCTTTGCAAATTCAACCTTCTTCTCAATCGATGCTGGCCCATCGTACCCAATCCAATCAGTTCCAGCATATGAGTACATCGACACAGCCTGTTCATCAAACACCACACCTTCAGCATTTGTCGCATTGAAATCCACTATGTCAATATATTTCATAACACCATTATTGCCAGGCCCAGTTCCAACTGCAGGAGCTCCAATTCCATTCTCGCTTGGACTTTTCAATTGCCATGTTCTTCCATAAAGTGGCAGGCCCATTACTAATTTCTGCGGCGGAAGCCCAGCCTTGATCCAAGACGAAATGCCATAGCTAGTGCTAATATTGCTGGCCGTGTCATAAAGCAAAGCATGTTCACCAGTGACTGAAGTGTCCCAGCTTCCATGATAATCATAGCACATGGGACTAACAAAATCAACATATTTGTTTATGGCTTCGACAGGGTAAGCTCTAGGAATTTTGGATAGGAAAAAATTGGATGCAAAATAAACTGCTGCACTTAAAAACAGCTGAGGTTTTCCAGAGATAGAACACTCATTTTCAATAGCTTCATGCCACTCTTTAAAAAGTAATGAGAGATTTGACATATCTAGTGGAGTATGTGGAAATTCCCAATCGAGGTCAAGCCCATCAAAGCCATACTTCCTAGCCACACTGACTGAGGAGTTGATAAAGGCTGCACGACTGTCTGGATTGCTTGCCATATTGGAGAGAGTGTGTGGCCTTGCAGTGCCACCTCCAATGGATATGAAGGCCTTTGCTCGAGGAGTTTTGGCGTGCAGGGTGGCCGTGAAGATTTTCATCCATTTGTCATCGGTCTGAGTGATCGAAAGTTGGTAACTATTGGCATCAGGCACAACAAAAGCATAAAAGAGATGAGTGAAGTAGGATGTAGAGATTGCTGAGGGAGGAAACTTTTCGGCTCGCCATGAAGGCCAATAACCACCTTTGATACCTCGAGGAGGTGTAGATGGAGATGAAGTACTCTCAGGAAGTTTCAACATGGTATAGGCGATGGTGAAGGTGAAGTTGACTTTGGCTGGAGAGTAAGGTTTGTCTCGGTCCTTACCATCATATATTGGAGTATAAAACCTTAAAGATACTGGTAGGTGTGAAAGCTCTGGCTGTCCATATTCGATGCTCTCTTGGATTTACATTGATAAGGTTTGATTCGCATAAATTTAAATTGAATTTACAATGTCTCTACTGTTTGATGAGTGTTAGTTTTATATTTTTATTTTTTTGAATAATTTGATGAGTGTTAGTTGGGTTCTTATTTTTAATAGGATTTTGCCATTTCAATTCCGTGTGCGTCTGGCTCTAAATTAAAAAGTCAGCTTATTTTATTATTCAGCTTATTTTTACTACTATTTATGAGTCTCACTGCACTTTTTTATTCTATTCATGAATCATACTATACTATTTCAGCTAATTTTTACATTTATCTACAGTAATTTCAGTATAAAGTTTTCAATTTCAACAAAATAAGCAGATCCCAAACAGACCCTCTATGACTCACCCCATTTTATCATCAAACTAATTCAAGTGACAATTGAAAGAAAGTGACGTCACTTCAAGTGACAATTAAGGCTGTGTTTGGTTCATGTAAAATATTTTCCGGAAAATAAATATTTTCCGGAAATGCTATTTTCGGGAAAGGAAAATATATTCAGGTTGTTTGGCTGCCTCGGAATTCGTTTTACGGAAAATCAATTCTAGTGTTTGGTTCGTTCAAACATTTTACGGAAAATGCTTTCCGTTTTACAGAAAATCAATTCCCATGTTTGGTTCGGTCAAACATTTTACGAAAAATGGAATTCGTTTTTTACGAAAAATCAATTCCCATGTTTGGTTTGTGGATCATTTTACGGAAAATATGAAATGCCTTACAAATTCAAGCACCTGCATTACCTAGACAAACCTGTAACAGTACAAAACTAATCATCCACTTCAACATCAAAAATAATCATCCAAATTCAAGCACCTGCATTGCCTAGACATATCTATAATAGTACAAAAATAATCATCCACTTCAACATCAAAATAATCATTTGAATATACCCATAATATTTATATAAATCAGCCACATCATTCGTTCACCATTGGCATTACACCTCCATGGTGTACAACAATGATACCTACTCGTGGTATCTGAACAGTACAAATACATAATTTGAGTAATTGTATCGTCCCAATAATACAATGGTAGGTCAATACTAGTACTACAACAAAAGTTAATTCCTAAAGCTACCATCACAGTCAACATGAAACAGACAAGTCAAAGTTGTGAGAACAAAAAACCATCCAACCATAGCTTTCTCAGCCGAGCATTCTTGGCTAGAAATCCCCGTGCTGCCTTCTCATTTTCACAAAGATGGTCAAACGCAGTTGCAAGCATGTCTTCGCTATACCCATCCGCCATCATAGCCATGACCTCATTGTAAAGAGGTGTGTAATCCACCGGGTCCCGGTTGATTTCTTTCAGAGCCACAACTATTTCCTTCAGCTGATCAGACAGATCAGTCAGCACACTATCATCAGCATTAGAAGGTGCACGCCCTCTTCTGCGGGACTTGGAAATTCCCGACCCAGTGGTGGATGATTCGACTGCATTCTTCCTTTTCTCGACCACACCTTCCTCC
Source organism: Quercus tomentella (assembly GCA_028535165.1). Classification (NCBI taxonomy): domain Eukaryota; kingdom Viridiplantae; phylum Streptophyta; class Magnoliopsida; order Fagales; family Fagaceae; genus Quercus; species Quercus tomentella. The sequence goes on along the minus strand of JAPQVY010000155.1, from coordinate 85,562,814 downwards.
ACATTGTCTGCAACAAACTCAGCACTGTCCCCATTGTCTAGCTCATTCTCAATATCCACATAGGACTTAGAAAAGCCACCCGTGGCTGTGTCCTTCCCCACAACAATAGCTAATTCATCATACATCTCAATTTTTTTGTTTAGATACTCCGCATGCTTTCAATGCGCCTGTAAGGGAGAAAGGAACGTATAATAACAATACAATAATCTCTTCACTCATAAATTCAATATTCAATTCAATATAGATGCCATTAAATGATTTAGGTCAATGATAAACAAAAAAATCTGTTAGGGAACAGGAGACATAACCCATGATTTTGAAGATAAGTACAACAGAAAATACAATGTACAAATGCTAAGACCAGATTTTACAATAGATCCGCACATGAAAGTTATATTTGAAAAACCTTATAAAAGCAATGGAATCCTAAAAAGAATGACACTATAAATTTCATATAAAGAGGGTACTTGAGCAGCCTTGTCTTGTTCTCAATTCATAGATTATAAAAGGCAAAAACATATATTATCATTTATATTAAGAAAATATAGTTGGAAGCCATACCATGACTTCTTCTTGGTATGTCTTCGCATCGCATGTTATCATTTTTAGGTTATCATCCCAGCCAAAGCCACTCTTCTTTCTAATAGTCTAAATAGTGGACCACATGGTCCTTAGAGTCCGCATCCGATTTTCAACATAAGAGGGGTGGCACTCAATCCCAAATTGGGCAGTTATCTCCTTCACTACAAGAGCAAAGGAGCCTGCCTTGAAAGTGCTAGACGGCTTGTTGCCCTTTGCAGCCTCCTGCGTAAGTAGCCTAAGCATCGTTGAGTGCATGGGCGGCAGCCACCTAAACTGCTTGCTACTACTGCTCACCTTCTCTTTGCCCTTTGACATTACTACATATGAAAATTGTATAATGAGAGTAGCATTTAAAAATGAGAGTAGCATTTAGTAATTACGCTCGGAATATGAACAACAAATCAAACACACATACAACCACGCTTATAGATGTGCACAACAGAATGAAACATGCTGTTGATGCCCATTTTTACAAATCCTTACCCAAAGTCCCATACGGAGGAAAGCCCAATGAAAAGCAAGGCCCAAAGGCCTGCCAAGAAGACCGAAGAGCAAGAAAGGTCCAAAGAAAGAAGTGCAAGGGAAATGGATCTGCAGCAAAATACAAATCTGCCGCAGAATACAGTTCTTTGGCAGAATGGCTTCGGCAGACAAAGACAAATTAGGCCCAAGACCCTTTTGATCCAGTCAACATTATTTGGCCCATAAAGGCCCAAATCCTTTTTTATAAAAGATAGGCGTGAGAGCTAAAATGAAGAAACACGGTGAAAAGAAACAAGGAGCCGCAGGAAGTGTCAGCGGCAGGAAGTGTCAGCAGCAGGAAACGCGTGAAGGAAAGAAAAGCCAAACCAAAGGAAAATGACAAACGTAGCAGGAAACGCGTGAAGAAATAAGACAAAACACGCAGCAGAACGAAACAAAACTAATCTGCTACAGCAGGAACGACGTGGCAGACAAAACACAGAAGATAGCAGAGCAAGCACAGAAGGGCCGGGGCACCACCAACCTGTACCCAGCCAATACAAGGGAGGTGGGCCCACGGTCAAGGGGATTCAGAGGGCGTGGTTTGGTGGTGGGGGGAAAAGGGGGTCTATATTTGGTTTCCTGCCGTAACTTCTTTTGGGAAAGATATCTTGCTGGGATGGTATCTTACCCAAAAGAAGTAATAAATGGTTGGGACCATCTGATGCATGCCATAGAGCTAGGTAGTGAGGTAGAGGTATACATCAGGAACAAACAAAAGGGAATTTTGTCGTAAGTAGCGTTGCAACAGACATGAACTGAACAATGGCAGTGGTCTGGGCAACCAATGGGTGAGTGGGTAATCTTGAAAGGATGCCCATAACAAACCAAAAACAGTTGGTGAAGCCCTAGGGCAAAAGGGAGAAATCCCATTGAATGAGTTCACTATAAAAGGAAGGTAACCACGGCAGAAAAAAGGGGACCGAATGGAAGAGGAAAAAACAGGGGAAGAGTAAAAAAACAGGGGAAGAAAGAAAACACCGAAAGAAGGGGACCCAAGGGGGCGGAGGCACCTAAGGGGAAAAACCCATAGTAAGAGAGTAGTAAGCACCTAGAGAGAGGTACCCAGGAAAAGGAAAGACCAAAAAGGGGGGGTACAACCCACGACAGGATAGTAATAAGAAACTAAGAGTAAAAAAAGGAACACAGAGAAAGAAAAAGAAGAGAGAAAACGTGGCAGAAATAGGGGCATGCATCAATAGACCATCTTTTCCCTCCCTCTTAGCAAACCCACTCTTTGAAGTCTCCAAAAGTAATAGCTAGTAGCCATTTAGGCCTATTCTCCAAAATGAACAACTTTTATGGCAGGAGCCTATGACAAGGTTGTTCAAGTTGGAGTTTGGATTCCTTCTTGGTTTACTTATCCTATGGGAAGATTCAATACTTGATTTTGATTGCAAATATATTTGATTTCTCTCATTATAAATTATATCTGCTGTATTTAGTCATCCTGCCCTAACACGTTTTTTTATCACGTCTGCTGCATCAGTTATCCTGCTGTGGTATCTTTACCTGCTGTACTACTTATTCTACTGTAGCACCTTTTCATTATGTTTACCGTGTTATTACGTGATTTACTTTTGGCACAAATTAATCATTATCCTGCCATAAGTATATATATACATATATCTTGTTTCTCATGATTCTGCAAAAATATATTTTATATATATATATATATATATATATATATATATATGTGAATACGTATAAGTATATATACTCATATGTGTATGTATATATTTGAGAATATGCTAACCCATTTAAACTAACATTTGTTTGATAGGTATTTTCTTTGGGTTTTAGATTTGTTTATGTGCAGGAAGTAGAAAAGTGTTTCTGCAGTAAAAACGAAGAGTAGTCATTCACATTGCAAAAGGCTTTACTGCACGGCAGAAGGCTTTAAAGCACAGCAGACAGCTTTAAAGCACAGCAGGCAGCTTCAATATGCAGCAGAAAGCTTTACTGCACAGTAGGAAGCTTTATTGCACAGCAGAAAAGTTTTGCTGCATAGCAGAAAAGTCAGTCCTGCGGCAGAAACTGGAGAAAAGTTCCTTCTGCGGCAGAAACTGGAGAAAAGTCAGTCCTGCGGCAAAAACTGGAGAAAAGTTCCTTTTGCGGCAGAAACTGGAAAAAAGACAGTCTTGCAGCAGAAATTGGAGAAAAATTCAGTCCGCGGCAGAAACTAGAGAAAAGTTCCTTCTGCGGCAGAAACAGAGGATAGGCACCACGTTCTGCCTGCCGTAAGCGTGCCCCTGGCAGACGAGACATAGTTTGCGCACAAGCCGGACCAAATTGAGTTGCAGTTGGACCGATCTCAACTCCCTTACTCAGAATATTTGGGCCTAGTACCGCAGGAGGCAGCCCAGCCCAGTACAATAATAGTACCGCAGGAGGCAGCCCACTTTAACCACAAAAAGGCCCACCTACACATGCTAACACTGGAAATAACAATGTAATACCATCAAATCACAATGTAATGCTGAAAATACTTTTTCATTACACCAACAGAAGTCTATAGTAAATACATTGTCTTTACAAAAAAAAGAAAAAAAAAACACATATTACAATCATAGAAATCTAAATAAAGTACTACTCTTCACTCCTAGTATAATCAGACCACATAGCTTGGCATATCTCATCTCTCTTAGCATTCCACAGTCCACTGTCTTCAATGGACTCCCGACGTGATTGTGTTTCTTGTTGGGGGTCACTAGACTCTACTTGGTTCATTGCATCTTCCATAATATGGTCATTTGGTTCAACCCCCATAATGTGATTATGAATCACACAATATGCTAACACTACTTTCACTTGGGTTTCAAAAGACCAAAATGGTTCTGCATCCAACACTCGAAAACGTTTCTTCAACACTCCAAACCCTCGCTCAATGGTAGTTCTCAATGAAGAGTGTCGGAGGTTGAACAATTCTTGCTCATTCTCAGGAGGACGATCATTAAACTCTTTCAAGTGATATCGCACACTCCGATAAGATGACAATATTCCATTTTTATTACCATATCCAGCATCACCAAGATAATATTTACCTACATATATTCAAAAATAAAACCAAATCACCACTATGCTTAGGAAAACACACAATATTTATTAAATTAATAAACCAAAAAGGTGAAGTAATCGTATAATACCTTCGGGAATTGAAAATCCCCCTGGCCTAGCAAATGCATCATTTAACACAAGTGAATCATGTGCACTGTCTTCCCATCCAGCCAATACATAAGTGAACTTTAAGTCAAAACTAATGGCAGCTAACACATTTTGCGTGGTTCCATCTTTGCGACCACGAAATCTTCCTTGTATTTCAGGTGGCACAGATGCACGAACATGTGTACCATCTATTGCTCCAACACAATCCTAATTTTTGACAGACATAATGGTTTAAAATTACACAAATCTTCACAATTTACAAAAATACACAAGTCGCAATATTTACCTTAAAATATGGGTAGAACTTTCTGCTATTCCTTATCTCTGGGGGTGTATCTTCGCTATGCAGTCTTATTAGAGCTCTATATAATTTCAGGACCCCCCTAAGGACGACCTTGAAGTATCTATGAACAGTCTCAGTTGATCTATAGATCCGACTACTCATTACACGGAACCTCACATTATGACCAATAATGTGTAAGAAAATGAGCACTTGCTCCGTAACAGACATGTGAATAGTCGGGCGTACGTGCTCCCCCTCAGTGAGGATGTGACACAAGTGGTGGAAAGCTATAGGCTTCATCCTAATTTGATTCACACAATGTCTCTCACTTCCATGCAGAATACCATTTATGTATTCCTCTCTCTCAGCTGCATGATTAACATAAGGCGCCCTAGGCAGTCGTCTACGTCTACGCCGCAATTTCCTTAACAATGCAACCCCCACAAGGAGGACAGATGCAACTGAGGCAAGAATTGCGGCTTTGGTTTTTTTCTTCATCTAAAAAATCACAAACATTGTGGTCTAAGAGGTATGTAAACAAGCATGCTATTGATTACACAGTAAATAAAAACAGCCACAAACAGGAAACATCCAAACCACATTGATAACGAGTACCAAAATTTTTATGCACATATATTTCTGTATAATTGTAACATCAACAACGTACACAATATAATACCATCACAATCAATATTTACACCTATGAACAAATCACATTGCATTCTATTTCTGTATAACTGTAACATCAACAACGTACACAACATAATACCATCACAATCAATATTTACACCAACAAAACACATTGCATTCTATTTCTGTATAATTGTAACACCAACAAAAGTTACAACATAATACCATCACAATCAATATTTACACCAACAAATCACAGCATTCTATTTCTGTATAATTGTAACACCAACAAAATTAAATTCTTAAATCAATATTTAAATAAAAAATGGATAATTAAAAAAATGGATAATTTATTTGTTTATTTCTTAAATAAAAAATGGATAATTAAAAAAAGTAAATAATTATATAAATAAATAATTAATTATATGAAGTAAATAATTATATAAATAAATAAATAAAGAAATAAATAAATATATATATATATATATATAGATCGGATCCGAGAGAGTGGGTCGGAGGTTGGGTTGTTTATGGGTTTGAGGGTGGGTCGGCTTTTGTTTTCTCTGTATTTTTGGTGTGTGGATCAGAGCTGAGTGGATCGGATTGAGTGCATGAACTGAGAGAGTGGATCGGACTGAGTGCATGAACTGATGAGAGGGTGGATTGGACTGAGAAATGAGGGTGGATCGGACTGAGAAATTTTGGGGATCGGACTGAGAAATGAGCTATGTGGATCGGACTAAGAAATGGAAAAGGGAAACTCACCGTGCGTGGAGAGGATCGGCTGCGTGAGGGAGAGGATCTTGAGCGTTTGGCGTGAGGGAGATGGTGGAGCTCGGTGTGACTGAGCTTGGAGAGCACTTGCTGTTGTGAAGAGTGCGTGTGAGAGAGCTCAGATAGAGTAATGTGAGGAGTGGAAATGGTTTGAAGTGAAAATGAAAACGGAAATTGTTTTACCCCTTGGGTCCCTTATTTTACGGTCAACACTGAAAATATTTTCAGTTTGACCCAATTTTCCGGACCAACCAAACACACTATTTTACGGAAAAGCATTTCTGAAATTAGTTTGAAGCCAAAACAAACGGACCCTAAAAGAAAGTGAAATCAATTCAAGTGATAATTGAAAGAAAGTGGTGTCGCCTGTAGAAAGGGGAAGAATTTTATAGTCATTTAGCTTGTCACTTGACGCCAAAAACTTGTTCGCGAAAAATAATCTGCAAGCGCACAGAATCGTAACAAGTAGTAAAGTGTTTTTAGAAAACGAATGTCGAACTCACAGGGATTAACTACGTTATTGAATACCGAAATTCACTAAATTAATTACTATTTGGAAAATCAAAAATAAATGGAATGTTCTACTATCTGAATTAAATTAAACTACTTAATAAAAATAAATCTACGAATAAAAAGAATTAACAAAGCGTAAAAATCTAACAGTGTAAAAATATAATAAGAATGGATCTAGAGTAGTTGATTTCACCTAACAAATCCCACACAATTTATTCTTCCTAATTATTAAATTCTAATAATCTCCCGTTGATGATTAAAAATTCCTTAAGTATTCAATATCTTCTCTCAAATAATATCAAAAATATCTTCAATTAACAATTCCATATCTCTATGCGAATTTAATTAATTGGAGACTCATTATGTACTTTGAATTTTCTGAAAAATCACACTAATCGCGGTAAAGCATCTCTACTTTCGCTCAACTAATGGTGTTTAATTCTAGAACTAAAATAACAAATCACCTCTCGGTCTCATTGTCATTCAATTGATCAATCAATAATTCGTAAAAAGAAATATTAAGCATTAAGAATAAGAATTAAACACTCAATCATGGAAATATTAAAAATAAAATAACTCAGAATATAAATTGTGTGTTCATTGCTAGACTACATCAATGCTCTAGAAAATAAAATTTAGTTCATAATAAAATTGAAAAGAAAACAAATAAAACTTATGTCTTTCATCCAAATTGGTTGATCAACATGAAGCTCTCGCCTTTGTCCTCAGATTCTCCTCTTCAGAAAGACTCCCAAAAAAAATACTTCAATGCGGCACCCCCTTTTCCTCTCAGGTTTCTCCTCGTCGCAAGGAAAGGTCGACCCAATATTAAAGGGATCTCCTCGTGCTCATCCATATCAAGGACAATGAAGTCAGCCGGGAAGATGAACTTGTCAACTTTTACTAATACGTCCTCAATGACTCCTCTTGGATATTTAATAGATCTATCCGCCAATTGTAAAGAGATAGTGGTCGGCTTTACTTCTCCAAGACCCAATTTCTTGAAAATAGAGAGAGGCATTAGATTAATACTTGCCCCTAAATCACATAAAGCTCTATCAAAATAAGATTTTCCTAGAGTGCAAGGGATAGTGAAACTCTCTGGATCTTTCAGCTTAGGCGGCAGCTTCTTTTGTAGGATTGCACTACTCTCCTCTGTCAGCATTACTGTTTCATGCTCCTCCAATTTCCGCTTCTTTGATATAATATCCTTCAAAAATTTAGCATATTTAGGCATTTGTTCCAAAGCTTCAATGAGAGGAATATTAATATGCAATTGCTTAAATATACTTAGAAATTTAGAAAACTGATCATCCACATTATTTTTTTTTAATCTTTGCGGAAAAGGAATTGGTGGATCATAAATTGAAGGAGAATAAGTCTCAAAAGTAACTTCCCTGGATCTTTTGGATTTTGAAGCTCTTTCATTCTCCTTAGTCTTCCTAGCTTGCTCCACTTCTTTCATCTCTGACTCGGCTTCCTTCATCTTTGACTCCTCATTATCCACAGCTTCATCTTGTTTGGCATTTGTTACTTTTGGCTCCTCATATGTTCGTCCACTTCTCAATGATATTGCCTTTACATGTTCTTTCGGATTGGTGACAGTGTTGCTTGGCAAAGTTCCTGCAGTTCTTTCTGTGAGCATGCTTGAGAGCTGACCGATCTGCACCTCAAGATTACGGATTGAAGCTGAGTTGTTTTGGATCGCCACATCTGTCTTCTGCAAGTACTGCATGAACATGTCCTCAAGTGTTGGCTTCTTCTCTTGCTGTGGAAATTGCTGAGGTGGTTTAGCCTGCCCTTGGTTATTGCTCCATGAGAAGTTGGGGTGATTCCTCCATCCAGGATTGTACGTGTTCGAGTATGGATTATTTTGACGTTCAAAATTTGACACATAATTTGCTTGTCCATAACTCGATTGGGCAAAAGGATTTCCCACTTGGCAGTCAGCACTTGAATGATTTCCTGAACAATGATCACAAACAACATTAGTTTGAATAGCATTAACATTCATTTTACCTAGTTGTTGAGACAAAGTTGCCATTTGTGCCGCCAATGAGGTAATAGAATCAAGTTCTAGAACTCCAGCTGTCTTTCTTGGCATTGCTCTTTTTGTAGGCCATTGATAGTTGTTGGATGCCAATTCTTCCAGAAGTTCATAGGCTGCCTCATGAGTTTTACTCATTAAAGCTCCACCAGCTGCTGCATCAACCATAGACCTGTTTGTAGCTCCTAGACCATTGTAGAATGTTTGCACTTGAAGCCATGCTGGAAGGTCATGATGAGGACACCTTCGCAATAAATCTTTGTACCTCTCCCATGCTTCATATAATGATTCACCCTCAAATTGGATGAACGTGGTGATATCATTCCTTAACTTTGTTGTCTTTGCGGGAGGGAAATATTTTGCTAAGAATTTTTGTGCCAACTCCTCCCATGTAGTAATGATGCCATGTGGCAAAGAATTCAACCAAACTTTTGCTTTATCCCTAAGTGAGAATGGAAAAAGCCTTAGTCGAATCGCATCATCTGTCACTCCGTTATGTTTAAAAGTATCACAAATCTCCAAGAAATTTGCAATATGGACATTAGGATCCTCTTGTGATAGCCCCCCGAACTGGACAGTCTGCTCTATCATCTAAATGATGGCCGGCTTGATCTCAAAATTATTGGCTTGTATGGTTGGCCTCCTTATGCTTGATATAGCTCCATTGATCGAGGGCATAGCATAATCTCTTAACGCCTTTTGCTCTTGATCGGCCATATTAGATAAAGATGTGTTGGCCTCTTTCTTCTTTTCTTTCTTGAGCTGACGTAAGGTTCTTTCAATTTCAGGATCAAAGAGTGTCTGCTCTAATAGTTTAAATCGGGGCATGCACTTCTAATTCCTGAAAAGAAAGAAAACAAACTCAGATGCACCTAATTTAATTTTTTTTTTTTTGGAATAAATAAAATAAAATCCAAAGTAGTAAATATCTAGCTAGTATCAATATCAATAACAAATAGTTAATCCCCGGCAACGGCGCCAAAAACTTGTTCGTGAAAAATAATCTACAAGCGCACAGAATCGTAACAAGTAGTAAAGTGTTTTTAGAAAACGAATGTCGAACCCACAGGGATTAACTATGTTATTGAATACCAAAATTCACTAAATTAATTACTATTTAGAAAATCGAAAATAAATGGAATGTTCTACTATCTGAATTAAATTAAACTATTTAATAAAAATAAATCTACGAATACAAAACGTAAAAATCTAAAAGCGTAAAAAAAAATATATGATAAGAATGGATCTAGAGCGGTTGATTTCACCTAACAAATCGCACACAATTTATTCTTCCTAATTATTAAATTCTAATAATCTCCCGTTGATGATTAAAAATTCCTTAAGTATTCAATATCTTCTCTCGAATAATATCAAAAATATCTTCAACTAACAATTCCATATCTCTATGCGAATTTAATTAATTGGAGACTCATTATGTACTTTGAATTTTCTGAAAAATCACACTAATCGCGGTAAAGCATCTCTACTTTCGCTCAACTAATGGTGTCTAATTCTAGAACTAAAATAACAAATCACCTCTCGGTCTCATTGTCATTCAATTGATCAATCAATAATTCATCAAAAGAAATATTAAGCATTAAGAATAAGAATTAAACACTCAATCATGGAAATATTAAAAATAAAATAACTCAGAATATAAATTGTGTGTTCATTGCTAGACTACATCAACGCTCTAGAAAATAAAATTTAGTTCATAATAAAATTGAAAAGAAAACAAATAAAACTTATGTCTTTCATCTGAATTGGTTGATCAACATGAAGCTCTCGCCTTTGTCCTCAGATCCTCCTCTTCAGAAAGACTCCCAAAAAAAATACTTCAATGCGGCACCCCCTTTTCCTCTCAAGTTTCTCCTCTCTCTTTTTTCCCTAAAGAGCCTTTATATAGGTCAAGGAATCCTATTCCTGTTTGGAGAAAATCCCAGATTTTTAGGTTTCAGTTAACCGACGATTTTGGCCCATTTAACGCCATAATTCGGACTTTTGGTAAACTATAAAGTTGTATCCCTTTAAGTTAACTTTCCAGCCCAACTTGAATCATCTCGATTGGACATCTGAGCCCAAAGTTATGCTGAAAATACTAACTGATGTGCAGGCTGGAATCCTAATCCGAATTGGACTTGGATTTGGTGCAAATTTCCTTTGATTTCTTGCTCCAGTTGGACTTAAATTTAATTGGATTGGTCTTCTCTTGAATTCATGCCTGGCTAGATGTAAGTTGACTTGATTCAATTGGCCTAGCCCCACTTTGCATGTAAAGCCCTTATAGATTAATCTGAAATCTTCTCATTCCTTCAAAGCACAAATGAATAGATAAATATAAATAAAAATCAAATCAAATCAAAAGAAATAAAGGAAAACTAACAATTTTAATAAATAAGAGGATAATAAAAATCATGTAAAAATTACACTTATCAACTTACAATGCATGCGATCTTCGACTTCATAAACGAAGTATTATTTATTTTGGTAAGGGTGAGACTTAAGTATAGTACTTAAGTGTTGTTCCTTAGATTTCTCTTTTAAGATTTTGCTATGTAAATTTTTTCTCATGAGATAAAAGTATATTTTTTAATTAAGTAGCTACATGACCGAATCTTAATAGAAAAACCTAAAGAACAGCACCTAAGAGCATCTACATTGGTGGAGCTATTTTTTTAGCTATTTGGCATCACAAAAAGCTATTTTATCTATTTTACCTACTCACTTTACAAAACATCCAGCATTAATGGATCTATTTTAGCTTTCAACACAATAAAATAATATATCTACTACAATAGCAGTGTGAACACACAACTAAAAAAACAATATATAAGAAAAGAAAAAATATAAGAATAAAAGAACAATAGCAGCGTGAACGCACAAACAATATATAGCAGTGTGAACGCTATATAAAAAAAGAAAAAAATATAAGTAAAAGAAGTGTGAACACACAAACAATAGCAGTGTGAGCACAAAAGAAGAGAAATAAAAATAAAAGCTACTTTATCTATTTTACCTACTCACTTTACAAAACATTCAGTATTAGTGGATCTATTTTAGCTTTCAACACAATAAAATAATATAAATATCACAATAAAATAATATATCTACTACAATAGCAGTATGAACACACAAATAAAAAAACAATATATAAGAAAAGAAAAAATATAAGAATAAAAGAACAATAATATAAGAATAAAAGAACAATAGCAGCGTGAATGCACAAACAATATATAACAGTGTGAACGCTATATAAAAAAAGAAAAAATATAAGTAAATGAAGTGTGAACGCACAAACAATAGCAATGTGAGCACAAAAGAAGAGAAATAAAAATAAAAGAAAGAATAAAAATAAGTAAAATAATCAAAAGCAGTGTGAACGCACAAATAAAAATGACAGAAACACCATTTTAATCCCTACATTTTGAGGTCACAGTCAATTTGGTCCCTACATTTTGGTAACAATTAATTTGATCCCTGCTATTTTCAACTTGTAGTCAATTTGGTCCTTACCATTAACTCACTAACAGAAAATGCTTACGTGGCTAACGATGTGAACAATTGACACATTTGATACTGACGTGGCAAATAAAATAATAAAAATAATGTTTAATATATATTTTAAAATGCCACGTTGGCATTTTCCCAATTTTAATAAAATAAAAATAATTTCAATTTTAAAAATGAAAAATGAAAAATAAAATCTCAGATTTTCTTTGTATCTTCGTGCATTTTCTTGGCAACCAAACACAAAAATACAAATATCAAATTACTAAATCAACCCAAAGACTCAGTTCATTCGAGACACCACAGCATTCATAAACCTTTTAACATAGTTTATCCCTCACAATCTCAATTACAAATGTAAACAACCAAAACTATAGTCAATAGACCCACTCTATTGTCAACTTGTCATCAAACCAATTTTGAAACTCAAAAAACCCCCCACACTCTAATATCACCAAACAAACTTTGAGACTAAAAAGGTCCACACCCCAGTTAGAGCCATTTTCTGTAATGACTATGATAGGAATAGTTTTCTAGGTTACCAGATAATCAATGAGAAAGCATGGACGGCGATATTTTTCATTGTAAGCGGTTTTCCTCAAGAAAATGTATCTTTCGGTAAGAAAAACTAGGTGGACAATGGCACCATTTGCAAAATTACCGAACTGAAAAAATATGGTGGCTAAGATAAATCCCATGATTATCACCATGCCCAATCGATGAGAAAGGCTCCGTCATTGGATATGAATTCGTTATCTGGGTTTGCATTGGACCGCCACCAACCACGCCGTGACACCAACCGAAGCTCCACGCGTGCTCCAACCTAGGACGATTCGATCGTTCTTGCCTTAAGCCGTCACCAGCCATCAAATCCCAGCGTTGAATGGAGATCTCATTGCTTTCCTTTGTAATGGATTTTCTTCTATGTGTTAAGGTTTGGAAAATGGGGTTTTGAGGTTGATTTTAGATTCGTGGGTTTGGTGTTTTGATTTGGCTTTTGAAGGTTTCAAGGGGAAATTTGGCCACCAGATTATCTGGGTTTTGTGTAAACAAATTTAGTTGGATTTGTCCCTATCAAAGCCACTGGATTTGTCTCCATCTGGGTTTGTTCTTGTTCTTTTTCTTTTTTGGTTTCTGTTTGGTTACCAAAAAAGTTTGCTGGGGAAAATTTGTTGAGTTTTTTTGTATTCTAAAATTTCAATTTCTTATTGGTTATCTCTAAGGAGGATGTTTCTCAATTGTATAGAGGTGAGATGCTGTGGAATATGCTTATGAATTCAAGGATTTAAGATAGAAAAATCAAGAAGGTGATTTTGTGTTTGGTAGCCATGAAAATGGAAGAAAATCTGGGATTCCTAATTTTGTTTTCCAATTTTAAAATTACGAAATTAAAATTAAAATTATTTGTATTAAAATTGGAGAAATGCCATCGTGGTATTTTAAAATATTTATTAAACATTATTTTTATTATTTTATTTGCCACGTAGTATTAAATGTGTCAATTGTTCACACCGTTAGCCAGGTAAGCATTTTTCGATAATAAGTTAACGGTAGGGACTAAGTTGACTGCAAGTTGAAAATAGTAGGGACTAAATTGATTGTTACTAAAATGTAAAAACTATATTGACTGTGACTCTAAAATATAAGGACTAAAATTGTGTTTTCGCCAATAAAAATATACCTTTGGCTCCACTATTGTAGGGCACATTTTGGTATTTTGTGGTGCAAAAAATAACAATATAGCTATTTAGCACCACCAATGTGGATGCTCTAAAATATTGTACTTAAGTTTTGTCCTTTTGATAAATACCAAATAACAAGATTAACAATTGACCTGTTTACGAAAGAAGCATGTTGATTGTAATTAGAGTCTAGTTATTCTGCAAATGATCATGTGGATTATTAATCTTCTGCATCCTGATAGCTATGCAGGTCAACCATTTTTAATTGAATTAATCTTCTGCATTCATTTTTAAAATCCAATATAAATAAATGCTGCATTCATTTATAACACATGTCTAATTAAAAAAATTATTATTGACCAGTCAACGTGAGCAAGGGGAAACCTAAGTAAAAATATTGATGTTACAAAAACAGTACTGCAATGCTCAAGAATAAAATAAGAATGCCTGAAGCACCTCCAGATCACAAAATTGCAGCTTTGAATGAGAAACGAACTTCAGCAATGTTGTCAGTATAAATAGTTTGTTAGATATGATCCCTACTTCAAAGTTTGCAAAGTCCTGCAGATCCAAGTATAACATATTTAACATAAAGCCATAAATCCTCATTCTTCTAGTTTGAAAGCCAATTGGTCAGACGTCAACTGATTTTTGAAAAGAAAGAGAAAATATAAATACGATTACCATTTATCTGAATTGATTTCTGATGGCCAAAGGTGCTGAGATTACTTTCGCTTTTCTCTCAACCATTCAACAAAACTATCAAGGATCAGAGGCCAAGCTTGGTCGGAATCATAGTTGTGAAGATCAGGAAAACTTATCTGCCAACAATAAAGAGAAGGATTTAAACTTTTTAAGAGTAATTTAATTGAAAGAACCTGCATAAAAAGGGCTTATCATATCTTGCCATCAATTACCACATCAAGTTATAGTCACGCATTTCTTACAGACGCATTTCTACTACTACCCCAAATGAATCCCAAGAATATGATAATTTGAAAAATAATCTTGGAAAGGCAACCACTCAAACATGACATTACAACTATCCAAATACAAGACATTTACAGCATTGCACGGTGTTCCTTGTTCTATAGCAGTATTGGACATAAACAGTAAAAGAACATGTCACTTTTTCGCTTTATTTTCATTGATCAGGATGCTGTAATTGTATTGAAAAAAAAAAAAAACATAAGTTTATATTTACTTCCTTTTTTATGTGATTCAACTCCCCAGAGATCAGTGCAAGAAAAAAAGATGACAGAATGATGGCAAAAACAATTGCTTACCTCATGGCAAAAACGATAGAAGTTAACCCACTGATCCATGGTTAGCACCCTGTAATCACTCTGGAACTGCCAGAAAACACTTCAATGGGTCACAAAACATACCATGGGGTAAATGTCGAAATAACAAAACATAAAAAATCAACATCCACGTAGACAAGAAACCTACCTTTAGATACTCAGTTATTGAATCAACCTGGGCACAGAATTGGGAACCCAGAACAAGATTCAGCAATTCACAAATGGTCTCAACGTCTACACACTTTTGCATCTCTTCTGAAAATTTCATCAATGTCAGATTGGCTAAAAAAATGAGTGTGTGTATGTGTGAGAGAGAGAGAGAGAGGATAAAAGAACATTGTCTTGAAAAACAGAGTGCAATGAAATGTTCAAAAAAGGCAGATGCCTGCCAAGCTCACCAGTTAGGCAGTATTTAAATGCATAAGCATAGAAATCCTCAAAGTTGGGTGGCGTCATCACCTATTTTACACATAAAAATCAAGATCAGTTCCAACCTCCATTTCTGTCTTTTATTAGCAAACAGTTTACTTTCTGAACTAACTATTCCATGTGACTTTAAAGTATAAGTACCTCGGCCTCCAGGGTTGGGAGCGCTTTCTTTAATTTTTCAAGGTTGTCGACCTTTAGAGCTTTTAGTCCTGTTCGCCACTCATCCTAATAAATGGAGGATATTGATCATAACATTTCGATGAACAAATCAAAAAATATTACAAAAGGAAATTCAAGAAGCTGTAACAATTGATTAAAAGAATAGTAAAGGGAATATATATTTCAAGGTCATGGTTAACTTGATTTTAGATTGTATTAAAGATAATATAAGTAACAACCAATGGCCTGCTAGCACCCACCCCTACTTGGGGGGTTTAAACAAGGGATCAAACTGATTCCTCTCATCTACTATAAGCCATAACACCACTGTTATAGTGCGATGAGACCATGTCCAGGACAGAATGTCATCCATGTTTAATATCCACCATTAGCCTGAAGAAGGTAGGTTTATAATAGCTTGTAAGCCCCAGATTCCAGAGAAGCTTGAACAATACAAGCAACATGTTAAAGCTCTTACAGGTCCGTTCACCAAGCCTGGATCACTTGGGAGTTGCTTACTAGTCTCTCGGTGGGACATAAGAAGATAAAGTCAACTGTTCCCAAGTCCAAAGATGTGCTTCTCAGTTATGTCCTTTGTAGCCCATGATTGCCAGGTTGCATTCTATCCTGTCTTTCCCCTCAGATTGGACTGTCATGGGTGATCCCAATGTCGCTGGGTGATCTTCCTCAAAGTTGGCATATAGGTTTTTACCACATACATTGGTATGACAGTTTTGAATATTCACTCCTTTCACTAGGGCATCTCAAAACTTAAAGACCATCTTTAGAGTTTTAAAGGGAGAGATTTAAGCATGCTTGATTTGTTGCAAAAATCTAGAACTCATCTATTTTATAAAAATTTAAGTTTTCATAGGGAGGAGATGTTTGTGAACGAGTGATAAATGAAGTTTGGGGGGGTGTTTTTTTTTCAGTTAAAAGGCTCTTTTTCATAACTTTGGTGGTCAGTTTTCATTATCTCTCCTTTCTAGTCTTGGGATGTCTCATATATTATATGTCTGTGGGTACAAAAGTGCACGTGTGTGGATTCTTTCATTACCCATCAGAAAAGTTATACATTCCTTATATGAAGTATGCACATCAAAGAGTTGACAACCAGGATATAAGAAGACATGTAAGCCCAATGGCAATATGTTCTAGTAGTTAATAGCGGCAGCAATTCTCAGGCTTACCTTAGAAAAATAACCCTGCTTTTTAGCTTTCATTTTCCTGTTAAATGAAAACAAGACAAATTTATAATAAACGTAAGATATAAATCAGAATGAAGTATGGACAGAATAACATGTACACGAAAAACAACATACCAAGCGAGCATCAATATTCTAACATCAGTATGCTGCACTCCCATGTCAGAACAAAGTGTTTCAACTCCTTCTGGACTGTTCAAGCATATATAACAGCACAAGGAAATCAGTAATTATTTAATGATGCACATTTGATCAATTAAAGTCACATCAACTTTAGCAATTCATGCTGGCCATGAAATCAAGGAATTTTTTTATAAGTCAAATAATTTTATATAAAAGAGGAGATATGTCATTTACGCAATATGTGCATTGGCCTACTTCTCAAAAAAATACAATCTCAAATTCAGAGGGTCTAGGAATTTTTTTTATAAAAAGAGGTGATTGGATACTGGCCAAAATAGTCATCCACTCAAAAATAGACCTCTAAATCATTTGTTTGAGTACATAATTATGCTTGAGTACAAAGGAAATTGGGTTAAAATTAGCAGAGTTTTCCTTAATGCAATCAATTTTCTTTAGAAAATCATGGCACAGATGGGCTTGAAACCATAAAAAGATAAATAAGAATGAAAAAAGATGTTTTGGGGGGTCAGTAAGGATATCTTTTACCTGGGTTGACACACCTAATGGACTAGAGCTCACCCATTCCAAAGATATCCACAAATAAAGCACATGCCCATGGTGTTAATGTAAATGTATAATTTCTTTATATGTAAAGCAATATCACACTTAATTGTAGATATACAATATAAAAGAATAATTCTTAAAAGTAGACATAGTAACAAGTCAAGCATCCATAGCCTAGTGGTTAAAATTCATGAACAATGATGGACTATTAGATTAAAGTCTGGACAAAGGAAATTTTTGATACACAGAAAGTTGCCTTGGGAATGTCAAGAAACTCCTTCACTCAATTATGTAAATAGTAAGTTGAATCCATAATCCATATCCAGTTTTGGTCACTCCAATTTACAATAATGTAGTATCTAAAGTGTGCAATTCAAATTTCATAATGAGAGCAAGCATCCTGCAGTGTACATTCTACAGGTACTTAAATAGTAAGAGAAACCCTTCTGGGAGCTGACATGATCCCACAATAAAGGCCACAAATGAAACAAGATCAGTTATGCTATCAGGATGCAGTGCAAGCCACAAGCTGAACAACTAACAACCACACAATGGGAAAATCACATTACTGATCAAACATGTTGGATACCAATATAAAATCACTACATTAAAATTATCAGCTCTGAAGATATCAGTAGCCTGACAACAAACACAAATTTGTATATATCACTTACTCAATCAAGCCTAAATCCTTATTTGCATATGAATCAAATAGTTGATCTATCCGATCCACCTCCTTTGTTACAGCTTTAACTGCTCCAGCTTTACCTGAGGATTAATAACATGATACAGAATGATAGTAAGAACAGTATACTTAATAATGTAGATAAAACATGAAGAGCTCAATCAAATGATAGCAAAACCATACACTTCACAATCAAATATCTATCAAGTAACCAGTAGAAAACATTTAACAAAATTATTTGCTTCATTTTTCTTAATGATACGCAGACTTTGCTTAATAAATATTCATTAGTCAAAGTTTATACCAACAAATGATAAAGCATCTGAGAACATAGGCTTTTGCACTATATTTTGATTAAAAGAGAGATGCACATTCATAAAGTACCACATTCCCAAAAACTTAGCTGATAAGAAATGTGTGTTTTATTACTTAACCATTATTCTAACACTCCCCCTCACCTATGACTCAGTTCAAGGGTGTATTATTTACATTTACGTAAATAATGCAAGGAAAGTAATCAATATGAACACTACTCATAATTCAAATATCATCTATAAGCATAGGTTAGTCCTTTAATAAATTAATGACAATGATGATGTCAATATATAATAGTCACAAGGTTAATTATCAAATTATTGAATATATATATATATCAAAATATAAGTGTTTGGCCCCCATTCTACCCCAACATGATCAACAAAAAACCAAATGTTCCATGACCCCTATTTTTTGATAAGTTAACGTTTTCCATAATGACACTTTGATGAATTCCATTAGACATACTAAGAGCATTTGCATCCAACGTTGTAAAATAGCATAAAGACCAAATTTTGCCCAATCAACCCAAAAAAACACCCACAACTGCAGTACTTATGCAAATATACACAAGCATTGTTGTTGTGCAATTTAGTCTTTTATTCTTTCTTTGTGTTTCCCATTTTCCCAAGGATGAAGGAAGAGAGTGAATGGTGATTATGATGTGTAAAGAGAGCGAAACAATCAAAAAAATCAAGAAAATTGATATTTTAATGAAATAGAACTTCGAATAGATAATTTGAAGTGAATGTTTTGAAAAGTGGTTAGGTAAAATATAAAAAATAGGTTCTTATGCTAAAATAGATAACAATTTTAACACAAGCTAATGTGAATACTCTAAGCGTAGAGCCACATATCATCTCCACTAGAGTATCAAGCCAAACCCCTTTGGCAAATACAGATGAAGGGTAAGACAGTAATTTCATAAAATTGATAAAAACTTTAAAAAGGGAAAGATCATAATAATATCCTAAAAGTAAATTCTTTCATGCATGTGTGGAAAACAAGTAGGATCAGCAAGTACATGTGGCAAATTTTGATTGGCCTAGAGCAACAATTGTGCATAAAGTGAGAGGTTAGGTAATTTACAGGAGGTGAGGACAGTAGTGCAGTGCATTCATGTCACGAGTGCCAGTGCTTTGATTCAGCAAAAGGAGTTTGGTTTTGGTCCCCTTTTGACTTATTTTGATTAATATCAGTTCTTTTTTTATGCTTACATATATATATCAAGAACAAGAGGGCAACATTATAATCTCATGGGAACCAAAAAAAAAGACAAATTTTAAAAGGAAAACAATAGAAGTTAATCTATTTACATTATACTCCCCATAAACCACTTACCAAATTGACTACAAGTTATTTAAATTAAAAAAAAAAAAAAAAAAAAAAAAAGATTTTTTATTTTCGTTTGGGTAAACCGTAAGTTTAACTCAGCCAAGGATTTCTCCAACATCTAAAATTAGTCAATACTTTTTCTTTTCTTTTCATAATACATAAATTAGTCCCCCCAAATACACATTAAAGTCTATGTTTTTTTTTTGGGTATTATCTTCCTGTGTTTTCTAGGGAAGCAAACAGGAGGAGGGAAAAATCAAGAAGAGAATTTTGGGGGGGATTGAATTGAGTACCGGAACGAACAGAAGAAGATTTGACGGATTCTGAGCTTGGTGGGGCCGCTTTTCGTTTTGATGTGCGAGGCTTCTTCTCTACTTCTCAATTCAACACACCAAAATCAATCAGCCACAATTTTGTAAAACCCAGAATCTCTCAACAATATATCATAAATTCAACCACACTTTTCAACCAAATCCATCAATTTTCTTTTACACAAACTTTAAAAGGAAAACAAATAAAGTTGATCATATTTACATTACAATACCATTGACTATAATTTACTTTCAATAAATTAAATTTCAACTAAACAAAAAAAAAAAAAAAAAAACAAACAGCAAAACCAGCTCACACCCAGCAACGTTAAATTTAACGGATTTAAAGAAATCATCTTGAATTAGTCTTTTTCTTTTTCTTTTTTATAATGAGTAAATTAGTTAAAGCTGAAATTTTTATATGGTTTTCTTTTCCTGCGTTTTTTTTTTCTCGGGAAACAAACAGAGAGAAAAATTTTGGGGGGGTTGGGATTCAGTACCGGGACGAACAGAAAGAGAGTCAGAAGATTTGACGGATGCTGAACTTGGTGGGGCCGCTTTTCGTTTTGATGTACGAGGCATCTTTCTCTTCTTCTTTCTTCTTCTTCTTCGAATCAAAGAACACAAAATCACAACCGTTGGATTCGATGACCAAAACTCGAATCCACCACAATTTTGTCAAACCCTAATTGACAGAAACAATTTTTCTTTTTTTTTAAATAAAAAGAAAGAGAGTGAGGGCTAGAGAGAGAGAGTGAGGGGTTTTTGGACTTTGGATGGGTTTAATTTATAGTATTTGGATTTTGCTACAGAAGAAAAAAAAGAAAGAGAAGGGAAGAAGGGTCGGACTCGTATTTGCTTCGCACCGACATGCGCGTTTTGGCACGTGCAAAGCCTGCTACTACTTCTACTTCATCACTCTTTACTCCTTTTCCAACTCCAACTAGTTCTTACAATTTTAATTAGAATTCTCCTAATCCAAATTGGATTAACATAACTCAAAACATAGTCGGAAAAAATCTACCCTATTTGATTGAGAGAAAAAAAATATATATCCACGTAATAAATGTTTTTTTTATTGTAGTTTACAAATTTAGATATTTAATGGAAGATATTGTGAAATTTTGCGAATTAAATTAGTTATAATTATTCAGCTAATTAAATTGAATTTTGAGGAGGATTGTAAATAGATAATTTTTTTTTCAATCATTATTAGGTAAAGAGCAAGATCATTAAGGTTGAATATTTTAACTTGTCACGAAGAAAAATGAACTGTGAAAAAGAATGAACTGCGTAGAAGATAATAATTTTGGTCATGATGTTAGATCATTGGTCTTTGGTTGAAATAAATTTAACATCTAGAGCACAATTTGTGACACTTTTGGTGAACAACATGAAAGTGAATTCCCATATGTTTAGCGTGGGCATGAAACACAGATTTTTTTTTTCAATTTAACACCAAAATACTAACAATTTCGTTAGTTAGAATTGTTTCCAAACTATTTAGGCAACTAATATCTCAAATCTCATTGACTCGATTTCACTGTAGCAACTTGAGTCTCGAATACTCGAGTTTTATGTATTGGCAGTGCTAAGGTGGAAAAATTTTCCACATGAAACTCGAGTTCCCTAAAAAAACAACAAAGAGCAACAACGAAGAAGAAGAAAGACAGATAGATCAACCCCTAAAGAAACAATGAAGAGAGATCAACAACAAAAAAGAAGAAGAAAGGCAGATCAACAAAGAAGAAGGCAACAACCCCACGAATCCAAATTTCCCTAACCAAAAACCCTCGGCTCTGACCTCCCTAACCCAAATCCCCACACACCCAGATCTCCCTAACCCAAACCCTTTGGCTCGGACTGAACCCAGGCGGCGATGGCAACAGCAAAGGCGAAGGCTCCAAGCAAAGGTTTCATTTTCCTTTAATTCCTTTATTTTCTTCTTCTTCTTTGTATTGCATGAATCAGATTTGTGCAGAGGTTTTCTTCTTCCTCTTCCTCAAGCAAATGTTTCGTTTTACTCTAATTATTATTATTATTATTATTATTATTATTTTGTGCAGTACAAGAACTCAAGTGTCTAATACTCGATTTCCATGTAGATTTTAATCCACCTCAGCTCTGCCAACACATGGAACTTGAGTTGCTCAAATCAACTCGAGTCTAAGAGACTCGAGATGTTAGTTTCCTAAATAGTTTAGAAACGATACTAACTAACGAAATTGTTAGCATTTTGGTGTTAAATTGCAAAAAAAAATCCCATGAAACACTGGGTTTGCAACAAGATGAGTGGTGCCAACAGTATCGCACCAAATAATAAGAGTAGAAAGAAGAGTGACACCAAGTTTGTGGAGAAATGATCGAAATTAAGTAATCTCAACATTAGTTTCAAATAAGGCTTTATATATGAATTCAATTGAAGGGAGCTTCACACATATATATACTTAGATTAGGATAAAGTAAAATTTATATCCTGTATCAAAAGAAAAAATTTGAAGAGTGAGCAATGTTGCATTGTTTCTTGGAGAACTATGAAATGAAATTATAACCTAAGAAAATCTAATAACCAGTAGTTATGCGATGGTCATCAACACAATCAACCCAATCCACAATTGAGACAATTTGGAGTTGAAA
Organism: Quercus tomentella; assembly: GCA_028535165.1. Taxonomy (NCBI): domain Eukaryota; kingdom Viridiplantae; phylum Streptophyta; class Magnoliopsida; order Fagales; family Fagaceae; genus Quercus; species Quercus tomentella. Next base: position 85,540,042 of record JAPQVY010000155.1, on the reverse strand, counting down.
CAGCCAAGATTAATTGGATATTCATCAACTTATGACAATCATATAATTATTTTAACAATTACCTCAAATTTTAATTTGAAAAAAAAAAAATCTTAGAAAACATTTCAACATTTTGCTCTTTCCTTGTTAATTTTTTTTTTATTAAAAAAGAACTTAAAAAAATAAAACCTTCTCTTACTTACTTTGCCATTGATGATGAAGAAGTTGCGTTTCTGTTCTTCTTCATCCTCAACAAGTTACACACCAATATATCTACATTTGAACAGTTCAAACTGAACTTATAGGTATTCCACATGGCGCCCATGGGTGAGTAATTGACTATTTTCTTTGCATCTCTCTCTCTCTCTTCCATATCTTCTAGATTTTCTCTATTTGATTTGCTTTTCTATTTTTCTTCTTTACTTTAGTTGTCTTTGAAGGTTAGTGCTTTACCGGATTCATATTGCAAGTCCAAAATTATTTTACTCGTTGCATCAATTCCAAGAAGAACATGTGTATGGCTAAAAGCCTTACTCTTTGCAACGTTCATTAATATTAAGGTTGCATTTGACATTAGCTGAAAAATGCAGATTTTATTACTACTTAGCTTATTTTTACTACTATTTAGTTTATTTTTACTATTAATCATGGGTCTCATTACACTTTTTGGTACTATTTATGGGTTTTACTGTACTATTTTAGCTAGTTTTTAGCTTTATCTACAGTACTTTCAGTAAAAAAAATTCAATTTCAACTGAATAAGCTATTCTCAAACAGACACTAAGTTATTAACTATTACTTTTTGAGTAATGCTATAATCACAAAGAATATTACAACATTTTTACAAGCTATTGATGTGGAAAATTTTTATTAGTTCTAATTTGGGTCCACCACTAACATCACATTTTTATTTTACAAATAATTATTAGAAAATGCTAAAATAACATCAGCAGTTTGTAAAAATGTTGTAAAATAGTTTCTGAATGTAGAATTATTCCTACTTTTATTCTCTACTCCCAAGAACTCTTCTTCTTATATTCCTCAATTTAATTTTAAAATTAATATAAATTTGTATATATATATATATATATTAATAGGTAAAACTCAGAGAAAGTTCAATTAGAATCAAATTTTGCGCCATGTGTCTAAATTTAAGTGGGGATCACACCATAATTATTCACTTAAGTTTATGTCATGTGTCTATTTAAGTTTTTAATCCTTGTGCCAAGTGAGTTAATGAGTTCAAAATACTAAGAATCTAATATTAATGAACTATAAAATAAAATAAAATAAAATAAAAACCCAATCACATATACTCAATAAAAATCATCACACAACAAATATCACCACACGTTTTATCTTATTAAAAATTAGGAAAAAAAATAATCATAAGTAGTATGAAACTTAGGTAAGAATTTTAATACGTGACTAATTATGTTTACTTAAAAATAATAATTTGACTAATTCTTTATATTTTAATGATAAAAAATTGTGTTTAATTTTAAATGTAACCATAAGTATGCATGTGTTATATGCTTTTTTTTTTTTAAATAATTTGACTAATTATTTATATTTTATAATAAAAATTGTGTGTAATTTTAAATGTATTCATATGTATGCATGTGTTACATGCTATTTTTTTTTTAATAATTTGACTAATTATTTATATTTTATAATAAAAATTGTGTTTAATTTTAAATGTATCAATGCATTTGCATGGGTTACATGCTAGTCTATATATATATATATATATATTAATAGCCAAAGTTCAGAGAAAATCCAATTAGATTTTAATTGAATTCTCAATTTTGCGCCACGTGTCCCATTTAATTTTTAATTTTGTGTCAAGTAAATTATTAAATGAAAAAATCAAAGAATCCAAATCCAATTAGATTCAAAATTGGATTTCAATTGGAGCCTAATTTTCCACCATGTGTCCATCTAAGGTTTTAACTTTTGTGGCAAGTAAATTATTGAGTGCAAAAATTGAAGAGTTTAAAACCAATTAAATTCTAAGTGTGTGTATATATATATAATATGAGAAAGTATTATATATTTTATTGTATGGTTTAAAAAAAGTGTAAGCTAATATCATGTATAATTTGAACATCTTCTAAAAAAAATGTATAATTTGAACTATATAAATTGTGATTATTTTTAATCGTACTTGTGCATATGCACGAAACTACACACTAGTTTTACATAACATATAAATATAATAGACTATTATTAATTTTGTAAAACCATATTATGGGGGCAAGCTTTGTCAGTCAACAGTGGGCCTTGGGACCAGGATGAAGCCCAGCCATGGCGGGAAGCGAAAACAGGGTCGGGAGACTTTTAGCCCAATCCTGCTGGGCCGGGCCGGGTTTGTTTAAGGGTCGTCCGAGGAGGAGTGTCTCCTCGGACGCACTAAATGGACGTCCAGCGCGTGCCCTGTCCATGGTGAGGAATCCTTCTAAACAAAGGAAAATGCTAAACGGGCAGGGAGCAACCACTACTGCCGCATTAAATGCAAGGAAGCTACTTTTCCAGCCGCATTAATGTGGATTGGACAGGAAAATAGTATTATCTCGGCCATTGCAACTCACAGAAAAAGGAGGAGGATGTCCTTTGGGACAGGCACTCAAGTAGAGGCCTAGATGGTGAACAAGTGTAAGGTCATTATCAATTGAAGGAGGATATATAAGAGCAGAAAGTCCCCATAAGAAGGGGGGGGAGGAAGGAGAAAGGAGTGACTTTCTAAAAAGAGAATAGTAGGAACACTAAAGCAGCCTCATGGACTGTTATCTCGTGAAACTTAACAAAACATTTCCACGTTCCATTTGTTGCATGGTTCACCATTAATCACGTCCACTCTGTCAAGACCTAGCTCTGAGTCCCACTCTCTACAAATTCATTGTCGAGGGTCTTTTGGGCCAGAATTGCTTGCTTGCTGGGCCTGGGCCCCAAAAACCGACCTTACAATTGGCGCTGTCTATGGGGAGAACTTGTGTCTCGACAAGTGAAACCGCGAGAAATGGAAGGATCAGGACCACGCCAAATTGGACGTGCAGATTCCCAACGACAGGACAATGTTATGAATCTTGAACGAGAGAAAGACCAAAATAAACAGCGAAGGGGAAGTGTGAACACCTCTCACACAGGAGAAAGCCGTTCAAAGGGGAAGGGTCGCGCATCCCCTGAGCAAAACGATCGAAGGATCCTGCTGCAAGAGATTGATGCCTTAAAGAAAGAGTTGCGCCGAGCGCAGCGAAAACGTCCTTTACTCCGCTCGGACAGTAGCAGTGATGGGGACAACGAATACAAGCAAACATCAGGAACTCCTCCGAGTGAGACCTTTTCCTACGAAGAAGAGCGGCCTTACAAGCGCGGCCACAAGAGTCCATCTCACCACGGCATAGCCAATGATGCCATGAGCCGTGCTTTGGATCGCATATCCCAGTCGCCTTTCACACGAAGGATTGAGAGGGCAGTACTTCCTCGGCGGTTCAATCAACCGACATTCGCCATATACAATGGTCGGACCGATCCAGTAGAGCATGTAAGCCAATTCAATCAGAGGATGGCCGTCCATTCCAGGGATGAGGCGCTAATGTGTAAGGTGTTTCCGTCCAGCTTGGGACCTATGGCCATGAGATGGTTTGATTCCCTCCCACCAAACTCCATTGACTCCTTTAAACAGCTGACACAGACTTTTGGATCCCGCTTCATAACCAGCAGTAGAGTTCCTCGGCCCCTAAATTCCCTCCTGTCCTTGTCCATGCGAGAAGGAGAGACGTTGAAGGCCTACTCAGACAGGTACTGGGAGATGTATAACGAGATAGAAGGGAATTATGATGATGTCGCCATCAGCACATTCAAGAGGGGCCTGCCGACGGATCATGGATTAAGGAAGTCCCTCACTGGGAAGCCAGTCACCAGCGTGCGTCAACTCATGGACAGAATTGACAAGTATAAAAGGGTCAAGGAAGACCAGCAGATGGGGAAGGGAAAAGCAAAAGTGGTCCCTCAAGAGAGGAGGGACTTCAGGTCGGATCGATTTAACAATAATAGCAGGCCGAGAGGAGATTATATAGGGCATCACGGATCTACTGGGGCTCAGGCAGTCCATGCTGTGTTCCGAGAACCGCTTCACAAAATCCTAGAGAAGGTGAAGTATGAACCTTTCTTTCAGTGGCCGAACAAGATGGCTGGTGATCCTTCGAAGCACAATCAGAGCCTGTATTGCGCGTACCATCAGGAACCAGGTCACACCACTGATGATTGCAGGAGCCTGAAGAACCTTTTAGATCGGTTCGTCCGAGAAGGAAAGCTGAGGCATCTGATCCATCGCCCTGAAGGAGGACAGGAACCGTCAAACAATGAAACCAGACAAAGTACGTTGAGACCGCCCATCGGCACAATTAATGTCATTCTCGCCGCACCGGGAAGGATAGGCTCTGCCCCTTTCAGGGTAATGTCAGTAAGCAGTTTCCCAACTGAGCCGGACAACAGAGAATCTAAGAGGGCCAGGGTAAGTGCCACTCCCTTAATCGGGTTCTCAGAGGATGATAAGCGGGGTACCATTCAACCCCACGATGATGCCCTGGTCGTCACGCTCAGAATTGGAGGATATGACGTAAAAAGGGTGCTAGTTGATCAAGGTAGCGCTGTGGAAGTAATGTACCCCGACCTATATAAGGGGCTGAATTTAAGGCCGGAAGACCTTTCGCCGTACGATTCTCCTCTAGTCAGCTTTGAAGGAGCAATCGTCACCCCGAGAGGCATGATCAGGTTGCCTGTGCAAACGGACTCGGACGTGGTGGAAGTGAACTTCGTTGTAGTAGATGCGTACTCCCCCTACACAGCTATCGTGGCCCGACCGTGGCTTCATGTGTTAGGGGCTGTACCATCGACCCTACACCAAAAAGTGAAATACTCGTCAGGCGGTCAAGTAAAAGAAATAATGGGGAGCCAGGGCATGGCCAGGCAATGCATGGTATCGGCGATTTCACGACGGCAAAATCGTGAGCCTTCCACATCAGCCGAGAAGGGATTATAGCAATTAATGAATTTGGCCCCAACTGCGGGTGAGCAAAGACCAGCCCCGGAGGTAAGTTGTGAGGATCTGGAGAAAGTACTCGTCGGATCAGACCCTGAGAGGTTCTTTCAAATTGGTTCAGAACTACCGCCCCAGGAGAGGTCAACACTGATTGCTTTTCTCCGACAGAATGTAGATGTGTTTGTGTGGGACCCCTACGAGGCCCCCGGGGTCGACCCAGGTTTCATTTGCCATCACCTTAATGTGAATCCGGCTATAATGCCTAAAAGGCAGCCTCCCCGACGACCGTCGAAAGAACATACCGACGCCGTAAGAGAAGAGGTCGCAAAACTGAAGAAAGCAGGGGCTATCAAAGAGGTCTTCTATCCTGAATGGCTAGCCAACACGGTCGTGGTAAGAAAGAAGAGCGGGAAATGGCGGGTCTGCGTAGACTTCACAGACCTAAACAAGGCCTGCCCGAAAGATCCTTTCCCTATGCCCCGGATAGACCAGTTGGTAGATTCGACTGTCGGACACCCCAGAATGAGTTTTCTAGACGCCTTTCAGGGCTATCACCAAATACCCTTGGCCGTTGAAGACCAGGAGAAGACTGCTTTCGTCACACCGGTTGGGAATTATCATTATAAGGTGATGCCTTTTGGTCTGAAGAATGCCGGCTCAACTTATCAAAGGATGATGACCAGGATGTTCGAACAGCAGATGGGTAAGAGCGTTGAAGTGTACATAGACGACATGGTGGTTAAAAGCAAGTTGGTGCCCGACCATATTGAAGACCTCGGCAACGTTTTTCAAATACTGAGAAAGTACAAGCTACGGCTCAATGCAACTAAGTGTTCGTTTGGGGTGGGATCTGGGAAGTTCCTGGGTTATATGGTCACTCACAGAGGCATAGAGATTAACCCTGACCAGATAAGAGCCATCCATAGCTTGCAGCCTCCTCGGAATCCTAAAGAGGTCCAAAAGCTTACTGGTATGATAGCTGCTTTAAACCGTTTCATCTCGCGCTCAGCGGACAGTTGCAGGCCATTCTTTCTCCTATTACACAAGTGGAAGGGATTTGAGTGGAATGAGGAGTGCGTTACAGCTTTCCAGCAGCTAAAAGAAGACCTCGCCCGACCACCTATTATGTCCAGCCCCGATGCTGACGAGGTCTTGTTCGCCTACATCGCCGTCGCCCCTCATGCTGTCAGCTTGGTGTTAATCCGAGAGGACAACGGCACGCAGCGACCAGTCTATTACGTGAGCAGATCACTGCAGGAGGCAGAAACCCGCTATCTCCCCCTCGAAAAAGCTGTCTTGGCCGTTGTACAAGCCACGCGAAAGCTTCCCCGCTACTTTCAAGCACACACTGTAGTGGTGCTAACGCAACTCCCCTTAAAGGCCGTCCTACGCAGTGCGGATTACACCAACCGAATTGCAAAATGGGGAACGATCCTGGGTGCTTTCGATATCAGATACATGCCTCGCACTGCCATAAAGGGCCAGATCCTCGCCGACCTAGTAGCAGAGTTTGCGGAACCCACGCTAGAAGGGCAAATTGTGTCAGGATCGCTATGGGCTGATGGGAAGATTATCAGCACAATTTCCCAACATGAGCACACTTGCTGGAGAGCGCACGTCGATGGCGTAGCGAATCAAAGGGGCTCAGGAGTAGGACTCGTTCTGCTCTCACCCGAAGGCATAACCATAGAGAAGTCATTGAGACTCGGATTTCCAGCTACGAATAACGAAGCCGAGTATGAGGCGCTACTGGAGGGAATGTCGATGATTCTGAAAATGGGGGGGAAATCCGTGGACATACTCTCGGATTCGAGACTGGTTGTGGGGCAAGTAAATGGAGATTTGGAAGCTAAGGACGAAAGGATGCAAGACTATTTGGTTCGGGTTAGGCACCTGCAGACCCACTTTCATCATTTCCGCTTGACGCACGTGCCCAGAAATGGAAACACTCATGCTGACTCCCTCGCGACGTTGGCTACCTCCTCGGCCCAACCCCTTCCTCGAGTCATTCTGGTAGAAGACCTTACCCATCCATTAACGGAGAAGGCCAGCGGAATTCGAGTACATACCGTCAGCACAGGACCGAGCTGGATGGATCCTCTGGTGCTGTACTTAAAGCACGACACCTTACCAGACGATAAGGTGGAAGCCGACAAAATTAGGAGAAGAGCTACTCGATTCTGGTTGTCCGAGAACTCCAAGCTCTACAGACGCTCGTTTTCGGGGCCGTACTTGCTGTGCGTGCACCCAGAGGCCACTGAACTCATCCTGGAAGAATTACACGAGGGAATTTGCGGAAGTCATACAGGGGGTAGGTCTTTGTCCCACCGGGCCCTAACGCTCGGTTACTGGTGGCCGAGCATGCATAAGGAAGCCCTGGAGTACGTGAAGAAGTGCGACCAGTGCCAGAGGTTCACCCCAAATATACACCAGCCTGGCGGAGAGTTGAACCCGTTGTCCAGTCCATGGCCATTCGCACAATGGGGCCTAGACATACTTGGTCCGTTTCCCAAGGCAACAGGGAACAGGAGATTCCTTCTCGTCGGCACTGACTACTTCACCAAATGGGTGGAAGCTGAGGCTCTGGCAAACATTAGGGACGTCGATGTCAAGAAATTTCTTTGGAAGAACATTGTCACCAGGTTCGGCACCCCACACACCCTGGTGTCCGACAATGGCCTCCAATTTGATAGCAAAGCCTTCAGAAGATACTGCAGTGAGCTAGGAATTGTTAACCGGTATTCCACGCCAGCTTACCCACAGGGTAATGGACAAGCAGAAGCGGTCAACAAAACCATACTGAACGGACTTAAAAAGAGATTGGATGACGCAAAGGGAAGGTGGGCTGAGGAGCTAGCCCATGTCTTATGGACATATCGCACCACACCCCGTAGGTCCACCGGAGAAACCCCTTTTTCTATGACCTATGGAGCCGAGGCTGTCATCCCACTGGAAGTGAACTTCCCCACCCAGAGAACTGCCGCTTTCTGCCCCACTGCCAATGACAAACTTCTGGAAAAGAGCTTGGATCTCATCGATGAAAGAAGGGAAGGCGCGTCGGTCCATCTAGCTCACTATCAGCAGAAGCTCAAGCAAGGTTACGACACCAAGATAAAGCTCAGACCGCTGGCGCCTGGAGACCTAGTATTGAGGAAGGTCTTGGGCACCGCAAAGAACCCTACGTGGGGAAAGCTCGGACCAAACTGGGAGGGACCGCACCGTATCACTTCCGTAGCCGGCATAGGAGCCTATTTCTTGGAAGACTTGGACGAACGTGTAGTGCCACGCCCTTGGAATGTAAATAACCTCAAAAGGTATCACTATTAATAAAAGCATCCTTTTCATTTGAGTTCTGGGTTCCTTGTGATTTTCTGCCTTGTATCCTATTTTTTCCTTTAAGTACTAGACAGAACCAAGGTTTTGCATGCTCCTCGGACTCAAGCCTATGGGGAAACTAGCTACGTTAAGAAGACCTAAGTGTTAAACAGAACCTAAGTCCTGCCTAACCCTTCGGACCACAGACTTGGGGGAAATTAACCGCTTAGCCGTTCTCAATAAGTGTTAAACAGAACCCAAGCGCTGCCTGGCTCCTCGGACCACAGGCTTGGTGGAAATTAACCATTTCTATTTAAGTTCTAGACAGAACCAAGATTTTGCATGCTCCTCGGACTCAAGCCTATGGGGAAACTAGCTACATTAAGAAAACCTAAGTGTTAAACAGAACCTAAGTCCTGCCTGGCCCTTCGGACCACAGACTTGGGGGAAATTAACCGCTTAGCTGTTCTCAATAAGTGTTAAACAGAACCCAAGCGCTGCCTGGATCCTCGGACCACAGGCTTGGTGGAAATTAACCATTTCTATTTAAGTACTAGACAGAACCAAGGTTTTGCATAGTCCTCGGACTCAAGCCTATGGGGAAACTAGCTACATTAAGAAAACCTAAGCGTTAAACAGAACCTAAGTCCTGCCTGGCTCCTCGGACCACAGACTTGGTGGAAATTAACCGCTAGGCCGTTCTCAATAAGCGTTAAACAGAACCCAAGTCTTGCCTGGCTCTTCGGACCACAGACTTGGGAGAAATTAACCACATGTATCTAAGTGTTGGAAGGAACCCAAGTCTTTCTTCCCCTTGGGCCACAGCCTTGGTGAAAATAACTACTACTTCATTAGTTCATACTTAATCGCATTATTTAAGTTACGACTAATAGCTCATCCTTGGGAGTGTACTGACATAGTCAAGATTCATTCAGAACAAAGGCAAAAGGGAAGCAGCAAAACAAAACAAAACGAAGTTATATCATTCATTAAATCCCAAAATATTTCGATTTACACATATTAGCGGAGCCTAAGCAAACAAAAGGCAAAACCTACTACAAGCAAATCCCTACACTAATGCCTCAAACTTTGTCCTGGGCTGAGTTCTTCACGGGGACAACGGCCACGGGAATTTCCTCCTCGGCCATTGGTTTGAGCCCGGCTTCCTTAGCCTGGGCAACGACGTCCTTTATCGTAAGGGCGTCCTCTGGCGATTTGTCCCTAGCTGGTGGCTGTACCTCCTCGTCTCCATTCTTGCCCTCTGGGATGTCGGCGCCGAGAGGAACGGTCTGGGTAGAGGCGAGATCCCCTGGGGAATCCGAGCTAGGGATCTCGCGAATATCCTTTGGGAAGAAGATACTCTCGAGCCTCCTAAGGTCGGAATCCACATGAACTGCTGCTCGGTCCATGGCAACTCCCCAGGACTCAGTAACGTAGTCCCTGCAAACCACAGCTACCTCTTCGGTCAGCCTGGCTTCAGTGTCCACCACTCCCCGTTCATAAGAGGCCGCCACCGCAACCTCAGCCGCCTCTCTGGCCAATCTGGCCCCTTCCTTCACTTGTAGCAGCTGCGCCTTAAGATCCAGGACCATCTGCCTCTCGGTCGCAAGGTTTATCTCAGATAAGTGAAGCTGTTGGCACATGTCCTCGGCCTGCTTCATTGTGCTCTCAAGGCCCGCATTGGCGCTGTCCCGTTCCCTCATAGCCTCTTTAAGTTTTTCTTTTAGGCTCTCTTTTTCCAGCTTGAGGACAGCAGCAGTTTTCTCTGCGGCTACGCGGGATTGAACCTCGCCACTAACCTCGTCCCGTGCATTTTTCGCCCGCTCTTCGGCGACGTAGATTTGCTGGGTGATCTGCATAGAGTTAATAAAAGTGTCGTTAAAACGAAAACAACGGCTAGATGAAGGTGGAGCAAGGTGTCCAACCTAGCCAAGACTTGTGTCTTACCATAGCGAGATCCCTCTTCAAAGACTTGAAGAGGTCTGGTTGCCCCGTTTTCCTGAGCCCGTCCATGTCGCGGGGCAAAAGCAGGGGTTGCTGCAGGGCCTCGGCGAGGTGAGACGCCTGCCCCCGTTGGGACTCCCAAATTGTGGCATCCCAGGGAATGGGAGCGTCGTCCAGTTCCAGCCGCGGGCTCCAAGTACGTTGCGCCCTCCTCAGAGCTGCTTCGTCTCGGCTGTCAGTGGACTTTGCTCGCTTGTCCTTAGGCTCCTTTGCTTTCTTTTACTGCTTGGTTTGCTGAGGGCCGACCTCACCCTCCTCCAGTTCTTCCACTGGCCTCTTCCGCCTCAGATTGGGTATAGGCTGAAGTGGGGGGTCGGTGGATGGAGGAGGAGGAGGGGGAAGTTTAGCCGGAACCTGCTCCTTGGGGGCGTCCTTAGAGGACTGTCCCTTGTTCCTGTTGGATAGAAGGCCCCTGAGGCCAGACCTTGGCTTCAAGTCCATCCCTTCTTCCTCAATCTCTTGACTAGTATCAACTTGTGCGACGACTAGACCGAGGGCAGGAGCTGCTGAAGCACGGTCTAAATCTGTGTCAGAGTCCGAGAGCTCTACAACTCTGGCCGACACCTCCCCTTCCTCGGCAAATTGGAAACGGTCTATTTGTTCCTCTAGGGATGAATGCGAAGAACCAGCCTCCTCCTCCGGGACAATCGCTGCAGGAATGGGGCGCTGATCAGGCAGTTGGATAGGAGGCAAATCTGACGAAGCAAGAAACCCTGGTATGGAAACGTTTATACGTGCCAATCTCGGACTTCCAGCCCTGATAGCCTGACCAGCTTCCACCAAGGATCGAGAAAGGGGAACAAAATCCAAAATCAAAGGAGCCGACCGTAACTGTCCGTCCTCGCTTACGAAAATCTCAGATCTCAAAAGGTAATTTAGAGCAGGAACGTTGACCAAGCTCAGCCGAGGAGATGTGTGCTTTTTGTCTACAAAGATGGTTAAGTGAGTTATGTTAGTCCGAGGAGACATGCAGCCATAAAAAAGAAAACACAACACAAACAAAGCAAAACAGAAGGGGAGAGCTCAAACTAAGGTCCTCTCCACGGAATCTAACTTTATGGCACCCCACCTGGCGTTCCTGCCCTGGTCGGACAGTGAATGCCGTCATGCCATGGTCCGGAGACGATCAAATGGTCGTCCTTCAAGCCTTTGCTGGACTTGGGAAGGCAGGATATCAACCTCACTTCATCGGACCTGGACTTTAGGTAGTATGAGTCGCCAAGCTTGTGGCATTCATAGAGATGAACCACGTCGTGCCAAGTTAGGCCGAAGTTCATCTGGTCGTTTAATACGTCGGTGCACCCCAAGATCCGGAGCAGGTTTGCGGTGCACTGGTAGGGGGTCAATCTATGACCACGCAGGTAGTCCCTAGTTATTCTCCCCATGGGAATCGTCATTCCTCCTTCCACGAAGGCTATCATTGGAATTACGACCTGCCCTGACTTCCTTTTGAAGAAAATTTCCTCCTCGTGGCAGTACTCTAAACCTACCTCCGGTGGGATACGATACTTCGCCCTGAAACCCGCCATACCGGCCGGAGGGTCTACCAATTTTGAAAGCCTACCCATTCCCCCTAATCCTAGGTAATGCGAAGGCAGTTTGCCTAAAGAGGAGTAACGAAGAAGAAACGCGCACTTACGGGTAAGAAACTCGACGGAATCTTCAATAGAATGATGGCGAAGATAAGAGCGTACTGAAGAAGAATGCACTAAGGTCTTCTGAGTACTGGCGTTTTCGTCAAAAATGGGGAGTAAACGCCTTCAAAACCTTATATACTCTGGGGAAGTTGGACAGACATACTCCCGCCTAGAGTAAATAAAACGTTGTCCATCGTTGATCTGGTCTCCAACCGTTGGATTGAAAAGGCGTAAAACTCCAAAAGCTGCAGTTAACTCCCCCCGGGGCATTAAATGCCTTCAGCATTAATGAGGCACGTGAGGACACACGCTCGCCCGGATAAAGTAGGGAACAACAATGGACTGTCCAGCAATTATCAAAATCCCGTTTTTCCTCCTCGGATCGAGAAGAAAGAACCGGAATTTTGAGGGGCTATTGTGGGGGCAAGCTTTGTCAGTCAACAGTGGGCCTTGGGACCAGGATGAAGCCCAGCCATGGCGGGAAGCGAAAACAGGGTCGGGAGACTTTTAGCCCAATCCTGCTGGGCCGGGCCGGGTTTGTTTAAGGGTCGTCCGAGGAGGAGTGTCTCCTCGGACGCACTAAATGGACGTCCAGCGCGTGCCCTGTCCATGGTGAGGAATCCTTCTAAACAAAGGAAAATGCTAAACGGGCAGGGAGCAACCACTACTGCCGCATTAAATGCAAGGAAGCTACTTTTCCAGCCGCATTAATGTGGATTGGACAGGAAAATAGTATTATCTCAGCCATTGCAACTCACAGAAAAAAGAGGAGGATGTCCTTTGGGACAGGCACTCAAGTAGAGGCCTAGATGGTGAACAAGTGTAAGGTCATTATCAATTGAAGGAGGATATATAAGAGCAGAAAGTCCCCATGAGAAGGGGGGGGGAGGATGGAGAAAGGAGTGACTTTCTAAAAAGAGAATAGTAGGAACACTAAAGCAGCCCCATGGACTGTTATCTCGTGAAACTTAACAAAACATTCCCACGTTCCATTTGTTGCATGGTTCACCATTAATCACGTCCACTCTGTCAAGACCTAGCTCTGAGTCCCACTCTCTACAAATTCATTGTCGAGGGTCTTTTGAGCCAGAATTGCTTGCTTGCTGGGCCTGGGCCCCAAAAACTGCCCTTACACATATAATCTATCACATAAATTAAATAATGTAATGTTTGATTGTTTGTCTAATTTTTAAATAATCTTTAACCTATTAGTAATTTTTTATCATAATTATTATACCTAATAAGTTATAATTTAATTTAAAAATCTAAATCTATGAGCAAATTAAAAACTATTTAACTTGTATTGTATATTAAATTGTGTTTCTAGTAATAGTTCACACTAATTATGTACATAATATGTATATAATATATAAAAATAAAAAGACACAATTTATTCTTTAGTTGGTCCCCCAAGGTTAAAGTCCTAGCTCCGCCACTGGTTTGAGATGTATGAGAATTCGCTTGACAGCAGTCCAGTGATCATATGTGGGTGCATGCATGAACTAACAAGCCTTATTTATGACAAAGGCAGTGTCAGGGCAAGTCATTGAAAGATATTGGAGGGAACCCACAATTTGATAATAAAGAGTGGGATAACGAAAAAAGTTGACCTGATATGCTATAAGTGCTTGCTAGCAACAAAGAAAAAATACAAGCTTTCAATTTGTCATGCCAATACACTCAATAATGTCAAAGACATATTGCCATTGTTACAAGTGAATGCCACAAAAGAACGAGTGACCTCAACACCCAAAAGGTAGCGTAGTGCACCAATATCCTTGAGGGCAAACTTCGATTGCAATGTAGAGATATTGGGTGAGAAATGGTAGGAATTTCTGTTGGTCACAATAATGTCATCTACATACACTAATATAAAAATGTGAACACTATCTTGATCATAGAAAAATAGTTTATGTGTCAGGTGCATGAGATACTATCTTTTCGATCATATAGAAACAAGGAGGCCGGCCTCATTTTTGGAAGCACATAATTGATGATGGAGTAGCCTACTCCGAGTAGGAAGCTAAATATGCAATTAAACCGCACTCTTAGGCTTGCTCAAGATTATAAAGATAGTGTATTAGTGTTGGTATCAATGAAGCTAGGAGTTTAGAGTCATGTAAACTGATTTGATCAAATGTCTATTCAGAAAAGCAATATTAACATCAAGTTGTTTGATGACCCAACTATTTGAGATAGAAAATGGATAGTACAATGTGAACAATTGTGGGTTGAACCACAAGATTGAATGTGTTAGAATAATCAAGGCAAGGTTGTTGATGAAATCCCTTTACTAAAGCCTAACTTTGTACCAATCAATAGAGCCATTGGGCTTGCGTTTGAAATTAACAAGATCTTAACCTTTATAATAGAGAAGCATTTGAGGTTTCCTGTAAAGTTAATTGTTGTGGTAAGTATGATAGACATTTCACAAGAGGAAGAGAATAAGTGGGTCAGAGAGATGCGATTGGGTTGATAGCAAAAAAAAAAAAAAGGTGAAGAAGAAGATGAGTCGAGGGACATAAACGTGTTAAAAAAATGGCCCTAAAACCAAATTGAAGCAAACTTGTATTGGATTGTAACAATCTTTTTACAATGTACAAGATTAGGACTGTTACATGCTGGGAAGATCATGGCAGGTAACAAGTACATTTACCGCAAGGCAAACAAGTGTGCTGATCTTTTGTGTAATACTTCAATTAAAGAGCTCATTGATAAGATAAATTATATAGTCTTTATGATGGACCACATCACTTGTCTATTATTCTACTAAAAGACTCTCACCTGTTTAAAATTGATATGTCAGAAAAGTATTATTAACATCATTCCCTAAAAAAAAAAGATGAACATTCTCAAAATAAAATATAGGTTCATGGATAACTTAGCCCATGTTAGCAGGGACGGACCCAAGATTTCAAGTTAGAGGGGGCCGGAGTATAAGCAAAAAAACAAAAACAAAAAATACTCCAAATAGGCATCCATATAGTATTAACAAATTATAAATACACAAAATCATTGCTTAATACACTAAGATGCAATCATCTATCAATAAAGATAACATAATAATAATAATAATAATAATAATAATGTTGTTTTTTAATGCTAGGCTGGCTAAGAATTTTTTTTTTTTTTTTTTTTTTTTTTTTTTTTTTTAAGTTAGAGCATTCACAGTAGTGGTGTTAAAAAATTTAACTTTTAGCACCTTAAAAAACTATTTTATCTATTTTTCCACCTCACGCTACAATACACCAAACACCAAATATTCTATTTTATCTGTTTTTTAATTGAATGAAGAAAAATAATCTTAATAAAATATTTTATTTTATTTTTAACAACTTGCTACAGTCAACTGGTATTTATACCACTTTATTGTAGTTGCAAAAAATTTAGTTTTAACTTCTCAAATAACACATAGTTTTTTTTGTGGTAAAATAGCTTTTTTATTAAAATACAATCATCATTGTGAAGGTTTTTATAATTTTTGTTAAGTTTTTGGGTTTGATGTTGCTAGTTGAGTTAGACTGGCTAGAAAATTGGAGAGGAGGGGGGTCTTAGGTTTTGAAAGAGAGGCCAACTAAAAAAATGAAAAAATATATGGTAAACTACATATTTAATCCCTATCATTTACACCATATTTCAATTTGGTCTTGTTGAGGGCCATTTTGTGAGAGTCCAAGTAGAGAGAAAGAAAGCCCAATAACAAGGGCAGCAAAGAATTGGCAAGCAAACAACAAAACCATTAGGCCCAAGCAGCAGGAATAATGGATCATAGGCCCAAGAAATAAACAAATGGGCCTTGAAGAGGCAAGTGGGCTTAAAGAAGCCCGGAAAGAGAGAAATAGCATCTCATGGGCAGTGTATGATGTAAAAAAGTGAGAAAGGGCCGCCGCAGACCCAAAGTAATGCAAACTAAGAAAGTAAGGGTTTATGGCAGGCCCATGAACCCCAAGGATGAGAATAAAGTTATTGGGCCAGGGAAGCCCAATGAAGTTAGTAAAAACCCATGAAAATGAAGAATTAGCAAAAGGGCCAAGAAAACCCAAAGAAAGCAAATGGGCCAAGGATGCCCAAAGACAGAGAGAAAAGGGACATAGGAGCCCATAAATAAGGAAAAAACCAGTGGCCATGCCAAGCCAGTGGGAGAAAAAGTAAACGACTAGTCTAAGGAGGCCCAACAGGATTAAATCATTGCAGCAGGAATAACAAAACAATACGGCAGGAAATAAGGGAAATCAAGAAGTGGGCCAAAGAAATACAAGGCCCATCATCAAATAAAGCCAAACTCCTGAAAGGAGCGGGAAATCAAAGAGCAACCCACATAAAAAGTCAAATAAAACGGACGGTAGGCTATGCAGATGAGCCTCCAGACCACGGCAGACGGATGGGCAGCAGGCAGATTTTGGACACATGGAAGGAAGGCACGTGCAAGGCCCAAGCACCACTAGCCTGTACCCAGCCAATACAGAGCATGGTGAGGTCGGGGGTCAGAGGTTCAGAGGGCATGGTTTGGTGGTGAGGAGAGGGGAAAAATCTATTTTTGAGGATCCGGCTCAAGCTCTTTCGGGGAGGTGTCCTGCTGGGATGACTCACTACCCAAAAGAGGCAAGCTGAGTTGGAACCAATGGGTGCATGCCATGAGGGATAGGGAGAGAGAAAAAACCCAGACCGTAGCAAGAATGGGTGCCACGGCAGACAAACAAATAAAATACCCCTTCTTTGTCTGGTGATGGGGGAGGAACGCAGACGGAACAATGATGGTCGGCCAGTAAACCCAGACCAAACAAAGGAGGTTAAAGGCTAAAACGGTAAAATCCAGTCACGGCAGGCGCTATAAAAAGAGGGTCTTGCCGTGAACAGAAGGGGGAGGGGGATTTACGGGAACTTTGACTGATAAATAGGAATTTGAAAAGAGAAAACTAAGAAATAGAGAAAAGAAACAAGTGGGAAAAGAAGAAAGAAAACACCCAGAAAGAAAAACAAATGGAGAATTAAAATGGCAGGCATGCACCAGTAGATTGATTCCCTCTCTCCGTCATGAAATCTTGCTCCCTGTGAAAAACCTCAAGGAGTCTTGAGCATAAACCACTCAGGTCCGTTTCCTTCAGGGCAGTTAATCTCTACGGCAAGACCCTTTTTCTGAGAGATTAATTGCGTTGAGAAGGGACGTTCTTTCCTCCCTGGCTTTGCTCCTGCGGGCCGGACTCTAGTCGAACTTTCCTAACATTCTGATTAACACATACATATTAACACATGTTAACTTCTGTTTTGTTCTTTCCTTTCTGTAAAAAATATTATTATTGCTGCTGTAATTGTGTGTGAGGGTTGTTTGGTCATTTCCGCTAAAGCGACCAGATATTTTAATTATTTTATTATTATTATGTCTGCTTGCCACGACTTGCTGAAACAGTTCTGCCTGCCGTAAACACGTTCCTGGCAAATCTGGCCTAGTTTGCGCACAAGCCGGATCAGCTTGATTTGCAACTTGACCGGTCCTGACTCCCTTATCCAGAAAACTTGGGCCTGGTGCCGCAGGAAGCAGCCCAATATTACTAGCACAACCCACCACCTTACAGGTCTCTAACCTTTCAATTGTGTCAATTTGTTTATTAACCTTTCAGTGCCATGTCAATTTAGTCTCTATCATTATATCTTAGGTGAAAATTGATGACATGACAAATGGCTAAAATAAAATTTTAGTATATTGTCACATTAATGAAAGCTAATTTTTTATTTTGGCCATTAGACGTGTCATCAATTTTCATCCAAAAAATAATAGCAGAGACTAAATTGATACGGTATTGAAAAGTTAAGAGACAAAATTAATACAATTGAAAGGTTAGAAACCAAATTAAAATATAGTGTATAGAATAAAGTCGTAGTTTACCCAAAAATATAATAAGTAAAAAAAATAACTGGAACCAGAACCCATTCTTGTGAAGCCCAAATATGACCCTTTAACACGGAATTTTTTGGGTTAAAAATATATTTCGTCGCCTGAGAGATTCGAACTCTCGCGGGGAAACCCCATGTACTTAGCAGGCACACGCCTTAACCACTCGGCCAAAGCGACGGTTGATGACAGATTCTTTGATAGGTTCTCTTTCAGGCGGGCACTAATTTTAAGCCAAACGTTCATGACCGTTGGCCCCATTACACAAAAACAGTTGGTGTTACTGTCCCATTTTCATGGATGAAATCCAGATGGATCTTCCACAATCTCAGCTCCCAACTTCCCTCTTGGGTTTCCAATCTCCTCTCTCCCTTCAAAACTCAAACCCACCAAAA
Organism: Quercus tomentella; assembly: GCA_028535165.1. NCBI lineage: Eukaryota > Viridiplantae > Streptophyta > Magnoliopsida > Fagales > Fagaceae > Quercus > Quercus tomentella. Next base: position 85,521,778 of record JAPQVY010000155.1, on the reverse strand, counting down.
CCCACTTTCAGAATCCTCCAAATTTGTCCTCAACCATGCAGACTTAAGCCTCCTCCTATCCATTTGTGGAAAAGAATATCTTCTCCATTTGGGTTCTTCCATCCATGCCTCCATCGTAAAAAAATCTGAATTTTTAGACCTTGAGAACCGGGTTAGTACTCGAAGTGCACTTGTTGTTTGGAATTCTCTTCTGTTCATGTACTCAAAATGCGGTGAACTGTCAAATGCAGTTAAGCTGTTTGATCATATGCCTGTGAAAGATACTGTTTCGTGGAATACGGTTATGTCTGGCTTTTTAAGGAATGGGGAGTTTGATATAGGTTTTGGGTTATTTAAACGAATGCGTGATTCCGGCTTATATCAATTTGATAAAGCTACTTTGACTACAATTTTATCAGCTTGTGAGGGACCAGAGTTTTGTTATGTGAGTAAAATGATACATGCTTTAGTAATTTTAAATGGGAATGAGCAGGAACTAACGGTGGGAAATGCTTTGATAACATCATACTTTAAATGTGGGTGTATTTGTTCAGGAATGCAGGTTTTTGATGAAATGCTTGAAAGGAATGTTATTACTTGGACGGCTGTGATCTCGGGCCTTGCACAGAATGAGTGCTACGAGGAGAGTTTGAAACTTTTTGTAAAGATGCGGTGTGGATCAGTGGATCCAAATTTATTGACATATTTGAGCTCACTCATTGCATGTTCAGGTTTGCAGGCATCAAGTGAAGGGCGTCAAATTCATGGGCTCCTTTGGAAATTGGGAATTCAATCAGATTTGTGCATTGAGAGTGCACTAATGGACATGTATTCAAAGTGTGGGAGCGTAGAAGATGCATGGAAAATCTTCGAGTCTGCGGAAGAACTTGATGAGGTTTCCATGACTGTTATCCTTGTGGGTTTTGCACAGAATGGATTTGAGGAAGAAGCTATTCAGATATTTGTTAAAATTATTAAGTCAGGTATTGAGGTTGACCCAGACATGGTTTCTGCTGTCCTTGGGGCATTTGGAGTTGATGCTTCTTTGGGTCTTGGTACACAAATTCACGCTTTAGTTATCAAGAAGAACTTCAGTGATAATACTTTTGTCATCAATGGACTTATAAACATGTACTCCAAGTGCGGGGATTTGGAGGATTCAATCAAAGTCTTCCATCGGATGTCTCAAAGGAACTCAGTCTCATGGAACTCTTTAATTGCAGCTTTTGCTCGTCATGGGGATGGCTCCAAGGCACTAGAAATGTATGATGAGATGAGGTTGGAAGGCATACAGCCAACGGATGTTACATTTCTGTCTTTGCTCCATGCTTGCAGCCATGTTGGCTTAGTTGAAAGGGGAATGGAGTTGCTGGAATCCATGGCTAAAGATCATGGGTTGAGTCCAAGATCAGAACACTATGCTTGTGTTATTGACTTGTTGGGTCGGGCTGGACTTCTTACTGAAGCAAAACAGTTTATTGCCAGATTACCTGAGAATCCTGGTGTAGAGGTTTGGCAAGCATTGCTTGGTGCTTGTAGCATTCATGGTGATTCAGAGATGGGAAAGTATGCTGCAGATCAGTTGTTTTCGGCAGCACCTGGAAGCCCAGCACCATATGTTTTATTGTCCAATATATATTCTTCTGAAGGGAGATGGAAAGAGAGAGCAAGGACTATTAAGAGAATGAGGGAGATGGGGGTGTCAAAGGAAATAGGTATGAGTTGGATTGAGATTGAAAAGAAAGTCCAAAGCTTTGTTGTTGGTGACAAAATGCATGCACAATCTGGAAACATATATGGGGTTTTGGCTGAGTTGTTTAGACACATGACAGCTGAAGGATATGCTCCAGATAAGAGGTTCATTCTCTATTACTTGGATCAAGATGGGAAGGGAGAGCCATTGGTTTGATACCACTCAAATATTTCTAATATTCTGTGTTCAGTCTAATAATCTATCTATGTAATTGGATGGTTGGATTATTAGCTGGTTGGTGATTTAAAAGTTGGTTGAGCTTCTAACATTCAATATCTTTCATAGAAACAAAGTTTTGGCAAGTGTTGTATCTGTATATACTCATGGTTTATGTTAGCTGTTTGGGGACTTTTGGGGTGGAAGAAGAAAATGAAAGTTGTATTTTTTAAATCAGTCAGGATCAAATTTTAACCAAAAGATGGTTTGATAATTTTGATTTTTCTGGAAATTGCCAATGGTCTTTGGGCCAAATGGCACCCCCAACACCCATATAAGTATGGTTGGTTGGTGAGGATGGGAGTTCAATTCCCCTTGGGTGCGTGAGTAACTTACCAAGAAAAAAAAAATAGTAATAGAAATTAAAAAATAACTGTTAAATTACTGATTGTCCCAAAATCTTAAGCTATCAGGAAATTGTGAGTTTAATCACTTAATCATAATTCTAACACTCCTCCTCACTTGTGGGCCTAAACTTCCCCTTAATAAGTGGGGGCTTAACAAGTGGGAAGTTAACATTTTAAATGGGAGGTAGAGTAAAGACAGGGATCAAATTCATGATCTCCTGTTCTGATACCATGTTAAATTACTGATTGTTCCAAAAGTTTAAACTATTAGAAAATGGTGAGTTTAATCACTTAATCATAATTCTAACAATAACAAATTCTGGAAATTGTTATCTAAGTTTTGACATTTCAAATTGAGTTGGAATTTATCAAACTTGTCTTGAAGCTGGCAGTTCCTAAGCCTTTCTACTTCTCAGTATCAAATTGCTTATCCTTTTGCAGTCAGGAAATCAGTACATGCATCTGAATTTTCGTGGAATCAATTATTCTGTAGAAGTATGTTTAAATGGGCACAAAACGGTCAAGCCAAAAACGGGACGTTTCAGAGGCATTCTCTCAATGTCACTGATATTCTTGTTCACTCACTAGATCATTGTGGGAAAATTCCTCCTAAGGGGGGTAAGGTGGTGACCATGAGGTTTATATCTAAATTCAAAACCTATTCAATTTATATTTTATTTTATTTTAGAATTACATATATGATTTTGGATCCTATGCGAGTGGAATGGTGGAGTAAAAACCTAAATTTTGATATGCTTGGAAGACATGCAATGTAATAATAATTTGTTTTCATGGTAGACTGGAAACGATGTTGCCATGCAATACGTTTAGGGTTGGGATTGGATGGCTCCTATATGGTGACTATATTTATTACCTTTGATTGTTGTTAATTTTTTTCCATAATGATATTGTTTCTTCTAGTTTCTTGTTGGAAAATAAGAGATGGTAGATGCCTATTGGTAAGAAATGATTAGAAGGAATCAAAATGAGACAGTTTACTGTCTATGGATGTTTGTAACATATTTTTAGATGATAGTGTCAGGGTGATAATTCATTGAGAGATCAGTTATACAATGGAGAATTATTTGGTTGAAAATGGGTCGAAGGTATAAGTATAATTTGTATGTGGTTTATGCAGCTCATTCATGGAAGTTCTGATTTTGAGAGAAAAAGAGGAATTATGAGAACAATTGTATGGGTGTCTTGATAACCAAAATGGACCAATGCACTAGGTGAACTTCTGAAGGTATGTTTGGAGATTAGATGTGATCTTGGATAGACTTACCATTCAAGAATTTTAAGGGACACAAAAGCTTGTTAACTAAGTTTGACCTGGAATAACAAATATAGACATACAACATAAAGTGGATTCATCAGATATAGATAAGGTTTTGTCCTTCAAAATTCCAAGCATTTTTCCATTTCTTAGATCCTTATATGAGTGGATATCAGCTTCAGGACAGTTTTCCATTTCTAATTTACTTGAGATGCTTGATTGTTGTAATTATCATTAATAATTGTTGGTGTATTTCTTGCATGGGTTGCACATCTGCTCTTTAATGAATATTTAATTATAATAATATAAAAAAATCCATGGGCATTCACTTCTTATTGTGTCTTCTGCATTTAAGAATGTGTTTTCGTTCTATTTTAACCTATCCATATGGTCTCTTTCCAGTTGAATAAATCAAAGCAAAATGATTCACAGAATATATCAAAGCAAAATGATTCTGTTTCTAAGTACTTGACCTTTGTACTATTACAGGGATAAGAACACTGGCATATGGGATGAGGTGTCTGTATTAATAACTGGGGCGAGCTGTATTGCATAATTTTCTTCCGAAACAATAAATATGTGATAAACTATCATGTTAATAAAATTTGGAACTTTGAAAAGAATGCACTAGTGCAAGCATTAGTAGTATCCTCATAAGCTGTAGATATGCATGGTTATGAAACATGTAGTGTAGATTTCTTCTTCTTCCATGTAGTTATTAACATTTATTCGTGGTCATGCAATTCTTTCTGAATTAGAATTTCAATATTTAATGGTGTTTCTGTTCCTTCAGGGGAATTGTTCTATACTTATTGAATCAGATAATTAAGATACTAATGCTTTAATATTTGATTCAGCCAGTGAAAATAATTGATCCCCACTTGGTTTCATCTATTTTTTATTATTACAAGAGGGTATTCTTGCATGATACAACAGAGTTAGAAAATAGAAGTGCCTGGGTTGCTGAGTGTTCTTTGAATATCCAAGTGACAACAAGAGTTGAGGGAAACATTAGTTTAGAAGGGCATATTCTGACTCAACATGTGTCAATCCCTGCTGGATCACAAGTACAATATATGTTTCCTGAGGTCAGTGATAGCATTCATTATTTATTTATTTATTTTTGATAAGTAATAACTTCATTGAAAAAAGAAGAAGAGAAAATACAGAGGGAAAAATAGCACACAGGCCATGTGCTAGAAGTAACAGGGGAAAAAAATCCTAAGTAACAATGAAAGTACAAAAATCAAGCATAATAGGTAAAGAAATAAAAGTAAAAACACCCGTAGCATTTGCCCAATCAGTCTAAGTAACAATGAATGCTATCACTATGCTATGCTATCTAGTGATAGCATTCATTCTAATGTTAATTTGTGAAGAATAGTCTCTTTTCAGCTTGCCTCTTTGTTAAGCCATCAAAACTTAAGATACTCTTGTTTCACTAAGAAGTTATTAACCATTAAGAGCAAACTTCTTTTATTTGTAGTATCTTTAGTACAGTTTTAACTTTATGCTCCATTGGATTGCCCCCACACGGAAAAAAAAAAAAAAAAAAAAAGAAAAAGAAAAAAAGAAGAAGAAGAAGAAGAAGAAGAAGATTAGACTAGCTTGGAGTTAACGTTAAGGAATTGGGTTATGTGAGCTATCTATGTCCTTCTTCCCAATTTCAGTGAAGAGGACTTGTTGACTTATTCGAGCATATTATGCAACCTGTAATATTTATCATAGAAGTCTGTTTATTAATAACCCTGGCTCTTTTGGTGTTAATACCATTCCTCCTCATACTTTTGACACTTTGTATACCCTCTCTTTTTTACTCTAGTTCCTGTTTTTCTTTTGTCAGCTAAAGGATTGCTTTTGTTTCTACTCATTGAATATGCGCTCAAGCCATATCTATTTGAGGTATAGAATCTACTATAGTGATAGTGGTTCACCTTGTTTTACTATATATATATATATATATATCAACCGCCAGATTTTTGCTAGAGCACATGTCCTAAAGCTTAACTATTCTTGGCCTCTTCAGTTTTCCTTGTTAGTCCATTTGTCTGTCTTTGATGCTTATATCTTCTGCTTATGATTCGGTAAAATGAACTTATATTTTTCACTTTTTTTTCCTTGTCAATATCTTACAAAATAATAGCATGATATTGTACATTTAGGTAATGAACTTCCTTCTCGATTCATTTAACTGATATTGTACATTACCATTAAAGAGAGGTGAGAGCATAAATGAACCCCTCCTCCCCCAAGTTAAAAAATTGCATACTACATCTATGATACAAACATCAAGTTTCATGCTGATATGAATTTTAATATGATTCGTTGTTGGGATGGTGGATTGGCTGAGAGGCCAAAATTTTATCATTATTGTGATATTTATGGACTTCTGGTAGTCACTCTCTTTCTCTCCCCCTGTGTGTGTGTGTTGTGAGTGTGATCAATTACGGAGGGTGTATGCAAAATAGAAATACAATATATATATACACACACAGGGAACATTGCTTTACATGGTTCTTAGCTGGGTGAATTTGGTTTTAGTTTTTTAATTAAGCTTCTTTTTTTGTTTATTCTTGAAAGACTTGGAAATTTGCTTTGGTTTGAACTCTGGAAGAGAAATTTATGCAGTTGAGGGTTTTGATGAGATTGGTGTTTGTTTTTGTAGTTTATTTGGAATTTCAAGTAATGGGTTAGAACTATTTTTGGTTCAATCATGAGTTTTGCTGTGATTTTTTTTTTTCCACACTTTTTATTGTGTTTCTGCTGTTTGGTTTTAATTGGGTGGTTGGTTGATTACTAGGTTGTTTTTGTGCTTGATATTGATATGATTATGTAGATGGGTGTGTTTTGTTTTTTTATATTGTGTCTTTGTTGGTCCTAACTAATTTGCATAGGAGTTGGATTTAAGAATATGTTGTCTGCAACAAGTGTAAATCTCTCACTTGAGAGAGAAAACAGTGAAATGGAAACATATGAGCATACCAAAAGTAACTTTCGTATTATATGGTGATGAGTCTACCTACATCGAACTTGTAAGATAAAATGATTATTTTTTCCCTCTCCTTTTTGAGTTGAATGGGACAGTGACGAATCATAAGTGTAATGTTTGCTCATACGCAAACAGTATTTTGCAAAGTTTGCCAAGGTGTTAGAAACTTACAATTAGGAAGAATTGGATTGATAGAGAAGCATTAAGACATTCACATATATAATTTTTAACTGAGTATGTGATATATGATATACTCCTTACTTAGTTGAAAGATTGATGAGAAGTAACATGATTTGCAATTGGGGATTGAACTGCATGGTCGGTTTGCATATGGAAAATAAGATTATAATCTTAAGCTAATGGATCAATTAGTTCTTGTCTATCCGAGTTATATTATCCTTAAATATGTGTTGGAAGCTTTGTTAATCCATGCCAATCGATTTTACACATACCCATGTTTACAGACAAGAGATATGGATAAAGTTTTATGCCATCCCATCAGGCATGGTTTTATATTATCTTTGATTGACATTTAATCTCAAAATTAATTTCATCCTCCTGCATATATAAAAGGGGAATTCAAGAAAAACTATTTACTCTCTTGGAAACACCCGAGTTACATTCGCAACCCAACTACTCTCTCTCTCTCAATTGCATAAAAATGCCCAAAGGTTAATCTTTCAATTTAAGTCCCGAAGTTTTGTTCTTTTTAATCAAATTCTCAAACTTATGAATCTGATTCGATTTGCAAATTTTTCCTTGCTCCATTATGTTATTGTCAAAAGTAATCGAAATGGACGAAAGCTTCAAATTCAAATTGGAATGGTTGATTGATCTTATATGTTTGGGATTTTATTTAACACAATTAAAACTTGGGATCCAATCTGAAATGAGGTATATATTTTGAGTCTTTTTATGTGATCTGTCTCTACTCACTCTCCTATTCTTTTTTTTTCTTTTTCTTTTTTTTTTTTATGGATACTCACTCTCCTATTCTATTTTTATTTTATCAAGTTTTGCAGTTTCTTTAGATTGCCAATGCCATTTTAGTAAGTAGTGAGTCTATGGATTTGCCAGCCTTGCACAGTTCAGTTGTACACAAGTTAGCGGCACGTAATAAGGGAAATGGGCACTTATAAACCATTGATTGGTATGGGCTTGACATGTAATGCTTGCTGGCTAATAATGCCCAGATTAGGTGCATTATGAACTATTTCAAGGCTTGTATTTTAGGTTGTGGAACCCTCTCAAAGATGTGCTTAGGCTTAGCCCAAATAAAACAAAGTGAGGAAAAATAAGAAAAAAAAAACCATCAAAGATGTAAGCCTCCTCGGCAAATTGGGCCTAGGTTAATTTCGAGAAATTATACAGTTCTCTGGTAGACCACATCACTTGTCCACCATTCTACTAAAAGACTTACATTTGTTTAAATTTGCTGAATCAGTAATTAGTTTCTATTTAAAAAAAAAAAAATTCTAACTCAGCAATTTTAAATAGGTGAAAGTCTTTTAGTGGAATAGTGGACCACATCACTTGTCCACCATGAGAACTTTATAATTTCTCATTAACTTTAGTTGAAGAACATTCGGTTTTTAAAAAAAAGCAATTCAGTTCATCTATCATTTTTCCCCCAGGATAATACTCTTCATTAGCAAAACCAAAAAGGAACAAAGAAATTAGGGAAAAAAGGGAATTGAGTCCATTTTGCTCATAGATCCCAAGGAAAGATAGAGGAGATGGAGATCTACCATAATTTATAGTTTAAAATAAATAAATAAATAAACCTTACATGATAGACATCTATCATATAACTTCAGGTATTTTTTTTAATTATAATTTTTTATTATGATATTTTATTTACATTACATATAAATTTTAACTAATCAGTTATTCATGTAATGCACGGAAAAAATTAATAAAATATAATTTTTAATTTTTTTTGGGTCTAAATATGAAATTGATAATTATGATAATTATTAACAAGAATTATGAAATTTAATAATAATGATAATTATTAATAAGAATTATAAAATTTGCTAATTATGATAATTATTGAAAGATATGTATTACGATTTTTAATGTATTAGAAATATATATTCTACAATTTAAAAGAAATATGACATGGTAAGATTATAATGTATAGTTTAAATAAATAATAGAACTCATATAATGAAGTTTTTTTTTTTTTTTTTGTTGAGAAAGAACTCAAATAATGAAGTTGAAAAACCAAAATAGCATGAACCAAAACAGCAAATATATATATATATATATATATATATATATATCGTCCTTACTGTGCAAAACCCATATATGTCCTTATTCAAAATAGCAATACCCAAACTGTGAAGATATCAAAATATAGCAACAGCCAAATCAATCAAAATATAGCATAACCCATCAATATTGAGAACAAGAAACAAATCACCTGGTCCAATGAGGTAGTGCAGCAGCGGACTGAGGTTCAGTGAGGTAGTGCAGCAGCAAGCAGAGGTTTAGTGGGGTAGTGCAATGGCAAACGAAGGTCTGGCGAGGATTGTGACTAGAGACACAGGAGCTGAGGAGGGAGTGAGATTTTAGGGAAAATGTGAAATAGGGTTTTTTATTTTTTTGAGATGTTATTAGGCGTATTAGGATGTATTGATTTTACAATGAGTTTAAGTAAAAGTCTAATGTGGCATGTCTTTATTGGCTGGTATAAACCAAAGTGTTTACACTATGTCCTTATTGAATTTAATCTCATATAAATATATTAGAATGATGACGTCTAAAATTGTGAGCCTTCCACAACTTATATTTTTATCTTTTACTATTTTTCTAAATATAAAATATGATATTTATATTAATTATAGAAATTTATTATTATTATTAAGCATTCCCTTTCCCCAATTGTAACTATTGAACTTTTAAAAAAAATCATAAATATGGTAGCTAGTGTTTCCGTGAATTATTAGAAAACTAATGTGACTTGAAATTTATTTTATACGTATTTTTGTTTCACAGTTGGAGAATAAGGGATTTAAATCATAGACATCTTTGTTGGAGACCCGAGGTGGTACAATTGAACTGTAAAGTTCTTAACTAATCAAACTTGAACTAAATTTTAGAAACCAAAAATATATTTCAATGCCATCTTGACTTATGAATGTAGCTTGAAACTTAACTGCATTATATTGTTGCCAACGCCATCTTGACTTTTTTTTTTTTTTTTTTACAGGATAGAAATTCTACTCTAGTCTAATTTAAATGTATATGTGTGTGAAACTCCCTCTTGGAGACTTGAACCCTGGCTCTTGCCCCTCATACTCCACAAGCACTTATACTTGTGGAGTGAACATTACACCGAAGGTGTGCGGTGGTTGCCATCTTGACTTATGAATGTAGCTTGAAACTGATGCATGAGGCTTTTTACAACAATTACTTCAGTTATTATTAATATTATTATTATTTGGTAAAAACCAAACCTTCGTAAATTAATGAGAACAATAACATCATAATTAAGTGGACAAAGCCTCTCGTATTATAGTCTCGAGTTATCATAAGTATGCATAAGTCTACAGGAGGACTATTAAAAAAAATAAAATCCTGGTTGGAACTAGAGTCTCTTCTAGCCAAAGCATTTACACACTTGTTAGCTTCACAAAAATAGTAACTCATCTTCGCCTGAGGAATTAAATTAATAAGGGTCATGCAATCCATGATAAGAGAAGCATGATGTAAATTACCGTTATACTCTTCTGTAACCCAACCAAACAATACTCTTGCTTCAATTTCAATTCTACAACCAAAAGATTCAAAATAATGCACAACAACAACCCATCCCTTCTTTCTCAATAAAAAAAAAAAAAAAAAAAAAAAAAAACACAACAACAACAACCCATCCCTTACTTCCCAAAGCTTTGCAACTACACTGGGGTTAGGTCACCACCACCATTATTATTATTATTTTCAAATACTAATTATTTTTAACATACACGGATAGAGGTGAGAAGGTCTTAAAGAAACTAACAGTAGTGTATACCCAAAAAAGGCCTAACTCTTGGATACACAACACAAGTTTTAAACCTCTTTAACTCACATTCATTTTCTAATGTGGAATTAACCCACTAAGATTCTCATAATTGATATCACTTTCAAGTATTACCCCTATTTCTAACCTCCATATAATGGTGCCAAGTTTTTCATTATAATTCACCCCCCACCCCAAATATATATATATATATATATATATATATATATATATATATATTAATAAAGCAAAGATCTCATGTGGGAGAGCATGAGATGCGATCATAAGAAAAAAAAAATATGAAATTTTTATTTCTTTGGTTCAATGTTTAAAGACCTTTTCTATTAAAGAATAAAAATTCTTTGTATGACTCTTTGTTTTCTTTGGTTCAATATTTCAAGATAAATCTCTTACACTTCTACTCCTATATATATATATATATTAATAAAGCAAAGATCTCATGTGGGAGAGCATGAGATGCGATCATAAGAACAACAAAATATGAAATTTTTATTTCTTTGGTTCAATGTTTAAAGACTTTTTCTATTAAAGAATAAAAATTCTTTGTATGACTCTTTGTTTTCTTTGGTTCAATATTTCAAGATAAACCTCTTACACTTCTACTCCTTTATATATAGCCCACAACCCTTTATGTCATCTCATCTCAAATACATCCAAACCAAAAATAATGTCACTTATTTTTAACATGTCAATGACACCTACCTAGCTCCAACTTCGTCATACCATCTAATCTTAACCTATATGAGTTGGCTATAACAAAGGAAAGATGACTTGCTTTTTTTCATTGAGTGATGACAAATTATGGTTTTGATGTTGAGATCAGATGTTGTGGGTTCTGTAAAGCATGTAATTGCTTTGGGGCTTTGGGTGTTTGGTATGGGAAAGCCATAAATGTATTTTGTTTTAGAAGTAAAGAGAAATAAAAAGAAACTTTCTAATTGAGTATTGATGAGATTAATTACTTTTTTATTATGTTTTAGAACTTATAATTTATAGGTTCTTTTGTAGTTTTTTATTGCTATTTAGTACAGTATCGATATGAGCCATGACAATAAAAGTAAAAGTCAATGATGCTTTTAGGGTGTTTCTCGTGCTTTATTTTTATTTTTTAATGTGGAAGCCTTGCTAAAGGCAATTAAATCTTGATAAATGAAAATGTTTTAAACCGTTTTTCTTTATTTTTATCACATTCTCTATATGCTGGTTGTAATGCCCCAAAATAAAGCACAATAAATCAGTGGAATTAGAACCTAGCAACACCAAACATAGGTCCATCAATACACAAATTTCCCACTTATAAATCTGTTCTCACACTTAAATAGTTTTATCTATCTATATTAAAGCCTACGGAGATGTTAAATTCTTTGAGATACACTTCAGTTTTGTCAGATTTTTGGTCTTACAAATATTGCTGCATAATCAGATTTTTCCCATTAATATATTTAATCATAGATATTCATGAAACTCCAATATAGCTGAATGATAGATATCTGCTCAATCTAATATATAATTGAAGCTAATATTATATCTTAATTTATCAATCCCATTGCTAGTCCTTTATTCCCCTTTTGCCGCTAGACTTAATGATAAAGCTAGACAAGTTTTTGAATATTGGCAGGTGCGTGACTGACAAATTGTGAACTTAGATAGATGGTGCAATAATATAGTAAACCATAAGCAGCTTTTTCTCATTAGCATGGTGACAAATTGATTTCCTAAGTCCACGCCCAACCACCTATGATCTGTGCGACCCAAAGACTAATATACATAAACATTCTCTATCCTAGGTGTGTGAGATATCAATAGCCCTTAAGCTATATAGACACTTGCCAGGTATCACATAAATAAAAGAACCCAAGTAATGAGGAGGGCTGACCTGATTCTCCCACACACAGCCGCAAAGAAGGCTAAAAACAAGAAGATTTATTTGTGCCGCTCAAAGAGGGGAGATCTCCTATATATATATATATATAAAATTATCAAGGCCCATATATATATATACCTATGCCATCTCACTTGGGCCTCTTATACCCTACTAATTATCAGATTTAAAAATCTTAGACCCAAACCAATTAAATCAATTTAATTGTGAGCCTCCTTTTTAATTTACGTATAAGAATTAAATTAGTATCAAAATTATGGGGTGTTACATTGGTACTTACAAATTATTTTCTTTTGTTGAGATAATGAAATGAGTTTTTGAGATATGGGGCTCGGTATTTGATTGTGAAAATCGAGATAGTTGAGGAAGTATTTGGGAGATTCCTTGATTTTTTTTTTTTTTTTTTTTTTTTGTAATTTTAGGATATGAAAGTATTTTATACTTTGAATTTAAATTTCTAAATAATTTAATCAATTTAAAAAATAAAGTGTACAAATAATATAATATGTTCGTCTCCTACAAATGTCGAAAAACTTGACTGTTCCAACCTCAAAATTTTTTATTAGCAATTCAATTCTACTCAATAGTCGGAAACCAATTCTATGAAAAAATTTTATACAAAATATGAATTAAGAAAATTGAGATTCAAAGCATTTAGCAATATTTTAGTAAAACATAAATATTATATAGCAAAATGAGTATTATAAATGGGTCTTAAAAAACATAAAAATTGTTTCAAATTAATTTGCAAAATTATCTAGTTAACTCTAATGGATCAAGTTGTTTCAATTTGGTTTCTTGTTTATTTTCCTCCCTTTGCATAAAGGTAGAATACATAGAATGTGGTTAAGAATTTAACATACATTTTTCAACCCAAAAAAAAACTATTGAAACAAATTTAATATAAAAATCTATCAATAGGATTTAGCATTTAGGTAATACTCCCTCCGTCCCACTTTGTTTGTCCTCTATTCCATTTTTGGATGTCCCAAAATATTGTCCTGTTTCTAAAAATAAGAGTCATTAATTTACTAATGTTCCTATTATACCCCTATTTACTAATGTTCCTATTAATAATTCAATTTTTTGATAAATTTATTTAAGGGTAGTTTTGGAAACTTATACATTTTTAAAAGGTAGACAAAATAATAAATGATGTTCCCTTAAAAAGTTTGACTTTTCAAACAGGACAAACAAAGTGGGACGGAGGGAGTAACTAATAACCAATAACCAATAACGATTGCCTAGAAAAAAAAAAAACCAAAAAAAGAGTAATTTTGAGGGCACAACAAATTTTACCAGCTTTTTAACATTTGTCGTTTGATAATATGTGATTAAAGTAACATTATTATCATATAACAACGTTACCACTTTTGATAACACCAATTACAATATGCACACCACACGAAAACAAAAAAAAAAAAACAAAAAAACAAATTGTGAGAAAATTTTGTGATCCAAAATCTATCAAAACAAAAAAAATTCAAATTAATGGTTGGTTATAAAATCTTGTCATTCTTAGATGTCATAGAAATTTTAATAACCACTACAAGGCAAATGAAGTAGCCAACATTCATAAAAATAAAAAAATTGAACCTTCCAAAGATAAAAGCATGTACCAAGAAAAACCGTGGACTTTGGTGAGCCACAGAATTTAGGAATGGTAATGAGACACGTACAAAAACAAACACTTCCGAGGAAATCGAACCGGCACGTAACGGGTCAACTGTAATAGCAATCAACGGGTAATCATGGGTTGCCCGTAACCTTTCATTCCCTCCCTTCCCTCTCCAACGTTCATTTATAAAATAAAAGCCCTCCTTATGAAACCTTAGTTTGTTGTCTCATCTTAGTGCAACAAGTCTCAATTCCATCTTTGCTTTGGCTTTCCTCAGAGCTTTGTCTCTCTCTCTTTCTCTTTCCCTCTCATTCTGTGTCTTTTGGATGGAGGGCGAGAAGGCCTAGGATAGGTCTCTCTCGTTGAAAAAAGTTGAGAAAGAAAGGGAGTTTCCCGTTTTAACAAAAAAATTTATAAAAAAAAAAAAAAAAAAAAAAAAGCCCCAGAAAAGAGAGGGATCTTTAATTGTCTTCCTTGAACTTGCACTTGTTGTTCATCATGGGTTCCACATTCATTTCTTTAGAAGATGTCAAGAACGAAACTGTTGATCTTGTAAGCAAAACAACATATATATATATATTGCTTTCTTTTCCCATTCTTGTGTTTCATTTGAATATGTTTTTGTTGGATTTTGTTTTGATAAACAATGAAAAACTCAATATAACACAAATATGTCAAATGGGTATTCTTTGTTTTATATGTTTTGTCAGCTGGGAATTTTCATCTGCTAATTTTATTCATTTCTTGGTTTGGTTATTCTTCTTTAGCTATTCTTTTTGTTTTATTCGTGGAAAGGTTTTTGGATGACATGAACTGGGATTGCATGACAGGAATAATGAGAGTTTTTTTTCATGATTTTATTTTTCGATTTTCTTAAAACTACGTTGGAGGCTTGGAGCTAATGGTTATAATAAGTTGTTGATTTTCATGAATTGTGATTGTCTGTGCAGGAGCGAATTCCTATTGATGAAGTTTTTGAGCAGCTGAAATGTTCAAGAAATGGTTTGACAGGAGATGAAGGTGAGAAGAGGCTCCAAATCTTTGGTCCAAACAAGCTTGAGGAGAAAAAGGAGAGTAAAATCCTCAAGTTCTTGGGTTTCATGTGGAATCCCCTATCATGGGTCATGGAGTGTGCTGCTATCATGGCCATTGTTTTGGCCAATGGAGGGGTAACTCTCTCTCTCTCTCTCTCACACACACACACACACACAAGATGTGACATAACGTTGACACCATTATAAAGTGTATGAGAACTTGATATCTTTAACGATGAACAATTCAGGGAAAGCCACCGGACTGGCAAGATTTCGTTGGTATTGTCGTGTTGCTCCTCATCAACTCAACTATCAGCTTCATTGAAGAAAACAACGCAGGCAATGCTGCGGCTGCTCTCATGGCAGGTCTTGCCCCCAAAACCAAGGTACACATCACATGTTCATGATCCACGTATATACATGCCCAATACTCAATAATTAATTACACTCGTCGCTGCATTCAATTTTAAGAGGAATTTAACTTAATGGATTCATGTGTTTGTAGGTGTTGAGGGATGGGAAATGGAGTGAGCAAGATGCAGCAATCTTGGTACCAGGAGATGTGATCAGCATCAAGTTGGGAGACATCATCCCAGCCGATGCCCGTCTCTTGGAGGGTGATCCTCTTAAAATCGACCAGTCTGCTCTCACCGGTGAATCCCTTCCAGTCACCAAGCACCCGGGCCAAGAGATCTTCTCTGGTTCCACCTGCAAACAAGGAGAGATTGAGGCTGTTGTTATAGCCACTGGAGTTCATACCTTCTTTGGCAAGGCTGCTCACCTTGTGGACAGCACAAACCAAGTTGGTCACTTCCAAAAGGTATACTAGCCAGCTAATAAATTGCATACTAAATTTTAACAATACATATATATTTCTTCGGGGATTTTTTTTTTTTTTTGGATTGATGTTTTGATGGTTGTTGATAATTTGATCAGGTGTTGACAGCCATTGGTAACTTCTGTATCTGCTCTATTGCGGTGGGCATGCTAATTGAGATTGTAGTGATGTACCCAATCCAACACAGGAAATACAGAGAGGGTATTGACAACATGCTGGTGCTTCTTATTGGAGGTATCCCAATTGCTATGCCAACGGTCTTGTCTGTGACCATGGCTATTGGGTCTCACCGTCTGTCGGAACAAGGTGCTATCACAAAGAGGATGACAGCCATTGAGGAGATGGCAGGAATGGATGTCCTATGCAGTGACAAGACTGGGACTCTCACCCTCAACAAACTCACTGTTGACAAGAACCTGATTGAGGTTGGTGGCTTAAAAGCCAAGTAATGTAATTTGCCAAAGGAAATGCACTTGTAACCATTTTAAGTATTGGTACTTATCATGGGTGTATTTTTTACTACAGGTGTTTCCAAAGAACATTGATAAGGATACTGTAGTCTTGCTTGCTGCCAGGGCTTCCAGGATTGAAAACCAAGATGCCATTGATGCTTGTATTGTTGGAATGTTGGGTGATCCCAAGGAGGTATGAAATTCAAACTACTTCATTGTTAGTCTACTTTCTATTCATTGACAAGTTGTAACTGCTGGCTTTGCAGGCAAGAGCAGGAATCACTGAGGTGCATTTCTTGCCCTTCAATCCTGTAGATAAGCGCACAGCAATCACTTATATTGACGAAGATGGCGACTGGCACCGATGCAGCAAAGGAGCTCCTGAGCAAGTACGAAAATCCCCTCTTGAACCGTTATAGCATTTCGATATCAGACGTTCAACAAAACATCCTATCAATAAAATTTGCTTCATTGAAATATGATAGAACTAACTATTATACTTGTTTACCAGATCATTGAACTTTGTGATCCAAAGGCGGATGTGAAGAAGAAGGCACACAGCATCATTGACAATTTTGCTGAACGTGGTCTTCGTTCCTTGGGAGTTGCTAGACAGGTAGACTAGTTGTTAATTAATAATAACAGCTTCTTGATTATCAGTAAATGAAAAGTGTAAGCTGTATTGAATCGAGCGCTATGCCCTCCCAATGCAGACTGTTCCAGAGAAGACCAAAGAGAGCGCTGGAGGGCCTTGGGAGTTTGTTGGTCTCTTACCCCTTTTTGATCCTCCAAGGCATGATAGTGCAGAGACCATCCGTCGGGCTCTTGACCTTGGTGTCAATGTTAAGATGATCACTGGTGATCAGCTTGCCATTGGAAAAGAGACTGGTCGTAGGCTTGGCATGGGCACCAACATGTATCCCTCTGCCACCCTCCTTGGCCAGAGCAAGGATGAGTCCATTTCTTCCATTCCTGTTGATGAGCTCATTGAAAAGGCTGACGGATTTGCTGGTGTTTTCCCTGGTAATAAAATTTTCATTTTAGCTCTACCAAAAATGATGTCAATATTGATTATTGCATTGCATAGTATTATTAGCAATTCTAATTTGGGGCTTGACAGAGCACAAGTATGAGATTGTTAAGAGGCTGCAGGAGAGGAAGCACATTTGTGGAATGACTGGAGATGGTGTTAATGATGCCCCAGCACTCAAGAAGGCAGACATTGGTATTGCAGTAGCTGATGCTACTGATGCAGCTAGGGGTGCATCAGACATTGTCTTGACAGAGCCAGGTTTGAGTGTGATAGTGAGTGCTGTGTTGACAAGCAGGGCTATCTTTCAGAGGATGAAGAACTACACAATCTATGCTGTTTCCATAACAATACGTATTGTGATGGGGTTCCTGCTTATTGCTCTCATCTGGAAGTTTGACTTCTCACCTTTCATGGTCCTGATCATTGCCATCTTGAATGACGGAACCATCATGACCATCTCCAAGGACAGGGTGAAGCCATCTCCTGTTCCTGACTCATGGAAGCTCAAGGAAATCTTTGCCACTGGAATTATCCTTGGGGCCTACCTGGCCATCATGTCTGTGGTGTTCTTTTATCTTGCAAATGACACCAACTTCTTCAAAGTGAGTGAATCACACGTGTGTGTAAGCTTATTTTGATTAATTGTACGAAAGTATGGTTGTACCTTGAAACAAGTGATGCTTTAGAATATAGCTTTTTAGATTATTTATAAATAAAAAAAAGGGAAGTCAAATAAGAAATAATAGAAATATGATTGTATAAAGAAGTTGGATACTAATAATATAACTATTGCAGAAAGTTTTTGGAGTGAAGGCAATTGCTAATAATGCTGCAGAGCTTAACGCGGCCCTTTACCTTCAAGTGAGCATTATTAGTCAAGCACTCATCTTTGTGACCCGATCAAGGAGCTGGTCCTTTGCTGAACGCCCTGGTTTCTTGCTTTGCATTGCCTTCATTGCAGCACAATTGGTTTGTATTTTTATTTGTTATTGTGTTGAACTTGTTCTTACTACTTTTGTGTGCACGATTACCATATATTGTCCTAATTGTGTTACCTGTTCACATTAGGTTGCCACTATCATTGCTGTGTATGCACACTGGGGCTTCGCCAGGATCCATGGCATTGGGTGGGGATGGGCAGGAGTGATCTGGATTTACAGCATCATTACCTACCTCCCTCTCGATGTCATCAAGTTCATCATCCGATTTGGATTGTCCGGCAAGGCCTGGAACAACATGCTTCAAAACAAGGTGACTAATAATTCTCATAACACCGTATAATCTTTAAGCTCCATCAGTCAATGTCATTCAATTTAATTTTTGTTTTTTGTTTTCTCTTACCATTGCTTTCTCTTTGTGTATGTACCTAATGAAGACCGCTTTCACGACAAAGAAGGATTATGGGAAGGGCGAGAGGGAAGCACAATGGGCCTTGGCTCAACGTACACTCCATGGTCTCCAGCCTCCGGAAGCATTATATGCAGAGAAGAGCAGCTACCGGGATCTTTCTGAGATTGCAGAGCAGGCGAAGAGGCGCGCTGAAGTTGCCAGGTAGATTACAGAAC
Source organism: Quercus tomentella (assembly GCA_028535165.1). Taxonomy (NCBI): domain Eukaryota; kingdom Viridiplantae; phylum Streptophyta; class Magnoliopsida; order Fagales; family Fagaceae; genus Quercus; species Quercus tomentella. The sequence goes on along the minus strand of JAPQVY010000155.1, from coordinate 85,502,769 downwards.
CAGCCCCATCTAAAATTCACCCCTGGAGATATTTGAACTTAAAAATTCTCATTCAATCCAGCAGGAACATAAGTGATTACAAATTTATATAATTCTGGGACATTTTTTCTTCAACATGTTTCATGGTTCCTAAATAAACTTCAATGAGGCCCTATTGGGGCAGGAAGCTTTATAAAAGATTGTACCTATGCATTAAATTGGACTAGCTAACAAAGTTTGTATGATAGTCCAGTTAAGCATTCAAATATCGAGTTCATTTAGAAAAGTCATTCTTATTTCGAAAATCACATTGAATATAAACTCTTCTTATTTTTGCAGGCTCAGGGAGTTGCACACCCTCAAGGGACATGTTGAATCAGTGGTGAAGTTGAAGGGTCTGGACATTGAAACCATCCAACAGCACTACACAGTTTAAAAGACCTCGTGAAACATGATGGAATGCGGCTGAGTCGTTAATCAAGTGTATGTAGACAATTAAGGAAGATGGGAGGACAAGGTTTAAAGGAGAAGCTCTTTGTGATGTTTCTTTCTTCGTTTGATTTTCTATGTTTCTTTCCATGAGGATTTAGAATTGCTGGAATAACCAGATGCTTTGAGACTTGTTGTAGTTGATTTGGAGAATGGAAAAATGAACTCAAAGGGACGGAACGAAGATTAAAGGAGCTATTATATATTATTATAGAAATATGGTGTCACGTTTTAGTATGACAGAACTCCTTTGTCTTTCTTACCAGACATTGTTACACTTTTCTCCATTTCTATCCTCATTAGATTTTTGGTTTTAGGTTTTCAGGATAAAAAATACTCCTTTGTACTAGTTTTTTTATAGAAATATAGTGTCTATATATTTCTCTTCCGTTTTCTTTAGTATTATAGTACCCTTTATCTTAGATCAAAGTTCATTCCCTCTACGTTTTATTGGCATATCAATATCATGCAGGAACCAAATCACTTCCTGAACTAAGCAGCAAGATATGTTGCCCCCTCCCCCTCCCCCCCCCCCCCATAATATCTATAAAGCAAGGAAAATAGACACATACTGCCCTACTCAGATGACTATATGATTTCTCTGAGTCAGGAGATTGTTTATTGGAAATTCAGATGATTGTGAAACATCAATTTCTATGTATTTCCCCTAAATGGATGTCATGAATGAAATTTTAAGGTTAAAGGCAACCACTAGATCATTCGGCCAAGGGATTGAGAAAAAAAAAAAAAAAAAAAAGATGGCCAAGAAATAGGGATTGCAACTTGTTAAAATTTGGTCAGATTATCCAAATCACAACCCAAAAAAAAAAACACACACACACATATATAATATCTGATTAGTAGTTGTGTTTTCTCAAGTAACGGTTGCTTAATTTCAGTCCATCTTCTAGTAATACAAGTATTTCTGTATTTGCTTTTCAGAAATAAAAATAAAAACAAAACTTAGTTACAATCTTTAACTACTTATGTTTCTCAATTAAATAAAATTTTCAGCTATGAATGTTATCAAAAATTGACTTTCACAACAAAATGGAGACAACATTATGATATTATTCATTAAAAGGGACATCGCTGCAACAATTAGTACGAATTCAATTATAAATTATTTTAAAGATTTAAGAACACACACCAAATTCCATTTTCATAAATGATTGTATTGTAATGTATTAACTTATTAAGAAACAATGATGTTGTATATTTATCTTTGTTAATCGTTTGTTAATACTAAATGGATACTTATTTAGAGTTTCATAATAACTATTTATTTATTATATATATACTTTTACCCCCCTAACTCTAGTTCCTAATTCCATACGTGATGATCAGGTTTTGCTTGAAAATTGGTATTTTTGATTTTGCTGTTGATTGGGATGACCAAGAATCGGTTCATGTTTTAAGTGGTAAAAGGGCTCAGATTATGTACGGCTAATATGGATGCTTTATTGGAGGAAATTCTTGTGGTTAATATGTATCATGGTTAGAGGGAATTCCTCCTTGTTTTACTGCAACTGTTGAGGCGGATGTACTTTTTTTGATTTACTATTAATAAAATTTTTAAATTCTTTATAACAAAAAAAATTAAAAATTAACAGGATAATAAATATGAGGAAATAAATGTTGCCATTATCTATTAGCAGACGGGCACCCACTATCTGTTAATTTCTGTTAAATGTTGCCATTAAGTGTCCAAATTTTGATGGCGCAAATTTTGGTGAGTCCGACGAAGCTGGAATTGGTGTGATTATTCGAGATTGCAGGGGCGAAGTTAAGGCTGCTCTTTCTGAAAAGATAAAAAAGCCTCCTACCGTGGATATTCTGGAATTGATGGCCGCAAAGAGAGCGATGACTTTTTCCCTTGAAACAGGAACCTACAGAGCTATGCTTGAAGGAGATTCTGCCTCAGTGATTAAAGCAATTCAGTTTGGTGGTTGGGAATTTGCGCAGGGGGGTCACCTCATCCACGATATCTCTGCATTAAAAAACTCTTTTCAGAGTATTTCTTTCTCTCATGTTGTACGGCAAGGTAATGCAGTTGCACATGCCTTAGCCCAGAGAGCTAGACATTCTTTTCCTTTATCTGTCTAGGTGGAGCATGTTCCACAGGACATTGTTTCTTTCTTTTTGCAGGACCTTGGTTTTCTTAATATAAAGCATTGGCATGGTTTTCTTTCTCAAAAAAAAAAAAAAAAAGTGTCCAAATTTTTGTTTTTATTTTTCAAAATTTTTAAATAAAAAACATTTTAACCGAAGTTGAAAAAAATGCCTTTTGTTAACGGAACAAAAAGACCTAAATTGAAAAAATATAAAACTTAAATGACTCAATCAAAGGAAACAAAGTTAGAAGTTTAAAATAAATTTTCGTCAAATTTAAATAGTGTATTTTACATTTTTGCCTAAATCATATACTATATAATAAAAGTTGAATTTAGAAGTCGTGATTGTGTCATGTGGCGGCACCAAATTGCAAAAAAATTTGTACATTTTTTATATAAAAAAAATAGATATAAAATTTTTTGTTCTTATCTTCTTCTCCTATAATTTTTAAGTTGATAAAAATCTTAATTTGATTACAATCTTCTTCTCCTATAATTTCTAAGTTGATAAAAATCTTAATTTGATTACAATCTAAAATTTTCATCTAATCTTTTATTATTATGAGTAAATAAAATCTTATCTCCAAAATAAATGGATTGCAATGCCATCATTTTTTTTAGTTGATTTTTTTTTAAGCCAACCCCATAATTGATATATAAGTATAATAAAAGTTGAGTTTAGAAGTCGTGGTTGTGCTATGTGGCGGCACCAAATTGTAAAAAAATTTGTACATTTTTTATATAAAAAAATAGATATAATTTTTTTTTATTATCTTCTTCTCCTATAATTTCTAAGTTGATATAAATCTCAATTTGATTACAATCCTCTTCTCCTATAATTTCTAAGTTGATAAAAATCTTAATTTGATTATAATCTAAAATTTTCATCTAATCCTTTTGTGGGGCCCAATATTTTGTGGCCCTGGCCCATTTTTACATTGGGGCCCAGGGCCCGAGCCGAGGAGGGATATAGCCAAGGATATGTAATAAAGGTCCAAGTAGTATTGAAACGTAGCCGAGGATGATTCTATCCTCGGCATTCCCGAGGTCCTCCTGAAAGAAAGGGCAAGAACGGTATAGGCATAATTTTGAGAAAAAAACCTAAAATATCCATGTTGATAGAGAAAGGACCGCTGAACAGTATGGCGATCAAGGACAAAGGGAAAGTTGTCATTACTGCCATTAAATACTCTGCACCTGACAGAACCATGCTCTTCATCTTTTATAAACACCCCCAACCACTTTGGGTATGGGCTGATGGGACAAGTATCAGTCCTGGAAAGTCGAACCTACACGTGGACGTTGGATAAGAGATGCAAGCTAATATAAAAGGAGAAGTAAGCAATCCGGAAAAGAGACTGGGAAAAAGGCCAAAAACCAGAGCCTCCCAGACCGCATCGAGGAGAATGACTCCTCGAGCGAACACGACTTACTTTTGTATGAACACCATGACTAACCACCGTCCAGTGATCAAGGCCTAGCCTTTCAAACCCACGCTCTATAAATCATATTGTTTGGGCCTTTTTTACGTGCGAAGCCCACATCATTTGGGATCGTCACAATTTGAGTCCTTACACCTTTTATTATTAAGAGTAAATAAAATCTTATCTCCAAAATAAATGGATTGCAACGCCATCATTTTTTTTAGTTGATTTTTTTTGAAGGCAACCCCATCATTAATATATAATTAACTACTCAAAAAATAATTTATGAATTGTATTCATCTCATACTCGGTATTAAAAATTAGTATTTTAAGTTTTATCTTTTTTGAGGAAATAGAAAGGAAAGTTTTTGGATCTAGCTCTCTACTTCCTTTCCATTAAAGGAAAATTTTTAGGTACTTCTGGAGCACGGATAAATAGTGCTTCCTCCTCTCATGTTTATAGTAGACCATGTCATGAATTTAATGAGTGGACCCTACCATAAATGTGTAAGGAGGGAGTATTATTTTCCGTGTTTTGGGAGTACCTAAGAATTACTCTCCAATAAATACAGGAGAGATAATCCTCTAATCAATTCTGCTTATATTGCTCTATTAATATATCTTTTAATTAGTTTCCTTTGGAGTGCAAGCACTAACATTTGGCTAAATAACTTTGCAAATAGTGCGAGGATGAGTTCATGGACCACCAACAATCAAAATTCACCTTTAACAAAGTTGGACGGGGAATTAAAAAAAAAAAAAAAAATAGTAGTTCATTCATTGCTCTGTATGATATCTTTGGGGCATAATAGTGAAGATGCAAAGATGGTTGCAACAAGTTAGAGAGATTGGAGTTCATTAATTATGATTTGTATGTGATGTCTTTGGGCACATAAGTGAAGATGCAAAGATGATTGTAATAGGTTTTAGAGATTGTAGTTAAAGCTTTATCCACAAATATCATACTAAGCAGGGTTTTTTTTATTTTTTAATTTATTTTATAGTTGATCAAGCACAAATTTAGAAGATAAGTGGGGCAGAATTCAAATCCAGTACTTCACACGGGGATTAGAAAGTGCTGCTAAGATAAAACGCAAGGTATGATGGATAAAACTTTGTTATTTACTTAACAATTTTTCTTTTAAAATCAAATATAGAATTTATAAATTACTAGTCTCATCACACACGTTCCACACGTGCGATGAGACTCTTTCTTTATTTTGACTTTTTGAGTTTAATGTAATTTTTCAATTTGAATTTATTTACTGTGAGGTTACACAAAAAGTGATTTTTAAGAAACTAAAATTTAGAATTTAAAATGGAGTAAACTACTGAGTTTAGTATGTACTAGTATAAATAGTGAATTTCAAAGACATAATATATGATATCAGAAGTTCCAATCCAATCACATTGTCCCAAATCCAAATGACAATTGAGAAAGACAACTTTGTGTTCAAAATGGTCTTGCCTCTCTCTCCTGTGACCTGTCCTACACTAATTATGATATTTTTCATTCCCACCAAAGCCATTTCCCGCCACACCCACACAACACAATCACACTCTCTCTCTCTCTCTCTCTCATATATGGGATCATACTACTACCAAGTGTCAATCCATTTTAGAAAAGTTTTGACACCACTTTTATGAGAAATGAAAAAAATTGTTAAAACATTAATTACTTTTTTTTATTTTCTTATAGTTTCTTTAAATGGATTGTTAACCATTGACCTAAGGATATCCGTTAGCATTCCCTATATATATGTGTATATATATATATATATATATATTCCAAATAGAATCCCCCCCTCTCTCTCTCTTTGGACACTCCCATGGCATCGTCTCAGAAACTCATAAAATACAAGCAGAAGTGCCTCGAGAACATTTGTACAAACGACGAAATGATGGCTGCTCTTAAAATCAACTCCAAAATCCACTGAGCTCTCTGCCTCTTCCTCTGCTAAGTGCCAAAGGTCTCTCTCTCTAAATTTCACTTTCAATGAAAATTGAAAACCCATCTTTGTATAACACATCCGAAAACCAAAACCCATCATTATTTTTACCCAAAATGGAAAACCCATTTCTCAAAATTTTAATTTTAATTTTAATTTTTTTCCCAAACCACTTTTCTTTATAGATATGTTGCCCCCCATAATATCTATAAAGCAAGGAAAATAGAAGCATACTGCCCTACTCTGATGACTATATGATTTCTCTAAGTCAGAAGATTGTTTATTGTAATTTCAGATGATTGTGAAACATCAATTTCTATGTATTTCCCCTAAATGGATGTCATGAATGAAATTTTAACGTTAAAGGCAACCACTACACCATAAATCATTCGACCTATGGATTGAAAAAAAAAAAAAAAAAAGATGGTTTTTTTTTTTTTTTTATTCCATATAAAACAAAAGTTAGATTCATGTTGCAAGAAATAGGGATTGCAATTTGTTAAAATTTGGTCAGATCATCCAAATCACCTCACCAACCCCCACCCCCCGGCGCAAGGAAAAAAAATGTGACTAGTGTTTGTGTTTTCTCAAGTAATGGTTGCTTAATTTTAGTCCATCTTCTATTAATACAAGTATTTTGAGTTTCATTTTATATTCTACCAATTATAACTTGTCATGTATTCTCTTTATAAAAATTAAAAAAAAAAAAAAAGACACTTGACATACCATAATTAGTGAATTATAAAGTGGAACATAAAAAGTGAGATATAAGATTTCTATTTCCTAAGTAACTCCTCTATGAAAAATGCTAAAACTATTACAAATTTTACTACATAAATTTACAAATGAAAAAGTTAATATGAATGCCCTAAGGGCATTGATTTATGCAATATTTTTAAAAACTTTTTATAAGGAATGAAAAAAGTAATTGATTTTTTAATAAATTTTTATATTTATCATGAAAGTGGTATAAAAATTTTTATAAAATGGTCCATTAACAAATGAATTAAGGTTTATCAAAAAACAAATATCCTAAGAATACTTGTTAACTGAACTCATTAAGAAATTAATGTGATTAGGGCAAGGAGTACAAATACAATGTTGTCATATCTCTATTCATGATTAGTCTCTCATGCATTTGCTGCTCTAGAAGTGATCAGAATGGATGGAGGTATTTTTGGACCTTGGAGGTAATCACACCCCCCCCCCCCCCCATTTAAAAAAAAAAATACTAAGTATTAATTTTAGCAATTTGATTCAATAAAATGACATTTAACCATCCTTAACAATACATTGACAATTTTATAAGCTATTAAAAAATTGTATAGATCTAGAATTTAAAACAAAATTAACAAGCTCAAAAAATTAGCCTAACAACAAAATTTTCCAATAGTAAAGCTAAAAAAATTTAAGCTGAATGAACTAGTTTTACCCAAAACAAACAATTTGGCTTTTTAAACAAATTTAAACAAAATAATTTTTCCCTTATTCAACATAATCTTTTTTTGAGAGGTAATTACAATATACTGCTAACACCGCAATTCAAACCCTTCCCCTCCTTAGACCTCGAGTACTTAGTACATGGGAAGATGCCAATTCAGTTACAAGGTCTTTAGCAAATTCAACATAATTTTAAATTAAATAATTGTGTCAATGGATGGTGAGAACTAAAAAATCATAATACTACCCACTTGATTGTAGAGTGGTCATGCTTGTGTTTATTCTTCTAATTTTTATTGCAACTATAGAGTGAAAATTTTCAGCTAAGAATGTCATCAAAATTGACTTTTGCAACAAGATGGAATATGAGTTTTTGACAAATATTATGATATTATTCATCGAAAGGGACATCACTGTGACAATTAGTGCGAATTCAATCATAGATGATTTTAAAAAGATTTAACAACACACCAAGTTCCATTTTCAAACATGATTGTATTGTAATGTATTAACTTACTAAAAAACAATGATTTTTTGTATCTTTATCTTTGTTAACAGATTGTTAATACTTAATACTAAATGAATACTTCTTAGGAGGTTCATAATGACTTTTTTTTTTTTTTAATACTTTTGTGCTCGAACTCCAAGTCCTGATTCCATCCATCGTTATCATGTTTTGCTTGGAAATTGGTATTTTTGAGTTGTTGAATGGGATGACCAAGAAGTGGTTTATGTTTGGTAAAAGCGCTCAGATCAGATATGGCAACATATGGATGCTTTTGGGGGAAATTCTTGCGATGAATATGTTGGTTGCATTTGGCATTGGCTTCAAAAGCAAGCTTTTTCTACTATTTAGCTTATTGTTAGTACTATTTATGGGTCTCATTGCACTTTTTGGTACTATTCATTGGTTCCACTGTACTATTTCAGTTTTTTCTTTGCTTTATCTACAGTACTTTCAATAAAAAGTTTTTAGTTTCATATTCTTGGTTAGAGGAAATTCCTCCCTGTTTTATTGCAACTGTTGAGGCGGATGTATTTTGATTACTATTACTATTATTTTTAAATTCTTCGTAAAAAATTACAAATTAATATGATAATAAATATGTGAAAAAAATGCAGAGTGCATTCTCTAAGTTTGACCAAAATTCATTTCAATTTTCTAACTTTACTTTCCTTTCAGTTAAGACCTCTAAGGGCATGTTGGGTAGACTGTAATAGGCATTGTAATGTAATAGTTATTCCTATGATTTAGTTATTCTTTAGTTTGGTTATGTTTTTATTACAAGGAGTTGTCATTCCTTATGAATAGTTATTCTTCAAAATGAGGAATAGTTATTCCTCTTTAAAAGGTTGTATTAGCTATTCCTTAGTAAGTGCAATAATTTCAAAACTTAATATATTTCTAAATAAGCAAACTTTCCATATACATCTAACAATTATAAAAATAAAAAATCATAAAAAATAACACATATCTCTCTTAAATTTAAAAATAACAATTTTTAAGGAGATATAATTGTTTGAGTAAGATATTTCCTAAAATAAATGTTAAGTTTCATTCTAATATTATAACTCACAACCAAACTAATGAATAGGTTTAGTTATTACATTACAACACACTTTATTACTAGTAATAAAGATTACAATTCCTGTCGTAATTCTCATTCAGTGTACCAAACGTACCCTAAGTTTCAAGTTTATTCATTTGTACTCTACTCCCTTCCACTTCTCCAACCTCCCCCTCAATCCAAATGGATTGTTAAAATCTATCCGTCAATCTTTGTCAAATGTTGTTATTAAGTGTCCAAAATTTTATTTTACAAAAATTTTAAATTAAAAAATCTTTTAATAGAAATTGGCAAAAATACCTTAATTCTTTTTTGGGGATTGGAACAAAGATGCCTTAATTGAATAAATAACTCATTCGAACAAAAACAAAATTAAAAGCCTAAAATAAATTTTGGCCAAATAAGGTGCAGTCTACATTTTTGCTTTGCCTAAATATAAACAGTGAATTTCAAAAACGTAATATATGACTAGTCTCATCACATGCGTTTCGCACATGTGATGAAGTTTTTTTTATAGCAAAATTAAAAAAAAAAAAAAACTAGTGTTTTTATTTTATATATATAATTTTTATTTAGAGAATTTAATTTATAAGTGGACAAAACAATTTGAAAATCAACAGAAAAGTAACCCTATTTTTTAGGCAATATTTTAGTAGGAGTTAGAGTTGTATTTTCACCGGATTATCCTTTAATTTTATCTCTACTTAGACACAAGGATGTAAGGATATTTTTAAACAAAAAAAAAATGAAGAATCCAAATATAGAAAGTCCATTAAATAGTAGTATAAATATAAATATGTCTCATAATAAGTATGGTATGAGACGCTCTCTTATACAAGAATTTTCATCGATATCAGAAGTTCAGTGCCACTATCATTCGGTTCCAATCCAATCACATTGTCCCAAATCCAAATGACAATTGAGAAAGACAATTTTGTTCAAAATGCTCCCCTACTCTCTCCTGTCCTACACTATTATGACATTTTCATTCCCGCCAAAGCCATTTCCCGCCAAACCCACACACGCATCTACAGTACACAACACAATTACACAACGCCCCCGTATTTATATATTTTCTACATTTGACACTTCCAAATAGAACCGCTCTCTCTCTCTCTCTCTCTCTCTCTCTCTCAAGCTCTGTCTTTTGACTCTCCCATGGCGTCGTCTCAGAAACTCACAGAATACGAGCGCAAGCGCCTCGAGAACATTCGTCGAAACGACGAAATGATGGCTGCTCTTAAAATCCACTCCAAAGCCACTGAGCTCTCCGCCTCTTCCTCTGCTAAGCGCCAAAGGTCTCTCTCTCTCTCTCTCTCTCTCTCTCTCTCTAAATTTTACTTTCAATGAAAACCCATCTTTGTAACAACACATCCAAAAACCAAAACCCATCAATATTTTTATACAAAATGGAAAACCCATTTCTCAAAATTTTAAATTTCTTTTGCTTTTGTTTGTTTTGTGGCAGAGTTGTAACTAAATCGTACAAAGTGAGTCCGGAGAAGAAGCCCAGAACTCAATCCCCAATCGTAATCCGAAGGTCCCTGCGCACTCGTGGAATGCCACCAGAATACTCTGACTTCAAAGCTCTAGACGATACTGTCGAAGCAACTCCTATGGCTGCAAAAACTTTAACCCAATCCAACCCTTCGCCGCGAGATTTGGGGCCTCTTAGTAGCAGAGATGCTTATCGTGGAACCGGCTCCGATAAACTACTAATGGAAAGGATTTTGGGCGTTTCAAAGAAACCCCATGAGGATTTTGGTTATGAAAATGGTGGAGATTCGATAAAGGGTGTGTGTGATCGTTTGGAATTGGGTTCTTTGAGTCTGAATCCAGAGAATATTGCGCGAGTTGTGCCAGGGAGGATAATGAATGTGCGGTTTTTGCCTTGTAGCAATTCGAAAATGATTGTGGTTGGGAACAAGTTTGGGGATGTTGGGTTTTGGGATGTCGATTCTAGTATGGATAAAGAAGATGGGATTTATTTGTATCATCCACATCCTGGTCCCATTTCCGGGATTTCCATCCAGCAACAATGCTCATCAAAGGTAATTTGGTTTGAAAAGATTGCTTGTATTGTACTTGATGTTTACAATAGTGTGTAATTGATTGCCTATAAATGTTATAAGTACTCTGCATTTAGTGTTGGGGGTGTTAAATAGTTGTAGAAATAGTGCACCACATGTACATTTCGAGATTGTATTATCTTATTACTACTTTGTCATTCCACAATCTTACTGAGTTACTGTCACATGGTATCCTGAGGAGGATGATGAATTTTTTAGTAGTAGCACTAGCATTAGAATTTCTGTAACGAGATTTTGAAATTTGAAGGCAACTTCTTATTTACTAGACAGCAGTGGGGTTTTTCACTGTACAGTTATGTATTACTTTGGTTGGAAGTGAATTGGAGCTGCAGAATCATCTCTTTATATGATATGTACAGAATGGGTGATAGATGAATTGTAAAGCAATAATGCTTATCTTTTTAATGTGAACCTAAGTTATTGTTGAAGTTGTTGCTTTGCTTGCAATGTATATGTTTTTTCCTCATAGACCAAACCACATTGTTTTGAGCAGTAGAAACTGTAAATATTATAATGAATATCACTTATATAATTTAATAACCAACACTTTTGAAGCTGTTATATGCTTCCCCAACCCCCTTCCCTTATTTGCCATGCACTGGCATTTCTTTTTCTTGAATATAGTAGCCTTCAGTTAACAATTATGATGATGATTCTGTGTATTTGAGAAGAATTAATGAGGTTGTAAATGTTCTAGGATACCTTGATGCCATTGGATTGAATAATGAATGCAGATGGCTTTGCTTTGTATGTATGACTGTATCTTCATGTTGAGTTATCTGCTTTGAATGGTTCAATATAATTGCTTGGGCTGGCTCTTGTAAAATGTCATTCGACTTTAGCTGTGACTTCCTGGTTACACACTCTTACACTATAGAAATATTGGACGCATGTTGAGTTTCATAAATTCATAAGATTCCAGCTGACTCATAATTGTTGAATTTAAAGTGCAGATCTTTACCAGTTGTTATTTTGGATTTATCCGATTGATGGATGCTGAGAAGGAGGTATTTGATCTGGTATATTCTAGTAATGATTCTATATATTCTCTTTCTCAACGACCAGATGATATCAAGTGCTTATATTTTAGCGAGGGTCGTGGAGGTTTTAATATCTGGGATGAAAGGATTGGGAAATGCTCAACCCAATGGAATTTGCATGAAGATAGGATTAATTCCATTGATTTTAATTCAGAAAACTCTAACATCATGGCTACCAGTTCCTCAGATGGAACTGCCTGCATATGGGATTTGAGAAGTTTTAATGTAGATCAACCCAAACCTCTGAAGAAAGTTAGGCACAATAGGGCTGTGCAGTCTGCTTACTTCTCACCCTCTGGAAGCTCCCTCGCAACAACAAGGTATGCAGTGTTGTATCAAGCCTTTGATTTTCAGATTGAATATCTTACGACCTCTTAGATGGTAGTTTGCTTCAAACTATTTGAGTACACTTCAGTGATCAGAATCTGTACTTTTTTGTATAATTTCTACAAAACTTTGCAAACAAAATAGACTCTTTTTCACTGTGTATTCTATTTTCCAATACTAGTTAAATACTGATTGAATGATTACCTTATAAACCACTTGCCGAAGAAGCTAAATTTCAAGTTGATCCCTTTATTTTATAGTCATAGTTGTGAGATGTTAGGGATTTCTAGCTACTAATTGACTTCCTCTTTTTAGGTATGCAAACATGCAGATTATTTTATTTTGTCTTTTTCCCTAAAATGCAATATATTGCTTATATTAGTTATCTTGTTTAGAGTCAAAGTATTGTATATAAGGTGTGGGTAGTTTGAACAGGATTGTATGTGATCTTAATTCTACTAATTAATTTTCAATTGTCTTCATGTAGCATGGATGACACAGTTGGTATGGTGACTGGAGTTAATTTTGACAACACTTCAATGATTAAGCATAACAATCAGACAGGAAGATGGATTTCTTCTTTCAGGTACAAATTTTTGTCAGATTATCAAATGCTGATGTGTCTTTCTTTTGTTGAACCACCTGCTATGTTCTATGGCAAATCTGAAAATCATTCTCTATTAAAGTTGGTGACTGTTCCTTAATGGCTCACGCCTAAAAGCTGCAAAAAATCAAACCAAACCAGCAGCAAAGACTGCAACACAACAACTAAGACAACAGACAAAACAAATTACAGTGATGTAACCAAGAACCCAGACTCCTGAACGATTAGTTCTTTCCACCAATCAACACTGAGCAAAGATGCCCCAGAGACTGCTGTGGATTCTTTCCTGCAGAGTCTTTAAACTTCCTGTAGATTTGACATCCCACTTGACTGCTTGAATTGTGCTCTCCACAGACTAGATGACACCATTAAACACTTTAGCATCTCTTTGCAGTGATATAATATGTGATGCCCAAAGCAAACTTACAAATCACAGACGTAACATCTCAAAGCTTTGACACCCCATTGTAGGATTTTAGAACAGCACTGCCTCCTGAATCTAATCAGACATAACATCTCAAGCTGATGCCAAACTCTCATGGGAAAAGAGCACTCGAAATTCAAGTGATCCCTGCTTTCTATATACCCTCTTCAAAATACATGCAAATTGTTACCTTGATACCCCCAATTTAAGAGTCTGTCATGGTTAGTCAATCTATTTCTAAGATCCAAACAACAAATGAATGCATGCCTTGGGATAGTAGAAGAATGCCAGACCATCCTCCACCAATCAACAACTGGCTGCTTTGATCTGATAGCAACAGTCCAGTTCATTCTACAAAATCCCTCTCTTCTTCCAGGTTTTCCTGAAGCAATTTAGCTTGAATCAGCATCAATGGTCATTAGAGATAACACTAGAAACTCTAGCATTATTGAAGATACCAGATTTAGCAACAGTCCAGTCCATTCTATGAAATCCCTCTCTTCTTCCAGGTTTTCCTGAAGCAATTTATCTTGAATCAGCCTCAATGGTCGTTAGAGATAACACTACAAACTTCAGCATTATTGCTGCTCCCACCATCATAAAATCCTGTAACCATACTTTGAAAGTATAGCTCCATCAAGGTGACAGTTGTCCAGGCAAAGAAATACATCTTTACATGCCCAGCTCTATGCTAAGATGGACCGTAGTCCCCTCCTCATCCACACCCCCCATTTAACCCCCCCCCCCCCCCAAAAAAAAAAATAGCCTATTTCAAAAACACAGAAAAAGATCAAATGTGATTAGGATAAGTTGGACTGTAAACTGTGGTCTGATGACCAATTATTGCGGAAATAAGATTGTTTTTAACATCTCTTTTTCTTCTTCTTTTTTTGCGGGAGCAGAGCAATATGGGGCTGGGATGATTCATACGTCTTCATTGGCAATATGAAAAGAGGAGTTGATGTTATCTCCCCAGCTCAAAAAAGAACAATATTCACTCTAGAAAGCCCACAAATGTCAGCAATTCCATGCAGGTTTGATGCACACCCTTACAATGTTGGCATGCTTGCAGGAGCCACTAGTGGGGGCCAGGTTTATGTGTGGACATTGGGCTAAGAACCTCGGTTTCTTCCTGCACCAGAGTTTTCATATTGATGTTACCAGTTAGTGTAAACATGACTAATATTGTATATTCTTCATGCAGTTTAATGCGTTGCAAACTGACAAGAAAATGCTTTTGTTAGCCCCAGTTACTAGAAATGTCGGTTAGAATTTTTTCTTGAATTTTATTTTTGGTTTTTCTTTTTTGTCTGGGTAAGAATTGTTACAACTAAATGACTAATGACTGATTGTGGAACTATATTGTCCAATTTTAGCTATCTTTACTCTTTTCAAATTAAAATCTCATCCAAGATAACCTCAAAAGATGGTCACTATCTTAGATTAGTTAGATGACAAGGAATACCAGGGGGGAAAAACAGATTATTATGAAAATTGAAGCTAAGTTTTTGACATTTTCCTAAATCTTAAACCTTGAATTGTAATAGATCAGTTTACTTTGTTGTTACAGAATCCCCCCTCCACCTGAGCCTCCTAAAAAAAAAAACAAAAAAAACTATGGGCCCGTTTCTGTTTGCAATAGGAAAGTTGAGTATGTCTTCTTTCTAAAAGAACTAAATAAATTAAGAATTCAAGAGATGGTTTTCTTGAAGAATTTCATGAATCATTGCTTAATTTTCTTCCAAGATGTTAGTTCAGTTGGAATCATTTCTTCATTAGAGCACAGGATGGCCTGTGCAATCAATTTCCCAAGCCAACCGTGGTACAACAATCCCCTTGAACCAAGCCCTCCAAATAACCAGAAATTACAAGCATAATTTCCACCAATAACATCATTGATACAACCCAAAAGTGGAAGTGATCCATGTGGAGTAAGAGGTGGCATTGCCCTCAGACCAGCCTTTGCTCCAGTAAAAGTCCAATCCTTTATACCTGGATATATCACTTTTGCCTTCGGCAAAAGCTCTTGAAGAGCACTAGAAGATTCATCTGCTGATACATTTGTTGAGGAGTTTCTTGATTTCCATTCCCATGTTGAGCCCATATATAAACTGCGGGGGCCCTGGAAGGCAAGCCACGCATCTGACAATATTGAGGGGCCATGGTCTGGATAATCTTCTCTGCAAGAGTGTTTCAAAAATCAGTATTGCAATAGAAGTAAAAATTTGAGAAAGTTTTTGTTTGGGATGTGATGAAAAGTTCAGCTTATTTGAGTTTTTAGCTTCTTTTTTGGTACTATTTATGGGTCCTATTGCACTTTTTAGTACTATTTATGAGTCTCATTGTACTATTCAACTAGTTTTAACTTTTTTTTTTTCCTTACATTTTCAGTAAAAGTTTTCAATTTCGACTAAATAAGCTGTTTTCAAACGAACTGGAAACAACATGATCTACCGTTTGTTTCTTTTAGCCTTTACATGATGATGACATCATGAGGGAAATTGAAATAAGGAGTACAGTATCCACACCTGCACACTGACACACAAGGAAAGGGGGAGGGGATCAAAATATCAAGAAATCCATTATATGACCTTGTACAAGTTATTAAACATTTAAATTTGTTTTGTTGTCCGAAATTGAGTTATATATTATGACCATAGTTATCGTATCGTGAATTAATTTTTTCATTTTTATGTATTGTGTATCGTAATATATACAAACACCTTATAAAATTTCTGAAAAAGTTATAGATATACATATATAAATAGTATATTTATTATAAACTCAGAACATATACAACTAATGACTAATTTAATTATCACCATCATGGTATCAATATTATGTGAATCTTCTTTTTGAAGACATTCAATATCTAAACCATCATCAAGTTGCTCATTTCTTCTTCTCCTCCCCCCCCCCCCCCCCCCCCCCAAAAAAAAAAGTTTGGCAAAATAACCTTTATCATCATCTGGCATCTTCAAGCATGATTTAACATCCTTACGAGTTTTCGTCAAAATAAAAAATCCTTATGAGTTTGTGCTAGGTGGTTTTTCATCCGTATAACTTCACCCCAATATTCGTTTGACAAATAGTTGCATTTAAGTTTTAGCCTACTTATCTTATCATCAATTATATGGAATTATGGATACAATGATCCCAAGTGGAATCCTTTTCCATAAGTCTTTTCCTCTTATCACCCATTTTTTCATCTTTTTTTAAATTTTTGGAAAGCTCATTGTACAATCACACAAATAACAAAAATCTTCTAAGAACCACAATATAAATAACAATATATATTTTTATAAATGCAATTATATTAAACTAATTTTTTAAAAGTCACTTTGCTATATATAATGGGAAAAGTTAACAAATGCTCTAAGGGGGTTTAGGAACTATTTTTAGAAACTTTTTATAGGAAAAAAAAGTAATTAACTTTTTTGATAGCTTTTTATATTTTTGATGAAAGTGTTATTAAAATTTTTCTAAAATGATTCATTAACAAATGCCCCAGGGTATCTGTTAACACGACTCTAAAGCAAAATAGCCCAATAATTTTGTTTAAAACAAGTATAACAACTTTTAGGCTCAAGCCAAAGCCCAGATTTTAGTAAGAAAACCCATTTTAAACCCATATGTTTATGTATCGTACCAATACATAACTTTTTGGCTACGATACAATGTGTATTGCTTATCTTATGATACTAAAAACTATGATATGGGCCATGAGATTCAAAGTTAATTTTAAACACTGGCACAAAGTGTATGCAAGACATAAGACAACTTTTACCCCATATCATCAGGCAGCTGCAGGTGAGCAATGACACCCCTGCAAGTCCTCAATGGAAGCCTTCCTGAGAGCTCCGGAAGCAAATCTGCTTTGGCACCTAGACATACTACCACCGCATCATATTCCCCTAATACAAAAAATTCAATCACAGATTAACTAATTAAGAGATGATGATCTAAACAAAGCATGCTTGAAAATTATGAAATTCCACCAAGATTAGCCACTCAAAAGTCAAAACAGCAATTTGAAGCTTAATATAGGTTTGATGGTCTAAATTCCCATTGAAAGTTTTCTTTTGCCAATGCAAAGCCAAATCTTATTTTTATTATAGCCAACAGATTGTGTATCTAAGTTCTCAGGTTCAGGATTGAATGTTATAGGGAATAATCAGGTACGAGAAACCTTTCTCAAGCTAGTTAACCTGTTTGGGACACCGTTTTGAGTGAAAAAGACAGTGGCTCAACATTTCAGGTAGTAGTTCTATTATTACATGATTTCATGTGAGAAGTGTGAATGAGAACATTTCTGAATTGCTGACTCCCCAAAATGAAAGCAATCAGTGTCTCCTTCCGTTCCAATCCCTACCTTCATAATCAGCCATCATATGCTGTATAATTCAGAAAGACATCTCTCTAATCCATAGAAAAGAGACATTGCATTTTGTACCTGGGGGCCAAGTGTAGGTGAAGGCTTGATAAATTTTTGAATCTTCAGGTGGTACTTCAATTTTTATTTTATTCTTAAATCAACCATGATGCATTAACATGAACACGGGTCAAGGACATGACAATGGATACATGCAACAAATATTGAAATTGTAAGAAAACAAAACAGGGACATAGCTACAAGATTTGTCAGATAGAATGTTTATATAATGGAGACTTTTTTGTGTTTATCATGGACATGGATACTCTACAGAATTGTCCATGTTAGTTGTATATTTCCAGCCGTGTTACTGCTCTGTATCAGAAACTATTATAAGCCAACCAACAACTCAAGGGTCAAAAAATTTGCACTATAAATTTCATTTTTTATTGATATACAGGAAATTACGTGTGATGTTCAAGTATAAGAAGGGATGATTACATGCACGCAACCTATATAGAAAGAGCCTAAAAATTCTACAACATGAGCCCTCTTTAGCAGATATGTGATGACCAGCTTTCAATGCACAAATGCAATTAAAAAAGATCAAAACAGTAGTCTGAGAGACTACCTTCAAAATCTAGGAGTTTGTGAATAGATTTCTTATGCAAACGTAACTCTTTTACTCCAAAGCCAGAATTTGATAGTTCTTTCCCTAAATTTTCACACGCTAAGAAGAGCGCCTACAAAAATAACAGTTAGAATGAGGACAATTTAGAATGAGGACAATACCTATATATATATATATATATATATATATATAAAATAATAATTACTCCAAGAAGAGGCTTAATTTCGTCAGACCTGGAGATAGCGTTGAGGATGGATATTTACAGCTTCAGGCATATAGAAGGCAGAGTTGAAAGGAAGACATAAGTTGGGTGTTAGATTTTTAGCAGCATCCTGATCGATGGTCTCTATTCTGCAACTGGCAAGGCAATTCTGAGCATTCTAATCAAATAAAAAGCAAGAAATGCCAATATTATTACAAATGAAATATCAACTGCTAAGCTATTTGAGCATTGATGAAGGTCAGATTGAATTACATCATTCAATATAAGCAAATTCTTCAAGTTCATCGCAGGTCTCAAGATGCCCCTGAATAGAAGTTTGAAAAACTTTGATCAGAAATGACAACCCACCACATAAAGGATAAGGGACGTAGAAGATAAAGGGGAAAAAATAGAAAATAAGAGAGAAATAACTTTTAGGAAGTGAGAACTTATACCAGCTCTCTAAGCCTTCAAATTCAATGCATGAGCAGTAAAGTAGAATACAATGAAAACTGAAAAGGACTCCAACTTAGTGCAATATACTTTTAAGAAAACATGACCTTTTACTTCCAGAAGTTTAGGATATTTCCATGTTTAAAACTGTTCATGAACAACCTGACCCAAAGGGATTAAGAACTCATCAAAATGGACCTTACAAAAAATGCTAGATTTCTAAACTACTACTTTCAGTCAACTAATTCGTAAATATCATATACAATGACCGAAAGATCCGAAGTATACACACACACACACATGCGCTTAAAAGGGTAACCAAATCTACAAAGAAACAAAACAAAGGGGTATGCAATGAGAAAAGAACCTTCTCCGAACTATGAACCCATTAAAGTTTTGAGGAACTGCTGCTTCAGCAATGCCCAAAAGCTTTAAACACTCATTCCAACACTCAGCACCCCGCCAGAGTAGCTTACCTACAAAATAAAATTCAAACTGACCAGTCCGTTTAATTTTTTTACAAAAAATGGCAAAAACAAAACAACACAAGTATATTATGAATAGTTAAAAGAAAAAAGAAGCTAAACAACTATAATTTTTGGCTCATGAAATATCAAATTCCATTCCCAAAATTGAAAAGGGTTTCAATTTTCATTAAAAATGTTAATTTGGAAGATTATATAGGCTTCGTGTGGAAATTGATGATGGTGTGGCATTTAAAGTTTTGAAGGTAAAAAAGACTACATTTTATATATTGTTGGAACTTGTGAAAATGGGGGATCAAATTGTAACTAGTGAACAACAAAAAAGTAAAGAAAAAAGAGCATAGAGTTTAGTGGAGTGAAGAAGGTCCCATTCCATTCTCATATGTTTAAAGGGTTCCAATTTCATCCAAAATTTTTAATTTTGGATAGAATATAGGCTTTGTGCCGAAAAGACTACATTAACATAGTTGAAAAAATGAAAATCATGCAGCAAATTGTAACTAGTGAACAACAAAAAGAACAATATAGATATGTAGAGTGAAAAAAAAGTGATGACAAATGAGCATAGAGTTGAGTAGAGTGAAGAAGGTTGGTATGTTATGGTACCTTTTGGGGAATAAGGGTGGAGAAGACCGCCAGAGACTCCAGAGGCTCCACCGCCAATGCCTACTTCATCAAATATGTCTATGCGTAATCCCAAATCCATACCACTACTCTGCTCCCCATTGTTAATATCAATCAATAAAAAGCTAATGTTTTTGTTTTGTAAAGAAAGAAGGAGAGTGTAAAAAAAAAAAAAAATAGATAAGACGTTACGTTTAATAAGTGCCAAGCAACGGAGAGCCCAGCAAAACCAGCGCCCACCACTGCATATCTACATCAACCAAACTACCTTTTATTTTCATATCTTCTTCTTCTTCAGGGAGAGAGAGAGAAGGAGTACCTGAGAGGACGTTGTGAAAGGGAGAGTGTTGAAGAAGTGGTTCTTGTTGTTGTGGTGTGTAGAGCACGGTAGCAGCAGAGATTGTGAGCTACCGGAGGTGACTTCCAATGGGAGATAGCCATTCTCTGGTCTGATCTTCTTCTTATGTGCTCTGTTCTGTTCTTTACCCACTGCTCACCCAACTCTCTCTCTCTCTCTCTCTCCCTCTCTCTTTCTAGAGTCAAATACAAAATACCCACCACGAGGAACTCACAATTTCTCCACCAGGAGGTTTGGCCTATACAAACCGCATTTGATACTGTTTTGAAAGTTTTAGTTTTAGTGTTTTACTTTACCCTCTCCTCCCAAGTCTTTTTTTTTTTTACTTCCTTCTTCATCTCAGGCTATCTGTCATTGTATTGTGTAAATTAAAGTAGTAAAATCACAAATTAGCTTGACCTAAAAGCAGCACAATCAAAGTTAATTGCGGTTTCTGTTTATGGGGTAAATTTGATATCTTTGAATTGTTTGGGTAGTGCCTCAGCTTCACATTAACCCAAATCTCATATTTTTGTATTTTTAATTTTTACCCAAAAATCTAATTTTTAAATATTCATACACACACATATATATATATATATATATATATATATTAATTTTTAATTTTTGATTAGTGAGTTTTTGCCGAACGACGAGGGAAAGGAGGTGAGAGAATTGTGTGTACATGTTCTCAAATATCCTCTCTTTTTTTTATAAAAGAAAAGGGCTAATTTTGTTTCACATTCCTTATTACACTCAGGACCATACAAATGGTGTGAGTGCAACCCTGCTCATTCCTTCACTGGTATCTCTTATGGGGACACATCGATTCCATGTCTATTTAAATACAATGACCTAAAACTTTTAACTAAATTAGTTGACATGCAAAAAAAGTTTTAACTCATTCTAAACTTTCTTTGAAACATTTTCTGTAGTTTCTCCAATGACTACTGAATTAACAGTTACGAACGCAGCAGGAAAGTTAAACGTCCACAATAGAAGTCCTAGCAACTCCAAAAACATTAGGAAAAAAAAGGGACCTAGTTACAAAACTTTTTTTTTTTTTTTTTGATAAGTAACGTAAGAATATTATTAATAATAGAAAAAGTGCCAAACCGAGTACATTGAGGATGTACTATGGGGGCACAAATCAGGAAATAAAAGTACAACGGTCAAGAAAAATAGGAAATGAAGAACAAGAAAATGAGAAAAGACCACACTCCATTCAAAGAGAGTGTGCAAGAAAGAAGACTTAATCTCTAACAAGAAACGCTCACAACCCTCAAAGCTTCTAGCATTCCTTTCACGCCAAATACACCAAATCAAGCAATGAGGCGCTAATTTCCAAACATCAATGTGACGATGTCTCTCGAACTTTCCTTGCCAAGCCTCAAACAACTCAAGAACCGTATTAGGCATAACCCATTGAATACCAAATAAGCAGAAAACCAAGGACCACAACTCCTAAGCTATGGAGCAATGAAGTAGAAGATGATCCACCGACTCCCCACAACTCTTACACATATAGCACCAGTCAAGCACTATCACACGTCTTTTACGAAGATTGTCTGTGGTTAAGATCTTACCTAAGGAAGCAAACCAAGAAAAGAATGCCACCCTTGGAGGAACCTTTGAGTGCCATATCATTCTCCATGGGAAGGAAACAAGATTAGTAGGATAGAAGGAGTTATAATATCCTTTAACCTCAAAACCTCTATTCCTTGCAAGCTTCCAACAAACCTTATCCGGACCAAACCCCCGCACTGTCGAAGAATAGACCAACCCCATAAACCGATCAAAGGCTTCTTCTTCCCAGTCTTGTGGTGGACGACGAAATTGCACATTCTCCCAGCAGACCAACCCATAACTTCAGCCCTCGAGGAATCCTTTGACCTACTAATACAATACAGCTCCGGAAAGGCCTCTTGGAGAGTACAATCCCCACACCACACATGCTTCCAAAATTTCACTCTAGTACCAGATGTTATCTGTCTTCAAGAAACTAAAATGGAGTTAATAACTAGAGCCGTGATTCGCAGTTTGTGGGGTGGTCAACATGTTGATTGGTCTTATCTAGGCTCTTGTGGAGCTTCTGGAGGGGTGCTTCTGATGTGGGATACATGGGTGGTGAATAAAGTGGAGGAAGCAGTGGGGCGATTTTCGGTTTCTTGTAAATTTACAAGTGTGTGCGACCAATTTGTATGGGCGTTTACTGGCGTATATGGTCCTAATTCTTCGAGAGACAGAAGGTTTTTATGGGAGGAATTATTTGGTTTGAGCAGTTGGTGGAATGTTCCATGGTGTGTGGGTGGTGACTTTAACGTGGTAAGATTCCCTTTTGAGCGCTCTGGTTCTACCTCTTTTACTGCTGCTATGCGGGACTTTTCCCATTTTATTTCTGAGAAAAGCCTCATTGATATTCCGCTTCAAGGGGGAGCCTTCACTTGGGCTAATTCTCGTGAAGTTGCTTCGAAGGCTAGGCTGGACAGATTTTTATTTTCTGCAGATTGGGAGGATAAGTTTCCATCTGTCTCTCAACGACGCATGCCTAGGCTGTTATCTGATCACTTCCCGATTGCTCTTGAAGGTGGTTCTTTTCAGAGAGGTAGGAGGCCGTTTAGATTTGAGAATATGTGGCTTAAAGATGAGGGTTTTGTGGAGAAGGTGCGATCTTGGTGGGATTCTTATAATGTCCTAGGAGCTTCGAGTTTTGTTTTGGCCAATAAACTGAAACTCTTGAAAAATGATTTGAAAAAATGGAATGTGGAGGTTTTTGGACATGTTGAAGATCGGGTGAGAAAATTGTGGAAAGATCTTAGTGATTTAGAGATGATTGAGGAAAGTCGTATTTTATTGGAGGAGGAAAGGCTGCAATTGGAGAGAGTTCGAGGTGACTTAGAAAAAGTGATTTTGATGGAGGAAATCTGTTAGAGGCAGAAGTCTAGAGTCCTTTGTATTAGAGAAGGAGATAGGAATACCAAATTCTTTCATCGTATAGCTAATTCTCATAGGAGGGTTAATTCTATTGATAGGCTTATGGTGGATGGGGAGTTATCTTCGGACCCGGTAGCTATAGCAAACTGTATCTCTCAGTTCTATAGGCAGCTTTATTTTGAGGATGTGGCTCATAGACCTGTCCTAGATGAAGTGGACTTTTCTAGTATCTTAGTGGAAGATGCAAGTTGGCTAGATCGGCCGTTTGAGGAGGAAGAGGTGTTTGGGGTGATCAATGATTTTAATGGTGATAAGGCACCTGGCCCAGATGGCTTTTCTATGGCATTCTTTCAATCTTGTTGGTGTGTTTTGAAAACAGAAATTATGGCTGTATTCCACAATTTTCATACTCAGGCAGTGTTTGAGAAGAGTCTTAATGCTTTGTTTCTTGCCCTTATTCCCAAGAAAGTGGATGTTGTGGAGGTTAAGGACTTTCAGCCTATTAGCTTAGTTGGGGGGGTTTATAAGATTATTTCTAAGATGTTGGCTAATCGGTTTCGTAGGGTGGCGCATGGGCTTATTTCGGATTCACAAAATGCTTTTGTGAAGGGCAGACAGATTTTGGACTCCGTATTGATTGCTTCTGAATGTATTGATAGTAGATTGAAGTCAGGAGTTCCAGGTGTGTTGTGTAAATTGGATGTGGAGAATTCGAACTCGTAACCGTTTATCCCTATCATTCAGCCCTCTAACATTCCAAGAAATAATCTTCAAATTCATTGGTGAACCACCACAGCCCTCTCCTTACTTACAGTCCTTGACTTCGTTGAACCAGCCTCAACATTCAAAGAGGTTAATAAATTTTTCAACTCCCGCTGACCTTTCTGCCCCGACTTGCCCTGCTTCATTTGATCATCTACTGCATGAAGCTTTTTATTCTTTTTCCTAGCCTCTATAGCTAACAACAATCCCGTAATTTGCTCCTCAAAACCTTCCAAAGAAGTGCCCACTGATTTTCTAAAAGCCTTAATCCGATTGGTTACCCATTGTGATAAATGATTGCTATCAACCGTCTTCGTCTCCTTACACCTAACCCCCAGCTCAGAACAATACTCCAACTCCAAGGGAACTTCTGTGGCCAGAGGTACCACAACTAAAGGCTTGCCACTACACTCCCAAGTCATCGACCTCTCATCAAGTTCCCACATCTCATCCTCTGACCCAATAACAATAGACAAAGAATCTACCAACCCATCACACTCCTCTGCCCAGCTAACTATCTGACCTTCATTGATAAAAGAGTCATTACCTGTTACAGTCTCTACATCCGTGGCTGAGCAATCCGACATACTCTCTGGAGATCGATATAGAGACAGAGGAAGCACTATTTGCCGACCATCACGCAATCTTAGCATCCACTCTTTGGAGTTACCCCATGATTTATCCAAATCACTGACCAATTCCCTAATAGTGGGACAAGAGTGAAATACCCCCTTAACATCATCAGACTCTTGTACCGTCACCCTTTCCTCCGGACCCAAAGATTCCTTATCCTCACCCTTCGTCTCAGCTAGAGATGACGGATTCACCACCAGATTTTCTATCGGGTCCCCAAACGACAGCACCACCGCCTCCGCCGGCTCTAAAGAAGCACATATCGGTGCTAAGGATGACGAACTCAGCTTGCATGCAGCCTGGGCCACTTCCTCTGTCAATATCGGCAAGGTGTGGGACTGGGTCAGCCAGCTCGGACTCACCGGATCGCTAAACCCACTCCCTCCTGAGACTTCCGGTACTGATACGGCAGAACTTGAGCCCATAGTGACCATCAGAGGACTCGCCATCCTCCTTGGTGGTAGGAAAGCAGTCGCAGAACTCATAGGGTGCACCGTAGAGCTCGTGCCACTCAAATTTGAGCTCAGGCCAGAGGATCGTGACACAATATTGCCTTCCACGACCTTTGGCCCGTAATAACTGGGCTAAGATTCTTTTGGGGTTGCTTAGAACAATCCCCTACCTCAAAAGTAGACAGGCTTGTCAACATTGGGCCTGAACAACTCTTAGTATTACCCAGCCTAGGTACATGGGCTTCTGAAGGCCTAATGTCCACTCCTTTAATAGCATCCTGGGCAGAATTGGCCCCACGTGCTACCCACTTTATACCTTGCTTATCACCCTTATAACGTAGCCAAGATACCCGCCTCTTTCCAAACTCATTTACTTCCACAGTCAAACCTTTCCCCAACCAGCTAGACCTCCTAACTTGACTTTCCCTTCCAGAATCAACGTCTTTCAAATTCAAATTATACCAAGGAGATCTGAATTTATTTTGTTCCAAAAATTTCTCCTTAATCTTAGTCTCCCCATTAATACCACAGTCTCTCCCCTCCACACCACCCATGGCAATCGGAATAGCGTTTTCAACCGGAACTTCAATAGCCACCACCTGATTACAAGATTCTTCTCTCCGAGGCATCACTGTGTTCTCTACTGCTTGAAACTTGTCCTTCTCTCTAATGGAGGGCTGCTGCGTATGCTTCCTTACTTGCACAGAAGCTTTTACCGTTTCAACAAAGGACCGAGAAGGGTGAATCACGAAACCCACCTTTGGCTTGTACAGTAAAGCTTTTGGACCACCCAACGCATAATGGGAAGGTTCCAACATTCTCCTTAATTCAATCCCAAAGGCCCTCCAACCTTGTAGTACCTTGCCTGCAGGAATAATGATAGATCTTCTCATCCCGCCTACTTTGAGCTTTGTTACTAACAAAAATTGGCCAAACGAATTAGAACCCCGTTGCACTGTGTAGGCAGTGTCTCCTTCCCTGAGCGTGAAAAAGTGTTTGGGGTTAACCCCAATCACCGTGTGTTCCAAGCTATGCAATAACCAACGTGCTACATTCTTACCCATAAAAATTGATTGCATGAAATACTTCCCCCTTTCAAAAATCTTAAGGGAGAAAAAGTTCCCCCCTTCCTCAACCACCAACTGAAACAACTTCGATTCAATAAAAAAACTGCGAAATCCACCCATACCGATCCAAAACAGAAGTAAAAAAAAAGCCGAGAACAATATTTCTGACTAATTTGAGGTAGCCGGGCCTCTCAAGCCATTCACAAGGATCTTTTTCTAGTTACAAAACATATGAATGATACCCAATTTGATTTTTCACTGCAAGGAAATATGGACTTCCCCTCACAGCCTGAAATATTCAAGCCCCTCACTTAGCCTCTTAAAAATTGACAGGCCATGATTTTCCTTTACCTCTTCATTTTAACGAAACAGGAAAAAGATAATTAACCTTGGTTACTTACTGCTTCAGATAACATGACAATTCAATATGCAGTCACAATTTTTATTTGCATCCCCGTTGCCCATCCTGCTCAGCATTTTAATTTTTAAGGCACCTTCAAAATTATTTTCATAAACGCAACTCACTGGAATCTCTTTACAACAAGGACTCATTTTTCTAGGAAATTGCGTCTCTTGCCCTTTAAAGGTACCACTTGTATTGTACATAAATTTGACGTTGAATTTGAAATGCACTTTGATTTGTAAGATCAAAGATAAGTTATGGAGCTTGGCATCTGGAACACAATTGTCATACAAATAAAAAAATACGAAAGAGAAGAATAGATAGGTTTCCTAATCAATGTATATGTGCTAATAATTTGCTTACAAATGGCTAGAAATATGGATTATGCTTTACGGAAAATTAGACGCCTTTCTCGCTTATATTCAACTTCATCTCTCTGGTGCATAATAATAAGAGCTCTTCTCACCTGCAAATGAAAATAAACATCAATAAAAGCACTGCTTTAAGAGTTTCTTTGGAAAAGTACTTGTATAAGAGATTCATCCACACAAAAGTAGAGGATTTGGAACAAAGATAGTATAGTCGCTTAAAGATTTATATTCAACTTAAATTATTCAAGAAATATTGAGGTTAAAGGTAGAAACATACAAGACAATTCTTTTTTTAAAAGGTAAATTGGCATGGCATAAGTTAAACACTTACAATAGAATCATTCATCCCCATTCTGGTAAGATCATCGATCAGTCTTCTTTCTGATATGTGGTTTCCAATCCCTATTCTTCTCTTTATCTGGGTTTCAGCTTGCTGTAGTCCCCAAAAAAAAAAAAAAAAAACAAAAAATCAATTACAAATTTAAGGAGATAGAAAAAGACAATAGAGATCATTAAGGTCATATTTTCTCTGACAGACCTTTATCTCATTAGCCATCTCTGCCGTAAGATTCACTTGTTGACTTATACCAGACCGTGCTGCATCCATCGTGGAAACAGTAAAAAGTCTAATTGCTTCCTGCACATTCTCCTCAGTGGCAACATAGGACCTGATATTATAGTGTAGGAAAATATGACAATAGTTATACATAGATGCAAAGCTACTAAAAATGGGGAACTAAAAAGAGTAAAGACAAAATAAGAAAAGGGCCTTGGCGGGGGTGGGGAGGGGGGGAGGGTGCTGTGACAGCATATAAGACAAATTTAACTTAGTAACATGAGTGAGGTTTTGACTCTTGTTATTGGGAGGGTATGGTCATTTAATAGTCCTAGCAATTGGCTCATCATTCATTGGAGTCTAGCGAGCAACTGCCATGCTGTAATTGAGTAAGGAATTTCATTTAAAAAAAGGTCTAAAGTATTCCTTCCTAGTATCCATTAGAAGTTATTCAAACATTGCACACTTCCCAAGTGTTGTCTGAACCGTGTCTACCATTCAAATTTAGCACGATAGAGTTCAGGAGCAAATGACATACAGTGTTGAAATTATCATGTTTAACACCAACACTTACAATTTCATTTTTGCAAGAGCCTCACTCAATCTTACAATAGCTTCCAGCTGCCTTACAGTAATCGGTATTGCAGCAGCCTCACCGGTTTCATTTGCCTGCAGCCTCATGTCCTACAGAAAATATCACAATAATGAAGTCAATTTGGATACAGGACCCACTCAATGAAGCTCATTTTGAAAAAGGAATTCAGCAACAGAGCAATCAAATGGCTACTCCCAAGTAACTTTTTTTTTTGATAGGTAAGGCTATTCCCAAGTAACTTCTTGCATCAAATATTTCTTCTAACACCAACTTGGAACTAATATGAACTGAATGCTCTTTCTAAGATGAGCTAGAACAGCATAAATACCTGTCTGATTTTGACATAATTATTCTGGAGCAATGTGGATGCAGATTCTGATAAGCGTGGGTGGCATTCAGTTCGACAGTATTGTAAATACCTGCAAATATTGCAACCTAAATGCTTCAGCATCTCATCAATATTTGACAAAGCAACATCAATGAAATTCATGAGCTAGCTTCACTGTATACCTCTTCAGCCAGTTCTCTTCTTTAGAAACTTTACTGTCACTTGAGGCCAAACCAGCAGATGCATGAAGTTTTATGATATGACTAGCAATAATCTGTCATGGAATAATTCGTGTCAGGCCACTACTTTGACTACTGGGGCATTTGGAAGCCACATCAATAGATACATTTTTTTTTCTATATCAAGTTTTATGGTGTTTGAAATGAGCCTTTTGATACAACACACAGAAGGATCATTCTAAGGTTTTCGACAGATCAAGCATTTCAAACATTTATCAATTTTTTTTTTGCGTACTTCAGGTTGCTACTGAAAATGAAATGAGTAACCGAGATAATTGATCTTTTTGCAGAGGCAAAAGTGCATCTTAAAGTGAAACACTTCATTTGAGCAAGATAATTGGAAATTACCTTGTCTTGACTGTACATCCTGACATCTTTCACAATGAATATTAAATCAAATCTAGAAAGAATTGTTGTCTGCAAATCAATATTATCCTGTGCAGTCTGGAAGAACATGAACATTCTTATTAGCTTCTCCATGAGAAATTATGTTTACCTTTGAAAAACTAACAAGGATGAAAGAGGAAAGTGGGGTTTGGACCTTAAGATCATCATAACGTCCTGATGGAGGGTTAGCAGCTGCAAGCACCGAGGTTCTAGAATTAAGAACCGTTGTTATTCCTGCTTTAGCAATGGATATGGTTTGCTGTTCCATGGCTTCATGAATAGCAACCCTATGGCAAATAATGAGGGTTAAACTTAATAACTATGACAGATAAAAAAAAGGACCAGTAAAATCTAATCCTAATTTATAATACCTATCTTCTGGTCTCATTTTGTCAAACTCATCAATACATACAACACCTCCATCTGCCAAAACCATAGCTCCTCCTTCAAGATAAAATTCACGCTGTAGTGCAAAAAGTGTGAATTCAAATCAGAAATATTTTTTCAGAATGAGGGAACAAATATTAATCCATTAAAAAGATTTCAGTAGTGAGATAAAGCTAAAGATAAAACAACACTGTTTGCATATTAGTCAACCAAAGTTCAAGAACTTACAGAGCTGTTATCTCGGATCACAGAAGCTGTAAGACCAGCTGCTGATGAGCCTTTTCCTGAAGTATAAACAGCAACAGGAGCAGTCTTTTCGACAAACTTAAGAAACTGTACAAGGTAAACATCAAATCAGCGCCTTCCCTTGGGTGGCAACAAAAGCAAGAGCCTGAACTATCTTAAAATGGTATCCAATAAGTGGAGAAATCCTTTTGCTAGGAGGGATTAAGGGACAAAATAAGCAGGAATTGGCTCAACTTCCAATAAACAGCTTGTCTCCTGAATTCACAAAGATATATAGAACTAACCTGTGATTTAGCAGTAGATGGGTCCCCCAAAAGCAACACATTGATATCACCCCTTAATTTCACACCATCCGGCAAACTCTGCATATAGAAAAAATGGTTATGCAATGAACAAATCATAAGGGCGTTAAAAGACAAAATTTTCATGTATGTACCTTCCTTGATCCTCCAAATAACAGACAAGCCACAGCCTTCTTCACATCATCATGACCAAAGATAGAGGGAGCTATCTTGGAGCATATGTTTTTGTATACATCAGGTTCTGCAGCAAACTTTTTGAATTCTTCTATCTGTGAACAACACCATTACAGTTAAAAAAATTGAAAAATGGGAGAGCAAAAGGCAGATTAAAATCATCTCATCCTACGTTGATCTGTAATTTGCATACATCAAAAGATAATTCAGAATTGAAGGACATAGCCCCAACATTATTTTTGGGCGAGTACGGGTCCAACATTAACAAAAAGAAGGGAAAAAACAAATGCCAAAGAGAAGTTGTAAATCTAATGAAGGCATTTTCAACTTCATTCAATATTGTAGCCTTATTCTATGAACAAATGACCCAAAAGGAAGCTTCATATTGACCACAATCTAATTATAAGCTCTCTCACTGAATAGTATCTGTAACTATACAAAAAGTTTCAAAAATACAAGCAGCACCAAATAGAAAATGATTCCGAGCTTTGCCAATCATTTAGTGACACTGGAGACATAAAAATTCTTTGCATTAACAAACACAATAAAAATGTTGATAAAAGCAATGCAATGTGCAATGCACAGTGAAAAAGGAAGTGCTACATTGTCGAGAAGAGGGTGGCCAGTACAATTTTAACTGAAGCTTTCACAATGATTCCAGACTAACCTCTTCAGGCATAAAAGCAGCAGGACCTCGAGAGTTGGCCTCATTTGCTTCTTCAATTCCTACAACTCTGATATAAGGCTGTCTAACCGCGACAGCTCCTTTGTGGCTACACAAAACCAAATTAAAAATAAATTCAGCCAGGGAGGAGGGTAGATAATCCAGTATAGCAAAACATTCATCTGAAAGTGTAATGATACTCACGATGCGGTAGAATTGGCAGCTTGATAGATACTATAAATACCCATGATGGTCAATCTTGTGCCGGGTACAATAGTTTGAACAAGATGGCGATCCACAGATAGAAGTATGTTCCTTGGAAGCTCCCCGGTAGGAACATCCTTCAATAATTATGCAAACACCAATCAATTAAGCAAAAACTCCATTCAACATCAAAAAAAAAAAAAATCTTCATCAAAATTAGGATCAATACCTCTGGATTCTCCTGCAATTTCAAAGTCTGCTGATCAACATATTTGCTCTTATCTGGAACTATAATCCATGGATCAAGTGGGCATGCCTCTTCTCCTGCCTACAAATAATCCCAATCACCCATATCAAACCTCACTCAAAACGACAAATAAATGCGAGAAATTCTAACAAGCGGTGTGAAATAAAACCTGAGGGGTATGATCACACGAGCGAGGGACAATTGCACCACCAAGACCTGGCCGACACGGAACTTGCCTTGTATTTTTACAGTTCTTACAGATAAGAGTCACATAAGTCGCCTTTGCCTTAGTCCTGGAAGCAGCTATAGTAATCCCAGCTATTTTCACAAGTTTCGATATATATTGAGCCTATCCAACAACAACAACAACAAGAGGACCCTAAAATCAGAAAAACAAACAAACATACAAACCCTAATGCCCCATTTGGTAATGTACCAAAAGGTAGATGAAAAATCAGAAATTTGACTCATACACTCGCATTAAAATAGAATAAAAACTCAACCACACAACATTAAACCCAAACATCCATTTCATTTCCCATCTAATTTCATCAATTGTCTAAACAACCTAACAAGGAAAAAAAAAAAACCACTAACTAACCCCAAGGAATCGCATCGACACCGGATCCTCCCTCGACGTAAGCAAAACCTGGACATCTCCGGTCACCGGATCCTCCATTTCTCCGGTCTCCCCGGCCACTTTCGACCTCAAACTCACCAAAACCTCCGCGGCCGCCGTCTCGAACTGCGAAAAAAAAAAAAAAACTAAAAGCATTAAAAAAACGCAATTTCCACAAATTCGGAAATGGAAGTAAACAGAGTGAGAGGTGGTTTACGAGGGGCAAGTAATCGGCGGGGGCGGATCGAAGCTTAGAGGGAAGGTCGGGATCGAAGGCGTCGAGGTCTTCCATGTCGACGAGGAGGGACTTAGGGTTGTGGACCAGGCTTTCTCTGTAGGGGAACACGTTTTTGTCGGTCTCGAAGCCACGGATGAACTCCTTTAGCTTCTGGAGGACGGAGTGGCGGCTGGCGGCGGCCTCCGGGTCGTCGGTGCCGCCTCGGCCGTCGCGCCATGAGTGAGCTTGGTCGCTGTAGTACACGCCTCCCTCGTCCCAACCAGACATCTCTCTCTCTCTCTCTCTCTCTCTCTCTCTCTCTAGGAAGAAAATGGGGAGAGTGACTGAGTGTTTGGAGTTTGGAGGGAAAGGGGACAAAGTCGGGTTTTGTGAAAGGGGTCTCGAAAGAGTGGGCTTTCATTTTGGCGGGAAATATTTGGCGGGAAAGGGAGGGATGCTGACTTGGCACCTGGTGGACCCACTGGAGCCTTTTAAATAAATAAATAAATAAAGTTTGAGGATTTTTTTTTTTTCTTTCATTTTTTATAAATATGTGTTTCTTTTTTGTTGTTGTTTTTTTTTTTTGGTTGTAACTTGTAATCTCATGTTGGTCTTGGATGAAGAGCATATGATAATTTGATAGTTATGGGATTTGAATTTTAGAAGTCTAGGCTAGAAATATTAAGAAGTGTGTTAATTTTAACTACATATCTCTTGGTTGATTTTTTTTTATTGTTAGGTACATATTTGACCTAAAAGGTCAAATTGATATTTTAGAATAATTTGTATGTGAATAATAGTGGGACATAGACATAGTTAAAAAAAAAAATGTAAAAAAATTAATTTAACATAAATTTTAATTAGAGTAACATTATTTTCACATTGGTACATTGATAATACTTCTAATATATATAAATCACATTATGCTATATTAGCAATTGTGTCAAAATTCATGAGAAATTTTGTTTCCCTAGATTTATTGATAGTTTAAAGAACACATGCCGCTCAATTTGTTTTGAAGTAAAATATTTTCAAGAAAATGTTATACACATCTTACTATGTATGTTTTGATGTAAAATATGGTTAATCATAAAATATTTTCTAGTCAAAGTGTAAAATCAAGCCAACCAATTGTAAAATATTTTACGCTTAAAACAAGTGCAAAATATTTTACAAAAGCCACTCACTTGTCTATTTATATTGTCTCGATACAATGTCCTTTCTCAATATCATAGCAGAGTTGGCATTGCACTGGTTTTTTTTTTTTTTTTTAAATAATTTTTTTCAAGTAATACTAGAATCACAATTTTTACCACAACTTGTTCACGTGACATGTCGTAAGTAGTAAAGTTGTGGACCCACATGGAACATCGCTCACAACTTGCCACATGAGCAAGGTGTGGCAAAACTGCCAAAAAGAGTAATCCTAGCATTTTCCTTTTCTTTCTTTTTTTTCCCCATATCTGTAGGGGTTAAAAAAAATTATTTCATAGGACTTAAGCTTAAATTCAGTGTTTTCTCAAAAAATAAAAAAATAAAAAAAATAAATAAATTCAGTGCTCTAAACCTATCAGGATTTAGGCCTCATAAAAATCTACATCTTTTGATTTGGATTTTAATTTTTGCTGATGTTGAGTGGAATTGTTTGAGGTTTTCTTCAATAGATGTGAAGTATGTGTTCCTACTTTTTGCTTGTATGCTGATTCCTGAATGAAAAGCAGGTTCATTACTTTGAACAGATAGAGTTTTTTTTTTTTTTTTTTTTTTTGTGTGCGCACACTAAATATTCAGTTTTTGAAAATTATTTTGTTACAAAACCTCTATCACAAATTATTTAGTTGTATAGCCTCTTTTTGAAACTCAATTTTGTGAAAATCAAGTTCCTACGTGAAATTGATTTTGCCAAAGTCGAGTTTTATGCATTTCAACGGAACACTCAAGTTCCACGTTTGCTACATACCACTAAACTGCACAGAACTTAACCTTGGTGAAATTAAGTTATACTTTGAACTGGAATTTAAGAAAATCGAGTTCTAAAAAAATGCTACATAACTAAATAAGTTTAGATAGAGGCTTTTTAACAAAATAATTTTAAAAAATAAAATATTTAGCAAAAAAACACTGTGATACAGAGACATAAAGTTATTAAAAGAAAAGGAAAAAAAAAAAGGTAATGCTTGGTCTAGTTTCGAGTTGCACCAGACCCAAGCCAATAAAAAAATATTTTGTTAAAAAATTTAAATTTAACAATAGTTAGAATCACATTACTTTCACATCGATCAAATTGTAACATGTTTATAATGTACCAACCACAACACACTATCAACATTTCTGAAAGAAAGGGAAAAAAAATCTGGAAAATTTGGTATTCCCAGATTTATTGATAGTTTAAAAAGGGCACGTAGTAAAAATCTACAAATAAAGAAAACAGGAATGCAGTTTCCAACTGAGGGTCACGCAATTTGCAAAGGAAGAAAAAGAAAAACATACGGTTGTATTTTCGAACTGAAATACTACATTCACAACAAAGGTTAACTTTGATAAGTAATGGATAGCAAGAAAGAGATATCAACTAAGTATAAGCCTCACATGTTCAAGCGTGAGAATCCATCAATAGGCCACGGAAACGGAAGTTTGTGTGCAACTGTTTGTAGAGATCATAAGGCAGACATCATTACAATTTGGACTGAGATTCAAAAAAAAAAAAAAAAACAACAAACAAACAGACCAAGGTAACTGGGTTATTTACACTACAATGGTTCTTTATTTACTTCTATATATGTTGATGTAGCTCTATAGTAACCACTATTTACAACTATCTTCTAGAGTTTTACATAATATTAGATATTGCATCTTTAAGTGGTTATGTTCAGTCAAAGGCTTCCTGCATTGAGATCTTCAACAATTACAAAAACCTGATCAATAGGTTAATGTTTCCTCTAATCTCTTCAGCAAAAATTACGACTGTCAATTGCTCTAAGGCAAGTATCCTTCATTCTTTAAGTGCCAAAGGGCCCCTTCTGCTGCATGCTCCTTTGCATCTTTCTTTTTCAACCGCGGTGCTCCAAAGCACTCCAAAATCACATCTTCCGGGTCTTCTATCTTCACAACAACCTTGAAAGTGAATCTGCAAAATAGTTAAATTAAGCATTTAAGAAGCAAGCAAATCGATATGGAGTTCAGTTGATACGTTCTTCACTTGAAAAAGGAAGCGAATTTCACAGAAAATAAAATGGTTCCTGAAATGATTTCACGTGACCTTTCATTGCTCATAAGCTCTGTCCATTGTTGATTAAAATTATCATTGACAGAATACAACACTACCTAGAAAACAGAAACAGCTATGGCAATACATGTAGATCCCATCATCTACCCAAAAATAGTGGAAATACTTTAGGCCTGTTTGAGAGAGAGATCTCAAGTAAAATTAATTGGGAAGCACCACAAGATTTTGTAGAAAGATTATTTTAGCCAGTTTGATGAGGTACATAACCAATATATGAATTACAAAATAAGTATTTCCCGTGCAAAGAAATAAACTGCAATTTGGAAATTTATATCATAAAAAGACCAAAAAAAAGGAAAGAACGCAGCGTGATTCCAACAAAACTATTCCTTTAAACACTAAAAAAACAAACATTAACTTTTGATGATAACACTGGTAGAAACTGCTTTTCTCAGGCATCAATTACACTGTAACTCACTTCAAAAATTGAGTTGGAAGCCAATCAACTTAATCAAATAAGATGTTATATGCATATGTTGCGGATGAAATTTTAATCACAATGTTGAAACATGTAGTTGCATTACCATGCCTTCATGTATGGGGAAACCAACCCTATAATTTCGTAATTTGTTTATAAGAATTCCACACTTCATAATGACAGGAAGTGGCTTTTCTATTTATTATCATTTTAGGTGGCAACCTTCCAAACAATGGGCACGAAAAATAAGCCAGAACATCCAGAATTATGCAAATTCTTCAGAGATATAGCATAATAACTCAATAGTCAAAAAATTGAGCCAAGTTCCATTTTCTGCTAGAACAAATGTAGCATTCATGTCAATTAAATTTCAAGAAAATTGGACTTTGTACAAATTTCATTTCAGTTTACGAAATGAGATTTAAGCCCAGAGTTTAGGGTACAATTCATGGGTTCCTGCTTTGGGAGCAATTTTTTAAATCAAATTTGTGGATTTGAACAAGTCAAAAAGTGAGTGCGATCAGGGATTCCTTGCTCTGTTTTCTAGCATTAAAACACAAGTGGATGCTAAGGATTGAAAACATGCTAAGCATTTGAAAATTTGAACTTATTACCATTGGGCTTCCATTTCTTTTGGCGAAGTATGACAGTTAAATATATTTATTTTGATTATAACACAATTATTATGTAAATAACTCACATACACAAAACTGTAATTAAAAAACGCGTGGACACTCTCGTGATGCTCTTGACCATGTGATAATTTCAAAATCACTACTCTCACACTCTGCAAATTTGTATCCTAGGTCCGCAATGAAATTCTTTTTTCTAAAACAGAAAGGTCTATAGTATCTTGGATTCTCAACTTTCTAAGTCCACAACATTAGACTTACCAACTACCCTCCCCATCTTCCAAAAAAAAATGGACTTACAACTTTATGTGGCTTGGTCCTTCCTCTTTGCAACATTCAAATGATGGGGGTTTCCAACAGTTAGCCTTGCAGATTTCAAACAACCTTGATTTTGCTGTTGCTTGGTGTGACCCACCTGGAAGATAATTTAGTGTTAGAGAAAGAGAATGAAACAGTTGCTCCATACTTAATATCCTGCAACTACGTAACCATAAGCAGTACCTGTGGCCTGTGAGTCAGGGTCACAGCCATGAATTTCAGCTGCCGTGCAAGGCTGTCCTCTTAAGTCTCTAAATGGCTGTTTACTAAGAGGTATTATGCAGGGGGAACTATTATTGAATGTTCCATTGAGAAGATGGATTGGAGGCTCAAAATCACTGCCAAAAGGTGGTTGTACCTTTAATTTTCCAAATCCAATGGCATCAGGAGTAGTTACATCTATAGGTGTTTCATCATATCCAATTAGTTTGGCTTCCATCTTGCAGCTTGACTTCAAAACTTCCTCCAAAGATGACTTGGGCTTGTAGCCTTGAGCCTGCAAATCCACATCCACAGTCAAAGAGCTCCAGAAAATGAAGTATCATAAAAGAAGGAGTGATGGGGTAGAAGGGGGAGGAGGGTTTCTTTTGGGGGACAGGGAGTTTAAGTATTAAAACTCTTTTTGAGTTAGTTAGAATATGCCTAACAAAGCAAGTAAATGATAAATACGCAACAATAAAGCATGTGTGCCTGTTTCATGAGCAATATATATATGTAGTTCCTGGACAAATAAAAAAAATTGATACTTTATACTGCCACTTTATCAACTCAAAAGTATAAACCAAACAAGACAATCTGAAAAGACAAAGGGGACCCAAAATTGAAAAAAAAAAAAAAAAATGAAATGAAAAAGAAGCCATTCTAGAACATCAAGGGCCATTTGTGCTAAATGAGAAAAAGGCAAGATCCTGATCTTGCTTTTAATAATCCCATTATTAGAGAAAGAATTAATTGAGAAAGAGATTTTTGAACAACAATAAGCTCCTTATTACCTCTTCATACCCCAGAAACAAATTAATTGATTAATAAACTAAGCTAGTTCAGCATCCAAATGATGAAACTACCAAAGCCAAGTGGGCTACATGAATCTATATAACAATTATATGGTTAAAAGGCCTGAAAAGTTCCAGCTTTAATGCATAAAAAAACATAATGGCAAGAAAACGGGGTCAGCATTCACCTGATATATTAACTTTTAGAGAAGACAATCTCCACAAACAGAAAGAGAGAGAGCAGATAATTTTAGTAAAAAATTATCTGCTCTCTCTATTTCTGTGTGGAGATTGTCTTCTTTAAAATCATCTGCTCTCTCATTCCGCGGTAGCACATTGGCAATTCTTGATGAGAGAGAGCAGATAAGCCAAATAATGATATTTAGTTTACCTGAGGTAGAGTTGTAGTCCCTACTTAGATTACAACTGATATTCAGTTCTTACAGAGTTTAAGTCAAGTAAAAAATGGAAAAAAGATAATTTAACAAAATTGAGACAACAGGAGAGAAAAAGCATAAAGTAAGCATAAAGTAAGCATAAAGGATTTACCTTCAACTTTGCAAATATTCTTTGTGAAGCAACTCTAATAGCATCTTTCTTGTTCAGGTTGGTTGCAGAAGCAGTTACACAAACATCTTCTCTGTTCACCTGTACTTCAACTGAAAACATTCTACCCTTCTTTGATGGCAAAGTTTGTAGGTCCAAATTATAAGATTGGCAAAGTTCTTGCAGTTCTCTAATAGGACTAAGCTGAAAACTGGAGAACCTCATTATTGGATCCAAAAAGGAAAGCATTATCTTCCACATAAGGTTCAAGTTAAACCCTGTATCAAGAAGAATGGCACCCACACAAGACTCTACCAAGTCACCCAAAGCCTGAGGCAATAAGTGAATCATTAGAAACTTCACATGTAATGTTTACAGTGTAGATACCAAAACTGCTCTATTAATGATCATTGATTTTGTAGGACCTAATTGATCATGATTGATGCTGATGGATGCTGAGATTTTTAAAGATTTAATTCTCTTTTCTTTTCCCATTTAATATAATAGATTAGAAGTTATTTCCTTTCCTAACACCTGTTAGGTTAGAAATTTATTTCCTTTCCTTCTATGATGTAATTTGGGAGTCCTATTTAAGCACCCCCAAATGCAAATATTGTAAGCAGTTGATTATGGATTTATAACATTTGTGTTGGGAGTTTTATTCAAGTGTTTGGTGCTGATTCTTAGGTTCATATCATGCATGGTGTTGACTCCAAGCAGCTCTAGGAGCTGATACCAAGGTTCTACCAATTTTTATGTTTTATTTGTTTGATGCTGACTTCAAGTAAATCCTAGGTGCTAATTTCTAGGTGTTGATTCTAGATTGGTGTTATATGTGCAAAAGCAATAGAGAATTAGTAGACCATCTTCTACTATATTGTCCTATTGTTTTTGAGTTGTGGCCTATGGTGTTCACCTTGTTTGGTATCTACTGGGCGATGCCAAAGACTGTGGTTGACCTCCTTGCATGTTGGCAAGGAAATTTTGGTCATCATCGTAATGGTGTTATTTGGATGGCTGTCCTTCATTGTTTGATGTGGTGCATTTGGCGGGAGAGAAATAACCGGTGTTTTGAAGATTCTGAAGGACTGTAGTCACTTTAAACTTTTCTTCTTTAAAACTCTATTAGATTGGATGTCTATCATAGGAAGTCATTCTATTTTTTCGGTCTATGATTTGATGGATGCCTGTAATTTATGTATTTGATTGTTTTGGTAACCTGCTGTGTACTTGGATGACTCATTATCATGTCTTTGAATAAAACTTTCTTTACTTATCAAAAAAAAAAAAAAAAAAAAAATTCTAGGTCCTATTCCTCTGTTTTGTTCTTTTGTTTCCCAAACAAAATCCCCCTCCTAGAGTTTATCGTCATCAATTTATGTTCTTACTTTTCTTTTTAATCTTTAGAAATTAGACAGATCATTGATTTATGTATAATGTTTACAATATTTCATTTTTTTTTAATTTGATAATTGTAGCAACATTGATATCCAAGGAACTAGAAATATTTTTCAAGATATTACCATGTAAAACCCATTAGGGACACCCCCACCCCAAAAATAAAATAAAAACAAGAGTTTCAACGTTTACCTTAGGACATTTTGGCCCCTCATGAGGACTCCCTTCTGGTGCAGGAGTTTTAACAGAGTCCACATAAATTTTGATGGCCTCCGTAAGGCCACTGGAATCACAGATGAGAAATTGGTGGAAGGATCTATCTACTGCAACATTTGCAAAGGCCTTGTTGTTCACAGATACCGATCTCAAATCTGTCAATTGACCAGGCTTCAAGTTTGGATAAACTGAATACAGATATGATGTGATTAAGTAATCCAACACAGCATCTCCAAGAAACTCCAGTCTCTGGTCAAAACCATCAAATCATTAAGCAAAGAGGAATGCCTGTTGCTTAACACCAGAAGTAGAAAAGAAGCAGTGCATACCTGATAGCAGCCTCCTCCATGCTGGTTGTAAGAAGGATGTACAAATGCCTGTAGAAGCAGACCTTTATGGAGAAACTGATGCCCTAACAATTTTTCAAGGGCACCAATGTCCATATGAGCTCTAAGTGGCATGTAACTAGTGCTTGCAATGCAGACATTTGAAACTTGTGAGGCTTCAAAGTCCACTTGTATGCCAATCCATCGAAGAAAGCTGGTTGCAGCTTTGAAGCCACTGTCAACTATGAATGCTCCAACAAGAGCTTCAACCACATCAGCAATTGTTTTCTTATGTAACCAGTGGTGACCTTTACTGCACCTGACTTCATTAAAACTTGCACGATCCGCTAGATTACTTGACCGGGAATGAGTAGAACCTTCATTTTGCTTGTTACAAATTATTGGGCAGGGGCGACCGAAAGCATAGAATTGCGAGGGATCAAATGACTGATCACGTATGTATACCTGAAATAAGAGAGCAAATACTATACACTTAGATATTAAAACCAATTAAAAGAAAATATCAGTAATGTAGAAGGTACTAATTTTCCTAACTGAAATTTATCCATTCAGCAGTACCTGACAGGAAGCATTGGGTAGTGGGAATAATATAAGCCAAAAAACTTTCTAAAATATCAGACAAGTTGAGTGTTTGCCAGGCCACAGAGAGAGAGAGAGAGAGAGAGAGAGCACTACATGTCTACATTTACAGAAAGAAAAGAAGTGCCACGTGATACCCAAATTGTGTGGATATGATAGGATTGGATTGTTTGAGTGTGTGCTGTCCAGGTGTGTGTTGAGTCCCACATTAAGTGTTTTCTAGGTGGATCTTGGATTTATAAATGATTACAAGGAGCCCCAATTGTAGTTTGACTAGTCCTTTGAGGGTATAAGCACAAATGTGGCTATCGCTTTCCTCAGGTCGTTACATGCCATATCAAACAACATTTAATTGTGTAGGTTATTGTTACTTCCATTTGACCATCAACAATCACATTAGTTTTTCAGTTTTTGAAGGTGCCATGTTTATCACCTTCAAACCATGTTGGAAAGGAACATTGAAATTTTGCACTTCATCACTAGGATGATTGGTTGAATTTTCTCGGTTAACTAATTCAAAAGCAAATGAAAAGAAAAATCAAGAT
Organism: Quercus tomentella; assembly: GCA_028535165.1. Taxonomy (NCBI): domain Eukaryota; kingdom Viridiplantae; phylum Streptophyta; class Magnoliopsida; order Fagales; family Fagaceae; genus Quercus; species Quercus tomentella. The sequence continues at coordinate 85,461,153 of JAPQVY010000155.1, read as the reverse complement.
AGAATGACAGATAAGTTCATATTTGGGAAGTAAAAAGCATATAATTTTTTTTATAATAAGTAGATGAGAATCATATCCTAAAATTCATTTATTACCTGTAACTTGCTCCTAGTTGCTAGTTTGTACAAATTGGAGTTGTTTACAACATTAGAACGTTTCCTGGTAAGTTCTCCTTCATCAAGGGTATCATGCAAAAGAAAAAGGCGCCGTCCCACTGCAAACTTGAGAAAAGCATCACCTAGTACTTCAAGCCTTTCAAGTGAAAAGCGCTCCTGGCACTTCTCAGTGGTGAGTGCTTCTAGGACCTAATAAAAAATTCATAACTTTAGTAGCGATTGAGGTCCACAAAAATATTGATCATGTGCAATTAAAGTCATGCAACAATAAAGTTATCATTTCTCATCAAAGCCAATTATGTTAATACTATACATGAGAAAGCCTTACTCTATCACAAGTAATTTCAGCTCCTTCAGGGAATGCAGCAGAAAATTTCTTCTTCAGTTCAATGGCCACAAGCAAGTTTTCCAGACGATGCATGATTGATGGTAATAAAGATATTGAACTACCAATATCTTTAGAAAAGCCTATTATCTTCAACTGGCAAAGCTCAGGAGGCAAATCAGTAAAGTACTCCTCCAGTTCGCGTGATTCTGTGTTTGACAATTAATGCTTATGAACAATAATTGAAGAGAGAGAGAGAGAGAGAGAGAGAGAGAGAGAGCTATAAGAGACACTGAGATGAGTATAGTCAAAAAAGAAGATTATTCTTGTTTAAAGAAAACAAAAACAAGATAAAAGAGTAAGGGCTCCAAGGGAGAGCAAGGTATAACAAAAGCACCTATGCCCACACATATTACATTTTATATCAACGTCATGTTCATTTCTAAACTCTCAATTTTTTTTAATAAAATAACTTGTCACTCAACCTCTGTCTTTCACATTAACCATTTCAATATTAAGGAGGCCGAAATATAGTTTTGGTCTCTAAAGTTTAACAACAGAGCACTTTTGGTCCCTAAAATTTTAAATTAGCACTATTGGTCCCAAGAGTTTCAAAAGTGAGCACTATTCCCTCTATCAACTTCCATTAGTTACCTTGTCTGTGTGTCTAATGGAGCAATGATGTAGCACTTTTTTTAATGATGTGGCAACTCTTTTAATATTAACAAATTACACAAAAGCTTGGGTCTAACAAAGTAACCTGTTTCTATCTGGGTCTCTTTCTCTTTCCCCCATTCAAACCCAGTACCCTAACTGAAACGAGAGAGAGAGAGAGAGAGAGAGAGAATGTTTGAGCTCTAACCCCCATGTGAAACCGTCCTGCCCCCTCCGTAGGCTTCTCAAAACTTTGGCCTCTCTGTGCTAATCTGTATTTGTTAGCTTCTTAGACGGCAAAGCATTTACTTCCACTGCTGAATTGCGTTTTAGTTGAGAAAGTCATCCCTTCATCCAAAACCAATGTCAGAACCTTGCTCCCTATGAAGGCCACCAAGGTCATATTTCCTAAAGTACCCAATATCCACTAAATAAAAAATAAAAAAAATAAAAATTATCTTTGCCTTGTAGTTTAACTAGTTGGCACCTCCTGAAATTTCCAATGAAGACATCCAAGGTTCAAATCCCCCCTCCCCCATTGTAACTATCAAATTATTACAAATATTTAATCTTTTAATGCTTTCTCTAACCAATGTGCAGGTTTGTTGAGAAACCTAACGAAAATTAAATAAACACATGAAGAACTTTTTTAGTCATGCATTTTTTGGTTTCTGTTAATCCAAAAATTCGGAAAAAAAAAAAATTTTGGGTACTGTTTTTTACACTTCTGCAGTTCTGCTTAAGTGAAGGAAGTGTATTAGGCTGAATTGAGTATAAGATTCACAAGTTTGTTCTTTCTTTTTTTTTTTCCCATTGTTTTCACAGCAAGCATATGGAAGCTGACCCGAAGGACCAAAGAGCGAGCACAGCCACAAGAGTACCGGAGGGAGGAGGATGCCATTGCATGGGAGGGAGGACAGCATCGCGTGGGGGTTTGGGCTCAAACGTATCTCTCTATCTCTCTCTCTCTCAATATGGTTATTGGGTTTGAATTGGGGATTGACCCAAATAGAAACAGGTTGCTCCATTAGACCCAAGCTGGTTTGTAATTTTTTAATTAAAAAAAGTTGTCAAGTCATTGCTCTGTTGGACACATAGGTAAGGAAACTAACGGAAGTGGACAGAGAGACAAATAACACTCATTTGAAACTTCAGGAACCAAAACTGCTCACTGGCCTATCAAGTTACAATGTACCCCAATAGCTTTGGAGCATCCATTAAAATCCAATGAAAACAACAACCAAGCTGTAGTAAAAAATTTGGAGCATCCATTAAGATATCACTTTTATTAGCTAGACCTTTTATTTTAGATTAAAGAGTCAACTTATTTTTTTAATTGATAAGGTACAGATACCCGGTGGGTCTTGAACCCATATCCTCACCCTCCACCTTCTTTTACAAATGGAGGAGGTGCCACCTCAACAAGAGCTCATTTAAGCATCCAGTAAGATATTACTTATATTTGCTCGCCCTCTTATTTGTTCCTTTTATCTTTAATTCAACTTACTGTAGCACATGTATCTTATACACCACTATAGCAGTGAACAAATTATGGTTTTGTCATTTTAAGTTCTCGGTTGTGATCTGACCTATTCTACATCTAGTATTCAATGTTTGCTAGAATTTCTAGCATATAAATAGTTCTGATTTTCTTCTTTGAGGTATGGAAGATTATTTATGCTTTAATTCTAAATCTAGGATTCAATATTATATTTCTCTTTCTATATTATCCTGTCTTTCTCAAACTCCAGTTACTATTCCTGATTTTCGATTCTAAAATCCCCTGACCCTAAACCATCTACTACAAAAGCTAACACTAATCTTTAGAGTTTTATCTTTTGTAGATTCTAGTTGTTGTCTAGCAATGAAAGCAAGTCACATCCTACCTGATAAATTACTAGTTGTCTCAAAAGCTTATAGCTATCAGCATACCATGGATTTCATCTACTACAAGAATCCCTCATGCATAAGCTCCCATGCATGAGCCTAACACATAGAATTTTTCAAACCTGCTGGGAGCTTGTCTTGGGGTTCAACCACAAAATCTCCTGCTAATAAAATACCTTACCAAAAATTTAAGTTATCTATGTCAACACTGCCATTTAATTTCCACCAAGTAGATAAACCCCACTGAACTCAAAATAGTTCTCCGATTGAATATGGATTACGAACAATGCAGCAACTTCAATATGGTGCATTGTTTCTTTTAATTGTGTTAGCCAACAATGAACTCTATCTGGCACCACCTCCCCTGTAAGAACAGGTGAAGGGTGAGGTCGTGGGTTTCAAGACCCACAGGGTTCACATTTAATTACCAATGTGAAAAAAGGTTTTAGTTGCATAGAAGTTCCAGGGTTCTTATTGCTTTTAGTACTAAATGGAAATATCATTAGGACTACGAAAGTATTCAGCTCAATAAACACCAAATCTTTGCAGCAAAAGCTTAATTATACACTGAATTTTAAATACGTGTGTGTGTGCGCGCGTGCAAATGAGGGGGATGGTGGTATACAGAGGATGCAGCCCGACAAAACATCCAGAAAAAAAATGGTTGAGATGCAACACACTCCAAAATTAATAGAATTGCAACACAAGCAGGAACCACTTAATGCAATTAACCCCAACAAAAAGAGAACTATGACAAACTGAATAAAATAATTACCTGAATCTTCTGGCTTTCGGTTATGTAGCAAGTTATGCAAGCAAAAAAGCGGTTTTGCATGTAAAAGAGGTTGTTCAGGGTATTTGAGTTGAATGCCAAACCTGACTTCCAACATTTAAGAAAAAATGATTTAATAAATTAATAAAAGAGAAGCAACAGAAGTTAGTATATTTTGTATGCATATATAAAAATTAGATATTTATTATTACGCTTTTAAGTTCATTATATATTAACAAATTCCCTCTAAATAAGCAGAAATTAGGCATAACATGACATAAAATGAGTTTCAGGAGTAATCCAAAATGGTATAAATAGTCAACAAAGTGTCAAGAAGCCTAGTTGCATACTTCTCATACAAGTGCTCTGCATAGCTTGAAGTTTCTGAATGAGGGCTGTATCCGTTCTTTCCATCAACTATGTTAGTGATGAAGAAAAAAACCTGTTTGTATGAAGGAGCATGCACTAAACTATCCGTAACCTCACTTATGCTTCTGTAACCATTGGCAAGTAGCAAATGATCACCCAAAGGAAAATTTTCCTTTTCCATGGCATCTTCTGGAGTCCTAAAAACAGGGGAAGATAAACATCTTCTAATAATCTTCCAATCTACGGTAATTTTGTTATCACTATCATGCAAAATTACTGGAAGCAACAGGTAGAAGGTCAATGAACTCGATTCACAAGTATTGCTTTTTCCCAAGGAAACAGATTCAGGAACGAATTTTAATCGGTCAAGGATGACCTTGAGATACATTTCTTGAAAATTCTGTGCCAGCACAATCTGTAAAAATAAAAATTGGACAACGTCAGAAAATTAGTTTACCATCATAAAATTTTGTCCAACAAATGCCATCTACCTCATCTTTATCAAATTCTGCAACTCCCGATGGCACAAACTTGGTCATCACAGATCTACCATGAGCCAGATGAAGATCAAGTTCCATTTTCTCGGCCTCTTCAGGCAGGGCTGCTTTGACAAATAGACTAAATTTTTTGTAGATCCTATCCTCAGGACGAGGATTAAATTCTATATAGTAAGAGTAAAAATGGACAGGATTCTCCAAGTTAGTCCACGGTTCTTTCAGCACAGCAGGAACTAGCATCTCATGTAGTTCAGCTCGTGAACCCTCACCTGACAACATGCAAAATCAAAGACAATTGATATGACATAATGAAAAAAAGAAGAGAAGAAACATTAATAAGCAAAATTTCTTTGGCTTAATGCTTCAACCTTCACAGCTATCTGAGTCAGAAGAATCCGACCCCAATCCGACTTCATCTACATCATCTTGCCCGACCAGGAGATAGTCATTCAAGGCACCCATTTTATGTAACATTTCAATTGCTTTCAGACAGGCATCTTTTCTAGCAGCTTCAGTTGAAGATTGTGGGGCACCAACAACTTGACGTAGTGGAGCATTGGGAGGTAAATTTATGTGACAGACAGTACCTCCTAAGTCATCAAAATAAAAAAATTCTGGCTTTGGGTCAAAAAACCTGCCAAGAAAAGAAACCATACAATACATCTCAAAATATAGATATGATGAGTTATACAAAGTTCACAAAATTTTTAAGTGATTAAACTCATAATTTTCAAGTGAAACAATGATCATAATTAGTGAAAGGGCATACTCATCACAGGGGAGTTTTGAACAATATTGGTGGAGTAATGAGATGCTATATCCAGAGCTAATATAAGCACCAGATGAATCAACTTTATAAATTTTGTCTTCAGAACCAATAAAGGTTTCATTTGATGTTCGATTAGCAATTTCCATGTTCATTCGATCTTCATTTGCTTGAAAATCTTTTATCAAATCTACCTCCTTCTGGTTGCCACTGAATCAATAGCATAAATGGTAGTTAGTCTTATTTAGAAAAAGAAAAAGAACCAATGGATGGACTTACATACAATGCATGCTTTAAAAAGACACCTGTCCACCAAAAACACATATTCAGACTGAGGCATTCGTGCACGACCCCTTGATTGTATGAAGCTAGAAACAGTTTCTGGAAGATCAAACCGTATCACAAGACAACATGTCTGAATATCAAGTCCTTCTTCACCAACTTTAGTAGCAATCAATAGATTTAACTGCCAAGGCAACACCAGTAGAAATTAACGATTAGCCTCAATCTCTAGAGAGTTTATTAGAATAATAGTTAATTGATTAAATTCATCATTTTCCATCAGCTTACACGATTGGGATAAATGGTAATTTGTCAAGGTATCAAAGCAGGTTTTTCTATATAAAATAAATGGATACAAAATAATAATAAATAAAACAGGTTTTTGAAACATGTCTCCACTCCATATTTCCCAATGAAGTTAAAATTGCACATGTTGAGCACCCACTCATTCTCATTGAGGGAAGTTTGAGCTTATTACTTGTTATGTGATTAATTCACCATTTACAATCAGCGTATGCTTGTCAGGTAAGTGATAGTTTAAGTTTTTTTATAGGATCAAATCAGGCAGTCCCAAATTCAAACCATGTTTCCACTCTTCCTCCCATTTAAAGTTGAAAATTCCACAAGTTGGACCCCACTAATTGAGAGGGAGTCTAGTTCCATATGCAAGGAGTATTAGAATAATGGTTAAGTGATTCACCATCATTTAAGCTATTATGGTAAGTGGTAATTTGTCAACTAATTGAGGAGAAGTGTGGACCCACACATGAGGATGAGTGATACAATTTTGTAAATTTTTCATTGCCCATTAGCTTAGGCCTTTTGGGTTGAATGCTCTAATGTTGTATTAGAGCTCAGTTTGTTTGTTGTTGCTCCTAGTGCCAGGCCCATTGGTCTTTGTTTCAGTTCAGTCGTCAAGCCCATTTGTCTTAGATTAATTCTGTAGGGCACAGACAAGAAAAAAAGTTTGAAGGAATCCCATTGGGTATGTTGCTTATCGGTATGTCTTGTTAGTCCTCACCACTTACTGACTTAAGCTTTGGGATTGGATACTCTTAACAGAGTCAATATATTGCAAAAAAGGGTCTCAATGATCATCACCATCACCAAGATTTTTTCAACGTTATGCTTATTAGATAGGAAAGGAATATTTGACTGCATTGCTATTTTATATTAGCAGGTATTTTCCACCCATTATATACTTGTTAATAAAAAGGAAGATGTAAATAAGAAGAGAATATGAGAAGTGAGGAGCAGTTTTCTATATACAGCCCTCACCTAATTCATTCCACATGTATATAGAAGAAGATTTATAGAATATTACAAAGAATATTCTGATAATGAAGCTTGTAGGGACACCTCACCAAAAGTATCTTCTAGAAGAGTCTAGAATAGGGACACCTCACCTATGGTTTTCTAGAACGATACAATTTTTCCTTTCTAGCAATACTCAATGGTGCATAAATGACCTACAGTCAAGATATAAAAATGATTAATGTCAATGCCATCGGAAGGGAATTTGGTCATTATTGGAAGGTTTTCTTGTGGCAATGTTTTTGGGTCATAGTAATTCAAGAAATATATGAAAAGTGTTACTGAAAAATGAAGAATTCGCTAATAAGAGACAAGCGCCCAAAGGAACAGCTCCTAAACCTATCCTATATCATCTGTTAATTGCTTAATAATGTAAACAATTATGTGATGGATCGCACTAGATAACAATTTCTACAATAAAGATCCTCAAACAGTTTAGTCTGAAACTCTGCTCTTTGTTTGCTACTTGATACCACACAAAGTAACAACTTTCATAGAGACATGGACAACATTGTTCTTGTAACAGCTTATAGTAATTTCCAATAAGCTGCACTATTCCTTTGTCTGGCATCTCTAATGGATACATGTCCAATAATAAGCAAGTCAAACAAATCTCATACCAAGACCCCCGTTGTCATGTCAGACGTTGGTGCACCCAGTGTCATGTAACAAATGAGCATCCAATATGTTTGTCCCTTATGTGCACATATAAGGGGTAAACGAATTGTCTAATGCATCTTCGAATATATTAAGAAAAGTTAAGTACAGTTTGATTATTTTTTAGATGCCATCAAAGAAAAGAAACCAATGATACAATCTTTAAAACATTAAGCATTACCTCTCCCGATCGAAATCTCTCAAGTATAATGTTCATGGTCTTCCGGGTCATACTTTTTAGTCCAGCGTGGACTCCCACAAGAAAATCACACTTCCAAGATGCTAATATCTTAAGCTTCTGTAATATTAACGACAAAGATCTCGCTATAACAACCCTATTAACAAATATTATACATTTCCTATTTGGTTGTAACCTGAGAAAAGGAAACAAGCTTTATCAGAATAGTTGCCTACAAACACACACATACATGTATGGGCATGATTGTTTGCACTTGATAAAATTGAAAAATAAATAAATAAATAAATAAAAAAACAAGTTTGTTCAAGGCATTTGGTTGGGTATTTTCTGTTTTCAGTTCTTAAAAAATAGCTACTCAAAAAACACTATATAGAACAATTTTTAGAAAACTCCATAGCGGTATTTTTTTAAAACAGTTCCAGAAACTACAAAAATATGTTAGTAAATATACCGAATCCCTAATGCAAGACCATCAGCCCTGTTTTTATAAAAGCTCTTCCTTTCAGTTCCTGGCCGTTTTGACAGAAGCATGGTGCTTTCCAACATACTTAGGAGCGTATCGTGTTTTTCGGGCCGACAATGAGCTTTATTTGTGCTGGTGTGGTGGTCACTGGAAGTTTCTAAGTATCGATAGCATTGTCGATTCAAACTTGACAAGGAAGACTCCTGTTTTGTTTGTGGTGTTGGTTATTTACTATCCCGGATAATGACAGCTTAATCTTGATAAGGATACTCCTGTTTGCCTTTGTTTGGTTATCGATGTTGGTTATTCACTATCTTGGATAAGGATGGCTTGACCCAGATAAGAAATTCTTGTTTGGGGTGTTTGGTTACTTCAAGGGGCCTGATTGTTTCTTGGTGCTGCTTTTTCCTTAATGCTAGATAAGGACACGCTTAGTCGAAATAAGGGTGTCTATTTGGTTTTTCAAAATCTGATTAACATTGCTCCTCATCCAGTTCAGTCAGTTTGATTATCAATGTGTTGGCACAAAGAGAGAGAGAGAGAGAGAGGTGAATTAAAAAATGAGAGGAAAAAATTTGTTGCATATTTACAAGGTAGATAGTGAAGAAGGATGTGACAAACAAGAAGGTGAGGAGAAGAATCACCCCTGATAAGATATAATGGCAGTAAATAGATGTATGTAAGAGCAACCGCATCAGTCCGTCTAAAAATTTCCGTCTATTTTGGCTTTAAAACCTACTTTTTCTATTTTACACAACCACTCTGCAAAAATACCAACATCAGATTATCTATTTTACACTTTCTTTTAATATAATATTAATTCTTCCTTTATTTTTTTACTATTATTTCTGTCCTTTTTTTTTCCTTTGTTTTCTCACCAAATAAACACAATTTAACCCAAATCAAACTCACAACAAACCTCTATAGACACAAATCACAGCCTCTCTTCCTACACCAAAACCCCCCCATCCAAATCACAACAAATTCAAGCCAAGATACCACTAAGCAAACCACCACCAAAATCAGCAAACCATTGAGCAAACTTTTGAGCAAACCCAGTCACTTGCACTTCTGGCAAGGTTCTGAATCTTGGTGGACATGTTAGCAGAAAATAGAAGAGCACCAAAGAGGAAAATGAACTGCTCTATTATGGGATTTAAGTTGAGAGAGAAGAAAATGGGTAGTAAACAAAGGAGAGCCACCAATTGGAGTGGTGGTGGTGGCTAACAGGTGATGAGCAAGGACTGTAGATTAAGGAAAAGAAATAAAGAAAGAAAAGAAAAAGAGAAAGAGAAAAGCCATAGACGGAGAGAAAAGAAAAAGAAGGAAGCAAGTAACAAAATGGAATAGAAAGAAAGAGAGAGAAATTAATTAAATATTAATGCACAAGTGAACAGTAACCATGTATCTTTACATGGTTACTGTAGCTTTTTGGAAATTTGCACAATTTTAGAAGAGCTGATGCAAGTGATTTTTAAGGTAAAATGTGTAAAATTGTGCACTTTTTGTATTTTAGAAGAGCTGATGTGAGTGCTTTAAACAACCCAATTAGTTGGAAAGGGATCGATTGAGCAGCTGCAATTTAGTTTGGATTAAGGCTTAATTGAGTTCGGTTGAATAGACTATTTAAGGCACATCTCCACTTACACTCCATTTGGGAGGAGGGGAAGGAATAAAATGAAAGGAATTATTTTGGAATATTCCTTATATTCCCTTGTTTGGGAGTTTTAATAGAGGGAATGGAAAGAGTCACTCCCTTATTTTGAAGTTTAAGAGAGAGTAGATAGAATGAGTAAGAGGTGTTACAGGTGAACCATGACAAACACAAAAAACCATTCCTTAAGAGATTGTTATAGTGAGTCATCTAATCTAATCTATTAGTCTTTTTTTCATAAGTACTAATAGTCAAATAGTCAAAAGACATATTTGTCATAGAAGGCACAAAAAACAGTTTATCAGCACTTACACCACACACACACAGATTTTTAGTACCAACCTGATGGATGAAAGAATTCCAATAAGGCATAAAAGCTTTCTTGAGAAATATGGCTCCTTTAAGTTCTCCACACACGACAGATCAGATGCAATGCCATCTACAGATAAAAATATAAATACTTATTAACTATAAGAGTAAAAAATTATAGTAATCATAGATTAAATGTTTTCTTATTTCAAATATTTAAAGCACACAACTTTGTTGATACACTAAGTTATGATCATTTGAATAGAGATACTGCCAGGAAGATATTATTGGCTGCAACCAAAATATTTCTAAACACATTCTAATACCTTTCATTAAATCGGAATCAAAGACTTCGGCAGCCTGAGCTAGATATCTGTTACATACAGAGTCATCACTGGAATTTTCTTCCACCTCTATTAATTTGTTCCGCTCAGAGTGATCACCAGTCAAAAGAATGCGACTAGCCTTGAAAAGGGAAAAACAAAACAAGATAGAAAATTACAAGCATGCAAGCAACCTCCAATTGAAGAACACATAATTACGGCTACTGGAATTAAGAAGCATCTCTACTTTCACTTGAACCCCAAGAATATGTAGTTTGCACACTCTAGTTATTGAACAGAAAGGCTCCTAACTGATAAGGCAACACTAACATATGATGTTGGTCTATCACATCATATGAGAAAAGGTTTCATGTGGTATAGACAAGATGAATGGTGTCCAACAACATGCAAAGCTGATTCTCATCTTTAATTATAATTAAAATTAGCCGAGGATTCCACTACTTCATCACATTCCACTCCCCGCTCCCTCCCAGCCCCCCCAAAAAAAAGCAAACAAAAATAAAACGCAAGTCAGGACAGCCAAAGGCACTTCCTAAAAGCAACTTAATATCCACCATCCTTTTTTTTAATAATTAAAAATTTTATTGAAAAGAACAAAAAAAAAAAACCATGCTAGCCTTCATGTACAAAGGAAAGGCAAGAATCAACAGAAAGTACATAAATCTAAAAACTCTACAAGAGAAGAGAAGAGAAGAAATGAACACTCATCACAGCCATCCAATCATACAAAAAAAAAACACTGCAAATCCAATATTGAGTGTTCCTCCGCCTCAAAGGTGGGTTGATTTTACTCTCTCCAAGGTCCACATGAGACACAGTGGGATTGCCCCAACAACTCCACCACATGCTTTGGCATCACCCAAGAAACTCCAAACAAACATAAGACAAAATTCCATAACCTTCAAGCATAGGTGCAATGAATAAGCTGATGAACCCCAGATTTCCAACTATTCTTGCACAAACAACACCAATTGACAACACAAATATTTCTCTTTCTCAAATTATCCAAAGTAAGGATCTTTCCCGCAGTGGCAGTCCATGTAAAAAAAGCCTCTACTAGGAACTTTCACCTTCCAAATGCTTCTCCAAGGAAAAGAATGGACGCCTCCCTTTGTGAGAGCTTTATAACAATAACAATATATAACGGAATTTGACTTGATATCCACCAAAATACACAAATATGGTTTTTCAAAAATATTAAAAGAAAAAATCATTTAACTTAACAAAAAATCCCACATTATCAACCATATTACTCCACCTGCACCATCCTCAGAACTTTCACCAGTCATAGACACTAATATCCGGTAATAACCAAGATGTCTCATAGTCTTCATCTAATTAATAGTGCTTCCAAGTGGCATTGCAAGCTTTAACTTTCAAATTAGCTTTAGTTTTGCTACATAAAAATTTTAATAAATTCCACAAGAACAGTTCTTTTTTTGATAAGTAATAAAGATGTATATTCAAAAAACTACCTTATGCATAACAGCATAAGGCATATAATAGATTACAAAAAGAGAAAAGAAAAAACAAAGAGAAAACTAATTACAAAAGAGAGAACTAAGAAATATGGGGAGAGAATCACTAGAGGTGAGTCCCCAAGCCCTAGACCAGTTGAAAAGGGAGCCACTGAAAGAAGCGAGCAGCTGGTCATCAGTGCTTTCCATGTCCTCAAACGTCCGCCAATTTCGCTCCCTCCAAATACACTACATTAAGCACAATAGAGGTAAATTCCAAATGCTAGACGAATGTTTTCCCAACCAATTCCACCAACCAAGAAGAGTATCTGCAACCGATCTTGGCAAAACCCATGAAATCCCAAAAGATCTAAAAACTAAGCTCCACAACCGATAAGCCTTTCCACAATGAAGTAACAAATGATCCACCGTCTCCCCATTACAACGACACATAATGCACCAGTCAACAAAATCAAACCCTCTACCTCGCAGATTGTCACCTGTAAGAATCTTGTCCCATACGGCGGTCCAAACAAAGAAAGAAACACGCCGAGGAGCCTTAACCTTCCAAATACCTTTCCAAGGAAAGATGATAGGCAAGAGACCTCGTAGTTTATTATAAAATGAGCGGATATCAAAATCCCCATTCTTCGTTAACTTCCATCTCATACGGTCTCCATTCTCAGTTGGAGGTAAATTAGAACCCAAAGTACGAAGAAAATTATCCACAACACCCACAAGAACAGTTCTCTCAAAAGTGAATCACAAAATATTATAATAATTACATTCGTACTTGGCAGCCAGCAAAAGAGAATGACCCAACAAACAGAACTTCTCCATAATGACAACATGTTGAAACACCATGGCTCAAAATATCAGAGCCGGTAAACTTTGCACTCTATTTGATGGGAAAAGGCCAGCTTCATCACTCTTCTATTATTCTCAAAGTTTGTGATATTTAGTTGCATTATGAGTCATTCACGCATGTCCATATGGGTCTACAGAAAAACATTCAAAAATTCAAACACAAATTATAAGGGAGCCAAACCCACTCCAGTTAAACGCCACGCCCTCCTCTCTATCTATCAATAATCTCCATAAAACCTACATCTAACCTCCCTCATACACCCACCCAACCTCTTTTTCCACAATAATGAGCACACATTCAAGAAATCTTCTAAGATGCAGTTGTATTTCCAGAAAAGTTCAGAGCTGTTTCGATATAAGTATGTTCTAGAGATGATTGCATCAACATTAGTTGAGATCAGCAGAAGATAAAAACCACAGAAGTTTGTGCAACATTGACAAAAGCAATACATGGAAAAAAGTTAGACAAATTTAAACCAACAAACACATTAGTATTTCTGAATGAAAACAGCACAAAACCAAGGGGTAAAAAGAACAAATAAGATAAATATTTTGAAGAACCAAAAACATTGGTTGGATGCTACAATGGCTTACTTGTAATGCTCCCCAAAGGCCAAGATTTTCCAAACAGAATATCATATTATCATGAATTCTGCTTAGTAGTTTTTTTGCGTTCAGCAGACTTTGGTGATCATTCCTTTTAAGTGTTGATATGCACTGCTCATATCACAGAGAAATAGCAACAAGTGAAACCTAGTTGGAGGAAAACAAAGTTATCACCAAAATAAATGCCACAACAATATACCTGGCGTTTCATCTCCTCAAGTTTACTACAGTGTGTGACATAGTAGCTAGATGTGCCATTTGGAACGGGACCATAATCATATACTCTAACTACAGGAGATTCCACAAAAGTATCCAATTCTTCCTTATCTACAACAGAATAAACCTACAAAACAACGTGGAAAACTACATGAAGTGAAAACTTTAATCAAACAAATGTTGCAGTATCAGACCTAAGTGCAAACCGTAGTTTAAAGATACAAATCATACCTATTCTCTGCTGCATAAATGGCAGAGACAATTTGTAGGTCAGATATATATACGTGCAGACCAAGTACACATAGGGTCAAACATAAACACAACTATGAACAGCCTTGTGAAATCTCCTTAGGTTCTCCCATATAAAGATGGCTTATGAATTCCATTAACCTTATTGTGGTTTGGATTTTGGAATGCCTAGGCCAAACCAAGTACTGCTTGATCCAGGCAAACAGCACCAAAGGCCATGGAGAGCATCAATTAAATAGAGTAGCATATAAACCCCCTCCTCACCGCACACACCCCCCCCTCCCCCCCCCCAAAAAAAAAAAGAGTTACAGGCACTTAAGTGAGGGAACAGAGCACCAGTCAAGATCACCACATGCCACCATGGAACATTTTTTTATTATTATATACAAGTAAAATTTTATTTAATTAAAAAAGAAGAGGGAGCTCCAAGAACACTGGTTGGTTATGTATATTAAAAGGATAAGAATACTTTAACATGTAAAACAGCTCTTTGTAAGGTACTGTATCTAGGGGGCACAAGCAAATCTTGTGAAATTTTATAAGTTGTCTTAAGTAATCTAGTTAACAATGTTAATTTATACCATCATCAATAGTAGAAAAGAGTGTGAAGGATTGTATCAACCCATATTATAGCTCAAATCAACAGTTCCATAGCCCACCTTTGCATTAAGCAAAATTTCAAGACTATTGATGCTTTTTGGTAAATTTGCTGGATCAGAAGCACCTGAAAGAGTAACACATACATGCAGAGATTAAGGTATAATGAAGTGGGGTGAGTTCTTGACAACCTAGACATGAACTACATAACCAGAACAGTGTCTCAAGAACTATCATTAGGCAGAAACACAAGGATCTCCAATAAGGTATATTACAGAGAATCAAGATTATAACATACCTTGATCATTGCAAGTGCGAGGCTAAATCCCTCATTAAAATTCTTTAAAAAATTTAACAGCCCAATTCTTTTTTCTATTTCTTCTTTTCACCAGAAGGTATAAAACAGGCTACACAAAAAGGGGATCCTCTCAGTAGCCCACTCCCACCCCCTACCCACTTCAAATCCAATTAAAGCAGAATCAATCTTAGGCTTCTGGCACAATCCCTTCTAGACTTTATCAGCAGTCTAGCTCACATGTTCAACCTACTATAGTGTTTAATTTTTTTCATATATTGCTCCAAAAAAAAAAAAAACTAGATAAAGTCCAAGACTAGGGGGATTCACCAAATTACGTCAGTGCTACTCTTTATCAAAATTACTTATATGATTCACTTTAGCATTTAAATTAGAATTACTATTACAAAGCAAAGGAAAGACTACAACATTTTGTTCAAAAAACAACAAAATTACTAGTTCAAGAAATCTTCTTTTATGTTTTTTTTCGATAAGTACTAGTAGTTCAAGAAATCTTAAAAACTCCAATGCTTTATCATCTAAAAGGAGAGTAGCAACAAATTTTTGTAGAATAATCAAACTAAACACAGCATCAATATGCAGCACCTATCACTGATACCAGGGTGGAGCCAAAAAAAATTTCTTGGGAGGACCAAGTTATGTATGTGAGAGAAAACTAAAAATCTTGTTTTTAGTACTAGAGTAAGCCATACCTTATAATCTTGACACATTATCATCCTTTTAAACTATAAATGAATAAACAAAGGTTGTCTATTACCAATCAGATTACTGAAAAAATCACCATTATTATAATTTTTTTGTTTTAAATAATCCGCCTATTTCTTCAAGCAATATCAGTCTATCACCTATAAAGTTTTTTTTTTTTTTTTTTTTTTTTTTAAATTTTGATAAGTAAGAAAGATGTTAAAATTTCCAATTCGGATTTTTTTTTAATAAATAAAAGAAAATTATTAAATGAAAAATGTGTGTAGCCAAATGGGAATTTTAATAAAATCAATAACTCCTTAAAACCAAGAATGATCCAAAACTTAAAATGAAAATTTGCTAGACTTTTTTTTTTTTTTTTGGGGGGAGGGGGGGGGGGATGTGGAGGGGGCTCTTCTTTATGAGGGGCCACACTTCATAAACTTATATATCTTTAGTATATATTATAAAAAATTTCAGAATTTTGGGCCTTACACGTTGCTCTGCCACTGACTACTACTCTTTCCCAGTTCATTTTGTCTAGACTCCTCCAAGTCAAACATTAAGTATCAGAAATAATATACCAAACAAGTTGTAAATTAACATGATGAAAGAACTGGTATGTTCAGACAATTTCTTTGGGTTTGATTTCCAAATTTCAAACAAAAACGTAACATCAAATTACCTTTTCCCACAACTGGAGATGCAGTCATGCCAAATATACGGGGGAGTTTTCCAACATCAGGTTTATAGTAGACCTAGAACATGATCAAGATAATTTGCGTTAAAAAAATTATATCAAACTACTGACCAGAAAGAAGCATGTGGGAACTTGTGAGGCACGTTAGCTGTAAGTGTGAGCAAGAGTCCCTTACTTTCATGATTTCCGCATAAGGATGGTTGCTTTTGACTTGAGCATGATGGCACTCGTCAAATATCAAAAGTACAATTAACTCCATCTTGATAAAGCGATGAACCAAGTTACGCAGAAGTATTTGAGGCGTCATAACTAGAATCTGCAGAAAACAACCGGCATAAACAGAAAATTTTCAAGGACGATGAAGCAGCCATGGGATAAGTAACTTCCCGTTTTCAATTGTTGAACTTAATAAAAGGGAATTAAGAAAAATTCTTGTCATATGTTGATCTCATAACACTTGATTTATGAGAGGACGACATTATATGCAACAATAACTTCGCAATTATCAGAAGGATGAATACATCCACGTGCAGAATGAATTTGGGTGATAAATTTTAGATCAGTTTAGTATAACTACCTCATACTGTTCAATTTCTTTATCCCAGTCTTCATGGCTTTTCAACTGCTTAGAGCTCCCACAATAGACCCCAACCTTGAAATCAATAGAGTCTTCTATAACCTTGGCTTGCTAAGACAGAAAAAATAATAATAAAATAAAAGCACCGATCAAAATCATGTGACAACAGACTGGAAGCAACTGCGTTTATGCTTTACATTATAATAACAAATAGTTACCAAATACAACTAGCAAATAAAAAAAGATCTTTTAAATAAACTTGGCCATGCCTTGTACATCAACTGAATTTAGCCATAAAACAGGGAAAGTTAGCGATAAAAAACCTCTGTACATGGATAATTACAAGAAAAGAACAGTCTACACAGCAGGTATAACAATCAAATAAACAAGTACATTATTATAAAATTCAACCAAACATGACAAGAAAAAGTGAAAATTAATGGACTCTATGATTGTGGAATGAAATGGTATTGTAGGGATGAAAGGCCCAGATAAGGATATTGGGCCGTGAGTCGCACCCGAGGACATCAAAGAGCCCGAGGACAGATAAGTTTTAGTGAAGGTAAGTAAGTTATTGGGCCGAGGAAGAGGTCTAGTCATAATAAACAGGTGACATTGTCCGTGGAGCCACCCTGCCTCGGCCAACAGAGTGGAAGCCTAAAGTCTGACCACCCATCAAGTATTGGGCAGTGGGCAACTGTGCTTGGGAGGATAAACTTCAGAGAGATGTAAGTCAACAGAAAATTGAGAAATATCTGAGAAGAAAGTTGCTACCACCGCATTGAATGCTCTGCATCTAACCAACTAGCCGCATTCATGTAGAGGTGAAACCTGAACAGTGACTTCTAGCCTCACAGCTACCCAGAAAGACTTCAGGAAGGTGCTGATGGGACAAGTATCAAGGAGATTAACAATCTGATCTACATGTGGAAGGCTAAGATGAAAGAAGGAAAGGGGTATAAAAGGAGGAGGATTCCATTACAGAATGGATCATCAAAGAAAAACCAAAAAAGAAACAACTATGTAACCAAGAACTTGAATATTTGTATAAGTCTAAGAGAAATATATAAGAACACACCATCCTCAGACTTGACTGAGGAGTATTCTTCTTTTCAAATTGTTTGTTTTATTCATTCTAACACCAACTAGCGTACTGTGATCTATACTTTAACTCATTGAACGTTCATTAACAAGCCCACTCTCTGACAAATTTATTGTTTTGGGCTTATTGGGCCACTGTCCAAATCTCTTGGGCTGTAGATCAAAATGTGTCCTTACAGGTATGATTAGATATCTATTGAATGCTCAATCATTATTGCTCAGATGCTAATAGTCAAGTGCAATCTAGCTCAAATAAATAGAATGTTGATCTTAATGCT
The DNA here is from genome assembly GCA_028535165.1 of Quercus tomentella. Taxonomy (NCBI): domain Eukaryota; kingdom Viridiplantae; phylum Streptophyta; class Magnoliopsida; order Fagales; family Fagaceae; genus Quercus; species Quercus tomentella. The sequence continues at coordinate 85,442,897 of JAPQVY010000155.1, read as the reverse complement.
TTATTTGAGCCCTACTACCTACTAAAGTGCTAATGAAGTTGGTTGAACACTTAACGGAATTCACTGGTTTTTAAATGGGACTACTGCCTATCCTGATTCGTGCATGTAACATATGAGAAGAAGAAACAACGTGGACATTTCATAGTTTGTGGGCAAAATAACTAATGAAGAATGGATAATTTGGTCAAAACTATAATATGCATAAATATCCTAATTGCTGAAAACTCTTTGTTTTAACGTATAGATTCTAAGAGAAACCTTGCTGGCAATGTTCACCTGTGTGCTACTATACGAACTAGTAAAATATGGTCGATATGTCCTCAAAGGTAATGAGATACCAATTGACACTTATGTATTTTCTGGTAGTCTAGCCTTATTTTGATTTTGTTAATATATATCAAGGAGCAATGAGTTCATAGTATAATCATGAGTTCACAGTAAGGTGTAATGATGTTCATAGGATAGTTTCTTTTTTTGTGTGTATGGCAAATTGGGGGAACATTCTTACCCATGAGAAACTCATCAAGAGGAGTTACTCAATGGTGAGTTGGTGTTGTAGGTGCCATTGTAGCAGGGAGACCGTGGACCACCTTGTGATTCATTGTAATGTGGCCTTTGAGTTATGGAGTTTGATATTCAGGATGTTTGGGGTTTGGTAGGTATTACCAAAGAAGATTTTTGATTGATTATGTGGGTGGCAGAGTAGGGGACCTAATTCAGATATCTAGAACCTTACACCCTTATCTTTGACATGGACTATATGGAGGGAAAGAAATCAGCCTACTTTTGAAGATGTGGAGTGCACATCAATTCAATTGCAAGTATCTTTCATTAGTTCTCTTTATGAGTGGTCTTTTGTGTCAAGTCTCACAAATAGTAACTCTATTCATTCCTTCATAAAGTCGATCCATATGTAAATATTTTTCCAATTGTAATTTTGTAGGCTACTTCGTGACTATTTTCACGAGGCAGTCTCGTCTCAATAAAATTATTTTTACCTATCAAAAATGAATCTATTTATTAAATGCAAAACTCCCTTTCAAGGTGAATGCACATAGAATCAAAAAGCCCCTTCTTAAACTCTAGATTAGAAATGAGAAATTGCATACATAAGCACTAAAAACCAAGCCAAGAAGCAAACAAGTACATTATTGTGCAATGTACTAGCCATATAAACTACAAAGATTGTCTCAAACTTCAATACAACCCAAAACTGAACTTTGAATTATAAAACCAACATAAATAGATAGTAGCTTACCTGCTGAACCAGAGCCACCGTAGGGGCAAGAAAGATGCATATGTTCTTCTGGGGCTTCTTTATCAAGTGACCCAGCTCGTGTATAAGCAGTACCGCAATGTGGGTCTTCCCACAACCTGTCCCCAAATAAACAATTATATTCTCCTCCAAAGCTTTCTTGCATAGCTCTAACTGGTACCTTCAGAAAACATAATCACAAAACAACATAACCAACAATAAGCTCCTCCTATCTTCTGAAGAAAAAAGAAATTTTGCATTACAATTTAAACCAGCAAAGCCAAACACAATTGGCTTGCTTAAGCTGTGCTTATGTGTTCTGAAAACAAAACCTTAAGAAAAGCATAAACCCCGGCATTTCGTTACTTGCCCAGTTTCTATGAAAAATTGTAGAGCAAGAACACAAAATTTATGTTTCAGAGAGTACCCAGAAAGTTTGAGAACTCAAAGAACTAAGTGTGGCACCACTATTTTAGCCCATGTCAATCAAGCATTATAATCCTCCGAAAACGATATAGAATTCAAAAGCATAGAACCCTTTCTACATAAATTTTCCTCAACTTTCCCAGCAGCCAAACAGAGAAAAAGTCACACACACAAAAACCAATGTAACCCAAAAAAAAAAAACCAACTTTTCAAAGACGAAGTTTCTGGTAAAAATAAAAATGAAAACCCAGATGAGAAATGAAGCATAAAGATGAAAAGGAACGTACTTTCTGGCAATCTTTCTAGGATCTTTATCAGTCACATGAGTTGCTGAACCTGGTTCCACTCCATCATCATGATCAACATGAACCCCAGAGTCAGAGACACCCAAAGAGGATGTGGCGACGGTAGCACCAAACTCCGTATTACCGGCGGTAGGACGATCGTCTCCGCCGTCTGGCATTGTGTGCTGCTGCTGTGGACTCGGAGTTGTGAAGTAGAAGAGAACAGAAATAAGACAAAACAAGATAATAAGAATGACCATAAACTAGAGTTATATAGAATCAACAAGTCTAGGTAGCACTTGCCATCATCGTTGTTTTTCTTTCTTTCACTCAGGCTTTTTGTCAGTAATCTCTGTTTGTGTTTGTGTTTGTGTTTGTGTGTGTGTGTGTGTGTGTGTGAGAGAGAGAGAGAGAGAGAGCGCGAGTTTGTATATGTATCAGTGTATGTGAGTGAGAGAGAGAGAGAGAGAGAGAGAGAGAGAAGACCAATGGACCGACCAACAACAAAAGTCTTTGCGTGAGCATATAATTCATATTCGTTTACATTAATTTCGGTAAATTCCTTTTACCATTTTTGATGTTTTGGAACCAAGTTCAGAAGAATTCTTCCCCTCAAAAAAAAAAAAAAAAAAATTCAAGAGAATTCAAAATTTAAAATTTACCAATTTGGTCCTTAAAACCAACTTAGTTTTTCAACTATCTTAAAAACCAAGTTAAATTTAAATACCAAATTAGTAAGTTTTAAAATGCGTTAAACTTAATTGGTAGTAGCACAATTTTTTTTTTTTTTTTAGAATTGTAGTAGCACAAATTTTGGATATGTTAGCCTATTATGTTTGAATAATACTACCGACACAAATTATTTTACAATTTTTACAAACGGATATTATGGTTAGCTTCTTACTAGTTCTCATTTGAATTCATCCATAACATCATAATTTTATTTACCAATAATCACTCACTACGATAACATTTTTCTTTTTGGGTAAAAAGTCTTTATCTCTAGCATTTTTCATATATTTTGTTTGTTGGTTTGTTTGTTTTGTGAGGAAAGAGAGAGGTTTCCGTACTGGTTGGTTGTGTGGGGCCTCGAAATGAACGACTTTACTTGCGATCTAAGGTCTGCGATTCGATTGCCAGTTAATCTAGTGCTTTTTTGTGAAGCATCTTCCAGGTGCCTTGCTCTTTCCAAAAGCCACAGGCCCACACAGCTACGTCATTGGTTGTTCTTATTAGATTTTTGTTAATTAAGATTTAAGAGTAACTTTTTTTTTTTTGATAGATTGTGATTATTTTTATTTTTATTCTTTGAGTCTGAAAATTTTCATTTTGATTCGTTCCTGCCTGTAACTAATGTGACCCTTCAGTAAATATAAGACATGAAAAAATAAATTTGAAAATGAAACCAATCAGAGAGTGGGGTATTTTCATTATGGTCTATCAATTTTGAAAATTTTATTTTGGTGACCCATCAAATTTGGTTTCATTTTCAAAATTGTTATTTCATCCATTTATGTGACAAATGTAGTTTTTCTTGGATCAATAGACGTGACTTTTTTTTTTTGAAAATACTATAGAATTTTAATCTGTAGCTTCACCTCAATAATTCAAATTTATTGAAGGGTCACATTTAATAAATAGTTATTCTTAATAAGGCCATGAACCTTTTATAAGGTTTACATAGATTTTTACATCTCATCAGTATTAAATAGGAAGGTCGACATCTACATCACAATTAAAAGTACATATAGATACTTAATATCATCACACAAATAGATTTTTTTTTTCCTCTCAAAAAAAAAAAAAGATTTGAGGAAAATTATATCCCTTCATTTTTATTATTTGTTAACCATTATAGTAGTTTTATTTTTTCCTAATCTAGTTACAACAACATTTACAATACAACGAACAACAAAACCTCAGTTTCATAATCTTTAAAGGTAAAAAAGATTTGAGGAAAATTATATCCCTTCATTTTTATTATTTGTTAACCATTATAGTAGTTTTATTTTTTCCTAATCTAGTTACAACAACATTTACAATACAACGAACAACAAAACCTCAGTTTCATAATCTTTAAAGGTATTGATCCTCTTCCTGGTTGACCTTGCTTGCATAGTAAATTAAACTAAAGCTTTGTTTAAACACAATTTATGAAGGTTATTGTTAACCATTGAAATTATAAGACAACTTGATTCCTGTGAGGCCAAAGGGTAAAGGGTCTACACATCTAATAGGAAAAACTAGTTTCCTTTAAGAAAATGTCAAGAAAAGTGAAACTTTTCCTCAAATGAGAATTGGAACCAAACCAAGCCAGAGTATTAAGTTTAATGGAATGATGCTAGAGTTTGTTTAACATCAACTTTAGCTTTTAACTTTTATGTATAGCTTTTATATACAATATTTTAAAACCTCAATTTTTCCCGCTTTTTCCCCTCTTTTTTTTCAAAATTTTTCAAGGTACAAGAATACTGTAACACGGTTTCAGCAAAAAAAAAAATATTCAGCAAAAAGTTAAATAAAATATTCTCAAACGGACACTAGGAGTATGTTTGGCATCAGCTTTTAGTTTTTAACTTTCTTTGGTTTTCATGTACAGCTTTTTTAAATCTCATTTTTTCCCGCCTTTTCTCATTTTTTTTTTTTTTTTTCAAAATGCAAGTATACTCTAGCACATTTTTAGCAAACAAATTTTAGCAAAAAGATAGATAAGCTATTCCCAAAATTCCATGCTTATTCCACCAATAAAAAAAAATAAAAATAAAAAGCCCAAAAGGGCACTCACAAAGAATGTGTACAAATTTTTTTTTTTTTTTTTTTAAACTTTTTTTTTCTAGAAGCTTTTAGCAACTTTGAAATTTTCTTGAAGAAGATTTGTACAATGCCTCTCCAAGAAGCTTTCCGTTTGGTATACCCACTCAAACACATGTTTTTAGTTTTTAAACAACATTACATGTATTTTCACACACTTTTTTATCTACACGTATTTCCATACATGTTTTCAGTTTTTAAGTGCATGTACCAAAATTTTTTTTTTTTTATAGGACCAAGAAGCTTTGTTAGATGGCTTACTTGGTTACTTTTCCCTTTTTCTATACTACTATTTAAGGAGCTTCCCCTGTTTAGACTGGATTTAAAGAAGAAAAAAAATACCCTTACACCCCTAGGTTTAAGTTGAGACAAAACTAAAGGATAGTCTGGTAAAAATAAATGTCTAATTTGCACTAAAATATTGCCTACAAAATAGGAACACTCTTCCACTAACCCACTTTTTCAAAGTAAGTATACATCTATTTTTATTTTTTTTAAATAGAAAAATAAGTTAAACACCCCCACGTTTATCCAAAAACAAATCTAAATATAAAAAATAAAAAAAAATAAAAAAAAAACTAAACTAAATAGGTATATAAACGTTTTTTCTTTTTTTTAAGTAGATATATCTTTAACTTCCACTAAAAAGTACCTACAAAACATAACTACTCTTTTAAAAAATTTCATCTATACTATTATTTAAGAAGCTTCCCCTGTTTGGATCGGATTTTTTTTTTTTTGTTCAAAAATACTCTTACACCCCTAGGTTTAAGTAGAGACAAAACTAAAGAATGGTCTGATAAAAATACATATATAACTTGCATTAAAATATTGCCTACAAAATAGGAATGCTCTTCCACTAACCCATTTCTTCAAAACAACTATACGTCTATTGTTTTTTTTTTTTAAATAGAAAAATAAGTTAAACATCCCCATGTTTATCCAAAAACAAATCTAAATATCCAAAAAAAAAAAAAAACTAAATAGGTATATACACATTTTTGTTTTTGTTTTATTTATTTATTTATTTATATATATATATATATATATATATATATATATATAAGTAGATATTTCTTTAACTTCCACTAAAAAGTTGCCTACAAAACAGAACTACTCTCTTAAAAATTTTCAAATTGTTTTATCCATTTATAAAATAAAAAAAAATCAAAACAAACACGTCTCTTTATAAAAACACATCTGCCATATTATTAAAAAAAAAAAAAAACAAAAAAAACAAACTAGTCATACACCCACATTTTAGTCATACAAACAACTTCAAACTTCTACCCAATAAATTTAAATCTCCCCATTATCATCATTATGTATTTTTGTGATTGAAAAATGTAGTAATCCTAAATTATAATGGATTTAAATTATTAACCCTTACATAAAAAATAGAAGATTATTAGAAGGCTAGTTATATATAATTAAAAAAGCATCTAGGACTGTTTCTCAACAAAAAAAAAAAAAAAGCATCTAGGACCTTGTGTAATGGACATTTAAGTGTCTTTCATGTATTAGCTTCAAAAGACTATTATTCCATATAGAATATCTATTCCCTTAATTATATATATATATATATATATATATATATATATATATATAAACCTGTTCAGGATCTGACCGGCACTGATGAAACCGGCCGGCACCGAATCGATCTGACCACTTCCAAGCAGTTAGTAATAAGTTCTTCTTGTTCCTCTTCAAAACTATATATATATATATATATATATATATATATATATATATATATATAGTCCGGTTAATGTGTGCCCTTAGGGCACACATTAACAAATCCATTTTTAGAAAAGTTTTATTAGGGATTGAAAAAGTAGTCAAAACTTTTTCAATTTCCGATAAACTTTTTCCAAAATTGGTTTACTATTGTGTGTCCTTAAGGCACACATTAGTAAAATCCATATATATATATATATATATATACACACACATAAAAGTTACAACCTATACATATGATAGATTTTTGTCTCCTTCGTATCGAACATGCATGTTTTATTTCATTTGAACGTAAGGGGGATAAATTTAATTGTTTTCTCACAACTTATATATATATATATATATATATATGGATTTTACTAATGTGTGCCTTTAGGGCACACATTAATTTCCATTTTTGGGAAAAAATTTCTCGAGAATTGAAAAAGTAATGACAGCTTTTTCAATTCCCGATAAAATGTTTCCAAAAATAGAAAGCTTAACGTGTGCCCTAAGGGCATACATTAACCGGACCCTGTATATATATATATATTTCATTGAGTATTATAAAAAAAAAACATAAAACAAAAGTAATCACATGGGTGTAAAAGTTGGCAGAGAAAAGGCATGATACAAATAATTAGAGTTTATTTATTCATTTTCTATTGATTTTAAGTAGACCATTTTCTATAGATGTAATTTTGTCAGTTGGATTTTTATTTATTTATTTATTTTTTAATGTAATGGGTTTGGTTATGTATTGTCAAAGTTATAACTATTGTACCCTAGCAAAAAAAAAAAAAAAGTTATAACTATTGTACGGTTAATTGAAGATATCTCCTAGCCAAGTAAATCTTGATTTAATAGTGATCAATTAGTCATGCACAGAATACAATTAATAGTAGTTAAAAAACTTTCTCAAAAAAAAAAAAAAAATTAGTAGTTAAAAAAAAAAAAGGAAAAAAGAAGAAGAAATACTCGTCTATATATATATATATATAAAACCGAATTTCTAAAATTTCTTTGCGCTGAGTGTGGTACTAGGGTTTGAAGATGACGAAAGTTATAGAAAAAGTTCAGCGACTCTTTGCAAATCTATGAATCATTCGCTCCAACCGGTAAGGCTTTGTTAATGTCACTTTGTCTTGAATCTTCAAGGTGGCTGTGTGTAAAACTCTATGTAATTTTTATTTTTTGTGGTCTTATATATATATGAATTTTTATTTTATTTTTTGTTCAAGCCGGTTGATAAAGCAAGACTTGTAGGAGTGAATCATCTTTGTCAATAAGACAAAATACAAGGAGGGTGGAAAGTCATGTTCATGATTAAACATTCAAGGTACGATTATATGATTCATGGGCAATTTAAATTTCAATTTGATGATGGATTTTCAATTTTAGAATTATTGCAGGTGTTGCAAATCTATATTTAAAGTGAGAAAATTTTACATAGAAAGATGTTTAGAATGATGATTAATTTTCTATGATTAATTATTTTATTTTAATGGCTGCTTAAAATGGTTTAATTGATCTGTTACGTGGTTGACCATTGCTACAAAGTACAAACATATACAAAATAAACTGTTTTAGATCTAAAATTATTTGCTAACCAGTAATGTTGGCCTGTTATAGTTTATTATTTGCATATGTGTAGAGTTTAAATATAGTAATTGTCATTGTATATTTAAAGCTTTTATGATTGACCTCTTACAATATGGTTTTCATGTTAAATTATGTATGAACCCAGTACAAACAATCATAATGTTCATCAACATGTCTCTTATATTTTAACTTCTTTGTGCTCATGTAGAATATAAGTATCATCTAATATTCTAGATTACAGAGTATAAGAAATATATATATTAAATAAAAAATGATATATTTGCCTATCAGGTTTTGAATAGAGGAAGCATTCATTTATTACAATTTTTTTTTCATCTACATATTTTGCAGTAATTGTATACAATTGTTTAATTTTCCTTTAATGTTTGATTATATTTCAAATGTAATTATACTTTTGTAGCATGCTTAAAGTAAATATATATAATTTTTGAAAAATTATCCCGTGCATCGCACGAGTTAGCGACTAGTTTATACTATAATCAATCTTAATAACTTATTAATTTAACCGAATATCTTAACATTTAAATAGTCTCCTACTTTCTTCTCAAAAAAAAAAGGTCTCCTACTTTCAAGCAAAAAAAAAAGTTGTCTCCTAATAAAATCTTACTTTCATAATATTAAACAAATGCTTGGTTTTGCTTTGTATACATTTTTTTTTTACTAAAAACTTGATTTTTGTGGCAGCAGTATTTCATTTCCAGTTTGGTAATTCGGCATCAGGAGTAGTTACATCTATAGGTGTTTCATCATATCCAATTAGTTTGGCTTCCATCTTGCAGATTGACTTCAAAACTTCCTCCAAAGATGACTTGGGCTTGTAGCCTTGAGCCTGCAAATCCACATCCACAGTTAAAGAGCTCCAGAAAATGAAGTATCATAAAAGAAAGAGTGATGGGGTAGAAGGGGGAGGAGGGTTTCTTTTGGGGGACACGGAATTTAAGTATTAAAACTCTTCTTGAGTTGGTTAGAATATGCCTAACAAAGCAAGTAAATGATAAATACGCAACAATAAAGCATGCGTGCCTATTTCATGAGCAATATATATATGGAGTTCCTGGACAAATAAAAAACATTGATACTTTATACTGCCACTTTATCAATTCAAAAGTATAAACAAAACAAGACAATCTGAAAAGACAAAGGGGACACAAATTGAAATGAAAAAAAAAATGAAATGAAAAAGAAGTCATTCTAGAACATCAAGGGCCATTTGTGCTAAATGAGAAAAAGGCAAGATCCCGATCTTGCTTTTAATAATCCCAGTATTAGAGAAAGAATTAATTGAGAAAGAGATTTTTAAACAACAATAAGCTCCTTACTACCTCTTCATACCCCAGAAACAAATTAATTGATTAATAAACTAAGCTAGTTCAGCATCCAAATGATGACACTACCAAAGCCAAGTGGGCAACATGAATCTATATAACAATTATATGGTTAAAAGGCCCGAAAAGTTCCAGCTTTAATGCATGAAAAAACATATTGGCAAGAAAACGGGTCAGCATTCACCTGATATATTAACTTTTAGAGAAGACAATCTCCACAAACAGAAAGAGAGAGAGCAGATAATTTTTTGACAAGTAAAAAATTGTCTGCTCTCTCTACTTCTGTGTGGAAATTGTCTTCTTTAAAATCATCTGCTCTCTCTCATTCCGCTGTAGCACATTGGCAATTCTTGATGAGAGAGAGCACATAAGCCAAATAATGATATTTAGTTTACCTGAGGTAGAGCTGTAGTCCCTACTTAGATAACAACTGATATTCAGTTCTTACAGAGTTGAAGTCAAGTAAAAAATGGAAAAAAGATAATTCAATAAACTTGAGACAACAGGAGAGAAAAGGCATAAAGTAGGCATAAAGGATTTACCTTCAACTTTGCAAATATGCTTTGTGAAGCAATTCTAATAGCTTCTTTCTTGTTCAGGTTGGTTGCAGAAGCAGTTACACAAACATCTTCTCCGTTCACCTGTACTTCAACTGAAAATATTCTATCCTTCTTTGATGCTGAAGTTCGTAGGTCCCAATTATAAGATTGGCAAAGTTCTTTCAGTTCTCTAATAGGACTAATAAGCCGAAAACTGGAGAGCCTCATTATTGGATCCAAAAAGGAAAGCATTATCTTCCACACAAGGTTCAAGTTAAACCCTGTATCAAGAAGAATGGCACCCACACAAGACTCTACCAAGTCACCCAAAGCCTGAGGCAATAAGTGAATCGTTAGAAACTTCACATGTAATGTTTACGGTGTAGACACCAAAACTGCTCTATTAATGATCACTGATTTTGTAGGACCTAATTGATCGTGATTGATGCTGATGGATGCTGAGATTTTTAAAGATTTAATTCTCTTTTATTTTCCCATTTAATATAATAGATTAGAAGTTATTTCCTTTCCTAACACCTGCTAGATTAAAATTTATTTCCTTTCCTTATATGATGTAATTTGGGAGTCCTATTTAAGGGGCCCCAAATGCAAATATTGTAAGCAGTTGATTATGGATTTATAACATTTGTGTTGGGAGTTTTATTCCAGTGTTTGGTGTTGATTCTTAGGTTCATATCATGCATGTTGTTGACTCCAAACAGCTCTAGGAGCTGATACCAAGGTTCCATATATTTTTCTGTTTTATTTGTTTGATGCTGGCTTCAAGCAAATCCTAGGTGCTAATTTCTAGGTCCTATTCCTCAGTTTTGTTCTTTTGTTTCCCAAACAAAATCCCCCTCCTAGAGTTTATCATCCCGCATCAATTTATATTCTTACTTTTCTTTTCAATCATTAGAAATTAGACAGAACATTGATTTACATATAATGTTTACAATATTTCATTTCTTTTTAATTTTTTCTTACTTATCAAAAAAAAATATTTCATTTCTTTTTAATTTGATAATTGTAGCAACATTGATATACTAGGAACTAGAAATACTTTTCAAGATATTACCATGTAAAACCCATTAGGGACACCTCCACCCCAAAAATAAAATAAAAACTAGAGTTTCAACGTTTACCTTAGGATATTTTGGCCCCTCATGAGGACTTCCTTCTGGTGCAGGATTTTTAACAGAGTCCACATAAATTTTGATGGCCTCAGTAAGGCCACTGGAATCACAGATGAGAAATTGGTGGAAGGATCTATCTACTGCAACATTTGCAAAGGCCTTGTTGTTCACAAATACCGATCTCAAATCTGTCAATTGACCAGGCTTCAACTTTGGATAAACTGAATACAGATATGATGTGATTAAGTAATCCAACACAGCATCTCCAAGAAACTCCAATCTCTGGTCAAAACCATCAAATCATTAAGCAAAGAGGAATGCCTGTTGCTTAACACCAGAAGTAGAAAAGAAGCAGTGCATACCTGATAGCAGCCTCCTCCACGCTGGTTGTAAGAAGGGTGTACAAATGCCTGTAGAAGCAGGCCTCTATGGAGAAACTGATGCCCTAACAAATTTTCAAGGGCACCAATGTCCATACGAGCTCTAAGTGGCATGTAGCTATTGCTTGCAATGCAGACATTTGAAACTTGTGAGGCTTCAAAGTCCACTTGTATGCCAATCCATCGAAGAAAGCCTGTTGCGGCTTTGAAGCCACTGTCAACTATGAATGCTCCAACAAGAGCTTCAACCACATCAGCAATTGTTTTCTTATGTAACCAGTGGTGACCTTTACTGCACCTGACTTCATTAAAACTTGTACGATCTGCTGGATTATTTGACCAGGAATGAGTAGTACCTTCATTTTGCTTGTTACAAATTATAGGGCAAGGGCGACCGAAAGCATAGAATTGCGAGGGATCAAATGACTGATCACGTATGTATACCTGAAATTAGAGAGTAAATACTGTACACTTAGATATTAAAACCGATTAGAAGAAAATATCAGTAACGTAGAAGGTACTAACTTTCCTAACTGAAATTTATCCATTCAGCAGTACCTGACAGGAAGCATTGGCTAGTGGGAATAATAGAAACCAAAAAACTTTCTAAAATATCAGACAAGTTGAGTGTTTGCGAGAGAGAGCACTACATTTACAGAAAGGAAAGAAGCGCCATGTGATACCCCACATTGTGTGGATAGGATTGGATTGGATTGGATTGTTTGAGTGTTTGTTGTCCAGGTGTGTGTTGAGTCCACATCGAGTGTTTAATAGGTGTGTGTTAAGAACAAATGTGGCTATCGCTTTCCTCAGGTCGTTACATGCCATATCAAGCAACATTTAATTGTGTAGGTTATTTTTACTTCCATTTGACCATCAACAATCACATTAGTTTTTCAGTTTTTGAAGGTGCCATGTTGGAAAGGAACACTTAAATTTTGCACTTCATCACTAGGATGATTGGTTGAATTTTCTCAGTTAACTAATTCAAAAGCAAATGAAAAGAAAAATCAAAATAGAATGACAGATAAGTTCATATTTGGGAAGTAAAAAGCATATCCTTTTTTTTTTTTTTATAATAAGCAGATGAGAATCATATCCTAAAATTCAATTAATACCTGTAACTTGCTCCTAGTTGCTAGTTTGTACAAACTAAAGTTGTTTGCAACATTAGAACGTTTCCTTGTAAGTTCTCCTTCATCAAGGGTATCATGCAAAAGAAATAGGCGCCGTCCAACTGCAAACTTGAGAAAAGCATCACCTAGTACTTCAAGCCTTTCAAGGGAAAAGCCCTCCTGGCACTTCTCAGTGGTGAGTGCTTCTAGGACCTAATAAAAAATTCATAACTTTAGTAGCCATTGGGGTCCACAAAAATATTTATCATGTGCAATTAAAGTCATGCAACAATAAAGTTAAGTTAGCATTTCTCATCAAAGCCAATTATGTTAATACTATACATGAGAAAGCCTTACTCTATCACAAGTAATTTCAGCTCCTTCTGGGAATGCAGCAGAAAATGTCTTCTTCAGTTCAATGGCCACAAGCAAGTTTTCCAGACGATGCATGATTGATGGTAATAAAGATATCGAACTACCAATATCTTTAGAAAAGCCTATTATCTTCAACTGACAAAGCTCGGGAGGCAAATCAGTAAAGTACTCCTCCAGTTTACGTGATTCTGTTTTTGACACTGAGATGAGCATAGTCAAAAAAGAAGATTATTCTTATTTAAAGAAAACAAAAACAAGATAAAACAGTAATGGCTCCAAGGGAGACTGAGGTACAACAAAAGCACCTATGCCCACACATATTTCATTCTATATCAACATCTTGTTCATTTCTAAACTCTCAATTTTTTTTAATAAAATAACTTGTTACTCAATTTCTCTCTTTCACATTAACCATTTCAATATGGGAGGGAGGGGGCCGAAACATAGTTTTGGTCCCTAAAGTTTAACAACTGAGCGCTTTTGGTACCTAAAATTTTAAATTAGCACTGTCCCAAAAGTTTCAAAAATGAGCACTATTTCCTCTGTCAACTTCCATTAGTCTCCTTGTTTATGTGTCTAATGGAGCAATGACATGACAACTTTTTTACTATTAACAAATTACACAAAAGCTTGAGTCTAACAAAGCAACCTGTTTTTATCTGGGTCTCTTTCTCTTTCCCCCATTCAAACCCAGTAATCTAATTGAAATGAGAGAGAGAGAGAGAGAGAGAGAGAGAGAGAGAGAGAGTTTTTGAGCTCTAACCCCCACGCGACACCGTCCTCCCCCCTCCGTAGACTTATCAAAACTTTGGCCTTTCTGTGCTACTCTATATTTGTTAGTTTCTTAGATGGCAAAGCATTTACTTCCACTGCTGAATCACATTTTAGTTGAGAAAGTCATCCCTCCATCCAAGACCAATGTCAGAACCTTGCTCCCTAAGAAGGCCACCAAGGTCAAATTTTTTAAAGAACCCAATATCCCTTTTTTTTTTTTTTTTTTAATAAACATTTTATCTTTGCCTTGTAGTTTAACAGGTTGTCACCTCCTGGAGTTTCTAATGCAGACATCCAGGGTTCAAATCTCCTCTCCTTCGTTGTAACTATCAAATTATTACAAATATTTAATCTTTTAATGATTTCTCTAACCAAAGTGTAGGTCTGTTGAGAAACCTAATGAAAATTAAATAAACCCATGAAGAATTTTTTTAGTCATGCATTTTTTGGTTTATGTTAATCCAAAAATTGGGAAAAAAATAATAATTTTGGGTACTGTGTTTTACCATTTCTGCAGTTCTGCTTAAGTCAAGGAAGCGTATTAGGCTGAATTGGGTATAAGATTGACGATTTTATCATGCATTTTTTTAGTCATGCATTTTTTGGTTTATGTTAATCCAAAAATTGGGAAAAAAAAATTTTGGGTACTGTGTTTTACCATTTCTACAATTCTGCTTAAGTCAAGGACTCGTATTAGGCTAAATTGGGTATAAGATTCACGATTTTGTTCTTTTTTTTTCCCATTGTTTTCACAGCAAGCAAATGGAAGCTGACCTGAAGGACCAAAGAGCGAGCACAGCCACAAGGGTGCCGGAGGGAGGACGATGCCATCACATGGGGGGGAGGACAGCATCGGGTAGGGGTTAGGGCTCAAACGTATTTCTCTCTCTTTTCAATATGGTTATTGGGTTTGAATTAGGGAAAGACCCAAATAGAAACAGGTTGCTCCATTAGACCCAAGCTGGTTTGTAATTTTTAATTAAAAAAAGTTGTCAGGTCAGTGCTCTATTGGACACATAGTTAAGGAAACTAACGGAAGTGGATGGAGAGACAAATAACATTCATTTGAAACTCCAGGAACCTAAACTGCTCAGTGGCCTATTAGGTTACAATGTACCCCAGTAACTTTGGAGCATCCATTAAGATCCAACAAAAACGACAACCAAGCCTTAGTCTCAAATTTGGAGCATCCATTAAGATATCACTTTTATCCGCTTGACATTTATTTTAGATTAAAGAGTTAACTTATTTTTTTTATTGATAAGTTATAGATACTCTGTAGATCTTGAACCCATGTCCTCACCCCCCGCCTTCTTTTACAAATGGAGGAAGTGCCACCACAACAAGAGCTCATTTAAGCATCCATTAAGATATTACTTATATTTGCTGGCCCTCTTATTTGTTCTTTTTACCTTTAATTCAACTTACCGCAGCACATATATCTTGTACACCACTAAAGCAGTGAACAAATTATGGTTTTACCATTTTAAGTTCACGTTTGTGATCTGACCTATTCTACATCTAGTATTCAATGTTTTCTAGAATTTCTAGCAAATAAATAGTTCTGATTTCCTTCTTTGAGGTATGGAAGATTATTTATGCTTTAATTCTAAATCTAGGATTCAATATTATATTTCTCTTTTTTTTTATAAGTAATAAGTTTTATTGATATCAAAAAAGGAACACCCTAGTACACAGGGAGTGTACAAGGGGTCAACAATCAACTACAAAAATTACAAGAATCAAGGAAATCAAGAAAAGAAGAGAATGATTGGTTTCGCATAGCAACCAACCAATCGAATAAAGTTCTAAAGAAAAATAACTTGAGGTCTAGTATGGATCTCTCATTATCTTCAAAACACCTACTATTTCTCTCGCTCCAAAAACACCACATTAAGCAATGGGGAACAATTAACCATATATGACCATTTCGATGACGACCAAACTTGCCTTGCCAACAAGCTAGTAGCCCTAAAACGGATTGCGGCATAACCCAGCTTACTCCAAATAAACCCAAAACCATAGACTACATATCCATAGCAACCAGACAATGAAGAAAGAGATGGTTAATCGATTCACCATTACACTTGCACATGTAGCACCAATCCAATATCCAAACCTTCCTTTTTCATAAATTGTCAATCATCAAGCATTTCCCTAAAGCAGCAATCCAAACAAAGAAAGCTACACGAGAAGGAATCTTCTATTTCCAAGTATTATATTTCTCTTTCTTTCATATTATCCTGTCTTTCTCAAACTCCAATTACTATTCCTGATTTTTTATTCTAAAATCCTCTGACCCTAAACCATCTACTACAAAAGCTAACACTAATCTTAAGAGTTTTATCTTTTGTAGATTCTAGTTGTTGTCCAGCAATGAAAGTAAGTCACACCCTACCTGATAAATTACTAGTTGTCTCAAGAGCTTATAGCTATCAGCATACCATGGATTTCATCTAATTCAAGAATCCCTAACACACAGAATTTTTCAAATCACTGGGAGATTGTCTTGGGGTTGAGATGCAACACACTCCAAAATTAATAGAATTGCAACACAAGCAGGAATCACTTAATGCAATTAACCCCAACAAAAAGAGAACTATGA
This sequence comes from Quercus tomentella, assembly GCA_028535165.1. Lineage (NCBI taxonomy): Eukaryota > Viridiplantae > Streptophyta > Magnoliopsida > Fagales > Fagaceae > Quercus > Quercus tomentella. The sequence continues at coordinate 85,426,536 of JAPQVY010000155.1, read as the reverse complement.
CAAACCAAATAAAATAATTACCTGAATCTTCTGGCTTTCGTTTACGTAGCAAGTTACGCAAGCAAAAAAGCGGTTTTGCTTGTAAAAGAGGTTGTTCAGGGTATTTGAGTTGAACGCCAAACCTGACTTCCAACATTTAAGAAAAAAATGATTTAATAAATTAATAAAATAGAAGCAACAGAAGTTACAGTATATTTTGTATTACATATATAAAACTTAGATATTTATTATTATGCTTTTAAGTTCATTATATATTAACAAATTCCCTTTCAATAAGCAGAAATTAGGCATAACATGTGTTTCAAAAGCAATCCAAAATGGTATGAATAGTCAACGAAGTGTCAAGAAGCCTAGTTGCATACTTCTCATACAAGTGCTCTGCATAGCTTGAAGTTTCTGAATGAGGGCTGTATCGGTTCTTTCCATCAACTATGCCAGTGATGAAGAAAAAACCCTGTTTGTATGGAGAAGCATACACTAAACTATCCTTAACCTCACTTATGCTTCTGCAACCATTGGCAAGTAGCAAATTATCACCCAAAGGGAAATTTTCCTTTTCCACGGCATCTTCTGGGGTCCTAAAAATAGGGGATGATAAACATCTTCTAATAATCTTCCAATCTACGGTAATTTTTTTATCACTATCATGCAAAATTACTGGAAGCAACAGGTAGAAGGTCAATGAACTTGATTCACAAGTATTGCTCTTTCCCAAGGAAACAGATTCAGGAACAAATTTTGATCGGTCAAGGATGACCTTGAGGTACATTTCTTGAAAATTCTGTGCCAGCACAATCTGTATAAATATAAATCGGACAATGTCAGAAAATTAGTTTACCATCATAAACTTTTGTCCAACAAATACCATCTACCTCATCTTTATCAAATTCTGCAACTCCCGATGGCACAAACTTGGTCATCACAGATCTACCACGAGCCAGATGAAGATCAAGTTCCATTCTCTCGGCCTCTTCAGGCAGGGCTGCTTTGACAAATAGACCAAATTTTTTGTAGTCCCTATCCTCAGGATGAGGAATAGATTCTATGTAGTAAGAGTAAAAATGGACAGGATTCTCCAAGTTAGACCACGTTTCTTTTAGCACAGTAGGAACTTGCATCTCATGCAGTTCACCTGACAACATGCAAAATCAAAGACAATTGATATGACATAATGACAAAAAGAAGAGAAGAAACATTAATAAGCAAAATTGCTTTGGCTCAATGCTTCAACCTTCACAGCTATCTGAGTCAGAAGAATCCAGCCCCAATCCGTCTACATCTACATCATCTTGCTCAACCAGGAGATAGTCATTCATGGCACCCTTTTTATGTAACATTTCAATTGCTTTCAGACAGGCTTCTTTTTTAGCTGCTTCAAGTGAAGATTGTGGTGTGCCAATAACTTGACGTAGTGGAGCACTGGGAGGTAAATTTATGTGGCAGACAGTACCTCCTAAGTCATCAAAATAAAAGAATACTGGCTTGGGGTCAAAAAACCTGCCAAGAAAAGAAACCATACAGTACATCTCAAAATATAGATATGATCAGTTATATACAAAGTTTTTAAGTGATTTAACTCATAATGTTCAAGTGAAACGATGATCATAATTAGTAAAAGGGCATACTCATCACAGGGAAGTTTTGAACAATATTCATGAAGTAATGAGATGCTATATCCAGAGCTGATAGAAGCACCAGATGAATCAACTTTTTGTCAGTAATCTCTGTTTGTGTGTGTATGTGTGAGAGAAAGAGAGAGAGCGCGAGTTTGTATATGAATCAGTGTATGTGAGTGAGAGAGAGAAGACCAATGGACCGACCAATAACAAAAGTCTTTGCGTGAGCATATAATTCATATTCGTTTACATTAATTTCGGTAAATCCCTTTTACCATTCTTGACGTTTTGGAACCAAGTTCAAGAGAATTCATTCTCACAAAAAAAAAAAAAAAAAAAAAAAAAAAAAAAAATTCAAGAGAATTTAAAATTTAAAATTGACCAATTTAATCGTTAAAACCAACTTAGTTTTTAAACACACTGTTTTTTTTTTTCAACTATCTTAGAAACTAAGTTAAATTTAAATACCAGATTAGTAAGTTTCAACTTAGTTTTTAAACACGTGTTTTTTTCAACTATCTTAGAAACCAAGTTGAATTTAAATACCAAATTACTAAGTTTTTAAATGCGTTAAACCTGAGTACGTAACTGGTAGTAGCACAACTTTTTTTTTTTTTTTTTTTTTGAGAATGGTAGTAGCACAGATTTCGAATATGATAGCCTCAATGAGTAATGTTACCGACACAAATTATTTTACAATATTTTTACAAACGACCAGCTTCTTACTGTTCTCATCTGAGTCCATCAATAACATCACATTTTTATTTATCAATAATCACTTACCAGCAATTTGTAAATTTTTATTTTTTAAGTTTTTATTTTTAGCATTTTTCATATTATTTGTTTGTTTGTTTGTCTGATGAGTAGAGAAAGAGAGGTTTCCGTACTGGTTTGTTGCGTGGGGGCCTCGAAATGAACGACTTTACTTGCAGTTGAAGTATAGTGCTTTTTGTGAAGCATCTTCCAGGTTCATCGCTCTTTACAAAAGCCACAGGCTCACACGGCTACGTCATCGGTTGTTCTTATTAGATTTTTATTAATTAAGATTTAAGAGTACTTTTTTTTTGGATAGATTGTGATTATTTTTATTCTTTGAGTCTGAAATTTTTCATTTGATTCGTCCATGCCTGTAACTAATGTGACCCTTCAGTAAATATAAGACATGAAAAAATAAATTTGAAAATGAAACCAATTAGAGAGTGGGGTATTTTCATTATGGTCTATCAATTTTGAAATTTTATTTTGGTGATCCATCAAATTTGGTTTCATTTTCAAAATTGTTATTTCATCCTTTTATATGACAAATGTAGTTTTTCTCGGATCAATAGATTGTGACTTTTTTTTGGAAATACTATAGAATTTTAATTTATAGCTTCTGCTCAATAATTCAAATTTATTGAAGTGTCACATTTAATAAAGAGTTATTCTTAATAAGGCCACGAACCTTTAATGAGGTTTACATAGATTTTTACATCTCACCAGTATTAAATAGAAAGGTCATCTACATCACAATTAAAAGTAGATGTAGACACTTAATATTATCACACAAATAGATTTTTTTTTCTTCTCAAAAAAAAAAAAAGATTCAAGGAAAATTATATCCCTTCAATTTTATTATTTGTTAACCACTATAGTAGTTTTATTTTTTCCTAATCTAATTACAACAACATTTACAATACAACCAACAACAAAACCTTAGTCTCATAATTTTTAAAGGTTTAACTATTGACCCTCTTCCTGGTTGACCTTGCTTGCAAAGTAAATTAAACTAAAGCTTTGTTTAAACACAATTTATGAAGGTTATTGTTAACCATTGAAATTATAAGACAACTTGATTCCTGTGAGGCCAAAGGGTAAAGGGTCTGCACATCTAATAGGAAAAACTAGTTTCCTTCAAGAAAATGTCAAGAAAAGGGAAACTTTTCCTCAAATGAGAATTAGAACCAAACCAAGCCAGAGTATTAAGTTTAATGGAATGATGCTAGAGTTTGTTTGGCATCAACTTTAGCTTTTAGCTTTTATGTACAGTTTTTATATACAGTATTTTAAAACCTTACTTTTCCCCGCTTTTTCTCCCTTTTTTTTTTCAAAATTTTGTAAGGTACAAGAATACTGAAACATGCTTTCAGTAAAAAAATTTCAACAAAAAGCTAAATAAACTATTCCCAAATAAACACTAGGAGTATGTTTGGCATCAGCTTTTAGTTTTCAACTTTCTTTAGTTTTTATATACAGTTTTTAAAAACCTCACTTTTCCCGCATTTTCTCATTTTTTTCACATATTTTCAAAGTACAAGTATACTTTAGCACATTTTTAGCAAACAAATTTTAGCAAAAAGCTAGATAAGCTATTCCCAAAATTCCATGCTTATTCCACCAATAAAAAAAAAAAGGCCCAAAAGGGCACTCACAAAGAATGTGTGCAAAAATTAAAAAAAAAAAAAAACTTTTTTTTTTCTAGAAGCTTCTAGCAACTTTGAAATCTTCTTGAAGAAGATTTGTACAATGCCTCTCCACGAAGCTTTGTTATATGGCTTAATGGTTGCTTTTCCCTTTTTTATACTTTGAAATCTTCTTGAAGAAGATTTGTACAATGCCTCTCCACGAAGCTTTGTTATATGGCTTAATGGTTGCTTTTCCCTTTTTTATACTTTGAAATCTTCTTGAAGAAGATTTGTACAATGCCTCTCCACGAAGCTTTGTTATATGGCTTAATGGTTGCTTTTCCCTTTTTTATATATAATTAAAAAAGCATCTAGGACCTTGTGTAATGGACATTTGAGTGACTTTCATGTATAATCTTTAAAAAAAAAAAAAAAAAAAAAAAACAAACAAACAAACAGAGCGCTTCATCCATTCATTATGTATGCATTTGGATACTGCTTATTTTGCGGAAAAATTGAAAACTGAAAACAATAAAAAAAAAAAATTGTTTACTGTTTATTACTGTTCAGTGGCCTAAATACACTGTTCATATCCCATGAACAGTGCATTAAGCGTTGGTTTAAAAAAAAAAAGAAAAAAAAAAACGCCTGAAACGCAAAACGTCCAAAACGTGGACGTGATCCAAACAAACATATTGCAACTGTCAACATACAATGCCTCAAAAGCAGGAGGTGGGGATTCTTCCATCCATATCCTTTCACCAATTATATGTTTGGCAAATTTAGCCAAAGAATGTGCCACACAGTTGGCTGTCCTTCTAACATGACTAACAAAGAAAGCTTTAAAATCCCTCCCTATACAGCAAATTTCTTCATAAACATAACCCAACCTAGAGCTGTTTGTACCCGGACCCATGATGGCCTTCATGACGTTAACATTGTCCCCCTCCAGTATTATCTCCGTAAAGCCGGTTTCCATTGCAAACTCCATAGCCCTTCTACAAGCCAACACTTTGGCCTCTTCACAGTCCTGCATAGAGGGTCCTCTTGCTACCAAAGCCGCCATAACTTCGCCCTTGTCATTGCGAACCACGACACCAAATCCCAACGCATTCAGCCCGTTGAACACAGCTGCATCCACGTTAATTTTGTATTCTAAACCCGATGGTGGCTTCCATTGATTTTGTTGCTGCACTAATCCATTAGACACCTGAACCAAAAGATGGTCTTGAGTATCTCGATATTCCTTCAGATAGTTCTCTGCTCGTCGAACCAGCCGAGAAGGGTCTTGTATACGGCCTCCATGTAACACCGAATTCCTCTGATTCCATATCACCCAGCATTGAACAAAAAATAACTCCATGTCCTCCATAGTCAGTCGAGCCATCAAATCCTCAATCAGCTGCAGTATATCTCTTCTAGCCGTCGTACACTTCTGCAAGCAAACCTTGCTACGCGCCCACACATCTTGGGCAACCCCACATTCCCACAAGGCATGAAGAACAGTTTTAGCACCTTGCCTACACAACTCGCATGAACTATCCTCCACGATTTTTCGACAAGACAGGTTCTCCTTAGTTGGCAAAATCCCTTGGCAGACCCTCCATCCAAAAACCTTTATTTTTCTTGGCAAATTATACTTCCATAGTTTAGGCCAATCCAGTTCTTTCCTCCTCTGTTTCGAGCCCCCCATCATTCCAGCAGCTTCTTTTGAAACCAATCTAGCTATGTGATAGCTCGATTTCACTAAGTAAAGGCCGTTCTTGTTATGGAGCCACATTATAACATCTGGTACCACTCTTTTGCTTAATGGAACCCGCAAAATAGCTTCCATATCTTCACGTTGAAAATTGGCAACAATGACACTACAATTCCAGTCATGGACAGTCCAATCAATAAGGTCTGAGACTTGCCATTCCCAATCATCATCAATTGGTGGGTGTAGTACCTTGTTTGTAGGGTAGTTTGGAATCCACCTATCTTGAGCAACTCGAATTTTTGAATCATCCCCTACACGCCAACAACATCCTTTTTCCAAAATTGGTTGGGCTGCTATTAAACTTTTCCACACATACGAATTATTAGGTGCTTTAGTAGCTTCTAAAAATGTGCATCTTGGGAAATACCTTGCTTTGAAACACTCATAAAGCAAAGAGCCATTATCACGTAATAATCTCCATCCTTGTTTTGCCAACATAGCTAAGTTGAAACACTGTATATCTCGAAATCCCATCCCACCCTCCGTCTTAGATTGAGAAAGCGAATTCCAACTCTTCCAATGTATCTTTCGTTCATTATTAACCTGTCCCCACCAAAATCTAGCATACATTGCATTCAAATCATTACACAGCTTCATTGGTAATTGGAACACTCCCATGGTATAAGTAGGAATAGACTGAGCTACAGCTTTGATCAAAATTTCCTTGCCAGCCCCTAATAACAATTGGCCTTTCCATCCTTGGATTTTCTTCCAAACTCTATCCTTTAGATAGGCAAATGTTTCGTATTTTGATCTACCCACCAAAATAGGTAACCCAAGATAGGATTCAAACCTGTCAACCTCTTTAATTCCCAAAACTGTCTTAATCCTCTCCCTTTGTTCACCCCCTGTATTACTACCAAAATAAACGGAAGATTTCTCAAAATTAATACATTGGCCCGAGGATGCTGCATATGTCTGTAAAACCTCAGAAATAGCTTGCACTTCCTCCTGATTAGCTCAGTAAAATAGCAAAGAATCATCAGCAAATAATAAATGGGATATACTGGGAGCCCTCCTGCAAATAGACACACCGTGAATTCGCCCCTCTCCTTCTGCCTTAGCCAATAAAGATGAGAATCCTTCTGCACACAGTAAAAACAAATAAGGTGATAAAGGGTCTCCTTTCCAGATTCCCCTAAAAGGTGTGATGTTACCATAAGCTTTACCATTAATACATATTGAAAAAGCAGGAGTCGTCACACATGTCATGACTCTATCAATCCAAACTTTCGGTAGGCCCAATCTAAGCATAATACCTTTCAGAAAAGGCCATTTGACCCGATCATATGCTTTGCTAATATCCAATTTCATCGCCATATAACCCTTCTGCCTGACCTTTTACCATGCATGGAATGCAAAGATTCATATGCTACTAGGACATTATCAGTGATCAAACGACCCGGTACGAAAGTACTTTGGGTGGGTGATATTAGCCTGGGTAGGATTAACTTCAGTCTATTTGCCAACACTTTTGAAATAATCTTATAAATAATATTACATAAGCTAATGGGTCTGTAGTCAAACATTCTCTCAGGCACCTTAATCTTAGGAATAAGAACAATGTGAGTATAATTAATTTCAGGCAGCATAGTACCAGAACTCAGAAAATCTAACACAGCAGCAATCACATCATCACCTACAATATGCCAAATTTTTTGAAAAAATAGAGCATTCATACCATCGGGTTCAGGAGCCTTTGTTGGTTCCATTTGAAACAACGCCACTTTAATTTCCTCTGCATTGTATTCACTGGACAAGACCTCTAGCATATTCGGAGTCACCCTATGCGGCACTGTATTAAGACATTCTTCCATCTGAACACATCCACCTGAACTAAACATGGCCTCAAAATAACTTGTTGCTACCCCAGCAATGTCATTAATCTCCTCCACCCATACCTGTTGTTGATCTCGTATCCCTTGAATAAAATTTTTTTGTCTTCTTTGGGAGGCTTTAGAGTGAAAAAATTTGGTGTTTTTGTCACCATGTTTGAGCCAAGAAACTCTTGACCGTTGGTGCCAATAAATCTCCTGTTTAAGGAGGAGGTCATCCAATTTTTTGCTAACTTCCAAAAATTCAGCCTTCTTCTCAACTGTTAGCTCTTCACAATTCAATCTTTCAATCTGTTTCTACAAGTTCTTAATCTCCTCAGTGTTCGGGTGAGTCTTTGAAGAGCCCTATGCACTCAAGCCCGCTCCACACTCATGTATTTTCTCCTGTATAACTGCCATTGTCGAGCCTAATTTGCCCCTTACCTTCCAAGCTTCCTCCACTGTTTGTTCATAATCAGCCCATAACAACCAACCTTCCTTAAATTTAAACCCACGTGTACCACTACTCCTGAACACCTTGTCAGACCTACTGTGCATGAGAATTGGAAGGTGATTTGAGGCGTGTGACATCAAATGAGTTACTGTATTTGCAGAAAATTTGCTCTTCCATTCCGTGTTAGCCACTGCTCGATCCAACCGCTACCTAGTATTTGCACCACCAGGTCTTTTGCTATTCCATGTAAAAGGATAACCATGGAAACCCAAACCCAGTAAGCCACAAGAATCCAAAGCTATGCCAAATTCCTCCTGTTAGAGATATTTTAGCCCATTAGCATAGGCCCAAGCCTAATTCTACTTTGTGTGCAAGTCAAGTCTCCTACTTGTACTAGAAGTCTATTAGTCTAGGGTTTAGTCTATTATATATACACATGTTATAATTTATTGTAACACAGGATTTGTAATACACTATAATATATTATTGATGAAGCCCTTTAGGGTTTCTTCCGTGGATGTAGGCCGTTAGGCTGAACCACGTAACCCTAGTGTGTTATTGTGTTCTATACTTTATGCTTTAGCTTCCGCATCCATACTAGCATATTCAACATGGTGTATCAATGTTAACATTTAACACCTCCATTTGCTTGTACGACGGCGGATAGGCGCTTTGTTTCTCAGCTGCATATAAAATGGCATTGAAGTCTCCGATGCAACACCAAGGACCATCCACAAAAGTAGCAAGATGAGCTAACAAAGCCCATGATTTCGTTTTCTGATCAGTCTCAGGCCACCCATAGAAACCGGTTAAAAACCACTCAAACCCATCATCCTCCACCACTTTGGCCAAGATATGATTATCTGTATAGTTGATCACATCCAATTGCATGTATTAGCTTCAAATGACTATTCCCCTCAAAAAAAAAAAAAAAAAAAAAAGCTTCAAATGACTATTATTCCATATAGAATATCTATTCCCTTTATATATATATATATTACTAACTGCTTGGAAGTGGTCAGATCGGTTCGGCGCCGGCCGGTTTCATCGGCACCGGTCAGATCTTGAACAGGTTTATATATATATATATATATATATTTCATTGAGTGTTAAAAAAAAAAAACATAAAACAAAAGTAATCACATGGGTGTAAAAGTTGGCAGAGAAAAGGCATGATACAAATAATTAGAGTTTATTTATTCATTTTCTATTGATTTTAAGTCGACCATTTTCTATAGATGTAATTCTGTCAATTGGATTTTATTTTTATGTAATGGGTTTGGTTATGTATTGTCAAAGTTATGACTATTGTACGGTTAATTGAAGGTATCTCCTAGCCAAGTAAATCTTGATTTAATAGTGATCAGTTAGTCATGCACAGAATATAATTAATAGTAGTTAAAAAAAAGAAGAAGAAGTACTCATTTATACTATAATCAATCTTAATAACATATTAATTTAACCGAATATCTTAACATTTAAATAGTCTCCTACTTTCTTCTAAAAAAATAAAAAAAAATAGTCTCCTACTTTCAAGCAAAAAAAAATTGTTTCCTACTTACTTCCATATATTTTATCAAGGAAATAAAATCTTACTTTCATAATATTAAACAAATGCTTGGTTTTGCTTTATATACATTTTTTTATTATTAAAAACTTGATTTTCGTGGCAATAGTATTTCATTTCCAGTTTGGTAATTTGGCTATTAAAATCTACTTTTTGAAGATTTATTACTTTTCTAAGAAAACTGCCACAGTGCCACTTTATCAATTTTAAAAACTTTCTTAGGCCGTATATCAAAGATCATCACTAATGTTTTCAATTTCAATATCTTCATATTCTCGAGTTTTTTTTTAACGAAAATAATTATTTATCAAGTAATAGCAAACTGCAAACTTTAAAGAGGTTTCTTTAAAATTATGGAATCATATACAAATTATAATTTCATAATTATAAAATTATTTTAGATAGGGATGACAATTTTTCCCCGTCCCGCTTAACTCGCCTCTCCCTGTTTTGCCCCGTGCGGGTTTTTCCTGCCCCGTAAAGGTGGTGGGGCGGGGCAGGGATGAGTTTAAACTTTTTAGACCCACCCCGCCCCGCCCAGCCCCGCGTTGCTAAGGGTTATAATTGTAAAATTTTCATATCCTAAAACTCTACTATTTAAACAAACATATCAATATTAACTTATTTTATTCTACCCAATGTGGTTCTCTGCCTTTATTGTGTTATGTGTTATACTATGAGTTTTTATTTATTTTTATGATTGTCTTGTTAAACACTTAGATATATTATTCAATTTTTTTTTTCTAAAAATTAATTTAATTTAATGGGATAAATTTAGTTGTAATTTCAAGTATATTTTTATTAATGAAATAGGTTTCATTAAAAAAATTGTACTAGCTATAGGGCAAATTAACAAAAAGTAAAGTTTTACGGGGTGGGGCGGGGCTTCGCGGGGCCCCAAGGGGCGGGGATGGGGTGAGAAAGTTTTCCCTGTCATGCGGGGCGGGATGGGAATAGGGCAAGACAAAACCATACAGGGCAGGATGAAGACCCCATCTTTTGGCCCCGTCCCGCCCCACTACAATCCCTAATTTTAGATGAAAATATTTATAAATAAAAAATTCAAGTGTTTAATTGCAATACTGAAAATACTATGAAAAATCAATGACAATAGAGAATGACGATTGAAGACCAGGGATGTTTTTAGGGGTAGTGGTTGGGTGGCTGATAGTGGGGTGGAGGTTTTTTTTATAGAATATTAAGTATTTTTAACATGCGAGAGATTTAGTGCATGTTTCGATCTAACTTATTCATGGCTGCGTTTTCTACTCTGCGTTTTTGTTCTTTTTTTTTTTTTTTGGTTTTCACGCGTTTTTGGAGTATTGCGGTTACTGTTCATTGAACAATAACCGCAAATGTTGACTTTCTGCAGTGAACAGTGCACATGTGCACTGTTTATGGACCCACAAATTTCATTTTTTATCAATTTTTTCATTAAAAATGGGTCCCACAGCACTATTCACATATTTAAAAATTATTTTACTACTTTTTCAGTTTTCAGTTTCAGCAAAATAAGTTATATCCAAACACACTCTTAGTTGATAAGTTTTGACTTTTGAGGTATAATTGATGAGTTTTAGCGGGAGTAACTTACATACAATCTTATTTATTATTTGTTTAGGTAATAGATTTAAAAAAAAGTAAAAAAAAAAAACTGTAAATCTATGTTTCTTTTATTTATTTAAGTAATTTTTATACCAAAGGCACCAAGACCGTTGTTTCGTTTAATAACCATTTGTTTCCCACACCATTCTCTCAGGTCACATTTCTCTCTCTCCCTCGACTTCCGAGTACACCCATCGCCGCCGCCTTGAAGGGTTGAGGATCCGCCGATCGCCGCCGCGGGGGTAGATTTCTTGTTTATATGGCAGGTAATTTCATTCTCATTCTTTCTAATGGCTTCCGATTGATTCATGCTTGTCAGCTTGATGTAGTTTTTTTTTTTTTTTTTGGGTTTCTTATTCAGACATTTCTGCAATTTGAGATGGGGTTTATCTTGTCAATTTTGTTTTCTTGTTCTTCTTAGAATATGTGAGTTTGATACTTTGATTTGATATTATTTCTGTGAGCAATTTGAGCTGTTGATTCATCCTAAATTTATTTTTCTTGATTTGGTATTTGAAATTTGGTCCCATTAGGCTAAGCTATTGATTGATTCATGGTTGTTAGCTGAACACCACTGAGGATGTTTAGAACTTAGAAGCCACTTTGAAATTTGGTGGTTCTGTTTTGGTATAATCAATGGTGGCCTGGTGACACAGCTTAGGTTTGGTAATACCATGGTTGAACCTGGTTTGCATTGGATACACATTGACAACAGGAAGTGGAGGTTGAGACTGAGTAGTTGGTAAGACTTCTGAAGGAGGAACAGAATCTGGAACAGTAGAGGGAAGAGCGACGGAATTAGGAAGTGGGTATAGAGAAGAAATAGGAGTAGAGTGAGGAGATGTGGAAATTGGGACAGGTCCTAGAAGAGAATGAGCATTGGTAGAATGAAGATATGGTAAGTTTGACAGCCATAAAAGATCAATGGAAGAGGAAGAAGCAGGAGAAACAGAAGGGGAAGTATGAGATGTATTGGGAGAAGCAAAAGGAAATAAACTTTCATTGAGCAAGACATGTCTGGAGGTGTAAATGGTTTGAGTGGATCTGTCATGACAAAAATAATCTTTGGATTGAACAGAATAGCCTATAAAAGTGCATTCCTTGGTTCTGGGTTCAAGTTTGTGAGAAATGTAAGGTCTAAGATATGGATAACAGGCACAACCAAAGACTTTATGTTGAGAAAGGGTTGGTTTAGAGTGATACAACTTAGACCAAGGAGAATGAGACTGAAGTACAGTTTTGGGATGAAGATTGAAGATTAATGAGAAAAATAGCTGTCTGAACAGCATAGAACCAGAAAGAGTAAGGAAGAGAAGCATGAGACATATTTTACCATGAAGACATATCTTGCAGTTCAAATCATGCTCTTAACATGGATTTACTTTAGTTTTGAAATTAGATGTGATGAAGACTTAAGGTATATTTAGCTGTAAATCTGAAATGGTATGCTGGAATAGACTGATACCAAAATATTCTTCCAATGGACAAGGAATCGCAAACTTTGCTTTCAAGCATGTGACATTGTTGCAGTACTAGCATATGCAGTCTCATTTTGACAATCTTTCAAGTCTCAGCACCTGGCCAGACCAGCCTCAAAACTGTGACCCACTCTTTGGAATCTTCAGTTCTTCACTATCTCTCTTGAATTCTTACCAATATATCCTCATGTGACATCTAGTTGCAGCCACGTAAACAGTAATACTAGTACTATTTTAGTTACCATTTACCATCCCAAAGTCTCAAGTTTCTGCTCCTTTTTCTCACTCCCATAAGCTTAGCTTGGATTATTTTATAAGAGAAAAGCAATAGTACAAAGTGCCTAAGGCTGAGCACTTCCCTCTTGAGGAAGGGGTGGCGTGGTATTTCCATGGGAGAGGTTTATCATGGCGCACTATCATGATGATATGATAGTGCAATAGGCGCACATTACCAAAACTATTTGGAGGGATGCCATGGCTGCTCTGCTGCTCTAGTTTTTGCAGTCTGAGCAAAGGATTGTCCCTACATTTTTCTAAAAAAAAAAAAAGCAATAGTACACTACATTCAACGTCTCAACTGCTGGGTAAAAAATAAAATCCTTCTGTCTTCCGTTTATCTTATATGTAATTTGAAATTTACATTTGCATTTTGGTATTCATGTATCACCATCCCGAAATGTGAAAAATTGTTTGGCATTATCTTCAACGACAATAATCTCAATTTTAGACATCAACCACTGTGCTGCTTTCTTGCCCATAAACACAGATCTCATGAAAATGTTTGCCATATTTGAAAATCCATAAGACAAAAAAACTTCCCCCCTCTAATACCAATTGGATTAACTTAGATTCGATAAAGAAACTGCGAATTCCCCCCTGTAACAATTTCCTTTGAAGTCACGAAAGCAATTTCTAACTAATTTGAGGTAGCTGGGCCTCTCTCTCTCTCTCTCTCTCTCTTACTGTTTTCACAATTTCACCTTCTTTTCTCCGCTAGAAGATTCCTTGGATTAATATATATTTATTCTAATTTTACTAGAAATAACCTGAAACATAATATAAAAAGTTCCCTACTAGTTGACACTGCTTATCATAGCTCTTCCTCTACTCTTTTGATGATGTGATTTGCTGGTAGTTTTTAACTTTCTCATCAAGCTATTACATCTTGAATAAATAATATCTATCTCATAAATAGAAGATTATCTTTGTTGCAGATGATTGAGATGACATTATGGGTGACTCAAAAAGGCATAGGATTCTGATGGTCTCTGATTTTTTCTATCCCAACTTTGGTGGTGTGGAGAATCACATATATTTACTGTCACAATGCCTACTAAAGCTTGGTCACAAGGTTAGAGATTGTTATTTGCTTTGGAGGTTCAACTCCTTGCTATTTCATTTGAACATTGCTAGAGGCAATGAGGAAGAAATTTTACGAAGGGTCTATTCTGTTTGATTGGGAAGGAAATAAAGAGAAGAGTTGGAGGAATATACAATGGAAAGTTTTTTTTTTTTGGTGGTTGTATTTTCCCCATTTTTTAATGAAGTTGGAGATTCTCTCTCTAAAAATATTTTTTGAACAAGCTTCTCATCTCTATAACTTGCTTGCTATTTATCTCTTCATAAATTTATAGAAGAACATTTTAAATAGTTTTTTTGACAACTAAAAGAAAATTTAAATTGTCCATTTTATTGTTATTATTTTTCTTTCTATCGCCTTACCATTTCCTTTCTCTCTCTCTCTCTCTCTTTTTATTTTAATTTTACTTTCTTGGAAATCAATTGTGATGTCAAGAGCCTGCTGTCTACTGAATAGCTGCTGCATTGAGTTTTAGTTTTAGTTGTCCTTGATGAAAAAAACTTTTTTTATTTCATTGTTCAGGTGGTGGTTATGACTCATGCCTATGGAAATCGTTCTGGAGTGAGATATATGACTGGTGGTCTGAAAGTCTACTATGTGCCATGGAAACCATTTCTTTTGCAGAATACATTACCAACCTTCTACGGGACACTTCCTATTATAAGGACTATCCTTATTCGAGAACAAATATCATTGGTTCATGGACATCAAGCCTTCTCAACTCTTTGTCATGAAGCTCTGATGCATGCCCGCACTATGGGGTACAAGGTGGTATTTACTGATCATTCACTCTATGGTTTTGCTGATGTGGGAAGCATCCACATGAATAAGGTATTGCAGTTTACTTTAGCAGATGTAAGTCAGGCCATTTGTGTTTCTCACACAAGCAAAGAAAACACTGTGCTACGTTCAGGACTGCCACCAGAAAAGGTTTATGTTATACCAAATGCTGTTGACACAGCTATGTTCAAGCCTGCTGCAGAGCGACCCACTGGTAATGAAATTGTTATTGTTGTGATAAGTAGATTGGTTTATCGGAAGGGTGCGGATCTGCTGGTTGAAGTCATTCCTGAAGTATGCCGTATGTATCCTAATGTGAGTTAAAAGACATTATTTTATATTGGGTTCATTTCATGATCGTTGGCATTTATACTTCATTTTATTTTCTTCCTTGATAAGGCAGTAACATGAACTATGGCCTGATTCTACATTCACCTAAATGGCTAAAGTTATATATATGACTACAATGCTTTGGAGGCTTCAATGTAAGCCAACCCAGCCATGAAAGTCACAGCCCCCTCCCCCTTCAAATCCCTAAAGGAAATAAGAGGTGATTCTTTGATATGCCTCTTCTACTATGCAGTTGCTTGACCTTTCTCTCCCACAGGAGAAAAAATAAAGGAAAAACACCAGAGGTGTTGGCACTGGTGTTAGTGTCATTCACTTCATTCCTTCAAATAGAATATGACAACAGCACAATGTATACTGATGGATGATGTTTCTAGCATCCCTTGTACACTTCCTGTGTACATGGTTTATGATGTTCTATATTTCCAATATAACCTTTCAGTTATATATATATACTGATGCTTATAATTCAGAGGTCTAACTATGAATTTCAAAGAATTTTGTGATTGACGAATAGCATGAATTAGCTATTCCTTTTGAATCCTGTTGTACTTTCTCTTGAATCTAAGGGGAGTTTCAGTCCTTGTTATAAGGAAATCCTTATGTCAAAAAGATTTAAGGCAGGATAGTTGAATACATAACATCATTGATTGTATTATTAGCATGGGTTTTTTTTTTTTTTTTTTAATTATTTATTTATTTTTTCTAAATAATGTATAGATATTAAGGGCTCACCCTGTTGTTTGGTGGGGGTGTATGGGATTAGGATTTTATTAAATTTTTCTGGGGGAAAATGAGAAGAGATCACCGCTTATTTTTTTTTGAACTGTATTTTAAGGTTCGTTTCATTGTTGGAGGAGATGGACCTAAGCGGGTACGGTTGGAAGAGATGAGGGAGAAGCATTCTCTTCAAGATCGAGTAGAAATGTTGGGTGCTGTACCGCATGCTCGAGTACGGTCTGTCTTAATTTCTGGCCATATTTTCTTAAACAGGTAGGTATTCATGGAAGATCTTATTCCACTTACTATACTTTCATTTCAATTGTGTAGATAAGTAATTTACTTTCATTTGGTATCTAGATGAACTTACTTGCAAGTATGGTTGTTGGTAAAATTCAAAATATCTGTTCATCTTACAATTAGATGTAACCAATTATGAATTTGATAATTTATTTTGCTAGTAAAACTGAAGAATATTTGTTCATCTTACAATTGTATACGAGTTGTACAATGTTGCTTTCTTATGGTTTACATTCTACAATTTTTTTTGTTTGCTTTCTTTTGAAGTAGTCTACATTCTACAATTGTTTTTATACTTTTGAAATATATCTTTTGAAGTTGCCTAATTTATTTCAAATAGTTTTTATACTTTTGAGATTAAAAAAAAAAAAGTGAAAAAGAAAAGTAGGTGACAAGAAGGCCTAAATGAAAAGCAAGTATAAGAGAGCAACAGCAACTACCTAATGACTCATACAATGTTAGTCTTGAGGCACCATTAAAAGAAAGTAAAATTGATGCCAAGGACTGAAAGGCATGCTGATGTGGTTTTCCTGCATCACATGCTTCAGTTTTCAATCATGACAAGGATTTCCACAGTTTTCCCTTCAAAGTGCTGTCATTTATTTCTCTTGCACGCATCCCTGTACTAAGATTGCTCCCCTTTTTGTTCTTCTTTTTTTTTTTTTTTTTTTTTTTTTTTTCAATAAATTAATTTCTTATAAAAGGACTCCATAAAAAAGGCTGGAGAAGATTAATTCATTTCAGATAAAACACATGCACAGAAATAGGCAAAAGAGGGCATGATATAGATAATTCTTGCTAAACAGAAAGCAATAGTGACACAAGACACACCCAGCTATGCCTTGGGTTGTTAGATTTATGATGAGGCTCTCTTTAATTTTTCCTCAGGTTCAACTTTGAGGTGATTGTGAACTGCCAATCTTGAGATGAGCCACAAAAACTATTGAAGGTCCTGAAACATAAATAATACTTACTCTGTTTAGCATGCATAGTATGTAAATCTGCAGCATTGCAATTGTAATAAAATTGGCATTACTTTTATTGTAGCCAAAAAAGATATATTTTTCTTCTATTTGTCTGATCTGATTTGTGCCCTTTTGGCAGTTCGTTAACAGAAGCTTTTTGCATAGCCATATTAGAAGCTGCTAGTTGTGGATTATTAACAGTCAGTACACGCGTAGGAGGTGTCCCAGAGGCATGTATATGAGATGTTTCTTCTGTACCTGGTTGATATAATAGTCTCTTGTAAATTACATCTTTGTTGGAATAGATGAGTTTCCAGATTTTTTAAAGTAATATTTTAGTTTAGCTAACCCCTTCTATCCTAATAGGTTTTGCCAGATGACATGATTGTTCTTGCGGAGCCAGATCCTACTGATATGGTACAAGCAATCAAGAAGGCGATATCTATACTTCCTATGATTGACCCCCAAGATATGCACAATCGCGTGAGTGCATTCTTTAAAATATACTTTAGTTTTTACGAATATACACTTATCAAAAAAAAGTTTTTACAAATATATATATTTGGATAATTCAATAATTACAACAGGGGAGAGGGATTTGAACCTTAGATATCTTCAGTGGAAACATCCGGAGCCGGAGGAGCCAACCAGTTGAGCTACAAGGCTCATGGCTTTATAAATATTTAATTACTTGTACTGTGGCCAATCTGGTCCTCTTGTTTCATTATTTGTTGATAGATGAAGAAGCTCTATGATTGGCATGATGTAGCAAAAAGGACAGAGATTGTGTATGACCGTGCTCTGAAGTGCTCTAACCAAAGTCTTCTAGAACGGCTGTCAAGGTATGATATTAAAAGTTTACGTTTTATTTGATGCTCACGTGTTCCATTAAAGCAAGTACCACTAAAATAAATTTGTTGTACACACAGTATCAATCATCAATTATTATGATTACCTGTGCAAATGAAAAACAAATCTTCATTAGGTGAACATAAAATTTAAATTAAGATTGTTTGTCTGGTACCATCAATATTGGTTAAATTGGCTACCAACAGCCATGATGCTTCTGTACTAATACAACACGACATACTTGATTCAGAAATTTTATAAAATAATTTGTTCAATAGTTTTCCCCCCCATTTTTGTCTATTGGGGGTGTAGAACTTAAAATTTTGTAGTTTTGTTTAGATCTAGATGTGTGAAAAATTGAGGGAAATTACTTAGCATTAAGGCAATTTCAAGGGTTGCTGATGGGCTTAATTTGTTTATAAAAAAAAAGGTACCTCGCATGTGGAGCTTGGGCAGGCAAGCTGTTTTGCTTGGTTATGATCATCGATTTTTTGTTATGGCGACTATTGCAACTATGGAAGGTAGCGCTTCTTGTATCCTTTTGTGATTTCTGCATTATCTTGTTTTCTGTATGGCACTCATCTTCCATTCACATTCCATTATAGCCTGCAGAAGATATTGAGGTGGTACCTGATATTGTTCTATCCCATGATGAAGATAGAGGGATATCACAGGACTTCCAAGCCTTCAACGAGGACCACAGTTTGAGATGATTATTTCCAATTGTTCGGTTCCTTTACATGTATACATTTTTCGAGAATATTTTTACATACATACATGCCTGTATGTAATGTACAATATGTAATTGTGCTTATAAAATAGGGCAATTTTCCTCATTCAACAAACAGAGCTACAAGGGTCTCGAGTCACCAGGTCCAACTGTAAATCAAAATGGCCATGATGCAAGTTGGACATTGAGGCAAACCTAGATATTAGTTTGATCTAGTGACAGCACCAAGGTGTAAGTGGATCGGATAGTTTGATCCAGTAACGCTAATTTAAATGTTGCCTTTCTTAATTTGTACATTCCCTCTCTCAAAACAATACCAAAATAAATTTCATAGGCAAACGAAAGAAATTCTACCATCCTACCATATTTCAAGTGAATATCTTCACACGCATGAATAATTACAAAAAGAAAAAGAAAAAAAAGAGGGTTGAAAGTAAAAATTAAGGCAGATGAGTATAGCACAATTGACATCTCATGATGTTTTTAATAGAGGTATCTAGAATTTAATTTCTTTTATCAAATTATATATATATATATATATAAGAAAATAAAAGAAATCTTTTTATTTATGTAATATTTAAAAGTTAAAACCTAATATTTATTGTAATTGTGGTCTTGTTGAGCCACCTGCGTAGCAAATTGGTCCATTACTTCTGGCAGTTCGGTCAATTTGGTTGACTTTGGTTTATGTGGTCCTTTTTAGTTCGTTTGGTTCACATTAGTCTATTTTAATTCACTTCAATCATTTTTTTTTATTATATATTTTGATTCATTTCACAAGCTCAGTTTATTTTAGTAGTGTGTGGATCAACACGTGTATGAAAGGGTTTTTTACCTAATATAAATGGGTGAGAGAGATTTAAATATTTGTTTTTTAGTGAGCTCAAATCTTTTTGGTAGTGTACCGTTTTTCTTAATATTAATGGGTGATAGAGATTTGAACCTCTATTTTCTAATAAAGGAAAGTAAACTATTATGGTCTACTAATTGAAATAACCTAAGTAATTTATCTTTGTGCATAATTTATCCCTTTCGATTGAATTCAAATATCTAATCACATTTCAAAAAAAAAAAAAAAAAATCTAATTACATTGAATTAATTATCTTTGAAAAAGGTAACAATACTTCTTTAGTTCTTTTTATTGGTCAATATAATCAAATATTTAAATTTAATTGATTAAAAAAAAAAAAAAAAAAAGAAAGAGGAAAAGGAAGAAGGCTGGTATATATTATTCTGCGTTAGTTGAATGAATGAATTGACGTGACCAAAGAAATGATGACCATGCAAAATCTAACGTATCCTTTTCTGGCCCCACTATCCCCCACCACTGCCGCCCCCACCACTTGCTCCAATCCCACCGTAGCTTTCACAACGCCACCAAACTACGCGGCGCGTCTATCTCACTTGCTCACCCTCAAGGGCTTCAATCCCCTGTGGTGCCCCACACTAGTCACCCACCCAACCCCACACTCCCTCAAACCCTACCTCTCTCCCCCTCCAACTCTCGAATCCTTCTCCGCCATCGCCTTCACCTCACGCGCCGCCATCGCATCCCTCTCAACCGCCATAGCCGACTTCGCCGAACCCCTCTTATCCCCACACGGCCACACCTTCATCCTCGCCGCTCTCGGCAAAGACTCGGAACTCATCGTCAACGACGATTCCTTCATCGCCAAGTTTTGCCAAAACCCCAACCGAATCAGAGTCTTAGTCCCTCCAATCGCGACCCCGAGCGGTTTAGTCCACGCTCTAGGGCTAGGGCTCGGACGGAGAGTCATGTGTCTGGTCCCAACCGTGGTGGGGCTCGACGAGCCGGCGGTGGTGCCGAATTTTGTGAAGGAGCTGGAGGAGAAGGGTTGGGATCCAGTGAGGGTGAGCGCGTACGAGACACGGTGGAAGGGGCGCGAGTGTGGGAAGGAACTGGTGGAGAAGTGCGAAAGAGGGGAATTGGATGCGGTGGTGTTCACGAGCACTGCTGAGGTGGATGGGCTGTTGAAGAGTTTGAGGGAAATGGTTGGTTGGGATTGGAAGATGGTGAGGAAAACGTGTCCTGATTTGGTTGTGGCGGCCCATGGGCCTGTTACTGCTGCTGGGGCTGAGAGTTTGGGTGTCAAAGTTGATTTGGTGGGTGATAAGTTTGATAGCTTTGATGGTGTTGTTAATGCTCTTGCTTTGAGATTTGGTACGGCTTAGAATTTGAGCAAGTTTTGTAATTGTAATTGTAATTTAGTTTTGGTTGGTAGAGATTTTATGATGAGTTTTGTGTTGTTTATTCAAAATGTAGATTGGTCATTTGTCCATTATGTTGTTAATGCTTGTTGTGGCAATTGAATTGGTTTTAGTATGGCTAATTCTAGTACAGAGCAATATGATTTTCAAGTCCGTGTTTTCTTTGCTAGTACAGGCACTGACTAAAACCAAGTAATAGTTTTTAATAGAGATTTGAAATCTATGACGTTTTCTTTCTAGTGTAGGCAAAATTCAAATTCAAGTTTTTTATTCGAGGACAAGAGACATTATCAATTGAACTAACTATAATTTGCAATCAAATACTAGTTAAGAGCAGGCACTGGATTTCAGAATTTCATCAAATTGTTTCAGGAAAGAAAATAAGCATGCACTGTTTAATAACACATACCAAACCAAAGGAATGGAAAGAAGAAAGAAGAGCTGGTCCCCAACTCGCTTAACCCCCCTAACACACAGCTAGGGATGTCTGAGAATCTGAGATGGTGAAAGGACCAGTTCTGTTACAAGAAAACCACTGGGTGAGAATTGAGATTAATGTTTATGGAGAGATACATAATACATTAGCTTCCCTTATTACAATTGAAATAGAGTAGTTAAAATTTCCAACAGTAGAAGAACATTGGCAGCATCCCCTTCAGTTATGATATTTACTGGGCATAGGGACTGATCACAGATCGCAGCAAAAAGGGCAGCCATAGCTTCTCCCCTTATTGCATTCCCTGGATATTCTCTTTTTGTCCTAGCTTTTCTTAATTAAACCTTCTTTATCTTTGCAAATGACTCCCAGGCTCCCAGCATGACCTCTGATTCCCTAACAGTTGCATCAAAGTTTAATTTTAACCAACCTGCAGTGCAGGTGGAGGATGCCACTTCCGAAGAGCTTCTGAGGCTTCGGATGGCAACCATGCTTTCCAACAATCTTGGAAGCTCCGTTTGCTTTGATAGATCGGGCCAGCTCTAAACCCTTCAAAAATCATCTTGTTTCTGTTCATCCAGAGGAGATCACATAGCAGTACACTGAATTAAAGTAAACTGACCTGCCTCCCATACCTCTAACTTGAAGAATTCAGCTGGGCATCTTAACAATGATTTAATGGATGAAACAAGGAGATTCTCCAGTTCAATTGGCAATAACAAGTTTGCCCAGACATAGATGGTAAAAGGGCATTTGATAAAGATATGCAGTGCAGTTTCATAAGGACACCCACAAAAAGTGCACACATCTGTTGAGGATATTCTAACTAGTTTGTAGCACATCTTTGGTTGGTAAGATATCTCACTCCATTTTCCACAGTAATAACTTCAATCTTTCATGTATTATGAGTTTCCACAATGGCACCTAGTTTCTGTTCTGTTTATAATGTTAAAAACAACTTTGATCATCTTACATTATTTTAATTAGATTATTT
This sequence comes from Quercus tomentella, assembly GCA_028535165.1. NCBI lineage: Eukaryota > Viridiplantae > Streptophyta > Magnoliopsida > Fagales > Fagaceae > Quercus > Quercus tomentella. Next base: position 85,404,147 of record JAPQVY010000155.1, on the reverse strand, counting down.
TAGCTAAAATGATTATTACAGCACAACTGCATCTAGAAAAAAAAAGTGTTAAACTTTAAAAATTTGTACCTAAAAATAAGCTTTTAACTGTAATGCTATAGTACTAGAGTTTTTCTGTTGATCCCTTTTCTGATATTGCTGTTTTCTTTTAAATTTTAATAGACTTTTTGTAATTTACTGAAGTCTAAAACCCTATCAAGTACCCCTATAACCCTACGAACTTTTCATAAATACTCTAATTTGCTTGTTTGTCCTGGGAATATTGAAGTTTCATCTTTTCTTTCGAAATGGACCTGTAACAGAGAATGTATGGCCTAGTATAAAGTAACCAGCAGAGATTATATGACCTAGCATAAAATGAAAAACAAAAACAGATATTGAAAGTTGAACAAATATGTATATATATATAGTCCACCACCACCCCTCAAGATGGGGTGAAGGGTACACAACCTCATAGGTCTCTATTATACAGCAGTGCCACTTTTATAGTGCAAAACAGTTCTAATAATTATGATAAAAGCAAGCTATGGACCAGATTAACTACAGACAGGCACTCTTATCATCTAACTATTCTTTATATCTGTTATGTCCAATAATATATGGAAATGTGTAATTGAAATTATAACTTGGAGCCCTCCTGCTTAAGTTCTGTTATTATCTTGTGGCTTCAACCCAGATAAAAACTTGAGTGCATCTTCTATGGATGGACGATCAGATGCCCTACTTCTAGTGCAGATGAAAGCAACATCAATAACCAATTTTATCTCCTCTTGCAACGAGGTTTTACAATCAACTTCATTCTCATTGTAAATGTCTTTTAAAAGAACCTCCTTTGGTTTGTTGTGAATGCTTGCTCCTGCATTTGTCAACTTGCCATTAGTTAAAATTTCCAGAATGATCTCTCCGAAGTTGTAAACGTCCGTGTAAAGCTCCTCTTTAATGGCATTGTTGAATTCACCTGTCCAAAGATAAGAAACAAACCTTAAAGGACTGCTTCTAGTTCTTTGAATAGAGACTGCAAATAAGTAGAATCAATAAAGGCTGAGGTGCAAAAAGATGTCAGACTGTGGGAATATTGTCTCTTCCAAATGTCTTTCATTGTCTCTGTCGGCAAAATAGACTGGCTTTGAATTTTGATGCTCTCTTTCAAAATAGTAGTGCTAATATGCTATTCCTGATTGTATGCTAAGATTGCCAAGGAATATTTATTCTCTGACTAAACAAGCGATAACTTTCTTGGTTGGACCTATAGTGATTTTTTAAAAGCTTATAAAGTATATGTAAAGCTTGTTCAGACATTCTCTCAACTTTGCTAATCTTGGAATGTTTGATGAAAGCTTTAATTTGTTTGTTTGACATAAGTGAGTAAGCTGTTGAAAGACAAGAATCCTCATAACAGCTAACATATACTACATGAAAGAATATAAAACATATACAGTTATTCATACCTGTTTCCTTCTTGGAAGTTGCTGGATATAAACCTTTATTCAACTGTACCAGATACTTGAAGCCAAATTCTGCCAAATGGGGTTCCATGTTTTCATCAAACACTATGTTATTTGACTTCAGATCTCCATGAGGAATTGCTGGATAACAGTCGTGGTGAAGGAAGCAAAGTCCCTTTGCAATCCCAACTATAATTTTGTATTTGGTTGCCCAATCCATCTTCATTCTTATTTTCTCAGCTAAATTCCCATTAGGCAAGTAATCATACAAAAGATAAGCCAAATGCTTGTTATAGCAAAATCCCAACAATCTAATCAAATTCTTGTGCCTTGAATTTCCCAAGGTTGTTATAAATTCTGACATGACCCCTATTCTCTTGGCTTCCCATTCAATTTTCTTCACCAGAACTGTTATACCTGTAGGCAGGACTACCTTACAAACTGAAGCCGATGGTGCTTGTACAGCTTCTGCTGATTCTGTTGAACCGAGGCTCTTCAAAACATCCTTGGCAGTGAATCGAGGGATTCCATTAAACGAGACCATCTTCCATCGGCCTTTAAATCCTCTTTGGAAGTAAATTATCCCAAGAATTAATCCTACAATTAATATGACCACCCCTGCACACAGTACCAGGACCCATCTTAGCTTCCTTGTGCCTTTGCTTCCCAATATTGTATCTGAACCAGAACATGGTCGCAGAGGTGCTCCACATAGCTGAGGATTTCCAACAAATGCAGTGCTACCCATTAATCTAAATGAATTTTCTGAGGGAATGGAACCGGAGATATCATTGAAAGACACATTCAATAGTAGTAAACTCGAAGAACTACCAAACTTTACTGGTATTGGGCCGTTGAAACTATTGTGTGATAGGTCCAAGACACTAAGAGCAGGAAGATTTGCAAGCTCTTCAGGTATATGACCTGACAAATTATTGTTTGCCAAATCCATCCTCTCAATAGCCTGGCAATTAGAAACACTTTTTGGGACAATTCCTGACAAATTGTTCATGCTCAATTCAATTACAGAAATGGATTTGCAAGACTGGAATGGAGGAAGATTGCCTGAGATACTACAAGAGGATGCTGAGAAGTTTTGAAGAGGTGGCAAAGACCATGTCTCTGCAGGGATCATGCCTCCTAATTCTGGATTGTTAGAGATGTTGAAGTACTCAAGCTTGGCAGCTTGGGATATATCTGTGGGAATCCCACCTGTCAACTTGTTCCTTGACAAGTCCACATATGTGATATCAGAAAGATGGCTGAATTTTAAAGGAACCTCACCTGAGAATGAATTGTCTTCAAGTCTAAGACGAACAAGTGAAGAACAATTTGAGAGCGATGGTGAAAGACTGCCCGAAAAATTATTGGAAAACAAGATCAACTTATATAGCATACCTCCTGAACATATATAAGGTGGAATGCTACCAATGAAATTGTTTGTGGAAACATCCACCCACTTGATTTTTGAGTTTCTGCCTAAGCTCTGTGGGAGTGAATCAGAGAAGAAATTGTTCCATATAAGAAGAGTTTCCAGTGATGGGAGTTCTGCAATGCCTTCGGGGACAGTGCCATTCATCTCATTGTACATAAGACTGAGGAGTCTCAGGTTCTTCAACTCTACAAAGCTCTCAGGTATAGGCCCTGAAATTTGGTTATCAGAAAGATCCAAGTTTGTGAGAGCCATGATTCTGCTGAACTCCGATGGTATCAATCCAGTGAGCTGGTTTCTGAAGAGAAAAAGTGATTGCAGCTTGGTGAGGTTGGAGAGTTGCTCTGGTATTGGGCCAGAGAGATTTGCACCAGCAATATCAAGATACTGAAGTTCACTCATGTTTCCCAATTGCCATGGAATACTTCCTTGGTAAGTGTTGTAGCCAATCTCCATATGAGTCACTGTTTTGAGTTTACCCAGTTCTGGTGGTATGTTACCACTCAGAAAATTTCCTCCTAGGTGAAGAAACTCAAGGCTCTTGAAAGATCCATATTCTGGTGGAATTGGTCCATTGAAGTAACTCCCAGCAAAGTTAAGAACTTTGAGAGAGTCAAGCTGTGAAACTTCAACAGGCAATGGCCCTGAAAAACTGTTGCTGAAGGCATCAAACACAACCAGGTTCTTTAGACCAGATATCCCACCAGGAAAGTGGCCGGAAAAATTGTTTCTGCTGATATCTAAGACGTTTAGATTGGAAAGGTTGAAAATCTCCACAGGAAGCTGCCCAGAGAAAGAGTTGAAGCTGAGGTTGAGATCAACAAGCTCAGTGAAGACACCGAGTTGCTTCCCAGTCATTACACCAGAAAGATTCTTCATTGACAGGTCTAAACCAATAACAATGGTTTTGTTGCTGTTGCAAGTGATGCCAGACCAAGAACATGCAGATACTTCTCCAGGTGCATTCTTTCCAGGAGGTACAAGCCAGTCACTCAAACTGTGATAATCATCTACAAGCTCAGATTTTAAACCCAGAAGTGCCTCTGAGTAGGGATCAATGGCTGAGACCACTAAGATGAACATCAAAGAAAGTAAAAGCTTGTAAGACAAGCACCGGAAAATCTCCATTGGAACTCGCAGTGCATGAGAAAGATGGACAAATGAAGGTACCCCAGAAAGAAAACTGTGTCAGTTTATAATAAGATATGTAGAATTTGTTTTTTTAGGGTAAAAGAAATTCATTGGGACTAGTGAAAGGAAGCAACTGTGCTTAAAAGGAGTGAGATTGATATGAGAATATTATTGGTTTACCTTTGGGAACAAGAGGGGACCTTTGTGTGTTTGTATATTTGGATGGTGTTGGCCACTAGGGAATAAAGCTTATATATATCTAATAAGAGCATCTTTTTCTTACTAGAGTATCCAATAAGCTAACTTTGAATTGGTGCCTGGACACTGTGGGACTCGAAACAAAATCATCAATATCCAGGTTTTAGCTTTTATAAAAATAAAAATGAGAAAAAGTGTCTTGCATGGTCTATTTTGGTTGGACAGATGAACTGAATTTTAAGTAAGATAGAGTGGTTTATCTTGTAAGAAAGGCATATAAGAATTGAAAATGATGGACATTAATTTGTTATTCAGATATTACCATAGCTTCTGTGGAAAAATTATTCTATTGTTACGAATTTTCTTTTCCATGTCAATTATTTTGGTGATCATTGTGCATACTAATGCATGGGGATAAAGAACGTGAAGGGAATATTATGGCATAATTGTGTCACCACCACTGAAAAAAGTTTGGTAAAATCGTGGCAACTTAGTCTAAACGGCTATAATATATAATCATCCTTTTTGTTGTTTCCTTGCTAGTGAAAAGGAATGCTCCTATTTATATCCCTTTTACAGGATTTTAGAAAACAGCTAGATTTTACTTGAGGAGGAATGGCATTGCCATCCTGATTGCACGTGTTAAAGAAAGAGCTGATTGATTGTAAAGTTAATAAATCAATATCTTTTAATTGAATGTTGTGCGAGTTCTTAGAAAAAGCTGATCAATTGTAATAAAAAAAAATTAATTTAGCCAATGCATTTCAACATTTGTTAATTGGAACATTAAAAAAAAATTAAGATTTTAACATTTTAGGCAAAAGATTTTTATTTTTAAATTTATGTATAACATTTAAAAACTTTTTTTTATAGATATAACTATACTTTTTAAAAAAAAAAGATCAATAAACAAACTTCATGTACAAAACTATATCCAAAGGCAGTAATGTAATGGTCAAGATAAATTAGGATTTTAACATATTATCTTACATATTGTTTTAAACTGGTTTTGTGTACCCAAACTAATTACAGTTTGCAGCAAACAAAAGATTGAACATATGAAGTAAAATAATTTGCAGAGAGTGAAAAGGAAAAAGAAAAAAAAAATGCAGCATATATGAATGAGTTTCGGGATGGATTTTTGTACCAAAGTCCTAATAGGGTTGATTATGAATGAAGAAAATTAATAAAGTAAATGATTGTTTAATTAATTATAGTTGACCATTTCAATAAATTATGGTAACAAATAATGTGATCCTAGACCTAGTCAAAACTGATTGAATAATAAGGAGGAAGATAATGATAGGGGAGGGGGTGTATTGGCCCAGGTATTATAATGTATGTCTTTTTTTTTTTGGTAAACTATAATGTATGTCATAGCATATATGGACAAGGATAAGTCTTTACTTGGATTCACTAATTCAAGCTTTTGAAATGACAGTAGCAGGTGCAGGGAAATAAAGATGGAAAAGGACAAGGGGTTGTGATAAAAGTAGTTGCCTTTTTTCTTGATTTATGATCAGCTTGCACTTTTGTGCTCCTGAAGGACATAAAAGGTTTACCCTTTCTTGACATCTGTGAAGTTTGCCAGTTGCCCCTCATTCCTCTCTCTTTATGCCGTGGTACAAACTCCCAGACAGAGTTTAATGTTAGCAAAGAAAAAAAAAAAGAAAATGAAAAAGAATGTTACTAAAAATCACAAAATTTTACACAACTTTAACTACAGTGTGCTATGTGACGAGTGGTAAAAATGTGAACTTATTATCCCTATGGTTTTACAGCTCACAACTTGGCATGTGATGAGTTGCAGCCAAAATTATGTGATCTTATCATTTTTTAATGAAAAATGATCAAATGGGTTGCCTTTAGCATGAATATTTGGATTGATTAAGGATCTATTGGGTCCCTTATTATATGATCAACCTCTCGTGACAAATTCAGGTTTTTTAATGACTTTATTTTGCAGAATGTAATGCTCTTTTTTATTTATAATTAAAGCGTGCAATCAATGATCAAATTACGTGAGCATTTGATTGATTGGTAGTGTTTATACTCTGCTTTTTTTCTTTTTCTGGTATATAATTTTTTTTTGTACGTAGCATGGCATGTACATAAGATATTTGATTGGTGTTTATAGTTTATACTCTAATTAAAATATTCAATATCATCTTAAAAAAACAGTATTCAATACAATAGTTCTAGCCTATAACTTTTTAAAAAGTGTATCCCAAACGTACACTTATTCATCTGGATATTCTTTCTCGTTCATACATAAAGTTATAGTACTGCACTGATAATCGCTTCCATTTGCCATTGGCGCAAAATATATCCTTTTGGGTGTACTGTTATAGATTCGTTGCTAATACAAAAGTTTATAATCTAAAGAGATACAAAGTGCATTTGTTTGTGAAAGTGTCAAAATTGAACCAGGTTATTCTTGCCTAGCTGTTTATATATCTGGGTCAATAAAAGTTTAAATAGTATAAAGGAGAGTAAATAATAAGTGTCGAATTTATTCTAGAAGTCAAAATACTCCTTTTGAGTTTGACTCTAAAAACATGCTCTCATGATTCTCGGGGTTTTTAAAAATAAAAAATACTCTTTTGGAGTATTATTAGAAGTGTATTGAATTTTCTTACATATGTATTATACTTTTAAATATAAATTGAAAGAATAATTAATAAATTTATTTACTATATTGTTAGCTGAAGTTGTGTAAAAAAAAAAAAGGTCTTATAATAAAATTGATGACTCTTTTGATTTTTGAACATATTCCAATTATTTCATGAAGAAAAAGTTGATTTTTTTTATTGGATTAAATAAAAATACTAATACCTTCTCATTAAAAAAAAATAGTACAAAGACACAATGGACGCAAGAAGCTTTGTCCTCGGTAATTCAATTTATCGTCCTTTGCTTTCATTGAGCTGTGAAGTTGCTGGTCCAAAAATCTGTCATTGATTGCATGTATGCAAAAAAGAAAAAAACAAAGGGTACAAGTGTACAACAAGGTAATTAACATTTTGGTACTCATCATCACGAGAGGGACCGCAATTCTTCACAGTGTTCTCCCGTGACAATTTTATTGCACTAGCATGTCAAAATTCATGTATCGTTATGTCATTCATGCCTAGCACAATTGAACAAACAACTAAATTCATATAAACTTCCTTTTATGCAAGTTTTTTTTTTTTTAAATGTTTAAAGAATAATAATAATTATATATATATATATTTTTTTTTTACTAAAGGTGAGTTTAGTTCAGCTTTTTGAAAATAGGTTTTTTGAAAAAGTAGTGGTTTTAAAAAATATGGTATGAAATTAGGTTTTTTTTTTTTTTTTAATTTATAAAAAGCATAGTGTTTGGTAAAAGTGGTCAAAAAATGTTTTTTTTTAAAAAATAAAAAAATGAATATTTGACCATCACTTATAAAAGTGACGGTTTGATAGGTAAATTATCAAAAAGGTAAAATATATATATAATTATACTTCTGGTTTCACCTTCTTATTAAAAATGAAATAAAACTTATGGTTTCACCTTCTTGTTAAAAATAATAACAATAATAAAATAAATAAATAAATTATTATTGGTATTATTATTATCATTTTTGTTTTATTTAATTTTTTTAATATCACCAAGTGTGTTCTGTCCCTTTGACAGTATAGAGGAGTTAACGTGTGGCAAATGTGAGATGTGTTGAAATTAAAAGGGTAAAGTTGGGTTTTAAATTAAAAATGGAGGGTAAGTTGAGAAGAAGTAGACACTTTTTCCACAACAGTATTTAGGGTCCGTTTGAGAACAATTTATTTAGCTGAAACTGAAATTTTTTTACTGAAAGTATGGTAGATAAAGGTAAAAACTAATTGAAATAGTACAGTAAGACCCATGAATGGTACCAAAAACTGCAGTGGGACCCATAAATAGTAGCAAAAATAAGTTAAATAGTAAAATAAACTGACTTTAAATTTTAATCCCAAATGCAACCTTATTTTCAACTAAAGAAATTGTTGTGTTTTGCAATTGCACCTCAACAGATGCCATGTTGAAACATAGGAGACTAATAAGCCCCTTTTCATGCAAGAGTGTATATAATGCAATGGATATATGAAATCATCCTCTCACATAGGGCTTCATACTTCATACCATGCTTGTGGTATCCACCTCATATGAGAAGATAGTTACATATTCTTGATACATAATGGTGTAATGGATATATGAAACTATCCTCTCACATAGGGGTTGATTCCATACTTGTGGAACCCACTCTACGTAAGAAGGAAACATATTCTTGAAACACAATTTCTGCATGCTTGAATTTCAAGGTTATATATTTGGTCAAAGTCTCAAGGACAACCACAAGTATTTCTAGTAATAAATTCCTTAGGCTTTTAACCTAAATACATGGTTATTATATTGATCCATGCAAAATCAATAGTGTTATCTTCTTCAAGGGTAATTAAATTTAACCATGTGGTTTATTAGTTAATGTCAATGTGTATTGTACCATTCAAAGAATCGTAAAACTGATATATTCAAATATTATCGTGTGTATGTTATGTGTAATAAGTAGTGTGTAATAAACACTTCTATTTTTTTTTTCCTAATTACCACTTTATTAAAATGTCTCTTATTTCCATAAAAAGAAAAAGAAAAAAATGTCTGTTATTCTAAAGCAATTATGAAGTGGATAGCTTCTTTTTTTTGGGTATACCGTTGGGGTTAAAACAAAAGTAGAATTCCAAATGGACCAAACCCCACGTGTGATTATCATTCCAACTAGATACACTTAGGAGTCTCTCGACCGTTTTAAAAAAGCAATATACACTATATTTCTCATTATAAATTTTACAAATGTTTTTTCTATAAGATAAACTTCACCATTGTTAAAGTTGTCAACTTGTTATTGGTTCTTATCCAGGTTTATTACTGACAGTCCGACATTACTTTATTGTCTATCATTTACAATTTGTTGCCTCAAGGATTGTTAAAAGTTGTGTGGAAAATATAATGACTAGACTTATAATTGGTACTATTAAAAAACCACCAATTGGTTGAACTTCACGCAAAGAGCTCGCTAACTATTTCAACATGCTCTTTTGTTAAGATAGCATTTTGAGTAGACAATGGTTCTACTGTCTGTTTACTTGCCTTATTCATTTTTTTTTTTTGATGAATTTTACTTGCCTAATTCTGAGCAGTCAAAGGATTATGAAGAAAAAAAAGTACAGAAGAATTCTGAAAGAAATTTCCCTAAGACACGGTTTGAAAAAGACACCGCCCAACCGTGCGTCCATGGGCACAAGACAGAGAGGAACACATCTTTTTAGGAAAAAAGAAAAGAAGAATTCACTAAAGAATTGGATTCCCATATAGAGTCAAAAGAGTAGGAGCTTATGTTCGATTTGATATCTTTTAGTTTAATCATAAGAAAAGGTACCACAAAAATTATATAAGAAGTCACCACAAAAAAAAAAAGTAGTAAAGCATCTCTATTTTACTTTCTATCCTTCTTTTACTTTTTTTAAAAAAAATTTAAAAAATATATTTTTAACATGTGGGCACCCCTTAGAAAATCAAAAAAGACCCTTGAAAACCTTAAATTAGGTGCTGCTATGGAGAAAATGTAGGCAAAATTGGACTTTCTCACTTCCAGGGCCATATAAATAAAGAGGTGTGAAACACGCAGTCAAAATATTGGTGGTGCAGAAACTAATGAAACACAATGGATATACATTCTACAAACAAAGAAATCAATCATGCAGAAGAGTGGGTGGAGTTAGCAAAGTGATTGAAGGAAGGGACCCTCTTCATTTCTTTCACTTCATAAAAAATACTTTCAGATTACTGTTTTTGTTTTTGCTTCAAGCACCAAAAATGACAAAACCAAGGTGGCAAATGCAGGGTCAAGATCTTTGATTCATAATCTTTAATCTTTAAAGATTAAACAAAATTTAATGCAACTCAATCAGTGTCATTAACAACTTAATATCTCCACTCCCAAATCATTGAATTGAGAAACTGGTGAAACGAGGCACCACCAAATGCATGCATGTCAGAATGGAAACACCAAATTGCTCTTAACATTTATTTAGAACTAAAGTATTCTACGAGTCCAGGAATGAATTTCTGCCATACTTACTAGTATCAGACATACAGAATACGTAAGTTCAAGAATTCTGAACCAAAAATATGTACTGTATGAGTCTAAACATGTAATAGGGCAGCCATATGCTCAAATCTATTGTCAAAATATTCATTAAACTAAAAGGGAATGAGTTTGTAAAAACATAATATCTTCTTTATGCAAATTGAAATAGAAGCCGATCAATATGATTTCACAGGACCAGGCCTGTTGATGCCCCAGGAGAATTCTAATAATGAGATTAGTGCATTAATATCAGCAAGTGTATAATAAGAGGAAACTGGTTTCCCTCCCCATTAACAAGAATCGTTTTCTTTGTTATTCTCTAGGTGATTGACTTCCTTTTCTATTATGTTAATCTTGCAGTACTACAAAGGCCATTAAGAACAAAAGATGCCAGTGCTTGGGTGGGGAAAAATTCTCCACTCACCAAAAGGTAGATATTCCATACAGTCGAACCTAATGGAAAGAAAGGGCTAAAACTATATACAGTCATATCTAAGCGAGGGAAGGCTAACATTGTTTCTTCCGGTGAGAATATGAAAAAAAATACTTTACTTTGATCAGTAGGGAATGAACATCTTGATAAGACTACGCTAAAAACAACATTAGAGCTTGACATGGCAGTCTTCATACACAACATTTTACATACTGGAAACAAGTTCTATTTGACTTCAGATAAGTTCAAACGAATGACGAAGTTAAACAACTTAGCAATAAAGTGTTCTTTACAAACCCTAAGAGGTGAGGATTCATTTAGTTGTTAAAAGAACAAGAGATCAATGAAAATTTCATGGGGGGGTATTCACTCAAAATGGTTATGTTAGGTTTTAAAACTTTAGAACAATTGGCAAACCGTGAGCACAAAACTGTCTAGATATAGATTTCTAAGTCTATAGGTTTGATTAGACAATGTTCAAGGTGTTACAAGTCAGAATACAAGAACATTCAAACTACAGAAAGGAGAATTCAATTTCTGAAGAGTTCAACGATCGAAAATCAGACTCAACTGATCGAAAATCGCAGACATGATTTTTCTACAAAATTTAAATTAGGCCCAAGCCTGCAAAAACATTTAGGATTTCAGTTCAACACTACTAGGTATAAAAAGAAAACCCTAACTACGTTTTCACAGATCTGAGAGACTTTGAAGGTACTCTTGTGAGATCTAAAAGGTATTGTGCCTTCCTCTTTCAAAGTTACTACCGGAAATCATTCTCATACCATTAGAACTGGTAGATCTGAAGTTGCTGCAACAAGATCAACAACTGCTGATGATTTAAACCTTCAATGGTGGTCTTGGAGTCACAAATCGGAGAGTTTGTTTTGCTAAGCCTTTGAGTGAGATCTCAAAGTCACAAACGTGGGTGTTTGTGCAAAGCAAATCCAAAAGAAAAGGAGTTCGTAGATTCGGAGCTTGCAAGTGATCGTGTTAGTAAATTACTACTGGAGGTAGCAATAGATTTAGGGTTAAATATGATTGTAAAAACTTCAATTCTCTATAGTGGATTTGTTTTACCTTGAGAATAGCTAGGTCAAATCCTCCCCAGATTTTTACCTTGAAACTGTTGGTTTCATTGGTTTTCCTGGGTCATCATATCGTGGTGTTCTTTATTTTCTGCTACTATGCATGATATGATTTATTATTGTTTAACCTAGATCTAAATAATTAACCTAAGTAACTACTTGACTAATATATTAGGTTAAACAATTTGCATTAAGGGGTCTAAACAAACAAAAGGGTTATTTGGAAGAAAGAGCAATCCAGTAGAATGGAAAGCGAACAGATAAATTAACTAAAAACAAAAACAAGGAAAAGAACAAGAAGAAATAAATAAAAAGACAGCCAGAGTCCCATATGGGACAGGAATAATGGCATTAGTTAGTAGAATCAACTTCAGGTCACAGCCTTGGTGTTGTTAACAACAGTGACCAAGAGCTTTTCACATAAACCTATTCACTCATCCAAGTAATCAAGAACTAGAAGTATGGTGTGACCGTATGAGTTCCAAACATCTTATATATATGGGCAAATACACAAATCGCGCCTCCATGGTGTGATCTCATGCTCCACACCTATTGTTTTCTATTTGTCTAAGTCAAATGAAGCTGTTAAGAGGAGTTTGGAAAGAGCGTCAAGGAGGAGCTTATGATGAAAGGAGATGACATTTGGTCCAAGGACTACAGTTAAACATTTTATATATATATATATATATATATATATGAAAAATTGGTAGGTTACACATGCACCAAATGGATCTTAACCCTATGACTCACCTTCCATCCCATTATTTAGGAAGAAACAGATGCCGTTTGAGCTAGAGCTTATTGGTGATAAAAAAAATTTTTGATAGGTAATCAAAAAAATATTATTAAAGAAAATAGTAAGGAAAAATACAAGTTGTTCATGATGATGAACAACAAGAAAAGGATAAAATAAATTACAAAAAAAGAAAGAAGGGAAATTAGGAAACTAATCTAAGAGAAAATATAAACTTAGAGAGAGAGGAACAATCAGTAAAACCCCAACAATGAGAGCACTCAAAAAGACTACGCGGGCATAAAACCTTTTAACTCTTCCAACGTCTTCTCAGTGTCCTCAAAGAATGACGATTTCATTCCAACCAAGTAATCCACATCAAGCAACTTGGAATCAAATTCCAAATATTCGAAGTATGATTCCTAAGCCATTGATGCCAACAAAATAATAATTATGCCACCAATCTTGGCATAACCCAATGAATACCGAAAGTCTAAAGCACAAAAGTCCATAAGGTATATGTAACAGGACAGTGAAGAAGGAGGTGGTCCATCGACTCCCCATCACATCAACACATACAACAACGATTTGCCAAAGAGCAACCTCAAAGCATGAGATTATCCATAGTAAGAATCTGACCATGAATAGTTGTCCACAAAAGGAAAGCCACTCACTTAGGCACATTTGGTTTCCAAACCCCCTTCCAAGGAAACACAGAATTATGAGCACCCCGAATCGCATGGTAGAAAGCCACTCGCTTATTGGTGATAAAAATTAATCCTCACATTCATCATAAAGCAATTTATCAAACTCCAAGTTGGCCCTAAGAACAACAAAGTTAACTATTTCCTTTATACTACGTCATTTTCTGCAAGATGGAGTGAAGGATACAAAAGATAAAAAATTTAAAAGCTAGATGGTTGGCTGCAGATTTTATAAATTATAAAAATTAAAAAAAATAAATAAAAAAATTAAAAAAAAGCCTGAATGCTGATAATTAGATGGTAGATGCAGGGTCGTATAAGATAGCTTGTACAGTTTTGGGTCTCTTTATAGGCTTCAGAAACTTATAATTAGTTAGATTTCCAGTTTGCAATTTCCCCTTTTGCTTCCTTGGAAACCTTGAGGTTTTCTTCTGTAAGTTCTATAAAACTATCTTTTTTTTTTTTGATAAGTAAAAGTTCGATAAAACTATCACACTAACCTTTCCAATAAAATTCATATTGAGTACAACCAAGAGAATAAAAAGGAAACAAAAAAGAAGAAGAAGATGAAAGCTGAAAAAATGGACCTATGAAAGGTTTCTGTTTATAAATTATTAAATATTAAATGTCAAATCACTTATGTGAAGGAAGATTCTACACTAAACTGGAAAACATTGGAAAATGTACACCAATAATAGTAATGGCATTAACCATGAAGAGTGAGATGACTAAAGAATTTCGACATATGAAAACCTCAAACCTCCAAATTTACAGCAGAGTCTGGCCTCAAACGATTTAGCCGAACGGTACCGAGAATGTACTCAGGCAACTCTGCCTCTTCTTTTGCCTGCAAACAAAGAGCTGTCAATGTCTAGTTGTGTATGACATGCATGTATGCTTAGTTAATTATGAAGAAATCTAGCTTTGGTGCATCAATACATTACGTCAACTGATAAAGAGCTCCATATTATTTTTTGTAATTGGTAATTTCCACTCACATCTTGTGGTTCCTAAACTCACAACCTCAACCTTCACCCCATGCTTAAACATGGAGGATTTTGAAATTATGCACCTAGTTGCTATTGCCAACATTATAATGTGATGCAGCAATAGACACAAAATGTATTTATGACAAAGTAAGACCAATGAATGATTAACTAACCTTTGTTTCAATCAGACACCTAAATTATGTACGCAGTACCTATCTTAACGGCACAAGAACATTTATGATATATTGAAATCACAAAATGCAGACCTCTATTGAAATTACAAGATGAAATCTATTAAATGATTAAAACCCATTCACAATCTCAAACACACAGCACAAGAAGAGAAAACGTTTATACAAAGGGGAGAATACAATTTTTTTTGCAAATATTAGCTGCACAAAGGGACAAGCTGTTGGAAAGTATGACTCACTTTCCACATATTGAAGATGAAATCAAGGAATTGATTGCTTGGAGTAAATCACGGGATTGGCACAATCAATTATATTGATATGAAATTCAAATTCAAAATATGCTTGCACTAAATTGATAGTTGACCTATTTTCAAATTTTGTTAATCCCAATATAAATATAGGTTCCAATGTGCTGTATTATCAATCAAGAGATTGAAACATGTAGCCATTTGGCTTTTGATGTTGTAGATGTAGGTCTTAGTGACTGAACCATTTTAATCCGTTCCATACTTCAATTTTGTTTGTCTCTTTATTTTCCATAGTATTTCAAATTTTGACAAACCTCTATCAAAATGGCAAGGTCGACAACTATGCTTGTGACATATCCAAGAACAAGGCCGATGACACTCCTTGCTACAGAGGATGATCCAATATCCACATCAATCTGCATGATAGGAATTTATAGTCATTTGTAAATTTAAGAGGCATAAACAGCAACCAGCAGAACAAGCACAGTGTGTGTAAAAGCTTGCATTCCAACCAACATTCAAATTTGGAGTCAAACTTAACGTGATGTACATTGCTTGCCCTAATTTCTATGATGTTATTAGAATATCATTAAAAGGTGTCTGCAAGTGTGTGGCGAGTTATTCACAAAATAAAATTTAAAAGAGTACTTGTTAGAGACTGCTAGAGAGGGGACAAAGTGGAATAATCTTGAGATAGTCACACCAGATCTTGGGTTTCACACCCAACATCAAAATTGAGCAAGACATCAGATATCACCATAACCTGATTGTCCAAGTATTCTCAAAACAGAACTATCTTTAAAAAAAAAGCTTGCAATTTGGATATATTGCAATAACCTGAATTTTCAGATCAATTTGAAAAATACCATGTTTTAAACTCTAGATCTTATATTGAATAGAGAATATGCACTTCTGATAGCATCAAGCAACAACAACAGAGAGAGAGAGAGTAAATGTGTTAGTGGCCAGAAAGAAGGCAGGCCATGTTGAAATGTATACGATAGTACTCAACCTGTTCTTTCACACAGTTTGGCAATACTAAATAAAAATGTATACTGGTTTCAATCATTTCATAGTACTTGACATCCCATTAACACATACACCCTGTATAAATATATTAGCGATAATCAGCATGCCTAACACAAAGACAAGATAAAATAAGAATACTTGGGTAGTGTTACCTCCAAAAAGTTGTCTTGTCTGAAGTATTTGCAGGTTACAGCTTTCCCCAATAAGCAAGCTTTTGTTCCGACTGCACGCTTGACCATCCAATACCCCTGTACTACTCAAGAAAACATTAGCTGCCCAATGACATCAAAGGCAAAACTGATATAAGCCACTAAGATTCAATAGAAGCTTTATACTTAGCATTCCATACCTCAACAATACTAGGAATTAGTTTAAATCTGGCATCCCGAAACATGTCACTTCCATCCACAAACTTAGCCAGCAAAGAACTTTTATTTAGTGGTCTGTCTGCACCATAGTAAAGGACCAAACTGTAGTTTGGTTTAGCAGGGACCTGGAACAGAGAAATCAAGATACATTATCCTACTTTAAAGATTGAACTGGGACTTACAGCACCAAAGAAGATCATGTGCCACAATAAGATTTATATCACTAGATGTTAGAGGTTTGGTCATGTTCAAAGGAGAGAGACTAATGCACCGGTAGGAAAGAGTGAGTTGATCCAAAGGGAACAAAAAAAGGTAGGGGAAGACCAAATGTAACGTTAGTTTAAGTAATAAAAAGGACATGTCAATTAAAGAAGTAATGGAGAGTATTACTTCAGATAGAATAAAATGGAGGAAAAGAATACATGTGGCTGACCCTAGTTAATCTGTTAAGGATCCATAGCTGACCTCAAAATTTTGGGACTTAAGCAGTTGGGCTTTGTTATTGTTGTTATGGTAGATGTCATTCCTAAGCAAAAACATTGAGAGGAAGACTAGCTGAGAAAGCCCATCTCAAATTTATCTCTTCTTTGTTCTCTAAACCTAATTGAGCGAATATCAACAACTAACATGTTTACATCAATCATTCTGCTTTTGAAAAATTAGTTCAATGTTCCACTGAATCTTCTGTTGTATTCTACATTCAGGCCCATATTTATTCCCCATCACCACCTAAAACAATTTCAGGAAATTCTTCTAATAAGTTCCCCATGCATTGTAGAAGCTCAGATTGTATTTTGTAGAAAAAGTACTCTGGTGTGAAAATTATAACAGAAAAACTACAATCAATCTTTACTGCTTCATACAACTAGAGTATGCAAAGATCGGTAGTTTTTAGTATTGCATTGGTATTATGTGTGAAAGGAAAAAAGGAGACTCGAAGGCATTCATTCGCATACCTGGAGGTTAATGACAAGAATGAATGGAAGCTTCTTCCCAACTCCTGACTAGAATTGAAAAAAGGAAAAGTTAGACACACAAGATTTAACAGATTAAGAATCAAGAATAACAAGCTCAAATACTCCAAAATATGTCCTGAAGTCTAAAAGAAACATCTTTTATCTCCAATTTGCCAATCATTTTGAGTTTTGCTAGATCCACACAAAAGATATAATTGCTATATACAATTTGGACAAATAAATAAAAAATAAAAAATAAACACTTCGAATATGAGAATATTCCAACAATTCTACTGTAACATATATAAAAGTATGTAGGTTTCATATGCAAAAGATATTATTTACTAATGGCACCAAGTCAGATATGAACTGCCTTGGAGCTGGCCACAACTGTTGGCATAGTCTGAACTATCTTTTACACAAGATTGACTGAGAGTATATGGAACTCTAAAACCATAACAGAAATAAAAAAGCAAAGGAAGGTATGTGTGTATCCTTCCATTAATCAACTTTCAATAGATGGAAATGGTAAAAAGGAAGTCGCAGGAATATAATCAACTAGAAGACAATAGTTTTCTTTCTTTTTTTCTTTCCTCTTTTTAAACTTTTTGACTACTTTGTGCTTTTCATGAATATTGTAGTGTCTTTAGTAAACTTTTTCTTACCTATCAAAGAAGACAATAAAACTGGGGAAGTAAAAAGAAGCAATTGAAACTTTCCAAGTGGTGTCCTTTGTTAGCCTACTATTTATTATTTATTTGTAATATCCAGTTAAGAGAGAGTGAATAATACAGGCTTAAATCAAGTGGGGGCTTGTACTGCCTCTTCATTTGTTAAAAGATACAAAGCACATTAAAATAATAGGACATGAATTTAAACTATGCTACCCACATAAAGGCCCACGAGAGCTTTTGGGAAGCAAGAAAACATTTTTGGCAAATCACACCAAATAATAACTTAAAATTTAATGTAGCTATGTCTTTTCTTGAAACTGGCCATAATTTAGGAAACAAATACTCCTTCAATGTAAATAAATGCAAAAGGGTGACTCGTGTTAGTTGCACTATCCACAACATTTATTTATTGGTAGGTTACACACTCACTAAGTGGGTTTTGAACCCATGAGTCATGACCTCACCCTAAACCTTACCCTTGCAAGACGAGGAAGTGCCATTTGAACTAGAGCACACTGGCTTGCACTATGCACAACATGAAACACTGAAATGTTTCCAACTTCCTTTTTCTTTTCTTTTTTTTCCCAGATAACGTAGGGAACCTTTCTAAAGCATAGCCCTTTAGACTTGCCTATAGCTAGTAAAACCTATAGGCAACTGACCTCACCAACCAAAACTAGTCAATGGGTAATCTAGGGGCAGTCACCCTTGACGGGCTAAGCAATTTATGCTCAAAAAAGAAACCAAAGACCAGGCTGGCTAAAAGAGGATTAATGATTGCTCTCCACAAACAAACCATGAAGACTAGGAACAAAAGTTTCATATAATTTCAAGAAGCATTGTAGAGCCCGGACTGAATGGATGATGAAGAGGTGCTGGGAGCTATGGAAATTTGGTGGGCTGCCCACAAGGCCAAACTATAAGGGATTCAGTTGATTGAAATTGAAAGTGACACTAAGCTTTTGATGGATCCTGCTACTGAATTATAATCATTGACCAAGCTGCACTTGTCTAAAAAAGAAACAAAAGACCAAGCTAGGAAATAGCCTCCTAAATAGAGGATATTAAGTAATTGACCAGCAGCTTTGATGAGTGCTCTTTCAAGTGGATTCCTAGAGCAGCAAATGCAGCAGCACATGCGTAAGCCAAATGGGCATTGCACTATTTCTAAGTCTTTTCTGGATGCTCTCAAGTTAGATGGCTGCTCTATCTTGTATATTATGTTGCAATGAATTTTCAGTTTACCTAAAATATAAGGATCTAACTTCATATAGCTATGGGTGGTTAAAGGAAAAAAAAGAGTAAGCTTAAGTTTTGCCATTTGTGTCACAGAGTTAGCCATCATAATAATATGAAAAGCAAATGATATGATAACCATATTTCTACCTGAACAAGAGACCTGGGATGCAATGCAATCCTATCTATGGATTTGTCCACTTTGAACCAATCAACTGCAATGAGCTTGAGAAGGGGATCTCCTCCCATTACCTGAAAGAGTTTATCAATTAACTAAAAATTGATAGATCTGTATATAACTTACAGAAGCAGGTCAGACATCATTTTTGCCAAAATAAAAAGTAAAATGCTTGTTTAGCTTTCAAAGTGGCAACATATTTAACTATTTACCACTATATTTATCAAAATTTACAAAGAAACATATAGCCAGAAAACACTAACAATAAATAAATTGTACAACAGAATACATAGAACTACTGATATCAAACAGGATTCAAAATATTGGAATCACGTTCAATTCTCGAAGTAGGATGCAACTCCACTCTAAATAATCCAATCCCTGAACTGAATAAATATATTCCACTCTTCCCGGAAAATCAGGCAACTAGCTTATATGCTTTGTTCATAGATATCCATGCTTCATATGCATTGTTTTCTTAACACCTCCAGAAGATGCCTTCATATCATGAGTACCAGATAGAACCCAAAACAATCTGGAATGCCAATGAAAAAAAAAAAAACTAACATAGACCCTTAAAGTCAAACATGATTGCTAATAAGGTCAAGAGCTTGACTGCTGAGATCAAATTTCAACACACAGCACAGAAAATCTGTGAACTTTAGTTGATACTATTAAGTACAAAGGCTGTCCAAGGGAATGGTCTGTTGCAAATCAGTCTGTGATTCAGAAAGTGGCCTTCATTCATAGATAAATTATTCATGAAGTTGTATTTTTGAAAGAACTAAACCTAATGCTCTGGTACAGAGAAAGAACAACTCCAAATGGGCAAGAATTAGGTGAGCAGCTTTATATGGAGAGCAGAGCAACTTCTGTCTATATCTTAATGTGCCATAACAAACTACAGAACACAGTTAGACAAATGGACTAAAACATGGTTGCTGAAACATGAACAAATAACTCAAAAGAAGAGCAAAACCCACCTTAGAATTATCTTTTAGGTAAGTTTTTCCTCTGATCATAAATCCCGTACCACTTGGAGAAGCCCAACAGTTTGTGTCTGCACCATCCTTTGCTTTGTGCAAGGAACCATGACACTGGGTTGGATCAATGCTGATAGGAGTTACAGTACGGTCTAGTTCCTTATTTGCATCTGGAGCTGCATTGAGAATAATAAGTACTTTAGTCTTGAATTCTTTGCAATGGAAGGGGAAACAGAAATGAGAAATTAACTGCTTTTGGTTTTTAAGCTATTTGCTACTAACACAAACAATATTAATACACAAGATTTTCTTCATTACTAACTTCATTTCCTAAGGCATTTGTCCTCAAAGGATATAAAATAGTTCACAATGTGAGTAGAAATTCACAAATATGACAAACAAACAAGGAGCATCGTATCAGAATAATCAATGGCATTTAACCATAAATCCCTTAGATGAATTAGAACACCAATCTTCTCTGCTATAAATGAAAAAGGTAACATGGAAAAATTAAGCAATGCTTTTGCTTAGTCGGTCTCATCTAGGACTACATGGGAATATTGGATTTTAGCATTCTGCTGTAATAAGCATATTTTGAGGTAAGAACCTTGTTATGGGTATAAAGCTAGTGGCAAAAGACTAAACTCATTGTATACCTATATATATCAATAATATGGTATATGTTAGGGTTAAGTGAACTAACCCGATACATATGTTTTCTCCAAAACAAACCTAATTGGTAATTAACTTTAATGTGAGAACAATAAAAAACAAATGTATAGATATTTTCTATAAACGACTATTGATGACAATATGCAGAGTAGCATAACTGGTTGGTGCCCCCTTTTCAGGTACAATTATTTGTAAAGTGGACCTGAAGTTCGCTTCAAAGCTAAGCCTGCGATGGCCCATGAGACATTCTTCAGCTTCACTTTTGATACCTGGCAAGTTTCAAGGGAGATATTACATTCTGGAATCTGAAAATGATAGCTTCTATATGCACCAGTTACATTCAATCAGACCCCAAATGTAATCTATTTCTGATGTAAAAGAGGCAGAAAAGGGAAAACCTTATTGTCATGTTCATCACTGTCGCTTTCTTCATCTTCTGAGGATGATGATGAGTCAGCAGCAATGGCATCATAAAACTCATCCTGCACTTCTGCATCCTCATATTCACCACTGGGCACAGAAACATCAGAGATTTTTGAATGGACAACTGTGGTGGCAGATTCCAAACTGAGAGCTGGATTTGCTCCAATATATTCTCTTAGACCTGACCATCCATTAGCAAAAATAAAAAATAAAAAAAATAACTACCATTGCAACAAACATCTCATCGACAAATTGTGCAATAAAGCTTCATAGGTTCATTATGATTGTTGAGCTATGTTGTTCTCAGTATTGCTTAACAATAAATAGACTTAATAATAAGACTAATATCTTCATCATACCCTCTAATTATTTTATATAAATAAATAAATTTCATTAATAAATAAACAAAGAGAGAGACTTTGGTCTACAGGTTGTATATGAAAGATACAAAAAAAAAAAAATGTCCTTGTTTTTTATCAGTAAATAATCCAAAAATCCTGAAGATTCAATATACTACTCCCATCTAATTTGGACAAATCTGGACTTAATACTGTCAAAAGAAAGCTCCTGCCACTCAAATGTCCATCCATCTCTTTAATGCCATATTTTCCACGTGACAGATGTTGGAACCATATTCCAGACTTTGTTTTTAACATTTTGTACAAAGCAGGTTTCCTACACCCATATTGAAGCAAAGAAAACACTAACTTAGGCATAATCCATCTGACACCAATTACCACAAAGATGAAGGCCAACAACTCCTTTGCAACTGAGCAATGAAGCAACAAATGATTTGACTGGTTCGTCATTTCTCTTAGACATCCGACACCAATCCACAATAATTCTCTTCCTCTTTATTAGATTATATACAATTGCCTTCCAAGGGAACATTTGACACAAACCCCTCTCATGGCTTCATAGAACAAATGAACAATAAAAATACAATTGCTACTCAACTTCCACCTATCAAAAAAAAAAAATTTTAAAATTTGCTACTCAACTTCCATACTTTTTATCAGCCTCTCCAATACAAATCCTAATTGAATAAAGCCTCTTCATCTGGAAACATTTTAATATTGGCTGTCATGATTTTATTGGGTTTATGGATAGCTGATACCAATAATACCCAATATTGATGGGTGATACCGATATAAAACCTATAACAGTTGATATTAGCAACATAATGGCCAATGCCATCTATTGCCTGCCAATACTAGCTGTTATCCAATAACCTAAGGCAGTACCAACCAAATATAGGTTCGGCACAATTCCATAGCTGTGAAACTTGTAACCCCTTATATAATTCCCATTACGCCCAATTCTGCAAAATTGTTATTGGTACCTTCCAAGTCCATTACTACATTGTAATACATAGTGTAGAATTAAACTCAACCACACTATTTAAGTATAAAAATGGATTCAGTTTCAGTGCTTGAAATAAGTAATCCAAAAATAACTGACATCAACACAATGGATACCCATGCTTAGATTAGCAACCCAAAAGTATATGTGATTCACGTTTCTCTTCCTTTGTTATGGGATTTATTCCCCATGACAATTTGAACTGTTCTCAAATCATTCTACCAATGTGGCAAAAAGTTCTTCAGCTTCTTGTCTTCCAGCTTAGTCAAAGATAAAGTAGTCTGCAAATGCTACACAAATCAAGTGTGCATGTGTGTAAACCCATGTTGGAAGTATTGCTAATGTGATTTAAAACTATTTGAGATCATGGCAATGATCTTTTCAAGGTCAATCAGATTCTAAACCATTTAGATTGGATTAATGTTGGTGTCACATAAAATGGCACAACTTGTGCCACAATTCACCCACATGGCGAGTTGTGAGTGGTAGAGGTGTGTCCCCACATGGACCCACCATCACACCTCTACCACTCACAACTCACCACGTGGACATGCTGTGGCACAAGTTGTGTCATTTTATGGGGCACTAGCATTACTCTTTGGATTGTAAGTTGGATATAAGAAGAAATATTAGATAATCACACCTGCCACTTGGCACAATAGCGCGTAAGGAATACTCTTTTCAAACTTTGAGCAGTGGCTTTTCGTCCATCTACACCAGCCTGAAGAATCCATCTCGAACATTTGAGTCACAAGACATCTTGGAGCATTTGAAGCAATGGGTGTGTTTAAATTTCTGATCTCCCAGGTAGATGCTACAGTGTAAAACAAAGGAAAAAAGAAAGAAAGAAGGGAAAACAAGTTAATAAAGGTGACTATATTTGATTGCTAAGTTACAAAAGCACCCAATGGGACTTGAACCCATGAACTTACCCTCCCCCTAGAAATTATAAAGGGAGGAGGTGCCAGTTGAGCTAAAGCTCATTGACTTGTCTGTTAGACTTGATACTCAATATCCACTAATGAACAAGAAATGAAATAATAAAAGAGTTCTCAATTGGACATGAACAGTTACAATCAAAATTCATAAAACAAGCTTGCTAGAGTTGAAAGACAAATAGTATGCAGATAAATTCTTTGAGAAATCCATGAAAAAACACAAAAGGGGCATAACCCAGGTACAGGGTATTATACAAGAAAAACCCAATAAAAAAAAAAATTAAAAAAAGCAAAGAAGAAAAAAGAGAGAGGCAATAAAAAAAAAAAATTGATAAATTCAATTGAACAGAAATCTCAGAAACTTAGAGGCTGTTTGGATTGAGTTTTTTGATAACTCAATTCTCTGTTTCCATAACTCATAACTCAAAAATGGTAGGACCCATAGTAAAAAGGTTGTTTGGCCAAACGATAACTCTGTTTCCATAACTCTGTTTCCATCACTCAATTCTCTGATTTTTGAGTTATGAGTTATGGAAACTGAAAACAACAAAAGGCTGCTTTCAGTTTCCATAACTCATAACTCAATGGCATTTCCGTAAATAAACACACGGGACCCACAACCGCAACTTTTGACCACCTTTTGACTTTTTTTTTTTTTTTTTTTTTTTTTTTTTTTTTCTGGGTTCGCGTTGGCTTTTTTTTTTTTTTTCTTTTCCTGGGTTGGCCATTCAGTTTTTTTTTTTTTTTTTTTTTTTTTTTTTTTTTTTTTTTTTCTGGGTTGGCGTTGTTCTTTTTTCTTTTTCTTTTCCTGGGTTGGCTGTTCGGTTTTTTTTTTTTTTTTTTTCTAGGTTGGCGTTGTTCTTTACTGTACTGGCTGACAGGTGTGGGACCCATGAATAGTGTGAAAAAATTGAGTGATGAAAATAAAAGTGATGTTGCCAAATGAGTGTGAAAAAATGAGTGATGAGTGATGAGTTATGAGTGATGAGTGATGAGTGATGGAAATTGAGTGACGGAAATTGAGTGATGAAAAATCCTTACCCAAACAGGCCCTTATCTTCAGCTAGTGTAGAAAATTAAAAAACTAGAAAATTAGAACAGGACCATTGGAGTTTTCTGAAAAATTATGAAAGCAGGAAATTGAAATATGAGAACCTATAAAACATGATAAGATCCGTGGGTTTGCTTTCAAAAATTTAACAAATGACCACATACCACAGATGCAAGTATATATTTTTACCATACAAAGATGTTAACATATAAGAAATTTTTTTTTTTTTTTTTTCTGGAAAATTTTCAAGATTTCATCTTCTATATGAACAAATAAAATTTACTGAGAGACTATTAAGGGTTTATTTTTTCAGCTTAAAATGCTAACTTATTTTCACCATTAACTTATATACAGCTTTTTTAAGCTTCACTTTTTCCAAGTACAACTGTACTTTGACGCCCAAAAAAAAAAAAAAAAAAAAAAAAAAAACCCAATGAAAAATAAGCTCATTCAAGCTCACTTGAAATCATTCTGAATACAGAAATGAGCTAGTTAGAGAAAACAGATTCCACCACTAATCCTACCTCTTTTTATTATTTTTAAATACCAACGACAAATTTTGACTCTTAAGTTTATGTGAAGGAGAGTGAATATAATGTCATTGAGCTTTAGCTCAAATGCCACCTCCCTTCCTTGTGAGAGTAGAGTGGAGGGTAAGGTTTGGGTTCAAGATCCACCAAGTGTGTGTGTATAACTTACCAATAAAAAAGGGGGAACAAATATATTGTTATTATTAAATAACAGTAAAAAGGTTTCAGTTACACCTGGTCATTGGTCTGGGTTTGAAGAAGAGAGAGAGAGAGAGAGAGGGAGAGAGAGAGAGAGAGAGACAACAGAAACATAGAGGCCTACAAAAACGGAAAAAGAAAGTTGATTTCATATATCTATGACATCAGTCTGAGCAGACTCGATGGTTGGATCATCAAATGATAAACTCTTAATTTTACAACAAACATCTGCTCCTTTTTTTCCCATGAAGCCTTCAAACAGTCCATGGTGTGCTAGATGGATCCTCATGCATTCACAACATGCATCCAACTTCCAACTCTAAAGCAGAATTATCTACTACACAGTTATATCATAGGACTGATTATAAAAGCAACAACCTAATTGAATCCTTCTATTAGCTGGAAGCAAAAGTAGGTGAAAATTTTCAGAATGTCATCTTTACATCAAATAAATAATGTACCCCTGTAACTGACTAATTTGTTAAAAAATAGAAATTAAAATTAAGTGGCAGTACATATTGAGTCTGGGAAAAGAAACAGACAAGTCAATATTGCAATTTAAAGCAATGTAGACATTATATATGATTTTCAATAATTCAACAAATCTCTTACGGTTGATTTTTGTACGTCGATAACCAGATCTTGGAGGCTTCTTTTTATGTACAGCTGGACGTTGCAAGATTGCTGCATGAAAATATGCATTTCATATGTCAGCCAAATACAAAGGCAAACAGCATGATTTCTCATATTAGAATACAGGAAAAAAAGTCATGTCACCTCAGGCAATTCAAGTTAAGAAATTTCACTTGCTCTCAGTTGAATGCTTCATGTAAATCATTTAACAGTAGAGCCCATTGGCTTGTGGCAACTAGTTGCCATAGCAAGGAGAAATTTTAAATTCTGAAGCATTTCCATTTAGAGAGCCAAAGCATCTCTTTTTTTTTTTTTTTTTTTTTTTTTTTTTTAAATTAAACATAAATTAATCCTAAAGATGATTAGTTACCATCCATTCTTCCTTTTTTCTTCATTTCCTTGAATTAAAAAATAGCATGTTATCGTAAAGCAATCTCTGAGTGAAGCAGTCCAGTATCAAGGCCAACAGGATTTTTAAAGTAAGCATTAGAGATGTTTCCGATAATATGAGCTATGCAGACCATACCCACAATATTTTTGGAATCATCCTATTACATATATGGATTCTTATTTACTTACTATATGTTCCATCTTGTCCACGAAACCATTGCCTAGAGAAGACAAAATCTCTCTTAGAATGCCACCTACCATTCAATATCACGTAACAAGTAAATGTCACATAATAACAGAGAAACAAAATGAAGTAAAGAAATTAAGTGAAGCAAGTGATATTTATCAAAAAAATCCATTATAGTCTCGATTAACATTAAGCATCAAACTGGGGGGAAAGAATAGAAAAACATGAATATACTACAAGAGTGGTAAGCTTTGAATGCCGATGACTAAGAACTACATATAAGGAAACAATGGCATGCAGAGCATCGATGGTATTGGGATAGGCATTAAAGATAGAACATAGGACCTTTAACGGTGGAAAGACTGATTGAACGAAGTTGAAAGACCTTCATGGTATATAAAAAGAAGAAAATGGTGGAGTTACAGGTTCTATATGGAAAGGAGGAGGGTGGGGTGCTATCCATGGATGATCGAATGAAGAGGGAGGAATTAAAAACTGAGATAGAGAGATTAGCACAATCAGAGGAAATAAATTGCAATAGAAGTTGAGAAATTTATGGTTTGTGGAAGGGGATTATTATAGGCGGTTCTTTTATCTTTTGGCTAACTGACAAAAAAATGCCAACTTAATCAATAATATTTTTTGATAATTCTATAGTTGGAGGGTTAAAGGGATTTGAACCCTGGATGTTTTTGTTAGAAATACTAGGAAATGCCAACCAGTTGAGTTACAAGACTCTTGGCTCTCATCAATAATATAGAGGTTGAAGGAGTCATTCACTCAAAGGAAAACAAGCAAAGGAGGCAATGGTGGGTTTTATAAAGGGCTTTACGCTTAACAAGCCAATTAGAGACCTCAAGTGGCAAGATTGCAAATGCCATCCATTGACAAAGAGACTAGAGGAGTATGGAAAGTCTGTTGGAAAGAGAAGAAATTATCAAAGCAAGACAAGGATGGTGACAAGGTACTGGTTTAGACGAGTTCACCAATGGCATTTTTCAAATAATGTTACAGAATTCAGGAAGCTGATAACTTGCTCGATTTTCAGGAAATTTGCAACCATTTTGAAAAATCATTGAATATTGATGTAAACAGACCTATGGATCTAAGTGCAATATTGAGAAGATAACATGCTCTTGAAAGAGTCAGTTAGTGCTAGCCCTGTCAGCCTAATAGGGAGTGCGTATGACACCGTTGGGATCTACTTTTAAGGCTTGAGCAATATAGAACACAATAATTTAGACAATGAAGAGGAGGCATGCAGGATTGAAGAAACTTTATATTTCTAAAAGAAAGGGGGGGGGGGGGGGGGGGGGAGATTGCTTTTATAAAGAGTATTTTATCTTCTGTTTCCATGCAATTTATGTCACTCTGTACTATGCCCATTCGTGTTGTCAATAGCTTAGAAAAGACGCAAAGAGATTTCTCGTGAGGGGGAATGGGGATGCAAAATATTTTATCTAAATCAGAGTAAAGAGAAGTTTGCTCACTACTCAAGGAAGGTGATTGGGGGATTGGAAGCTGGGTACATTTAATCAAGATTTACTAAGGAAGTCACTATAGAGATTTGCCACTGAAAGGGAACAACTATGGAGATACATTATCTGAATGATACAAGGAGAATCATGGGGTGTTGGACAACAGAGGTGGTTAGGAGCTTGTATGAGGTAAGTTTATGGACAGTCATCAGAAGAGGGTGGGATGTTCTTTGAAGAATCTTAAATGTACATAGGGGATGGCACATGGATCAGGTGGTATTGTTTTTTGTCTTAATGATATGTTCCCTGATTTGTTTAGATTGGCAGTAGATAAGGGTACTTCTGTTTGCTCTTATTTTAGTGGTGGATGGAGTTGGAATCCTCACTTTTCTTGACCTTTCCAAGATTGGGAGCTAGAAGCTGTGGATAGTTTCTCTGATTTCTAATACCCTTGTTTTCCACAAGGGCAAGCTGATTATTAGACTTTGTGGACATTAACCAAGAGCAGAAAGCTAGAAGTCTATTCCTACTATAATATTCTCAAAGGATCAGAAGTTTACATCCCATGGCGTACATGGAGTGCTAAGGAACCTTGCAAGATCACTTTTTTCCTGCTTGGACAGCAGAGTTAGGTAAACTACTAACAATGGATAATCTTCAGAAATGTCACATTATAATTATTTTTTGATAGGTAAAGCAGAAAGAATTTAATTAGTCTAATGTCACATTATTTCAAATGATATAGTTTTAGTTGATGAAACCAAAAGTGGAGTTAAAGAAAAGTTAGAAATTTGGTGAGACGCTATAGAATCTAAAGGCATTGATTAAGAGAATGTAAGTTTAGTAAAAGTAGAAACATAGATAAAGGGGCAGTAAGACTCTATGGTCAAGAGATACTAAAGAGCGAGAACTTTTGATATCTTGGATTATTAATTCATAAAGATGGAGAGATTGAAGAGGACGTGAATCATGGGATAAGAGCAAGGTGGATGAAGCGAAGAAGAACATTAGGAATATTGTGTGATCCTAGAATACCTATTAAGTTAAAGGAAAATTTTATAAGACCTGTTATGCTTTGTGGTACTGAATATTGAGCTGTTAAGAAGCAACATATTCATAAAATGAATGTAGCTTAAATGAGAAGATGAATAAGTGGAAATACACAGAAAGATAGGATTTGAAATAAGGAAATACACTTAAAGATAGGGGTGACCTCTATTGATGAAAAGACAGGAAGAGTCGTTTGAGATTGTCTGATCATGTTTAGAGGAGAGCAATTAATGCATCGACAAAAAATAGTGAGTTTATTCAAGTTGAAGTAACGAACAAAGGTAGAGAAGACCAAAAATAACATCAATAGAAGTGGTAAAAGATGACATATCAATTAAGGAAGTAACATAGTGTATGACTTCAAATAAAATAGAAAGGAGGAAAAGCATACATGTGACTAACTTAGACTAATCTATTAAGAATCCATGGCTGATCCCAAAAAATTTGGCACCATGTCATTGTTGTTGACATGGTTATTTTACTTAGTAAAAAAAATTTAAAAATAAAACATAATAGCCATCTTGCAACAATACCGAGTAAGAAATTTTGGATCATATATCCCATAGACAACATCATAGTGCCCATCAATAGAATCTATCAACTCCAAGTCACCTGTCAACATATCCCACCTGCGAAGAAAATTATTTGAGTCATTGAAGTTATATACAATGTAACCATCACTCTTGAAAACAATACAAGCAACTTACTCGTATCTTTGGTGTCGCTCAATGTTTAAGATCGCTTCAAAAACAGTATCTGCAGTTGCATCAACAACACCAACTGACTTCACAAGAACACCTTTACCACTCTACATGGAGCAAAAATAATTAATGCACTACTTGAGGCAATACATTGATAAAACTTGTATTACTTACTTTGGTTCCAAAGAAAGAAATATTATCAAGTTTCAATCATAATCATAACATAAATATGGAGAATATTATGCACAAAAAATCCATGGAACTATAATTTCTACATGTTAAACATGCAGACTGAAGATTAGATTGGAAAATTAAAAACAATGATGTACTTGTTGGTAGTTCACAAATCCAGGAAAAATTTTACATAAACAGAAAGTTAAGGATACGCAATTCGTATATTATTAATTCTTTCAAAAACATAAAGAAGTTGCAAATTGTTAAATTTTAAATAAATCAAAAAATATGAAAGAGGAGAAGAGGTTGGGATAATTCAAGACACAATTTTCCAGGGGAAGTAGTCAATAGACCGCAATAATTTTTATTTTAAGCAAAAGTTTATGAAAGATAAGGGTTACAACTCAATACACATCAAATAAAACAAAATCTTCATTAAAAACTAATTCATTGAAATTTTTTTTATCTATACATCAATATATAAATTTGAAATAATGTAACAAGCCACCATGTTGTCTTATATATGAGATAATAAATGAGAGGCATCAGTATGTCAAAGAATAACTTTCATTTAGGATTTCACAAGAAATGGGATCTTTAAGGTGAACAAGACTTTTGAGGTTTAAAGACATTAAGTAGCCCTTATGTACTATACATTTTCTTCAACTTATCATCTTCTAGGTTTCACTTTCAATATAAAAGAGGAATTACAGTGTATTCCAACAGTCACTGCAGTTAAAAATTATAAGTTTATAATGATGCACAAAATTGGGTCCTATCAAAGTTAATGGCAACAGAGAATTTGAGTAGAGTAGAATAGCAGCTCCACTGAAGGTGAGCATGCAAGGGGATTGTGAGAAGAAATTGCAATTTAGTTACCCCATTTTTCTAAAGTTAATGAAAACCACGAGACATTTGAGTTTAAAAAATAATGACCCTAGCTGTAAGAAAATTAGATTTGCATTAGACATTTATCATACACTTCTCATTTTCTAGATCCGAACATATAGCAGCCAGAAGAAATGGCTTATCAAAAAGAAAATGAAATCTTGCAGAAAGTGGTGCATCTAGTGTAATTACTGAAGCAGGAAAGTATCCCCATGTGAATCAGAGGTGATTTTTTTTTCCTTTGTATCTGGTCTTTTTTTCTTGTTGCCTACAGTATCTGATCATATTTTTTGTCCAAATATCATAATAAATTTATTCGATTCTTTAAATGCCTCAAGCCTCTGTTTGTTTCAACTGAGAATCTTTCCAGGAGATATTGTTCCAGTAATGAAATTCAATATTTGGGAAAGAGTGTTATAATCCCTAGAAGCTAACTAAAAACACATGATATAGTTTCCCCATGTTTCATAGTAAAATAACAATCTAGATAAGCACAGATTTTTTTTCAAGATCTATTTCCCAGCAGAACCAACTAAACTACAACCATTTTTAAAGTAGTATGAGAACTGACGTAATAATTCTTATCCCAAAGAAAAAAACAAAGTGATACAATAATAGATACCTGGGAGTCAGAAACATCTTCAAAGATTCTAACACCTGAGGGGAAAAAAAGTTTGAAGAAGGATATCAAAAGACCCAGCCAAAAAGACTTTTCGACCATGCAGGACAATTTTCTCCAAAAAAAAAAAATGCAGGACAATTATTTACACATTAAATCCAATAGATTTAGGTAAATGCCTCACTTTCCCTTTCTCATTAGCCCATACACAAATTTGTTACTTTTCTTTCAACTCTAAACTAACATTATTGTTAGACTTATGGTTAAGTGATTAAATTCACCATTTCCTAACAGCTTAAGCTTTTGGGACAATCGGTAATTTAACAATTATGTTGTGACATGTGCATGTGGGTGAGTGCACAACCATGTGTGTCAAATTAATATACATCTGGGTCTTAATCCTTTCTCGTTCAACATACTACAGAAGGATGTTATCTAAACTTGCATATTGTTTTCTTTTCTAGTTTGCAGAACTTGACGTTAAGAAATATATTGAACAATAAAAATAGAAATATATTTTTTACCAAATGGTCCAAATCTAACTAAAGAGGTAGTAAATTTTACCCAAAATTTCATCAAAAAATAAAAAATAGAAAATCACATGAATGTGTATACTGTATACATACATACATATATAAATAAGTATATATATACACATACATATATATATATGTAATATGTGTGTTTGCATATCAAAACATTTTCACATACTATCTTCAGCCATCACAACTTAAGCTTTAATACACAAGATCACAATGACAGACACATTCAACAAGCCTCACCATTTCGGCAACATCAGATGAGACTTGGGATACAACTGTACCTAAACTGTAGACCCCTAGCTTGTGACTCACACACAAAGCCAACTCACAGGAAGGTCATAGAAAGATATTGATCATCATCAGTATTAAGCTAAGCAACACAACGAATGGTGACATTTGAACACATTTTTGTATTGATATCTAAAATAGAGTACAACAAGGCATGGAATCGGTTGTATACTGGATCTACACTCTACAGCTGCCCTACACACTACTCAGATGTACAAAGAATCCATAAAATCTAAAAGATTAAGAGAAGAAACTAAAATGAGAGAAATTACCACTAATTGTCCGCACACATTTCCATTCATTTGCCTCAATTGCATCTCCAGTGTCCCCTTCAATGTACCCATCTGGCCTACCAGCACCCAAGTTCGACGATTGGCGCAAAAGTGTCTCTGGACCTGTAAGTAACAGAAAGAGAAAGTTTATGCATGAGTACTGGTAAGTAATGTTTCAACTCTAAGAATATTTAACATTGATATGTACAATCATGTGTTTTGAAAAACCATTTAATAATTAAACTAATCATACAAAATACTAATATGATAGAAATCTACATTGAAATAATAGTATATCACAAGGAAACTAGGTAACAATCACAATTATCAAGCATAAAAAGATCAATGTGCACCTTCATTTGACAATAAAGATAGCATAAACAATATGACATGAAGATTTGAACAGAATTAAGAACTCTAACAGCCTATGGAAACGGCTAGTTTTTTTTTTTTTTTTTTTTTTGGGTGGGGGGGGGGGGGGGGGGGGTTGGGTTGGATAAGTTAAATATCTTGCAAATGTAAGTTCCAAATGTCAGTCTTTGTAATTAAATTCAAACTCCTCCTTTGTGCCAGATAAGGAACCACAAAGAATTTCTTCAATATGAAAATGTGCAAAGTACATCACAAACATAATGAAATTGAACCATGCACATGCAACTTCACCTTGCCCGATTCTTATAAGCTCTTTCAACCCATGCGCATACCGCCTCATTCTAGGTCGATGTCCTTCCAAGTTGATCCTTTGACAGTATAATAAGGTTAAGAGACATAAGACAAGAACAATTTGTGCAAGAAAATATCATATGTCAAAGAATGCAGAGGCTTGAATCAATCAGGTAAAGGACAACTATTGCCCCTGTAAGGTATGCATACATACAGCACAGATAGTATTAAAATGATGATCCAAGCATCGTTCATATATCATATAAGATAACATCAAATCCAAACCTTTATCCTAGACTACTTCACAAATATATTTCTCTTATGTTGTACCATCTGATTATGGAAACATCCCCTCATAAAGAAAAAATGGTCTCAGCTTGTTTTTCATTTTAACAGCACAATCTACCACATGGAATCAGCTGGAAGTTTCCTCTCAGTCCTCACTTAAAACAGTTCAAAGATTTTTCTGAAAATTAACTCAAGCCAATTCAAGTACTTAGGTAAACTGTATGATCAATTTAGGAAAATAAGCATACTCTGTCTCCATGTTAAGTTTGTTTCTGGTACTACCTCCTCTTGAAATCTCATACTCAGCCTGCCAGAAACAAAGTTTCAGTAAAACGAAGACAAGAAAACTTGGCAAATTCTGCAAGAGTGATTTTCATTGTACGCTACATTTTCAATACTTGAATAACAAAGTTTCACTTTCACATCACAAGAACCACCAGAATGTTTAGATTTTCCTCAGAAAAAGTACAACCCCTATTTGATTGCAGTTGTCATTGCTGAAGAGTCAAGACAATGCTACAAGGAAAAGCACTGCTTACATTTTTATAAGTTCACTATGTTAGCCCCAACCTTCTAGCTGTTTTCTCATACCTGTTGCTTGGCCTGATCAAATGCCTCCATCCATTTTCGAGCGTCTCCAGCCGAGCTACAAGCAATCTTGAAGGAAAAAAAAAAAAAAAGGAGATTCAAATATTTTTAGATTAATAAGCTGAATTGTTTTTTTGGCTTTCAATTTCTAAATGAAGTTCTCCAAAACTGAATAACATGAAACAACTTACTTCTCCCTTTTTCATCTCATCCAACCGATTGCAAAACCTTATAACATAAAAATCCTACCAAAAATAAAATTCATTAGCAGCATACACAGTCAAATAAGATGAAAATCCATATTTACCAATGGTGAAGAGGACATATAAATTTTTTTTTATCAATAAAGAAGTAAAAATTTCATTGATGGGAAGAAAAAGAGGCTGCAGTACACAGGGAGTACAGTACAGAACACTCA
The DNA here is from genome assembly GCA_028535165.1 of Quercus tomentella. Classification (NCBI taxonomy): domain Eukaryota; kingdom Viridiplantae; phylum Streptophyta; class Magnoliopsida; order Fagales; family Fagaceae; genus Quercus; species Quercus tomentella. Next base: position 85,369,629 of record JAPQVY010000155.1, on the reverse strand, counting down.
AACAGAGAAAAGAAAAAACAAGTCAACAAAGAAACATGCTATCAAGAAAAGACAACAAATCAGAACCACAGGCAGGGGAAAAAGAGAGAGCCTGGTTCCATGTGAATAAGTTTCTCATGCAGAGGACATAAATCTATGAGGTCCTTACTCCATGATTGACTCTTCGACGCCCTAGCTCCTCCACCATAAGTGTGGGCCCTACAACACCCCTCCTAATGGGTTTCTGCACCAAGAAAATATGAGCATAAAGTTCTAGTAAAAAAAAAAAATATATATATATATATATATATTGAAGAAGAAGATAAATAAACAATGGCAATATTATGTCTCTATACAAAAATAGTATGATGATTTTCTCCCACTTTCTCATGTATGACAATTTTAAGTTCATAATTGTATTCAACAACCAAGAATTATTTAATAAGGAGAGAAAATCTTTTTATTAAGTGGATATTAAAAAAAAACAGACAGACAAAACAAAAACAAATGCAAAACCAACTATTTGCAAAGGCCTGGCCAAGTCAAAAACACAGAAGCGACATCCAAAGAGAAAACTAAAGCAAGATACCTATCCAAAAAAAGAAGCAAGATGTAAATCCTAATAGAATCCTCTAAAATGAGAGTGGCTTCTTTGCAAGATAATAAGAATCATAATTATATTTGTTAAAGATGAGTAGCAAATTTCTCCTTTTCCTTTATGGTGTCAACACAGTGCAGATTGTTTAACTTGACATTGTCATTGGGGTTTTTTCACAATTATTAGTTCCACACTAATACACACTACTCTAAGTTAGATTAAGCTGATAAGAACTACTTTTGAGGGGGAGATTTAAGTTGTGAAACTGAAGTATTCTTTCTTAAGATCAATTTATGATTGGGGTGGCTACAAGTTTACTGGCCTCTAACTTTTAGGAGTTTTTTGAACTTCTGAATCATAGACTTTTTTTTTTTCTTTTCTTTTTTGGATATGTCTCTTGTATAAATCCACTATGTACTAAAGTTGAAAGCCCTTTTTTGCACTTTCTTAATGAATTTTATTAATTGTCAAATAATTGTAAAAAAATTAGGGCATATATCAAGCATTAGAGATATTTGAATTTTTTTTGCAGTTAACCGACTGAATAAAAAATTAACTGCAAACAAATTTAAGGTCAATTATAAGAGTTCTTTTTTTTGGGGGGGGGGGGGGGGGGGGGCTCTTTGCAATTTTAGAAGCTCATGAGCTGATAAAGTAAAAAAGAACAATTAGGGGAAAGAATAACTTTTAGAAGCGTGGCCCCTGTTTATGAGGTTATAAAACAAAATGACAAACCCTCATAGTCCCAAATCTCCTTTAGATTGCAGCTACTTGAAGAACAAGAGAAAAGGAGAGAGAGAGAGAGAGAAGAAGAAGAAGAAGAAGAAGAAGAAGATAATGAGGAAGAGAGAAAGTGATCTATAGAAAATTTGACACAAAGAAAGGGGTTGTTAACTTGTTATATTTTGAGAAATTTTTTTGATAACATTGATAATGAGGTGATTATGCAAGGTTTTCAACATATGAAAAGTGAAAACTTCACAAGAACAATAAGGAGTTATTGGTTTGACCAGTTTGGTTCAACTTATTTTCATCCTAAAAGGGAATATACTGTTTTTTAAACTGTAGTTTTGCACAATAACTCTCTAAGTTTTTCTTTTTAATTATTTGTAATTCCTTTGGATACTTTTTGTTCATCATCGTGAACATGAAGTAATTCTCTTTTTCAATAAAACTTTATTACTAACTTATCAAAAAAAAATTTATTCAAATGCACATACAAACAATGCGTCTAAGTCTTAAGTCTTGTCTTTTATTTACTTAGAGTTTGCACTGCCACTGAGAACAACCCTTCTAATGCAGCTTAAATTGTACAATCAAATAGGCACTCCAGCTCCAATTTCAACATTTCATACACATCTATGATCTATCATTGTTTGTCAACAACTAAATTCCCACACACGCAAGTTTCCCTTAATCAAAATTCAAACATTTAAGAAAAAAAAAGTAAAGAAAGAAAAGAGAAGTACTATGTGCACCACATTTTCATAACAAATCATAAGTTGTAGGTTGTAAGTTATTTTTTGTTCTAATTTGAATCTACAACTTAAATTACTTTTTTGCCCACTCATGTAAAACCCAATACCAATATGCTACTTAAGATTTGTTGTGAAAGTATTATGAGAATGTTGTGATCATAGCATTTCTCCAAAGAAAAAGCTGCATATGGGTATGAGCATAAATTGCCTAACCCATCAAGGGTGAATTCCCAGGGATTAGCTGACAACTGGTTCTAGCGTATGAGTTCAGTTGCCCGTACGAGTCCAAAGACTCTTCTTTTATAAAAGTTACCTACGTTATCCCACACAAAAAAAAAAAAGTAAACCAAAACAAATAAATCAAGAGCCCCACTATTCTTCACTCAACTTTGCTAAAAATTCAAAAACCTCACCTTAAAAAAATTCCCAGAAAAGAAGTTTTTAACCAAAGAAAGAGACTAAAGAATCCGAATTTCTTGTGCCCCTATATATATATATATATATATATATATATATATATAGCTACAACATATAGATACATAAAAAGTATAGTATAAAAGCAACAATAAAATGATAGAGAGAGAGACTTACAATGCCGGGAGTTTGGTGAGGATCACGCTTGTACATCTCGACATACTTGCCCCGAATGAATAGAAAGCGCAGGTGACAGTACTCGCGGCCAATCGAATTGACACCCAGATGGTAAACCCACCCGAAATACTCGAATCTTCCTTTCTCTTCTCCTCCGCTCCCACTTGACCCCTCCGATCGCTCACTCCCATTCTTCACCAAGTTTAGCGGCGGCTTCTCCATCCTATGAAATCAGCTTCCCCCAGATTACCAATGAATCCAAGAAAAGCCGATTCTAGAGGAGATAATAGAAGAAGAGCTGGTAATGAGAGTCCCGATGAGATATGATCGATTCTTTGAAAGAGACACTGTTGCGTTTTTCTCTACTTCCTTGTTCTAGCAGTCTTCGTTTATGTTGTCTCGTCTTTGTTTTTTGTTTTTTGTTTTTTACGTTTTTCAATGCCACTCAATTTTCTATTCAAAAAAAAATGCCACTCAATTTTATTGTTTATTGTTTTTAGTTTTTAGTTTTGGAGTAGTTTTTTTTTCTTGGGCGAGTGCCATTTTGAGTCCTGTACATAGCCACGTGGCTTTGTTGGTTTCAAACTCAGTTACTTTAGTTAAAATTTTCGTTCACAAAATTAAACTCTATTGTTTTTTTTTTTTTTAAAGAAACAACTCTATTGTTAGTAGCACTAAAAACAAATTGATGCCTTTACTTGACCTAATCGGAGTCATTATCGTGCATTGAACATAGGGGTGGTAAAATTGGACACGACCTATGAACTCGTCACGACATAATATGAAATTAACAGGTTAAGGATTGAGACTTAAAGAGTTCGTGTCATATTCGGATAAACACGACTAACCCATTTAACATATGGGTTGGGTTAGTGTTTAATCCATGAAACCCATTTAATTAAATGATATTTTACCAATATACCCATCAAACCCTAGGTATATAAATTTATTAGTTGTTGTGATTTATTTTCTTTGACATATTGCAATTGATTATTTGTGATATTGAGATATGTTTTAATTTTGAATGCTTATTTGTGATGTAGTTACTCGTTAGTTCTGAATTTTATATTAAAAATATTTATTTGTTTGTTTTTTTATTTTGATAAAATCTGATAAACAGGCCGACACAACTGACCCATTTGATAAATGGGTTGTGTTAGGGTTGAGAAATCTTAACTCGTTTAATAAACATGTCAGGTTAGTATTGACCTATATAGTCGAATATTCATGAGTTAACACGACACGAACTCGACATATGAACACGAATTGCTACCCTTAGCTGAACGTCATGAAAATTGTATCATAATTAGGGCATTCGCATTAGTTTGTCTAAATTTGTTTGTCTATTTTAGCATAAAAATCTACTTGTTTTATTTTATACAAACATTTTATAAAAACACTTACATCTTTATTTTTTTTTAAATCAATTTTTATTATTGCATCTACCATCACACTCTATCATCCTTTTCTGGACATTAAATAAAGTTAAGGGAAGAGAGAGCGTCTAACGAGGGTGTGAGAGAGGAGGATGAGAGATGAGAGAAAAAATATTTATAAAATAAAATAAAAAACTACAGTAATCATGTATATTTAGTAAGTTATTGTAGTAATAATATATATGTATAGTGTAATAGTTTTTGAACAAAAATGTGTAAAATTAACAATTTTTTTAATTTTTTATTTTTTGATGCGAGTTCATTAAACTTGTTGCAAATAAATGGTTTTGCACAATTTTATACACACCTCAATGATAAAATCACAATTTTTATCTGTTTACATGTAATAAATACTACTTTTTATTTTATGAATAATGTTAAAAACACAACTTATTCCACAATTTTTACCTTAACTCAGAATGTGGCAAGTTGTGAGTGGTGGGTCTGTGTGGGTTCATATCTCTACCATTCATAACTTGCAACACAACTAGTTGTGACAAAAGTTACACAACTAGTTGTGACAAAAGTTAGAAAATAAATTGTAATACTAGCATTACTCTTATTTTATTATTAGGGTATGTTTGGTACACTGAATGTGGATTACAACAAAAATGGTAATCCTTATTACCAGGAATAAAATGTGTTGTAATGGAATAACTAAACATATTCATTCGTTTGGTTATGAGTTGTAACATTAGAATAAAACTTATGATCTATTTTAGGAAATATCTCATTTATACAATTATATTTCCTAGAAAATAATATGTTTTAAATTTTAGAGGGATGAGTTATTTTTTGATGATTTTTATTTCCATAATTGTTAGGTTGATATGGAAAGTTTATTTATTTAGAAATATATTAATGTTATAAATTATTACATCTACTAAGAAATAGTTATTATAACCCTTTTAGAGAGGAATAGCTATTCCTCATTTTAAAGAATAGTTATTCATAAGGAATGACTATTCCCTGTAATAAAAACATAACAAAACTATTGAATAACTATATATTAATGTTATAAATTAATATAGAAAGTTTATTTATTTGGAAATATATTAATGTTATAAATTATTATATCTACTAATGAATAACTATTACATTACAGTGTTTATTACAGTCTACCAAATGTGCTCTTAGTACATACTTTTGTCAACGGGGGCAAATGTGGCAACTAGACATGCAACGTCCACGTCGGAAGCAGCTGGTGGAGATTTTTACGATGTTGATGTTTTTTATTTTTTTTCCTGGTGGCGAAGTACACTCTGTATCTGTAATGTGCCGAAAGTTCACAGAACAAGTCAAAAAAAAACAAAACAAAAACAAAAACAAAAACAAGAAGAGGGCGTTTGCCACGTGGAGGACACGGCTTTGGCCCAAATGGTGTGCCATGATACCACGTGGTCCTTGGCTCTGCCTTGAAAAGCTTGTCGGCATCTTTCGTTTCTTTTCATTTTTGAGATCACGAATTTATGATATTAAAAAAATATATATTACTATTATTAACCAAAAAAAAGGGCCCAAGTATGCAGGGTAGGGCCCAAAATCTTAAAGTTAAAGCCCGTTTCCCTATCTCAAAACAAAAATGAAAAAGAAAAGTTGCCTCTATTATTTGCCCATCTTTTTATTTTTTTACTTTTTTTGAGAATGATTTGCCTATCTTTTTAGATTTCCATGTCATGAACCAATAGAAAATATTGATTATTAATAAATGAAATATAGCTTGCAATTTGGTACCCCAATCACTGATTTTTGGTCATTGTTCAAACCTAATTTTTTTGTTGCGTGTGTTACCTTAAAGTTTAGTGAAGGTTTCTTAAGAGATAGGTAATATCATCAACATGCATTCCAAGTCATAAATGCCCCCACGTGAAAATTATACACCATAATAGCTAGGACGGTCCAAAATGTATTAAAAGATTGGAAAATTAAACTTTGAGATTCTTGCTTTATCTTTTGGTAAAAAGGAACTAATTATATAAATAATTTAAAAGCTAGCTTGGGACTTTAGGCTCCATGACTTTTAAAACCACAAAAAAAATGGTTAAACTTTTTTTTTTTTTGAGAAAGAAAAAAATGGTTAAACTTAAAGGGCTTACTAAACATATAATTTCATGGTTGATGTCTTGATGATGCGAAAGATTGCCAATATGCATTATATTTGAATTAACTGATTGCCAACTTCACCTACCTTTGAATTGGTTTCTCAAAAAAAAAAAAAAAAACCTACCTTTGAATTATGTGTGCCTTTTTCTAGCTTGTTCTCCTTATCCTCAAAAGGGAGCTTTGGGTTGAACTTTCAACACTATTATTTTAGTAGCAAATCCAATAATTGTGCTTTGATGATGTCATTTTCCTCTTTTGTTGGGTAAAGAATGTATGTGTGACTTGTTCTAGCTCCTAGATTTTTCCTTTTTTAATTCAAGAAATCATATTAAAAAAACTATGGCAGTCCCTGATAGGTGTTTTTGTATGTTTAAAAAACAAGTAAGAATGTATGTTGTGGACGTAGCATTTTTTTTTATTATTTGTAGAGAATTATGCAATTAGTACGATTCACAGTTTGAACTTGACTACATGATACTATCTCTGCTCCTCCTATACTAATACTCAACATTAAACTGGAAACGATTATCAAAAAAGAAAAAAGAAAAAACATCAAACTGGAAATGGTTTCAAAATTTATGGTTTAGACATCAAAATTTTTCTTTGACCTATAACATATATGTTAACAAAATTGGTATTTCACCAATTATTATTTATCAAATGTTGAATTGATGACCTCTGTATAAATTGGGAAGATTTTTTTTCTTTCTAGATTTGTGGTTTAAAAACAGGTCTGTGCTTTCTATAAGGAATTTAGGAGGATTTTGCCTGACTGATATAGAATGTTATGGTTGGAAGTTGAAATTGGCATTGTATTAATATACAAATTTTAAAAGGAATAACTATTTAAGAAAATGAGTTGTTTAATCACTTTATAGTTTATACCATTAGAATAAATAAATAAATAAAAACCCCTCAATATCTTATATAAAAAATGTCAATAATTTAAATTTATAATCCGTTACCATATAAAGCCATTACTTTGTACTCAACTATTTACTTCATGCGTTTTTTTTTTTTTTTTTCATAAAACTTTTTTTCAAAATTCACATGATTCAACCGTTTACCCATCCTATGGCCTATTGACATCATATTGGAAAGCACATTAATTAGGGTACGTTTGGTACACTGAATGGGGATTACGACAGGAATTGTAATCTTTATTACTAAGAATAAAAAGTGTTGTAATATAATAACTAAATCTATTCATTAGTTTGGTTGTAAGTTATAATATTATAATGAAACTTAACATTTATTTTAGGAAATATCTTACTCATACAATTATATCTCTTTAAAAATTGTTATTTTTAAATTTAAAAGAGATATGTGTTATTTTTTTATGATTTTTTATTTTTATAATTGTTAGATGTATATGGAAAGTTTGTTTATTTGGAAATATATTAAGTTTTGAAATTATTGTACTTACTAAGGAATAGCTAATACAACATTTTAAAAAGGAATGATTATTCCTCATTTTGAAAAATAGCTGTTCATAAGGAATGACTATTCCTTGTAATAAAAACATAACCAAACTAGGTTAGAAAACTCTTCTCTCTCTTCTCTCTCTCTCTCTCTCTAGCCATGGTTAGAAAATCTTCAGTATGATCCATTAGAGAGGCCCGGCTACCTCAAATTAGTTAGAAATATTGTTCCCGGTTAATTTTTATTTCTGTTTTGGATCGACATGGGTGGATTTCGTAGTTTTTTTATTGAATCGAAGTTGTTTCAATTGGTGGTTGAGGAAGGGGGGAACTTTTTCTCCCTTAAGATTTTTTAACGGGGGAAGTATTTCATGCAATCAGTTTTTATGGGTAGGAATACAGCATGTTGGTTAATGCAAAGCTTGGAACACACGGTGATTGGGGTCAACCCCAAACACTTCTTCACGATCAGGGAAGGAGACACGGCATACACAGTGCAACGGGGCTTTAACTCGTTTGGGCAATACTTGTTAGTAACAGAGTTAAAAGTTGGCAGGATGAGAAGATCGATCATTATTCCTGCAGGCAAGGCACAACAAGGTTGGAGGGCCTTTGGAATTGAATTAAGGAGAATGTTGGAACCTTCTCATTATGCGTTGGGTGGTCCAAAAGCTTTACCGTACAAGTCTAAGTTGGGTTCAGAGATTCACCCGTCTCGGTCCTTTGTTGAAACAATAAAAGCGTCTATGCAAGGAAGGAAGCATTCGCACTAGCCCTCCATTAGAGAGACAGAGAAGATTCAAGTAGTGGAGAACACAGCACCGCCTCCGAGAGAGGAAGCTGGGATTTAGGCGGTGGCTTTTGAAGTTCCGGCTGATAATACTATACCAATTGTCGTGGGTGGTGTGAAGGAGAGTCACCGTGGTATTAATGGAGATGCTAAGTTTAAGGAGAAAATCCCGGAACAAAATAAATTCAGATTGAATAATTTGTATTTGAAAGAGGTTGATTCTGGTAGGGAGCGTCAAATTAGGAGGTCTAGCTGGTTAAGAAAAGGTTTGATTGTGGAAGTAAATGAATTTGGTAAGAGGCGGGTGTCTTGGCAATGTTCTAGGGCTGATAAGCAAACTGTAAAGTGGGTGGCACGTGAGGACCATTCTGCCCAGGTTGGTATTAAGGGAATGGACAATGGGCTTCCTGAAGCCCATGCACCTTGGTCGGGTATTGTTAAGAGTTACTCAAGCCTACTGTTGCCTAGCCCTTTTTCTTTTGAGGCAGGGGCTTGCTCCAAGCATTCCCAAAATAAACCCAGCCCAGGTTCTACGGGCCCAATTGTTGAGGATGGTAAGGTAGAGTCAAGCTCCTCAGGCCTGAGCTCAATCTCGTATGGTGCGAGTGCTAGTGTGTTCCCCGTGAGCTCGGTGCTTGAGTCTCTACAACCAAGGAGGACGGCGATGGCTCCGATGGTTGACTTGGGCTCGATCTCTTCCATATCAGCACAGGAAGTTCCTGGCGGGAGTGGGTCTAGCGTCCAGGTGAGCCCGAGCTGGCTTACCCAGCCCCCCACCTTGTCGATATCGGCAGCGGAAGTGGTCTAGGCCACTTGCGAGCTGGGTTCATCACCTTTAGCTCCGATATGTCCCTCGTTGGAGCCGGCGAAGAGGAAGGTGTTGCTTTTAGGGGACCCGGTAGAAAAGCTGGTGGAGAAGTCGTCATCTTCGGCGGCGACGAAAGATGAGGATGATGATTTATTGGGTACGGAGATAAGGGCGACGGTGCATGAGGATTCTGACTGTAAGGTGGTATTTAATGCTTCTCCCACTATTAGGGATTTGGTCAGTGATTTGGATAAATCATGGGGTAATTCCAAAGAGTGGATACTACAATTGCGGGATGGTCGACAAATAGTGATTCTGCTATCTCTATATCGATCTCCAGAGAGTGTGTCGGATTGCTCAGTCACTGATCTAGAGACTGTAACTGGCAATGATTCTTTTATCAATGACGGTCAGATGGTTAGCTGGGCAGAGGACTGTGATGGGTTAGTTGATTCTTTGTCTATTGTTAATGAGGCAGATGAGGAGATATGGGATTTTGATGAGAGGTCGATGACTTGGGAGTGTAGTGGCAAGCCTTTAGTTGTGGTACTTTTGGCCATAGAAGTTCCTTTGGAGTTGGAGTGTAGTTTTGAGCTAGGGGTTGGGTGTAAGGAGTCGGTTGATGGTAATAATTTATCACAATGGGTAACAAATCGGATTAAGGCTTTTAGAAAATCAGTGGGCACTTCTTTGGAAGGTTTTGAGGAGCAGATTACGGGATTGCTGCTAGCTATAGAGGCCAGGAAAAAGAATAAAAAGCTTAAGGAAGTAGATGATCAAATGGAGCATGGCAAGTCGAGGTAGAAAGGTCAGCGGGAGTTGAAAAATTTATTGACCTCTATGAATGTTGAAGTTGGTTCGATGAAATCAAGGAATGCAAGTAAGGAGCGGGCTGTGGTGGTTCATCAATGAATTTGAAGATTATTTCCTGGAATGTTAGAGGGCTGAATGACAGAGATAAAAGGCTTCGGGTTCGTAATATGGTCCGGAGATGGGGGCCAGATGTTATTTGTCTTCAAGAAACTAAAATGGAGTTGATAACTAGAGCTGTGATTCGCAGTTTGTGGAGGGGTCAACATGTTGATTGGTCTTATCTAGGCTCTTGTGGAGCTTCTGGAGGGGTGTTACTGATGTGGGATACACGAGTTGTGAATAAAGTGGAGGAAGCTGTGGGGCGATTTTCGGTTTCTTGTAGATTTACATGTGTGTCAGATCAGTTTGTCTGGGCGTTTATGGTCTTAATTCTGTGAGAGACAGAAGGTTCTTATGGGAGGAATTATTTGGTTTGAACAGTTGGTGGAATGTTCCATGGTGTGTGGGTGGTGACTTGAATGTGGTAAGGTTTCCTTCCGAGCGTTCTGGTTCTACCTCCTTTACTGCTGCTATGCGGGAGTTTTCCAATTTTATTTCTGAGCAAGGCCTCATTGATATTCTGCTTCAAGGGGGATCTTTCACTTGGTCTAATACTCGTGAAGTTGCTTCGAAGGCTAGGCTGGATAGATTTTTGTTTTCTGCAGATTGGGAGGATAAGTTTCCATCTGTCTCTCAACAACGCTTGCCTAGGCTGTTATCTGATCACTTCCCGATTGTTCTTGAGGGGGGTTCCTTTCAGAGAGGTAGGAGGCCGTTTAGATTTGAGAATATGTGGCTTAAAGATGAGCGTTTTGTGGAGAGGGTGCGATCTTGGTGGGAATCTTATAATGTCCTAGGAGCTCCGAGTTTTGTTTTGGCCAATAAATTGAAGCTTTTGAAAAATGATTTGAAGAAATGGAATGTGGAGGTTTTTGGAAGTGTTGAAGATCGGGTGAGAAAATTGTGGCAAGAGCTTAGTGATTTAGAGATGATTGAGGATAGTCGAGCTTTATTGGAGGAGGAAAGGCTGGAGTTGGAGAGAGTTCGAGGTGAATTAGAAAAAATTACTTTGATGGAGGAAATCTGTTGGAGGTAGAAGTCTAGAGTCCTTTGTATTAGAGAAGGAGACAGGAATACCAGATTCTTTCATCGTATAGCTAATTCTCACAGAAGATTTAATTCCATTGATAGGCTTATGGTGGATGGAGAATTGTCTTCAGATCTGGAGGCTATAGCAGGTTGTATTTCTCATTTTTATAGGCAGCTATATGCTGAAACTGTGGCTCATAGACCTTTATTAGATGATGTGGAGTTCTCTTGTATCTCGGAGGAAGATGCACTTTGGCTAGATAGGCCATTTGATGAGGAAGAGGTGTTTGGGGTGATTAGTGATTTTAAGGGTGATAAGGCTCCTGGCCCGGATGGCTTTTCTATGGCGTTCTTTTAGTCTTGCTGGTGTATTTTAAAGGCTGAAATTATGGCAGTGTTTCAAAATTTTTATTCCCAAGCTGTGTTTGAGAAGAGTCTCAATGCTTCTTTCCTTACTCTTATTCCCAAAAAGGTGGATGTTGTGGAGATTAAGGATTTTCGGCCTATTAGCTTAGTTGGTGGGATTTATAAGATTATTTCTAAGGTGTTGGCCAATCGTCTTAGAAGGGTGGCACATGGGCTTATTTCAGATTCTCAGAATGCATTTGTGAAAGGTAGACAGATTTTGGACTCTTTTTTAATTGTTTCAGAATGTATTGATAGTAGATTGAAGTCAGGTGTTCCTGGAGTGTTATGTAAGTTGGATGTGGAGAAGGCATATGACTATGTGAGTTGGGGTTTTTTAATGTATATGCTTCAGCGCTGTGGGTTTTCAGAGAAATGGAGAAAATGGATAATGTGTTGCATCTCTACTGTTAAATTCTTCATTCTGATCAATGGTAGTCCTTCTGATTTCTTTGGTAGTTCTAGGGGGATTCGGCAAGGGGACCCCTTGTCTCCGTTGCTATTTGATATTGTTATGGAGGGTTTGAGTCGTATGTTGGATGTGGCTGCTACTACTAGTCAGTTCTCAAGCTTCTTTGTAGGTAATACGGTTGATAACTCGGTGATGGTGTCTCATCTTTTATTTGTTGATGACACTCTTATTTTTTGTGATGCTGATCCTACGCAATTAGATAGTTTAAGAGTAATTCTGGCTAGATTTGAGGAGGTCTCAGGTTTAAGGATTAACTTGGGGAAATCTGAGTTGGTTCCTATAGGGGTGGTGCACAATATGGATGTTCTGGTGGGGATGTTAGGGTGTAGGCAATCCTCTCTTCCATTGAGATATTTGGGGCTACCGTTAGAAGCTAAATTTAAGGAGTTATCAATTTGGAATCCTATTTTGGAGAAGATGGAAAGGAGATTAGCAGGGTGGAAGAGGTTGTATCTATCTAAGGGGGGTAAGGTAACTCTTATTAAAAGTACTCTTTCCTCCTTACCTACATGCTTCCTTTCCCTTCTGCCTTTACTTGGGAAGGTGGCAAATCGTATGGAGAAGTTACAACGAGATTTTCTGTGAAGTGGTATTAATGGTGACTCTAAATTACATTTAGTCAGTTGGGCTCAGGTTTGTAAGCCGCTGCAGGTTGGAGGGTTGGGTATTAAACGATTGAGGAGTTTTAATTCTGCCTTGTTAGGAAAATGGTTATGGAGGTATTGCATGGAGACCGATGCTCTATGGAGGAGGGTTATTAAGGTGAAATATGGGAATGATTGGGGTGGTTGGTGCACGAAAAAGGTGACCAGTGCTTATGGTGTTAGTTTGTGGATACATATTAGGAGTGGTTGGATGAGTTTTTCTAAACTACTTCTGTATGATGTGGGGGATGGTACTAGAGTGAAGTTTTGGAAGCATGTGTGGTGTGGAGATCATACTCTCCAAGAGGCTTTTCCGGAACTTTATTGTATTAGTAGAACAAAGGATTCTTCAGTAGCAGAGGTTATGTGTTGGTCTGGTGGGAGGATTCATTGGGATGCCAAATTTCGTCGTCCTCCACAAGATTGGGAACAAGAATCTTTTGATCTGTTTATGGATATGGTCTACTCTTCAACGGTACGGGGATTGGGTCCGGATCGGGTGTGTTGGAAGCCAGCAAGGAGTAGAGGTTTTGAGGTTAGAGGATTTTATCTTTCCTTCTACCCTCCTACCATTTTATCCTTCCCTTGGAAGATGATTTGGAAATTGAAGGTTCCTCCAAGGGTAGCTTTCTTTTCATGGTTTGCTTCCTTAGGTAAGATTTTAACAACAGATAACCTTCGCAAACGACGTGTGCTAGATTTGATTGGTGCTATATGTGTAAGAATTGTGGGGAGTCAGTGGATCATCTTCTTCTTCATTGCCCCATTGCTTGTGAGTTGTGGTCGTTGATGTTTTGTTTGTTTGGAATTCATTGGGTTATGCCTCAGAAGGTTATTGAGTTGTTTGACTCTTGGCAGGGTAAGTTTGGACGACATAGAAATATAGAGTTGTGGAGAATTGTGCCTCATTGCTTGTTATGGTGTATTTGGCGCGAAAGGAATGCTAGAAGTTTTGAGGGATGTGAACGCTCCATGTTAGAGATTAAGTCTTTTTTTTTACACACTCTCCTCGATTGGAGTGTGGTCTTTTGTCATTTTTCTTGTTCTTCCCTTCCTGTTTTACTTGTTCGTTGTAATCTTGGTTATTGATTTATGCCCCCATAGTACATTCCCAATGTACTCGGGTTGGTTGTTTTTCGTTTTTCAATAAAATTTTCGTTACTTATCAAAAAAAAAAAAAACATAACCAAACTAAAAAATAACTAAACCATAAGAATAATTATTACATTACAATACCTATTACAGTCTACTAAACATGCCCTTAATGTAATAAGATAAACATCCTCACATGGTAAATATTTACTATAAAAGAAATTACTAAAGTACTTAATTATAAACACCATGCCAAGTATTAAAATTTAAAAATTTTGTAGGCCCGTTTTTTGTTTGGATTTTCACCACTGCAACCTCTCTTTCTTTGATGTCTTCTTTAATTTTCGTTTTAATTTCTCTTTCTCAATTGCAAATCAAGTAAAATAAGGAAAACTCAAAATATAAAACGAGCCCAGTCCATCTTGGATAATAGAGAACTTGAGATAGAGAATTAGAGATGGACCCTTCTGCATTATAAAACGAGGTCCATTTTGTAAAACTAGACCAAACTGTGAGTTACACAATTAACATATCTTGGAACACAAACAAAATCCCAGCAAAGAATTCATTTGCAAACACAAGCAATGAATCAAATTCTTGGGCTGATAGCGAGGTGATGACCAAAGAAGGAGACATCTTTCATGACAGGTTCTGCATTAGTTAATAGTTACACTTCTTTTTAGTTCAAATGCAAGTTGGGCAAGAAAGTTAGCTTGTTAAAAAAAGAAAAAGCTTCGCAGTGCCTTAGTTTTCATTGGACGGTTACACTTCTGGACTTTTGGGCCTTTTTCCAGATCTCATTCGTCAAGTTACTTTATTGGTTATTGCTTTTATTTTTCTATTATGTACGAGATGCAAGGTCTTGTTATTTATTTATATATTTTCTAATTCTTTAAATATTTATTTATGCATGGACTTGAAGAATTGAAGATGCATTCTCTTATCAATTAACTAGTACTATTAGTATCATTAAAATCTTACTTTATCATTGGCTTTTGAAGTTAAACGAATCCACTTCAGACTTGTCTCCATATTAGAGCAACCGTCACCTAGATGACAAGTAAGGTATAATGTATCCTTCCATCGTAGAATATTGATTAAGAGTAACCCCATACCCTGAAACTGAACTTGCATAATAACCTTGCCCACATGATTAATCAAACTTGCAAAAATATTCTAGTCATTCAATGACTAGAATGACCTCTCAAGTTTCTTACATCTTGCTAAGTTAACAATAATGGGCGATGTGAAGTCTAGTTGTATTTGATTTGATTTAAGACCCGTCCTAATATAAAAATGCTACAATTTTAATGAGATTTTTTAATGAGATTTTTTCTGAGGGTTAGTCCATAGAGCGGAGGCTTGGGCCGATAGACTCAAGCGTGTTAACAGATAAAAAAACTATATTGCTATATCTTGTTATTTTCTTTGTGAATAGTGAAATTACTATAACTCCGTGAATGTAGACAAATTACCAAATAACAGAAATATTGTCTTGTGTAATTGTTTTCTTTGGCGCATATTTTTCTCTATTTTTGCATCTCATAGTACTGGAAATTTCATGTATGTTCCCTACAAACACACCATTTGAAAAGATTTGTGTTGATCTCACAAGACCCCAACCCCCCACCCCAATTTACTTTTCTGGTGGGGGAACTATTCTCACAATAAGGAAAATTTTCTTCTTTATGCCTGTCTATGACTCAACTGATCCTAACTCTGTTCTTAAGTTTAACTCACATAATTTTTGTCGACTTAGTTAAAGGAGAAAGGAGCATACATTCAGTACCCATACAAACATTAAACCTGAAGGATCTTATACATTTTGACAAGCTGATAAACCCAAAAAATAGTTTCATAATTATTACTACCTGATGCTCTAGCAAAACATGCATCTGGAAGTTCAAACAAAATGCCAATGGATTTCCATTACCCTCAGTTCTCTTTCTTCTCCTCTTGGTCCACATCATATTCATCGTCGTCGTCGTCGTCGTCATCTTCATCAATGTCGTCATCATCATATATGCTGCTCCGTGTAAATTTGCTGAGCTCACCTTTCCCATCATCTTCACTTAGAAATTCCAGCCCATATTTTGTATCTCGGTGTTTAACCAAAAGCCAACGCAGCAACCTGTCTTCCTTGTTTAGGTAATGCAGCTCTTTGTTGATGTTGGGCGTAGCCATCATTGTCATCTGCATTAATTGGCCCTGTAGCATGTAGAAAAGCAAAGTATGTTTATTGTTTTTTCATAAAAATGGTTCTGATTTTTTTGGTAGGTAATAAATAGAATAATTCTAATTTAGATGCCAAGAGGCAAGAGCCTTGTAGCTCAACTGGCATCTTTTAGTGTTTCTAATAAAGATGTTCAAGGTTTAAATCCCCCCTCCACCATTGTAACTATCAAATTATCAAATAAAAAAATGCTTCTAATTTAGACAATCTTCCCCTTGTTAAAAAAAGGGACTATAGAGTTCAAGGATACATTTGAGAATATAAAGATATGGATTGCAAAAACCCCTACCTAGAATGGGGGAAATGTACAGAAAGAAAACTAGCTAAACATATAAACAAAATTTCTGCATTGATACACCCCCATGAAAAACATCATGCTCAAAAGTTCCAAGAGATTATAGAATAAAGTGCAAACAACCAATGTATAATGATTAGATGAGTATACCATTGAAGTAATTCTGAGACATATGGCCCCTCAATGATTTTAATGAAAGATGCTAAAGATTACAGCCATCGATTCCCTTTAAACCATTTTTCAGAAGAGTGTTTTAAAAAAACAAAACCAGCTTAACAGGGGCAAAGTGTTTAGCCAATTAAGCAGCAAAATTATTAACTCAAGTTTTCATCCATTCTGATGTTTTTCTTTCACGAAGCCGAAAAGATTCAAGACTAGTCAATTTAGTCCTTGAACTTCACTCCAGTCTGTCTACCTTGTAAATATAGGTCTGGTCAAATACTTAGAATAAGAGTTATAAGACCATGTCCTGGAAAATAGCTTTCAAGATTAGTTTATTAACATGAAAAATTTAGTCAGCAATGATCTATACAAACTTTCCTACATCATGAAAAAGTGCAAATAAAATCTCCAGTAACTCAATTATTAGCAAAGAATATTTTCTTCTCAACCTTCTGAAAGAGAAAGTAAGGAAGCCCATTCCAGGACTCCTAAGAAGATGTACAGAATGTATACTGGAAATCCAGAATCATAATGACACAACGACAGTAACAAAGAAAATCAATGTGTCTGGATTCTGAATTTAAAAGCTTTTTTCCCAACGTTCACATACATTTAAAAGAAATAGAACACAAACCATACATTCAACCAAGCATGCACATCCCAGATCTGTTCTGCTAGTTGTATTTGGTCAAGGACTCAATAAATATACTCTATTTTTTGAAAAAGAAAAGAGAGGGGGGGGGGGGGGGGGGAGGCATGCACATCCCAAATAGAACCAAATGCTTCGACATGAAGAAAATGTAAGTCCAACAAAAAAAAAAGGATAAAAAAACCCTAGAAGATATTAGTCATGCTAATTTGAAAGAATTGGAGCTTCAAGGTGCATCAAGCCCCTGGAGGGTTGTCATTCCTTCAGATTTGGGAAAGGCATTGTTTATTCTTCATAATTTTTTGGGGGAAAGCATGTGATGCAGATATTTCATAGCACCTACAAATGCTCCAGACAATGTCTATACAAATTTTGAACCTTTTGTCATGAGGATTGGCTCCCTTACCCTCTATAGGGCCAACCAACTAGCATTTCAGAAGTCCAACCAGTTAGAATATTTTATTAGACAGAAGGAACACTCATATGCGAGCACCCTTAAAGAACTTAAGTTCACAGAACATAAGTTCCACACCATATAAAAAAAATCAGACAATAAAAAGGTCAGAGTAGTGTAAATTCACCTGGTAGTATCTCCCATCAAGCTTTTTAATGCCATAACCCAATTGAACCATTCCAAATGACTTCATATCAGCGAGAACCCCATTTCTTCTGTAAACGTGTTTTCCTATTCGGGCAACCAGTTCCATTAAAGCCTCCTTCTTCACATGGGGCTTCAACAGAAGCATACAATCATAAAGAGGCATGTTTCTCTTGTGCTCTCGTGCACCTGAACTGGTAATAAATAAAATGTAAATAGACGAATACTTTTTTGAAATATAAAAAAGTCCTTTCAATTTGCATTCGAATCATCTTAAAAATGGTTTCATTCTTCATAGACTAAAACCAAATTTACCCACAAGATACTGAAGCTGCAATAATAAGCTAGACCTTAATACTTTTTTTCATTTTGATTGGTAAGTTACTCACACGCCTAGTACATCTTGAACCCACGACCTCACTCTCCATCCCATTATTATGGAAGAGGGAAGTGTCAGTCAAGCTCATTGGCTAGACCTAAAAACTTTAGACTAAAATACTTCAAATCTGTAAAACTAGAAGTAAAAGAAATTGGGCATATTAAACAAATTCCCCCAAAGTTTTAGACTTGTTTTAAACCCTGGGTTATCTAACTAGGAAGCACTGATAATCTGATACTAATATGGGAAACATATATGATATGATATGATATGGACATAGCAATATGTTAATTCTTGAAAATTTAGGTTACAATTTTTTTTATAATTTGATAGTTACATTAACAGGGGAGGGGGGATTTGAACCCTGGTCTCCTCATAAAGGAGTGCAGGCAATGCCACTGAGCTACAGGAGTCCTGGCTTAAAATTTTAGGTTACGGTACGGCACAAATACTTTTAATGATTAATATATAAATAAATGCACAGAATATGTCTAATAATCAATCTAATCAAGAAACTATTAGCTTCAGAGAGAGAGAGAGAGAGATTATAGAAATATCATGTGGTATCTAAGAGCATCCGTATTGGAAACATATCCAACATGGATATGGCTACTAGTTTGAAGTACATTTGCTTCTTAGTTTCTAATTGTTGCAACTAAACCCTATCATTTCAAAGATGCTACAAATTCCCATTTCCATTAGTATCCTATCAGTTTTAGAGTGCTTTGAAATTAAACCCTGGGTTTCTAATTGATGCAGCTAAAACCCTATAACTACAAGGATGGAACAATTTTCCTTTCCATTATTCCCAGTTAATCTAAGCTATTAGAGAGCACGTAAACTGAAATTTTCACAGACACCTTTCAAACCCTTTTCTAGTTCTTCAGCTGAGTGCTCCTATTGTTAAAAAAATTCTACGAGAACTTTTCACAAACATCTTGCGTACACATTTCACAATGAACCCACATCAAACAGATACCAGCAATTATCAAATTTTTACTCAGTTTTCTCGGCAATCAAACAGGGGTCAAATCAAGAGAAATTTAGAGAGAGGGAGATTTTGAAAATTAAAACGCACAATACTACTCTGTTTGGATGCCAGGAAAACGAAGGGAAAAAGTAACAGAGACCGAACGAATTGCATTGCAAGAGAAGCTTACAGTAGATTGATGATGATTCTCGTTTTCAAGGCGTGAAGCAATTCCTCCGTTGTCTAGAGGAGAAGTTGACTGCCGGAAATCCTGTGTGTACTAAAGGAGGACGACGTGGAGATGAGAGCTTGAGATTTAGAAATGAGCTCAGTTGAGAGAGAATGAGGCGGGTTGAATAGGGTTTTTGGGGTTTTTTTTTTTTTTCTTCCCTTTTAGATTTATAATTTATCATATATATATATATATATATATATATATATATTAAAGTTAACCGATATCCAAAAGTGCAGTTTAGAAAATACTTACAAATTTTTTATGTAAAAAATAAATTGATTTGTTTGATACAAAATATATCAAAACTTTCCTAAAATATTTATTATCAAATGTTCAAGGCACTCGTTAAACGAATATTTTTTTAATTTTAAAAAACTTTTTTTGGTAGGATTAAAAAAAAAAAAAAAAAAAACTTGTTTACTTAGTGCCAAGGTTATCGATTTCGTACCGTACCGGCCAGCAATCCGGTACGCTCGACCCCCTGTTTCGTACCGGAAAAAATACCGGTCTTATCGACGAAATCCGGCTGTACCGGCCGGTAATTGGATACCGGACCGAAACATGAAATATACCTTTTTTATTTTTTTTTTATTTTTTATTTTTTATAGTTGATGTTAAAGTTTAAAACTATGAATTATTTGTTTTTAATTGAAGTAATGTTTTATGGTAAACATGAATTTTTTAGGTATTGTTTTATGGTAAATAGAGATTTTGTGTGTGTGTATATACATATATTAAATATATAAAATAGCGGTAAACCCGAAACGGTACACAGGTATTGACCGGTATCCGAAATATATCGTACCGGTGGCCAAATCAGTACGATATTGACATCCTAGTTAGTGCGGATAAGACAATTATTGGATTCAGTATTCATGTACACTTGACTTGATAAGTGTTCGACACATTCACATCCTAGCAGTTTTAATACATTATTACATATAAGCACAAAATCAAGTTGGTTTTGGTTCGAGTAATACCCATTCTTGATCCACAGGTCCTAGGCACCAGAAGGAAAACCTCGATCACCTGATCTCCTAACAGGTCAAGTTCTGGTTCGCAAATGACTTTTTACCAACCCTACTTTGATTAATTCAAGGACATTGTATAGTTTGTTGACTTGTTCTCGTTAACATGAATTCCATTAAGAGCAAAAGTTCAAAGGATCTGTCTTGATTAAAAAATACATGAATCATTAACCAATTTTGTGAAGAAGTATACCAAAAAAAAAAAAAAAAATTGTAAAGAACAAAAAAAATTGAAACCATAAAGGATTAGTCATTTTAGGGAGAAGACAAGTTAGATTTTTTAAGTCCATGGGTACCACATAATACCAATGTTAGACTAGTAAAAGCTAAAAAAGACATACAATTGAGACTCTTGAAATCCTAAGTGCTGCTCAAAACCCTTGTTGCTATCTTATACTCATCAACTAATAAACTTCATTCTCTCCATTTTCACAGTTTTTACGCTTTAAAAAAATATTAGAAAAAGTGAGATATAATTTTGATATCAAGTTAGAATAAGAAAATATAATGGAGAAGTAGAGAGAACAAGGGTATACTTTTTATAACGAAAAGTTTCAAAGCTCTTTGTAGTTTGTATTTTACAAAGAACCCATCAAGTAAGATTAAGATTTATAGTATATATAATGCAAAATTCTTCAAGCTTTCACTTGAATTTAGAAGGAAATCATGATTTATGATTTTCTAGTACAATTTTTTTTTTTTTTTTTTTTTTTTTTTTTTTTGTATATAATGAAAAACTTGTAACTTTATTAAGAAGAAGATAAATTTAATACATCATGAATAATAGCTAACTCAATTAGCGGTAGATTTTCCTCTATTTAAGTTATATAACCATCAATGTTGTTTATTTCTTTGGCATGTTTTGCCAATAGATGTACGGGTTTATTGCCTTGTCACTTTACATGGGAGACTTGAACTGACCTAAAATTTATGGGCTACATTGGTCATAATATTGGACATGATCATAGGCGGGATACATATACCCAATAGAGTATTAGACACAGTCTTGGAATCACTTTCAACATCCCAAGCAAAAAAGCACTCCAATTTCCATAGTTTTTGCCTCAATCTCCAGCGAGCCCAAAGTTGAAGAATAACAAACTTGGACCAAGATAAATGAATGAATATTAATTAAAATGATACGATGTGTTTGTTCTTAACTTTTTTAACATCATCCCTCAAACTTATATTGGAATATTGAGCCTAAAAGGAATGCCTACAATAAAATTCTAGTACATAACTTCAACTTTTAGTAAAACAATTTTCAATTATCATTTGATTAGAATATTGACATGATTAGAATATTGATATTGGTTGCAATTGCATTCAAAAAAGAATATTGAAATGGGCGTATCCCAAAAAAAATCAAAAAGTGTTGCAGATTACTTAAGGGAGAAGAAAATATTTTAATATTTTATGTTATTTTCTCAATTCTATTGAAATTAGAATTTATTTGCTTTTTCAAGTTGAGTTAAAATTATTTTCTTAGTTGAATTAAGATTTTTACCTTTTTTCTTTTCTTAGTTAATCTGTTTTTATTTTCTCAAGTAAAAGTGGTTTATTATTTATTTTCCTAAAATAAGCAGAAAAAATTCTATTCCTATATTATTATAATGTGTTTATTAATAAAAGTTCGTTAAAAAGATTTTTTCTATTATTTTGCTTAGTAGCTTACTCTTTTTGTAAAACTTAAAATTTCGTGGTAGAGTTGTAGTAATTGTGTGTTACTGCTTCAACACGCTTACACTGTTTTGATACCAACTTAGACTAACTGTGAGAGTTATGAAAAATAGATGAGTGTGCAGACAACCAATCACAGCTATCACGTATAATAATTGTGGTAAAGCGTGTCTCTCTTTGGAGAACAACATTCTAGACACTAGACACACCCAAATAACATAAAGTCATTTACTTTGAATTCAAATAAACTGTCTTAATACTAACGATAACGAGTATGCAGATAATCAATTCTTTATTTGGAGAACAACATTCTAGACACTAGACACATCCAAATAACATAAAGTCATTTACTTTGAATTTCAAAAAAACTGTCTTAATACTAAGGACAACGAGTATGCAGATAACCAATCACAGCTAGGTGAAGGGTGTCTGTCTCTCATTGGAAAACAACATTCTAAACACTACGCACCCAACTAACGTCAAATCGTTTACTTTGAATTTCCGAGAGACAGTCTTAACACTAACGACGTCCGGTTGATGCCAAGTTGCCAACATTAAACCGTGTAGTAGGATTCCTCGGTTTAATTATCATTGAGAAACCAAACCGCCCAAACAGAGTAATGACGTGTCGATAAGATCAACAATGACACCCATACAAGTCAAGACGCGTGGACCATATCTTTCACAACAATTAAGGTTTCCTTACACCCTCACAATTACATCGTTGCCCATCATATCATCTACAAAATTACAACATACCCCTTACACCCCTTTGTAGAACGCTCTCGCTAATCGTAAATTAAAACGACATCAAAGTGCAACAACGTCGTATCACGCACATTAACCGCGTCACACGCTAGGTAAATTGTCCAATCAAATCATGCCGTGACCGCACTCCATTACCACAGCTCGTAATCCTATCTTTCCCCACTTTAGGGTCGTTCCAAATTCCAATCCTCATGTGTAAAGCAAAATCCCCATCTATAAATACACATTTGCTCCCATCATATTTTCCACATTACAAGTTGTTACAGCCTCGGAAGACGTGTTTGAGTTTCTCCGAATAGAGAAAGAGAATATATTTTCCTTTTCCTTCCTTTTATTTTTCTCTCCGAAATTTGTTTTCCCTGTAAAGATGGGAACTGAAATCCTTCGCTCCCACGATTGTCTTCAAGATAGGTTTCGTAAGGAAGTCCTAACCCTAACCCCTACTTTCAAAACTCACCGAAACGCTAACCCTAACCCTAACGGCGCTAACTCTCGCCGCCGGAAGCGTAGTCCGATGAAGATCCAGTCTAGTAAAGATCGGAGTGATAGGTCCATGGTGGCCAAGTCTCCCTCCCAAAACCTCGTCATGGGGGAGGTCAAGATCCTCAAGCGCGGCGAGGCGTTGACTCAGCCGAAGACGAAGACCGACTTTGGCGTAACCCTCGCCGGCGCTGATAATCGGAAGCCGAAATCGAAGAGCAAAGGTGGAGATGTGGAGGTTTCGGATCTGGGTTTAGGATCCACGGACCGGTTGGGTCCGGATCCGGAAACCGTCCAGAAGCAGATTAGGGTTGCGGAATTCAACGCCGTCGACGGAATTTACGCCGGTTCGGCCTTCGTCACGTCGCCGCCTCCGAGTTCTCTTCCCGTGCCGGGCTTCTTAGGGAAGAACGGCCCCGCCACCAGCGACTTGCGCCGGTTGTTGGGTCTCGACTAGTACCTCTGCATAATTTAGTAACTTTCTGAGATTTGCGCTCATCTTTTGATTTTTCGCGTTGGCTCATGAAGTCTTCCTCGAAATTTTTTACCAGAGGATATGGCTTTGGAGTGCGAGCAAAAAAAAAAAAAAAAAAAAAAAAAGTAAAAGCAAAAAAACGAAGCCTTTGGCCGTTGATTGCTTATTTAGTTTTTCAAGTTTAGGGTAAGTCTATGTTTGTTTGTTAATTTTAGTTACAGGTTAATTTATGTTTCTGTATATAAACTTAGCCTGCTAAAGAGTGAGGACTGTGAGAGTGGTGTTTTCTTCTATTAAAGGGTGTGTGCGTTTTGGGTTGGGTTTATTTTTTACTTAAATGGGGTTTAGGTTTGCTATTTACTTGTTAATCTAAGTGGTGGTGATATTAGGGGTAGTATCAGTTCGTTGGTACTTGTAGTACTAAATACTGATGTTTCTCTTCAAATTATGTAATAAAATATTATATTAGTAGAAAACAATTTCCTTTATATTTGTATGTATATTTTGTTGTTGTGACTTTTTCTATAGCAGGGTTGGTGAACTCATGCTTTTTTTGATTTTGGGAAGTGGGCATTTTACCCATGAATGCATAAGAAGAATTATGATCCATAATGGTTATTGGTTACATCATTACATGAATGATTCTGGTTGTATGTATGAAGTCGTTAATATCTGTGCATTGTCAGATAGCCAACCCGCGGCTTTTTTTTTATTGATTTTGGGGATCCCCTAATTGGCTAGGTATTGAGAATGAATTTTATTAGTTTCTTCCTTTCTTTCTTCGGACTTATGAAATCTTGTCACTCCTCTCTGTTTCTCTCTTTTCTTTCCCTCTGTTTGCAGAATGTTATCCCGTCTTAATTGTCATCCATCTTAATGTTTGAGGCTTTCAATTGAAGGCCAAATGAAACGGTGTAACATTCCTTGCGGGAGTCACTACATTAACATTTCAACAGTTTTATATATGATTTCGTGTCTCTATCTCAGTCCTTCCTTTCTCCTTTAAACCAATTTGCATCGAGTATGGATTCTTTGTGCTTCGTCTTCTTTTCCCCGATCTCCCTTCAACTCAGCCACTCTCCATCAATTCGAATCGTGTTACTCTAAATCCCAGCCTTTCTGATAATGGGTATGTCTATCTCAAATAGGGGAGTTTTTCTTCTGAAGAAGCATGTTGGGTGGCTTTGATTTCACCTGCTAATTCTAATTCAGAGTAAGATAAGAAATTTGCAGTGTTCTATATGTGTTATTTTGTTATTATTATTACTTCTTGTTTTTGAATACCATATGATCAATGAAATTCCTGTTAGACGTGATTTGGGTTCTTTTGATTTTTTTTCTTTCCCGCATCCTGTTATAAATTTGCATGACTGAGCTGTCTGATTAGGAATGATTTAATTGCAAAGTACGTAGTTATCTGAAGTGATTTGCAAAGCTTTGAAATGAACAAGTTGAGTATTTAATTTGCCAATTAGCCAAATACCTGATATCAAGAGATGATACATAACATATGGGTGTTTAGGACATATACTTTGTTAGTTTAGTCAACTAGAAAAGGCTTTATGGGTTACAGATTTACGGTACAAAATGTATACTAAACATGAATCTTTTGACTCACTCAATGGCATACAAATGATACAGTGATAAAATAATTTGATTTAGTGTTAATGAAAAAAAACTATTAAAATCGAACACTATAAATTATCAATCCTGGATCTCCTCTTCTTAAAGAAAGTTCAATCCAGTGGTGTATTTTAATACCTTATCCTTTGTGTTGGATGTCTGACTTCTACTAGCCCACAAGATCGACAAGTCCTATATGTTCGTGGTTATTTTAGCTGTGATCCAATTGTTATGTGGAACATTTTGTGGAACATTTGAGGGGATGTATCATCTCCAAAGAATTGCTTTCTTCAAATTGAGCTACATGTTAATTATGATGGTACTTGAACCCCACAAGTCAAGAAAATAGATATTTTTGGTTAATTTTTTGCTGGAAGTTCATTGTGGGTTTAATTTACATAAATAAACTAAAATGAGATTTATCAGCAAATCCTAAATCCTAAAACATAGGAATTAATCTTATCTTAAAACATAGGAATCAAATTGAATACAAGTAAATAACAATACTTATCTTCTGGTATTTTATTCAAATAAAGATCTATTATTAAGTCTAAATTTAAATACTTTCAAATTAATTCAAATAACAATTTAACTAAGTTTAAATATAGATACTTTTAAATAAATTTAAATAACAGTTTATCTATTTTCAAGATGAATCTTGTTCTCAAGATTCCAAGACATGGAAATAACAGTTTATCTCTTTTGAAGTGTTGTTGATGGATAAGGAAAAGATCATGGATATTTGCACCAGTTCTTCAACCACTTCTACGAGCAATAGAAACAAAAATTCTTGTTTTCTACGTCCTTGAACTTATTGGGAATGACAAATTCAATGCATGAAATTAGAGCAGGCTTATTTGAATGATTTTTCGAAATTTCATAAGATGTACTTTTAATTGTTTTATATCTCTAAAATTTCATTGGATTATTTATCTAAGATCTCTATCATTTGAAACCATGAATCTTGCATCCTTACTATTCTTTTGGACATGTCCCTGGTAACATCTAACATTTGGTTGACAATCTTCGACATGCTCTCTATTCTTCATTTGTTGGGATTGACGCTCTTGATAGGTAGATGTGATTTGGTAATATCTTGCAAATGTGATCCAATTATAATGTAAAACATTTGAGGGGATGTATCATCTCCAAAAAATCCCATTCTTATGTTAGGGTGAGAGTTGCTTTCTTCAAATGTGGGTTAGAGCTACACATTAATTATGATGGTAGTTGAAATCCACAAGTTGAGAAAATAGATATTTTTGGTTAATTTTATGCTTGAATCTCGTTAGTCATTATGCATTCAACTTACATATACAAACTAAAATGAAAGAATCTCATCAACAAATCCTAAAACATAGGAACTAATCCAATAATCTTATACTAAAACATAGGAATCTATTTGAATATAGCAAATAACAATACTAATCTACTGCTACATTATTTAGATAAAGATTTATCGCTAAACCTAAATTTAAATATTTTTAATTCAAATAACAATTTTTCATTTTGAGTCAACGCATTGCCACATCAATTTACAAGTTTTATGCAGTACTTGTAACACTTTTTATTTAAGTTTCCAAAGGACTTAGACACTATTGTGTTTGACACTTGATGGGTTATTGCTAATCCACAAAATAGTATTTGGCATAACATTCCTCCCCCATAAAATCGGTCCTTATCCTCAGGAGATTGTTATAGGATATGCACTCAAAGTCTCAAACAAATTTTGTAGCCTAAGATGAAAGGTTTAGGTGGCGTTTACTTATATTTAAATAATATTTATTATTAAAAATTTTTATTTTAAAAAAAAATATTTTTTACCTTCTGTATTCAAAGTTCGCTAACATTTCTTTTTCGATTGACCATTATTATGACTATTTTCATTATTATCTTGTTGTTATATAATTTCACTATCTTCTAACTTTTTTTGATGAATTTCTTGTTCATTTATTATAGTTTCACTCATATTTTCCATTGTGTTTTGTTTAATACTAGTAACAACTTTAACCATGGATCATTTTTGTGATTAAATTTCTCTCTCTCTCTCTTCCTCTCTCTTAGTTTTTCATTTTCATATCCAGTTGGACATTTTCTAATACACATTTTATAATTGATAAATATTTCTAAATAAATGAAACATGATTTTTAATAAAAAATTATAATTTAAATAAATAAATTTTAAAGTATAAAAAAATAGAACATGATTTATCAAAAGAGAGGTGCTACGTCCACAACATTTTTACAACAAATCATAAGTGGTTAGTTGTTATTGGTTTAAATTTGAATTTAATACTAAGATTACTTTTTTGCCTCAACAATAACAACCAGTAACAACTTGCCACTTAGGATTTGTTGTAAAAATATTGTGGACATATCATTTCTCTTTATCAAAAATAAGATTACAACTTTACTAAATGATGTGATCATTTTATATTCTAAATTTGCACAAAGAAAAATTTATTCATCACATAACTCAAGAAATTAGTACTAATACAAAGTAAATTATTCTAAAAGGATAACTAATAAAAATATACCTAAAAAAATTAAATAAATTATTGGAAATATTAAAAAAAAAAGAGTAAAAAGGGAAGCAATGGAGATGGGAAAAGTCAAACTAATTAAATTTTTTTTTTAACAAAGTAACAAATTAGTTGAGGTGATTTGATAATGACATAAGAGCATTCGCACCCGCTCTTGTGAAAAATCTTGTCTATTTAATATAATAATTTACTTTTTTTATTTTATACAATTATTTTTCAAAAATACTCATATCAAATTATTTATTCTATATTTTATTTTATCAAAATAATTATTTTTTATTCTTTGTTTATTATTATCTTGAGAGAGAGAGAGAGAGAGAGAGAGAGAGAGAGAGTTTGATGAGACAAGTGATGAGAGAAAAAAAAAAATAAAATTATAGTAATTATGTAAAACTGAAGTAACTTTGCAAATTTATACATTAGCTTGACTTATTAAATGTGTAAAATTAAATACTTTTTTTTAATATTTTGTATTGTTTGATGCAGATGCTCAATCAACAGATGCAAGACTATTATAGTCTAGTATTAGTTTAAAAAGGGTATATATTAGTTTAAAAAGGGTATAGGCTATACTAGAGGTGTGTGTGTCTATTATAGTCTAGTATTAGTTTAAAAAGGGTATATATTAGTTTAAAAAGGGTATAGGCTATACTAGAGGTGTGTGTGTCAATATGTGTGTAAGTTGACGGTAGATAAATTAATAGGTTTTGTTCAAATTTCAAAATGATAGATAGTAAATGTGGGGTCTTTTAATATACAATACATTCTTTTAGCCAACAAAAATGGGCCCTATTATTTATTTATTTATTTTTTTCTGGGCAAAGGAGCTTAATTAAAATATACACATAAATATATTATATTATAGTATCTATATCTATATCTATATTTTATATAAAGAAGGACGGTTGAGGTGGTTATTTGACAAAACGGCTTTTGAAATGGTAAAACGGCAAGAAGTGGTTTGAAGCCTAGCAAAAAAAAGTTTGAAGCCCAGCAGATTCTTTGAAACTCTAGAAACATCCACATTTGATTGAAATTACTTAATTGGTCCTAACTTCATTTGTGAACTAAATAAAAATGGGCCTTTTTAGTCTTTTTGTTGTTATCTTAATGGTGTTGCCAGACATGTACAACTTAAGAGGGCTTGAATTACTTTGTTGCTCCTAAAGGTATGTCTGAGCTAAAAAAGTTTGGAGCCCTTTTTGGTCTTTTCTTCTTCAAATCGGTAGTAATCCCAGGCACTTTTGACTTTATCTTCATTCTATTGATAAACACAAACACAGCAGACGGTGAGAGGGATAGAGATAAGAAAAAGAAAGAGAAAATTACTAGATCCCGTCCTATTTCGGCTACCTCTCTGAAGGCTGTTTGTGTGTTTAAACAATAATTTTTATTTTTTTTTGAAAATATGTGTAAGTGAAAAAATATTTGAAAATACATATAATGCTTAAAAACTGAAAACATGTATTTGGACTCGCATACCAAACGAGGCCTAGTCACTCATTGTTCTCAATTGTTTGTTATGTTGCAGTTTCTTCAGTATTTGCATGCAATCAAATTGGAGTAATTTCAAGTGTTGAGAAAAAGCAAGAGTCTCATTTTCAGTGATAGACCCAAACAAAACTTGATGTAGTAAGACATGTCTTTAGTGTTTTTGGCTGAGTCAATTTGGTGAGAAAAAACTCACAGTTTCATGACATCTGGCCTCTTTTATTTTATATATATATATTTTAACACCTATATGTGTAGTGCTACAAATCACCTTTGAGTTCGGTTCGTTTTTCTTTTTTTGTTTAAATATTTATAGCAGTGATACAGTATTTTGATTGAGGAGTATAATATTTTTACAATTTTCAAGGTGTCAATTCTTTATAGGTCAAAATAAATCATACTAAGTCCAATCACAACTAAAAATAAAACTCCTGTTAAAAAATTATGACATTTTGGTGTCGTTACAATATCATACTAAGATGTGCCCAACTTAAAATAAATGTATTGTGAAAATGTGACATTTTGTTGTTATAATATTTTTAGAATTAGGTGTATGAAACTTGTGAACAACTTAAGTTTCATAGAGCATTTGTATTAGCTCATGCAAAACGGTATAAGAGACAATTTTGTCATTTAACACCAAAAGTCATCCACGTTAACTTATGCATTTATTGTAGTACTTGTGCAAATATACATAGGCATTGTTGTTGTGAATTTTAGTTTTTATTATTTCTTTTTCGAGAATGAAGGAAGAAAGTGGATGATAGTTTTGTTATTGTCACAATATTTTAACAATTGTGGAGTTATAGTTGCTTATAAATCAAGAATAAAATAATAAAATATTATACTAGGACCTACTACAACTTAAATTAAAGGTATAGTGAAAATGTGACATTTTGTTGTTATAACAATATTTCCATAATTGTTAAGGTATAAGTTCTTTATAAGTTAAAATAAAATAAAGTTATTATAAAATATTATGATATTTTGTTATGTCTCTAAACATTTTTGGTTTAGTCTATTTTTGTGAACCAAAAATCACTATTTCACTATCTCTATCTTAAATTTATCACTCAAGGGGCAGCACGTGCCTTGCACATGCCACCCAAACTAGTTAGTTAGTTATCACTCCTCTCTATTTCTCTCTTTTCTTTTCCTCAGCCCACAAAACACACACCAACCCCTTTGAAATTTCTATTATTCTTGTCACTTGATCAATCTTATGTTTTGGACTTTTGCTAATTAATGCTTCCCTAAACTCCACTATAAAAGGACAAGCACATCAACCCACAAAACACACACCAACCCTTTCGAAATTTCTGTTATTCTTGTCACTTTGCTTGTAGTTTAACTCTCCCCAACTCATAAATCATTCCTCTTAGCCCAGACTCACTTAGCCACAGACATTCCCTTTCCTTTTCTTCACATTCTAAGCCCACAAATGCTTCCTAATTAGTCATAAACAACCCTTTACCCATTAAAGACTTAGTTTCAGCATTAACTCTATCATACTATCACAAGTTTACATACTCACTCATTCAAAACAGCCTATACTACCCCATTCACGCCCCACATATATATTCCAAGAATCTTAGTTCAATATTTGCTGCATTGAGCTGGAATCTCTCTCTCTCTTCACACCATGCCAAATAACCCCTTTCTTCTCACCATGAAACCATTAATTTTTACTTTTTGTTTTACTATGGAAGGATATAATGTATTTGTAACAATGAAATTCTTCCTTCATATTGATGTAATGATGGCTGAAAGTACAATAGACCCCTTTGACCAGGACACATAAAGATTTCCAGAAGTGAACACTTTCTTAAATCTGTTTAATAATTGACTGCAGAACTTAGGTTTAATTTCATCCTACTGCTGGAGAATTTATTTTTCTTGTATTATCAAAACAAGACCACTAATGTACTAATTAACTATTGTGAAGTATTTTTATTGGGTTTTGTTGCTATTTTGTCAAGGTACAGCCTTTATTTCTTGCTTGGATAGGCTTATCATCACATTGAAAGCCTTTGGGCTTCATATCAAGAGCCCATCGTTGAGTTTCGGCTTGACTTCCCCATATTTTATTCAAAGGCATCAATTTTCCCCTCAATATCACTTATCCAATTATTTTTGTTTAGCTAACCTTTACTTTTCTCTAAATAAATAGCATTATAGAGTACTTCTAATACAACTTAATAATTCCTTGGATACCAGTAGGTTGACTAGTCTCGAACGATGATGATCTTTGGGCTATATCCTGTGAAACAACAACAATGAATTAGAGGAGACCGGTGGGGACCGGCCAAAAGTCCTTCGATGATGAAGTTAGTGAACTTGGAATTCTCTGTAAGGAAGGAGTATTCTCTTAAATAAAAAATGTCTGAATGACTTACCCTTCATCGAAGAATCCTTATATAGTATATGTGGAATGGTTATCTGTTTAATAACCGTTCCTAATGTCGAGGAGTTTGGAGAATTGGGGGTAACTTCCATAACCGTTATGGAAGTTACCTAGGTTGGACGGCCCGTTCCATAGTAGTTAATGTAGAATTTGGCACTTAGTAGTTCAATCCATCTTTCATTAAAGACAGACGAGGCCATCTAGGACGACTTGTCCTTTGTCCAAATGATGAAGGATGGGTAAGATTCCCAAGGGATCTCGTCAGTCCAAAGACGGACAAGGTTAACCAGGACGCTTGGGACGATCACTTTGCCTGTTTGGTTTGTCCTAACTTGTCTTTCGTTGGACGAGACATATGGACGAGTTTAGGAGTTGATGTTTTTTGTGACACCATCACAACTATTAAAAGTACTTTATCCACCACAAATGATTAAAAAATAGTAAAGTCTCATAGTTTAACATCTAAATTGAGCACTATAAAAAAATCATGCTATGTAATATAATAAATACCAAATTACAAAATACCAAATTATCCAAATCATAATATGTAATAGAATAATATTATATTTTTATGTGCTATGTTTAATTCTTTAGAACGCAATATCCATACAGCTTATGGCTCTGTATGGATAAATGTGGCTGAGGCACTACATGCATCCTGGCTGCTTATATCCATACGGCTTATGGCTCTGTAACGTTCTCATCTAGCTCCACTGAATTGCTTATTTCGCCTTCCCCTTTGTTAGGCACTAACTTCTTCCAGAACCAGTGCTTCTTCCATATGAATTTCATCTCTTCAATGGGAACTCCCTTCGTTTCCGGTAGGAAGAAATAAACAAAAATGGTCATGATGGTAATCCAGCCAGCAAAGAAGAGGAAGATTCCAAACTTGAATGCACAAAGAATGGCAAGGAAAGCCTGGGCTATTATGAACGTGAATAGAAGGTTTACAGCTACTGTTATGCTTTGTCCAGCTGATCGAATTTCTAACGGGAATATCTCACTTGGCACTGTCCAGCCAAGGGGACCCCATGACCATCCAAAAGCTAGAACAAAGAGGCAAATCATGACCACCACCAATACTGAGTAACCTTTTGATAGTTCTTGCTGGTTGCCAAACTTTACCCCCAAGATTATAGCAACTATGACCTGTTTCAGATACACAAAGAATGATTAATTTGATAGAATCAAGGAACTCCAGAACTCAGACATCAACTATGGTATTACTTTTTGGATACTTTGTGAATTGGTGTAATTATTTCATTAAGTTTTAGTGTATTTCCAGGAAAACAAATCTTTTTTGGTGTTAAGAAAGAGCTTTTGCTTCTCTCACTAGAGCTGCTGAATTAAAGCATATTACAAACTTTAGGGGAATATTGCAAATTCTGTGTTCTGTGAAGTAACATAAGTATGACTGTGCTTAGAATCTAAGGTACTGGTTTCAATTTTACTTCTCCTGGAAGTATTATTATGTCACAACCTAATTTAGTGTTGAAGTTTTTACCTGGCATGTAATCATTTGAATCCCGCCACTTATAAGTAAAGCCCTTCGACCCAATTTATCAACTGTTGCAATAGAAATGAATGTAGATGAAGCAAGAACTGCTCCAGTCAAAGCTGAGGCGTAGAGAGAGGCATTGCCACCAAACCCCATACTTTGAAACAGTACAGGAGCATAGAAGAGAATTGAATTTATGCCTGTGAGTATCTGGAACATTGGCATGCAGATTGCCATTACTAATTCTGGTCTGTTCCTCTTCTCAAGGATGTTTCGAAAGGGATTCTTTACTAAGTTTGAAAGCTCACTTGCATCCATCATGTCTTCAAACTCTGCATCAACATCTTTGGTTCCTCTGAGCTTTTCAAGGATTTCTCTCCCTTTCTCTATTTTTCCTTGCTCAATTAAGCTGTTAGGTGTCTCAGGAAGAAGTATACCTCCCACTGTCATTAACAAAGCTGGAACAGCAGCCAATCCTAGAGAGAGCCTCCATCCCCAATTAAGCTTTTGTGTTCCAAAGTTGATCATGTTTGCTATAAAGATACCAAATGTAGTTGCTACCTGAAACATCATGTTAAGACCACCTCGAAGATGTGTTGGCGCTATCTCTGATAAATATAGTGGAACTGCCTTTAAAACAAACAAGAGGGAAGATTAAGTCATGTGTTCTTAAATATAGAAAAAATATAATTGATCAAATCCTGATTTATCTAACACTTGAAAAGGTACGCGAAACGGGATATACCTGATTTGCAAATCCAATGCCAACACCAAGCATGATCCGACCCAAAAGAAGCATTGCCATATTCATGGCAGAAGCATTTATTGTTGCCCCAGTAAGAAAACTTAGCCCACCACAGATTATACTTGTTCGACGTCCAAACTTTCTTGTAACAGGAGAAGCTATCAGAGAAGCAATCAAACCAGCAAGGTATAAAGAAGATGTAAATGCTGCAAGCCCTTGGTTTTCGTACTTGCAATAATTGCTTTCACGTGCTTGCGTCTTCTTTACAAAAACAGCAGGGAAGAATTTTTCAAGAAATGTATCCATGGATGTCACTCCTCCTATTAATCAAAAAGCAGCATTTAGTAACTTGTAAAAACATGAATGCTCTCTCTATGCCTCAGACATGTATGCATGACAAGCACAAGTGCATCATCTGACTAACAAAAAAGTATTAGAATAATGGTTACATTCACTATTTCCTAACACTTTAAACTTTTCGGACTAATGTTAATTTATCAATTTTCACCGTGTCACAGCGGATTTCCACAATTATGAAATAAAGTGCTTTCAAAATCTGATCTTTTGGATACCGAATACCTCTTTGTTTCATAGCATCCTGCACTTTATGTTGGTTGTATTTTTTTTTTGTGTGTAAAATCTGTTCAATTCATATCTTAAAAAAGGAGAGCACTCATCATTAAATTCAGTTAGAGATAAACCATGGCTGTGATCTGTACTATTAGGCAAAGTATAGAATTAGATTCCAAGATTATTTTTTTTCTTGTCTCAAACTGACCAGAAGATTAAGATTTGGATAGTTAGTTCATTGATTTTATGAAAAAGAAGCAACACGAAGACCTCCCCTTTTTCTGCGACAATTTTATGATATAATTTTCCTCGTAGCACCAACTAAAGGATGAAGTAGACGCTTGAGAAATTTTTCACTGGTATACTGAATTTAAGTTGGGTTCCAAATTTTCAATGGACAAATAATAACAATACAAATACAGAGGAAGGAAAATTGGAAGACCACTGGTGTGTTGAGATAATTGACTACAGGATTCAGTATTTCTTGAAGATGTCAGACAGTCAGAGCCTTTATGTTGGCTGATGCATTAGAAGAGATTTCAATTATGAATTACTAATTTATTTGCATTTTGTTTCATAATTTCATCATAGTCATAGAAAAGGTCTAACTCCTACTTGTACCAAACAGAATTTCCCTTCCCCTTGGAAATTCTGATTCTGTTCTGTCCATATATGCACACATGCAAAGTCCATGTGACGTCTGAACTTTTCACTGTTCACTTTTTAGCTCATCATTTTCAGATACCAAAAAAATTGTTACTATTATTATTTTTTTTATGACAATATTTGGTAGATTCTTCACCACAGTAATCATCGAAAAAGCCAGAACTATAATAATAAACATGTGAAGATTCGGATTCATGAAAGTGAAGTACCTGAAATTCCAACATCATAGCCAAAAATTGCGCCGCCAACAGCAGCAACAGTGCAGGCAATGATCACATAAGAGGTGAGTCTTCCTTTGTACTGTTGTGCTCTCTCTTTGGCCACACCTGCCGGGCCAAAAGATCCACCTGCCATCTTCAAAGACCTTCTCTTCCTCTCAGTTTCAGACCTCACAAAATATTATAGGTAAGAGATAACTTAACACAAACCAACCCTTCTCTCTCTTCAAGAATAAGTATTTGCCAAACTCTGCTTCAGTTCTTACAATAAAGGAGCTTGCAACTGGGTGGGACACAAACAACCTCCCTACTTTAACTCTGTCAATAGAAAGACCGCTGCTTCTTTTCCAATAGAAGGACCACGTTAAGGAGAAAAGTATTAAACTATTTAATGCTTTAAAAAAAAAAAGTATTATTAGACTATTAAGTAAGTACACCATTCTTCTCAAAAAAAAAAAAAAAGTAAGTACACCATATCTAAAATAAAACGTGTTAGTAAGAATACATGAATTAATATATGGCAACTACCACAAAAAATGGAAAAAACTTTTAGCATTAAACTTGGTGCAGCATAGATAACATTTGGGTGACCGACAAAAAGAAGGAAAAAAAAGGAACTTTGATATTGCCATAGTATACCAATATGTTTCACACCCCCTACAAGATAGTATTTGAATGTTGAAACATTTTTATTTATTTGATAAAGGAATTCATACTCCATACGGAATGTCATTATGAGGGAGAAAATATCATTCAGTCTACAGTAAATGAATCTTGGCATCTCTCTAAAAAAAAAAAAAAAAAAGGAATCTTGGCAAGTGCTTTAACTTGGGTGAGAAAAATATCTTTGTATTGGATGGCAAAGATGCAAACGAATGATAATTTTGTAAGAATACGTATGTACATATGTACTATGGATAAGTTTGATTTTTTTTTTTTTTTAATGGATAAGGACTGTACTTTTTCTTAAAATGAACCGACAAGTTGCAAACCATTATTACAAGATAAGTTCTATTAATATATTTTCAGATGAAATTTAAATTTCGTTAATAAGTCTGTCTACTCTACTTCTTCTTATAGTTACAACAGGGGGCGAGGATTCGAACTCTCAATAGTTGTTGGAAACATTAGAGGTACCATTTAAGCTACAACCAAACATCGAGTTCCTCACCAAGGCAAAAAAACAAGTTAATATACTAGTAATTTCAATGTTATATAAAAAATATCAATTATGCACACTAATAAAAATTCTACCAATATTTGGAATTGTAACTCAAGATTTATAGGAAGATTTTCCATGGTAACTTCGATATGGTTTTACTGTTAACCATTTTGCTCAATAATATTACTATTAGTTCTAGCGCAAGAGGTGTCTTAAAAAAAAAAATTTTAATCAACCGCAATATTTTTTAAGAATGCATATAAAAATTATGCTTTTCTTAAAGGAACAACCTAATTGGCTAGGTGTTGAGAATGAATTTTATTAATTTCTTCCTTTCTTTCTTCGGACTCATGAAATCTTGTCACTCCTCTCTGTTTCCCTCTTTTCTTTCCCTCTGTTTGCAGAATGTTATCCCGTCTTAATTGTCATCCATCCCCCTTCAACTCAGCCTCTCTCCATCAATTCGAATCGTGTTACTCCAAATCCCAGCCTTTCTGATAATGGGTATGTCTATCACAAATAGGGGAGTTTTTCTTCTGAAGAAAGCATGTTGGGTGGCTTTGATTTCACCTGCTAATTCTAATTCAGAGTAAGACAGGAAATTTGCAGTGTTCTATATGTGTTATTTTATTATTATTATTATCACTTCTTGTTTTTGAATACCATATGGTCAATGAAATTCCTGTTAGACGTGATATGTGATATTTTGATTCAATGAAATTCCTGTTAGACATGATATGTGATCTTTTGATTTTTTTTCCCGCATCCTGTTATAAATTTGCACGACTGAGCTGTCTGATGCACAAATCATTAGGAAAAGAACAAGTTGAGTACGTAATTTGCCAATTAGCCACATACCTGATATCATGAGATGGAGAAATTATACATAACAAAATATATGGGTGTTTAGGACATGTACTTTGTTAGTTTAGTCAACTAGAAAAGGCTTTATGGGTTACAGACTTACGGTACAAAATGTATACTAAAGAATCTTTTGGCTCACTCAACTGCATACAATGATAAAATAACTTGATTTAGTGTTAATGAAAAAAAAAAAAAAAAACTATTAAAATCGAACACTATAAATTATCAATCCTAGATCTCCTCTTCTTAAAGAAAGTTCATTCCAGTGGTGTACTTTAATACCTTATCGTTTGTGCTGGATGTCTGGCTTCTTCTAGCCTACAAGATAGGCAAGTCCTATATGATGGAAGTTGTGATATCTTGCAAATGTGATCCAATTATGATGGAAGTTGAAGTCCACAAGTCTAGAAAGTTGATATTTTTGGTTAATTTTATGCTTGAATTTCATTATAGGCCTTACATAAAAAAACTAAAATGAAAAAATCTCATCAGCAAATCCTAAAACATAGGATTCAAATTGAATACAAGCAAGTAACAATACTTATCTACTAGAATTTTATTCAAATAAAGATCTATTATTAATTCTAAATTTAAATACTTTCAAATTAATTCAAATAAAAATTCAACTAAGCTTAAATATAAATACTTTTAAATTAATTTAAATAACAGTATATCTCTTTTCAAGATGAATCTTGTCCTCATGATTCCAAGACATGGAAATCCATGCTTGCTCACTCCGTACTTTCTCCTTCGATCTGAGAATACTCATTCTAAAATTTTGAAGTGTTGATGGATAAGGATTTTGATCATGGATATTTTATATTTACACTAGTTCTTCAACCACTTCTATAAGCACTAGAAACAAAAAAGTCTTGTTTCCCACGTCATTGAACTTATTGGAAATGACAAATTCAATGCGTGAAATTATGGTAGGCTTATTTGAATTCACGAGAAGATCCTTTTGATCTATCTTTTCAACTGCACCCTCCAACATATTACTCTATGAAATTGTTGGTGATTCCTCGGGTAGGACATTATGATTTTTTGAAATTTCATAGGATACTTGTACTTATGATTGTTTTTGATCTCCAAAATTTCATTGCATTATTTATCTAAGAACTCTATCATTTGAAACCATGTATCTTTCATCCTTACTATTCTTTTGGACTTGTCCCCGGTAATATCTAAGATTTGGTTGACAATCTTCGACATGCTCTCTATTCTTTATTTGTTGGGATTGACGCTCTTGATAGGTAGATGTGGTTTGGTAATATCTTGCAAATGTGATCCAATTATTATGTGAAACATTTGAGGGGATGTATCATCTCTAAAAAAATCCCGTTCTCATGTTAGGGTGAGAGTTGCTTTCTTCAAATGTGGGTTAGAGCTACACGTTAATTATGATGGTAGTTGAAATCCACAAGTTGAGAAAATAGATATTTTTGGTTAATTTTTTGCTTGAATCTCATTAGTCATTATGCGTTCAACTTACATATAAAAACTAAAATGAGATAATCTCATCAACAAATCCTAAAACATAGGAATTAATTCAGTAATCTTATACTAAAACATAGGAATCAATTTGAATTTAGCAAATAACAATACTAATCTATTGCTACCTTATTTAGATAAAGATCTATCGCTAAGCTTAAATTTAAATACTTTTAATTCAAATAACAAATTTTCATCCTGAATCATAACACATTGCCACATCAATTTACAAGTTTTATTTACTCCTACTTTTAACACTTTTCATTTAAGTTTTCCAAGGACTTAAACACTAGTGTGTTTGACACTAGACGTGTTATTGGCTTATTGCTAATCCACAAAATTGTATTTTTTTTTTTTTTTTTTTGAGAAGGCACATGTAGGATTAAGGGCCCAAATTATATATTGGGCCTTGGGCTTTGTCCGAGAGCGTGGGTGGTCCGAGGAGGAACAAATGGTAAAGAACGGTTCAAGCTTCGGATTTAATGAGCAAGATGCAAATAGGAAGATTATCTGAGAAGGAATATCTCCTCGGATACGATAAGTATAGCTCAAATATGTCTTCCAATGATCAGAGTGACCTTCCATGAAGCTCCAGTTATAGAGACATGCATCATGAACATACGAGAAGGAGGGGAATCCAAAATATCTAAGGAAAAGTTGCTACCACCGCATTGAATGCACTGCAGCTACTTTCTTGGCCGCATTTATGTGGAGAAGACCTCTGAACAGAGTTGCCTTGGCTACCACAACTCACAGAAAGCCAAAGAAGGTGTCTGATGAGATATGTACTCAAATAAGGACTCAGATGATCAACAAGTGTAGGATCAAGATGGTCCAAAGGGAGCTATATAATGTAAGAGATCTTCCATGAGGAAAGAATCGAAAAAATAGAGAAAGAATACTGTAGCAATTAGAATTATACTTGTACCCAACTGTAATTGATTTGTATAACAAAATACCTCCTCGGACAGTGAATTCATTCAATTCTATTTTCCTTGTTCTTACTTGGTCATCTTTTAAATCCATACTAGCCGTTGTCAAATTCATTAGGGCCTAGTTCTTCGACCTACTCTTTACAAATTTATTGTACTGGGCTCACTGGGCCAAGATCCCATACATCTTGGGCTTGGGCTGCAAAACGTGTCCCTACAATTGGCGCCGTCTGTGGGAAGAACTTGTGTAATAATGAGTGCGACGTTTAACTATGGTAGGATCAGGTCCCCATCAACAAGAATCCATGGGTTCCTAGCAATAAGATGACTTCCTTAACCTTGAACGCAAGCGAGATCGAGAAGGTAGCATACACACCATGCATACTAGTAAAAGTCACTCTCGAGTTGGGAGTCACGTCTCTTAGGAACAGAACAATAAAGCCATGCAAAGGGAAATTGACCATCTAAAGAAGGAATTACGCCATGCACGACGAAGACGAACTCCCTCCCAATTTGACTCATTTTCTGATGACGAGAAGGATGGTAGTTATCGACATAGGTCAAGGACTCCTCCTAGTGAGTCTTTCTCATATGAAGAGGAACACCATCATGAACGTAGGTACAAGAGCCCAACTCGCAGAGGACTGGAAAACGATGCTATGAGTAAAGCGTTGAACCAAATTTCCAGGTCAACCTTCATGCGCAGGATTGAAGGAGCAACTCTTCCTCGGCGTTTCCATCAACCAATGTTCACCATCTACAATGGATGAACAGACTCGGTGGAGCATGTGAGCCATTTTAGTCAGAGAATGGCTGTACATTCTAAGGATGAAACCTTGATGTGCAAGGTGTTCCCATCTAGTTTGGGACCTGTTGCGATGAAATGGTTCGATGACCTAAGGGCAGATTCCATAGATTCATTCAAGGAGCTCACTCGGGCATTTGACTCTCATTTTATTACGTGTACCAAGGTCCCTCGGCCCATAGATTCCCTACTGTCCTTATCCATGCGAGAAGGGGAAACTCTGAAGATGTACTCGAACAGATACTGGGAAATTTTCAACGAGATTGATGGTGACTTTGATGACGTGGCCATCATCACCTTCAAGGCCAGCCTCCCAGCCGAGCACGGTTTAAGGAAGTCTTTGACTGGCAAACCTGTCACCAGTATGCGCCAACTCATGGATTGGATTGATAAGTACAAGAGGGTTAAGGAAGACCGGCTGCTGGGGAAAGGAAAAGCTAAGGTTGTCCCTCAGGATAGGAGGGATTTCAGGTCGGACCGGTACAACAACAACAACCGGCCTTGGAGAGACTTTGCTGGGTAGTTAGGGCCTGCTAATACTCAGGCAGTTAATGCGGTGTTTCGAGAACCGGTGCATCAGGTTCTGGAAAAGATTAAAAATGAGCCGTTCTTCAAATGACCAAACAAGATGGCTGGAAACCCCATGAGGTGCAACTAGAGCCTTTATTGCCAATACCATTAGGACCAGGGACACACCACGGAGGACTGTAGAAATTTGTGGGACCATTTGGACCAGTTGATCTGAGAAGGAAAGTTGAAGCAGCTTTTGCACCATTCTAGTGGCCAGGTGGGCCAGACAGGT
The DNA here is from genome assembly GCA_028535165.1 of Quercus tomentella. Taxonomy (NCBI): domain Eukaryota; kingdom Viridiplantae; phylum Streptophyta; class Magnoliopsida; order Fagales; family Fagaceae; genus Quercus; species Quercus tomentella. The sequence continues at coordinate 85,328,105 of JAPQVY010000155.1, read as the reverse complement.
TCGGACCCCCAGAGAGATGCTTCTTCAAGACCTCCTCTGGGAACGATCAATGTCATCTTTGCTGCTCCCGGGAGGACTAGTTATTGTCCCTCTAAGGTGATGTCTGTGATCGGCTGTCTGCCGAGGATGATAATCTGGAGCCGAAGAGGGCTAGAATGGATATTCGATCGGCAATAAGTTTTTCGAATGAGGATAAGATTGGGACCATATAGCCCCATGATGATGCTTTAGTGGTCACGCTCAGGATTGATGGGTTTGATGTGAAGAGGGTAATGGTGGACCAAGGCAGTGGTGTCGAAATTATGTACCCTGACTTATACAAGGGGCTGAGTTTGAGACTTGAGGACTTGACGGCCTACAATTCTCCTTTAGTAAGTTTTGATGGGAAGGTAGTCATTCTGAGGGGTATGATAAGACTACCCGTGCAAGCTGGTTCAGAAGTGGTGGAGGTAAATTTCATCGTGGTGGATGCCTATTCCCCCTATACAGTCATTGTAGCTAGACCCTGGCTTCATGCCCTGGAGGCCATCTCTTCCACTTTGCACCAAAAGGTGAAATTTCCGTCGGGGGGTTGCATTGAAGAAATTGTTGGGAGTCAATCCATAGCCAGGCAATGCCTAATGACTGCCATTTTACATCAACCTAAAGCTGAGTCCTCAGCCTCTACTGGAGGGGGCTAATAGCAATTAAAGGCTCAGCATTGCCTATAAATGGACCAGCTGAGGAGGCAAAATGTGAAGATTTAGAAACGGTTATGGTCGATGATGACCTGGAGAAGTTCTTTCTGATCGGAACTCAGCTACCTCCCCAGGAAAAGGAAGAGCTAGTAGATTTTCTTAGGAAAAATGTTGACGTGTTTGTATGGAATGCTTATGAAGCACCAGGGGTGGACCCGAGCTTCATCTGCCATCATTTAAATGTTAACCCATGCATCACCCCCAAAAAGCAATCACCTCAACGCCCATCCAAGGAATATGCAGATGCCGTCAAAGATGAGGTGATGAAGCTCAAACAAGCAGGGGCTATCAAGGAAGTTTTCTACTCGGAATGGTTGGCCAATACTGTCGTGGTGAAAAAGAAGAACAGGAAGTGGCAAGTGTGTGTGGACTTCACAGATCTGAATAAGGCTTGCCCAAAAGATCCCTTTCCTATGCCTCGAATAGATCAGTTGGTGGATGCAACGGTGGGACACCCTCGGATGAGCTTCTTAGACGCCTTTCAAGGATACCATCAAATACCACTAGGCCTGGACAACTAGGAAATGACAGCTCTTGTCACTTCTATTGGAAACTACCACTACAAAATGATGCCCTTCAGTTTGAAGAACGTAGGGTCTACCTATCAAAAGATGATGATGAAAATGTTTGAACCACAGTTGGGCAAGAGTATTGAGATATATATAGAAGACATGGTGGTGAAGAGAAAGGTGGTGTTTGAGCATGTGGGAGACCACAGAAACATCTTTGAAATTCTGAGGAAACACAAGTTGCGCCAAAATGCTTCCAAGTGCTCATTTAGTGTGGGATTGGGCAAGTTCTTAGGCTACATGGTAACTCACAAGGGAATTGAGGTCAATCCCGATCAAATTAAATTCATTAATAGTTTACAACCACCTCGAAATCCCAAAGAGGTTCAGAAGCTTACTGGAATGACTGCTGTCTTAAACCGGTTTATTTCATAGTCAGCGGATAGATGCAGATCCTTCTTCCTCTTGATGAATAAGTGGAAGGAATTTGAGTGGACCGAAGAGTGTGCTTTGGCTTTCCAACAACTTAAGGAATATCTATCTCGACCACTTATCATGTCTAGTCCTGAGGTGGATGAGGTCTTGTTTGCCTATATCGCTGTGACCCCTCATGCTGTAAGTTTGGTATTGATATGGGTTGACAGTGGCATACAACGGCCAGTTTACTATGTAAGCAAGTCACTACATGAGGCCGAGGTTCTTTATCTACCATTGGAGAAAGCCATCTTGGCGGGGGTGCATGGTACACGAAAGCTTCCCCATTACTTCCAAGCACACATAGTTGTTGTCCTGACTCAGCTTCCACTCAGGGCTATACTTCGAAGTGCTAATTACACAGGGAGGATTGCTAAATGGGGCACAATTCTAGGGGCTTTTGACATCAAGTACATGCCTCGTACCTCTGTCAAGGGCCAGGTCCTCGCGGACCTAATGGCCGAGTTCGCTGAACCCCTATTAGAAGAAGTGGCAGCGACACAAAACATGAATGGAAAATCGGTTGGCACAATCTCCCTGCAAGAACCTTTATTTTGGAAGGTATACGTTGATGGTGTGGCGAATTAAAGGGGCTCTGGAGTGGGGCTAGTTCTGGTTTCTCCTAAACAAATCACCATTGAAAAGTCACTAAGACTGGGATTCTCAGCTATAAATAATGAGGCTGAATATGAAGCTCTGTTGGAAGGAATATCCATGGTTCAAAGAATGGGGGGAAAGGCAGTAAAGATGTTCTCGGACTCAAGACTGGTTGTTGGCCAAGTGAAGGGCGAGTTAGAAGCAAGAGATGAGAGAATGCAAGGGTATTTAAGTCAAGTTAGGCATTTGCAATCAAATTTTGAATCATTCAGCCTGCTGCACATCCCTAGAAGTGGAAACACACATGCTGATTCCCTAGCCACGCTGCAACCTCCTCGGCGTAGAGTTTACCTCAGGTTATCCTTATAGAAGACTTGTACAAACCCACGGAGGTAAAGGGAAATGTGGTCCATGTTCACCAAGTCAGAGTAGGGCCTAGCTGGATGGATCCCATAGTACTATTCTTGAGAGAGGACATTTTGCCGGAGGATAAATCAGAAGCTGATAAAGTACGGAGAAAGGCGCCTCGTTTCTGGCTGTCCGAGGACCAAAAATTGTACAGGCGCTATTTTTCTGGGCCATATCTACTTTGCATTCACCCTGAAGCATCAGAGCTACTCCTTGAGGAATTACATGAAGGGATCTATGGAAGCCATACAGGAGGCAGATCTTTGTCTCATAGAGCCATCACTCAAGACTATTGGTGGCTAAATATGTATAGAAAGAAGCGCAAGAATATGTGAGGAAATGTGATCAATGCCAAAGATTTGTACCAAATATACATCAACTAGGAGGAGTCCTTAACCCCCTATCCAGCCTTTGGCCATTTGCTCAATGGGGCTTAGACATCGTTGGCCCTTTTCCCAAGGCGACAGGAAACAAGATGTATTTGCTGGTCAGCACGGACTACTTCACCAAATGGGTTGAAGCTGAGACTTTGGCAAATATCAGGGACGTGGATGCCAAGAAATTTGTTTGGAAAAACATTGTCACACGATTTGGGGTCCCTCGTACCCTCATCTCAGACAATGGCCTTCAATTTGACAGCAAATCTTTCAGGAGATACTGTCGTGATCTTGGAATTACAAACAGGTATTCTACTCCAGTTTATCTCCAAGGAAATGAACAGGCCGAGGCTGTAAATAAGGTCATAGTGAACGAACTCAAGAAAATGTTGGATGACACGAAGGGAAAATGAGTAGAAGAGTTGTCACATGTCCTCTGGACGTATAGAACTACACCTCACAGGTCAACATGAGAGACCCCCTTTTCAATGACTTATGGAGCTGAGGCTGTCATCCCTTTAGAAACTGGCTTCCCAACATTAAGGACCAGCTCGTTCAATTCGAGCAGTAACAATGAGTTGCTAGAAAAGAGCTTAGACTTTATTGAAGAAAGAAGAGAAAGTGCAATGGTTTAATTGGCATACTATCAGCACAAATTCAAGCAAGGTTATGATGCCAATGTGAAGCTGAGGCCATTAGTGCCTGGTGACTTGGTGTTAAGGAAGGTTCTGGGTACAACAAAGAACCCAGCGTGTGGAAAGTTAGGGCCCAATTGAGAAGGACCATATTGCATCACCTCAGTGGCTAGTATAAGAGCATATTTTCTAGAAGACTTAGATAAGCATGTAATACCGCGCCCTTGGAATGTAAACAACCTAAAAAGGTATTATTATTAATGAAAATTTCCTTTGTCCATATGTTCATTTGTTGTATAAAGGCATTGTACTTCCCTTTATTCATTTTTTCCAAGTATTAAACAAAACCTTACTCATGCCTGGCTCCTCAGACCACATGCTTTGGCCAAATTAATACTTGTTGACATCTATATAAGTGATTAAATAGAACCTTAGTCATGTCTGGCTCCTCGGACCAGATGTTTTGGGGAAATTAACACTCTATGACATCTTTATATAAGTATTTAAACAGAACCTTAATCATGCCTGGCTCCTCGGACCAGATGTTTTGGGGAAATTAACACTATATGACATCTTTATATAAGTGTTTAAATAGAACCTTAGTCATGCCTGACTCTTCAGACCAGTTACTTTGGGGAAATTAACACTCTATGACATCTTTATATAAGTGTTTAAAGAGAACCTTAGTCATGCCTAGCTTCTCAGACCAAATGTTTTGGGGAAATTAACACTCTATGACATCTTTATATAAGTGTTTAAACAGAACCTTAGTCATACTTGGATCTTCGGACCAGATGCTTTGGGGAAATTAACACTCTATGACATCTTATATAAGTGATTAAACAAAACCTTAGTCATGTCTAGCTCCTTGGACCAGATGTTTTGGGGAAATTAACACTTAATGACATCTTTATAAGTATTAAACAGAACCTAAGTCTTGCCTGACTCATCAGACCACATGCTTTGGCCAAATTAATACTTATTGGCATCTTTTATAAGTGGAAAACAGAACCTAAGTTATGTCAGGATCCTCGGACCACATACTTTGGTAAAATTAACACTCAAAGACTTCTATTTATTCATTTTTTCTTAGTATTAAACAAAACCTTAGTCAGGCCTGGTTCCATAGACTACACGCTTTGGCTAAGTTAATACTTGTTGACATCCTTCTAAGTGTCAAGGCAGATCCAAAATTATAACCAACTCCTCAAATTGATGGCTCTAAGCAAATTAAAGTCCTTAGTTATTTATTTAAGCGTTGGGTAGAGTGAAGGATATTTGCCCCTCTTATTCTTTACAAAGTATATTACTTATCTTCGTTAGATCTAGCTTTCATTGCAGAAAGGTCAATTCACAGTACAGGTATGTGGTAAACTTCTCTATTGCTGGTACTTGGTTAAATTGATTAAATTGTTAGCAGTGTATTGTTATCAATTTTTACTAAAGATGAAGCAACAACAGTTCAATGCTATTTATGATAGTAATACTCCTTAAAGCACATAAAGCGAAAGTACAAGAGATGAAGAGAAAAACATTCTCATTAAATGAAAAAGGGAATACATTATATACATTGACAGAATGTCATTAAAAAAAAAAAAAAAAACTACTAAAAAAGAAATTGCAAAGAAAATCCTAAGTGCTAGGCCTTGGCCTTGGGAGCAGGAGGGTCTTCTTTCTGGCTCGGCTAGGAGGTAGGAGCGTCCTTGGCCTTAGGATTAGCTTCTTTGGTCTTGGCCTCTGCTTCCTTCACCTTTGCTGCAGCTTCCTTGTCCTTGGCAGCGTCCTTGGCTTCTGAGGAGGGTTTTTTCTCCTTACCCTTACCCTTGTCTTTGTCCCCCTCAGCCCCCTGGCCTTGATCACCAGCTTGGCTGGATCCATTTGAAGCCTCAGGGAGAGGGAGAGCAGCTTGGATAGTCAGGGGCTGCTCAGAAGTCTCTGGAGTAAGGGCAGAGGGAGAGGAGATGGCACCTGGGACTTCACGGATATCTGGGTGATAGTATACGCTCCTAGGCTGCCTCCAAATAGTTTGCAGGTACTCCTGCAACACTAAGGGCCCTATCCCATGTCGCATTGCAGTAATCCCTGCATACCTCTGAAAGCTCCTCAGTGAGCCTAATTTGTGACTCCTCCATGCCGAGCAGATAAGACGCTTGCTTCTCAGCCTCAGCTGCTTCCTTGGCCAGTTGAGCTGCCTCCTTGGCCTTCTGCAGCTCAACCTTAAGATCTATGACCAACTGCCTTTGGGTGGCTAGATCTATCTCGGTCAAGTGGAGTTTTTGGCGCTGATCCTCAGCCTGCCTTTCCATGGTCTTTAGACCCGCCTCAGCACTCAAGCGAGCCTGGTCCGCTGCTTTCAGCTTCTCGGACAGCTCAACCTACTCTTGTTTGAGAGCCCCCAATGATCTTTCAACATTAGCACGAGAGAAGGCCTTAGCCTCGGCCTCATTGCGGGCGTCACGAACCCACTCCTCGGCCACAAAAACTTGTTGAGCAATCTACCCAAAGACAACAGAAAAATCACATGAGTTAAAAAGTAAAGAAAGAACGAAAATACAACTTAACGTTTAAGTTCAAGGATATGATAGATTGCTTACCATGGCAAGGTCCCTCTTCAGGGACAGAAAGAGGTCATTTTGCTTGAAGCGCCTGTAAGCCTCCATGTCCTTGGGGGGCAAAAGAGGCTGCTCTAGGGTTTCAGCAATATATCCTGCATGCCCCCTTTGGAAGTCTCTGACTGAGGCATTCCAAGGGATGGCAGTCCCATCCACCTCCAGCCGAAGAGACCAAGTGCGTTGCGTCATGCGCACATCAGCCCTGTTTTGCTCCTCTCAACTGTCCACAGAGTTGGATCTCTTGTCCCGGGCGGCTTTAGCCATCTTCTGTTGTTTTGTCCCCTTCTGAGGGCCCACCTCCCCTTCTTCAAGCACCTGAATCGGCATTTTCTTCTTTAAATCAGGAATGACCTTCAGTCCGAGGTCGGTGGGGATCGAAGGAGGAGGAGGGGGAAGAGTGGGAGGAACTTGAGACTTGGGGACTTCTTGTGAAGTTGTCCCCTTGTTCCTTGCTGCCATGAGGTCTCTCAAGCTTTTGTTCCCCCAGTTTAGTGCCATCTCGTCCTCTTCTTCTTCGGAGGTGCTGTCTACACGAGCAACTACCAGGGTAGGATGGTGAACACTCGAGTATCTATCAGCCTCCTCCTCGGCGTCTAAGATGTTAACTAAGGGAGTCTCTTGAATCTCCTTTTCTTCAAAATGAAATTTTTCTATCTCCTCCTCGAGTGATAGACGAGAAGAGGCGACCTCTTCCCTTGGTGCTGCTGTTACCTCGGGCAAAACTTGCTGAAGTGGTAACACCATGAGTGGAAGGTCTCTTTGAGCCAAAAACCCCGGCTTAGAAACGTCTATGCGATTCAATCTAGGGTGACCAACCTTTATTGCTTGGCCTGCGTCCTGAAATGAGTGAGACAAGGGCTTGTATTCCAAAATTAAATGAGCGGTCCATAGCTATTTGTCTTCGCTTATGAGTATCTCAGATCTCAGCACTTTATTGAGACCCGTTACATTGATGAAACTGAGTCTCGGAGCGACGTGGTTTTTATCTGCAAAAACATCCGAGGAGGAAATCATAGTCAGACCAATAAAAACTACCATCAAAATGAGATGAAGTGTTAAAAGCGAAAGGGGATAAAACTGAGAGTGCTAATCCCCTACCAAATGGACTAATCCTAGGGTACCCCACTTGGCTCTCCTGCCTGAGTTGGGTAGTGAAGACCGTCATTCCACTCCCTGGAGACAATAAGGTAGTCATCCTTCATGCCCTTGTTTGACTTAGGAAGGCACGATATCAGTCTGACGATGTCGGACCGGGACTTGAGATAGTATCCCGCGTCGGCAAGCTTGTGGCACTCGTACATGTGAACCACATCATGCCACATAAGCCCCAAGCCCATCTGCTCGTTGAGAGCGTCTACGCAACCCAAGACCTTAAATAGGTTAGGGGCGTACTGATAGGGAGTCATTCTATGGTTAATCAGGTAATCCCTGATTACCTTACCCATGGGAAGCATCATTCCTCCCTCTATGAAAGCAATCATGGGAATGACGACTTCACCCACTTCTTTATTGGTAAGAATTTGGTCTGGGGCACAATATTGTAGGGCTACTCCCTGCGAAATGTGGTATCTAGCCCTAAATCCCCCCATATCGGCCGAAGAGTCTACTAAGTGCTTAAACCTACCCATCTAAGCAAACGTAGGTGACACGAAGGAAGTTTTCTAAAAAAGAAAGAAAGCCGAGGAGGTTGGCCGAGGAGGAAAAGAAAGTTTAAAGAGATAGATACTTACGAAAACAAGTGTATTAAATCCTGAACCTTTAGAAAAATCTTTTGGGAATTTCTTAAGGAAAAGAGTTAAGGAAACTTAGGAGTGTGGAGTTTTTAGTGAGTTGGAGTGCTTGAGATCTCTGGAGAGCTTGAAAATTCGTAAAGTGAAGGGAGAATGATTTCCCTCAAGGCTTTATATAGAGGGTGAAAATGAGTAGGAGTTATCCTGCTCAAAATTTCAAGAAAAAGATCAACCGTTGGATCTGCGCTTCATCGTTTGATCTGGGGAACAAAACGCTGCCTGGAGCAATTAATGGCGCCTCGCGGACTTCGAAGCGTCAGTGGCAATTATGGGGCACGTAAAACGGCACTCCCACACGTGTAAATCAAAGGATAAAGTAGAATTAGCTCTTAAAAATTCAAAATCCCAGTTTTCTCCTCGGATGAGAGGAAAAAACCGGAGTTTTGAGGGGCTATTGTAGGATTAAGGGCCCAAATTATATATTGGGCCTTGGGCCTTGTCCGAGAGTGTAGGTGGTCCGAGGAGGAACGGATGGTAAAGAACGGTTCAGGCTCAAGATTTAATGAGCAAGATGCAAATAGGAAGATTATTCGAGAAGGAATATCACCTCGGATATGATAAGTACAGCTCAAATATGTCTTCCAATGATCAGAGTGACCTTCCATGAAGCTCTAGTGATAGAGACGTGCATTATGAACATACGAGAAGGAGGAGAATCCAAAATATCTAAGGAAAAGCTGTTACCACCGCATTAAATGCACTGCAGCTACTTTCTTGGCCGCATTTATGTGGAGAAGACCTCTGAACAGTGTTGTCTTGGCTACCACAACTCACAGAAAGCCAAAGAGGGTGTCTGATGGGACAGGTACTCAAATAAGAGCTCAGATGATCAACAAGTGTAGGATCAAGATGGTCCAAAGGGAGCTATATAATGTAAGAGATCCTCCATGAGGAAAGGATCGGAAAAATAGAGAAAAAATACTGTAGCAATCAGAATTATACTTGTACCCAACTGTAATTGATTTGTATGACAAAATACCTCCTTGGACAGTGAATTCATTCAATTCTATTTTCCTTGTTCTTGCTTGATCATCTTTTAAATCCATACTAGCCGTTGTCAAATTCATTAGGGCTTAGTTCTTCGACCCACTCTCTACAAATTTATTGTACTGGGCTCACTGGGCCAAGATCCTATACATCTTGGGCTTGGGCTGCAAAACGTGTCCCTACAGCACAAAATTGTATTTGGCATAACATTCCTCCCCCATAAAATCGGTCCTTATCCTCAAGATATTGCTATAGGATATGCACTTAAACAAATTTTGTAGCCTAAGATGAAAGGTGTAGGTGGCCTTTACTTATTTAAATATTAATTAAATAATATTTATTTATTAAAAAAATATTTTTTACCTTTTGAAATGCAAAATTACTAATTAAGCTTTTGTATTCAAGGTTTGCTAACATTTCTTTTTCGATTGAACATTATTATGACTATTTTCATTATTATCTTTTTGTTGTATAATTTCACTATCTTCTAACTCTTTTTGATGAATATCTTGTTCATTTATTATATTTTCACTCATATTTTTATTGCGTTTTGCTTAATACTAGTAACAACTTTATCCATGGATTCTTTTTGAGATTAAATCTCTCTCTCTCTCTCTCTCTCTCTCTCTCTCTCTCTCTCTCTCTCTCTCTCAGTTTTTCATATCCAGTTGGACATTTTCTAGTACACATTTATAATTGATAAATATTTCTAAATAAATGAAACATGATTTATAATAAAAAAATTATAATTTAAATATTATAAAATTGAAAGTATAAAACAATAGAACATGATTTATCAAAAACAAGATTGCAACTTTACTAAATGATGTGATCATTTTATATTCTAAATTTGCACAAATAAAAATTTATTTATCACATAACTCAAGAAATTAGTACTAATACAAAGTAAATCATCCTAAAAGAAGGATAACTAATAAAAATATACCTAAACAAATTAAATAAATGATTGGAAATATTAAAAATAAAAAAAAGAGTAAAAAGAGGAACCAACAAAAATGGGAAAAGTCAAACTAATTAAAAAAAAAAAAACAAAGTAACAAGTGGGTTGATGTGATGTGATAATGACATTAGAGCTTTCACACCAGCTCAAAATTCTTGTATATTTAGTATAAGACCTTATTTTTTCTATTTTATACAACAATTTTTTAAAAATACTCACATTAAATTATTTATTCTGCATTCTGTTTTATTAAAATAATCATTTTATATTCTTTGTTTGTTATTATCTTCTGTGAGAGAGAGAGAGAGTAATGATATATAAAAGTAAAACTATAGTAATCATGTAAAACTGCATCAACTTTACAAATTTATACACTACCGTGTAGAATTGAGCATTTATTATTAATATTATTTTATTTTGCATTGCCTGATGCAAATGCTCATTCAATGGATGCAAGACTCTAATAGTCTAATGTTAGTTAAAAAAGGGTACACACTAGACTCTAGACATGTGTATGTAGGCGTGTAAGTTGACTGTAGATAAATTAATAGGTTTTGTTCAAATTTCAAAATGACAGATGGTAAATGTAGGATTTTTTTTTTTTTTAATATACAATGCATTCTTTTAGCGAACAAAAAGGGCCCTATTATTATTATTTTTTTCTGGGCAAAGGGACCTTAATTAAAATATACACATAAATATATTATATTATAGTAGTATTAGTTGAACATGAGGTTATGGCCTCAGCTTGAGTAAAGTCATCAATTTATGGCCTTGTGGGGGCTGAGATAACACCTTCCTATAGTTGAACATACAGTCCCAACGATGATTCACTGGAAACAAAAAAAAAAGTGACCTTAGCCTGTAACAAGTCAAGCTTTTGTCATAAATTACAGAGTTACATCAATTACAGCATGCTCGCGAGAGCCTTTGTAGGCATTGCCTTGTTTCATTTTTTTGGATAATTAGGTTCAAATACTTTTGCCAATTAACACCCCCAATCTGGCTGAGGCACTACACGCACTTGTATATCCCAGCTGCTTATATCCATTCAGCTTATGGCTCTGTAACGTTCTCATCTAGCTCCACTGAATTCCTTATTTCGCCTTCCCCTTTGGTAGGCACTAACTTCTTCCAGAACCAGTGCTTCTTCCATATGAATATCATCTCTTCAATGGGAACTCCCTTCGTTTCTGGCAGGAAGAAATAAACAAAAATGGTCATGATGGTAATCCAGCCAGCAAAGAAGAGGAAGATTCCAAACTTGAATGCACAAAGAAGGGCAAGGAAAGCCTGGGCTATTATGAACGTGAATAGAAGGTTAACAGCTACTGTAATGCTTTGTCCAGCTGATCGAATTTCTAACGGGAATATCTCACTTGGCACCGTCCAGCCAAGGGGACCCCATGACCATCCAAAAGCTAGAACAAAGAGGCAAATCATGACCACCACCAATATTGAGAAACCTTTTGATAGTTCTTGCTGGTTGCCAAACTTTACCCCCAAGATTATAGCAACTATAACCTGTTTCAGATACACAAAGAATGATTAATTTGATAGAATCAAGGAACTCCAGAACCCAGACATCAACTATGGTATTACTTTTTGGATAATTTGTGAATTGGTGTAGGTATTTCATTAAGTTTTAGTGTATTTCCAGGAAAACAAGATCTTTTTTGGTGTTAAGAAAGGGCTTTTGCTTCTCTCACTAGAGCTGCTGAATTAAAGCATATTACAAACTTTAGGGGAATGTTGCAAATTCCGGTGAAGTAACATAAATATGACTGCGCTTAGAATCTATGGTACTAGTTTTGATTTTACTTCTCCTGGAAGTATTATTATGTCACAACCTAACTTAGTGTTGAAGTTTTTACCTGGCATGTAATCATTTGAATCCCGCCACTTATAAGTAAAGCCCTTCGACCCAATTTATCAACTGTTGCAATAGAAATGAATGTAGATGAAGCAAGAACTGCTCCAGTCAAAGCTGAGGAGTAGAGAGAAGCATTGCCACCAAACCCCATACTTTGAAACAGTACAGGAGCATAGAAGAGAATTGAATTTATGCCTGTGAGTATCTGGAACATTGGCATGCAGATTGCCATTACTAATTCTGGTCTGTTCCTCTTCTCAAGGATGTTTCGAAAGGGATTCTTTATTAAGTTTGAAAGCTCACTTGCTTCGATCATGTCTTCAAACTCTGCATCAACATTTTTGGTTCCTCTGAGCTTTTCAAGGATTTCTCTCCCTTTCTCTTTTTTTCCTTGCTCAATTAAGCTGTTAGGTGTCTCAGGGAGAAGTATTCCTCCCACTGTCATTAACAAAGCTGGAACAGCAGCCAATCCTAGAGAGAGCCTCCATCCCCAATTAAGCTTTTGTGTTCCAAAGTTGATCATGTTTGCTATAAAGATGCCAAATGTAGTTGCTACCTGAAACATCATGTTAAGACCACCTCGAAGATGTGTAGGCGCTATCTCTGATAAATATAGTGGAACTGCCTTTAAAACAAACAAGAGGGAAGATTAAGTCATGTGTTCTTAAATATAGAAAAAATATAATTGATCATATCCTGATTTATCTGACACTTGAAAAGGTACGTGAAATGGGATATACCTGATTTCCAAATCCAATGCCAACACCAAGCATGATCCGACCCAAAAGAAGCATTGCCATATTCATGGCAGCAGCGTTTAGTGTTGCCCCAGTAAGAAAACTTAGCCCACCACAGATTATACTTGTTCGACGTCCAAACTTTCTTGTAACAGGAGAAGCCATCAGAGAAGCAACCAAACCGGCAAGGTATAAAGAAGATGTAAATGCTGCAAGCCCTTGGTTATCATACTTGCAATAATTGCTTTCATGTGCTTGCGACTTCTTTACAAAAACAGTAGGGAAGAATTTTTCAAGAAATGTATCCATGGATGTCACTCCTCCTATTAATCAAAAAGCAGCATTTAGTAACTGGTAAAACCATGAATGCTCTCTCTATGCCTCAGACATGTATGCATGACAAGCACGAGTGCATCATCGGAGTAATGTTAATTTATCAATTTTCACCGTGTCCCAGCAGATTTCCACACTTATGAAATAAATTGCTTTCAAAATTTTATATTAAAAAAGGAGAGCACTCATCACTAAATTCAGTTAGAGATAAACCATGGCTGTGATCTATACTATTAGGCAAAGTATAGAATTAGATTCCAAGATTATTTTTTTCTTGTCTCAAATTGATCAGAAAATTAAGATTTGGATAGTTAGTTCATTGATTTTCTGAAAAAGAAGCAACATGAAGACCTCCCCCTTTTTCTGCGACAATTTTATGATATAATTTTCCTCGTAGCACCAAATAAAGGATGAAGTAGAGGCTTAAGAAATTTTTCACTGGTATACTGAATTTACTTGGGTTCCAAATTTTCAATGGACAAATAATAATAATAAAAATACAGAGGAAGGAAAATTGGAAGACCACTGGTGTGTTGAGATAATTAACTAAAGGATTCAGTATTTCTTGAAGATGTCAGAGCCTTTATGTTGGCTGATGCATTAGAAGAGATTTCAGGTATGAATTGGAAGACTACTAATTTATTTGCACTTTGTTTCATAATTTCATCATAGTCATAGAAAAGGTCTAACTCCTACTTGTATGGTACCAAACAGAATTTCCTCTTGGCAATTCTGATTCCGTTCTGTCCATATATGCACACATGCAAAGTCCATGTGACATCTGAACTTTTCACTGTGCACTTTTTAGCTCATCATTTTCAGATACCCAAGAAGTTGTTACTATTATTATATTTGGTAGATTCTCCACCACAGTAATCATCGAAAAAGCCAGAACTATAATAATAAACATGTGAAGATTCGGATTCATGAAAGTGAAGTACCTGAAATTCCAATATCATAGCCAAAAATTGAGCCACCAACAGCAGCAACAGTGCAGGCAATGATCACATAAGAGGTGAGTCTTCCTTTGTATTGTTGTGCTCTCTCTTTGGCCACACCGGCCGGGCCAAAAGATCCACCTGCCATCTTAGAAGACCTTCTCTTCCTCTCAGTTTCAGACCTCACAAAATATTATAGGTAAGAGATAACTTAACACAAACCAACCCTTCACTCTCTTCAAGAATAAGTATTAGCCAAACTCTGCTTCAGTTCTTACAATAAAGGAGCTTGCAGTTGGGTGAGACACAAACAACCCCCCTACTTAAACCCTGTCAATAAAAGGACCATGTTAAGTGCCTCTTTTCCAATGCCTAAAGGAGGAGAAAAGTATTAAACTATTTAGTGCTTAAAAAAAAAGTATTATTATTAGACTATTAAGTAAGTACACCATATTAAAAAAAAAAAACATGTTAGGAAGTATACATAAATTAATATGAGTAATATTTAAGTAGTACTCTCTTCTTTTACATTCATGATGTGATCTATTTATTAAATTCATGGTAGGGTTTATCGTGGATGTAAGAAAAATGAGTATCATTTTTTCGTGCATTGAAAATACTTAAGAATTTTCCAATTAATATATAGCAACTACAACAAAAAAAGGAAAAAAACTTTTAGCATTAAACTTGGTTTAGCATAGATAACATTTGGGTGACCCACAAAAAGAAAAAAAAAAAAAAACTTTGATATTGCTAAAGTATACCAATATGATTCATACCCCCTTGAAGATAGTATCTGAAAGTTGAAACGTTTTTATTTATTTGATAAAGGAACTCATACCCCATATGGAATGTCATTATGAGGGAGAAAATGTCATTTAGTCTACAATAAATGAATCTTGGCATCTCTCTAAAAAAAAAAAAAAAAAAGAATATTGGCAAGTGCTTTAATTTGGGTGAGAAAAATGGATTTAGATTCTCTAGATTTCCTAGGATACTTTACCAAATAGATTTCCTTAAATTTTAACAATTCTTTAATGATTTAAGGGTCTAGATTTTGCAATGGTAGCATTCTACTAACAATAATTTTAATTGTTTTGTTTGCAATATTATTATATTATTTTAAAAGTATTATTAGTGGAATCCTGACATGGCAAAATCTAAACTTTTAAATCATAAAAGAATGGTTAGGATTTAAGAAAATCTATTGGTAGAGTATCCTAAGAAATTTAGAGGAGATGGCAAACATGCAAACGAATGATAATTTTGTAAGAACATATATGTATGGATAAGTTTTTTATTTTTTATTTTTAATGGATAAGGACTATACTTTTCTTAAAATGAACCAACAAGTTGCAAACCATTATTACAAGATAAGTTCTATTAATATATTTTCAGATGAAATTTTAATTTCGTTAATAAATATCAAGTTCCTCTCACCAAGGCAAAAAAACAAGTTAATATACTAATTTCAATGTCATATAACAAATATCAATTATGCACACTAATTGAGAATGGAAATTTTAGTTTCTTGGCCAACTCAAGTTGTAAATAACTCGAGTCAGGAATTTCTCCTAGTGGTGGGTGCAAATTATTAAAATAAAAATTCTACCAATATTTTAAATTGTAACTCAAGATTTATAGGAAGATTTTCCATGGTAACTTCGATATGCTTTTACTGTTAATAATTTTGCTCAATAATATTACTATTAGTTCTAGCGCAAGAGGTGTCTTAAAAAAAAAAATTTAATCAACCGCAATATTTTTTAAGAATGCATATAAAATTATGCTTTTCTTAAAGGAACAACCTAATATAAATTCCGTATGATTTATTATAGAACTTAACTGAGCTTGTTTGTTAATCTTTGGACCTTGAATTTCATTAATTTTTTTTTTTAAATGATCAATTTTAGTTCTCTATAATAAGTTAGTAATTTTAATTAAAATATATTTTTTGAGTGAAAGTTTCTAAATTATTATAATATTCAATATAAATAAGTAAGTTGCAAAGGGTTTTAAAACTCAATTGGCACTTTTTGGTGTTTCCATTTGAGACATTTAGAATTCAAACCCTTACTCTAATTATGTATCAACAAAATATGGTCATTTCACAAGTAGAAGTTCTTGTGAGGTGGGAGAGATAAGAGCCGAGGTTCAAGTTTCCAAGAAAAAGTTTCACGCACATGCACTTAGATTAGGCTAGAGTAGAATTTCTATCTCAGATAAAAAAACCAAAAGAAAAAAAAGTAAGTCAATGGATGCTATAAACATGTAATCTTTGTTGGTTAAATGATCAAATAAATGCAATTCGATTTAAGATCACATTTAGGAATTTTTTTTTTTACATACCTCAATAATCTTCTCTCTCGTCCTTCTTCATATTGTCTTAATGTGTGTCTCTCTTTCCTCCTTATTCTCTCTTATTTGAATCTTACGAGGGAGAAAGGGAAAGATGGGTGTGTTCCCTTCATGGACGGGACAGAGAGAATTGTCATTTTTTTGGGAGGTTAGGGACAACTCTTGAGAGAAGTCTATAAATTTATATTATTCATTATCTTTTATTGGTAAATTACACAAATCTCTTTTGAAATTTTAGGAAATGATACTTCATTCTAAAGGGATATAATTTTCTTGAGATTCGAGGAAATTATCACATTAGTCCTTCCATTAATAATAATAAAAAAAATTAAATTTTAAAAAGATTCCATTGATTAAACCTTAACCATGGTTTGGTGACAAGTAACAATATTTAACCAAAAAAAAAAAACTAACTATGGTTAAAGTTTGGTCAATGGAATATTTTCAAATTTTAGAATATTATGTTACTGTTATTAAGGAAAAAGCTAATTTGTTGATTTCCTCAAACTTCAAGGGAGGAAGGTCATATTCCTTAAGCTTTGGGCTGAAGTTTCATTATCTCAAATTTCAAGAGAGATTTGTATAATTTACCTTCTTTTATTTAATTCATCGTACATTTTTTAAATTGCAAAAAGGTCATACTTTCCGGTAAAAAAAAAAAAAAAGCTGAATTGGGTGGTTGGGTGTAAACATATTTTAAAAAATTATATATATATATATATATATATATATATCATACACAAGTTGGATCATTTTCTTTGTGTAAGAAGGTAAAATGAGATTTATTATAGTAAAATGAAAATTTGGTAAGAAACAGCTAGTAATTAAATATTCTCAACCTAAACTTATTTCTCTTCGCTTTGGTTCTTTTTGGAGTTTGGACATGTACAGGATTATAATTTTGTTGTATTTCACCCCTCAGAGCATGAGTATTGGGAGTGTAAAATCTCTCAAATTGCCACTAATATTAGGCACGGTGGGATGTTTGTTGTGTTGCAATAATAATTGCTTGATTATCAAAAAAAAAGAAAAAAGAAGGGATTTCCCTTTCTTAAATCGAGAATATTCACTAATATCTATTATGCAAATAAATTCGCATCCTTGCAGGATAAAACAAACAGTAAGCATCCAATATACAGATGGACATCCCTTTCCATAGTATTTTTGGTTAGATTTACATGGGTTTCACTTTTAACTTTTGGAAACTTTGACAAATATGGAAAATGACACACCACTTTACTTTGTTTTGTTTTTTGACCGAACTTTTTCAAAAAGTGAGCCATCTGGAAATTCCGAAACGCCACATCCCATTGCCACCGATCACCACGAGGGTTATATAATTAGCAAAAATTTTAAGACTATATTATGGGTTTGTTTGGATCTGTTTATTTTATTGAAATTGAAAACTTTTTACTGAAAGTACTATAAATAAAGGTAAAAGTTAACTAAAATTGTACAGTGGGACCTAAAGTACAGTGGGACCCATAAATAGTACTAAAAATAAGCTGAATAGTAAAATAAATTGATAAAATTAATCATGTTAAACAGACACTATATATTACAACTTTGGCTACGACTATCCATATGACAGATTATAAGTGATAAAAAAAGTAGTAAGTCCATATGAAAGTAACATATAACTAATTACAATCTGTTACCTAAGAGAGTTGTGATAAAACTTGTAAAGTTTTATGTATTACTATCTTATATAATTAGGGGCACATAATAGTCCAATAGTTGGCTCTATCAATAGCTAAAAAAGCTGGCTCTATCTCCTCACTTACACCATACGTTTGTCATTTAAATTGGAAGATATTTTTTTTTTAGAGAAGATAATTAGATGAGGTAAAAAAAGGAGATAATGAATGTTTTTTTTTTTTCTATTTTTATGAGAAGATATTATTATTTTTTTTGGAGAATCTTTATGAGAAGATAATGAATGAATTTTGACACAACTGAATCTGTTTTTCCCATGTGGTTTTTTTTGCTAAGTAAAGTGATGTGATTATTTATATAAATATATTTTTTAGCTGTATTTAGGATTTCTCATGAGTCACATTTGATTATTTTTATTTACTACTTGGATAAAGCCTTTCTTTTGGGGGGGACGGATGAATAAGTCAATGCCATTATCCTAATCCTATTCAGGCAACAAATTCTTTTAACTTTGTGTGTGGGTTTCGAACTTCGATTGTATTATTGGTATATGCTACAAGTCAATGGTTAATATGGATTGAGTGTTTGACTCACCCATGCTAGCCTAGAGATCCGTGGTTCAAGGATCGGTGGTGGACAGAGAGAAATGTCAACGATTAATCAGATTGGGATTTGGGAGTGTCATCAATCATCATCCTCTCTCTTATTAGAATTTTCATGCCACAAATTTTTTTAAAGCACAAATTAGATAACTGTCAAAAAATAAAATTATGGAAAGTATTACTATATCTTTAACTATTAACCAAAAAAGAAATGTTATATTCATAATAAATTTATAAAAAATTCTAAGTAGTGTGTTGCTACTTTTTGTTACCAGTGAACAAGAAAGAAATTTTAGTGATGAGATTCAAATTAAAACGAGTAACAACCTGTCAACTATGATTTTTTGTAAAAGTGTTGTGAAAATATTATAGACATAACACTTCTCTAACCAAAAGCATTGTTAATGGATTTTATTTTTTTATATATAGAAAATAGGTTTTTTTTTTTTTTTTTTTTTTTGAAAATACTAAGTATTTTAACACACACACACAAGGAGAGAGGGGAGAAAATACATCATGAGATGACATATATTTTATGAAAAATAGATTTTCCTCCATCTAAGTTACAAAATCAGCAATACCTAAAGCATACTTTTGCTAGTAATTAGTAAGTTGCCCTTACAATGCACAGATAATGTTTTAATATTTTATATAAAATAATTTTGGAGAATATATTATGACATAATTGAAATAAAACTTTGTTAGTAACAAGTTCATCATAAAAAGAAATTATAAATTACACACATATCCATTATAATTATTCCGTTTAAGTAATTAATGAGAAATAAAAAAATAATTTTGGAGGAATATTATAGAATAAAGGTTGATATAAAATGTGTCTTTCTCTCATTAATTTTAAACAAAATACACATCCCAATAGGGACGGAGCCAAGATTCCTAGTTAGAGGGGCATAAGTTTAAACAAAAAAAAAAAAAAAAAATGAAAATCCAAATAACCATCTATTTAGTATTAATAAATAAAATTATCAATTCTTATACATTATATTTTAATCATATATGAAAAGGGAACTAGAAATTCTTTCAAATCTAAAAAATATCAATGATTGAATCCCACAGAACGAGTAATTATAATTAGTTAATTACTAAGTAAAGATGAATATAAGAATTTGAGCAATATGCATAACACATTAATTTTTAATTTTTTACTTTTCTAAAGATATAAATTCATTACAGTTTTGTTGTTTGGGGCATTTTAAGGTTGAGTTTGGGGCAAATCTGTGTCGTTTGAGTATTTTTTTTGGTTTAAAGGGCCAAGATTTTGGAAAGGGGGTAGGTTTAATTTTTCTTGGGCGTAAATTTTAATTCAATTCTATTATATATATAATTTTTTTTTTTTTCCAAATCAGGGTTGAGCCATTGTCCCCAAGGTCAAACTATAGCTCCATCTCTGCATTCCTAACACTTACAGTCAATCACAACCTTTACAAAACCGACAAGTCTACAACGTCAGACCTTAACATCAAAATCATAATTGCTGCTATCACTCAATATAAAATGCAAGCCTCCCTCCTTGGTTGTAGCCAACTCAAATGAAACAAAAAGTTAATATTTAATTTGTTCTTAAATCTGATGTAGCACTTAAGAATATTTCAATTCTCTTTGCAAAGAATGGGCTACTTGATAGAACCTCATACTTTTCCACATGAGGTCTTAAATTATATATATATACACACACATATATAAATTTGTTAAGGTTTAATCTCCTAAAAAAAGATTATTTAAGGTTTAAATGTTGGAATAAATATTAATTATTTAGCTTAGATATATAACAAGTTAAGGAATATTAAATAATCAGCTATTAGTTGTTACATTTGGTTTTTTATAAAGAAAAAGTAGGGGGGTATTTTCTGTAGCAGTCTATTGGTATAAATTGGGTGAGAACAAATTATTTAATGTAGGTCGTATGTGTGTCTCTTTTTCTTAATACTAACCAATATCCGGCACGAGTTGCGTGAACGTCATTAGTTTATTTTGAAAATTATTACTAGGTTGCACTCTTAGGTAGTGATTGGTTTGGGTACTGTTAATGTGTGTCCTAAGGATAGAGGTAAAGGATTCATAAATTCTTAATTATGAGCTGTAGGGTAATACACAAATTATGATTCATTGACTTACTATACAAATCCATTTGGTGTTGTGTGTGTGTGTGTTTTGGATTTATTCATACCAAATTATTTAATAAAGGCTCACCCATGCATGCATTATGTAGGGAATGGTTTAAGTATCATACTCATGCAATGCATGAAATTAGGACCCATTTGTTACTGTTGTTTAAATAATAGTTTTTAGTGTCTAAACAATAGTACATATATTTTTATACATTTTTTTACCCACATATATTTCCAAAAAATACAAACAATGTTATTAGAACAACATTACCAAACGAGCCCTTAATTAAAAATTATTTGTAAATAAATTGAAACGTATTAACAATTGGTGACAGTGGTGGCTTCAAGAATATTTTTTAGGGGAGCCATTCAAATTCATGTAGAAGAGGTTGGCAAAGACCTCTTTGTAATAATATTTTCTTATTTCATCTTGATCATTAGGATAATAAGATAAGATCTTTCACAACTATAATTTGAAGTAATATTATTCAAGTCAATGCGAGTTTTTTTAGTTAATAAATCTTAAGTAGAAGATGAATCTTGCAGTATATGTGATTCCTTTATCAAAAATTTATCCATAGTAAAGCAAGAGAATAAAGGATAAATTATAAGTTCATTGAGCATACTGTTTCTCAACATATTGAAGATCAGTGTTGCTAAAATTAAATCTTAGAAATCATCTATTGTCTCTTATTATAATAAAGTTACTAATTATTATTATTAAGTGAACTTTAATTATTATTCCTTAGAATATTATAATTTATTATTATTTTTTTATCTTTTCAATTATTTTATTTAACAATTCAACTCAACTTTGACAGCCAATTAGTCTTTATAATTTTAATTTTTTTTTTGCATTATTCTATAAAAAATTCAACACAATAATACAATCATTAAAAAAAAATTGTTTTCACTTCCTAGTTCCCATTGTCCCACATCCCACTTCCATTACCTCACTTAATTGTCTTTTAGTGTTAGTTGTTTACTGCCAGTTTTTTTTTTTTTTTTTTTTTTTTTTGAGATTTAAGATCAACAAATTAGTGAATTACTAATTTTTGTTGTTGGGCTTACTATTTTTTATATAAGATTTTAGATCAAATTAGTTTTTTATTTTTATTTTTATTTTAAAGTTAAGATAAATGTTGCTGTTGAATTGATTTGTTATTGGGTTTCTTTCCCCGTTGGGGGGGGGGGGGGGGGGGGGGAGGGTTCAAAATTTCAATTTGGGGTGGTCAAAACAAAAACTTTAAAAATATTATATGTAAAAAAAAAAAAAAAAAAAAATCCCAAAGTCAGGAGGTTCATTGAACCCCTTGAGTACCATGTGGTGCTGCCACTGATTGGTGAGCCACATGACACAAACTCATTGATCCTACAATGTGTAATACATATTGTGGGGCCCAAAATTTGCGGTCCCAGCCCACTTCGTATTAAGGGCCCAAAGCCCAAGCCGAGGAGCCGAGGAGCCCTACTGTCAAGGACGCGGAAAGGGAAACTCCTTGAAGGCCCAAGAATGTGGCCGGGGACGACTTTACGTCCAACATCCCATAGAAACATTGGAAGAAAAGGACAAATTTAGCACAGGAACAGCACATGGGAGAAGGCTGCCATCACTTTAATGTGGAGCCCAGCGCCTGACAAACCCATACTTATATCCTGCTATCCAGCTTTCCCCAACCACTCTGACGTAAGGATTGATAAGACAAGTAACCCCCCTGAACAAGGAGAAACGGACACGTGGGTGAAGAATGGGAAGGAAATACTAGTATAAAAGGGAAGCTCGGGGCATTGACAAAGGGACGGTCCAAGAGCCAGGAAAAGGAGAAGAAGGAACTCATAAAGAAGAGGGATGACAAAGATGAGACGCTCCTCGGACTAATTCCGAAGAGACAGATCCTCACACTATATCCGCGTAAGGCTTAGCCATACAGGCCAAACCCACCTTCACATGGGCTTCCATGAAAATCCCGACGAAACCGTTGCCCAACGACCAAGGCCTAGCCTTTCAAACCCACGCTCTACAAATGATATTGTTTGGGCCTTTCTACGTGCGAACCCAACACTGTTATGTTTCGTCACGAATCGTGTCCTTACAATTGGCGCCGTCTGTGGGGAGGCTTGCGCGTTGGCGCAGGTGGCGGTGGAGTCAACTCTCTAGCAAGCAGAGGTTCGCGGAGTTTCCTCCGTCTCCGGCGACATGCAGTTGTTGCTTTGACATAAACTTCTGCTAGGGGCTGCGCCTCGCAGTGACAACGGCGCGGACAACTCTAGGGGCTTCTGGCCTTAAGCCGGCTTTCCCGCCCTGGTCTAGGGGCTTACGTTCGAAAATAAATAAGTAAAAAAAAAAGAGAAATCTTATAAGTTTTGGACAGAACCAAGGCCTTGCATGGTCCTCGGACTCAAGCCTATGGGGAAACCAAGTACAAAAGAGAAATCTCACAAGTTTTGGACAGAACCAAGGCCTTGCATGGTCCTCGGACTCAAGCCTATGGGGAAACCAAGTACAAAAGAGAAATCTCACAAGTTTTGGACAGAACCAAGGCCTTGCATGGTCCTCGGACTCAAGCCTATGGGGAAACCAAGTACAAGAGAGAAATCTCACAAGTTTTGGACAGAACCAAGGCCTTGCATGGTCCTCGGACTCAAGCCTATGGGGAAACCAAGTACAAGAAAGAAATCTCACAAGTTTTGGACAGAACCAAGGCCTTGCATGGTCCTCGGACTCAAGCCTATGGGGAAACCAAGTACAAAAGAGAAATCTCACAAGTTTTGGACAGAACCAAGGCCTTGCATGGTCCTCGGACTCAAGCCTATGGGGAAACCAAGAAAGAAATCTCACAAGTTTTGGACAGAACCAAGGCCTTGCATGGTCCTCGGACTCAAGCCTATGGGAAAACCAAGTACAAGAGAGAAATCTCACAAGTTTTGGACAGAACCAAGGTCTTGCATGGTCCTCGGACTCAAGCCTATGGGGAAACCAAGTACAAGAAAGAAATCTCACAAGTTTTGGACAGAACCAAGGCCTTGCATGGTCCTCGGACTCAAGCCTATGGGGAAACCAAGTACAAGAAAGAAATCTCACAAGTTTTGGACAGAACCAAGGCCTTGCATGGTCCTCGGACTCAAGCCTATGGGGAAACCAAGTACAAGAAAGAAATCTCACAAGTTTTGGACAGAACCAAGGCCTTGCATGGTCCTCGGACTCAAGCCTATGGGGAAACCAAGTACAAGAAAGAAATCTCACAAGTTTTGGACAGAACCAAGGCCTTGCATGGTCCTCGGACTCAAGCCTATGGGGAAACCAAGTACAAAAAAGAAATCTCACAAGTTTTGGACAGAACCAAGGCCTTGCATGGTCCTCGGACTCAAGCCTATGGGGAAACCAAGTACAAGAGAGAAATCTCACAAGTTTTGGACAGAACCAAGGCCTTGCATGGTCCTCGGACTCAAGCCTATGGGGAAACCAAGTACAAGAAAGAAATCTCACAAGTTTTGGACAGAACCAAGGCCTTGCATGGTACTCGGACTCAAGCCTATGGGGAAACCAAGTACAAAAAAGAAATCTCACAAGTTTTGGACAGAACCAAGGCCTTGCATGGTCCTCGGACTCAAGCCTATGGGGAAACCAAGTACAAGAAAGAAATCTCATAAGTTTTGGACAGAACCAAGGCCTTGCATGGTCCTCGGACTCAAGCCTATGGGGAAACCAAGTACAAGAAAGAAATCTCACAAGTTTTGGACAGAACCAAGACCTTGCATGGTCCTCGGATTCAAGCCTATGGGGAAACCAAGTACAATAGAGAAATCTCACAAGTTTTGGACAGAACCAAGGCCTTGCATGGTCCTCGGACTCAAGCCTATGGGGAAACCAAGTACAAGAGAGAAATCTCACAAGTCTTGGACAGAACCAAGGCCTTGCATGGTCCTCGGACTCAAGCCTATGGGGAAACCAAGTACAAGAAAGAAATCTCACAAGTTTTGGACAGAACTAAGGCCTTGCATGGTCCTCGGACTCAAGCCTATGGGGAAACCAAGTACAAGAAAGAAATCTCACAAGTTTTGGACAGAACCAAGGCCTTGCATGGTCCTCGGACTCAAGCCTATGGGGAAACCAAGTACAAAAAAGAAATCTCACAAGTTTTGGACAGAACCAAGGCCTTGCATGGTCCTCGGACTCAAGCCTATGGGGAAACCAAGTACAAAAAAGAAATCTTATAAGTTTTGGACGGAACCAAGGCCTTGCATGGTCCTCGGACTCAAGCCTATGGGAAGACCAACTACTTAAATGAAAAACTGTTACATGAACCTTAAAATCCATCCGA
The DNA here is from genome assembly GCA_028535165.1 of Quercus tomentella. Taxonomy (NCBI): domain Eukaryota; kingdom Viridiplantae; phylum Streptophyta; class Magnoliopsida; order Fagales; family Fagaceae; genus Quercus; species Quercus tomentella. Next base: position 85,303,070 of record JAPQVY010000155.1, on the reverse strand, counting down.
GGAGAACCCCCCATTAACAGTTGGGTTAATCCCTAAACTGCACGGATTCCCCAGTCTACCCTCGGATCCCCGATACCAAAGGGATTGATGCAATACAGTGCAATATATTACCCAAAAACACAATCGAAGTCCCTCGCTACTCGGCTACCCTCTCGGACGAATTATTCAGAGTTCATCGTTCTCAGACATTTGTTTTGCATGCATCGCTCAGTGCTCAGCCATTACTCCGGTTAGTTTCAAGAGTTTAATTTATTGAGAATTACCATTGTGATACTTGGTAACATCGATAAGTTTAAACTAGTAGGAATTGATTTTAAGGCATTTTTCTGCTCCAAGTATTATTAAAGACGAGCGTATATTTAATGTTCATGCACTAAGTAGTTGTTGCAGAAAAGAAAAGTACTTAGAAAGAAACAAACTCATCTTTTATGAAGACAAAGAAATAGTACAGTGTACAATGAAAAGTTGAAATAAGCTTATACTAAAACTAACTACATAAGCGAAAAGAAAAGACACAAGGGAGCGAAGGAAAAGCCGAAGAAGAGGTGCAGACGAGAGACATGCTGCCGTTCCAAAATTTTGTCTAAGGAGACCATTCCTCAATACTTTTACATGCCTATAACTCAGGCAGCAAAAGAGCCCAACTTCGGGCTAGCACCGTTGAAGAAAAGGTGCAGGGAGCCGGAGGTTGATGAGCCTCCACATAACCGCACCTGCGATAGAGCAGGAGGCGCTGATGGCGGAAATTCCTTCTTCTGACATACCAAAAATCTGGCATGACCAGAACCTGCTTTGGATTTTGGCTGAAAGAGGGAATAGAACCATCTTCCCCCCGTCAAAACGGGGGACTGGCTTGAATCTGTGCCTCCCCTGCCCAGACCGCACCACCTTAAGTCTTGGAAGGGTCCGGTGCCTCTGTGGCAGGTGAAGTTCCTCCACCTTCACCCAAGCCTCAAACATATTGCACTATGGGAAGACAACACTGGACAGGGAAACTAGCTATGGATAAAGGATTATGATTTTGAAGGGAGCAGAAGAGTTCATATGCCAGAAGAATAACCACCTATCCTGCTTATATAAAGGGTAAGGTAGTGTCATTTAATTTGAGTAGATTCCCAAGAAACACTGCGGACAAGGCAGCTCTGGCACAACTTCCAACACTATTCTCCACCACAAGATTTAAAGGTCCTCATGAAGGCCCGCCTCGAATACTGAAATACCAAAGGACACTGCGCGGGTGAAGAATAAAGTAATGCCTATTAATTCGGCACATCTCCCATGCAAATGGAAGAGCACAAACAGCAATAAAGTGCAGAACTTGAGCAAACCAGGAGACGAGCCCAACGTCATCAAAACCCTCCTCCCCAACTAAAAAGTCGGGAAGCAGGATTTTGAGGGGCTATTGTGGGGCCCAAAATTTGCGGTCCCAGCCCACTTCGTATTAAGGGCCCAAAGCCCAAGCCGAGGAGCCGAGGAGCCCTACTGTCAAGGACGCGGAAAGGGAAACTCCTTGAAGGCCCAAGAATGTGGCCGGGGACGACTTTACGTCCAACATCCCATAGAAACGTTGGAAGAAAAGGACAAATTCAGCACAGGAACAGCACATGGGAGAAGGCTGCCATCACCTTAATGTGGAGCCCAGCGCCTGACAAACCCATACTTATATCCTGCTATCCAGCTTTCCCCAACCACTCTGACGTGAGGATTGATAAGACAAGTAACCCCCCTGAACAAGGAGAAACGGACACGTGGGTGAAGAATGGGAAGGAAATACTAGTATAAAAGGGAAGCTCGGGGCATTGACAAAGGGACGGCCCAAGAGCCAGGAAAAGGAGAAGAAGGAACTCATAAAGAAGAGGGATGACAAGGATGAGACGCTCCTCGGACTAATTCCGAGGAGACAGATCCTCACACTATATCCGCGTAAGGCTTAGCCATACAGGCCAAACCCACCTTCACATGGGCTTCCATGAAAATCCCGACGAAACCGTTGCCCAACGACCAAGGCCTAACTTTTCAAACCCACGCTCTACAAATGATATTGTTTGGGCCTTTCTACGTGCGAACCCAACACTGTTATGTTTCGTCACGAATCGTGTCCTTACACATATATATTAAGTTATTTTGTGCAAACATCGTTTATGGTGTGTAAATTTTATTATGTAACATAAAATAATGATTCTAATTAAAATAAATATTAAATTTATTTTAAATTATTTGAAACTTTTGGTAATAAATTTTCAATTAATTGAAGTAGAATTTTAAATTTCTTGCAATTTTGGCATTTGAGTTTTATATTGAGTAAACTATTGGTAATAGAGTTTAATTTATGGTAAACCATTTTAATAATTAATTGGGGCATCGACACTTGTTGTAAAATGAAAATAGCTACTTGACGCAACCGCAACTTATATGATAAGATATTGACTTATTCGGTTGAGGTTCACTCACGCATACATTATGACCAAAGTGGTTCAATGAGTATCCCGTAGTTTTCGGTATCTATTTGACAAGTGTGAAACAAAAAGATAAAAATTAACTTTTTATTTTATTTTATTTATATAAAAAAAAAAACTTGTTTTGAGGTTTTTTCAAAATAAAACTTAGACAAAAAGCAAAAACTAAAAAAAAAAAAAAAAAAATGCCAAAAGAAAAAAAGGGTTAAAAAGTGAGAAAAGATACGCTATTGAGTTGGAGTTCAAATGTTGTGCGCAAGCCTAAGCCTAGCAAGAAAATAGAATACAACTTGAAAAAGTTATTGAGTAATGCTAAAATGGTAGTAAAACAAAAACAATTTTACAAGCTTTTAAAAACAGTTGATATGATAAATTTTTATTGGTTCTCATTTAAATTCATTACTAACATTACTTTTTAACTTATTTATCAATAATCACTCATCTTATCAGTTCGTAAAAAAAATTGCAAAATAATTTATAACTAACATTTTTCAAAGTGATTTAAATCTGAAACTAACTCCCATATCCAATAGCAAAAATAACAAGCAATATTATCTTACTGTTGAAACTTAAACCATATCTATGTTGTATTTGCTTAAACAAGTCTCTGTGTATTGAGAGAGAGGTCCCAAAAAGTTTTGCTTTGCCTGAGTTGTACCTATCAAACAAAACAAAAAAAAGAAGGCGGAAATCACATTTTCGTCCCTACATTTTCAAACGATTCCCACTTTGGTCCCTAGATTTTATTTTTACCGCTTTTAGTTCCTATCCTGAAAAACGCTTCCCGTTTTGGTCCCTGCCGTTACATCAGAGACGGAAAATGCATACGTGGCAAATGGCAGAATTAAAAAATATTTTATTTTATTTTAAAATAAAATAAAATTTTAGTTATCAATAATTTTAAAATAAAAATATTAAAATTTTTAGTTAAAAATAAGTTCTTCATGTTCTTCCCCCAAGAACATGATTGCCTAGAAAAAAAATACACAGTCAGATAAAAAAAAAAAAAAATACCAACACTCAAAGCCAATCCTCATCAATAAAATACACCAAAACACAATTATGAGCTAGTCAGATCAAACCACGGTGACCATCTGGGTTGAGAGAGAGAAGATCAGATCTCAGAAAGAACGTTGGCAACTGATGTTCTGTTTGGACTCTGAAGCAAGTGTTGACAACTAGACCTAATCTGAAACTAGTTGTAACGAGTGCTACTCTTGAGGTTGAAAAATTTCAGAGTTATTTTGATGCACCACTTATGAAAGTTCTTGGGAGGCGCTCTCTCTCTCTCTCTCTCTCTCTCTCTCTCTCTCTCTCTCTCTCTCTCTCTCTCTCTCTCTCTCTCTCTCTCTCTCTCTCATAAATCACCATCACCCTCACCGTCGTGGGTTTGAATCTGGTAGACAGCGGTGTATTTACCATTGTGGGTTGCTTTGGTTCCGATTTGTTGTGTTTTGGGTTTGAAGTTGTGGCTTTCAATAGATGTTGATTCAGTGATTTTGGGTTTGAATCAGTGGTGGTCTAGATTGATTTCGGTGGTGCTGAGTTGGTTTCAGTGGCTGGGACTTGCTTGAATTGGTGGTGAGTTGATTTGAATCGATGTGGTTTAGCTTGATTTCGGTGGTGCTGGGTTAGTTTCGATGGTTGGGGCTTGTTCGACTTTGAATCGGTGTGGGTTTTCAGTGGTGCTATGTTGTTTAAGTGGCTGGAGCTTCTTTGAATCGGTGTGGGTTGGTTGTTTTAGTGGTGCTGGAATGTGTACGGTGGCTGGGGCTTCTTTGAATCGGCGTGGGACCTATTAAAGTAGTGCCTTTGTATTCTTCTTTTTCTTTGGCTATGCAGCAGAAGATGTTTGAACCGGCTCCACCTCCCGTGAAAGAGTGTGAATGTTGTGTTTTGGGTTTTGTTAGTTGATTGTGTTAGAGTATCTGAGTTTGATTATGATTTTGTATATGTTTTTGCTTGTTTAGATGCTAAGAAAATGAAATAAAAGAGAAGATAATTTTGAATTTCTTATTTTCTAGGCAACTATGTTCTTGGGGGAAGAACATGAAGAACTTATTTTTAACTAAAATTTTTAATATTTTTATTTTAAAATTATTGATAATTAAAATTTTATTTTATTTTAAAATAAAATAAAATATTTTTAATATTTTTTTAATTCTGCCATTTGCCACATGTGCATTTTCCATCTCTGATGTAATCGCAGGGACCAAAACAGGAAACGTTTTTCAGGATAGGGACTAAAAGCGGTAAAAATAAAATCTAGGGACCAAAGTGGGAATCGCTTGAAAATATAAAGACGAAAATGTGATTTCCGCCAAAAAAGAAAGTCTTGACCTTGGAGTTGTAAAATCAACTTGGTGTGCAGGGTTTATAATTGTAAGGACTCGATTTGAAAAAGCTAGCCCAGAATGTGGACAGACTTTGGCCCAAGAGGCCCAAAACAATGAATTTGTAGAGAAATGGGTCGAAACACTGGGCTTTAGTTAATCAGACAACGACAAGGATAGGCTTCATGACAAAAAGATAAAAATGAACTCTTATGAAATGAAGAAGGAACGTCCTTGGCTTGGTCCGAGGACAATAGTTCTAATATAATGTTCTTAGAAAGTGTTACAAGTTTGATTGTGGATTGCTACAGTATTTTTTCTTTCTAATTTCCGATCCCCCATATTGTTCTTTCTCCTCTTTTTTTATACTCTCTTCTCCCTTGACCTCAATCGTCCACCTGTGTGCTAGATGGTTAGGGTTGATACTTGTCCCATCAGTCCTTCTCATAAGTCTTCAAGCAGTAGCTGTAAGGCTGAAATACACTGTTCAGGCATTACTTCCACATTAATGCGCCTAGGGGATTAGCTGCAGTGCATTTAATGCGGAGGCAGCAATTTTCTCCCCAGATATTTTGGGGTTCATCCTTATCTCATATATCTACCGTGCTTGTCTACCCCAAATGAATTTCAGGGATTGCTATCTTTGCTGTCAATCCATTTCCCAGGACCTCGGCCAAGCTCGACCGAGGAAGTTTTCGTCCTCGGCAAACTTTCCGGAGCCTTTAGGACTAAACCCCACCATTTATTCATCAATGTAATTTCCGCTGACGAAGACATCTCATCCTCGGGCGGATCTTTGTCCTCGGCTTGAGCCATAGGCCCAACATATGAATAGATAATGCACTTCTGAGCCCAGGGACCCTACAATAATTATTAGGCGCATGTGTTTGTTTCATACGTGATTCTGATTCTCAGTTAAACATCCAAATTTTATCTGCATTAGATTAGAATGATTATGAGGCTTGCGAAAAGGCTGTAAGAAGGAATGGCTTTTTTGCTATGACGTTGATTTTAATAAGATAACACCAAAACAAAGATAGGCTAGTGAGTAGTGTCCAAACCCAAGATTAAAAAAAAAAAAAAAAAAAGAGAGAGAAAAAAAAAAAAAGAAGATAACTGGTCAAAGCTAGTATGTGTTCAGTAGATTTTTTTGGTTAAAACTTAGAAGTAGTATGTGTTTGTTCCCTGCAATTCCTAGATCAGGAAAGATTGATCATTTACCGCTCTTGTTTGGTTGAATTTCTTGTTGTGATTCCTCCCCCACCTATATAAAAAGAAATGCTATGTTTTACAAGTCCCCCATCTCAATTTAGAGTGCTAAATATAATTATGGGTCTAGTTAATGAGTGTTTTAATGCATTAGTTAAGATTAAATTATAACATAAATTGCCTTTTTACGGGGAGTCTTTCAGTTTAAATAAAGGACAAAATTTAACTACAAAACTAGTTGTAGCATAAGGTTACAACTTTATTCAATAAAATAAACATTATTACATATTTTAAAAATCTAACAACTGAATTGCATGATTTTTACGCTCTTAATACACATGTCAAAATTTGTGTCAATCAGATATCATTTACTATATGATTTATAAGCTTATATTTTATGCATAATTTTTACTTACAAAAACTAGTAATTTAAACAATTTATTAATAACATAGTTATTGATCTTTAATTTTTTAGAAATTTTGTAAGCATGAAGGATATAAGAAGAAGATGTAATTCAATGATGGATTTATCAAAATTTACCTCTAATAAAAAAATATTGAGTAAGGTTGTAGCTAAATTTTGTCTTTAAATAAATATTTGTTTATTAACTTTCGCTACTTAAATGCAGATGAAGTTTGTTTTTAACCCCTTAATGAGTGCATAAGGACAGCCAATGACATACCTCATAATTAAATTGTTTGTTTGGGTTTAAAATTGAGAGACGTGGGTTACTTGATGCCATATTGGTATGTGGTACATGTTCTTCAATTGTGACACACATATCATCCATAATAATGGGTTTTGAGACTTTTTGAGTTTTGGCACAATTGCCTTAATTTTCCTCTACCATTTAAAGCATCCTGAAAAGTTTTCAAGTGTATGGAATGGGACTCGTCATATTTCACAGGACATGCAAAATCAAAACCATTGTGTCACACTTGAAAACCAATTGTTGAATTTGTTTGATGACCACTAATTCGATCATGGATGATTAAGCCAGTTAGTGGTCACTGATTTGATCATGTATGAGTTTAATACTTCTTTAAACAATGTGACTAGGTGATTAAGATTTTTCTTCTGGCAAAATGGTGTTCCTCTCTTATGCAAGTGATTGTGAGATGGTTACTGTCTCTCCTAGCCCTTGGGGTAGAAGTAGAAAAGTTTCTTTATGTCAAATCTTTCTGACTAGGTGAGTAAGGATATCAATACTTATCCTATCATCACCCCCTTAAAATCATTTATATATATATATATATATATATATATATATATATATATATATATATATATATATAAAAGTTGGGTTTAGGTTACACCTAGTGCAATTTTAAGTGATGTTACATCACTCAATATTTTTTAATTGGATGTGAATATTGACAAATCCACCGTTAGATTACATTATCTTCATATATTCTCCATGCTTACAAAATTTTAAGGTGATCAAAGATTAATAACCATGTCATCGATCGATTGTTAAAATTCAAGTTTTTGTAGTTTATAATAATGCATAAAAGATGAGTTTATGGATCAAATGGTAAATAATATCTGATTGATATGAAAATTGGCATGCATGTTAAGAATATATAGAACATATAATTCAACGGTTAGATTTTCAAAAGATTAATTCAATAACAAGTTATTAGGTGGTATAACATTACTTAGAGTTATATCAGGTGTAACTTGAACCTCTCTCTCTCTCTCTCTCTCTCTCTATATATATATATATATATATATATAAAGCTAAAGCGTAGTATATATTATTCTTGAGTCACATTATCCACCTATTTTCAACTCTCTCTTTCTCTTATTTTTAATTCTTTTTCTTCTTATTAATTCCCAACTTATTGTTACAATTCCTCCAACATTTCCTCTCTATTTTACCTTTTCATCTCACAATTGCTATCTACTTTAATATTACTCTTCCTATATCCGTGTATCCCTTTATCTTTTTTTATTGTTGACTTTTCTTATTCCTAGGGGTTGCTTTACCTTAAGGCCAGGGGGTTCAAATGAACCCCCTGACCTGTCCGGAATTATATATATATATATATATAATTTTTAATAACTTCTTTTAGTACCTAAAATAAAATTTTGAACCTCCTGACCCTAAATTTTGTTTAAACCCAACTGATATAAATTTGAATATGATCATCTTAATGCTACTTTCACAGTATTTTCACAATAACTTAACAATAAAGATTAAGTAACAAATTGTAACTGATTTTTATCAGGACCCGTAACTAACATTATTTTTTCCTACTTGTTAGGTTCTAAGGATTTAGGATCCAAATGTATTAGAACTTCAATGTGTAATGTTGGCAAACCATCTTCAAAGCTTAGAGTCTAGAATTAGGCTACTCAAAGTATATTTATTGTAAAGTTGGAATCGAGTAATTGCAGAAAATTACTGTTCACTTTCTGCAAGGCTCGATTGATCAAAAATTAGATTCAATCAATCGAAGCTCGTGCATATTGTTTTTCTGCAGATTTTTTCCAACTCAGCCCAAGCCCATATGACGTGTAAGGTTTTATGTTTTGCCTTAAGTATAAAAGGAAAAACCCTAGCCACGTTTTATTGTTGTTGTTTATGCTATGTGTATGAATCTCTTGTGAGATCTAGAGGTGTTTGTCTTCATACATACTTAGGGTTATCAAGATCAAGATTGATGTCAAGAACTTGGTGATCGTTTCAGTTGCTGCATAAAGAGCTTAAAGAAAAACACAAGTGGGAGTACTTGTGATTGCTGTGAATCCAAGAAAGAAGTAGTCTGTGGACTCGGAGCTGTCACGTGGTCGTGGTAGTAAGTTTTCTACTCGAGATAGCAATAGGATGTTAGTGGTCTAAGTCGTTATTGTAAAACTTCAATTCTTTCATAGTAGATCTGTTTTACCTTGAGGATAGATAGGTTAAATTCTCCCTAGGTTTTTTACCGGTTTGGTTTTCCTGAGTTATCATATTGTTGTATTCTTTATTTTCCGCATTGTTTTAATGATATGATTTATTTGTGTTAATCTAGATCTGTATAATTTACCTAAGTTAATCATTTGGCTAAATAACTAGGTTAATCTTTTTGTGTTTAAGGGGTCTAAAAATGTACACTACTTTTAATAACTTGCCACCTAGATTTTGTTGTGAAAGTGTTGTGACAATAGCACTACTCTTAAATATTTAATTTTATAAGAAAGAAAAAAATGTTTAAATTTTTTGCTCATTTATTATAAAAAAATCTTTTTTTTCCCAAGATTTTGGTTTAATTTTCCATTGATAGCAGAATAAAGTTGTTTTTCCCTGCACTTTTCTTCTTCATCAACAAAAAAGTACACTACTATTACAACTAACAAATCTGTATTTATATCTGTGATTTTTTTTCTCATTCTCCCTATCTTTCTTTTTCCCTTCTATGTTTTCTTAGTTTTTTTCTCTATTTGATCAAGTAGTTTGATAAATGCTCTATAGATTTCCAAATCCAAAAAGTCTTTTAGTGCTTTCTCCAATTTCGAGACTAATCACATGTATGGTTAAGAAGTCATACTCTTCCAAAGTTAAAACTTATATTAGTTACTATTTTTTTCTTCATCTTAGTTTCACATTTATCGTTAGTCTGACTCCAAGAGACTGACCATGTGTATTATTAGTTATTTCATTATATTTTTTTTGTCCATTCAATGGTTGTTTTCTTACTGATATTTATACTAAATTATATTTTGAATACTATTTTAGATTATTGTATAATATATGTAATATGGAAGTTGCACATATAAAAAAAAATTAATTATTTTATTTTTTTTACTCACTCCCATGATAAATTTTTACCTTCACTACTGCTGACTCCCCTAGAAAAAAATCCTGGAGCCACCATTGCTTTTTCCCACCCTCTTACTATAAATTTGCAATTCTCTCTCTCATTCTATGAATAATTTTTGCACACAAAAATGCTATTTCTCTCTCTTTCTCTCCTAATTTTTTTTTATAAATTTTTTGGTGGATTTTTTTTATTTTTTTATTTTTTTTTATCTTGCCTCTCTACTTTATGTTGATTAATTTTTGTGTTCTTTAGAACTCTATTTGGGTTGATGTGATTTAGTTTTTTGTTGTTAAGTATTTATTTTTTTCATTGATTTCATAGATGTCATTTTATTGCATTATAGAGATAGTATATAACAATATAATGTTATTTTGTCATATTACATGACTTAGATAATCCAGTGTTTATTACTACATGTGTTTCTAAATTTTTTATTTTTTCATCTTATTTTCTATAAATTTTTATTCTCTCTCACTTGCTCTCCTGAAAATATGAGTATTCTTTCTCTCTCTCTTTCTCTCTCTCAATTTTTTATTATTTTTTTCTGCTCCACTTTAAGTTGATGAATCATTGTGTTTTTTATAATTCTATTTTGGGTGAATATGTTTTGGTGAATTTGGTTACCAAACAAGTATAATAAATTGTAAATTTTTTTTTATCAATGTATTGTCAAACCCTCTGAACACTAAAAAGTTTTTTATTTATTTTTTTTTAAGTTAAAATTCTTTATTGCAAAGTCACTAGTTACAATAATGTTAGTATCATAGACACTTTGCCACAACTATCTTACGTGATAGACTATCTATTACTATTATATAGACCTACCATTTTTTCTCTATTATTTATTGTCTATCACATAAAACAGTTTTGGTAAAATATGTATCTATATGATACTAACATTATTGTCAAGCGAAAATGGCTCATGAAACTAAGCATAGGGAATGGAAGTATCACAAAATAAATATATTGCAACTTCATTTTATTTTTTTTGAGAGAGTTCCAATCTATGGCGTCCGCTCCTAATGATATCTTTTTATCATTAAACTAAGACACCAATTGGTTTTCGGTGTAGGCGAGGATTGAACCCCAGATCTTTTATTCAACCATCAGAGACTTTACTAGTTGAGCTAACTGGAACCCACTACAACTCCATGTTTGATTGGGTCATTTGCATTTTACCCAAATATATATAAAAATGAAAGATTACAAATCTGTTGGCTGTTGGTTTGATTATTCTGAAATTGAAAACGATGGATAACAATACCATAGAAAACTAGACCATAAATTTAATAACAATATTGGAATCATCATATCATCATCATGACATTAATTATCTTATCCTTTAACCTGACATCTAAAGACAATCTTTGGTAGGATTTTTGTTGTAGAAAATTTACTATTTATCCGCATATTCGTTCAAAATGTTTGATTCAATCATTGTCATCTTTGTCATGTTATCATCATTACATCTTTAGAGTTTAGAATCTCCTGTACTCATCAATAGCAAAACACCCTAATTTGGCAGATTAGTATAATCTAATTTTATCATTCCTCAAAAAAGTAAAAAGAATAGTCTAATTTTATCTTTTCTCATTTCTCATCTGAGTGAGGTAACATAAATTCACAATAATATCATAATTTTAATAGCAGATTGTGGTTAGCGAGATAGTAGGCAGAAATATTGTAAGTTGGATAATTAATATAGGTTTATATTGTACTATCAATATAAATTTTACATTGTAAACTATGCAAAAACGTACAAAAATCGTATATATTTGTTGAGTTTGGCTTACTTTTAGTACTTTTTCAACTGAATATCTCATTTTATTTAAAATATACAATAGCAAGTAGCAGTGAGTTTTAATCTCTATCTTTTATTTAGTTAGTGAGTGATGTAGCAATTTCTCATTAAAATAAAAGGAGATTTCAGTTAAAAAAGTATTAAAGGTAAACCAAACTCGCATTTGTTTAGTATATAATATAAATCTTACATTGTTAGTACAATGTAAACTAACGCTCTGTTTGTTTCAGCATTAACGTTTTCTGGAAAATGGTTTATTTTCCAAAGAGCATTTCTTGGAAAACTATCTCACTTTCTGGTGTTTGGTGACGACCTTGAAAATGAGTTTGAGAATGTTTTCTAGTGTTCGGAATGCATAAAATTTTTATAACATTTTTTGTATAATTTAGAACATGTGTATTATGTATAATTCTAAATTGGATTTCAATTAGAGTCTAATTTTCCACCACGTGTCAATCTAAATTTTTAATTTTTGTGGTAAGTGAATTATTGAGTGTAAAAACCAAAGAGTCTAAAACCAATTAAATTCTAAATCTCTCTCTCTCTCTCTCTCTCTCTCTCTCTCTCTCTCTCTCTCTCTCTCTCTCTCTCTCTCTCACACACACACACACACACACACACACACACACACACACACACACACATATATAAAATATGAGAAGCCATTACATATTTTAGAAATGTATGGTTTTAAAAAAAGTGTAAGTTAATACCATATATAGTTTGAACATCTTCTAAAAAAACTGTATAATTTAAACCATATAATTATGATTGTTTTTAATTGTACTCGTGCATATACATGAGACTAAACACTAGTCTATATATATAATAATAGGTGAAACTGAGAGAAACTCAAATTAGAGTTCCAATTTTCTGCCATGTGTCCTAAATTATTTATTCTTAAAGAATTTTATTTCTTAATTTTAGAACCAAATGTGGGATCACATCATAAATATTCATTCAAATGAGTTATTAAGTATAAAAACCAAAGAGTGTAGAATAAATGAATCGTAAAAAAAAAAAAAAAAAAAGTGCTTCACAATAATAAATAAATATGGAAAATTTATATTTTATACCTAATAATATTCTTATAAATTTTTTTAAAGAGTTAACAAAATATAAAAATGACTATCAATAATATTTAAATTATATAGATAAGAATTATATTATAAATCTTATTGTATATCTTTAAGTGTATCTATGTATATGCATGGGGTTACAAGCTAGTGTATATAATAGTGGAGACCTCATGGGAGAGCATGAGATTTTGCCAAGTGGCGCATTCCTTGAAACCCTCGCATTTAGGCTTCCACCTTATCAGAGTTTGCAATTATGTTTAGTTCATTGAATGTGTTAATGGAGTAAATACACATATTAATAATCTATAGGTGTGCATTACATATATATTTATAAGTATTTCATATTTTTTTTATTTTTTTTTATTTTTTATAAATTTTATATAAGAAAGCAAAAATTTCATGTGGGAGATTATGCAGTTTTGCCATGTGGTGCTTTGTTAGAGTAATTTTTCTTTTAACTTTCCACCTCACCTTCTTTGCATATTTGGATTATAATAAAATTCTATTAGTAGGACATTACTATTTTTACTAAGTGTTTAACCTGCCACTATCATACTTCAATAACATAAACGTGAGATTATAAATTTTCTATGATATTTTCATAGGCCAACTAAACATTAACATGATACTACACAAATTTTTATACCATCTCCAATGCATTGAAGAAAAAAAATTATGATTAAACAAACAATCAACTTATTTGTTACACTACATAATAACTAATTTCTAATTTACTAGACATTTACTCTATAGACTAAATTCTTCATCCCCTAATTTTTTTTACATCATTAATTAAACAAAAATAACACTACTTCATTTTATTACTTTAAAATATTTGGAATATTCTATATAATCATCTCGTATAGCAGCTTACAACACTATCCATGCATCACGCGGGCCTATTGCTAGTAATAATGAAAATTCGAATCATTCCAAGTCTATTAAAAAAGGCGTATAACAATTGAAGGTGCCGCTATAAATTGGAGGAAACTCTACTTCTTGAAATCACAAAGTAGAAGTGTTATAGTATCGGTTCAGAGTTTTTTCTAAAAAGAAATATGGGTGTAATTATTCATTATTTGTTGATGGTGACCATATATATCCATATGTCTCACCTCAGTTGAAAGTACTTATTCTAGGGTTGCCACTTTCTACAGTCCTTATGTTCGTGAGTATATTTATATGCAACAATTTTAGTTAATTGCTACATCTTATAGAATGTTACAGTTCAAAATGGTTTTTAGCCCAAACAATTGAATTTCATTTAGGTTGATGAAGAAAATATTACAAGTATAAGGAGAGGCCAATGGTAGCATTGATGAAATGGTCAATACAATGATTTGGGGTAGTGTTTATTACATACTTGTTTGTATACACACTAGTGTGTAATAAGTTTTATCTGAATGATTTTTCGATCCATGTTACCACAAACTTCAAGAACATAGATATAACCGTTACATGAAATTGCTTAGTTTATTGTTTTTTGGAATTTTAATTGAAATTAATTCACTTGTTTTAGTTGGGTCAATTATTATAACATTAGAGTGGTTGCAATGAGTTTGCTTCCCATGAAATAACAAAGAAATCAATTGAGAAACTCTCTATTAACTTAACCTTTGCTTTAATAATGTTTTGTTATCTATTGATAGCCTCTGCATGCTTTGGAAATCAAGACGAAGGTTACTGCGTAGCTGGGGGAGGTGATGAATTATGGGACAATGGGGCAGCATGCGGGCTATTATATGAGGTCGTATGCACTGGGCCTGTAAACCAGGGTGTGCCACAACCTTGCACAAATGAAGCCATAGTTGTTAGAATCGTCGATTATAATCCAGGTGCTACAACAATTATTAATCTCTCTCTACCCGCTTTCGCCACAATAGCTAATCTTGATGCAGGATCAGTCTCTGTTAATCTTGTTCGGTATGTCCAAATGAACAAACTTTATACTTCTTTTGCTTTAGGTATGTATAACTTGCGAGAATAAGAACATAATAATTCATATATGTTTACTTTTGTATTTGCAGAGTCAGATGAAGTTGACAATGCATGGCCTCTCACAATAAAAGTTTGAGATAATATAAGTAGCTGATCAAGATGGAAACATCCATGTTTCAAGTCTGAGAAGTTATCATGATAAATATATTTGAATAAGCACCCCATGTATTGTTCAAAATAATAATAAATTAGGAGAATCTTATGGAATGTATATTTCCTTATATTTTTGTGTATTTACTTTTTTGGGAATCTTATAATAATTGTGTTATCAAGCTTCTATTATGTTGTCCATATAAAGCTTATATTATATTTTTGAATTGAAAATATTGTATTATATTCAAAATATATTAGACTCATAATTAGTCTATACCAGACAATCAACGAAGTCATTATCGATTAATGTAAAATATAATTAGTAAGATGTTTGTAAACTCATATTGAATGAATCGAATAAGCAAATTATTAGTATCGAAAAGAAATATGTGAAGCAGAAAACCATAGATATTAGACCATAAATTTAATAATCTTATTATTTGGCATCAAGACTTCTAGCTAGGAAGACAGTTCGGCTGTTCAAACTTCTAAATTGACATTTGCAAATTGCAACATGATGCCTACCTCAGAATCTGGTAAAATTCTTCTATTATTTAGTCCCCAAAATACTAAAAAAAAAAAAACTTAATAATGGGAAAGATCCTCTCTTGACTGGGTCACTAGTTGACTCCAATTTGCACGTCGCATTAGACTATTATTATTTTTATTATTCACTATCGTCTATAGTTGCTGGGATTGGAAAATTTGAATCATCATCGTCACCAACTCACCATGACATTATCATATCCTTTAAAGCTCACTTCTAAAGACACTCTTTAGTAGGATTTTCCTTTTTGTTGTAAACTGTGGTTGGCCTATTGTATTGTTCTTATTTCTATTCATTATTTTATAAGAATTGGTCTTGAGGCCTTTAAAAGCAATGATCGAACCTCATTGTGACTGGGCCAATTTCAGTGGACCATTAAGCAGCCCACATTTATGATAAGGGAAATTAATTTTTTCATCCCTACATTTTGGGGATATTATCAATTTGTTCCTCAAATTTTTATAAGTTCATTTTTGCTCCTATTTTTAATTTGCTATCATTTTGGTCTTCAAGTGAAGATACTACAGGACCAAAATGACCGCAAATTTTAAAGTACAAAACAAAAAATGAATTTATAAAAACTTGAGAACCAAATTAAAAACATGGCCTAAATGAAGGGACAGAAAAATGTAATTTTCCCTTAATTATACAAGAGATCGAGCAATGCCAATATAAAGTAAACCGAGATGGTTAGTTTTATTTTATTAAAATAAAACATGGATTCACCCCCCCCCCCCCAAAATAAAAAAAAAAAGAAAAAAAGCAAAAAGAAAGACAAAGAAGTTTGCAAATAGCTTTCTTTATACTCTTATCTTAATCACCATATTACCACTGAAGGTATCAGAAGTATACCAAGTAACAAAAATAATCTTGCCATTGACCTCCAGATTGAAACACATTTTCAAGATAACAACATACATCTGAAAGAAATTTTGCAAAATGCACCTTTACAATGTTTCTTCAGTTCTCATGCCTCGGCACTCTCTGATGAATGTACTGGCAAGGTCATAAATGAACATGTAATTTGAGCTTTTAGCAGCATTTCCCATTTTTTTTTTTAACCAGATATACAATTATAACCGGATTTTTGTTTCCAAGGGTAAGATGATTGGAACTTAATAATTGCTGATTGGAATTCTTATAAGAGCACAATGCATTTTTCTTTAGCAAATAAAATTTGCTAAACATCTAAAATTTGATTGAGTGCAAGTGTGGGTCTCTGTGTGTGTGTCTAAGTTTGCTCCCTTTGTGTATTGGATACTGGGTTCCTGCATAATAGAGAAGCCGAAAGAAATAGCCATTTTGGAATGACCCAGCATATTCTAATCGCTTGTCACGACCCATTGTCTATAAGAGAAATGGAATTTTAAATCTAACAAAAGAAAATAGATAGAGCCTGCTAGTCATGAAGTTCAAGCCAAGAAATTCCGAGTTCACAATTTCATCTATATATTCTCCAATTTACTGTGTGTGTATAATTTAAGTCATACATTGTTGATGATAATAGTGATCAGCGGTCTAGAGCAAGCTCCAGAGCAAAGCATAAACATTCCAATGATTCTGATTTAGGGTTTGATCACAGAGCTGGAGGTTGAAGACAAGGATTTGGGAGTTACCGCTGTTGTTTGAATGAATAGCAAAACGCGCCGTTTTCATTGAAATGTATTTATTAGAACGCACCGTTTCATTTGTATTACGTGCACAGTTTTAAGTCATCAAATGATGTCGTTTCTGTTAGCACAGGTTGGAGTTTCTTTTAGGCGCGAAATTCAGTTGTAACTGAATTCTCTCTTTCCTAAAATCACGGGCTAGATCCGTATAATGTGGGTTTGTTATTACACAGTTATGCCCAAGGCTTTGTACTATAAATACTGATGTACACTTCTGTTGATAATTAAGCAAGAATTACTCTCAGTTTCTCAATTCTTCTTTTCCTCTTTCTCTCAGTCTTCTTTGTCCTTCAATTTCTATGCTATATACAAAACAATCCACAGTTAAGATCTTGCTTCAGCATCAGTGTGTGTTTGTTACAGAAATTTTCAATGAGGAACAGAATTGATAGCAGATCTTTTGTATGATGCCTGCTTGTATAAGGTTTGTAAGAGATTAATTATCCAAAAGAAAGGAAAAAATTTGTAGAGTATTCCACTTCATATATGCACTGCCGCTGTATCCATGCACTCATGCATCTAGCAACTGTTTAAATAGATTTTTTTTTTTTTAAACATCTAGCTAACATCAATGGCAAATGAACCCTTAAGAAAGGATAAGCAACAAAACTAATGCATTTAAAATTTGGTGATTTCAGTGCCTTTCTACACACAAAAAGTCAAAAACTAACTTTTCTTGTAAGTGTATATGTTACATATATGTCTGCTTGATTTTTATACATCTATTAGAACGAACAAAGGCATATGTATATCTATATATATTTAAAAGCTAAAATATAGCATTTATTGTTGTTACGCTCCTATTGAGCCACCACATTATTCACCCATTTCCAACGTTCTCTCTTCTTTTTTTTTTCTTTTTTTTTTACTTTGTTTTTTCTCTCTTATTAATTTTCCAACTTAATGTTATACTTTTACCAACTTTTCTCATCCCTTTTATCTTTTCATCTCCCCATTACCATATATCTTAATATCACTTTTCCTCAATCCCTCTATCTTCCTTTATTTTTGGCTTTTCTTCTCCCCCTCTTACTATAAATTTACAATTCTCAATTTCATTCTATACATAGTTTTCCCACACACATAAGGTTATTTCTCTCTCTCAAATTTTTATTTTTTGGTGGATTTTTTTTTAAAGATTTTTCTTTCATCTCTACTTTAAGTTGATAAGTTTTTGTATTATTTGAAACTCTACTTAAGTTATGTTTTTAAGTTGTTATCTTTTTTCTTCCATTTGATTTCATAGATATTATCCTATTGCATTATATATAAAGATAGCATATAAGAATATAATGCTATTTTATTACATAACATAACATGACTTGGATAATTTGGTGTTTATTACAATATTTTTTTACTTTTCACTTTTTTTCTTCTCATATTATTTTCTATAAATTTCTTATTATTCTCTCTCTCTCTCTCTCTCTCTCTCTCTCTCTCTCTTCATTTTTTAAAATTCTTTCTTACAACTCTTCTTTATATTGATGAATCATTGTGATTTTTTAAAATTTTATATTGGGTTTATACATTTTGGTGTTGTATTTTTTAGTTTCCCATTACAAGCAGCATATTTTTCTCTCATATAGTTTTGGTTTGATTTTTGTTTGAGTTAATACTTGATTATTTTGGAAGTAAGAATTTGAATTTATATCAAAACAAATCTTGGCTATGCTAATAACAGATCGACATTCGGTCCACTTCATCAACTCGGTCCGATTCGATTTACTTCAGTTCACTTTGGTCAATTTTGGTCCAATTTGGTTTACTTCAGTCCACTTCAATTCAATTAGGTCTGATTCTCAAAAAAAAAAAAAAAAAAGGTCCATTTGGTTTACTTTGGTCAATTCAGTCCTATTTGGTCCATTCAATCCCATTCGATCTACTTTGGTCATTTTGGTTCTGTTCGGTCCAATTTAGTCCATACGGTCAACCTAGGTCTATTCGGTCCAGTCAGATCTATTAGGTCCAATTTGATCCATACAGTCCACTTAGGTCAATTTGGTCCATTCCATCTATTTAGGTCTATTCGATCCAATATGGTCCATTCGGTCAACATAGGTCTATTCGGTCCAAATTGGCCAATTCGGTTCAATTAGGTCTATTCTGTCCAATTTGGTCCATACAGTCCACTTGGCCAATTCGGTCCAGTTAGCTCTATTCGGTCTACTTTGGTCAATTCGGTTCTTTTGGTCTACTTTGGTCAATTCGGTCCTGTTCGGTCCATTCTGTCCACTTCAATCTATTCGGTCTATACGGTTCACCTAGGTCTATTCGGTCCAATTTGACCAATTCGGTCCAATTAGGTCTATTCCATCCAATTTGGTCTATACGGTCCACTTAGGTCGATTTAGTCCAATTCGGTCCGTAAGGTCCACTTAGGTCTATTCGGTCCATTTCGGTCCACCTGGGTCTATTCGGTCCAGTTAGGTCTATTTGGTCCATATGGTCGACTTGGCCAATTCGGTCCAGTTAGGTCTATTTGGTCCATTTCGGTCCATTCAGTCCAATTCGGTCTACTTTGGTCAATACAATCCTGTTCCTTCCAATCCGGCCCATTCAGTTCACTTCGATCTATTCAATCCAATTTGGTCCAGTTAGATCTATTTGATCCAATTTGGTCCATACAGTAAATTCAGTCCAATTACACACACACGCAAACACACATATTTGTTTATTTATTTTATTATTTTTTGCTTGAATGTATAATCAACCTTATGCAATTCATTTAAAAGTAATGATGTTAAAATAAATGAGTATCTTCCATAAATATTAGATTTGTATATTCATAGCCTTAATGTTTAAAAGGACTTTCACTTAAATTTAGTCGGACCGAAGTAGACTGAAATGCTATGTTATTGTGACTCAACTAAAGTGTAGCAATAATAAATTCTATACTTAAAATTTTAGTTATTATGAGTTTGAGATATATATATATAATAAATTTGGATTTAGAATAGGTACTCTCAACCTAAACATATCTTTTTTCTATATGTAAGTGTACAAAAATGGACCGAAGTGGACCAAAATGAATTGAAGTGGTCTAAATGGACGAAGTGAATACAAATGGACCAAATGGAACAAAGTGGACTGAATGGACAAAAAAGGATTGAATGGGAACAAGAAGGACCGAATAGGACCAAAGTGAACTGAATAGGACAGAGTGAACCAATGTGGACCGAGTAGAAACAAATAGGACTGAATATGACCATAGTGGACTGAATAGGACCATAGTGGACCAAATAGGACCAATATCGACTAAATAGGACAAAGTGAACAAATTGGACCGAATAGGACCAATGTGGACCGAATAGAACCATAATGGGAAGAATGGACCAACGTGGACCAAATAATACTTTTGAAAATTTATCATTTTTATTGCATTTTTAAGGCTCATATTTCTAATTTCTAATGTTTATTTTTTTTGTATTTTTTAATTCAAAACTAAAGAGTTTAGCCAAGATATAATAAAATCTCATACTTTTCAACCCAAAAATTAAGATTTTTTTTTTTTTTTTGGAGCTAAACTTGAAAAGGTAACCTATAAAAGAATCAATTTAAGTCCCAATTTGTCCAAAATGGACTGAAAGGAACCAAAATTGACCGAGTGGACCAAATTGGACCGAATGAGATCAAAGTGGATTGAAGTAGACCTAATTGGACCGGATAGCAATTGTTTAATTTTTAGAGAGAACAAATTATACATTATATTACAATTACAATTACAAAATAATTATTTATTCCCACGCATCACGAGGATTTGCGACTAGTACAAGATAATTGCAATTATAGGTTGGGTTATGGAAATAAGATGGAGAACTTGTGCTTAGCACATTTTTTGAAGTCAAGAAATTGCAAATGGATGTTTTAAAAACACACGTTTATCAGTGGTTTTAAAAATTGTTTTCAAAACACACGTTTTAAAAATGTTGTTTTTTTAAAAATGCACATTTTAAAACAACTTATCCAAACGAACCTGTAAGGACTTGAAAGATAGCCCAAACCCACTTAGAATAGTGGAACCTAGTACTTTAAGCCTAATACAATAAATTTGTAAGAGAGTGGGCTTTTTGAGTACAATTGCAATGCTAAGTAAATTACAAGCTTGAGGATAATAGGACTAATGAAATTAACATGAACGATAGAGGCATAGATTTAGTGTAAATTCTTCCTCGGGCAGGTTCGAGGAGGGGTTGTTCATTAACACTCAAAACTGATTCTTTTACAATAGGATCTCTAGTTCTCTCTCTCTCTCTCTCTCTCTCTCTCTCTCTCTCTCTCTCTCTCTCTCTCTCTCTCTCTCTCTCTCTCTCTCTCTCTCTCTCTCTCTCTCTTAGTTTGTAAAATGTTCATCCTCTTTTCTAGAGGGGTTCCTTTCCTTATATAAATCTTTCCATTACATCTCAGCCCTCCATCTGTACGTCTCAGGGGAATAATTTGGATGCTTGTCCCATCAAGACCCTTCTGGAGGTGGTAGAGAGAATTGTGAGCTGTGGAGTCACTGTTCATGTGTCTTTTCCTTATAAATGCGGCCAGCTCAGTTGATGTAGAGTATTGAATGTGGAGGTGATGGCCACCTTCCCAGATATTTTTCGACTTTGTTGTCTTCCATAGTGCTTTACTTTTTGGTGTAGGTGGACAGTTGGCACATCCCCAGGTGCTACGGCTCCTCAGACAAATGGTCCGTCCGCATCCCATCATTGGATCTCTGTTCGCACATTTTGCCTAAATTAGCGTTATCTTCAAGTCTGACTTCCTCGGACTTTGCCTATATGTCAGGCTTTGATTGGTGCTTGAATGAGCCTTTGCCTTTCCTAGGACTGGACCTATGGACCTCATTTCTTGGTTCAGATCCCTCCCTCTCACAGGACCCATTAAGGAAAAAAACTAATTTATTGATTCTCTCAAACTTTAAGGGAGGGGTGTCGTTTTCCTCAAGGTGGGTGAAGTGTCACTATCTCAAATTTGAAGGGAGGTTTGTATAATTCACCTTCTTCTATTTAATTCATCATAAGTTTTTTAAATTGCGAAAAGGTCGTACTTTCAGTAAAAAAAATAAATCTGAATTGGGTGGCTGGGTGTAATTCACCTTCTTTTATTTAATTTATTATTATTATTATATACAAGTTGGATCCTCTTCTTTGCGTAAGAAGGAAAAATGAGATTTATTATAGTAAAATGGAAATTTGGTAAGAAAAAGTAATTAAATATACTCTCAATCTAAAGCCTATTTCTCTTTGCTTTGGTGCTCTCTGGGCGTGTACTTTTGTTGTATTTCACGCCGCCTGGTGCGATGTTTGTTTTTTTTTTTTTTTGCAATAATAATTGCTTGATTAAAAAAAAAGATGTAATTAAAATAAAAAGGATTTCACTTTCTTAAATCGAGAATATTCACTAATCTCTATTATGCGAATAATTTTGTACCCTTGCAGGATAAAACAAACAGTAAGCATCCAATATACGGATGGATTTCCCTTTCCATAGTATTTTTACTTAGATTTACATGGATTTCACTTTCATCTTTTATTTTGCAACAACTTTCAACTTGTGGAAAGTGGAAACTATGACAAATATGGAAAATGACACACAACTTTGCTTTGTTTTTTTTTTTTTTAAACCAAGTTTTTCAAAAAGTGAGCCTTCTTGAAATTCCAAAATGCCACATCCCATTGCCACCAATTACCATGAGGGTTATATAATTAGCAAAAATTTTAAGACCATGTAATATACCATAATTTTAGGTCACAACTATCCATATGGCAGACTATGAATGGTAAAAAAAAAGTAGTAGGTCTATATGAAAATGACATATAATTAATCATAGTCTGTCACGAAAGAGAGTTATGGTAAAAGTTGTGGAGTTTTATGTGGCACTAGCTTATATAATTAATGGCACATAATAGTCCAATAGTTGGCTCTATCTCTAGCTAAAAAAGTTGGCTCTATCTCCTCATTTACACCATACGTTTGTCATTTAAATTAGATGATTTTTTTTTTTTTTTTTTTTTTTGGAGAAGATAATTAGTTGAGGTAAAAACAGAGATAATGAATGAATTTATTTTTATATTTTTTGAGAAGATATATATATATATATATATATATATATATTTTTTTTTTTTTTTTTTTTTTTGAGAATCTTTACAAGGTAATGAATGAAATTTGACACAATTCTGTTTTTCCCAAATGTGTTTTTTTTTTTTTTTTGCTAAGTAAAGTGAAGTGATGTGATTATTTATATTTTCTAGCTGAATTTAGGATTTATCATGAGTCACATGTGATTATTTTTATTTACTACTAGGATTTAGCCTTTCTTTTGGGGGAGGGATGAATAAGTCAATGACATTATCCTAATCCTATTCTGACAACAAATTCTTTTAACTTTGTGTGTGGGTTTCGAACTATTTGGATTGTATTATTGGTGTATGCTACAGCCACAGGTCAATGGTTAATATGGATTGAGTGATTGACCCACCCATGCTAGCCTAGAGATCCGGGGTTCAATGATTGGTGGTGGACAAAGAGAAAGGTCAACGATTAATGAGATTGGGATTTGGGAGTGTCATCATAAAATAATGTTTATGGAAAGTATTACTACATGTTTAACTATTAATTGGAAAGTATTACTATATGTTTAACTATTAATTGTTAATATGTATATTTTTTAAATAAAGGAGTATAAGTATTTGTTAAAGGTTTGTTTTTTGTGTTTTTTTTAATAGAAAATTTCCTCTCTCCCCCCTCCAAAGCCTTGTTAATTTTTAATGGTTTTTTTTTTTTTTGTGTGTTTTTTAATTATTCATAGAAAATAATTAAGTTAACTGCATTAATATAAATAAAATTAAGGATAATACATCATGAGATAACACATATTCAATCTAAGTTATAAAATCAGTCTATCAAAAAAAAAGGTTATAAAATCAGCAATTCTTACGCTCTGTTTGTTTCAGCATTAACGTTTTCTAGAAAATAATTCATTTTCCAAAGAGCATTTTCTAGAAAACTGTCTCATTTTTCAGTGTTTGGTAATGATCTTGAAAATGAGCTTGAGAATGTTTTCTGGTGTTTGGTATTCAATTTTCTTAAAATATTTCTTGTATAATTTAAAACATGTATATTATATAAATCAACTAATGTAATCATTATAAATAAAAAACCAAGAATGAATTTAGTTTTCATACTAAAATTTTGACAATAGATACAATCAAAATTAATTAGTTGTCAAATTTTCATGATCTCTACTACTCATTTTGCTCATATATATGGACAATAACGTACGTACGCATGTACACACACACATATACATCAACCATTTGTCTCTCTCTCTATATATATATATATATTTGACAGGGGAATACATTTTCAACAAGTATAAATAATAATAACTTTGAATTGTCTACTCTTTTTGTTGGTATATTAATTGTCTATTATGGTCAACCACAAGTCTTCAATATTAATTTAAATTATGTATTTACATAATGTACTGCATAATATATTATCATTGCATAGTATCTGCATAAAGTATCTTCCAACAAAAAAAGTATTTGCCAACAAATGCAATTCCCCTAAACAATTATCATTCATTTTATAACAATATTATTAGTCCAAGGTAAAGATTGTCCCATGTAAAAGCAATTTAGACCAATATAGGTACTATGTTTAAAATTTTCATTTTTTACTTTATTCATTCTTTATTCTTCTTCTTCTTCTTCTTCTTCTTCTTCTTTTGCACTTTATGTATGAAAAAGAAGTAACTTCTGTCTAGAATCCATCAAACGGAAAATTTCTTAGAGAAAAAAGAAAATCAAGCTTGAAGTTCAAGGCAAAGAATTGGGATTTTGGTAGAGAGGAATGAAATAATTATCACTGCAAATTTGTTTTCCTTTGCAAGTCTAAGCTATTGACCGATTAGTGAAGGAGAAATTAAAAAAAAAAAATCTAATCAGAGAATTGTGTTACAGAAGGAAAAAGAAACATGGAGAAAAGAGAGAAGAGAGAAAGATCTATGGGGAGAGGAGACACCAGAGTTAGTGACAGTGAGGGTGTGAGGAGAGAAAAAGTAAAGGGAAGAGAGAAAAAGTGAGAAATCTTACCATGAGAGAGGGAAGACGCCAAAAAATTATGTTTATAATGGCTACAAACAAAGATAATATTTATAGGAGATGCAACGTGTGAGAGAGAGATTGTTTTCCAAAAAATTTTTTTGGAAAACAACCTATAGAAAATAAGCCTTATTTTTATTAGAGTTTTCCGTTGACCAAAAATAATTTTCCATTGACCAGTTTTTTTTTGTACTACCAAACACTGGAAAATGTGGAAAACTATCTTTACAGAAGGTTTTCCAACGAAACAAACAGAGCGTTAAAGCATGTTTTGCTAGTAATTATTTAAGGTTTAAATGTTAGAATAAATATTAATTATTTAAGTTAGATAACACGTTAAGGAATATTAAATACTTTAATAATTAGTTGTTATATTGTCTTTTTATAAAGAAAAAGTAGGGGTTTATTTTGTAGCAGTCAATTGGTAAGTTGCGTGTGAACAAATTATTTGATGTAGGTCGTTTGTGTCTCTTTTTTCTTAATACTAGCGGATATTCGGCACGATCCGCGTGTACATCATTAGTTTATTTTGAAAATTATAACACAAAAGTATTGTTAACTTGCACTCTTAGATAGTGATTGGTTGGGGTACTAGTAATGTGTGTCCTTAGGAGAGAGGTAAAGAAGAAAATATCATTGTTAATGATTCATTGACTCACTACACAAATTCATTTGGTTGTGTGTGTGTTTTTTGGATATATTCATACGGTTTAACTTTATTTATTTTTGAATGTATAAACACAATATTTAATAAAGTGTTATTTGATATTAACCATTGTCTTTAGGGCATTCGATAATAAAAGCTTATATGATATTGGTTTGTTAGGCTCACCCATGCATGCATTATTGGTTCAAGTATCATGCCCATTCAATGCATGACTTAATTCAATATTATATGGAAATAAATTGAAACATATTAACAGTTAGTGCTTGTGGAGCGTGAGGAGCAAGGGTCAGGATTCAAGTCTCCAAAATCTCACCCATGCATGCATTATGTCAGGATTGGTTCAAGTATCATGCACATTCAATGCATGACTTAATTAAAAATTATATGGAAATAAATTGAAACATATTAACAGTTAGTGCTTGTGGGGCGTGGAGAGCAAGGGTCGGGATTTAAGTCTCCAAAAAGAAGTTTCACACACATATATGTTTAAATTAGACTAGAATAAAATTTCTATCTTGTATATATATAAAAAAAACAGTTAGTGAGCCACATGACACAAACACATTAATCTCCAATGTGTAATATATTAAGTCATTTTGTGCAAGTATGGTATGTAAATTTTATTATATAATATAAAATTATGATTAAAATTAAAATAAATATTAATTTTATTTTAAATTGCTTGAAACTTTTGGTAATAGATTTTCAATTGAAGTAGAATTTTAAATTTCTTAGAATTTTGGTAATTGAGTTTTATATCGAGTAAACTATTGGTAATAGAGTTTCATTTACAGTAAACAATTTTAATAATTAAAATGAAAATAACCACTTGGGGCAACCACATATTATAGGACCTAACTTCTTTTTACAGTATATGATAGGATATTGACTTATTTGGTTCACTCACACATACATTATGGTGGGAATGGTTCAATGAGTAACCCGTAGTTTTCGGAATCTTATTTAACAAGTGTGAAAAAAAAAAAAAAAAAAAAAAAAAAAAAAAAAAAAAAAAAAAATTAACTTACTTTAAAAAAAAAGTTTTCACATATAGCAAAAATTAACAAAACAAATATGGCAAAACCGAAAAAAAGGGGTTAAAAAGTGTATGAAAAGATACGCTATTGAGTTTGAGCTCAAATGCCGTGCACAAGCCTCGCAAGACAGTATGTTACAACTTGAAACTAACTTCCATATCCAATAGCAAATTAATAAGCGATATTATCTTACTGTTGAAACTTAACTATATCTATGTTGTATTTGCTTAAACTTAAGTCTCTGTCTATTGAGACAGAGAGAGAGAGGTCCCAAAAAGTTTTGCTTTGCCTGAGTTGTACCTATCAGACAAACAAAAAAGATGGTCTTGACTTTGAAGTTGTAACATCAACTTGGTGTGCACTGTGCAGGGTTTATAATGATTTGGCACATGTGTTTGTTTCATACGTGATTCTGATTCTCAGTTCACATCCTAATTTTGTCTGCATTAGATTAGAATGAGTATGAGGCTTGCGAAAAGGCTGTAAGAAGGAATGGCTTTTTTGCTATGACGTTGATTTTAATAAGATAATACCAAAACAAAGATAGGCTAGTGTCCAAACCCAAGATGAAAAAAGAGAGAAAAATAAAAGAAGCGAACTCGTTAAAACTAGTATGTGTTTAGTAGATTTTTTGGTTAAAACAAGTATGTGTTTTTCCCTGCAAGTCCTACATCAGGAAAGATTGATCATTAACCATTCTTGTTTGGTTGAAATTCTTGTCATGATTCCTCCCCCACCGGTTAAATAGTACCTTATCACTATTAAGGTGCTTGGTTTATAAATATAATTATGGGTCCGGTTAACGAGTGTCTTAATGCATTTGTTAAGATTGAATTTTAGAATGAAATTGATTGGAATTTTATGGAATTTGAACCATTTTCAGTTTCAATGAAGATTTGTTTATTAGCTTTTGTTATTTCTTAATGCAGATGAAGTTTGTTTTTAACCCCTTAATATGAGTGCACAAGGACACCCAATGACATACCTCATAATCAAAGTGTTTGTTTGGGTTTAAAATTGAGAGACGTGGGTTACTTGATGCCATATTGGTATGTGGTAAATGTTCTTCAATTGTGACACACATATGATCCATAATAATGGGTTTTGAGACTTTTTGAGTTTTGGCCCAGTTGCCTTAATTTTCCACTACCATTTAAAGCGTTAAGTGTATGTGGAATCGGACACAAAATCTTAATATCACAGGACACAAAATCGAAAGCACTGTCACACCTGAAAACCAGTTGTTGAATTTGTTTGATGACCACTAATTTGATCATGGATGATTAAGCCAGTTAGTGGTCACTAATTTGATCATGTATGAGTTTAATACTTCTTGAACAATGTGACCAGTTGATTAAGATTTTTCTTATGGTAAAATGGCGTTCCTCTCTTAATGCAAGTGATTGTGAGATAGTTAATGTCTCCCCTAGCAAACTCATGTGGGAGAGCATTAAATTCTGCCAAGCGGTACATTCCTTGAGACTCTCATTTAGGCATTCACCTAATCAAAGTTTGCATTTATGTTTAGTTCATTGAATGTGTTAATGGAGTAAACACACACACACACATAAAGTATTTTACATGTTTTTTTAATAAAAATATTTACATAAAAAAGCGAAAACCTCATGTGGTAGATTATGTAGTTCTGCCATGTGGTGCTTTGTTAGAGTAATTTTTCATTTGTCTTTTCACCTCACCTTCTTTACATATTTTGGATCATAAAAAAATTGTATCAGTAGGACATTACTATTTTCATTAAGTGTTTAACCTACCACTATCATATTTCAATAACATAAACGTGACATTATAAATTTTCTATGATATTTCAATAAGCCAACTAAACATTAACATGATATTACAAAAAATTTATACTAACTCCAATGCATTAAAGAAACAAAAATTTGTGATTAAACAAACAATCAACTTATTAGTTACACCACATAATAACTAATTTCTAATTTATATGACATTTACTCTATAGTGTAAATTCTTCATCCCCTTAATTTTGTATTATATAATTAATTAAACAAAAACAACACGACTTTATGTTATTACTTTAAACTATTTTGAATATTCTATATAATCTTTTCATATAGTAGCTTACAACATTATCCATGCATTGTGCGGGCCTATTGCTAGTAATAATGAAAATTTGAATCATTCCAAGTCTATAAAAAAATGCTTATAACAATCGAAGGTGCCGCTATAAATTAGAGGAAACTTTACTTCTGAAATCACAAAGTAGAAGTGTTATAATATCGGTGCAAGGTTTTTTCTAAAAAGAAATATGAGTGTAATTATTCGTTATTTGTTAATGGTGACCATAGCCATATGTCTCGTCTCAGTTGAAAGTACTTTTTATGGGACTGCCACTTTCTACAGTCCTTATATCCGTGAGTATATTTATATGCAACAATTTTAGTTAATTGGTACATCTCATAGAATGTTACAGTTCAAAATGGTTTTTTCCCCCCAAACAATAGAATTTCATTCAGGTTGATGAAGAAAATATTAAAAGTCTAAGGAGAGGCCGATGGTAGCATTAATGAAATGGTCGATACAATGAGTTGGGATAGTTTTTATTACATATTTGTGTGTATACATACTAGTGTATAATAAGTTTTACCCAAATGATTTTTTGATCCATGTTCACACAAGCTTCAAGAACATAGATATATAACTGTTACATAAAATTTCTAAGTTTATTGTTTTTTGGAATTTTAATTGAAATTAATTCACTTGTTTTAGTTGGGTCAATTCTTACAACATAAGAGTGATTGCAATGAGTTTGCTTTCCATGAAGTAATAAATAAATCAATTGAGAAACTCTCTATTAACTTAACGCTTTGGTTAAATATATATTATAGAATTTAAATTATAAAAATTCTAACATTTGCTTTAATAATATTTTATTATTCATTGGCAGCCTCTGCATGCTTTGGAGATACAGACGAAGGTAGCTATGTAGCTGGAGTAGGTGATGAATTATGGGACAATGGGGCAGCATGCGGGCGACAATATAGTGTCATATGCACTGGGGCTACAAACGGTGGTGTGCCACAACCTTGCACAGGTGGGGCCGTCACTGTTAAAATCGTCGATTATAATCCAGGTGCTGCAACAATTATTAATCTCTCTCCACTCGCTTTCCTCACAATAGCTACTAACATTAATGCTGGATCAGTCTATGTTAACGTTGATCAGTAAGTCCAAATGACCAAACTTTATATTTCTTCTGCTTAAGGCATGCATAATTTGCGAGAAAAAGAACATAATAATTTATATATGGTTACTTTTGTATTTGCAGAGTCGGTTGAAGTTGACAATGCATGGCCTCTCATAATAAAATTTGGGGATATATAAGCAGTTGATCATGATGGAAACATATGGGTTTCAAGCCTGGGAAGTTATCATGATAAATACATTTAAATAAGCACCCCATGTGTTGTTCAAAATAATAATGAACTAGGAGAATCTTATGGAATGTATATTTCCTTACATTTGTGTGTATTTTCTTTTTTGGGAATCTTATAATAATAGTGTTATCAAGCTTCTATTATGCTATCCATATAAAGCATATATTATATTTTTAAATTGAAAATATCCTATTATATTCAAAATATATTAGAATGATAGTTAATCCATATCAGACAACCAAGTCATTATCAATTAATGTAAAATATAATGAGTAAGACGTTTGTAAAGTCATATTTAATGAATAAGCAAATAATTAGAATCGAAAAGAAAAATGCGAACCAGAAAATCATAATAAAAATAGTTACAATAATGTTAGTACTACACATACTTTGCCACAACTGTCTTACATGACAGACTGTAACTGGTTATCTATCATTATCACATGAACTCAATATTTTTTTTACCACTTACAATTTGTTATGTAAGATAGTTGTGACAAAGTGCATGTGTATCTGGGCAGTATTAGCCTTCTTTTTTTTTTTTTTTTTTTTTGAGAAGAGTATAGTATTGGCTTTATTGTTGAAAAAAAAAAGATCGTCTAGGACAAAACTTAGGTACAGTCCCTTATATACATTTACTTAGCCCTGCTTAATATTTTGACACCTGCTACTTAGCAAACGGATATCAAAAGACCCATCTCTTTTTGTTTTCTGCCGTTAATTTTTTTTTTCCAGACCTGTGACTGCAAGAAAGCACAAAGCAGATGCTTTGCTTCAGTTTAGATCTAAGAAATTTGAACACTGATCATACCAATGGCGGAGGCGGAGGCTTGTACAACAATGTTTACAGCGGGCCGCCGAGGTTCGGAGTGGCTGCTACACTTTTGCCACCGCCGAGGACTACAGCGAGATATTCGAGAGCTTCCACGCCTCATGTGCCACTTCCATTCCGGTCCTGGATCTCCCGGCGGTCGACGAGGAAGGCTCCGAGGTCTTCTTCGATGTTCGGAGCTCCGGCTTCGACTACTCCGAGGTCTTCGGTGGCAGCGGCGGCGATGGTGGACTAGATTTCGCTGTCTCCTATGAGGACTTGCTTTTTGAATTGTCTAACGGTCAGGATTTCCATTCTCTGAAGAAGATGAAGAAGCTTGGTATGATCAATGTTCAAAGTTCTTAGATCTAAACTGAAGAAAGCTTCTGCTTTGTGCCTTCTTGCAGTCACAGGTCAGGAAAAAAAAAAAAAGACAGAAGAAAACAAAAAGAGATGGGTCTTTTAACGTCCGTTTGCTAAGTAACAGATGTCAAAAAAATTAAGAGAGAAACCTAAGGGGGTGTTTGGTGAGTGTTTCTAAATAACAATTTTCAGTTTTTAAACAACATTTCACGTATTTTCATACACTTTTTTACCCACACGTATTTTCACAAAAATTTTTAAACAACAATTTTCAGTTTTTAAACACATGTACCAAACGGACTCTAAGTAACTATAACTAAGTTTTACCCTTTAAGCTATTATCATTCACCATCTTCTATGGTTGCTGGAATTGGAATCATCATCGTCACCATCACATCTAATCACTATCGTCTTTAGTAGGATTTTTTTTGTTGTTTGAAAATTTTCTATATACAGCATATTCGTTCAAAATGTTTGATCCAATCATTGTCATCGTTGTCATGTTATTATTGATGGGACTGACGAACTCACCATCTGATGGGACTGACGAACTCACTTGGACGATCTCAACATATACTCGTTGATGGACTGACGAACTCAACCTCCCTGAACGATCCCATCGAGACCGACGAGGCTGTCCTCTGAGACGAACTAACCACATCACTGACGAAGGTAACAAAACCATTCAATACAGCCAATAATGTCCCGAGCGGTTACAAGACCAACTGTACAGACCGTTGGATGCCTCATTAAGGCACACATTACTGAGCATGAGACGTTATCAAAAGAGACATTAAAACCACATTAACAACCACAACGGCTAGGGGCTGTGGGAGCATATATAAAGCCTTCACAACACCAACACAAGGTACAGAGACACACTTCAAAGCATTACTAGTTATTCTGATACTTTGTTATTTCCTCAAAATTCTCTTATACTGACTTTGGCATCGGAGACGTTGTGGCAGACACCACACCGGTGTCCACCTTAAGGGAGCTATCTTACCATTTTCACAGTGACACCGACGAAGATACAGCTCCATTTGGACGAACCTACAAGACTGACGATTTGCACTTCATCAGTTTGGCGCCATCTGTGGGGACGATATTTTCAGATTCATATTTGAAAACGTAGTTTCCATCAACTTCTACATTCAGATGGAACCCAATCTAGATTCCGCAGCCTTGGCCCAGCAAGTTCAAGCTCTTGCAGCCACCATTGAAGAACTCACCAAACAAAATCAGGAAATGAAGCTACAGCTTCAACAGGTTCAGCAGGCTCAACATGAGGAGAATCGATCCAAGGATAACGTGGAAGGAGAAGGGGATAGCCATAGGAGGAGCATTCATCAAAGACCAATTACTCCGGACGAACAGAATTCAGGCCTCCTTCGAGAGATGAGGAAGGAGATGGACGAACTGAGAAACGCCATCAAGGAGAAGACAGACCGAAGCGTAGACAGAATGGTAAAGGCCACAGATTCACCCTTCACCGCGGCGGTACTTCAATGCCCCGTGCCGTCAAAGTTTCGTTTACCTCAGCTTGAGCCGTTCGACGGACTCAGAGACCTTCAGGATTACCTTAATACCTTCAAGACGACGCTAGGTCTTCAACAGCCACCCGACGAGATATTGTGTCGTTCCTTTTCCACCACTCTCAAAGGAGCTGCAAGGGAATGGTTCACAAAGTTACCGACATCGTCCGTGGACAACTTTGAGCAATTGAGCAATGCCTTCTTGCGTCATTTCATAGGAGGCAGCATCCAAAGAGGCCGGCGGACCACTTACTCACCATTAGACAAGGAGAGAAGGAAACCCTAAGGTCGTACGTGAAACGCTTTACTCGGGAGACTCTAGAGGTGGACGAAGCTAATGACAAGGTGCAGCTGACGACCTTCAAAGCAGGACTGAGATCCAAAGATCTCGTGGCTTCACTTGCGAAGAATCCACCAAAGACAATGGCAGAGATGCTCCTGAAGGCACAAAAGTACATGAACGCTGAATATGCTTTAGCCGCGATAAAGGATGTGGAAAAGACCCTGCCCAAGGGAAACTCGGCCCAACCTGGAAAGGACCCTACCAGGTCGTCCATTACTCCAAACAAGGCAGTTATCACCTGGAGACCATAGACGGGCAAAAAACTACCGCAACCATGGAACATTGAGCACTTGAAGAAGTACCATCAATAGATGTAACAAACAATTGTATTCATTTTTGAAAGCAATAAAAAAAAACTATTCAGCCAATGACTTAGCGCGAGCAAACCCAGCAACTTAAAAACCAAAAATTGGCTAAGTAACAAGATTCCGCATGGAGGGATGTAAGTTACTGACGAAGCCAAAACCGGCCAAGTAACAAGATTCTGCCTGGACGGATGTAAGTTACTGACGAAGCCAAGAATGACAAGATCCCTTCAATGGGTGTAAGTCACAAAAAAAAATTGGCTAAGTAACAAGATTCCACATGGACGGATGTAAGTTACTGACGAAGCCAAAACTGGCTAAGTAACAAGATTCTGCCTGGACGGATGTAAGTTACTGACGAAGCCAAAACTGGCCAAGTAACAAGATTCCGCCTGGACGGATGTAAGTTACTGACGAATCCAAAAATGACAAGATCCCTTCAATGGGTGTAAGTCACAAAAAAAAAAAAAAAAAAAAAAAAAAAAAAAAAAAAAAAAACTGGCTAAGTAATAAGATTCCGCTTGGACGGATGTAAGTTACTGACGAAGCCAAAACCGGCTAAGTAACAAGATTCCACCTGGATGGATGTAAGTTACTGACGAAGACAAAAATGACAAGATCCCTTCAATAGGTGTAAGTCACAAAAAAACTAGCTAAGTAACAAGATTCCGTCTGGACGGATGTAAGTTACTAACGGGTCAATCCCCCCTCAAAAGTGCAAGTCACAATAGATTTCTTTGTCTACATCCTCAAGATCAAGGTTCTCCAGATTCGCTCCAGTATGGTGTTTGACGAGGTATCGCAACAGATCTTCAGTCTGTTGAAAAGCCTCAACGGCCTTAACAGCGATGGCCTTGATCTTTCTTTGGCTGCCTGGAGCTGCTTGTCTTTTTCCACCGTCAGTTGTC
This sequence comes from Quercus tomentella, assembly GCA_028535165.1. NCBI lineage: Eukaryota > Viridiplantae > Streptophyta > Magnoliopsida > Fagales > Fagaceae > Quercus > Quercus tomentella. The sequence continues at coordinate 85,268,596 of JAPQVY010000155.1, read as the reverse complement.
GCTCAGTCCTGAGGAAACCTTTCATCTTCTAGTGGTCGTCATAACACGTCACGACGACCACAGAACCTGGGGGGCATCTGATGGGACTGACGAACTCACCATCTGATGGGACTGACAAACTCACTTGGACGATCTCAACATATACTCGTTGATGGACTGACGAACTCAACCTCCCTGAACGATCCCATCGAGACCGACGAGGCTGTCCTCTGAGACGAACTAACCACATCACTGACGAAGGTAACAAAACCATTCAATACAGCCAATAATGTCCCGAGCGGTTACAAGACCAGCAGACCGTTGGATGCCTCATTAAGGCACACATTACTGAGCATGAGACGTTACCAAAAGAGACATTAAAACCACATCAACAACCACAACGGCTAGAGGCTGTGGGAGCATATATAAAGCTTTCACAACACCAACACAAGGTACAGAGACACACCTCAAAGCATTACTAGTTATTCTGATACTTTGTTATTTCCTCAAAATTCTCTTATACTGACTTTGGTATCGGAGACGTTGTGGCAGGCACCACACCGGTGTCCACCTTAAGGGAGCTATCTTACCATTTTCACAGTGACACCGACGAAGATACAGCTCCATCTGGACGAACCTACAAGACTGACGATTTGCACTTCATCAATTATCATCATTACATCTTTAGAATTAGTTTCTCCTGTACACATAACACATCAATAGCAAAACACCCCTGTTTGGCAGATTATTAATAGTCTAATTTTATCATTTCTTATTTGAGAGATGTAACAAAAATTTTATAATTATAATTGTAGATTGTGGTTGGCCTATGTGCAAGATAGAAGGTTGAAATATTGTGAATTGGGAAATTATAGGTTTATGTTATACTATCAATGTCAATATTACATTGTAGACTAAACAAATATGTACAAAGCATCATATACATTTGTTTAGTCTATATAGTATATCTCTTACATTGTTTTTATTTCTATTCATTATTTTATAAGAACTAGCGTGTAAACCATGCACTCATTAACTCATTTGGCACTGATTAAAAAACTTTAGTGGATACATGGCACAAAATTGGCCCACAATTGAAATCTAATTTGGGATCTAAATGAAATTTCTCCCAGCTTTAGCTATATATATATATATATATATGAAAAAATCTCTCATGCGCTAGGCGCATGAGACCAGCCTCTCACAAGCAGGTGGGCCCCTACATTTTTTTTTATATACTCACTATTATTTATTTTACACTACATTTCATTGTAATACTATTTCCTTATCAATTTTTTAATATTATTATCTCAAATCATCTTTATCTTCCTCAACCAAAAATCACTGTCCTCATTCTAAATAATTTCTAAAACATTCATTTGCATAGCAACAACAATTTTGTAAATTTTCCCAATCAACCCAAAATACATCCACATTAGTCTATGTATTACTGTACAAAAATACACTTGTGTTATTGTAATTGTGTAAATTTACAAAAATACATTTGTGCTACAGTAATTGTGTAAATTTGCATAGTTACTATAGCACATATGTATTTTTGCACAATGATACATAGAATGATGTGAGTGTATTTTGGGGTTGATTAGATAAATTTGGGGTTTTATATTATTTTACAACTAATGCAAATGCTATTATGTAAAATAAAATCAATATAAAATTGTAGGGGGGGCCTAAAAATTTTTGAAAGTGGAGGCCCAAATATAAAATTGAAAAAAAAATACCTCTCTCTCTCTCTCTCTCTCTCTCTCTCTCTCTCTCTCTCTCTCTCTCTCTCTCTCTCTCTCTCTCTCTCTCTCTATATATATATATATATATATATATTCCTTAAGAACTAGGGGGGGCCGGGCCTTTTTGGGCCCTACCTAGTTCCTTCTCTGACGATAAGGCTTTTAAATTATATTTGTGTTTGCTTGGTATTGTTGTGCTTTGGTATATGAATGAAAATAATGAATTATTGAATGTGAGTTTTTTTTTTTTTTTTTTTACATATTCTGGAGTATTTAATAAAACCCAATTTCTAGATATGTAAATTCAAATGCTATTTGGTAAGAATAGAAAGTAGTTTGTACCACCTGAGTTTTTTTTTTTTTTTTTTCTTTCCTGCCATGCGTTTTAAATTTTTTATTTTTGTGGGTAAGGGTCAAAAAGAAAGAAAGAAAAAAAGGAATAAAGGACATGGTGTGTGTGTACAGTGTCTTAGGTAAATTTGGAGAACTAAGTTTTTTTCCTGCCTAAAAAAAAAAAAAGAACCAAGAAATTAAAGCAGAAATAATAGTCTATCTGAAGTGAAGGAAATGTCTATACTTGGTGAAAAGAAGGAACTTTACATTTGTTCTCTAATGTAAAAAGTAAAGAAAACAGAAAAATATCCAAATTATTTGATGTGTTTAAATTTGTTAAAGATGAGATTTTAGAAGCAATTCCTCTAGCATGTATGTGCTTCAACTTTTGTTTGACACTATAGTGCTTATGACCATTACACGCTTGAAACTTCCATAGTGGAAATTTGGTGGCTAGGATTTTAAGATGCATTCTTAGAATTCAGACTACAAAAGATTGAGCAAAGTGTAACTTGGCAGAGGAAAAATTATGAATTTATTTTTCTTTTCCAATTTTGTGCTCTTTTGTTCTTTTGTGGCTTTCAAATTTTCATAGATTTAATTTAGATGTTTTTTGTATATTAAAAATTGCAAAAGTTAACTATGTTCAATGCTCTTTTTTTTTCTTTTTCTTTTTTTTTTAAATCTATTTAAGATTAGAACATCAATCTTGGGCATCTACATCCCAATTTGGATTTCCCTAGCAGGTATGTGATTCTGTTGTTTGGTGCTAAGGCTATAAAAGATCTTATAATACTTATAATTACATCAGAGTTCCGTTGAATTATCAGCTATGCTTTCTCTTATCAATCAGTTACTCTATCAGCATCATTTAGATTAAAACCTCTAAATTTAGGAGAATTTAAGGTGGTTTTTTTTTTTTTTTTTTTTCATTAAGGTTTGACTTTTGGTTTTTCCACATTTAAATTTTTATTCTTGGAGTGTTTCTACCAATAGAAATTAAAATATTGTTCACCGCGCACCTTTGGTGCGGTGGTCACTCCACAAGTATAAATGCTTGTGGGGGGTAAGGGTCAGGGTTCAAGTCTCCAAGAGGGAGCTTCACACACATATAAACTTAGATTAGCTAGAGTAAAAATTCTATCTTGTATAAAAAAAAATATATATTGTTTCTTTGTATCCATAGAAGTGCACTTCTACTAAAGAAAACAATTTTTGATAAGTGGGGCTAAAAAGGTTGTATTAGCTTCTATCATTTCAAAGGTTACATTTAAGTAGGTCTTTATTATGCTATTGTCTCCAGTTGGACAACAATCACCCATTTAGCACACCAAAGAATCCATTTTGTTCCTATTGTGTATACCTTTGTAGTTGGCATGTTCAAGATGGACTACATTTGAAAGGATTACCATATGTGCTAAAGTTTTTGCAGGTGAATGATGATGGCTCAATTCATCTAAGTGAAACAGAGCTAGCACTTATAGTGCATTAGTGCTAGAATATGTCTCTCTTCTCACTAAATGTTTTTTTGGTTAATGAGTTCTTAGACTTTATTTTCTGCTATGGGGAATTTTGGACATTCGACATTGTTGTTGACCCTGACTCTATATCGCACAATTTTCATTTTTGTTTTTTAAAGTGACTAGCATTATTTCAGCAAAGCCTTTAATAAACATATTAACTATTGTACTTTATTGCATTATTATGTCAAATTGATAGTATTTTAAAAATGTGAAATTCTCCCGCATTGCGCTAGTTAAATGCTAGTATATATAAAAGCAGAGACCTCATGTGAGAGAGCATAAGGTTGTGTCAAGTGGCATATTACTTGAAACTCTCTCATTTAGGCTTTCACCTCATTAGAGTTTGCATTTATGTTTAGTTCATTGAATGTGTTAATGGCGTAAATACACATATTAATAATCTATAGGTGTGCATTACATATGTATGTGTGTACGCGCGCGTGTATTTTATATGTTTTTTTTTAAAAAAAAAAAAAAAAAAAGCAAAAATCTCATAGTTAATAATTGTGTTATCAAGCTTCTATTATATTGTCCATATAAAGCTCATATTATATCTTTGAATTGAAAATATTGTATTATATTCAAAATATATTAGAATCATAGTTAATCCCATACAGACAACCAATGAAGTCATTATCAATTAACGTAAAATATAATAAGTAATTTTCTCAAAAAAAAAAAAAAAAAATATAATAAGTAAGACGTTTGTAAACTCATATTGAATGAATAAGCAAATAATTAGTATTGAAAAGAAAAATTTGAAGCAGAATACCATAATAAAACTACTTAAAATAATGTTAGTACCACACACACTTTGCCACGACTGTCTTATGTGACATATTGTAATTGGTTATCTATCATTATCATATGAATCCACTATTTTTTTTTTCTACCACTAACATGTCACGTACAACGGTTGTGGCCAAGTATGTATCTATGCAATATTAGCTTTATTGTTTAAAAAAAAAAAAGCCTCACGAAACTAACTACGAAACTAACTATAGGGAATGGAAGTATCACAAAATAAAACATATTGTAACTCCGTATTTGAAGGGGTCATGTGCATTCCTCCCCCCCCCCCCCCCCCCCCCCCCCACACACACACACACACACACACACACACACACACATGAAAGATTACAAACCTGTAGGCTGTTTGGTTTGATTATTCTGAAAATGAAAACGATGGATGACAATAAATACCATAGAAATTAGACCATAAATTTAATAATCTTAATATTAGGCATAAAGACTTCTAGCTAGGAAGACAGTTCGGCTGTTCAAAATTCTAAATTGACATTTGCAACATAATGCCTACCTCAGAATCTGGGAAATTCTTCTATTATTTAGTTGACTCCAAGTTGCACGACGCATTAGACTATTATTATTATTCACTATCGTCTATAATTGCTGGGACTGCGATTGGAATCATCATCATCACCACCATGACAATATCATATCCTTTAAAAGCTCACATCTAAAGACACTCATCTCAGCAAAAAAGAAAAAAGACACTCTTTAGTAGGATTTTCCTTTTTGTTGTTGAAAACTTACTATTTATCATCATCACATCTTTAGAGTTAGTATCTCCTGTTCACATTAATAGCAAAACATCCTTATTTGGCAGATTAGAATAATCTAATTTTATCATTCCTCCAAAAAGAAAAAAGAAAAGTCAAAATTTTATCTTTTCTTATCTGAGTGAACTAATAAAAATTCACAATGATATCGTAATTATAATTGTAAATTGTTGTTGGCCTATAGTAGGTGGAAATATTGTGAGCTAGGTAAATGTTTACATTGTATTATCAATATAAATCTTACATCATAGATTAAAGTCACTAAACAAATATGTTCAAAACAACATATACATTTGTTTAGTTTATAATGTAAGTCTTACATTACTAGTACAATGTAAACTAAGAATTTTCCTTGTGAATTTTTATAGTCTCTAGCTGTATTGTTCTATATTCGGTGGACCATTAAGCAGCCCACATTTATCATAGGGGAAATTAATTTTTCGTCCATACATTCTGGGGATATTTTCAATTTAATCCTCAAATTTTTATAAGTTTATTTTTGGTCCTATTTTTAAATTTGCTATCATTTTGATCTTCAAGTGAAGATACTGCAGGACCAAAATGACAAAAAAAATTTAAAATACAAGAACGAAAATGAAGTTATAAAAACTTGAGAACCAAATTTAAAACATGGCCAAAATGTAAGGACAAAAAAGGTAATTTCCCCTTAATTATACAAGGGATCGAGCAATGCCAATGTAAACTGAACTGAGATGACTAGTCTTATTTTATTAAAGTAAAGCATGGATTTAGCCCCAAAATATAAATAATAAAAAACAGGAAAAGAGTGAAGCATGTGACAAGAGGTCTGCCAATAGCTTTTGTTATAATCTTATCTTTATCACCATATTACCACTAAAGGTATCAGAAGTATACCAACTAACAAAAATAATCTTGCCATTGACCTCCAGATTGACACACATTTTCAAGATAACAACATACATCTGAAAGAAATTTTGCAAAATGCACCTTTACAATGTTTCTTCAGTTCTCAGGCCTCGGTACTCTCTGATGAATGTACTGGCAAGGTCATATATGAACATGTATTTTTCCCATATTTTTTAAACCAGATATACAATTATAACCGGATTTTTTTCCCAAGGCTAAGATGATTGGAACTTAATAATTACTGATTGGAAGAATTATAAGAGCACAATACATTTTTCTTTAGCAAATAGAGAAGAGATTTGCATGTGACGGAAATATACCGCAACCCTCCTACTCAAAATATACCACTCAAGAAGCCCCTACAAAAGAACAGAGGATAAATCATTTAAAAAATTAGGGGATAGTAACAACCAGAAATAAGTAAGATGTGATGTTTCTTACCAAATTCCTGAGGTATTCTTAGCTTCATTTCTGCATTTGTTAATGAAATGAATGGGTTTAATCATGACACTGGTTTTTGAAAGTGAAAAGCAACAAGAACATAGAGTAACAGAAATTATCCAAAAAATATTAATATATAACAATCAAATGTGAGTTACCTTGGTTTTCCTTGGAAGGCATCATTAATTTCATCAATGGTCGGCCTGTCAGTAAATGTAGACAAGATCACATACTTCTCCTTTCCAGATGGTTCATCTATCCTCTTATACAATTCACAACGATATGGGTAAGACATCCTGAAACAATGAGGTAAGAATACTTTTAAGGTATTGTTCATATTAGTATTTTAGGTAATAAAATTTTGCAGCAGATTAATGTAACACATCCATCTCTTCATTGGATTGTGTGTGTGTGTGTGTGTAACTCCTACTTAATCAATAAAAGTAAAATAATGAATACCCAAATACAATTGGGATAGATATTGATGCTATATCTAGGACTGGACGTCATTTTCAAAAACTGATAACAAGAATATGGTTTTAAGCTTTGCTCCAATCATATAATGGTGTGAGTACTTCCATTATATATCAAAATGTTAAACAGTTCTTTTACCAAAAAGGAAACATTAAACTTTGTACTCATTCAGCCAAATGTCTTATGTTAAATCAGGTTTGAGATTTTGAATAAAAAATTGTCCATATGACAGAGAAGAAAAAGAATCTTAAACACATGTGAGCATTGCAAAGACATGCCACACTACGAAAACAAGTTGGGAAAAGGATTTGCCAATCGAGCCACAATTTGAAAAGTTTATGATGCAATGGTCCACTACTCATTTGAAAAAGTGCAATCAGTGGTACAATAGAACACAATTTTGTCTTTTATGTGAAATTTCCTTTTTACCAAATGTTTATGGAAGAGAATTTTCATCCAACTAACACACTTAATTCATATTATCTAGTATTGCAACTTGCAAGTGAAAGAGGTTTTATTTCTATAATCTATTAGATGGACACCCCTAGTTTTTCCAAGTTTGGCATTTCCATATTTTTTTTTGTAAACCTTAAGGACGGGAATTCCATTGCTTTATGATGGACTTTTTGTCAGTCTCATGATAAATGAGGTTTGTTTGAACTTCAAAGAATTGGGGCAAGAAAATATCATCTTTTTTCTAAGACACAGGCTATTAGTTACTCCCTCCATTGCATTTTGTTTGTCTATTCTTAGAACCAAGTTTTCAAGGCACATTGTGACACAAGGCAATAAACTCTAAAGGGCAAACTTGTGCATGGGAAGCAAAAGAAGAATAAAACAAATGGATAGGACCTAGGAATCAGCACGTAGGGTTTACTTGGAATAAGCACCAAGTAATGAAAACAAAAAAATAAAACCTAGGTGTCAGCAAATAGGGCTGTTGGAATCCGCACCAATCATGATAGGAACCTAAAAATCAGCACCTGGGCCTGCTTGGAATCAACACCAAGCACTAGAAGAAAACTTCCAATCCAAATTTTATAAATCCATCATCAACTACTTACAACAGTGAATTTTGAACCCTTTAAATGGAGTTCCCAATTTACATCAAACAAGGAAAGAAATTAAATTCATAATAAGATTACATCATATCTAGCAATAAAATTCAAATAGCCATCAAATCTCTCTAATCGCATCCATTAACATCACAATCAATCAGGTCCAACAAAACCAATCAGCATTATTTGGTGTCCGCAGCACCACATCATGTAATGCATTTTCTTTCAAACAATAGGAGCACTATTTTGAGATTACTCAACTCAGTACTCACTATACAAGGAAATGAAATAGGAAACAATAAGTGTTCCCATCTATGACACCATCTATCTCTGAGGTAAGAAATCTTATGTGCTTAAACATCTAGAATTATTTTTGATAAGTATTAAGTTTTATTGATATCAAAAAAGGGACACCATTACACAGGGAGTGTACAGGAGTCAACAAATCAAGTACAAAAATTACAAGAATCAAGAAAATCAAGAAAAGAAGTGAATGATTTGGTTTTGCAAAGCAGACAACCAATCCAATAAAGTTTAAAAAAAAAATAACTTGAGGAATGGTATGGATCTCTCATTATCTTCAAAACACCTATTATTTCTTTCCCTCTAGAGACACCACATTAAACAATGGGAAACAATTATCTACATATGACCACTTCGACGACAACCAACACTTAAGCATCTAGAATTTGTTTGAGTGCATGTGTGGGTCTCTGTGTGTGTGTGACTAAGGTTATGTTTGGTAACTGTTTTTGTTTTTTATTTTTAAAAACTTGTTTTTGGGAATATAAAGAAAAAACAATTTTCTTGTATTTTTGAAATCTAAAACATGCTTGGTTAGTTGAAATTAAAAAAAATAGTTTTTTGAAGAAAAAAATTAAAAAAATACTAAAATACGTTGTTATTAGGATTTGAACTCTAATGCTAACTCACTAAATGAGACAGATTCATTAAATCAAATGCGTGTTTTCTTTAACCTTTGAAAACTAAAAACTGAAAAAATGAGACAGATTCATTAAATCAAATGCGTGTTTTCTTTAACCTTTGAAAACTAAAAACTGAAAACAGTCTTTTGCATGTTTTCAGTTTCCTTCACAAATTGAGTTGCCAAATAAGTTTTTTAATTTCAAAAATAGAAAATTGTTTTTGAAAATAGGAAATAAGGAGAAAAACAGTTATCAAACGGTAACCGTTTTTTCTCTTTATTTTTTATTTCTAAAAACAATTTTCTATTTTTGAGACTAAAAAACTTGTTTGGTAATCCAAAATGGACAGAAAACAAAAACTGTTCTCAAAAATCAATTTGTGAAGGAAACTGAAAACATGCAAAATGCTGTTTTCAGTTTCTGATTTTTAAAAGTCAATGAAAAAACTATTTATTTTAATGAACCTGTCTTATTTAATGAGTTAGCATTAGAGTTCAAATTCTAATAACAACATATTTTGTTATTTTCTATTTTTTTCTTCAAAAAACTATCTTTTTAATTTCAACTAACCAAACATGTTTTTGATTTCAAAAATACAAGAAAATTGTTTTTTCTTTATATTCCCAAAAACAAGTTTTTGAAAATAGAAAACAATAACTGTTACCAAACATAACCTAAGTTTTCTCCATTTGTGTTTACCGTTTTCTCTATCTGCTTTTTAGGCTTTTCTTTTGTATACATCTTGTATTCAAGGATAGTGTTGTACCTCTGCCCCCCTTTTTTGTGAGCTCATATTACTTATTAGGGGGGTGACAACAACAACTACTCAACAAAGAATTATAGAAAAAGGATGATCAGAAGGTTTGGGTAACATAGAAAAAGTACTAAACTTGCAATATCTTTACCTGAGAGCACCCATAATTGGATACTGGGTTCCTGCATAATAGAGAAGCCGAAAGAAATAGCAATTTTGGAATGATCCAGCATATTCTAATCGCTTGTCACGACCCATTGTCTATAAGAGAAATCGAAAAGGTATAAATTGATGGGTTTATATTTAGGTAAATATGTCAAATTGCAGGATCAAAACTTACTTGCATGATGCCACTGGAACCAGGTAAATCCTGAATTTGAGGAAATCCACATATATCAGTCAAACAGATAAATAAGTATCTGCAAAAAATTCTTCTAAAATGGTGGTTGGAGGATAGCAGCAAAAGCATAACAGTATGCCGGAAAAGACTGTACATTGGTGAAGATTTTACACATGTAACCTGAATGCCTGATCTAAATACAAGCAATCCAACAGATCTGACAGTTCAATCTGATTTCCTCAATAGAATTTCAGGAAATTAGAAATGTCTCACTGAGTGTATTGTTGAAACAAATCCTGAAAAAATGTGGAAAAAAAGTCCAAGTAGCACTTCAAGGTGTGGTTAAGTACGGTGACAAGTGTTATGGAGTTTTAAATCTAACAAAAGAAAATAGTTAGAGCCTGCTAGTCATGGAGTTCAGGCCAAGAAACCGAGTTCACAATTTCATCTATATATTCTCCAATTTACTGTGTGTGTGTGTGATTGAATGCAGGACAGAGTGATCACATATAATAAATTACAAAATCATTCCATGAAAGGGATATCAGCTGAAGTTATAAAAGGTATTGAACCTTGAGCCTAGGATTGATAAGAATAACTGGCCGGTCCCCAGCAGCATCAGTCATTGCTTTTAGATCCTGCACATTCAACCTCAAGACCACTAAATACAGAATAGTAAAACTAAAGGACATTAGACAATGCAATGTCCTAAATGTTTTAGCAGAAGATTTGCTGAGTTCCTTACATCAATAATACAATTCCCAACAGCATTCTGAGGAGCCACTATGATAAACATGTCATCTTGCTCATCAACCTCTTTGGCACCTGCAAATGCAATTGAAACTATAAGTCACATGTAATGAGGAACAGAATTGATAGCAGATCTTGTGTATGATGCCTGCTTGTATATGGTTTGTAAGAGATTAATTATCCAAAAGAAAGGAAAAGATTTGTAGAGTATTCCACTTCATATAAGCACTGCCACTGTATCCATGCACTCATGCATCTAGCTACTGTTTAAATAGTTTTTTTTTTAAACATCTAGCTAACATCAATGGCAAATGAACCCTTAAGAAAGGGTAAGCAACAAAACTAATGCATTTAAAATTTGGTGGATTGCAGTGCCTTTTGACACACAAAAACTAGCTTTTCTGGTAAGCATATATGATACATATATGCCTGCTTGATTTTTATTAGTGTATTAGAACGAACAAAGGAAAATAGAAGATAATTGCAATTACAAGTTGGGTTATGGAAATAAGATGGAGAACTTGTGCTTAGCACCATAGTTGTCAGTATCGTACGATACGTGATACGTATCGTATCGTGTGTAAAAAGTTTTGTATTGTATCGGTGTATCGTAAGTACTCATGAATCGTACGATACAATGTGCTATCATATGAATCGTATCATATCGTATCGTAAAATTATATGTATCGTACGATACATAGAAAAATGCTTTAAAATGAGATTTTTTGTTAAAATTTGTACTTTTATTTGAATCTAACAAGTTGTTAGACTTGTTTTTAACACAAAATTATTAGTTTACTTAATTTGGCCTAATAGAATAGCATATTCATAAGTTTTTTTCCCCTCTCTTTTTCCTATAAAATTTAGACTACACAGTACCCACTTACACTTTACTTTAATATTTGCAAATTTATTTTCTATACTATGAATAAGATATTAATTGACAATATAATTTTTTTTTTTTTTTGTCATTATTGTTATAAGTCCATGAAACTAGAATGTCAAGAAGAATTTTTTTTTTTTAATTATTAAAATAAAAAGAACAAGGAGAGATAGTAAATGTTAATAACGATGAAGAAAATTATAATGAACAGATAAGTTTGCAAAATGATAAACATGATGACGGCATTGACTTAGATGGAGTTTATTAGGCAATGTGATAAAAATAAATTACTATTTTTTGATCATTTGTAATATATTATCACTTTTAAATTTAAACTATTTGAATGTGTATGTTATAAACACATGCTAGGTTGATTTATTTAGTTAGCTTGTTAAATATTATTACATAAGTGATGAATAAATTAGTTACTAGTTGAATATATTTAAAATTTATAACGAATATACCATTTATATATGTATATCTATAATTTTTTATAAATTTTATTAAGTGTTTGTATATCTTACGATACACGATACGATACGATACACGATACGGAAAAATAAAAAATCGATTCACGATACAATTCACATTTTGACAACTATGCTTAGCACATTTTTTGAAGTAAAAAAAATGACGGATTTCTTACAAAAATAGCAATGCAAATAGATAGGGATATGTATTCTGTCAACAAGTCTACATGCATATTAACAGCACTATCCTACCAATTTTATATTTATATATATCATCATCATACAAGCTTTATCAGCACTTTTTTCAAGGATAAATAATAAAGATTCTAGAATATGCATATCTATAGATGCAACTCATAAAGATGATGCATAAGATTACAAGCTGAGTAAAAAATTAAACATGATTTTCTGTTCGGTTCTATACCTACAGAACCAATCTTGATAAAAGTCCCCAGCGCACCATAATCACCCCAATCCATATACTCTAGGATCTTTCGAGTACCAGCAAGCTGCAATGGCATTCCCGCCAGTGCACCTTCCCCCATAGATCCTTGCACACAAACCTAAAAGAAAAAAGGTGTGGAAGACTGAATAAATGAAAAGTTCACTTTAGGATATTATTATTGGAAAATCCATGTTAGAGGCGAGCCAGATAAAATCACCTTGACTTGTTTTCCATCATCAGCAAATGAAAGAGCAAGAACTCGAACAAGTTCCATTAAAGTACCTATTCGATAAACATCCTGTGCATCATAAGATATTGTTAAAAACAAAAAGACACTCGGAGAATTAAGGAAAAAAGCCCTTTACCATTTCTGGGTTCAACTCTGGAATATTATTCTCCACCTGTCAAATTTAAATGAGAAATGAAACAAGATTAATCCGGTTCATTGGGGAAGATATCTTTGCAAACAGTAAAGCCACTTAATATTTAGTGTAAGTGCAAATTGTATTGGAATGAAAAGAAAAAACTAGCTTCTTTCTCACAACGTCTTTAAATAGTAGTTAGCTACATGTTTAGTTGGTTTAATGGTGACTGATCTACAGACCCTTTTATTTTCTCTGAACTTGATGCACTTCATATCCATAACCTTCCCAAAACCATGTCCAAAATAAATTAATCACATGAATTGGACCGGTTTATGTAATTACAAATATATTCTCTGAGTAAAAAATAATCCCAAAAAAGAGGATAGGAATATTAGTTGTACCTAATACTGTTCATTTTCTGAAATAGTGATCTATTTTATAGTTTCCACCTAGCATGCAAATCCAAGTTCATAAAATAATTATTTATATATGACTCAGAAACAAAAAATAAACGAAGGAATTATATCATTGATGATAAATAAACTTGAATCATTGATGTATCAAAATAAATTAATCTCCAACCAAAAAGAAATAAAGATCAATACCAAACCTTTAGTCGAGTTCTTCCATCATTTATGGCTCTTTGTGTTGCTTCTAGCACGTCTTTATAAAAATATTCCCTAATTTCCCTTGAGTGAGGAATGTTATTCAATTTAGTAGGAATCCCTCTCCAGTTATCCTGTAAAAAGCTAAAGTAAAATAAGAAAAGAAATACAACAGAGATTATTTAATGAAGCTTTACATAAAAGTGAAACTTTAAATACAGAAAACAATCATCATTAACTTTACACTGTATAGATTATACCTCGCTTGCAGATGCCTGAATCTTATGGCTCTTACTTTCAAGTAGTGTATTCCCTGGTGCAAAGAGTGAAAAAGATGGAATTTTACAAATGAAAGAACCTTAAGCTAGGCACTGGTACAAGTTTAAAAATAATTGAGTGATGTCTTGAACATTGGGTTTTACTTAAATGCAAGGTTCCATAATGAGAAATCTTCAACTTGTGGGAGAGACTATTCAACTCCCATGCCATCAAGGTTTAAAAAACTCTTAAAATTTTATACTTAGCAAAGCAAGGTACCAATAAAAAGGACGTAACAAATTCAACGGACATGGGCCTATTAAGCATACAAAGTAAAAAATGAAAAATGAATGCATAAAATTTTATTTTTCATTAGAATCTAACCCTCTGTTCATCTCTCTCTCTCTCTCTCTCTCTCTCTCTCTCTCTCTCTCTCACACACACACACACAGAAATGGAAAGTAAGTTTGTTAAAATGCTTAACAAGACAGCTAATTTCTTAAGCAATAAGGTTCCCTTTCGTTCATCTTGTAGTTTCCAATGCCAGCCTGAACCGAATGGTAACATTCCTAAGCCATAAGTCTTTTTTTTTTTTTTTTTGATAAATTTCCAAAGCCATAATTCAGTAAAAAGAAATGAGCACCCAACAGTGGAAACACAATACAGGAATACTTGGTTGGCAGCTAAAGGAAATATATAAAAACAACTAAAATAAATAAATATTAAAAAAGAAGAAGAAGATTGATATTGTCGTGAAGCTTAACTGCTGATAAAGTACATAATTAAGTAAACAGTAGAAGAATGTAACCACTTAAAAATAGATAATGTCTTCCAGAATAGAGTTAAGACTAAAAGAAGTGACCATATAGAACCAGAAAAAATATCTTGAAACAAGCTTGATTGTTTCTGCAAATCCTAACCATATACTCTTAACTAACACGCTTTAAATCCTGAAAATACTCGCCTGATTTCTCCATCTTTTCTGTATCTTTCTGCACTTGCAAAAGAAAAGATTCTATTTCTTTGAAAATTTCTTCTTTTGGACGGTTTCCATCAATCTGTGTTTACAAGATAAAATATAACAAACAGACATCACTAACATAGATTTACAATGATAGGGGCAAAAAGAAAGTGGATAAAGTTTAATCAATTTGCAGACACCTTGGTCATTATTTTCAAGTAAGTGGATGAGATTGCTTCTGAATTTTGCTTGTATATTTCTAGACGTGACTTCACCTAAACAAATATTACACAAAGAAAAGAAAATTTACGTGCTAGACACAGAACCTCATAGTAAATCAGGTTAAATAGACAAAAGAGTATTACAATCATGAGACTTAATCATACCCAAAATGATATACAATCATCTAATAGGGAATGACAATGAGAGTGAAAAAGATAAAAATGTCAATATGCAAACCATACTTTTTCCTCAGTATCATCAGGACGAATAACAAGCCTAGCTTTAATTTCTTCAGTCTCTGGAGGGAAATTCTTTATGTGATAAATCTTCCTTGTAACTGGGTCTAGCCTTCTACCAATGCATCTGTTGATTAGAATTTCATCAGGAACCTGAGTATTAAGAAACACATCTATGTAAAAGATCAATTTGATAAATAAATGATTACCTATGAACAACTAAGATGATTTTATCAAAGATTGTGAAAGATGCTAAACAAACAGAATATTCAATTCTGAAGGCATATTAAGTAGAAGTCTATGATGGTTCATATACCAGAGAATCTTTCAGCTAAGTAGATTTATGTTTTATAATTTCAGAAGGAATGAAGGAAAGCTATAGTGGATGATAACCAATATATATTATAAATAAAAAAATAAAAATAGAAAGTATAAACATGTGGTTCACGTACATCTAATACAATATAAATATCTGGCCTAATTTTCAGTTTTTCCAGACTTTGAGCTTGAGCAAAACTCCTTGGATAACCATCTAGAAGCCACCCTCTTTCTACTGCATCTTCACGAGATAATCTTGCTGTGACCATCTACAAAGCAAAGCATTAGTACTTTGAACTATATGATAAAGAAAAAACACAAATGTGAGTTAGAAAATTTCAGTACAGCTGTCACTATTTCATCTGGAACAAGACGGCCAGCATTCATAAATTCTTTTGCTTTATTTCCAATTTCTGTCCCAGAAGACACTTCAGCTCTTAAAAGATCCCCGGTTGATATGTGCACCAATCCAAACTGAAGTACCAAGACAAATGAGGCATGGATGAGTATTTACATAATAACTGATTACATTCAGTTACTGAAGCCCAAGATGAAATTCTAATGTGACATTAAAAGAGCACATCTAGACTTTTAGTATGATAAATGTAACGAATAAAAGGGCAATGCACTCTTTTCATCTTGAGAGCACTTGTTTGTAATATGCCTATAATTTTCAAGATTAGCTAATTTATCTTTACAGGACCATATGCAGAATAAAGGAATCAACACTCTTATTTCGCCTTCCAGGCATCAAACTAAATCTAGCCCTTAAAACATTTTTTATTAGCCAATAAATAAGTTGCTACTTTTTGTCAATGGAAGTTTAATGATTTTGAAAAACAGCGCATGCACTCAGCAAAAATTTTCCGTTTATTTCTGTAGACAATTCCTCACCAAGAACATCACTGTTATACAACTTCTTTATCAAGAAGTTCAAATTCAGCCAGCTATACATTTCTGCATTGTTGTATAGGGATCAACATCCAGAGTGCTGAGAAAATGGGATCAAACAGTTACAATCTACAATTGTCAACATATATGCCAAACCCTTCCATAGCTGACACAAAAAAAGTTCACACACCTACAATAAAACCACATTCATGATCTCAACTCATTAGTTCGTAGTGGATAGGTGAGGATATTCTTACAAAAAAATCAGACTAGTGTATGAGGACTTTTGTGGCTATCAGCCCAAATAATAAAGTTCAATAGCTTCTGCAAGCTTATTAACAAACGAAACGCAGCGTGCCCAATTATAATGAGACGCCTTAAACCCAAACCTATCAGAGAATAATATAAACAATGAGACTGATACACCAATGACCTTTAGGTCAACTAGCACCTCCTGGTGTTTCCAATGGAAACGCCCAGATCCAAATCCCCCTTCCCCACTTAAGATGTATCAAAAAATAACCAATGAGACTGATACATATAGACAGATTCCATTACACGCATACTAGGTGGACCTTGTAATACATTATAAATGAATATTTGATGAATTTACAACCTCTTAACTAACAAATGAGTATCTTTCATCAAAGAACCAACTTGATCATCTTACTTACACTAGCTACTTATACATTGCAATCTCTAATAATTAAAAATAACAACTTTGCACTATGATTAATCAATTAAATAATAAATGACACATGGTTAAGCTTAGCTACCTTCTGGACTATCAACTCACACTGAGTCCCTTTGCCCGATGCTGGTGCACCTGATATCATCACCTTCAAAGGCTCACTCACCAAACACTTCACCTTCAGTCCCTAATAAAGAACACATTTTTATTAGAGAACAGTAAGCAAAAGTTTAAAAGAACACAATATTGGGCAAGAAAACAAGAACCAACCTTGGGTTTTGGGCTTATCCTCAAATGGGTGTCGCCAAAGAAGCATAAA
Organism: Quercus tomentella; assembly: GCA_028535165.1. NCBI lineage: Eukaryota > Viridiplantae > Streptophyta > Magnoliopsida > Fagales > Fagaceae > Quercus > Quercus tomentella. The sequence continues at coordinate 85,251,138 of JAPQVY010000155.1, read as the reverse complement.
GAGTTGAGACGACGACGACGTTGGGTAGAAGAAGATGGTAGGAGAGAAAGAAAGGAAGAAGAAGAAGAAGAAGAAGAAGGAGAGAAAGGGGAGAGAGGAGAGACAGAGGGAGTGGGAGTGACATTGGTGGAGTGAAGAGAAGAGAGTGTGGTGGGTAACATTGTTGCTTACTCAGAGAGAGAGAGAGATGGGCTTGGGTGCAAAGAGATGAATTGAGTGGGAAACTTCAAGTGGCTGATACCAAACGATAAACGAACACCACTTCTTCAGATTGGGGTGCTTATGGCTTCGGGCCAAAACTGGGACCTTTCACATGGATTGGAGTGTAATGTTAGAAAAGGATTTAAGCCACTTGGCTCATACGATGAAAGCAATTCAATCCAACTAGTTTTTAAATTTTTTTTTTCCATAAGAACATAAAATTCAAGAATTTTTTTTTTTTTTCATAAGAACATAAAATTTAATAAAAAGTTTGTTATTTACACTATCTTTTTGTATTTTATGGATTTTGTAAATGTAATGTTTTTAATAAAAAATAAAAAATAAAAAAACAGAAAACCGCATAAATTTAATGTTAACAATATATGAACTTTGACTTATGTAAATTATAAACTAAAGAATCAGTGTATTATTTATCTTTTATTTTTGAGTATTTTTTTATTTTTAACAATTTTTTTTGGTGTTCCTAAAAAGAAAAATTTTGTTCATTTATTTTTATTATTATTATTATTATTATTATTATTATTATTATTTATACAAAAAAAATATTGATCAGTTCGTAACTCGACCAGACCAATAACCCAATCCAATTACAAGCCGTTTTAGATGACCAATTTTTTGACACAAATCTAATTAACTAGACTTGAGAAAACATACTTATGTATATCACACTTTTGAAAAAAATTTACCAAACACGCGTTTTGAGTTTTGGACTAGAAAATGTACGTTTTGCCCCCTTAAAGTCAAACCAAATGGGCACCTAGTTAGGTATACTTGTAGGATTTTTTATTTGAGAAACAGGTATACTTGTAGGATTAAATTTAAGTTATGGTTGAATTCACTTCAGGGAGTACTTGAGAATCCTTGTTTTGTGGGTCCATCTAGAATTCCTTTTATTGTTGATTCCTTATTGGTAAGCATTAGTGTTTGGTGTGCTAAACAATGCTACTTTAGCATACTAAAAAGTTATTTTATTTATTTTAATACATCACTTAATAATATATCTTACATCCCATATTCTATTATTTTATTATTTTATTTAAATATTATTTCTTTATTAGTGAGAGGAGAGAAATGGTTATGTTATTAAGAAGAGAGAGGACTGATTGAATAAAAAATGATGTTTAAATTTTTAGCACTGCTATAGTGATCACTGTAAGTGAAAATCTTTATACAAAATTTTTACCCAAACGACAAAACAGATGGAGGGAGTTTTTTACTATTTGGTGTGCTAAACTAGTATTTACTATTTACAGCCTTCTAGCACACTGAATGAGATAGGGTTTCCATTGTTCTTCTCTCTATCTCCTTTTTCTTAGGTGAAAAAAAGAAAAGAAAAGAAAAGATTGACTAAAGACTCAAAAGGTAAATCAAATTTGTAAATTAACGGCTAATGTGGTCCTAATTTCATGTGATTGAGAGCAATTTAATCAATGATATTTTGCCTCCTAGTCCTAGGAACATGACCCGATGCAGCAAGCTTGCAACAAAAAAGCATTGTGTCAAATATAATGCAAGGTCGTTGGCATGTAATTTACCACGCATTGTGTCAAACAAAAAAGCATTTTTATTCATCTCTAGAAGGGATGTAATAACTATTTCTTAGCAAGTGTATTAATTTTCAAAATTAATATATTTTCAAATCAAAAATACACATAGCAATTATAAAAATAAAAAATCATAAAAAATAACTAATCTCTCTTTCAAATTTTTTTAAAAAAAATTATTATTTAAGAAATATAATTATATGAGTAAGATATTTCCTATATCTTTTTTTTTTTTTTTTGATAAGATATTTCCTATATCTTAAGTTTGTTTTAAAATACTTTCATTCCATTATCTTTAGGATTCTAATATTGTATTGTCACCAAACAAATAAATAATAATAAACATTACATGCCTTTAGAATTGTCCAAAGACAAGCCCCAAACAACAGAACTTGAGCTGACCACCGCCTGCAATGGTCATTGGCAAGTCTCCTCCTCCAAAACTTTATTAAACTGACAAAACTAGGAAAATCCACCAAGATCTTTGCCAGATCTGGAAAAAACTCCATCAAACTTGGCGAGATCCAGAGGCAGCGTTACACACACCCAGGAGGTCCAAATGAATCCCCTACCTGCCCCCAAAACAAAATTATATATAAAATCTATTATTATTTTTTTTTTGTTTTGATCCCTCTAAAATAAAAATTTGAACACCTTGATCCTAAATTTTTTTTAAACGAATTGAAATTAACTTAAATATGATCATTTTACTGCTACTTTCACAATATTTTCACAATAAAAGTTATGTAGTAAGTTGTAATTGGTTTTTATTTGGACCTGTAACTAACATAACTTTTTTACCTACCATCTAGATTTTGTTGTGATATTTTTATGAAAGTGTTATGTCAATATCAATACTCTTAAAATATTTAATTTTATAAGAGAAAAAATTTTGCTCATTTGTTAATTTAAAAAAAATAAAAAAAGCATTTTCTCTTGGATTTTGGCTTACTTTGGCATTGACAACAGAATAAAGTTTTTTTTTCCTTGCACTTTTCTTCTACATCTGTGGTTTATTAAATGTATGATTAGTTATTTGGCAAGAATGTATGATTAGTTATTTAATTCTATTTGTTTATGTATTCAATAGTTATTATCTTACTGATCTTTAAACTATTAATAATTTTTTTAGACTATGGTAAAATATAGTTGTATTGTATAATAAATTGTATGGAGGTGGTGTATAAAGAAAAAAAAATCTAGTCATTTTATTTTTTACTTCCCTACCCACGATAAATTCCTAGCTCCGCTAACGCTGACCCCCCCTAAAAAAAAATCCTGGAGCCACCACTGGTGAGATCTCAATGGATTTTCTCCATTTTCTGCCTCTCTCCACTGTTATCTCACTAGATCTTTGTTGTTGTCCACCTCTCCAATGTCGATCGATCTACTTGCCACATATGGGAGGTTTGATCTACCGCTCCTCTCTGGTTGACAGCGAATTGACATCTCCTCTACTCGATATGATATGGGTTGAGCACAAACCCAACTTGAATTGACTTGTTGACATCGCTAACTACACCTATTGACTCAAGAACACCAAGTCAATCTTTAGTGCTTTAAGATCCGAACCATCCGGGTCATCTTAATTTGTGATTAACACTTAACCTTATGCTAACTCCATGTAATCGTGTGCAATATAATAAAACATAATGCATGGACAACAGTTTACTCGAGTTGGTTTATGCCTACTGCCTAGTGGCAATTTCTTGTTAGTATTGCATTTTCAACGCCAAAGATGCTTTCTACACGTGACGTGAAAATTCAAAATTAGGGGACACCAGATTTGTAATTTCAAAATCCGCTCAGCCAATGAAATTGGTCATGACTCATGAAGGATGTCATTTTTAATGACATTAATTATAATTTTTTTTGTTTAAAGAATTTTAACCTATGTCATTCGTTTTTGATGATTGTATGTTTTGTCATCAAACCAAGAAACCAACTAGAATGCTTTTAAACATTTTGATTCTCTATATCCAAAAGGAATGTGTGGAATTTCCAAAAGATATAACATTGACGTTTATATGATAATATGCTCACCAACTTCTTTGCATTTACATTCTTAGCCGCGCCCCCCACCCCCCCCCCCCCCCCACCCCCCCAAAAAAAAAAATACCAACCCAAACATTTTACACTTACTTTTGAAATATCTATTATGCCCTCGTTTTAGCTTTTTAATGTCGAAGGGAGAGAACGAACTAGTTCCTTAATAAAAATGCTAGGAAAGTGCTAATGTGTTCGATTTCCATTAGGTACTTTTCCTTTTTTATGGGAGAAAATATCATAATGGTTTCTTATTTAGGCAACTTATTTTATGATTGATAGAAATTATGATGGACAGTTGGACACCTATCAAAGAAAGAAAAATATAGAAATTATTAAGGAAAACTGATGATGTTAAGTTACTTATTTTACTGATAAAAAAGCTATTTTATAAGGATACTAGCCTTATTACATGCGCTTTACACGTGCGATGAGATTTTTTTTTTTAGGGTCTAGCGTCATAATTTTCTTTTTTCTTTTTTTAATCTTGGATAAGTTTATTTTGAAAACATAGAATAGTAGGAGAGTGTCCAATTTTGTAGGTATTTTAAATGAAGTTGGAGATATATTTTTACCAGGTTCTCTTCAAGTTTTTTCCCTATTAAACCTAAGGTTTAGGGGTATTTTTGAACCAAACAAAAGTCCAGTCCAAAAAGAGAAATCCTCTTATGAATAGTATAGATTAAAGCATTTGTTCAAAAATTATAAACATAGAATTTTATCAAAATTACAAGTGCCTTTGTTTTTTCAAAATTTAAGAGATAAATCAATATCTTATCAAAAAAAAAAAAAAGGTGATAAATCAATAAACATGGACCAAAAGAAGATAATTAGTAAATTAATGTGGCTTCCATAGCTAGTTTGCATGCATGATTGAACATCGATGAATTCTAATTTCTAACTATTAGTTCAAAAATGGAGTCCGATAAGCACCCCAATACATAGTGATCTTAAAACTCATCTTTTATAGAATTTTAGTAATTTGAAAGCCTTAATTATCACATTGTGATAAACACAAATATTTTGAAAAAAAAAAAAAATACTAACAAAGAGCGCCAACACCAACAATTCAATCTCCTATATTATTACTAAACAAGAAATTAAGATACAACGAGGAGAAGATACATTCTGGTACTTATGTCTCTTCTCTTTTCCATACATTCGATAATGCAAGAGGTTTTGTCTCAATCTTTAGGGAATGAGTGCAAAAGCTAAAGAGCCCTCGAATCCACCACAATCATTCTCTCCATGCTTACAAAAATTTATCTTTCACGCTCAAGCTAAGCCTCGCTTGATCTCTATGTGTCTGCGATTCTAATTTCCAAAAGGTCAAGTTACTATTTCTTTTTCCCTTTTTGCCACCTTTTCTAATGTTCTCACACTACAAAAAACTTGTTTTTAAGCCGTGTTTTACAAAAACGCGGCTATAGGTGAAACTTTGAGCCGCGTTTATGAAAAACGCAACTCCACCCTTGGTTGTATAGCCGCATTTACTAAACACAGCTATAGACCAGCTCTAAAGCCGCGTTTTGTGAGGGTGAGGTTGCGTTTAGTTGGGTAGGACTCAAACCGCATTTTTAAAACCGCGGCTACAGACCCATCCGGGTTTTTTTTTTTTTTTTTTCTCTCAATATGTCTGGAGCTGCGTTTAATTAAATGCAACTTCTACATGTCTGGAGCTACATGTCTTATCTCCTCATGTTTCTTTATATATGTTCCACGCATGATTTGGACCTTTGTTTCTTATGTTTGGATTTGCTTTATCATATTTGGTATCATCATTGATTCTCAAAAAAAATATTTGGTATCATCATCCTCTTCCAAATGCTCCTACTAAATGCATCAATTAATCTGAAATCCGTTGTTCATGTTTAGCATTAATAGTGGCTCTTCACAAGTACAAGTACAATGTTGTGGATCACTCCTACCATGCTAAATATGTGTGTCAACCATTCTGGTCTCGCTTCATTAATTTCTTCTCTCTTGGATGTTGTAAGTGCTTCAGTCGTGCCTATTTTTGCTTTAATTTTAATGTATTTAATCTAATGGTATGCCAAATTGTGAGAAGCATAGATAGAATCTAGAATTACATAAATATTATTTTATTTTTGTCGAAGTGTGTGTCTTTGGTTTCATTTGTGCAGTGGTGTCTGTCTCTCAATTCTTATTGTTTTTATACTAAAGGTTCATTTTTGCTTTTTATATTTTTTTGGATGTCAAATAATAAAAAAAATCACTAATTTCAAATGTTTGTCACGAGGACAAACTTCTTTACAGATTAGAAGCTCCAATTTTTTTACTTCAACTACTTCCTTAGTGACTTGAGAAAAAAAAGGGTGTCTATGGCTTAGCTAGCATGGTTTTCAGACCCGGACCGTTTAACGAATCGAAAAAGGGAGTGGTTCAAGGTTTTTAAGGTCAGACCGAGGTTCAACTGAAGTCGAACCGTGATAATGTCATAATTAATTTAATAATAATTAAATACAAATAAAGGTATTAAAATGGCAAACATTAACAAATTTTTACTAAAAGTATGTCTAAAAAAATTAAACAACTTTCAAATGAATTTTCACCATTTTTATAAGGTTAATAGAAAATAATAAAGCATAAACAAGTGTCAAAAAATTGTGTTTAGTAATCTTTCAAATAAAAAAATTATCTAAAATAAAATCATTTTCATCATAAATTAATAAATTGTATATTCACTTGTAAAAAGTATGGTTCTTGAACCTTTAATAAAATGATCAAATAATAATAGATTGAGAGGGGTAATATAATAAATTGGAAAACTATAATCTAAATTGTAAATAAATAAAATATTAAAACTTAATAAATTGTATATTTACATGTAAAAAGTATGGTTCTTGAACCTCTAATAAAATGATCAAATAATAATAGATTAAGAAGGGTAATATAATAAATTGGAAAACTATCATCTAAATTGTAAATAAATAAAATATTAAAACCAAGAATAACAAAACAAAGGAGCATAGTCTATTGGTTATTGCATCAGTATTTCACTTACTGAAACACTTACTGATCCCTGGTTCTATCTCTCGCTTACACCTATTTGGGATTTTTTTACCCGGTTCAAGGTTACCCAGGTCGGCCCGATCTGGGTCTGACAACCTTGTTTAGTCAAGAGATCATTCACGGTAGGTTATCTTTTTTTGCTCATATAATTCATATTCTTTGATTTTCTAGACATATATTTGTTTGAAGTTTTGTTGTTTCTTTGCTAGCTAAGTTTTTGTTACTCATATATTCAAATTCTTTAATTTTTCAGACATATATTTGTTTGTAGTTTTATCATTTGATCGTAAGGTTAAAGTATGTTTTTGTGTACCTTTAATTGCGATGAAATTTATGATTTGACTATAGAAAAAAAAAAAAAAAAAAATCCTTTGCTTGGTTGATGAGGAAGTTAATTTGAGCAATAAAAATTGAAGTTTTTTACATTTTCTATTGTGTACGTTCTTTAGGGAATTGATCAACCAAATTGGACAAACAATTGAAAATTATTAGGTTTTAACTTTCACATTCCCCTATATTTCTCATTTAAAATAACAAGAAACATGTGAAATTTAAATGAGAAAATATGAATTTCAAGCATTCATTTGCCCAAATATTTATATAGAAAGTAGCACCTCAGAAAAATTCCCTAAAAGTATTCCTACCAAAATCCTTTATATACTCCTATCCATAGCTCCTCCATCTTTCATGCCATCTCATGTCAAATATACATAGACCAAAACGATGTTATTTATTTTCAATTTTTCAACGGCACCTATCGAGCTCCGACATTGTTGTCCCATCTAATAGTAACCCGTATGAATTGGCTACAACCAATCAAAGGGGCTTGCATATTATATTGATGTTGGTCAAACGTTGTAGACTTATGGGTTTTTTAAAAGTCGTGATTGAAGGTGGGTATTTCGGATGTTGATGTGGGAAAGCTATATGTGTATTTTGTTTAAGAATTAAGGAGAAAATAAAGACATATTGCAATATCAAGTCTTCAAGAGGGAGTTTTACACACATATACACTTAAATTATACTTGAATAGAATTTCTATCTTGTATCAAATAAGAAAAAAAAAAAAAAAAACTTTTATTCTACAATATTCCTCCAAAGTTTTTTTTTTTTTTTATTGTTCATTAATTATAATTAATATGTGTATGCAATTTATAATTATATATTCTTATGATGAACTCATTATTAACAAAGTTATATAACAACTATACTATAAAACATGTAAAATATTTTTCAAAACCATCTTACATAAAATATTATAACATTATTCATGTGCATCGCACGGACATCTTACTAGTTCTTAAATTCTGTCACTCATCATTAAGTTACAACAAATCAACCACATATCTATTGATCGACTTCTTTTATTGAAGTAGTTAAAGTTTTATTTTTGGATCACCACAATTTGAAATTACTTTTGTTTCTATGTAATTTAAAAAACCCAATGAGCAATGATCATGGCAGGAAATTAATTCCTTCGGCTCAAAACAAATTATTGATAAACCCCACTTTGTTTTTACTCAAATCTTCAATCTTCAAGCGTTGAAGTGAATGACCAAGAAGGAATTTGATGTAACTCAACCAACTGACCTGTAGCAGCAGAAAAACCAACTGTGACCCATTCTGGCAAAACATTCCTCAAATCAATAGTAATCGAAAGGCTAGAATTCATCCCAATGCCTCTAATGTCAACGTAAGCTGCGAAGACATCCAGACGTTGGGTTGTTGAGTAATAACTTATCCAAGCACGTACTATTGACCCCATTTGAAAGCTACTTGTTAACTTTGCCACTGACACTGATTGAATGGAATTGACATTGATTCCAATATGATTAAAAACTGGATCCCAAGGATTTAGAAAATTGTCAAACTCAACTGCAACAATTTGATTCCTCGAAGGGGTTAAAGCAACTTCAGAATTAAACAGTCCAAGATACCCACCACTTGAATTGTTAGGGATGTTAGACTCAAATGGTGCAATGAAGAATGAGAGCCCATCACCATGCAATGGTGATGTATCAACGGCATTTATGATAAAGGAGAATTCGGCGTGAAAGTCTGTAAGTCTCCCTGTACTCGCATCCCAAAGGTGCATTGGTTCAGCATAAGAGGCACGACCAGCACTACTATTGATGGGGCCGTCTAGTTGATTCTTTGTGAGTTGGAGAACTCCATTGGATGAAAATGCATCACCTTGGAAAGTTATTGAGTTAATTAAGTTTGGCTGGAAACTAGTGAAGTTGAAGGAAATTGAGTTTGCATGGGGAAGCAGCAATAAAAAGAAGATGAAAAGCGGATTGAGAAGAGACTGGATCTTTTGAGGTTGAAGAAAGTGAGAACAAATGTTGAAGTCGAAGTGAGTCATGGTTGAAATGCAAATTGTAGGAAAGAATGAAGGTATGTTGGATACGTCAAAGGCCTAAATAAAGTTCAACTATATATAAGTTTGAAGTTTGGACTATTATAGTACGGTACAAGAAGAACAGTTGAAAAGTTTGTGTGTAAATAAGAGATCAAAGACAAAGGGATGAAGCTAAATATAAGAATATTGTGTATATTTCTTAAATAAAGCCAATTGCAGTCCTAAGGTGTTCGGAAATTTTGAAGTTTCTATATACTATAATATAACATAGTTTGACCTTTTTGTTTTTTTGTTTTTAGAACCATCATAGTTTGGCTTTCTCATTAAAAAGAAAACATTACATTGTTTGAGTTAGAATGTCATCTACATTTTGGCTTTCCACTAAACGAAAATTTAGGACTATTATATAGGTTTATCATGGTCAGTTCTACAGCTGCCAAATTTCCTTGCTGCTACTTTCTTCCAAGTCTGGATACTTTGTGTTTGGAATAGCCATCATATGCTACTAGCTAGGCAACACAAAAGGCTTGTCTTCGTGGCCTCATTTTATTACAAGATACTAGAGAATATGTTTTGAATGATATAACATTACTTAAAGTTACACATGTTAAACCTAAATGCATGCAACCCTTGTTATTAAGGTGATGTTGAGGTTCATAGCATGTTTAGTAAATCATAATTGATAGGTTATGTGGTATAATATATCAGCAATGCTACATACACAAAAAATTTCACAACATTTTTCACAATAGTTGAATTGTCAAATTTTTATTGGTTTTTATCTAGACCTACTATTAATATTACTTTTTTACCTACTACTAACAATCTGCCACATCATCTAGTGTGAAATTTTTTATCAAATTCTTTGTGTTTATATAGACTTTCTCATAATATATTGTTGCTTGAAAATCAACTCCATTGCACCATTCTTCATTTTGGAAGTTTTTTTTTGGTCAAAGGCCAGACAAACAACAAGATGACAGATTGTCCCTCATTAGACCTACCCATAATGTCTTAAAAAAAATAAGGCATTTTTGGAGGTATAGAACATCTTTGAAAAATATTATGCGCTTTTTTAGCAGACATTTTCTCATTTTATACAAATTTTACATGTACGATGTACCACAGGAGCTGTCATCAAGAGGAAAATCAAAACTATGTACCTAATTTTACACAGCTACACCACGCAGTGGTCAAGGTTAAGGTGGGATCAACTAAAAACCTATTTGGCATAAAAATTCAAAAATGGGTTCGCGCAAATTCCAAATTTTCGAATATATGATCACACACATTTTTGTTTTTACACTTACTATGTATTTAATTGTTTGACCACCACGTGGACACTGCCAATGATGTGGAATTATCAACAATTTGTGACTCAAACAACCGTGTATTGGAGACTATTACCACTTCTACAAATTTTTATTCTGCTAATCGGACAAAGTTTCTCTCCAAATTATTTTCGAGAGAAACCCTTTAAACTCTCCTTATATTTTTGTGGTTTAAAATTATGCATAAAAAATAATTTATTAATTGAATCGTAAATAACCTTTGATTTGAATAAAATTTTATATGTGTGTTAAGAACATAAAAAAGGAGTTTGAAGGGTTTCCCTCCAAATTAGTTTGGGAAGAAATATTTTATTTGCTAATCGTTCTGAAGAATTGACTGCATACTATAGTGTCCCCTGGGATAAGTGGAAGGCAACATATATAAAAGCATACACCTTATGCGAGAGTGCATGAGTTCTTGCCATATGACACTCTAATTTTGTATTTAGCATTTTTACCCTCTTTTCATTAAGTTTTTTTTAACTGTTACCCAATTTATTATAATAACTTCTTTTTACCCTCCTACTCTTGCTATTCTGGTACTTATGTCTCTTCTCTTTTCCATACGTTTGGTAATTCAAGAGGTTTTGTCTCAAGCTTTAAGGAATGAGTGCAGAAGCTAAAAAACCCTCAAATCCACCACAGTCATTCTCTCCCCGCTTACAAAATTTTATCTTTCATGCTCAAGCTAACCCTCGCTTGATCTTTGTGTTTGTCTGTGATTCCAAATTCCAAAATGTCATTTTACTCTTTCTTTTTCCCTTTTCACCACCTTATCCAATGTTCTCAAATCTACTCTTATCTCCTCATGTTTCTTTATATATGTTCCATGCATGATTTGGACCTTTGTTTCTAATGTTTGGATTTGCTTTATCATATATGGTATCATCCTCTTCCAAATGCTCCTTATAAATGCATCAATTAATCTGAAATCCGTTGTTCATGTTTAGCATTAATAGTGGCTCTTCACAAGTACAATTACAATGCCATGGATCACTCTTATCATGCTAAGGGTCTGTTTGAGATCCGCTTATTTTGCTGAAATTGAAAACTTTTTGTTAAAAATACTGTAGACAAAGGTAAAAGTTAATTGAAATAGTACAGTAAGACCCATAAATAGTACCAAAAAGTGCAGTGGAATCCATAAATAGTAATAAAAATAAGCTAAATAGTAAAATAAGTTGGTAAAAATAAGTGGTGCCAAACAGACACTAAATATGTGTCAACCATTTCGGTCTCGCTTTGTTAATTTCTTCTCTCTTTGGGTGTTGTAAGTGCCTCAGTCGTGCCTATATGTGCTTTAATTTTAATGTATTTAATCTGGTGGTATGCCAAATTGTGAGTAGCATAGATGGAATCACGAATTACATAAATATTATTTTATTTTTGTTGAAGTGTGTGTCTTTGGTTTCATTTGTGTAGTGGTGCCTGTCTCTCAATTCTTATTGTTTTTATACTAAAGGTTCATTTTTGCTTCTTATATATTGTTTTGGATTTCCAATAAAAAAAAACCAAAAAAAAAAAAAAATCACTAATTTCAAATGTTGATATGAGGAAAAACTTCTTTACAAATTAGAGGCCCCAATTTTTTTCTTCAACTATTTCCTTAGTAACTTGAGGGAAAAAAAAAGGGTGTCTATGGCTTAGTGGAATAGCGGATGAAAACCAGCGTCAAGATATGATTCACTTACAAGTTACAACAAATCAATCACATATCTATTGATCGACTTCTTTTATTGAAGTAGCTAAAGTTTTATTTTTGAATCTCCACAATTTGAAATTACTTTTGTTTCTTTGTAATTTAAAAAACCCAATAAGCAATGATTATGGCAGGAAATTAATTCCTTCGGCTCAAAACAAAATATTGATAAACCCCACATTGTTTTTTCTCAAATCTTCAATCTTCAAGCGTTGAAGTGAATGACCAAGAAGTTATTTGATGTAACTCAACCAACTGACCTGTAGCAGCAGAAAAACCAACTCTGACCCATTCTGGCAAAACATTATTCCTCAAGTCAATAGTAATCGATAGTATGTTTAAGGCGATGTTGAGGTTCATAGCATGTTTAGTAAATCATAGTTGATAGGTTATGTGGTATAACATATCAGCAATGCTACTTACACAAAAAATTTCATAACATTTTTCATAATAGTTGAGCTGCCAACTTTTACCGGTTCTTATCTAGACCTGCTACTGTATTACTTTTTTACCTACCACTAACAATCTGCCACATTAATTGGTGTGAAATTTTTTGTCAAATTCTTTGTGTATATCTAGACTTTCTCATTGTGTATTGTTGCTTGAAAATTAACTCCACTGTACCATTCTTCATTTTGGAAGTTTTTTTTTTTTTTTTGTCAAAGGCCAGATAAACAACATGATGAAAGATTTTCCCTCATTAGACCTACCCATAATGTCTTAAAAAAAATAAGGCATTTTTGGAGGTATAGAACATCTTTGAAGAAAATTATGCGTTTTTAAGTAGAACATTTTCTTATTTCATACAAATTTTACATGTACGGTGTACCACAGGAGCTGTCATCCAGAGGAAAATCAAAACTATGTACCTAATGTAACACAGCAACACCAGGCTGTGGTCAAGCTTAAGGTGGGATCAACTAAAAACCAATTTGGCATAAAAATTAAAAAATGGGTTTGCGCAAATTCCAAATTTTCGAATATATGATCACACACACGTTTTTTTTTTTTTTTACACTTATATTTAATTGTTTGATCACCACGTGGACACTGCCAATGATGTGGAATTATCAACAATTTGTGACTCATTAACGACCTTGTATTGGGGACTATTACCACCTCTACAGATTTTTATTCTGCTAATCAGACAAGGTTTCCAAATTATTTTGGAAAGAAACTCTTCAAACTCCTCCTATATTTATTTGGAAAGTTAATTTTTAAAATCTAATCCTCCGTACTTGCAAAATTTCAAGAAGATCAAAAATCAATAACTATACCATCAATTAAATGTTTAAATTTAAAGTTTTTGTGGTCTAAAATTATGCATAAAAAATAAGTTTATTGATTGAATAGTAAATAACATTTGATTTGAACGAAATTTTATGTGTGTGTTAATAACATAAAGAAAATACAATCTAACGGTTAGATTTTCAAATTTTACATTCAATAAAAAAATAATAATTATAGGGAAAGTTTGAAGGGTTTTTCTCCTTTCTTGCTAATCGTTCTGGAGAATTGACCGTATACCACAATCTCCCTTGGGACAAGTGGAAGGCAACCTTGAAACAAGATTACTTCAGTACTCCATGGGCTGTCCTTGCTATCATCACTGCTGCTGTACTTCTCCATGCACTCTCACTCAAATAGTTTTCTGTTCTGTTCTGTTCTCTCTCTGTAAATTCTTTAAGCCATGAACCTTCCTTAATTAAAATGATAGTAACTATGCATTCCATGTCAAGAATAACAAAATTTTCACATACCAAATAGTATATTAGTGTTCTCAAATGATATCTAAATATGTTTCTTTCCGAAATAAAACACAGATTTAGAACTCTTAAAACATGCTGAGATTGCCTTGACTGCATTATTTTCATAAGTTACCATACAAATGCGGAAATTATAAATGATGTAGATCCTTCCAACTTAGACAAAACCACCACACCTATCAGTTGGCCTAGACTGAATTGAACAGTACTATGACATTATGGCCTCCACCGGCAAAACAAAAACCATCTTCCAAACCATATTTGCCTCCTCTCAGGAATTCCATCTGTGTTCTTACATAGAAGGACCTCTCTATAGAGTTTGTGTTGATGCATGAATTACGCAAACCACAATAGCGCTTGCATTTAGTTGACTATCTAATAGATGGTAGACAAGCTTTCTATGCGGCCTTCTTTTTCCCAAACAATAAGCTCAATGAATAAGTGTTTCCCTTCTGTGCAGCAACTCCTACTTGCTTCCCACCAATCTACAAGTTATTTTTATCAAGTACTCCATCAATATATATATATATATATATATTTAAAAATCAAAAGCAATTCATAGCATTATTTTGCAAGCTGCATTGGATTCATAAATAAATGACAGCATCTAACATAGTCCACATGATGTAGTAGGAGGTATAGATTTACTGATTTAAAAGGTACAGAAAATACATTGTCGATGAGCCAAGAGCCAAAATGGTTGGCATGTTCTGCACCAAATACATAACAACAAGCACAGGCTGCACGAGATAACCAAATGATTTGAGATAATTAAACAAGAAATGTATTGATAAGAGCAAGGAATAGTCATTTAATTTCCCATTATAAACAAAAAAGAAGTGTATGTACTCCTACACTATACCATTAAAGGCGAAGGGACAAGGACATTTTGGAGCTTCGTTTGAAGCCAGTCTTTCATGTCTTGCACTCTTGCTTAATAGTTTCAAATTTTTTAGTATAATTTACAGTTATTTGCATTGTCATATTCACAAAAGTAGAGAAAATTAAAGCCATAGAATATTTCATATCTCTAAACCATATTCTAACAAAAAAAATTTAAAAATTAATTAATTTATTAATTAATTAAAAATATTTTTTAATTTTAATTTTAAAAAAATAATAATAACCCACAAGCAGAGGAGAGTCGCCTCAAAAGGAAAAGAGCACAAAGCTAATAAAAGATGCATTTTAAAATAAAAAAAATAAAAAAGGAGGGCCTAAAAAAATAAAAAAAATAAACATAAAAGTGTGAAAAGAAGATAAATAGTGGAATGGCACCTTGTAAAAAGTCCAACTCAAAAACTGATGGAGACCAGGAGCTTTCATCCTGCTTGATCAGAAAGACGAATAGAAGAATGGCACCTTGTAAAAAGCCTTGATCCACACTCTCGCACTCTAAATAATGTGCAAGAATCCTATTTGGAATAAGTCTAACTTTTACTAACATATTATACACTCAACTCCAAATTGCACTCTCATTAAAGTTTGGAGTCATTTTGATTTTTGCCACCGAAATTTTAACTTTTGGATTTAGACCCCTAACATAATGTAGCATATAGATTGGAGCCATTCCGTCCATACTTATGGCAGGGGTCGTCACTACTTGCTAGGTATCATATTTAATTGATCCAATTAAATCATGTCACATTAATAGGGATAATAATAAGGACGTTGGGTGGGTTGAATCCTAAGTGCCCCTGTTCCCTCTAGCTCACCATATGAATACATTATTCATCACATGATTTGCAAAGTTTAGGTATTTTTATTTTCATATTTTGGAACAATTTCAATGATATCAGTATTTACTTTTTATTTATTTATTAATTAACTAATGTTTGCACAGTATATTGCTAATATCATAGCATAATAAATTTATAAATTAAAATTTTATGAAGAATACTTATCAAAAAAAAATTTTATAAAGACTACAAAATCCTCATTCGATAAGATCTTGCCACAATATATTCTTAAATTAAATAAAAGGTAATTCTATGTATAGAGACAATAAATTACTCTTTCTCACATTTGCCTCGTATCTATTTAGACTATAAGAATTAAAGTCCACTATCTTTTTTGGAGAATTAATTAAAGTCCACTATCTTAAATCCAATTGAATAATACAATTGAAAACAGGTATGGATTAATGATTAAAAAAAAAAAAAAAAAAAACACTTATCCCATCACTTATGAAAAACTGTGGTACTTTTAGTGACGTGATTTGAATCCATTCAAGATCTAAAATCATGGACTCAACACAACACTTCAAGCTAACATACCATGGGTCTATTGAAAATCGTGATTGAACCCAAATACTGTGAGTTGAACTCACCTTTTTAAAGTGTCGCAGTTTTCATATAAAGTTTCAGAAATTAGGTATTATTTTTCAACCAAATGACTCCTTTGTGCGCTGCTATCTCTCTCCCTCCCTCTCTTTTAATTTAAATATGAGCGAGTGATTTGGGCTTGGGGTGGCTTACCAGTAGAGGAGGCAATCGGTTTGGTGAAAAGTAGGTAGACAAGGTAGCATTTAATTATTGGCAGTTGTCAACAATAAGTTTCAAACACACACAAGATTGCATCTCTTCATTAAACTTTCGCAGATGTATTACTGTTGCCACTGACATAGGTGATAGACCAATATAAAAGTGCAGTCAGTGGCACGAAACCTCGGCAACTTGTTAAAAATGTTATCAATTTGTGTACGTATGAAAACTTAGTGCTACACCAAACTTGAGAGAGTATATGTATTTATCATTTGTTATTGTTTTATATCTTCATATATTAATGAGTATATAATTGAAAGGAATTGACAAACCAGGGTAAAATATGAACATTCAAAAAGAATATGGACTTCAAGAAGAAAGAATGTAACAGATATTTCTAGGACTCTAAATCAAATTCATATGTAAAGAAGGGTTCTAAGTGGTAAAATTAGAGTCCAAAGATTTGAAGAAAGGGTATGGTCATTTCAACAGCATTACACGCTTTGATAATATAGGAACGTGGAATACACGAGGTTTCTATCCAAATCCAATCATTTGATGCTTTAGACATCAAACCTGCTATCATGTCACCAAGCTGAAACGCAACACTCATTTGATGCTTTAGACATCAGACATGCTATTATTGCCATCAAGCTGAAACGCAACACTCATTTGATGCTTTAGACATCAGACATGCTATTATTGCCATCAAGCTGAAACGCAACACTCGGTACATCTCCAGTTCCAAGGATTGGATCAAGGTAATATCTAAGCCTAAAACACCACGCTGACAGGGAGTGTGGCAAACATGACGGGTGTATTGTGCAGCTTTAGATCGTGCTAAACTCAATGAAGTGTGGGACATAGGCTAAGTCATAAACTAATTTCATTATTTGAATAGTATGAAATGTACGAATTCTACCTAAAATGCAACAAATAGAAAGATTACTAATTCATATGCAAACTCATACAATGAAGCAGAGGCATAAGCAATACAAAACAAGTCAAGATTGTTCAAAGACAGTCAGGAAATAAACAGCATATAACTTTTGCCTTTAGTATTTCAAAACAAACAGAACTGAATAGTCAAAAAGTAACAAACTAAAGATCCCATGCCAACTACCATCAACTAGACATGCCTCCATCCGCCAGAATGCAAATTAAATTTGATAGCAAACTATCATGCCATGATATCCATCTATTAAAGAATTAAGCAAAACTGGACGAATTATTGTTATTACATTTTCTAAGTTCCCTAGCAAAATAAACTGTAGAAAAGTAAACATATACTCTGCAAGTTTCGTTCTTTGTCCCTTAAACGGCTGCCACCAATGCTCTTCAAAGTGCCAATCTTTTGAGCGGGAAAAAGTTCTTTAGTCCAGCTTCACGGAGGAGAACAAGTAATGCACAAACCAGAATGATGAAAGGAACCCAACTGTGCCAGTTGCCAGCATGATTGCTATAACCATGAAGAGCGAATATCCCAAGTAAAGAGTGGCAGAGACAGGTCCACTCAAACTCTTTAGATCAAATACAAGATAGTTTATGGAGTACAAGAAGATGTATATGGCGACAGAACCAGAAGCAAAGAATGACTTCCACCACCATTTCCAGTCCTCCACACAGAGATGCATATATGTTAGAACCAACGACACTTCAGCACACACCACCACGAGAAGGATCATAACAATAAAGAGGAATCCAAAGACATAGTATACACGGCCCATCCAAATGCTAGACATGATAAAGAATAGCTCAATGAAAAGGGTACCGAAAGGGAGGGTACCAGCACCAAGAACAAGCAGCCAGGATGGGTATTTCTGAGCTGGGATTTCACGAGGAATCTGGTTGGTTCTAACAGGGTATTCAATATGAGGTGCTTTTGCCCCAAAGTATCCACCAATTAAGGTCAGGGGAACAGAGATGCAGAACCAGAGCAGAAGCAGAATAACAAACAGAGAGAATGGAATGGCCCCTGTGCTGTGACTTCCCCACAAAAGGAAATTCAAAGTGGTGAGGATCAAAAAGGCTATACCAGGGAAGAAACAAGCAGCCTTCCATGAGACCGAAGCCCATCCTTTGGAATCACCACAGCCAATAGTCCTCCAGAGACGAACAGCGACATAACCAGCTGCAATACCAAGTATCATATAGATAAAAAGCATACCTGTAATAAGTGTTCCACGTGAAGCCGGTGACATGAATCCAAGAGCTGCAAACAATATCGTCACAACAGCCATTCCAAGAATCTGAACCCCATCTCCAACCATGATACACAAAAGGGAGGCATTGTTTGGGGCACGGAATACATCCCCCACAACAAGCTTCCACCCAGATAATTCCTCATTCATCTGTGCTTGTGCCTCCTTGTCAAGTTCCTCATAACGGGTCAGATCCCGCCTAACCGTCCTCAAGAAGATGACTAGCACAATACCAGCAAGGAATGTGATCACCATTAGGGAATTCAAAATCGAGAACCAATGGACTTTTGCTCCCTCCATCTTCAAATAAGCATCCCATCGCGATGGCCACTTGATGTCACTCTCCTCAAATTCAACCTCATAGGTAAAGACAATCGGCTGCCCTTGCTTGATCGGCATTGACACGGTGTTTGGATCACATTTCAATTTATTTGGGAACTTATCATACGGTTTCAACTTCTTCACTGAATCAGCATTAATCATTACACTACAAGGCACAACCTCAAACCCAACAACCATGTATCCAGGCGGACCCGAATCCCTTTTCGCAACATTTGGGATCACCTCAGCTGCATCACCGGTCCCCATTACACCCGCCACGTTTGTCTCCTCATACTTATGAACAAGCACTTTAAACTTCAAATGGTTAAATATATAGTACACATCCTGAATATTAACCCCAACCGGATACCCCGTCCACCGCAAAACATAATCCTCCTTCGAGGTATACCGAATTGCAGGCAAGTTATCGAGAAGCAAATTAACCTGATACACCTCGTCAATTCTTTTAGTCAAGATCTTGAAATCGTCGGCCGATAACGGATCCGACTTACACAAGAAGATCTCAGACTCGTTTGTATGCATCTTAAACAGATAAGGCGAGTTCTCGATCCGATCCCCCATGAGAAGCTCACCGAGATTCTCGGCGCTGTCCTTGACACCCCCTTGGGGCTTACAGAAGGGCAAACTGTAATAGCTAAAGGGCATTTCGGTTTCAATGGAAGTGAGAGAATTCACTTTCACCGATAATTGGTCGCCCACGCCATGATTGTGGGGGTAACTACCCGGAAGATAAAACCCATATCCGGATTGAAATACCAAGCAAATGGTCAATACCCAGATCCTAAAATGGTAAAAGAGCCCCATTTTTGAACGAGTTTGTGTCAGATCTGGACGACCCAGATCGGGAAATGGGTGAAAAAGGCAAAATTTGATGTGGGTTTTGGGTTTAATTGCAGATTCAGATATGAAAACTACGAAATCTAATACAATTACATTAAGGAATAGGCAAAAATGAAAAGGATTTGAGAGGAAGTACGGATCTGACTGACCTTCAGCGAATACGAAAATTGAGAGATGGGTTTCTCTCTGTGAGAAAAAAAAACGAGATCTTGGATCACTGGGAATTTGGGATTTGGGAGAGAGAGAGAGGTGAAGGAATTGGAAGGAACGCAATCAGATATATATCAATGGACTTTGCTTTGGGGGTGACGCAGTAAAAATGGCCTGGGAGTTTTGTTTTGGCTTTTTCATTTATTGACCATAATGACCCTCCTATGTCAGTTTTCTCAAATGCCGACAATGGCCTCTAATTAATGTCCATTTTTCATTTCTTTTTGAATCGCCCTTTCTAGATTTTTAGGCTTGGTAAGAGATTTCACGTGGTTGTGAAAATACGTGTGAGTAAAAAAATATTGTAATAATATCTGTTGTGTTATTTAAACAGCATTACCAAAAAGATTCTTAATAACAAATAAATATTTTATTTTATTCTCAAGACCGATAGTGTGGTAAATTAAACCTAAAACCTTTAGGATTATGTTACACCTCATAAGTCATAACAATGAGCCTAATATTGAGGTATCTCATGAAGGTAAGTACAACTTATTCAAACAACCCATTTTCAAATGGATGAAATAAATTAGGGTAAAATAAGTGTTTGGTTCCTATCTTTTACATTATATTTTAGTTTGGTCTCTGACCTTTCAATTGAGTTAATTTGGTCACTAATGTTTCAATGTCGTGTCAATTTAGTCCATGCTATTATCTCTTAGATGAAAATTACTGACCTAACAAACAACTAAAATAAAAAATTAGTTTATTGGCATATCAACATAAACTAATTTTCTATTTTAGTCGTTAATCACGTCAGCAATTTTAATCTAAAAGATAACAGCAAAGACTAAATTGACACAACACTGAAAAATTAGGAACTAAATTGATACAATTTAGGGACCAAATTAAAATATGGTGTAAAAGATAGGGACCGAATATGTAGTTTACCCAAAAATTTATATAAAACAGGAATTTAGTACTTAATTAGTATCTTTTTTTTTTTTTTTGAATTATTAGTATTTAGTATGTTTTTCTTTATTTCTCAAAAAAAAGAAAGTATGTTTTTCTTTCCAAAACAGAACGTAAGGCAGCCTATTAATTATTTCTAAATTTAGTAGAAGTAAAAATATTGTTTGATACTTATAATTGGGTAATTTATTTTTTTGAATATTGTCCATTCTTTATAAGAATTAAAATTGATTTAACATTAAAAAAATGAATTTGCATTATAATTTAATTAAATTATGTCTGTGGAAAATTGTAAGTAATAAAAGATGTTCTTATATTTTGTCACTTATTATTTTTTAATAAAATAATAAGAAAAGCAGTGTTAGGGACACAAGTTATTTATTCATAACCTGTTTAAAATGATAAGTTTTAATTAAAGTAACATCACTTTCTGTATCAAAAAAAAATAAAAAAAAATAAATCACTTTCACATGCATCCACTATTTATTATGCACTAATCAAAATATGTTGTGCCAATAATTTTTTTTTTTTTTTTTTAAATGTGAGACATTTTGAACCATAACCATAGACAAATTTAATATTTTGAAGGTATAGATTATTTTAAGTTAAGATTATAATTTTTTTTTTTTTTTTTTGAAAGGAAGATTATAAATGTTGGATTCTAGTAACACTGTAGCACTTGCTTTTAAAAATGTTGTGGGGCCCAATAATTTATGGGCCAGGCCCACTTGCTCATGGGGAGTCCAAAGGCCCAAGCCGAAAAAGGTGATGGCCCGAGCTCAAAAATATAAGGCAAAAATGGCCCGGAGACGCAGCTGAGGACAGTCTAGTCCTCGGCAGACCCAAAGCTCCATTGAGAAGATGGGTAAAGAAGAGATATAGGAAGAAATTTGTAAGGAGATCTAAAATATCTTGGGGGAAGTTATCCTTACTACCCTTCCCAGATAAGACTCTGCACCTGACAGAGCCGTATTCTTCGGCTTTATCAACCATCCCCAACAATTCTGGGATTAGACTGATGGGACAAATATCAGTCTTGTAAAGGTTGACCCTACACGTGGACGAAGGACAGCGAACGCAGGCTAATATAAAAGAAAAGTAAGTGAGCCAAGGATAGGAGGATCTATCCATCCCACCTCGGGAAGAGACTCCATGGGGAAAAACACCGAGACAACTCATGCAGATCAGAGAAAAAAGACCCACCGTTGGGGAACCGGAGTAGGACCTTAATGCTCCTCGGATCAAGTCCGAGGAGTCCAACCCCATGGGATGCGACACTATAGGGCTTAAATGTTCAAACCCAACTCCTCTTTCTATATGAATTCCCCTAAAATCAAGGCCGGAATATCGCCCCGTGCCCAACGGCTAGCTTTTCAAGCCCACTCTCTACAAATCATATTGTAAGGGATCTTCCATGTGCGAACCCAACATCCTTATTGGGCCTCAACAGAATCGTGCCCTTACAAATGTAAAGAGCAAAAAGTTAATTTCAATTTAATTCATAATAAGGTAAGAACGTAAGATAGGAAATATTTGAAAATCCTCGTCCCAATAATTAAGTTAGAATTTTCACATTTGACAGGAATAACAATGCATGTGTGATTATTATTGTCAAAAGATATGCCAAACAACAAGATCAAAACTTTTGCCTAACTTTGACTTCTCGTTTAATGAATAGGCCAATGAGAAGAATTTATTGAAATTATGCCCAAGAAATTAGGGATGGTGTATTGAAGTCAGGGTATCCTTATTTAGGGAATTGAACAATACCATTAAATTACAAAAAAAATAAAAAAATGATAAAAACAGTAAAAACAAAAAGATAGAATTTATTGAGATCTCCTTTTGAAGGTACAACCATAGAAGTTATTTTTTCAAGTTTGGGTACAAAATCTTTCATTGTGCTCAAAAAATATTTAACAGATTTTGATGAAATCAGCATATCGATATGTTTATAATAGTTGAAGGTGTAAATTACAAATTCTTAAAGTTAAGAGACTGATTTAGAAGCAACTCAAATTTAGAGCCTTAATTATTTAAATGGGAGAGAGGGAGAACATGGAGACCATTTAAATTTTTATGGTTTGATTTTTTATAGTTTCTGTATCTTGGCTCAATGAACTTGACATTGCAATGTTCTTTAACCAATAGCATGGTGGATCAGTATCTATCTTAGGAGTTAAAATAGCTATAAGCTTTTAGTTTTTCTATCAAAAAAAAAAAAAAAAAAAAGAGCTAGACTTGATGTAGCTTGGATCTAAATCTAGGTAAACAAAGTAATCATATACTAGTTTTAATCTAAGCTGGAAAGAGTAAACTGTCTTTACAGGCCCGAGGTCACTAATTTAATCTTGATGCGTTGCATCCCATTGGACCATATTATGCCGTGTGCTTCACTGCAAACTGAGACCTGATAAAGAGAGGAGACCTAAAGCAATAAAGACTTAGTTTCTTTGTGATTGAGTACTGATTTGATTATTTAACCCAGTGTTTAACACATTCTCCTCCATATTTTCAATCACATCAAATAGGTTTAAGTTACTCTCATAAGTTACCAAAAAAAATATATTTAAATACTAAATAATTATTAAAAAAAGACCTGGTAAGAGTCTTTAAGCCATATATACTTTCTTTTTTTCTGTTTAATTTCGCACATATCATGTAAATTAATAATGTGATGTGGTAGTTGAGACTTGAGACTCGTATTGCCTAAACGTACGGACTTGATCTTGACGAATTTTTTTTTTTTTTTGAGAAATGATCTTGATGTAGCTGGCACAATTGGGTTCTCTATTTTTTGTTAGTCTGTACTTTTTTATTATTTTTGGGGTGTCGGTGCTTAGAACTGGCTCAAAGCCAAGGGCAGTGAGTAATAATAATAATATTATTATTAATAATCCAATTCACTTCATCTCAAAAAAAAAAAAAAAAAAAAAATCACTGGAGTAAGAATATTCGCCCATCAATGTACGCACCAGTTTGTCTTTGTACATGTCTTCACTCATGCATGCCCCGGACCACTGCCACTCTGCAATAGTTCCCTCATTGAACCTGTCTTCTCTTTAGATTTCTCAAACAAAAAGTTTACCACGACACACTTGTTAACATATTTTACACCTGTCTTCTCTTAAGATTTCTCAAAAAGTTTAACACATTTTAGACTCGTCTTCTCTTTAGATTTTTCGAATAAAAAGTTTAAGACGACACACTTTTAACACATTTTAGACTTATGCTAAGCAATAATTGTATTATTAATTTTTACTAAAGATGTGTTTGAATACCGCTTATTTTGCTAAAAACTAAAAATGCTATAGCAAAATAATTTTTAAATGTGTGAATAGTACCGTGAGACCCATTTTTAATGAAAGTTTTGTTGAAAAAAAAAAGTTTGTGGGTCCCGTGAACAGTGCATGGGATCTACTGGAAAAGCAGATAGTTGTTGAAACGCGCTTCTCAAAAAAAAATGAAAAACGCAAATGCTGGAGCAAATCATCAGTATCCAAACAGGTACTAAGTATCAGTAATGGACACATTCGTAAGTAATTTAATCCAATAACACATTAACAAATGTGCAAGTTCTGTTAGAGTGTATCCAAGAGTGCACAAAACAATTTCTCAAACAACCCTTTTTTTTTTTAATGACATAGAAGAACTTCACTAAGATTAATTGCATGTTACAGAGCATACTATACAACAATTCTAACCGTTAATCAAACAACCGTTGAGACTTGATACTGGCCTCAGCCATGGGCCCAGCACCCTAGCCAGTAAAATCCTCTCTTCTAAAGCACACCCTAAATTCAAATATTCATGGCCCAATTTTCCACAGGTTATCATACCATATCTTCGTATTCAAAAAATTCCATACTCGTGGTTGGTTTGTCGTCTAATCTTCAATTGGAATGCAAACATCCAATTCTATTCTACCTTGATAGTTTCATCTCAACTGCTTGTTCTATTTTCTCGATTTCCTAGCCATATTATGATGATGCTAACCAAAATTGGACAGATTGGTTACAATACCAACCAATTGCATAGCTTTAAAAATTATTTTGTCCCATCAAGGGATGGGAAGAATATTCCTGTGGACTGTCTAGAATAGCCATTAAAAATTTTTATAAATGTATATATTGCCTCCTTTGCAAATTGCAATATGGCGGCTTAAAGCACTTGCAGCAATTGAGCTAAATAGCTATATTGCTATTTTAGATGTGCCAAACTACAAAAAAACCCCATGTAGCAGTGGAGCAATAGCTAAATTTTTTAACTGAATTGCTACCATGCACATCTATAGATAGGTGTGCACTGTAGCTTGGAGCTAAAAAAAAAATAGTAATTTTTTATTCAGCCGGTACAACTTGCTTCTTTTTTTATTCATTCTCTCGTTCACTCCGGTCTCATTCACTCTCTCTTCATTCACTCTCTCCTCATTCACTGAAGCTCAATTCTCTTCATTCACTGAAGCTCAAGTCTCAAGCTCACTCTGACCGCCGCCGGCTTGACCATCGTCAACATCGCCGCCACCGATCGTCAACGTCACCGCCATCCACCATCCATCATCATCAACGTCATCGTCAATGTCAACGTCACCATCACCGTCAACGTCGCCGCCACCGATCTCAAACTCTCACCTCTGTTTCAATGTCGTCCCAAGCCGCCAATCAGCTTAGACCCACGCCGCCATCCGCCTCAGACCCACGCCGCCGATTGGAGTGCTTGCTCGTGGTTGTGCTTGCTCGCTCGTCGACGTTGTGCTTGTTTGTGATTGGTGATTTTTTATTTTGTTTATGATTGGTGATTTTGTTTGGTTTGGGTTGAGGAAAAAGATTGGAGATTTGGATTTTTTTTTTTTTTTTTTTTTTTTCCCTATTGTGGACTACTGGTGGTGGTGGTGGTGGTGGTTGTGAGTGTGGTTGTGGCTGATGGTAGAGGTGGTTGTGGTTGGTGCTGTGGATTTTTTTTAGGAGTGGGATATATTATTTTATTGTAGTGGTTATATTATTTTATTGTGATGTTTATATTATTTTATTGTGTTAAAAGCTAAAATAGATCCACTGCTGCAGTATGTGTGTAGGTAAAATAGATAAAGTAACTTTTGATGGAGCTAAAAAGCTAAATTTTTAACTCCACTGCTGTAGATGCTCTTATGATTGAGCAACCTGGACAAAAGTTCATGTCAATTTCGTAGATGGCTAAAATACTATTAATCAATTGAATAAAACGTGTCAAATATCTGAGGACCAATACCAATCAAACTGAATAATATAATTTTTGCTCTAGACAATAAAATAATTACACATCATCTTTGAGAGAACAGATGATAGCTAGAGACTATCAGACATGGAAGCAACAAATATGAAACTAATAAATAATCTTTGCACGTTTGATAAGAATGGAAGTAATATGCCATAATTAGCTATTAATTTACAAGGAACTAGAAATAAAATTGAGAGAACTAAGAGACATTAAATTTCTATCAATTTTAATGATATCTAACCTTTGGCACCCAATCCTCGAGATTTTGGTAGCCTGACAGCACCCAAAGGATTGAGTATGCCTTGTGAATCTCTGCCCAAGCCCATGCCTTCAACAAAACCCATCTTTGCCATCATCTTTGATCCGAATCCCTTCGTATGCTGTTCAAAAGCTCCAATCCTTTGGGACCCAGAAGCTCCAATCTTTTGGGACCTGTTTCTTGTTGGGTCACCGCCAGATTTGGAGACTTTGGCCGTTTGGGATTTGGTCCTGCCTGTGTCGGATTTGGTCCCGGCTGGGTCACTAGTTGACTCAGAGAACTCCATACCCAATCCAAGTGATTTAGGGCGTTTGATAGCTTCAATGGGCTCTGCAATACCTTGACCATCCTTTCCTAACCCTCCACCTTCAACAAACCCCATTTTAGCCATCATTTTAGATCCAAATCCTTTGGTGTGTACCTCAAATGAACCTAAACTTGCCGAGCCAACCACACCGTTATCTTTACGATTTTCATTTGTCTCTTGCGAATCAACTGCTGTGATCTCAACAGCATCTGATTGCATTATACCACTTGATACAAATGACATGGGTTGATCCGCATATGAAACCTTATTGCCATATGAACTCTTTTTCCCACTCCGTTTCTTCTCACTTGCTTCACCACTGCCCTTAGCAGTCTTCTTAACCCTGTTCCTATTGGCAGATCTTAAATTTGAGAAATCAGTCACAGCAAAATCAGCATCCTCATCGCCAGCACCTATCAGCTGAAATTCATAATGAAACCACTAATCTTAGGTTTGCCGATACATATATTAAGTAGACAATAGAAATCTAGATTCTTCGAAAACATATAAGACAACTTCATAGACAATAAAAGAAGGAACAAACAATGCATAATACTTAGTATGCAGTTTATTTAACATCTGAACCTTTTCCAGGCGAACTTTATCATTTGCTGATGGCATACATGTATGTTGTGTTCGCACCACTGTTACAAATCTGAAAAAACAAAATAACAGCTAGTTTGAAATCAACTCTATGTTAAACAAATTTAGAAAGTATGTGTCTGTATATCTCCATACATATGTAAATACACACACACACACATTTCATTATATACCTTTTCTTTCCAGAACCTTGGCAGCCACTTCGCAGGTGATATATTGCAGCTAATCGTTGTACCTAATACATCAAAAACAGTTTGAAATCAATGAAAGATTCTTAAGATTCCTAGGATTAATTCAATAGCACGTTAAACATAATCCATACTAGGATTGCGCTTTATTTATCCAAAAAAGAAAAAAAAAAATGATGCTATATTCGCTTCTTTCTTTATTATTTTGAAGGGGGGAGGTGGGTTGTGAAGAGAGTATATACCTGGGAACAATCACGAGAATGCATAGGTTGAAAAGAAAACATATCCACACCATCCAATACAATCCGCTCTAGTTTCTACAGTTCAAACCAATTAAGCTGTTAGTAATACTGAAAAATCTCATAAGTATATAAACAGTATGATTGTCTGAAAAGAATTGATATCAAATTATCTAACTAGAAGGGTACAATTTGGAAAAGGAAAAGGTTTATATCCAGTAATCAAATTGATTAATTAGCTTATAAGGACACTTGCACTTCAATATAACTGGTAATAATTGCAAGAAAGCCAAAAAAAGAAATCTGCATTCGAGATGTTAAGGTGAAAAATAAAACACCAAACCAAACTTCATGAAGCATGCCTGTAATCAACAGTAAACAACAACCCTTATAAACTAATTAGAAAATGAATGGCATTAGTATGCTTTCCATAATTTCAATGGAAATAAAAACAACAAAAGGAAGGGCAACAACATTAAGTTTCCTTTTTTCTTTTACCAAATTAATTTGCTCCAGATCAACACCCCGGAGCAGCATTCTCTCCCGACGTTTCACAGCAATCATTTCTTTACGATGTTTCTTTTTTTCACCTGAATGGTAAGTAGAAGAATTTACAATATGAACTGAAGGCAGACCCTTT
Organism: Quercus tomentella; assembly: GCA_028535165.1. NCBI lineage: Eukaryota > Viridiplantae > Streptophyta > Magnoliopsida > Fagales > Fagaceae > Quercus > Quercus tomentella. The sequence continues at coordinate 85,222,655 of JAPQVY010000155.1, read as the reverse complement.
AGTTTAGTAAACAGAGCAGAATAATAGTTAAGAAAATTTTCACCAACAGAGAAGAACAAATGCAAGCTTAAAGAAGTAGACCCATGGCTAGAAATTTATGAAATAAAATTCCTAATTGTTACAAACAAACTAAAACCATGAATATGATTGCTATTTGAAACTAAAACATGAAAGCCCAAACCTACATTAATAAATAAAAAGAACAACTATAACAATGTTTGCATGTGTATGATCAAAAAACTATTTCTTTAGACCTTTTTTGAAGAAAATTATTCTGGGACTCTCTTGCCAAAAGGTTATATTTCTTTAGTCAAGCACAGAAAGACTAATCTTAACTTTGACATTCTATTAATTCCTTTAATTTATTCCTAAGATGTTGATCATACTGTTCATATGCTGCTTCCTAGTTTCTTCATCATTCATACAATTCTTTTAACTATATTGATTATCTTCTATGATTCTTTTAAATGAAACGCATCAATGCCTAAAATCAGTACCAACTCTCCAATCCCATTGCTAATGAAGCTCTTTATGTGGATCATTATTATCCACTAGCTCTTTAATTGTCCATTCCTTTCAAAAAATCATTTGTATTTTTGGTAAAAGTCATAATTCCTTGAATTGGCCATTATCCCCAACATTATTTATTTATCTTATCCTTATAGATTTGTGTTACTTTTGGTTTCATTAGGTGTGTCAAATATCAAGAAGCCAGCTCTCCCAGGTTTTAGCTTTATGCCTCATAATTTCATGAGAACCAGTCAACCTACTAAAGATTTAATAAAACAATATAACTTATGCCTCAAGCACATAAATGATGACAGCATCAAGGCACCATCATAGACATATGCCAGCATTTCCAAGATGTTTAAAACAAAGAGGAAATATATGAGGTGTATTGAAACAGAGTGACTCTCTTACACACACAAGGTCCTAGTGTATATGAATAAAATTGGCCAACCCAGTCATCTGCCCATGGATTTCAAATCATCAACCTATGATTGTTCCTGACTTTCACAAGGTTATAGGATTTTAATCATGTGTATGTTCACACAACACACATAGGCAAATCTTTGGTCATAAAGCTACACAAATATGAACACACCAACAATGATAAGATTCAATGATTAACTCATCCCTATACTCCAATTAAATGCAGCATTTTGATAAAGTACTACTCCCTCCATCCCTTTTTTACTGGTCCTCAAAAATTTTTTTTTTTGGAGAAAAATACCGGTCCTCAATTTCATTTTTGGACGTCCCAAAATGTTGTCCTCTTTGACAAATCAATAGATATAATATTAATAACTTTCCTAACTTACCCTTTATTTGAAAAGTCAGAACTGTTTTTCCCATTAGCTTTATTTGAGTTTAGATTAAAGAGGTTAGTTTTGGAAAATTATATATACATATTTTTTTTATATAAGAAAATTGGGAGAGCGGGGCTGGTGGGGATCATACCCCAGTGCCCAAGCACCACAAGAGGTGCTAGAACCACTGGGGTATCCCTCAAACCCCCTTTTTTATTTAAATTAAATCATGATCTCTTAGAAATTATAATTGCAGCATGCATCCCTGCCTCCAAATATTATGAATTGAGAACTTAAAACAAGTAAAAGATTATTTCCCAGCAGAAAATAAAAATGTGCATCATCCAAGATAAAAACAGACTTGAGATTTACCAGGAAAGTTTCTGGAAGTTTTACTCTTTTGAGCCTCTAGAGGCCAAGATCGAGGAAACCTAGCAACATGCTTTTTTTTTGCAGAAACAGTTCTTGGAACTTTTATGAGCATAAGGTCATCTATTGCCAATGACAAATTCTCTTTGGAAGGTTTAGAGTATCTCTTCCTTGATTTGGGCTTCTTCAATCCATATTCCCTAGATGCATCCTGGAGAGCAATTCCACCCAACTTCTCTACAGTCTCATCAAAACTGTTGCTAGAACTATCATCATCCAAAACTTGTTCCATCAACCATTTGGAATTTAAAACATTGTCACTTCCACCAATTCCTTCTAAGTAATCTTCTGCAACTTCATCATCAATATCTAAATCACTATCAGATGAGTCTTCAGAGCTATCACTTTCAGACGATCCAACTGCTTCTCCAGGCTCAGAAGTGTCATTGCTTTCCTCATCTAGAGACTCTCTATTGTCTTCTTCATCACTTTCCTCATCAGATATATCTTGGGTGTATAATTTCATGCCTCCAATTGACAAGAACCCCGAATTTTTTCCTGGAGGTGAAACCTCGGCCAAAATTTCTTCAGACATCTGACCTATCTCATCATTAATGTTCTCACCGGCATTAATTTCCTTCTCATAGGATGAGGTTCCTTCAGTTTCAGCTTGGAATCCCAAGCCTTGATGAGAGCCATCACCTAACACAAAATCTGAATGGTAGTCATAAGTAAATTCCACATCACGAGGCTCTGAAGATGGCATTTGGTCTACATAAGCCACAATTTGATTCTCCTTTGAATCCACTAAAACAATGGGGTGCGACTCATCTATACTGTTATCTCCATTATTGCCCTTCTGTTAAACAAAAATTTGTTCCAGGTTAAATATTTTAGGAAATAGAACATCCAAAGCTTCAATTAAATGGACAAATATTCCCAAAAACATTTTCCCTAGAAAGAAAAGATTCAGGAGGGTATGGAAATTCCAATGTAGCAAATAAATGAGAGCTCATAAAACGTCACCAACATTCACGTTAGTTTAAAAGAAGATTAAAGTATTTGGTCAATTTCTGCAGAAACTAAGAATTATCTACAGCTAAAGAAGAATTTTTTAGAGAGGGAAAATTTAGTGCCTTGTAGGATTTAACCAAAATACTATCCCCAAAATGATTACAAAATCAGAAACTTTTTAAAGAATTTGAGCTCCATCATTAACAACCAAAACAACTGAAACTGAATTTAATAAACAAAGTAACAACTCCCAAGTCCCCCCCCCCCCCCCCCCCCCAAAAACACACCCAAAAAAAAATGCACGAAATTTCAAAATCATTTTGATTCTAGGGACACAATCAACCAAGGAAACCAATCCGGCTAGGAAAGATACCCCATTTTCTTTAAGTTATATGGCACTTGCTAATATGATTAGAAAGTTAAGGCTCTGGACAAACACTTTAAAAATTAGTCTTCTATTCTAAAAAGAAAGGCTTACTTGCTTATTCACTCTCCAACTTGGAACGGAAATTAATTTCCAAAACGTTAAACTCATGTAACATTTGATTCAATACAACATACCTCAAAGTCAAGCGCAGGGTATCGGTATCCAATAGCATTCCCACCCATTTTCCGAGGTTCAATTTTAGAACCAGAAGCTTTGCTTTTACCAAAGCTTCCAGATTTGGACACAGACACAGACCCAGATTTGTTATTCGGATTGGAATTCCTCCCTGCAATTCAAAAAACTAATCAAAATTCCAAAACAAAAACTTGGAAGAACCGGAAATTTGGAACACACGTAACTAAATAACATTTCCTATCATCTAAGACACCAAAAAGAAATTCCATGGATTACCCAGTTCAGCATCCACCTAACTTAATCTTAAAGTCATCTTCTTTTTTGTCTTTAATCTAAAAAAAACAAATAAAAATCTCCCCTATTTTCCTACACTTTCCTCTGTTTTCCCAGCAATCAAACATCAAGCTGGCCAATAAATCAAACAAAGATAGATCTTTTATCTGTTGGAGATCAATTTAAGGAGAGAGAAAGACCTCGAGAAGGGGTTTGATTTTGCCAATCAGATAACAAGCCACCTTCAACGAACAAACCAGCTCTAACAGAGAAAAGTTCTGATCCTCTTCTTCTACTCTTGTTGTTGCTGCTGCTATTATTGCTATTGCTTTTGTTGTTTTGGGTTTTAGCAGGTCGCCTTCTACCTCCAGCCATGGCTACACAAACAAAAGAGAAAGCACTGTGTGGGTGATGGATTGTAGTTTGGAGAGCCTTGGGTTGCGTAACCCTCAAAAGGACAAGAGGCCTTGAAGTTGAATATTTGATTTGATCAAAAATATTGGTTGGATCTGGACCGTTTGATGTTGTGTGGGGGTCAAGTTGATGACGTGGAGGACCACCAGGTACTAGGTGGTGGTGTCACCTTGTCCGAAGTCCGAACTCGGAAGGGTTGGCCGAAAAAAGTGGGACTGGAATATCCTATGCGAATCGTGCCATATGCTAGCTTCTGTAAAGCTTCCTATTCTATAGTCTTTACTTATCGTATTCATGCTTCTCTTTACAATCTTATGGTACAATGTCATCAACAATTATTATTATTATTATTTTTTCCTCAAAACTTTCAACCAGAAATTAATCACCGTTCGCGACGAGTGGACCCATAGTAGGGTAAATCACTGGTCCAAGGAGTTTTTTCAAAATGCTGGTACTCGGACTTGAACTAAGAAGCTCTTAGTCAAACCCAAGACAACCACTTTGAAACCAAGTGCTCAACCATTTAGCCAACCCCGTTGGGTTGGTCATCAACAATTAATCATATAAAAATCCTCTTCTTTTTTCTTTTTCTTTTTTTTTTGCTAACATTAAAAAAAAAATTAAATTTAAATTCTTTTAGATAAAATAGTTATTAATCTCCAATCATCTAAATTTATTAAAAGTAAGGAGTTTTTTTTTTTTTTTTTCCACAAAATATTAAGATAATCAAAAATTAATAACTAAGTTATTGTGGGGGATCACCGCGCACTCTTGGCGCAATAGTCACTCCACAAGTATAAGTGTTTGTAGGGTGTGGGGGGACAAGGGCTGGGGTTCAAGTCTCTAGGAGAGAATTTTACACACATATACACTTAGATTAGATTAGAGTAGAACTTATTTTGTATAAAAAAAATAAAAAATAAAAATAAAAAAGTTATTGTGGGGGGACGAAGATCCAAAGCAATTAATAAAGTAGATAAGGACATTATCGAGGAGGGGAACTTCATGAGGTATCCTTGGAGAGGACCTATTTAACTAATAAGGAATTCGGAATGTTGCAGTTGATAAGGATGCCGAGGGCTCCTACTTAACCTTGGAAGGCCGAGAATTAGGAATGAAGGGAGTATGGTGTATTCCTAGAAGGGTTAAAGGTAACTTGGTATTGAACAAGAAAGAGAAGAAAAAGGAAGGGCAAGACAACCATTCCCTCCGCATTAAATGCACTGCAACCACTTAGCTAGCCTCATTAATGGGGAAATGACCATAAAAAGTTGTGGGGCCCAAATAATTTATGGGCCAGGCCCATTTACCCGTGGGGAGTCCAAAGGCCCAAGCCGAGGAGGACTATGGCCCAAGTTCGATAATATAAAACACAAGATAGCCTTGGGATACAGCCGAGGACAATTCGGTCCTCGGCAGACCCAAAATCTCACCGGAAAGAGGGGCAAAAACGGTACAGGACTACGCTTGAAAGAAAATCTAAAATATCCAAGGACAGCTGCCCTTACTGCCATTCAATACTGTGCACCTGACAGAGCCATACTCCCCAGCTTTTACAACTACCTCCAACGACTTTGAGTATGGGCTGATGGGACAAGTATCAGTCCTGAAAAGCCTACCCTACACGTGGACGAAGGATAAGGAACACGGGCTAGTATAAAAGGAGAAGTAAGCAACCCTTAGAAAGGGCTGGGAAAAATGGCCAAAACCAGAGCCTCCCAGCCCACCTTTAGGAGGAAGACTCCCAAAGCGTGTATGACCTGTCTATGTATGTTCACGTTTTATTTATGCATGAACATCCCGGAAACCCGCCGTCTCGTGATCAAGGTCTAGCCTTTCAAACCCACGCTCTATAAATGATATTGTGAGGGCCTATTTACGTGCGAACCCAGTATCATTCTTGGGTCGCTCCAAATCGGGTCCCTACAATTGGCGCCGTCTGTGGGAAGGGCTTGTGCGTTGGCTCAGGCGTTGGGTCGAAACAACCCCCTTATCACTTCTAAACAGCCGTTTACGTTGTATGGTGTTAGCTTAAAGTTCCACCAGGGGCTATGTTTCTTTAGTAGGGGCTGCGCTGGGTAGCATCAATAGCATGGATGGTTCCAGGGGCTTGGCCGAGGAGCTGATTCCCCGTGATCCAAGGACTCACGCCATAACCGAGAAGTTAATGCCCCTACTTCTAAGAAAACTAAGTTTTGAGTTTCGTAAGGTTGGCTACCTAATAAAAATTCTAAGTTACTTAATCCTCGGCTCAAATACTGTAAAAGGTTAATGCTTAAGAGTGTTAAGAAGATGGTGAAACGCCCCACTATTCAGCAGCCTAGGGGGGCTGTTCATTTTGCGGGTGATATGTCTTCGGATGGTTACTTCTTGCACCGCATCGAGTATTCAGTTATCATCTCGGCTAGTTTTGAGGTAACTCTCGTTTTTCACAGATCGGCATTGTTGTGCTAAACAACTCTATTAAAGTTATGGTGATATCTTTTTTCTTAGCAAGTATTTTGACCCTAGGGGTCATTGATTCAAATGCTATATTATTGTGCCGAACAGCACTCGCAAATTCATAAATAGCGCCTTTCTCTTTAACAAGGGATTATGGCCCTAAGTATTGTACTCTAAGGTCGGCGGTATCGTTTCAGGCCGACTCAGTAAGCTCATCATAATGTCCTTTCTTTTCCTGCCTAATGGGAGTTTCGGCCCTAATTATCGCTTGTTCGATTCAGTATTATTAAGCCAGATTGTTTTTGTAAATACAGAGCTAGACCTTTTTGTTAACTGGGACTTTAGTCCTAGACGTTGGTCACGGTTTAAAAATTAAAAGAGTTCACAAGATTGTATGTCTGTTCATTGCGTTATCATTTCGGAAGTATAGAGATAGAACATGTGGTGTAAAGTGATAAGAATTTTTATTAATATAAAGAGGTATTACAACGTACAAAGAGGGGCTTAAATAAGCCTATATAAAAGGTGGATTGCCAAAACAAAAAAAAAAAAAAACAAAAAAAAAAAAAGCAATACAGATAAATAAACAATCGGATATCTTTTTAAACTCGTCTCCGAAGTCCTTCCAAACTCTGCCTCAGTAGCGCCCATATTGAGAGAAGGACCTTCTTCAGAAGAAGATGGAGGAGATGAATGAAAAGAAGGAGGAGAAGAAGAGGGAAGAGATGAAAAGAAAGAAAAAGGAACAAAAGAGGGAGAAGGAAAACCACCAGGATCGATCTGGTGGTGGAGAGAAGAAGAAAGAGAGGCAAAAGGAGGCACCAGTGAAGGAAGAGAGAAAGAAGCAGAGATACTTTGGCCCTGCGTCAGTCCTGACTCCTAACACGCTGGTGCCATGTTAGCTATGCTCATGAGAGAGCGGCTGGTACTGATGATGGGTGACTCCAGCTCAGCCGTGCCGAAAGTTTGGCGTGACTAGCCCCTGCTTCGGATTTTGGCTGAAAGGAAAGTGAGACAGATCTTGAGTCTCCGCCATCCTTGCCCTGACTGAGCCATTTCGAGCTTCATTAGAACATGGTGTTTTTGGGAGGGGTATGGTTCCTTTATTGCTTATTACTATGGTGAACATATCACAATTTAAGGTATAACCAGAGGGTAAAAGTAAAACTCTGGGAGGAGTCTAAGGATTTCAGGTTTTGGGGGGGGGTTAAAGGGGTTCATGTATGGGAGAAGCAACTCTCACCCTTTTCTTTTTATATGAGGGGCGAAGTGGAAGGTACTTAATATGTTCAGATCTCCAAGGAAATCTGTAAACAAGAATATGCCCGTTCCGTTTCCCCACACCACCAATAACCATTAAATCTGAAAGGTCTCGTAAAGGGAAACTATTAAAGACACGCTTTGGATAGCCAAACGGTATGAGCGCGTCATGAATAAATTAAGAGGAACCTCGTAGACCGGTACATTTCCTGGGCAGATGGAGAACCGCCAACATCAATGAATGGCTGAATTAAATGAGCCATAATAAAGGCTCGGTATTATCAAAACCCCCATTTCCAACCAAGAGGTCGGACAGCAGGGTTTTGAGGGGCTATTGTGGGGCCCAAATAATTTATGGGCCAGGCCCATTTACCCGTGGGGAGTCCAATGGCCCAAGCCGAAGAGGACTATGGCCCAAGTTCGATAATATAAAACACAAGATAGCCTTGGGATACAGCCGAGGACAATTCGGTCCTCGGCAGACCCAAAATCTCACCGGAGAGAGGGGCAAAAATGGTACAGGACTACGCTTGAAAGAAAATCTAAAATATCCAAGGACAACTGCCCTTACTGCCATTCAATACTGTGCACCTGACAGAGCCATACTCCCCAGCTTTTACAACTACCTCCAACGACTTTGAGTATGGGCTGATGGGACAAGTATCAGTCCTGAAAAGCCTACCCTACACGTGGACGAAGGATAAGGAACACGGGCTAGTATAAAAGGAGAAGTAAGCAACCCTTAGAAAGGGTTGGGAAAAATGGCCAAAACCAGAGCCTCCCAGCCCACCTTTAGGAGGAAGACTCCCAAAGCGTGTATGACCTGTCTATGTATATTCACGTTTTATTTATGCATGAACATCCCGGAAACCCGCCGTCTCGTGATCAAGGCCTAGCCTTTCAAACCCACGCTTTATAAATGATATTGTGAGGGCCTATTTACGTGCGAATCCAGTATCATTCTTGGGTCGCTCCAAATCGGGTCCCTACAAAAGTATTATTCCAACTCATATTCTAATGTAAAAACCTTATAATAAGGTCTTGATGGGACAAGTATCAAGAAAGTTTGATTGTGACCCTCCAAATGTAAGGTCCAAATGCATCTTTGCTAAATTATATAAAGCCAAGAAACACCTGGATCAAGGGGAGGATCTAATTCGGAGAGAAGAAAAAGGAGAGAGAAAAATCATCTAATTGTAATTCCATCCTTGGATTAAACCCAATGACGAACACTTAGCCATTTCTAGGCTCTACTCAATTGAACATTAAATGTCACACACGTAATATTGAACGGACTCACATCTTTAACTTTGCAACGGGTACTTAAAGGTTGAACTTGCATCCCATCTCTATAAATTCATTGTGTAAGCAGATAGTAATTAGATCATGATACCATCATTAATCTTTTGTTTCACTTTTTGCCCCCTCACAGTTATTATCTAAAAAATCTTTAAATTTCAAAAGGTTCTTACTTTAGAATTATAAACAAAACAAAGCTAGTGGATTGAATATAATATGAAATTTTGATGTGTATATTAGGAATAAAGAGAACTTGCAATTTAATGATGAAAATTTTAATTTATTAATAGAATAAAACATTATTAAGTGGTAAAAATTTGACAAAAAGATATACCAATTACAAGTTTACAACTTGATTTTGACACATATATGATTTATATGAAATGGTTAATATGAGTCTTATTTATACATTGCTAATGTGATGACTAGTTCAATTAAACTTTTTCTAGCCAATCCAAAAGAAGGGAAGGGGTCAACATTGGAAGCTAGCCAAAACAATTGGTATTAGCAAAATAGTTTTGCCACCCCCTCCCCCCTCCCCACACACACACACACAATCTCTCTCTCTCTCTCTCTCTCTCTCTCTCTCTCTCTCTCTCTCTCTCTCTCTCTCTCTCTCTCTCTCTCTCTCTCATTATATACTACCCTTCCCTCCTCCCTTAAACCTCCCAGACTATAATCGCTTCCCTCCATCTCTTACAACATCATCTTTGACCTCGCTTTCACCACAATCTCCATCACTACATATGCGGGGCTGACTCTATATAATAGGCAAATGAGGTGGTCGCCTAAGGCCCCAAGTAGAAAAAGGCCCCCAAATTTTAACCAAAAGGGTTATTTCTTTCATTGTAAAAATATTGATTAAGCTCAAATATTAGCTAATAAATAAAATAAAAAATGTAGCTTTTATCAAGTGAAAAACAAAACAAAAAAAGAGTAAAAAAAATAATACGTCCACAACATTGTTTACAACACTTTCACAACAAATTCTAAGCATTAAGTTGTTACTAGATGTTATTAGTGGATAAAAAAGTAATTTCAATGGTGGGTTCAAATTATAACCAGTAATAATTTAACACCTAGAATTTGTTGTGAAAATATTGTAAATTTATCACTTCTAAAAAAAAGAGCAATGCACAAAATTTCACAACAGTTGAGTTGACAAACTTTTACTAGTTCTCATCTAAGTTCACAACTAATATTACTTTTTTAGTTACCACAATCAGTCTGTCACATCAACAATTGTAAAAAGTTTTGTCAATTATACACACACGTGATTTATATCAATTAGTAATTTTATATATAAAGCAAGAAAATAAAATTTAAGTAACATATTTTTTTAAATGTCATATTTAAATATATAAAAGACCTTAATTCAATTTTCAATGTAAGCCCCCAAATGCATCAAGCCACCCATGTACATGTAATCATCTACCACCATGTTCCCATGTTCATGCATTGTAGGGAAGTCGAAGGACCATGAGTATATGATATCTCCAAGCCCATCATACCATGGGGTTGATGATTTAGGACGTCATCATTTTGATTAATTGAGAATAAGCTGGGAGAGAGAATTTAGATGAGAATAGGATTAAGCTACTTGTGATGATTAAGCTGATGGAGATGATGGGGATTTCATGGTTTGTGTGGGTGGTGAGCCTGGTGGCAATGGGTGATTGTGGATCAATGGTGAAGATAGGGAGAGGATAGAAAAGTAGAGAGAAAAAGAATTAAAAATAACATTTAATTAGTAATAGAGTAAAAAACAAAGAGTTTTGATACATATCCATGTGATGAAAAGACTAACTAAAATATATGAAGTGTTTATAAAAAAAAAACACTAAAATATATGAAGTAATTTTTTTGGATTAAATTTAGCAAAAAATTAGTATAGTTTAATGTACATGCTTGCATTTGTATATTTCATACTCAATACCTTATATTTGTAAAATTGAATATTCTAAAAAGTATTTGGCCTTAAATGATAGTTCAGTGATAATGATATTATTTTTAGTGTCTCATTCATTCCTGTGGATAGCTCTATTTATCTTTCCCAAAAAAAAAAAAAAAAAAAAAAAAAGAGAAAAAGAGGACTTTATGGGCTTTTTATTATTATTTGTTTTTTGGGTCTCGCTCTTGCATTACCTAGACTCTGTCCACTATTAACTACAAACCGAACTGAACTTGGGCCGATTACACTTTATGTGGGGCCTTTAAACTTTTGCTTTTTATTTTTAGGAAAGTGAGGCCTCTAACCTGCACCTAGCCCAGTTTGCAGTTTTATCATTAAGGTTGAATGATATCATGTAATGGCTGGACCAAATGGACAACGCCTGATGGGCTGGGCCGTACGGTTTACATGGCTTTATATTTTCAACTCAATAGTCTGATTACATTATGGCACCATCCCCACATTCTTTACAAGAGGGGAGTTGGAAATTCTTGGTTCATTATGAACAACCGAGATGATTTATAGGGGCAAACAGAAAACTAGAGGTGGAGAAGAAGAAGAAGGTGTTGGCAAGACTAGCTAATGAAGTTTGTTTGAGTGTGTTTAGACAGAGGGAGACGAAGAGAGAGGAGATGAGAAGAGAGTAGAGTAGAGAGGAATGTGACCGAAATATATTGAAGGGTAAAATACAGTTAACACCCCTAAGGTTTGGACTACTGTTAGTTAAGTTCAAGACATTTTAAAACTGACCAACTTGGTCTCTAATCACCATAAAGGAGTAGAGAAAAATGAGTAACAATTTAGGGCCCAAGTTGGGTTTAGGACCAAGTTGGTCACTTTTAAAATGTCTTGGACTTGGTTAGCATTAGCCCAAATATAAGGGTGTTCAATGTATTTTATCCTATATTAAAAGTATGGTTAGGGCTGAATTATATTCCAATCACCTTTCCCTCTACTCTCCTCTCTTCTTTTACCATCTTCCTACATCTAAACATAGAGTTGGTGTTGTATTGAAGAAATCAAACGGTTGCTCACACTAAGAGATGACAAGCATTATCTCCATTAACTAGTCCCGATCCATAGTTGTCAAAACGTGAATCGTATCGTGAATCGATTTTTAATTTTTCTGTATCGTGTATCGTATCGTATCGTGTATCGTAAGATACACAAACACTAAATAAAATTTATGAAAAATTATAAATATACATATATAAAGGGTATATTCATTATAAATTTTGAATATATTCAACTAATGACTAATTTATTCATCACTTATATAATAATATTTAACAAGCTAACTAAATAAATCAAACTAGCATGTGTTTATAATATACACATTCAAATTACTTAAATTCAAAAGTGATAATATATTACAAATGACCCAAAAATAATAATTTATTTTCATCATATTCATCAAATTGCCTAATCAACTCTATCTAAGTCAACGCTATCATCATATTTATAATTTTGCAAATTTATTTCTTCATTAAAATTTTCTTCATCGTTATTCGTTATTAACATTTACCATCTCTTCTTGTTCTTTTTATTTTAATAAGTTTTTTATAAATTTTTTTTGGCATTATAGTTTCTTGGACTTATAACAATAACGATAAAAATAAAATAAATTTTTAAATATTAAAGTGAAAGGTAAGTATGTACTGTGTAGTCCAATTATAGGAGAGAAGAGAAAAATACTTATGAATATGTTATTTTAGTAGGTGAAATTAAGTAAACTAATAATTTTTTGCTAAAAACAAGTCTAACAACTTGTTAGATTCAAATAAAAGTACAAATTTTAACAAAAAATCTCAATTTAAAGCATTTGTCTATGTATCGTACGATACGTATGATTTTACGATACGATACGATTCATACGATACGCACACTGTATTGTACGATTCATGAGCACTTATGATACGCCGATACGATACGGAACTTTTTCCACACGATACGATACGTATCGTACGATACGTATCGCGTATCGTACGATACGTATCGCGTATCGTACGATACGTATCGCGTATCGTACGATACTAACAACTATGTCCCGATCATCTAACCAAAAATTAAAAAAATAATTAAGTAAAGGAATGAGAAGCATGATCAATCTATCTAGTAATCCTAATAATTGCATTCAATTGTATACAGTCTAAGGGCTTCTAGTTAGGGATAGATCTAGAGCTTGGAATTTGGGGATGGCTCTGTTGCTAATTGCATGCAACAGCTAAGCTGCTGAGCGGTTTTTGTGTGTGTGTGTGTGTGATGTGTGCGACTGTTGCTGAGTAAGGACAAAATTATTTTAAAAAAAAAAAAATTTGAAAGGGTCATGTTGTTTGTTTTAGGTAAAATTAGATGATTGAGCTTAATTTTTTTAGCTTTACTATAGGTAATTTTTGTTGTTGGGTTACTTTTTTTGTGCTTGTATATTTGGTTTAAGATTTTAGATCTATAGATTTTTTTTTATGGTTTTTAGAAAGAGAAAAATTCTAGAGTTACAAACTTTTTTACAAATTACTGATGTGGTGTGATTATTGGACAGTAAAAAAGTGGTATAAGTGATGAACTCAAATGTGAACTAATAAGAATTTACTACCTCAATAATTCTAAAAATGTTATAGAAAAGTTTGTGACTATTACTCTTAAAAGAATTAATGATATTTAAAAAAAAAAAAAAATCAATAATATTGTTATGAGGGGGCAAAGTATAATTTTATAGAATAAGATTGCCAAAATTAGTACCTAGGTATATTCTAGTATTTTTTTAATATATATATATATATATATAAAGAGGGGGGGGGGGGGTTCCAAAGAGTGGGTCCATCATGCTTCTAGTGATCGCTAATTTGCTATAACACCAATAATCTATAGATTAAGGGTGTGTTTGGATACCGCTTATTTGCTGAAAACTGAAAATTTATTGCTTAAAACACTGTAGCAAATTTTTTTTAATATTGTAAATAGTGCCATGGGACCCAAAAATGCATTGGTATGCGCATTTTTGTGTTTTTGGTTGGGTCGTGAATAGTGCTGTGGGACCTAGCCAAAAATGCAAATGCTGAAAACACTCTTCTGCCGCTATCCAAACTCATGCTAATGGTATCTCCATGTATCCCAAGTATGTGGAGGGTGTGATAATGAGTTTGATGTGTATGTGAGTGATTTTTAAAATTTTTTGTTTGATTGAAATCATTTGCATACTCTCATGGTGAATGATTGCTTAATTAGGAGACCTCCTAGTCCCAAAAGATGTACTTTTTTCTATAAAAAAATTAAATGTATAATTCATTGTTCGAATCTTTCTAGAATCTAGAGTCCTTGACTATAGGCAGAATAACATTTACTTGAATTAATTGCATCCATCAGAATCACCACCACCAACTAGATCGAGATTTTCAGCATAAAAATTGTAAGATTTTCCTCTCTTCACCTTCAAAAAACTCGTGATTGTTGCAACCATATTTAATCTCACATGGCCACTTCACTTATTGTCTGTGCAATATATCTTAATATTCTAATGGAATCTAATATTGGTTAGCTCCAAATTCATGTAACCTGCAAGTATCGTGATCTTATATGCAAACTTTTTTTTTTTTCTTTTTGGATGAGTAATTACCAAGAATCCTCGAGACCTTTGAGTAATGAAAGTTGGCTCACTAGCCCAAGTAAAGCTCACTTGCTTAGTGTTACCTCTCCACAGTAGAAAATCCATTTTAGGTGCAGTTGGTGTGAAAATTGTGGACAACCAAGAGCAGAGGTAACTGTATTTTGGTATGCCTTTTCGTCTACAATAGCACTCTTCCCATCTTGCCTCTCAAAACATCTTTACTTTGTTTTAAGTTACCGATATCTCTCCAAGAGAAGTAATCTTATAAAAGTTTCTCTTTTCTTTCTACTTGAGAGGCAATCATATTAATCAATCATTCTCAACAAAGTCAATCGAGCCTTGCAATCTAGACACTCGGAATATTATCCAACCAACTCTAATACGTCCATAACATTTTTACAATATTTTCACAATAAATTTTAAGTAATAAATTGTTACTGACTGTTATTAGTGAGTAAAAAATAATTTTGGTGGTGGATTCAAATTAGGACCCGTTACATATTACCATTTATCATTTGTTATGAAAACATAATGAAAAATGCTATGTCCACAATATTTTTACAATACTTTTACAACAAATTCTACGTGGTAGGTTGTTATTAGTTGTTATTGGTGGGCAAAAAAATAGTTTCAATGATGAATTTAAATTAGAATATGTAACAACTTACTATCTATTGTTACTAGCTGTTATTGGTGGGTAAAAAAATAATTTCAGTAATGGATTTAAATTAGAACATGTAACAACTTACTATCTATCATTTATGTTGTGAAAGTGTTATAAAAATGTTGTGGTTGTAGCACTTCTCAATTATAAATATCAAATGTCATAATGTATTCAATATGAGAAGTACTATATCCATAATATTTTCACAACAACTCATATGTGGCGAGTTGTTATTGGTTCTAATTTGAACCTATCATTAAAATTACTTTTTTGTCAATCAATAATAACCAATAACAACTTACCAGTTAAAATTTGTTATGAAAGTATTTGAAGATATTGTGGATATATCATTTCTCATTTATCATTTAGTAGAGTTACTATTCTCCAATCCATCATGGGTTAAATTTAAGAGAGGTGCTACGTCCACAACATTTTCACAACAAATCATAGGTAGTTAATTGTTATTGGTTCAAAATTGAACCTAACACTAAAATTACTTTTTTGCCCTAATAATAACAACTAGTAACAACTTGCTACTTAAGATTTGTTATAAAAATATTATGAAAATATTGTGGACATATCATTTCTCTAAATTTAAAGGTTACATATCAATTGTAACTTCTTAAAAATCTCTCTAAGCATACCATAACTATTTTTTTTTTTTTTTTTTTTGAACTGAAAATTTTATTCAACAGAAGGAAACAAAAAAGGCATACCATAAGTACTTACAAATATCTTCCTAGAAATATGTCATATTTTGAGCCTCACGTACAAATGTCCTAGTCTCTCACAATCACAGTTGTGCTGGCGGAGCTAGGGGGACCAGAAATACCTACAGCTTTGAAAAGCCCCCCTGCATTCATATATATGGGAATCGGTTTGTGTCTAATAATATAGCCTACTAAACAGGATATATATAGAGTATAGCGACATTACACCTTTTCAAAACAGTTACTTATCAAAAAAATCTTGATTTATGTCAAATATATTCACTTATCACTTTACTATCTTCTCAAACATTTCACTTATTCACTATCCAAAAAAAAAAAAAACATTTCACTTATCAATTCAATATCTTTTCAAAAAAAAATATTATCACTCCAGTAACATTTTCAGTCTTTTTATAAATTGATTCAATCCATACTAATTTTTTATTAATTGGAGTCCATAATAAGTCAATAACTCATATTTAATGAGCACCTTACTATGCTAGTTAAAAAATTGTTTTATGTGTCAAATCTTTTTGCTTTATTATAACAGAATATATCGATAATTATATAAAAAAAATTTGTAAAATAATTATGGACTTTATGTTTTTTTTAATTTTCAGGGGGCTATCCATAGTTTGGTTCTGCTATTGAACGAAAACGAATACACCTATGTGGTTTGGCTGGCTACCTTTTAGAAGACCTAAATAAAGGCTATGTTATGTGTCAAAGTCCCAAGGACAGAACCACAGTGGACACTTGACACTTGCCAAGCTATAGATTGTGTGGATGACAGAAGCTATATAATACAATAGGAAGTATTATGATATTTTGGCTTACTTTGAGGATTTTTTTTATTGGGTATGTTCTTTTATTTTAAATATATAATGGGTTGTTTCTTTTATTGTGTGGTAGTGGGTTGTTTCTCAAAAAAAAAAAAAAAAAAAAAAAGTGGTAGTGGGTTTTAATTTTTATATTTTATTTAGTTAGTGGATGATGTGATAGTTTCTTATTAAAACAAAAAATATCTTTTTTTAAAAAGTGGCAGGTAAGCCAAATCCCTTTCCATTCAATTTCATAGTCTTAATAAATAATTAAATATGAGTTCAAATTTAATGGTGTAATCAATGTCACGCCATAATACTTTATGTATTATTTTATTCAAAAAAAAATCTTAACTATGAATTTTTTTTTTTTTCTATTTCAAATTTTCAAATACAATAGAGATGATCATGTTCTCATGTGGATACGGTTTTGTATGGTTGGGTAGGCTTGGTAGGGTATTAACTTATGGGTCTGGATTAGGTCCAGTGTTTTCAATGCATTGTACATAGTCAGATTGTGACACGTTTCCAAAAATGGAAACGTGTCACCATTTCAATAAATCCAGGGCCACTGGACACTGGACCCAAACTGCTCCCTTAACTTATTAGTAATGCAGGTGGCTAAAAATGTAGGGTAGGCTGTGTAGTATAATAAATATAACCAAAATCAACCCTAATGTTTTGCTTTCAGGAGAGAAAGACTAACTTTTTTTTTTTTTTTTTTTTGGTGGGACAACTGGAGAGAAAGACTACCTAACCTGACATATAACCTACCATTATTGCCGAATGGTTAGAAAGAAAAAAAGAAGAAGAAATCCTAGCATTTGTCAACCTAAATTAATACTCCATACTTCTCTAGCAATATTTTTTAATTAATGAAAATACTATTATATTTTTTTTTTTAAATTGATAATTGAGGAATGAGAGATTTGAACCTAGATGTTAAGATGTGTTAATTGAGCTACAATATTCTTGACTATTACTACTATTTTTGAAAAACATACATACACACAAAGGAGATGGAATAGGGTTTTAAAACAAACATACACCACAAACTTTTTTAAATTATGCATAACTTAAACCCGTGGTGAGGACAAATAATATATCATGGACATGTGAATGTAATATTATACAAGAAAGTAATCTTCCCTTTATATTACTACTAAAAATGTTCACATAATAATTCAATAAGACAATAAGTTAATTGAAGGTGAGTAATTTGAACAGTCAACAAGACAAATGAAAACGCATTATTGAAAGGTCACCATTGAAAATTTAGGACAAAACTTATATACAATATTTTAGGTGTTATTCTTTATGTTGTCCTCTTAAGATTCTGCCATGTGGTTACTTAACTAAAAAAATACACTTCTATCCCATGAGAAAAAAACCACATGACAGAATCTTAAGAAAGAAACCTAAAGAACAGTATCTAAGTACTGTACTTAAGTCTTGTCTCAAAAGTTATAACCTTCAAAATATTGTCAAAACTATTACTAGACTTTAAAAAGTTTAGCGGTCACTTAAGGCACATTTTTCATCACAATTCTGAATAATTCTAGAGTCTCAAACGATTTTGATGCACACTTCACTTGACTGAACCATTGAGCACATTGGAAATGCCTCAAATTTCTCTTGACCTAACACAACAACATTTCACTTGAGTAATCATAGCCTATAGCTGCGCTTAACCTTGCACACTTCACTTGACTGAACCATTGAGCACACTAGAAATGCCTCAAATTTCTCTTGACCTTGCATAACAACATTTCACTTAATTAATCATAGCCTATAGTTGCGCTTAACCTAGCGTGATAACTCACTTTAGTCAACTTTAGACCGAAAGTTTGCTCTAACTCTCGTTTGACTGAAACTATAAATATTTTTTTTCCTTTCTTTTTTTCTATTTTCAGAGTGAGATTCACTTACATATTACATTTATGAGCATCTTTCTCCCAAAAAATTATACAATCTCTTCGTACCTTTTTTTAGTTTTTGCTAAATAAAAAAAGAAGTTTCCAATGAGAACTCATCGATCTCACATCTCGTGACGATAATAGGTAATACCATGTATACCACTAGGATCTTGTTGGAGTTATCACTCAAATCGCTCACCAAGTGAAGAACCAGTAATCACATTTTTGGCATCAATGGCATGGATCATAAGCCACAAGGCTACAGCATTTGCTCACATTGTTACCTCCCCCCTCTTTATTATATGCTTTGTACTTTTTCTCTATTGTGGAATGCTATCATTTTCCCATTAAAAAAAAAAAAAAGGTTAAAAAAAGAAACTCCTAACCGATCACCACTCGATAATTACAAGAAATACTAAGATTATTATGACGACTACCAAATCAAATCATGCAAGAATTATGCTAAACAATCCCCCACAAATCTCAGCAAATAAAAATATAGAAAAAGAAAAAAGAAAACCCAAAAAATCAGCCCAAAAGGCCAAAACGTTTGCCTAGAACAATCTATGAGAATCGTGTCGGTAACTACAAACCCCCTTTATTTTCTCTCCTAACACACATGCAAAAGGCCACGTATCTTACTAGTATTTTTACTATGTCTACACTCCTATTATAACCGACCCCTTAAGACACGCGGACACGGCTTCTACGGCTCTTAATAAATGCCGCACAATACAGCTTGCAAACAACAACATTTTGACCCCACCACCTAAAACCCCCCAAAAAGAAAAAGCCTAATACAACTCCATCACTAGTCACTACCACTATATAAGCATCAATAACTACTTCTATAAATGCCCACCATTGCTCTACAAGCTTAAAAATTTTCTAGAAGCGTGGTCTGTTGCACATAGAAAAGTAGTGGTGTTGGTGGTGAAGACAATGGCCACCGGTGCTGCTGATGGACTTTTCCGAAGTGTCTATGAGGGTTGCATTGCTGGCAGTGACACAGGGAAAGAGCGCAGACCATACCATAAAAACTGTGGCTGTGCACTTCACAAGGCTGGTAAAGAATGTTCACATCCATTGCCTAAGTGCAAAAACGTGTCCTACCCAATAAGGAGGGCTTGGAGTGAAGGGTCTTTGGTCTTGGCAGCTTCTAACTGTTCTTCACCTTCAACTTCACCAGCTTTGGTTGGTACTGGGAGGAACCAGTTGGGTTTGTGTGAACTAGAGGAAGAGTATGTTACATTCAAGATCTGATTTTTATTTATTTAATTTGTTAATTACATGGTCTCTTTTTTAGAACAAATTGGCGTTCAAGTCAGATTTGTGACAATTTTATATATGTGTTGGTGGAATTAATGGTTGTAAACTTTTTTTCTATCGTTTTCGGTTTAAAAAAAAATGGTTGTAAACTTTTTTGATTCCTGACAGTTTTCGTGATCCCAATCTTATGAATGGTTTAATCAAAAATGAATTTGTGTTTGATGGAATGGTTTACAGCGTAAATATGGTGCAACGTATACGTAATTCCCTTCTTTAGTCAAGAAAAAAAATGAAGAATAGATGGAGCATTCGTTTCGTGCACGAAATTGCATCTGTGTACTGCTTTAAAATTTTCAGATTTAAGATAAGTTGACAAAAAATCGAGAACCCAAATTGAAATTTTCTTCAACATATTCGTTGTGAATTTTGGAACCTGGATTCCCAACTCGAATTAAGCTCGACCCTACTGTGAATCTTGATATCTGCAATGACAATTTTGGAAAACTTTATAACTCAACCAAATTAAGAACCATCAAAATCTAAATCGAATCTAAATTAGCTTTTTTGTAGTTTTATTTTATCAAGTTTCTATTTTAATTTTCTTAATTCTAGTGTCAAGCCTATTCATAATACTGCAGCTGCAGGTCGTTCAATTTAGATGCATTAGAATGATTTCTTTTTTTAAAGAGTTATGCGTAAATTTAGTTCATAAAAGGAGCATCATGGTTGAGGGATGCATTTTTCTTAAAATAATGGCTTGCACATCTTGTTGGGATGGTCAGGTCAGATGAGCATCAATTCGTGTCACATATGGGCGGCTCCCTTGTTCAATGCTAGGGGAAAAAGAACGAATAAAATAAAATCAAAGGAAGGAAGATACAAGGAAAAAAGGCATCTTAAAGTGTGAAATCCAGCTTATCCTCCTCTTAATTGAATATATAAATTAGAAGAGTTTTTTTCTTTAAATAATTATGAATAAAGAACTCCTTTGATCATGGTGTTGCCAAAGCTGACCACATGGGACGGAAGGTAGAACTGGGTAGAAACTACTAGAAAAGCACTTCCATGTTTGAATGGACGAAAATGACAAAGGCAAAAAGTCTCAATATTTCTTATTCCAATTCGGTAGTATTGTCATGTAATGACAATCCAAACCAAATGGCAAAGGATCTCTGTACCAGTACAGAAGCTCATCTTGTGATGCCTACTTAACCATAAACAATTGAGAGAACCTGTTTGGGCATGTCAAATAAAAAGGGAGTTAAGATTGACAAAACTAATAATTATCACACACTTGTTATTACACACCACACACTGTCATGTAGACTAAAATCATATCTAAAAACACGATTTCAAAAGAAATGTGTAAGAAGTATGCAATAGTAAATGTGTAATAAGATTTTTCCGCTTTGTAAATACCTAACGGAAAGCATAGTAGAGGTTACTATTTTAAACCCACAAGATAGACTCTAGGATTCACTAGAAAAGAAAAAGAGAAAACCTTTCTATAATTCACTAAAAAAGAAAAAGAGAAAACCTTTCTGAAAATATTATTAATCAAATTATAAATTTTGAATTGTATTTTCCTTTTACATATTGCAAGTTTATTTAAAGGCTCTAGAAAACTAATTTTTCAAGTAAAAATATTCCACATATTCTAATTAATATAGTACCAATAATAGGAATTTAATTTGACTAGAAAAACCTTAAAAACTCCTAAAATCAAGGAAATAGAATCCAAAATCCTAAAATAACAAAAATTACATGAAAATTCAAAACTAACAAAGGATAAAAATTTAAAATCTTGAAATACATCAAGACTCCTCCACTTGAATGAAACTTGTCCTTGATTTTTCATTTGGAAATTGAAATTTTTCACTCCAAATAAAAAGATACTTAGAGTACTTACACAATCCAGTTTTGAAACTTGAAAGTTCAAAAACGTGTAAAAATACCTTTGAACGTTTAGACCCCCAACGTACAACTTAACCAATTCAAGC
Source organism: Quercus tomentella (assembly GCA_028535165.1). Classification (NCBI taxonomy): domain Eukaryota; kingdom Viridiplantae; phylum Streptophyta; class Magnoliopsida; order Fagales; family Fagaceae; genus Quercus; species Quercus tomentella. Next base: position 85,200,777 of record JAPQVY010000155.1, on the reverse strand, counting down.
AATATGTCAAACAACAAGTGTGCGGAAACTTAACATATGCTATAATATGAAATTGGTTAAAAACTATCTAAGCCATAACAAAATAAAATCCACAGCAGATAATAAAAGGCAAAGATAGAGAGGAAGGAAGATGCAAACACAAAGACAACACGCGATGTGTTATCGAAGAGGAAACCGAAGCCCTCGGCGTAAAACCTCTCCGCCGCCCTCCAAGCGGTCAATAATCCACTAGAAAATGTAGTTGGGATACAAGGACAGCAATAGACCCTCCAAGCCTAATCTACCCAGTGCACCTAAGCCCTCCAAGCTTCTTGCTCCAACGAGGTTGCGTCGAACCTTTTTCTTTTCTAGCTTCCCGGATTCCGCTCCTAGACCATAACATCAACCAATGAAGATTGGTTCCTTCCTGACTGCTTCCCAGAAGTCCAAACAACTGTCTCACAGTGATGATGATGGTGAGAACCAGGTCTGGTATAATGCCTCTCAAGGATTTGACAATGGAGAGGAAGAGAGTTGGGGAATTTGGAGAGACTCTAAGGTATAGATTGTGGGTGAATCAATCTTGTTTTTCTTTAGGGTTTCTCTCTCAAAATTCTCTCTGGAAGCTCTCTTTCAATCGTGGGTAAAAGGGGTATTTATACTGGAGTGGGAGAGGAATGTGAAACGTCAGGTTTTACAAAACAGGGGTGGCTCGCGGCTTGATCTCGCGGCTTGACCAAGTCGCGAGATCCAGTCGCGAGATAACCGTATGGCCAGTTGTCCTGTTTTGTCCTGTAGTGCTCCAGCTGGCATGACTGTTCACCTTCCAGCATGCTTGGCACGTGTGCTGCGTCTGGCGGCTTGCAGCCGCGAGTCACCCGCGAGTCCCAGCCGCGAGTCTCTGTTTTCTTGCACACTCTTGAGCAAACTTCACTCTATCTCACTCACTACCCTTACATCAAACCCACCTAAATACAGGGTTACTAAATGCTGAATTACAAGCAAATTTGGCACGGAATAAAGCCAATTAGATGGTTGAATAAATTCAACCTTACAATCTCCCCCTTTGGCTATTCTGTGACAAAACCCTAAAACAGACTCTAGACTTAACATGTGAGTTGGGAACAGTTGAACAAAACTCACTCACACCTAACTCTAGAAACTGTGAAGCACTTGAATCATATGAACATAATACTCCTGAAACACAACAATACACCATGATCATTGTAAGCAGAAAATTATAAAATGCATATGAAACAGGCAATATGTGATCAAGCAAAGATGGAGTTAAGAAACAAGCCATGGCTTGATCAACCAAGTGAACACCACAAGGTAGTGATCACAGTGCTCATTCACACTTGGAATGAACACAAGGACATACAAGTTAACAAGCACAAGGCAAGACACTTGTATGTTCAACACTCAACCAATGCATAACACACAAGGTATATGCATCTAGGAACAATCCTACAAGGGCACAAGAGTGACAGTACAGATATCAAAATGCAGAACATTTAGATCAAAGTACTGATTTCAACATAGCATAAAGGCTGCAATTAGTAAGGTACAAACCATAAAGCCTACAAACTATGCATAAAACATAAACCCTAAAAGCTTACAAAAGCACATGGGTACAGATAACAAAACATCCTGAATAACATCATCAAAATATGTTAAAGTTTATCAAACCCATAAAAGACTAAGAGTACTCAAAACATAAACATATATAAACAAAGTCTTTGAAATTGACAACTCCCCCTCAACACATTACTCCCCCTTAAGATCTGCTTTTCTGCTTCTCAATCAACAATGTCATCATCACCAGAAACATCTCCCCCTTTTTGACAGGAATGGCCAAAGGGTCACTGTGCAGGCTGAGTGGTGAAGCTATCAAGTTTTGCAGACAAAACATCAATCTGGTCCTGCATGGCTCTCATCCTCTCAGAGTGCTCAGTCTGGATTTCTCTGATCCCATCAAGTCTTTCCAGAATGATTTGGAAAGCATCTGGAGGTGTATCTGAAGCAGTTGATGCTCTGGGTCTTTTGCCACTTCTCCTGGGTGTTGAGGTTGATGCATGCCCTGCTGCCTCTGCTTCAGTATCCATTGGAACACCTTCTCCTTCATCACCTTCATCTTCTTCTCCTGGAAGCCTAACACTTATTCTTTTGCAAGTAAGCTTGTTAATTGCAGAAGGTGTGGACATGGGACTGATGTCTTGAGGGATTGGAACACCCTTACTTCTAAAAATCCTCATCAGCAAGCTGGGAAAGATCAATTTTGGCCTAGAGGTTGTTCTTGTCTCATCCACAATAGTGTCATATATGTGGGAACTTATGTCTATGAAATTCTTTTCTTTGAGGTCCATCAGAAAGATTGCTCTAGCACAATTGATTGTAGTCAACTTCTTAATGGGATAGAGGTTAAACATCATGATGATTGTTAGACACCTCATGTCTACTGGAAAGGCAGTGGTATTCAAACATTTCCCTTCTCTCTGCCCACCTATCTTTTGTTGAACTTTTTCAATAGAAACACTCCTATCCTTGTAGTTGATAAATTCCTCATCTTCTAATCCTTCAAGACCTAATGCATCATCTATGACATGTGCATCCAAAATGAATTCCTTACCTCTAACCCAGCAACTTAACTCATTCTCCCTTATCACAGCATTTGAGTAAAATTCCCTAATCAGGGGTTCACACACTACAGGGAAATCACACAGAAGCTTTTCCCATCCTCTTCCTTCAAAACAGCCGGGGATAAATGTTTGTCTCAAGTCCTCCAAATCTACAAATCTTTCTTGAATAATTCCTGCTTTCAAGAAGTTATCCTTGTATCTCTCAAAGTGATGAACTGACCTAAACAGTTTAGGATCCATTTTCAATCTTTTGTCAGCCTTCTTTGCAGGAGTTTTCTTCTTAGAAGGAGAAGGAGCCATCTGTGAACAAGCAGAAGAGGCCACAACAGCATAGAGGAATATATGTGCAGAACAAGTCAGTACCATGTAGTTTAACAAAGAGATCTCAGACCAACAAATTAACTTTGAACACTTAAATCATAAGTTACTTAGAAAAATCACATGGATAAACAAGCCTAAGATAGGAAACATATACAAAATCATCAGATATAGATACCATCCTAGAGGCAGATAATGGGAAATGATAAGGCTCATAACCAGCATTGTTAAACTAACAGATGCACCCAACAGATTAACACAAAAAAAAAAACATGCACATCATCAAACGGAGCATTTTGGGAACAACACACAGCTCAATATCAGATAAAATAAAAAACACACTTAGCTAAGCACAGGATGAAGACAACTAGGAGCAAAACAAACTTTTAGCAAGATCATCAGCAAGCTAAGCATGAACAAAGAATAATAGTCGAAACACAAACCCATTTCTAAATCACAGACATAAGAAAAAAATCAAGGGGAAAAACACAAAATTAAGTAGAATTGAGTTCGAAATTGAAAACCCATACCTGTGACATGAAGAATTTGAGCAGAAAATGTGCAACAATGGAGATTGAAAATGGGAGCACGGAGTGTTTGGGAAGGAGATGTTTTAGAGAGAAAATGAACAGTTACTAAAGTTCGAGGGAAAACTGAAAAAGATTTAAAAACTGCTCCTTTTTCTGCCAAACACGCGATTTTCGCGACTTGATTAAGTCGCCACACAGTCGCCAGATCAAGCCGCCAAAACACTTAAGGACAAAAATTTGAAAAATTTTTCTAAGTGTTTTTCGCGACTGGAAGTTCTACCCGCGAATGAGTCGCGAGCTGAGCCGCGAAAATCTCTGAATAACCTCGCGACTGGACCTTTCACTCGCGAACAAGTCGCCAAAAATGACCAGCGAAGATGCGACTGAGGCTCGCGACTTGACATACCCGCGACTGAGCCGCCAAAACAGGGCAAAACTGGATTTTTGAAATTTTCAGATTTTTCAACCAAAATACTTTCCAAAAACACCTAAAACACGCAAAAATCTTTTTGTGCTTGATTTAACAAAGATTGAGCATGTGAAAACACATTTTATCAAGTACAATCACACAAATGAATATGGCATTTATTGAACATAAACTTGTGTGTTGTGTGTGGATATCAACAATGAGATAGTCCTTAGTCTAATGTGAAGCTTCAATGATCAATTCAACCAAGACATACACAATTAGCACTAGATTATGTGACCCATCTCAATTATAGACGTATGTATATATGACCTCCCACAAAAACTTGATAATATGACTTGGAGCTTTACATTTGACTCCACTATTAATCAACATTTGATCTTTTTGATCTTTTGAGGCAATCACCTCTCATTGTGAGAGTGATAGTTGACATTTCCTTTTGATGAACAAGCCTTTGGCTTTTTGAATAAAACATTTCTCTTTTATTTTTGGTCGCTTTCCCTTTTTCCTAGTCGAATACTAGTATGTGCGACAGGCTTTTGCAGCTCAATATCTCTTTTCATTTGGAGATTTACATTTGGTGAGCTCTTTTTAGCAAAAACAAAAATAAAGAGTGGGAAGATATATAGACACAAGTCTATGCAAGTCTCAAGATCAACAAAACCATTCACTAATCATTCATGACAAGTTTGAAGATCTATTTACAACAATCACAAAGATTTCAAAATTTCTCCCACATAGATATGAGTGTATGAAGACAAGCAATGCTCGAAAATGCACAAAGCCATTAGCATAAAGGTACAAGGCAAAACAAGTTTTGAGACAAAATCTCAACAAAGTCAATCAAGCTTTTTGATTTTCTAATTTTTATGTGATTTTTGGATTTTTGACACACGAAGCAAAAAGATTGATAAGACAAAAGAAATATACGCAAGAAGACAAGCAGACAACCAATAGCAAAAACAGCAAGTAAAACAAACAAACATTGTCACAAAGCATAGGAAGTATTAATGCATGGACATGTTCTAATGCTTATGCATGAGTACCCTTTTTCACCCACACGTCACTTGCGTTTGGGGTGATTTCCTTATAGGATTGGGTACGGGAGTTAGGGCTTTCAAACCTTCGTGAGAAGCTTTCCAAGCAGTTGGTGAATGCACCAATCATCTTCATCACATTCATCATTCCGGGATCACCATTCTGATTTCTAGATTGATCACCTACCCAAATTCTTCTATCATTTCTAGGTCCTCCTGACCTTTGAGGAGGTGCACTGTTCTTTGCTCTTAGCTTTTGGCAATTTGGTCGAGTATGCCCTTGAAGTCCGCAATAATGACACACATAAGTCACTCTAGGACCTCTTTGTGGTCGTGGACGTGACTTGGCACGAGATTCGGATCTGCCCACAGATTGACTACGGGAATTCAGCATCCGTTGGTTCACCACATTCTTCTTCTCCTCCATTTTGAGTTTCTCATCAGTAAGGTCAGCTACAACTGGATCTTTAGCCTTAACAAACTTTACTTCTTTAGTGACATTTCCAGACGAGCTACTTCCTCCGGTATATCCCAATCCGGATTTGTCTGAAAAGCTCTTTTGAGATGAGATAACATCATCTAGCTTCTTGGTGGTGACCCTCTCTACTTTAGCATTTGCTTGCACAACCTCATTCTCAAGAAATCTTACTTTTGTGTAAGCTTCGGACAACTCACCATTCAAAGTTTCTATCTCGCATTTGGCCTCCCTATATCGGATTAGGAGACTTTTGTAGTCCTCCTCTGCCTTCTTCATTTTTCTCACAACAGCCTTGGCCACCCTTGTGTACTCACCCGACTTTTCCAAGAGTGAGTTATAATTCTCTTGAAGATTTGCTGTGCTTTCATCTTGTTCAGCATCTGATTCTTCAACAATTCCTAGTGATTCATCATCACTATGTTCTCCAAGGTCTTGTACAAGCAGATTCAACTCCTCTGAAGACTCAACGTGAGCAATGGTCATAAAAGCTGAATAGTTCCCCTCTCCATCACAGCTCTCTTCAGATTCTGAGTCAGACGAATCAGAGTCACTCAATGTCGTGACATACACTTTACCTTTCGATTTCAAATAATTCGGACATTCCTTCTTAAAGTGTCCATGCCCGTTACATTCGAAGCAAGTGACACCTTGTGTAGGTTGGGATTCTTTACTATCTCTCTTTTTGAATTCCCTTTTCTCCCTTCCAGAACTTTGGAATTTTCCTTTATCACCAAATTTTCCATTATTCTTAAACTTCAAGAACTTTCGGAAATTTTTTACAAGGTATGCAACATCTTTATCAACCACATCGTCTTCCGATGAGTCATGGACTTCTACCTTCTCATTAATGGTCTTAAGAGCAAGGGATTTACTCTTCCGTTGATTGGGCAGCGACATTTCATAAGTCTGAAGAGAACCGACCAGCTCTTGGACTTTGATGTCATCTAGGTCCTTGCTCTCTTCAATCGCTGTCACTTTAGCACGAAAACTTTCCGGCAATGATCGAAGGATCTTCCTTACGATTTTAGAATCCTCCGTTTTCTCCCCCAAGTTGAACTTACTGACAACCACCTCATTTAGCTTCCCATAGAAAGAGTCAAAAGACTCATCCTCACTCATCTTGAGCTCCTCAAACCGGGTGGTCAGCATTTGTAACTTGGTGTCCTTCACTTTCTTCGTGCCTTCATAGGTAGTTTCCAATATCTCCCATGCTTCTTTGGCAACGGTGATGTGAGAAATCCTGTGAAATTCATCTGGAGACACACCACAGAAAATAGCATTTAAAGCTTTACTGTTAGCATTAGATGCAGCGAGTGCTGCCTTATCCCATGTGGATTTGGCTGCCTCAGGTCTAGTCCAACCACTTTCAACTGCATCCCAAACAGATTCATCAATGGAGCATAGAAATGCTCTCATGCGAACCTTCCAAAAAGCATAATTACTACCATCAAAATATGGAGGTGCATTTAGGGATTGAGACCTATCCATTTCAAAAAGGGAGTCAAGGATCACACAATGGTAATGAAACCAATAACAGTGTACCCGCTCTGATACCAATTGAAAGTTCAAAAACGTGTAAAAACACCTTTGAACGTTTAGACCTCCAACGTACAACTTAACCAATTCAAGCAATATGTCAAACAACAAGTGTGCGGAAACTTAACATATGCTATAATATGAAATTGGTTAAAAACTATCTAAGCCATAACAAAATAAAATCCACAGCAGATAATAAAAGGCAAAGATAGAGAGGAAGGAAGATGCAAACACAAAGACAACTCGCGATGTGTTATCGAAGAGGAAACCGAAACCCTCGGCGTAAAACCTCTCCGCCGCCCTCCAAGCGGTCAATAATCCACTAGAAAATGTAGTTGGGATACAAGGACAGCAATAGACCCTCCAAGCCTAATCTACCCAGTGCACCTAAGCCCTCCAAGCTTCTTGCTCCAACGAGGTTGCGCCGAACCTTTTTCTTTTCTAGCTTCCCGGATTCCGCTACTAGACCATAGCATCAACCAATGAAGATTGGTTCCTTCCTGACTGCTTCCCAGAAGTCCAAACAACTGTCTCACAGTGATGATGATGGTGAGAACCAGGTCTGGTATAATGCCTCTCAAGGATTTGACAATGGAGAGGAAGAGAGTTGGGGAATTTGGAGAGACTCTAAGGTATAGATTGTGGGTGAATCAATCTTGTTTTTCTTTAGGGTTTTTCTCTCAAAATTCTCTCTGGAAGCTCTCTTTCAATCGTGGGTAAAAGGGGTATTTATACTGGAGTGGGAGAGGAATGTGAAACGTCAGGTTTTACAAAACAGGGGTGGCTCGCGGCTTGATCTCGCGGCTTGACCAAGTCGCGAGATCCAGTCGCGAGATAACCGTATGGCCAGTTATCCTGTTTTGTCCTGTAGTGCTCCAGCTGGCATGACTGTTCACCTTCCAGCATGCTTGGCACGTGTGCTGCGTCTGGCGGCTTGCAGCCGCGAGTCACCCGCGAGTCCCAGCCGCGAGTCTCTGTTTTCTTGCACACTCTTGAGCAAACTTCACTCTATCTCACTCACTACCCTTACATCAAACCCACCTAAATACAGGGTTACTAAATGCTGAATTACAAGCAAATTTGGCACGGAATAAAGCCAATTAGATGGTTGAATAAATTCAACCTTACAAAACTTGTATCCTTGATATATTGTAGCGTAATTTTTTTTTCTTATTGACCTTCAATTGATTTACAACATCAATTAACAATGGGTTGAAGGTAATCGAATTTTTTTACTTCAAGAAAATCAATAGGCTTTGATGCAAAGTCAATGAAATCCTGAAACATGAGGGTTATAGGTCACCTTCATGTTTAAGGTCAATTAAATCCTAATGAAAGCCTGAGACTTGAGGGGTTATAGGATCACCTTCATTTTTAACATCAATTAAATCCTCCACAGTATCCAACTCATGATCTCCCAAAAGAGAAGGAAAAAGGAAACATGTGAATGTCCTTAATGCTCTTTAATAGTATAAGGGATTAATAGCTTATGACTGAATCTCATCACCAGCAGCTCCTTAATTACTGTTTGGTGCAAAGAGAAATTTTGCATCTATGGATAACACCAAACAAAACAGTGTCATATCATATGCTGCCAACCATTTGAATGGAAGGAATGGACCTTGGTGAAATTAAAACAGAGCATCAAAATCATCAAACAAAATGCAAAACCAAAACGAAATAATAAGATTTTTTTTCTTGTATTAAGAAATATTACAGTTGACCAAGATCTTAAGTTGCAGGGAAATTGGGAAGGGTCACCTACCTTCATATAAGTTTGGTAAACCTCTGGTCAGAACTCAGAAGAGTAAAAGTCAAAGTGTATTTCTTCGGAGAAAACTATGCTAAAATACCACATTCAACAAAGTCAAAAGGCAAGCCAAGACAGCCTATGAACATAATTTCCAAGGCTCTATAGCTAGAATTACTTCCCTAATGAAACACGTCTGTCTTAGTTAGGTAACTGCTTTGCCAAAAACCCTCCAGACCCTTCTTGAATTCTTCTACGTGGAAGCACTTGCACGAAAGTTTCTCTAGATTTCTACCACACACTAAAAACAATTGTTGATTTCCTCCTCTATATTAATGCTTCATTAATAGCAAGCATGCAAAAGTTTCAACACAATTACATTCAAACACATACAAACCCACCAAGACGTACACAAAATAAGGGAAGTTAAAAGAGGGAAGAGAGAGAGGAAAGAATGGCCATTGGAGCAGCTGAGATGATGCTGCAGTGTGTGTTTAATGGAAGTATATCAGTGCATGACATGGAGATTGAGAGGAGACCCTACCATCGGAACTGCAGCTGTGCACTGCACAAGTTAGAAAATGTTTGCTCCAATGATTACTCTCAACAAAGGAAAATTCCATTACCTTCACAATCACTGCAAAAGTTATGCAGTAATTGTAACCTGTACATAGCAGCTTTCAAATTCTCTTCAGAATCTTCTCCTCTATAGTATGAAACAAAGAAGAAGCCAATGGAACTCTTTTCACATGGATGAAAGGAATTTATTGGGGACTTGATACAAATGATAGGAAAAAAGGTTAGGAACTAAGAAACCATATTATTGCTTTGTTTCTCTATTTCTAATTCTCCTATAGAATTCGAGAGCAGTTTCTTCTGGCTTCATTACTGTAAATTCTGCAGAGTTTATGTAGCTATGGTGTTTTACCACTATTTCTTTTGAGAACATGCCGACTCAATAACATTATACTAATTTAAGTTGAGTTAACATACCCTTCTCGTCCTGATTTTCTAACCAGTGTATGGGTTCCATGCCATTGACTTTCAATGGAAAACAAAAGAAGCAATATGCCAAACTTTCTTTGCCTTTTTTTTTCTCTCTTTTTCATTGGTAGTATGATTTCTAGGCATGGGACAAGGACTTAGTTTCAGCATGGGAACCTCCTAAGATGAAGACATGTGGAGACAGATGCTCTGCTGGGTGCTTGAATGTGCATGTGCGTGTGTAAATCCTTATGTTCTTTTTTTTCTAAGTAAATTCATTAATGGTAATTACACAAGCCTATTGGGTCGTGAACCCATGATCCCATCTTCAACCATACTCTTACAAGGGAAGGGAGTGCCATTTGAACCAAAGCTCATTGGCTTTTATGCTAAGTAAATTAGAGACGGAGAGGAGTCACAGAGACTCATTAAGCATAATTCCAAGCTTGCCTCAAAAAGACTCTATCCTCCATGTTTTACTTACTGTTTTTCGTTTAATCCTATGGAAATGCCTTGCTTGGCTGCCAAACAATACCACTATTTCTCATCAGGAAATGCATCTTTGATTGCATTGTATACAGAAAACACATACAAGGCAATCTCCTTTGTCATTTTTATTCACGTATGAATAATGAAAATACCTATAGATTGGGTATTGAAATGTACCAAACTTCACATATTGGGCCCTTTATTTGGGAAGCGAGCACTTTTAGTGCACAGATTTCAAACTGCAATGGATATATGGTGAGAATAAGGGTCAGGTTTGAGCTAGCCAGTGAACTAAGCTACTTTACTTAAGAGTAAATCCACAATTTCTTTTTCTTTTCCATTTAAGTTCTCTCAAATTGCATAGTTATGAGGTCCATCATAGAGCATAGAGCATAGCTGGTCTTATAATAATCTTATAAAATTTTCTCATAAATTAAAAAAGAATCCTATGATCACTCAATACACCTAACATGCTTCCCCACTGCGTTCACCTTGCTCTTATCTTATGATTCACATACACTTCAATCTCTCCATCATTAAATTGAGTACGCTAGATATGTCATTCAATTATACAATGGCAGTGAGAAATATCGCAGTCCCACTGTCACGGTATTTTTTTTTTCCCTTTGATCTAATTATCATGCAAGACAATGATGATTGATCTTGTAATATCGACCTTTAATGCAACTGGCTCCTTAAAAAATATTTATTCAATTTGCTCACTATTTCCAGAGAGTGGTTTAATCATTTAAACAAGGATTAAGAGATACAAACTGTGTCAAGAAAGAAAAAAATGATCATCCCAATAAAGCAACAGATAACTGTATTTAATAAAAAAATCATATGATGTGATATGAGTTACCTGTAACAAAAATACACCTTGTATGCAATCTGAAGCATGGCTTGGGAGCCAGCAGGTAGATGAGTTGGCGAATTTCTTATTTCTCAACTCCTAAGAGCAAGTTCTACCTACATTTGAGAAACAATAATACGATAACAGCTTCAGCATATCCCCACACTTAACCAACCACCCAATCCCCCCCCCCCCCCAAAAAAAAAACAAAAAAAAAAGATTAAGAGGAAGAGGGCCCTATATTCTGACAGCTGCTTAGAGTGAATAGAAGAAATTACAGGCACAAAGTTAATTAATTCCATCAGAAATCTCAGAAAATCCTGACAGCTGCTTAAAAAAGTGAATAAAATTTAAATTTCAAGCTCAAAGTTAATCAATTCCATTAGAAATCTCAAGCTACAAATGTAGCTGCACGTTTGATATTTCCCAGCAATTTTCTTCTTTAAAAGTATTCTTTGTTCGTATAGCAAACATGGATAAATATATCAAATTTGGAGAGTCAACCATAAGGTGACAATGGGAAAACCCAAAAGTATGAAATACACACGGCATTCCTATTACTACCTATATGAGCTACAATATTCATTTAAAATTTTTCTAAGATTCAAATTAAGTTATATTATTTAACACTATTAAAGTATTGGTTTTATGTTGATGTAATGGCCCAAGAGGCCCACTTCTAGTCTCTATACATAATAGGGTTTATTGTAAGAGAGATGCTACGTCTACAACATTTTTACAACAAATCACAGGTGGTTAGTTGTTATTGATTCAAATTTGAAACTAACACTAAGATTACTTTTTTGCCCTAACAATAACAACCAGTAACAACCTGTCACTTAGGATTTGTTGTAAAAATGTTGTAGACATATCATTTCTCTTATTGTAATGGACTTTAATATACAATAAAGATGTAGCCGCTAAGGCTTTATTCCCTTTGTATTCTTCGCTCTTTTTTGCTTCCGCTTCTCTTTATTATTTTATTCTTGTCTTTAACAAACACCAACTAATTATGGTAATTATCATGAAGCATTATTTGTCTGGTCAAGGGGGATCCATTGAGTTCTTACACTTTTAGGTCAGAAACTTCATCTTACTATAGGGAATGAAGCCGATCAGAAATATGAACCAAAAAAGAAAGTTTTGCTGAATGCAATTATATGAGGTGTGATGTCTCAACAATCATAATGCATTTTCAAGCACCTTTGTTTTTTTTTTAATTTACTAGTTCACACCCACAACCTTTTCTCTTCTTTTATTTTTATTTTTATTTTTATTTTTATATATATTTACTAGTTCACACCCACAACTAGCTGGTTTTAAACTCATGATATCACTCTCCTCCTCTTCTTGTGGGAGGAGGAAGTACCATTTGAGCCAAAGCTCATTGGCACATTTTCAAGCACCAATTCATGACACCGTATACCAGAATAAACAGAAAAAAACTTGATTAATAGTCAAATGTTATATAGAAACAAAATTCATTGTTGTTTTGCATTCTTTCCATCTGCCAAGTTGAAAACTTTTGAATTATTTATCTAAACCAACAAATAAGACACATGCAGCTAGGTTGGACATGTAATGAACTTGTGTATGCCAAATATCAAAACCAATTATGTATATATATGTGTGTGTAGAGAGAGAGAGAGAGAGAACTATATTATGTCTATTCAGAAAAACAAATACTTGGCTTCCTACTTCTGATTAGTATAATGATGCTTAAACTGATATCCTTTATTGCATAGAAAGAGTCGCCCCCAACACACATGACAACAAATTAGGATCCTCCAAACAAGTTAGGTTTATAAAAGTATTACCGGAGCAATCTATGCAAGCCTAAAATCCCATTACTACGATAGATTCAAAAGTCAAGCAAACACGAATAAGCCAAACCATGGTCTCCTCAATTCCTAAGTCACTCTCTCACAGCAAAAGTCAAAGACCAACATTCCAAAACTGAAACTTTCCTAGAGGAAAACGTTTTTTTTTAGCCGTGTAACTACTTTTTCTCGAGTTCAACGGTGCATAAGCACAAACTTTTTCTGTCCAAGAGTACTCCCACCTATATACGCTAATTCCAAGCTCTATATAAATGCTTCACAAAACATGCAAAAGTTTCAACATCTTCAAACTCAAGCAAGCATACAAATCTACACACATTCATACCTTCAGAAATACTGCATATTCAAAAGGAGAGAGAGGGAGAGAGAGAGAGGAGTGGCCACTGGAGCAGCTAAAATGATGCTTCAGTGTGTCTTTGGAGGAAGTATATCAATACACGATATGGAGATTGAGCGAAGGCCATATCATAGCTACTGTAACTGTGCACTACATAATTTGAAAGATGGTTCCTCTAACTCTTGTTCCCATCAAAGGAATATTTCATTTCCCAAGAAACAGTCACAGACCAAGTGCTCCTTGTCCATAGCAGCTTCAAAACCCTCTTCTCACTCCTCTCTTCTCGGTGAATTGTCGAACAGAAATGGAGAAGATACTAATGTGGACAAATTTGTCAGAGGCTTGATACAGCTCAATCAGAAGAAAGAGTTAGGAACTGAGGAGCTAATTTATATAGGGAAAAGTTAACGGATGTTCTATGGGCATTGGTTTAGAAAAAAATTTTAGAAACCTTTTATGGAAAAAGAAAAAACAGTTGACTTTTTTGACAGTTTTTTTTTTAAATTTTATTTCTCATGAAAGTGGCATTAAAACTTTCCTAAAATGATCTATTAACAAATGTCCTAAGGACACCCATTAACAAGACTCTTTTATATATTTTTGTTTTTCTATTTCTAGTTCTCCAGTGCTCCTCAAGATAAGGCTTGAGGAATGAATGCATCAATTTCCTCTAGCATCAACTGTACATTCTACCCAAGTTTTATGTAAACATTGTCTTCACTGTTTTTTTTTTAATAATTAAAAAAAATTATCTGCATGCAACTAACAATTCAACTTTAAGTACATATGCCCTAGCTTCCTGATTTTTATAGCTCAATCTGCTTGCAATGATAGTACAACTAACACAGTATAGAGGGTTTATGTTTTTGGGCAATCTGATTTTTATAACTCAATCTGTCTAACATACTTCACCAGACTCCATTCTCTGCATATATAGCATTGTCCATTGTGCTCTCTGCTGCATTTATGCACTGAATACATAAATAAACATAAACCTGTAATTACATTTATTTATTTACTTAACTTTCTCCCTTCTTAGTGACAGTACCTATAGCTTGGCTATTAAGGAAAATTATTACTTAGTTCAGAATTTCAGCTGCCTGGGGTTTGGTTAGGGTGGAGAGTTGCAGCTAGCATTATTAGCTATGGACGTTTTAATCTAGAATCAGTTTATCTTCAAAAAGTTCTTAAGTTTCAGCTGATATAATTTTCACATTTTCTATTTTCTAACATCCCTTTCATTATTTTTTGTATATCTCCTAACTTCCCTTTCATTCAGATTGTCTACAAGTACAAGGTAGGTAAAGTCAAATTTGTCATTCAACAATCTTGTGTTTAGGAAAAATGTTGAAAACACAAAGAAATTTAGGCAATATAACTAATATATCAACACTATAGAATTAGGGGTTAAATATATGTATATAAGGGAGAGGAAAGAGAACAAAAAAATATAAACCATAAAAAGTAGCTTTGTCAAATATCTTTCAGATAATGAACAACATTTGCATTTGCCAATAACATCTTAATGAGATGAACAAGAACCAGAGATATGATGGCAGTCCTGCAGCATTCTGATAACAGACACACACACACACTCTCTCTCTCTCTCTCTCTCTCTCTCTCTCTCTCAAATAACTAGGTCTCCTCTTCTTATTCCTAAAATTTTTCCATCTGGAAAGAGGGATTGGTTTCCAGATAGTTACATTTCTTCTTTCCTGCTCAATGGAGAAACCGTACAACATCTCATGCTCAAGACTTGTTCACTTGCATCCATCCCGACTCACAATAACATAGGGCATTTCTTCATAGGGCAAACCTAATAATCATTAATGAGGTGACCAGTATTGGCCCCCATACTATGCTGAAATCAGGATCAGGATGGAATATGAACCCTTCATCTCAATTAAAGTACAAATGAAATAAAGCAGATTAATTTCAATCTATATACCTAGCAGAAAGCTGAGAGCAAGAAGCACTTGTGAACCCAATATGATCCCCAACTTTAAGTGATACCAATGGAACCATTCTGAAGTACTCAGTACAAAGTTGGAATTTGGAGTAGCTAAGTAATCAGAATGCCATCATGCCCCAAATTAGCTAGGTTCTACACTACCCAATACCTGGATAGTTTATATTTATATAGCATCAGGTCTGAACCATTAACAGCATGAAGCACCCAGTAACATCGACTAAACTCATTTTCCCCACATTTAGAATTAAAAAAATATAAGATTTTGCAGATTAATTCTCAACTTAGCATGCTATTTGAAAATTTGAATGTAGCAAATATTCTAAATTATGAATTAAATTTATAATTTTTATATTTTATATAACTTGTTCCTCAAACAGAGAAATGGGCAACATCGATATTGCATCCTATTTTTTCTTTTTCCAAGGGAGAAAATGATGTTTGATGGCAAGTATGCTCCCAACAGCATTGGCTGCCAAAAAAAATGTATTTGCCATTTTCCTTGCTTTCTATTTGAAATTCATTTGACAACATCAAAAATGCAATATTTTAACAGTGAGCAAAACATTTGATAATTCCACAAAAGATTACACTTGTAACAATTCTAGGCAGGAAATTAAAACAAAAAACAAAAAGACAGCTAATCACAGCTTTTCTATGACATATCATGCAAGATAAGTCAAGAATAAGATGATGTGACTTGAGTGATTCAAGAAAGCACAGCCTACAAACACCCAAATATTTAGTAGGCCAATTTCTCATTCTGCATTGCTTAGAGAGAGATAGAGTAATTTCTAACTAGACTTGAGGAATAATAACATAAGGCAATTTCCAGCACCTCTGCATAACATTGTATATCAAACAAAACATATTGACTCAAACTTCTAAATTGAATCTTCTTCTTTATTTTTTATTTTTCAAATCAATTTGTAATAAATTGAAATACAATTTGACGTTGATAAGTGAGACACAACAGTTGTTTGAGGATGTCTAACTGGTGAGTGGTAACACCCAAAAAAGAGTTCCAATCTGTTTCATTTCTCATCTTTACATTTTCTTAACATTACAATTTTATAGTTTTTACTTTTCATATTTTTCTAATAGCAAGAAGTTCTACTAGAAGGAGGAGAAACCTCATCACATACACAGGGTGTATATAAAAAGTTTCTCTTAAAGATTACATGAGAAGAGTTAATATTTGACTGTCTTCTATCCCAGTAAATAAGAAGAAAGCAACAAAAAGAAGCCTTACATGCCATGCATTTTACTTCCAGACTTCTTCTTTTTTGATGAGTACACATCAATGAACTATTTGTTTCTCCTAACGTCAACACAACCAAGTAGACATACACATAGAATCAAATTCCCACAAAACTTTCTTACTTTAATTCTATTCCTTTTCGAGTTAAAAACATAGGTAACATAAACAATTTACATCATAATCAAATATGCATACTATACGGCCAATTACTCACCTAGGTTTGAAACCTTTTTTATTTCCTTAGATTGGCAAAACTAGGTTTGAAATCTCATAATTCAAAGGGGGTATACATGAAATCCCTAGACTACCACCAACTGCTCAGCACAAATAAGAACAAGTGAACAACAGCAATCATGATGATAAAATAAAATGACCACCAACATCATGGTCAAGCGAAAACATAGTTAAGACATTATATGTTACTCTTTTTTTTTTTTTTTTTTTCATGTCTTAAAAGTGACCAGTGGGACTCTTGCAGATCCTTCATTGCATAGATATAAGCACCCATATCACACATAACAACAAAATTGCATCCCTTCTCAAAAGTTAGTTGGAAAGATACAACACTAGAGTAATCTATACTAAAACCCTACATCTAAAATGAGTTCCATAATAAGCAAGACAGAACAAGCCAAATTATTTTTGTCTCTTCTTAAGAATCCTTCTGAGCTTAATTTAGGCACCAGAATTAAAACCTGAAACTTCCTAGGGAAAATCGTTTGCCTTTGTTGCATAACTACTTTGCCAATAAGCCTCCAGACAAAATTTCTCTCAACTTCTACGGGGGAGAACCACACAAACTGTTTTCCCTCTTTATTTAATCCAAATTACCATTCTTTAACCTCACCCCTGCTCTATATAAATGCTTCAGAAAGCATGCAATGGTTTCAAAACATTCAAATTCACACGTTAACAACCTCCCCTCCCAAGAAAAACACATAATTGGTATACAAACACTAACAGGGACTCAGAAAAGGTAAGAGAGAGGAGATAATGGCCATTGGAACAGCACAGATGATGCTCCAGTGCATCTTTAATGGAAGCTTATCGATGCAGGACAAGGAGATAGAGCGGAGGCCATACCATCGCAACTGCAGCTGTGCACTGCACAAGTCAAAGGGTGTTTGCTCCAATCCTTGTCCTGTACAAAGCAAAAGTCTGTTTCCCAAGAAACAGTCATGGACAAACTATTCATTGTCTACAGCAGCTTCCAAACTCTCTGGTCCATCATCTCTTGTGGACAAATTGTTAGTTAGGAACAAAGAAGATGCAAATGGGACCCCGTCACAGAAAATAGAGTTTATTGGATCCTTAAAGCTTGACACAGCAAAGTTATAACAAAAAGGTTAGGAAATGAGAAGCGAGTCTATTGTTCCTCATTCTTTAGTTTTCCTGTCTTCCAGAAATTGCAGAGTGAGCACACGGGTTTCTTCTACTGTCAATCATGTCTCTATTTTTTTTTTTTGGGGTGGGGGGGGGGGGTCAGAATTCTGCAATATTGTATTCTAATTCAATTTCACATGGCCCTGTATTGTTGATCACAACACTCATTTTATTTGCAGTGACCCTTAATACAACGCACAAACATTATTTTAGGATGAAGGCCTGGGAACATAGTCATTAATATGATTCATATGTCTGGTGCTTGTTTGTGTAAATAAACTCATTCTGAAGAATAAGAAATAAAGGTAAAGTCATAGGAGATTGAGAAGATATGAATCTCTGCATTACATTATGAAGGGAGTACATCATGTATTTATATACATACAGACTCAATGCTCGGGCACCTGCTAAAAGAATAACCAAGTTTGTTAAGCTGAAAATTACACCTAACTGCCTTAACCACTCTCAGTCATATAAACCAACTTATAACAACTTATAATTACTTGATAACTGGATACAGCATTGGTTTAATAGCTTGATAATGTTGGCATATGCGGAATTTTTATTGATAAATAGCAATGGATTACAAGGTTTTTGTGATGCAGAGCTGCTGCTCCTGCACAATGCTAGGCAGATTTTTCTGATCTGCATAAACCAGTACAATAGCACTAATTTATACTTGAAAGAGCCTTCTAGACTTCTAGATACAAGTAACTGACCCTTAGGAACACAGAACACCAACAGTTTATCACCCTGAAATACTTACAGCCATCATCTAGAAATTTCTTTATTAAAATTACAAATTAATTTCTAACAGATAAGGGTTGAACTTGAAAAGAGCAGATACTGCTAACAGTTTGCAGACCTCCAATTTTTGCTTGTAATATATTTACTGGAGTTTCTATAGCTAAGCACATAAATTGTAACAAACTTCACGGTTCAAACTTGACATTGTATAGAATACATCTAAGCTAGGCTACTGCCAGGTACAAAACTTTGGTTGTTAGGTCCTGGTTCAGTGTCAAAGGAATTCAGCACTTCACAGTGCACCAAGGTGATTTTGGTCCCAGGCCTTGTACACTCCACCCCAGAAAAGGCACGCGCGCACACACACACACACAGATAAGAGAGAGCACCGACCTTCCACTGAACCGCACTGCTAATTGTCACCTGTGACCACTTTCCCCTCTCGTTGAATACCTCCCTGGGATTTGTGTAGGCTGGAGTAATAGGCTGGTTCAAGTGGATGAGTGCTATAGCCTATGGGATATCCTAGAACAGGCGCATCCTTTTTTCTTATGGTAAATGATCATCTCTTTGCATCAGCTAGCTGTCTAAAAATAATTGAAATCAAACTCAACATGTCATAATGATAACGTTATTTGCAACAAATGCAAGACTACTGAGGTTCTTGATAATGTAAATGTATTTAGTGAGAATAAGTGAAAATGAAGAACCAAGAACTGGATAAATGAAGGAGATTTTGATATCGAACAAAAATTTTCATTTATTTTAATTAAGAACAATGAAAGCAATGGTGCAGCGCATTAAGGCAACAGGTTCCCCCCCCCCCCCCCCCCCTAATTCTTCCTCCAAAAGAATGTTCACTAAATGAGGAGAATTTCTGAAATTTCATTCTTTAGATGTTCTCTTCTTTCTTCTATCTCAATGCAGAGATAGAAACACAGCAACACAAATAAGAAAGTTGATCAGGATTTGTATATATATTTACAAATGTTGACAAATGGCTACCTCTATTGTAGTAGTGATATAACCAACATTACCCCCCATCTACCAATCTAGGCATGTTCTATTTACAAATAAAAACAATTACAGAATTAGGATGAAGAAGAATGTTACCTTTTATCATCATACAGAAAGGCCAACCCTCAAAATGGAAAGACCAGCAACTCAAACTGTGTCCAAAGACAGGCAGAAAACTGGGAGAAAGATGCACATTTGTTTGGGAAAGCTTATTTTCATTGGGTTTATTGTGCTTAAAAATAAGCTAGGCAAAAGTACATTTGTACCTAAGAAATAAAGCATTAATATTGTACATAAGCTAAATAAACAATTTAATATCATTCTACTGCTATTCCAAATGAAGCCTATGCATATAAGATATTTTTGTATAAGCAAAAGTCAATCAACATGGTGAACGAAAAGGAGACCATTCTGCACAGTTCACTAAATAACCTCTGTTTTATGAAACGCAAAGGTATTTAATGGACCGGTGTTTAAGATCATTCACTTAAATCAGAAAAATGTTACATTGAAATCACTTGGGTAGCACTAGTAATCATGTGGCTCCTTGGTGAGTCTGAATCATTACCTGCATGATTCACATGATTACTGGTGCTACCCAAGTGATTTCAGTGTAACATATTCTGATTCAAGTGAATAACCTGAAACCTAGTCCATGACATATTTTTGGGTTTCATGAAACATAGGTTATTTAGTGAACTGTGCAAAATGGTCTCCTTTTTGTTCACCAGTAATCATGTGAATCATGCAGGTAATGATTCAGACCCACTAAGGAGTCTGAATCATTACCTACATGATGCGCTCAATATTGTGAACTGATTCTCCCATTTCTAACATGACATGAAGCAGTAAATTTGCCATGATTAATTTTCAGACTACCCAGCACATTCCAAATATAATGATTCTCTAGAAATGAAATAGTTTTGGTACTAGGCAATATAATCACTCTTTGTTATAATTCTTGCTAATGTGGCAATATAATAACAAATCAATTATTAAACCTATTAACGGAACACATTCCAATATAATCACCCTCCGTTATAATCCTTGCTTACATGCCTAAATTCTACAGCCATGTGGCACTTCATTATAACAGCAAGGCTACATAAAGACTAACTTGGTAAGTTTTTAATTTTTTGAAGACTAAAAAAAACTTTTCAAATTTTAGGGAATAAAATAGAACCTGACCTAAATTTTACGTACCAATAGTATATTTTCACCTTTTAATATTACTACTTTTGTTAAATTAAGCATTTAGCCTGAACATTATTCTATGTTTTAGTTCATCAGTGCTCTAATTGTGGAAACAAGCATAATCTTTTCTCACATGAAAAGCATCAGTTCAAACAAGAGTTCAAGACCAAACCAAGACAAAGCACCACTGCTGGCACTCCACCACAATTCCAAAGTTGCATCCTCTCTCTCTCTCTCTCTCTAAACACTAAAGTCTACAAAACAGACAACAGAGAAGCATAATTAATTATCAAAACTTTTGTTTAACGAATTACTTGGCCTTAACATTATTCTATGTTTTTGTTCCCTTGTGCTCACTTTATCACTTACGAAAACAAGGACAATGTGTTCTCAAATGTCCATCTGGAGGTAGGGATATATTCTTGGAATGAGGAATAAATCAAACTAGGAGAATACAAAATCAAAAAAGTTGGCAGCAATAAAAAATGCTATTGAGGACAACAAGGACTTGAATCCAATGAAATAAGTTGACCAAAATATTTTTGTCTAAGCAAATTAAGTTAAAACCCCATTTTGTACAATGAGATCCAGAGCCAAATCAAGACAAAACTGCTACTGACCTTAATCCTAAATTTGTATCTCATCTCTCTCTCTCCCCAAATCAAGACAAAAACCCAGTTGCACAATGGCTTGGAAGTTTCCATATAACAGAAAAGTAGATGTACAGTCATTACTGCTTAGAATTATTTAAAAGAAAGGGTATATTTCCAAGTACTAGGATTGCACTCCTCCTTGTGCCTTTTTAAATGAATTTTTTACTTGTAAAAAATTAAAAGAAAAGGTAGCACAAAAAAATGCCATTTGAGTATTCAAGACATATATGATACAAATGTTTTGTCACTTTGATCTGCATTTTATTCCAAGTTTTCGATAGTTCACAGGCTATCAATTTTTTTTTTTTTTAATGGATAATTCGTTCTCATTTATTCAGATAAAAGCAGGTATTTATTGAAATTGGAATAATTTAGAACTGTGAAAAATCTGAACATCACTTTTTTTTCTTTTTTTTTTGCTAAGAAAAAAAAGGAATTCGTAAGTGTAGTCACTGCCCGGCACCACTTAAACCCCCGCTTTGCATTATGGTATAGGACCACCTAGGCAGTAATTGGACATGCTACTACCTGAACACAACTCCTGAATTTGTAGGTGTGATAGGTCATAGGGTCACCAGGGCTAGATTTCCGGATATTAAAAAAATGCTTGCATCCATTACCCATAAACCCAGATTCTGTGTTCCATAAAAGTAGAAGCCAATTCATCATGCATAACAATATGATGATAAATATTAAATACCCTATCTACTGAGACAGAATAATCAGTAATGGGTAGTACCTTCAGAGGAAACTATGCAAAAATCAAAATTCCAATCCGAGCCACCCACCTGTCCCACCCTCGTCCCGAAATTCAAAATAAAATTTCAACCAACCCAAAGCATCGGGTTGACTTGATTTGGCTTCATAAAGTTTATGGAGACTCCTGTATGCAAGTAATGGGCTTGGCCCGCAACCTAATGAGTATTGAGTGCTCTCACAACTGAACTTCCCTCAATTTCAAAATGGGTTATCGAAAGTCAACTTAGTTTTAGATGCGAGATCGCAAAGTTGACCTACCAAATGAGATTTGGTGAAGATGTTGGCTAGTTGGTCATACGAATGGGCTTGTGCTTGTGTGGTTGGTATAAGTACAAGATGCTTCTAACTAAGGTGGGGTTTGGACATACGTTTTGAGTTTTGTGTTTGCGTTTGCGTTTTACTCTTTTTTTTTTTTTTTTTTTTTTTTTAAGCCGCGTTTCAATGGGACTTGAGTAGTTACGGCTACTGTTTATGCACTGTTCATGAACAGTAACCACAACTTTTGACTATTCTTCCGTGAACAGTGCATCCGTGCACTGTTCATGGACCCACAAATTCCACTTTTTAACAACTTTTTCATTAAAAATGGATCCACGACACTATTCACACATTTAAAAATTATTTTGCTACAGTATTTTCAGTTTTCAGTTTCAGCAAAATAAGTTCTATCCAAACAGACCCTAAGTGTGCGTTTGGATATAACTTATTTTGCTGAAAACTGAAAACAATAGAATATTTTTTTTTTTGTTTATTACTGTTTGGCACTATTCATTGGCCTAAATTCACTGTCATGACCAATGAATAGTGCATAACACGCTGGTTTAAAAAAAAAAAAAAAACACTCTAAACGCAAACGTGGACGTGAATCCAAACTGACCTTAAAGGAACTAAAATAGTAAAATTAACTTTTTTTTTTCTTTTTTTTAGTTATGAAAATTATATTATATCAATCACAAGATGTCATCTTATATGTTATTTTAAAAAAAAAAAAGTTAATTTTTTTTTTTCGTATGTTTGATATTGTTTTGACTAATTGATATTTTTTATCTTTAAAAGTTTGAGATTAATTTTATATATTTTGGTCCCTTAAGTTCAAGATTTCGTTTTTGTCCACCAAATTTGATTTCATGTTCAAAATAGGCATTCGGTCAATCTTTGTGATTGACTTAGTTATTAAGTGCAAACAAAATGACATTGTTTCTTTTTTGATTTTCCTATCTTTGAGAGCATTCATATTAGTATGTGTATAATAGAATTTACACAGTTTTGTTTAAAAATAACTCACATCAGCTTGTGTATAACTGTATAAATTACAAGTTTACTACAATAACTATATAAATTTATATTGATACTATTCATTTTATATTTAGTTGTTTATTATTTTTTTACGTATCTCGATGACAAAATAAGAGAGTAGATGGTGGTTATTGTGTGTGAAAAAATAAAAACAATTAAAAAAATTAAGGAAAATTGATATTTTAATAAAATGTAGTGTAAACTGTAAAATAATTTGATGTAAAATATTTTAAAAAGTGAGTATATAAAATAGAAAAAGTAAGTTCTTATATTAAAATTGTGAGAAATTTTTGCAACAAGATGAGAATGCTCCAAAGCCATATACTGTAATAGTTATTGATATGTACAAAAAGAATATTTTGAAAACAGAATCAGATTTTAGACAAAAATTAAACCAAAAATGAAAACAATGTCACACTTGAATTAAAAAAAAAAGTGTGTAATTTTTAGAAGTTTAGAACTGCTCATATTCTATCCAAATTGTAAATGAGTAGACCCCAATCCTCCAGCAAAAACCAATCTCCCTCCCTCCCATCAAGATTCCCATCCACAAACAAAAAACAATCTCCCTCCCATCATGTTCACTCCACCACCATCATGGCCCGCTCCTTAACACCCCAACCCCAACTCCTCCTTTCCCGCCACCACCACAACCACCACCACCACCCTCCTCCTCTCCACTTCAACCCCATAATCACCCGCCGCTCCCTCCTCCTCTCCACCACTTCACTCTCCTTCACAACCACTCTATCACCACCACCACCCCCCTCACTAGCCTTAGCCTCTCCTCCACTTGACACCACCATCACCGACCGTGTCTTCATGGACTTCAGCCTCTGCCCCACCACTTTCCTCCCCAACACCAACCCAACTCTCTCCCCCGACCCCTCCACTCCTCTCTGCACCGAATCCTTCCTCTTAGGCCGCCTCATTCTCGGCCTCTACGGCCACCTCGTCCCTCTCACTGTCTCCAACTTCAAGTCCATGTGTTCCTCCACTTCCTCTTCCTCATACAAGAACACCCTCGTCCACAAAATCTTTCCGGGTCAGTTCTTCCTCGCTGGTCGCCAGGGCCGCCGTGACAAGGCTGAGGTTCGCCCACCTCATGACTTGCCTCGCAACACTGAGGCTGTCGAGTCCAAAGCTTTCTTGCTCCCGCACTCGCGTGCTGGTGTTGTTTCGCTTTGTTTGTCTGAGAATGATGATGATGAAGACATTAAGCTCGATCCAAATTACAGAAACGTTGAGTTCTTGATCACCACTGGACCTGGTCCTTGTCCACAACTCGATAACAATAACATTGTTTTCGGGACCGTCCTTGAAGGTTAGTTTTTGTGCACATTATTATGATTTTGAACAATTCTCTTGTACTAGTCTATTAGATATGACCAAAGATATATGGTTGGTGTTTGGTCAAGCTTCGTGTTTTGATAATTAATTGACAGAATTCAATTCAGGGGCTAGTAATTTTTGTAGAGGTAGCTATATATACATAATACATTACCATACCGATTCACTGGAATGTTATATAAGGCCATTGCCTCTTGCTTTGTATGGTTGTGAAGTCATTCAAGTTAAGATTGATGCTAGGACTTAACTACAAATTCATGAGATAAGTGATGTTTCAACAATCAAAGAATATAAATGTATACATTTATTTACGTAGCACTAATTGCTTTCATTGTCATATCAGTTTGTAAGTCTTTTGTAGTAAAATTGGTAATAGTTTTAGCATTTCCCATGTGTTAATTAAATCAATACTTTATTTAAGGCATCTGTCTCAAAAATCTGTTTTGGGAACAAATATCGCATGCATTTCTCAGTTTTGGTGTCTCTTTTGTCCTCCTCAGAAGTTCAATGAGTATATAGAAGTTTGAAGAGCTCTTTTGTAATATTTGTCTAATGAGGCATGATGGTTTTATGTGAAAAATGGTTTTTAGCCTCTTATCACCTTTTGTGGACTGTTTGGAGTGCATCAATGATCTTCTTTGTGGTGCGAAGACATTAAAATTCTGTCTTTGACTTATGGTATTACTGGTATACGTAGCATAAATACCCTGATACTACAAGCAATAAATACTACACCCAAAAATTCAAAAAATTTCTCATAACTAACAAAGTGACATGTTGTGATTGATGTACAATAAAAGTGATGTTAGTGGTATGTCCATGTGAAAGTGATTTACCAATCATAACTTTCATCTCAATGATTTGTGAAAAAACTTGTGTATCTAAGATTGGTCTAATAAAAATGTCACTGCTTTCTTTAAACATGTGACAAACTCCTAGATTTGGTGATTCTAGCTTTCTGGTTCACTAGTACATGGCAGCTTGTAGCATGTAAGAGTTGATATCTGGAATGTAGTGCACCCTGCATATAGATAAACACCTTCCCCATCATTACATATAATTTCATGCATCTACAGATCTCTCATCTGTTTTGCATTGAACTTTTGTAATTGAACAACAAATTAAAAAAATTCTGATGTAATGAGATTTCATTTTTGGGCTTAAAACCAAAATTAAGTCAGTGGCACAAGCAGAAACACAAACATGCAAAGGATCTTCATAGCAACAAATTGTAAATAAAGAATTTCTACTGTATTATCATCTAGTGCATGACTAACCTCTCAGCTGAACTCTATGTCAGGTTTGGATATTGTGGCAGCCATAGCCTCCATCCCTACATACAAACCAGGGGAACGAATTCGCCAATTCAATGACTTGGCCAAATTTCTTGGAGATGAAAGAGCCCAAAATGCTCGTGCAATATGGAACAGGCCTCTTAAGACTGTATATATCAGTGACTGTGGAGAGCTCAAAGTGGCTAAGCCTTCCCTTTCTCCTACTCTACCTTAAAACCATTATTCACTAATTCAAGGTCCTTCTGGTATCTACTTGTTAATTTTCTTGTACCTATATCTATTCTTCCTGAATGGAAACAAAAAAGGAAGATTTTTGTACTCGGTTTAATTCATTAAGAAAAAGGAGACCACAGTTCAAAATTCTTTAATTTCCTGAATGCAATTCATATGCAGTGCCTATTAAATGGAACTTGGAGGTGAATTGTGATTTATAGAGTACGTTTGTAGCTCAGACATCATGCTAATGTTTTGCCAGTTACAATGAAAAAGTCTAATAGAGAAGAGGTAGTTTATTTACTTACATATTCAACAAAGTGCCATTATGCACGAACATGTTTTAACCACCGATCTCATTGACTGGGAATTTCTTTTTAATCTTCTATCATGTTATGGCATTTTTGGAAATGTGTAAATAATCTTTTAAGTTTATGGGTGAAGACAAGTTTAAGACTTTCAGACTATAGGTGGCTTCTGAGGCTTTGCTTTATACTCCCAAGTTTGCTTCTTGATCAGTACCCTACCAAGCTTGGTGTTCAGAAGGCTAAGGGCCTGTTTGGGTAAGGATTTTTCATCACTCAATTTTCGTCACTCAATTTCCATCACTCATCACTCATAACTCATCACTCATCACTCATCACTCATTTTTTCACACTCATTTGGCAACATCACTTTTATTTTCATCACTCAATTTTTTCACACTATTCATGGGTCCCACACCTGTCAGCCAGTACAGTTTTTTTTTTTTTTTTTAGTACCCAACTCACCGAAGCTAATATATATAAAAAATAAAAAAAAAATAAAAAAAAACCAAACCGAACAGCCAACCCAGGAAAAGAAAAAGAAAAAGAAAAAGAAAAAGAAAAAAAAAAAAAAGAAAAAAAAGAACAACGCCAACCCAGAAGAAAAAAAAAAAAACCGAACAGCCAACCCAGGAAAAGAAAAAGAAAAAAGAACAACGCCAACCCAAAAAAAAAAAAAAAAAAAAAAAAAACTGAACGGCCAACCCAGGAAAAGAAAAAAAAAAAAAAAAAAAGTCAAAAGGTGGTCAAAAGTTGCGGCTGTGGGTCCCTCATGTGTGTTTATTTACAGAAATGCCATTGAGTTATGAGTTATGGAAACTGAAAACAGCCTTTTGTTGTTTTCAGTTTCCATAACTCATAACTCAAAAATCAGAGAATTGAGTGATGGAAACAGAGTTATGAAAATAGAGTTATCGTTTGGCCAAACAACCATTTTACTATGGGTCTCACCATTTTTGAGTTATGAGTTATGGAAACAGAGAATTGAGTTATCAAAAAACTCAATCCAAACAGCCTCTAAAGTTTTAACTTTTAAAACTCATCCCATTTCTACAGACTTGGTATAGGCCCAATGAGGTGGAGTAAAATCTCAAAAATATACAGACGTGAGTTCAGTTGAGTTGGGCCATTCGTAGCGCAACTGTCTGCTATACAATCATCAAGTGCCTGACTAACCAAGCTAAGGTGGGGGCTTACCTAATGGATCAAAAAATGATTGTTGTTAATGATATGACCTATTATAATTGGTACATAATATAATTAGCATAAATTAATGATGTTATTCCAGTCACAAATTATCACCTAAATTGCATATTGAATAATTTATGTGCTAATATTTCTCAATCAAAAATATGTTGGACGTCACTGAAGCTTGTCAATGTGTGATATGAGTTCAGATTCTTCGTCATAAGCGCTTGGATTCGAGTCTCACCAATAGGTGGAGTGAGGTAAACCTAAACCCAAGGTTTAAAACATCCTTATGTCTGGCCCACGTGTGAAGACGCTCACATGGTATTGAAAGAGATGCTACCCTCTCTTCTTCGACGATTTTTTTTTTTTTTTTTTTAATAATTTCCTTGAGGAATCTATGGCCTCAAAATAAATTTAAAGAGTAGAAGCTAAATCCTTATACCCTTTTTTAAGCCCCAAAGAAAATTCCCCATTCCCTTCAATCCTGTCAAAGTAGAAACTTAACAAATGGCTTTCACCTATTTATTTTACATAATCGGATTAGCAGTTTAGCACAAGCCATAATTTTTCATTATGTTAAATTAGCATTATATATATGTTTTAATGCTCTGTCCTGCATTTTGCTAGGTAATTGAATTCGGACCATCTATTCTAATGGCTTCATCAATCATCATTCACTTTATATATCCGTACTATTTCTACCTTAATTGCAAGTGATTCAATGTACACCTATCCACATGTTTTGCAACAGCAGGAAGGAAATTAAATTTGCAAATTACAGAAAGCTTTCATAATTTTAGCTTGGCAAAATTTCAAGCCCAGTACTAAACGCTTTTATATTATTGGAGTCGAAGTACAGGATGATATTGGTGTTACACACTTCCCTTAAAAAAAGTGAGAATTTTATTCAAACAAAAAACAAAGAACTACAGGTCATAAAACATCCAAAGTACAAAGCAGCATTGCTGCAAAAATCTAAACTATATTTCACAAGAAGTCAACAACAGCATTCTTACCTAACAAACTTGGATTGAAAGCAACCAAACAAGGACAACAGTGGTAAGCAATACCTCCACATGCAGCACATGCTCAATGCCCTTCACTTTGGATAGAGTTTTCATGAATTTCTTCTTATGCAGTAACCTACACCTGACATCAATCATGATTATTTTCAGGATTTCTTCTCACTTTATTTAATCCTATACTACCGTGACATCTTTCATTTCTTTGCCTCCATAGGGAATAGTAGCCCAAACTAGCTTAATAATGATGTTCTTGAATGAAACTGCCTCCTCTTTCAATATTCGGTATTCCTATCACACAAGGGCCTTTTGAAAGTGGACCCTCGATTCAATCAAATACCATTTTGGATTGAAGTGGTATGGGTCCGATATGACAGAAGTGAGAGAGTGATAAGCTCAGTCTAAATTCAGCTTGTTTTGGTCATCAAGCTATCAATTATGTTAGAAATCTTCAAAAATCATACATAAAAATCTTAAAAACTAGAGAGGGTCTAATTAAATGAACGGAAAAATGTTGTAAAATAATTTGTGTTTGTAGTATTACTCTTAGATAGAATAAGAATGCTTTTCGGGATTTCTATTTGCAAGACTAGGCTCTGTTTATTACTGATAAGGATAAAATAAATGGACAAGGTGACGGGACATGTTTTGCCGTCAGCATTTCTATAAGAGCTGACGGTGATATGGCGTGAAGGAACTCCACGTATAGAGTACCATAAAGCTGGACGTCCTGAAGCTGACGGTGCTTAATCTGACGAAACAACGTAGACTGACGGCGTCAGTCATTGAATACTTGATCACCACGTTTGCGTGTATAAGTAAATAACTTGCTCTCCACGCTTCATGAAACCTAAGAACTCCTATACGGAAAGAATCCCGCAAAATACACCCAAGGAGACTCCTATAAGGAAAAGACTTCTACACCAAGGAAGAGATGTCAACCTTTCTACTGTTATAAAAGCCCCAATACCCTCACAAACCAAGGTACGCATAATTTACCCTCTCTAGCACTCTAGAGCAGTGAGAACATTTCTGACTTAACTTTCGGAGGGTATTTGGCCGGTACCACACCGGTACTCTCTGCTAGGTTCTTTCTTGTTGTTGTGCAGGTGCCGTTTGTAGCGCGCAAAAACCGTGTGACTTACTGGTGGTATTTTTGGCATCATCAATTACTATTGTTTAAACAACAATTTTTAGTGTTTAAATAACATTACACGTATTTTCACACACTTTTTCATTCACTTTTCAAAAAATACAAACAACATTATTAAAACTCTTTTACCAAACGGGCCCTTGTTAGAGCCTTTATTTTTTTACATATGTTAGAATTTTTTTTTTTTTTTTTCAACATATGTTAGAGCCTGAAACCAGTTTGCAATTAAAGGAAATTAAAGTATAAATAATTACACTTCAAAATCAACAACTTTGAGTTCATAATTCTAGATTTTAACAGAAAACCTCATGTGTAATCGTACTTGTACCGGAATAGCATTAACCATTTTTTTTTTTTACAAAATAGAAATTTTACTTTAGTCTAATATAAGTGTATATATGTATGAAACTTCCTTTTAAAAATTTGAACTCCAACCATTGCTCCCCACCACAAAGGAAGGCACACTATCTCAAGCCTGTCTCTCTCATTCGGTCCGTGTGAAAGATAAGCCAAACATGCACATAGGGATACTAGTTGAATTCCATTGAAACTATCATGGTGCAAGAGCATTAAGCACAAAGAGTTTGCTTACAATTAGCAAATCTCCCTTAAAAGTGCTCTGCATCATGCTCAATAGTTTACCCAAAAATTTTAACAATGACCAATACCTCACTACACTTATTGGAAAACTTATACCCATAATAGGTATATACAATATCTCTCTCACAGTAGGTGGGTCCCACACATTAGCAGGTGGGCCCACTAATGTGTGGGACCCACCTATTGTGAGAGATGTTGCATATACCTGCTGCATGGTATACTTTCTCCACTTATTATTAAGGCACTATTTATCAACAAACAAATTTTATAATAATCTCTCTCTCTCTCTCTCTCTCTCTCTCTCTCTCTCTCTCTCTCTCTCTCTCTCTCTCTCTCTCTCTCTCTCTCTCTCTCAGAAAAGATGGAGAGAGGAAGAAAAAATCAATGGGTAAGAGAGAGAAAAACAATGAATAATGAATAAAATAAAATTTTAAAAATAGAATATTTAATATGATGTAAGAGTATTTACAAATGAGTTAATTAAAATAGCTTTTTAGACCAAATTTGAATAAAATCGCATTAAGCCGGATGGGAATGCTCTAATCCCTAAAGACTAAGAGCAACCGCATCAGTCCGTCTAAAAATTTCCGTCTATTTTACACTAAAAACCTACTTTTCTATTTTACACTACCACATTTTCAAAACATCCACATTAGTTTATCTATTTTACATATCTATTCTAATTAAATAATATTATTTATTTTATTATTATTATTTATTAATACCCATTCTCACTTTCCCTCAGAATCTATTTTACTTTTTCAGCTCTCTCACCCGTTCCTCTCTTTCCCTCACTCTCTCCCTCACAACCGCTTCACCCAGCCCGCTGTCGCCGCCGATCCAACTCGCCGACGCCACCACCTCAGCCCTCCGCCGATTTGGCCTACCTCTCGCTTTCACCCTCCCTCTTTCCTTCGCCCCTCCCTCTCTCGTCCACCACCGACCCTTTGCCTCCCACCCCCAACTGACGACAACAATGGAAGAGCCAGCAGTAGGAATGGAAGACTCGACAACAGTAGTGGCAGCAGATCGGGCGTTTTGGGTTGGGTTACCCGGTGAGTTTTATTGATTTTGAGTTGGGTTTTCTAGTGGGTTTGTCTTGATTTTGAATTGGATTTTCTAATTGCTTTTTCGTTGATTTTGGGTTAATTTTCTGTGCTAGGTAAAGGTGTTTGGTGGTGGTGCTGGGTTTGGTGGTTGGGTAGTTATTTTCTTCTTCCTTTTTCTTATTCTGCCCCGCTGGGTTGTTGTAAACGTTGGGGAAGAGAAGTAGTTTGATAGAGGAGAGAGAAAAAAAGAATAAAAAAATCATTTACACATAAACAGTAACCGTGCATAAAAGAATAAAAAAATCATTTACACATGAACAGTAACTGTGCATATATGCACGGTTATTGTTCATTTGCAAAACCATGGTGTATATTTGCACATTTTTACAAAGACTGATGTGGGTTTTTTTGGGTTAAAATGTGCAAAATTGAGTACTTTTTGCATTTTACATATTTTTGCAACCACTGATGTGGTTGCTCTAAAGAGACAAAGTATCAGTGGTTGCTCTAAAGAGACAAAGTAGCTTGTTATTGCTTATCTAATTACATTGGACTGAGCATCCTTTGATCACTCATAGTAAGAGCTATAGGCATAGGCATCATGCTAAAACAGTAGACGTCGTTCCTCCACGGCTCCACCTTATGATATGGTCAAAGGTCATATAATACGCAAAGTAAGAGCATATGATATGTTTGTATGCTATATAGTGAACTTGAACTTTCTCATATGTTTGTATTTTTGGAACTCTATTTGTTTCAACAAACAATTTTTTCTATAAAATGGCTTTTTTTTTAAAAAAAAAAAATTTGAAAATTTGATTTCTTTTTTGGTGTTTGGTTGTGATCTTGAAAATGAGTAAAACATTTCTGTTATTTGACTTACATGAAAAATCATTAATAAACAAACACTTTCATTCACAAAAATAGACTCCAAATAGAAAAACATTTTCTATTTTAGATCATTAGGGAGCCTCAAATTCGAAAACAAACCCCCAAATTTGAAATCTGCACAAAAAGAAGTGATAAATAATTAGTGTGAGCAAGAAGGTTATTTGAAAAAAAGTTAATAGATAGTCAATTAGGAGAGCTTTTCTAACCCTAATAGACTTGTTCTATGTTGATATAGAAAATTTTTTTTGTCGACTTGCATTGTCAGTTAGAATTCAAAACATCTGAAATTCTAGAAGGTCTCGTTTTTACATTTTTCGTTCAAAATAAACACATGGTTTAGTTCTGTTTGTTTGTGTAGAAAAAAAGTCAAAATCAAAAATATTTCAAAAGTCCATTTTTAAAACTCATTTCAAACGTTTCAAATGGCCATTGGCCAATTGCTCGCTGCACAACACAGAGGTCTCCACCAACTGCATCATAATTGGGAATAGCCTCTCAAAATTATAGTAATTTAAGTAACTGCAACTTTGAAATTTTCCAATAGATGCATCCTACCTAGTAGGCAGCAACCACGTTATAGGCATGAAAGTCATAAGAATTGATGGGTGGGTCACAATTCAACAAATCACATGCATTGTAAGACATTAATTTATGAATCCTCTTGAGCAATTTTTTTCTTTTTTTTTTAAAGAAGAAAATATATGTAACATTCTCATTTTATATATATATATATATATGGAAATGTTAATGGATATCTAAGTCTAAGAGTATTGGTTTAGGAATTACTTTTAGTAATATTTTATAGAAAAATGATAAAATAATTAATTATTTTATGATTTTTTTTATTAAAATAGTGTAAAAAATTTTCTATAATGATTTATTATCAATTGTCCTAAGGGCATTGGTAAACATGACACACACACATATATAATAGAATACAATAAGTAACACTGAATCAAGACGCACTACGAGTATTTTAATTAAAGTATAAATGTCGTGCTGAAAATGCCACTATCAGTCCTGCAAAGAATAATTTGTTTCTTATCAACCAAAAAATAAAATAAATAAATAAAAAATAAAATAGTGTGTTTGGGTTAATTGTAATTTTCCATCTTAATTATTTGGGTCAATTCAAGTCCTCACTAAATTATGAAAACGGGCAATGTCCTCCTTGATTGATTGGTAATTGACAAATTGTCCTCTATCATTAGTATATTCCGTTAAATTCAAAAATTTTGATACAAAAATTATGTTTCTTTTCAAAAAATTTGTGCATTCTTAAAAATATCTCATGTAAAATTACACCCATGCCATGAATATATATAGCTATATTGATAATTGGGAAAAATTAATGAATGGTCTAAAGACATTTGTTAGTGAACCATTTTTTTGCTAATTTCAGATTTCAAATAAATTAGTTGCTAAGTCACATAGTGAGAAGTTAACAATATTGCTTTAATTAACAACAAGTTAACAAAAAACAAGTTACATTATTTTCAACAAAATAAATACCAATATTTTATAATTTTTTTGGGTAAAAATATTTTAGAAATTTGAAATTTAGCATTTACGTTTTTTTTTTTTTAATCGTAAGTTTGTTTGATGTTAGTTTTATTTCTTTTGGTGATGGGAATTCATAAATGTTAGTTTTAACTATAAAGGAGGATATTTTGAGATATTTGAAAGTAGACATAAGAAAAAATCTCAAATTTATAATGTTATAGATAAATTAATGTACAGTATGTATCAATGTATGAGAATAGAAGAAATTTTGTCTTTATCTCAAAGAACTCTTAAATGGTTTGTAAAGAGGTGAGTCAGAGAATTAGACATGGACCTCGTCATTCTGTTGAACAAATTTACACCCACTCAATAAATTATTAATACTGAGAAATTATTTAAAAGTCGTCTCTAAATTAAATGCAACAAACTCAACCACAAGCAATACATTTTGCAAACCAGCCACAAAGAAGAATACCAAAACTACCATAAATTCAATAGGGATAAGATCACCCTCCAAGATGTGACTAATCAGTACTCATTATTATTTTCTTTCTTAATTTCATTTACTTTTATCTTTGAGAAAATTTATTTACTTATTTTGACTATTCAAGAGATTTTTAGTTTAATTGGTTCGTACTCATTCTCTCAATTATTGAATTATCCAAAAAAAAAAAAAATCATAATTAAGGAGTTAGTTTATTAAGTGTCAAAAAAAGATTAGATCCAAAAATGTTTGAAATTATCTTTTCCAAACCAATACATGGAGGTTTATAAGACTAGTCATATGTATTATTTAAACAAATCACATGATTCATTAAAAAAGTCATAAGACTAAAACTATATACTAACACTACAAAAAACATAGCTATAGGCTATAGTTGCGTTTTTTAAACACGGCTAAAGCCCTCGTTTTTTTTTGTAGTGATAATGGCCTCTTTAATTACCACATAGTAAGTTAGAGCAAGATAGCTCTAAATAGGTTTGGAACTAAACTTTTTTCTTAGGGTAAAATATTATTTTAGTTCTTAAACTTGAACAAAATTGTTAATGAGTTTGGTAATAAGTTGAGCCTAGGCTTGTTAATGAGTTTGGTAATAAGTTTGATACAAAATTGATAAATAAACTCATATTATACTAAACTTTTGATTAATTGATAGTTGAGATTTGAGACTACAAATTCAAACCAAATTGATTTAATATAAACTTGATTAGAATTAATATAGTACTTGTATTGGATTTTGAGCTCTAACTCAACTTGAAAAATGAATCAAGTTAACCAGGGCCGATCTTAAACTTTTAAACATTCTGACGTGCTCAAGATCAAGCTAAACTTAAGCATTTTAGGGGTTGTTTGGTAGGATGTCTTGAGCAATAGTTTTTAATGTTTAAACAAAATTACATGTATTTCTACACACTTTTTCATCTACATATATTTTCAAAAAATACAAACGATGTTAGTAGGACAACATTATCAAACGACCCTTACTTTTTGTTATTTAGTACCCGTTTGGGTACTGATGAAAATGTAGCATCTTGCATCTGCGTTTTCTTCTTCTTTTTTTTTTTTTTTTTAGATGCATGTTCTGTAGCTATGGTATGTTTCTAGTAGGTCTCGTGCACTGTTTATAGGACTCACAAACCTCTTTTTTAATTAAAAAATTTCTTTAAAAATAGATCCCACGATATTATTCACACATTTAAAAATTATTTTATTATAATATTTTCAGTTTTTAATTTTTAATTTTTAATAAAATAAGCGATATCCAAACGAATCGTTAACTCTTACCATCCAAATTCTATCCTCACGTTTATTAAATTTAAAAAAAAATAAAATAAAGTAAAAATGTTGTTTGCCTAAAGCGCCTAATGATGAGTCATGAGAGATAAATTAGAAACTGCCGTGAGGCTAACGGCAAGACAGAGAAAGTAGCATTAGGGGGACCATTTGTACGTCAAAACACGTGTCGGTACAACAAAAATCATGCAACAGTAGCTCAAAAATGGGGTCCCCCGGACTAGTCAGTCTACTCCGACTGGGGACCACCGACTCTCCCCCTTACACCCAAACGCACTTTCGGCTTTATTATACGTGGGGACCACCAGCAGGCGCGCGCGTGATCTTTCTCTCTCTAAAACCTCACTCACTCACTCTGTCTGTGACCGTGACTTCAGCCGCCGTTACCTGTAGTCTACGACTCTGTCGTCGTGGTCTGTGGCATAAAGAAACTAGGTATAGAGTGGTCCCTTCGTTTTAGGCTGTGACCTTGACAGTTGTAAAAATACGATTTGCTGATCAATGGCGCGAAGTCCTAAGTGGTCCATGAAACTTGGGCAGGACAAGTGGCTTACGTACGGGGGGTCGAGGTCGAAGTTGCTGTCGGCGTCAACGTCGACTAAAATATCGACACTCATTATTATTATATATATATAAAAAAAAAGATATATTGAGATCGAGAGTTATTGGATCTGTGCAGTTGTCTCCACAGTACTGTCGTCGTCGATCATTGTGACAATAAACATCGATCGATCTTTCAAAGTTACAAGTTACAGCAACAAACACCAATCCACTTCCTTCCAATGATACAATTTGTGTAATAATAAATTATTGTCTTCAAATACAACAAGCAACACTTCGATGAGATTATTCAAACAAGTAACCTTTGATTTTGTGATGCAAGATATTTGTTTCATGATGTGATCCATTAGTAAATGCTTTTTGTAAATGACATAATTTTAATGGATGGAATTAATTAAACATGAGTTAATGTTTGAAATTAGTATAAGATTTAATTCTTAAGAGATAATAAAGAGTGATAACTTTTGATATTAAGATTCAATCATTTATAAAAATAAAGATAATGAATAGGATGTGAATAGTAGAATAAAAATATGTGGATGAAAGAGAGAAGCACATCAAGAGTATTATGTGATCATAAACTTATTAAATTAAAATGAAAATTTTTACAAGATTGCTATAAAATTAGTTATGCTCTACAATATTGAGTGTAGGGTTGTTGAAAACATGTTCATGTTCATAAAATGAGTATAGTTGAAAAAAAAAAATTAAGATAGATAATTGGAAGTACAAGCAAATTGGATTCAAAATTAAGAATTTGCTTAAAAAATATATGAGAAAGAGTCACTTGATTAATATAGCATTGAGAGAGAATGGGTCAATTTAAGTCTAGGTAATACTTGAAACATTCTATCCTAGATGTTGAGGATCCGTGAGTACCACCTAATTTATTTGCCTATTTAGAATCTTAGATAATATTATTTTGTTCTAAGAATAAATAAATAAAACTCATGTTGATGGGTCGATTCAAGGAAGAGCTATAATCTAGAAGGAAAAGTACTTGATAATTAAGATGGTAGTAACCATTCACACTCCCAACAAGCAACAACAACAACAAGTGAAAAGGAAAAGACTTCGTTCTCTAAACCGTAGAAAGGAATTAGGAAAGCCAAAGGACGACGGTTTCCTTATCAATCACGAAATCTACAGTAAAAATAAAAACAAAACAAACATAAACATTTCCACCTCACTTTTACAATAAATAATAAAATTATAAGTGGTAGATTATTGTTATTATTAATTTTTTTTTATTTTTTATAAAAGATAGAAATTATACTCTAATATAATTTAAATGTATATGTGTGAAACTCCTCCTGGAGACTTGAACCTCGATCTTTACTCCCCACACCCTATAAGCATTTATACTTGTTAAGTGACCATCACGTCAAGGGTACACAGCGATAATGGTAGATTGTTATTAATTGTTACTAAGTGAGTAAAAAAATAATTTTAGTAATAGATTTAAATTAGAACTAATAACAAATTTTTACCTATAATTTGTAATGAAAGTATTGTAAAAATGTTGGTTGAATAAGAGATTTGAGATTTAATTCATACCTACATCAAAAATCAATCGGTGTCTTGATTTAATGATAAAGAGCACAATTATAGAAATGGATACCATAAGTTGAAACTTTCAAAAAAAGAAAACAAAATGTTAGCAGACACACTTAATGACATTGATTTAATAACTATTTTTAAAAATATTTTATAAGAAAATAATAAAACAATTAATTTTTTTAATAATTTTTTTAAATATTTTATATGATATCAAAATTTTTCTAACATCATTTATTATCTATTACCCTATGAACACCTGTCAAGATAACCCAAAAAACATGTTGTAAAAATGTGGCGTCGAAAAGTGTAAAAAGTGTAAAACTTGTCATAAAAAAAACTCTCTCATCTCATTTATGGCTCATCCCCCATGTCACGTAGACCATCAATCAAAAACAAATAAAATGATCAATCTTTGTCTCATTACACAATCTCCAATAACATCGCATCACACACCACAATCCCCGCCACGTTTCCCAATCACTCTCCACCGTCTGATCATCCCTCGTGTCAATCGATCTCATCCTCGAAAAGTCGTCACCCCCCACCCCCCCTCAAAAGCTCTTTTCCAAACCTTTCTTTCTTTCTTTCTTAAACAAACAACAGCTCCTTCAAGTTTCAACCACCACCCATGACCTCTTTAAGTTTAACCCGCAACTCCAAACCACGTTTTCTTATATAAATACACACACTTCTACTCTTTACTATATACAAAACTGAAACTATAAATGGCGTTTCACGATCACGAAATGTCTTTCGAGTCTTTCACTGACCACCACCACCACCACCAACAACACCACCACCACCACCACCACCAGCATCAGCAGCAGCAACGGTTGTCCGGCGCCGTTGTCGACGTGTCATCCGGCGGAGGAGGATCCGGGGCGCCCACTTGGCTTAGCAACGCGATTTTGCGGCAACAGAGCAGTAATAATAACAACAACAATTCTTCTTCTTCGGTGCTTCACGACGGAAACGACGACGTACATGCGGGGAGCACGAACCACCGTGGTGGTGGCGGTGGCGGCGATCGGAACCGGACGGAGAGTGAAGATTGTGAAAGAGAAGAGAGGTGGGAGTGGGAGAGTGCGAAGTATAAAGGGGATATAGTGACGCACCCACTGTACGAGCAGCTCTTATCGGCACACGTGGCGTGTCTGAGGATCG
Organism: Quercus tomentella; assembly: GCA_028535165.1. Lineage (NCBI taxonomy): Eukaryota > Viridiplantae > Streptophyta > Magnoliopsida > Fagales > Fagaceae > Quercus > Quercus tomentella. Next base: position 85,161,648 of record JAPQVY010000155.1, on the reverse strand, counting down.
CCACGCCGGTGGACCAGCTGCCGAAGATCGACGCACAGCTCGAACAGTCGCAGCGCGTGGTGGCGAAGTACTCGGTGCTCGGCAACGGCGCGGTGGACCAGAAAGAGCTCGATCAGTTTATGGTTAGTTCGGTTTTTTTTTTGTTAGTTATTTGTTTAGTTACTCTCTTCTTGGTAATTGCTGTATTGAAAAAAGTTGACCTTTTTTTTGTGTGTGTGTGTGTGTTGTCTCGGTTTCTATGTTAGTCTTTTTTTATGTTAACGGTTTGTGGATTGAGTTTTTAAAAATTTTGTAATAAAAAATATAACAGGAAGTATGATTTCAGATAAAATAGGATAGTCGGAAAGAATATTTATAATCAACCCCGACTAATTTGTTGAGGATGGTAAAATAGGATGGTCGGAAAGAATATTTATAACCAACCCGACTAATTTGTTGAGGATTTTTAGGTGACTAAAACAATTTTTTGTTGTTACCGTAGATAAATTCATATTTTGATTTGGGGTTGATTTAAGTGCATCAAAATTTGATTTTTTTTTTTTATTATTTTTTTTTCATTTTAGTTGTTTTGGGAAATTGATTATATGTGTTGAAATTAAAATTTGAAGCCTTGTTTTTTTATTATATTTTTCTGGGTGGTGTTGTTAATTGTTTATTAACATAATAAAAGTCCATCCAATTTGAGATGGGTATTGGGAATGGTAGAGAGAGAGAGACAGAGAGCCCTGTTGGCATTGTCCTTATTCAGACAATTAAAGGATTATGTGTCAGTTTTCTTTCTTTATTTTTATTTTTTAAACAAAAAAATCTTGTATGATTTTAGAAAGTAGAAAGTAAATAAATTAAATATTAGATGGGTAGTACCAAACTTTTGGGTTGTGATGCGAATCAGAATGAATGCAGAAGTGGCATCAGAGGGAGGAATCATGCTGTTCAGAGTACAATAATAATTGTAACTTTAAGTTTGGAGTGCTTTGAAGAATCTCTTTCCACTTGTTTTGGGTCATTCATGACTCAGTCCTCCTTGCTATATATCTTGTCCAAATATGATCTGTCATGAAGCACCACCATAATAGTTTTGCTAGTTATTTACTTATTTTGTTGATGTAGATGTCCATTTCCTCAATTAGCACCTGTGTGAAGGTGACTTGAGCTGGATGAATCTATGCTGCAATGGATGTCAATCTTATAATTATATTTATTCTTTTTTCTCTTTTGGGCTCTTAAATGAAAGACAAAGTTCTAGGTCGGAGAAATCTTCTCCAAACCATCAAGGTATATTTTAATTTGATGACTTATTAAATTATTTTAAGTGATTAAAACTTAAAAGTACATGTGGATACTTATAGAGTCACCACTAATCAGTTGGAGGAACTTTATTCTAAGGAAAATTATATCCTTAAATTAATTTTTTTGAGAAGTAATCTTTTAAAATTCTTAGATATTTTTGAAGCTCGAGTTATCCTTATTGATAACACGACCATAAAAAGGCATGTCATTTCATTTTTCAAAGGAATTGATGCTTAGACGAGCAATTTCTATTTAAAACTTTGAAAATGATGTCTATTTAATCTCTTTTGGATTCCTCAATTTCTTGTGTGCTATCCTTATTCCTTAAGTAAGAGTGTATACAGTTATGATGTTAAGGTCCTCAGACAAAGCCAAAACTATGACACGCAAAACCAAAGAGACAACCTTATAAAAGTGATGATACATAATGGAATGACTAAATCAATTAAAACTAATATATTTTCCAAAAAACTAAGTTGGTTTCAGATGTTATTCCTTCCAATATGGGAATAGGATAATACTTTAAATTATATTGACTTTTGACATGGAAACCTTGGCCTTACTGACCAGCCAAAGAATGACTGTCTTAAATTTTATGTTACTAGTAAGTGCAACAAATGGCCTTCTTCTAATCACTCCTGAAAGTCTTATTTGCCTTATGTACTACCACCAATTTATTATTGTATTCACTGCCGCCCCCTTAGATGGATACCACAAGATCGACCTATTCTAGGACTCAAATCAAATTAATTGATATTTTGGTCTATATTTATCCAAGTACAACTTGAAATAAAATACCGTAATTAAATGGATATCAATTGCTAAAATCATCACTGTGATTAATGGTAAAGTGAAGTTTTGGGATGTGGTAAAATGCAAAGTTCTTTTTCTATGGATCCACTACTATCTCGTTACCCATGCTTTTAGTGATTTTATTGAACTTAAACATATCCAGTATGGTGATTGGTTTTTTTTCATCTGAATTTCCTTTTTTCTTCTCTCTTTTTCTTTGTTCCTTCTGATGTAGACACATTATGTTCTATTGCTCTGTTCCTTTAAAGAACAATTGCAACAACATGTCCGCGGTCATGCCATGGAAGCAGTAATGGCTTGTTGGGAGCTTGAGCAGTCTCTACAAAGCTTAACAGGTAACTAACAACCTCAACCCCCCTCCCCTTATCTGATATGGCTTGATGTCTCATGTCTTAGATAGTAGAAAGAAAACTGAGACATTGGTGTATATACGCTTGTACAAAATTTGCTACATCTTGTTAAAGTTTTTATTTAGTTTCCAAAATTTTATATTTGTTGACTAATACTCCCAATATTTAGTATATGAACTATAATGGTAAGACAAATGGACCTGCCTTCTATCATGTCTGTTATACTTGATCGTATTGTTCTGCTCTTTCTTTATATGATGAGGAACTTTGGATTGGCAAATGTATCCATATGCAAAGAAATATCACATCCCAATTGGCTTTAGATGTTTGGAAGAATTCTTTATATGTTTATCTTTCAATTTTGAGATTTGTTTAAATAATTTCTTCTGTTATTCATTGGCAGTAGTGAGCCACAAAATGAGTTTAGCCCTCCCCCAGCCCAAACTCCCCCTATCCTATCGGCTGAATCCAGCCTCCCCTTTTAAAGGGAAGAGGGTACTATTTGTATAACTTTTGTTTAATAAAGGTCTGTTATACAAGCTCTCTGTTTAATTTAGCTTAACATCTATTACCTTGTTGTCATTATTGTCATGACAAGAATAAGTTAGCACTGTACTTCGCTTATAACTAGTTATGTGACCTTGATCCATATGATTGGAAGCATCCCCATTGTTTCAATGTCAGCTTCACAGATGTCAACGAGTTGATGCTTACATTCTTACTAGAGTATTAAGGTTCAACTATTGTCATTCCTTTATTTATTTTAGATTTGTTTATGAGATATCTATTATTATAGTTACTTTTATAGTCTTCCTTCAATATTTTGCTATGTTCATTTTGGATCGAGATTGGGTTTTGTTTTAGGGTGAGGCTTGTGATTATCAATTCAGTGTCCATTTGGATGCAAGCATACAATTTTTTACTGAAAATTGGTTAAATACTTTGAAGATATTATACTTGTTATTTGGGGATTCTTCAATTGTGGGTTATCTGCTAGTGAATCATCTGATTCACTTTTTTATTCAATCCTGCTCCCTCTGTTATAAATTAGTTTTCTCACTATGTTTATTAGCATCGTTATTATCTGGGGAACCTAAACTCTCTTGCACTACCAACCTGAAAATATATGGCCCAAAGGTTGATTTCGCTCTGGGGTCTTCACCTCTAGCTTCTCTGCATACAGTAGATGATGGAGTGATGAAGATCTTACCCCTTTTTTCATTCTATTTCCCTTTTTTGTTTTTGTATATTCTAGAACAGGTTAAAGTGGCTAATTCAAATATGGATAATGTGTGAACAGGTGTATCTCCAGGTGAAGGCACAGGTGCTACAATGTCTGATGACGAAGATGACCAAGCAGATAGTGACACCAACTTGTATGATGGAAGTCTGGATGGACCTGACAGCATGGGATTTGGTCCTCTCATCCCAACTGAAAGTGAGAGGTCCTTGATGGAGCGTGTAAGGCAAGAATTGAAGCATGAGCTAAAACAGGTAAGAATGCATACGCTTCATTACTATATCAGTATATTGCCAAACAGATAAGTAGCTCATAAGCTTCTTGCTTTTCAGGGTTACAAGGAGAAGATTGTAGACATCAGAGAGGAAATTCTACGTAAGAGAAGAGCAGGAAAACTGCCAGGTGACACCACCTCGCTCTTAAAATCTTGGTGGCAATCACATTCTAAGTGGCCATACCCCACGGTAGGTTTGACACAATCTCCTCTTATCATTTTGGCTAAATGTTTTGAAAATGGCTCCACGAGCACGTATTTACTTGTTAATATTGTCTTTAGGAGGAAGACAAAGCAAGGTTGGTGCAGGAAACAGGCTTGCAATTAAAGCAAATAAATAACTGGTTCATTAATCAAAGGAAAAGGAATTGGCATACTAACCCATCATCTTCTAATGTTTTGAAGAGCAAACGCAAGAGGTAAGCTGATGATAAACATATTTTTTTGCATGTTAAAGATTAATTTCACTTCAAGATTTTTGCCAATTGTAATTTAGAAAGAATTAATGCAGGTGAAATCAGCAAGCAGTGCTTGTAACTGGACAAATTGAAAGAGAAAACTACTTTGTATATCCTTGTGTCAAATCTTTTTGGAAGTTTAGTGTTGAAGCATACCATTGTGAAGATTACAAGACTCCTTAAAGATCTTTATTTTGTTCATATGGATTAGTCTAAACCTGCCACTTGATACCTATGAGTATTTGACCCACCACTGATTGGTTCCAGTCGATGACGAGTATGCTTTACATTTGATCTCTGTACCACAATCATATGTAAGTACTTGAAGCATACAGGACTGGAAGAAATTTATCTGGATAGCCTTTTTGTACCACCTGCGTGTGGATCTAGATAGCATATTCTATACCAGGTGACTCTACCTATTATTTCTGCTTTTGGCGTCTACATCTGTGAATTATTATGGTTATAGATTATGGGTGCATAACTAAGCTCAAAAGATAATACAGAAGTTATGGATATATATAGTAAAATCTTCTCATTATATATTTCGTACTATTCTATGTCTATTGGTATCTAGCTAAAAACTTTGCTGTAAAACAAAGGAGTGTGCCCAGGACCGTAATTTGAAGAACTTTTAAGAGCCTGTAGTCAGGCCTTAAAATGAGATATTGAGATATACCAAAAAACTTTAACTATCCAATTATGTCATTGATTCCTCAAGTTTATTATTTTTCTTTCATGTGAGACTTTCACTTATTCTTGTATACCCAACAAAATTTGTTGTTGATTTAGTATACTATAAGAGCATTCGCATGATTAGACAAATTCTTTTGACAAATTTGTAGGTGGTAAGTTACTTTTTCTATTTAACCGCACTTTTAAATAAACTTCACATCTTATTATCTATTTCTTTCTTTATTCTATTAAAATGTTATTTCCATTTTTTTTATTACTCATATCTCTCATTTCTCTTCCCCAAATCTAATTTTGCTCGATTTCACAATATTTTTCTTAGAACCCCAATTTTCATTTCATCTTTCATGCCCAAATCACCATTCAATACTCAAAATCACTGACAAAACCCTCACCGGTAACAAACCTGGCCCTCAAATCTCCAAGCATCCACTGCAAATTCAGCCTTCAAACTGCAATGAAGTGAGACTTAAAGACCCACCCACCAATACCACTACTCTCAACCACAATGAAAGCATCCACTGCAAATTCAGCCTTCAAACTGCAATGAAGTGAGGCGTAAAGACCCACCTACCAATATCACTATTCTCAACCACAATGAAATGACTCGGCCTACACCGTTAGTCACCACATATTAATCGTCCAAATAGGATCAAAGAATCTAGCAGTGAGATCCATATGGGTTGAGAAACACTATTAACTATTGGAGTTTTGGCTAATTGATTGTTAATGCAGTGTTCTCTCTTTTTAGAGAAGCACATAGCTAATGGTAATTTGGCTAAATGATTGTTAATCCAATGTGGATGATTTTTGGGGGGTTCATTAGGCCTGTTTAGGCTAAAATGCTATTTTGCATAAGCCATGTGCGTGCTCTAATGTGCCACTCATTTATTTGGAGCACTAGAAGTCCAACCCATATAACTAATGTGGCACCATCTCAATATTGACGACGGTTTGAAAGAATAATAACAAGAGATATGATAAGTTTTCAGTGCGCTTCTGTAATTAGGTTAGGGAAAATGTTAAAGATAGGGGTTCATATTTTGTTTGTGAAAGTAGCATTGTTCTTTAGTTTTAAAGTCTTCAAGGACAAGGAGAAATGGAATGTGGGGGGGGTGAAACCCCGCTATATGGTAAGGGTATGTTAGAAAATTCAATATATCCAGTTAGGGTTTCTTAGGATTTGTATAAATTTGTTGTAAACTCTAAGATTGTTAAGGGTATGTTAGAAAATTCAATATATCCAGATAGTTTCTCTCTTTTCTTTGTCACTAAGATTGTTAAAATCTGAAATCTTCAGCCGAAAATGAGTACTTGTTTGAGTTCTTTCAGCAAATTGTGTCTGGTACGTAATTGTGCCTAATGTAGCCTCATTGGACATCATGGTTGACACTTGACATTTCACACCATGAGTTTCTAACCAATGACATACTTTAGTCTCCTTTTATTGCATAGCTGTTTATAATAGTACTGGTTCAATTCAAACAATTGATGTGAGGTGCAACAGTTTGAATAAGTATTTGATCAATATAAAAAAATTCAAAAGAAGAAATTGTTTAAGAAAATGATTATTTTTTCATCTTCTGGTATCGATTAGATGAATATGGCAAATACGAGAGAGAAATTTTACTTTCACTTTAAGACATTTTTGTTAAACAGAACAATATACTCATGGAGCAGATTAGTTCGGATGGTCTAGACCAAGTTGGGAAAGTAGAGAAGATTTCTGGATATAGAAATAAATATTGGCCAAAGCCTTCAAAAAACTTAAAATGAAAATACAAAAATATTTAAAGTAGTTGTGACTTGTGAATATAGTTTGACTTGTTAAGGCGAAAGTGCCCGTCTTTCCATCCCTCATTTGGTAACTTCTAGGTAAAAATCCTTACCATTGATCTTTTTTAAGGCCAGCATAACGCCACATCGATATAATCCTTGGTAAAGCACTCCTAACGTTAGGAATAAAAATCCTCTATCACTTATCAATCACAATTTGTCATATATTATAGGGTTAATTACAACTTACCCACTTGTGGATTGACACTTTACTTATTTGAACTATACTCTGTTAGATTTTTATAACCCACCTCTCTATTTTTAGTTAAAAAATACATTTTAATACAAAAAAATAACATAGAACAAATCAAAAATTTAGGATTTAAAGAAAAATTTTCACACTACATCATCTTACCCAAATAGCATATGGGTTGGATCTTGTCTACACTTTTTGGCTCAGATATTGATTGATTTCTTCATCGATGTCTATGAAGGGAATGTGAGGAATGTAGAGGTAAGGTGTTGAAACCCCTTACTATCCAACATTCTTAAAATTTCCAAATCCTAAGATGAGAAGATGGGAAAGAGTTGTGGGCATTAAAATTAAATACTCCTCCGGAAAGGACTCCACACCCTAGCAATCAAGATCACTATTTCCGAATCCTAATCCGAATCAAGATCAGCCAAAAGTGTAGAAAATATATTGACTTCTTCATTTTTATCATCTTACCCAAACATCATCTTGTCCCTAGTGCATTGTCATGTTTTATTGAAGTTCAAGTGCTCTCTCTCTCTCTCTCTCTCTCTCTCTCTCTCTCTCTCTCTCTCTCTCTCTCTCTCTCTCTCTCTCTCTCTCTCTCTCTCTCTCTCTCTCTCTCAAAACCCCCGCCATATTCATGCTATGTTTTCAATTTTATTTATATTTTTGGGTTTCTCTTTAGGCTAACACTGGAAGTTTGCTTCATTTTGATGGGTTTGTCATAAAAGGCTTAGTGTTTTCGATTAGACTTTTTTTTAAGAGAAGTTCTTATATTTAATTTGTATTTGTTTGAATTTTTTTTTTTTTTTATGTGATGTTCATCCATCTTTTGCAAAATTTTAAACCCTAGTTTTTTTTTATCCTTTTTATGTTATATTTTTGTATCTAAATGTGTTTTTTTAACATAAAATGAAGAGATGAGTTACGGAAACCTAATGGAACATAGCTTAGGTGGTTAAAGTATCAAATTTCAAACCATGAGTAGGCAACTTAAATTCGAGGCAAATCACAGGTGGGTAAGTTGTAATTTGCCTATATATATATATATATATATATATATATATATATATATATCAAAACACATGATATACTACAATTGATATACTATAACCATGTATGTGCTCAAAGGGAGAATATTTTGTATGAGTCGGGCATATACACCCTTTGTGAGACTGATATATGGGCCCTTAATTGAATGTTATTTACTAGTCGAACCATAAACTTATTATTTATGCATAATTTTAGACTATAAACTTTTAAATTTAAACATTTGATTAATAATATAGTTATTGATTTTCTAGAAATTTCGCAAGTATGGAGAATATAAGAAGAAAATATAATCCGATGGTTATTTTGTCAAAATTCATATCAAATGAAAAGATATTGAGTAGAGTTGTAGCCATTGGATACAATTAAATTTGTAACTAAACTTTGTCTTATAGAAAATAAGGAGATAGTCACAAAACTAAGAAACCTGCAACTTTTTTTCTCTTATGAGGCTGAACTTCTCTTGTTATTTTTTTTAAGACAAAGTTTGACTACAAATTTGGTTGTAGACTTGGAACTAATGACTACAACTTCATAAAATATTTTTAGAATAGCTACTTATTATGGAAATTTAAATGTTAGATTGAAGGTTCTTTATGTTCTTAATACGTATGTCAAATTTTGTGTTAATTGGATAATATTTACTATTTAATTCATAAACCTACTTTTTATGCATAATTTTAAAGTACAAAAATTTGAAATTTAAACATTTGATATATGATATAACAAATGATCTTTGATTTTTATGGAAATTTTGCAATTATGGATGATATAAGAAGAAAATATAATTGAATGGTGAATTTCTCAAAATTCACATCTAAGAAAAAGATATTGAGTGGAAGTATAACCATTAGTTACAACTTAAGCTAAAAGCTAAACTTTGTCATTTGCCCTTGAGAGTTGCGACTGCTAAAAGTAACACACACAGTGCCACATTAATAACATGACTATGTATATTGTGTTATATATTTAATGTCATTTTAGGAACAACTTATCTAGTTTTTTGTTGAAAATTTTTTGTTAAAAGTGTGCTTAAGTATACTTGTACCTTGAAAAGTGGAAAAACGTGAGGTTTTAAAAAAGCTGTATATAAGAGATAAAAATTAAAAACTAAAAGCTAAACTTTGTCATTTCCTCTTGTGAGTTGTGACTGCTAAAAGTAACACACACAGTGCCACATTAATAACACGACTATGTATATTGTGTTATATATTTAGTGTCATTTTGGAAACAACTTATTTAGTTTTTTACAAAAAACTTTTTGCTGAAAGTTTGTTTAAGTATACTTGTACCTTGAAAAAAGTGAGAAAAGTGGGAAAAAAAATTTAAAAAGTGGAAAAATGTGAGGTTTTAAAAAAGCTGTACATAAGAGATAAAAATTAAAAGCTAAAAGCTAAAGCTGATGCCAAATAGACTTTTACTGTCTGTTTGGTAATAGCTTATCTAGTTTTTTGCTTAAAGTGTGCTAAAACCTAAAATATAACTGTATCTTAAAAAAATTTTAAAAGAAAAAAAATACAGAAAAGTATGAAGTTTAAGAAAGTTGTACAAAAAAACTAAAAAAAATAAAATAAAAAATAAAAAATCTAAAAGGAGACTCAAACTCCTTGAACTCCTTGCACGAAAACACGCTCTCTATCAAACTTGACTCAAACTCACATAACTTAAAAAGTCAAAATTATTCCATCCACTGAACAGCCTTCATTCTTTTTCTATAATTATAGATTTACTACTAATAGTATTGAGGTGCAGTCACACCAAACGTCTTATAGTTCAATTGAGAGCCGTCTTATAGTTCAATTGATAGTTGTAGAATTTTCAATTGAAATGCTGACAATCAAACTCCAACTCAAAAATCTCAAGTCAAAATTATCCATCCATTGAACAACCTTCATTCTTTCTATATAATTACCTTCATTCTTTTTATATAATTATAGATATACAATGATAACACTAATTAGTGCAATCACACCAAAAATTTTGTAGTTCAATTGGCACTTCTTGATACTATCAATAGAAACGGCCAAGTTTAAAGCCCCCACCCCGATTATCAATTCATCGATGATAAATTATTATTAATATTATTTCTTACTTGTGGCTAGGCAAACTTCTATCAGGATGGTGTTGGCCTTGATAGCACATCAAGATTTGGAATTGGAATAACTAGATATGAGGACGACATTCCTTCATGAGAATTTGGACGAGGAGATCTTCGTGGAACAACTAGTGGGGTTCAAGCAACCTACATAGAATCTTGTCTACAGATTAAAGAAGCCACTCTATAGGCTTAAGTAATCTTCTAGATAGTGGTACAAGAGATTTGATTCTTATGTGATTTAGATTGTTTATACCCTTTGTGAGTATGATTGCTACGTATATGTTAGAATACTTAATGATGATTCTTATATTTTTTTGCTACTGTATGTCGATGATATGTTAATTGTTGTTGGGATTGAATGGTAAGTAGACTAAAACAATGGGCATTCTGTCATGGTGATGCAAAATAAGGCATAAGATCAACAATAAAATCCATAGAGAGAAAAGGTTAGGAAGCTTAACAAAATGCTCTCTTGGATTTTTGTGAAAGATCAATTGGTTGGGTTCTTTACTTGTTTGATCTTCACATTTGGCTGCACCAAAAAAATGCTAGAGCAAAGCTTGAAACACAAAATGCCTTTCTGCAAAAAATGGCTCAACACCTCAAATACTGTTAGAATTATGATTAAGTGATTAAATTCACAATTTCTTAATAATTTAAGCTTTTGGAATACTTATTAATTTAACATGATATTAGAGCAAGAGATCTTGAATTCGATTCCTGTCTTCGCTCTATCTCTCATTTACAATATTAAAAAATCCCATTTGAAATATTAAAAAATCTCACGTATTGGCCCTCATCTATTAAAAAGAAAGGAATGTACAATTGGTAATTTAATATGATAACAGAACAAAATATCTTGAGTTTGATTCTTGTTTTCGCTCTATCTCCCATTTAAAATATTAATAAAATCCTACATGTTGGTCCTCACCTATTAAAAAGAAAGGGAGTTTGATCTCACATATGAACGGAAGTGTTAGATTACGAGAAATGGAGTTTGATCTCACTTAAAATTATGATTAAGTGATTAAATTTACTATTTCTTAACAATTTAAGTTTTATAGACAATCGGTAATTGAACAAATACACAAGCTAGTATTCACTAGATTATTTTTATTATTATTATTATTTGTGAGTGGGGGTATACTACGTGTGTGATAGTATTTTTCATTTTCTCTATATGGCTTACCCCCGCTAGGTTTGGAACACACTGTGCCACATATAATAACTCACGTGTGTATAGATATAGTGTCATATACTCAGTCGGCAAAGTAGAATTCCTTTTCCAGTTGGAAATTTGGAATTCGGTCAAGCTTGACCGATTTGGGCTTGGAAAATTCAAGCCACACGGTCCCACGTCAACATCAAATCATAACAATGTTGAAACTCTCTTCAATTCTCGAACACATTACACAAGAACACGCTGTCCACCGAACTCAAAGAAAGTCAAAATTATTTCATCCATTGAACAACCTTCCTTCTTTTTCTACAATCTATCATTATTATAGATTTTACCATAATAGTATTGATGGTGCAGTCACGCCTAACTGAAATTGAAATTGGATCTTTTATATATATTTAAATGACTTAAAAAAATAAAATATTATTTAAATTATATATCTTGTTTTAGAGATTATTACTGATTAACATAAATCACGTAGAATTTTTGTTTAGAAAGTCTATAGACACAAAAATAATTGATAAAACTATTCATATCTGTTGATGTGATAGATTGATAGTGATAAGTAAAAGAATGATATTAGCGGCGGACTTATGTGAGAACTAGTAAAAGGTTGCCAACATAACTCAACTATTGTAAAAAATATTGTGAATTTTTTGTGTGTATTGCTCTCTTTTTTATTTTTTGAGAATTGCTATATTTGGCTTTAATTTAAACCCACGATTGAAATTGTTTTTTTTGCCATCACTTATAGCTTGTAACAACTTGTTATTTAAGATTTGTTGTAAAAATGTTGTAAAAAATATTGTAGATATAATATTTCTCTCTTTCTTTTTCTTGTTTTTCATTTGATAAAAAAATATTATTTTATTTGCTAGCTAATATTTGGGCTTAATTAATTAAAGAAATAATCATATTAGTTAAAGTTTGGGGGCCTTTTTTCTACTTAAGGTCTTAGGAGACTACATCAATTGCTTATATAGTAAAGCCAGCACAGTTAATGATAAGTAAAAATGATATATGTGGTGGACTCAGATTTTACCAACTCAAATTTTGTGTGTATACAAATTTTTTGTATGCATTACTCTTCCCCACCCAACTATTGAGTTATCAAAAACTGATTAGTGCAGCTGTGCAGGCACGTCTATTCCCCAATGGGTATAAACTTTTTCTTTTCCCTTTTCAACAAGTGCGGCATAATTACATCTTCAACAAGGAACTGTCTCTAGTTTTTAGCAAATTTGTAGATATGTAGCATGAGATTTTACGGAATAGAAAGATGGCAATATCAAACACATAAAATTTCTCTCCATAGACTGAATTCCAATAAAAGAGAGACTCATGAATGATTATTATGAAAGAACATTATATTCTATACATGGAAAAAAGTAAGTACAAAGAGATGTGAATCATAAAAAAATAAAAATAAAAATCTCCACGCAAAATCATCACTTTCCGGATCCAGTTCGTGGCTGTTCATGATCATGAATAGGAGCAGCAAATTTGGACGTAAAATCAAGAACCAAGGCATCATCCTCACTATCAAGACCTCGATCAAAATTAAGAGCATAACTCTCTGGATCATACTGAAACCTGTTCTTCTCTTTCTTGTTCTTGTTAATACCAAATCTGCTGAACTTTCTCAAGAAAGTCTTCCACTTGGGCCCGGCCAATACCTCTGTAACCTGCTTAACCTTGTTCAGATGATTCTTCCACCATGTCTCTCTGTGTTCTCCATTTTGCTGCAAAAGATATTTGCTTTCATTGTCGTTGCTTCGCCTCTGTCTGAACCCGAAAAGCCGAAAACAGCCACACCCAGATGCGGAACAGGTTTCTTCATCATAGTTATACATATCTTCTCCTTCTTCATTCTCCTTTAATGGTTTTTCATGAAGGGCAGCCATGTGTGTGTATGAGAGAGAGAGTCTTTTTGATGATGAAAGTAGAAACTGAAGATTCCTTTTTATTGTGGAGAAATTGGAAGTATAGAAGGAATAGGAAAGGAAATATCAAAGAAATAAGGGTTTTACTTGTACGCGTTTTTCATACAAACACGTTTTCTGTGTTTGGATGCTGCTAATGATTCTTTGACAAGACCATCGCTTGGTTTATATGCAAAAATTAAACAAATTAAGAATATAAAAACGTTTTACTCAAAAAAATAGAAATATAAAAACGTGGAATTTTTTATTTTTTGTTGTTAAAAATACTAAGGATTTTAACACACACGGGAGAAGAATACAAATCCATTGTACTATTTTTTGTGTTTCACTTTATGTTCTACCAATCACAATTTACCATATATTTTTTTTAACTTTCCTAATAAAATAGCTAAAATTTAAAATGAATAAAAAAAATAAACGCATGTAAAGTTATGATTGGTGGAACATAAAGTGGAATACAAAATGAGATAAAGAGGATTTGTATTCACGGGAGAGGGGAGAAAGTTTTTGAGAATACTAAGTATAAAAACATGGAATTGATTTTAAAAAATTAGTGATTAATCACATTGTCACAGCAATTTAAACATTAGGCACAAATCAATATATATATATATATATATATATATATATATATATGGGTTGGGTTCAAGTTACACCTGGTGTAACTTTAAACAATGTTACACCACCCAATAACTTTTTTTTTTGAGAAACACACCACCCAATAACTTGTTATTGAATTAATATTTTTGAAAATCCAATCGTTGAATTATATGTTCTATATGTTCGTAACATGCATGCCAATTTTCATATCAATTAGATGCTATTTACCATTTGATCTATAAACTCATATTTTATGCATTATTTTAAACTACAAAAATTTGAATTTTAACAATTGATTGATGAAATAGCTATTAATCTTTGGTCAATATTTTTATGCATTATTCTAAGCAATGTTACACCAATCAATATTTTTTAATTGGATGCAATTTTAATAAATCTACCGTTAGATTACATTATCTTCGTATATTCTCCATATTTGCAAAATTTCGAGATAATAAAAAATTAATAGTCATGTCATCAATCAATTTTTTAAATTCAAGTTTTTGTAATTTAAAATAATGCATAAAAGATAAGCTTATGGATCAAATGGTAAATAACATCAAATTGACATGAAAACTGGTATGATTATTAAGAACATATAGAACATGTAATTCAACAATGAGATTTTTAAAATATGAATTCTATAACAAGTTATTGGATGGTATAACATTACTTAGAGTTATACCATGTGTAACTTGAACCCAACCCTATATATATATATATAAAGGTGCATTCTTTCCAAAGAGAATTGGAATATTCTCAAGTACCATATCAAAGATAAGAACAAATTAAATATTAGCTTTTTGTTTTATTTGGTTCAATGTTTCAATACTTTTTTTCCCTTATATATATATATATATATATATATATATATAAGCAATTTTACACTACCTAATAACTTGTTATTCAATTCATATTTTGAAAATCCAATCGTTGAATTACATATTCTATATGTTTTTAACATGCACGTTAATTTTCATGCCAATCGGATGTAATTTACCATTCAATCCATAAATCATCTTTTATGCATTATTTTAAACTACAAAAACTTGAATTTAAATAATTACTTGATGACATGGCTATTGATCTTTGATCATCTTTAAATTTTGTAAGTATGGAGAATATACGAAGATAATGTAATCCAGTGGTGGATTTATCAAAATTCACATCTAATTAAAAAATATTGAGTAATGTAATATTACTTAAAGTTATACCAGGTGTAACTTAAACCTAACCCATATATATATATATATGAGCAGGCAACCAAGGCCAAGGTAGCCCCCCATGGGCATGCTGCTAAGGCCAAGGCATGCAGCAGGTAAGGCCAAGGTAGCCCCCATGGGTAGGCAACCCATGGGTAGGCAACCATGGCCAAGGCAACCGCCATGGATATGCTTCCAAGGCCAAGGCATGCAGTAGCCAAGGTATATATATATATAAAAGCAAAGATCTCATATAGGAAAACATGAGGTTTTGCTAAATGACGCATTCTTTCCAAAGAGAGATGGAATATTCTCAAGTGCCATATCAAAAATAAGAACAAATTAAATATTGACTTTTTTGTTTTATTTGGTTCAATATTTCAAAACTTTTTAAATTAAAAAATGAGTATTATTTGTTTCTTTTGGTACAATGTTTCAATACTTTTCTTCCCTCATACATACACACAAAACTCTTTGCATTTCAATTTATAATTTTCACTTCTTGCACTTCTACTCCTTTATATATATATATATATATATATATATATATATATATATATATATATATATCTACACATAGCCATTATGTCATCATATGTCAAATATACACAGAAAAAAAATAATGTCATTTACCTTCAATCTTTCGATAAAGCCTACCTAACTATATCACTGCTGTCCCGTTTAATCTTAACCCATATGAGTTGGCTACAACCAAGGAAGTGGGCTTTCATTTTATATATATTAAGTGACAAGGCAATTA
Organism: Quercus tomentella; assembly: GCA_028535165.1. NCBI lineage: Eukaryota > Viridiplantae > Streptophyta > Magnoliopsida > Fagales > Fagaceae > Quercus > Quercus tomentella. The sequence continues at coordinate 85,145,665 of JAPQVY010000155.1, read as the reverse complement.
CAATTTTGATGTTAAGGTTGGATGTTGTGGACTTATGGACTTTGTAAAGGTTGTGCTGATTGTGAGTGTTTGAGATGTGTATTTTGCTTTAGAAATAAGGAGAAAGTGAGAAACACATTGTGTATCAACTTTTATTCTACAATATTCCTCCAAAGTTTTTTTTTCCCCCTCATTCCTTGAACTGAATAATTATAATGGTTATGTGTATACAATTTATAATTGTTACTTCTTATGATGAATCTATTACTAACAAAGTTTTATAACAATTATGCTATTATATATATGCACAACATTTTCCAAAACTATCTTATACAAAACATTACAACATTATCTGTGTATCGCACGGGCAAATTACTTGTTAAATACAATAGCTAATTATTTTTCCTTCCATTGACCCACTTAACTGTTATGGCAGATTGTTAGTGGTAGATAAAAAAAGTGATGTTAATGATAAACCAAAATGAGAACTAATAAAAACTTACTATTTCAACTATTATAAAAAACTAGCCGTGAACTCGCGCGTTGCGCGTGATAATTATTTTTATGGTGGTTGTATTAATTTTTTTTTTTACAATTTAAACTAATTTAATAATGAGTAATGTATTTCGTAATTATATTTTTATTTATTATAGGAACAATCATAAATGTAATATAGGAACAATCCAAAACACCAAAAAAAGGTAAACTAAAAAAAATTAATAAAACTTAACAATGATTAATTGAATCAATATTAGGATAAAATTTTGTTTTTGATAATCTATTAAGGTTATTTTCTTTGTAGAAATTATAATTTCGGCCGCCCAAAACATATTATCAAATAAACAATTATTAGCAAAATCTAAGAATTAAATTTCTATACATGCATTGTTATAAAATAATAATAATAAAAATAAAATTGCAAAAGTTAAAATTTGTCACCTATCTGATTATTTTCGTTTGGCTAACCTTTACTTTTCTTTAAATAAATGGCATTATAGAGTACTTCTAATACAACTATTAAGAGTACTTTGTCCACCACAAAGGATTAGAAAATAAACAAAAATTAGTAAAGTCTCATAGTTTAACATCTAAATTGAGCGCTATAAAAAATCATGCTATGTAATAAAATAAATACCAAATTATCCAAATCATGCTATGTAATAGAATAATATTATGTTTTTATATGCTATATTTAATTCTTTAGAACACAATAGGATAACATTTAACAATCAAGGAGAATAAAAAATAAAAACAACAACAACAACAATTTAAAAAACAAAATTAAATCACAATTTAAAAAACAAAACTAAATCGCATTAACCCAAAATAGAGATTTAAAGAATATAAAAAATTATCAACCTAAAATAGAGATGCAAGAAAAATAAAAAAATTCCACCAAAAAATTTAGAGAGAAAGAGAGAGAGAGAGAGAGAGAGAGAGGGAACCTTTTTTTTGTGAGGGAAAACTCTGCATAGAATAGAAGAGATAGTGACAAATTTATAATAAGAGGGTGTGAATAAGAAGAGACAAAAATAAATGAAGATGAAGGGAAGAGGAAGAATGATATTAATGTAAAGGGTAGTGGGGAGATGAAAAGGTAAGGGAGGGAGAAAGATTGAAGAAGTAGTGGGGAGATGAAATGGTAAGGGAGAGAGAAAGTTTGGAGAAGTGTAAATATTAAAAAAATAAATGTTAAAAACAATTATGAAAAAAAAAAAAAATGTTGAAGCCTTCAACGTTTTTTTTTTTTTTTTTTTTTTTTTTTTCATTTAAGCTGAAAAGGCTCACAGAAAACCCTAAAGCTGAACTGAAAAGGTTTTGGGTTGGACTTGATAGTGGAACTAAATAAATAAGAGGTGGACTAGATTAATTATACAAATTTATTATAGGGTGATAGTGGAAGTAAATAAATAAGTAGTGGGCTAGATTTATTATAGGGTGATAGTGGAAGTAAATAAATAAGTAGTGGGCTGCATTTATAGGGCTGAAAATTGTAAAAACTATTTTAAAATTGTAGGACAAATTATATTTTAAAGAAGAAAAGAAATAAAAGAATGACGTGGCAGCTGATGTGACGCAACGTGAGAGCAGCAACAGTATTAAACGCTACGCTTCAGCTTTTAGTAATATATAGATATAGATGTTGCCAAATTTTTTCAGAGAATTACTCTTCTGCTGTTTGCTGATGATTCCTTGTTTTTCTTCAAAAATGATAGTAAATCTTTAGCAAACCTAAAGGGTATTTTGGATTGGTACCGTAACTTATCTGGGCAGTGCATTAACTATGAGAAGTCTGATCTGTTTTGCTCTCCAAACATGTCTAATGAAGAGCAAGAATGCCTGGCTAGAATGATTAATGTGAACCTGGTGCAAAATCCCAGCAAATACCTAGGCTAGAATTTTAAGCTAAGGGGCAATAGAGTGGCTGATTTTCAGTTTCTAGTGGATAAGCTTCAATCTAAGTTACAAGGGTGGAAAGCAAATCTTCTTTCTCAAGCTGGAAGGACCACACTTATAGCTTCTGTTCTTCAAACCCTCCATTTATATACTTTTTCTTTTTTCAAAGTTCCTAAAACAATCTGCAAAAAGATGGACTCCATAGTCAATGATTTTTGGTGGGGTCATGATCTTGGGGTTAGGAAGTTGCACTTGCTTAATTGGAACAAAATCTGCTATCCTAAGCCTTGGGGAGGGTTAGGTCTTAAAAAATTCATTCTTATGAACCAAGCTATGTTGGCTAAGCAATATTGGAGAATAAGTCAAAATCCAACTTCCTTGGTTGCAAGGACTTTCAAGGCTAAGTATTTTTCTAGGGGGTCCATCCAGGATTGTTCTCCTAAACCACACCAGTTATGGGTTTGGAGGAATATAATCAAGTTTGACAACCCCAAGCTTAGGGAAGGGAGATGGTGGGTTGGCAAAGGAAACAATATCCCTCTTAGACATCAAGATTGGTTTAGGGGTCAACCTCATAATCTTAATCATCCCAGTCTGACTTCTAGTACAGTTGCAGACCTTATAAATCAACAATCTCATAAGTGGAGAGCTGATTTAGTAAGGGATGTTTATCCTTTTCCTCTCTGTAAGGAGATTTTACAAATTCCCCTGCCTAGGATTAGTTCTGCTGGTGATAAGTTGTTATGGAAGCACTCAAACAGTGGAGAGTTTGAAGTTAAAACAGCATATAGAATTTTGCTTGAGGACTATCTGACACTTTCCAATGAACATCACAGTCAATCCCATGCTGATAACAAAGTTTGGAAGCTGATATGGAAGATTAAAACACCATAAAAAATTTGTATTTTTGTTTGGAAGCTCTTACAGGAGGGTCTTCCCACCAAACAACTTTTAAGAAATAGGGGAATCATTGATATTGGTCTTTGCCCCTTTTGCAACTGTGAAGAAGAATCAACTACCCATCTGTTCCTTCTTTGCCCTTTTGCCAGAGCTTGTTGGCATGGATCACCATTAGCTGTTCACACTTCTGATCTTATTGGTATCTCTGTGCAGCAATGGTTAAGGGAGTTAATTGTGTCTCATAACTTAGATGATGAGGTCTTTATGGAGTGTATGCAGAACATATTCATCACTTTGTGGACCATTTGGTACCATAGGAATAGGGTGGTTCATGAGGAAATACAACCAAATCCCTTGGAAGTTGTCCTCACAGCTCAAAGTTTGTATTGCAGGTACAAGGAAGCCTACTCCATCAACTATGGTTCAAACAGCAGATGCATCAGATCAAGAGTTGAACACAACATAGCTGCAGGACACTGGCAGCTGCTAATCAAGGTCGTAGGGGTTATAAGTGTAATAGAAGTGCTTGGGCTTATGAAGCTAAGGATCTACATGGAGTTATCAAATTGTATGGTGTAGCTAGCAGCAATGCAAATTCAACAAATGGGGCTATACAAGAGGCTTTGATGGAAGCAGTCATCACAGCCAAAAACTACAGATTTCATAGGATTCTGCTTTTGACCAACAACAAGAATCTGGTCCAACTTTTACACAGGTTTAAGAATCCAGCTTGGCATGAGAGATCCTTGATTGCTGATATGGAAATTTTGTATCAAAGTGGACTTGTTTGTAATCTGTTAGTTGTCCCCAAATGTGTTCTTGATTTTGTTTATGTTGTTGCAAAAATGGCAATCCGAATGCCATTACATCATAGTTGGGTTGATCCAAGTCTTTTGTAATATTGATAAACTCTGTATCTTCCTTAGTTGGTATTTAAAAAAAAAAGAAAAAAGAAAAAGAAAAAGAGGCATCAATAAACTCTAGTTTTCAAGTGTTTTTTTTAATAAAATTTTTAGGTCTTTTTCTCCACAATCCTCTCCTTCTCCTTATGGCTTAACCAGCCTTTCTCTCTTTACAACTTTCTTTTCCTGAAATTTTTTCAATAAAATTTAGTCTTTTAAAGCTTTTGTGGGGGACAGACCAATCTTCAAAAAGCCAAATCAAAGTAATAATTTGCCAAATAGTTTTCTCAATGGCCATAAGAAGGAATCCTAGAGAGAAAATGCAAGAGAGAGTGAGAAGCAACTTTTGGGGTTGTGCATTTTAACGCTGTTTGTTGATTTTTATAATCGGATAAATAACTAGAAGTCAAAAATGAAACTTTGTTTTTTTGACTTGTTACTTTATTTAAGTTTTACTCTTAAACATTAACCCAACTTATTAATATAAACATACCAAATCAAATAAAGCAGAAAAGAATACAAGATAGTGATTTGATTACAAACGGGATGAAACTAGGTGGGAACCAAAAAATTTAGGTCCTCATCTTACAATTTTACATTGATTTTATTGCAATAGTATTTGGCAACCTCAAAATACACTCACATCAATCTGTTTATTATTGTGCAAAAATACATTTGTGCTACTACAACTATGTAAATTTACACAATTACTTTAGGACAAATGTATTTTTGCAAATTTACACAATTACTATAGTACAAATATATTTTTGTACAATGATACATAGACTAATGTGAGTGTATTTTGAGATTAATTGAGAAAATTTACACAATTGTTGTAGTTATGCAAATGAATGTTCTAGAAATTATTTGAATTGAGGGCAATGATTTTTGGTTGACGAAGAGAGTAATAATTTGAGATAATAATAACAAATCAATAAGAAAATAGTACTATGATGAAATGTAGTATAAAATAAATAATTTGATATGAGCTATTTTGAAAAGTAAGTATATAAATAAAATAAAATTAAAGTAAACTATTAAGTTATTATGCAAAAATAGACACAAAATTTTGAATGAACTTATGCAAATGCTCTAATGTAGTAAGAAACAATGGTGTTTCATTTCTTTGTCTTTGTTAGTAAATGATTGCGTTATAATGTATTATGAAACAATGATTTTGTGTGTTTGTCTTCATTGATAGTTTATCTATACTACTATTTAAAGGGTTTTTCCTGTTTGGGATCCTCAATTTAGGTGCCCAAAATACCCTCAAATTCATCCGTTTCTAAGACTTAAATCATAGGGTTAGACATATAAAATTAGTAATTTAAAAACTCCTAATTTTTAGCTAAAATAAAAAAAAAAAATAAAAAAAACAGTTTTTTCTCCCACCTCCACATTTCTCTCTCACGTTAATTGTCAAGTACTAATACAACTTTTTCTTTCGAAAAAAAAAAAAAAACTGTCTTTTTTTTTTTTTTCCACAAACATTCCATTTTTTTATCAATAACTTGTTTTTTTCCCACCTCCGTGTAAACCCAAAAAATAAAAAGTCTCATCGCACGCGCAAAGCATGTATGATAAGGCTAGTCTATATATATATATAAAATCGAAACCTTTGAAGTTCCCACAATTTTCCACGTCAGCACAATATTAAAAAAAAACATAAACAAAAAAAAAAAAAAAAAAAAACTTTTTTGAAAAAAAAAAAAAAAAATATATCTTTTCCAAAACCCGATAAATACAAAACAAACCTCCTTCTTCCTCCAAAACGCAGACCCCTGCCGTTCCTTTCTCTTCTCTATTTCTCTAGCCTCTTCTTTCCCAAACCCCAACACTGAAAATCAATCTCGCCAAGACGTCATGCCCACACTGTCAGGTCCAAAATAGAAAGAAGGCATCATCGATCTTTCCACGGTGCTACTCACAAGGACTGATCTCTACCTTTGAGCACTGACGACAGCCATCAAAACTGGGCATTATACTCCGGCTGAATTTATTCAACCCATTGTATATTTCAATTATGTCGGTTGGCAAAGGTAACCAAAATTGATTAGGAATTCATAACCCTATATTATATTTTGGTTAGGAATCCATAACCCTAACCAAATTTGATTAGGAATCCATAACCCTATATTATATTATAAATAATATTTTTTTAGGGATTATTTGTTACAATGCAACTCATGGCTGAAATTTTTTTTGCTTGCTTTATAATTCTGAATTTTTATTGCTCTCTTTATAATTCTGATTTTCTATTCAGTTTTTTTGGATTTAATTTTGTGAATTTTCAGCCCATTGTATATTTCAATTATGTCGGTTGGCAAAGGTAACCAAAATTGATTAGGAATTCATAACCCTATATTATATTTTGATTAGGAATCCATAACCCTATATTATATTATAAATAATATTTTTTTAGGGATTATTTGTTACAATGCAACTCACGGTTGAAATTTTTTTTGCTTGCTTTATAATTCTGAATTTTTATTGCTCTCTTGATAATTCTGATTTTCTATTTAGTTTTTTTGGATTTAATTTTTTGAATTTTCAGCCCATTGTATATTTCAATTATGTCGGTTGGCAAAGGTAACCAAAATTGATTAGGAATTCATAACCCTATATTATATTTTGATTAGGAATCCATAACCCTAACCAAATTTGATTAGGAGTCCATTACCCTATATTATATTATAAAAAATATTTTTTTAGGGATTATTTGTTACAATGCAACTCACGGCTGAAATTTTTTTTGCTTGCTTTATAATTCTGAATTTTTATTGCTCTCTTTATAATTCTGATTTTCTATTCAGTTTTTTTGGATTTAATTTTGTGAATTTTTATCTGGATTCATGTGGCTACTGCTTAAAAACTTGATTTTAGTGTATAGTTTGTGGATTTAAATTCGAAATTCATTAGGAATTTTAAATTCTGATTCTTTGAGATTGTGTATTTTAAATTTTTTTATGATTCATATGTTAGATAGTGGGTTTGGAAAAATTATATCTCCATGTTATGACAATGATGCACCTAGCTGGCTAAGCTATTTCATTTTAGCTGACCACTGGACAATGCAGAGTAAATTCATATTTCTCATGCCTGTTTCAATTCTTATGGTCCATGAATGCAATAATTGTTATGGAATACCAATAACAGTATACCATTATGTCGGGGCCTCTTATGTGTGCAATGAAATTAACACTATCAAGGAAAAGACCTTTCCAATACTCACACCCTGAGATGAATAGTCCCCCATGGAAAAACAACGCAATAGGATCAAAGACCATAAAAATCTTATGGTTCATAAAAATCTGCACTACATTGCATTGTTTCAAACTTTCTGCACTGCACTATCTCTCTATTAATGTTTCTTGACTGTTAGCTGAAAATTGGATTCTTATTGTTTTGCAGGTAGGGATATGGCATTTTGTTATTTGGTAATACAACTACAAGACAAGGACAATCCAGTATTTACTAATCTCTCCTTTATTTTGTACTATTTCTTGCATATTTATTGGTAATATGATTCTAGAAATAATTTGAAATTGGAATGTGATTGCATATTTAAGTTTCTTGGTTATCTCAAACTTGGTTTTATGTTTGGTTTAATTGTTTCATTTCAAGATTGCCATTGTTTTTACTACCTTTATGTACAATTTGTATTCTATAAAAGAATCATGTTTTTTTAATTTCTATATTGCATATTTTTATTCTGAAGTTAGTACATGGATGCTATATTGTGTATTTTTCAAAACCTTTTTTTATTCATGGGCAATTGTACGTTGTAGTGGCTAGGGTTATAAGCAAAAATGGACTAAAATTTCTGAAACAAAAAATATTGTGTATAAAGAAGCTTTTACCAATTTCTGAGTCAAGGAACCAAATAATAGAGGTAACATAATTTATATTGTAAAAGTCACTCATAATTGCTTTGCATTTATATTATTTATATTTGTGTTTATCTCCTTCTCCAAAATGATTTAGCCACTTTGTTTGGAGTAGTTTCTATTTAGGTCTTTAAGTTATGTTTTTCTCTTTGCTTTTTGGTTTGTGCATTAAATATGATCAAGTTTTTTGATATTTGTATGGATTGGTTTCAGTTTAGGTCTTTAGGTTATATTTGGTTTTGATTAAGGCATTTGAGTAAAATTGGTTTTAGTTTAGTTATTTTTTGTTAATTTGTTCGTATTTATCTATCTATGGTGACTGGGTTAAAACACAAAGGAGCAGATTTAAAGAACTTAAGAGAGTCTTAGTCTCTTTCAGTTACTTCTAATATTGAAATAGAGCAGGAGCTTATTCTAGACAAAGTTACAAGCAATTCAAATCAGGTGGGAATGAAAAAGTAAATTAGGCATTTTCCCTTAATCTATATTAGTAGTAACGAGAATCTCTGTGGAGGGAAGGCTTTTCAATTCCTTTAATAGGTTATAGCTTTCTTTTAAGATTTTTTGTGTTGGCCTGTAATGATTTTTTCTAAAGGAATCTTTGCCTAAATATATATTTTAAATTATCAATATATATTTTCTGCTTCAATTTCGGAGTTTGGTGGGCTTAGACATCATTAACTATAGATTTAGATACTCTAAAAAACACTTTTATGGTGACATGCTACATAATATTTAAAAATGCACTTACTTGGTTCTCTTTTAGAATAGCATTTTGTTTTTACCTATTGGCTTTTCTTTCATATATGGCTGTTAGAGACAATTTTGTGAGGCCATCTCTAATCACCTATCCTCTAGATCATATGAAACCGTATATAGTTAAAATATTTCATTGCGAATCCCTGTAGTTTTTTTTTGATAAGTCCCTATAGGTTTTAAATGCTTATATTGTGATTGAGTTATATAGTTTCTTATATGTATGCAAATAAATCTTTTATTTGATCAGATTGTCACACCATTCTTGAATATTTAGAAAAAAAATTAAAGCTCTCTATAGTTTCTTTAAAGTGGTTTCTAAAACAATTTCACTCTTGAGGAAATTTTCTTGATGATGGGCTGTAATTGTTATAGTTGTTATTGTCTTATCAAAGTTGGTGCTAAATTTGATGTATAAACTTCTTTACTCTTTAGATGAAGAAGTATTAAAACATAGAACATGAAACTGACTACAACCATGATTCTCTACCAAATTGCTTCCAAGGATATTTCTATCTTTGACAAGCTAATTACTCTTTTGTATCTTTGTTATACTGCTTTGTTTTGTTTGGGTTCAATTTTGTTGTGAATTACATTTGCAGAGTTGTATTTATTCTATGGAGTATCTAAATGAAAGTTGAATTTTGTAGAGTTATATTTTTGAATTATTATATAGACAAACAGAAAGAAAATTGAAAAGTCAAGATCAGAGTATCAAGGATGTGGGATGCAATCAACTCAAAAAATAATGAAATTATTAGTTTAGATTTGATTTTAATTGATGAGCAGGTTTGTTTTCATTTTATAGTTTTTAATATTGTTCGATCATTATATAACTTATGTACTCTATCTATATAAAACTGATGCACTTTACTTGCAAAATAATGACTATAATCTCAAGTATGGATGGGAATTCTTCAGGAGGTTCATTCTTTATCTCTCTAGGGTTTAATTGAATTCATGTTTGATTAAAGCAGATGATGCAGAAACTTAGTGTTAGTTGTATTGTGATAATTGGTGGCTGTTGGCATTGTACTAGGAATTGATGCAAAGTTTAGGATGTTTTGGTAGATATTGGCAGATTCTTAAAAAAGGACTTAGTGAATAGTGAGAAATATTAATACTGGTTGTGTTTGCTTGCTTCATGTTAATAGAAAGTTGCAGGTTTATTCAAATGTTAATAAGATGAATTGACCATCTCACATCATGAAATCAGAAGGCAGTAAAATTTTTTATATTAAATGCAGGAGAGTATAACTTATTGTCAACAAGTGGAACAAGAGTTCATATTGATTTGGAAATTCCTTCGACTGCTAATTTCAAAGATCAGTAAGTGCTTTGTTTTGGATTCACGCTTTTAATGTATTTACAGTTTCTACAATTCTATATCTAATATCTTTATGTAATATAACAGGCTGGTGGAAAGTAACCAACCAATATTACAAATGCCAAAACAATTCAAATCACAAGTGACAATTCAAGAAGAGATGAACATCAATAGAAGAACCATAAATGAAATATCCAAAATTATGTGGGACTCTGATAATGAGGTAAGAAGAAAGAAAACCTTGAACAATAACATTGTGTCCTTAACATTGCTTTATGTACTATAGACTTGCTTTTACTTGATTGATATTCATTAATTCAATGGAAAATAATTTGTTTTCCAAATACAACTAAATGACTATAATCTCAAGTATGGATGGGAGTTCTTCACCTCAAGAAAGTTTTTGAATCTTTTGAAGAAAATGACAAAGCAATTCAGCTTGATAAAACAACAAAAGTATGTATTCTTTAATATAGCAAAATTACAAATTTGATTTTTAACTTCTATATGTTGTAATACATTTCTCAACCTGTTCTATTGCTAGGCTTATAGTAGTGATACTTCAAATGAATATAACAACAACTTATCAAGTAAATAAAGAGGTGATTCTACAAAGTTTCAAAAAGTTGATGTTCAAAGCGATATGCAACTCACACCAACATCTGTAATCAAGGAAAACAAAAGGATATATTCAGTGACTACTACAAAGCAACAAGGAAAGAAGATACAAAAAACACATTAAAGTTGTCTTTCAATTTATATGAAATATTGATTAAGTAGTTCTTTAAATTTGGGTTTCATTCATTTAATGGATAATTGAGGATGCAAAGGATTTGATTTTTCATTTTAATTTAAACTTAAGTTTGATTTCTATTTTTCATTACGTAATTTATTGTTTCATATCAAGGATAGGAAACTATGAAACTAGAATCCGAATGTACAATCAATGAGGAAGAGAAAAAAAATAGTTTACATCTTTATACACAATAGCTTTCCCGTGCATCGCACGGGTTAGCGACTAGTTAATATTAAATAGATGCTTATTTGAAATTTCATAATTTTTATTTTACTTATACTCTGCCCTCCTAACTTGAAATCCTAATTTCGTCACTTACAAAGTTGAAAACCAAATAAAAACTTCTTTGCAAATGTTTGGCTTGTCTTCCTGCCGCAGCAATTTCCTACCGCAGCTATCTCAGAACCTTTAGAATTTTTATCCTTATTAAATGATCTATTCCAATAACTCCAAGAAATCTCCCCCGAAGAATTGACTGCAGTGAAACTTACTAGATTTGGACTGTGGTTTCAATCTCCAAATACTCACATTGGGATTGAAAGATGAGTGGACTAAATACTGGGTATTACTATCAAGCACTTTGTATGGGTTCTTTAATGATCTTTGTTTTACCATGGGGATGCAAAATAAGGCATGAGATTAGAAACAAAATCCAGAGAGAGAAAGGTTAGGATGCTTAAAAAAAATGCTCTCTTGGCTGTGTGAGAAAAATCTATTGGTTGAATGCTTTACTTGTTTGTAGTTTGCACTTAACATTCGGCTGGGCGCTTAATCAAGAATGCTCTCTCCACTTTTCAAAATACGGCTCAGGAGTAACAGAGCCAAACTCTCTTATTGCTGCACGAAAAATGGTGGAGCAAAGCTTATAACACATTAACACAAAATCCCACTCTGCCAAAAAAAGGCTTAACACCATGCTCTTTTTGTGAATGAGCTTATACAAATGTGACTAGGAAGACTCAAAAAGCCCAATCTTGCCTCTTTAAAGCATCAGAAAAACAAAGTTCTAACCAAGAACGGAGCCAAAACTTTGAGTTAGGGGGATGGCTTTACTGTTGGATGTGTGTGCGGTGATTTCAACCTCTGACTCTACTACTACTTAACTACTAAGATTTTTTTTTTCTTTTCTTTTTTATGTGTATGGTAAGAACAAGATTATTTTTGTTTAAAATTTTTTAAAGGGCAGGGTTGTTTATTTTGGATAAAATTGATTAATTGAGCTTAATTTTTTTTAGCTTTACTATTGGTAATTTTTATAGTTGAGCTATTTATTTTGGGCCTGTATATTTTGTTTTAGATTTTAGATCTATAATTTTTTTTTTTTTTATGATCACTAAAATGAGAAAAATGCTAAAACTACGTGGTTATTGGTAAATAAAAAAATGATGTGAGTGGTGGGTCCATATGCGAACCAATAAAAATTTGCTACCAGAATAGTTTGTAAAAATGTTGTAAAAAAGTTTTAAGGGAAACAAAATGTAATTTTATAGAAAAAATTTGCTAAAATTAGTACACATATATATAATAATATTGAAAAAAATTAGTTGAGGGGGGGGGGGGGGGGGGGGGGCATTGCCCCCCAGTCCAATGGTGGCTCTGTCCCTGGCTCTACCTATGTGTAAATTATACTTCTGTTTGTGCAAGGCCAAAACACAGAGCAAATCTTCATCTATAGAATTAGGGTCCATTTGGTTAAGTATTTTGGGAGCCTAAAAGCGTGTTTTTAAAACCGAAAACTCCATTTTGCAACAGCAATTCCTTATAAATTTTTTACAAACGCTCATTTTAAACCCAAAAGCCAAAACATTATTTTACAATAGTTTATCCAAACACCCTTAAAAATACAATTTCTAGCTTGAGCGATAATCTTTAGGGGGAAAATTCTTAAGCCTAACAATACTGAACCCTCAAATCTCAATCCTTGACTCAAACTCTGTTATAGGTATTTTTTGGGACAACAAATTACCCAAGCCTACATTCCACACCAATGGTCAAAGCAAGCCACAAGGATTTGGTTCGGTTCAGATCTTGGTTATAAAACTAATTAGGCCAATACACAGAGGGAAAGAAAATAAGAAAGAAGAGACACAAGCCCAGCCCATGAGGCCTGGCTCAAAGCCATACACAGCCCCACGTGAAAGGCTGTGTTAAGTTGTTAACACATGAGAAGCAAAGAAGTGAGTTCAACAAAAATCCAACGGTAAAATGCATGGCAGAGTTGCTGAAATTTCCATGTTGAGAGCCGAAGCAATTCAAAGAGAACTCAGCCAAAGCTTGTATTTGAAACAAGCATCAAGTTCAAAGCGGTCGGTCAATTCTTCTCTCACAAGGTGAACCAAGCTCACTAAAGGCAAAAGGGAAGCAAGCAGCCATGGGAAGAGAATCAGGAGCAGTGGATTGGAGGGCAAAAAGGAATGATTCTACATCAGTTTGGATTCATCAAAAGTAAGAGCATAAGCATCAACCGTTGCAAAAGTATATGTCATTTTAACACATCAAAAAACATACTTTATTATTTTAGTACATTATTTTACAATACACCAAACATCACATGTTCTATTATTCAATTCCATACATTAAAATAATATATACAACACATTAAAATAATATTTACTTAAAACTCATTACAATTCAAAACAATAAAAATTTTACAAATTGTGAACAATAGGTCAAAGGAGAGAAAGTATAATAAAAAATAAAAATTTACTATTTGTGATTGTGATTAGTACCGTTCCAAATTTAGAACGGTATTGTTCACCCATGCTAAAAGTTTTAAAATTTGAAACATGTGATATTTTTTCGTGTTTGGTGTGGTAAATGTCAAATATTTGGCATTTGGCATACCTAATACTAGTGCTCAAGGCCAAGGGAGCTTGGAACTCTTGCAAGACTAATGGATCCATGTTGATTTCATGTGTAATTAAAGGAACTCGTAAAGAAAAGGAATACCTGCTATGTAACAAAACAATACTTTCCTATCTCTTCAAATTTGGAGTTTTTTTAAAAAGAAATTTTATTTTATTTTAAATATGAGTTGACCGTTGAAGTTGCAAGTAAATTTTGTTGCGTTTGACATGGCATTGAAAGGATAAAGACGCATTGGCAGATTCTCATCAAGATTGCAGGGATAAAGAGGAAAAAGGCAAATAGGTGTGCTTAAGCATATGAAGCCAGAAATTTGCAGGGAAACATCATCTTCACAGGTGCTGTCAGTTGTGCTGCTAAAACTGCCTCGAGTGCAACTCATCAGGAAGCATTGATGGAAGCAATTACAAAGGCCAGAAACCTTGGTTATCAGCGGATTTTGGTTTTATGTAACAGCAGAAGATTAGTCCAGGTCACTAATCTAGAAAGAGCTCCTCACTGGCAGGAACAGACTATGGTTTCAGACCTCCTGTCCTTGCAACAGAGTGGACTTTCATATAGGCTGATTTTTGTATCTAACTTGGTCCTTGGTCAAGTGTGCTATATAGCTGATCAGGCCACTAAGATGCCAAACCATCACTTTTGGTCTCCTATGCTTCGTGATGTATACAGTAACTATATGTAATTCTGTGTTTTCTATTCAATGGTATAAAAAATAAAAAATAAAAAGGATAAAGACCAACACATAGTGTAAAAAATAGGAACTATTTATGAAATTTATCCATAAATCTTTTAATCAAAATATATTTGTAGATATCAAAAATATAATTTATTAAAGTTTTCTATCATAATTGTTTAGTATTTTTTTAGATATTTTTACGGTTAAATGAATTTGTAATTTTTTTTTTAAGAAAGAAACGAAGTAGTATTAATTGTATTGTTTTATTTATTAAATTTTATAATTACTAATAAAATGTTTGACTCTAAAAAGGAAAATAAAAAAATAATAATTAATCAAGGTCTCACTTCAAATTGTCGCATACAATTAATACATTAAACTAACCCAAATAGAAACATCATTATAAACAAGGAATTGTATCAGATATAAATCTCAATGCCGTAAAATCAAGAACCAAAGCATCTTCCTCACTATCAAAACCACTGATACAAATCCGCCGAACTTTTTCTCACAAAAGTCCTCCACTTGCGCCGGCCACCATGTCTCTCTGTGTTCTCTTTTTGCGGCAAAAGAATGTGCTTTCATTGTTGTAATGAACAAGGAACCATCCCAGATACCCAGAAAGAATCCGTATAATTTTCCATACAAAATCTGTCACTTTCCTGACTCGGTTCTCCGCTGTTCTTCATGATCACGCATGGGAGCAGCAAACCTCGACGTAAAACTAATAACCAAAGCGTCTTCGTCGTTATCAAAACGATCATCAAAATTAAGCGCGTAACTCCGCGGATCATACTGAAACCTGTTCTTCTCTTTCTTGTTCTTGTTAATACCGAATCGGCTGAACTTTCTCATAAAAGTATTCCACTTCAGCCCGGCCAGGACTCCTGTAACCTGCTTATTGTGTTCTCCTTTTTGCAGCAAAAGATGTTTGCTTTCATTGTCGTTGCTTTGCTTCTGTCTGAAGTCAAAAAGCCGAAAACAGCTACACCCTGACCCAGAAGCGGAATCGGCCATGTTTGTGTATGTTTGTTTGAGAGAGATCGCGAGAGAGTCTATCTTTTCAAGTAAGAAACTATCTTTTAGAGACTAGGGGTTGAAGTCTCTTTTTATATTGTGTAGAAGCCTTAGCATGAATTACAGATTGAATAATAAAGGAATTAGAATTCTATCACGGGTGGGTCACTTAGGCCATTTAGGCAAAGGCCTAAGGGCCTAAATGGAAAAGTTGGCCCACTAAAATAAAATATAATAATAAAAAAAGAGTAATTTTAATTTAAGTCAAAAATTGTAATGAATAAAAATTATTTTTAAAAATTTTCAATCTCACTAAAATTTTAATCTTTCTTTCTCTCTCTCTATTAAAATTAAAATTAGAATTAATAGTTTTTTTTTTTCGAAAAATTTATTATTCAATACCTGAAGATTCTGTAAGTACGTGATGTAAAACTAATATTTTACCCCTCCAATCCCAATATGTTACATCATTTTATCACAGATTTAAGAATAAGCACAACCACACCCAATTAATTCTAACACTCATATATAAATCCAACCAAATTAGAAATTTATTGAAATGTTATTAGGTGTGGTAAGATGTATTGAATTCTAAATAAAATGTTGATTTACATCTCATCCTTACCAAATTCAAACTCTTATAATAATATTGATTATTTAGATTTATTTTTAGAATTAAAATTTTAAATATGTAAATAAATGAAAATAGTCTAATTAACATATAAGTTATGTAAAAAGACTAGATTTGTTTAATGCAATTTGGGAGAAATATTAACTAACAGTATCTTGCTCTTTCTAATTAATGCTTATAAATTATAACTAACAACACATCATACAGTTGCATTTGCAAAAAAAAGTTATTTAAAATTAAAGTTAATAAAATCATATTTAAGATAGAATATGTCACAAAGAAGATTAAGTGAATTGGTGATATTACTAGTAGAAAATAAAATCTTAGCAGAAGTTGAACACAAAAACATAAGTAGTAGTAATCTTGCATCTCAAAAGGCAAGAAAATTAGATTTTTAAATGAAAAAATTATCAAAATATAAATGTTATTCAATTAAAATTTAGAATAAGAGAACTCCTCACTATAAATTGAGGTATTTGATAGAAACGACGCTATTGAAAATTTACAAGTTTTTTTAAAAAAAATTTATATTTAAAAAATTATATGTATATGAAAAATCCTCATAAAAATGTGGCCATATTTCGCATGAAAAGCATTTAACATGTTTTATGATTTTGGCATGATCTTCATGGTATATTACAAAAAACATAAAGCAAAATACCCTCAAAACCTCTAAAAATGACCAAAATAACCCTAAACTAAGCCAAAATACACTCGATTTTTTAGATTTTGAGGGTATTTTGGTTGTTTTCAAGTTGTTTTGCTCATTCTAGAGGATTTTAGGGCATTTTGCTCATTTTAGCAATGTTGAGGTGTATATTTTAATCATTTTAGATGTTTGGGGCATTTTGGTCATTGAAATTAAAAAAAGACTTCCAACTTTATCTTTGCAATCTCATCTATTAGTTTAAAATTATCTTAATTTTAGTTGTTTTGGCAAGTAGGTTTATTTGCAGTATTTTAGTTTTTTGCTTAATTTAGTTTTATACTTTATTATTTTTTATCGATTTAATTCAATTACGCATTTAGTTTCTATTAATTATTTAGTCATTTGCGAATTAAATTCAATTATGTTTGCAATATCACACCTTGATTTAAGTACTTAATTAAGATAATATTTAGAAAAAAAAATCTAAGCTTAAGACCCCTATCTAATTAAACTTGTAAAAATAACAAATTAATGACTAATTGTGACAATTTGAAAATAAGCAATATACCAATTGTGGGGGCCTGAGGACTGAAGAAGGGATTGTTGGGTTGTAGTGTTGGCATTGGGGCATCACACACCGAGGCGGGAGTTCACCCAAGAAGGGGAGATGAAGAGGCAAAAGGCTTTTAGGAGCTTCAGGTGGGAAGGATTGGTTGAAATAAGAGAATCATGAGGAGTAGGGGAAGGTTCCAGAGAGAAGTAGCCTGTTGCCTCTGCATTAAATGGTGGGCAACAGCTTTATCAACCGCATTAATGAAGAAGTGACCTGAATAGTGTAATTCACAGTTAAGCAACCTCCATCTACTACCTTCTTCAGATGCTTAAAGGGACAAGTGTCACAAAGAGAAATGGGGGAGGTAAAGATGGAAGGTCAGGATGCAAAGGAAGGGAGGGTATATAAGAAAAAAATGGTTTTCATAGAAAAAGATCCAAACACAAGTATCAAGGAAGAAGAAAAAGAAACAAGTAGAACATTGAGAGAAGAGAGTGAACAGTGCAACCTTCTGTATAACATTGGCCTCCTCGGGCAGGCTTGTGAGGAGACATTTGTTCATTTATTCTATAACATCAGCCTTTTCTTCTTTATTTTTATCCTCAGGCAGAGCCCTCTCTTGTTGATTGTTTCCCTCTCTTACAAATTTTATTGATTTGGGTCAAGGTTGAACTGTACAACTCACTACTCTAAGTGGGCTTGGACCAAGCTAGTTTATTTGGTCCTTACACCAATCAAGTTAAGCACTAAAGAATATGGCATGGTGATTTTGCTACAAAATGGAAAACCAAAGGAAAACTTCTCTGCAAACATATTGCTTGCCTTCCTATCGCAGTAATCCCAGAACCTGGATTTATTATGTAGTGATTTCCTCCATGAAATCTTTATTCACATATAGCTTGAGCCTCTAGCACTAAAAATAGATCCTGAAGGTTTGAATGTAGTGAAACTCATTGGATATGGATTCTTGGTTTCAATATCTCAAATATTCATTTTTGGGATTAAAAGGTGAGTAGGCTAAAAGTCTAAAACAATGGGTATTTCTATCAAGCCTTAAAAAGTGAGATTATCCATGGAAGGAGATTCTCAGGTGGTAATCATGATCAAAGCCTTTAAAAGTGAAGATGAGTCATTTGCCTCCTTTACTCACCTTCTTACTTCTGTTTAGTCCACTATAGATGCCCTCAATAATATTTCTTTTTCTCATATACATAAATTAGATAACTACATAGCTCATAGCCAGCCTAGTTAAACATCCAAAAAATGTTAGAAGTTTATCAGTATGTATGAAAGATATTCCTTCACACCTTCATGATGTTCTTACTGCCGATCATGAGTAATAAGTTTTTTTAATGAAAGTTTGAGGTTTTTCTTCTCAAAATAAATGAAAAATCCTAACAATATTGAATCCTTAATTTTTTTTTTTTTAAAAAAAAAAAAAAATATATATATATATATATATATATATATATATATATATTTATAAGATTGAACCCATAATTCTTGAACGCCTTACTCGAGCATGCTGACTATCAAACTTGTCGTCTCAGACTCTTCAAAATTATTTAATCCATTGAACAACTATAATTTTTTTAAAACTATATTATATATATTATGATAGTACTTATTAGTGCAGGCGTGCCAAACTTATAATTCAATTAATCCCCCAACCCAACTATGATTTATCAAAAACTGATTAATAATGCAAGCACGTCTATTGCCAATGGGGAAAAACTCTTTTTCTTTTCTTTTCTCCTTACAAAAGTGGTGCATAAACATTTTTATTGATGATAAATTATAAATTTTATTATTATTATTATTATTATTATTATTATTATTATTATAAAACCGAAGCCTCCTACTTTTTGCTAAGCTCCACAAATTTTCACGTCAGCATTATTTAAAAAAAAAAAATTTCTGATTTTTTTTCTCTCTCATTCTAGTCTTCCTTCACACAATCACTCCTCTCTTCTTGCTGCCCCTATCTATTTCTCTCTTGTGTTTTCTCACGGCTCAAACGCAGAGCCTTCTTTATGAAAAAAGAAATCATGGAATGGCAATGTTGAGATGTGGCTCGAGAGTCCTGAAGATGTGAAAGTCATACAAATACAAAAACTACCATGGAATACATATGGATTTTTTTATCAAAAAAAAAAAAATTATACTCCACAAACCCTAAACGTAAAATCGTTGTAGCAACTTCTTATCTCTCAAAACTGGATGGTCAAGTTGGAGTCATTGTGTTGTGGTAAGCTAGTAGCTTTTCTATTTAGGAGTCCTTATTTTTCAATTTGCATGAAAAGTTGTATTTCTAGTATAAAGTTGTAGTTCTGGTGTTTGTTTAATTTCCACCATATTAGACATTTACTGTGCAAGAGTGGAGGTTAATTAATTTTTTGTGGTTCATGTTTGAATAAAAGAGGAGTGGGCGGGGTTAGTTTTGTTGTTTCTTTTCCTCTCCTCCAATTCTCATCTTTAATATAATTGTTTTATTTATTTGCTAGATTATAAAGTGAATATATATGCATGAGAAATTTGGTTTGTTTTCCTATGATCTCACCAAATTCATGGAAAAGAAACTCTGGACTGTAACAATAGTTTGTGATAGGTATGTGTTGAGGTACAAATTTTTGAGTCCTAATCTCATTAGCCCAATCACTAAAATACCCATACAAGCCCATAAACTATTTTGGACCCACACAAATATTTCCTGCATACTTCAATTCCCACATATTACCCAACTTAGGCTCCCACAAATATTTCCCATATAAGCCCCATAAATTACCTTGGGCCCTCTCACAAATATTACCCATTATATTCCACATATTATCCAACTTGGGTTTTCACACAAATACTTATCATACCATTACCAAAATTGGGCCACAAAATTATACTATCTCCACAAAAAGGCCCAAACTCATTTACCTTGTGGGCAAAACCCAAAAAGCCTAACAAAACCCTCTTACAAAACCCGTTGCTACACGGCACCTTAAAGTCTGTTGTTACACGGCACCCTAAAACCCATTGCTATACGACACCTTAAGGCCCGTTGCTACATGGCACCTCTAAAAGCCCGTTGCTACACGGCACCTCTAAAAGCCCATTGCTATATGGCATCCTAAAGCTCGTTACTACACGGCACCCCTAAAAGCCCGTTGCTACACGGCACCTCTAAAAGCCCATTGCTACACGACACTCTTATTAAGTCCGTTGCTATACGGTAGTATTTTTACAAAATCTCAAAAAGCCCAAATAATATTTTGGCACCTATTTATAAAGTCTAAATAATATTTTGGCACCTATTTATAAAAGCCCAAATACTATTTTGACACCTATTTATAAAAGCCCAATATTATTTTGGCAACTACTTACTAAAGCCCAATATTATTTAGGCAACTATTTACAAAAGCCCAATATTATTTTGGCATCTTTTATAAAAAAAAGCCCAAAACTATTGGGCAAACAACTATTCTATTAAAGCCCAAATACCATTTGGCAAAAACAATTACATTATGCTCAAAGCCCAAAACTATTCCTTGACAAAAACATATTTTCATGTACTAAAGTCCCTAACTTATGGGAAGCATAAACTACTTATGATACATTACTCATCTTTTAGAACTACTTCTACAAAAATTATGGAACTATACTTATTTTTCCATAAGAAACTCTAGCTATGAAAGCCTATGTATGTCACCCATGGCAAAACTATTCATTTTGTAGGAATGAACAAGCCCAAAGAAGCCCAACAACAAGGCCCAACCGGGACAGCCTAGCCCATGTGCTCATCCCAGCGACCAAGGATCACTTGAGCAACTAAAATGGTTAGACTAACCACTAGTCAAGTTTCAGCACAGCTGAGCTGACAGCTGGGGCCCATTACCATCATTTTTAGCTTGTCAAATCAGAGCAGAAGAGGACACATGTCTAGCTGAGCTTACACCCTTCTTTGGCAAGCTGATTTTCATGATAATTGATGTGACATAAAGCTGTGCTGACAAGACACAAAGCTGTGGAGCTATAGCCAGCCATTCTCTCTCTCTTCTCCAACACAATCAGTCAAGGAATTATGGGGCAGCCATGGAAGCTTTTGGAATAGCTTGAAAATAGCTAATTATTATGCCAAAAATGTGTACTTTCTAGTTCATGAACCAAGCACATGAACTTAAATGGGAAAACTTAGGGAAATGTGGTTTAGAGGGCACCAAGGGGATCTCCAGTAGAGTTCCCAATAAAGGGCTCCAAGATTGACACCTGGCTTGGGGTGACATAATCTACCCTAGGAAGCTCTAATTCTAGCAGTAGAAAACCAAGATCATTAGCCTAATACATGCTCTAATCTCATTGGCTGAAGACAATCAACATTTAATACTAAGTCAAAACTCCAGCTGCTATTACCCAAAACAACAAGAACATTCTAAAGCTGAACTTACCACTCTTGGCCAAATCCTAGGAACGATTTTCCAAGGATTTTCTGAAGATTGAAACTGATTTGACAGAGATTATTTGTTGATCACCCCCTCAAACCCAACTATAAATAGAGCTCTCCACCAACACTTCAACACACACCAACAGAGAAGAACTCTCTCATAAACTTCTCTATTTTCCTCTCTCCCTAATT
The DNA here is from genome assembly GCA_028535165.1 of Quercus tomentella. NCBI lineage: Eukaryota > Viridiplantae > Streptophyta > Magnoliopsida > Fagales > Fagaceae > Quercus > Quercus tomentella. The sequence continues at coordinate 85,123,706 of JAPQVY010000155.1, read as the reverse complement.
TTCTTAAAGCTCTTAGTGAGGTTCTGAGCCTCTGAGTTCTTAGTTTCAAACTTAGAAACTAAGTTCTTCAGCCCCTAGCTCACAAATACCTTTCACACCTCTACTTATAAGCTCTTATCCATACCCAATAGAAAGTCTCAAAAGCTCTACTAAATACTCTCTCTCTCATTACTCATACTACCCAAAATGACCCTTATTACTCATTACTCATTACATATACTATACCCACGAGCATACCCTGGCATTATAATGATCTTGCTGCATTAGCTGGAATCTCTCTCTCTCCCTTCATCTCGCACTAAACTTTCTCCATTACTTGTTATAATGAAACCCATAGTGTTTGTTTATTCATTTACTATTGAAGGTTATAATGTAATTGTTACTATAGAGTTTTCCCCTCATGTTCTTGTATTAGAGGACTTCTTCTCACTGGAACCTATGGATGATGATTTTGGAGATATAGACACTCTCCTTAATCTGTGAAATAATTAACGGCTGGAGGTTTATTCTGTTCTGTATCGTTTTACTATTGGAATATTTTACAGCTGGAATATTTTACCGCTGGAATATTTTACCACTGGAATATTTACCGCTTAAATACTTTACTGCTGGGCTATTTCTTTGTTGCAGTATTTTTTTCTGCTATGCTAACGTGTCTGTTAAAGGAAATGTTGTTGGGCCATCCCATAATCCTTGTTAGTCCCAACCTAGGCGCAAGGCATAAAACAAGGCGAATTCTCCAAATCTTCATCGATAGCCCTTGGGTCGTGCTTCAAGCCCATTGTCGAGTTTTGGTTTAGGCCCCCAACCCAACACAAATCTCATTTGTTGGAAGGAAGACTTTTCCACCCCCGACAGTATGTAATAGTGATTATTAGCATTTGGATGCATTACAGTTTCTTATAGCATTATTCTTGAGAAATCAAAAGTTATAAATTACACCTTTATCCAAAGCTTTTTTATGCTCTTGACATCATACTTTTAAGAATTGTAAGTTTTGATTTATAACTATTAGATTTTTCCAATGAGAATCTTCACTTGGAAATATTGAATTGCATACTTTAAGTTTGAAGTTACAAAATTAGGTAAGGTTGACAGATAAATTTAAAAGAAAAGATAAAAATCAAATTATAGATAAATGCACAGTAGGTATTGGAATTTTTTATGGCTTACATTAACTAGATTGGCTTTTTTTGGGGACGGTGTTTTGAAATTCTTATATGTATTATTATAGAAGATTGACTTTTTAATGAGAAAGTATACTACTTTGGTTTGTGATAAACGAGTTCCCATAACTTAAGGGTAGTTTTTGGTTTTCTTTTTATGTTATAATATGTTCATGAACTTTGAGGTTTGTAAGTTTTTTTTTTTTTTGAAGTTTGTGAAAAATTTTGAATTATACTTTTTATTTTCCTCCTATATTCATTAGAAGAAAAAGTCCACTAAGAGGGATGAATTGCACCTCTATAGATTTGAATTTGATTTAAATTATAAAATATATAATTAATTAGTAACTCTTCTTTTATTGTTAAATATGATCATGAATCGAGTTATGATTAATTGATTGATGATCAATGTGATTGACCAAGAATTTAAATTTATTTTTTTCTCAATTCAAAAATATAAGTGGTGCTTTCTCTCTAAAAAGAAATGGTTAATTCAATTTAATTTCTAGATAGTTTCCTACTGATATAGATTGTACTTAAAATTGTAAAATATTTAGCAATGTATAGATCCTATGCAGTTAAATATGCAACTATTATGTGCCTCCCTTAAAGGCAATAAATGGACTTAACTAAAGTTTTACATGATGAATAATGTTTTTTTTTTTAGTGCATTGTGGCAACATGGTTGAGATTTCTATGCAAACTACAAATTGAGTAAATGCTAAAAGAAATACTTTTATTCATGTTTGACATCAAAGTATCTTGATATCTGAAAATATGCATATGAAAATGTGGATCATGTATGTTTCATTTTGAAATTTGATGTCTAAGAGGCAATAAGTATATTTGTCATGTCTTCCCTCATGTTGTTAATATCTATTAATTGTTTTTGTGGAAATGAATAGTACAGGTGAAATATTAGTAGTGTATTTGTTTCATCTTATAAAAGATGAATGATATGGTTATTTCTCAATATATATATAGCGTTTTGTATTATAAAAAGTTAATTCATTTATAACTATCTGGTGCATTGCACAGGATAGTGACTAGTTATTATTAATATTATGAACTTCCAACTGGGTGAACAAGGAATTATGAGAGATTTTATGGAAAAAAGTGATGATAATATCAAACACAAAACTAAATTCAAAGAAGACAGACACAAATAAAAGATTATGGACGAGCAATAATATTCTATGAAAAAAAAAAACAGTACAAAGAGATGCGAATCATCAAAAAATTTTATACAAACAAAACCATCACCTTCCTGATCCAATTCTCCGCTGTTCTTCGTGATTATGAATAGGAGCAGCAAACCTCGGCGAAAAACCAAGGACCAGGTCATCTTCCTCACTATCAAAACCACCATCAAAATTAAGAGCATAACTCTGTGGATCATACTGAAACTTGTTCCTGTCTTTCTTGTTCTTGTTAATCCCAAATCCGCTGAACTTTCTCACAAAAGTCTTCCACTTGGGCCCGGCTGATACTTCTGTTACCTGCTTAACTTTGTTCAGTTTATTCTTCCACCATGATTCCCTGAGCTCTCCCTTTTGCTGCAAAAGATATTTGCTTTCGTTGTCATTTCTTTTCCTCTGTGGTCTGAACCCCAAAAGCCGAAAACAGCCACACCCCGACCCAGAAGCAGAATCTTCATCATAGTCATACATAGATTCTCCTTCTTCATTCTCCTTTAATGGTTTTTCATAAAGGGCAGCCATGTTTGTGTATGTGTGTTTTGCGAGAGAGATTTATGAGAAACTAGAGAAGCCATAAAAAAAGAAGAAATGGTTTTAATATATGAGTTGCCAATCCTATCTTCAAGGGAAATTGAATATGAAATCCTATTTCAAAGTTGTATTAGGATTCTCCATCCAAAAAAAAAAAAGTTGTATTAGGATTTTACTTGTACGTGTTTGTCATGCTTACACGTTTTCTACGATCGTACGCTGCTATATATTTCTATAACAAGACTGTCACTAATAATTGGATTATTATATGCAAAAACCAACAAAATAAGAAATATAAAAACGTGGGATTGATTGCGTATTCGTGTTCAAGGTCAGGGCCTTCAAAATTGAGGTTGACTAGTACTAATCAAAATCAAGCCACACGCTTCTAAAACGATTTCACAAAGAAAGCCCAATTGTAGTGGTCAAAACTCAAAAGGTATCTCTAATAATTTTTTTTTTTTTTTGTTAAGAAAAGTATCTATCTTTTTTCTTTTTTGAAATAATTTAATCTACTAGTATAATAGGCGATCATATGCTATTTCCTTTTATTTTTTCAATGCTTTTTATATATATATATTTTTTTTTGGAGAGATTTATGTAGTTATAACTGATAATTATTATTACAATGTAATGTAATAATTACTATCATATGATATTAATGCTTAATAATAATAATAATATTTTAATGGTTTATATGATAGCAATTACTATCAATTTAATGTAATAATAATTACTACCATTTGATAGGAATGCTTAAAAAATAATATAGCTAGTCACATTAATAACTTTGTCACATATGATAGTAACTAAATCACATTTGTTATTTTGTTGGCAACCTTAGATAACATTCTTTTTTTAATTAAAAAAAAAAATCTAATAATAAAGTCATATTGAATAGCAATGGTCAACAACCACAAACAGTTAATTCATACATTTACTAATTATATTGTTAAAGTGACACCAATTAATAGCTTTGGCATTTCCTCCTTTTGTTTTGTTGTTTTTAAATTCCTTATATAGTTATCAGTAGTAACGTTCCATATAACAATAATTATATTACATTTGTTGGTAGCTTTATACCGCATTCTTTTTTTCTTTTTCTTTTTTTTTTCTTTTTTAATGTTTATTTTTCTTGTTTTAATTTTTTTTTTTTTAAAAAGAATTGGTTTAAGTTCCTTGTATAGTCACACTGGTTATTAAAGACATCACTTTGGATAGTAAAATTGTCACATATGATAGCAATTACATTAAATTTATTGGTAACTTTATGTCACATTCTTCTTCTTTTTTAGGTGTATACATATTGGTCAATGATACAATTACTTCAAAAGAATAAGGCTTCACCTCCTACCCCCAATATGGCAAGAGCATAGCACCTACAATTGGTGAATAGGCAATTCTTGCAAGGTATAAGAGGTGGCCCAATAAAAATTCACATCAATTAAAAAAATTTAAATAGACAATCCAAAGCCAACTTAGCAAATTCAACTCACATTGAAACCAAAGGCATTCACATTGCCTTTGTACTAAACAATCTCATCCTCCAAAAGACCGGAACCAATAGCCCACTGCCAGCTCCATAGCTTCCTCATTCTTATCACCAACAAAGTATTTAATAACTGAACATCTCGGTCCAAGTGCTATCTCCCCTAGAAAATGCTGAGACCATTGAAAATGGTACAACCTTGTGCCACAACTCGCCACGTGGCGAGTTGTATTGGTGAAGGTGTGTCCCCACATTGCCCACAGACACTCTTTCACTAGTCACAACTCGTCACGTGGCAAGTTGTGGCACAACTTTGTGCCATTTTTGGTAGTCCTAACACAACTCTACCTCCCCCAAGCACAAAATGTATGGGGGAAGGGCTACAATTGTAGCATTCATCTGGTACCACCCTAAGCACAAAATGCACATAGTAAGTAGGAATGGCAATGGGTTGGATTTGGGGTGGATTTTTCTATACTCGAACCTGACCCACGGACTCGCCCCCGTGACCCGAACCCAGCCCATTTACTGAACGGGTTTTTTTTTTCACCCCAAACCCGCCTTGTCCCGTCATGCTGGACCCCAAATCAGAAGCACAAATTTTAGATTTATGATTTTCCAACCCAAAATCACAAACACAAACACAAATCCTAACACAAACACAAACATAAACACAGAAATCACAAACATAAATTTCATATTTATGATTTTCCCTTTCAAAATCACAAACCAAACACAAATTTCAAATTTATGATTTTCCTTTCAAAATCACAAACACAAACACAAATTCACATGATTGAGACAAACTGAACCCTAAAAAAAAAAAAAAAAATGGAAAGCGAGGTGGAGCGAGGCTATGAGGCCGTGAGAGGGTAGATGAGTGAGGCCGTGAGGGGGGTGGCTGAGTGAGGCCGTGAAAGGGTGGCTGACTGGCAAGGTATTGGTGCGAGATGGTTGAGGGATATGGCAGATGGGCGAGGGAGATGAGAGGCATGTGCGAGATTAGCAAGGATGAAACGGAAATGAGAGTTAAAAAGTTGTGCTTGACTGCTTGTGGTCGTGTGAGTGAGAGAGCTAAGAGATGAAGAGGAGAGGCAGCCGTGCGAGTGAGAGAGCTAAGAGATGAAGAGAGAGTTTAGAAGATATTTATACTTAGGGTTAAGGTTTTTAAATTTTTTTTTTTAATATTATATATGTATACAAGTCAAGTTCAGGCCAGGTTTACATAATACCCGAACCCGACCTGAACTTGTTTTGGGTTTTTTTATTTAAACCTAAACCCGCCCCATTTGCTTCACAGATTGGGTAAAACCCACCCCATTAGGGTCAGGTTGGACCGAATACCCGCGGGTTAGGCATATTTTGCCATCCCTAGGGATAAGGGTTTAGACTACAATAGTAGCATTAGTGGATAACGAGAAAAGTTAACAAATGCCCTAAGGGCATTAATTTAAAAAATATTTTTCAAAAACTTTTTTTAGAAAAAAAAAAAGTAATTAAAATTTTTTATTGGCCTTTAATATTTCTCTTGAAAAAAATTCTTAGGTACTCTCTGAGTATAGTGAAATGGTGTTCACTCCTCTCACATTCATTGTGGATCCTACCATATATTTAATGAGTAAACTCCACCATGAATATGAGATAAGTAAACACCATTTTCCATACTTCGGAAGTACCTAAGAATTGCTCTTCTCTTGATAATGGTGTCAAAACTTTCCTAAAATGATTTGTTAACAATTGCCCTAAAGAATATTGAGAGATGAGGATATTGAGAACTTCTAAAATTACCGTAGTAACTCTTAAAGAATCCTAATTCATAATTATGGATAGGTGATCATGTAGAGATTCCTCAAAATTTGAGCTAAGAGAATTTGAAAAAGAAAATATTACACCCCTCCTTAAGGGGAGCAGGAGCTCAAACAAAGCATTGGCGCCAATCATACCCAAATTACTAATGATCTAATGGGGTTTTGGTAACACAAAAATGACAGAAGAAATGTACAGCAGCACATACATCAGGAAACTAGACCTAAAAAACTGAAAACTTGTAACCACTAAAAAAATTTCTAACCATAGAGAGTAAGACGATCTTCCTTGTTACATCAAGCACAAGACATCACTTATCTTCCAACGGCCTGTGAGACAGGCCTTTAGCCCATAGGGAGAGACTCCAATTGGAAGCGGCTTGCCCGTGATCATTTCTGAACTTGAGACTGTGTGGAGGGGGGGAGTTGCTGCTGTTGGTTTTGTCCTTTGGGAGGAAGCTTTGCTGCCATAGAACGTAACTCATTCGCAATTTCAGTGAAGCTTGGTCTTTCTGATGGCTCTGCTGACCAACATTTCTCCATCAGTGATCTCCAATCTGGGTCACAAGATTCTGGTACAGGTGGTCGCAATGTGTTGCTCACAATACCCCCTGAATTGTAATTGCAACGATTATCAGCATCTCAATTTCTGACTCAACCAAAAGGGAAGATAACCAATTATCGATGTGATTGAATACAAGTAGAAGATTACCTATGATAGCCCCATAGTGCAAATCTGCATAAGGCTCTTCTCCAGTAAGGAGTTCCCATAATACAATACCAAATGAAAATACATCAACCTATTACATAAGGAATTTTCAAAGTACAAATGTCAAATTCAGTGAGTGAGAGGGATTATTATAAAGGATGAATAAATGAAACAGTAGAGCACAAACCTTTTCAGAGACAAGGCTACTGCTACCATTCAAAAGCTCTGGTGCCATCCAAGGGAGTGTTCCCCGAACACCACCTGAGATCAGTGTCTGACATTTTACCTTGGATAGGCCCAAGTCACCAACCTGGTTCCAAGAAACGTAAGTTTAAAATCACTCTCTCAAATTAATGAATACTCAGAGAATGGCAGGCAGTTGAAATGAACATAAAAACAAAATATCAGACATGCCAAAATACAACAATACAGTACTGCCAACTAAAAAAGATAGCTAGAAAAAAAAAACCTTCAAAAATTAACAAGTAAAAATCTGGTCTGAAACTTTTTTATTATTATTAGTAAGTTTTGGTTCCAACAGGAGGTTAGAATTAGTGACCTCCACATTATGATGCATAGTCCCCAACTGATTATGCTATCCCTTGGAGTTAAAAATCTGGTCTTATATTGTAACTTAAACTGAGGGTTAATTCTCTTAATTGTTGCTATCTGTCCTAAATTATAGGAATTGCAATATCTACCCTAAACTATAAACTTTTGCAATCAATAGATTCAATACCCTAATTCGAAATCAAACAGTTCAAAATTAGTTCTAGAATTAACAAATTAGCGAGTTGATTGGGTTGGATATCTGATGCACATGGGACCTAGAGTTACCAAGTTCCATTTCCAATGAGCATTAGTTATAAGTGAATTATAGAAAGCATGCTTTAAATCAAAATTACAGAAACTGAAATTCCTAAAACACATGACTAACAGGCATGTGACAGAATCACGTGTTAGCACTCATTGGCGTATCTTTTAAAGTTTTAATTCACTTATCATTTAAAAGAAGTGTTTCCTTTCAAAGTAAAGTTATAGTCATTAATCTTTTAATCTTTATAATAACCGGGATTTACCAAGTTATTGAAAGATGAAAAAATATATACGGATGGGCTAACACCCACAATCAGTAGATTAGGTATTCAATAGGCATGTTTACCAATTTAAAAGTAGATGATTTGTGCAACTTCAGTCGTTGGAGAACAAAAAAGAAAATAAATAAATAAAAGGATGGTAAAAATCTATATAGTGGACTACTAGATAATTATTATTTTAACTCAAACCAGCTCAACTCTCAGAAACAACAATCCTAGTATTAGTTGGGGGAGATGAAAATTATTTTGACAATGACAATAAATGATGACTGCAACTCAACGTAAGGAAAAAAACTATGTCTACTCGTTCTAGATATTCAATTGCTCGTGTTTGGAGTGGTCAACATAGGTGCTTCAAACCCTTCGACAATTCTCGAACCTAGATCCACAAATTCTTCTAACCCTAAACCCACCACAAGCACACAGAGAAATTTCCCAATTTGTCCTATGTCATCGAGTTTAAGCTTGCACACATAAGAACCATAGATAATAAAACAATTTTGAATAATAAGGACTGAATAAGCTTTGTGATCAAATACATAATATCCTCAAAATGTACATGAGGGTGAATTTATGTAATGAACCAGTATACAGACACAGACCTTTAAGTGTTTGAGACACACGAAATTTTAGAAAAAAAAGCGTCCATAATGCATAATTTCTATGCTCATCATTGCAAATATTGCAAATTACATATATAAACATAAGAAATTTCTCCAGATTATGCTGTAATATATAAGCCAATATCAATATGTGCTTGTGGATTTCCCATAAAGGGTAAGTAGAGAATCTAGAGAAGATGGCTCTTATGAACAACTAACTACTAGAGAACATGAAATTGGTTGACATATAAGAAACAAGGAGGTACCTCGCTAACTTAATCATAAGTTATATGGTCTTTGTTTATTTGACAACAAGGAGATATTAGAACAATAGTTCAGCACATTTTGAACTCAGAAAATGGACTAGAATGAGGTTGTAAAGAAATCAGGCCGATTCACTAACCTTACATATTGGGCGGTGAGAGTCTCGGAGATTGACCAGTAAATTGTCGCTTTTCAAATCAAAATGCACTATATTCTTTCCATGCAAGTACTCCATTCCAAAGGCCACGTCCATTGCAATCAAGAGGCGCTTACGCTTGTCAAGATTCCTGACATAATTACTTTTGTGTCAATTTTACATAACCTTGAAAATGACATAAGGCCAAGCCACAAGGACAAAAAAAGAGGAAGGAAAGAATACATTACTTTTCATTTTTCTGCAATGCACTTCTTAAAGAACCATTAACCATATACTCTGTCACTGTTGCCACAGAACCTCCAGGGCCATCAAGCACAACACCATAGAAAGCTAACACATTGGGATGGTGCAAGTCAGCAAGCTTGATTGCCTCATTCCAGAAATCATCTCTCTGAATCCATAGACCAAAATGTAGTGAATTAATAAGCAAGCCGAAAAAGGGGGGAAAGCTACATTGGAACCTATTGCAATAAAAATACACCAACCATCCGCTCTTGTTCTGAAGGCTTCCCAGCAAAACACCTATCATTTATCCGTTTGATTGCGACATCAGTACCCCTCCATTTTCCATGATAAACAGTGCCAAAGGTGCCAGAACCCAATTCTCTCAGCTCTTCAAGGTCACTGTTTTTTATAATCTGCCAACAATCGCAGCTTGGGATAAGAGGCCAATTTAGCAAAGCAGAAATATAATTTCAATAAAAATGCAAAACCAAAATTTCAACCTGCAAGCGGCCAATGCCATCTGCTACTGGAAAACCAAGGTGTGCCTTATCCGGCAGTTTGTTCTTGACATCCTGAAATAAACAAGGGAAAAGAAAAAATAAATAAAGAAAGAAAGAAACCAACAAGTAAAATAATCCCCCCACCCCGCTGGAAAAAAAAAAAGTAAATGACCTCAGCTTTAGCTTTGCGCTGCATGTCAACACTGCTATTTTGATTATCTCCATCTTGAATAGCTTCAGACTCATTTCTATCATGCAAGTCAGGATTGGAAGATGTAGCTGAGTGAAGAACAGAAGCAGCTACTCCCTCAGCAACAGCTTGAAGATCTTGCTTAATCTGTTCCTCCACTGAGCCTTTGACATATAAAGCCAATAAAAAAAAAAATTTAAAAAAACCCCCGCAAACAAACATTATATAGTAATTAATTAATTACACAAGCAAATTAACATATTACTGACCTTTAGAAGACCTAGAATGCTCTGAATGGAAATCCTTGTTCTGATTGCCCAGTGACTGGTGAAGTCCATCCTCCAGGCATACTTCTGTATTTAGTTCCCCACTATTGCCCAAACGGCTCTCACCAAATGGATCCCTATTAGCAGAGGCTTCTTTTCTGGGCAGAACTTTGTTTGGTCTTGGAGGTGGAAAATAAGTATCATGGCGCAGAGTCCAAGGATCCTGATTGCTGAAAAGTGAGCTTGATGAATCTTGAACATCTCCAGTTCTACCAGATGGAGATAAAGAAGACAGTGTATTATTACTCGAGGGGAAGGCTTCTGCACCAATTGGTACCATCTTGGGCTGGATACGTGAAGTGTCATCCTTCAGCTCAGCAGGGGCTGGAATTCTATCAGTTAGATGAGAAGACTCAACACCAGATAATACAGGGTTGCCATAATGAATTTCCTCAGGATCCAAGTTATGAATACCAACATTTGATTGAGAGTATGATTCAGGATTAGCCCAAATAGCAGATTGAGCCACCTCATAGGACTCCAATGCTTGAGAACCATGCACATAGGAAACTTCTGTAGAGGAATAAGGCATACCTTCAGATGGTTTATTGTGATTTGTCTCAAGAACTGATTTGGGTTTGCCACAAATATTATCTAGAAGCACCTCCTTCCCTGAAACTTGCTGTGGTTTGTGATCAAAGCTGTCTTCCTTTCTAATTTTATCAAGAGGTGCCTTGCTGTGCTCATTATTATAAGTTTCAGAAGGGGATATTCTGAGGGAATCCATCCTCCCGTCAATTGGTCTCAGCTGATCATAGGAAAAATAAGTGTCTGCAGTGTCTTCTTTTGGAAGAATGCCAGGATGTTTGTTAGGATATTCTTTTGGAGACCCCTGAAATATACGTTCTGAATTTTGAACTGGTGCACCTGCAGCTGACGCTATATCACCATTAATGGGTTTATTCGCTAAGGCATCCTTTTTAACCTGGTATTGGGCTGGCACTGAATGCTGCTGGACAGCATCATCTAGATAAGACTGAGGTGCAGTGCCTATGAATGCAGCATAAGATGACTGTACATCACCTGTCCTACCAATCACACTCAGGGGAGCTGAAATATGAGGTTTATCAAGATCATCTGCCTTTTGGAGAATAGTCCTCTCATTTCCATTCTGTGTCTCCGGACTTTGAGTAAATGCAGTTGTGTCTGATTGAGTTATCCCAACTTGAGTATCCACCTGACCAAGGACCATGGGTTGAGCCCCAACTTTCTGATCTACAATGCCTTCCCCCAAGGCTCCAGTTACCATAACCCTGTTCATTGGCTGAGCCCTCATATTTTCCTCCAAACGGAGACTATGATGAATTGAGTTAGAAGTAGACACACAACTTGCACCTGAGTCTCTTTGATCCTGTACGAAAGTATCAGAATGTGCATGAGGCAATGCTTTTTGACACATATAACAGTCCTCAAACCTTAGGCCTTTTTCAGGATACATTACCTGCTGACGAGGTACCAATCCATCAGAGAAGATTACATGCTCAGGCACTGGAACCTGATGCCAGCCATATCCTCCAATTGCAGATGGGGCCTGAACTTGATATGTATTGTAGCTCCGCTCAATGGGAACCTGGACAACCCTTGGTCCAAATTTGGTTTCATCAACATAATGATCCAATCGAGTTTGTTGTGGTTGCATCATTGGCTGAATCATATTTGGTCTTATACTGACATGAGAAGGTGCAGGAGTCATGGTCATGTGCACTGCAGGAACATACTGATGGGGAGTAATGCCACCAGTGCCATCACGGAAGTGCTGTTGGGTGTATAAAGACCCTGAAGTCCCCAACAGCTGATGATTTGGGAACCCCATTTGAGGACGAAGCTGCAGATAATCTGCATGCTTCATAACTTCTTGGCGAGGATCAACATAAGCCTGCAAATAAGTTCCAGAAGTTGGAACATCCATTCCAGTTTGCTGCAGCCCCAATTGCGGCTGTGATACAGTAATAGGCACGGACCTTTCTAACTCAACCTCAGGCTGAGAAGATGAAGTTTGGGGAGGGCCAGACTTAACCACAGGAATGCCTAATGGGACTGTAGAGGCATCTGTATAAACTGCAGGGTTGGGATCTACACACATTAATCTTGGAGCAGTGTCATTAGAAGTAGCTAAATTTCCCCTGGGTGATAACATGCCAGTTGATGAAGGTCCATTAACATCACCTTGACCAGGGCCCAAGCTATCAACAGCTTCAGTCCCACTGAAATCGGAATTTTGGGTTGAAGAAGCACTCGCCATGCTTTCCTTCCTCATAATTCCACCACCAACTCCATCTGTTAACCCATTCACTGCATCAACATATCTCTGCCCACTATCAAGTAAATCCCCCAACTGTACTATACCAGAAGGATCAAGTTCTGAAGCAGACAACAAAAACAACCTTAACTTAGCAGATCCATCCGAAGACCTCTCAACCAATTTCTCAAACTCATCCATCATGTTATCAAGATCTTCAGGGCACGAAACAGACACCAATGCATCAAGATCCTCATCAGGGAGCTGGTATTTGATAGCCACAGGTTGCCCATAAGTATCCACCATCTTTTGCATCAGCTCACTAAAGCTCACATCTCTCCTAACACTAATGATTCTTGTCTGTCCTCCAACGTATCTCAACATCCCATCGCTTGGTCTAGGCAAAATCTTTCCCCCAAAACTGCACAAAAACTTTACTTTCTTCCCTGACACTGAATCATCGCCACCCTCATCACTTACCTGATCAGCCCCATTGCCAGCACCCCGGTTGCCCAAATTGGAACTATTACCATAACCAGCAGCTAAACTATTCCCAGTCTGTTCATTGGCATTGCCACTAATCCTACTTCCCAAATTGGGATTGTAACCAAAGCCAGTTGCCATATCACTGCCAACCTGATCCACGCCACTGCCACCAACCCTATTGGTCAAATTCACATTATAACCATTCCCAGTTGCCATATCACTGCCAACCTGATCCGCTCCATTGCCACCAACCCAATTGCCCAAATTCACACTATACCCAGTCCCAGTAGCCGCCATAGCACCACTAGCAAGATCAACAGCATTGCCACCAACCCGATTGCCAAAATTGGGATTATAACCAAACCCAACACCAACAGCACCAGGATGCCTCACCGAAGTCACGGGCATGCGAGGGCCCCACATGGCAACACCCGGAGCCCCATTTGCATACCCTAAACCAAAAAACCCGGCTTCAGACACTGTCCCAGCCGGATAAAAAACGGGTATGGAACCGGAGCTCCCAGCCTCCAGAGGCGGGTTGGGGAAAAACCCTTCTATGTTTCTAGCTGTAGAAGCAGAAGCAGCCGGCGCAGGTGCAATGCGTGGCTCTTCTGCTATACTTCGAGCTACGTTTAACGGCCGTAGATCTTGGGGAATAGAGTTCTGATCAAATGCCATATCTACAACAATATATATAAATTTATATCTACTTCAATTCACTATAAATCAATCCACAAAAGCAATAATCATAATAAAACCAGGGCTGTGCTTAATGGGTTTTTTTTCCCTTTTCTACATTCGAGTCTGGAACTAGTCCTATCAACTACAATAAATTTACACAGATATAAGGGTTTTCTAACCCAAAAAAAAAAAAAAAAAAAAGCAGAGCTAAACACAGAGAGAGAGAGAGAGGTACCTGATTTGAACGGTGTTGGAGAGAGATAAAGATGAAGAAGAAAGATATATATAGAGAGAGAGAGAGAAGGAAGAGTCTGTGGAGTCGGTGGAGTTCCCAAACGCGCCGTCGATTCAGGGCTTTGATGAATCTTTTGTCTCTCTCTCTCTCTCTCTCTCTCTCTCTCTCTCTCTCTCGCTCTTTAATTTGTCTCTATGGGAATTTCATATGTTTTTTTTTATAACAAAGCTGTGTTTGTTTTGAGAGTAATTAATTGTATATATAAAAAATCTAGGAGGTGGGAATTTTGATTTATTTTCTCGAGAAAATGAAAGAAAGTGAGTGTGTTTGTATGTTTGTGCGTAGTAGTGAGTAGAGAGCGTAGCGATGTGAAGTCAGAAAGAGAGAGAGAGAGAAGCGGCTGAATGGGCATGAGATTTGGGAGTACGCGTGGCGTTTTTTAGTTTTTTTCTTCGGTTTTAAGGAAACAAGTGGAGATAAAAAGACTGGGGAGGCGGCACGTGGATTTGGAATGTATCGTTTCATGCAAATTTTCTCTACTACTCCTAAAAGAGTATGTGTGGGACTCTCTCTCTAATTATAACTCCTACCTCAATGGGACCTCAATGGGACCTAGACTTCTAAATATATTAAGATCCTTATAACCAATCCAAAATATACAAAATAAAGAAACACAATAAATAATTGCCAAAATGAATTTCTTTTTCTATATAAAAATTAATAGGAGGAGGTTTAAGTCGGTGAAAGTTCTTTATTTAGATTTGATTATAACATTATCTAGTCTTTAAGTAATTAATAGCAAGAGTAGAGTAGACAAATAAGAAATAACTTATGACTGAGTCTAACCAAACCACATGCGATCAACAGTTATATAATTCAACCAACATTTTTTAATGTTTAACGGTTATGTTCAATGTTTAAATCTCTTATCTCTCATGTATGGGTAAGCATTTGTCAATTAAACCACTCATTCTCAATTGTATGATAACAAATTTAATAAACATAAAATGAAATGTCTAAAGAATACAAATAAGGGTGGACAAACACTCACTCTACCCCTTCCTCCATCACCACTACTCGCATGTGGTTGTTCCCCTTCAATGGAGATCTTGATATCTCCACCATATTTTGACAAGGATCTTGATGTCTTTGCTAGATTTCCACCTGATCCTAACACCTTATACCTGATAACAAAGCCCAAGCCTCATAAATCCCATATTGGCAACAAGGATTATCCTCACTACCATTGAATTGCAGGTTCACCTAATTCAACCAACGCTTTATGGTTGCTAGACCAGTCAAAAACTCATGCTTTCATAGTCGACAACAATTTCAACTCCCTCAAGCCTAATCAAGTCGATTCTTACCCTAAATGTGACTTTGACTTACCTGTAAACACCCCTAATTAGAGAGACTCGTCTCCTATATCTCTTATTGTTCCAAAAATACCTTTATAAAGTTTAGTGTATCTTTGTCAATATGTTCATCATTGTTAATACCTTTTCACACATTCATCTCAATTAGAAAACTTCCCCATAATATGATGCTCTCAATTATATGGGAGGGAGATGTGGGGTTCGAAACAAAAACATAAGACACCACAAAAAGATGTTATTGACCACTAGGCTATCACTAAAATCCCAAGATAGAGAGATATTTAGTCAAGGTTGAGTTGATAATTAATAATAAAACTACTTTCAACATAATATGTTTGGTGCCTAATTCGAGCAATAAAATCTTTGTAGGTGTTAGGTTCTAAGAACCCAATCCAAGCAATAAATTATTTTACCTTTTAAAGAGTTTTATTTTAACTTTTTTTTTTTATATATACAAGATAGAATTTCTATTCTAACCTAATCTAAGTGTATATGTGTATGAAGTTTCCTCTTGGAGACTTGAATCCCGGCTCTTGCCCCCCACACCCTACAAGCGTTTATACGTGTGAAGTGACCACCGCACCAAGGGTGTGCGGTGGTTGTATTGAAATCTAGTTTTCAATTTTGACTTTGGTTGAGAGATAGAGAGAGATTGATATGCAGTCGAATGGGAGATTGGGTAATTAATGCAAACAATCTATTACATGCAAGACAGACTTTTAAAAATTGAAGTCTCAAGCTGTTAGAAGAAAATAATCATCCATGATGATAAACTCACAGCAAATTATTCTTTTCTTTCGGAAAGACCTTAAGATTTTGATTTGGTTGGATTTTTATTGGTCATAATTTTTATTTTGGGTGAATAAAAGAGTGCACAATTCACCTTTTTTATTTTTACTAGTGAGGCCACTTATTGACCCACAATTTTTGGTCTTTTTTTAATGGGAGCGTTAAGCAATGACCTACTAGAGCTTACTATTATCTCAGGTTAAAACTTTGAAGTTTTAGTTGTATCAGATGTTCACGATACAATTTTTAAATTTTTATAACTTAACAATTTATGAGAATAAATTAATCAAAATGACAAAAATCACATTACCTGTACTTGTGGTCTATCCAATGACTGAAATTTAGTTAATATGATTGGAAGTGTCCTAATTTAAAACTAGTGCTAGCCTCATTATCGTGAACTCATTTAAAATTACTTCCACCCCTTCAAAAACTAATCCAAAGTCTCTTATCCAAACTTATAAGTTAATCAAGTATAAGCTTCAATAACAAATGTCCATTTAAGGACGTCTAGGTGGTAGGTTCAATAGACTTGAAGGATGTATTGTAAACCCAAAAGTTCTAAAGTCATCCACCACATTATCAGTCCAGAGAATTTTTGGAATGTCTCATGAGCAAGAAGTGGGATAGTTTGGCCAATGATAGGACACCAACTAGCCTTCAATAACAAATTTAAAATGTTCTGAAATACCGGTTGTACCATTTCAATAGTTTAATTTTATGCAACTTGTTTGAAAATGTACTAGTTATAATAAAGGGAAAATATTTTTATACTTGAGAAACAATGGAAGTAAGAGAGAGAACACACAAGGATTACATGGTTCAGTCTAATGACCTACATTCACCAAAGAAGGGTTAGACATACATGAGCTGAGTAATATAATTGGGTCCTTGGGTTAATACACATAAACATAATATCTCTAATAGTAATTAACATTAACAAGATAAATTATAACAATAACAATAACTATGAAGTAAAAATTAAGTATATAAATATGTCAACAAACTACATTCTTTTCCTTTTTCTTTTTTAACAAAAAAGAATTAATCAAGAATGAACAATTTTACAAACTCTACGAAATGATACCCCTAAAAGACTTGGTGAAAAAAATCAAAAAAATATATGTAGCATTGAAATAAACATAGATATAAATGTTTAATATTTATCTAATTTATAATTATTCTTAAATGATCTTATGCATATGCATGAGTTACAAGTTAAGTTTCTTATTATGTTTGTTGAAGTAATCAATAAAAATATAGTTGTAACTCTTATTAATGAGTTTGGATTTTTGTAGAAAGTACTGGTTTAGTGGTAGAGGTTTAAATGAAAAAAAAAAAAAAAAAAAATGCCAGCGTTTGGTAAAATCGACCATGTGGAGATTAAATCGAAAATGGACGATAGAGAGAAGATTTCACTAGATTCTTAGATCTTCAATCTCCTTCGTCTAATTTTGGAGCCTTTCCTTTGCTACCACCATTGGAATAGGTTGGGTGTGTCAGATTTTTATTTGGGAATCCCAACAATAGGAACATATTTCGGATAGCTCCACGCACATTAGCCACCACTAGTGTCAAAATTGGACACAACTCTCCTGGTCGACTTGTGGGACTAGTTTCCCAAATGAATGAATGAGAATAAAAGCCGTATAAGTTTTAAAAAAAAAGTTTGGCTCCAAACTAATTTGGTGTTATGTTGCTCTAATTCACCGTGTATAATTTTTGCCACATGACTTTTTAATGAGTTATGTGACTTTTTTTAAACTTTAAATAATACACCAGAATAATCTTATAAATTGTCACCTAATGTGTTGAAAAAAATAAACCCAAACTAGTTTGGAATCAAATTTTGTCCTAATTTTTATCAAAAAGAGAAAAAATAAAGAAAGAATAAGAAGACTGTGGTACCATTGGCGCCACACACCCTTAGCGTGATGGTCAATCTAACATTATAAGTGTTTGTGGAGTGTAGGGAGTAAGGGTTGGAGTTCAAGTCTCTAATAAAGAGTTTCACACACATACACTCAAATTAAACTAAAGTATAATTCTATCTTAGATAAAAAAAAAAAAAAAAAAAAAAAAAAAAAAAAAAAAAAAAAAAAAATTAACACATGCAGTCAAATGATTAATATTTACTCATGGGCTATCAAATTAATTACATTTTATCATCTCAATCCTATAAAAGGAAG
This sequence comes from Quercus tomentella, assembly GCA_028535165.1. Lineage (NCBI taxonomy): Eukaryota > Viridiplantae > Streptophyta > Magnoliopsida > Fagales > Fagaceae > Quercus > Quercus tomentella. The sequence continues at coordinate 85,105,451 of JAPQVY010000155.1, read as the reverse complement.
GCATATAACATTTATTGCATCCCTTTAACTCTACTAACTTAAGAGTATTTTATACAAACACATTCAAATTCACAACATACTTAAGTATTACCTTATAATTGGTGCACTTAATTATGAAATTCAATCACAGATTGACACCCAAGCTTGTTGAGAATTTTTTTCTTTTTTACTTAAAGGAAGCGCGTTGAAAAATTGAGTATGAATTTTAGTGTATCCATAGATGGACTTGTAAAAATTAAAAATTAAAAAATTAAAAAAAAAAAAATTGCTCTTTCACGGTGGAAAAGTGCTTCAGAATGTCTGAGAGTAATTAAAATTAACTATAAGTACTAGTAGCAACTAGCAAGCGGCAGTCGCTTTCTTACCTAACTTATTAAAGATGAATCCAGAGTAATAGCAGGGTGGCCAAAAAAATCCCCACATAACGATATACCCTAATCTTTCTGCAAAACTTACGGGGCACTACATGATTTTTTCCTGGATATATATTAAATACTAATCAACGGGATCTCCTATATTAAAAAGAATCCCAATTTTATTCACTTTATTTATTAATTGTTGAGTACAGAATCATATCGGTTATAGTATTTATTCAGTGTAGATTGGTAGTTGGAGAGAGAGAGAGATGGTGCGGCTAAAAGTACAAGGGTATGCAAGTTTTAGTCGTTGAGTATAGAGCTGCACACTAGCCATAGGCCCATAAGTGTAGGTTGTTAGTTGGGATTACCTTCTCGTAGAGTTGGTTGGTTATTGTTTATATTAGAATTAGAGTCTATTTGAATACTGTTTATTATTGAAAACTAAAAATACTGTTACAAAATAATTTTTAAATGTGTGAATAATGTCGTGAGACCCAATTTTAAAGAAAAAGTTGCTGAATGAAGGTGATTGTGGGTTTCGTAAACAGTGCACGAACTCACATTAAAAAACGCTTCCGCTGGAAAATGCGCTTCCAAAACAGAGGCTTAAATGCAGCACAATAAGATTGTTAAAGCTAGGGTCCAATGACTAATTGTATTAGATTCATCACAATGGTGATACATGTTCACTTTTAGCCAGTTGTCATCATTTGGTTATAATAAAAGATTTAAATACAGCACAATAAGATGGGAAAAGCTTGGGTCTAATGACCAGTTATATTAGACCCACCATGATAATAACACATGTCTACTTTTAATCACATATCATCATCCAATGAATTGAATACATTGGACCCTAAGTCACAAGACAAACAAAAACAAGCAAAGCCATGTGAAAGCAAGAAAGTTGAGAAAAGTTTCTAATTCAACAAAACATTTTTTACTCCTCTTTATTGCAAAATTGAGCACTTTATGTTAGCTTCCATGCAATCCCTTTGAATGAGTTATTGAGTGCTTGACTTATGTCGGTGAGAATTATCTATTGGCCATAGAATAAGAAAGAAAAAAACAAAACAAAAGGGAAACAGAAAGGTATTGCTAGTGAAAAGAAAACTCTAGGAAGTTGGAACAAATAGAAAGGTAAAAGTAAAACTAGTGAGAAAAATATAACGCGTTTTTCTTTGTTCTTTTTATAAGGATATGGGTCCATCTTTTCCCTAACGTAAAAACGGTAGAAGATATCATATTTTATGTTTTAAGACGCGTCTAGATTATCTTTCAAAGTTTCTATAGGTCTTCACCAATGTTGCAATTGGGATTTTCATTTGGGGCCACTAGAAATTAATGGCCACCACCACAAATATGATAATAGAATATGATAACCATGAGCCAAGGACTGACCCTTTATAGTATATATAATCATCTAATAAAGTTTGCCATCATAATTATCGATATATATATATATATATATATATATATATATATATATATATATAACTGGTCACATAACAACCAACACTGCACATTTCAACATCTAGATTAGATACCCTATAGAATAGATTTAACACAAAAAAATATATGTCTACATCAAGTTTAATTATCTAGTTAATACTTGAGGGTTCCAGTTAATTCAACTGGTAAAATTTCTGATGATTTGAATAAGAGATTTTGAATTTAATTTCCGCTTACACCAAAAAAGGCTTATACCAAAAAATCGATTGGTATTTTGGTCTATTATCAAAAGTGGACGTCATAAGTTGAAACTCTTTCTCTCTTTTAAAAAGAATTATCTAATTCCCACTGGCCACTAACATATACGAGAAGCAAAGACAAGAAGAAAAGATGTTCCAACTACCTCTTATTAAAAGGTTAATTACGGATACTAGTTGACTAGTAGTTCATTCTATTTTTGTGGGGTATGGTAATGTACTAATGTTTTCTGTACTTTATTCAGCAATGATGTGAAACCAACACGTTTATGATGTCTTTTCAGTTTGTAACAACTAGGCTTTATGGGATAGAGATTGATGATGATGGTGATGAATTGATGATACGAAATTATGCTTTTTATGCGTCTGGGTATGGAATTCTTAAAACGCATTAACCAAGAATTTGAACAAAATCAACCGACTGAACCGAGTCGAAAAATATGTTATCAAATGCATTTGCAAGTCTAAAAAAAATTGTTAGTCTATATTACTGTCCAGCCCAACGGGCTCAAGCCCAGTCTTCAATTTATTTGTATTTGTATTTTACTTTACTTTATTTGTACAGCACATTATTTATACAAAAATATACATATTATTCTCACATATTCTCCCTCTGACGTCACTTTCTCTCTCTTCTCCTTGTCTCTATTCTATCAACAAAAATAAAGTATTTGCATTGGACATTATTAATTAAGTATGAAATCACGTATACTAGCCTCGTCACGCGCTCCGCACATGCGATGATGTTCTTTTTTTATTTTCAATTTGAATTTATTTATTGTTAGTAAGGTACTAAGGTTACACAGAAAGGAAAATTTAGGGTACGTTTGGTACACTGAATGTGGATTACAACAAGAATGGTAATCTTTATTATCAGAAATAAAATGTGTTATAATGGAATAACTAAACATATTCATTAGTTTGGTTGTGAGTTGTAATATTAGAATAAAACTTATGATCTATTTTAAGAAAAATCTCATTCATACAATTATATTTCCTAGAAAATAATCTATTTTAAATTTTAGAGAGATGAGTTTTTTTTTAATGATTTTTTATTTCCATAATTGTTAGGTGGATATGGAAAGTTTATTTATTTGGAAATATATTAATGTTAGAAATTATTACATCTACTAAGGAATAACTATTACAACCATTTTAGAGAGGAATAATTATTCCTCATTTTAAAGAATAGTTATTCATAAGGAATGACTATTCCCTATAATAAAAACATAACCAAACTATTGAATAGCTAAATCATAAGAATAACTATAACATTACAGTGCCTATTACAATTTACCAAACGTGTCATTAGGATTTTAAATGGAGTAAACTGTTGGTTTGGAATGTGCTAATTTTTAGGAAAAAAATGTATTAAACTTGTATGAGATATATTTAAATAGAGAGTGTACTAATTTTTAGGAAAAAAGTTTCTCTGGTAATTTTTTTTTTTTTTTAATTTTGTTGAATCACAATTTTAACCCTATTTTTTATTTTTTAATAATAAGGATTATCTAATTAAATTGTGGGTATTTTTGATATTTTTTGAAGTCATAACTAACTTTCTGAATCCTATTAATATATAAAGAAGAGATAATCGAATTGATGAGATATAAATAGGGACATCAAAAACCTAATTTGAGAACCAAAAAAAAGAAAGTTATGGTTGAAAAGAATCTCAATAAAGAAAGGTAGCAATTTCAGTTTTTCACATGTTTTTCTTTCTTCCAAGAAGGTAATTTTTAATTTTAAAAATGTGTTTAGGATTATAGGGAGAAAAAAAATGAGAGAGATTTAAATTAATGGTTTTCTCTTCTTGAGACATATATAGTATCCAATTGATTATGCTATCATTTAAAATTAAAATGTCAAAATTTTATACTATTCACTTAAAATTTATCTATGATACTGAATTCTAAATCTCCATAATTATATGTTCTCTTAGAATTTAAAAATAAAATAAAATACCTGAAAAATATTGTATTTGAGTCTAGATTGCAATTTGTAAATATATTTTTGCATTAAACCCATAAAATAATTAGGGGATGAAGGATTTATATCCTGAATATTTTCGTTAAAAACTCCAAAAAGTGTCAATTGAGTTGCAAGGCTCTTACCTCTTGGCAATTAAATCCATTATTTCATATTATATTTACATTTTTTTTTTCTAAATTCCTTACCAAAATTTTGAGGGATTGTAATATTCAAAACCCATATGCAAAGTCAATATAGGTATGATAGTCAATGAATAGTCCAAACTGTCTGAGATGAGGATGACTACTCACATGGGCGAGAACAATATATTATTTTGACTCTTATATTAGAATGCTTAAAATTTTTTGAAATCCACCAATTGAGTTGGTAGGTTACATTCTTCTCAAACAAACAAAAAAAAAAAAGATTTGGTAGGTTACAATATCAGTTAGCACTTCTTGTTGACTAATTCTTGGAGAATTCTCCTGGTGACGGTAACAACTAACATGGGCTAAGAAATAGAAGGAATGTGCATGAGTATGATTGCTATAGCTTGTAGGTAGGGAAGTAGAAGTGGTGGTCAATAAGGAGTAATATTTAAGTAGTCTCGAAGCAATGTTTTAGGCTTTTACAAAGTGGGTGGACCCCATGGTGGGATCCACGTGTGGGGCACACCCACTTTGTGAAAGCCCGGAGCACTGCTCCGAGACTATTTAAGTTTTTCCCGTCAATAAGAACCCAACTGCCCCACCCAAGTTGATGACATGTGAGCTCAATTGCCTTTCTTTTATTTAAGCCGTAATTGGAGGGTTAGAGGAGAAAGTATCTTATGCGTCCACTCTATAGTCTCTCACAAAAATGTGGGTCACTTATATGTCTCTATGAAATGAGTACAACAAATAACTATCACCTTTTGAGGAAAAAGAATACCATGTTTTGAATGTGGAAATGGAAGTGGAAACTACACATTCTTTGACACAAGCTGGCTGTGATTTCAAACTGTTGTGGGCAGTGATAAATGTCAATGATTTCTAGTACAACTGAGTACAAGTATGTATCGATTTTTATTCTATGTTATGACCGTGATGACATATATTACATGTTGGCAACATTGAAATTGTGAATACCTGTGTTTAATTAAGAGCACTGGAAGAAATTTAATGTATTTTTTTTTGAGAAAAGAAATTTAATGTATTAAGAGGTCTCTCTATCATAATTTTCAAGGTCATTTTAGTGTGTATAAATAATTAATCATCTCCTTCATATATTTATTTTTCTGATTTAGCATTACTGAAAAAAAAAAAAAAAAAAAAAAAGAAAAAGAAAAAAAAGTTAAGAACTGAAGTTCAGTGGCATTACAAAGAGTTTAGATAAAAAAGAACTTGGATTCAAATCCTCTCCCATTTATTAATAACTATTATAATTATAATAATTCATTTATTTATAAAAATATATATATAATTAAACAATACATAAAAAACGAAGATGATATATATAGATATATATAGATATATATATATATATATATATATATATATATAACATGAGATTGTATTCAATTTAAACATAAACTATGTGAGTATATTAAATATTAAAATCAATATAATGTTATTGTTTATAAAATTATACATAGATAGAATTAAATGCTTTTTTATATATAAAAATGATTAAAATAGGACACCAAAATCTTTAACTACATACTTATTTTGAGCTTAAAAGTAAAAGACTAAAAGCGTAAAATTGAAAGAATGGATGGTTATTTGATAAAAGTAACTTAACATTGAAAAATAGGATTTTTTTTTTTTTTTGGTTGAGAGTTTAGACTTATGTCGTCCATTCCTAATGATAACTCTTTATTTTCATACTAAGACATCAATTGGTTTTTTGTGTAGCTGGAAATCGAACCTTAAATCTCTTATTTAACTATAAGAGACTTACTAGTTAAGCTAACTGAAACCCATAAAAATAGGATGGTTAGAATAAAATAGTGTGGTTCTATATTTTGTAAAAATCAGGTTTTTTATTTCAAAGCAAGTTGAAATTTTTATAATTCATTAATATGAGTTCAGTACGGTTATAATAAATATGCTTATTATAAGGCAGAAAAATCAACATATACTTTTACAACAAGGCCCTTGGCACTTTATGAATTTTGTTTTGCATCTCTCATGGAATAAATTTTGTAGGACAAAGGAAGAGATGGGAATTGGATCTTTTTTTTTTTCTTTGATAAATAGGATAATATTTTAAACCTATAGTATTCAGTGTCTATTATATGATGCTTGCTCTTTATATCAAATTAAGACATCAATTGATTTTTTTTGTTAGACCTTAAAATCTTGCAATTCAACTTTTTTTTTTTTTTTAATTGGCTGAATTGCAAATTTTTTATACTTGACATGGGCTGAATTGAACTTCTAGTTACTAGTAAAGAAAATTTTTCATAAAGGGGAAATATGTGGGCGAGACACTCAATAAAAATATGGAGTCTAAGATAGAATACATTTGTCATATGGGCCTTAGATAGAAAAAGCTGGCCCGTCATCTAGAGAGGTCTAAGATGGGTTGTCAAAAATGGGGCTTGAGTTAGTTTCTGGGCCTTTCTGGCACTCTAACTGGACATGGTTAGCTCCACCAAACGAGAAAGTCAGCGGGCCGTGGGCCATCTTCATTTATTTTGTCACAAATTTTATACAATATGTGTGACAAAAATAATGTAGTAATGTAAAGCTGTAAAGATTAAGGGCATGTTTGTTACCCATCTCAAACTCACATTTTTACATTTTAAACAATATTACACACTTTTTCACATACTTTTTCACCCACATATATTTCAAAAAACTACAAACAACCTTTCTCTAACTACTCTACAAAACACCCCCTAAAGAACGTAAACAAGAGACAAAGGAAAATATGCTAAACTAAACAATAAAAAAAATCATATGCTGTAGGGGTTAGAGGCTTAAAGCATTGCGCTACTACTATTTGCTGCCACTGCCAAGTGCAACTTCATTATACACTTTAGGATGAAAAAGAATAAAAGAACTATCATTTTTAAGAAAAAGTTTGGCTCAATTTGAAGTTATCTTACTCCAATTTATTAATGGTGAATTGGTGATTGAAGAGGTCTTTTATGTGGTTTTTTTTTTTTATCATATAATTATTTTAGTGAATCGTGTAACTTGTTAAAATAATACACATAAATAGTCTTATGAATTAACACGCAGTCACATTATTATAGTTAAAAGTCGAGCCATTGAGAGAGATTTTTTTTTTTTTTTTTTTTTTTTTTTTTGAGAATATAAAAGATATTTTTTTAGATAAAAAGTGGAATATGCTACATAAGGAATTTTCCTTTTGAAAAGCAAATTCCATTGTTCATTTTCATCATCTCCTTCCTTATCATGGTTAAAATATTGGTGCAGTAAGCTAATAAGAATTCTTAATGCTAGTCCCACATAAAGTTGCACGACTTGTGCTATAACTCATCCATGTAGCGAGTTGTGAGTGGTAAAGGTGGGTCACAACTCACTACATAGGTGAGTTGTGCCACTTTATGTGGCACCAACATTACTCTATCCAAACCAACCATATTGTGAGTTCTGAGATTTTTTTTTTTTTTTTTTTTTGCTTTTTATTTTTAAAATGGTCATGTGATTCGTGCCTATTGGTGTGAGTGGACTTTTATTATTTAGTATTTCACTCACTGGCTGTCTTTGTCCCGTGCCAATATCATCACTCTTCACAAGAAGCTTTCAATGCCTATCAAATATCAATCGCCAAAATGTGCCGCCACGATATCTAGCTATGGATGTTTGTTCGTGTTAAACTTGTCAAGTGATGCAAATATTTGAAAGAGACAAATAAAGAATGGTGTTAGTATATATATTTGTAGGATATCTATTTAGTATCATGTTAGTGTGCCAAATTCAACCCTTAATATTGTCCAACTTAGGTCAACAACTTAGACATATATGTGTATTTTTTATATACAGAAAATGCACTGTTTATACACACATTACATAGTTTCTTTCAAAAATCTCTTTCTCTGCCTTTTTATTCCTTACAACAAGTGGAAGTAAAATTTTAATGTGGTCTAACTTCCCTACATCTTTAATAAAAAGTTCTTGACAAGTACATCTTGACTATTGAACTTGTGGTTTACGATGAACGCAAATATGATTTATATACTAAAGAAGCCTAAATTAACCCTAAAATTTTGATTGATTAACAAGTAAAAATATATAGGTTTACAATAAATTTGAACATTGTGGGTCATGATATCTTTAAGAATAGAATTGTTTGCTTTTTCTTTACTTCTTGAACATCTACTAAGCTTTTTTATTAGGTCAAATATTATAAAGATGCTTTTTTTTTTTTTATCAAACCCTCACGGGACTTACATGGGCCCGCTATAAATGTTGACACACAAGTCAAGATAATTAATTCCTTTACAAAATAATAAGTTCATAACGCTCACCCACCGTCCTTCTACCATGGCCAGTTGGCCATGGTCAACTATATATCTAGCAATGCTAGCTTGTAAACTTTTATTATTAGCGTTAATAGGCTTGCATAAGAGACCTTTACTAGATTGAAGCAACTGAAAGATTATTGTACATCAAAAAGTAGCAGTGGCTATGGAATTTGGTGGCTAATATTCTCACATACCTCTTATCATACATCCTCTATTTTAAGTTTTAAACATGAACAACATTAAAAATAAATAAATAGATAAAAACGCGAGCATTGCATGTAAAATGATGATAAAAGCCGTGAATAACGAGCTAGGAAGCATCAACACACGGACATGGACATGACTACGACACGAAAATATAAATAATTTTAAAAAATTTATAACATGACACGGCTGATATGACACTAATATAACACAAGACACCCAGACATGCATGTAGGAAAAATGATTGATATGTAATCTTATCTTAAAGAAGTTTCTCAAACTTAAAATTGTGTAATACCAAATCCGTAAAGCAGTGAATTATTTTTCTAATGCAGTTTGATTAGTTCATTATTTTTACTATTTATAGAGATAACAAGAATACTTTTAGTGTTGTTCTTAAATCTAGAAAGTTTATCCAACACAAAAATAAAAGCTCAAAAAAATATATCTGGAAAAATTCTTTGGTATTTATTCAATGGGAACCAGAATTTAAGGCACTGTAAACCTTTTCTTGAAAAAAACAAAAAGCAAAATTACACGTAGGGCCAGAAAAAAAGCAAAGAAAGCGTAAGCAGATATTCACATATATAATAGAAATATATATATATATATATATATATATATATATATATATATATATATATTTATAATAACCGCCATAACCGCACCAACACCACCATTTTTTTTTTCTTAAAAGAAAAGGAACGAACAAAAAAGAGAAACCTGAATAATCATCAACTATGGGTGGCGATCCCCGTGTGCGGCGGAGACGCAGGTAACCTTGACGCGAAATTCCGTAACGGAACATCGACGGAATCGCGAGACGGCACTCCGTTACCGTTACAGTTGCCGTAACCGTAACCGTAACCGTCGTCGTTTTCGCCCTCGTCGAAATTGAGGGCGTAGCTGAGAGGATCGTATTTGAAATCAGCGGAATGGCGCCTCCGGTGCCTCCCTCCTCCTCCTCCTCCTCCACCTCCTGCTCCGATTCGCGACATCAAGTTCTTGCACTTGTCTTTCAACTCCGGCGGTATGAGAGCATCGTGACTCGCCAAGCACCGCTGCGGCTTCAGTTTCATCGACGTGCTCCGGTACAGCCTCGGCTCCTGCGAGTCGGAAGAGTAATTCACGGAATTGTCATCACGTTGGCTGTGACTGTGGAAGCAACACAGGGACGACTTGAGCTTTTGCTTGAGAGACGAGGAGGAGGACGACGACGACGGCGGTGATATCGACGAATCTTGGCTGTTGTTGTAGATGCGGTGGTGCTTGTTCATCGTTATCGGTGGCGGAGACGACGGCGGCGGAGAGAGCGGAGAGTTATTGAGAAAAGGGGAGTTATTATAGTGAGTGGGAAGTGGGGAGCGAGGAAGAACCGAAGAAGTGGTTTTAACTTTTTTTTAGAGCCACGGATCTTGAGGAACGGATCCAAGGTGTCAGGGGCATTTTCGTCTTTTCACTTTTTATATTTTTATAAAAAAAAAAAAAAATTAGAGGTATATCTTTGCTTGCCTGTCATGGAAGAATTCAGTTCTTAACAAGTACACTTTAACAAATATATTTTCTTTGTTTTTTTTTTTGAGAAAATTTAGTTAGATTAGACTCACAAGAGCTTACAATACTTATCCCATCAAAAAGGCCTATCTTTTGAGGGAATAAGCAATATATTTTCTTTGTTTCTAAAAGCAAATTTGTTGAGAAATTCAACTCTACTTTCTCACGCCTAAAAAGAGAGCAAATTGTAACGTTTTTGTAAGATTCAACCTACTATATTTAATGCCTATCTTATTTTTAACCTTTATAAGGGAAAAAAAAAAACAGATTTAATCTAAATAAAATTAGAGGAAAACCCTTGGTTTTGGATGAGCTTATAACGGGAGTATCTAAAAATTAGTGGATATGAAATATTATGGAAATTTAGAATCTAGTAGAATTTTGGAAAATGATTCGGATTGAGCAATTTAAAATTTAAATTATAATTTTAGAAATTGATTTGGATTGACCAATGAGTAATTTGTTGGAATCTCCACCATATCGAGCAAGATCTCCACGTGATTCTGGTGAGAGGTCTCCATTAAATCTGGTAATAATTTCCATTGAATCTGGTGAGATCTCCACATAATCTTTAACTGCAATGAAGAGCCCGATCCGTCTGAATCGCCACTCCTAATTGGGTTGAGTAAAAATCTGACTCAATCCAACCTGTGGACACTCCTACATTACCAAATATATATTTCAATCTCAATTGATTTTAAAATTTAACTGTCTTTAACTTCTTTGAGGATTCTTAATCAATAAAATTTCTTACGCATTCCTTTTTTTTTATTTCTTAAAAAAAGAAAAAGAAAAGTATCTTAAATGTGAGAAGAGATTAGTAGTATATTGTTATTGCTTTCAACTTTGTGTGTATAAGCCCAAAGAATTTCATATGAATCATATCCAAACAACATCATATTGTTTACTCACTTTTCCAATTTAAACCAACATTAGTTTCCTTCAAATAACCAAAACAAAAACTTTAATCATCAAGGAGGGCTAAAAAAAATAGGCTCTCTCTAGCTTTGTTTCTTGTGCATTCGCTGTTGTCAAACTAATAATGTGACTTTTAGGGAGGAAGATTAACTTAATTGTAAATCAAATCTTTGGTTTACACTTTCAAGCTTCTCCTTACTGTTTCCTTAAAACAAACAAAACGTAATTATTAAAAGGAGTGAGAAATCAAGAACCTTAAACTTCCTTTTTTATACAATGTATTATCATGTATTACGTATACACTGCTCTTGAAGTTGAACTACTGTGACTTGGGGCAATAATTAATTGACTTAATTAAAAATTACACCTACGTTTCCACTTATATTGCCTGACTGGGTTTTCATGTATATTTTCATGCATCTGGATTTCTGCGAGAGCCAATTCATATATATAATAAATAAAAATTTTGTATGATTATGTGTGCAGTTGTACTTTATTTATTTTTTAATTAAAATTCAACTTTCACCCCCAAAAAAGAGAGCAAATTGTGAGATTTATAATTCTTAATATTTGTAAGATTGAACCTATATTTAATGTCTATCTTATTTCTAATCTTTTCTCAAAAAATAAAAACTAAAAATAAAGGAAAATCCTAGCCGTAAGGACTGAATTTGGATTTGACCCATTATAGGATTGGGTTTTGGCCCAATGAGTCCAAACAATGAATTTATAAAGCGTGGGTGAAAAAACTAGATCTATTGAGTAAGAAATACAGTAACAGTTGTTTATTTAAGAGAAACAAACACAAGTAAGGTAAGAAAAATTTGCCCTCAGCACAGTCCGGGGAGCTCTGTTATAATGTCAAGTTGATGATCAAGGTTACAAGAGTTAAAAGGATTATTACAAGGATTTCTTTTTTTCCATCCCTCTTTTTTAGGCCCCCTTTCCATGCTATATACTATAATTTTGGTATCATCCCCACCATACACTTGTAGGTTAGGTTCTAGGAACTCCTTCTTATCTCGTCCAATATCTCCCAGAACCCTCAACTAATAGCTGTAAGGCTGCTTCATTACTATTCAGGTATCACCTCCACATTAATGAGGCCAGAGAGTTAGCTGGGATGCATTTAATGTGAAGGTAGCAGCCTTTGTAGATATTTGTTGCCTCCCTCTACTCCTCTCTTATCCAATGTCTAACTTCTAACCGTGATGCAATCTTGAAGGATGTTCACAATGATAGGACATTCCTACTGACCTCGGATCTACATTTCCGATATGACTTTTCTCCTCGGACATATTTTGGACTATCATATACAATCATTATTTCTTCTTCTTCTTCTTCTACCATTCTCATAATAACCTTATTTGACCATCCTCGGACTAGGCCATAGGCCCAATATATACAGTTTTAACAGTACCTTCTGGCTGTCTGGCCTCCACACTAGCTTTTCTCAAATTTCCTTGTGGATGATGAGCTCAAAATGGGAGTATCTAAAATTAATAGATTTAACAATTTGTACTCTAATTTAAGAAAATTCCAAAACTACCACCGCGCACCATTGGTACGATGGTCACTCCATAAGTATAAGTGCTTATGAGGGTGTGAGGGGATAAGGGCTGAGGTTTAAGTCTCCAGAAGGGAGCTTCATACACACATACACTTAGATTATGCTAAAGTAGAATTTCTATCTTGTATAAAAAAATAAAAATAAAAATGTCCAAGACTATAATTTTAGAGATTTGTTTGGATTGAGCTATTTAAATTTGTTCAGGACTCCACTACCAAATATATATTTCAAACTCAATTGATTTTAATTTTAACACATGTTTCTCCTATAACTTTCTTTAATTTCCTGTGCATTAGTTGTTCTCAAACTAAGTTTTGACGTTAGTGTTTTCTAAAAAATCATTCATTTTCCAAAAAGTGTTTTTTATAAAATTATCTCATTTTCTTACATTTAGTAACAACCTTATATGAGTTAAAAATTAAAATCAATCTCCTAACTTTCCTTACTTAGCATACTGTGTGATAGAGTTGTTTTTTTTAAAAAGTTAATGGATAACAATCTCTAAAAAATAACTCATACTTTTTCTATAGACTAAAGATAGTTTTCTTTTGACTCGATTTTTATTTTTTTTATTTATGTAACCAACATACACGCACAAACACCATTCCCTATGGATAATGAGCTCATTACGGGAGTATCTAAATTAATAGATCAGTAAGAAAATGTAAGGGCAGGATTTGGTTCCTCAGCCTAAAAGGTTTCAAGAATTCGGCCCAAAGAGCCCAATACAATGAATTTATAGAGAATAAGTTTAAAAACTAGGCCCTAATGAATCGTGCAGCAACTAAAGTTGGCCCAGATGACAAGGAAGCAAAGATAAAATAGTTTAATTCAAAGAATATTGTCCTTGGCACAATCCGAGGAGATCAATTCTTGTATATATCTCTTAAATATAATTACAAACCTCGTTCTTGTTGTTACAATATTTTTCTCCCCCCTCTCTCTCAAGGTATTCTTTCTCTTTTATACTCTTTTCTTATTTCATCTCCACTCTCCACTTGTAGACCAGATTACTGGTGTTGATCATTGTCCCATTAGCACCTTCCTAAAATCTTTGGGAGTAGCTATAAGGCTGAAAATTACTGTTCAGATATCACTTCCTCATTAATATAGCCAGAGAGTTAACTACAGAGCATTCAATGTGGTGGTAGCAGCTTTCTCTTAGATATTTCATAGTTCCCTTTTGTCCTGTACCTTCATAATGTGTATTCTTATCAATAGAATCTCCTGGAATGTTGCCGTGGATGGCAAACCATACCTTCGGACTTCTGCTTTGCTTAGCCAAGGAGGTAATCCTCCTCGGACCACTTTCCTAGACTCTTGTGACCAAACCCCATCTCTTCATTCACTAATGCGGACTTCCATGACAGCGTTTAACTGTCCTTGGACTACTAGGTGTCCTCAGACCAGGCCCCCAGCCCAATATATATTACTGGGCCTATCATCCCTTACAAGAAATATTAAAAATGTGTACTCTAATTTAAGAAAATTCCAAAACTATAATTTTAGAGATTTGTTTGGATTGATCAATTTAAATTTGTTAACAACTCAACTTCCAAATATATATTAGAAATGTTATATCCACAACATTTTTATAACAAATTTTAAGTGACAAGTTGTTATTGGCTATTACGGGTGGGCAAAAAAGTAATTTAAGTTGTGGATTTCAAATTATAACTAATAACAACTTACTACCTATAATTTATTGTGAAAATGTTGTGGACGTAACACTTCTCAACATATATTTCAAAACTTCAATTGATTTTTAACACATGTTTCTCCTATTATTTTCTTTAGCTTCTTGTGCATTAGCTTAGGGAGGAAGATTGACTTAATTGTAAATCAAAACTATGGTTTACAGTTTACACTTTCCAGCTTCTTCCAATTGTTTTCTTAAAATAAAACAAAATGTAATTATTAAATTGAGGGGGAGAATAAAAAACGTTACTTTTTTTTTTTTTAGAATCAAGACGTTGAACTTTTATTAAGTAGAATCAGCCATGATCGGCAAAAAGTACATGAGAAAGGTGTGGAGGAACATCCTCCGTCCACACCAAAAAACCTCTAACATGTTTAGCATGTTTAGCTAGGTTGTGCGCTACATTATTACCAGTTCGACCCCATATGCGAGTACGTCATGCTGCTTCCTGCTACCACCATGGATTTTGCCGAGCTGAGGATATGACCATATGGAGAAAGGGATTCATCATCAGACTGTAGTGCTTTTATAATATTAATAGAATCCCCCTCTAGTACGAAGGAGGTGAAGCCAAGTCCCTGTGCAAAGAACGTTACTTCGTTTCTTATATGTATTTATTTTTGGTAGAATCTTGTATATGTATTATTATTATTATATATATACACACTGCTCTTAAACTATGTGACTTCGTACAATGATTGACTATTATTAAAAATTACAACTACGGTTCCACTTGCATTGCTTGACCGGGTTTTCATGTATATTTTCGTTTTCCATAACATTTGTGAATCTAGGAAAGCTAATTTCATATACTAAATTAGTTTTCATGACGATGTGACATGTGTGCGGTTGGCGATGGGTTGTATCAACCAAAGAATGATGGTGGATGAAGTAGGAGAGCGAATGCTCAACCGATGCATCTAATTAAAGTAAAAAATAACAAATACTTTAAGGGTATTAGTTAGGAAATATTTTTAAAAATTTTTTATGGAAAAAAATAATAAATAATTTTTTATGTTTCTCATTGAAACAGTGTTAAATGTTTTTTAAAATAGTTTATTAACAATTTCTTTAAAGACTTTCCTATAATTAGAAAAATAATTACTTTAAGAGTACCCGTTAAAATGATCCTAATTGAATATTACTATATGATACATCCACGGGAAAATCTATAAAACTTGCATACTTTATTATAGTTATATAATTGTAATTTGCATTTGTAACATTGGTAATCCTTAATCTTACTTCATGTGTCACTATAAAAAAAATAAATAAACTTCATGTGTCACTTTCAAAATAAATAAACTTCATGTGTATACTTCACATTTGATAAATGTGGTCAAAACTAGCTAGTAGGTGTGTGCATGGGTCGGGTTGAGAAGATTTTTTGACCTAACCCACCATGGTGGGTCAAAAAAAAAAATCAACCAACCCAACCCATCACATAAGTCCAACCCAACCCACATGGGTTGGGTTGGGTCGGGTTGAACCCATGGGTTGGACAATTTTTTTTATTACTATTATTATTAAATTGAGTAGAAAAAAATATATCACACTTGCCACCTGAGTTGATAAACAAAATATACATTAATATATAAACTAATATTCCAACTTAGCTGTAAACAAAATATGTTTAAGTATCTAACTGAGTTGATAAACAAAATATAAATGAACTAGTATCCTAATTCACTTATAAACAAAATATACATGTGTTCCTAACTCAGTTATAAACAAAATATATCTAAATTTTTAAATTTTTTTATTAATTATATAATATATTTAAATATGTATTAAAAAAACTAATAGGATTTTATATTATATATGATAGTAGAAACCGAGGAAGTGCTCTACATCTGGTTTTTTTTAAAAAAATTATTAAATATATAATATATTTTAAAAATATATTAAAATATGGGTGGGTTGGGTCGGGTTTGGCGGTGTAACCCAATCTAACCCACCAAGCGGGTCGGGTTTGTCGAGTTGTCGGGTTTTCTGCACACCCCTAGTAGCTAACTCGTGTTTATTGGTTAACTTACTAAATATAAAAGAGAAATGATATGTCTACAACATTTTTACAGCAAATCCTAAATGGCAGGTTGTTACTGGTTGTTATTGTTGGGTTAAAAAAGTAATTTCAATGTTAAATTCAAATTTGAATCAATAATAACTAACAACTCATGATTTGTTGTAAAAATATTGTAAAAATGTTGTAGACGTAGCACCTCTCTATAAGAGAGGTGCTACGTCTACAACATTTTTACAACAAATCATGAGTTGTTAGTTATTATTGGTTCAATTTTGAATTTAACATTGAAATTGCTTTTTTAACCCAACAATAACAACCAGTAACAACCTGCCATTTAGGATTTGTTGTGAAATTGTTGTAGACATATCATTTCTCTTTTATATTTAGTAAGTTAACCAATAAACACGAGTTAGCTACTAGGGGTGTGCAGAAAACCCGACAACCCGCCAAACCCGACCCGCTTGGTGGGTTAGATTGGGTTACACCGCCAAACCCGACCCAACCCACCCATATTTTAATATATGTTTAAAATATATTATATATTTAATAATTTTTTTTAAAAAAAACCAGATGTAGAGCACTTCCTCGGTTCCTACTATCATATATAATATAAAATCCTATTAGTTTTTTTAATACATATTTAAATATATTATATAATTAATAAAAAAAAATTTAAAATTTAGATATATTTTGTTTATAACTGAGTTAGGAACACATGTATATTTTGTTTATAAGTGAATTAGGATACTAGTTCATTTATATTTTGTTTATAAGTGTATATTTTTTTTCTTCCCCTATAATTTAGGGGGCAAAAATGAGGAAGAAAGAAGTTTTTTCAGTAATTGAGAATTTGAGAGATGAGAAAAGAAAAAAAAAAATTAGAGTTTAAGAATATAAATTCAATAGTTAAGGGACAAAAAAGAACCTATTCAAATTTTAGGGAAAAAAGAAATTTTAGGCAACAAACATTTTAATTTACTAGCTGTTTTTTGGTTTTTTGTTTTTTGTTTTTTGAAGGATAGAAAGTTAGTTGATTTACCTGTGGGATTAATTGCATTATACTCGAATTCTATTGACTCAATTTAAAATGAGTAAATAGAATTCCTTACTCGATTTCATAAATAAATATAGGATTCCAAGTCCAAGCCATCCAATCTAGCACTTGGTCTGGTTTCTGTGCAGCATAGCCAATATAAAGGCCCTAAACCCGCTCTCTAGTCATGTGAATGTCTTTTTTTTTCTTTTTTTGGGAAAACCTGGAATTCATTAAACAACAGAACCAAAAGCAGTAGAGTTTAGAGAGCATAGCCTCTCATAATACAAACCCAAAAAGTTAAAAAACAACAACAAATTTAAGTCCACAGGTGGACTATCAAAATACACCATGTATTGTTGAGCAAAATCATGTTAAACCCAGCACCTAGCAATCATTCCAACAATGTATCTATTGGTGTATACTATATATACCAATTATATTTTGCTAGTTCTATAATTCGCTAGACATTTTGTGTAAAACACTATGATGGTATGGTGTCCTTGCATTATATTAGTAACTTTGAAGTTTGAACAAAATTAAGATTGGTATGTGATTGGATGATTACTTTGTTGAAAATTAGCTAAAGTGTAGTTCTGATTTAAAACGGAATGAAGTTTAAAAATCTCATGCATAAACAAATAAGCTACAAGTTTTTAAAAAAAGGGTTAAGCAAAAATTCGTTAAAAAAAATGGTAGACAAACAACGTACACTTTTTTTTAGAGATGCTTTCAATTTATGATGTTTACTCCTTATGATTGAATTTTATCTTCAGATTAAGATATCAATTTGTTTTAACGCACACTTATTTAATCTAAGTGTTTTTTCAATAACAATAATAATAATAATCTGAGTCCAAGTACCACTTCTATTAGAGCATTCACAATGGGACTTGCAAATGCCATATGTTGCTAGTATTTAGCATCTAAGTCCTAAAACCCCCCAACAGCCGGTCTTGCAAAATCTTCTAATTGCAAAAAAATTTACAATCTTGCTATAGTGCCATGCATCCTATATGTAAGATGGTACTATAGCAAGATTGTATAATAAAAATTAGTTTTTTATTGTCTGGTGCTTCATCTCTCTCCTCTCTCTCATTATTTCATTTCACTTTCTCTCTTTTCTTTCTCTCTACTTCGTTATACTCTCTCCTCTTCAAACCCGAAACCCATCTCAGCACTTCCTTCCTCTCTATCTCAGATCAGTTTGCTATGGATTCCAATGGGGTTGCTATGGATTTGTGGGTTTCTGTGTTGATCTGGGCGTGAGGGTTATGGGTTGATCTGGGCATGGTGGTGGCTGGGTTTTGTGTTAATGGTGGTGGTGGGTTTTGTGATTTTTGTTTTTTGAATCGATGGGTTTCTAATCGGAGGCATGGGTTTCTGATTGGCGGCTTAAGTTTGCTGATCAGTGGCTTGGGGTTGCTGATCAGCATGTGGAGATCAGCGAGTCGGCGTGGTGGGTTTCTTCAATTATTATTATTTTTTTTCTCTTGGTGGTTTTTATGGTGGCCATTTCTTGTGATTGTGGTTGTTGGTGGTGGTTTTTGGCAATTTTTTGTGTTTCTTTTCCTCTTGATGGTTGTTTCTTGTGGTTGTTGTTGGTGCTGAGTTTGGTTGTGGTGGTGGTTGCTGGTCGGTGGCGTGGTGGTGGCAAGGTGGCCGATTTCATGTGGTTGTTCTTGCTATGGTTTCTGGGTTTGGTGGTGGTGGCAATTGGCATGAATTAATGGTGGGTTTTTCTTCAATTTTTTGTTTTGGGATTGTTGTTGTGATTTGATGGGGTGGTTGGTGGTGTAGCAGTGATTTGGGTCCATGTTGTAGGTGATTGTTGCTGGGCAGAGGATGGGTAAATGATTGTTGCTGAATGGAAGAGGTGGTTGGGGTTTGGGTTTGTTCACGGTGGAGAGAGAGAGATGGGGGAGGAAGGAAGAGAGAAAAAATTAGAGAGAGGAGATTATTTTTTTGGTTATATATTTTAGTGGATAATATATATTATTTTAATGAGTAGAATAGGAAAATAAAAATTGGGATATTGAGTGTGTTGTAAAATGGTAAGGTATAATTAATAAAGTAGTTTTTTGAAATCCTAAAATAGGACAGGATACAATTTCCCATTGTGAATGCTCTTTAATTCCAAATTTCCTGTTATACCTAATATTTTCATAGATTCTTTGAAGGTCTATTGAATACTTTTAATTAGGCCTATTGGAGGCCCTTGGGGCCTATTGGGTAGCTAAATCAATTGGTAGCGGGCCAAAGTTTTTTGAACCTACACAACGGGCAATAGTCGGCTTTTATTTCTCATTTCTTAAACCCTCATCAATTGCTACTGCCACTTTCATCTGGACTCTATCAACAACAATAAAAGTGTTCGTTTGGGATTCATTTACTCATTTGGCTTAAAAAAAAAACAATATATATATATATATATAGGGGACACGCTGCTGAAGAGGATGAGACGGAAGCACAGTAATATTGTAAATGGAAATAATGAAAGTAACTTGAAAGTAAATAGCTTGAAAGTAAAGAACTTGAATGTAAGAACAATAATAAGGCGGTAGAACCAGCCAAGCAGTATATATCAAAATAATTCAAAGTAAATAAGAACAATAGTTTAAAATAAATGAAAGCAATTTAAAACCATCCGGTATGGCGGTAATCCGTCCAAGGTGGTGGTAGCAACAAGTAAAGTAATGAACATAGAACTGAAAATACTTCTTATTGAAAGTAGATAAACACTTACAGTAGTAGTAGTGAATACAAGATCTCAACAGTTACAGGTTAACAGTTACAAAGCTTGAACTAGTCCTAGTTACAAGGTTTGTAGGATTACAAGGCTTGTAGTGAACAAGGGTGAACAAGGTAGCAACAAGGAATTCTTTCTCTAAGAAGGCTTCCTAAGAGTAGGAGTTCTAAGGGAAGAGAATTCTGAACTAAAACTTTGCTTGTTTTTAGCCCTTTCAAACATAAGGGACAACCCCCCTTAAATAGGCAAAATTCGGAGTGAACAGTGTCATGAATAGTAACGGATGAACAGTAACAGTGAATAGTGACAGGTGAATAGTGACAGATGAATAGTGACAGGTGAATAGTAAAAATTGGAAATTCTCCTCTTTTTGACCCAATCTTGTGAAGAATCCTTACAAGATTATGAGAATCCTCCGTATGGATCAGCCATAGCCCTATAAGTGTAGGGACAAGTCCTTATAATTGGTGTCCTTTAGTGACAAAAGAGACCAATAGGAAAGATACCAATAAAAAGGACTATTAAGCATGCATTTTGTTGTCTTCACGTGAACACTAGTCTTTGGGAACTTTTGAAAGCATCATATTGGTGGGAAACAAGCTTCCAACAGTAGTAAATATTGAAGCATTGGCCATTGTGCAGGCCAGACAAATACAAGAATCAAAATCTTCCGCAAAATCCGGGGTATCATGAAACAGCTCCAGATTTTCAGCAATATATTCGCCAAGGACAGTGAAATATTTTGGCTTTTGTGCAGGCCAAACAAATAAAGTAGCACCAGTCTTGTAACATTAGTAACCTCAGGAATAAACTCATTAATCAGTGGAGGTAGCATCTGATGGGTAGTCATCGTAAAGTTCCCATGGAGGATCATCATTACATTCATGCTCATGATAGAGAACATATTGGTTACAAAATCCACAGTATAGAAGTGGTTCAAACTCTGGAGTTTTTCTTGGAGTGAGAAAACTTCTTGGATTACAGTGATCTGCTATCTGCAAATGAGGAATGGCATTAGCATAAGGTTTCGGACCAAAAACAGAAATTCTGCCTGAATTCCCCAGAAAGTGATAATTCTTCCATAAATTCTGAGCAACCTCACGAATTTGATTGTTAAAATAATTACTCCAGCAGTCTGCGAGAGCCCAAGGATTTTTGAAGGATAAATAAGAGTCTCCTTCATACCATTGCCCTTGATGTGTGTATCCATTAATGAGAATGAGATGTTTTGAGGGCTGGACATTCATCCAGTTATCTCTTTTCCATTGAGGCAAAGTGCTCCAGCATCTGATCGAAACAAAAGGACTTTCAAATTTTTTAATAGCAGTCTGAATGATTTGTGGGAGCTGGCTGGTTTGGTCATGGCTTGTTAGTCTTATGAGTCTAATAAAGCCATACTCAAACATTTGGGAGAGCCAATCAGGACTCCTCTTATCATCATCTGAACCATCATCATAATTGACTAGAAGGCCGGGAAACGGGTGTTTCTTTTCGTACACTCTGAAACTACTCCCAAAGTGTTCTTTCCAATCAACTTGTTGAAGAATGTCACTAAAATCATCTGAATTCGCAGGATCAGGAATAGCAGTTGTAACAAGTGTCTTGAAATGTTCGAACCATAAGTCAGAAGACTTAAACATAGCCTTGCTTTCCAGAATACGGGATTGTATGTCTGTTGGCAAGTTGGCAATAGCACTTTTCAACAAAGATTGGGTCTTAAGACTCATTCTCGCGTAATCAGTGCCCATAATAGTCTTTTTATCCATTGAATGGATGTCCTCTTTGCCAAAGAGTTGACTAGTATTGGGTTCATCTTTGATATTTGGGTGGTTAACAGGATGGCTTTCAAAAGCCTCATTTTTTGAAACAATGTCATTTTTTGAAGCAAAGTTATTTTCTAAAGCAAGATCATTTTCTGAAATAGGGTTAACTTGGTGGCTCACATAAGCTTCATTTTGAGCAATAAGGTTAACAAGATGGATTTCAAGGTTTCTGAGAATTTTTTGGAACAGATCATGGTGGTTTTCAATAAAAGCAAGTTGAAGGCTATCAAGGATGAGTTTAATAGAATTTGGTAATTCTGAACAGGTTCCATTGTGAAATTGTAAATTTTGTGACAAAATTTCCTGTAAAGCAATTAGTATCTCACCATTAGAGAATGTCACCTCTGCCGGGACATCTCTTTGAAGGGATGTTGATCCACTAGGTTTCACCCTAGAAGATGCGCCTTCATGCATTTTAAAAGGTCCCGCTGGGAGCCTGTTGCTTTGAGAATAGTCCTATACAGGGGCTTTTCCCTTGTTTTTCCTTTCCATAATAATCCACTTACTAGTGGTATAAATATAAATACTATTATTATCCCACTTATTAGTGGTATTTATCCACGCATCATTGTCCGATTCCTGCAAAGAATCATTGATAATGTTAGGATAGTGGATAGTATTTAACATTTTGGTGCTATGAAAATTACCTTTAAAATCATCAGTGAAATATTGGTAAGAATTCATTACTAGTTCTTGAACAAGTGCATTCATGGGAGAATCTTTCTTATAAGACAAATTATCAATATCAATTTCAAATTTTGAAGCAAATTTGAATTTTACTTTCTGTCCAAATGGATCAGTAGTAATTCCATCATGTTCAACAAGAAAGGGATACAAAGCATTAATAAATGGTAGACCAAGAATCACTTTATCAGTCATATTTTTGACAAGAACAGAAGGAATCTTGAAACAAACATTATCATGGCACACATGAGCATTATTCAATTCATACTTAATTTTCATTTGAGAACCATTAGCAGAAACCAATCTTTCAGTAGATTTTTCAAAGTATTTTGAAGGAATTAATTCTTCTTGGATACAGTTCATATCTGCACCAGAATCAATCATAGCATTAACAGTGAAATGATAATCAGGAGAAACAACAATTTTAACTTTTGTAAACCATTTTGGAGGAAGTAATTTATTAACAAAAGCCAGTTGGGGATCAGTGAAAGTATCAGGAGTACCTTTATCAGAAAGAAGAGCCTGTTGACTGGATTCATCTCCATCACTGTGCTCATTTTGTTCATTATTGGATTTATTAAGACCTTTATCAAGTTTTAACATTGTCAATTCTTGTTTGAGACTATTGTTATCACTTTTCATGCTTTTAAATTTATGTTTTAATTCATTTATCTCTTGTTTAACAATATGAATTTCATCTTGGAGATCATTAACAGTTAATTCTTTAGATTTCTTTTTATTAAATCTTTCCAAAGTTTCTTCAAAGCTTATAGTAGATTTTGGTTTTTTACCAGTTTCATCTCTTATCAGATTTTTCTTAAACCTATCCAAATATTCTTTCTGGAGTTCAGAGTTTTGAATTTGGTTTATTAATTGAATTATTAATTTTTCATCTTCTTCACTCTTGGTGAGAGTATTAACAGTATTGCAACAAGAATCTCTACAACCAAGTTTAATATTAGGAGAATCAGAAGAATCATCAGCAGATTGATAGCAAGAATCAGATGAAGAAAAATCATCTTCCAAAGAATCAGACGAGTTGTTAGATTCAAGGATTCTGAATAATTCTTCTTGCATATTATCATCAATGTTTAACATGTTGAACTTGTTTTTCAACTTACCAGGCTTTTCTTTACAGTCTTTACTAAAGTGTCCAGGTTTACCACAATTAAAGCACTTACCTTTACCCGAT
This sequence comes from Quercus tomentella, assembly GCA_028535165.1. NCBI lineage: Eukaryota > Viridiplantae > Streptophyta > Magnoliopsida > Fagales > Fagaceae > Quercus > Quercus tomentella. The sequence goes on along the minus strand of JAPQVY010000155.1, from coordinate 85,081,483 downwards.
CTTTGTTTAACATGTTTTTTAGAAACATTTTTCTTCTTATCATAGAAATCATTAGGTTTAACAAAGTTATTTCTGTATTTTTTATGTTTTTTATGGCTTTTATCATGGTTTTTACTTTTTTGCCTAGAAGGAGCAATAGGAGGCAAACCATATTGTTCACAGAAATTACCCATTTCATATTTAGCTTTTCTTTTATTCTTTAATTGGTGTTTTAACAATTTTTCATCATTACACATATTGATACCAAGTTTTTTAATAGTACTGAAAATATCACCATAGGTTAAATTATCATAATCAATAGAATCATTTTTTCCCATTAATTCTTGTTTTACCTTATGAGCAAAGATAGGAGGCAGACCGTCAATAAACTTTTCTTTCCAATAAGGCTTATGGCAATCTTTCCGGAGCATCACTCTGGAAGTAAAAACATCTTGATACCATCTGTAATCGGACATAGTTGGACAACTCAAATTATTCAAATAATCAGAAACACGTGATGAAATATTGGATGGAGTACCAACAAAATGTTTGAGAATAGTATAAATCAAGGTGTTAACACCATCAGGAATACCACGACCAATGCTTTCATCAAAAATGGGCAAACCTTCATCATTCTTTTTAACAGCATGTTTAATAGACTCTTTGGATTCTTCAGTGATGTATGAATCCCACCATCCACGAAGAGTACCAGAAAAACCAGTAACAAGTAGATTAACAATTTCAGGTTGGTCAAGATCATGATTATTTTGATAAGCAATACCAACCATAGACATGTGACTCATTTTATTGATGATCTCTTGTTCAGACAAACCATCAATATTCCATTCATAAAGCTTATCAGCAGAAACAGAAAACTGTGTTTGAAAAGATCTCTCTTCAAACTGCATATCAGGAGGAGTAGGTTTTGAATACCAATTTTTAGTAAAAGACATGGGTTTGGAGTTTCCAACAAATCTTTTAATTTCTGGGAAATCATCATCAAAGATTCTTTTCGCAGAAACAGAAGAAACAGTATCAGAATCTGTATTTTCATCAGAAACAATTTCTTTTTTGGAAATAGTTCGAGCAGTTGGAGTACTTGTTGAAGTACTCTCAGTTTTAACTTTTAAATCAGAAAGCATTTTTTCAAAAATTTCAAGAGTCTTGGACTGAGAAGTTTTGAACACAACTTTTTCTCTTTGACTGGGTAAATCAATCAAAGGTTTCTCAGTTTTAACAGAAACAGGTTTTTCAAAAACAGGTTTTTCAGAAACAGGTTTTTCAAAAACAGGTTTTTCAAAAACAGGTTTTTCAACAATTTTTTCTTCAATACGGTCAAGCTGTTGACCAATAATATGCAAAGATTGATTAGTAAAATTGTTTTGTTCAATAAGGCTAACAATAGGAGTTTGATCATCAGCAATTTTGAAAGGAGAGGCCTTCACTTCCTCTTTTGTCACTTCATCCTTCTTAGTAGTTATCAAAATTGAATCAAGAGGAGGATGACTAGACCTAATAATGGTTTTATCAATTTTAACAAAATTTGATTTCTTTATCATATTCAAATGTTGTTTTGAAACCTCATTATTTGGAACATAATGGTTTTCAAGAAAATCAAAAAACAAAATATGTTTTTTCAATTGATTCATCATTTCCAACCATTTTCTTTTAACACGGTCTTTGTCAGATTGAGCAAAATCATTTTGGAAATATTTTCTCTTGGTTTTGTTTTTTGCAAGCATAAACTCATTGTACAAAGAATCCCAATCAATTTCAAAGTCATCATTTAAAACAGTCAAAACTCTTAATTGATTTTGGTAAACAGGAGGATTTTCAATAGGGGAATCAAAATCAGATGGAGTAACAGAAACAGAGTCTTCCTCATCTTCATTAGCAGTTTTGCTAAATGGAGTGGAAGTTTCAGGTTTAGTTGAATAGTAAACAGAGCTAATTTGGGATTTATCACTTGAAATACCTTTTAGCTTTAAATCAGAGGATGTTTCCAAATTCTTTTTCAAAAATTCATTGATCTCACGATCTCTTTTTGAAATACTTTCAGATCCAGCAAAGGAATGTCTTCCTTCGTTGATCTTCAAAGGTGGATTGTTTTGAAAACTTATTTTAACAGTACCATCAAGATATTGTTGAATATGAGTAAGATCAAGCTCATCAAAAATGGGTTTAACAGGAGGGGTTTCTTGTTCTAACAACCAATCATTAGGAAGTTTAACATCTTGCCATTGAATCATTTTTGGAACTTGGATTTTAGCATCAGGAGTTGAACATTGAATTAACATGGTTTTACCTGAAGGTTCTCTAGGAATCATAGCACAAGGATTCATTTGAGTACCCATAAGTTTATAATAAATGCGGTAGACCAAAGCAAAAGGCTTACTACCCTCTTCCATGTGATAACCAGATGAAGCAATATTCAATGTCAAAGCTTTAACAATATTGGGATCATCCAAAGCAAGAGTAAGATCAGGATAACAGTTAAAATAAACAGGACCATCATACACAGAAGCAGTGATCATACCAAGAATGCTATCTTTAAAAATCTTAAATCTAGCATCTCGTAAACACATGAGAACAGAAGCATTAATACCCTTTCGGGTAAGCGGTTTAATAGCAACTTGAACCATACCAATATGTAAATAATAGAATTTTTTAGCAGCAATGAAATCATTAATATTCTTTTTAGTGAATAAACAACATTTTTCATGAATTCTCGAAATAGAGAAAATTTGTTCAACAGTTCTAGCTTTATAAGCAGAATGAAAAGTACTTTCAACAAAACTAGTTTTATAAATAGTTTTAGTATCAACTTTAGGAATAGTCCATTTACGAAAATCAGGGATCAACTCATTATCATCAATAGTGTGATCTTCTTCATTTACAATATCAGGAGGACAACTAGTCCTGGAGCTGATAGAGGAGTTGGATCTCCACGACTTATCCATACTATCCTAGGTTCAACACTCAGTTATCATGTTTTTCTCACAACCGTTGCATTTCGTAACACATACCCTAACCAACCTTATACCTCTCATGCCCTACACGCCCTCTCTTGGCTCAAACGGGCCTTACAGTTCGGTTCTAGGAATTCACTTTACGACTAAGGTGGCGCCAACGACGGTAAGAAGGGAACACAATAACGAAATATCAAGCGTTCGGGTAGACACGGACAAGAGACGAAGAACACAACCACACTACCACCGGCCAGAAAAGAGTGGCTCTGATACCATAAAGGGGGAAGGGGACACGCTGTTGAAGGGGATGAGACGGAAGCACAGTAATATTGTAAATGGAAATAATGTAAGTAACTTGAAAGTAAATAGCTTGAAAGTAAAGAACTTGAATGTAAGAACAATAATAAGGCGGTAGAACCAGCCAAGCAGTATATATCAAAATAATTCAAAGTAAATAAGAACAATAGTTCAAAATAAATGAAAGGAATTTAGAACCATCCGGTATGGCGGTAATCCGTCCAATGTGGTGGTAGCAAGAAATAGAACAATAAACATAGAACTTGAAAATACTTGTTATTGAAAGTAGGATAAACACTTACAGTAGTAGTGAATACAAGATCTCAACAGTTACAGGTTAACAGTTACAAAGCTTGAACTAGTCCTAGTTACAAGGTTTGTAGGATTACAAGGCTTGTAGTGAACAAAGGTGAACAAGGTAGTAGTAGTAGCAACAAGGAATTCTTTCTCTAAGAAGGCTTCCTAAGGGAAGGAGTTCTAAGGGAAGAGAATTCTGAACTAAAATATTGCTTATTTTTAAGCCCTTTAGGGACATCCCCCCTTAAATAGGCAAAGCTTTGAGTAAACAGTACTCGTGAACAGTAAAAGTTAATAGTAAAAGATAAATTGTTGAAAGCAATCTTGGTGTGACTAAAAGTCACGGGAAACATGGAGAATCAACTTTTCAGAGCATTATCATCTGGAGTGGAAATTAACAGTGAAAGTCCACTAGTAAACAGTGTAGCATTTGGCCTTTATGCAGGCTAGACAAATAAGCTCAATCTTCTCGAAGATCTGGAGTGTTATCCTCATCATGTCCAAACAGCTCTTGGTCATATGGGAAATAGGGGTTGTGAGCAACAGATTCTTCAGAAGAGGCTTTGGATTCTTCTTGATTAGCAACAGCTTCTTCTGCCCATTTGAGTAAAGCTAGAAGAGCATCAGGATTCTTTCTCAAATTGTCAATAGAGGAGCTTTTAGTCTGAACATTTTTGCCGGAAGAAGAAGAGGGAGCATCAGCAGGAGCAGGGGTTTGAACAAGGGAATGATCTTTTGCCATGGGCAAAGCAGCAGCAGATGAAGATTCTCTGGAAATAGAGGCAACAGCGGTAATGATCTTTTGAATGTGAGGGTATTTTCCCCACCATTTTACATACCAATGCCTAGAGAGAACATCACCATCTTTCTCATATTGCCATTTCAATATCCAAGGTATCTTATATTTTTTAACAAAATGAAGCAAAGCAGGAAATTTGGCTCCATAAGCATCACACCGATAACATTTCTTGAAACAGTTGAAAGCATCAAGCAATGGTGCAGGAAATAATTCAGTAATAGGACCAAATTGAGTCCACCAGCGGTTGAACCAAAGGGGCAAATTACCAGTGAATTCTTTGTCAAAGTTAACAAACCAGGAATGGGACATGTTCTCATTCTGATGCAGCATGAATCTTGACCAAGCCATGATATAATCATAATATGAATAGGGAATGGGGGAACTTGGCATTGTTCTGGTAGATGTAAGGGAAGAGCCCCATTGTTCTTCAGAAATAAAATTGACCAAGTAAACGCTGTGGTAAATAATTTTGGAAGCATCTTTGTGATCAGAAATGGTGTTAATAATAATAGATCTTTCATGGCGTAGAAGATCAGAATAATAATTTAAATTCTTTTCCCTATGCTCCGGAATCCAATGAAACTTTGGAGGGAAATAACTCCTAGCTAGTCTGAGAGGATTAGAAATAGAGGCTCTGTTGGGTTCAATATAAAACAGGTGTTGGAAATATTGTTTTTTGATGTACTGGGGGGAATTTTTTGGAAAAACAGTTTTGATGGGCCGGTTAACAGGGGTTAAGGCATAAGGATCATAAGATGAAGCGAGAACAGTGGAGTAATTAATCCTAGGGATGGTTCCTAGGGTGGTGAAACGGTTGGTTATTTCAAGGGGAGAAGCAGGTTCTTTTTTAACAATTTGTTTAGGAGTTTCAGCAGGAGGATTATCTTTTGGTCTTCTACTTGCCATGGTGACACTGCAGAAATTAACGGGTAAGGAAATCAGGGATAGAATTTTGAGATCCTTTAATATATTCAATATCAAAATAAAAAACGCTTAAAATAGCTTGCCATCTAGCGAAAATATGTTTTGAAGCAATATTTTCAACATCTTTTTCAATAACATACTTAGCACTTTTGCAATCAATACGTAACAGAAATTTTTGGTTTAACAAATCACTTTGAAATTTTGAAATACATAGTACTATAGATAAAATTTCCTTTTTAATAGTACTATAATTTAACTGTGCATTGTTCCAAATACCAGAATAGAAACGAACAATTTGTTCGGATGACTCAGGAGAAACTCTTTGTTTTAGAATACCACCATAACCGACATCAGAGGCATCAGTTTCAACAATTTTGAAAGCGCCAACAGTAGGAATACCAAGACAAGGCAATGTCTTAACATGAGTTTTGATTTGTTTAACAATAGAAGTATGAACATCAGACCAAGGAGGAGGATTACTTTTTAACCGATCAAACAGAGGTTTGCATTGTTTCCTCATATCTTTGTAAAAATCTGCAACATAGTTTAATGACCCAAGAAATCTTTGGAGCTGTGTTTTGTCAATGATAACATCAGGAAACTTATCAGCAAACTGGATGGCTCTATCTATAGGACGAATCTGTCCTTCAGAGATATCATAGCCAAGAAAACGAAATTTGGTTTGGAATAGTTTAACCTTCTTGGCTGAGACAACAAGACCATTTCTTTTGATAGTATCTAGAAACGAATTCAAATGTTTCCAGTGTTCGTCAATAGAGCTAGAGTAAACAAGAACATCATCAATATAAACAATGGTGAAATGACTGAAGGAGTTAAAAATATCATTCATGATATTTTGAAACTCGCTTGGGGCATTTTTAAGGCCAAATGGCATAACATTCCACTCATAATGTCCAAAAGGAGTGGTGAAAGCAGTTTTGTACCTATCATTCTCACTAATCTGAATTTGCCAAAACCCAGATTTCATATCAAACTTGGAGAACACAACAGCTTCATTCAGCCTATGGACAAGGTCATTCTTGTTGGGAATAGGATACCGAATCCATTCTAAAACCTTATTCAGGGGTTTGTAGTTAATGACTAATCTTGGGGTTCCTCTTTCAATCTCAGCATTTTTTTGGACATAAAAGGCTGAACAAGACCAGGGAGACTTGCTATTCCTAATCAGTTTTTTCTGCAACAAATCATGGATTTCTTTTTTGCAAAAGTCAACAGTTTCAACATTCATTTGGATAGGACGAGCTTTAGTGGGAATATTTTTCTCATCAAAATCTTTGACATAAGGCAAATCAACAATATGTTTCTTTCTATGCCAAAAAGCATTAGGAACATCGGAGCAAACATCATCAATCAACATTTTTTGAAAATTATCAATTTTGGATTGCAACAATTTATCAGAAATTTGTTCAGCAATTTTCTTGTATTTAACTTCTTGCTGAAGAAATTTAAGATGTTTAATTTTAGCATGAATCATGTTTGAAGCAGTATTAGTATCAATATCAAACTTCGAAGCAAATTTGAACTTTACTTTTTGTCCAAAAGGATCAGTAGTGATACCATCATGTTCAACAAGAAAAGGATACAAAGCATTTATAAAAGGCAAACCAAGAATCACTTTATCAGTCATATTTTTAACAAGAACAGAAGGAATCCTGAAACAAACATTAGCATGGCATACATGAGCATTATTCAATTCATACTTTATATGCATCTGAGAACCATTAGCAGAAACTAATCTTTCAGTAGATTTTTCAAAATATTTTGAAGGAATCAGCCCTTCTTGGATACAGTTCATATCTGCCCCTGAATCTATCATAGCAATAACAGTGAAATGATAATCAGGAGAAACAACAATTTTAACTTTTGTAAACCATTTTGGAGGAATTATTTTATTAACAAGAGCAAGTTGAGAAATAGTGACATCATCAGGAATACATTTACCAGAAAGAAGAGCTTGTTGACAGGATTCATCTCCATCTTTATGCTCAAGTCCTTGTTTAAGATTATTTTTATCACTTTTAATATCTTTAAAATCATGTTTTAATTCGCTTATCTCTTGTTTAACAATATTAATTTCATGTTGTAAATCATTAACAGTTAGTTCTTTAGATTTCTTTTTATTAAATTTTTCCAAAGTTTTATCCTCTTTACTCTTGGTGAGAACATTGGTTCGAATAACATTGCAGCAAGAACCTCTACTACCAATATCAGAAGAATTATCAATATTTAGTATGTTAAATTTGTTTTTTAAATTACTAGGTTTTCTTTTACAATTTTTACTAAAATGTCCAGATTTTCCACAGTTAACACGTCTCTTCTTAGCATAGAAATTATTAGGTTTAACAAGGTTATTTCTGTACTTTGATTGGTGTTTTAACAATTTTTTATCATTACACCTATTGGTACTAAGTTTTTTAATAGTGCTGAAAATATCACCATAGGTTAAATTATCATAATTAATATCACCATAGGTTAAATTATCATAATTAATAGAATCATTTTTACCCATTAATTCTTGTTTTACCTTATGAGCAAAGATAGGAGGCAGACCGTCAATAAACTTTTCTTTCCAATAAAACTTATGACAGTCTTTCCGGAGTATGACTCTGGAAATGAAAACATCTTGATAGCATCTGTAATCAGACATAGTTGGACAACTCAAATTATTCAAATAATCATGAGATGAAATATTTGATGGAGTACCAACAAAGTGTTTGAGAATAGTATAGATCAAGGTATTGACACCATTACAAACAATTCTATCATCAAAAATAGGCAAACATTCATCATTCTTTTTGACAGCATGTTTAATAGACTCTCTAGATTCTGCAGCGATATATGAATCCCACCATCTACGAAGAGTACCAGAAAAACCAGTAACAAGCAAGTTAATAATATCAGGTTGATTAAGATCATGGTTATTTTGATAAGCAATACTAACCATAGACATGTGAATCATTTTAGCAACGATTTCCTGGTCAGACAAACCATCAATATTCCATTCATAAGGCTTATCAATGGAGACAGAAAACTGTGTTTGAAAAGATTTCTCTTTAGACTGCATATCAAGACGAGTAGGTTTTGAATACCAGTTTTCAGTAAAAGACATGGGTTTGGTGTTTCCAACAAAGCTTTTAATTTCTGGGAAATCATCATCAAAGATCCTTTTAGCAGGAACAGAAGAAACAACATCAGAGTCTGTATTTTCTTCAAAAACAATTTCTTCTTTGGAAATAGTCTGAGCAGCTGAAGTACTTGCAGAAGTACCCTCAGTTTTATCTTTTAAATCCAAAAGCATTTTTTCAACAATTTCAAGAGTCTTGGACTGGGAAGTTTTTTCAGAAATAGAAACAGATTTTTCAACAATTTTTTCTTCAATACGGTCAAGCTGTTGACCAATAATATGCAAAGATTGATTAGTAAAATTGTTTTGTTCAATAAGGCTAACAATGGGAGTTTGATCATCAGCAATTTTGAAAGGAGAGGCCTTCATTTCCTCTTTGGTCACTTCATCTTTCTTAGTAGTTACCAAAATTGAATCAAGAGGAGGATGACTAGACCTAATAATGGTTTTATCAATTTTAACAAAATTTGATTTCTTTATCATATTCAAATGTTGTTTTGAAACCTCACTATTTGGAACATAATGGTTTTCAAGAAAATCAAAAAACAAAATATGTTTTTTCAATTGATTCATCATTTCCAACCATTTTCTTTTAACACGGTCTTTGTCAGATTGAGCAAAATTATTTTGGAAATATTTTCTCTTGGTTTTGTTTTTTGCAAGCATAAACTCATTGTACAAAGAATCCCAATCAATTTCAAAGTCATCATTTAAAACAGTCAAAACTCTTAATTGATTTTGGTAAACAGGAGGATTTTCAATAGGAGAATCAAAATCAGATGGAGTAACAGAGACAGAGTCTTCCTCATCTTCATTAGCAGTTTTGCTAAATGGAGTGGAAGTTTCAGGTTTAGTTGAATAGTAAACAGAGCTAATTTGGGATTTATCACTTGAAATACCTTTTAGCTTTAAATCAGAGGATGTTTCCAAATTCTTTATCAAAAATTCATTGATCTCACGATCTCTTTTTGAAATACTTTCAGATCCAGCAAAGGAATGTCTTCCTTCGTTGATCCTCAAAGGTGGATTGTTCTGAAAACTTATTTTAACAGTACCATCAAGATATTGTTGAATGTGAGTAAGATCAAGCTCATCAAAAATGGGTTTAGCAGGAGGGGTTTCTTGTTCTAACAACCAATCATTAGGAAGTTTAACATCTTGCCATTGAATCATTTTTGGAACTTGAATTTTAGCATCAGGAGTTGAACATTGGATTAACATGGTTTTACCTGAAGGTTCTCTAGGAATCATAGCACAAGGATTCATTTGGGTACCCATAAGTTTATAATAAATGCGGTAGATCAAAGCAAAAGGCTTACTACCCTCTTCCATGTGATAACCAGATGAAGCAATATTCAATGTCAAAGCTTTAACAATATTAGGATCATCCAAAGCAAGAGTAAGATCAGGATAACAGTTAAAATAAACAAGACCATCATACATAGAAGCAGTGATCATACCAAGAATGCTATCTTTAAAAATCTTAAATCTAGCATCTCGTAAACACATGAGAACAGAAGCATTAATACCCTTTCGAGTAAGCGGTTTAATAGCAACTTGAACCATACCAATATGCAAATAACTGAATTTTTTAGTAGCAAGGAAGTCATTAATATTCTTTTTAGTAAACAAACAGCATTTTTCATGAATTCTTGAAATAGAGAAAATTTGTTCAACAGTTCTAGCTTTGTAAGCAGAATGAAAAGTACTTTCAACAAAACTAGTTTTATAAATAGTTTTAGTATCAACTTTAGGAATAGTCCATTTACGAAAATCAGGGATCAACTCATTATCATCAATAGTGTGATCTTCTTCATTTACAATATCAGGAGGACAACTAGTCCTGGAGCTGATAGAGGAGTTGGATCTCCACAACTTATCCATACTATCCTAGATTCAACACTCAGTTATCATGTTTTTCTCACAACCGTTGCATTTCGTAACACATACCCTAACCAACCTTATACCTCTCATGCCCTACACGCCCTCTCTTGGCTCAATCGGGCCTTACAGCTAGGTTCTAGGACTTCACTTTACGACTAGGGTGGCGCCAACGACGGTAAGAAGGGAACACAATAACGGAATATCAAGCGTTCGGGTAGACACGGACAAGAGACAAAGAACACAACCACACTACCACCAGCCAGAAAAGAGTGGCTCTGATACCATAAAGGGGGAAGGGGACACGCTGCTGAAGAGGATGAGACGGAAGCACAGTAATATTGTAAATGGAAATAATGAAAGTAACTTGAAAGTAAATAGCTTGAAAGTAAAGAACTTGAATGTAAGAACAATAATAAGGCGGTAGAACCAGCCAAGCAGTATATATCAAAATAATTCAAAGTAAATAAGAACAATAGTTTAAAATAAATGAAAGCAATTTAAAACCATCCGGTATGGCGGTAATCCGTCCAAGGTGGTGGTAGCAACAAGTAAAGTAATGAACATAGAACTGAAAATACTTCTTATTGAAAGTGGATAAACACTTACAGTAGTAGTAGTGAATACAAGATCTCAACAGTTACAGGTTAACAGTTACAAAGCTTGAACTGGTCCTAGTTACAAGGTTTGTAGGATTACAAGGCTTGTAGTGAACAAGGGTGAACAAGGTAGCAACAAGGAATTCTTTCTCTAAGAAGGCTTCCTAAGAGTAGGAGTTCTAAGGGAAGAGAATTCTGAACTAAAACTTTGCTTCTGTGAAGCCCTCAAACATAAGGGACAACCCCCCTTAAATAGGCAAAATTCGGAGTGAACAGTGTCATGAATAGTAACGGATGAACAGTAACTGTGAATAGTGACAGATGAATAGTGACAGGTGAATAGTAAAAATTGGAAATTCTCCTCTTTTTGACCCAATCTTGTGAGGAATCCTTACAAGATTATGGGAATCCTCCGTATGGATCAGCAATAGCCCTATAAGTGTAGGGACAAGTCCTTATAATTGGTGTCCTTTAGTGACAAAAGAGACCAATAGGAAAGAAACCAATAAAAGGACTAATAAGCATGCATTTTGTTGTCTTTACGTGAACATGTGAACATTATTCTTTGGGACCCCTTGGAAGCATCATAATAGTTGAAGACCAGCTTCTAGCAGTAGTAAATATTGGAGCATTGGCCATTGTGCAGGCTAGACAAATAAGAGAATCAAAAATCTTCCGCAAAATCCGGAGTATTATGAATCAGTACCAGATTTTCCGCAACATATCTGTGAAGGAGAATAAAATATCTTGGCTGTCGAGCAAGCCAGACAAATAAAGTAACGCCAGTCTTGAAATAGTAGTGACCTCAGGAATAAACTCATTAATCAGTGGAGGTAGCATCTGATGGGTAGTCATCGTAAAGTTCCCATGGAGGATCATCATCATCATTACATTCATGCTCATGATAGAGAACATATTGGTTGCAAAATCCACAGTATAGAAGTGGTTCAAACTCTGGAGTTTTTCCTGGAGTGAGAAAACTTCTTGGATTACAGTGATCTGCTATCCGCAAATGAGGAATGGCATTAGCATAAGGTTTCGGACCAAAAACAGAAATTCTGCCTGAATTCCCCATAAAGTGATAATTCTTCCATAAATTCTGAGCAACTTCACGAATTTGATTGTTAAAATAATTACTCCAGCAGTCTGCGAGAGCCCAAGGATTTTTGTAGGATAAATAAGAGTCTCCTTCATACCATTGCCCTTGATGTGTGTATCCATTAATGAGAATGAGATGTTTTGAGGGCTGGACATTCATCCAGTTATCTCTTTCCCATTGAGGCAAAGTGCTCCAGCATCTGATCGAAACAAAAGGACTTTCAAATTTTTTAATAGCAGTCTGAATGATTTGTGGGAGCTGGCTGGTTTGGTCATGGCTTGTTAGTCTTATGAGTCTAATAAAGCCATACTCAAACATTTGGGAGAGCCAATCAGGACTCCTCTTATCATCATCTGAACCATCATCATAATTGACTAGAAGGCCGGGAAACGGGTGTTTCTTTTCGTACACTCTGAAACTACTCCCAAAGTGTTCTTTCCAATCAACTTGTTGAAGAATGTCACTAAAATCATCTGAATTCGCAGGATCAGGAATAGCAGTTGTAACAAGTGTCTTGAAATGTTCGAACCATAAGTCAGAAGACTTAAACATAGCCTTGCTTTCCAGAATACGGGATTGTATGTCTGTTGGCAAGTTGGCAATAGCACTTTTCAACAAAGATTGGGTCTTAAGACTCATTCTTGAGTAATCAGTGCCCATAATAGTCTTTTTATCCATTGAATGGATGTCCTCTTTGCCAAAGAGTTGACTAGTATTGGGTTCATCTTTGATATTTGGGTGGTTAACAGGATGGCTTTCAAAAGCTTCATTTTTTGAAACAATGTCATTTTTTGAAGCAAAGTTATTTTCTAAAGCAAGATCATTTTCGGAAATAGGGTTAACTTGGTGGCTCACATAAGCTTCATTTTGAGCAATAAGGTTAACAAGATGGATTTCAAGGTTTCTGAGAATTTTTTGGAACAGATCATGGTGGTTTTCAATAAAAGCAAGTTGAAGGCTATCAAGGATGAGTTTAATAGAATTTGGTAATTCTGAACAGGTTCCATTTTGGAATTGTAAATTTTGTGACAAAATTTCCTGTAAAGCAATTAGTATTTCACCATTAGAGAATGTCACCTCTGCCGGGACATCTCTTTGAAGGGATGTTGATCCACTAGGTTTCACCCTAGAAGATGCGCCTTCATGCATTTTAAAAGGTCCCGCTGGGAGCCTGTTGCTTAGAGAATAGTCCTGTACAGGAGCTTTTCCCTTGTTTTTCCTTTCCATAATAATCCACTTACTAGTGGTATAAATATAAATACTATTATTATCCCACTTATTAGTGGTATTTATCCACGCATCATTGTCCGATTCCTGCAAAGAATCATTGATAATGTTAGGATAATGGATAGTATTTAACATTTTGGTGTTATGAAAATTACCTTTAAAATCATCAGTGAAATATTGGTAAGAATTCATCACTAGTTCTTGAACAAGTGCATTCATGGGAGAATCTTTCTTATAAGACAAATTATCAATATCAATTTCAAATTTTGAAGCAAATTTGAATTTTACTTTCTGTCCAAATGGATCAGTAGTAATTCCATCATGTTCAACAAGAAAGGGATACAAAGCATTAATAAATGGTAGACCAAGAATCACTTTATCAGTCATATTTTTGACAAGAACAGAAGGAATCTTGAAACAAACATTATCATGGCACACATGAGCATTATTCAATTCATACTTAATTTTCATTTGAGAACCATTAGCAGAAACCAATCTTTCAGTAGATTTTTCAAAGTATTTTGAAGGAATTAATTCTTCTTGGATACAGTTCATATCTGCACCAGAATCAATCATAGCATTAACAGTGAAATGATAATCAGGAGAAACAACAATTTTAACTTTTGTAAACCATTTTGGAGGAAGTAATTTATTAACAAAAGCCAGTTGGGGATCAGTGAAAGTATCAGGAGTACCTTTATCAGAAAGAAGAGCCTGTTGACTGGATTCATCTCCATCACTGTGCTCATTTTGTTCATTATTGGATTTATTAAGACCTTTATCAAGTTTTAACATTGTCAATTCTTGTTTGAGACTATTGTTATCACTTTTCATGCTTTTGAATTCATATTTTAATTCATTTATCTCTTGTTTAACAATATGAATTTCATCTTGGAGATCATTAACAGTTAATTCTTTAGATTTCTTTTTATTAAATCTTTCCAAAGTTTCTTCAAAGCTTATAGTAGATTTTGGTTTTTTACCAGTTTCATCTCTTATCAAATTTTTCTTAAATCTATCCAAATATTCTTTCTGGAGTTCAGGGTTTTGAATTTGATTTATTAATTGAATTATTAATTTTTCATCTTCTTCACTCTTGGTGAGAGTATTAACAGTATTGCGACAAGAATCTCTACAACCAAGTTTAATATTAGGAGAATCAGAAGAATCATCAGCAGATTGATAGCAAGAATCAGATGAAGAAAAATCATCTTCCAAAGAATCAGACGAGTTGTTAGATTCAAGGATTCTGAATAATTCTTCTTGCACATTATCATCAATGTTTAACATGTTGAACTTGTTTTTCAACTTACCAGGCTTTTCTTTACAGTCTTTGCTAAAGTGTCCAGGTTTACCACAGTTAAAGCACTTACCTTTACCCGATCTTTGTTTAACATGTTTTTTAGAAACATTTTTCTTCTTATCATAGAAATCATTAGGTTTAACAAAGTTATTTCTGTATTTTTTATGGCTTTTATCATGTTTTTTACTTTTTTGCCTAGAAGGAGCAATAGGAGGTAACCCATATTGTTCACAGAAATTTCCCATTTCATATTTAGCTTTTCTTTTATTCTTTAATTGGTGTTTTAGCAATTTTTCATCATTACACATATTGATACCAAGTTTTTTAATAGTACTGAAAATATCACCATAGGTTAAATTATCATAGTCAATAGAATCATTTTTACCCATTAATTCTTGTTTTACCTTATGAGCAAAGATAGGAGGCAGACCGTCAATAAACTTTTCTTTCCAATAAGGCTTATGGCAATCTTTCCGGAGCATCACTCTGGAAGTAAAAACATCTTGATACCATCTGTAATCAGACATAGTTGGACAACTCAAATTATTCAAATAATCAGAAACACGTGATGAAATATTGGATGGAGTACCAACAAAATGTTTGAGGATAGTATAAATCAAGGTATTAACACCATCAGGAATACCACGACCAATACTTTCATCAAAAATAGGCAAACCTTCATCATTCTTTTTAACAGCATGTTTAATAGACTCTTTGGATTCTTCTGTGATGTAAGAATCCCACCATCCACGAAGAGTACCAGAAAAACCAGTAACAAGTAGATTAACAATTTCAGGTTGGTCAAGATCATGATTATTTTGATAAGCAATACCAACCATAGACATGTGACTCATTTTATTGATGATCTCTTGTTCAGACAAACCATCAATGTTCCATTCATAAAGCTTATCAGCAGAAACAGAAAACTATGTTTGAAAAGATCTCTCTTCAAACTGCATATCAGGAGGAGTAGGTTTTGAATACCAATTTTTAGTAAAAGACATGGGTTTGGAGTTTCCAACAAATCTTTTAATTTCTGGGAAATCATCATCAAAGATTCTTTTTGCAGAAACAGAAGAAACAGTATCAGAATCTGTATTTTCATCAGAAACAATTTCTTTTTTGGAAATAGTTCGAGCAGTTGGAGTACTTGTAGAAGTACCCTCAGTTTTAACTTTTAAATCAGAAAGCATTTTTTCAACAATTTCAAGAGTCTTGGACTGAGAAGTTTTGAACACAACTTTTTCTCTTTGACTGGGTAAATCAATCAAAGGTTTTTCTGTTTTAACAGAAACAGGTTTTTCAAAAACAGGTTTTTCAGAAACAGGTTTTTCAAAAACAGGTTTTTCAACAATTTTTTCTTCAATACGGTCAAGCTGTTGACCAATAATATGCAAGGATTGATTAGTAAAATTGTTTTGTTCAATAAGGCTAACAATGGGAGTTTGATCATCAGCAATTTTGAAAGGAGAGGCCTTCACTTCCTCTTTTGTCACTTCATCTTTTTTAGTAGTTATCAAAATTGAATCAAGAGGAGGATGACTAGACCTAATAATGGTTTTATCAATCTTAACAAAATTTGATTTCTTTATCACATTTAAATGTTGTTTTGAAACCTCATTATTTGGAACATAATGGTTTTCAAGAAAATCAAAAAACAAAATATGTTTTTTCAATTGATTCATCATTGCCAACCATTTTCTTTTAACACGGTCTTTGTCAGATTGAGCAAAATTATTTTGGAAATATTTTCTCTTGGTTTTGTTTTTTGCAAGCATAAACTCATTGTACAAAGAATCCCAATCAATTTCAAAGTCATCATTTAAAACAGTCAAAACTCTTAATTGATTTTGGTAAACAGGAGGATTTTCAATAGGAGAATCAAAATCAGATGGAGTAACAGAAACAGAGTCTTCCTCATCTTCATTAGCAGTTTTGCTAAATGGAGTGGAAGTTTCAGGTTTAGTTGAATAGTAAACAGAGCTAATTTGGGATTTATCACTTGAAATACCTTTTAGCTTTAAATCAGAGGATGTTTCCAAATTCTTTTTCAAAAATTCATTGATCTCACGATCTCTTTTTGAAATACTTTCAGATCCAGCAAAGGAATGTCTTCCTTCATTGATCCTCAAAGGTGGATTGTTTTGAAAACTTATTTTAACAGTACCATCAAGATATTGTTGAATATGGGTGAGATCAAGCTCATCAAAAATTGGTTTAGCAGGATGGGTTTCTTGTTCTAACAACCAATCATTAGGAAGTTTAACATCTTGCCATTGAATCATTTTTGGAACTTGGATTTTAGCATCAGGAGTTGAACATTGAATTAACATGGTTTTACCGGAAGGTTCTCTAGGAATCATAGCACAAGGATTCATTTGAGTACCCATTAGTTTATAATAAATGCGGTAGATCAAAGCAAAAGGCTTACTACCCTCTTCCATGTGATAACCAGATGAAGCAATATTCAAAGTCAAAGCTTTAACAATATTAGGATCATCCAAAGCAAGAGTAAGATCAGGATAACAGTTAAAATAAACAGGACCATCATACATAGAAGCAGTGATCATACCAAGAATGCTATCTTTAAAAATCTTAAATCTAGCATCTCGTAAACACATGAGAACAGAAGCATTAATACCCTTTCGAGTAAGCGGTTTAATAGCAACTTGAACCATACCAATATGCAAATAACTGAATTTTTTAGCAGCAAGGAAATCATTAATATTCTTTTTAGTAAACAAACAGCATTTTTCATGAATTCTTGAAATAGAGAAAATTTGTTCAACAGTTCTAGCTTTGTAAGTAGAATGAAAAGCACTTTCAACAAAACTAGTTTTATAAATAGTTTTAGTATCAACTTTAGGAATAGTCCATTTACGAAAATCAGGGATCAACTCATTATCATCAATAGTGTGATCTTCTTCATTTACAATATCAGGAGGACAACTAGTCCTGGAGCTGATAGAGGAGTTGGATCTCCACGACTTATCCATACTATCCTAGGTTCAACACTCAGTTATCATGTTTTTCTCACAACCGTTGCATTTCGTAACACATACCCTAACCAACCTTATACCTCTCATGCCCTACACGCCCTCTCTTGGCTCAAACGGGCCTTACAGCTAGGTTCTAGGACTTCACTTTACGACTAGGGTGGCGCCAACGACGGTAAGAAGGGAACACAACAACAGAATATCAAGCGTTCGGGTAGACACGGACAAGAGACAAAGAACACAACCACACTACCACCGGCCAGAAAAGAGTGGCTCTGATACCATAAAGGGGGAAGGGGACACGCTGCTGAAGAGGATGAGACGGAAGCACAGTAATATTGTAAATGGAAATAATGAAAGTAACTTGAAAGTAAATAGCTTGAAAGTAAAGAACTTGAATGTAAGAACAATAATAAGGCGGTAGAACCAGCCAAGCAGTATATATCAAAATAATTCAAAGTAAATAAGAACAATAGTTTAAAATAAATGAAAGCAATTTAAAACCATCCGGTATGACGGTAATCCGTCCAAGGTGGTGGTAGCAACAAGTAAAGTAATGAACATAGAGCTGAAAATACTTCTTATTGAAAGTAGGATAAACACTTACAGTAGTAGTAGTGAATACAAGATCTCAACAGTTACAGGTTAACAGTTACAAAGCTTGAACTAGTCCTAGTTACAAGGTTTGTAGGATTACAAGGCTTGTAGTGAACAAAGGTGAACAAGGTAGTAGTAGTAGCAACAAGGAATTCTTTCTCTAAGAAGGCTTCCTAAGGGAAGGAGTTCTAAGGGAAGAGAATTCTGAACTAAATTTTGCTTCTGTGAACCTTTTAGGGACATTCCCCCTTAAATAGGCAAAGCTTTGAGTAAACAGTACTCGTGAACAGTAAAAGTTAACAGTAAAAGATAAATTGTTGAAAGCAATCTTGATGTGACTAAAAGTCACGGGAAACACGGAGAATCAACTTTTCAGAGCATTATCATCAGGAGTGGAAATTAACAGTGAAAGTCCACTAGTAAACAGTGTAGCATTTGGCCTTTATGCAGGCTAGACAAATAAGCTCAATCTTCTCGAAGATCTGGAGTGTTATCTTCATCATGTCCAAACAGCTCTTGGTCATATGGGAAATAGGGGTTGTGAGCAACAGATTCTTCAGAAGAGGCTTTAGATTCTTCTTGATTAGCAACAGCTTCTTCTGCCCATTTGAGTAAAGCTAGAAGAGCATCAGGATTCTTTCTCAAATTGTCAATAGAGGAGCTTTTAGTCTGAACATTTTTGCCGGAAGAAGAAGAGGGAGCATCAGCAGGAGCAGGGGTTTGAACAAGGGAATGATCTTTTGCCATGGGCAAAGCAGCAGCAGATGAAGATTCTCTGGAAATAGTGGCAACAGCGGTAATGATCTTTTGAGTGTGAGGGTATTTTCCCCACCATTTTACATACCAATGCCTGGAGAGAACATCACCATCTTTCTCATATTGCCATTTCAATATCCAAGGTATCTTATATTTTTTAACAAAATGAAGCAAAGCAGGAAATTTGGCTCCATAAGCATCACACCGATAACATTTCTTGAAACAGTTGAAAGCATCAAGCAATGGTGCAGGAAATAATTCAGTAATAGGACCAAATTGAGTCCACCAGCGGTTGAACCAAAGGGGCAAATTACCAGTGAATTCTTTGTCAAAGTTAACAAACCAGGAATGAGACATGTTCTCATTCTGATGCAGCATGAATCTTGACCAAGCCATGATATAATCATAATATGAATAGGGAATGGGGGAACTTGGCATTGTTCTGGTAGATGTAAGGGAAGAGCCCCATTGTTCTTCAGAAATAAAATTGACCAAGTAAACGCTGTGGTAAATAATTTTGGAAGCATCTTTGTGATAAAAAATGGTGTTAATAATAATAGATCTTTCATGGCGCAGAAGATCAGAATAATAATTTAAATTCTTTTCCCTATGCTCCGGAATCCAATGAAACTTTGGAGGGAAATAACTCCTAGCTAGTCTGAGAGGATCAGAAATAGAGGCTCTGTTGGGTTCAATATAAAACAGGTGTTGGAAATATTGTTTTTTGATGTACTGGGGGGAATTTTTTGGAAAAACAGTTTTGATGGGCCGGTTAACAGGGGTTAAGGCATAAGGATCATAAGATGAAGCGAGAACAGTGGAGTAATTAATCCTAGGGATGGTTCCTAGGGTGGTGAAACGGTTGGTTATTTCAAGGGGAGAAGCAGGTTCTTTTTTAACAATTTGTTTAGGAGTTTCAGCAGGAGGATTATCTTTTGGTCTTCTACTTGCCATGGTGACACTGCAGAAATTCACGGGTAAGGAAATCAGGGATAGAATTTTGAGATCCTTTAATATATTCAATATCAAAATAAAAAACGCTTAAAATAGCTTGCCATCTAGCGAAAATATGTTTTGAAGCAATATTTTCAACATCTTTTTCAATAACATACTTAGCACTTTTGCAATCAATACGTAACAGAAATTTTTGGTTTAACAAATCACTTTGAAATTTTGAAATACATAGTACTATAGATAAAATTTCCTTTTTAATAGTACTATAATTTAACTGTGCATTGTTCCAAATACCAGAATAGAAACGAACAATTTGTTCGGATGACTCAGGAGAAACTCTTTGTTTTAGAATACCACCATAACCGACATCAGAGGCATCGGTTTCAACAATTTTGAAAGCGCCAACAGTAGGAATACCAAGACAAGGCAATGTCTTAACATGAGTTTTGATTTGTTTAACAATAGAGGTATGAACATCAGACCAAGGAGGAGGATTACTTTTTAACCGATCAAACAGAGGTTTGCATTGTTTCCTCATATCTTTGTAAAAATCTGCAACATAGTTTAATGACCCAAGAAATCTTTGGAGCTGTGTTTTGTCAATGATAACATCAGGAAACTTATCAGCAAACTGGATGGCTCTATCTATAGGACGAATCTGTCCTTCAGAGATATCATAGCCAAGAAAACGAACTTTGGTTTGGAATAGTTTAACCTTCTTGGCTGAGACAACAAGACCATTTCTTTTGATAGTATCTAGAAACGAATTCAAATGTTTCCAGTGTTCGTCAATAGAGCTAGAGTAAACAAGAACATCATCAATATAAACAATGGTGAAATGACTGAAGGAGTTAAAAATATCATTCATGATATTTTGAAACTCGCTTGGGGCATTTTTAAGGCCAAATGGCATAACATTCCACTCATAATGTCCAAAAGGAGTGGTGAAAGCAGTTTTGTACCTATCATTCTCACTAATCTGAATTTGCCAAAACCCAGATTTCATATCAAACTTGGAGAACACAACAGCTTCATTCAGCCTATGGACAAGGTCATTCTTGTTGGGAATAGGATACCGAATCCATTCTAAAACCTTATTCAGGGGTTTGTAGTTAATGACTAATCTTGGGGTTCCTCTTTCAATCTCAGCATTTTTTTGGACATAAAAGGCTGAACAAGACCAGGGAGACTTGCTATTCCTAATCAGTTTTTTCTGCAACAAATCATGGATTTCTTTTTTGCAAAAGTCAACAGTTTCAACATTCATTTGGATAGGACGAGCTTTAGTGGGAATATTTTTCTCATCAAAATCTTTGACATAAGGCAAATCAACAATATGTTTCTTTCTATGCCAGAAAGCATTAGGAACATCGGAGCAAACATCATCAATCAACATTTTCTGAAAATTATCAATTTTGGATTGCAACAATTTATCAGAAATTTGTTCAGCAATTTTCTTGTATCTAACTTCTTGCTGAAGAAATTTAAGATGTTTAATTTTAGCATGAATCATGTTTGAAGCAGTATTAGTATCAATATCAAACTTCGAAGCAAATTTGAACTTTACTTTTTGTCCAAAAGGATCAGTAGTGATACCATCATGTTCAACAAGAAAAGGATATAAAGCATTTATAAAAGGCAAACCAAGAATCACTTTATCAGTCATATTTTTAATAAGAACAGAAGGAATCCTGAAACAGACATTAGCATGGCATACATGAGCATTATTCAATTCATACTTTATATGCATCTGAGAACCATTAGCAGAAACTAATCTTTCAGTAGATTTTTCAAAATATTTTGAAGGAATCAGCCCTTCTTGGATACAGTTCATATCTGCCCCTGAATCTATCATAGCAATAACAGTGAAATGATAATCAGGAGAAACAACAATTTTAACTTTTGTAAACCATTTTGGAGGAATTATTTTATTAACAAGAGCAAGTTGAGAAATAGTGACATCATCAGGAATACATTTACCAGAAAGAAGAGCTTGTTGACAGGATTCATCTCCATCTTTATGCTCAAGACCTTGTTTAAGATTGTTTTTATCACTTTTAATATCTTTAAAATCATGTTTTAATTCGCTTATCTCTTGTTTAACAATATTAATTTCATGTTGTAAATCATTAACAGTTAGTTCTTTAGATTTCTTTTTATTAAATTTTTCCAAAGTTTTATCCTCTTTACTCTTGGTGAGAACATTGGTTCGAATAACATTGCAGCAAGAACCTCTACTACCAATATCAGAAGAATTATCAATATTTAGTATGTTAAATTTGTTTTTTAAATCACTAGGTTTTCTTTTACAATTTTTACTAAAATGTCCAGATTTTCCACAGTTAACACGTCTCTTCTTAGCATAGAAATCATTAGGTTTAACAAGGTTATTTCTGTACTTTGAATGGGGTTTTAACAATTTTTTATCATTACACCTATTGGTACTAAGTTTTTTAATAGTGCTGAAAATATCACCATAGGTTAAATTATCATAATTAATAGAATCATTTTTACCCATTAATTCTTGTTTTACCTTATGAGCAAAGATAGGAGGCAGACCGTCAATAAACTTTTCTTTCCAATAAAACTTATGACAGTCTTTCCGGAGTATGACTCTGGAAATGAAAACATCTTGATAGCATTTGTAATCAGACATAGTTGGACAATTCAAATTATTCAAATAATCATGAGATGAAATATTTGATGGAGTACCAACAAAATGTTTGAGAATAGTATAGATCAAGGTATTGACACCATTACAAACAATTCTATCATCAAAAATAGGCAAACATTCATCATTCTTTTTGACAGCATGTTTAATAGACTCTCTAGATTCTGCAGTGATATATGAATCCCACCATCTACGAAGAGTACCAGAAAAACCAGTAACAAGCAAGTTAATAATATCAGGTTGATTAAGATCATGGTTATTTTGATAAGCAATACTAACCATAGACATGTGAATCATTTTAGCAACGATTTCCTGGTCAGACAAACCATCAATATTCCATTCATAAGGCTTATCAATGGAGACAGAAAACTGTGTTTGAAAAGATTTCTCTTTAGACTGCATATCAAGAGGAGTAGGTTTTGAATACCAGTTTTCAGTAAAAGACATGGGTTTGGTGTTTCCAACAAAGCTTTTAATTTCTGGGAATCATCATCAAAGATCCTTTTAGCAGGAACAGAAGAAACAGCATCAGAGTCTGTATTTTCTTCAAAAACAATTTCTTCTTTGGAAATAGTCTGAGCAGCTGAAGTACTTGCAGAAGTACCCTTAGTTTTAACTTTTAAATCCAAAAGCATTTTTTCAACAATTTCAAGAGTTTTGGACTGGGAAGTTTTTTCAGAAATAGAAACAGATTTTTCAACAATTTTTTCTTCAATACGGTCAAGCTGTTGACCAATAATATGCAAAGATTGATTAGTAAAATTGTTTTGTTCAATAAGGCTAACAATGGGAGTTTGATCATCAGCAATTTTGAAAGGAGAGGCCTTCACTTCTTCTTTGGTCTTTTCATCTTTCTTAGTAGTTACCAAAATTGAATCAAGAGGAGGATGACTAGACCTAATAATGGTTTTATCAATTTTAATAAAATTTGATTTCTTTATCATATTCAAATGTTGTTTTGAAACCTCATTATTTGGAACATAATGGTTTTCAAGAAAATCAAAAAACAAAATATGTTTTTTTAATTGATTCATCATTTCCAACCATTTTCTTTTAACACGGTCTTTGTCAGATTGAGCAAAATCATTTTGGAAATATTTTCTCTTGGTTTTGTTTTTTGCAAGCATAAACTCATTGTACAAAGAATCCCAATCAATTTCAAAGTCATCATTTAAAACAGTCAAAACTCTTAATTGATTTTGGTAAACAGGAGGATTTTCAATAGGAGAATCAAAATCAGATGGAGTAACAGAAACAGAGTCTTCCTCATCTTCATTAGCAGTTTTGCTAAATGGAGTGGAAGTTTCAGGTTTAGTTGAATAGTAAACAGAGCTAATTTGGGATTTATCACTTGAAATACCTTTTAGCTTTAAATCAGAGGATGTTCCCAAATTCTTTTTCAAAAATTCATTGATCTCACGATCTCCTTTTGAAATACTTTCAGATCCAGCAAAAGGATGTCTTCCTTCGTTGATCCTCAAAGGTGGATTGTTTTGAAAACTTATTTTAACAGTACCATCAAGATATTGTTGAATATGCGTGAGATCAAGCTCATCAAAAATAGGTTTAACAGGAGGGGTTTCTTGTTCTAACAACCAATCATTAGGAAGTTTAACATCTTGCCATTGAATCATTTTTGGAACTTGGATTTTAGCATCAGGAGTTGAACATTGAATTAACATGGTTTTACCTGAAGGTTCTCTAGGAATCATGGCACAAGGATTCATTTGAGTACCCATTAGTTTATAATAAATGCGGTAGATCAAAGCAAAAGGCTTACTACCCTCTTCCATGTGATAACCAGATGAAGCAATATTCAATGTCAAAGCTTTAACAATATTAGGATCATCCAAAGCAAGAGTAAGATCAGGATAACAGTTAAAATAAACAGGACCATCATACATAGAAGCAGTGATCATACCAAGAATGCTATCTTTAAAAATCTTAAATCTAGCATCTCGTAAACACATGAGAACAGAAGCATTAATACCCTTTCGAGTAAGCGGTTTAATAGCAACTTGAACCATACCAATATGCAAATAACTGAATTTTTTAGTAGCAAGGAAGTCATTAATATTCTTTTTAGTAAACAAACAGCATTTTTCATGAATTCTTGAAATAGAGAAAATTTGTTCAACAGTTCTGGCTTTGTAAGCAGAATGAAAAGCACTTTCAACAAAACTAGTTTTATAAATAGTTTTAGTATCAACTTTAGGAATAGTCCATTTACGAAAATCAGGGATCAACTCATTATCATCAATAGTGTGATCTTCTTCATTTACAATATCAGGAGGACAACTAGTCCTGGAGCTGATAGAGGAGTTGGATCTCCACAACTTATCCATACTATCCTAGGTTTAACACTCAGTTATCATTTTTTTCTCACAACCGTTGCATTTCGTAACACATACCCTAACCAACCTTATACCTCTCATGCCCTACACGCCCTCTCTTGGCTCAAACGGGCCTTACAGCTAGGTTCTAGGACTTCACTTTACGACTAGGGTGGCGCCAACGACGGTAAGAACGGAACATAACAACGGAATATCAAGCGTTCGGGTAGACATGGACAAGAGACAAAGAACACAACCACACTACCACCGGCCAGAAAAGAGTGGCTCTGATACCATAAAGGGGGAAGGGGACACGCTGCTGAAGAGGATGAGACGGAAGCACAGTAATATTGTAAATGGAAATAATGAAAGTAACTTGAAAGTAAATAGCTTGAAAGTAAAGAACTTGAATGTAAGAACAATAATAAGGCGGTAGAACCAGCCAAGCAGTATATATCAAAATAATTCAAAGTAAATAAGAACAATAGTTTAAAATAAATGAAAGCAATTTAAAACCATCCGGTATGGCGGTAATCCGTCCAAGGTGGTGGTAGCAACAAGTAAAGTAATGAACATAGAACTGAAAATACTTCTTATTGAAAGTAGATAAACACTTACAGTAGTAGTAGTGAATACAAGATCTCAACAGTTACAGGTTAACAGTTACAAAGCTTGAACTAGTCCTAGTTACAAGGTTTGTAGGATTACAAGGCTTGTAGTGAACAAGGGTGAACAAGGTAGCAACAAGGAATTCTTTCTCTAAGAAGGCTTCCTAAGAGTAGGAGTTCTAAGGGAAGAGAATTCTGAACTAAAACTTTGCTTGTGTAAAGCCCTCAAACATAAGGGACAACCCCCCTTAAATAGGCAAAATTCGGAGTGAACAGTGTCATGAATAGTAACGGATGAACAGTAACAGTGAATAGTGACAGATGAATAGTGACAGGTGAATAGTGACTGAATAGTAAAATTTGGAATTTCCCTTCTTTTTGACCCAATCTTGTGAGGAATCCTTACAAGATTATGGGAATACTCCATAGGGGTCAGCAATAGCCCTAAAAGTGTAGGAACAAAGCCTCATTATTGGTGTCCTTTAGAGACAAAAGAAGCCAATAAGAAAGAAGGCAACTAATAGGCATGCATTTTGTTGTCTTCACGTGAACATCCTTTGGAAGCATCATAATAGTGGAAAACCAGCTTCTAGCAGTAGTAAATATTGGAGCATTGGCCATTGTGCAGGCTAGACAAATAAGAGAATCAAAATCTTCCGCAAAATCCGGAGTATTATGAATCAGTACCGGATTTTCCGCAACATATTTGTGAAGGACAATAAAATATCTTGACTGTTGTGCAAGCCAGACAAATAAAGTAATACCAGTCTCGAAATGGTAGTGACCTCATCAATCAGTTGAGGGAGCATCGGAGGGATAGCCATCAAAAGGATCAAAAGGACCTTGTGGAGAATCACATTCATGCTCATGGTAAATAGCATACTTATTACAGAATCCGCAATATAAAATTGGCTCAAACTTTGGAGTTTTTCCTGGGATGAGAAGACTCTTTAGATTAGGATGATCTTTTGTTTGTAGGTGAACAAAGGCATCAGCATAGGGTTTGGGACCAAAAACAGCAATTCTATCTGTACTTCCTATGAAATGATAATTTTTCCATAGATCATGAGCAACTTCACGAATTTGATTATTAAAATAATTTCTCCAGCATTTTGCAAGACCAAAAGGATCTTTAAAGGACAATTGAGAATTTCCCTTGAACCATGGCCCTTGGTGAGTATAACCATTAATGAGAATGAGATGCTTTGAGGGGTTAACATTCATCCAATTATTTCTTTCCCATTTTGGTAAAGTACTCCAGCATCTAATAGTAACAAAAGGTCTAGTGGAAGAGTTTTCAAACCCTTTAATAGCATTCTGAATGATCAGTGGAAGTTGACTGGCCTGTTTATGGCTTGTTAACTTTACGAACCTAACAAAGCCATATTCAAACATTTGGGAAAGCCAGCTAGAATCAGGATCATCATCATCACTAGCATCTGAATCTTCATCAGCGAAATATGAACCATTATCAAAATTAATAAGGAGACCAGGAAATGGATGTTTCTTTTCATACACTCTGAGACTGCTCCCAAAGTGATCTTCCCATTCAAGCTGAATAAAGACATTATCACCTTCGTCTATTTCATCAGGGTCAGGAATAGTAGCAGTAACAAGTTTTCTGAAATTCTTGGACCATAGGTCAAAAGACCTAGACATAGCCTTGCTATCCAGAATACGAGATTGTAAATCTGAAGGCAAGTTGGCAACAGCACTTCTTAACATGGATTGGGTCTTAAGACTCAATCTAGCATAATCAGTGCCCATTATAGTCTTTTTATCCATCGAATGGATTTCCTCTTTGCCAAAGAGTTGACTAATGTAGGCTTTAAGACGGCTCACAAGAGCCTCATTTTTTGAAACAAGGTTATTTTCTGGAACAAAGTCAATATTTGAAGCAAGGTCATTTTCTGGAATAAGGTTACCATAATGGCTCATATAAATCTCATTTTGAGCAGTAAGGTTAACAAGGTGGATTTCAAGGGCTCTAAGGGTTTTGTGAAAAACATTACTGTGGTTTTTGGTAAAAGCAAACTGAAGGTTATCAAGAATGAATTTAATAGAATCTGGTAATTCTGAATAGGTTCCATTGTGGAATTGTAGATTTTTTGACAAAACTTCCTGTAAAGCAATTAATATATCACCATTAGAGTATGTCACCTCTGCCGGGACATCTCCTTGAAGGGATGTTGATCCACTGGGTTTTACACCAGAAGATGCGCCTTCATGCATTTTAAAAGGTCGTCCCGCTGGGAACCCTTTGTTTTGAGAATAGTCCTGTGCAGGAGCTTTTCCCTTGTTTTTCCTTTCCATAATAATCCACTTACTAGTGGTATAAATATGAATATTTTTGTTGTCCCACTTATTAGTGGTATTTATCCACGTATCATTATCCGATTCCTGCAAAGAATCATTAATATTGTTAGGATAATGGATAGTTTTTAACATTTTGGTGTTATGAAAATTACCTTTAAAATCATCAGAATTCATTATTAGTTCTTGAACAAGTTCATTCATGGGAGAGTCTTTCTTATAAGACAGATTATCAATATCAATTTCAAATTTTGAAGCAAATTTGAATTTTACTTTCTGTCCAAATGGATCAGTAGTAATTCCATCATGTTCAACAAGAAAGGGATACAAAGCGTTAATAAATGGCAGACCAAGAATCACCTTATCAGTCATATTTTTGACAAGAACAGAAGGAATCTTGAAACAAACATTATCATGGCACACCTGAGCATTATTCAATTCATACTTAATTTTCATTTGAGAACCATTAGCAGAAACCAATCTTTCAGTAGATTTTTCAAAATATTTTGAGGGAATTAATCCTTCTTGGATACAGTTCATATCTGCACCAGAATCAATCATAGCAATAACAGTGAAATGATAATCAGGAGAAACAACAATTTTAACTTTTGTAAACCATTTTGGAGGAAATAATTTATTAACAAAAGCAAGTTGGGGATTAGTGAAAGTCTCAGGAGTACCTGTATCAGAAAGAAGAGCTTGTTGACTGGAATCATTTCCATCACTGTGCTCATTTTGTTCGTTACTGGATTTATTAAGGTCTTTATCAAGTTTTAGCATTATTAATTCTTGTTTGAGATTATGGTTGTCACTTTTCATGCTTTTAAATTCATGTTTTAATTCATTTATCTCGTGTTTAACAATATGAATTTCATTTTGGAGATCATTAACAGTTAGTTCTTTAGATTTCTTTTTATTAAATCTTTCCAAAGTTTCTTCAAAACTTATGGTTGATTTTGGTTTTTTACCATTTTCATCTCTTATCAAGTTTTTCTTAAACCTATCCAAATATTCTTTCTGGAGTTCAGGGTTTTGAATTTGATTTATTAGCTGAATTATCAATTTTTCATCTTCTTCACCTTTGGTGAGAGTATTAATAACATTGCAACAGGAATCTCTATAACCAATTTTAATATTAGGAGAATCAGAAGAATCATCAGCAGATTGATAGCAAGAATCAGATGAAGAAGAAAAATCATCTTCCAGAGAATCAGATGGGGTGTTAGATTCAAGGATTCTGAATAATTCTTCTTGCACATTATCATCAATGTTTAACATATTGAACTTGTTTTTTAACTTACCAGGTTTTTCTTTACAGTCTTTACTAAAGTGTCCAGGTTTACCACAGTTAAAGCATTTACCTTTACTTGGTCTTTGTTTAACATGTTTTTTAGAAACATTTTTCTTCTTAGCATAGAAATCATTAGGTTTAATAAAGTTATTTCTGTATTTTTTATGGCTTTTATCATGTTTTTTACTTTTCTGCCTAGAAGGAGCAATTGGAGGCAAACCATATTGTTCACAGAAATTTCCCATTTCATATTTAGCTTTTCTTTTATTCTTTAATTGGTGTTTTAACAATTTTTCATCATTGCACATATTAATACCAAGTTTTTTAATAGTACTGAAAATATCACCATAAGTTAAATTATCATAATCAATAGAATCATTTTTACCCATTAATTCTTGTTTTACCTTATGAGCAAAGATAGGAGGCAGACCGTCAATAAACTTTTCTTTCCAATAAGGCTTATGGCAATCTTTCCGGAGCATCACCCTGGAAGTAAAAACATCTTGATACCATCTGTAATCAGACATAGTTGGACAACACAAATTATTTAGATAATCAGAAACACGGGATGAAATATTGGATGGAGTACCAACAAAATGTTTGAGAATGGTATAGATCAAGGTATTAACACCATCAGGAATACCACGACCAATACTTTCATCAAAAATAGGCAAACCTTCATCATTCTTTTTAACAGCATGTTTAATAGACTCTTTGGATTCTTCGGTGATGTATGAATCCCACCATCCACGAAGAGTACCAGAAAAACCAGTAAGAAGCAAGTTAACAATTTCAGGTTGGTCAAGATCATGGTTGTTTTGATAAGCAATGCCAACCATAGACATGTGACTCATTTTATTAATGATTTCCTGTTCAGACAAACCATCAATATTCCATTCATAGAGCTTATCAGCAGAGACAGAAAACTGTGTTTGAAAAGATCTCTCTTCAAACTGCATATCAGGAGGAGTAGGTTTTGGATACCAATTTTTTGTAAAAGACATGGGTTTAGAGTTCCCAACAAATCTTTTAATTTCTGGGAAATCATCATCAAAGATTCTTTTTGCAGGGACAGAAGAAACAGAAGAAACAGTATCAGAATCTGTATTTTCCTCAGAAACAATTTCTTTTTTGGAAATAGTTCGAGCAGTTGGAGTACTTGTAGAAGTACCCTCAGTTTTAACCTTTAAATCAGAAAGCATTTTTTCAACAATTTCAAGAGTCTTGGACTGAGAAGTTTTAAACATAACTTTTTCTCTTTGACTGGGTAAATCAATCAAAGGTTTCTCAGTCTTAACAGAAACAGATTTTTCAAAAACAGATTTTTCAAAAACAGGTTTTTCATAAACAGGTTTTTCAACAATTTTTTCTTCAATACGGTCAAGCTGTTGACCAATAATATGCAAAGATTGATTAGTAAAATTGTTTTGTTCAATAAGGCTAACAATAGGAGTTTGATCATCAGCAATTTTGAAAGGAGAGGCCTTCACTTCCTCTTTTGTCACTTCATCCTTCTTAGTAGTTATCAAAATTGAATCAAGAGGAGGATGACTAGACCTAATAATGGTTTTATCAATCTTAACAAAATTTGATTTCTTTATCACATTTAGATGTTGCTTTGAAACCTCATTATTTGGAACATAATGGTTTTCAAGAAAATCAAAAAACAAAATATTTTTTTTCAATTGATTCATCATTTCCAACCATTTTCTTTTAACACGGTCTTTATCAGACTGAGCAAAATCATTTTGGAAATATTATCTCTTGGTTTTGTTTGTTGCAAGCATAAACTCATTGTACAAAGAATCCCAATCAATTTCAAAGTCATCATTTAAAACAGTCAAAACTCGTAATTGATTTTGATAAACAGGAGGATTTTCAATAGGAGAATCAAAATCAGATGGAGTAACAGAAACAGTGTCTTCCTCATCTTCATTAGCAGTTTTGCTAAATGGAGTGGAAGTTCCAGGTTTAGTTGAATAGTAAACAGAGCTAATTTGGGATTTATCACTTGAAATACCTTTTAGCTTTAAATCAGAGGATGTTTCTAAATTCTTTTTCAAAAATTCATTGATTTCATGATCTCTTTTTGAAATATTTTCAGATCCAGCAAAGGAATGTCTTCCTTCATTGATCCTCAAAGGTGGATTGTTTTGAAAACTTATTTTAACAGTACCATCAAGATATTGTTGAATATGGGTGAGATCAAGCTCATCAAAAATTGGTTTAGCAGGAGGGCTTTCTTGTTCTAACAACCAATCATTAGGAAGTTTAACATCTTGCCATTGAATCATTTTTGGAACTTGGATTTTAGCATCAGGAGTTGAACATTGAATTAACATGGTTTTACCTGAAGGTTCTCTAGGAATCATAGCACAAGGATTCATTTGAGTACCCATTAGTTTATAATAAATGCGGTAGATCAAAGCAAAAGGCCCTCTTCCATGTGATAACCAGATGAAGCAATATTCAATGTCAAAGCTTTAACAATATTAGGATCATCCAAAGCAAGAGTAAGATCAGGATAACAGTTAAAATAAACATGACCATCATACATAGAAGCAGTGATCATACCAAGAATGCTATCTTTAAAAATCTTAAATCTAGCATCTCGTAAACACATGAGAACAGAAGCATTAATACCCTTTCGAGTAAGCGGTTTAATAGCAACTTGAACCATACCAATATGCAAATAACTGAATTTTTTAGTAGCAAGGAAGTCATTAATATTCTTTTTAGTAAACAAACAGCATTTTTCATGAATTCTTGAAATAGAGAAAATTTGTTCAACAGTTCTAGCTTTGTAAGCAGAATGAAAAGTACTTTCAACAAAACTAGTTTTATAAATAGTTTTAGTATCAACTTTAGGAATAGTCCATTTACGAAAATCAGGGATCAACTCATTATCATCAAAAGTGTGATCTTCTTCATTTACAATATCAGGAGGACAACTAGTCCTGGAGCTGATAGAGGAGTTGGATCTCCACAACTTATCCATACTATCCTAGATTCAACACTCAGTTATCATGTTTTTCTCACAACCGTTGCATTTCGTAACACATACCCGAACCAACCTTATACCTCTCATGCCCTACACGCCTTCTCATGGCTCAAACGGGCCTTACAGCTAGGTTCTAGGACTTCACTTTACGACTAGGGTGGCGCCAACGACGGTAAGAAGGGAACACAACAACGGAATATCAAGCGTTCGGGTAGACACGGACAAGAGACAAAGAACACAACCACACTACCACCGGCCAGAAAAAAGTGGCTCTGATACCATAAAGGGGGAAGGGGACACGCTGCTGAAGAGGATGAGATGGAAGCACAGTAATATTGTAAATGGAAATAATGAAAGTAACTTGAAAGTAAATAGCTTGAAAGTAAAGAACTTGAATGTAAGAACAATAATAAGGCGGTAGAACCAGCCAAGCAGTATATATCAAAATAATTCAAAGTAAATAAGAACAATAGTTTAAAATAAATGAAAGCAATTTAAAACCAGCCGGTATGGCGGTAATCCGTCCAAGGTGGTGGTAGCAACAAGTAAAGTAATGAACATAGAACTGAAAATACTTCTTATTGAAAGTAGGATAAACACTTACAGTAGTAGTAGTGAATACAAGATCTCAACAGTTACAGGTTAACAGTTACAAAGCTTGAACTAGTCCTAGTTACAAGGTTTGTAGGATTACAAGGCTTGTAGTGAACAAGGGTGAACAAGGTAGCAACAAGGAATTCTTTCTCTAAGAAGGCTTCCTAAGAGTAGGAGTTCTAAGGGAAGAGAATTCTGAACTAAAACTTTGCTTATTTTTTAAGCCCTTTCAAACATAAGGGACAACCCCCCTTAAATAGGCAAAATTCGGAGTGAACAGTGTCATGAATAGTAATGGATGAACAGTAACAATGAATAGTGACAGGTGAATAGTGACAGATGAATAGTGACAGGTGAATAGTAAAAATTGGAAATTCTCCTCTTTTTGACCCAATCTTGTGAAGAATCCTTACAAGATTATGAGAATCCTCCGTATGGATCAGCCATAGCCCTATAAGTGTAGGGACAAGTCCTTATAATTGGTGTCCTTTAGTGACAAAAGAGACCAATAGGAAAGATACCAATAAAAAGGACTATTAAGCATGCATTTTGTTGTCTTCACGTGAACACTAGTCTTTGGGAACTTTTGAAAGCATCATATTGGTGGGAAACAAGCTTCCAACAGTAGTAAATATTGAAGCATTGGCCATTGTGCAGGCCAGACAAATACAAGAATCAAAATCTTCCGCAAAATCCGGGGTATCATGAAACAGCTCCAGATTTTCAGCAATATATTCGCCAAGGACAGTGAAATATTTTGGCTTTTGTGCAGGCCAAACAAATAAAGTAGCACCAGTCTTGTAACATTAGTAACCTCAGGAATAAACTCATTAATCAGTGGAGGTAGCATCTGATGGGTAGTCATCGTAAAGTTCCCATGGAGGATCATCATTACATTCATGCTCATGATAGAGAACATATTGGTTACAAAATCCACAGTATAGAAGTGGTTCAAACTCTGGAGTTTTTCCTGGAGTGAGAAAACTTCTTGGATTACAGTGATCTGCTATCTGCAAATGAGGAATGGCATTAGCATAAGGTTTCGGACCAAAAACAGAAATTCTGCCTGAATTCCCCATAAAGTGATAATTCTTCCATAAATTCTGAGCAACCTCACGAATTTGATTGTTAAAATAATTACTCCAGCAGTCTGCGAGAGCCCAAGGATTTTTGAAGGATAAATAAGAGTCTCCTTCATACCATTGCCCTTGATGTGTGTATCCATTAATGAGAATGAGATGTTTTGAGGGCTGGACATTCATCTAGTTATCTCTTTCCCATTGAGGCAAAGTGCTCCAGCATCTGATCGAAACAAAAGGACTTTCAAATTTTTTAATAGCAGTCTGAATGATTTGTGGGAGCTGGCTGGTTTGGTCATGGCTTGTTAGTCTTATGAGTCTAATAAAGCCATACTCAAACATTTGGGAGAGCCAATCAGGACTCCTCTTATCATCATCTGAACCATCATCATAATTGACTAGAAGGCCGGGAAACGGGTGTTTCTTTTCGTACACTCTGAAACTACTCCCAAAGTGTTCTTTCCAATCAACTTGTTGAAGAATGTCACTAAAATCATCTGAATTCGCAGGATCAGGAATAGCAGTTGTAACAAGTGTCTTGAAATGTTCGAACCATAAGTCAGAAGACTTAAACATAGCCTTGCTTTCCAGAATACGGGATTGTATGTCTGTTGGCAAGTTGGCAATAGCACTTTTCAACAAAGATTGGGTCTTAAGACTCATTCTCGCGTAATCAGTGCCCATAATAGTCTTTTTATCCATTGAATGGATGTCCTCTTTGCCAAAGAGTTGACTAGTATTGGGTTCATCTTTGATATTTAGGTGGTTAACAGGATGGCTTTCAAAAGCCTCATTTTTTGAAACAATGTCATTTTTTGAAGCAAAGTTATTTTCTAAAGCAAGATCATTTTCTGAAATAGGGTTAACTTGGTGGCTCACATAAGCT
This sequence comes from Quercus tomentella, assembly GCA_028535165.1. Lineage (NCBI taxonomy): Eukaryota > Viridiplantae > Streptophyta > Magnoliopsida > Fagales > Fagaceae > Quercus > Quercus tomentella. The sequence goes on along the minus strand of JAPQVY010000155.1, from coordinate 85,046,885 downwards.
TCATTTTGAGCAATAAGGTTAACAAGATGGATTTCAAGGTTTCTGAGAATTTTTTGGAACAGATCATGGTGGTTTTCAATAAAAGCAAGTTGAAGGCTATCAAGGATGAGTTTAATAGAATTTGGTAATTCTGAACAGGTTCCATTGTGGAATTGTAAATTTTGTGACAAAATTTCCTGTAAAGCAATTAGTATCTCACCATTAGAGAATGTCACCTCTGCCGGGACATCTCTTTGAAGGGATGTTGATCCACTAGGTTTCACCCTAGAAGATGCGCCTTCATGCATTTTAAAAGGTCCCGCTGGGAGCCTGTTGCTTTGAGAATAGTCCTGTACAGGGGCTTTTCCCTTATTTTTCCTTTCCATAATAATCCACTTACTAGTGGTATAAATATAAATACTATTATTATCCCACTTATTAGTGGTATTTATCCATGCATCATTGTCCGATTCCTGCAAAGAATCATTGATAATGTTAGGATAGTGGATAGTATTTAACATTTTGGTGCTATGAAAATTACCTTTAAAATCATCAGTGAAATATTGGTAAGAATTCATTACTAGTTCTTGAACAAGTGCATTCCTGGGAGAATCTTTCTTATAAGACAAATTATCAATATCAATTTCAAATTTTGAAGCAAATTTGAATTTTACTTTCTGTCCAAATGGATCAGTAGTAATTCCATCATGTTCAACAAGAAAGGGATACAAAGCATTAATAAATGGTAGACCAAGAATCACTTTATCAGTCATATTTTTGACAAGAACAGAAGGAATCTTGAAACAAACATTATCATGGCACACATGAGCATTATTCAATTCATACTTAATTTTCATTTGAGAACCATTAGCAGAAACCAATCTTTCAGTAGATTTTTCAAAGTATTTTGAAGGAATTAATTCTTCTTGGATACAGTTCATATCTGCACCAGAATCAATCATAGCATTAACAGTGAAATGATAATCAGGAGAAACAACAATTTTAACTTTTGTAAACCATTTTGGAGGAAGTAATTTATTAACAAAAGCCAGTTGGGGATCAGTGAAAGTATCAGGAGTACCTTTATCAGAAAGAAGAGCCTGTTGACTGGATTCATCTCCATCACTGTGCTCATTTTGTTCATTATTGGATTTATTAAGACCTTTATCAAGTTTTAACATTGTCAATTCTTGTTTGAGACTATTGTTATCACTTTTCATGCTTTTAAATTTATGTTTTAATTCATTTATCTCTTGTTTAACAATATGAATTTCATCTTGGAGATCATTAACAGTTAATTCTTTAGATTTCTTTTTATTAAATCTTTCCAAAGTTTCTTCAAAGCTTATAGTAGATTTTGGTTTTTTACCAGTTTCATCTCTTATCAGATTTTTCTTAAACCTATCCAAATATTCTTTCTGGAGTTCAGAGTTTTGAATTTGGTTTATTAATTGAATTATTAATTTTTCATCTTCTTCACTCTTGGTGAGAGTATTAACAGTATTGCAACAAGAATCTCTACAACCAAGTTTAATATTAGGAGAATCAGAAGAATCATCAGCAGATTGATAGCAAGAATCAGATGAAGAAAAATCATCTTCCAAAGAATCAGACGAGTTGTTAGATTCAAGGATTCTGAATAATTCTTCTTGCATATTATCATCAATGTTTAACATGTTGAACTTGTTTTTCAACTTACCAGGCTTTTCTTTACAGTCTTTACTAAAGTGTCCAGGTTTACCACAATTAAAGAACTTACCTTTACCCGATCTTTGTTTAACATGTTTTTTAGAAACATTTTTCTTCTTATCATAGAAATCATTAGGTTTAACAAAGTTATTTCTGTATTTTTTATGTTTTTTATGGCTTTTATCATGGTTTTTACTTTTTTGCCTAGAAGGAGCAATAGGAGGCAAACCATATTGTTCACAGAAATTACCCATTTCATATTTAGCTTTTCTTTTATTCTTTAATTGGTGTTTTAACAATTTTTCATCATTACACATATTGATACCAAGTTTTTTAATAGTACTGAAAATATCACCATAGGTTAAATTATCATAATCAATAGAATCATTTTTTCCCATTAATTCTTGTTTTACCTTATGAGCAAAGATAGGAGGCAGACCGTCAATAAACTTTTCTTTCCAATAAGGCTTATGGCAATCTTTCCGGAGCATCACTCTGGAAGTAAAAACATCTTGATACCATCTGTAATCGGACATAGTTGGACAACTCAAATTATTCAAATAATCAGAAACACGTGATGAAATATTGGATGGAGTACCAACAAAATGTTTGAGAATAGTATAAATCAAGGTGTTAACACCATCAGGAATACCACGACCAATGCTTTCATCAAAAATGGGCAAACCTTCATCATTCTTTTTAACAGCATGTTTAATAGACTCTTTGGATTCTTCTGTGATGTATGAATCCCACCATCCACGAAGAGTACCAGAAAAACCAGTAACAAGTAGATTAACAATTTCAGGTTGGTCAAGATCATGATTATTTTGATAAGCAATACCAACCATAGACATGTGACTCATTTTATTGATGATCTCTTGTTCAGACAAACCATCAATATTCCATTCATAAAGCTTATCAGCAGAAACAGAAAACTGTGTTTGAAAAGATCTCTCTTCAAACTGCATATCAGGAGGAGTAGGTTTTGAATACCAATTTTTAGTAAAAGACATGGGTTTGGAGTTTCCAACAAATCTTTTAATTTCTGGGAAATCATCATCAAAGATTCTTTTCGCAGAAACAGAAGAAACAGTATCAGAATCTGTATTTTCATCAGAAACAATTTCTTTTTTGGAAATAGTTCGAGCAGTTGGAGTACTTGTTGAAGTACTCTCAGTTTTAACTTTTAAATCAGAAAGCATTTTTTCAAAAATTTCAAGAGTCTTGGACTGAGAAGTTTTGAACACAACTTTTTCTCTTTGACTGGGTAAATCAATCAAAGGTTTCTCAGTTTTAACAGAAACAGGTTTTTCAAAAACAGGTTTTTCAGAAACAGGTTTTTCAAAAACAGGTTTTTCAAAAACAGGTTTTTCAACAATTTTTTCTTCAATACGGTCAAGCTGTTGACCAATAATATGCAAAGATTGATTAGTAAAATTGTTTTGTTCAATAAGGCTAACAATAGGAGTTTGATCATCAGCAATTTTGAAAGGAGAGGCCTTCACTTCCTCTTTTGTCACTTCATCCTTCTTAGTAGTTATCAAAATTGAATCAAGAGGAGGATGACTAGACCTAATAATGGTTTTATCAATTTTAACAAAATTTGATTTCTTTATCATATTCAAATGTTGTTTTGAAACCTCATTATTTGGAACATAATGGTTTTCAAGAAAATCAAAAAACAAAATATGTTTTTTCAATTGATTCATCATTTCCAACCATTTTCTTTTAACACGGTCTTTGTCAGATTGAGCAAAATCATTTTGGAAATATTTTCTCTTGGTTTTGTTTTTTGCAAGCATAAACTCATTGTACAAAGAATCCCAATCAATTTCAAAGTCATCATTTAAAACAGTCAAAACTCTTAATTGATTTTGGTAAACAGGAGGATTTTCAATAGGGGAATCAAAATCAGATGGAGTAACAGAAACAGAGTCTTCCTCATCTTCATTAGCAGTTTTGCTAAATGGAGTGGAAGTTTCAGGTTTAGTTGAATAGTAAACAGAGCTAATTTGGGATTTATCACTTGAAATACCTTTTAGCTTTAAATCAGAGGATGTTTCCAAATTCTTTTTCAAAAATTCATTGATCTCACGATCTCTTTTTGAAATACTTTCAGATCCAGCAAAGGAATGTCTTCCTTCGTTGATCTTCAAAGGTGGATTGTTTTGAAAACTTATTTTAACAGTACCATCAAGATATTGTTGAATATGAGTAAGATCAAGCTCATCAAAAATGGGTTTAACAGGAGGGGTTTCTTGTTCTAACAACCAATCATTAGGAAGTTTAACATCTTGCCATTGAATCATTTTTGGAACTTGGATTTTAGCATCAGGAGTTGAACATTGAATTAACATGGTTTTACCTGAAGGTTCTCTAGGAATCATAGCACAAGGATTCATTTGAGTACCCATAAGTTTATAATAAATGCGGTAGACCAAAGCAAAAGGCTTACTACCCTCTTCCATGTGATAACCAGATGAAGCAATATTCAATGTTAAAGCTTTAACAATATTGGGATCATCCAAAGCAAGAGTAAGATCAGGATAACAGTTAAAATAAACAGGACCATCATACATAGAAGCAGTGATCATACCAAGAATGCTATCTTTAAAAATCTTAAATCTAGCATCTCGTAAACACATGAGAACAGAAGCATTAATACCCTTTCGGGTAAGCGGTTTAATAGCAACTTGAACCATACCAATATGTAAATAATAGAATTTTTTAGCAGCAATGAAATCATTAATATTCTTTTTAGTGAATAAACAACATTTTTCATGAATTCTCGAAATAGAGAAAATTTGTTCAACAGTTCTAGCTTCATAAGCAGAATGAAAAGTACTTTCAACAAAACTAGTTTTATAAATAGTTTTAGTATCAACTTTAGGAATAGTCCATTTACGAAAATCAGGGATCAACTCATTATCATCAATAGTGTGATCTTCTTCATTTACAATATCAGGAGGACAACTAGTCCTGGAGCTGATAGAGGAGTTGGATCTCCACGACTTATCCATACTATCCTAGGTTCAACACTCAGTTATCATGTTTTTCTCACAACCGTTGCATTTCGTAACACATACCCTAACCAACCTTATACCTCTCATGCCCTACACGCCCTCTCTTGGCTCAAACGGGCCTTACAGTTCGGTTCTAGGAATTCACTTTACGACTAGGGTGGCGCCAACGACGGTAAGAAGGGAACACAACAACGGAATATCAAGCGTTCGGGTAGACACGGACAAGAGACGAAGAACACAACCACACTACCACCGGCCAGAAAAGAGTGGCTCTGATACCATCACTGTGATATAAGGTTCGTAAATGGACTATTCCTAAAGTTGATACTAAAACTATTTATAAAACTAGTTTTGTAGAAAGTGCTTTTCATTCTGCTTACAAAGCTAGAACTGTTGAACAAATTTTCTCTATTTCAAGAATTCATGAAAAATGCTGTTTGTTTACTAAAAAGAATATTAATGATTTCCTTGCTGCTAAAAAATTCAGTTATTTGCATATTGGTATGGTTCAAGTTGCTATTAAATCGCTTACTCGAAAGGGTATTAATGCTTCTGTTCTCATGTATTTACGAGATGCTAGATTTAAGATTTTTAAAGATAGCATTCTTGGTATGATCACTGCTTCTATGTATGATGGTCCTGTTTATTTTAACTGTTATCCTGATCTTACTCTTGCTTTGGATGATCCTAATATTGTTAAAGCTTTGACTTTGAATATTGCTTCATCTGGTTATCACATGGAAGAGGGTAGTAAGCCTTTTGCTTTGATCTACCGCATTTATTATAAACTAATGGGTACTCAAATGAATCCTTGTGCTATGATTCCTAGAGAACCTTCCGGTAAAACCATGTTAATTCAATGTTCAACTCCTGATGCTAAAATCCAAGTTCCAAAAATGATTCAATGGCAAGATGTTAAACTTCCTAATGATTGGTTGTTAGAACAAGAAACCCCTCCTGCTAAACCAATTTTTGATGAGCTTGATCTCACCCATATTCAACAATTTCTTGATGGTACTGTTAAAATAAGTTTTCAAAACAATCCACCTTTGAGGATCAATGAAGGAAGACATTCCTTTGCTGGATCTGAAAGTATTTCAAAAAGAGATCGTGAGATCAATGAATTTTTGAAAAAGAATTTGGAAACATCCTCTGATTTAAAGCTAAAATGTATTTCAAGTGATAAATCCCAAATTAGCTCTGTTTACTATTCAACTAAACCTGAAACTTCCACTCCATTTAGCAAAACTGCTAATGAAGATGAGGAAGACTCTGTTTCTGTTACTCCATCTGATTTTGATTCTCCTATTGAAAATCCTCCTGTTTACCAAAATCAATTAAGAGTTTTGACTGTTTTAAATGATGACTTTGAAATTGATTGGGATTCTTTGTACAATGAGTTTATGCTTGCAAAAAACAAAACCAAGAGAAAATATTTCCAAAATAATTTTGCTCAATCTGACAAAGACCGTGTTAAAAGAAAATGGTTGGCAATGATGAATCAATTGAAAAAACATATTTTGTTTTTTGATTTTCTTGAAAACCATTATGTTCCAAATAATGAGGTTTCAAAACAACATTTAAATGTGATAAAGAAATCAAATTTTGTTAAGATTGATAAAACCATTATTAGGTCTAGTCATCCTCCTCTTGATTCAATTTTGATAACTACTAAAAAAGATGAAGTGACAAAAGAGGAAGTGAAGGCCTCTCCTTTCAAAATTGCTGATGATCAAACTCCCATTGTTAGCCTTATTGAACAAAACAATTTTACTAATCAATCCTTGCATATTATTGGTCAACAGCTTGACCGTATTGAAGAAAAAATTGTTGAAAAACCTGTTTTTGAAAAACCTGTTTCTGAAAAACCTGTTTTTGAAAAACCTGTTTCTGTTAAAACAGAAAAACCTTTGATTGATTTACCCAGTCAAAGAGAAAAAGTTGTGTTCAAAACTTCTCAGTCCAAGACTCTTGAAATTGTTGAAAAAATGCTTTCTGATTTAAAAGTTAAAACTGAGGGTACTTCTACAAGTACTCCAACTGCTCGAACTATTTCCAAAAAAGAAATTGTTTCTGATGAAAATACAGATTCTGATACTGTTTCTTCTGTTTCTGCAAAAAGAATCTTTGATGATGATTTCCCATAAATTAAAAGATTTGTTGGAAACTCCAAACCCATGTCTTTTACTAAAAATTGGTATTCAAAACCTACTCCTCCTGATATGCAGTTTGAAGAGAGATCTTTTCAAACACAGTTTTCTGTTTCTGCTGATAAGCTTTATGAATGGAACATTGATGGTTTGTCTGAACAAGAGATCATCAATAAAATGAGTCACATGTCTATGGTTGGTATTGCTTATCAAAATAATCATGATCTTGACCAACCTGAAATTGTTAATCTACTTGTTACTGGTTTTTCTGGTACTCTTCGTGGATGGTGGGATTCTTACATCACTGAAGAATCCAAAGAGTCTATTAAACATGCTGTTAAAAAGAATGATGAAGGTTTGCCTATTTTTGATGAAAGTATTGGTCGTGGTATTCCTGATGGTGTTAATACCTTGATTTATACTATCCTCAAACATTTTGTTGGTACTCCATCCAATATTTCATCACGTGTTTCTAATTATTTGAATAATTTGAGTTGTCCAACTATGTCTGATTACAGATGGTATCAAGATGTTTTTACTTCCAGAGTGATGCTCCGGAAAGATTGCCATAAGCCTTATTGGAAAGAAAAGTTTATTGACGGTCCGCCTCCTATCTTTGCTCATAAGGTAAAACAAGAATTAATGGGTAAAAATGATTCTATTGACTATGATAATTTAACCTATGGTGATATTTTCAGTACTATTAAAAAACTTGGTATCAATATGTGTAATGATGAAAAATTGCTAAAACACCAATTAAAGAATAAAAGAAAAGCTAAATATGAAATGGGAAATTTCTGTGAACAATATGGTTTACCTCCTATTGCTCCTTCTAGGCAAAAAAGTAAAAAACATGATAAAAGCCATAAAAAATATAAAAAATACAGAAATAACTTTGTTAAACCTAATGATTTCTATGATAAGAAGAAAAATGTTTCTAAAAAACATGTTAAACAAAGATCGGGTAAAGGTAAGTGCTTTAACTGTGGTAAACCTGGACACTTTAGCAAAGACTGTAAAGAAAAGCCTGGTAAGTTGAAAAACAAGTTCAACATGTTAAACATTGATGATAATGTGCAAGAAGAATTATTCAGAATCCTTGAATCTAACAACTCGTCTGATTCTTTGGAAGATGATTTTTCTTCATCTGATTCTTGCTATCAATCTGCTGATGATTCTTCTGATTCTCCTAATATTAAACTTGGTTGTAGAGATTCTTGTTGCAATACTGTTAATACTCTCACCAAGAGTGTAGAAGATGAAAAATTAATAATTCAATTAATAAATCAAATTCAAAACCCTGAACTCCAGAAAGAATATTTGGATAGATTTAAGAAAAATTTGATAAGAGATGAAACTGGTAAAAAACCAAAATCTACTATAAGCTTTGAAGAAACTTTGGAAAGATTTAATAAAAAGAAATCTAAAGAATTAACTGTTAATGATCTCCAAGATGAAATTCATATTGTTAAACAAGAGATAAATGAATTAAAATATGAATTCAAAAGCATGAAAAGTGATAACAATAGTCTCAAACAAGAATTGACAATGTTAAAACTTGATAAAGGTCTTAATAAATCCAATAATGAACAAAATGAGCACAGTGATGGAGATGAATCCAGTCAACAGGCTCTTCTTTCTGATAAAGGTACTCCTGATACTTTCACTGATCCCCAACTGGCTTTTGTTAATAAATTACTTCCTCCAAAATGGTTTACAAAAGTTAAAATTGTTGTTTCTCCTGATTATCATTTCACTGTTAATGCTATGATTGATTCTGGTGCAGATATGAACTGTATCCAAGAAGAATTAATTCCTTCAAAATACTTTGAAAAATCTACTGAAAGATTGGTTTCTGCTAATGGTTCTCAAATGAAAATTAAGTATGAATTGAATAATGCTCATGTGTGCCATGATAATATTTGTTTCAAGATTCCTTCTGTTCTTGTCAAAAATATGACTGATAAAGTGATTCTTGGTCTACCATTTATTAATGCTTTGTATCCCTTTCTTGTTGAACATGATGGAATTACTACTGATCCATTTGGACAGAAAGTAAAATTCAAATTTGCTTCAAAATTTGAAATTGATATTGATAATTTGTCTTATAAGAAAGATTCTCCCATGAATGCACTTGTTCAAGAACTAGTGATGAATTCTTACCAATATTTCACTGATGATTTTAAAGGTAATTTTCATAACACCAAAATGTTAAATACTATCCATTATCCTAACATTATCAATGATTCTTTGCAGGAATCGGACAATGATGCGTGGATAAATACCACTAATAAGTGGGATAATAATAGTATTTATATTTATACCACTAGTAATTGGATTATTATGGAAAGGAAAAACAAGGGAAAAGCTCCTGTACAGGACTATTCTCTAAGCAACAGGCTCCCAGCGGGACCTTTTAAAATGCATGAAGGCGCATCTTCTAGGGTGAAACCTAGTGGATCAACATCCCTTCAAAGAGATGTCCCGGCAGAGGTGACATTCTCTAATGGTGAAATACTAATTGCTTTACAGGAAATTTTGTCACAAAATTTACAATTCCAAAATGGAACCTGTTCAGAATTACCAAATTCTATTAAACTCATCCTTGATAGCCTTCAACTTGCTTTTATTGAAAACCACCATGATCTGTTCCAAAAAATTCTCAGAAACCTTGAAATCCATCTTGTTAACCTTATTGCTCAAAATGAAGCTTATGTGAGCCACCAAGTTAACCCTATTTCCGAAAATGATCTTGCTTTAGAAAATAACTTTGCTTCAAAAAATGACATTGTTTCAAAAAATGAAGCTTTTGAAAGCCATCCTGTTAACCACCCAAATATCAAAGATGAACCCAATACTAGTCAACTCTTTGGCAAAGAGGACATCCATTCAATGGATAAAAAGACTATTATGGGCACTGATTACTCAAGAATGAGTCTTAAGACCCAATCTTTGTTGAAAAGTGCTATTGCCAACTTGCCAACAGACATACAATCCCGTATTCTGGAAAGCAAGGCTATGTTTAAGTCTTCTGACTTATGGTTCGAACATTTCAAGACACTTGTTACAACTGCTATTCCTGATCCTGCGAATTCAGATGATTTTAGTGACATTCTTCAACAAGTTGATTGGAAAGAACACTTTGGGAGTAGTTTCAGAGTGTACGAAAAGAAACACCCGTTTCCCGGCCTTCTAGTCAATTATGATGATGGTTCAGATGATGATAAGAGGAGTCCTGATTGGCTCTCCCAAATGTTTGAGTATGGCTTTATTAGACTCATAAGACTAACAAGCCATGACCAAACCAGCCAGCTCCCACAAATCATTCAGACTGCTATTAAAAAATTTGAAAGTCCTTTTGTTTCGATCAGATGCTGGAGCACTTTGCCTCAATGGGAAAGAGATAACTGGATGAATGTCCAGCCCTCAAAACATCTCATCCAAGAAGTTTTCTCACTCCAGGAAAAACTCCAGAGTTTGAACCACTTCTATACTGTGGATTTTGCAACCAATATGTTCTCTATCATGAGCATGAATGTAATGATGATGATGATCCTCCATGGGAACTTTACGATGACTACCCATCAGATGCTACCTCCACTGATTAATGAGTTTATTCCTGAGGTCACTACTATTTCAAGACTGGCGTTACTTTATTTGTCTGGCTTGCTCGACAGCCAAGATATTTTATTCTCCTTCACAGATATGTTGCGGAAAATCCGGTACTGATTCATAATACTCCGGATTTTGCGGAAGATTTTTGATTCTCTTATTTGTCTAGCCTGCACAATGGCCAATGCTCCAATATTTACTACTGCTAGAAGCTGGTCTTCAACTATTATGATGCTTCCAAGGGGTCCCAAAGAATAATGTTCACATGTTCACGTAAAGACAACAAAATGCATGCTTATTAGTCCTTTTATTGGTTTCTTTCCTATTGGTCTCTTTTGTCACTAAAGGACACCAATTATAAGGACTTGTCCCTACACTTATAGGGCTATTGCTGATCCATACGGAGGATTCCCATAATCTTGTAAGGATTCCTCACAAGATTGGGTCAAAAAGAGGAGAATTTCCAATTTTTACTATTCACCTGTCACTATTCATCTGTCACTATTCACAGTTACTGTTCATCCGTTACTATTCATGACACTGTTCACTCCGAATTTTGCCTATTTAAGGGGGGTTGTCCCTTATGTTTGAGAGCTTCACAGAAGCAAAATTTAGTTCAGAATTCTCTTCCCTTAGAACTCCTTCCCTTAGGAAGCCTTCTTAGAGAAAGAATTCCTTGTTGCTACTACTACTACCTTGTTCACCTTTGTTCACTACAAGCCTTGTAATCCTATAAACCTTGTAACTAGGACTAGTTCAAACTTTGTAACTGTTAACCTGTAACTGTTGAGATCTTGTATTCACTACTACTACTGTAAGTGTTTATCCTACTTTCAATAAGAAGTATTTTCAGTTCTATGTTCATTACTTTACTTGTTGCTACCACCACCTTGGACAGATTACCGCCATACCGGATGGTTTTAAATTGCTTTCATTTATTTTAAACTATTGTTCTTATTTACTTTGAATTATTTTGATATATACTGCTTGGCTGGTTCTACCGCCTTATTATTGTTCTTACATTCAAGTTCTTTACTTTCAAGCTATTTACTTTCAAGTTACTTTCATTATTTCCATTTACAATATTATTGTGCTTCCGTCTCATCCTCTTCAGCAGCGTGTCCCCTTCCCCCTTTATCAATTGAAAAAACATATTTTGTTTTTTGATTTTCTTGAAAACCATTATGTTCCAAATAATGAGGTTTCAAAGCAACATCTAAATGTGATAAAGAAATCAAATTTTGTTAAGATTGATAAAACCATTATTAGGTCTAGTCATCCTCCTCTTGATTCAATTTTGATAACTACTAAGAAGGATGAAGTGACAAAAGAGGAAGTGAAGGCCTCTCCTTTCAAAATTGCTGAATGATCAGTGGAAGTTGACTGGCCTGTTTATGGCTTGTTCAACAGTTCTAGCTTTATAAGCAGAATGAAAAGTACTTTCAACAAAACTAGTTTTATAAATAGTTTTAGTATTAACTTTAGGAATAGTCCATTTACGAAAATCAGGGATCAACTCATTATCATCAATAGTGTGATCTTCTTCATTTACAATATCAGGAGGATAACTAGTCCTGGAGCTGATAGAGGAGTTGGATCTCCACGACTTATCCATACTATCCTAGGTTCAACACTCAGTTATCATGTTTTTCTCACAACCGTTGCATTTCGTAACATTAGGGTATGTGTTACGAAATGCAACGGTTGTGAGAAAAACATGATAACTGAGTGTTGAACCTAGGATAGTATGGATAAGTCGTGGAGATCCAACTCCTCTATCAGCTCCAGGACTAGTTGTCCTCCTGATATTGTAAATGAAGAAGATCACACTATTGATGATAATGAGTTGATCCCTGATTTTCGTAAATGGACTATTCCTTGTTGCTACCATGTTCACCCTTGTTCACTACAAGCCTTGTAATCCTACAAACCTTGTAACTAGGACTAGTTCAAGCTTTGTAACTGTTAACCTGTAACTGTTGAGATCTTGTATTCACTACTACTACTGTAAGTGTTTATCTACTTTCAATAAGAAGTATTTTCAGTTCTATGTTCATTACTTTACTTGTTGCTACCACCACCTTGGACGGATTACCGCCATACCGGATGGTTTTAAATTGCTTTCATTTATTTTAAACTATTGTTCTTATTTACTTTGAATTATTTTGATATATACTGCTTGGCTGGTTCTACCGCCTTATTATTGTTCTTACATTCAAGTTCTTTACTTTCAAGCTATTTACTTTCAAGTTACTTTCATTATTTCCATTTACAATATTACTGTGCTTCTGTCTCATCCTCTTCAGCAGCGTGTCCCCTTCCCCCTTTATGGTATCAGAGCCACTCTTTTCTGGCCGGTGGTAGTGTGGTTGTGTTCTTCGTCTCTTGTCCGTGTCTACCCGAACGCTTGATATTCCGTTGTTGTGTTCCCTTCTTACCGTCGTTGGCGCCACCCTAGTCGTAAAGTGAATTCCTAGAACCGAACTGTAAGTCCCGTTTGAGCCAAGAGAGGGCGTGTAGGGCATGAGAGGTATAAGGTTGGTTAGGGTATGTGTTACGAAATGCAACGGTTGTGAGAAAAACATGATAACTGAGTGTTGAACCTAGGATAGTATGGATAAGTGGTGGAGATCCAACTCCTCTATCAGCTCCAGGACTAGTTGTCCTCCTGATATTGTAAATGAAGAAGATCACACTATTGATGATAATGAGTTGATCCCTGATTTTCGTAAATGGACTATTCCTAAAGTTGATACTAAAACTATTTATAAAACTAGTTTTGTTGAAAGTACTTTTCATTCTGCTTATGAAGCTAGAACTGTTGAACAAATTTTCTCTATTTCGAGAATTCATGAAAAATGTTGTTTATTCACTAAAAAGAATATTAATGATTTCATTGCTGCTAAAAAATTCTATTATTTACATATTGGTATGGTTCAAGTTGCTATTAAACCGCTTACCCGAAAGGGTATTAATGCTTCTGTTCTCATGTGTTTACGAGATGCTAGATTTAAGATTTTTAAAGATAGCATTCTTGGTATGATCACTGCTTCTATGTATGATGGTCCTGTTTATTTTAACTGTTATCCTGATCTTACTCTTGCTTTGGATGATCCCAATATTGTTAAAGCTTTGACATTGAATATTGCTTCATCTGGTTATCACATGGAAGAGGGTAGTAAGCCTTTTGCTTTGGTCTACCGCATTTATTATAAACTTATGGGTACTCAAATGAATCCTTGTGCTATGATTCCTAGAGAACCTTCAGGTAAAACCATGTTAATTCAATGTTCAACTCCTGATGCTAAAATCCAAGTTCCAAAAATGATTCAATGGCAAGATGTTAAACTTCCTAATGATTGGTTGTTAGAACAAGAAACCCCTCCTGTTAAACCCATTTTTGATGAGCTTGATCTTACTCATATTCAACAATATCTTGATGGTACTGTTAAAATAAGTTTTCAAAACAATCCACCTTTGAAGATCAACGAAGGAAGACATTCCTTTGCTGGATCTGAAAGTATTTCAAAAAGAGATCGTGAGATCAATGAATTTTTGAAAAAGAATTTGGAAACATCCTCTGATTTAAAGCTAAAAGGTATTTCAAGTGATAAATCCCAAATTAGCTCTGTTTACTATTCAACTAAACCTAAAACTTCCACTCCATTTAGCAAAACTGCTAATGAAGATGAGGAAGACTCTGTTTCTGTTACTCCATCTGATTTTGATTCCCCTATTGAAAATCCTCCTGTTTACCAAAATCAATTAAGAGTTTTGACTGTTTTAAATGATGACTTTGAAATTGATTGGGATTCTTTGTACAATGAGTTTATGCTTGCAAAAAACAAAACCAAGAGAAAATATTTCCAAAATGATTTTGCTCAATCTGACAAAGACCGTGTTAAAAGAAAATGGTTGGAAATGATGAATCAATTGAAAAAACATATTTTGTTTTTTGATTTTCTTGAAAACCATTATGTTCCAAATAATGAGGTTTCAAAACAACATTTGAATATGATAAAGAAATCAAATTTTGTTAAAATTGATAAAACCATTATTAGGTCTAGTCATCCTCCTCTTGATTCAATTTTGATAACTACTAAGAAGGATGAAGTGACAAAAGAGGAAGTGAAGGCCTCTCCTTTCAAAATTGCTGATGATCAAACTCCTATTGTTAGCCTTATTGAACAAAACAATTTTACTAATCAATCTTTGCATATTATTGGTCAACAGCTTGACCGTATTGAAGAAAAAATTGTTGAAAAACCTGTTTATGAAAAACCTGTTTTTGAAAAACCTGTTTCTGAAAAACCTGTTTTTGAAAAACCTGTTTCTGTTAAAACTGAGAAACCTTTGATTGATTTACCCAGTCAAAGAGAAAAAGTTGTGTTCAAAACTTCTCAGTCCAAGACTCTTGAAATTGTTGAAAAAATGCTTTCTGATTTAAAAGTTAAAACTGAGAGTACTTCAACAAGTACTCCAACTGCTCGAACTATTTCCAAAAAAGAAATTGTTTCTGATGAAAATACAGATTCTGATACTGTTTCTTCTGTTTCTGCGAAAAGAATCTTTGATGATGATTTCCCGGAAATTAAAAGATTTGTTGGAAACTCCAAACCCATGTCTTTTACTAAAAATTGGTATTCAAAACCTACTCCTCCTGATATGCAGTTTGAAGAGAGATCTTTTCAAACACAGTTTTCTGTTTCTGCTGATAAGTTTTATGAATGGAATATTGATGGTTTGTCTGAACAAGAGATCATCAATAAAATGAGTCACATGTCTATGGTTGGTATTGCTTATCAAAATAATCATGATCTTGACCAACCTGAAATTGTTAATCTACTTGTTACTGGTTTTTCTGGTACTCTTCGTGGATGGTGGGATTCATACATCACTGAAGAATCCAAAGAGTCTATTAAACATGCTGTTAAAAAGAATGATGAAGGTTTGCCCATTTTTGATGAAAGCATTGGTCGTGGTATTCCTGATGGTGTTAACACCTTGATTTATACTATTCTCAAACATTTTGTTGGTACTCCATCCAATATTTCATCACGTGTTTCTGATTATTTGAATAATTTGAGTTGTCCAACTATGTCCGATTACAGATGGTATCAAGATGTTTTTACTTCCAGAGTGATGCTCCGGAAAGATTGCCATAAGCCTTATTGGAAAGAAAAGTTTATTGACGGTCTGCCTCCTATCTTTGCTCATAAGGTAAAACAAGAATTAATGGGAAAAAATGATTCTATTGATTATGATAATTTAACCTATGGTGATATTTTCAGTACTATTAAAAAACTTGGTATCAATATGTGTAATGATGAAAAATTGTTAAAACACCAATTAAAGAATAAAAGAAAAGCTAAATATGAAATGGGTAATTTCTGTGAACAATATGGTTTGCCTCCTATTGCTCCTTCTAGGCAAAAAAGTAAAAACCATGATAAAAGCCATAAAAAACATAAAAATACAGAAATAACTTTGTTAAACCTAATGATTTCTATGATAAGAAGAAAAATGTTTCTAAAAAACATGTTAAACAAAGATCGGGTAAAGGTAAGTGCTTTAATTGTGGTAAACCTGGACATTTTAGTAAAGACTGTAAAGAAAAGCCTGGTAAGTTGAAAAACAAGTTCAACATGTTAAACATTGATGATAATATGCAAGAAGAATTATTCAGAATCCTTGAATCTAACAACTCGTCTGATTCTTTGGAAGATGATTTTTCTTCATCTGATTCTTGCTATCAATCTGCTGATGATTCTTCTGATTCTCCTAATATTAAACTTGGTTGTAGAGATTCTTGTTGCAATACTGTTAATACTCTCACCAAGAGTGAAGAAGATGAAAAATTAATAATTCAATTAATAAACCAAATTCAAAACTCTGAACTCCAGAAAGAATATTTGGATAGGTTTAAGAAAAATCTGATAAGAGATGAAACTGGTAAAAAACCAAAATCTACTATAAGCTTTGAAGAAACTTTGGAAAGATTTAATAAAAAGAAATCTAAAGAATTAACTGTTAATGATCTCCAAGATGAAATTCATATTGTTAAACAAGAGATAAATGAATTAAAACATAAATTTAAAAGCATGAAAAGTGATAACAATAGTCTCAAACAAGAATTGACAATGTTAAAACTTGATAAAGGTCTTAATAAATCCAATAATGAACAAAATGAGCACAGTGATGGAGATGAATCCAGTCAACAGGCTCTTCTTTCTGATAAAGGTACTCCTGATACTTTCACTGATCCCCAACTGGCTTTTGTTAATAAATTACTTCCTCCAAAATGGTTTACAAAAGTTAAAATTGTTGTTTCTCCTGATTATCATTTCACTGTTAATGCTATGATTGATTCTGGTGCAGATATGAACTGTATCCAAGAAGAATTAATTCCTTCAAAATACTTTGAAAAATCTACTGAAAGATTGGTTTCTGCTAATGGTTCTCAAATGAAAATTAAGTATGAATTGAATAATGCTCATGTGTGCCATGATAATGTTTGTTTCAAGATTCCTTCTGTTCTTGTCAAAAATATGACTGATAAAGTGATTCTTGGTCTACCATTTATTAATGCTTTGTATCCCTTTCTTGTTGAACATGATGGAATTACTACTGATCCATTTGGACAGAAAGTAAAATTCAAATTTGCTTCAAAATTTGAAATTGATATTGATAATTTGTCTTATAAGAAAGATTCTCCCATGAATGCACTTGTTCAAGAACTAGTAATGAATTCTTACCAATATTTCACTGATGATTTTAAAGGTAATTTTCATAGCACCAAAATGTTAAATACTATCCACTATCCTAACATTATCAATGATTCTTTGCAGGAATCGGACAATGATGCGTGGATAAATACCACTAATAAGTGGGATAATAATAGTATTTATATTTATACCACTAGTAAGTGGATTATTATGGAAAGGAAAAACAAGGGAAAAGCCCCTGTACAGGACTATTCTCAAAGCAACAGGCTCCCAGCGGGACCTTTTAAAATGCATGAAGGCGCATCTTCTAGGGTGAAACCTAGTGGATCAACATCCCTTCAAAGAGATGTCCCGGCAGAGGTGACATTCTCTAATGGTGAGATACTAATTGCTTTACAGGAAATTTTGTCACAAAATTTACAATTCCACAATGGAACCTGTTCAGAATTACCAAATTCTATTAAACTCATCCTTGATAGCCTTCAACTTGCTTTTATTGAAAACCACCATGATCTGTTCCAAAAAATTCTCAGAAACCTTGAAATCCATCTTGTTAACCTTATTGCTCAAAATGAAGCTTATGTGAGCCACCAAGTTAACCCTATTTCAGAAAATGATCTTGCTTTAGAAAATAACTTTGCTTCAAAAAATGACATTGTTTCAAAAAATGAGGCTTTTGAAAGCCATCCTGTTAACCACCCAAATATCAAAGATGAACCCAATACTAGTCAACTCTTTGGCAAAGAGGACATCCATTCAATGGATAAAAAGACTATTATGGGCACTGATTACGCGAGAATGAGTCTTAAGACCCAATCTTTGTTGAAAAGTGCTATTGCCAACTTGCCAACAGACATACAATCCCGTATTCTGGAAAGCAAGGCTATGTTTAAGTCTTCTGACTTATGGTTCGAACATTTCAAGACACTTGTTACAACTGCTATTCCTGATCCTGCGAATTCAGATGATTTTAGTGACATTCTTCAACAAGTTGATTGGAAAGAACACTTTGGGAGTAGTTTCAGAGTGTACGAAAAGAAACACCCGTTTCCCGGCCTTCTAGTCAATTATGATGATGGTTCAGATGATGATAAGAGGAGTCCTGATTGGCTCTCCCAAATGTTTGAGTATGGCTTTATTAGACTCATAAGACTAACAAGCCATGACCAAACCAGCCAGCTCCCACAAATCATTCAGACTGCTATTAAAAAATTTGAAAGTCCTTTTGTTTCGATCAGATGCTGGAGCACTTTGCCTCAATGGGAAAGAGATAACTGGATGAATGTCCAGCCCTCAAAACATCTCATTCTCATTAATGGATACACACATCAAGGGCAATGGTATGAAGGAGACTCTTATTTATCCTTCAAAAATCCTTGGGCTCTCGCAGACTGCTGGAGTAATTATTTTAACAATCAAATTCGTGAGGTTGCTCAGAATTTATGGAAGAATTATCACTTTATGGGGAATTCAGGCAGAATTTCTGTTTTTGGTCCGAAACCTTATGCTAATGCCATTCCTCATTTGCAGATAGCAGATCACTGTAATCCAAGAAGTTTTCTCACTCCAGGAAAAACTCCAGAGTTTGAACCACTTCTATACTGTGGATTTTGTAACCAATATGTTCTCTATCATGAGCATGAATGTAATGATGATCCTCCATGGGAACTTTACGATGACTACCCATCAGATGCTACCTCCACTGATTAATGAGTTTATTCCTGAGGTTACTAATGTTGCAAGACTGGTGCTACTTTATTTGTTTGGCCTGCACAAAAGCCAAAATATTTCACTGTCCTTGGCGAATATATTGCTGAAAATCTGGAGCTGTTTCATGATACCCCGGATTTTGCGGAAGATTTTGATTCTTGTATTTGTCTGGCCTGCACAATGGCCAATGCTTCAATATTTACTACTGTTGGAAGCTTGTTTCCCACCAATATGATGCTTTCAAAAGTTCCCAAAGACTAGTGTTCACGTGAAGACAACAAAATGCATGCTTAATAGTCCTTTTTATTGGTATCTTTCCTATTGGTCTCTTTTGTCACTAAAGGACACCAATTATAAGGACTTGTCCCTACACTTATAGGGCTATGGCTGATCCATACGGAGGATTCTCATAATCTTGTAAGGATTCTTCACAAGATTGGGTCAAAAAGAGGAGAATTTCCAATTTTTACTATTCACCTGTCACTATTCATCTGTCACTATTCACCTGTCACTATTCACTGTTACTGTTCATTCGTTACTGTGATCCATACGGAGGATTCTCATAATCTTGTAAGGATTCTTCACAAGATTGGGTCAAAAAGAGGAGAATTTCCAATTTTTACTATTCACCTGTCACTATTCATCTGTCACTATTCACCTGTCACTATTCACTGTTACTGTTCATTCGTTACTATTCATGACACTGTTCACTCCGAATTTTGCCTATTTAAGGGGGGTTGTCCCTTATGTTTGAAAGGGCTAAAAACAAGCAAAGTTTTAGTTCAGAATTCTCTTCCCTTAGAACTCCTACTCTTAGGAAGCCTTCTTAGAGAAAGAATTCCTTGTTGCTACCTTGTTCACCCTTGTTCACTACAAGCCTTGTAATCCTACAAACCTTGTAACTAGGACTAGTTCAAGCTTTGTAACTGTTAACCTGTAACTGTTGAGATCTTGTATTCACTACTACTACTGTAAGTGTTTATCTACTTTCAATAAGAAGTATTTTCAGTTCTATGTTCATTACTTTACTTGTTGCTACCACCACCTTGGACGGATTACCGCCATACCGGATGGTTTTAAATTGCTTTCATTTATTTTAAACTATTGTTCTTATTTACTTTGAATTATTTTGATATATACTGCTTGGCTGGTTCTACCGCCTTATTATTGTTCTTACATTCAAGTTCTTTACTTTCAAGCTATTTACTTTCAAGTTACTTTCATTATTTCCATTTACAATATTACTGTGCTTCCGTGTGGTATCAGGAGCGTGTCATCTTTACTTTCAAGCTATTTACTTTCAGCTATTTATATAGTATTGGATATGTGTTGAGAGATTTAAGCCAAAATAGGTTGTAAATTTAAGTTTATAACTTTACATATAAGCTTGATTAATACTAAACGCAAACTTTTTGCTTGATTAATATTAAAGTTTGTTTGGGAATAATTTATTTAGTTAAAATTGATAACTTTTTTGCTGAAAGTACTATAAATAAAGATAAAAGCTAGTTAAAATAGTACAGTGAAACTTATGAATAATACCAAAAAGTACAGTGAGACCAATAAATAATAGCAAAAATAACTTGAATAGTAGAAAAAATAAGCTAAATAGTAAAATTAGCTGACTTTAAACTCTAATCCCAAACTCGACCCAAGTGAGGGTGGCTTCTAACCAATTTCTTGATTTTGTGCAATGTTTGGGCTTCTTTGTTCTTGTTCAAGCCTCATTTTCTGGCTTCATGACAGCTCTCCAGAATCCACAATAACTACCTTGGAGCAAGCCTAAAGTGGGTGGGCCGAATATATGTGAAGAATAATCAAAGGCCCGCAGACCCAAAAAGAAAAATGAAAACCATAATAGGGAAATTGTTAAAATTATTAAGAGCTTAAAAAATATGCAATCTAATAATTAGAATTTTAAAACATGAAATTAAAATAATTTTTTTAGTAGAAATTGTAGCCAAATTTAGTCGTATTTTAATTAATTCAAAAACAAACAATACTTCAGGATTTTTTTTTTTGAATTAAAAAAAAAAAAATTGTGATTGGCGCAATTATTTGTGGGGGTCCTCTTTGGGTGTGACCATAGTTGCTTACTCATTAAGAAACTAATGCTGAGGGGGCCTTAATAATAAGAGTAAGATAGACTGAGCCATGGTCTGACTTTTGCTCCACCTAAAAAACCATTGATTTCAAGCAGTACAGGGCAATAATAAATCTAAAATTAAACAAAGATCAAATCGTCGCACTCAAAGGTTTGAACCTAAGATCTATCCCCCAATCAAAACCCTGATCACTGCACTGTGGCTTTAAATATTTAATTACAACCAAACACTTCAATAATACATTTTTGACTGAAATGATTATTTTGCAAACTCAAGGAATTTTTAGTTTAAAATTACAGAAACTTTTTGCTGAATTTATTCCAAATCAGTTTCCACAACAAATATGACATATTGTGATTTTTTTTTGGTATACCGACATTGATATAAATTAATTACGAATAAGTCTATTACAATAAAGCTCGGCCTTGTTAAAAGCCAGCAAGTCCTCCACCATAGCCGGTGAGTCAACAAAATTAACATAGTCAGAAGATAGGATGACTTCAAACTTAGCTAATGTGTCAGCACATTGGTTTGCCTCCTTGAAAATATGTTGGACAGTTGATTTATGAAATTTCTTCAATAGAGTCCTCCAATCATCAAGCAGAAGCTCCAACATAAGATTATTTATCAGTAATTAGTAAGCAGTAAAAACAATAAGCTTGGCAACAAGCTCTACACATATATAATATGTTGGACAGTAAAACAATATGTCTAGCAAACATATTGTGATTAATAGATAATAAAAGGGGTGTAAGTGATTGGTGAGTTTCAATTAGCTTAGGACATTTATAAATGAACCATTTAAAAAAAAAAAAAAAAAAATTGATGCCTCTTTCATAAAAAATGTAAAAAGCTGTAAATTTTTTTCTTTTTTCATAAATATTTTTTTTATAAAAATATGTCTTAAATAAATGTACTTAGATCATCTGTTAATTTTTTTTCTATATTAAAATTTAAGAGTATTCGCATCAGCTTGTGCAACAATTCTTGTCTATTTTAGCATAAAAACCTATTTTTTCTATTTTACATACTTACTTTTTGTAACATCTCACATCAAATTATCTATTTTACACTACATTTCATTAAAATATCAATTTTTCTTAATTTTTAAAATTGTTTCTCTTTCTTTATACACAACAACCACCATTCACTTATTTCATTTATTCTCAAAATACGTAAAGAAAGAATAACAACTAAATAAAAATAAACAGTGTCAAATTTAGACAGTTAATGTGGGTCATTTTTAAATAAAATTGTATAAATTCTACCCATTTTTCTATTAATAAACATACTAATGTGAACGCTTTAAAAGTAGCATCTATTACATAGTCACTAATATACACACTCTTACACAAAAAAAAAAAAAAAAGAATTGAAATCAAGAAGCCATGAGTTCATCCGGTATGTGCACGCAAAGAGCATGTGAATTAGAGTCTTCCCATATATTAATATGAGTAGTTCTAGTACGAAATAAATTGTCACAATTTTTTCCATAATTATTTTATGTGTCAGACTGTGATTGACTGATTGTCACTCACATATTGACCCACCACTCTTTTTCCACCATCCACAATATGCCACGTGAAAAGTAACAACATAAATTATGCAATTTTTCATGATCTTAGAAATTTTCTATTATTAATGTAAGAGCAATTGCATCAGTTAGTGGAAAGTTTTGCAAAACAGAAAAAAGCACTCCTTTTACACATTTTGGCCCAAAAAAACACCCACATCAATGGGTGTAAAATTGTGCATTTATGCACAATATATGCACGGTTATTATAGCACTTGCATAATATATTTTAGTAATTTTTTTCTCTCTCTCTTTGTCTCTGTTGCTCTCACCTCACTCTCCCTCTCGCCTCACTCTCCGTGATCAACATCATACCACTGCCGCATGAAGAACTCGCCTGATCAACATCACACCATTGTCGCCGATCAACATCACACCACTACCGCCGATCAACATCACACCACTACCGCCGATCAACATCAAACCACAGCCACACGAAGCCTGATCAAATTGCCGCCAATCAACTCACTGATTTCTCGTTGTTTGATCAGTGGGTTTCAAGTTGGGTGGGTGATGATTTGGCTTTCGGATTGAGTGGGTTTCGGTCTAAATGGGTTTCTAATCTTGGGTTGGTTTAATCTTAAATGGTTTTTTGATCTTGGGTTGGTTTGATCTTGAGTGGTTCGCCGATTGGGTAGTGATGATGATGGTGGTTGGGTTTGAGAGGGAGAGAGAGGCAGTGAAGAAAATAATAAAAAATGGTAAAAAAATGAATATTTTATTTGAATAAAGGTGTATAATAGACAAACTGATATGGATGTTTTGTAAAAATGAAGGTATAAAATAGAAAAATTAGGTTTTAGATGTACAAAATAGAAAAAATTTTGCATCAACTAATGCAATTGCTATAAGTGATTGGTGAGTCTTTAGTCTTTCTTTACCAACCTTAGGCCAAAAAATAAAATAAAGGGTAAATTCCACAAACCACCCCTGAGGTTTGTGATAGTACCAACTAAGTCCATCACATTTTATAACCTACCAATTTCATCCTAAAAAGACAATTTTGTCCCTGAAATTAAAAAAAAAAAAAAACTAAACGCCGTTACTTTTTTTTTTTTTTTTTAATTATTTCCTCTCCCCCTCTCTTCTCTGAGTTTCTCTATCTCAGAATCCTCTCTCTCCACAACGCCAAGGCCGTGAAGGACCTCCGATCCTGCATGGACGTCGACGTGTCCCTCGCTCTCAAGAAGACAAGCTGATCAAAGTTAAGCTCGAGGCGCTGTGGACCCGGTTTGTCTTCGGACCGGACCAAGACCTCCGTGGTGAACGGGCTGAGGAAGAAGTTGAAGGATCCGATGGAGAGTTTCAATAATCTCCGGCAACAGATCTCTTCGGAGTATCGAGAGACCGTACAACGTCGGTACTTCACCGTCACCGGCAAAAATCCCGACGACAAAACCGTTGACCTTCTTATTTCCACAGGTCAGCTTTTGTTTCAGACACTTTTCAAATTTTCTGTTGAGATTTTTAGGAGATTTCATGGGAATTTTCAAAGGGATTTATGTGTGTTGTTTGGCTTGAATTTTTGTTGTTTTTGTTTTTTTTTTTTTTGGGTTTTTTGGGTGGGTTTTGTTAGGATTTTTAGGAAATTTCATTGTGAATTTACAAAAGGATATATGTGTTGTTTGGCTGAGATTTTTGCTGGTTTTTGGGTGGGTTTTGTTGGAATTTTTAGGAAATTTCATTGTGAATTTACAAAGGGATTTATGTGTTGTTTGGCTTGGATTTTTGCTTGTTTTTTTGGGATTTTTGTTGGGATTTTTAGGAGATTTCATTAGGAATTTTCAAAGGGATTTATGTGTGTTGTTTGGCTTGGATTTTTGCTGTTTTTTTTTTTTTTTTTTTTGGGTTTCTATTGGTTTTGAAAGAGATTTTTATTGGTGGTGTTGTTGATGCCGGTGACCAAGTCATGGGCTTCACCGTGGCTAAGGTTCCATTACATATAGAGTTTTGAGATTGAGAACTCAGAGAAGAGGGGGAGAGGAAATAAAAAAAGTAACGACATTTTTTTTTTTTTTTTAAGTTCAGGGAAAAAATTGTCTTTTTGGATGAAATTGAAAGGTTTTAAAATGTTTTGGACTTAGTTGGGTATTATCAATTTATCACAAACTTTAGGGATGGTTTGTGGAATTTACCCTAAAATAAAATAAAAAGAGAAAAAAGTTGGAGGGTTCGGTCAGTCACGCTATGTGGCTGGCTCACAGTTTTTTAGTTTCAAGGAAGTTTCTTTAAGGAGCAATGACGTTGGAGGTGGTAAAAGTAAAACCACCATCTTTTTGCCTACCTATTTTTATATTGTATTATCTTTAATTATGTTTTGGTTAGCCCACAGTTTTTGACTACTTCACTGAACTTTCCTTGCTTCCTTCTTATCTCCTTCCTTTTTTAAAGGGTATCTATTTAGCTTTCTTCCGTTTTCAGACATAGGCGTTGAATACGGTACACAACACTTCCTTTCACTTCCCAAGTTTTCATCTTTTTCCATCTGGGAATCTCTTTCACACACAAATATTTGCAAGCAAAAAAAAAGAAAAAAAGAAGAAGAAGAAATCTTTTCTTGTTTTAGAGAGCTCGGGTTGTTGTAAATCAATGGCTGGAATGCTACCTGGTGTTGAATGTGCCCGAAGGAGACGACTCCATCAGAGCGTTGCAGGGGGCCCGGAATCAGTAAATTTGGCTGCTAATGGAGGAACAAGGCGGTCATGTCTTTCTTTATACCCTACCAACAATGAAACCCATCATACCACTTTTTCTTTAATGGTACTTACATACTTTCATAGATACCCTTCTCAAATCTCAATCTCTTTTTTCTCTATTATTGTCTATTCCACATATAAATATGTTTATTTTTTGTTTTTAATGTTTTAATAATTTTGTTTAAATTTGATCCAAAAGCAGGAACACCAAGCGTATAAGGATGTGGAATTGGGAGGAGTAGCTAAAGAGGCCAGGGAGAGATTAGATGAAAGGCTGAAACTGAGACCACGAAGAAAATCCGACAACAAAAGGTAAGGATTTTTTTTAAAAAAAAATTCAAGGCGCACGTTAGCTAAACTATTATGGTTCTTGCTAACATGCGCCAGAAAACTAAAATTTTAAATTTCATTTTCAATCTTCATAGTTATGCATATTTATATGTTTTTATGGTCGATTTAATTTTATAGGGATAACAGTATCAGCAAAGGCTGCTTGAGGTGTGTGGAGGAGTTGCAGAGAGATGGAGAGTTGTATGGATCAAAGAAGAGTGGCTCAAAGCTGTTAAATTGGGCCAAATTTAGCTGGAATGTCTCGGTAGAAGGCAAATGCGCTGTTTGCATGTGAGATAGCCCTTAATTTTGTTCTTTTTGAAAGAATGTGACATAAGATTGCTTGGTAAACATGTAGCTGAATAATTTTTAGTGTTTGCCCTGTTGTTTGAAACAGAATTATGGATACTTGGGGGTGTTTGGTGCTGGTGTTAAATTACAATAACTTTTGACATGTATTTTTATAACACTCAAACATGTATATAACACTGAAAACTGAACAACGATGCTAAAAATCTCTCACCTCCAGTAGCTTTTGTTGTAGCATGCAAGTACCTTAGTACCTTACAATTACATAATGATATATGGTTTTGAATTATAAAGTGGGTGTCAACATTTTTTTATTTTATTTATTTTTTTATAATTGGATAGTTGGAAGCGGGATTTGAACATGCTTTTCAAAATGTGTCGATCAATTGAACTATTTAGCATTATTTTTTTTTTATTTTTTTATTTTTTTAAAAGTAGATAGTTGGACTGTGAGGGTCTTGAACATATTTTTAACTTACAGGTGTCTGGTGTCAGGTGTCAATCAATTGATTCACTTTTGATAAATTTGTCAATAAATCCAACCTTTTATTTTTGGTACAAGTTCTATGCTGCCAAAAGATCCGATTAAGTAAAACATGTTTAGCTACAAAAGTAGTTATAGTTTAAGATTACAACTTTACTCAATATTTTTTTATTGGAGATAAGTTTTGAAAGTTCAATTAGTGTATAAAATACCTTGAACGTTTAGATCCCCAATTTACAAATTATCAATTCAAGCTTATTATCAAACAATTAATGTGTGGAATATGAACATAAGCATATAGTAGAATTAATAAACAATCTTAGACCAAATAAAATTACATTCACAGTAGAAATTAAATGGCAAAGATTTAGGGAAGAGAGATGCAAACACAAGGACAACACACGATGTGTTATTGAAGAAGAAACCGAAGCCCTCGGCGTAAAATCTCTCCGCTTCCCTCCAAGCGGTAAATAATCCACTAAAGAATGTAGTTGGAATACATGAACAGCAGAAGACCCTCCAAGCCTAATCTACCCAGTGTATCTAAGCCCTCCAAGCTTCTACTCCAACGAGGTTACACCGAACATATTTCTTCTTTAGCTTACCGGATTCCGCTACTGACTATAGCATCAACCAATGTGAATTGGTCCCTTCCTAACTGCTTCCCAAAGCACCAAAAAGCCATCTCACAGATATGGATATGGTGAGAAAATGATTTGGTTAAGAACCTCTCAAGGATGTAACAATGGAGAGGGTGAGAGTAGAGGAATTTGAAGAGTCACTATGTGAAAATTGTGGATGAGTCAATTTTGTTTTTCTCTAGGGTTTCTCTCTCAATATTCTCTCTGGAAGTTCTCTACATTTCGTGGGTATAAAGGGTATATATACTAGGGTGAGAGTGGAATGCGAAGAGTTAGTTTTTTCAAAACAGAGCTGGCTGGCGACTTGGCCTCACGACTTGACTGAGCCGCGAGTTCCAGCCGCGAGGTAACTGAATGGCCAGACTAGACTTTTTGTCCTGTAGTGCTACAGCTGGCATGACGGTTCAGCTTCTCTGCATGCTTGGCACGTGTGCAACTTCTGGCGACTTGCAAGCCGCGAGTTACCTGCGAGATCCAGTCGCTAGTCCCTGCTTCTTTGCACAATCTTGAGCATTTCTTCACACTCTCTCACACACTACCCTTACATGATTCTCACCTAAATACAAGGTTACTAATTGCTAAAATACAAGCAAATTTGGCACGAAATAAAGTCAACAAGATGGTTGATAAAATTCAACCTTATAATCTCCCCCTTTGGCTATTTCGTGACAAAACCCTAAAACAAACTCTAGACTTAACATATGAGTTGGGAACAGTTGAACTAAACTCACTCACACCTAACTCTAGAATCTGTGTAGCTCTTCAATCATATGACCAAGTATCTCCTAAAACACAACAACACAATATGATCATTGTATGTAGAAAAACTTGTAATGCATATGAGGCAAACACAATGCGATCAAGCAAAATGGAATAAAGTAATAAACCATGGCTTGACCATACAAGCAATCACTATAAAATAGTGACCACAATGCTCATTCATACTTGGAATGAACATCCGGACGTACAAGCTAATAAGCTCAATGCAAATCACTTGCATGTCCAACACTCAACCAATGCACAATACATGAAGTATATGCATCTAGGAACAAGATCCTACTAGGGAACAAGATTCTACTAGGGCACAAGAGTAAGAGTACTTAAAGAAAATGCATAACATTTAGCTAGAAGTACTAGGCTACAAAGCATAAAGGCTGCATAAGCATGGTACAAACCATAAAAGCCTACAAACCACATGGAAACAAACCCTAAAAGTTTACAAAAGCAACATGGGTACAAATCACAAAATACTGAATATAAACTTAAACAATATAAACTAAAAGTGTTTAAAGTTTCTCCCCTTCAAAATGATGAGAAGTTATGATGCACTTGGAACATATATACTTGTAACCTGAAACACTTGCACAAAACACATTAGACCCTCAAGGTAAAGCAAGTAATAAAATGACAAGTATAATGTAACAAGTAAATTGCGATCAAGTAAACATGATGTGAAACATGTGAGCAACTTGATCATACACCAAAACAATCATATAGAAATGATTACAATGATCACATAGCAAAGTAAATGATCATTTGAACATGCATTCAATGAAGCACAATAGCATAGGGATATATGCATGTCCAAAACACAAACATGATGTGATGAGAACAACAAAGCATAACTCAAAGCACCACAAAGCCAACAAGAAAACAAACAGAACAAAGTTTTCTAATTAACACAATGTCTTCTCCCCTTTGGTATATGCATCTCCCCTATGGAATATCTCTCCCCCTACAAATGTGCACGAGAAATAGAATTTCTCCCCCTAAGGATGTGCACAAGAGTCATAGAAATGACAAAACTCTCCGATATACTATTCTAGAGTATACTCTCCCCCTTTTTGACACGAATAGACAAAGGGGTCAAGGAGAAAAGAGAGCAAGAGATGAAGGTACGAACAATGATAATGATGCAGGAGGAGTGCGAGATGAATGAGAAAATGAAGCTCAAACCTAAGACAAATCAAAATGCTACAAAGTATAAGGTAAACATGACATGCTAGAATGAAGAAAGTATAGACCAATGCATGACAAGAGTAGCAAAGGTGTGTGCAAGAGATGACTATGTGCAATGCATGAAAAATGCACATGTGGGGCAATGTGTGTTAAATACACAACCAATGAACCAAACATGATCCTAGTGAGGAAACATGAGAAACCCCAATGTTTGGTACTCATCGGAGTCCAAACAAGTGAGAAAATACCTAAGATGCATTTTATCAAACACCTAACATGCACACTATGAACAACAAAGTAAAATAATGCATGAACATCATGAAATCCACCCTTAATACAAGTTCTTTATGCCACAAGGGGCCAACATCCAATGCAAATCAATAAAAGAAACCAATCCCATGAAAAAATTTGACAAAAATTAAGTTTTCCCAACTCCTATAATGAAAATCTCAACCAATAATACAAAACTCTCCAAAACATAATGTAAAGATCAAAATTAATGAAAAGAGTTTATAATTACCTTAGAGATGTTAATGGAATGAAAAATCATTCAAATTGATTGGGTTTTGATGTAAAAATATTGAAAGAAGGGTTTAAAAGAGGATGGGAGAGGTTTAAAACAGGTTTCCCACGAAAAAGTTCTTTAAAAAGCTGATTTTGGGCGTTTCACGACTGACGAGTCGCGAGTGAGTTGCCAAGACATTCTGTGTAACCTTGTGACTGGGTCTTGCAGCTTGCCAGTCGCCAAAATGAGTAGCCAAAACTCGTGACTGGGTCTCGCGGCTTGCAAGTCGCCAGAATGAGTAGCCAAAAATTCTGACACTTGTTTTTCAATACAGAACATGCTTAAACAATGAGAAACAAAGTAAGCACTAAACATGGACACAAAGAATGATAAAAATCACTTTCAAAAACATATAAAATGATCAAAAATCTTTTTGGATTGATTCATATATAGTTGAGCACACACACATAACATTTAAAGAAGTACAATCGAACAAATGAATAAGGCATTCATTGAACATTAGGCATGTTGTGTTGTGTGTGTATTAAGTGTGGAATAGTCCTTAGTCTCGAATGAAGTTTCAATGATCAATTCAATCAAGTCATACACAACTAGTACTAAGTCAAGTGGTCTATCTCAATTATAGAAATGAACATATATGACCTCCCACAAGAAAATGATTACATATCTTTGAAACTTTTCATTTGGCTTCTTTACAATTCATAACATTTGATTTTTTTGAATCAATACACTTCATTTTGAGATTGATGCCTGAATTTTTTTTTTTGATATTTCAATTTGATGAACAAGCCTTTGGCTTTTGGGTATCACACATTTTCAATACAAGTCGCTTTCCCTTTTTCCTAGTCAAATACTAGTATATGCGACGGCTTTTGCAGCTCAATATCTCTTTTCATTTGAAGATTTACATTTGGTGAGCTCTTTAAGCAAAAACAATAAAAAGTGTGGGAATATATATAGACACAAGTCTACGCATGTATCAAAACTAACATGACTATTAACTAATCATTCATGACAACCTTGAAGATTGATTTACAATAATCACGTATAGATGTCAAGATTTTTCCCACAAAGATAGATGTGCATATATAACAAGCTAAGCTCGTAAATGCACTACGCCATTAATACGAAGATACTAGGCCAAACTCACATGTGGAATGTGTTCAAACATATACGATCAAACTTTTTGAATTTTTCACTTTTTATGTGTTTTTGGATTTTTACACACACAAAAACAAAAGCATAAAAGTAAGATCAAATGCAAAAACAATCAAAACAATGCATATAAAGAGATGCATGATGCACAAATGCATGACAATGAAGCATCTAATGCATGAATGGTTCTACAAAGATCGAAAGAATTAGATCAAGGACTAAAAGAGCAAAAGCCTAACCATAGGAACCCTTCCTCATCCAAACAGAATGATTGTTTGGAATGAGTGTCTCATGAGAAGAGAAACGAGGGTTGGAAGAATGAGAACCGAAGATGCACATAGACAAGGAGTTAAGAGCATTAAACACTTTTTTTAACAACATGCTATTTTCACTAAAAACTGGTTTACCATGTTTAGCATGACATCCAAGAAGCTCAAGTTTCTCTTTTCTTTTAATTATTTTAAAAGCATGAAACTTAGAGCATTGAGGTCTTAGATGACCAAAGGCACCACAATGGTGACAAATAATGTGTTTAGGTCCACTAGACTTTTTGGGAAGGGATCTAGCAACATGGTTTTGTTCTCTCTTCAACTTATGACATTGAGGTCTTATATGACCAATCACACCATGGTGGCAAGTTGGAACAAACTTAGATCCATCCAAAGCCTTAGGTTGAGACCTAAACGAAGGCTTTGACTTAACAGCCTTTCTCTCCACCTTTTGATTTCTTTTATATGGAGGAATGTACACCGATTTGTCATTTAAGGTAGAACACACAATAGACACAAAATCGGGTACCACAACATGATTGCAACAAATATTTTCATCATTTTTAGAAATAGGTTCAGCAATTAAACACTTGGCGTGCATCTTAAGAGATTCATTTTCACATATAAGATCATCAATTAGTTTGTTAGACAAAACAAGTTTAACATCCAAGTCCATATTCAAACATTCAAACTCTTTCAGCTTTTCAAGAGAATTTTTAACAAGTTTCTTATATTTCTCAACCAATTTGTTAGATTCATTGAGCTTAGCAATCAAATCATCATTTTCACAAAATAACTTGCTCAAATTCTTTTGAAATTTCTTAACCTTTTTGTTGAAGAGTTTGTCATTTGGAATATCAACAACATCCATAGATTCAAGTAACATGTCATCACAATTATGAGGATTAACACTCATAGATGCATTATCACAAACACATGGTATGTTACACTCGACAACATCCAAAACATCCATAGAAGCATACAAAACATTATCCTTGGCAAAACACACAAGGGGTCAAGGATCACACTTAGGTATTTAAACCATAACAAGTGTACCCACTCTGATACCAATTGAAAGTTCAATTAGTGTATAAAACACCTTGAACGTTTAGACCCTCAATTTACAAATTATCAATTCAAGCTTATTATCAAACAATTAATGTACGGAATATGAACATAAGCATATAGCAGAATTGATAAACAATCTTAGACCAAATAAAATCACATTCACAACAGAAATTAAATGGCAAAGATTAAGGGAAGAGAGATGCAAACACAAGGACAACACACGATGTGTTATCGAAGAGGAAATCGAAGCCCTCGGTGTAAAACTTCTTCGCCGCCCTCCAAGCGGTAAATAATCCACTAAAGAATGTAGTTGGGATACATGAACAGCAGAAGACCCTCTAAGCCTAATCTACCCAGTGTACCTAAACCCTCCAAGCTCCTACTCCAACGAGGTTACGCCGAACTTATTTCTTCTTTAGCTTACTGGATTCCGCTACTGACCATAGCATCAACCAATGTGAATTGGTCCCTTCCTAATTGATTCCCAAAGCACCAAAAAGCTTTCTCACAGATATGGGTATGGTGAGAAAATGATTTGGCTAAGAACTTTTCAAGGATGTAACAATGGAGAAAGTGAGAGTAGAGGAATTTGAAGAGTCACTATGTGAAGATTGGGGATGAGTCAATCTTGTTTTTCTCTAAAGTTTCTCTCTCAATATTCTCTCTGGAAGCTCTTAACATTTTGTGGGTATAAGGGGTATATATACTAGCGTGAGAGTGGAATGCGAAGAGTCAATTTTTTCAAAACAGAACTGGCTGGCAGCTTGGCCTCGCGACTTGACTGAGCCGCGAGTTCCAGCCGCGAGGTAACTAAATGGCCAGACTGGACTTTTTGTCCTGTAGTGCTATAGCTGGCATGACGGTTCAGCTTCTCTGCATGCTTGGCACGTGTGCAACTTCTAGCGGCTTGCAAGCCGCGAGCTACCCGCGAGATCCAGTCGCGAGTCCCTACTTCTCTGCACAATCTTGAGCATTTCTTCACACTCTCTCACACACTACCCTTACATGATTTCCACCTAAATACAAGGTTACTAATTGCTAAAATACAAGCAAATTTGGCACGGAATAAAGCCAACAAGATGGTTGATAAAATTCAACCTTACAAATTTTGACAAATTTACCATTAGATTATGTCTTCTTCTTATATTCCTTATGCTGGCAAAATTTATAGAAAATTAAAAATCAATATCTATGTCATCAATAAATTATTTAAATTGCAAGTTTTTGTAGTTTAAAATTATATATAAAATATAAGCTTATAGATCACATAGTAAATAATATCCGATTGACACAAAATTTGACACGTGTATTAAGAGCGTAAAGAACATATAATTTAATGTTAGATTTTCAAAATATATAGTACTATTTATTTTATTAAGTAAGGTTGTAGACTTAGGCTACAACTAATGTTGTAGCTAAACTTTGTGCTTTAGTAAAAGACAAAGTTTAGCTACAATCAATTTACTTTAGAAACATTTTACTGAAAAAATGATAAAATAATAAATGTTCATACTTTTTTTTTTTTTTTTTTTTTTGTACAAGATAGAATTTCTACTCTAACCTAATCTAAGTGTATATGTCTATGAAACTCCCTCCTGGAGATTTGAATCCCGACCCTTGCCCCCCCACACCCTACAAGCACTTATACTTGTGGAGTGACCATCGCACCAAGGGTGTGCGGTGGTATGTTCATACTCCTAAAGGTTTTGGGGTATGAACCGTGCTTCCTAAAAATAGGGAGCAATTATGACAGAATCTTAAAATGAAGAAGTAAGGAGGCTTTTTAGAATTTTTTTTTTTTTTAAGGAAATAGTATTTAATGTATTGTCTTTTAAATAAAAATATAGAAAATTTCAAAACTATCATCTTTAAGTTTAATTCTAATGAAATAGAAAATTTCAAAACTATGATCTTTAAGTTCAATTCTATCAATTCTAATGAAATGAAAGAGGGGTATTAACTTTTTAAATAAAATAAATGATATGTTAGGAATTTCATTTATTAACTTTTCAAAGAGGTTTTTATTTTGAGACATATCAAAATGGACTAGAAAACTAACAATTTTAAACATGCTAATACAAACAAAACCGTTATATAAAAAGTCAATGCCCCTCTTTTATTTAAGGGTTTGGTTAATATATGTCCTTAAGACATTTGTTAATGAACTATTTAAAAAAAGTTTTAATACCATTCATTTTTTTTACAAGTAAATATTGAGATTTTATTAAATGGATAACTATCAGTTACATAACTCTCTATCTTTTCTCAAGCTATCACTCAAAAATTCAAGTTCATCTTAAATCCATACAAAATCATGACTTAAGTTCTTTGAATATCTTGCAAGCTAAAGACCTCTTGCATTTTGAAGCAGATGACCAAAGCTTGAGTCATCGTACTCACTGAGTTGTTGCTTTAATACCACTTTCATGGAAAATATAAAAAACTGTTAAAAAAGTTAGTTACTCTTTTCATTTCCCATTAAAGTTTCTAATAATATTTTCTAAATCAATGACCTTAGGGCATCCGTTAATTTTTCATTTTATGTAAGTGAAATTATGGAATAAGAGGACTAATAACACGCTATTTTATAAGTTGAAAATCCAACAACATTCATGCGATTTCAAGCCTAGAATTTATGTAGTCTCAATTTGAGGTTATATTTTCAAACTAAGTTAAGGACATGCTTATTACGGATTGAGATAAGGTTAGGTATTGCACATTTGCACCTAATGCAATAGCATTGATTGGTTAAGATTGAGAGTTGAAAAAAACAACTTTCAAGCTTAACTGTTGAATAAAATAAAAGATAGTTAAAAAGTGGGTGTGGTAAAATTTTTTATGAGAGAATTGCAATTGCACTGAATCTCAATCTGCTTATTACCGAGCTTGAAGGACTGTTTTAAAGTTTAAAAATACACTTTTACCAAAAGAAACAATAATAAGAATAAAAGAACTTATCAAAATAAAGACATGAATGCCTTCTTGAACCAAGATCGGTGCCTATAGACCAAACAGAGTCCCACTTCATATTGAACTAAGATCCGTGCCAATAGACCAGACCTTTTTTAAAAAAAAATTTCATAGCAAACTTCATGACAGCAATCTAGATTTGGACCAATTCCCTCATAATATGGGTACAACTATCTCCTAAGGAACCCTATTTTTCCCCATAAATCGACCCTTTAATCCCTAAAAGCAAATGATTAGTAAATAACAAGTGAATTGAACTTCAAACTAACTAAGCAACTCATGGGTAGAATTTGACAAAATTTTATTAAAACTTTGTACCTATTTCACAAAAAAAAAAAAATTGTGTACTTCATTCTTGTGTTTTTTCTCTCGAAGATTGAGATGGACTAGAACCATTCCTTGTTCCACTATATATTATTGTGGGGCCAAAGAACTTGACAACCCCGGCCCACTTTATACTGGGCCCAAGACCCGCGCCGAGGAGGGAGAAATGGCCGAGGAAGAACAAAGAAAGCCCAAATAAGCCTAGAGACGTTGCCGAGGACGATCCCGTCCTCGGCATCCCTGCTCCTAGAAGGAAAGAACGGCGTGCCGCCCAAGGGCAGCCTCCCATAGTGCCTCAAGGAAAAGGGGCAGATACAGCAAAGCACCCATGGGGGTATAGTGCAGGAACAATTCAATGAGAAACTGTCACCTCCGCATTGAATGCCCACAACTAACGTTCTGGCCGCATTAATGAAGAAATAACCCCTGAACAGTGTCTCCTTGGTTGCCGCGACTGACAGAAGGTTGTGGAAGGTGGCTGATGGGACAAACACTCGAGTAGTGACTTGTATGATCAACAGATGAAGGGCCAAGATCAACTGAAAGAGGCTATATAATGTAAGAAATCCTCCATGAAAGGGGGATCGAGAAAAAGAGAGAGAGAAGTGAGTAGCAGTATGTATCATCTCTAGGACCCTTGTAACCTAGTAATAAGGAAATAATAAGAACACTAAACTCCTCGAACGAAAAGCCCGAGGACGGAGTTTTCAGCTTTAGCCCGTATATCCGTTATTCAATCCATTCATGACCGTGTCCAGTCATTGCAATCCTCACTAAAACCTAGTTCTTAAACCTACTCTCTACAAATCTATTGTATTGGGCTAGTTGGGCTTGAATCCACTCGTCTCACGATGGAAGTGCCCGAACCCAGTCCCTACAATTGGCGTCGTTTGTGGGAAGTGCTTGTGTGTTAGTGAGGGCAACAATCAGGCATGGTAGGATTAGGCCCTCATCAAGCAGGCTCCCATCAGCCAAAACCAGCCAAATCCCAACAACAGGGTAACTTTCCTAACCCCGAACGCGATCGAAATGAAGAGAACGAAAGGTTTCGAGAGGGAAGCGTAAACACCACTCAAATCAGCAAGAGCTACTCTCGCGCGGGCAATCACGTGCTTCAGAGGCAAAATAACAACCGGGCCCCACAACCGGAAGAAGTTAAGAGCCATATGTCTTAAAAACAGAACGATAAGTGAGCCATGCAGCGAGAAATAGACGATTTGAAGAGAAAGCCGCACCATGCACAGCAAAGGCAATCTCGTTCTAAGCTTGACACGCCCTCCGACGACGAAAATGATGATGACTATAGACGAAGATCGAGGACTCCCCCAAGTGAGACCTTTTCCCATGAAGAAGAACACTACCGGAGACGTAGGCGTAGAAGCCCATCTCCTAGGGGCTTGGGAAACGATGCCATGAGCAGGGCGTTGGATCAACTCTCCAAGTCGTCTTTCACGCATCACATAGAAGGGGCCATACTTCCTCGACGGTTCCAGCAGCTAACCTTCGCCATTTACAATGGTAGAATAGACCCTGTGGAGCATGTAAGCCAGTTCAACCAAAGGATTGCTGTCCATTCTAGGAACGAGGCGCTGATGTGTAAGGTTTTCCCGTCCAGCTTGGGACCAGTGGTGATGAGGTGGTTTAATGGTCTAAAGACGAACTCCATAGATTCATATAAGCAGCTGACCCAAGCTTTTGGCTCCCGCTTTGTTACAAACCGCAGAGCTCCTCAGCCTTTGAGTGCCTTATTGTCGCTATCCATGCATGATGGAGAGACCCTAAAGGCCTACTCGGACAGATATTGGGAGACGTACAACGAAATGGAAGAAAATTTTGACGACAACGCCATTATCACTTTCAAAAATAGTCTCCCAGCCGATCACGGCCTGAGGAAGTCTCTGACTGGCAAGCCCGCCACCAGTATGCGCCAACTAATGGATCAGATCGATAAGTATAAGCGAGTGGAGGAAGACTAGTTGCAGGGAAGAGGAAAGGAGAAGGTTATTCCTCAAGAGAGGAGGGATTTTAGGTCGGACCGGTATAACAGCAATCGCCCGAGGAGAGACTTCGTAGGGCAACCCGGAACAACCAACGCACAGGCTGTTAATGCCGTATTCCGAGAACCAGTACACCGGGTGTTGGAGAAAATCAAGGACGAGCCATACTTTAGGTGGCCGAATAAGATGGCGGGAGAACCTTCGAGGCGCGATCAGAACTTTTATTGCCAATACCACCAAAACCACGGGCATACCACGGAGAACTGCAAGAACCTCTGGAACCACCTAGACCAGCTAATCCGGGAAGGAAAGCTGAAGCACCTTCTGCATCATTCCAATGGTCATCAAGGCCATCAAGAAGCCAAGAGGGATGCTGCCCTAAGGCCACCCGCAAGGATGATCAACGTAATCGTGGCCGCACCAGGAAGAACAGGTACGTGCCCTGCACGAGTGTTATCGGTGGCTCAACTGCCTGCCGAGGAGTCTCAGCCAGGGCCGAAGAGGGCAAGAATGAACTTTCGTCCCGTCTTGAGTTTTTCAGAGGAGGACAAGATCGGAACCGTCCAGCCCCACGACAATGCGCTATTGATCACTCTCAGAATCGGGGACTACGTTGTGAAAAGAGTGGTGGCAGATGGCGGCAGTGCGGCCGAGGTTATGTACCCCGACCTCTACAAGGGGCTGGGGATGAAACCAAGAGATTTGATACCCTATAACTCTCCTCTGATGAGCTTCGACGGGAAGCTTGTCATTCCAAAGGGTATGATTAGGCTGCCCATTCAAACCGGCCTAGAGATAGTGGAGGTGAACTTCATCGTGGTGGACACCTACTCCCCCTATACAGCCATCGTCGGTAGGCCCTAGCTCCATACCTTAGGGGCTGTTGCCTCCTCATTGCATCAGAAGGTGAAATTCCCGTCGGGGGACCAGGTTCTCGAAATCCATGGATGCCAACCCACGGCGAGGCAATGTGTGGTGGCAGCCGTATCACATTAGCTCGATGCAGAATCCTCAGCCTCCGCTGAGAAGAATTTATAGCAATCAAAGGCCCCGACTTCACCCCCTGACACAACTGCCGACGAGGCAAAATGCGAAGACTTGGAAGAGGTGGTTATTGGCGGCGACCCGGGGAAATTCTTTCGGGTAGGGGCTCAGCTGCCTCTTCAGGAGAAGGAGGAGTTGATTGAGTTTCTTAAAAGAAATATTGATGTATTTGCATGGGATGCCTGCGATGCCCCCGGGATCGACCCAGCCTTCATCTGTCATTATCTCAATGTCAACCCAGTCGTCACTCCCAAGAAGCAACCACCCCGTCGCCCGTCGAAAGAACATGCTGATGCGATTAGGGATGAAGTGGCGAAGCTTAAGCGTGCTGGGGCTATCAAAGAAGTCTTTTACCCCGAATGGTTGGCCAACACTATGATGGTCAAGAAGAAAAGTGGGAAGTGGCGAGTTTGTGTGGACTTCACAGACCTAAATAAAGCGTGCCCTAAAGACCCGTTCCCTATGCCTCGGATAAATCAGCTAGTGGATGCGACAGCAGGCCACCCTCGGATGAGTTTCCTAGATGCCTTTCAAGGCTATCATCAAATACCATTAGCCTAGGAGGATCAGGAGAAAACAGCCTTCGTGACACCAATTGGGAATTACCACTATAACGTAATGCCGTTTGGTCTGAAGAACGCAGGATCCACCTATCAAAGGATGATGACAAGAATGTTCGATCCCCAATTGGGCAAGAGCATCGAAATCTATATCGACGACATGGTGGTGAAAAGTAAAGTGGTGTCCGAGCATTTAGGGGACCTCGGGCATCTTTGGCGTCTTGAGGAAGCATAAGCTGTGCCTGAATGCTTCAAAGTGCTCATTTGGCGTGGGGTCAGGCAAGTTTTTAGGCTACATGGTTACTCACAGGGGAATCGAGGTTAACCCTGACCAGATCAAGGCTATAAATGACCTAAAACCACCATAAAACACAAAAGAGGTCTAAAAGCTTACTGGGATGATCGTAGCCCTCAATCGATTCATTTCCAAGTCGGCGGATAGATGTAGACCGTTCTATCTCTTGATCAACAAGTGGAAGGGGTTTGAGTGGTCCGAGGACTATGTTGTGGCCTTACAGCAACTCAAGGAGTACCTATCCCGGCCACCTATCATGTCCAATCCCGAGGCCGATGAAGTTCTGTACGCATATATTGCTGTGGCCACCCATGCCGTGAGCTTGGTGCTAGTACGGGATGACAATGGCATCCAAAAGCCAGTCTATTACATGAGTAAGTCGCTGCATGAAGCTGAGGTCAGATACCTACCTCTGGAGAAAGCCATACTGGCTGTGGTCCACGCTACACGAAAGCTTCCCCATTATTTCCAGGCCCACACAGTGGTTGTTCTAACCCAACTACCCTTGAAGTCTGTACTTCGAACCGCTGATTACACTGGAAGGATTGCCATATGGAGCACAATTCTGGGAGCTTTTGACATCAAATACATGCCTCAGACCTCTATAAAGGGCCAGGTCCTAGCTGACTTAGTAGCCGAATTCGCTGAACCACCAGTAGAAATAGTGGCAAAGGAGCATAACATGGATGGAAAATCGGTTGGAGTAATCTCTACACCAGAACCCCCATGCTAGAAGGTGTACGTTGATGGCGCAACAAATCAAAGGGGATCCAGAGTGGGGCTAGTCCTAATATCTCCCGAGAAAACCATCATAGAGAAGTCCCCGACGAACAACGAAGCCGAGTATGAGGCCTTGCTACAAGGAATCGCCATGGTACAGAAGATGGGAGGAAAAGCAGTGGAGATGTTCTCGGACTCGAGACTGGTAGTGGGCCAGGTAAAAGGAGAATTAGAGGCCAGAGACGCAAGGATGCAAGAGTACTTGAGCCAGGTCAAACGCTTACAGCCGAGCTTCAACTTTTTCAGCTTGTCGCACGTCCCCAAAAGCGGGAACACTCATGCAGATTCACTGGCCACGCTTGCCACCTCTTCTGCCGGGGATCTGTCTCGAATTATTCTTATCGAGCATCTGGACAGAACGAATGAAGTAGCCAAAGGCATGGTCCATGTTCATGAGGTTAGAGCGGGCCCTAGCTGGATGGACCTTATGGTGAGGTTCCTCAAAGATGACGTCTTGCCCGAGGAAAAGTCGGAGGTGGAAAAAATACGAAGAAAAGCTCCTCGGTACTGGTTGTCCGAGGACCACAAATTGTACAAGTGCTCCTATTCTGGGCCATATTTACTGTGTGTCCACCCTGAGGCATCAGAACTACTGCTTGAAGAGCTGCACGAAGGGATCTGCGAGAGTCACACAGGAGGAAGATCCCTGTCCCACCGAGCCATTACCCAAGGATATTGGTGGCCGGGGATGCAGAAGGAAGCCCTGGAGTACGTTAAGAAGTGTGACCAGTGCCAAAGGTTCGCCTCAAATATTCATCAGCCAGGTGGGATCCTCAACCCTCTGTCTAGCCCATGGCCGTTCGCCCAGTGGGGCCTGGATATTATAGGACCTTTCCCGAAGGCAGCAGGAAATAAGAGATATCTACTGGTCGACACAGATTACTTCACCAAATGGGTCGAAGCTGAACCTCTAGCTAACATCAGGGATGTGGATGCTAAGAAATTCATCTGGAGAAACATTGTTACTCGATTCGGGGTCCCTCACACCCTCATTTCAGATAATGGACTCCAGTTTGACAGCAAGGCCTTCA
Source organism: Quercus tomentella (assembly GCA_028535165.1). Taxonomy (NCBI): domain Eukaryota; kingdom Viridiplantae; phylum Streptophyta; class Magnoliopsida; order Fagales; family Fagaceae; genus Quercus; species Quercus tomentella. The sequence goes on along the minus strand of JAPQVY010000155.1, from coordinate 85,005,881 downwards.
GAAGATATTGTTGCGAGTTGGGGATCACTAATAGGTACTCAACTCCAGCTTATCCTCAAGAAAATGGGCAAGCCGAGGCTGTCAACAAGGTCATAGTTAACGGGCTTAAAAAGAGACTGGATAACGCCAAGGGAAGATGGGTGGAAAAGCTGCCGCACGTCTTATGGACTTATCGGACGACACCACGGCAGTCAACAGGGGAGACACCTTTCGCCCTGACCTATGGGGCCGAGGCTGTTATTCCTCTAGAGGCAAACTTCCCAACGCTGAGGACGAGCTCCTTCACCCCGGACAGTAACGACGAACTACTGGGGAAGAACCTAGACCTGATCGACGAACGAAGAGAAAAGGCAATGATCCATTTAGCCTATTACCACCACAAGCTCAAACAGGGGTATGATGCTAATGTGAAGCTCAGACCGCTAGCAGCAGGGGACTTAGTGCTGAGGAAAGTTCTGGGTGCTGCCAAGAACCCATCCTGGGGAAAGCTTGGACCCAATTGGGAAGGGCCATACCGAATTACTTCAGTTGCAGGAATAGGAGCCTTCTACCTAGAAGACTTAGATGAAAAGGCTGTGCCACGTCCATGGAATGTAAATAACCTGAGAATGTATTATTATTAATAAAAGCATTTCTCTAGTTCAAATTTTGAGTCTATCTCAATTATATGTCTTGCATTCTGGCAACCGTCCAAGTACTAGACAAAACCAAGGTCTTGCATGGTCCTCGGACTCAAACCTATGGGGAAACTAGCTACTTTAAGAAAATCTATGTACTAGACAGAACCAAAGTCTTGCATGGTCCCTAGACTCAAACCTATGGGGAAACTAGCTACTTCAAGAAAATCTATGTACTAGACAGAACCAAGGTCTTGCATGGTCCTCGGACTTAAACCTATAGGGAAACTAGCTACTTCAAGAAAATCTATGTACTAGACAGAACCAAGGTCTTGCATGGTCTCCGGACTCAAACCTATGGGGAAACTAGCTACTTCAAGAAAATCTATGTATTAGACAGAACCAAGGTCTTGCATGGTCCTCAGACTCAAACCTATGGGGAAACTAGCTACTTCAAGAAAATCTATGTACTCGACAGAACCAATGTCTTGCATGGTCCCCAGACTCAAACCTATGGGAAAACTAGCTACTTCAAAAAAATCTAAGTACTAGACAGAACCAAGGTCTTGCATGGTCCTCGACTCAAACCTATGGGGAAACTAGATACTTCAAGGATCGTAAAGGTTGTGAATGGGGCTTAAGTATACGCTCGGTACCTCGGATCACATACTCGGCCCCCTAAAAACATGGGTAGACGCAAGCTAAGCGTCTCCTTGAAGCCGGCGAGTTAGAATTTAGGGGCTTAATTTTAAATATATTATGTACGCAACTGTTCATACCCGTTAGGATAACCAATTCACAAGACATGAGATTCGCAGTAATAACAATGGCAGTAATGACAATAAACGCATAATTCAAAAGAAAAAGGAAAAAAGGAATTTCATACATGTAGTCAAAAAGTTTAATTATAAACAATTCCAAGGTCCTCAAAACAAAAGAGAACTAACTAAAAACTAAACTAGAACCAAATACAAAAGTTGGCCGGGACCCTTACTTCTTCAACTTTATTTTGGCCCCTTTCTTGGGGAGCTGAGCAGGATTAGCCTCAGGACCCTGGGAGACATCCCCCTCCTTGGGGAGCTGAGCAGGATTGGCTTCAGGACCCTTGGAGACATCAACAGGGGGAATTGTCTAAAGGGGCTGAACCAAAAGGGCCGGCTCCTCGGCATAAGAGACCTGAGCACTGACTGTGGACTTGGCAGCCTCCTAGGGCGCTTCAGGATTCGGACCTCCATGTGTTTCTGTCACCCTAGGAAGCTCGCCCCCCTTGGCTGGCTCGTCAGGAGTGGGAACGACTAGAGCAGCCTTTGGCCGAGCAGCCTTAGCCTCTTCTAGAGCGCTCACAGCCTCGGAGCTGGCAGAGGCGGTATCACGGATGGCCGGAGGATAGTACACCTTCTCCGCCTTTCACAGATCGGATGAAGCCTCCACCCCAGCTTGTTTGAGGGCTTCATTCCAGACCAGGGAGTAGTAAAGCCTGCATACTCCAGGGATTTGAGCCTTGAGAATGGCTTGGGTATCAGCCACCCCCGTGTTATAAGCCTCCTCCTCGGCTTTCTCCTTGGAGGTCTTGTCCTCTGTCTTGGCGAATTCAGCCTCTGTCTTGGCCCTCAAGGCTTCGTCTCTGGCCCATTCCGTGATGCCCTTAACCCTCTCTGCCTCGGACAGCTTCTTCTTTAAATCGTTGATCTGCTCCTTGGCAATCTTCAATTGCTCCTCGGCTGCGAGCAAGCGCCTCGTCTGGTCCTCGGCCTGTCTTTGGGCACCAGCCAGGCCTGCTTCAGCACTATCCCTGGCCCTGGTCATCTCTTTTAACTCCTCCCTGGCCTTCGTGAGGTCAGCCTCGAAGTTTTTTAAGGGTTCGCGTAGCCTCCATGCGCTTATTACGCTCAAGTTCCACGGACTTGCTCTGCTCCTTGGCGTCCTCTTCCAGCCTATAGGTGGCCTGGATAGCCTGTCCATCGAAACAAACACACTTTAAATGGAAGATCAAGGAGCAGAAATTAACGGAGTCACCAGTGTAAGAAACCTTACCATGCCCAAATACCTCTTGATATTGAGGAAGACCTCTTGCCTCCTCAAATTCTTCAACTCGTCCATATCAGCGGGGAGCAACAAGGTCCTCTCCAATGCGTCGGCCACATAAATGCCTTCGCCGCCCTGGAAGTCCCTTAGGGAAACGTTGTCCATCAACGGCTCCTTATGAAGCATTGGGGCAAGAAGCCAAGCCTGGGGCGCAGGTTGGGCAGCGACTTCTTTTCCATGGCCTTGGTGCCCAATCTTTAATTGCTTTTGAGCCCGCAGGGCTTCAGCCTCCTCTTGAGAGGAGCGAGACTTCCCCCAATCCATTGGCTCCTTACCCTTGGAACTCCTTTTCCTCTTTGGGTCGGTGGGCTCAGGCCGAGGAGGCAGAGTCGATTGGGGAGGAGTAGGAAGTTTGGGTCAGGGAGATTGTGACTGCGATCGGGAGGGAGAAGACCTGGTCTGGACAGGCTGGGGCTGTGGTGGGGGTGGTGGAAGATGGGATTGCAACTTCCCTGGTGCATCCTTCCCCGGCTGGCCCTCGATTAAGTCGAACAAGCTGGTTTGGGGTTTTCTCTTAAAACCCATCTCCGCCCAAGAAGATGTCCCCACTGACAAGAGATCCGCCTCGGATAAGTCGGGGTCACCCAAGTCACTGGAGGGATCCTCGGATGGACTAGCTTGGTCAAACACACCGAATCCTTCTTCGAACAAACCCAAATCACCATCGGCCTCCGCTGCTCGGCAAGATGAAGAAGAGCCCGCCAACGGGATGCCCTCTGGGATAAGAGATCCTTCGGGGATCAAGAATCCGTGCTCTGCTACAGTGATTTTCTAAAGCCGAGGATCGTTAGCTCTGATCACATGCTTCGGGGCGGTGAATGACTTCTGGATAGGATCGTACCCTAAGATCTTGTGAGCAGCTCTGACTTGGTTGTCCTCTTCGTTTACAAAAACCGCCGCCTTGAGAATGGTCTCTAAATCTCCCCGGTTGGTCAGATGAAAATGTCATTTAAACGCGTGTGGATCTGCAAAAAGAAGACATGTTCATGTTAGTAACCGAACCGTGCAAGTTATGATGGCATAAAAGATTAGCCCCCTCCTACTCTCTATACCCCACCTGGTTCTCCCTCCACAGTTGGCAAGGAAGGCCATCATGCCACTCCCCAGACACAATAAGAAAGTCTTTGTTCAACCCTTTACTGGACTCAGGTAGGCACTGAATAAGCTGAACCTTATCGTCCCTCGTCTTCATGTAGTAGGATTTGCCCCTCAAGTGCTGGAGGTTGTAGCACTAGTTTACGTCGTGATGGGTTAGTCTTATCCCCATTTTCTCGTTTAAGGCATCCACACAACCCAGGATCCTAAACACATTAGCAGCGCACTAGGTGGGAGCTAATCGAAAGTGCCTAAGGTAATCCCTCATTACCGGTCCCATGGGGATTCTCACACCCCTTTCTATAAAAGCGAGTAGGGGAATCACCACCTCGCCCGCGTTTCTCCTAAAGTGTCATTCCCCTTCCTCACAGTACCTCAAACCTACATTGGGGGGTATCCTATAATCGGCGATGAATTTCTCCATCGCCTCTTCGATCTCAACCAACTTTTTTAATTTACCTATCTCTAGAAATCGCTAAAGAGACTCAGGGGATGACCAAAGAAGGAGAGGAACAAGAGAAAGATAAACTCAGAAGAGAGAAAACACGAGTTAGTGAGTGCAGAGAACTTACAGGAATGAGGAAAAGCTCCTCGGACAGGCTTTTTATGCTGGAAAAAGACTTGAGTTTAGCTGGAAGTTTGACTGGACTCAGGATATGTGCGCCAGAGCTCTTAAGTGCGAAAGTAAAGAGACAAATCAATTCAAATGAGTATTTATATCTCCCATTAAAAGTAACTGTGTGGATTTTCCCGCTCATAAAGGTAGGGAAATCTCCACCGTTAGATCACCATCGCACCGTTAAACGAGGGGAGTACAGAGCCGCCAACATTTAATGAAGACACGCTTCATATACCAAGGTGCCAGGAACATGCCTCAGGCAAGCGAGAGGCCCTGGCATTGATGGGAGACAAGACTTGACAAGCCATGACAGAGGCCCGATGTCATTAAAACCCTCATCTCCGACCGAGGAGCCGGACAGTAGGATTTTGAGGGGCTATTGTGGGGCCAAAGAACTTGACAACCCCGGCCCACTTTATACCAGGCCCAAGACCCACACCGAGGAGGGAGAAATGGCCGAGGACGAACAAAGAAAGCCCAAATAAGCCCAGAGACGTTGCCGAGGACAATCCTGTTCTCAGCATCCCTGCTCCTAGAAGGAAAGAATGGCGCGCCGCTCAAAGGCAGCCTCTTATAGTGCCTCAAGGAAAAGGGGCAGATACAGCAAAGCACCCATGGGGGTATAGTGCAGGAACAATTCAATGAGAAACTGTCACCTCCGCATTGAATGCCCACAACTAACGTTTTGGCCGCATTAATGAAGAAATGACCCCTAAACAGTGTCTCCTTGGTTGCCGCGACTAACAGAAGGTTGTGGAAGATGGCTGATGGGACAAACACTCAAGTAGTGACTTGTATGATCAACAGATGGAGGGTCAAGATCAACTGAAAGGGGCTATATAATGTAAGAAATCCTCCATAAAAGGGGGATCGAGAAAAAGAGAGAGAGAAGTGAGTAGCAGTATGTATCATCTCTAGGACCCTTGTAACCTAGTAATAAGGAAATAATAAGAACACTAAGCTCCTCGGACGAAAAGCCTGAGGACGGAGTTTCCAGCTTTAGCCCGTATATCCGTTATTCAATCCATTCATGACTGTGTCCAGTCATTGCAATCCTTACTAAAACCTAGTTCTTAAACCTACTCTCTACAAATCTATTGTATTGGGCTAGTTGGGCTTGAATCCACTCGTCTCACGATGGAAGTGCCCGAGCCCAATCCCTACAATTATCATTCTTAGTCATTAAAAAAAAAAAAAAAAAAAAGGAACACGGACAGTTGTACACCATTTTTAATAACAAATTACAGCGTTTAAAGGCAACATAGTTTAAGGGCCGCTCCACATTAGGTTTAGGATGGTCACAGGACCACCTTAACCTGGAAAAAAAATTACAATATATAAATTTTAAAAAATTTATGATTTTTTTATCCTTAAAAAAAATTGTGACCACTCTAAATTTTTTTAAGTCCAACATAATTACACTTTGGACAAAGTTTGACAACAAACTTGGTTGTAGACTAAAGCTACAACTCCACTTAATTTTTTTTTTTTAATTGGATGTGAATTTTGACAAATCCATTATTGGATTACATTTTCTTCTTATATTCTCCATACTTGCAGAATTTTAAGAAAATCAAAGATCAATAGATATGTTATTAATCAAAATTTTAAATTTCAAGTTTTTATCGTCTAAAATTATATATAAAAAATAAGTTTATGGATTGAATGGTAAATAATATCGATTGGTATGAAATTTGACATATGTTTTAAAAACATAAAGAACATGCAATTTTATGGTTAGATTTTCAAAATATGTAGCCATGTTAATTTTTTTAGTTAGAGTTGTAGACTTGTAGCCTTAGGCTACAGTTAAGTTTGTAGCCAAACTATATCCTTAAACTTTGGCTCCTTTAATAATATATTAGGTCTTTACATATAAAAAGAAAAAGTCCAGGAAAAATTTTATTTAACAAAAAAATTTGAAAGATATATAGCTTGCAGCATTTTGATAATTAGACTATCATGCAATGATTTCAAAATAATAATAAAAATTTGTAGAAGAAAATTGTAAGACTTTATGTATTTCATATTTGCATTTTTTTTTATATGAAGTTATTTTCTTATTAAATTTTTTATAATTTAAATCTCTTAATAATCACCCTGAAAACAATTTCTGAAGCCGCCACTAAGTCATAGTTGTGAAAATTTTCATGAGAATTTTATGTGTTGTGTCCATATAATTAACCATACAAAATTTAGTACCATGTCATTTAGACTTAAATGATGTAAGATCGGACTTTCATAGACTTGTCATTACACAAGAAAATGGAGGAAATAACAAAGTGTGCTATGTGTAAACATATTCTCGATACATTTTATCATCTGACAACAATTTTCAAAATCTGTTTTATACAAACACAACTAAACAGTACCTTAACCTTGCTTTAAATCTTCCTTTATGAAAATAGTGAAAGCTGTCCTAAAAATATTGCAATACCCATCAAAATGACTTTTTTTTTTTTATGGGAACACATTTCTTCTCTTATTAATCAGAATTTGAACTGGTTACATCCTGAGTACAAGTGGACTCAATGAGGCTGGGAGTTTCCTCCAACCAAACTTGAAAGTCACCAATCTGTTTCGCAAATTGCGCTAAAATATGGGCAAGCCTATTGCCTTGCCTTTTTACATGAGAGAAATTGAAAAAACTGAAATTTGAACTATAGATAAAATACTAGATATGATGGTCTCAATGGAGGAGGGAGGTTCTGTTGTGCCCAAGAGAGACCTGCAAAGAAGCAAAGAATCCGTCTCAAAAATCACTTCTTTGAAACCCATTTCCCATGCAAAAATTGTTGCTGCCTCCATGGTCTTTGCTTCGATCTCCAATGCTGCTAGGGGTGCTAGAAATCTTCTGCTCATAGCTGCCATGACTCTGCCTTCTGAGTCACTCACCAACATGCCCAATCCTGATGCTTTCTACACTGTGAACACAGCTCCATCTATATTCAACTTGTATCTAGGACTTTCTGGTGGGTGCCACTTGATTGCTTCAGAGGGGTTAATGGGGCAAACCACTTCATTTGCAGATCGGTATTCCTCAACCAGTGCCATAGCATTATGAAAAATTACTCTACCCGGTTTTCTTGTGCCACCATGCCTAAACACATTCCTATTTTTCCAGATTTCCCAACACACAGTCACGGTTTTCTCCATCAAATTAGAGCTTATGGGGCTTCGCCTAATAATCTACCATATCACATCCATGAAGTTCCACCTTTTCTCAGTTTGGAAGGGAAAGACCAGTTTGCAATTGCTCCTAACCTCAGTAACCTTATCACAGAACCAGAACAAGTGGCTATAGTTTTCTGTCTCCTTTCCACAGGTCTCACAAAGATCACCAGCTATGACGTGTCTCCTCTTCAGGTTTTCTTTGGTTGCTAGGATGCCTCGGCAGGCCTTCCAAGAAAAACTTCTGATTTTGTTAAGAGTCTTCATACCCCATATAGACCTCCAGATTTGCTTCATCACCGTTCCATCAGAGCTCTCCCCTTCACTGCCTCTGTCAATTCCCTCCATTAGACTTTTGTAGGCGCTCCTCACTGTAAATTTACCATTAGGATTGCCATCCCATATGCATCGATCCGGAGGTAGGTGCATGCTCAAAGGTATTCCAAGTACCAAATCTGCCTCCTCAGTCCCTAGCACCTGTCTGACCAATTGCGCATGCCACTCTTTTTTCTCCAAGTCAATGAGGGCACTAACTTTAGCATCATTAGGCAGGATGTGGTTCGTGGGAGACAAGATTTTTTGCGAGGCTAGTGAAGGTAACCATTTGTTTGACCATAAGAGGATGCTATCTCCATTCCCTACACGCCATTTCATACCCTTCTTCACAACTTCCTAGGCTGTCATGATGCTCCTCCATGCATAGGATGGGTTTCGGCCTAGTGAGGCTTGGACAAAATTGCAATCCGGAAAATACTTAGCCTTAAATACCCTATAGAACAGAGAATTAGGATGGCTTTGTAGATGCCAACCTTGTTTGGCTAGGAGAGCTTTATTAAAAGTTTTGAGGTCCCAAAATCCCATCCCCCCCTTTTCCTTAGGGAGACACAGCTTGTCCCAACTCAGCCAAACCATTTTCTTCTCCTCTTTTTTCTGCCCCCACTAGAATTGACTCAATATGCTTGTAAGCTCATCACATATGGAATTAGGAAGTTTGAAGCAGCTCATTGTATAGGTTGGCACCGCTTGAGCAACTGCTTTTATAAGGACTTCCTTTCCAGCGGGTGAGAGAAGCTTCTCCTTCCAACCGGCCAACTTTTTTGCCACCTTCTCTTTTAATTGGGCAAAGGAGTTGATTTTTGATCTACCTATTAGTGAAGGAAGTCCAAGGTAAGTCTCGTGTTGTTTGATCACCTGTGCCCCAAACAAAGTCTTGATATCTTCCTGCACTCCTCTATCCATGTTCCGGCTAAAATACAAAGAGATTTTTTGCTTATTTAGCTACTGCCTCGAGGAATCTTCATACACTTTAAGGATTCTCATAATTTCAGCATTTTCTTCATAGGTGGTTCGGCCAAAGATAAGGTTGTCATCAACGAAAAATAAATGGGAGAGCTTTGGTCCGTTTCTACTTGCCGATATCCCCCTTAACCTTCGATTATGGATTGCTTGGTGGAACATGGCAGAAAGTCCTTCCACACAAAATAGGAAGAGGTACAGCGATAGTAGGTCTCCTTGGCGAAGACCTCTTGAAGGTGTGATGTGGCCTTGTGGTATGCCATTGATACAGACAGCATAAGTGACAGAACTAACACATTGCATGATGAGTGCCACCCACCTTTCTAAGAAGCCCAATTTAAGCATGATTTGTTGAAGACACCTCCATTCAACCCGATCGTATGCTTTACTCATATCTAATTTGAGTGCCATCTCCCCTATCTTCCCTTTCCTTTTTTGACTGATATGGTGCATAGTTTCTGACGCTACCAGAACATTATCGGTGATCAATCGCTCCACCATGAACGCACTCTGATTTTCACATACTAGTCTTTGCAGAATCTGTTTGAGTCTGTTTGCAATGATCTTAGACGCGATCTTGTAGGCCACGTTGCAAAGACTAATAGGGCGAAAATCTGTCACTAGTTTTGGATCTTTCACTTTTGGGATTAGCACTATATGTGTCTCATTGAAATTTTAAGGGATTAAGCCACAATTTTAAAAATCCAATACAGTTTTGGAGACAACAAAGCTTACTGTGGGCCAGTAGTTTTGGTAGAAAATCGTGGGCATTCTATCTGGGCCAGGTGCTGTGGTTGGGAACATCTGTTTTAGTGCTCTCTCTACCTCACTGACTTGGAATTCCCTCAACAGTGAGTTATTCATTGGACCTGTGACTTTGTAATGGATAGCATTGGGAAGCTCCTCACTCACCACCGGGTTTGAAGTAATGAAAAGAGAGTTGTAGTACTCCACAAATATCCTGCCTACTACTTCCACATCCTCCTGCCATTCTCCATTAGAGTCCTGGAATCTATCAATGGTATTTTGTTAAAGCCCGCTTGATGCTTTGGTGTGAAAAAAGGAGGTGTTTTTATCACCTGACTTTAGCCAATTAATCTGAGACCTTTGGTGCCACATGATTTCCTCTGAGTCCAGCAGTTTGTTTAGCTCTCTCCGAGTGCATTGGATTTCCTCCATTATTAATGGGCTACCTTTCTAACATTCTAGCATCTCCAATTTTGTCTGTAATGAAGCTATTTTTTTCCCCACGTGGCCAAAGCAATTTTTATTCCAAGAAGTCAATGACAGGTGGCATTCTTCAAGGCAATGATAAAGGGGTGAACCCCGATTCTCTACACATACCTTTAAGCCAAGCAGTGGTTACAACATCAGCACATGACTCCTCTTTAAGCCACATTGTTTCAAAGCGGAAGGGCTTAGGACCTCATTTTCTCCGAGTTGTCGACGGGCTGTCTTTGAGCAATAGCATACAATAATCTGAACAGGAGTTGGCTTTGTGGTATAAATGCCTCTTGGGGAATCTAGCTGCCCAACCTGTGGAAACCAATGCTCTATCCAGGCGCTCCCTCACCCATCCTCTGTTTTCTAGGCGCCTACTCCAAGTAAAATCCTAACCAATGTAGCCCAAATCACACAGCTGACATGAGTTTATCGCCTCACAAAAGTTAGCCATTTGACGCACTGGTCGTGAGCTTCCACCTTCTTTCTCTCCACTGTGCATTAGTTCGTTGAAATCTCCAGTGCACACCCACGGCAAACTGTTGATACTAGATAAACTTTTGAGTAATAACCAAGACTCTTCCCTTTTGCTAGTGTTCGGGTTACCGTAGAAACCTGTGAACCTCCATTTCTGAGACCCATCATTGTGGTTAATGATCGCGTCAATGTGGCTCTCCGAGAAAGATTAAACCGAAACAAACAAGTCTTGCTTCCATAAGAGCGCCAAACCCCCATTCCTCTGTTTACTAGGCACCACCAGACCTTGGGTTCTCTTCAAACCCTCCTTAATTACATCAAACTCTGCAACAAGAAGTTTTGTTTCCATTAAAAAAATTAAAATGGGATCTTCAAAAGACACTACCTTCTCAAGGGCTCAAACTGTGCAGCGATTCCTAAGCCCCTGACAGTTCCAGACTAATGCACTTATTGATCTCGGCGGGGTTGCTTAGCAACCTCCACTGCTCCCAAGTGTTTTGCCATCAACTGACCCATAGACAAAACTTGTGCCTCCACCTTGTTCCTTTTTTCATTGAGAATGTTCTACTGGATATCTCTGAGCGCACCATGTCTTTCCTCTTAGCACCGATTGTCTTCTCTCCACCACTTCGGTCCTTCCCCTCCACCGATTCTCTTGGCATGCGTTTCCATGTACCCAAAGTTTCAGCTCCTCTACCTCTATTTGCCCTGACATCCTTCGCCGATACCATCGTAATGTTTTCTTTACCCAAATTTTTGTTGTGTGAGAGCTGTTTGCCCGAAATGTGCCCTACAACTTCAGGTATAAAAGTGTTGGAAGGTCCAGAGATAGTGTTCTGGGCCAAAACCCGTGCCTCCTTGTGTTCTGCAGTTGGCTTTCGTGGGCTCATGGTCTCCTTTGGCAGAGCTAGGAAATTAATAGGCCCATCAGCTATATTAAATGCTCCACCACTCCTCTCAAGGGCTATATGGGCCTCTAACCTCCTTTCGGGGCCCAAATTTTAACTATGCTCCATTTGTGGCCCACCATGGCTAGCTGACACCCTTTAAGAATAGACCACGTGTCTTTCCTTCCCCTCCTTTTCCTCCTTTAGGATATCAAATTCCTTAATGGCTTGGTCTATTTCACGTAACTGCTCCGAGAATAACACTGAACAAGATATTTGCGGCGAAGTATCCTCCATTTCCAAATCCACCACCTAGTGAAGTTCCGCTCGCTGAAGAGCGGATCCACCGCTATTGCTCCTTGACGTCGCCGTTGGGCGAGTTTGGGAAACTTTCTGAGGCTGCGCACCGATTTTCCCACTGCTTTTTCCTCCTTTTCCACCTCCGTTGGTCTTTCGCTTATCAACCTTCGCAACCAAGGGTCGTTAAAGGCGCTCAGGGTCTGCCCGTAGCCACAGTCCAAATTTCCTGTCTTCCGATCCAAGGGATTACTTGCTGTTTATCCAAAGAGGACAGTCCCTGTCATCATGATCTAGCTTTCTGCACCAGTAGCAGAAAATGGGAAGGCGCTCGTATCGGAAGTCTACCCATCTTGTATTCGATCCTCCCATCCTTATGGTTCTTCCTCAGCTCAAAGGTTGAGTTATGTCAAGCTTTATTTGGACCTTGAGATACTTCCCCATGCTAAAACCTTTTTCCCCCATGTCAACCTTCTCCACCTAGCCTAAAGGCCCTGCGATCTTCTCTACAACCTCCCTGGTCTGCATTCTTATGGGAAGCCCGTGAATCTGGACCCAAAAGTGGGCCCTGTCAAAGCTAATAGTGGAGACCGAATCTCCAACTTCGAACTTGTGTAGAACTAGTAAATACTTGTCGAAGGACCATGGGCTCGACCAAAGTACTCGTCCCATATCCTCCTCATTCTAGAACAAAAAGAGCAATGTATTGTCACTAACATCCTGAACCTCAAAATTCTCCGATGTCTTCCAAATGGGTTTCAGTGCTTTTACCACCGCTTCTAAGTTTATTCGTCTCTTTGTTAAAAACTTTCCTGCTAAAATCCACCCCTCTATCACTTCCTAAACATCAAGATCGACCTCATCCCCCTCGTGTTCTGAAAGTTTTAGTTTCTCACATCATTTTGATAAGACCTCCATGATAGACTAGGTCAGACAAAGGAGAAAGGGTAACCAATTTTCTACCTAAACAGGAGAAACTTTTTTTGTCAACGACAAACACCTTTTTTCACCTCTAGGGTTTCCAGTGAAACCTAGAGAGAAAACCCCCGTAATGTTAATAGAAACCTATTTTAGTTCGATAAGCTTTTGTCCTTATCAAAATGACAATTTGATTTGATTCACTCTTAGTCTCTACTATTGGATTGCAATTAATTTCATATTATATTGTATCTAAATTTTTAATATTGAATGCAGTCATACGTTTGAACTAACAAATTCTAGTATATTTATTCTAACCAAGCACGGGCATCAGTGCATGCCAACACTAATCAACTTTACAAAATTATAAATTTCAGCTGTCTTCACATCTACAATCTACATTTTGTGATTTCTTTTTGCATCGAATCCTTTATAATAAATTGTTATTTGTCAGTGAGAAATTGAGAGTGTCACATTAGACAAGGAAAATTATTGTGAGTCACATTATGAATCGGGGAACAGTTATGACTAATGATGGAGTTTTTTTTTTTTTTTTTTTTTTTTTTTTTTGAGAAACAGACCAAAACCGGTCGAGCTACTTTGTTTTCGGTAAGTCAAAAATGAAATGTTTTAGTAAATCTGGAGGAACAGACTCCTTCCAGATAGAAACAGGAAAAGATAATCTCGCCCTTTGAGCTAAGGCATGAGCCAAGCCATTACCTTGCCTACGAGTATGAATGAAAGAAAAAGACTGTAATGAACTAGCTAAAGAAATAATATCCTTGACCAAATGACCCACTACAGGATGATGAAAACACTGGTTATTAATTGCCAGTATAGAAGATTCAGAGTCCCCTTCAAAAATAGAGCTGTCCAAACCAAGCTCATGCAGAAAGGAGACTGCTCTTCGCGCCGCAATTGTTTCCAGAGCAAGAATAGACGATGGCAGAGGAATGATCTCAGATAGGGCCGCCAGTAATTCTCCCGAGGAATTTCGAACAACGACACCAACACCTGCTGCGTCCAATTCTTCAAAAATAGCACCGTCAAAATTTGTCTTCACTGAACTCAGGTCCGGTGGTTTCCAGATGCTCAGTTTTGGAGGTTGCTTGACGACAGGCTTGCGACGAGGTTGCTGGAATTCCTGGAGGTATTGTTGTGCCAGGTCCGCCAGCTTATCCAGTGGCGTAACTACTTCTCCCACTCTGCGTTTGTTCCATTCATTCCATAGAAACCAACAGTGCGTGATGAACGACTCAGCTCCACGTGGATTCTGCAATGCACACCTGAAAAGATCAACAAACGTTAGAAAAGGAGGAGACACAGCTTTCAGTTCCTCAAAGCTAGTGCCCCACACTGGACCAAGTGACCCGCAACTCCACAGAGCATGAATGACAGATTCAGGCTCGCTTTTACACCTGGGGCATGTAGGAGAAGAGACAATCTTTCTCTTCAACAGATTGTCCAATGTAGGAAGGGAATTTGTGCAAGCTCTCCATGCAAAAGTTTTAAGCTTATTTGGAACTTTCATTTTCCATAAACCAGACCAAAATTTTTTGTTTTCCCCAGAATCCGATGAAGAAGCCAGCTCACTAATTTCCAGTTCATGAAGAAACTTATATCCCGATTTTACAGAGTATTTCCCATCCCTTGTTTTCGGCCAGATTAAAATATCCTCCTGAGGGGTGAAACAAACCGGGATGGATTTTATCTTCTGAGCTTCAAAAGGCAGGAAATTTCTATCAATCAACGCCCCATTCCACCATCCCGAACCAACATCCAAAAGGTCAGCAACTACTGCATTAGCTGGAATCTCTGATAAAGGGGAAGTGATCCTGCCCGAGCCTCCCCCTGGCAGCCAACAATCAGAATAAACTCGGGTTTTTAAGCCATTTCCGATTCTCCACCTAGCCCAGCAGCCACTAGCTTCCTAGCACCAAGAATACTACGCCACGCATAGGAACCAGATTTTAATTGGGCTAAAAAAATGTCACCCGAAGGGAAAAATTTAGCCTTAAAAACCCGATAGAAAAGGGATTCCTTATCATGAATCAAACGCCAAACTTGCTTAGCAAGCATGGCTTCATTGAATTTACTCAAATCTTTGAAATTCAACCCACCTTCTTCCTTAGGTAGGCATAGAGTTTTCCACTTCTTCCAATGTATTTTCCGTCTTTCTCCTTGTTGCCCCCAAAAGAAATTTTTTATCATAACCTCAATATCATGATAAAGGCTTAGTGGTAACTTAAAGCAACCCATAGCAAAGGTTGGGATGGCTTGGACAACGGCTTTCAAAAGGACCTCTCTCCCGGCTTGAGACAAAAGTTTCTCCTTCCACCCTTGAAGTTTACCCCAAATCCTTTCCTTAATATACACTAGGCTCTCCTTTTTTTTCCTCCCCACAACAGCTGGAAGTCCTAAATACTTCTCATACTCCTTTATTTCCGGAACACCCAAAAACTCTTTCAAGACATCTTTGGTTTCATTCGAGACTGATTTCCCAAAGAACAAGTTGGTCTTTTGGCTATTAATCTTCTGTCCAGAAGCCTTCTCATACAAAGCTAGGGCATTTTGGACCGCTTGCACATCACCCAACTTAGCTCGACAAAAAATCAAGCTATCATCCGCGAAGAAAAGATGAGAGATTTGTGGCCCATACTTGCTTAAAGAAAATCCCCGGATCTCACCACCATTAACAGCTTTTTTAAGTAAACCATTAAGTCCCTCAGAACAAAGCAAGAATAAATAGGGGGATAAGGGGTCACCTTGTCTAATCCCCCTAGTTGGCTGGATATTCCCACGGGGCTCGCCATTTACCAAAATAGAATCGGAAACCGTTTTCACTGTGGCCATCACCATACCCACCCATTTCTCATGAAAGCCCATTTTCAACATAATGCTCTCGAGAAAGGTCCATTCCACCCTATCATACGCTTTGCTCATATCCAACTTCATAGCCATATAACCACCTCTACCATACTTTTTCGTCTTCATATGATGAAGAATTTCAAAAGCAACTAGGATATTATCTGAAATAGCTTTATCCGATTGGAAAGCACTCTGAGTTTCAGATACAACAATAGGTAGCAAACTTTTCAATCGGTTAGCTAAAACTTTGGATATTAATTTATAAAGGATGTTACAGAGAGAAATAGGTCTAAATTCCGTAACTAATTCCGAACACTTAGATTTAGGCACAAGAGTAATGTAAGTATGATTTAAGCTAGCAGGGATAGTACCTGAATTTAAGCAAGATAGCACAGCACAGGATACATCATCACCAATGGAACTCCAATAATGTTGATAGAAAATGGGTGGCATGCCATCAGGGCCCGGGGCCTTCAAAGGAGCCATTTGTTTAAGAGCCACATCAACTTCTTGCCTGGTGAAGACCCTCAACAAATCTGAATTCATCTGCTCACTAACAACCCGGGATACTGATTCAAGAACTTCACCAATATGATTCGGGTTAGAGGAAGTAAAAAGCCCCTTGAAGTAGTCAATGAAGAGACCTGCCACTTTCTCATCACCATCGCACCAAACTCCATTTGAGTCCCTGAGCCGTTTAATAAAATTACGCCTATAACGTTGGGAGGTCTTACCATGAAAATACCTTGTGTTTTGATCACCATCCTTCAGCCAATGCAATTTAGCCCGTTGTTGCCAGAGTTTTTCTTCACTGGAAAGAAGGTCTCTCAATTCCGCTTTAAGCATAAGAAACCGGTCAATATTACCTCCTCTGACAGCCTCCTCTTCAACCTTCTTCACTGAATTTTTCTTTTCGATAATGGCTCGAGTGATGTTCCCAAAGGACGTCTTACTCCACTGGCGTAGCTTTGACTGACATTGAATCAAATTTCCTTCTACCACTTCCATCGGAAAAGGGGAGAAGATGGCTGGGGACCAAGCGGACTCAACAGTAGAGTGACACACCTCGTCCTTTAACCAAACCTGCTCAAATCTCCAAGGTCTCCGAGAACGAGCTTGAATGCCATTGGGGTGAATAATGATTGGTCTATGGTCAGAGAAAACGGATTCTAAGTGCTGAACAGATGAGCCCGGGAAGAGAGTAAGCCATTCTGGATTAGCAACAGCCCTGTCCAAGCGCTCCCATACAGAGATACCCCCAGCCAAACGCTTAAACCACGTGAATTTCGACCCCTCGTAACCCAAATCCGCGAAACTGCATTCATCTAAAGTGTCACGAAACTCCTTCATCTGATTCTCTGGCCTAGCACGACCACCCAACTTCTCATAAGACTTAGCAATCTCATTAAAATCTCCCGCGCACAGCCAAGGCAAAGAAAAACAGAGGTTGAGATTTTTCAGTTTAGTCCAAGATTCATGATGTCTCTGAGTTTCCGGATAACCATAAAATCCCGTAAAGCGCCAAGAATCTGTCTTACCAGCATTGATTACAACGTCTATGTGATTAAGAGAAGAAGAAGTGACAGATAAATCAAAATCAGCTTTCCACAAGAGAACCAAACCGCCACCCTGGTTGATTTTAGAGACAACGTGTTTCTGCTCAAGATCAAAATTTCGTAAAAGGAACTTTAGCCTCGCTTCATCCAGCCATGTCTCGGCAATGAACACAGCTGCAGGATCTTGTGCCCGGACCAAATCACCGAGCTCCCGAATTGTCTGTGGGTTCCCAAGCCCACGACAATTCCAAACTAGAAAACTCATTGCTTCTGGCAGGGTTGCTGAGCAACCTCTGCCAATATATCACAGTGAACCTCTTCCTGATGAGAAACCAGTCGGCGCTTGCATGGTAATTCATTAGGAACATCCAGGGAGTTAAAGGAGCGTTTTTGTGGGGAAGGCTTATCCCAATTTGAGTCCACCCATAGGTTAGCTTGAGCTTGCCTTTTCCAAGTCCCTTTTTTAAGTGCTGGAACCTCAGACGAAATCGAAATAGGGACATCTGTCAAGGACGTGCTCATCAAAACAGGAGGCAAGTGGGAAATAAGTGAGTCACGTGATTGGGATGTGGGAGCCTTAGTAGCACACTCCTTGAGTTTAGGAAGATCAGAAGAGAGTGGACAAGTAGTAACTGTAGGATCAGAAATCCCTCCCAACTCGGGATTTGTGGAATCAAATTTTGATAATTCCTTGTCTATATCGTGGAGGACAGCCGAGAATAAATCATTTCCTTTACTGGGGTCCGGAAAGCTAGAAGAATCCAAGTTTAATTGCACAGTTGACTCAGATATTTTTGGACTGGAATGCGTAAATTCCTCCCCCGTTACTTTCTCTTTTCCTCTACGTGAATTTGAATTTGAAAGAGATTCGGCATTTATTTCACCCCCAGATTTTCCGGTTTCCAAAATGGGCTGAGATACAACCGCCGGCGTTTCCTCCATTACCACCTCCGCTGGACTAGCAACAGGGACAACAGGGGACTGATGAGCTCGCTTAAACCGATCTTCATAGTACCCAGGCACGAAGATAACATCTTTACCAGCTGTTGTATACGGAGCTACCCTCAGACTAGAGTTGAATTGTTGATTTTCAACTTTAAGAGTACCCTTACTTTGGATCCAAAGCTCGCAGTTTTTGTCGTCATGAGTTAGTCGCCCGCACCAGTAACAAAAATTTGGCAGCCTCTCGTACTTGAAAGCCACCCAGGATTTACCACCATCCACGAGAGTAATCACCCGTCCACGACAGAGAGGAAGATTTATATCAATAGTAACACGGACCCTCATAAAATGACCACCCTCATCATCCACGGCACCTGAAGATTTACTGACCTCTCCAACTGTTTCGCATAGGCACTCAGCCATTTCCTTAGTCATAAAACGTAGAGGTATATCATGAACCTGCACCCAGAATGTAGCCCTATTAAATAAAAGTTCCCTAGCCGGAGTGTCAGAATCATACCTCTGGATAACAACGAGATATTTATCAAAACTCCATGGTTGATGGAGAATGATACGGTCCACGTTTGGGAGATTATCAAAGACAAAGAGGACTTTATGATCCCCAAGATGTCTGATCGTAAAACCATTTGTAGACCTCCAAAGTTGCTTAAAGGTTTTAGCCACGGCATTCAAGATAAGAAAGCGAGGGGTTAAAAATTTAGCAGCCAACAGATATTCCCCCGTGCGATGGTCAGATCGAAGGACGTAACCCTTTTGCTCCCTATCCGACAAAGAAAGTCTATTCCATGTGTTTGCTAAATCCTCCATTAGAGTAATGGAAAAAACGGATAGAAGAGAAGAAAGGAGAAAAGAAAACTGTTTCCCAAGAC
Source organism: Quercus tomentella (assembly GCA_028535165.1). Classification (NCBI taxonomy): domain Eukaryota; kingdom Viridiplantae; phylum Streptophyta; class Magnoliopsida; order Fagales; family Fagaceae; genus Quercus; species Quercus tomentella. The sequence continues at coordinate 84,986,942 of JAPQVY010000155.1, read as the reverse complement.
CCCAAAAGAAAAGGAAAAACCACTAGCTCAAGGGACACAGGGGTGTCACAAGAGGGAGAGACAGAGAAAAGAAACAGAGACAGAAACAAGACAAAACTGAAACAAACTCTCCTTACAAAAGTAAGGGACAAAACAACTTCTACTGCACTAAGAGAAACAAGGAGAACCCCGCTTTCCTTAGCAACAGAGAGACATTTCCTTTTCAATGATGGAGTTAGGTGTGCTTAATTTATAGTAATTAGACCAGGAAAAGAGCAACAGAGGGTTGCTTAGCGGACTCACCCACTACTAATACTTCTTTGGCCTAAAACTTGGTTCGTAATTTTACATAATTTTTTTAATTTCTTCTAGAAATGCTTGAATGTGAGCTCCAGCAATGCAGGTTTGTCCTTGATGAACAAAGTGATAAACAGATCAGCAGAAATCTTATGGATTCAAATCGAGGGATTCTCTGTTCCAGTTTTTTTTTTTCTTAATTAAAGAAAAGTTTGAGACCATGGGCATATGCAATTCTATATGAATTTCTTATAATGACTTCTGTATGAATGAAGTGATTTGTATTTTATTATAAAGAAAATAATCATTTGAATCCTCCCATTATTTTCTTATTTTTTATTTTATAAATTTCATAGTCTCTACCTCAGATCATTGGGGATAATTTCCAGATTTTAAGCCCATATAAGATATTACAATGAGGAAATAACCATACGGGAGTCTTCAAGTAAAATATTGATGTAGTGAGACATGAGTATGGCCTTAACACAAAGCCTAGAGCTTGCATTTGATTAACCAAGACTGGAGTCGTTATTTTGTTTGAATCTTTTCCCCCTACAGCTAAACGTGTTAAGCTAAAGTTAGGAATTTGAATCTTTTGAGGTAAAATTCTTTCCAACACTGTTTTAGTTTTTGATAATGTTGGGTTTAAGCCTTAGGTGGGTAACCATGAACAAAAAAGTTCCTTGTAATTAATAGTGCTTTTAAAGTCCTTATGTGTTGACAAGACTGCTGCCTAGTTGTTGAATTTCAATGTGCCAAAATCAGGTGTTTAACAGATTTGGATAGCTATAGCTATTTGATCGATAGTAAAGGCCGAATTTCGATAAATTAAGTCAATTGATCGAACTACGGGTTTACAGATCGTAATTTCAGCCCATTCAACCCTGCAAGTTATTAGAGTTTCATGATTACAAGTAAAATGTATCTAAGAAAAACCCTAAAACATGTGCCAATGACTGTTGAAGCTACTCTTGGTTAGAGCACTCGCATCAAGGTTTAATGATTACAAGCCAAAGGTTCTTGATCAAGTGATTAGGATTTCATACTTGGAGCACTCACATCAATTAATGCATAATAGCTTAAGGTGTCAATTTTGCACATTAAGTTCCAAAAATCAACTACATTAGCTCATGTAAAATTATGCAAATTTTTACATTCTAGTTACAGTAACTGTGTAAATATACATGACTATCGTACATGTGCATATCAATATTTTATTCATCTTTCTCTCTCTCTCTCTCTAGAAATAGTAAAAAAATAAATGAAGAATGTATATTGTATATTGTATTTAATAATAATAAAATATAGAATAAATAATCTAATACGGTTGTTTTTGAAAGTGATTATGTAAAATAGAAAAATTAGGGTCTTTTGCTAAAATAAATAGGATTTTTTGCACAAGAAATGGATTTATCATGACATCGATAGGCACTAGCGAAGCCAAAGGGGTAGACTGGGCAGTTCCCCCCCCCCCGGCACGACTCATCCTTAAATATCTTACATGCATTAGTATTAGAAATGTCTTGAATGCTTTGCCCTCCATGACAGTCTAAAATAATTTTAAAAAAAAAAAAAAAAAAAAGGCTTCCTAATGCACACTCTTCCAAGAGTTTTGTCTTGTTTTTATGCTTTTCACTATTCACACACATATTTAGCAAAATAAAAACAAGACCGATCCTATAAACACAATAGTTTTTACAACAAATTCCACACCTACTAGATTGAAAGGTTATATTGCTGATTTTCATATAGGCCCACTATTGACACTATATTATCATCCATCATTAACAACTTGCCACCTTATAAAGGTATAATTTTTTTTTTTTTGGGTCAATTTTGGTGTGTCTCTAAGCTTATTTATAAAACAAATAGAGAAAAAAAGGGGAAAATAGAACCCTTGGCTTTTTATTACTAGTTTTTATTTATTTTATTTTTCATAAAATTTCAATTGATGGTCCTATGTTGTATACTTTTTTTTTTTTTTATTGGAAAAAGAAATTCTAATATCCTTGTAAGGTGCAAAATCTTAAAGTCTTTACCATTTATTTTTTCTCCTTCACCTCCTGACATTTTAATTTTAAACTCTAAAATTTTGCCATGAACCCAAATTTTAAATCTTTTAAAGAAATAGAGAAAGAAATGTTGAATTTTTCTAATTTTTACAAAGCAATTAAGACAGTTAGACGTGTATAAAACTTTACAAGTATATTTAGGGGTGCCACGGGTCGGGTCAGTTTGGGTTTGGGCTCGACCCGTAGGGTGGCAGAAAACAGTACCCGCCATTGATCAAAGTGGGGACCAGATTAGATCGAGTCAATTGTCAGGTGTGGCAAATCGAGTGTTGGTTGAAACTAAAGTGGTAGATCTTGGCGGAGAACTGAGCAAATCTAGGTGGAGCTATGCACGGTGAAGGGAGATCTAGCCACGACGAAGATAGATCTGAGCTCGACGAAGACATATCTGAGCTCGAAGAAGATAGACCGAGCCATGGCGAAGGGAGATTTGGACAAGAGCATGACAAAGGTAAATCTAAGCACGACGAAGGTAGATCTAAGGGAAGTGAAGGCAAATATGGGTAGAGTGAAGGTAGATCTAGACGAAGCAGAGGGGGTTGCAATCAAGTCGGTTCGAATTGAGTTTTGGAGAGGCATAACTGCCCCTCGACCAAGAGTTAGCAAGTTTTGGATGGAAGCACCTGTTGCCGACTGCCAAGGCATCAACTTGGCCGGTGGTCAACTCAAGTTCAGTCGGTTATATCAGGTGGATCTGGTGGCGGGTTCTGGTGGACACCCCTAAGTATATTGCCATACTCTAAATACTTTTAGAATGATTTATTTTCTCAATTTATTTTATAATATTAAATGTGGGGCCTTAAATTTGGCATCCCGGCCCACTTTGTGTTGAGGGCCCAAAGCCCAGGCCGAGGAGCCCTACTGCCGAGGACGCACGATGAAAGCTCCTTGAAGGCCCAAGGATGTGGCTGAGGACAATCTCACGCTCAACACCTCATAAAAACGCATGAAGAAAAGGACAAACTTAGTACAAGAGCAATACGCGGGAGAAAGCTGCCAACACCATAATGTGGAGCCCAGCACCTGACAAGCCCATACTCATACCATGCTATCCAGCTTTTCCCAACTATTCTGACGTATGGATTGACAGGACGAGTAATTACCCCAAACCAGAAGAAACTGACACGTAGATGAAGAACGGGAGGGAAATACTGGTATAAAAAGGAAAGAGAGCATAAAGCAAAGGGGGGGAAGAATGGTGAGAATGTAATGCTCCTCGGACTAATTCCGAGGAGCCAAATCTCTCAAACCATATCGATGTAAGGCTCAGTCATACTGTCCAAACCTGCCTTGGTATTAGCTCTCGTGAAACCAGGACCAAACCGTTGCCCAGCGTTCAAGAGCATGCCTTTCCAAACCCGCTCTCTACAAATCGTATTGTTCGAGCCCTTTATACACGAGCCCAACGTAATCCTTGGGTCGTTAAAAATCGTGTCCCTACAATTGGCGCCGTCTGTGGGGAGGCTTGCGCGTTGGCGCAGATGGCGGTGGAGTCAAGTCTCTATCAGGCAGAAGTTCACGAAGTTTCCTCCATCTCCAACGGCATGCAGTTGTTGCTCCAACATAAACTTCTGCTAGGGGCTTTCGGCCTCAAGCTAGCTCTCCCCGCCTTGGTCTAGGGGCTAACCATCGAAAAATAAATAAATAAATACAAAAAAAAAGAGAAAAAACTACAAGTTTTGGACAGAACCAAGGCCTTGCATGGTCCTCGGACTCAAGCCTATGGGGAAACCAAGTACGCAAAAGAAAAATTACAAGTTTTGGACAGAATCAAGGCCTTGCATGGTCCTCGGACTTAAGCCTATGGGGAAACCAAGTACGCCAAAGAAAAAAGTACAAGTTTTGGACAGAACCAAGGCCTTGCATGGTCCTCGGACTCAAGCCTGTGGGGAAACCAAGTACACAAAGAAAAAACTACAAGTTTTGGACAGAACCAAGGCCTTGCATGGTCCTTGGACTCAAGCCTATGGGGAAACCAAGTACGCAAAAGAAAAATTACAAGTTTTGGACAGAACCAAGGCCTTGCATGGTCCTCGGACTCAAGCCTATGGGGAAACCAAGTACACAAAAGAAAAATTACAAATTTTGGACAGAACCAAGGCCTTGCATGGTCCTCAGACTCAAGCCTATGGGGAAACCAAGTACGCAAAAGAAAAATTACAAGTTTTGGACAGAACCAAGGCCTTGCATGGTCCTCGGACTCAAGCCTGTGGGGAAACCAAGTACACAAAGAAAAAACTACAAGTTTTGGACAGAACCAAGGCCTTGCATGGTCCTCGGACTCAAGCCTGTGGGGAAACCAAGTACACAAAGAAAAAACTACAAGTTTTGGACAGAACCAAGGCCTTGCATGGTCCTCGGACTCAAGCCTGTGGGGAAACCAAGTACACAAAGAAAAAACTACAAGTTTTGGACAGAACCAAGGCCTTGTATGGTCCTCGGACTCAAGCCTGTGATGAAACCAACTACCTAGAAGAGCCAACATGGGGTTTGGGCACGACCTGGACGTTACCTGGACCTTAGAATCTATCTGAGAAGAATTCCCCGTTGATAATCGGGCTAATCCCTGAACTACATGGATTCCCCGATCTATCCTCGGATCCTCAATACCTAGAGGATTGATGCAGTATAGGGCAATATGTTGCCAAAAACACACAGTCGAAGTCCCTCACTGCTCGGCTACCCTCTCGGACGAATTATTTAGAGTTTATCGTTCTCGGACGATCGCCCTGCATGCATTACGAAGCACTCAGCCATTATCCCGGTTAGTTTTATGAGTTTTAATTCACTGGGAATTATCATTATTATGCTTGTTAATGTCGATAAACTAGAATTAGTAGGTTTCTATTTCAAGGTTTCCTACTCTAAGTATCATCAAAGGAAAGCACACATGTAGCATCCCATACACAAAATAATTGTTACAGAAAGGAAAAATATTTAAAAAGAAATAAATTCATCTTTTATTAAGACAAAGAAACAGTACAGCGTACATTGAAAGAGCTCAAATAAGCTTATACTGAAACTAACTACCCAAAACAAAAAGAGAAAATACAAGGGAATTAAGAACAAGCCGAAGAATAGGTGCAAGGGAGAGACGTGCTGCCACTTCAAAATTTCGTCTAGGGGAGCCATTCCTCAATACTTTTACATGCCTATAACTCAGGCAGCAAAAGAGCCCAACTTCGGGCTAGCACCGTTGAAGAAAAGGTGCAGGGAGCCGGAGGTTGATGAGCCTCCACGTAACCACGCCTGCGATGGAGCAGAAGGCGCTGATGGCGAAAAACCTTACTTCTGACGCACCAAGAATTTGATGCGACCAGTACCTGCTTCGGATTTTGACTGAAAGAGGGAGGAATACCATTTCCCCCTTGCCAAAACGGAAGATTATCTTGAATCTGTGCCTCCCCTGTCCAGGCCACACCACCTTGAGTCTCGGGAGGACCCGGTGCCTCTGTGGCGGGTGTAAATCCTTTACCCCTATCCGTGTCTCAAACATATTGCGCTAAGGATATGGAGACTCTGATTATAGCTGAAGGTTTGTGACTCTGAAGAAAGCCAAAGGGTTTGTACGCCCGGAGAATAACCCCCTATCCTACTTATATAAAGAGTAAGATGATGTCATTTAATTTGAGCAGATTCTCAAGAAACGCTGCGGACAAGGCAGCTCTGGCACGATTTCCAACACTATCCACCACCACAAGATTTAAAGGTCCTCGTGAAGGCGCACCTCGAATACCGAAACGTCAAAGGACACTGCGCGGGTGAAGAATAAAGTAATGCCTCTTAATTCGGCACATCTCCCACGCAAATGGAAGAACACAAGCAGCAGTAAGGTACGAAACTTGAGTAAGTCACGAGGTGGGCTCAACATCACCAAAACCCCCCTTCCCAACTAAAAAGTCGGGAGGCAGGATTTTGAGGGGCTATTGTGGGGCCTTAAATTTGGCATCCCGGCCCACTTTGTGTTGAGGGCCCAAAGCCCAGGCCGAGGAGCCCTACTGCCGAGGACGCGCGATGAAAGCTCCTTGAAGGCCCAAGGATGTGGCTGAGGACAATCTCACGCTCAACACCTCATAAAAACGCATGAAGAAAATGACAAACTTAGTACAAGAGCAATACGTGGGAGAAAGCTGCCAACACCATAATGTGGAGCCCAGCACCTGACAAGCCCATACTCATACCATGCTATCCAGCTTTTCCCAACTATTCTGACGTATGGATTGACAGGACGAGTAATTACCCCAAACCAGAAGAAACTGACACGTAGATGAAGAACGGGAGGGAAATACTGGTATAAAAAGGAAAGAGAGCATAAAGCAAAGGGGGGGAAGAATGGTGAGAATGTAATGCTCCTCGGACTAATTCCGAGGAGCCAAATCTCTCAAACCATATCGATGTAAGGCTCAGTCATACTGTCCAAACCTGCCTTGGTATTAGCTCTCGTGAAACCAGGACCAAACCGTTGCCCAGCGTTCAAGAGCATGCCTTTCCAAACCCGCTCTCTACAAATCGTATTGTTCGAGCCCTTTATACACGAGCCCAACGTAATCCTTGGGTCGTTAAAAATCGTGTCCCTACATTAAATAAGATTTATAATTTTTTTTTTACATTAGTTTTTGTATTACACTTACAATTGTTTATTATTAGTATCAATTAATATATTTTAAGTTATTTTTTTTAAAAACATTGTCTTTTATTTTTGCCCCTTAAATTGAAATCCTTGCTCCACCGTGTTGACAAGACTTTTTTTTTTCCTTTTTTTTTTAGTGAACATTGACATGGCTTTTGAGTGGAGTTGTGGTGTGCCTTTGTGTTAGAACCCCTTTCCCTCTCCCTTGTGTGTGTGTGTTTGTTTCTCAAAAATAAATAAATAAATAAATAAATAAATAAGGTTCCTCCAAATACGCAGTTTCTCTTAGACTTTTATTTCGATTTTTTTTTTTTTTTTTAGAATCACTTTTATTTCGAGTTGACGTACGTTTTGTTCTAAAATTCAGGTGTATTAATTAAAGATTGGGTTTGAGACTGTTCAATGAATGAACCACTCATGTTTGTTTCTGGTTTGCTTTCTCTCTGCCTGTTGAATAAGATACTATTAATTCATTGTATGGTTTTTCTGCGTGGTAGAATAAGATACCACATTTAAAAAAAAGAAAAAAAGGAAGTTGCATTGCAATTTGCAAATGATCTCGTAGCTTAATGATATTAATTCTTTCAATCTAAAAGGTTCAACCCGTGAGGGTGGAATATAGGAGGGTTCTTTTAAGATCTCTTGTAAGAAAGAGAAAGGGAGAGAGAATTGGTTTTATTACATCACAATGGACAAAAACTTCAAAACTTGAGGACATCGACATACCGCCTAACAATCTTCAAGCTTTTTCTCTACATGTTCTACTATTATGATGACAATCAATGATGATAAAAAGGGTTTTAGTGCCAAAATTTCGAATCAATTATGAGTTCTTAACATATTTTTCATGCATATAAAGATGTCCCAACTTGTATATGTAAATGATTCATTTATAATAAAATGACTAAATTTTGTGTTGATTTTCCAATCCTAATACTAGCAATCAACCTAAGGTCAAGACTCATTGTGATCAAATTATACAACACTGAGCACCATGTGTAGAGCTGTACGTGTCTACTCTCACTCTATTTCGTAAAACACGATCCTCATATAATTGTCCCTTGAGGTTCAGAAAATAACATAATAAAACGACATTAGAAAAGAATCGTTGAACTCCCATAGAATTGTGTTACCCCTTGGGGTTTAGCAAATAACATATTAATTAAAACAATTGTGTTGGGGGGGGGGGGGGGGGGGGGTTGGGGGGGAACGCTAACAATATTTAATGTACAATAATGTCATGAACACAACTTTTTTCACAACATTTGTCATAATTCTTGGTTTTTATTTTTATTTATTTTTTATCTAAGATAAAATTCTTCTCTAACTTAATTTAAGTGTACGTGTGAAACTCCTTTCTAAAGACTTGAATCTCAATCCTTATCTCCAACACCGCATAAATACTTATACTTATAAAGTGACTATCACACTTGTTGGGGATATTACATAAAGTAATAATAGAATAACAAGATTAACACAAAAGATAAACAAAAAATAGATAACTTGAAGGTACAAAATTGTTATCCTTAGACAATATTTGCCCCCCACACTATTGTTGTTAAAGGATTATCGCAAATTTGTCTCCACAATACAACCAAGATGTTAGGTTCTACAAATAGCAATTCTGAAAAATGATCACAGGATTTCTTGTGAATATAAGCCTCTATTTATATTTATAGGGTTATATTTCAACAAAAGGCACGTATGAAAAATTAAAATGTTTCATAAAACCGTTCTCAAGGCTTGAAACCTCTTCAAACTCTTTGAATAGTCACTAGAAAATTCTGCAGAAAATCCTGTTTTACGACTTTCGATTGATTGAAAGTTTATTTCGATCGATCGAGTGTTCTTTTTGATCGTTCGAACAGGAATCGAATAGCGATTGATTCATCCAGAGACTCCAAGATTATTTTCTTCATCATTTCGATCGATCGAGCCAAAGTTTCGATCAATCGAAAATATTGAATTTTGAATTTTCACTTAGAAAATTCCAGAACTTAAATTTTCACTTTATGAAATAATATTCTCCAAACTCAAACATCATTATTACAATCTATCCATATATATATATATATAAAACAACACCAGGGTGTGCGGTGGTCATTTGCCATAATTCTTGAAATGGTTGACATTCGATCTACCATTTCAATCATTGTATAAAAAAAAAAATAAAAAAAAAAAACAAAAAAAAAAAACGTTAAGAGTCTATATGTAACACGAAGATGTCGATTTGGTTAGTCACTTCACGTGCGTTTACCTTGCCGCAAAAAGTGTGGATTGTGTGTATATAGCCGAGTAGAATAGAAGTTGGTCATAGGTTGGTGAATTGCGTTGCAGCTTCCTTAGCTCCTTCCTTTTCTTTTACTTCTGAGTTTTGACCCAATAATAATTACCTTAACGCATAACTAAACTAATCATCTAGAAAGAGTCCGAGTGAGTGTGTGTCTGTGTTTGTGAGATAAAGATTGTTGTGCAGCCATAATGTCACGGACCCAGCTTTGTCTCCCACCATCTTTTAAATGATTTGTAACAGTTAAAATGTTAATTTTCTCACAATTAAATAGTACTCCATCTCTATCAGAATTTCCTATCTAACTGTCATTTCGGGTACCCTTTCTTGCTCTCCCATCATATGGACACATTTGTTTTTCTTCTTAGTTTCGGATATAGCTTGAGTATACGGCATACAAATATCAGAATTTGAAGATGAATTGTAAATAGCACCATCCTTTTTCTCCTTTTGAATTGTTTAGGTTGCTTGTTATCAATGGCTGGAAGCCTTCCAGGAGTCGAATGTGCTCGAAGAAGGCGGTTCCATCGGAGTGTGGCTTGGTCTGACTCACCAAATTTGGCTGTGCAAGGTGGATCAAGGCGCTCCTCTTTCTGCTTGTACACAAGCAACCATGATACTCATCATTCCTATACCTCTTCACTGGTACATCTCTCTCTCAAATTTTCTTTTTCTTTCTATTTTTGAGTATTTTTTACTAATGTCATGCATTAAGCTAACACCAACAAAAAAAGCAGCAAAGAACTTTATTAAACCAAGTAAGCCAGGATGAGAAGCTAGAAGAAGTAGCCAGAGAAGCCAAGGAAAGATTGGATGGGAAGTTAAGAATACCAAGGAAATCATCAGAAACTAAAAGGTATATATAAATATAATTAGCTTTATGGTTTCGACTTTCCAAGCAAATATTAGCAAAACCATTATGGTCTTTGCTAACACACGCATGCTGGCTATGTAAATTAAGCTCTTTTAGCTGGATTCAAGAATCCACAACCCTCTCAGCTTATTTGAATGATATATTAATAATTTTTTCCCAATTTTATATAATTGAATCTAGGAATAACAGTAACAAAGACGGGCTAAGTTGTGTGGAGGAAAGGTCAATGGTACTGGGAGAATTGCGCACACAGGTGTTTGGGTCAAAGAAGAGTGGGTCAAGAAGGTTCAGTTGGACCAAGTTGAGCTGGAAGGCTTCGGACCAAGATGACTGTGCTGTTTGCTTGGAACTGTTCAAAGCTGGTGAGACCCTAGTGCACCTGCCTTGTGCCCATAAATTCCATGTGAGATGCTTGGTGCCATGGCTAGAGAACAGTGCTCATTGCCCTTGTTGTAGAATGGGGATAATACCCCAGTAATTAATTTTTTTTTGGGCACTATTTTAGATACCTTAAATTAAAGTTGCATTTGGTGCAAACCATATAGCACCTTCAATGCAAAGTGTGAACATTATTGTGACGCTTGTCTTGCTAAAATCTAACAATTGTGTTTGTTCGTTTCAACGTTGACAAAAGATCCAATGTGTATTAATTTGCCCGAAAACAAGGCTAGCTAATTTGCCACCATCACCCATATCTCATGATCCGGAAACAATGAAAATGTGTTTCCATTTTCCATCACTCTTACTCACTTTTTTGAGTTATGAGTGATGGAAAGTGAGAATTAAACCAAAACAAAACTAAACAAGCACAAATGGTGTGGATCCCACTAAAAGTGAGTGATGGGTAATGAGAATTGAGTAATGAGTGATAAGAATTGGGCAAACCAAACATGGCCTTATATTCCCTATTTGTAAATTATTGTCAGCTACCAAATTATACAATGATTTATAGTTAAATTAAGATTTTGGCAGATTTTATGAGATAATTAAATGGTCTTTTAAGAATATGACAGGCTTTTTGTCTATAATTTGTCAAGAACACTCTTACATTTTGTTGCTAGGCTTAGGCATTATTAGCACAAGAAAGTACTATGAAGGAGGATTGTTTTCCTTTTTTTCCTTGGTTAGGACAGAGGGGAAATTCAAAATTGCTCTAAACTCTTCAGATTGTGATCACTGATTAGTGAAAAAATAGATCATGGCAAGGAAGTGGACAGCATTGATTTTCTTAAAATGTTTAGTTTAGAATATTTAAAATCATGGTTGTGACATGTTAAGAGAATCAGTCCAAACATGATCTGACGAATCATACTAATGAAAGATTTCTTATACGTTTAACACATTCTTTTCTCTCTATATCTTTTCTTTTCTAGTGGGAATTAAAGGCGGATATGACGAATATATTTACAATATTATTTGCACCCAATGCAATAATTACAAAGCAATTAGTCCAAATGACAGCTCAGGTTCTTAGTTCTTGGCATAAAATACACAAGAAAATAATAACCTTATCATATGAATCTTTTCACTGTTAGCTTAACGTTATTTTGGCGTTCATAAAACATGTTGCAAGTGACTTATATGGTATCTTACATATTCTCCACTATTACAACCTCTACCCCACACGTATGCACGGAACATAACATTAATTATTAGGTTTACGATTCAATTTAAGCATTTTTTATTCATATATATTTCTAATTTAAATAACAAATAACGTGATACCATGTTTGATAGTGCGATACATAGTTTTGGCAACATGATAAAGTGTATGAAAAATATATATATGTGTGTGTGTGTGAAAAGGGAAATAAAGAAAGCAAAGAGAGAAAACAAAGAAATGGAACGTAAGAAATCAATGTGGTTTTGGTCTTAGAGGCCAACATCCGCCCCAAAAAGGTATTGATGATTTCATTTTTATTATAAAACTCTATGTATTACAATGAAGTGATGAACACGTTTAAGGATATTTATAATAGGTGAAATCCTAGACTAATCTAGGGTTACAATATTAGCACTACAAGAAAGATTAGAATCATTTTGCTTACTTTACAAGTAGGATTATATATAATGAGTTTGGACTAGAGTTATATAACAGACTCAAAACATGACTAGGATTAGGCCTCTACATTTTTAATATAGATTATAGAATTCTGTAATAAATATACTAGTAACTAGAATACAATTTATCATGGAAAATAAGTAGTAACTAGAATTAGGCCTCCACATTTTTAATATAGATTATAGAATTCTGTAATAAATATACTTGTAACTAGAACACAATTTATCATGGAAAATAACAGGGTTTCAATCTCATATCTTGATGCTATTAATTAGTAATAAACTTGAGCAAATCCACATCAACAATAATTCTCTCTCTTTCTCTCACACACACGGCCCAAGCAGGAGTTCCTCTCCGAGCTCCTCCTTTCAAGACAACTCTTGATGGGGCGAGTTAGGGTTTTGTTTGGTATCGGAATTAGAGAGGGAACTTAACTTTAATATTTACAGTGAGCATCTACCAATTATTGATTCGGCTTAAAACTCTATACTTTATCTCACATTAGACTAGGCTACAAGCTCAATAGAATTCAAGTGTACTAAAACCTACAACTAAACATATGACCGCATCATCTTAATGGGACTCTAAAGTTTTATTTTATTAACTAAACATGACCGCATCATCTTAATGGGACTCTAAAGTTTTATTTTATTAAAATGGGTTTAATATAACTGTGGGAGGGTTTCTTGTCTCGGCCCCCCAATTAACAGGAATTGTCCACTTTGGCTCAAGCTTATAAGGCACATGTGGGAGGCGTCTCTCCCCGATATAGGATTGAGCAAAACCGTGAGGTATTAGCCAAAGCGGACAATTCCTACTAATTGGGAGACGAGACGAGAAACCCTCCCACATTAAAAGGCGCCTTTTTGTGGGGATGTGTGTTAGTGGTACACCATGCTAACGCTCCAAGAGCTTATAAGGCATTGGTGGGGCGCATCTCTTGCCGATGTGGGACTGCACTCAAAGTCTTCCCATATTTGGTACTGAGAACAAAACCGTGCGAGCTTGGCTCCCCAAAGCGGACAAACAGCTTGTGCGGGCAACATCCCCACAATAACTATAGTTATATTAAACCCATCATTTTAATAAATTAAAAGGCCAATTTTTATGAAGGGTAAGACATAACCACAATACCTAAAGAATTATACATAAGGTTGGTCCTTAAAACTGCTCATATTAAACACTTCAGCACATATTGAATAATTGAAACATGAAGAGATTCACCAACAATTTGGATAAGTAGGTAAAACTTTTTATTTATTTGTTTCCTGTTTTCCTTTCGGGGTATAGACTAGAAAAACTTTACATAAGATATCAGCCAAAAGGTGGTAGGACATAAAGAAGATATGGATACTGCATCCAGGAGATGCTCTCTTGAAAAAGAGGGGGGAGAGAGAACTGTAGTGTCCATTCTAACCTTGAATGCTGGATAAACAGACAAGAAGTGATTCTTTCTTGAAGATGACCTTTGATTCATGGTGGAAATGGAAGCAATTCTGATTGCCGCAAATATCACTATCAGTCTATTCTTTAGTCTTTACCCCACTTGGGAAAAATTGAATTTCAAATAATGTGTCTCCAATAATTCACCACTATTGCCTATCCACAGAGCTAGTGGCCTTCTGAGGAAATGAAATCTAATAAGAAAAGTAGTAATTATTACAAGTCTGTCCATCGACTCCACCCAACAGCATTGATGCAACTAAGACTTTGTACCAACCTTTAATTTTATCGTATTGTAGGTGTTTGATGAAGTGTAATGTCACTTCGTGAGAGTAGAGTACTGTCATTTTCTAACACTAATTTATATGGATCAACCCCACTAATTTTTCTATTTTTTTGGATTACTTTAAGATCAGTATCATATGACTCATTTCTTGTCATCTTTGTTGATGAACAAGAAGAAGAAAAATTGCATATCCTAGAAGCTTTGTTTATACTTGCCTACAGGTGAAGGAGGCAACCAATGAGGCAGATTTAACCTGAAATCTGATTTGGCTCTTGTTTGTCCTTAGTATTGGGGTCACTAATCACTATATGAAACTTGAAAATACCTTTGAATCTTTGCACCCATGTTTCTCTCTCGAAGAAAATAATTGAACTGACAATTATTCAAATTGAATATGATTCACAAAATCTGATTTAAGAGGCTGATGTAGAAGCTCAGTCAATCCCATATAAGCACGTTGTAGAAAAAGCTGGTATAAAAAAAAAATTGGTGAGAACTCTTCTCCACTTTACCTCCTAGGATTGGACAAGGGATTGCAAACGTGTGATATAATCTTTATGGCAAATCTGTTCCATCCATGACTAGCAGCCAAACACCATGTCATAAATAATCATTAACATAATACTATCAGTACAGTAACTATTACCACTACTTCACCCAAATCACCATTGTTAGAAATACTGAATGATTGTATTGTATTTCTCAAGTAATAGAATATACATAAATGCCTTTATATAGGAGGCAGAGTGTGCAGTACAAGTAAGTGTGCTATACAAGTAAACAAGGTGGGCCTAAAGCCCACATACCCTAATACACGTTAACAGCCCCCCTCAAACTCAAGGTGGATGTGAGACCAACTTGAGGTTGTCAACCAAAGTGCGAAGACGTCCTTTAGGATGTGACTTGGTGAAGATATCTGCAAGTTGATCTTTAGAAGAAACTAAGATCAGCTTGAGAGCACCATGGACAAGATGATAACGGATAAAATGACAATCGATCTCGATGTGTTTAGTCCGTTCATGGAAGACATCATTGTGAGCAATATGAATGGCACTCTGGTTGTCACAATAAAGAGGAGTAGCAGAGGATGTGGATACACCTAAGTCTTTGAGAAGCCACCGTAGCCAAAGGAGCTCAGATGTGGTATCAGCAAGGGCACGATATTCTGCTTCAGTATTGGAGCGGGCCACATGAGTTTGTTTCTTACTTCGCCAAGAAATCAAAGAAGAACCAAGAAGAAAGCAATAACCAGTGGTGGACCTGCGATCAGTGGGATCTCCTGCCCAATCAGCATCAGAAAATGCACAGAGAACAAGAGGAGACTGAGCAGAGTAGAAAAGACCATGGAAGAGAGTGCCCTTTAGGTATCGAAGAATGCGCAGAACAACAGCATAGTGAGTCGATCGTGGAGCAAACAGATACCGACTCACCTGGTGAACAGCATAGGAAATGTCTGGACGAGTGACAGTGAGATAAACTAAGCTGCCAACCAAGCGTTTGTAAAGAGAGGGATTAGACAACGGTTTCCCCCCTGACGGAGTCAGATGCGCATTAAGCTCAACTGGAGTGTCAACAGTCTTGCTATCAGTGAGTCCAGTTCGAGACAAGAGTTCAGAGACATACTTGGCTTAAGTAATATAAAGTCCATCTGTAGAATGAGTGATTTCAAGACCCAAGAAGTAGCTGAGATGTCCAAGATCTTTCATCTCAAACTGCTGACTGAGAAAACCCTTGAGTTCTTGAATGCCACTAAGGTCATCACTAGTTATGATCATATCATCCACATACAGGAGAAGTAAAATAGTGCCTTTGTCAGTGCGACGAAGAAATAAGGCAGAATCATAATGACTGGCCATGTAACCTAAGCGAGAGATGGTAGAGCTGAATTTGGCAAACCAAGCTCGTGGAGCTTGTTTAAGGCCATAAAGAGCACGCCGAAGGTAACAAACCTTATTTGATTCAACAGAGAGACTAGGAGGAGGTTGCATATAAACTTCTTCACTTAAATCCCCATTAAGGAATGCATTTTTGACATCCATCTGAAAAAAGGTCCCATTTTCTGGCAGCAGCAACAGCTAAGAGAGCTCGAACAGATGAGATACGAGCAACTGGAGCAAAGGTCTCTTCATAATCAATCCCATACTCCTATGTAAAACCTTTTGCAACAAGACGAGCTTTGTAGCGCTCAATGGACCCATCAGAGCGAGTCTTAATCTTGTAGATCCACTTACAACCAACCACAGATTTCCCAAGGGGGAGAGTCACCAAATCCCAAGTATGGTTTTTAGATAATGCATCAAGTTCCTCTTTCATTGCAATCTGCCACAAAGGGTCAGTGGAAGCCTCACGATAGGTGTGAGGCTCATGCAGTGTAGTAAGGGCAGGGTAACAATGATAATCAAGAAAATGTGTAGGAATGGATCTTACCCGAGTTGAGTGACGAGGTGGAATGTCTTGTGCAAGATCTTCAGGCGGAGCAAGAGTAGGGGACCCAAGCTCAGGGTCTTCAACCTGTTCATTAAAAGGTGAACTAGGAAAGGGATCAAAGGTATCTGGTGGTTGGACAGAGAAGTCTATAGGAGGATCAAGAGCAACCACAGGAGGATCAGGAGCAGTTACAGAAGGAATATGTGCCTCATCTAGAAAAAGATCTAAAACAGAGGTGGAAGATAGGGAGGCACGAAAGTGAGAAAGCTCGACAAAGGAGCGATGTTCCCAAAAGACAATATTGCGGGAGATACGAAGACGATGAGAGACAGGATCATAACACCGATACCCCTTTTAAGTTTCGCCGTAGCCAAGAAAACAACAAAGCCTTGATCGAGGCTCAAGTTTGTTATGCTCATGTGGCTGAAGAAGAACGAAACAAGTAGAACCGAAGGAGCGAAGGTGGTGATAGTTTGGAGGTGACCCAAAAAGGCGCTCATATGGAGTTTGATTTTGAATAACAGGACTTGGAATGCGATTAATAGCATGAACAACATGAAGGGCAGCTTCACCCCACAAAGGAGCAGGAACTTTGGCAGAGAGAAGAAGAGCACGAACAGTGTCAAGAATATGACGAAGTTTTCGTTCGGCTCTACCATTTTGCTGAGAGGTACCTGGACAAGTTAGTTAATGAACAGTGCCATAGGAATGCAAAACAGCTTGGAAAGCATATTGAGTGTACTCAAGAGCATTATCAGATCGAAAAATTTTGATACGTTTGGAAAATTGAGTTTCAACCATTTTTGCAAAATTAGAATATACTTGCAATAACTCAGAACGATGTTTCATATTAAAAATCCAGCTATAGCGAGAGTAATCATTAACAAAGACAACAAAATATCGAAACCCACCAATACTAGAGACAGAGGAAGGCCCCCAAACATCAGAATGAATAAAGTCAAAGATATCAGTGAATATTGATTCAC
The DNA here is from genome assembly GCA_028535165.1 of Quercus tomentella. NCBI lineage: Eukaryota > Viridiplantae > Streptophyta > Magnoliopsida > Fagales > Fagaceae > Quercus > Quercus tomentella. The sequence continues at coordinate 84,969,596 of JAPQVY010000155.1, read as the reverse complement.
TAGTATTGAAAGGCAAAACTGGTTGTTTTCCTAACTGACATGAAACACAATCAAAATTTTCTGTAGACACTGAACCTAACAAACCTCTAGAAGCCAATTGTTGTACTTGAGAAGAAGATGCGTGACCAAGTCGAGCATGCCAAAGTGCAAGGGAAGGAGTAGAAGAAACTGCAGCAGCTGCAACAACAGAAACAGGAGCAACAAGTGGAAGACAAAGGTTGTCCACGGGAAACATACGCCCAACTCTGGGACCGGTCCCAAGCTCCTGTCCCGTCCTTGGATCCTGCACAATACACCCAGAATAATCAAAGATAATGCGATAACCTAACTCAGCTAATTGTCCCACAGAAAATAAATTGTAAGAAAGGTCAGGAACATTAAAGACACCAGGAACCAAGAGATTGGAGGTCGAAACGGAACCTATATTATGACCAGACATAGTCCAACCATTTGCTGTGTGAATATTAAGAGGGTGTGGTGCAGGTTTAAGTTCAGAAAATAAGGACGAGTGAGGAGTCATGTGATTGCAACAAGCAGAATCCATAAGCCAAGAGGAAGGAGACATACCAGATAAAGCTGAGAGAGAAGAGGAATAAGATGCATTACCAACCATACGAATGACATTGGCGATGATATTTTTAAGGTCATCTGTGGACATGGTGAAAATGCGTCCTGAAGACTTAGACTGTGCAGAGATAGGAGCCATTGGTTGGAGACTCTCAGTGTTAGCAACAGTAGCAGCGGAAATTGTCACAGCTGATTTGTTGCGATGATAGCAAATCTTAATATTGTGGCCAAAACGTTTGCAAAAATTGCAAAAATGTTTGCTGGATTGTCGGTGATGATTTTTGCAACAAGAAGAAGACCTGTCCTTATTTTTCATTTAGAAGCAAAATATGCAGAAATGGACTGCAAAAATGAAATCTACGCGAAAAACTGGGTAAGGAGCACCTGGACTTAGGGGTGTCAATTCGTGTTCGCAGGTCGGGTTCGTGTCGTGTCGAGCCATAAGTACTCTGCTATATGGGTTGACCCGAACCCGACCTGTTTAGTAAACGTGTCAAGAATCCTCAACCCTAACCCGACCCGTTTATTAAACAGGTTGACCCAACCCGACACATTTAACCTGTTTAATTAATAAGTCATATAAAAGTTAATACAAATAACCTGTTTGATTAATAAGTCATATATGACTTAAATAATCTATTATCAATTTTTATATATCTAAAATTAAAATACAATTACAGCCATAAATATAGTAATAAACATATAATTACAACAAAAAAATTAAGCAATAATAACAAAATTTAATGCCTTTATTATTTAAACGGGTCAAACAGGTCGGACGGGTTCACATGTGTGAACCCGAACATGATCCATTTATTAAACGGGTCAGCCGTATCGACCCGAATATGACCCGAACCCATTTAGTCTCAACCCATGACCTGTTTATAAACGGGTTAGTCGTGTCGAGTTCGCGAGTCGTGTCAGATTTTGCCACCCCTACCTGGACTACAAAAAGTCAACTCTGAGAAAAAGTCAACAGTCAACAGTCAACAGTCAAAGTCAACGGTCAACCACTATGATGACGTCAGCAGGATGATGTAAGCTGAAGACCTCAGCTAGGGCTGACGTGGATGATGACGTGCAATGATGACGTCAGCGATGACATCAGCAGGTGCACAGTGGCGCGTGGAGCGCGTGAGGCGCGTGAGTCAATCTCATCGGAACTTTAGTCGGCGCATGAGGGCGTGTGGAGAGTCCAATGAGGCCGATTTTTCTCTGGTTATGTAGATTGGAGAAAGTCGATTCCGATGACGGTGGCGGTGGCGGTGAGTTGATCGGAGCAATACTGATGGCGCATGAGGCGCGTGGACAAGCTGCGGAATCTTTGACCGGCGCGTGGGAGCGCGTGAATGGTCAGCTGATGATGATTCCGGTGGCTTTGTGTAGATCGGTTGAAGGTCTACCCGGTGATAGGTCTTATGTCTTAATCGGAGATCCGGTGTGGAAGATCCGACGGAAGCAGTTATCTTGGTGGCGGTGATCGAGCTTCTGGCGGTGAAGATTCAACCTTTGCACCTCTGACGGCGGTGGAACAGTCAGGAGAGGGCACGGAAAAGGTTTACTGACCAATGAAGTCGAGGCAGCGGAAAATACCAACAAAGATAGGACTGCAAGACACAAGAAAATTAGAGTAACGACTCTGATACCATGTTAGAAATACTGAATGATTGTATTGTATTTCTCAAGTAATAGAATATACATAAATGCCTTTATATAGGAGGCAGAGTATGCAGTACAAGTAAGTGTGCTATACAAGTAAACAAGGTGGGCCTAAAGCCCACATACCCTAATACACGTTAACAACCATGTTTTAGTTTCCACGTGTAAAAGAAGTAAGAATGGCCCGACTTTACATTTTGCCAATACGGAGATTCACTAAAGTCAAGTGTTTAGCATAGTTTATTTTACTTGGAAAAACTGGATAAAAAACCTTACACTTAGAAAAAAGTGATACTCTAAAAACTGTATGCGACTATGTTAGCAAGTTTAAAAGTTATACCAAACAAACCCATCTTGATCTCTCCACTACAAGGAACACCTAAGATGGGATTGAGGAGATGGAGATGGATACCAAGCCATACAAAGATGTTGTCATATTCATGTCAGACACTTGTCACACCTAAAATACTTCTGCATGAGTGTACCAGCCATGTTCTTTAAAAAAATATATATATACAAGACACATTTGAACAAAAGGAATTGAATACCCTTTCACAAAATAAAGAGAGCATTCATGCTCTGAATAGTAATAATGCATTTGGAAATTAATAAATATCTTTATTATTGCTTTGTATTTTAATTTCTAAACATCCTTTAATAGTCATGGATTTGCTTTATTTTCTATTATTACTCTTAACTAATCGCATACCCGCGCATTGCGCATGATAATTTTTTTAGGATGGTCTCATTAAATATTTTATTAATACTATAATTTTAGTTATTAACCATTGGTTTTTCATTAGTTTTTAAGTTAATAAAAACCTTAAATATACCCTTTTTTTTTACCTTTATACACACACACACACACACACACACACACATATATAGTGAATCTTTACACATACTTTTTAAGAAAACTCTATATATTCCACTTTTTTGGATACGTAAAATTATAGGCTACTACTCCATAATGATAGTGGTTAATTATATATATATATATATTTTAGTGATCTCATTTGTAACACTTCTTACCATTATCATATATTTACTAACTGATGATTTGCATAACAAAGATGATAAATGAGAGGTAGCATTATTCATTATATTTTCGAAAGTAATAGTGTATGAAAATTTAATATATATATATATATATATATATATATATTAAATAAGGTTAAATGAAATGTAAAAAAATGGATTTTTAAATTTTCTAACTTTATTTCTTATGTAATTTCTACTGCTATCAAAGAACATCTTTTTTTTAGTTATGATTAATATGGTTTCCATAGTTAGAGTTTAATTAGTTTTAAATTTAAATTTAGTACTATGATTGTATTTAATTGTTGATTTAATTTTTTAAGTGAATTTAACGGTTTATGTTACTACACTGTAAAGTTTTTAATGTTCTTCACACGGTAATCTCTATTTTATTTTTTACTTCTCCTTACAACCTCTTTGTTTTCCAATCAACGGTTGCTAATTGACGTTTGGATTTTTTTTTCTTTATCTACTCTTTAGTACTTTGTATTGGTTTTTTTCTATACCATATCTCTCTCTCTCTCTCTCTCTCTCTCTCTCTCTCTCTCTCTCTCTCTCTCTCTCTCTCTCTCTCTCTCTCTCTCTCTCTCTCTCCATTGGCAACCTATCATTTTCCAAAATTTGATAATGATTCAATGACATTAAATATGCATTATTAGTTTTTTTTTTTTTTTTAATTTAGTGTTTCTAACTTGATTTGTTCTGTATTTCATTCTTCCTTTGATGCATTGGGTGTGAGAATGAGTGTTTCCCTAGCATTACTCCACTTAATGTGGACAATTTTATTTATTTAATTTAGGCAAAATATTATATTTTAAATTTTTTAAAATAAAAAAGGAGTGGAAATATAAATAATTTAATGATATATATGGGGGATGTGGCTAAATTTAAATGTTAAATAAAATTATATGAGAAAAAAATAAAAATAAAATACATAACAATAAACACTAACTTATCCAAATAATTCTATGTAATATAATAATAGTACATTCTTATATACTATTTTTAATTATTTATAATGCAATATGATAATATTTAACAATCAAAGTCATGAAAAAAATAAAAAATAAAAAACTTAAAACACAAAACACAAAACTAAATCCCATAAACCAAAATAGAGTTCTAAAGAATACAAAACTTTATCAAGCTAAAATAGAGATGCAAGAAAAATAAAAATAAAAATCCACCAAAAAATTGAGGGAGAAAGAGTGGGAAATAACCACTTTTTTGTGAGAGAAAATTATGTAAAGAATGGAAGAGTGAATGACAAATTTATACTAAGAGGATGATAATAAAAAGAAACAAAATAAAGGAAGATAAGAGGAAAGAGGAAGAGTGATATCAAGGTAGAATGTTTGGAGAGATGAAAAGGTAAAGAGAAGGAGAAAAGTTAGAGAAAGTGTAAATGTTCAAAAAAATGAGTACAATTTAATGAGCACAATTTTCTTTTATTTGAATTTAAGTAAAACATTACATTTTTTATTTTTTAAAATAAAAAGAGAGAGAAAATATAAATAATTTAATCACAAGGGGGACGTGGTTGAATTTCAATATTGAGTAAAATAGAAGAGAAGAAAAAAATAAGAAAAATTAAAAGATATAACAATAAACCCTAAAATATCCAAATTATGCTATGTAATGGAATACTATTTTATTTTTATCTACTATCTTTAATTTTTTATAATGTAATCGGATAAAATCTAACAATCAAAGAGCAAAATAATAATAATAATAATAATAACTTAAACACAAAACTAAATCGGATCAACCTAAATTAGAGTTCTTAAAAACACAAAAATTTATCAACCTAAAGCGGAGATGCAATAAAAAATAAAAATCCACCAAAACAGAGAGAGAGAGAGAGAGAGAGAGAGAGAGAGAGAGAGAGAACCTTTTTATGAGAGAAAACTATGCAAAAAATGGAAAATTGTGTCAAATTTATAGTAAGAGAGAAGGGATAAGAAGAGACAAATAAAGGAAGATGGAGGGAAAGATGAATAGCAATATTAAAGTAGAGGGTAGTGGGGAGATGAAAGAGTAAGGGAAGAAGAAAGGTTGAAGAAAATGTAAATATTTAAAAAATAAGTGAATGTAAAAAAAATTATAGGAAAATTGGAAATAAAAAAGAAATATATATATATATATATATATATATATAGATGTTAAAACCGACAAAAATGAATATGTAAAGTCAATAATCTATTTATTTATATATATATATATATAGTAAAAAAAATAGGAATCAAAAATAAATAATAATTATGTGGTGAATGACGTGGTGATGAGGTAGCGCAACAGGAGCTCAACAGTAATAAATGTCATGCTTCAGTTTTTAGTAATATATATAGATTTGATATAAATATAACATTATATGAAAAATAAATGCTTAATAATATATAGAAAATAAAAATAAAAATAAAAATATATTTAATAATTATTTAATAAATATGTTCTGCTCTAGCTAGCTGTACCTATGTCCTATTTTTTCAAAAATTACCGTGCTGTTCTCTTACCTATACATGTGCCCATTTGTACCATGTCCGTGCTTCTTAAAAAAGATTTTTTTTTTCTTTTCATTTTTTTTCCTAGTGAAAGATGTGGGATTTTACCCCTCTTCTTATTTAGGGAAAAGAAAAATGTGTTACACAAAGGACTAGGGAACATGTGGTTGCATGGTCTCTATTTTTTTTAGCCTTTGTTCTGTGAATTATGACATCTATGCCATATATACTTAGAAACTCACAGTGCTCTTTGTTTGTTAGGCATCTGTTTGTTGGCCATGTTGCTCTTTTTTCTTGTCGTGTAACTTCATTTTAGACCATTGTCATCTGATCTGTGTATGTAAAAAGTTGGTTCAATTTGCTCTTGCTTTTTGGATGCTTACCCCCATGTGTTCCTTATAATTTTTATGGATTTGAGGAAGTGTTATTGTATTCAGAGAATTTTTCTGGTGGTCCATGATGTTTATGACATTTTATGTAATTGAAGAAGTGTTAAGTGGTCAATTATTGTTGGAATATTGTTAATGGAATTTTTGCTTTTGCTTTCTTAGAAAAATGACATGTCTTATGGTATTGTTATTTTCCATCACTAGTCTATTGAAACATATACAAAATTTATGCGTAGATGTGGATTAATTTTCTGTTGAAGTTCGTAATGGTGGAAATTTTTGCATGATCCACTTAGGTATATGAGGGGGTAATATGGCTATTTGCATACTTTTGATAAGTTCTTCTAGAGAGTCGAGACTCAACAAATTTTTACAACATTTTCATAATAAATTGAGATGTCAACCTACCATAGGTCAAAATAAAAAATTATACCAGTATCTACCACAACTCAAAATAAGGGTCTTGTGATAATATTGGGAGATTCGTTGCTAGATTTTCTTTTTTATTAATATGATCTGATGATTGGTCTGTCATGGAATTGAAAGATATGACTGAATAGTTAGGGTATGTTAGTTATGGTAGACTGTGGTATAGATTTTCGAAAATAAGCATGGAGGATGGTAGGTTAATATAATCTAATGATGATGATTTGACAATGGCAAGTGATTGTTTTTTAGAGAGAACTTCAATTTCTAGCGTCCACTCCTGATAATTGATGTTTATCATCAGATCAAGACACCAATTAATTTTTTATATAGGTGGAGATTGAATCTCATATATCTTATTTGATAACAATAAACTTTACCAATGGCAAATGATCTTCAAGGGCTATAAAGCAATATATGGTGCATTTGTTTGGATGTGTTTGCCTACTTGATGATATGATAGTTATTTCTGCAAGGGCGACTAAAGGCCTAGTTTTAAGGTCTTCATAAAAAATAAAAATAAAATAAAGAAAGGGGCGGGGGGATGAGGGGCTAAATCCCAATATATAAAAAATGTCTAATCTTGTAGGTGAATAATTGATTTTTAATCCCCAATAATAATAATAACAAATTTTAAAAAACCTCCATCCCAATAATTGTTTTGACAGAAATATTTTTTAATTAAAATTGATAAAACCCTACTTTAAATTAATTGAATTAACCATATTATTAATTGAAAAGAAGATGTTTGCAAAATGTAAATATAAAAACTTAATAACTTTTTACAGTATATCTCAAGAAGTTGTATTGATATGTAAAATTAATTACCAATTAAATTAAAAAATGCCCCATTTAAAATTATTGTCTTAAATCTAAAATTGTATTGAGTCGGCCCTATGATGAAGCTACCAATGCAGGCAATAACAAGGGTGCCCTGGTGGTAATGAGATTGCCAGAGATGATGACTTTGTTGAGGATGTGTAATTGTAGGAGGAACATGCTAGAGAGAGAGATTGGGGTAAATAGGTTGGTAAAGAAAGTACTAGTATACTAGTACTTTCGACATTTTTGAAGAACCCTAGTTGTTGTAGCGGTGATGCTATGCTAGTAAGGACATGATGTTACATGCGTGCTGCTAATGAAAGAAGGTGATGCTATGCTAGCAAGGACAACATGTTACATGTGTGCTGCTAATGAAAGAAGGTGATGATGAGATTGAACCCTTGATATTGATGAGGATAGACATGATGATACTGACTAAATGTCAAAAAATGATGATGATGATGATAATATAGAGACAATTTTGAAACATATCTAGAGATAACCAAATTGGCTCAGGTTAACGAGTACTTTTAAGGAATTTGTTAAATAACTATTTTAAGAAAATTTTGATACTATTTTTAAGAAAAATATTTAAAAAAAAAATTAAAAATCAGTTGCTTTTTTCTTTCTCATAAAAAAGTTTTTAAAAATATTTTTTAAACCAATACTCTTAGAGTATTCGTTAAATTTTCTCTAACCAAATATGCAGTATAGAAAAATTATTAGGTATTTCGGGAATAATGCTCCCTTCTCTCACATGAGGAGTGGGTCTCATCATGGAGCCTACCCTCATGTGAGAGGGGGGATGAGTACCCAATAAATTTCCTGCAATATAGCAACAAACCAACAACAACAACAAAAAATAAAAATAAAATAAAAGTGTGCAATAATATAAGACTGACTCGGAGTATGGTAGAGTTTCATGAATGATATAACTGGGCCAGGCTTATACTTAGCCAAGGTTAGCCCAACCCAAATATTTTGGCGAATAATAATAAGCAAGTAAAACGACAACGTTTGTCCTTCAATCATTAGACACGTTACCTTAGCTTTTTTTTTCTTCCTCCACGTAACGGCTAGTTTCTAGTGACCGTTTGGAGAAAACCCAAATTCAAATCTGAAAACAACCACTACTACACTATAACACACAAAATCCTCTGCTATTTCCAATACAAATACCCACAAAACCTGGAATTCACACCAAAAAAAAATCCCAAAAAACATTTTCCTGAAAAATTCAATTCTCAGCTCTGGCACCTCACAAAAAAAATCCCGAGTCTTTGTTTCAGACATTAACAAGTTCACACCACAAAGAAACCAAATACTCCAAAATGGTGTATTCTTACACACCCGCATACTACTCCACTCTCCATGACTCGATAACCTCTCTATGCAAGACCATTCTGCCTTTTGGGTTCAAGAAGAGGCCACGCTTGCCGGCCTCAGATCGAAAGCTCTCAAAGCTGCAGTCAGATAATCTGAAATGGCAGCAAGATTCTTTCCACCAGATTATGAACCTTATGGGTCTTCACAAAGAAGGGATTTTGGCTGAGACTGAGGTTTCCGCTTTTCGAACTCATTTGCTTGAGACCCTTATCGCTTCTCCGGCAGATCAAGAGCAGCTGGTTATTTTGAGAGATAAGTTGCTATTTTTGCAGGTAAAATTTCTTTACAATTTTGTCTTAAATTTCATTGCTTAGAACCTGAATTAGCATAAATTTGAAATTTCCCATCATTATGTATTAGGCTTTTTATTGAGCTTAAGATTTGAGATTAGAGTCGCAAGACTAACGAAAAAAAAAATCTTTTTTCATCCCTAAACTTTAAAAAGATCTCTTATATTGTAAGTTTGATCAATTATTTCATTTCACCTGTTGATCTTATGTATGTCCTTATTTTTTTTCCAAATGTAATGGTCAATGTTAGACATGTCAAATTCTCCAGTGTTAGAAATAGTGTTGGTTAAACGTGTAGGATAAAAGGTAATCAAAGTAAGGAAGGATGAAAAATGTAACGTTTTTAATAATTTAGGGATGGAAAAAGAAAATTTTAAAATTTAGTGACAAAAAACCCAAATAATTTTTTTTTTTTTTTTACTTTGTTCACTCTCCTAGCAAATGGGTTAGCCTTCAAATTTTGTTTCGTAGAAGGAATTGAATATGTAAAACTCTTTTCCCTTTGTTCTTTTTTCAGGAACTCCTTTATGCAAAATGCATTTCAGCTGATGAGTACCATTCCTCAAAGAGGCCTTTGTTACAAAGACTGGCAGTTCAAGGAGCTGAAATTGAGGCCAAAGATGTAATTGTTGCAGGGCCAAGAGATCCAAAAGAAAACTCAGATGAAGAATGGTCTGTGATTGACTTAAAGGATGAGCATTGTTTGCTAAACAAAGAGAATTCCAATTCCAAGAATAAATCAAAGCACTGCTCGGCAATTAAGCAGATCAAAGGAGCAGCCTCAGCTTTCAGCTTTCACAAACCGGGAAAGAACAAAGGAGAGAAGAGCATATTCGATTTGGCCTCTGTACATTTAAGCTCAACCGAGTCAAAATTCAATTCCCCTGCATCTGCTAAGAGTGAAATGTGGCAATCCAAAGAAAACCCATTTTGGGATAGTCATTTGAAGCACAAAGAAAGTGAGATAAATTCAATTCTAATGCCCGAAAGCTTGCCACCACCGGAGTCAGTGAAGAGGAAACCTTTTAGGACACTGTTTCATAAAGAACAGAGAGAAGGGCATGGGGGTGGTAGTGGTGGTATTGGTGATCATGATAATGGTCCTGGTTCTGAGGAAAAAGCAGCAAAATCGGTAAAAAAGCAATGGGGGTTTAAGAAATGGAAGAGAAATGACTCGGATGATGAGACAGCTCCTCTGCCTCTCAATGAAAGATCAGACAGTCAGGCTTATTTGGAGTCAGGCAGGCTTGTCTCAAGCCCTATGGGCGAGGGGCCTGACACGAAAATGATCAAAAGGAAGTTGCATTCCGATGGTTCTCCTTCTGATTTCTTCATAGATAAGGTTTGGAATAGCTTATATAAGAATCTTTTTTCATTTGATTGGCTAATATGTAGTTGGAATTATTTGGAAGTTTGTGCTGAAGTTGAACTTGTTTCTTTTTTCTATGTGAAGGTCTTAGGGGATAATATAAAGAAGGAGCTGTCAAGAATCCAAACAGAACTCTGCACCACAAACCCCAATCTTCAATTCTCGTAAGCATTGTGTACTCAAGTCTAAGTTTTTTTTTTTTTTTTTTGGGTGTCTGAATGTGACCATATTTGTCTTACAAATATGCTAACCCTCTCTTCTTGTGTGACTTTATCAGGAATGATCAAATTGATGCAATTTCAACCCAGCTTCCTGTCGACAAGGCTGACCTGAAAAAATTCTTTCCCAAGTGAGCCAACTTTCTCTCTTTTTCTTTTTTACCCTTAGTCCATTCTTTGTAATGGCTATGAAGAGTTTTTCTTATTCACAAATGACAATGCTGAAACAGCTATCTAAAAATAAAACAAACCCAATTCACAGTTAGATCATTAGACTATATTCGACCTATGACTATTAGATCATAGGGCTACTACATATGACTATTGAAAGAGTTTTTTTTTTTTTTTTTTTTTTTTTGAGAATCGACTATTGAAAGAGTTATGTAAAGAAGTTAAAACAAACCCAAGTAACAGTTAGATCAGTAGACTATTCCACCAATAAGGCTACTCTTTGTCTAGATAGTGGAAGGCTACAAGGCTACTCTTTGGTTAGATATCACACATTAGATCATAGGGCTACTTCTCTCATCTCACTCACTGAAATCAGTCCTTTTAGCCTTGAACAAAACAATTAGCTAGAGCTTATCCCACAGTATCACTTATTTCTCTTTTGGATTGTTTTTCTATGTTGAAGATCGTGGTGCGATCGATATGGTGATGTTGTGTTGGATGTCGTGAAGAAAGAATTCAAAGACCACGTCGGAGAGATGGAGAATATGCGAAATGCAGCCAGAGAGAAACATAGCAGCAACTCAATGCGATGGACAACATTTGAAGATGATGAGAACTGTCACCCCAATCTCTTCAGTCATAATAATGATAATCCATTCTCTAGTAATGCTAACAGTAGCAAGGGCTTCCAAAACAATCCTTTCTTTCATGATTACACAGAAAGCAATGGAAATAAGCTGAGATCTGAATCAGCTATTTTCCAAGAACAGAATCCCTTCTGGACACCAAGGCATGGCTCTTCTTTGATGGGTTAAGTTTTTTACATATGTTTCTTCTCTCTTTCCCGAGAGTACCCTATCAGTTTACTTTTATGTACCATATGAACCATGAAAGACTCTTCAAGTAATTCAAATTCTTTTGCCCCCCACCCTTTTTTTTTTTTTTTCCTTTTTTGGGGCTCCACTTCAATAATTTCTTGCTACAAAAAAATTGTATCCATTCGTTTCACAATGAATGGAGAATTTATTCAGAGACAGAATTTATAAAAGAATATGAATTATGAAGATAACACCCGAAATCTGACTTCATCTACTAATAAAAACTAGCTAGGAGCCTAGGAGGGCATCAGTCTGGTGCGAAGCTTATCATATGTCATGTTCCTGTGCACTTATCTCAGAAAGCACAACTTAGGAGCAGAAAATAAGGAAAAATGAGAAAGTCTAATATTTTCAGACAATCTACTGTATGAATAAAAAAAGTTAGAGAAAACAATGAACGGGGGCAGTGAAATGTTGATCCTGCCCCATTGCACAAAAGGACAAAAAGTTCCTACTCCAATAGGCAGATTGGTTAGAAATCAGTGGAAATCAGTGGAAAGCCACCCCAATCGAATTGACTGTAGCTCACTATATTGTAGGGCATAAAAAGGTGCATTTCATACCTAAAACCAAACAAACCATTTTATAAGAGCTTATATATTAGCCAATCCTAAGGACTTTTCTTTTAACCAATCTCTTAATGTGGTTAAGGAAAACATAAAACAAAAAGTCATGAAACACATAATTTGCTTATGGAAAACATTTCTGAAGTGATTGTCATACAGTAGCGATTGACAAGGCCAACAGAAAGGAAGCTTTTCTAAAGGTAAAAATTGAATTATATTGAATCACTTGTTGCAGAAACAACTACAATCATTACAGTTTTGAGTTACAGCAAATACATTAAAGCTAAAGTTCATTGCAGAAAGTAAAGAAGGGAGAGAAAACTAAATTTAAAACCTATAATTCTTATTCTAGCTACAAAGAATTGTATGATTCTGATTCTCTGGATATCAAAGTCCTAATCCTAAATAGAAAGAAAACAAAACATTATCAGGCAACTAATCAAAAAGCTCAGCATCATCAACCCCATCAGCTGAAGATGCAAACAGATTTGAACATTGGACTTTGCATATACTCCCCCCTTTTGTCACGCATTGGCAAATCAAACTCAATCAGAGGGTCCAGGAGGTGGTGTGGAGGACAGAACTTTTCAACTGATGAAGCTGGATACGCAAATCATCCATATTGCCCATCAGTGCATCCAAGAGCTGACCGTGTACAGCCTGAGCGGTCAGTAAAGACTGCAACATGTCTCCCTGAGTTGCTTGAATTCCAAGCACTTGCTCTGGAATGGCACGAATAGATGTGGAGGAACTCGAAGTAGCAGGAGGTGCATCATCAACAACAGGATCTTCATAGGAAGCAGACCCAAAGCCCCTGGATTGCTGCAATGTTTGAGCAAAAGCTTGATACTTGCGGATGTCAGCATCACTCACACTTCTTGCAAACTTCAATGACTCCTCAAAGTGAGCTTCTTTGATCTCAGCCATTTCATTTGCAGAATCCTTTGCCATAGTGCCAATTTCCCTCTCAATATCCTTCTGAATGTCCTCTCTAATGGCATATTTGCAAGCCCGCTGGCATATTTCTGTGATATCAGCCCCACTGAAGCCTCCTGTAAGCTTGGCAAGAGCTGTAAGGTCAACATCTTTTGACACAGGTGACTTCATAAGACAAGATTTGAAAATCTGAAGCCGTGAAGCCTCATCTGGCAGAGGGATATAGATCAATTGATCAAGACGGCCGGGTCTTAGAAGTGCTGGATCGATTATATCAGGCCTATTAGTAGCTCCAATGACAAAAATAGTTTTCTTCAATGATAACCCATCCATTTCGGTTAAAAGCTGGTTCAAAACTCTATCAGCAGCACCACCAGCATCTCCAATTCTACTTCCTCTCTGAATAGCAATGAAGTCAAGTTCATCAAAAAACAGGACACAAGGGCTGACTGGCGAGCCTTGTCGAAAACATCCCTAACATTGGCCTCACTCTCTCCAAACCACATTGTGAGTAACTCAGGACCCTTGATGCTAATGAAATTAGCCTGACATTCATTGGCAATAGCCCTGGCCAAAAGGGTTTTTCCACAACCAGGAGGACCATAGAAGAGAACTCCTCTAGATGGTGACATCCCAAACTTCTCAAACTTTTCAGGGTGCTCCACTGGATATTGAACTGTCTTTTGAAGCTCTGTCTCGACACTCTCAAGTCCACCAATGTCTTCCCAGCAAACATTAGGCACTTCCACAAAAGTTTCACGCAAAGCAGAAGCAGTGCTAGTTGCAAGAGCAGCGCTAAAGTGATCATTGGTGACAGCCATGGAGTTGAGAACCTCAGCATCGATGGTTTCATCCTCCATGTCAATCACATCCATTTTTTCTCTAATACATTGTAGTGCAGCTTCGGTAGAATGAGCCGCAAGATCCGCACCCACATGTCCATGAGTTTCCTTGGCCACTCTTTCCAAGTTCACATCTTCAGAGAGTTTCATCTTCCTGGTATGGATATGAAGAACCTCAAGACGCCCAACTTCATCCGGAACGCCAATATCAATCTCTTTATCAAACCTCCCAAACCTTCTTAATGCAGGGTCTATACTATTAAGCCTATTGGTGGCTCCAATAACAATAGCATGTGCCCGGGAATTCACACCATCCATCAATGTCAAAAGCTGTGAAACAATCCTCCTCTCTACCTCTCCACCGGTCTTATCACGCTTGGGAGCAATAGAGTCAATCTCATCAATAAATATAATCGAAGGAGCATTCTCCTCTGCTGCAGCAAAAGCTTTCCTCAAATTACTCTCGCTCTCACCAGCCATCTTGCTCATAATCTCCGGACCATTAATACAGAAAAAGAAAGCCCCTGTTTCATTAGCAATAGCCTTCGCTATGAGTGTCTTTCCAGTACCAGGAGGCCCATATATCAAAATTCCCTTGGGAGGCTTCACTCCAATATTTTCAAATAGCTGTGGATGCCTAAAGGCAATTCCACCAACTCACGAATCTGACCAAGTTGCTTCCTCACACCACCAATATCATCATAACCAATCTCATCCAAACTTTCTTCATCTTCTCTCCTCAAAGCCTCTCCTTCACAGTAAACTTCAGTCTCAGGTGCAACAATGCAATACTCCGCAGGATCAGTCTCCATAACCTTAAACTCTACACTCCTCATCCCACCCCTCACAACAAAAAGATCACCTTTCCTCACCGGCCTAAACGAGTCCATAAAATAAGGCTTCAAGTAGGCATCAAAGATACTCCCAGTAAGGCCTTCAATGGTGTCATCAATAGGAAGAACGTGAACTTTATTGCCGTAATTAATACCATGACAGTGATGAATCGAAACCACGTCACCAAGCCTGACTCTGAGGTTAGACCGCACCACCTTGTTCATAAAAACCTTGGAACTGTCACAAGCAGCGTCATCAAGAACAACGCAAACCATGTCCCGTCTCTTCTTCCCCTTGATCAACACAAGATCACCATGAAAGAAGTTGAGGGTGTGCATGGTATCAGGGTGTAGTAAGATCACAGAGTTGTCGTCGTTGTTGATGGGTTCCTCCACGATCAACCTATTGGGAGTGAAAGCCTTAGTTCAGAATATTCAAATCATGAAGAAGAAGGCACTGTTCCAACAGCTACTACCAAACCCAAAATGGTGTCGTCTGTCAAAGTGGTTAAATATAAAACACGCCTCAAGCCAAACGTCGTCATTTCTCATTAATCCTAACGATGTCGTTTCTGTGGTGCTTGAATTATCAGTTATTGAAGCATTTTGTTATCTCACTTGTGGTGTTCTGTTATTGCACGTGTGAAGTGGTTGAAAGTTTGTTGTAACAGACTCCGTATTTCTCGGGCTTCTCTCTTCTTCCATTGTCTGATGTATCTACATATATATTCTCTTGTATTCATGGATTGTATTGTACTCTTTGTTGATAATAATACTTGATACTATTCAGTCTATTTTCTCTCTCTGTTTTTTCTTCCTAGTTTGATTGATAGAGTAACTGTGAGATTTAGAGAGTTTTATATGTGAAATTGAAAGTGTTTTTATATGGTATCAGAGCTTTGATCCTTATCAATGACTTCTACTCAATCTGATTCATCTTCTTCAAGTGCTTTGCCTGTTATGGCTACTTCAAGTTTACCAATGAACTCATCATTACTATTGCTGTCAAATATGTCATCTATGATGACTATGAAGCTTGACTATGGGAATTATATTGTTTGGAAACATCAAATTGAGGTAATTCTTGATACCTATTCAATGATTGATGTCCTTGATGATTCAATTATCCATCCAGATAGGTTTCTAAAGGATTCATCTGGGAATTTCACTACTGAGATCAGTCCAACATTCATAGCTTGGAAAAATCGTGAGCATGCTATGTTTACTTTTCTGAATTCAACACTCTCTCCTGCGATTCTTGCTCTCACAGTTGGGCAAAAATCTACTGGAGGAGTTTGGAGAGTGTTAGAGAATAGATTTGCTTCAGTCTCAAGGTCTCATGTTATGAGTCTGCATAATGAATTGAATGCAATCAAGAAAGGGGTTGATTCTATTGATGGTTATTTTCAGAAGATTAAGCAAGCTCGTGATAGATTAGCTGTTGTTTCTGTGTTTGTGGATGATAAGGAGCTTCTTCACATTATTCTTGATGGTCTTCCCTTTGAATATGATTCTTTTAGCTCGGCTATAAGAACTAGAAGTGATGTGTTGTTAGTGGAAGAGTTGAATGCATTGCTTAATGCTGAAGAAATAGTTATTAAAAAGAGATCCTATAGTGTTGATCCATCTTCTATGGCTATGGCTGCAAATTTCCACTCTCAAGGTTTTCCATGAGGAAGAGGAGACAGAAATCACAATCAAAGAGGTAGAGGTGCTTGTGGAAATGGTAATAATTCTAAAGGTATGAGTTCTAACTATGGTGGAGGCAGTTATTCCAATTCTGGTTCTCAGTTTCAGAACTTCAACCCAGGCAATCCACGCTTTTCTTCTCAGTTTCAGACTTTTAATCAAGCTAAGCCTTCCAACAATCAAGGTCAATCTAGTGGGCTAATCTGTCAAATTTGTGGAAAGAGTGGTCATTCAGCTCTTGATTGTTACCATCGCATGGATTTTGCTTATCAAGGAAGGCATGCACTTGCTAAGCTTGCTTCCATGGTGGCCAATGTTGCTTAGGTTCAAGCTTCTAACTCTTGGCTTACAGACACGGGTTGTTCTGATCATGTGACCCCAAATTTGTCACAGCTCTCTATTCATCAACAACCAATCCAAGGAAATGAGACTGTCACAGTTGGTAATGGCCAAAAATTGCCAGTCACTCACATTGGCAATGGTGAGCTTCAAACCTTAACTCATAATTTTAGGCTTGATAATATTCTAAGAGTGCCTAACCTTGCTTCTAATCTTTTGTCTGTTCATAAACTTTGTCTCCAAAATAATGCTTTTTGTTACTTTGATGCCAATAAGTTCTTAATTCAGGATTTGCCCACAGGGAAGATCCTCTACGCAGGGTTGAGTAAAGATGGGGTCTATCCTATTCCATCTATCTCTGACTTGTCTTCACTTCCTTCCTTAAGTCACTTCAAGTCTTCTGCTGTTGTGTCTGTCAAACCACAACATCTTTTGCTTTGGCATCACAGACTTGGGCATCCAAGTTTTAGAATTATGTATTCAGCTCTCAAGAATGTATTTTCATCTCTTTCTTTGTCCATGATTGATGAGGTTTGTTCCTCTTGTGAATATTATCTAAGTGCTAAGATGCACAGATTTCATTTGAATAAAACTCCACTTGTAACTACTTCAGTTCTTGAAATTGTGCACAGTGATGTTTGGGGTCCTTCTCCCATTACTTCTTTGCTTGGATTTAACTACTATGTGATCTTTGTTGATGATTACACTCGTTTCACTTGGTTGTTTTTACTTAAGCATAAGAGTGAAGTTCTATCTGTGTTTAAGCATTTCAAGTCTATGGTTGAAACTCAACATAATTCTAAGCTTAAAATTCTAAGGACTGACAATGGTTCTAAATAAACTAATGCTGAGTTTCAATCAATCTATTCTGTCAATGGTATTCTTCATCAAACCTCATGTCCTCATACCCCTGAGCAAAATGGTGTTTCTGAGAGGAAACACAGGCATGTTGTTGAAACAGGCCTTGCTCTTCTTTACCAATCTCATCTTCCTCTTAATTTATGGTCCTATGTTTTTACTGTTGCTACCTACCTTATTAATAGACTGACTTCTTTAGTGTTAGGTTTTCATTCTCCTTGGGAGAAATTGTTCTCTAAACCATCACCTCTTCATGCTTTTAAGGCTTTTGGGTGTGCTTGCTATCATTTTCTTAGGCCTTTTAATAAGAACAAATTACAACCTAGGTCTAAACCTTGTGTTTTTCTTGGTTACCCTCCTCTGTCTAAAAGGTATATCTACCTTGATCCTACCTTTAACAAAATCTATATTGCTTGTTATTTTCTGTTTAATGAGACTCTTTTTCCTTTTGCTCATGATTCTCATCTTACCAATCCTCATATTCCTTTTTCTTCATCTTTGTCTACTTGGTTTCCTCAATTTGATTCTCCTAATCTTCCTTCAGTGACCTCTCCATTTGTTGCTCCTACTACTCCTTCCTTTCCTTCAGATTCTGATTTAGTCTCCTCTCTTCTTCCTTCCTTTCTTTCTTCTTCTTGTCCTATTCCTGCTGTTCCTCCTCCTATTGACACTCTTTCCTCAGTGGATATTCCACCTCCATCTTCCTTACCTATCCTTGCAGATCCTGTCCTTCCTTCCTCCTCTTCTTCTGATCCTATGTCTACTGCTCTTGTTCCTTCTTCAAATAATTTCCATCCTATGATTACAAGGTTTAAGCATGGCATCCATAAGCCTAAAGTTATGTAGGTCCAATGTGATTATACTGTGACAAAACCTCCTTCATTTGCCATTGCTTCTAAACATCCACAATGGGTGGCTGCCATGGATGCTGAATTTCATTCATTACAAAAACAACACACCTGGTCTTTGGTTCCTCTTCCTCCTCATAAGAATGTTGTACCTGTAAATGGGTTTATAAGCTTAAAAGGCACAGTGATGGTTCAATTGCAAGATACAAAGCCAAGTTAGTGGCTAGAGGCTACTTTCAATAGTATGGCTTGGATTATGATGAGACTTTTAGTCCTATTGTCAAGCCTGCTACTGTTAGACTTCTTCTTGCTTTGGCTATACAACATGGTTGGGAATTGAGGCAATTGGATGTCAGTAATGCCTTTCTCCATGGCTTTCTTAAGGAAGAGGTCTATATGGCTCAGCCTCAAGCTTATGTTGATCCTGCTTTTCCTAGACACGTCTGCCTTCTTCATAAGGCTCTTTATGGTCTCAAACAAGCTCCTAGGGCTTGGTTTGAGAGGTTTACTTCTTAGTTGCTTCATGTTGGGTTCTATGCTTCAGCTGCTGATGGTAATATGTTCATCTTGAGGCATCAGTCATTCATTGTGTATCTGTTACTCTATATAGATGATATTATCATCACAGGTAACAGTTTTGCTTTTGTTTCTAGTATCATCAAGCTGTTGGGCACTGATTTTGATCTCAAGGATCTTGGATTGCTTCATTATCTCCTGGGTCTTCAAATTGATTATACATCTACTAGTCTGTTTGTACATCAGACCAAATATGCTTCTGACTTGCTTCAGAAATTTGGTATGACTAACTGCAAGCCTTGTAAAACACCATGCTCTCCTAATCATCATCTCCTTCCTAATGATAGTCCTCTCTTATCTGATCCTAAGTCCTATAGAAGCTTGGTTGGGGCTTTACAATATCTTACTTTCACCAGACCAAGCCTCTCATTTGCTATTCAACAAGCTTGTCAATATATGATCAGTCCTACTTATAATCATCTTCAAGCGGCTAAACGGATCCTCAGATATCTTCAAGGCACTCTTCATTATGGTATTGCCTTAACTCCAAGCCCAATTTCTTTATATGCTTATAGTGATGCAGATTAGGTTGGGGATCCTGTGGACAGGCGTTCTATTACTAGTATTGTTGTGTTTCTTGGGAATTTTCCCATCACTTGGTTTGCAAAGAAGCAATGCACTGTGTCTCGTTCATCCACAGAAGCTGAGTATTGTGCTTTAGCTTCCACTGCCGCTGAATTGTATTTGATTAGGATGCTTCTTCGTGATTTTGGCATTTTCCTTCCTCAACCTCCTCTTCTTTGGTGTGATAATGTTAGTGCTTTGGCCATTGCTTCCAACCCTGTGTTTCATGCTCGGACCAAGCATATTGAGGTTGATTATCACTTTGTTCATGAGAAAGTCCTCAGGCGTGATTTGTTGGTTAAATTCATCTCCACTCATGATCAACTTGCTGATTTGTTTACCAAGGCACTATTCCAACAGCTACTCCCAAACCCAAAACGGTGCCATCTGTCAGAGTGGTTAAATATAAAACACATCTAAAGTCAAACGTCATCATTTCTCATTAATCCTAACAATGTTGTTTCTGTGGTGCTTGAATTATCAGTTATTGAAGCATTTTGTTATCTCACGTGTGGTGTTCTGTTATTGCACGTGTGAAGTGGTTGAAAGTCAATTGTAACAGACTCCATATTTCTCACGCTTCTCTCTTCTTCCATTGTCTAATGTATCTATATATATATATATATATATATATATATATATATATATATATATATTCTCTTGTATTCATAGATTGTATTGTACTCTTTGTTGATAATAATACTTGATACTATTCAGTCTATTTTCTCTCTCTGTTTTTTCTTCCTAGTTTGATTGATAGAGTAACTATGAGATTAAGAGAGTTTTATCTGTGAAATTGAAAGTTTTTTTACAAGGAGCCTTCTTCTTCTTCTTATCATTCAGGGAATCCATGGATGTTGATGCTTGCTCTGCCATGTTATTGATTAAATAGAAACAAAGGAAACAACATAACAGAACAAAAGCAAGAGTAGTTTAAGTGTTGGGGAGTACGTGGGGGTATGTATTTATAAGAATAGTTTTGAGGTTTAACCTTAACCTTTGTTAAAAACCGAATTCTGTGGGGATTACCAAATTAGGAAACGTGGAGTCACGGTTAGTGCCTTGGTGGAAATTCATAACAAGTTTCAGACTCTAACATTGTTCAGTGAATTCTGTAGGAATTCGAAGTTGTATTCTCAACTAAAATCAGTGTCTCCACCTCTAGGCCGTTGTACACTTGTACTTAGAAAAGCCCACTAATTTTCACTTTTTTAAAATTTAAATATTCCTAGTTTAGTGGCAAATTACTTTATATAGCTCAAGAGGAAAAAAAAATTAGAAGAGAAAATAATTATTAAAAAAATAATTAATTTTTTGTGCTTAGACATGGTTTTTTTTCACACAAAAAAAGTGCATGGGTGATATGCTAAACACTTATTATTAATGATATATATAAATTACAATGATTTTTTTTTGTTTAAAATTATTATTGACAATATTAACGTAAAAAATCATATATAAATAAATACACATATGTAATGTAGGTTGAAGCGTTACCAAATTTTGATTTTTTTTTTCTTTTATAGAAAGATTTTGATTTATCTTAATGTGAAGTGAATCCTATAAGAATAGGACCTTATTCACATTATTGTTTCACGCTGCTAAACCTCCAAATAATGTCTGTGGTGGACCTTTTTTGCAACTCTAGGTTGGACTATCTCCTACCACATTACGGCCGAATGGTTCTGGGGTAGGAGAGTCGAGACTGACTTGACTGCAACACACCCCAAGCCAACTTGTGCACAAGCTAAAACCCCTTTGTTGGGACCTTGGACACGTGCCCAAGGCGGAGGATGTTGTTACAAAAAGAGTTATGGCAGGCAAGTGCAATATGACAAAAATAAGAAGAATATGCTTACTGTCAACCAAAAAAAAAAAAAAACTAAATCATTTTCTTAGTAAAGGAGGAAATAATACAGTTATATAAATGCGGCAGAAATGAGTTAATAACAACAATAAAAAAGAAAATGAAATAATACTAATACTTAATCAATAAAAGGAAGAATGATTAGTCTGCTATGCTTGATTTCTCAACGAAGTCCAATCCAGAAAGGGAACCACTCTTCAATGTGGACAATCTCACAGGGAAGTCCTGCCATAGAAATTGCCCACTTTGAGAGAATGGGTCTAGATGGCTTATCCTCGAATTCCTTAATCCTCACTAGAGAGCAGGCTATTAGAGGGAGAGAAGGGAATAGCCTATTGGTCCATGCCCACCATCACACTTTTGCTCACTCTCTGTTTTTCCTTTCTGATTCCTTTTTTCTTTTCTAAGTTTCCTATTTTCTCTCTTATCTTTCACTCCTTTTCTTACTTGTTTTTCTCTTGTTTTATCTCTCCTGTTTTCCTTCCCCCTTCTTCTATTCTCCTCTGTTATCCCTACTATGCATAGCTAAGGCCCTTTTTATACTGCCTGTCATGACGGGTTTTTACTGTTTTATCCCTTAACTGCTTTTGTCTTGGAATAGGTATCCTTCCCAGACCACCCACTTGTCTGTTGGATACCCAGCCATCACCACTTACCTGTGCTGGCCGTGCCACATTTCGTTCCCAGACAAAAGAGTTTTATTTTGTTTTCTTGCTCTCCGTGGCATTCTCATCTGGATAAGGGTGGGCATTCTCTCTTACTAACCCCTATGGCATGCACCTAATGATTCCAGCTCACCTTTCCCTCTTTTGGGTGGTATGTCATCCCAGCAGGACATTTCCCCCAAAAGAGCTTGAGCGAGAACCCCAGAAAAGGCTTCCCCCTTCTCCCCACCGCCAGACCATACCCTCTCTTACCTCTGACCCATGACCCACAACTCCTATATTGGCTAGGTACAAGTGGGTGGTGCTTGAGCCTTATGCGTGCTCCAATTCCATGTTTGTCCATGGCTTGTCTGTTGTTCATGCGTTTGCCATGACCTGAGGGCTTGTCTAATCTTCGCTGCACATTCTGTTACTCATTCTTGACCTCTTATGGCATGGATGAGTCACTGGGTTTTCATTCTTTAAATCTTGCTTCCTCTCTGGGCTGGGTCTTGCTTGAGCATAGGCCTTTCCTTCTTCAATCCAACCCTAACCCTCTTTGTGTGTTGGCTAACACCTTTGCCATGTCGCCCCGTTGTTTCTGCCATGTTATCATTTGACTTGTGCTTGCTGGCCCTCTTTTAGGCCTGCTGTACACTTTCCTTCTACTTAGTTCCAGTAGCCTAATACTATCATTGGGTTTGTACTCACGCTGTTTTGGGCTTCCTTGGCTCATTTCATCCCTTTGGGGCTTCCTTGGTCCATTTTATTCCTTTGGGCATCTTCGGCTCATTTCCTCGGGTATCCTCGGCCCATTCCAATCCTTGATTCCTATGGGCTTTTGCTAAGTCTTTTGGGTTTTTCTGGCCCAAATTACCATATCCTTTACTTTCGGGGTTTATAGGCTTTTCCACCAATCCCATTTACTTAGTTCCTTCCTTTGGGCTCCTTCGGTCCATTTTTGCTTGCTTTCCATTTCTCATAATGCCCATAGGTTTACTACTTCTTTCTTCGAGCTCCTTTGGGCCCGCTTGCTTTTTTTGAGGCCCTTTTACTATTTTAGAGGCCTATGGACCATTATTTATGTCATTCGGGTTTAATGGTTTTCTTCTTAATTTGCTAATTCTTTCTTCCTTATTCCCTTCCATATTGTTGGGCTTCTTCCTATTATTGGGCCTCCTTGCCAAAGTGGGCATCAACAATGTCCATGGCACGCCTTTGAGCCAATGACGAAACTACAAAATTTCTTTTTTTTTGGGGGGGGGTGGGGGGGGAAGCGAATTATACACAAAGAAATTAAATAAATAAAACATATATAAACACATAAAATATGTTTATAATGGTTTTTTTTAATGTTTATAACATGATTTAACATATACTATTTTTTTATATTTAACAAATTATTCACATCATGTGTGTGTGTATAATCAATAAAAATTAAATAATTCTTAACTCCTAACCATCAAATCCACATTTATGGTTTCTTCTTGTTGACACTCCATTTTGCAACCCACATTTAACTTCACATAGAGAGTAAAACAATAATTTCACCTTGGAAATAGTCATCTTAATTTTGACAATTAGATCCTTAATTTTGTTTCATCAAAATGATGTTGATGTTATAACGATCAAATTAACTGATCATAAGCCTTAATCGAACTATCAAATTGAAAGTTATCATCAAATCAAGTTTTAATGGCCAAGATGTACTATCACAAATTGAGTCCGACTATATGTGATTATGAATAATTAACTCCAAATTGATATAATTATAATCAATTTGAAATTGAGGATGTGTCATAATTTGATTCGCTAGGACTACAGCTTATGATAAGGTTGCACACACTCAATTAATTAGATAATCAAACATTGATTATTCAATAAGTAATTTGTGTAATTATCTTTTTTAATCGGGGTAAATTTAGGACTAATTAAATCTAAAATGAAAGTAATTGAAGCCTATTAATGTTAATTGGAAATTAATTTAGAGTCTATTAATGTTAATTATGCTGAAATTATTTTCCAACAAATGACCTCTGCTCATCATTTCGTTGATATCTCTCAGAATATTTTGAATTTGTGAGTGAAGTTAATTTTTCTAAAAACTAGATATCTGGAGCTTCAATTTGAGCACAAGAATGAGACAATTCCGATCAAAATTGAGAAAGATATGATTTTTCAAAATTAACTCTGAAAACTGTTACAGGAGCTACAGAAAAAACCGAGATTTTAGACATTTGGATTGCTTATCACTCCCTCCAACCTCCAAATTTAATACACCAATTTTCTCTAAATACTGAAATAAGGTCTAAATTCATGATTCTCTTTGATCCTTTGTCAACCCTCATTAAATGTCATTTCATTCATATTTTTTCCGTCACTACTACATAAACTCCACCTCTCCATTCCAAAACACACAAAAACACCATCTTTTCTCCTCTATTGAGTTCTAGTGAAATAGAGTTAGTCTTGTCATATCTTAGCTTTCTTAACACTCAAAATATTGAGTTAGACTCATTCTCCACCTCCTAGTTCTTCTTTTCTACTCCGCCCTTAAGACCTCCACCAAAAACCTCCTCCATAACAATGGTAAGAACAGCCGTTTTTTCACCCAATATGAGGCTACCCACCAATCAGTTCAAGAAAAACGACCTTTGCCTTTGCAGCTGATAACCCATACAGCAAAATATTCAATTTGTCCCATATGCTTTCACAGCATACCACCGGTCCACCTTGACATACTCTGTTTAAAATATCCTTTAGAGTCTCCCTTATTTAAAGATCACAACCTGCTCTGAGAGGTCGTATTCACAATCCAGTAATAATTCTGTAAATAGCATCCCCAAGAAACATTTCTTTTTTAATTCAAGTTCACTCTCCTGTCCTCTCCCTCCCAAGTCCCATTCAAAAATATATAAAGGTGCATCTTCCATTACAGTGATCATTTCTAGACATTCAAGTAGGAGACTACAACATGACATTACTAAAAACCATGGCAATACATGCAGGAACCTTGCAGCTGAATCAACATCATGCACGGGCCTGGGTAGGTTAGATTAATCATGTTTATAAACATTTAATAGAAGGTATAACAATGAAGAAGCTAAAGGGCCGAGCAGCAAAATCTCAATTTCTAAACTGGTATGAAAAGTTGCACAAACCAGATCATGAGGAACAGAAGCTACGAAATAGGAAAAAGTAACATTAAATTGTGATACAGTTCAACATATAAAGACTGAATACACATTTTATGCGTGACAGTGTGAAAGGTTATCACTATTTACATCAGTATGTACAATTCTATCAAAGGGAAGGGATTTCTGAGTTAGAAACAGAAGATTCAGTCAAACCCTCACGAACATCTCCTCTACAAAGTGGACATACTCTGTAAAACACCAATGGAGAAAGAAAGAGAGATGCATCAGGGGAAAAAAAGATTATAATATGAATAGGGGAGAAAAAAGACAATAAAGGAAGAAGTACAGAGTGGCAATGACATACCCGTGTATCTCTTTAAGCCACTTATCAACACATGACATATGATACTCATGGTGACAAGGAAGAACTCGGATTTTGTCCCCTTCCTCATACTCAGCCAGGCAAATGTAACACCTATCAAAATATAACTCATTACCAACACATACACAAGCATGTTCAATGCACATGATAGTTCACTAATAAACACACACACACACACACACACACATATATAATCATAAATGACAGTGATATGACAAGAATCATACTGTACTGCTTCACTGCCCTCAGCTGTCTCAACCTTTTTGTGACTCTTGAGAGGAAAAGAGTTAACAACTGATTCAGGGGCTGGGAGTGAAACCATAGATAGGGAAAGTGACACAGGCTGACGGTGAATTTCATCCAAAACCTGCAAATCACACATTACAACAAAACTAAGTTACCAATATAATCGGTGGAATTCCACAGATGTTATTGTGATCCGATACTTCAACAGTTGAAAGAACAAATAAGAATATTTTGGATAGGAAAATACAACTCAAGAACCAACACAGGATCCGACTGTGGCCTTACACCACACTGCTTATTTATGGGGGAAGGAGACACTGTTTGGTTCAAGGATCATTGATAAACAGAGAATTTTGTACAAGTAGCCATGAGCAAGAATTTCACATTCTCTGAGGACCCAAATCTCACAACTATCCCATCTCTTACAACTAAGGGATCAGTAAACAAGTTAATATACAATCAAATAGATGCGATTCATGATTAGCACAGGGACACAAACACTCAAAACAGAACAAAAAATAGAATGACAACAATACCAAATTAAAACAACTAGAAGAAAACTTAATATCATAGGGAAGATTTAGCGTTGAAGGATAGTGAACTGTTGAACCACCAAAGAATCAAACCTAGACCTCATCTTTAACTTGGTGGATCTCCCAATGTCCCCAAATAATGCTGATTTAACATACTAAATCACAGAGGCTGCATTTGTTTCGGCTGAAAATGGATTTGGGAAAACAATTTACACCCTGCCGTGTGTTTGGTTGCGTATGGAAAATTTGGTCAAACGGAAAATCATTTCCGTTGACTGTAAAATGAGCTTGGCTGAAGTGTAAAATAGATTACAGATCTATTTTACCTTCAAACCATTTCCCAAAAAAAAAAAAAGAACCGAACCGAGAGAGAGAGAGAGAGGCCGGTCACCATTAAAGAGTGAGAGAGAGCCGCCCACCGTCAGAGAGAGAGAGGCCGGTCACCTGAACTTGAGATCGACTCCACTGCTGTCTGGGCCATGCCTCTCACCGCTGATCAAGCAAAGATCGACTCCACCGCCGATCTACCCTTTTTCTCTCTTCCTCCCTCTGCCACCCATGTCACCGATCTACCTTTTTCTCTCTACCCATGTCGAGCAAACCACTGCAAGACAAGCGACCCACCGATCTTGCCTCCGCCGCCTCTAGATCAAACCCAGTTGCCTCTCTCTCTTCCTTCTTCTCTCGATTTGACCGGATTTGATGAATTCTTTTGTTGGGTTTTGTTTCTTTTGTGTTTATCTATTAAGAAATGATATTATATATTTGTTTGAAAGCTGAGAAAATATGAGAAAATGTGAGCAACAAATAGAAAATGTGTTTTCTATAGTATTTTCAAGAACACAACCAAACACTAAATAATATTTTTCAAAAGTATTTTTTAAAATGCCACCAAACACCTAAAAATATTTTCTTTTCTGAAAAATATTTTCACCTGAAAATATTTTACACTTGGAAAACATTTTACATCGAACCAAACACAGCCAGAAACAGGAGCATTTCTGAACAAACCAACATCCAAATTTGATACAAAAGTTAACCTATTTATGTTTTCAAATGCTACATGAAACAAAATGAAATATTCCTATAGAACCCCAAACATTCTTAAGTTTATATGATGGAGTATAGTTCAAAAGACACCCACACACCCCAACCCATCATCTCCAAATTATGGCCGCAGAAACCTTGATAAAGTGTTAAGTGTTAATCGTTAAAAAAGGGTCTGGTGGCATATTAGGAAGTGTAAAAAATTTTGGTCTTACACTTACACCTCAGTTTCTGGTGCAAAGTAACCCTTCCCCCCCCCCCCCCCCCCCCCCACCCCCCCCAAAAAAAAAAAAAAGTGTCCCTTTACAGGCAATCAGGCTAGTTCAGAAAAGAAAATCACCTCAAATAAAGCTTCAGCAAGCATGACTATGCGTGATATACTTGCACGAGTACTAGATTCTTCATTCATCGAGAGTGACTCACATGAGCATCTACCATCTTGGTGAAGACCTGATGGACAAGTGGTATTTCGCCTGCCATTGTCATCAAGGCTTCCACGAAGTCTTTCCCAGATCTGCAAAGAGTTATGCAGAAGCAGTTCATGAGAAAAAAGTAAAATTTAAAAGTACCATATATCACTTTAGCTGCCCCATTACAACAATTACTACAGTCTTTCCCTGATTTGCAAAGAGCTATGCAGGAGCAGTTGATAAAAATTACCAAGGAGCATGAAGTAAGATTAGACAGTACACAAAATATAGCTAGCAACATATGCCCATTACAATAACTACATTGAGAATGTATAATAATAATGAGAAACTTCAACAAACATTATCAGGTGTAGGTAAAAAGTGTACTTATGAGAATATAATGGAAATGAATAGTTTCAAAATACTACACCACACTGACCATAAGCTCAAACAATTCCAAAAGAATGAAGCCATAGAGAGAATATAATAAAGAGTTCCAAGAATCACCTCAGATCTTGAATGCCGTCGTTGTTCATTCAATCTGTGAATTCTACTGCCCAGATATCCACGATCACTTCCAACACCATCATCAAAAAAGTCACCACTCAAATCAAGGAGCCATCTATCATGAGATCCTAAATCATCAGTATCATCTGTTGACAAAAGAATGGTCGGAGAATCGCTGTTCCTTCTAGAACTGCGTCTTGAAAAAGCATCCCAAAACAGTCTTCTACTGTTCCTTCTGACCTCCCGATTACCTTCATCGGCATTGCTACTTGAAATAATGTTGGAAGAGATAGTCACCACATCAACCTGAAGTACACTTCCATCTGCCCAGCTCCGGTCCCTATTGGAAACAAGGAATCCTAAACCCGAAGGTATTGCCTCCGGAAGAGATCCATCTCCCAACGATCGAAATGTTACTGGTAAATTGGACTCATGAGGAACAGAATCAGAATCAGATGCAGTTACTTCACCAATGTGATTCTCAACAGACACTCTACGGGAACTTGAATCTCCTATCTCTTGAGAAGATGAGCTGCTAGGATGAACCTTGGGACATATCTGAGGTACTCTCCTGTCCACTGAATCATCAATACCATTGACTGCATCCTTGTTAGTGGAAACATTAACAGAGACTGGGTCTGAAGATTGTTGTTCTTTTAACGAAGTACTAGCTGTAGTACCACTATCCCTATAAGACTCATCATGACTATGACCAGCACTTACCTGATGAGGAGGAACTAGCTCCTTACTTTCAGAAAAGCACTTCCCTCGATTATTAGTTTCAATGTATACTGAACCATGTTCAACTGAAGTATCCTCACTAGCCAAAATACTTCTTTCAGATGAGGCACCAATTTCAGTATTTGAGCATGAGAACCTTCCAGTACCAGTACTTAGAGTGGTTTCCTCTGTGATGTTCTGAACTTCATTGATGAGTTGATTAGAATGTTCTGCAGAATCCACCAGAAATTCAACTGGACGATCTTCCAACTGCAGTAGAAGAACATCTTCCAATTAGTTGTTCCATCATTTAATAATTTTTTTTAAGTGCAAAACTCACGTCACAAGAAAATTGAACAATATGAATGGTTGAATGTTCAAGACCACATATATAGAATATTCTAAATTTTGAAATAATTCATGATCGCTTGATATTGTTGCTTAGATAGAGACTAAGGGATTATCACATTAATGCTTGGACCACTAGAAGGCTCTGTTACCTGTTTGCTTTCTCTTTTCTTCAGGTTCTCTTAAATCTAAAATATTGGTGCAACACCAAACCATTCACCCTCTAATGTGATATGGCCATCGGATTTTAACCAGCATCACCTCAATTACAATAGTTGTTGTGTTTAAAATAAAGTCGGAGGTCCCAAATTACATTCACATGCAAAGGTGCCTAAAAGCCTCAGTATAAAAGCTGTGTACTTTTCAGGATCTCTTTCCTTCAGGATCTTTTAAATCTAAATATTGATGTGTTTCAATCAGGAAGCTAAACATAATAAGTCCATGTCCATTGCAAAACAGCAGCAAACAATTCACCCACTTATATAATATGGCCATTGGTTTCTAACCATCACCAACTCAATTAAAAAAGTTGTCATGCTTATATAATATAGAGTTAAAGGTCCTAAATTACATTCACATGCAAAGGTGCCTGAATCCCTTAATATAAAATCTGTGGATACTTTTTTCAGGATATATAGTTCTGAAAGGACACAGCAAATTACCGACAAGATACGCACATCCAAGAGAGAGAGAGAGAGAGATTCAGCGTTGATAAAAATGCGCTTAAGCACAAAATGCCAAAGCTCAAGCACTTTTCACCTCTAAAGTGAGGACGCATTCAAAGAAGCACACTTTTTTTTCCAAAAAAAAAAACCAAAACTAAATTGTAACCATAAGATCTTAAGTCTAAACACTATTGATATAAACTATCGATTTGATATATAAATTCAATGTTATGGTGTGCTACCATTCACAGATACACCTCCCAACCTCTCCAACTTTACAAATTCTATAAGACCCATTCGGGACCACAATCACTCCATAGTCCACCATTGATCTTATGACTTATATTGACTAATTTTTATAGACTTATACTTATTAAGTGATTAAATTATTAACTAATGTTAGTAAGCCGTCATAGCGCATTATGGCAACCAGAGATTCAAGGATCTTGACATAAGTACTCATATCTAGCTTGTCCAAATACTAAAAATGACTTGACTTGAAATTTTTGTGGTAATATTGCAAAAGGAGGGGCTTATATAAATGCTATATGAATTAAGTAAAATGTTTTATTTAAATTTATATGAATATTTGATCACTTGATTATTGTATTGCACATTAATAATTATTATCATTTTTTTTTTTTAAATGTGCGCTTCCCTTCAATCAAGCACACGCTTGCACTTGCGCTTTGCACCTAGGCTCTAGGAGGCCTTTGTGCTTAAGTGCGCCTAGTGCTTTTATGGTTTTACCAACATATAGAGAGAGAGAGAGAGAGAGAGAGAGAGAGAGAGAGAGAGAGAGAGAGAGAGAGAGAGAGAGAGAGAGAGAGAGAGAGAGAGAGAGAGAGAGAGAGAGAGAGAGAGAGAGAGAGAGAGAGGAGAGAGAGAGAGAGAGAGAGAGAGAGAGAGAGAGAGAGAGAGAGAGAGAGAGAGAGAGAGAGAGAGAGAGAGAGAGAGAGATTTATTTCAAATACCAAAAATTAGACTTATCTAGATAACACAATATTGCATGAATTACTGAAATAGTGCCACCCTCACTACATCCTCACTGTTGAGTTAACAATGCTGTTTTAAGCTCTCTACCTACACAGATGGTCCAAACTGCAAAACCATTCAGCTGTCCCAAGAGCACTCTAAAGATGAAGAGGACCCCAAGTTACGATGATTATGGAAAATGAAGCAAGAAAGTATCTTATAAGTAAATAAATAGCCCGCTCTGTTCAATTTATATAAGTCATACTAGAGCACATCTACAAAAGGGCCCTAAGGAACTTCTTCTCAATGATTGTTAATCATATCACTGCTGATCCCCAGAGAGAAACATTCAAAGGCCACACACCCAGTGGACATTCTTCATCACCTTCCAAAGAGGAAGAAGAAAAAATGCCAAATTACAGATTGTCTTCATAAGCATTTTGACCAAGCATCATTAAAAAACAAATGATACTACTTTGTATAAGAATTACATTTCTTCATTCCCATCATCCAAATTTTTTTTTTTTTCCGTAGAACTTTAGAACAACAACTACTATCATTATTTTACCATAGGCAGATTCCATAAATATGACATCCAATGCAATGATGGTCCACTTCCAAGCTTAAGAAGGAAACCACACAAATTTAACAGCCACTTTAGGAAAATTTCCACATCAAAAACCTCCAATTAAGATCAGTTCAATAAGTTTTAATTGTCCAAGATCAGAAGTTTCAACTTTCAACCCTAAAGAGCATTCCACCATTCACTAAAATTAATAGAACTTGACATCAATAAATGCTGAAATCATAAAAATATTAAAAATAAATAAAAAATTATAGTTTTGACTTGCCGAGTTAAGTGTCCAATTTAGTAAACCAACTATATAGTAGACCCTAAATCCTATATCTAATCCTTTTTCTTCATGTTTATATGGCATGATTGTATTGTGAAGTTAAGTTAAGACTTCAAATGAATGACCCAATTCACCAAAATTCCAGATGCTTAAGACTCCAACACCACATAATTAAAAACTATTACAATTGACACCATATATCCAACAATAAACACATTCATACATATAATAAAACACAGGAAACAAATATTTAAATAAATAAATAACTAGAAAACAACCCTTTTTTCCCTTTATATAAGGCGATAATCAAAATAACTAAACAAACCCTATCATTACCGATAAGGAACCCATCTTTTGCATCAATTGGTCAATACCAAATCACCCAAAAAGCCTCTACAATTTTTCAATTGCAAATTCACACTATGATGATGAAAACAATCAAAAACCATAAATTGGGTATTAGATTTACAGCTTAAAAAGAACAAGCTTCCTCGATGGTGATGATGAATGGGGACGATCTTTGGCACCGATTGAGCAAAACCCAAATCATCAAAAAGCCATATCTTGAATATCAAGATTCAAGAATTGATGGAAAATAAACACAAAAACGAAATGGGTATTGGTAAAAAATTAAGTAAAAGATAAAAGCTCTTTTGGGTTGAAAATGGTGTACCTGATGGGTAGCGCGAGAAGAGGAGCCACCACAGATGAGAGAGAAGACGTTAGAGCGATTGGTGCCGTTGACTCGTGGGGGCCGAGAAGGGCGTGACTCCAGTCGACTATTGCTGGAACCCATGTTAGACAGAGAGAGAGAGAGTGATGATGATGACAACGATGATGATAATGGAAAATGGAAAACACACACACACACCCAACCCAACTCTCTCTGAGTTGGAGCTTTTGCTTTGCTTTCAAATTTTAATTGTTTTAGGATTAAAGACAAGACTTTTGAGACAGCGCGTCTTGTCTTGTACACCTCCCTTTTTTTGAACTTTTGTTTTGTTTTTTGTTTCTTTGTTCTTTTTTTAATGGTTTTTGAATTTTATTAATGGAAAAAGAATATCTTATTTACAAAATAATGAGAAGCTCAATATTTGCCATGTGGTACAGTAGATAAATGGTACTTTTGGTTTATTTATTTTGGGTAAAATAAAGGTTTGGGTTAATTCCTGGTATATTTTAAAATTGACCAATTTGGTTTTTAAACATAGATGGTATGTAATGTACTCATAAACTACGTTATAGCTAACTTATATGAAAGTCAGTCAAACTGTTACAGTTAACATAAACAAATTTTTTCAATGTTTGTTTGTGTTTAGGGAACAAGTTGATCAATTTTGAAATGTCTTAAACCGGGTTGACATTAGTATGAACCTAAGGGGTAATTACTGTATTTTACCTTTTAAAAAAATAGAAACATGATAGTTTATTATTATGTAATTTAATAATTGAATGAAGGGGTTTAAACTTGGATGATTCTTTTACTTATGATGTTTATTTATTATAATGATACTCTTTCATCAAATTAATATGTTAATTGATTTTTGGTGTAAGCATGATTGGAACCTAAATCATTTATTCGATGACAAATGACTTTACTAATTGAGTAAAATGAAACTCAAAAAAAATGTTAAAGTTATATTGTTAGAGTATTCTCATCAGTTATGTAAAACCTTTTAAAATGCAAGATAATTAACAATGTAGCTAAAACAAGTGGGGGAAAAGACTAGCTCCATTCACTTTTTTATTTTGCATGAAATCATACACAATTCTATTATGTTCATCTACATATACACCCGCATTGTAGCTTATGTAAAACTTTGCCATCATTGTTTTATTCACTCTTTCTCTCTCCTTAAACTCCTCTAAACAGGAGAAAAAAAAAAATTAATATGATGTATCCAAAATAAAGAATGAAATGAATGATAACAGTAAAAGTGGTTTTGCAAAATAGGAAAAAGTGGTTTTTGGTAATCTAAACAAAAGCATTTGTTTTGCACAATCAGATGAAAAATGCTCTTAAAAAGTGGATGTTACTGTTTTTAGTGTTTTTAAAATGTGTTTTCAACTCTTAAAAATAAAATGAGTGGAATCCACGCAAATTTAGCAAGGCTTGTTTGGTTCTTATTTTTTCAAAATAGTTTCTTATTTATAAATTCACAAAAAAATTGAAACAAATTGCAACAGAATACTAACAATTGAATATTCAAACATTATTTTGAGATTTTTATTATAGAAACTATCATCCTGTCAGTAATTTATTCTGTTACTTGTAAATAGTTTTTAAATACTTTCTCTGAAAACAGAATCAAACATGTCTGTACTCTGTAGTAGATTGTAGAGTTTACTGTGGCTAAAAATATATATTATTTTTTAAAAGTGATCCATTAAATTAAATTTACAATAAGCAGGCTTAACCTAGTCTTTTTTTTTTAAATGGTGGTGTCCCAAACTAATCCACTTTATAAATTTATGATTTTCATGAGTTTCTGTTTGATGGTAGAAAGTCACCTCAATAGTCAATATTGTCTTTAAACTAGCTCCATTATTCTTTATGGAGGGTCAAGGTAAACTTCTTGATACTCTCTCAGCAATTGCTTCGTCTTTAATTATTGACCTTGGAAATGGAATTGTCATTTGTGTGTGTGGTGTGGACACTGGAAAAACTAGAAAGTGAGAGCAGTGTGGTGTCGTTTATTTGGTCTTAATAAGGCCCACCGTGAATCCGACAAGTCGTTTTGGCTGAAACTGTGCTTAATAGGCCTGATTTGGGGTCTTGGGTAGGCTTGGGTCTCATAAAAGAGTCCGAATTTGGTAAGGACAGGTGTAAAATTTATGTTATACATCATCCAATAAGAAATTGTCAAATCGTTTTTTTTACTTAAAACTCAATATATCTTACCACATATAATAATATCTCAATAAACTCCCAATTTGGTTGGATTTTCAAATGGGTATTAGAATTAATTAAGTATGGCTGTGCTTATTGTTTAATGTATGATAAGATAATGTGGCATGTTGGAATTGGAGGATATATAAAACAAAATAAAATAAAAATAAAAATAAAAAACTTGAGCTCACCACATTTTTATAAAACTAGTTAGGGTAGCACGTGCAAGGCACGTGCTAGCCATGGAAAAAAAAGTAGTGATTAAGATCCATTCTAAATTTTATTTGTATCACAAAATAAAGATATAAATCATTTGATTTTTAAAATACATAGAGATTTACATTAATCAAAAGAGACATTAATTTTAAGAATTTTGATAATTATGTCATAAAAAGTTAATCTCATTCGTATAAGACCGTGACGGATCCTAGTTTAATATTTTATTATTTTATTTTGATCTATAACTTACACCTCATTAGTTGTGAATATATTGTAATAACAACAATATGTTACGACATTTTTAGTTGTGCTAGATCTCGGTATGATATTTTATTATTTTATTTTAATTTATTTTATTTTGACTCATAAGGAATTGACACATGCATCACAACATTTTCACAATATCTCTATGTATACATTGTACTTAATTACAATGTAAATTTATATTGTAGACATAAAAAAATTGTCAAATTTTGTACACATTTACAAAATTTGTACAATATTTACCATTTTTTGTGTAAATGTGTATAATATTAACCACTTTTATGTATTTACAATGTAAACTTGCATTGCAAGTACAAAGTAAACATATAAAGATCTTAAAAAAAAAAAAAAAAAAAAAAAACAAAACTCAAAGCGACTGGCATACTTGAAGAAAAAAAAAAAAAGTGCACCTCACTATTTGAATAAACCAATAAAACACTATTCATGAGCCTTTGGCTCTTTTTATATAGTTAATAGATATACCAGCTTACATAATTATTTAAAAGGAAAAAAAAAAAACACAAACCGATAACTGAAAGAAAAAAAAAAAAAAAAAAAAAAAAAAAAAAAAAAAAAACTTTAAGCATGGTAGAAATTAATGTTAAAATGTTGTAGACTTAACATTTTTTTATTTGATCTACAAAAAACTGAGATCTCAACAATTGTGAAAATATTGTGATAACAATAAGTGTTGTAACATTTTCTCGAAACATTTATTTTTAGTTGTGGTTGGTCACAGTCTTATATTTTATTATTTTATTTCGACTTGTAAGAAATTGGCACGTCAATAATTGTGAAATTTGTTATGTCAATATAACAATATATATACCAGCTTACATAAATATTTAAAAGAATAAAAAAAAAAAAACCAATTACTGAAAAAAAAAAAAAAAAAAAAAAACAACAACAACAACAACAACAACTTTAGGAACTGTATCTATCGTGTCAGTTGAATAAACCAAAAGCACTGCACAATAAGTGTTGTAACATATTCTCAAAACATTTATTTTTAATTATGGTTTGTCACAGTCTTATATTTTATTATTTTATTTCGACTTGTAAGAAATTGACACGTTAATAATTGTAAAAATATTGTGAAATTTGTTGTGTCAGTATAACAATATATATACCAACTTACATAAATATTTTAAAAAAAAAAAAAAAAAACACAAACCGATTACTGAAAGAAAAAAAAAAAAAATTAGGCACTGTAGCTACAGTGCCAGTTAACTAAACCAAAAGCACTGTAGCTACCGTGCATACACGCATTCATGATAAAGCAAAAGTACTACACAATAAGTGTTGTAACATTTTCTCAAAACATTTATTTTTAATTGTGGTTGGTCACAGTCTCATATTTTATTATTTTATTTCGACTTGTAAGAAATTGACATGTCAATAATTGTGAAAATATTGTGAAATTTGTTGTGTCAGTATAACAATATATATACCAGCTTACATAAATATTTAAAAGAAAAAAAAAAACACAAACCGATTATTGAAAAAAAAAAAAAAACTTTAGGCACTGTAGCTATAGTGCCGGTCAATAATTGTGAAAATATTGTGAAATTTGTTGCATCAGTATAACAATATATATACCAACTTACATAAATATTATAAAAAAAAAACTTTAGGGACTGTAGCTCCAATGCCGGTTAACTAAACCAAAAGCACTATATATAAAAAAGAAAGAAAAGACAAAAAAACAAAAAGCACAAAAAAAAAAAAAAACTCACGAAACCAAAGCACTATTACCACTACAGTGCAAACACATTGAGTGCACAGTGCCGAAGCACTGTAGCGGCATAGCCGCTTTTTATATAAAGATTTATTCTCTTCATAAAATACAAAATGAGCTGTATTGAGTGAAGAGTAAGTATGATCACAATCCACACTATTACAACAACTCCACCAAAAACTTTCACTTGACAAAGAAATTGATGGAAGGATGATTTAATAAACAAAAACTCAATGGTAAATTCAAACTCAAAACCATCTTATATTCTAAATTATGATAAGGTGGAGGTAATTCAACATTAATGAGCTCTAAACAATTACATAGTACAAATGATTTCACTGACCTCTACATGTGTACAATGGACCATTTATATATATAAAAGATGGGAAATGCTAACAAATGCCCTTAGGGCATTGGTTAATAATCCATTTAAAGAAAGTTTTTATGGGAAAAGAAAAAAAAATAATTAATATTTTGACAGCTTTTTTCATTTCCTATAAAAGTAATGTCAAAACTTTTCTAAAATGGATTGTTAATCAATACCCTAAGGGCACTCATTAGCATGACTCATAAAAAATAAGGGGGTGATTATTTTTTTTTAGAAGATAAGGGGTGATTGGTTGTGGCAATCCTACTTGAACAATATCATATCATTATAGTATATTCTTTAGGGAAAAGGAAAAAAACACTATGAGTTGAGTCATAAAGGTTCACCTATAGGGTCTAAGTTTCGTGGTTTAGGGGGTAGGAGGCTTCTCTCAAAATTTTTTTTAAAAAAAATGGTAGGAGGCAATATCGTTATAGTCCTTGAACTAAACTAATACACAAATGCTCATTAATATTCAAATTCAAGAGTTAACTTATACCAAAACTAAGAGCATTAGCACATGTCTTACTATATGTTCATTTTAGCAAAAATCCTACATAATCAACTCAAAAACAATGCACATCAGGCCCAACAATGCATTGCACGGTAATAACAAATGAACAATACTTCAATATTATTATTTAAAGTGTTCATCATCATTGCTAAAAAATTAGATTTTTTTTCCTCTCTCTCTCAATTTGGTTGGTGGTTTGGAGGTGTTACGAGGTGCTTTGCGGTGGTGGTGCTTTGATTTGACTCTCTCTGTCGACATTGGCCACACTCTCTCCATTGACATTATCGCCATTGGTTCGCCAATTGGAGATTTGTGGGTTGATTCTTTGGTTTGAGTTGATTTGTTGTGGGGTGTGGTGATTGATTTGAGGGTTATTGATTCTTGATAAACTTTTGGGCTGCGATGGTTGCTTGGATTGATTTTTGGAAAGAATAGAAATAATATTTAAATGGAATGGATATAGAGTATTGAGGTTGATGCAATGGTCTATGAATGGTAGATTAGCCAAAGTAACAAAAGTAGAATTTTTTTGTGTCAATTTGTCTAAAAATGCATTGAGCCTATACTAATGCTCTAACCATTGAATTACAACTCTATTTTTTACCTTACCAGATTGAATACTTCTATAACCAATTATGAATGAAATTTTATTTCTCGAATTCTCAAGTACTACATGATGTTTAAACTTTAATTAAATAAACTTAAAACTTAGAGAACTAAAATAAACGAAAGTAAAGTTAAAGAACTGAAATAAATTCTTGCCAACCATAAAAGGTGAGATTCACATTTTAGCCTACTAGTTACTAAGACTTTATAATTATTAAGTGTTTTCGAAGTACAATGACGCAGTATTTCCCCCTCTTACACTCATGGTGGATCTCATTAATTAAATTTATTATGAAATCCACCATAAATGTGAGAGGGAGGAGCACCCAATAATTTTCATCGAGTCATATGCCTATGACTTAGCTCATCAAACAGCCAGCAATGCCTCATTTGTCATACTGTATGATTCATATTTCATACTGTCCAGATGGCCAACATTGATTCATTATTCTTCAAAAACAATTTATTAGAAGCACATATTTGCAATGAATGCTTTTCTCAAGTCTCATCAATGGGAGTATGGGACTACAATCATCTAGAGAAATCCATGAATTTTAGGTAGCCCAGCTACCAGAAACAAACACGGGTATGACTTGCAGTTGTGAAATAGGCTACTAGCCTCTATCCTCAGCCACTAGTATTACAAATTCCACAAGCTACCTCGATATGACTATATGCTTTGCCAATTGCCACAGCGTGTAAAAGAAGAGAAGAAGAAAAAGAAAAAGATGCGTGACCCTCCACCACCAAATCCTCACCACCCACCACCACCACATGCACCACCACCAGCTCCAGGTCCTCCACATCCAGAACCTCCTCCCCCACATGGTCATCCTCCTCCTCCAGGTCCTCATGCACCACCACCAGGCCCTCCTGAGCCGCACAAACCACATCCGCCTCATCACCACCCTTGATCATCATATATTGGCTTGAAGTTGCAGCATATGTGCTGTGCACACTCTATATATGGTGTGAGAACTTGCCAGGAGCTAGCTTAATAAGTTTGTGCTACTGTTTTTTATTGCACTACTATCTATGTATCTTAACTCTTTTTACTTTGTAATAAACATGGCATGTTAATTACTATCAATAAATATATCTCCGAGATCGATGTTAATCATATAAAGAATTACAAAGAAAAAAAAATCAATGGAAAAAAAACAATTCGAGACGATTGTTATTATATATGGTTTAGTCTTTACGTTTTTTACTTGTTGGTTTCGCTATCCCCCATTTCGTTCCTTTTCACTATTCATCGATCTTGTTTGGTCAGGAGACTCAGGATATATAAACCTCAAGCTCTATGGAATCACCGAATGAGTATTATGATTCTAAAGTAGTTTCACACTTATAAAGCGTTATATTGACGTAGAACAAATAGGTGAATTAACTTAGATACATCTCCTACGTTCAGACCCAAAAAAAGGGATTTATTAGTACTTGTAATCTAATAGTATTTTTCTTCTTAATTAAGGAAAAAAAGTTTGAGATTTATCCATACTAAATATGAGGATATTGCGCATCAAATATTGAGTGATTGAGGGAGAAATAAGAAAGAAAAAAAAAGATTTATATATATATATATATATATATCAACATGCATGGATGGTATTTTGTGATGGAAGTAG
Source organism: Quercus tomentella (assembly GCA_028535165.1). Taxonomy (NCBI): domain Eukaryota; kingdom Viridiplantae; phylum Streptophyta; class Magnoliopsida; order Fagales; family Fagaceae; genus Quercus; species Quercus tomentella. Next base: position 84,929,270 of record JAPQVY010000155.1, on the reverse strand, counting down.
TTGTATGATTTCTTAAAGTAATTACATTCAAATGCTCATGTCCTACCCGATCGGATGTGCATGAAGTTTTATCTACTACGTTGGTTATTCCAAAAAAAAATTTGGGGGGGGGGGGGGATGGGTTTGGGTGGGTGTCATTGGGCTCTTGAGGCCCTGGATCGCACAAAATTGGTGTTACTAAAATTATTGAGGACACTTTCAATATTTGAGAATATGTTAAACTGAAACATCCTCCTAGACTCATTATTACAATTTTAAACGTGTTGCATATGTCGTTAGTGATCAATGTAGCAACTACATGGATGAAATCATCTAATTTTGAGTGAATCATGTAAATTTTGGTGTTTATGTGTGTGTTCATCTCTTCATTTGTTCGAACTTCATATATATATATATATATATATATATAGATCATGGGTTAGGAATTATGTTTCCTAATACTTTCTTAGAAATATAGAAGTGTTTTTTATTTTTAATTTTACGAACACTTTTGTTAGAGCATCCACACTAGATGTGGTAAAAGCATTCTCATCAGGTACACTACTGTTCGATCAAGCTTCATGAGGTGTTCTAAATGTTCTATAATTTTAGAACATGCTACAGTACCGTCTCAAATATGAGACAGTACGGACACAAATGCCATTTCAGAATAATAATTTTTTATTTAACCTTTTCTCTCTCCTCTCAATATTTAATTCAACATTTTCTCTCTCTTCTCACTGTTTGCTCTCTCTCCAACCAGTGTTCTCTCTCTTTCTTCTTCAGATCACCCTCCCTCACCCTCAAATCAACGGTACGGCGGCCTCACCGATCAAGCCGCCGATCACTGATCAAGCTGCCGACCTCATCGATCAAGCCGTCGACCTCATCAATCAAGCTGTCACCATCGCTTCTCGTTTGAAGACTCCATCGCCGTCGATCTGAAGACGACATCATTCTACGTCTTTATCTGGCATTCTCATCGCCCTCTCGCCACGCCGATCTCACAATCGCCGATCTCGAGTTTGTGGGTTTGTGCCGATGGATGTGGGTTTGTGTCAGTGGTGGATGTGGATATGGCTTGGTGAATGTGGGTTTATGTCGGTGGTGGATGTGGGTTTGTGCTGATCTCTCTGGTTGTGTTTTTTTTTTTTTTTTAGGTGGCGTTGGTGGATGTGGGTTTATGTCAGTAGTGGTTGTCGGTGTTGTTGCAGCAGTGGTTGTCGGTGGCTGTTGTTGCGACAGTGGTGGTTGTGCCGTTGTTGTTGTTGACGATAAGGATGAGGATGATAGAGAGTAATTAATATATTATTTTAATGTGTAGTAAATATTATTTTAATTTATAGAATTGAAGTATAGAACATCTGATAAATGGTATGTTGTAAAATGATGTGTTAAAATGATAAAGTAGGTTTTTGGTGTGTCAAAATGGCATTTTTTATGAGAGAGCTGATGAGAATGCTCTAAATGTGCCAAATGCCAAATATTTGGCACATTTGTCACACCAAACACCAAAAACCCCCTTTTATCAGATGTTCCAAATGCCATAATTTTTGCCACATATGAACAGTGTCATTGCATATTTGCCACTGTACGGACAGAAATGGTATAACTGATTAATATTTTTTTATTCTCTTTTCTCTCTCCTCTCTTTTCAGTTTATTCTTTTCTCTTTTCTCTCACCTCTGTTCTCTCTCACCGATTCCCTCTCACCGATTCCCTCTCTCTTATAAATTGTTGATCTTAATCCGTCATCGCCGATCGTCATCACCGATCTCTCACCGGTTGCATTTTGCATCGTCATCGTCATCGCCGATCGGAATTGACGTGGGCATCAACGTTAAGGTGAGATCGGAGTGTTCGTCATGATCGTGGGCATCAACGTTGAGATCTTGATCGTGGGCATCGACGTTGAGGTGAGGTGAGATCTTGATCGTGGGTTACCGGTGCTAGTGGGTTTTGGTTGCCGGTGCAAGTGGATTCGTGGCTTTGGGTTGGCGGTGCTAGTAGTTTCGTGGGTTTGGGTTACCAGTGCTAGTGGGTTTTGGTTTTTTTTTTTCTGGGTTTGAGTTGCTATGTTTTCTAGGTTTGAGTTGCTGTGCTAGTGGGTGTTGCTTTGTTTTTAATGGGTTTTGTGGTGGGTTGTTGATGACGGTGGTTGTGGTGGTGGTTTTGTTTTTAGTTTTTTGTTTTGCAATGGATTGTGGTTGCCACGGTGGTGGTGGTGGCGGCAGTGTTATGGTTGTTATTTATTATGTTAGATATATTATTTTATTGTATTGTTTATATTATTTTAATGTGTAGTAAATATTATTTTAATGTATAGAATTGAATGATAAAACATCTGATAAATGAGATGTTATAAAATGATGTGGTAAAATAATAAAATAAGTCTTTGGTGTGACAAAATGACATTTTTTTTGTAACATCTGCTGTGAATGCTCTTAGGATGGTTTGTTTAGTTAGCGGAACCTGATACTAAAATTGTTGAACAAAACACATGAACAAATACACTTTTATATTTAATTACAACACTTTAATTTACAAGCACCACTATTTACACTCTAGTGCACACACCAAATATACCACACAACTCACTTATTTAAACACCTATCGACGCTATGGCTCTCTGTTTTTTCTTTGCTTCACTTTTCACTTTACAACACTTATATTGCATTTGATGCAATTATAATGAATGGTTGAGATTGAGAGTTAAAAAAAATAATTTTCAATCACAGCCATTAAATAAAAATATATATAAAAAAATTAAAAAGTTAAGGACTCTTTGGTAGAGTGTTTTAACAATATGTTTTCAATTTTTAAACAACATTACACACATTTCTACATATTTTGTTACCTACACGTATTTTAGAAAAATATAAATAACGTTATTAGAATAACGTTACCAAACTATCCCTAAAAATGTAAAAAAATTTGTGAAAAAAATGGTGTTAATTGCATATTTCAAATTGCAAGGATCTCAATCCTGTGCTTATGACACACTTCAAGTCACACGGTCACATCTATTTATAATTTTACTAGCAATGGCTGCACGTGCAAGGCACGTGCTGCCCCAGTAGTGAGAAACTTAATATAGATTTTGTGTGTGAAACCGTGAATTTTTGCTCACTCAATTTGATTATATTAAAAAAGAAGTCTAAGAATACAACAAAATATCACAATATTTTCACAATATCTTCATTTTTAGGATCCGAATAGATATATTTTTATTTTATTTGAGAGAAATGCTACATTCATAACATTTTTAGAACAAATTCTAAATGACAAGTTATTATTGGTTTTAAACTGATAACATTGTTATTGTTATTCTCAAAACATTTATTTTTAGTTGTGGTTGGTCACAGTCTCATATTTTATTATTTTATTTCGACTTGTAAGAAATTGATACTTCAATATTTGTAAAAATATTGTGAAATTTGTTGTGTTGGTATAACAATATATATGCCAGCTTACATAAATATTTAAAAGAAAAAAAACACAAACCGATTACTGGAAAAAAAAAAAAAAAAAAAAAAAACTTTAGGCATGGTAGAAATTAATATTAAAATGTTGTGGACTTAGCATTTTTTTATTTGATCTATAAGAACCTGAGATCTCAACAATTGTGAAAATATTGTGATAATAATAAGTGTTGTAACACTTTCTCAAAACATTTATTTTCAGTTGTGGTTAGTAACAGTCTCATATTTTATTATTTTATTTTGACTTGTAAGAAATTGGCACATCAATAATTATGAAATTTGTTGTGTCAGTATAACAACATATATACCAGCTTACATAAATATTTCAAAGAAAAAAAAACACAAACCGATTATTGAAAAAAATTAGGCACTGTAGTTGAATAAACCAAAAGCACTATAGCTCCAGTGCTATCCATCAATAATAGCTTACCTATGATTTGTTGTGAAATTAATGTTAAAATGTTGTGGATTTAGCATTTTTTTATTTGATATATAAGAAACTGAGATTTCAACAATTGTGAAGGGAAAACAATTGTGAAATTATTGTGATAACAATAAGTGTTGTAACGTTTTTTTAAAACATTTATTTTCAGTTGTGGTTGGCTACAGTTTCATATTTTATTATTTTATTTCGACTTGTAAGAAACTGACACGTCAATAACTGTGAAAATATTGTGAAATTTGTTGTGTCAGTATAATAATATAAATGTCAGCTTACATCAATATTTAAAAGGGAAAAAAAACACAAACCGATTATTGAAAAAAAAATATAAAAAATAAAAAAAACTTTAGGCACTGTAGCTACAGTGCTAGTTGAATAAACAAAAGGGTTGAACAAACCAAAAAAACAAAAAATTGTGAAAATATTTTATTTTATTTCGACTTGTGAAAATATTATTTTATTTCGACTTGTAAGAAATTGACACGTCAATAATTGTGAAAATATTGTGAAATTTGTTGTGTCAGTATAACAATATAAATGTCAGCTTACATCAATATTTAAAAGAACAAAAAAAAAAAACCAAACCAATTACTGGGGAAAAAAAAAAAACTATTGCAGTCATAGTGCTGCACAGTGTCATGCACAGTGTCGAAGCACGGTAGCGGCATAGCCGCTTTTATTATAAAGAAATATTGTGAAATTTGTTGTGTCAGTATAACAATATATATGCAGGTTCTTATAAATATTTAAAAGAAAAAAAAGTACAAACGGAAGACTAAAGAAAAAAAAAAAAAAAACGCCATAGCTACTGTAGCTACAGTGCCACTTGAACAAACCAAAAATACTGTAGCTTTTACACATTTACCTAATAAGTGTCACAACATTTTCACAAAGCATTTATTTTCAGTTGTGGTTAGTCACAGTTTTATATTTTATTATTTTATTTTGGCTTATAAGAACTCAATAACTATGAAAATATTGTGAAATTTATTGTGTCAGTATAACAATATTAATATATATGGAAAAAAGTACAAACAGATGACCAACAAAAACTGTAACTATTGTAGCTACAGTGCCGCCTGGTACTGTAGCTACTGTTCGAAACTTTAAAAAAAAAAGAAAAAGAAGAAGGTGCCTCAGGAAAATTTCACTGTAGATGAACAGTGATTTAAAAAAAAAACTTTAGGCACTGTAGCTACCGTGCCAATTAAATAAACCAAAAGCACTGCACAATAAGTATTGTAACATTTTCTTAAAACATTTATTTTTAGTTGTGGCTGGTCACAGTCTCATATTTTATTATTTTATTTCGACTTGTAAGAAATTGACACGTCAATAATTGTGAAAATATTGTAAAATTTGTTGTGTCGGTATAACAATATATATATACCAACTAACATAAATATTTAAAAGAAAAAAAAAACACAAACTGACTACTGGAAAAAAAAAAAAGAAAAGAGAAAACTTTAGGCACTGAAGCTATTGTGCCAGTTGAATAAACAAAAAGCACTGCACAATAAGTGTTGTAACATTTTCTCAAAACATTTATTTTTAGTTGTGATTGGTCACAGTCTCATATTTTATTATTTTATTTTGACTTATAAGAAATTGACACGTCAATAATTGTGAAAATATTGTGAAATTTGTTGTGTTAGTCTAATAATATATATACCAGCTTACATAAATATTTAAAAGGAAAAAAAAAAAAAAACAAACCGATTACTGAAAAAAAAAAAAAAAAAAAAATCTGTAGCTACAATGCCACTTGGAACTGTAGTTACTGTTCAAAACTTGGGAAAAAGAAGCGGCTCACGAAACCAAAGCACTGTAGCTACAGTGCTTTAGCGTATTCGCGCACGTCAATAATTGTGAAATTTGTTGTGTCAATATAACAATATATATACCAGCTTACATAAATATTTAAAATGAAAAAAAAAAAAAAAAAAAAAAAAAAAAACACAAACCGATTACAGGGAAAAAAAAAAAAAAAAAAAAAAAAACTATAGCTATTGTAGCTACAGTGCCACTTGGCACTGTAGTTACTGTTCAAAACTTGGGAAAAAAAAAAAAGTGGCTAATGAAACCAAAGCACTGTAATTACAGTGATTTAGCGCATTCACGCTTTTATATATATAGATTTATTTTCAATTGTGGTTGGTCACAGTTTCATATTTTATTATTTTATTTTGACTTATAAGAAATTGATACCTCAATAATTGTGAAAATATTATGAAATTTATTGTGTCAATATAACAATATATATAAAAGGAAAAAAATACAAATGGAAGACTGAAAAAAGAAAAGAAAAAATTGTAGCTACTATAGCTACAGTATCGCTTGGTACTGTAGCTACTGTTCAAAACTTAAAAAAAAAAAAAAAAAAAAAGACAAAGCGGCTAACCAAAATGGCACTGTAGATGAACAATGCAAAAACACTGAATGAACAGTGCTAAAACACTAAAGCGGTAATGAAATTGACATCTCAATAATTGTGAAAATATTATGAAATTTATTGTGTCAGTATAACAATATATATAAAAAGGAAAAAAAAGTACAAAAGGAAACATCTCAATAATTGTGAAAATATTATGAAATTTATTGTGTCAGTATAACAATATATATAAAAGGAAAAAAAAGTATAAATGGAAGACTGGAAAAAAAAATGTAACTACTGTAGCTACAGCGCCTCTTGGAACTGTAGTTACTGTTCAAAAAAAAAAAAAAAAGAAGAAGACAAAGTGGCTCACCAAAATGAAACGGTAGATGAACAATGAAAAACACTGAATGAACATTGCTAAAATACTGTAGCGACATTGTCGATTTTCACAAAACATTTATTTTCAGTTGTGGTTGATCACAGTTTCATATTTTATTATTTTATTTTGACTTATAAGAAATTGACACCTTAATAATTGTGAAAATATTATGAAATTTGTTATGTCAGTATAACGGTATATATAAAAGGAAAAAAAAAAAAAAAGAACAGAAGACTAAAAAAAAAAAAAAGACAAGTGCCTTACGAAAATTTGACTGTAGATGTACAGTGAACGAACAGTGATTTAACACTGAATGCACAGTGTTAAATCACTGTAGTGGCATTGCCACTTTTTATATATAAGATACAAGATTTATTCGGTCAAGAAACCGACTTTGAGCTTCCACTTCATCCTTTTTATTAGCAATAAAATAATGATTTTCACCAACCTTCTAGACATCTTAGAAATTTGTGTTTGAAATTAAATTATGCAGGTAAGCTCTAGAGAATTCCGGAGACGAGGGTGTTTGGTAGGTAAGTTCAAACACATTTTTGAGCATTTTAAATAATATTACAGATATTTTCACACACTTTTTCATCCATATATATATCAAAAACACTAAAATAATATTACTCAAACTCTTCTATCAAACACTCCGAAATTAAGAGAGAAACTCTAGAAATTTCTAGAGAGAGGCGGTGCTTGATTTTTAACATGGTCATCAGAATGATGGCTCCATTTATGATAGCAGATTTGTTTATAGTTCTATGTCAAACAATTTCCCATGAATTATTAAACATATACTTAATATTTTCTGTTGAGGATTCCTAGTTAAAACCATTTTATATCTTGGTTCCAAAAAGCATGAGGCTATCGTATATAAGAAAAATTATTTTATGTAGGTTTATAAAGAGACTACATATTGTGAGGGAGTGATTGTATATATAACCACTCCATGAGATGAGATGCTCTCCTGGCATGGGCAACATATATTCCAAAATTAACCTTAATTTTATGGCCGAAAAAAAAAAAGTTAAATTATTATGTGGACTTCAAACTCGTATTACGTGGTACAAATAAATATTTATTTTTTTTATATATCTTAATACTTTCACAATTGCGCTATAATTTTTTTTTTTTTCGTTTTTATCACATTAGTGCCGAAACCATATCAACAGGGATGAAAAAAAATACCTTTAATCTACTATGTTCTTCTCATACCTACTCCACTCTACTCTGATACTCTATGAGTTTTTTCATCTTAAAGAAGAAACATAAGTTACATACCACTCTTCCTCTCAGTTAAATTAAAAAAGAAAAGAAAAAAGAGTTATATAACACTCTTGTCTCTATTCATGTATTTTTAGTGCGAAAGTCACTTCACAAATTTAGGGGTGTTTGGTACACCATTTCAAACAACAATTTTCAGTTTTTAAACAACATTACACGTATTTTCATACACTTTTTCATATACGTATTTTCACACATTTTTTCAAACAACAAAACGCATGTTTTTAAGTACATACACCCTTTCAAGTTCTAACTAGGGATGACAATGGGGCGGGGCGGGGCGGGTCTAAAGGATGGGGTCTTCGCCCCCGCCCCGCATGACGGGGAAAATTTTCTTGCCCCATCCCCGCCCCTTGGGGCCCCGCAAAGTCCCACCCCATCTTGTAAAACTCTACTTTTTTGTTAATTTGCCCTACAACTAGTACAATTTTTTTAATGAAACCTATTTCATTAATAAAAATATACTTGAAATTATAACTAAATTTATCCCATTAAATCAAATCAATTTTTAGAAAAAATTGAATAATATATCCAAGTGTTTAACAAGACAATCATAAAAAAAAAATTAAAAAAAAAACTCATAGTATAATAAAAGACAAAATAAAGGCAGAGAACCACATTGAATAGAATAAAATAAACTAATATTAATATGTTTGTTTAAATAGTAGGGTTTAGAGTATGAAAATTTTATAATTATAATCCTTAGCAATGCGAGCTGGGGTGGGGATGGGAAGGGGTGGGGCAGGGTGGGTCTAAAAAGTCTAAATCCATCCCCGTCCCGCCCTGTGGTGCGGGACTAAAATTTTGTCCCATCCCCCCACCAACTTTGTAGGGTAGAAAAAACCTACGCAAGACGAAGGAGGGAGGAACAAATTAAGCAGAGTGGGAAAAAATTACCATCCCTAATTCTAACGAGGGAGAGGCAAAAGTTCCATTTCATTAAAAAAAACAAAAACAAAAACAATATTGTTTCTCAAATAAAAAACAACTTTAATGCCTGGGCTTGAGGGCTTATGAATTTCCCATTGGGCCGAGCCCAAGGTCATGAAAAGAATCTTCAGAATGAGCCTCTGCGATTAGCCATCACCTTACCTCTTTTTTTCTTTTTTTTTCTTTTTTTAATGAACACCACCGCCTCACCTCTTGTGGGTAACAACAACAACAACAATGTGTAAGACTAAAGAAGCAATAATTGACCTGAGACGAGATCTCCACCGACAATGAGAGTCAGGACTATTGATGAAGGGACATCACCTTCACCTTCTCCGAGAAGGATCATGATTGAGGTCCGTGCAATAATGCAATAAAAAATTAATGGTTAAAATTAAAAATTGAAAAAGCTATTTTTTTATTATGGTAAAAATTATTTTTATCAACTTCTTTTATTATTCAGATTATTTTTACTATTATTTATGAGTTTTATTGTATTTTTTAATACTATTCATGGGTTCATTGTACTATTTCAGTTAACTTTTACCTTTATTTACAGTACTTTCAGTAAAAAGTTTTTAGTTTCAATAAAATAAACGAATCTTAAACAAACCCTAATCTCAATACTAGAGTAAAAAAAATTTTAATTTTCAATTTTTTATCATTTCATTTTTACATTTTTAGTATTTTACATCGCCTTTCTTCCTCTCGAATTTGACTTACTTCAAGTACTTTTTAGGCTGAAATTTCCTTTTATTTTAATAAAAACCTATCACATCGCCCACTAACTAAATAAAAAATAAAGATTAAAACTCACTATATATTTAAAATAAAATGATATGTTTAGTTAAAAAAGTACCAAAAGTAAGCTAAATTTCTCTCTACCCTCCCCTCCCATGGTTAATTTCACCGGATCAAATCATGACGGACTTAAATTTCAACTCATGGTGGCCATATTCAAATGGGATTATTCATCACCACATGAAAATAAAATAATTTTTAAAATATGAAAACTTTATGACACAAATATCATCTAGATATTTTATGGCATGTAGTAGGTGACACCCTTGTGATATAAATTCACCTAAGCTTCTTACATTTCTATCACACACTTCACGCACCAAGAAGAAAAAAGAGCAATTAAGAAGATGCACAACCCTCCACCACCACACGACCCTCATCACCCCCACCATGGGCCGCCACACCAAGGGCCACCACATCAGCCTCCGCCTCCAGGGCCGCCTCATCACGAACCACCACCTCCTCATCATGGCCCCCCTCCTCCTCCTCATCATGAACCACCTCCTCCTCACCATGGCCCTCCTCCGCCGGGCCCTCATGACCCACACAAGCCACACCCGCCTCATCATCACCACTGATTATTGCAATGGCTAGCTATATATGAGTACCTTAAATGGTTTCACTAAGTCTGTAGTCTGTAGTCCAGATATCTTGCTAGTCATGATGTACAAGATCATTATATGCCAAAGAGCGCACAAGGGTATTTCGTGATGCAATTGTTCCTGCCTTGTAGCTAAATAATAATAATGGCCTCTCGTAGTGTGTAATCGGTGAATAACTAGACTGTAATTTGGTGTAGGAGAACAGGAATCATGTTCCTAAAGTTGTGTTTTTTGAACTTTTAACTATATGCTGTGGACATGTGGTACTATAATAATAAATGGAGCACCACGTATGTAGATTGCTCTCTTCTTATGATCTGATCTAGTGCTATCTTTTGGGTATTCTATTTCTTTTCATTCTTTAATTTTTCTCAATGTATGTCACTACGCCATGAATTTTTTTTAAAGGTAAAGTCTAATTCTGATCGTTGAAAATAGTTATCAATTTTTATTTTCGGCAATCATTTAGAAGAAATTAAACAATCAAAATACAGTGGCTATTTACGCATATATATTAATATATGTCGCATGGCGCTTCAGAAATTGCTTCTTGTTTCTCAAAAAAAAAAAAAAATTGCTTCTTTGACAATATAAGTCTGTCTGTGTATGTAAAAGTTTTCCTGACCTAGGGTAACGGACTCTCTCCAAAACCCTAGCATCAGTGAAACGCCGTGCCTGCTCTTGAGTGAGGCAACTGTAGTCTTGGGTCTAGTTTTCTCTTCTCTGAGTGCGAGTATTCTTCCTTCTTGGCTCGCACTAGGAGATGGAGAAATTGTCAGCAATGTGGGGGAAATTTTCTTTGTCCGAAAGTGAGGAGAATAAGTTTCAAGTGCAAGATGATTTATCGGGAGAGTTCTTTTTAGTGGCACGATTTTTCACTGTGAGGGCAATCAATATTGAGGCTATTGGTAGAACACTCAAACTGTTGTGGAGAACAAAGAAAGGTTTTGAAGTTAGAGATATGGGGAATCATAGGGTTTTATTCATCTTCTCGGATGAGTCGGATTTAGATTGGGTTTTGAAGGGTGAACCGTGGACTTTTGATAAGCATCTGGTAGCACTGAAGCGAGTAGAGAAAACCATGAATATACAGGATGTGATCTTTGACAGTACAAGGTTTTGGATTCAAATCCATGACCTTCCTATACGTAGTTTGTCATTGGTCGTAGCAAAAGATATTGTTTCCCTGGCCAAGGCTGTGGATGAAGGAGAAACCGAAGTGGAGGATCCTGAAAACTACAATTTTATGCGAGTTTGGGTAGCGATTGATATTACTAAACCCTTGTGCCGAGGGTGGAAGATTTCTACAGCAAGTGGTAAGGAGGGCTGGGTGAGTTTCAAGTACGAACGACTCCCGAATATATGTTATGGCTGTGGACAGCTTACACATAGCGATAGGGAGTGCTTGGCTTGGACAAAGAACAAAGATCTTTTACGCACGGAGGCACGGCAATTTAGGCCATGGTTGAGAGCCTCAACCCCACATCCTTTTAAGAAGAGTGTGATCCGTGTAGAAGGCTATGAAGAGGATAGTATTCCAGAGGACACCTCTGACAGGTTTGATGCTCCCGTGGATGATCAAAGGGACAACACGAGGATCATAGATACCCACGAAGAGGAAGTTGGGCAGCACGGCGGTGGAAGGGAGGTTTCCGATAGAGATGCCGAGCGTTTGGGTCCCACGGTGGTGCAACGGTTAGATATGGCAGCCACGGGAATCACGGAGGTAACGTCTCATAATAATGGAGTTATTATGATTGAGACTAATCACAATGCTGATTTTCAGGCGCAATTAGAGGAGATTGATAGTGAGCTGGCAAGATAAGATAATATTGGAGGCTCTGTGCATGGAAACTTAGCTGGAAGTCAGGACGTGGGTTTGCATGGGCCTGAGACAATGGGCCATCAAGGTTCAGAAAAAATATTTGGGCCAAGTTTTAATGAGAAGGAGGCTGCTCACACAGGTCCAGCAAAAGGAAAGACTACTTACAAAGCTCGTGGGCTGCCTAGGAGTGACAAGGTGGTGACCCAACATGAAACTATCTTGTCTAAATGGTCAGTACGTGATTTTTCCAAAGATGAGGAAGCAGGTGTGCAAGGGAAGAAGAAGAAAACAGAGGTGAAAAATGCAGAAACGGTGGAGGCTGGTTTCCAGCCCCGCCGAGCACAATGAATCTCTTAGCATGGAACTGCCGGGGGCTTAGGAACCGCCGTGCAGAGAATGAGCTTGGTGAAATTATACAAGCTAAAGATCCCGCGATCATGTTTTTCTTAGAGACATGGTCAAAAAAGACACAAATGAAACAGATTAGAGATAGATTGGAGTTTGTGGGTTTGTTTATTGTCCCAAGTGATGACCGAGGAGGAGGACTAGCTTTATTATGGAAGAATAATGTGACAGTATGGGTGGACAGTTTCTCAAAGTACCATATAGATGCCATTGTGAACGGTGGGTCGGATAATGCGTAGAGGTTGACAGGTTTTTATGGGGAGCCTGAAACAAGTCGACGACATGAAGGTTGGGCTATGCTTCGTATGCTCAGCTCAAAACCAAAACTACCTTGGTGTTGTATTGGAGATTTCAATAAGCTTCTTGAGGTGAGTGATAAACGAGGTGGAGTGCCACGATCCCATGCGCAAATGCAGTCATTCCGGGATGTTTTGGACAGTTGTGGCTATGTGGACTTAGGTTTTTCAGGGCCGGAATTTACTTGGCATGGGCGAAGGAGAGGAGAGCTAATTTGGGAGAGGTTGGATCGTGGAGTTGCAAACTATGAATGGATGGCCAGGTTTCCCACAGGCAGAGTGCAGTATCTACATTGCTACACGTCTGATCATAGACCGCTTTTGCTCTCTTTAGATTCAAATGGAGAGCGGCAGAGGTGGCGAAGGAAGCCTTTTCGCTTTGAATTGATGTGGGTGTCAAACCCGAGTTGCAAAGCCACTGTTGCAAAAGCTTGGGCTGGTCCACGGAGAGGGACACCTATGTTTAATGTTACCACTAAATTAAAAGAATGCAAGAAGCGGCTAAGGAGATGGAGCAAAGAAACTTTTGGGAATGTGAAGGAACAAATAAAAGTGGTTAAAGAGAGGTTATGGGTGGCAGGGGCTGAATCTGTACAAAGTGGTGACCAAGGGTTAGTTGACAACCTCAAGGCCGAATTGCATGGCTTGCTGGAGAAAGAAGAAAAAATGTGGCATCAACGTTCAAGGGTGCAATGGCTTCAATGTGGTGATCAAAATACACAGTTTTTTCATGGTACAGCAACCTGTAGGAAGAGACAAAATTTTATTAAAGGGCTTAGGGACAAAAATGGTTTTTGGCAAAGTGAGGAGCAATGCTTTTTGGGTTTGCTTACAGATTTTTATGAAAAGCTTTTTACGTCATCAAACCCTCATAATATGGACCGAATAGTGGATGGGGTACAAAAGGTGGTGATAGATTCCATGAATGCAGATTTGACAAAACCATACACCGCAGACGAGGTGGAAAGGGCGATAAAGGATATGGCACCTTTAAAAGCTCCAGGGCCAGATGGGATGCCTCCACTGTTCTATTAAACCTACTGGTCAAATGTAGGTATGGATACTACCCAGGCTGTATTATCATGTTTGAATTCTGGATCCATTTTGAAATCTATAAATCACACTTTTATAACTTTAATTCCTAAAGTTCGAAATCCGGAAAAAGTGACTGAATTTAGACCGATTAGTCTGTATAATGTGCTGTATAAGATTGTAAGTAAGGTGATTGCCAATCGCCTGAAGCCTTTGTTTAATTCTATTATTTCTGATACACAGAGTGCTTTTATAGCTGATCGGCTTATCACTGACAATGTTCTCATTGCCTTTGAGTCTTTGCATCATATGAAAACCAATTGTACAGGGAAGATAGGTTTTATGGCCCTCAAGTTAGATATGAGCAAGGCCTATGATAGGGTGGAATGGTTATTCCTCGAGAAAGTATTGCTGAAGATGGGTTTTCAGGAGTCATGGGTGGTTTTGGTTATGGAGTGCATTACCACGGTAACTTATTCGATACTGGTGAATGGGGAACCAAAAGGCTTGATAACTCCGTCAAGGGGTTTAAGGCAAGGGGACCCTCTCTCACCTTATCTCTTTCTGTTTTGTGCGAAGGGCCTCAATGCTATTTTTCAGAAGGCAGCGGAGAATGGTGAAATACAAGGCTTTTCTATCTGCAAAAATGGGCCAAAACTCACCCATTTATTCTTTGCAGATGACTGTCTGTTGTTTTGTAGATCAACCTTGGAGGAATGTAAGAAGATTCAGGAGTTATTGGCATGCTATGAGGAAGCCTCGGGTCAGATGGTGAACAAAGACAAAACTACTCTGTTTTTCAGTAAGAATACCGATGCGCATGTACAAGAAGTAATAAAAAATTCTCTTGGTGTTCCTGCAATCCAACACTATGAGAAATATTTGGGCTTACCCTCTTTTATCGGAAGAAATAAGAAGGCTTATTTTACACAAATCAAGGAACGGATTTGGGCCAAGATGCAAGGTTGGAAGGAGAAGTTACTCTCACAAGCCGGGAAGGAGATCATGATAAAGGTTGTTGTTCAATCTATTCCCACTTATTCTATGAGTGTTTTCAAGCTACCAACGGGGTTGTGTAAGGATATTGAAGCTATGATTCGCAAGTTTTGGTGGGGCCAAGGTGACAATAGGAAGATACATTGGATTAATTGGAGCAATTTGTGTGACTCAAAATCTGTGGGAGGTATGGGCTTCAGAGACATTCAAAGATTTAATAATGCAATGCTGGCTAAGCAAGTTTGGCGCTTTTTCCACCAAAGAGACATTTTGTTGTTCCGAGTTTTTAGTGCTAAATATTTTCCTAATGGTAACATCTTAGATGCTCTTGTTCATCCCAAGTGCTCTTACACTTGGAAAAGTATCTTGCAAGCACGAGAAGTCATCCAAAATGGGGCTGTATGGCAAGTGCGTAATGGCCAATTGATTGATATTTGGAATCATAGGTGGTTGTTTGAAATTATTCCTGGGCTAGTAATGTCTCCTAGACCGGATGCCAACCTTGATAAGGTTAGTGATTTGCTACTACATAATCCCAGGCAGTGGAATTTGGATCTCATAGATAAAGTGTTTTATCCTTGGGAAGCGAATGTAATTAAAGGGATCTATGTTAGTGAAGACAGCATTGAAGACAAACTTATCTGGCCCCTAACTCCAAGTGGTGACTATTCTGTTAAAACTGCCTACCAGATGTTATCAAGTGCCACTTTGACATCCAAAGCTAGTTCGTCATCTTCAGAGGGTTTTAAGGGGGTGTGGAAAAGGATTTGGCGAATCCGTGCACCGAACCGTGTTCGTCATTTCATGTGGAGAGCTGTAAAGGATTCGTTACCAACGAAGATGAACCTGCACCGACAACATGTAGTGGGGGATGCTCTTTGCCCTCTCTGTGATGAAACTCAAGAATCTATCCTCCATAGCCTGTGGTATTGTGAGCAAGCTCAAGTAGTGTGGTGGTCAGTGAGGAGTTTTGCACCACTGTATGAGAAACATCACCGTACATTCATGGACCTGTTTGAAAGTGTGTTGCTGCAGAATTCAAGCTTCCATGTTGCATGGTTTGCAACTATTGCGTGGTGTCTTTGGAAACGGCGAAATAGTTTACGGGAACACCAGCCTACGTGGCCATTGCTGGATGTTGGCCGACGAGCTCGCAACCTGGTGGAAGAGTTCTTTGAAGTGCGGAAACAAGCTTTGAAGCCGGACATCAATCATCCCCCAGTCAAGTGGACCCCACCTCCGGAAACTGTTTACAAAGCAAATTTTGATGCTGCCGTGTTTGAGCATTTGGGTCTAGCTAGGTTGGGTGTGGTTTTTCAGGACTCAGGTGGCAATATCATAGTGGCTTTAAGTCAGAAGATCAAGTTACCCCAAACGGTTTAGCTGGCGGAAGCACTGGCAGCTAGGCGCGCGGTCACCCTTGCAGCAGAACTGAGTGTCTTCAAGGTCATGGTTGAGGGGGACTGTATGCGAGTTGTACAGGCTTTGAATGGCCATGGTAGATGTCTCACTATGTTTGGTCATGTGGTAGAGGAGACTTGTAGACTGGCTCTTGTTTGGAATTTTGTAGTTTTCATCATGTAAAGAGGGAAGGAAATAAGTTAGCACATTCCCTTGCTCGTAGAGCAGTTTTATCTGCAGATATGGATGTTTGGATGGAAGAACTACCCGAGGACCTGGATGCTGTATTCCAGGGTGATTTAGCGTTGTAATTTTGTCATGTGTTTCTTCTGTTTAATAAAGCTTCTCTTACCTTTTTCTCAAAAAAAAAAAAAAAAAAGTCTGTCTGTGTATGTAAAAGCAAAGTTTGATAGATCAACAATCCCAGCACCTATGGGAAACCCCTCCTCCCCCTTTTTCTGACCACATCAAGATCAATGTTGATGCAGCCATTGCCGAGCACACTCATCTCTAGCAGCCATCGCAAGAGACAGTAGAGGTGATGTGTTAAAAATCTGGGCAAAAAAGTTGTAAAGTTCCCCTACCCTAGCCAAAGTCACGCAATTCTATGGGGTGTCCAGCTAACTCAAGAGGAAGGTTGGAACCGTATAATCCTTGAGGGAGATGCCAAGAGTTGTTTTGATCTGCTAACTTCTGAAAGCCTCTCCCCAGAATGGACCATTAGCAATGCCATCGATAATGTGTTATGTCTTAAGCATTTATTTTCAGTTTGTTGCTTTTTTTGGGTAAAAAAGGATTGCAATGCGGCTGCAAAGCTTTCCTTTAGTTCTCTTGAGTCTTTCTTTTTCAACAAGGACAATCTTCCTAGAGCTTTAGGCCCTGTTTGGATTACCCTTGTTTTGAGTCATATGACTCAGTTCTCATTACTTAAACTGAGAATTGCGTGGGACCCACTGAAAATATTGTGTTTGGCTTGATTTCCTTTCCCTATTTTCATCACTTAAACTCAGTTTGAGTTGAGCTACAGTGCAGAAAACTGGAAACACCAAATTGGTGTTTTCAATTTCTGAGTTACATAACTCAGCGGAAATTCCGTAAAATTGTTGACCTCGTGGAGCCCACCTGTATGACTTGTCCCATTAAGTAACGTCTCTCTCTCCAATCGGTTCTTCTCTGTCTCTTCTCCTTCTTCATTTTTGTTTTCTTTTACCCAGAGCTCTCTCTTCTCACTGCCCTTCATTGCTCCTCCACAAGCCGCCACCACCACCACGCCAGTCATCAACATCACGAGCAACCACCACGAGTAACCACAAGTCGTCACCATCAAGCTCAGCGATTTGGGTCTCTGATCAACCACAAGCTTAGCGATTTGGGTCTCTGATCAACCACAAGTCGTGATTTGGGTCTCCGATCAACCACAAGTCGTGATTTGGGTCTACGATGTTGTCACCATCAAGCTCAGCCCAGATCGGTTCATCTCCGATCTAAGGATTCTGATCCAAGCTCGTGATTTGGGTCTCTGATCCAAGCTTAGACCAGACCCTTCACCATGGACATCAGCTTGTACTTCGCCGTGGACATCAGACCAAACCCTTCGCCGTGATTTGGGTCTCTTTTCTTTTTTCTTTCTTCTTCACTCTAGTTTCTTCTCTTAGCTGCTTCTTTTTTTCTTTTTCTTTTTTTCTTCATGCGGTGATGGCTGTAACGCGAGGAGACCTGATGCTTCTTCTTTTTTCTTTTTCTTTTTTTCTTCTTCAATCAAACACATTTGCTTGAGGGCTGTTGGTGGGTTTGGATTTTTGATTCATTCGGATTTTTTGGTGGAGGTTGTGGTTGTGTTAAAGGCTATTGGTGGTGGTGGTTGTGGTTGTGGATTTCTGGATTTGCCGTTGATGGTGGTGGAGGTGGAGCTTGGTTAATGGTGGTGGATGAAGGGTTTGCTGTTGGTGGTGGTGGAGCTGGGTTTCGGTGTAGCTGGGTTTGAAGACGCGGATAGCAACCATATTCTTCTGTGTAGTGTCAATGGGTGGATCCATTACTTTGGCAAAAAGTGAAGTTAAAAACTGAGATACATGACTGAGTTTTGTGACCAAACAAAAGTGTTGGAATTTTTGAGTGACAGTGGAGTTTGGGTGATGAGTTATGAGTTTTGAGTTTGAGTTATGAAAATTGAGCACTGAGATATGAAAACTAAAACACCCCTAAACCAAACGGGCCCTTAGTCTCTATCTGTAAGGCAGGGTGCCCATCTTATCCTGTTTTATGAATGAAATTGCAGCTTATTAGATTTTAAAAAAAACGACCCATGTTTGTGTGTGTGTTTTTTTTTAATTTATTATTATAATAATTTAATGGTGGCAGTGGGAGGATTTGAACTCCGAATATTTTCATTGAAAATACTAAAAGATGTCAATCAATTTAGTTATAAGGCTTTTGGCTCTTAAAAATGTGTTTAATAAGCATTAACTTTAAATATGATGCTTTTCCTCTTCCATTTTCTTTTCTATTTTCAAAAGGAAAGGAGAAGATATATGTTTAATCTTGCACGTGCAGCATGCCTCCAAGTTAGGTATCATCAAGCGTGAGTGTTTAAAGTTCTTGTGAGAGACAGTGCCCGGCCCCTTTTTAGTGTCTAGCCAAACCCATGTGAATGGGTGGAGTCATGTTGTTGCCTCTTAAGACGAAAGTTCGACTAATTATATTTTCCCTTTTAAATTAAAGGTATTACAATGAAGTCACTACTTATTTAATTATTGGAATAAATAAGAGAACCAAAATTGAAAAATTCCTCATTTTATTGATTTGCAAATGAATTTACATTGATCATAAGAAATTACATGATTTTGGTTCTAAATACAATCTAAGATAAAGTACATGACTTTGTTTTTTAGTTACAATTGATAATAGCTTAATTTTGCATATTTATATCATTATTTGAAAGCATTAGCATACTTATTTTGAGTTAATTCATGCATTTTATAGTTGATTTTGGAATAGTGCTGAATAATCAATTTTGTGCTTAATTGAATTTTAATGCATGAATTTGTCTTTTGTAGGATAATGAAATAAATAAGTGGATTTGTGCAAAGAAGAAAGCTAATGGACTTTAATTTTACAAGGGCCATGATGAAGTCAAAGAAGGCCAACCCAATTAAATTCAAGTCCAATTGGAGTAAGGAATCAAAGGAAATTTGCACCTAATCCAAGTCCAATTTGGATTAGGATTCCAGCCTGTGCACCAGTTAGTATTTGGAGCATAACTTTCGGCTCCGATGTCCAATCGAGATGATTCAAGTTGGGCTGGAAATATAACTTAAAGGGATACAACTTTTTAGTTTACTAAAAGTCCGAATTCTGAAGTTAAATGGGCCAAAAATGTCCGCTAAGTGAAGCCTAAAAACTTGGAATTGCCTAAAAACATGGGATTTCCTCCAAACGGGAATTCAACTTGTAATAGGATTCCTTAACTTATTTAAAGGCTCTTTAGGGCAAAATTTAGGGAAGAGCTGCTGTAGAACATAATTTAGGTTTTCTTAAAGTTTCTTTACAGTTTTTAGAGTTTTATTTGTGTTATGGCTTGCTAAGGCAAGGGGTGAAACCCAACCGTTTATTGGTATATTCTTAATAATTATTTATTGGTTTTAATGCTTATGTTTTTATGTTTTTGATTGTTTTACTTATCTAGAAAAGTGTTTAGTTTTGTATAATCCTTTGATTTATCGTAGACTCCGGGCACGTTAAATGCTTAGTATTCCTTGCGAACTAATTCACTAGTTTTGTTTTGCCTAAAATCAATCAATTACATGAAACTACCTTAGACAATTAATTCTTGAGTTTTTATTGTTAAATCATCCAACTAAGATCATCCTTCGTATGAATTTTAGTTAAGTTATAAAATAAATATTGTTAAGACTACTAATAGATGTGTTGTGAGTGGATCCCTAAACCTTAGCACCTTAATATATTGTTATTTTCACTCAATTTAAATTACTTTCACTAAATTATTAAAAATATTTTCAATTAAACTTTATTATTTTAGTTTTATTCTCTTGTGGTTTGCTAATCAATTCCCTTTTCCCTGTGGATTCGACCTCGGACTTTCCGAGTTATTACTTCGCGACAATCCTGCATTTGAGAGTATTATTTAAGTCGCAACAACAATCTAAAAATTGAAAATTACATGGATAAGCATTAATCTATCAACCCTTGATCTAAACTCAGATGCTATGTTACAAGATGGGGAAGGTGTTAGGCACCTATCTTACCCGATAAAACCGATCTTCTAGACTATGGTGGCCAACATTCATGTCATATCATCTAATATGTTATCAATCAATTTGCATGTTGAATTTAATGTGTGTGCATATGATAAACTCTAATTCAATTTATTAAGTATTGCATTTAGATTGAAAAATAAATTCTAGTGAATGTGTATAGATGATGATATTCTAGATTCAAGGATTTGAGAGAATTATGAAACAAACATGTTTTTCATATTTTTGATGTGGATTTAAGATCAAAACTAGTGTTATACATGAACATGTGATGAACAACCAAGAACATGTAAAGAACGCATATGAACATTTAAGAACATTCAAACATATTCAAGGAATTTAAATAAACACTAGCATGCTCTAATCGTAATCTCATCATAATAATATATAAAACAAGTTAGGGAAATGGATTATACCTGCATGCAAAATCCATACGGTAGAGAATGAGACTTTTGATAGAGGTCCAAAGGGTGGAGTAGAAAAGAAGAATTAGGAGAGGGAGAGTGAGTCTTAGGAAGACCAAGATATGATAAGACTACTCTACTTCACTAGAACTCAAGAGAAGAGAAAAGAGGAGATTTTTGTGTCTTAGAATGGAGGAGAGATGGGAGGTATATATAGTAGTAGTGGAAAAAATATGAATGAAATTTCATTTAATGAGGGTTGACAAAGGATCAAAAGAAATCATAAACTTAGACCTTATTTCAGACTTTGGGAAAAGTTGGTGCATTAAATGTAGAGATTAGTTGTAACGGGCCCGCCCCAACTGTGTAGATATTGTCCGTTTTGGGGCCCATGCAACTCACGATTTTGTTTTCCCTCAAAGCACATAGCAGTGGG
Organism: Quercus tomentella; assembly: GCA_028535165.1. Taxonomy (NCBI): domain Eukaryota; kingdom Viridiplantae; phylum Streptophyta; class Magnoliopsida; order Fagales; family Fagaceae; genus Quercus; species Quercus tomentella. The sequence continues at coordinate 84,907,919 of JAPQVY010000155.1, read as the reverse complement.
AGAAAAGGCCTCTACACATTAAAGGAAGGTCACTCCTTATAAGCACATCCCCATGTGCTTCCCTAGGTGATGTGGGATTCTATGGATTGCAAGACCCCATTTTGGGTCACTACATTGTGGGAGTGATAAGCAAGCAAAATTTGGTTTTTCCCATAGCTATTATAACAGCTCATGGAGCTAACTTCAAAAAATCATATCTTACTCAATTCTAATCAGACTTGTCTTGTTCTTATGCTCAAATTGAAACCCCGGATGTCTAGTTTCTAGAAAAATTAACCTCACTCACAGATTCAAAAAATTCTAAGAGATATCAACGAAATGGTCAGCAAAGGTCATTTGTTAGAAAATAATTTCAGCACAATTAACATTAATAACTCCCAGATTAGTTTCCAATAAACATTAATAGACTCCAATCACTTCCATTTTAGACTTAATTAATTCCAAATTTACCCTAATTAAAAAGATAACTACACAAATTACTCATTGAATAATTAATGTTTGGTTATCTAATTAATCAAGTGTGTGCATCCTTACCATAAGATGTAGTCCTAGCCAATCAAATTATAACACATCATTAATTTCAAATTAGTTATAATTATAACCAATTAAAATCCATTGCTCACAATTGTTTGTTTTGTTTAGACCTCTTAAACCAGATTGTTTAACCTAATAAATTAGCCAAGTGATTACTTAGATTAATTATTCAGATCTAGGTTAAAACAATAATAAATCATATCATGTACAGCAGTGGAAAAGTAAATAATATTACGATATGATGACCTAGGAAAACCAATGAAACAAACTGTCTCAAGGTAAAATCTTGAGGAGGATTTGACTTAGCTATCCTCAAGGTAAAGTAAATCCACTATAAGAGAATCGAAATTTTTACAATCAAATTTAATCCTAAATTTGTTGTTAACTCAAGTAGTAACTTACTAACACGACCACGTGTAAGTTTTGAATACATGGACTCCTTATTTTCTTGAATTTATAGCACACAAGCACCCACGCATGTGACTTTGAGATCCTATTCAAAGGTTTAGCAACACAAACTCTCCAGTTTGAGACTCCAAGACCACCCGTGAAGGTTTAGATCATCAGTAGTTGTTGATCTTGTTGCAACAACTTTAGATCTACCGGATCTAATGATATGAGAATGATTTCCGGCAGTGACTTTGATAGAGGAAGGCACAATACCTTTTAAATCTCACAAGAGCACCTCCAAAGTCTCTTCAAAACGTGTCTTAGGGTTTCCTTTATATACCATGTGAAATAGATCTAAAACCCTAATCACATAATGGGCCAATGGGCTGTTGGGCTTAATTAAAATTCTGCAAAATCTGATTTTCTGTTATTTTCAATCGGTCAAATTTCACAAAATTTGAATTCTTCTTTCTGCAGTTCGTATGTTCTTGTGTTCTGACTTGTAACACCTTGAACATTATCTAATCAAACCTATAAATCTAGGAAGCTATATTTAGACAAGTTTGTGCTCACAGTTTGCCAATTGTTCTAAACTTTTAGAACCTAATAATAATCACATATAGTCGGACTCAATTTTGTGATAATGCATCTTGGCCATTAAAACTTAATTTGATGATAGCTTTCAATCTGATAGTTCGATTAGGGCTTATAACCAGTCAATTTGATTGTTACAACATCAAGATCATTTTGTTGAAATGAAATTAAGGATCTAGAGGCCAAAATTAAGATACCTATTTTCAAGGTGAAATTACCCTTTTACCCTTCATGTGAGATTAAATGCAAGTTACAAAATGGGGTGTCAATAGTTCTTCAAGCATTTTACCATTCTATGGTGTGTATAATCCCTTCGTCCTACATCTTCTGCGCCTTTTACATCACTACCCATTCATCTTGCAAAATTGCCATTTCACGATACTTAGTGGATTACAAGAAAAAGAATGATCTAGGAGGGCATGGCCATGGCCCCTGACTTTGGACTCGTTCCCTTGTGTACTTCTTAATTTTTAGCCCTCCTTATATTTATTTTATAACAGATTAAATTCAATAAAAATTTGGTGTAACAGATCATGTTTTATACCCTTCAATAAAATACTACTACATGAAATTTCTTTTAAATAAAAGAATTAGAAGTTCCACACATACAATCAAAAAAACAAAAAGAAACTTATTAATCCTATAATTCTAAAATTCCATATTTACAAAAATAAATAAATAAAGAGAGTAAAAATTATTGGTGAAGAAGAACAAGAAACCCTATTAACATCTTTGTTGTCCTTATGCTCCTCATAGATTAAGGGAAATTTCCCATAGACCATTAGAGAAACCGTATTATTATCCTAAAACTTTTATTACCTTGGCAATAAATTGTAAAGTGTCAAAATAACGTGACAACAAAAATGATATCAGTGATAATATTGGTAATGTAATCATCCATTAGTCACAAACAAGTATAAATAGGGAGCAATGCTAGTGCCACTACTCGCCCATGTGGCGAGTTGTGGTTGGTGGAGGGGTGTCCCCACATGGACCCACCATCACTCCTCCACCAATCACAACTCGCCATATGGGCGAGTTGTGGCACAAGTTGTGCTATAAGTTGTGGCACCAGCTTAATTCATAAATAGGTCTATAATCAAGCCAAGCTAAGCTGAGTAGTAAATGACTAAGCTTGACTCAACAATAAAAATAAATTTTCAAACTCGGCTCAAGCTCGAGTCAAACCTACAATCAAACTCGAGCTCATCCAAGATACTAAAAGCTCAAGTTCGACATGATATACATTACTCACTTAATATGATTGTATATAATCACTTGCACAAAATAGAGACTCATGTTATCTTCTTATTATGGGTTGAAAACTAAGTGTGCGTTTGGATACAGCTTATTTTGCTGAAAACTGAAAACAATAAAAATATATATATATATATATATATTTTCTGTTTATTACTGTTCAGCACTGTTCATGACCAATGAATAGTGCATAACGCGCTAGACTTAAAAAAAAAAAAAAAAAAAGTCCAAAACTTGCAAAACGCGGACGCAGCCGCACTACCCAAACGGACCTTAAGACTATACCAAGTTTGTAACCAAGTTTTTGTAGAAAAAAAAAAAAAAAAAGGTACTATTATAGAACTGGGTGTTAAAATGGGCTAACCATCAGGCTTTTGTCTTATTTTCCCGTTCTAAAACTCTAAAACCCCTACACTCTTCTGGTTCATTTTCCCTCTCTTTCTAGCCGACAGAGCGAACAGATTTTGAAAAGTTGTCTTCCATTTTCTTCCCTTTCATATGTGGGATTGCACAATTTGCCACAAAGTTTTGTTCTTCAATTTGGGAAGTTCGTCTTTGCATAACTGATTCGGAGATAGGTTTAACTTCCAACGGTTTTGGTGGGCTCAGGGTATCTTCGCCGTTTCCTACTTCTTAGCTCGTAAGTGCTTAGTTTTGGCTTTTTCTATTATGCCCATAAGCTGTTTGATTATATTTCACTGAGTAAATCATGTAATTATACTATAATTTTTGGAATGGTTTTTGTTTGGGCTTGCTTTGATTTGTATCTAATATTGAAAGCTTTTGATAGGAACTTTGAATCATTTTGGGAAAATGGGTGCTTTTTGTTATGTTTAAATCACTTTCTTGTATCAACTGCTGGTTGTTTATCTGTATGCACTATGGACTTCCAACAGGAAAACAAAGAAGGCTCATTTGTGACTAATGACTTTATTTTCTTATGCAAAATATTGATTAGTGATTAGTCAGATTTTGTTTTAATCTGAAATAATTCTTGGTTCCTAAATGGCTATTTTGCTTTATGGATTTGGTTTGGCCACTTGTTTCTAATTTTCAATTTTCGCTCCACCCTTTTAAGGCCCATAAACAGAATTCATATTAGTCCTAATTAAGGATGAGTAGAACCTTCTTTTTGAGACTTCTGATTTTATTCAAAGTGAAAATAATTTCACTGCACTATTCCATGATGTTTGGATACATGGTTATGGTCCTGAAGTAAAAACAACTTGATATGGCTGCAACCTGAATCTATTTTGCCAGGACATGGAATTATGGTCTCAGAATGTTATATGGGAGGTGGTTTATTTTTTAAGCAAAAGCCTATTCAGATTCCCTCCCAGCCCCATAACTCAATTTCAATGTTCGTCTCACACTTAGACTTATCTTAGAACAGTGTCACAAGTAGAAACTGAAGTGGTCAAAATGAATTGTAGTTTATGGGTCAAGGCCCTCGAGTTGCCATTTCAATACTTAGCCCTTTACATATATGTATATTTATGTGGGTAATGGGCTAAATGGATGGGTCATGTCTCACCTAGAATAAATGGATTGGGTTGGGTACCCATTAACCATTTAGTTAAATAGGTGACCTGTTTATTTCCTGATCCAAGATTTTGTATGTATGAAAATGAAAATGAAAACAAATAAATGTACAGGTGCCAGATTTTGCAGATAAAAAAACCCACTTTGTGTTTCAGTAAAGTTGAGCTACTAGAAGCTCAGTGAGAATTGAATTTCACTGTACTGAACTTTGTTGTTTGAAAGGAGCTCTAATTGCTTATGCTATATGGCAGATTTGGAAAAAAAATAAGGAAAACATGGATGATAGTTTATATGATGAGTTCGGGAACTATATTGGACCTGAAATTGAGTCTGACAGAGAGAGTGACAGAGAGGATGAAGACGAAGATCTTACAGACAGGCCTACTGAAGAGGAGGCATCAGATGGTGAGGATGCAGCTGCTGCTTCAAATGGGTGGATAACGGCCTCCAATGATGTTGATATGGATAACCAGATTGTCCTTGCCGAGGACAAAAAGTACTACCCAACTGCCGAAGAGGTTTATGGTGAAGATGTTGAAACATTGGTGATGGATGAAGATGAGCAACCATTAGAGCAACCGATAGTCAAACCTGTTAGGAATATCAAGTTTGAGGTTGGGGTGAAGGATTCTTCAATGTATGTCCCAACCCCATTCCTTGTTGGTCTTATGTCGAATCCCACTCTGGTTCGAAATGTTGCCCTTGTTGGGCACCTTCAACATGGGAAAACTGTCTTCATGGATATGTTGATTGAGCAAACCCACCATATGTCCACATTTGATGCAAATAGTGAGAAGCATTTGAGGTACACGGATACAAGGATTGATGAACAAGAGAGAAGGATATCAATTAAGGCAATTCCAATGTCTCTTGTTCTTGAAGATAGCAATTCAAAATCGTACCTCTGTAACATCATGGACACCCCTGGGCATGTTAATTTCTCTGATGAAATGACTGCTGCTCTCAGACTTGCCGATGGTGCTGTATTGATTGTGGATGCTGCTGAAGGAGTAATGGTAAGCAATTTCTTCTTTTATCTGAAAGGTCCATAATTTTTAATTTTTCTCTTCTTACTATTTTAGGCTTTGGTATAGCCTGTACCTTTGTGGATTAATTTATGAGTTTTTTTTTTGGCTCTAAAACAAAATTCTAAGACTCTGCTTGAGCTTGACATCCATGAAAGACTGAAGATAAGTAGCATGAATTTTGAAACCTTAGATGGTAGGTTACCTTCAAGGGCATCTGCCTAGACAGGAGATTAGGAAAGTTAGTTTTGTACACTGCAGTTCGTTGGAGGGACAAACCAATGTGCCATGTTTAGCTCAATCATCTTTTGATCCATTTATATCAGTTGCCTTCTGGATTGATTTGTTAAAATGATAGCCACTCTTAATTACTATCTCATCGGTAGTATAACATGTGTGAACATGATGCAACTGTTCGATATTGATCTTAATAATATTATGTGATATACAGGTAAATACAGAGAGGGCTATACGCCATGCAATCCAAGATCGCCTACCTATTGTAGTTGTAATCAATAAGGTAGCTCTCTCGCTCCCTCTCTCTTTGAGTGCCTATCTGTTGTGTATTAGTCATTTTATAATTGAGCAGTGAACTTCCATTACTCCTTTGAGTTATTATATCAAAAAACTTGTTCTAGGTTGACAGGCTGATAACAGAACTTAAGCTGCCCCCAAAGGATGCTTACCATAAGCTAAGGCATACTCTGGAAGTCATTAATACCAACATAGCTGCTGCCGCTTCTAACGCTGGGAATGTCCCAGTTATAGATCCAGCTGCTGGAAATGTTTGTTTTGCAAGTGGTACAGCAGGATGGTCCTTCACTTTGCAATCATTTGCTAAACTATATGTCAAACTCCATGGGATCCCATTTGATGCTGATAAGTTTGCGTCTCGGCTTTGGGGAGATATGTATTATCATCCGGATGCCAGGGTTTTTAGGAAGAAACCTCCTGCTGGCGGAGGGGAAAGATCATTTGTCCAATTTGTGCTTGAACCCCTTTACAAAATATATAGCCAAGTGATTGGTGAACATAAAAAGAGTGTGGAAGCTACTCTTGTTGAACTTGGTGTGACTCTTCCCAATGCGGCTTATAAATTGAATGTCAGGCCTTTACTGAGACTGGCTTGTAGCTCAGTTTTTGGTAATGCCTCAGGCTTCACTGATATGCTAGTTCAGCATATACCTTCCCCCAAAGCTTCTGCAACAAGGAAGGTTGATCATATATATACTGGACCAAAAGACTCTATGATCTACAAGGCCATGAAGAATTGCGATCCTGAAGGCCCCTTAATGGTCAATGTGACCAAGCTGTATCCCAAGTCGGACTGTAGTGTCTTTGATGCTTTTGGTAGGGTTTATAGTGGCAGGATAAGGACAGGGCAGACAGTACGAGTATTAGGAGAGGGATATTCCCCAGATGACGAGGAGGACATGACAGTAAAAGAAGTAACAAAATTATGGGTTTATCAAGCTCGAGATAGGACACCCATAGCTGAGGCTCCTGCTGGTTCTTGGGTTCTCATTGAAGGTGTGGATGCTTCCATAATGAAAACTGCAACGCTTTGTGATGAGGATGTTGCACGTTATGAGGATGTCTACATATTCCGGCCTCTCCAGTTCAACACTCTTCCAGTGGTGAAAACAGCTACTGAGCCTTTGAATCCAAGTGAGTTGCCTAAAATGGTGGAGGGTCTTAGGAAGATCAGCAAGAGCTATCCTCTAGCCATTACCAAAGTTGAGGAGTCTGGTGAACACACTATTTTAGGTACAGGAGAGCTGTACTTGGATTCAATCATGAAGGACCTTAGGGAGCTCTATTCTGAAGTAGAAGTCAAGGTAGTTATTTTTTCGTGTTTCTTTCTTAACTTCTATAACATCAATTTTTCTGTTCTGATGTTTTGAGGAGTGTACTTTGCGCTGATTCCTTTTCTTCTTGTGCTTAACTTGAAATCTAGGTAGCGGATCCTGTCGTTTCATTCTGTGAAACTGTAGTGGAATCTTCATCAATGAAATGTTTTGCCGAAACACCAAACAAAAAGAACAAAATAACCATGGTAGGAGATCCATTTCAGTTGAATTTGGTGCCATGGACAAATCATATGTGATTCTGTTCAATATGATCACTTATACCTCTTCTCATTTTCTAGATTGCAGAGCCTTTGGAGAGAGGACTTGCAGAGGACATTGAGAATGGTGCTGTAAGCATTGATTGGAATCGGAAGACAATTGGTGAATTCTTTGAGAAGAGTTATGGATGGGATGTGCTTGCATCACGGTCCATATGGGCATTTGGCCCTGATAAGCAGGTGTTGTGTGTGTGTGAGAGAATGTGTGCATTTGCTTGCTCCTTATGAATTAGAGAAGAAAGTATAAGAAATTTTATTGTTTTCTTATTAGTCTTGGATGCTATTTTGATGCTCTTTTTTATATCTTAGACCCAGCAATGTTCGCAATTTTTTTTTGAAATTTATAATTATTTTTATGAGATATTCAAGATGTGTTTTATGCAATACTTGAGATTTCTATGCTATTGTTTGACAAAATGCCATACATGCAGGGGCCTAACATCCTACTAGATGACACACTCTCGGGTGAAGTTGACAAGAACTTGCTGAATGCTGTCAAGGATTCCATTGTTCAGGGGTAAACTTAATGATGTCTTCTCTTTTGTTCATGGTCTAACTTTTACCTCAACATTAATCATTTTATGTATTTTGGACAGATTTCAATGGGGTGCTCGAGAAGGACCCCTCTGCGATGAACCCATCAGGAATGTCAAGTTCAAAATAGTTGATGCAAGGATTGCACCTGAGCCACTGCATCGGGGATCTGGTCAAATCATTCCCACAGCTCGGCGGGTGGCCTATTCAGCTTTCCTTATGGCAACTCCAAGGCTTATGGAACCAATGTATTATGTGGAGGTAAATTCTTGCTACTTCTACCACATCTAGATGAGATTGCATTTTTAAGGATATCCAATTGGCTGTATCTTTCTATGCAACTAAAGAACAAAAATTGGAGGTTGATGTTATGAGTGTGGGAATGATGTTAATGAAATTTATCAACTGTTAAATTACCGATTCTCCCAAAAGCTTTAACTATTAAAATATGGTAAATTTAATTATTTAACCATACAATTCTAACACTCTCCCTCATGTTTGAACTCAAAGCCTCAAACTACCTTTTAATAGGTGAGGCCCAACATGTGTGATTTTAAATAAGAGGTAGAGTGACGGAGATAGGGATTGAACTCAAGACCTCCTGCGCTAATACCATGTTAAATTACCGATTCTCTCAAAAGTTTAAGCTATTGAGATATGATAAATTTAATTATCTAATCATACAATTCTAATGTCGACGATACTAAACTAAAACATGTGCAAAATTTTCTCCTTATATTAAATGTCTATGTTTAAGTAACTGCTTTTCTTTAATGAGGTTGTATTATGATGGAGATTCTGAGAAACAACTATTTTTTGAGCTATGACTTATCTCAAGGCATGAACTTTAAGCCTCAATTAAATTTGTGATGCTGTTGTTTCAGATACAAACCCCAATCGATTGTGTCTCTGCAATCTATACGGTCTTATCTCGCAGGCGTGGACATGTAATGGCTGATGTTCCCCAACCAGGGACCCCTGCTTATATTGTTAAGGTTCGGTGACTCTACTTTTTCTACATAAAGATCATCTAGGCAACATGTTTATGACTGATTGAAAAATTGTGGGACTGTTGATTTGTTTGGTGTATTGTTGATTTACATAAGAAGACATATATATCCTTGAACTTTTACTTTGTTCCTAACTTTTCCACAATTGGATTTTCAGGCATATTTACCTGTCATCGAATCATTTGGTTTTGAGACAGACTTGAGATACCATACTCAAGGACAAGCATTTGGCCTCTCGGTGTTTGATCATTGGGCTATTGTTCCTGGGGACCCTCTTGACAAGAGTATTGTTCTACGACCACTTGAACCCGCACCAATTCAGCACCTTGCTCGTGAATTTATGGTGAAGACAAGGCGCAGAAAGGTATAGCTGCTCTCCCTCCCTCCCACCCTCTCTCTTTCTCTCTTTTAGACATATACAACAAAGAGCAGAGCTGAACTCTCTCAGATTTTCTCACTCACTGACTCCTTTGTACTCTTAAAATTCACAGTAGTGCTTTGAAGTACATTGTGTTTGCTTTTATATGCTCCAGAGTGCCTTTTTGAAAACTGTTCTAAAACATCTTTTCCTTCTATAGTTTTACATTTTAAATTTATGGGTGTGCTTTGAAATTGTGGCTTCAAGACCCGTGAGTGTAACCTACCAAACCATACACACACACACACACACACAGAAGGCTTGGGCTGTGATATTCTTTTAAGTAGTGCACCAGCATGATTGGGCTGTTTCTTTTTTTTTTTTGTTGATGAATAGAAGACTTTTTCCTGTAATTATCATTTAGGCCATGGACATAAAAATTTCTAGGTAGGTAATCTTTCTGCCCATGATTGTGCTGCATTTATCACACAATCTGTTAAATGACACAATCTGCATTTATAACTCAAGCTGGATACTGCGAAGTCATGCAAGTTTGTCTGTGGATATTGGACTGATAATTTTATCAATCATGCAATTTCAGCAATAATGGAATCAGAAATAATGTTTGAGTTTGTCTTGAATTTGGCAGGGAATGAGTGAGGATGTGAGCATTAACAAGTTCTTTGATGAGGCCATGATGGTTGAGCTGGCTCAGCAAGCAGCTGATCTTCATCAACAAATGATATGATAAGAGTCAGTTACAGACTAGTGCTCGTGTGCCCACGGCTAGGAGGTGGTTCTAGCATCTTTAATATTGTTATTCTTACAGAAAACATCGAGCTACCCATGATTGTACGGGTTATGTTATCAGGTAGTTGCTTTTTTTTGGATGAATACTAGGTAGTTGCTTGTTGCTAGAGTTTTGGACTGCTAGCAGCAGTTATAGCTAGTAGTATCATGAAAATAACTCCTCTACTTTTAGTGGGTGGGTACTTTAAGTACATGGACATTCACTGTAGGTGTTCCTGTGGGATATATCTCTGTTAGTGTACCAGTATGATGAGTAAATATGCAGATAACTATTTAGATAGAAAAAATCGGAAGATTTTTTTTTTTATTTGAGAGAAGAAAAAAAATGCATTTCAAAATCGTGAAGGGTAGTTTTATTCACAATGCAAAGAAACAACTTTTTTAAAGCCGACTTGATTTTCCATAATGGTAAAGAGGTGAAGGCAGCTTATAGGACTTGATTTTTGCCAAAATGGTGAATTAAATAAAATGCTATAGATATGAAAATGTGCCTCTCGTATTAGAAGCCTAGGATTAGATCTCCAAAGAAGTTCTAAAGGATTGTGGGAGAACTTTATGTTTACGTGCCAGAGGATAAACCAATGATATGAAATTTAAGGAAAAAAAGTTAGCTCCAAGCCAGTTTGAAACTATCTTCCTCCAATCCATTATGTTGTAATGGAAAAGAACGTCTGTATAGTTTTAGTCTCATGAATATTTTAATGAGTCATATGACTTGTTTAAATAATATACATGAATATTCTTATAAATTATTATATATTAGGTTGAGGAGATAGCTCCAAACTGGTTTAGAGCTAGACTTTGTTAGTAAATTAATACCCGTGAATTTGCATGCATTTGAAAGGTGGCATTCTCCCGCATAAAGGTTAGATTTGAAGGTAGTTTTGCTTTGTTTGTGTTTGTTAAGGTGAGAGTGTCATCTTGAAAAAAAGATAATATATAGAATGATGAAATTCGTTTAAAGACATGGATGATTCTTTTGAAAAAGAAGAGACAAGAGAGAGAGTTGTTTGGTCATACGTAAAGGAAAACATTAGTGTACCCAATAAAAAAATAAAAGTGATTTAATGTTGAGAATAATGAATGAATATACAAGAAAACATACTAATATACAAAATAAATAAATTTGTTTAAAAATAGGGGTGATTTCTTTTGAGGAAAAGATGAAAGAGAATGGCTTGAAATAGAAAGAAATTTTTTTCTAAAATTACTTGGGATAGATTGGTCTGTGCAAAAGAGAATTAGTAATACACCTTCAAATGAAAGTAGGTAGAGGAAAATATAATAAAAAATGACATGTTAATTCAGAAGCTACAGATGCAACGAGTGGGTCTAACCTAAGATCTTAAGAAGTGTCAATTGAGTTATAGTAATGATTTTTCAATAATTTGTGTATTACACGAGCATACAACTATCAATAAAATAAAAGTCGTCTATACATTGTAGTTTTTTTTTTTTTTTTTTTTTTTTTTTTTGGGTGCTAAAATCCAAACTTCATTAAAAGATTAGAAGAAACAATCACAAAGTCCTTCCTCCAAGCCTCCCAAACAACAACCAGGGGAGGAGTTGTTACAATAAAGTAAACTATTAACATCACATAAACTCTTAGAAAGCAAAATGGACCACAAAGTTAAGCTCTCTTTTAACCCAAGAGAAAGAACAACTACAGAAAAAAAGAGCTTCAATATGTTTATGCAACAAGATGTCAATAGCCCAGTGGGTAGGGCTATCAAGATTGTTGATGCCTTGATGGCATGAATGTGGATTTGTGAATCCCTTTAAAAGGTTTGGTCTCCAATTGTCATTGCACAAAATAACTTACACATAAAAATAAAAATGCATTGCAATTCCATAAATGCATTTAGGGTCTGTCTAGGAATAGCTTATTTACCTGAAACTGAATTTTTTTAAAAAAGTATGTAGAAAAAAAAAAAAAAAAACAGCTAAAAACTAGTTTAAATAGTATAATGAGACTCATGAATAGTACCAAAAGTGTAATGAGACCCATAAATAATAGCTAAAATAAACTAAGAACTCTAATAAGCTACAATTTTCATCACTTCCCAAACCCACTCTTAATCCATTAGCAAAATTTTCAAGAAATTTAAAACAAAAAGGTCTAAAATGCACACAACCCCCTATGCTTTAAGGGTAAAAAGTATACTTTAATAATTCTCTTATATATATATATAAAGTCAACCCTAAGAACACTGCCCGTTTGATAGGGCATTTCAAACACTCATTTTCAATTTTTAAACAACATTATACATTTTTTTCACCCACACATATTTCAAAAAATTACAAATAACACTACTCAAATTCCTCTACCAAGTAACCAAACGGATCCTAATATAACACACTTTCCCTACAACTTCTTAAGAAGGGCATTCTTGGGAAGACCACATTGTACACGGTTTTTTTTTGAGCAACTGAGATTAAGATCTAAGATCTAGATCTGCCAACATATTGGTCAAAACCAAAAAAAAAATACATTAACCTTTTACCCACAGTACCAAAAAAGCCCCTTCCAGACACTGCAGCTTCTTCTTCCTCCTCCTCAATAGTCAATCAATGTCATAGTGTCTGAAAAAAAGAATTAAAACCTTTTCCTCTGTATGAAATTCCTTTGCATTCTAAATTCACAAATTTCAATTTGCACCCCAAAAAAAAAAAAAAAAAAAAATCCATCATATTCTTTCTCAGTAATCACACACACACAGTTTGTGTAGAAATCCATGAATATTGGCTATAATCCAATCGCAAAAAAATGCAACCCAAAACCCCAACCCTAGCTCCAGCTCTGACCCTCTTCCCAAATCTCAAGCCTCCTCACAAAACCCTACTGTTCCATCAAATTCTAGTCCTAACCATCACGTTCTTCGCCTATGCTTCTTTCCACGCCTCTCGTAAACCCCCAAGCATCGTCAAGAGCGTGCTTGGTCCCACACTCGAAACCAACAATTCGACCTCCATTGATACCGGTTGGGCCCCATTTGATGGGCCTCGAGGGACCCACAGGCTCGGCGAGGTCGACCTCGCGTTCCTGTCTTCCTATTCGATTGGAATGTATTTCGCCGGCCATTTGGGTGATCGAATGGATTTGAGGCTGTTCCTTGTGTTTGGGATGATGGGTAGTGGTGTTTTTACTATGGTTTTTGGATTTGGGTATTGGTTGGATTTGCATTTGTTGGGTTTTTTCGTTGGGGTTCAGATTGTTTGTGGTTTGTTTCAGTCAATTGGGTGGCCTTGTGTGGTGGCAATAGTGGGGAATTGGTTTGGGAAATCTAAGAGGGGTTTGATCATGGGGGTTTGGAATTCACATACCTCGGTTGGGAACATTATTGGTTCGGTTGTTGCTTCCGGGGTTTTGGAATTCGGGTGGGGTTGGTCTTTTTTGGTGCCTGGTTTGTTGGTGATTGTGGTTGGGATTTTGGTGTTTATGTTTCTTGTTGTGAGTCCTGAGGACTTGGGGTTAGAGTGTCCTGGAATGGAGGTTGAGATGAACGTGGAGGTGAATGGGGATTCGGAGAGAGTGGTATCGGAGGAAGCGGGGCTTTTGGGGAATGAGAGTTTGGATACTTTGTCGTCTGCAATTGGTTTTTTGGAGGCATGGAGGCTGCCGGGTGTGGCGCCTTTTGCTTTCTGCCTTTTCTTCTCAAAGCTGGTGGCTTACACTTTTCTGTATTGGTTGCCCTTCTACATTAGGCATACAGGTACTTGCTTTAACTTAGATGTGAATGAATGATTGAAATTGATCTTTATGATTGTCCCATAGAGTAGAAGTTGCCTTGTTGTATATGCATAGCTTTTTGTACTAATACATTATCACTTATTTGGCTATTGTCAATTAGTATGAACTACAGGTACTTGCTATAACTTAGATGTGAATGAATGATTGAAACTGATCTTTATGATTGTCCCTTGGAGTTAAAGTTGCCTTGTTGTATATGCATAGCTTTTTGTATTAATACATTATCACTTATTTGGCTATTGTCAACTAGTGTGAACACATATTTGTGGTAGTGGCTTGAGTTTTCCATGATGACATTGTTGTAGATCATTAGTGCTTTGAAATCCTATATGGTGCATGATGGAACCATTCCAATTTCCATCTGCGCCCATGTTTCCATATGCATTTGAATTGTAATGAAGTTCTCTTGTTCATTTATAAATTTGTGTTGGCATTGCAGCTGTTGCTGGTGTGTATTTGTCACACAAATCTGCTGGGATCCTCTCAACAATTTTCGACATTGGAGGGGTCTTTGGTGGAATTTTGGCAGGATACATATCTGATTTGATTGATGCTCGTGCGGTTACTTCAATCTCATTCTTGTTACTATCAATTCCAGCCCTTGTTTTCTACCGTGTATATGGAGGCCTCTCTATGTTTGCCAACATTGGATTGATGTTTCTTTCTGGATTGCTTGTAAATGGCCCGTACTCACTCATTACAACGGCTGTTGCTGCCGATCTTGGTACCCAGAGTTTTGTTAGAGGGAATTCCCGAGCATTAGCTACTGTAACTGCTATTATAGATGGTACTGGTTCTGTAGGGGCAGCGCTTGGTCCACTATTGGCTGGGTATATTTCCTCTAGAGGATGGAACAGCGTCTTTTTTATGCTTATTCTTGCTATTTTCTTTGCGATCTTGTTCTTGATTCGTGTCGCAAGAACTGAGATTAAAGGGAAATTGAATGAGGGAAAATGGTTTTGGAACAGCATAATCTCACATTGATTGTGAATTTCTTTGAGGCATGTATCATGTTTCTTGTTGTACCTTTATAGGAGGGAAGTGTATTTCACATAGGAAACAACACATATAGAGAAATTACTTGAGTGATCATACATGTACGTCTTTCTTGTATCTCATTCTTTATTCATAGATAGTGTTTATACATGTACAAGAACTACTTATCCAGATAGCGTTATTTTTTCCATTCTCTTTTTTCACCACTAAACTTGTAAGCCTGTTTGTTAGTTCCTGCTCTTCTAATACCCTACATGTTCTTTGATCCATCTTGCATTTCTACTACTATGTTTTAAAGTAGTAATGTAATTGTTCAGTAAGTATATTTCAATACTCCTATATATTAGGTACGGTTCTATGAAAATGAGATGATATTCAATTTTAACATAAATACGCTAGTATATCAAATATTAAAATTAATGAATACCATTATTTAGAAAATTTATTCAAATTTAGAATATAATATTTTTTAATATAAAAAATGATTAGAAAAAGGATACTTGAATTGAAATTTGGAAAATGTTAGATCTACAAACTTTTTTTCACACTGTTGAAGTGTTGAGTAGTTATTACTTATTAGTAAGTAAAAAAGTGATATCAGTAGTGGATCCAAATAAGAACCAATAAAAATTGTTACATCAATAGTTCATGATGGTAACATTACTCGATATTTTAACTAGAAGCATTTTGACTACTTGCTTCTAGTTTAAAAGTAAAAGACTCAAAATCTTGTAAATAAAAATTGAAGGAAAGAATCTTATTTGGATAAAATATCATAACATTTAAAATAAATTAATTAATTAATTGAAATTTTTTTTTAAAAAAAAGAAGGAAAGAAGGATGGTTCAAATGATGGATTCTTTACAAATTTGGTATTTCTTCCGTATGGACCTAGAATTTTGTACAGTTCACCGGGTTGATGGTTCAACTGTCAAATTGGTATGGTTTCTAATAATTATGATTTATCATCTAATAACTTTTTATGAAATTAATATTATTTTGAAGTTTTTATCATTAGATTACATATTTTCTATATTCTTAATATGTGGGCCAAATTTTGTGTCAATAGTAGATTATTTATTATTTGATATATAAAGTCATATTTTATGCATAATTTTGAAGTTCAAAAACTTTAAATTAAACATTTTATAGATGAGATACTTATTGATCTTGATTATCTTGAATTTTTGCAAATATGAAGGGTGTAAGAAGAAAATGTAATCTAACAGAAGATTTGTCAAAATTCACATTCAATAAATAAAAAATAAAAAAATTGAGTAGTGTAGCTTTAAGCAATAGACAACTTAAAAATATATTTTTTTATAAGTCTTCTTCTAAGGATACACAACCTCACCTGCTAGAACCGTGTATCAGGTTATTCAAGAAAACTGCTAGTGGGAAATCGAACCCAAACCTCCTAAAAATATTAGCTTAGGTAAGAGATGAATATTAATAGGAGTCAAGTTGTAAGTGAGAAATATTAGATGTTTGAATCCCCACTAATAGTTATTTTGGATTACCTAATACACGAGTCTGGTGGTAAGATCGATTATCCATACAAGGGGTGAGTTCAAAGAGCCCTACCTTGATAAGGTTTACACAACCAAGAAAAAAAAAAGGGTGTATCAAATAAATAATAAATAAAAAAAAGAACGTTAATAAATTAGAAATATAAATATTAGCTAATAAACAGGCAAAAGAGGAACCGGATATGTCTTTGGACAACTGTAGAAGAATTCTTTAAAATAAATGCTGGGAATTTAATGTATTAATAACCACCACCAAAATGGAAATACAGATACTGCAAAGTTGAAGTACCCCACTCAACTGAGGAACAAATTACGCAGGAAAATTTTGGTTGAAGTAGTGGCTGCTGGTGCAAAGTAACGTATTGGATCGAATTCAAAGCGATGCTTTCAGCTCTTTTTCACTAGTTCTCCATACGGGCAAGGTGAATGTGGGACTCGAAGGTTTTCATCTCAATTTAGCAAGCATTCAATTCATAGGTGCAAGGATGCTTTCTATGAAGAAGGCAGACAGCAGGGTGCAAGAAGTGCAGCCTTCTATTTTTGTTCTTTCCCATGTGGCACAGCATTAGTAGGCAAGAATAGACAGGGAGTGAAACTCATTGCTGGTTGCTTGCTTCCCCACCATAAATAGGTTCAATTGCCAGATGCTTGGCACTTTTGGAAGCTCTATACTCGGCATTTTCCAAAGGTTTCTGCAGGGTTAAAGTTCTGGAGCAGCAAGGAAACAATAGATCTTTGTTAAGGCAAATGACAAGTCATTGGCAGGTGAAGGAAGTGATCAACGATATCTGATGCCTGGCTGGAAGAATGAAGATTTCTTGGTCATGTGTCTCAGTCTAACCCTGTTGTTGATACTGTTGACTGTCTTCAATAACTTTAGTTTAGTAGGCAGTAGCAGCTTTAAGGGGCCCAATTTCACCCTAGTCCATGGATGATAAGAAGAACATTGAAAAAAAGGAAAAGGTAAAAACTTGTTGGTCACCAACAATAAGTTTGATGAATGCAGAATAATTGTATGTACCTTAGCATATACTTCAAATTAATAATAGTACAATTCTCAAATCAATTTGTTTACAAGTTGGATTTCCCTCCCCAATTTTAACATATTGCAAATTATGATTCCATGTTTTCTTCTCTTTCCTTCCTTCTTCTCAGAAACCAAATAAGGCATCAATGAATAAAGGGGTAAGGAAAAGGCAGTTCCATTTCCCGGAAGAATATATATACATATATAGAGAAAAAACTCAAGATAAGAGCTGATAAATCAGCTTAGTATTATTGGTTGACTAGTTCTAACCTATGCACACCAGGGATTTAAAAAAAAAAAAAGGATTAGCGATCTAACAGGCCTCTGAGATTCTGAAGGCCTTCGGCCGATATGCTTCTCCTGACTCTTCCCCTTTCTACCACTACATGCGCTGGTGGCTCCATATGAAAACTTACCATTACAACAGTCAGATTGTCGGTGGCTCTCCGCTTTATTGCTTCCTCTACTATTTGCTTGCAGCACAACTTCACATCATTGTGCTCTTGGAGTCTCCTCCGGGCAAAATCTATACAATTTTGACTGGTAAACACATCCCATATTCCATCACTACCAATTATCAAAAACTCATCTTCCTTGGTCAGTGTCACCAATTTAAGTTCAGGTTCAGCACTCAATGGTCCAAGCTTTTCACCCATTCCCTTCATTCCTTCAAGGTGCCAATCACCTAATGCACGAGTAACACCCAACTGACCATTAAGGTAACCATCAGCAACATATCCACCCAAGGATTCGATCCTTGTCCTTTCTTTAGTGCAGCAGGGTCTATGATCTTTTGACATTTCTATAGCAGTTCCACATCGTGACAACACAGCCCGGCAGTCCCCTGCATTTGCCACAAGCAGAGACCTGTCCAAAATATCGTTGTATTTTAAGAATGAAACTCAGTATAAATGTCACTCATAGATCTTCTAAAAACAAGCTACACTACGCCATGGCTTCATATCTGTGAAAAGGAAAGTTTAAGCAGGCACAAATGGAGACAGTATAAGCAATTCCTTAAAGAAGGAATTTTTTAAATTCATCATAGTGACTAGTGAGCCTCTTTTATTACTACAACTTACAATTATGAACAATAGAGGAAACCAGGCTACACCAACATCTGTGTCTCTATTTTGTTTCATATTTCATTTTTACTCCTTTTTATTTGGCCCTTTTTCATTTTTGTGCCTGCAGCTCACTCCGCAGTGTCACTATGCAAGAATGGACAATTTTGAACATTATACCTAAATCAAAGGCCAATCAACACTGAACTTACCTCCCAAATACCATTGCAGTGAGGGCAGTTGTCCCAGAAGACAGGGCAGACTCAAGGGAGCATGTCTTTGCAAATACTGCATCAGTCTCCATAAATGACCTTGTAACCACCTTCTCAAGTTCTAAAGGGAAGTCGGCATCCTCAACAATTACTCTTGGCAAATGGTCGCGTACAAATTGTGCTGCACACTTTCCATCATGCCCATCAAATACCTGTTATTCAAACCAATAACTAAATGTATGTCAAACATCTGAATAAAATGTCTAAAGTAATCTATGTGCTTCTTCCAAACTGAATGATACTTGTTCAGTCAAATTTTGAACTAGTAAGTTTTCTCTGTTACTCATTCCCAACTCTCAATAGAAAAAAAAGGCACCTACAGTTAAATTCACACCCCTAAGTTTCTTCAATGCATCTGCCAACATTTGACTTCATGCGAGCTAATCCAAATAGGTCAAATTTTGGCCTTCGACATTATAGCTATACTGCTATACCATAAAACATTTATCAATGGTCATTAGTTCTTTAATCATATGGAATGGTTATTGCTCACTACTGAAGTTTGCAAGCTTAAAAACGCTTCTTAATTTCTGGGTAATGGATACATATGAGACAATTGAAAGTGATCTAAAAAGTATGTGATATGATCATTCATAATTTGAAGTGGAAAGTAAGAGACTTTTCAAATCAAAAGCAAATCACAGCTACACATTTCATATCTAAGATATGATCATTCACAATTCTCAAATACGATCAAGTGCTTTCAAGTAATGCTAAGTTATTCATCAAATTAGCGCAAGAACCCCATGATTTTTTATTTTTTTTTGGTCTACAACAAAATAATATGTACACCCTCTAAATTTGAGGTTGCTTCTAAATTGGTCCCTTAACTCTTGAGTATTACAATAATATCAAAATGCCCCTTCCATCTACATCTATTAGGCTCTTATGGTTATGGTTAACCCACAAAAAATGACGTTTTGGACAAAAAATGATGTTGTTTTTAGGTGGGTTAATGGCGAAAATGTTACAAACCATAATGATGGTGTAAATTTCAAGTTTTGAAAGTCGAGGAACCAGTTTAGAAGCAGCCCCAAACTTGGAGAGGGAAAGTGCATTTTAGCCTTTCTCTATGTATAGGCAATGACTGTTGAAACTTCATAATCTCACATTAATCCATATTTAAGTATGTAATTCTTGTGAAAAGTCCAAATGGTGTAAATTGTATTTGGTAAACAAAACACAGATAGTTTAGTAGGTATGAGAACTTACACCATAGAAGGAGATAACTTCATCACTGTATGAATTAATACTGAATTTCTTAGCCAGATCACCAATGCAGATGTGAGTATCCTCCATATAGTCACGACCCCCTATATCAGACCACTCTCCTGACCGAAGGGAAGGGACAAAGTTTAACAGGTTCTGTTTTCTCTCTACAACTGCTTTATCCTCAGAAATGCTTTCTAGCTGAATGAACCACACCAATATGAAATTAGAAAGAACATAAGAAGTATCTTAAAAGATACTTGGCAAGAAAGATAAGGTAGTATGAAGTTATAGAAATTACTAATGTGCCAAGATAAACTGTATCCATTTTTACTTAAGTTGAATTTTACTGCTCAGTGTTAGTCTTCTCCAGAAAAGGTATGGTTTTATTAATTAGATAGAAGCATCTGGCTATCATAATTGGAAAGCAAATGCTCTTAAAACAAGTGCAACTATGGAAATTTTTTAGAAAAATGAACCGCAGGACAATTGACATTGGTAAGAGCCAAGTTCATGAGTCAACACAATCAAGGGGCAAGTCTAAGTCAGGGTAACTATATTAGGCACCACTTATTTTCTTTATCCGTTAGTATCAAAATGATCAATAAAAAATTTTCCACATTAGTCAAAATATAAACCAAAAAAAAAAACAAAAATCAATCTAAATCATCACCATCCAGCTTTAAAGAACATGTTAAGGGGCAACCACCTTCCTATAGAAAAACTGTCTTCCAATCAACCACAGCCAGAATAAAGAAGCAAATAAAAATCTAAATAAATAAGGAAGTTTTTTATATGAGAAAAAATTTAGCAGGATACATTGATGATCGAAGCTGAGCTGGAAAAAGCAGCCAAGTTGAGATGAATTATGGGAAACATGATTGAAGAGCAATAATTTCCTAAAGAATACAGTACCAACTGGTAACTACAGTAAAAATTTGAAGTGGTACAATCTCCATCGAATTGAAAATTGTAAAAAAATAAAAAACAACTCATTTTTATACAGTGCAGAGCTACAAAAAGGAAAATGGTTCCCCATATAAGCCCAAGTAATTTCAGACAGATGTACCGGCAATAAACCTCTAAATTTCAAAGAGAAATAAACAAAAATAAATAAGTAAATACGCTAGAATAATTCACATAAAAAAATAATTAAAAAAAAAAAAAACCATTATCAATCATCAATCACCAATCACATGAGGAAACAAATACACAGAACCCAGTTTCAACCAAAATGGTCTTCAAAAAAAAAAAAAATATATATATATATTTTTATTTATAATTTGAAAAAACCCAGAAGAAATAAATGATAGAGGAACTGAAATCTTAAAGGAAATGAACTTTCAAGACAGAATTGATCAGTGGAACTCATCAAAGGAGATTTCTTGTCCCACTTCTCTATCTGGGTATGCAACACTTCACAATGCAAAGGACGTGTCACCTTGTTGTTATTGTTGTTGTTGCTGCTGCTGCTGCTGTTGTTATTGTTGTCCATATTCTCAATCTCCTGGCCAACTTGCTCAGCTTCCGGGACACACATGATGATAAAGATGGTAGTGGTGGTGGTGGTGTTAGAACTAGAGAAGTGGTTCAGTTCCTAAGCAACCTCTTGTTTGTGGGTATCAAAAGTAACACAAAGCAAAGACACGGGGAGAGAGGGAGAGAGAGAGAGAGAGAATCAAAGAACAAATTATATGTGGGAGAAAAGATTCTGTAGAATATGTTGGGAGACTTGTTTAGTAGTTGTAGTGTCACATAGAAAAAGCGAGAGAAAGAGTGAAAATTGAGAGCCGTTAAATTCCAGATTTTTCTATGAAAGCGTGGCTGAAAAACTGTTGGTTGGGTTATTATAAAGGTTGTGCTTTTGGTTTTGCCTTCTTGCGGCTTGCAAATGGAAATGTCTTTTTCTTGTTTTCTTATGAGAAAGTATGTATCCAACATTTTTATAACAAATGATATTTGATAAAATATTAGTGGTATTTATTTGAATCCACTGTTTTAAATTATTTTTTTTGTCTACCAGCCTGTAACAACTTGTCACTTAGAATTTGTTGTATAATGTTATGGACACAACATTTCTCTATATATATACCATTAATGGGTGGCTATGCGGTTTCTTATGGGCACAAACATCCCAGGTAATTTAGTCTTTATTCCTAAGTATATGCATATGGCCTCTTTTTCTTAGGTACACATTTTGTATGAGCTTTTAATTTAATATTTGTATTTAGTGGATGTGGTTATTAGCAAGAACTTACTGAATTTATCATCTAGGCTCATAATAAATTAAAAGTTGCTCCTGCTATTTAGCCTAGAGTCTTGAGCATTGTCCAAGGACCAAGGACGTGCTATAGGAGTAGCTCGTTCCCTACTGAGTGGAATTGCCACAACATGAGCATTCCTCTTAGAAAGAATTTTTGCATTAGAATAATGGCTAGGAGGATTAAAAATGCACTATAACATTAAGATTTCCAAGATTTAGCTTGGGTTATATGTAGGGAAATTGATTTTTAAAAATTAAGATTTGTTTTTTAAGGTATTTCATGCATCCTTCCTCTTGTAGTATGTTGGCTCCATACAATTTTGGATTTACACATTGTAAGAGAAAAAAATGTATATATCAAATGCATAAAATAATTATTATTCTTCTTCAATGAATTGTAAATAGCATTTTAACTTATTTTCTCCAACAACATACATTATAATTGGTTTAATTCGCCTTGTAGCCTAGATTGTTTGTTGATCTACTTATCACAAACTCTTGCTATTTTTTTTGATATATTTCCTTGATTGTGAATTAAATTAAGGAATTCCAAAATCTCATTCTTAGTTCTCATTCTAAAATTTCATTTTGAAAAAATAAAACTCAAATTTTTTCCTTTGAATCTATATTGAACTAAAATTAATTTAATTACCATATTCAGTTTAAATTTATTAAATTTTATGAATATTAACTTCAAATTTTAAAAGTAGGATGACTTTGGATTATGGCTTGCACTTATAAAATCAATATTTTATTTAAAAATATCCCAACCGCCCTATGTAACTTTATTAAATAATACTCACCAATCACTACTTCATTACTTACCTAATCCTTCATCATCACTTATAAATTTTGGTGCAAGCACAAAATGGTGATAATTTTTCTTGAAGAGTTGAATTTTTAAAATTTGGAATTCAATGTTGTGCCAAATTAGGGGTGTCCAACCTAGCCATCCACCCGACCAACCTACCAAGCTTGACCGTACCCGACCCATCGCCACTTGATTAGACTGCTCCTGTGGTTGGATGCTAGTCCTGACCCTTAAAAACCCGATGTCAGTTGGTCAGTTGCAGGTCTCCTCCTCCAAAACCTGTGAAACTTGACTCAGTTGAAATACATCAATTTCGACGATTTCTCAAGCTTTTTGGCTATATTTCTACCAAGATACTGTAGATTTCAAAGACTAACACAGTTAGAGCAAAAATTCATTAGATCTGTGTGAGTTCTTCACATTATTTAGCAGAAATCTCTCTAGATCCGACCAAATCTTCGCTAGATCTGGCAACATATCACTAGTTCTTGGACGGATCCAACGAGATCTCACCATTTTTTAGTGATTTTCAACTTCTGATCGGGTCATGTAACGATCCAAGGAAAAGCGCTAACAACATCTACGCTATACCTCAAAAGAATTAATCATAATTGAGGTTCCTTGTAGTTGTTAATAAAGCCCAGATCTACCCAGTAAATACTCGATGTGGGACTCATCATACACCCACACACATCACACAATCAATCAAATTGGAGCATCACAATCTCCCCCACTTAAATTCCTAACGTCCTCATTAAGGCCCACTTTGTGGGGTAGTGTCTGTGAGCTCACATGGGATTCTGAGTTTTATTAACAACTACAAGGAGCCTCAATTGTAATTAATTCTTTTGAGGTATAGCGCAAATGTGGCTAGCGCAAATATGCTTAGTATTTTTCCTTGAATCGTTATAGGTCGGTTGTGGGTTAAGCACAAACTCGACCCAAATCAACCCATGGATAACCCTATGCCAAATATCATTTACTATTATGATGCAATACAATTATCCGTGTATTATCTAACGAAGATGTAGTTTAAGGATTTAAGCACCTAGTAGAAAAATGTAGATAGTTTAAGATTTAACAGTTTAACACGTTATTAAGTGTGTGTTTGGCTTCAAATTAAAAAGCCAGCTTATTTTACTATTTAACTTATTTTTCTATTATTCATGAGTCTCACTGCACTTTTTGGTACTATTTATGGGTCCTACTGTACTATTTTAGTTAATTTTTACCTTTATTTACAGTACTTTTAGTAAAAAAATTTCAAGTTTGACAAATAAGTAAATTCCAAATAGACCTTTTAAGTAAAAAAAAAAAAAAAATCTAACACCCAATCTATAATTCTTGAAAAGTCGGTAGCATATCAAAGATGGGAAATGTGATGAGCTTGACTTCAATCATTGCTTCACAATTAGTCATCACGTACAGCCTGTACAGGACTTTTTTTTTTTAATGTGCGTCATAATTGTAGGATGCACACTTCTTTGACTTCTTTTCGAACACATGCTTAAAAAGTGTTGGATTCTTTCCCAAGATATAAGCAGCAGCAGTTGTTAGGATTTTAGGGATATGGTCATATGGGTATAAGATTTTTCATTTATTTTTGTCTATCATGGTCATCATTGTTATTTGCATTATTAGGTATAGATAAAACTTAGATACAGTATTTTAGGTGTTGTTCTTTAGGTTTTTCTCTTAAAATTCAATCTTGTGGCCACTTAATTAAAAGATAGACTTTCATCACATGAGAAAAAATCCACAAGGCATATTCTTAGGAGGAAAACCTAAGGAACAACACCTAAATACTGTACCTAAATCTTGCCCATTATGTATTTACGTTGGTAGTGATTTATTGTTGGAAAGTATTATATTCACAACAATTTTACAATATTTTCACAACATATTATTTGTGGTAAATTGTTATTAGTTCTAATTTAAACTTACCACAAAAATGATTTTTTTGTCCACCAATTATAGCTAATAACAAACTGCCACTTTGGATTTATTATAAAAGTGTTGTGAAAATATTATTAAATATATCATTTCTCTTTTGTAGTGGTACTTTCGATTAAGTAATGTGTTTGAGTTTGGTAAGAAAGTGTAATTTTTTTTTTTTTTTTGAAGAGAGTTTCAACCTATGGCGTCCGCTCCTGATGATAGCTCTTTATCATCAGACCAAGACACCAATCAGTTTTTGGTGTAGGCAGTGAGAAAGTGTAATTAAGTGTGTGTGTGTTTAACAGTTAGTTTGTTTTTTAAAAAATAAAAATAAAAATTTAGAGAAGGGAAAGTTTCTGAAAGAACCTATCTTCCAAAGTTTACCAACTTATTGGGGATGGGGAAATTCTTGAAAAATATGTTGAATTTTTGGTAACAATGCCCAAAAACTTTGAGAGAACAGAGTCTGAGTCATGGTGACCTATGGATGGAGGTAACATCTTAGATGCAAACTATTTAAACCTCTTTAAAATGGATAAAATTTAGGTATAAATTCTTAGATGCAACACATTAAAATTTTCGATTAAATTCAATTCATTTAAACATACAGTTGTATTGAATTTAATTATTCTTAGAAAGTAAAATCATATTTATGTTCCATTAATTAATACAACTATGCATTAAATTTTGAATTTAATTGTGAAACTTTTTTTTTTTTTTAAGAAATAATTGTGAAACCTAATATACAATATTAAAAATACTGTACCCAAAGTTTTGTCATTTCAATGTTGGGAAAGAAACTTATACCAAGTTGGGAAAAATAAAGTAAATGGAGGATGGAAAGAAAAGGAAGGGATATTTTCTTTTGCATGTTTGGTTATCAAAGGAGAAAAGGAAGAGAAAATATACAAATGATGGGAATCCAACATCACTACTCTAACACTAAGTCCAAGAGTCTTTTAGCTCAATTTGCCTCAACTAGTTGTTCCAATCACCCTTATTTAATAGTTATTATGACTTTTGAGTAGAGTTTGTAGTGTCTTTATGTTAAAACCTCATTCTCTCTCCTTTGTGTGTGTGTATTTCCCCAAAAAAAAAAAAATCATCTTTCCCAACTATCAAAAAAAAAAAAAAAAACACATCACTCTATCTTTTCTTGTATATCCCTCATAATTAGGGAGGAAACCAAACAATGGATCTTGGAGAAAATTGAATTCTTCTATTTTCATATCTCTTTCTCCTCTCCCCTCCCCTTTTTTTCTCGTCACAGGAGAATGTTTTCATATTTCCTACATTTTCTCTTCTTATTTTTCTTTCCCACAATTTACCCAAACAAAATGAAATGATCACAAGGTCATTTTGGTTGCCAATCATAATATCCTTGTACTATTTTGCTTAAAATTACTCAATTAATTTTTTATTTTTTATTTTCGTATGTCATTGAAAATTATATTATCAAGAGTTTTATAATTTAACCGAAACTTCCTGATATTTTTAATGAAAACGTCTAGAATTTAAAACTTCAAAACCCCTTTTCCATTGTAAATATCCAACTATCAGAAACAAGAAATATATATATTTTTTACCAACCACAATATTACGCAAAACAAGTTGCATTAGGAAGTTCGTTTCATTCTATGTATACATGATGATGATACGAAAAGATTTGATAGAACGTGTTCAATGGAATATGACGTGAGATATGAATATTTTAGTCATTAGAATTGTTTCTCTCTCTCTTTTTGTGAAAGGGAGAAAAGATATCTGTTTTTTCAATATGCGAAAGGTGAGGACTCATTATTCATTAATCACTTTTACAAATAGACATGAAAAAAGAACAATATTGTTCCGAATCCCAATGGTCAAAAGGCAGAAAAAAGAAAACGAAAAGGCCTCTTCTCTTTTGCTATTTATTTTTTTGTTTTTTTGGTAAGATTCCTTTTCCTACTATTATTTAACAACTGCTAATCTGCTATCCTGCAAAACTGTCAAGTTTGATTGAAATTTGACGAGTTAACCATATTATAACAGATTAACTCAAAAAGATTAGGCGGCTACTTTAACCAATGCATCAACATATTAGTTTATCTTTTTGAAGATGTGTTAGATTCACTTTCTTAAAGATGAGTTAGATTGTCAATCAGTGTAATTTCCTTAATAAGAATATAAAATCATGCAACATGTGCTCCTAATTTTACTCAGCACAACATATAATCTCTTTCATTTTTGTAAAGTGTAAACTGATCTCAATCTCAATTTCTATTACTTCTAAAATTAACCAAGAAAAAAGAAAAAAGAAAAAAGAAAAAAGAAGAAGAAGATTTTCGGTACTTTATAATTTCTTTCAACTCTCAATATCTAATTCTAATATTTTGGGATTCCTATATTTAAGTTCCAAATCCAATTCCCCTAAAAAATCCAATAGATGGGGGACCTCTAGTCAATTTAATGCCCACCATGGCATGTGAATGTAACTTAACAAAGAAATGTTATATTCATAAAATAAAAATGTTATATTAATTTTTTTGTTGGGAGATTCACCTTTTTATATATATATATTTTATATAAGAGGATATCAAAATTATCACTTTCATTTCTCAAAAAAAAAAAAAAATCATTTTCAAAGCCAAAGTCAACCAGAAAAGCACTCTCAAACAATGCATAATAGTTTAAGAAGAAAATTGTGTTCATTCAACTCTAAAAATCATTCGACTTATTAAATTATGAAAATTTACATTCTAGTTATAGTAATTGTAAATATACACAATAATGTTCATGGGCATATAAAGTATAAATATTTTGTTCATTTGTCTTGCTTTTTCTCATTTTCTCCCTCTCTTTTTATTTATTGAAATAGTAAAAAAAAGTAAATGAAGAATAAATATTATTTTCAAATATAATATAACAGATAATCTTGTATGAACTTTTTTGAGAAGTGGTTATATAAAATAAAAAATATAATTTTTTATATTAAAATGGACTGAAATTATGGTACATTGTGATGTGAAATTAGTTCACACGTTGATGTGATGTGAATTTAGTTCATACGTTGTAGAGAATCTCAGGGTTGCGTGGTTAGTAGACCCTGACATGGCACAATACTATCCAGTCACAGTGAGTTAGAGCCATGCGCAATAATTATGCTCCTTTTTACTAAGAATATTACGTTTTTGAAAGAGATATGATCTGTTTGGATATAACTTATTTTATTGAAATTAAAAATTAAAAATTGAAAACACTGTAGCGAAATATTTTTTAAATATATGAATAGTACCGTGGGACCTATTTTTAATGAAAAAATTGCTGAAAAGTGTAATTTGTAAGACCCGTAAACAGTACACGGAAACACTGTTCATAGTTGACTTGTCAACAATTACGGGTAGAAAAAAAAAAGACAAAACGCACTACAGTGCAAACGTGGACGTGGGATAATCTGTATCCAAACCGCACCATAGTCTTTGAGAAAAAGATATTCTTTACTTAAGAAAGGAGAAGTGGGCATGATTTATGAACATCTTGTTGAGTTAAGCTTAAGCGTTGATTAAAAAGTCAAGGTCCAACTTCTTCAACAGCTTATTATCATCATCATTGTGCTGTTAATTGCTTAGGCGTCATTGTATCAATCATGACTCCGGGCCAGGAAGTCCTAACATTGAGTCCTAACATGTTGGAAATAAAATTAAAAATGAGTCCGGTTAATATGTGCCCTTAGGACATACATTAAGCTATCTATTTTTAGAAACATTTTCTCGAAAATTAAAAAAGCTGTCAATTTTTTTCAATTTCCGAGAAAATATTTCTAAAAATGGAAGGCTTACATTAGCAAAATCCATTAAAAATTTACAAAACCAGGAACATAATTTATGGGCACAATGAAGATAAGGTTTCGTTCCCATTGGCTAGGGAGGTGGATCAACTTGGCTTTACCAAAAGTACCTTACTAGAGATTAAAAAAAAAAATTTCCTGATCCCATTACTCATTAGAATCCGCAAAAATATTAACCATCAATTAGGACAAGATTAAAAGCCTCCCATTTTCGCCTACAATTTGGTAATTAGAGAGTCCTAGTTTCCAACATGTCACACTTGGTTTGGCCAAGGCAATAGAGAAATCGTTACATTTATTTATCTGAGGGGGGCACCAGGCACCTCAAAGAATAATTTGAGAAGATCTTAAACGACTTTTGGAGACTCGGAATTATGCAACAAATACACGGTGATTATAAAAGAAGATTCCACTCCTATTCAAGAACCATATTGGTATCTCTCCAAAACTCAAAATTTTATATAATACTTAAAATAAGTCAAAATTATATTTAGATCAACAAAATGGAGCAGCAGAAAAAACTCCAGGTCCGCCCAGTCAATATGATGCTCTCTACTTCAAAAGCCTTCTTTACATGACTAGCTCACCGAAACCAGCCTAACTGGAAATCACCTCACATTCCTGTAAAAGCCTTCATTACACCACCAGAAGAACCAGCCGGAGTGACTTTCAACACATTGAACCTTACTGTCTTTGACAGTGGCCTGAAATATGGTGTTTGGGGGGGGGGGGGGAGGGGATAGCCAGTCAAAATGAGAAACTACGCACGCATTACCAAACCGTACACAGAATTACAAACAGATGACAAAATAAGGGGTCTTCCACTAGAGTGAGAAAATGTAAAGGTGATAGTGGAATCCATCACAATAAAAAGCAGGATCATGCCTTTGGTACTTCTTGACAAAATGAAGATAATCTCTACGAACAATAATGGTCCTCATCATCTTAGAACTATGGCAAGTGCCAGCTAAGATGCGACCCCTGATGGAAACATTGCCAGTGAAGGGGCATTTCTTATCAATGTAGGTTCCTGCATTTAACAAATAAAAAAAGCTCTAATCAGCAAATAGTCTTACTTTTGTATACCATATAATTGTGAAAAAGTAATGAAGTATTTTAAAGTCATATTCTTTAATACCATCAAGAAGCACTGCGAAATACAAATGAGACAACCCTAGCAAATATAATCCCAGGGATTGAGATGGAGCTTGTGGCACTCTCCAGACAAGACCAACATGACAAACAACCTCTTAAGACTCAGCTCCAAGCTATCAGTCATATCATTTTTTTAAAAAACAAAACCAGGAATGTGGAACTATAAATTATCTTAATTGAGAACTTTCTCACTGCTATTATCAACAATCGATTCTCTCACTTCTTAAGTTCCTTTTAACCCCAGAAAAGCTGGTTGTCAAAAAATAAATGTTTAGTGACTCCACGCACAAAGTTTGAAGAATGAGTTCATCCTAATTCTAGCTATTTTTGTCCTGCCCTTAACCATTTCCATTTTGCTTTGACCAACATAAATATCAAACGTTTACATCAAACAATCAAGTTATATTATGGTTCAAACTAGAGCCTTTAATTAGATATAATAGCTTTGAATCTCTACAACCCAATGCATGCTTAAGTTGAGCATATATATTGTCAGATCAATTAACCAAACAAAGAAATTTCATAAAGAGTAAAAACACTGAAGATTATAATTGAAAAATAATCTATGTTGAATATATAATGTCAACATAGATTAGCCATAGGCTTAGAAAAATAATAATAAAAAAAAAGGGTAAAAGAAAGTATGGCTTCAAAAAGAAAAGAATGGTGGAAAAGAATACATATGGCCAAACTTGACTAATTTGTTAAGGATAAATAGCCAACTCCAAAAATTTTGGGACTAAGGCTTGGTTGTTGTTGATATTGGTAAGTTACACACACATCAATGCATCTTGAACCCATAACCTTGCACTTACAAGGGAAGGAGGTGCCATTTGAGCTAGAGCTCATTGGCTACATCACATTATATCAGTACTGTTTCAAATCCCAACTTATGCTCCCAAACCCAAATTAACTGAAAGCAAACTAAGTACTTGGTGTATACTCTACTAAGAGTCAATATCCAAGATTCAAACTCACACACACACACACACATGTAGAGAGAGAGACATTCAATGGCTTCTCTGGGGTCTTAAATTGGAGTCCAATGTTCTTCGAGCTATATATAATTTTGTTTTCAAAAACAGACAAAACAGAAACAAAATCACCACCCAAAAAAAAAAAAAAAAAACCCACTACAGAAAAAATCCCAAAAAGACATCAAACTAAGAAAAAAAAAACATTTTGACTTATGTTTGTTCTCATACCATAAAAACACTTTTGGTTGCTTCAGAAATGCCTTCTCAGTCTGAAATCCAAAAAAAAAATTTAATAATAATAAGTCCCTGATTTGAAACAAAAGCAACAGGTAAAGATAGAAAAAAGTACCTGTTCAGCCATGATTGGAAGCTCTCCCTCTCAAGAACCCAAAGCTGCAATGGAGGCAAAAACTTGAATACAAGACTCTGCTACTTGAAAACGCAAAACCCTAATCCTAGTTTTGGTAGTTTTGAGATGACCTGAAGAAAAAAGGGGCATTTGTACAAGAATCCGCAATTTCTGATTTTGGCCCAATTTTTTTTTAATTCCAACATCAACTACTGGTACCTTGGCCCAAATGACCCAGCTTCTTCACACTTGTCTACAGACTACAAGAGAGAACTTTCTCAAAAAAAAAAAGTTCAGAAGAGAAAAAACTTTAAAAAGTTTTTTGTTATTAAAATTTTTATTTTTTCCCATACGTTTTTTAAATTTATTTTTTATCCTTAACCAATTGAAAATGTTACACTTTATT
Organism: Quercus tomentella; assembly: GCA_028535165.1. NCBI lineage: Eukaryota > Viridiplantae > Streptophyta > Magnoliopsida > Fagales > Fagaceae > Quercus > Quercus tomentella. Next base: position 84,876,164 of record JAPQVY010000155.1, on the reverse strand, counting down.
TCCTTAAACTTTAAAAGATTTCTTTTAATTCCTAAAATATTGAGAAAAAAAGTTGTTTTTTTGTCTTTATCTTTCCCCTAAACTACTGAAAAAATATATATATATATATATATATATATTTTTAAAAAGAAAGCATAACATTTTCAATAGTTTGAGTGGGAAAAAAAAACTTTTTAATTTTTAGAGACAAAAAATGAATTTTATGCAAACTTTAGAAACGAAACTAAAATTTAATATTGCTTGATGTGAATTAGCTACCAAGCTCTCACAGCAACAAAAGAACTCCCTTCAAAAAAAAAGAACAAAAGAACTTTTTACCCACATGAGATATATTAAAAGAAAGTAGTACGTTGTTTCACTCTATTGCCTCAATGAAATGTAGTTAACTAGTTATAGATCAAAGACATTATAATTTTACATCAAAATTAGCTATATTTGAACTACTGTGTGTGAGGAGAAATCACGTCTTTTGATATCTTAAATACTTACTTCTTGCTAATAAAGTTTATCATTTTATAATAATAAAAAAAATTGATACCATTTCCAAAAAGTCTATATTTATTGGCTTTATTCAGTGACAAATTTTTGTATATTTTGTTTAGTTATTTTAATATATATTTTTAGGACTTAATTAATTGTATTTGGAGAAGATTATGCTCGAGCATTATCTGCAATTGTGAAAATCTATATTTAGAATCATCTCGCGACCTCAGTTGACCTGCTTTTCCTTTGAGTGACACGTAGCAAAAAGCCCAGATCAAAGTGCTTATTAGACAAGTCAAGACCATCTCATGACTTGCTAGCCCGCGATAAGGTCACAAGTTGCGCAATTAGTGTACTCTATTCTCTAAACTTTTTTCTATCCATTGTGTAACTGCTAGTCCACACATTCTAAGCTAATGTGTGTGGCTTGGTATTCAAATAAGAGGGGTGACCTAACCTTATGAATCATTTTTATCACATTTGAAGCCAAATTTTATGTATGAAAAGAGAGTGCCTTAATTCTAAGTAAAAACGCTTTACCATCTCTTTTCCCTCACATTCATCCATTGATTGAGATTTGTATTACATTCATCTCACATCATTACATAGTACGTGAGTTGTGAGTGAATCTATGGAATCTTAAGAAGCCATAGTAAAAATCTAATCTTCTTGTGGTTTTCCATTGGTACTTCAATGAGGTGTCTCTGGTAAGCTAGAAGGAGAAAGGGCTTGGTAAAGCCAGTTGCTATTTGGAGCTCGGAGGGCTCAAGTGCATTAGGCTTGTGGGCTTGAAGGGTTTATAATGTCCTATGTGTTGCAACTATCTTGTCTAGTAGAGATTTCTGACCGTATAGTTAGGGACTTGGGGGAAAGGTTTTTCATCTCGGAGTTTCAAGTTTTTCTTTTTCTAAACATTTCTTGATGTTTGACTTTGGTTTGCATACTTTTACCTTTTTTCCATATTGCTCTCCATATGTTATGCTTAGTGTAGTTTAATTCTTGTTTAATGGAAATTGTTAATCACTTATATTTGACTAGTATGTTAGTTTAGCTAAAAGTGATTTAGTTGTAAAAAGCATGGTTTAGGGTTCTAAAGTTTTATTAAAGTTTCTTTAGCATCTTTCAATTTCTTTCTCTTTTCTTCAAATTATTTTTCCTTTTTCTCCCCTTTTGCTTGGTTTACATTATAAATGCATTAGAATTAGTTTAATCATCTACTATATGGTTATAAATTTGGATATTTTGATATTGCATAAGAATTTTTAATTTAATCATATTGGCTATATTTTCTACTTTAGATATTTTTAAATAAGAATAATGTTAGAGATACAAACTTTTTTACAAAATTTTTTACAAACTAGTGATGTGATGGGTAGTTATTGGTAAATGAAAAAGTGATGTTAATAATGGGCCTAAATGAAAACCAATAAGAAGCTGGCTACATCTATAATTTGTAAAAATATTGTAAAATAGTTTGTGACTGTATCATTGTTCTTTAAATAAACTCATGCATTGCACTAGCATGGTGTTAGTAGCATGTATACTATAATAGAAAGAGAAAATATCCATTTATACTCCATTTCTTTCAGAAAATATTTTCATGCCAAAAAATACTTTTAATACTTTTCATGCCAAACATTACATTCTAAAGGCAAATTTCCATTACATTACATTAGAAAGTTGATTTTTGATATTTTATGTTATTTTAATGAGTGTAAAATCTAAAATATTTTTGTAAATGAAACCAATATTTTTCATATTTTCCTTATTGTTTTAAGAGATAATTACAGTAAATCCACCTGTGGTATGACCCATTTTCACTTTGCCTACCCATGATTTAAACATTTACACTTTGCCCACCTAAATTTCAATCTGTTACCCATTTCTGTTAAAATCAGGGGTAAAAATGTATTTTACCTTCACTTTTATGTCTCTTTCTTCTAAAAATAAAAAATAACAGAAAAAACTCAAACAAACAAGATCAAAGAGGGGGTTTTTGTAGAGAAACAAGATGTGTATCAAAACAAGATCAAATGGACAGGCCAACACATTTGGTACATCATTTCTCTATCTCACTCGCATCTCTCTGTCTCACTCATCCATTCTTCCAACAACCCATTTCAGATTCATAATTTTCGTTTTCCATTTGGCTTTCTTGGGAAATGAACATGGAGTAAATGGGTCTAACCTGGATTGCAGAACCATGCTTGATCGTCAATAGGTTCGTCTGGAGCAGAGAGGTCGACCCATCAGGAAAGGCCTGAGTAGTCGCTTTGATCTTATTTTCGTGAAGAAATGTAAAATATTTGAGCAGAGAGAGGGAGAGAGATCGTGAAAGAATAGTGAGTTTGCATAGAGAGATCGTAAAATATTTGAGTTCGCATAGAATATAAAATATCTGAGCCCAAGATGGAATCAACAGATTTCTTAAATGGGGTCTGTTCTTGATCAGATTGTGAGGGAGATGAATGCTGGGAAAATGAAAGAGAATGTTCTTCTTGTTCTGATTCAACCTCCCACGCCTTTGAACTCACAATTCTTCTTCTCTTTGAATGCAATGTATCTACAAGATAATTTTGTACCAAGTTATTTTCGTCCTCTCTTGGGAACCGTCTCTTTTCTTGATTCCAATGGTTTCCAAACATTTTGCACATGAAAATAATGTATCGGCCATTGGGGTGTTGGCCACATATATCAAGCTGAGTCCATGAACATGTGCTCACATCTAGGATCCAAATGTCATTGTAATAGTGAGTTTGCTTTATTTGTTAAAGAAATAGATCATTAAACACAACCAAACCCTTGAACTCAACTCTTGAAATATGTGTTGCTATCTTTGTCCTTGTTGGCCGCTGCCCTATCTTTCTTGCCTTCCTTCTATCTTGATTATTTTTCAAAGGAATTTCAGTAGAGGATCAATAGTTTGCATAGAGACACAAAACCCCATAATCCAAGCTCTTTCAAAAAAATTCAAACCCTAACTTTTTGATTCTTGTTATATTTGTTTTTGCCTAAATTGTGTTTTTCTAACGGCAAATGGAGACGTTGATTACGGAAGGCTAACGAAACTAACCTCAGGTGAGCAAAGTGTAAATGTTTAAACCACGGGTAAGTAAAATGAAAACGGACCATACCACAGATAAGTTTACTATAATTATCCATTGTTTTAATTTTTGACCCATTTTGAGTCTACCTGGTTCGGAGGGTAAAACTGAGATTTCATATTAACCTCTATGTAAATTATAGTGGTTTTGGACACATTTCATGAATTAACCCCTTTTTTTTTGTGGAAATTAGTAATAGTAAATGTATAATTTTTCTTTTACCAGTCAATTAGGGAACTAATTGCTTGATTTTTATACTTAGATATGGGAAAGATTGAGCTTGATTCATCCCTGGTGAAGGTGCCTCAAACAATGAAATACTTTGATAAGCAAGCACCCTTTGAAATTGATGAGTCCATTATACACTATGCTTCTCTCAAGCAATTATCTAGTATTTAAGGTGTAGAGCATGCGGTCCTTCCTCCTTTCACATAACAAAAGATCTCACTAATGAAATTAAATTCAAGACGGGATTCACCATTCATGTGAAAAGAAAAAATAGCACATCAGCAACAGATAACACTATATGAAGTAAAATCCAATTTACTGCCTTACAACACTAAAATGTTCTCTAAGTTTAAGGAAAGAAGCAAGTTTTGTCAAAGAGTATCGCCTATAACTCGATAAATATTAATTTCACAACTTCCCACTTGAGAAGGAAAAAAAAAAAAAAAAACACTATATTGACGAACCAATATGCATCTCTCATGTCATTGATCGTAACTTTGTAACCACAAGTAGCATCAAGTCGCATGACAAATCACTCCATCTGCATCACGAAAAGGCTTAGTATTATTAAAAAGTTGACAAAAATTAAGCACATCAATATAATATAACTTGTATACTTTTTTTGATAGATACGATAAAATTTTAAATTATAGCGTCCGCTCCATGATAATTGCTTTTTATTATCAAGCCAATACATTATACACCAATTGGGTTTTGGTATAAACGAGGGTTGTAAATCTCAAATCTCTTATTTAACGACAAGAGACCTTACTAGTTGAGAAACCCATGTATAACTTGTTATACAGAACTTACTACCAGAAGCAAAAGTAATAATCTTCCCACATAACAAATTGTTCCATTTATGAAAAACCAACCAACCAACCAGCCTAATCCAGCCAATGTGAAAACCACAAAATACAAATACAAAAACAAAAACAAAAACAAAGCCCCACTCGGTCCAAGGTTCACGACCCATCTAATACCACATGAGCTACATTTAACAAGGTCAAGTTTCTCCCACCCTTGGAGAGCTAGTGCGAACACCAAATTTGACCTATAATGTACATTGATTTTGTTGGATTTGCAATCGATGCTGTTAGAGAGATTTGATTGGTATTTGAATTTTATTTCATTAATAAAGTAATCTCATACTAAGTTTGTTTTCTTTCCATGTTTGATGTAATTTGGGAACTTTGTTTAAAAGATCTATAGTTCACAATTGTTGGTAGTTGATCATGATTTAATGGAATTTGGGTTGATTCCAAGCAAACTCTAGATAGTGATTCCTAGGTCTTTCCTTTATTCCTTTTGTTTCCTCAAATAAACTTAAACTACTTTTCTTAGAAATTCCAAAATTTTCTCAAAGTTAATGCTTTTTGTTAAACAAAACAAGATTAATTACACCAAACTTCCTTGAAATTTTCTGAAATGGCTCCCACCCCCAACAAAAAATAAAAAATAAAATCATGAATGATATTCCCCCCTACCCTTGAGGATTGTATAAAAGCAACAGTTAAGTTTTCACTAACTGAATATTTCATTTTTAAAAACAAATCCTATATAATATACATACCTCAAAAAGGGATTTGGAGGGGGGGAGTTTCATTTCATCCAAAGTTTGGATAAGAATCTGTTTCTAAAATGGAATACTCTATTAATAGAATCACAATTTGAAAGGACAAAAGAAGTCCCTTTTTTCACGAGGTACAACTATAAATTCCTATTTATTTGTCATTGAAGAGACCCTAGACGAATTCCCCTTTTTATTTGGGGGTATGGAACAAACCCATAATTTTGTGCTTTGTGCTCTTCCTACCAAGAGAGACGTTAGATCAGCATGGACTTAAACTATTGCATTTATAAACTGCAATTTGGAGTTTTGGGGGGAGAGAGAGAGGGGGGGAGGGGGGGGGGGGGGGGTGGATGTCATTTATACAATCGCTTGGGGGAGTGTCATTTCGATAAACCTCAAGGGATAGTGATTTAATTTACCCAAATAATTTTAACAAGCTGTGTTCCACTAAGTTATGTCTCATATTACTTGATGTGTTATATAGTATACTTGACAAAACCATCCAGCTCTGCAAAGAAATTTTGTATTGTAGACAATATGGTTAATTTTTTTTTTGATAAGTGTAGACAATATGGTTAATGGGTTCACATCAAATAATTTTTGACAACAGTATTTAATCTAATTAAAAATGTGATGTAACGGAATTTAAACCCACTGGAAAAGATAAATAAAGGAATATGTGACGGAAAAAGGGAAAATAAAGGAAAGAATACTCAGCAGCAGTACCTTTTGGCGTTTAGAATTTGGAGGGTTAGATTCACCATCACTTGGTCGACGAGACGTCCCAACATCTGAGTTCTCAGCCTGCAAATACTTCATTATGTAGCTTCTCTTTATACATTTTTTACTTCAAGTATTAATATCTCTGTTTTGTGGAATATCATGATTTTGACCAACAACCTGACTTATGAATTTATACTTTAGTTGGTCAGAATATAGGAGGGCATTCACGGGTTAATATCACAAGTTTGTTGAAACATGAGACCTATATGCCATGACAAGTTTGGTGAAGCACACTCACCTGAGAAGAAGAATCCCGAGGCAGTCTATTCTCAAACGTGTTAGTTTCTTCCATATGTCTACCATCTGGCTCTACACCTGCTTGTTGAGATATTAAGGGTATGATCTGACGAAGCATATTAGACAAAAATATTCCTTCATCACTCACTCTTGGTTCTGGTTCCATTGCATTCATAACACCATTAGATGTCCCTGCATGCTCTGGGACAGCACCTCTTGCTGTTTCCTGTGAACTGGCTTCTTCTACATGAATTTCACCACCAGGAAAGAGGGTCCTCAAAAACTGCACAACACTGCTCGGTAGCTGTCTATCAGAATCCGGGTTGTTTTGAGTCCCACCAGCTGACAGAATGTTGATATTTACACTGCGTGCATTAGATGGCTCCTGCTGTCTTAAATTGGGAGTTGGAAATGATCCTGCAAGATTTGCCACCAAGAGAAGTTCATGACTATAAACTCAAATTTCTAACAAAGATTAACTGGATTACCAAATGTTCAGATTACCGTCTATTGCTGGACCATCTATGTTATGTTGTTGTACTGCAGAATCCGTCTGCGGCTCATTCTGGAGACCAGCAGGATGACGCTCCCCAGATGCTTGAAATCCTTGTTCACCACTCACATTTCCAGAAGCCACATGTTGAAACCTTCCAAGAACTGGATAGTATAAACCTATTGAATTACCGGATGAATCTGAAGGTAGGCGGCTAAAGGGACCAGGTACTGCTGCAACCATGGTCCTTATTGGTACTACCCTTACCCCTGACTCTCCAGCAAAAGATGGACCCTCTGAGACCCTTGAAGTCGGTGGATTAATAGGAATTTCACCACTAGCTACTGAGTCTCTGTGCCCAGTGGGCTGCTGAGTATCACTACGTTCCTCTCGATTAACATGTGGTGTGGTTGTTGAAGAACCTTATTATAAAAGGAACACCAGTCAATTAGGGATATTATTCACTTTAAGTAGCACATAGAATTTATACTTATCAAAAAAAGTAGCACATAGAATTTAAATAACCCATACATATATTTTACATAGTACCTCTTCGGATTTGTATATCAATACGCCTCGGAAGAAAGCCAGTACCAATTCCATTAACCAAGCCAGAGCCAGGCTGCACAGATCCCATGGGGATAGCACCAAAGTTTGTTCCTGTTTGAAAAGGAAGAGGCTGAACACACAAGGTTGAATCAGCAGAAATAGAAACATTTAAAATAAAATAAAATTCTTAACCAGCAGAAATAGAGCTTTTTTTTTTAGGGGAAAAAAATCTTTTTTGAACAAAAATTTTAATAAGGTGAGAACATTGCCTGAACCATAATAGGATTTGGACCAGTTGGGGATATGAAAACTGCGGGTCCAGCGTTAACGACTGCTTCCGACTGCGTAAGAAATTGGTAATAGCAACACATAAAGCACATGTGATCTCATTATTGAGAAGATGCCATAAACAGGAAACGTGGATAATCCTACCGGTGTTTGGCCCAGCCGCAATGTCATGGTTGTACGGCCAAGTTCAAGTAGAAATGCACCTAGATTATGAAGTAGACCCCCAGTTCTCAATGCACTGGTCTGAGTGCTTGACCGCACTGAGGGATCAGTCACATTTACTTGAACCTCCAATTGTCCAGCAAGTAGCTGCCAATATAAATATATAAAATTTTTGACATTTAGCATAAAAAATTCAAACTGTGAGAATCTCATAAATCCTTCAAATATACAGATTCTTGGCCAAAGAATAGAGAAGGGAAGGGGTGGGGGGTTGTAAAACAGATTCATCTATCCTCGAGCAATTGAATTGTTCAAATATGAGTATAGCCACCAGTAGACTTGAATTACAGGACACTGACATTTATTTTCAACAATATATAAAGATAGTAAAGTGACTTGAGAACGCACGTGCAGGCATTCTCCCACATGGTCAACAAGCATTTCTCTGGTAGATTGCATGACTTCAGCCAAGGATCCGGGTGTCGGAAACCCTTCTTGTACAGTTCCTGTACGTGGTATGGAATGAGAACCTCTCTCTGAAGTCCTAGTTGCAGCAGCTGCCTGAGCATTGCTTTCCCCACCTCTGCCTGCCACTACAATGTGTAAACCACTGTCTCACAACCCAGCTTTGTAGGAGGAACAGAAATTTAAATAAATTTAGAATTTTGTAATACTGAAAAATATATTTAAAAAATAAACTGACCAATGGCATCAAATTCACGCCTCATAAAACTTAGATTTTGTGATAGTGTAGTCAAAGAATCAGGAATTACCTACAAAAACCAAGAACATTGCATGATATTTTTATTCAACCATAATGGATTGTCCACGGGGTTCATTTGATATAGAGGAAGAATAAAGCAAATACAGGGGAAGATGCATATCAATGAAAAGAAGAATGATTTCCAACTTACAGGAGGCTGTGGAGATCCCAAAGAAACTGATGATGGAAGTCCATAAGTACTATGAAATCTATCAGATGGACCCCTGACACCAGCTTGTTCAGGATGAAGCTGCATAGGATTCTGTGGGCCATGTTCCTTCAGTATCCACCCACCACCCCAAGAGTAAGTGTATGTAAGGTAAATATACATATAGAGTAAAAGATGGGTTGATAACACAGTCATCTGTGTGTGTGTGTGCGCGCGCGTGTTATTCAAGTATAGTTGTTGGCCAAAAAAAAAAAATTAAATTCTTAGACCTCGAATAAAGTTTCATACATCTCCTTAGTCAAGCCATCTCTAATAGTTTTTACATTTTTTTTTTTTTGACTTAACAATGTACATTCTCCGAGAGAGAGAGAGGGAGAGAGAGAATTCCATTCTATATACAACTCATGGAAATTTTTATGTCATACTGCAGTCCATCAAACAAGCTAAGTCATTAGTATCCAGAAATAGTCAGTAAGATTTACCCTGACATCAGTCCCTTCACTGCCACTTACAATGTTTGAAATTCCAATAGAACCCAGAACAGCAGAGACAATCTGCTCAGAAATAAAGATAAGAGAGGAGAAACAGTTACCATGAGACACAGTTGCACCAATAATACCATAAAAGTGCCTCAATCCTCCTGTAGTTGTAGACTCACCCGATTGATTTCTGGAGGAACCCCATCCCCCTGAACAGGCAAACTGAAAGTTTCAATAACAACACCAGGAGCCACCTGAGTGCTGTGACCACGGCTTGTACTTGAAGCAGGATCAGTTGCTGCAAACAATAATATTCAGAAGTACAGTGTTGTAATTCTAAGCAATCCAAATGCTAAGAAGCAAATTATGTGTACATCAATATTATCAATGCAGAAAAAATGAATAGAAAAGAAGAGGACAGGAGACAAGTTAGATAAAATATACATTTGAGAATGTCATAATATCCTAGAAAAAGTTGGCATTGATCTCGAGTCAATACAAATCTTTTTATTTCACACTTTAGTAAATCACCAGCCATTTATCAACCAAATTGCTGGTTCTCCAACAAATGACCAAGAGATTTTTTTTAAGGTAAATACTGACATACTCAAAGGATAAGAATCCCCACCCTCACCCACCACCCCATACTTATGGGAGGCAGAAGTACCATTCGGCCCAAAGGCCATTGGCAAGTGACTCAATTCTTTGCATCTCATTCCGATCTTTTCAGTTTTGGATAGTCTGTATCTTGGCTGACATTATTTTTTCTATTTCTTTTCTGTTTGAGTGTCCCTTAGTATACTCCCTGTGTATTGGGGCCTCATCCTGTTTTCTTTTTTAATGAAATTCATTTTTACTAATTTAAAATAATAATAATAAAAATAAATAAATAAAAACCTAGCTGCCTGTTCATTTCTGAGTTGGGACATGAGTTTCTTGCCAATTTTTAAGGGATTGCAATTGCAAAGGATAGTAGATTGTGCATTTCTTGATTAAGGAGGAAAGAATACACATCCATCACAACTTAATACAACTAAAACCCAAGATTTTAACATGCTTTGTTTGGGGTTTTAGAGAGGGGGGGGGGGGGGGGGGCGGAATAATTTAGTAGAATACTTGATGTGAGTCAATCATCAAGAGGAGCCACTAACAGACATACATCACATTTAAATGTACTTCAACTTACAAAACAAAGAAGCTTTACCTTATACAGCACATTAAAATATCATAACATATAGATCAGGTATTATGTTATACCAAAGCATAGAATAATATCATAACATATAGATCAGGTATTATGTTATACCAAAGCATAGAATACCTGGATGATGTGATAAACCCTCAGATGATGGTGGAACAGGTTGCCGCACAACCATATGCAAGGTATGACCATCTTCAACATCTAATTAGTGTCAAGTTAAGAAATTCACTCAAATGCAGAAAATGTAAAGATGGCGAATACAGTAAAAACCTTTGTACAATTTGACAGCTGCATTTTGCAGTATTTACATTTCCTCATTTTTAGACTTTCTTGATATTTTGAATTTTGTATTGTAATGCTGAGGAGTAGCTTCAACTTACACCCAGCATAAATTGAAGCTTCTCTAACAAAAGTCTATAATTTTTTGGGGAAAAGAAAAGAATGGACAATTAAAAAATCATGTAACAAAATGGATTCAGCTAGAGGAAAGGCAACATTAAATCATTCTTGCAAGATTGGTTACAGGACTTTAACATAATAAACTATATGCTTAGTTAATAAAATCATAATTATCACTACTTTTCTATGAGCATTTCCACTAACTTGTTCTGGAAAATGATAAGGCTAACATTTATCGCTCACAATCTATTTGCAATTAAATCCTTTGCTACTGGTACACATTAACAGAAGTTTAGGAGTAACTAACCACATGGCAACGAATAACCAATTTCTTTAGGAATAGGGAGTGGAATTTGGTTCCTTTGGTTTTGATGTGGCAAATTGGGGGGGGGGGGAGAAGAAAGGGAGGATTTTGAGGGGCAATAGTTATCTATAGTGAGATTGAAATCTCAGCTTGTAGCATATATTTGCTTTTGGATATCTTTGGATGAGGACAGGCAAACTAATTTGTGTGATTTAATAGATTCATCATATCCATAACTTAGTAGGGGATCTAACGTGTAGAGTAGCTAATATACTCCCTTTGTATTATTTATACTTTTTATGGATGAAATGTTCTTACTTACCAAAAAAGGAATAACCAACCATGTAGGGACAAAACGCATGTTATGCCTTTTCTTTTTCTTTTTCTTTTTTGATAATTCAATAGTTACAATGGGGGAGGGGGGACTTGAACCCTAGACATCTCCATTGGAAACACCAAAAGGTGCCAATTGAACTACAAGGCTCTTGGCCATGTTATGCCTTATTCATGTTGCTCTTGATTATTATGGATGGGACACTGCCACCACAAACCCCTTACTATCTCTATTTGGAAAACAAATATTTTAGTTTCATTTCATCAATTTCACATAGCCTTGGAGAAAGTAAGGGAAGACAGGAGTAATTTTTTCAATCCACAAAATTAATTGGGATTTGAAGAGTAACCTATCATGGACCACAGGATCTACAGCATGGATCACCATTCAAGCAAAATGCGGAACTGCGCGAACTGCTGAGTATAGAAATTCACTAGACTTGAGATCTTAGTGAGGACCCACTTCTGCTTGGCACTGTATACTGCAATGCAATACAAATGTTAAAAATTCAATTAAATCTTTCCTAAAACTTATTAACCTGAACAGCAGGACAACTATAACATGGGATTTCAAGTAACCTTATCAATCTCTTCGGACTTCTGCATGATATTACTCCCCATTTTGTGCCATAATACAAAGACATCTTAACTACATTAAAAACATACCCCCAACACACATGGGATCTTGGTAATTGCTGCCTCTTTTGTGACCTGGGGTCTGGTGGAACCTATTTTCTAAAAAAGATGTTTACCTAGCTTATCAGGAGACTGGACCAACATGGAGTGCGTGCATAAACAGAACATGTAAAGTTCATTGAACCATATATATATGATGAATAAGAAATCACTCATATCAAGCATATTGCTTCTTCAATTATTTATAAAAACCATTACTCAAAAATCAGGTATACAAACACAAAAAAAAAGGGAGTAATTGAAAGAGCATCTTAAGCTTCAAAGAATATGCCACTAGAGCTTAAAGCTAAAATCACTTCCACAAGTCAAAAAGATTTGGATACGGTATGCAGAGAGGAGTTGATCATCCTTTAGAACCTTTCCTCGGCATATTAGACGTTGTTGCTCTGATAACACACCAGTGACAGAGGCAATCTGATCTTTTAGAGCAGGGACAGGCACCTGCAAGATATTCAAAATATGGAATAATGTGGTGAATCACAGAGTCAATCTGTTACTTTTCCAAGTTTTCTCATGAATTTTTTTTTGATAGCTAAGAATATTTATTATTGCAAAGAGACTACTTCATGTACAGAATACAAAGAAGTCTAAAGAATTACAAATGAACAATATTTTGTATAGAAAGGCAATGACTGTACGAAGTCCAGAATGCAGGTGCAATTAGTGAAACCCCAAGCGTGAGACCAATCAAATAGAGAACCAATAAACATATCTAACAATTGAGGCCTTGTACTTTTTGCATCATCAAACGTATAGCAATTTTGTTCCCTCCAGATGGTCCACATCAGGCATAGCAGAACTAGGTTCCAAATATCTAATGAATGCTTGCCACACCAATTTTTCCAACCAAAAAATAGATCAAGGGTCTTTTCAAGTGTCACCCATTGAATCCCAATAGATCTAAAGGTAAAGCCCCATAAATTGAACACAGCAGTACAGTGCAACAGAAGATGATCCACTGTCTCCTAGCTCCACCAACACAAATAACACCACCCAACTAACATATAACCTCACTTAATAAGATTATCACACATGAGAATTTTTCCATGCTGCAGTACAAACAAAGAAAAAGACCCTCAGCGTGGCCTTAACACACGGAAACTATTCCAAGGGAAGACCCAGGCACATGTGCCTTTAGTCCAGTACAGAAAGAAAAAATATTGAGTTCTCCATCCCTTTTCAACCGGCAACACATTTTTTCAGGTCCTTCCTTAATTGGGATATTGGAATCAAGAAAATTGAGAAAAGACGCTACCAGCTCTACATCCTGATCATTAAAATCCCGGGGGAATCTCACATCCCAGGCCCTCCTTCCACTCCCATTTTGTAGCACCAACATTGATTCCACTGTCCCTTCTCTAGCCAAAGAGCAGTCATACAAGACTGGAAATTCCACTGTCCCCTCTATAGCTAAAGAACATATTTTGTTATACTTAAGACATTAATTGTAAAAAGCCATCTCAAGCACTAAAACACAACCATGTAGATATGCTAAAAGTGCACTTTAGCACTGCTAACACTCAACACAGCCCCCAAAGAATCTTAATGTAGCTGAATTACAGGTAACTAATAAAGGAACTTTTAACCCACTAGCATTCACAACTTTAAAGTAAATTGAACACAAAAATACTTAAGGCCATGACTCAATAAAAATGTAACAAGAAAGCACTACAGAAATTACCTGTTTATCCACTCTCAGAGTATATGTTTGAGAATCCAATGTTTTTAATTTTATCTCAATGGTGGCTTCAGCACCTCCAGCCTCATCAACCCTAGGAATTGCATCAGCACCATTATTTCCCATCCTTCTCAGATTGCTTGGCACCTGAAAGAGAAGAAGAGTATACAACGAAGTTCAAGTGTTATTTTTCTTTTCTCTCCTTTTTTGGAGGGCAGGGAGGAGGGAAGGGGGAGATTCACGCAAAATAGATTTCATTGCTTTTAGGTTCACAGAAGTTAAAAGTCCTTTTTCACTGGGTTCATAATGCCTCTTCTCAATATCACCAAACTTCATGAATCAAGATTGAAACTTTCCAAACCCCAGTTGTACCTAGTACACAAAGCTCCCTACTTTTGCAAGGTGTGGGAAAGGTGATTGATAAGCAGTGTTACCCCACCCCCCCCCCCCCCCCTTTTTTCTGACAGGTTAATTCCTGAATTTGAACCAACAACATGCCGCTTTGGGTGGAAGGCACTTGCCATCACAGCAAGGTCAGACCTCTAAACCCCACCATTAATCTTAGTCTAAAAAACACAAAACCTGAAGAAACCTAACGGGCCAGCACTACTGGATGAACTTAGAAAAATATACCCAACTCATAATCTTTCCCAGTTGCTTCTCAGTTCTCACAAAGAAGCAATCAAAACCATAAAAATATATACATATTTACACAACCAAATTTGTGCGTGCACACACACACGAAAATGATTTTAGCACTTTCTGAGCATGAAAGATTATACATCAAGAACCCAACTTTTCAATTTGACACAGCATCCATTGATCCATTATTATAACTTGCCCACCTATCAACCCAGCTCACAAACCCCAACTTCCCAGTATCAACAAACACCCAGTTACAAAAAGATTTAAAATTTCCAATACCCAACATCAATCCCAATCAAAGAAACTCAAACCCAAAGTAAACCAACACTTACAAATGTTTAAGCATAGGAACCCAAAGTCACAATCTTTACAGCTATTCCTTCCAAGTAACCAATCAAAATACAACATTCACAAAAATAAGATTGCAGGAACAACTTCTATGCATGAACTAGGTTAATAGCTCCAACAACCCAACAAAACAAAAAACCCAAAAAAAAAAAAAAAATTAAAGAATTGCCAACACTGTACCAGGAATCCTTAGGGCTTTCAAAATCAGAAACGAACAACAAAAAGCTCACGCCTTTATATTCCAAACCCACCAAAACAAATCAACTTACACATCAAAAAAGCAAACCAATTATCCTCAATCCTAAAAAACCCAATACAATACATGATCAAAGAATCAAGAAAAAAACATATGATTACAATAGTTACCAGAAAAAAAAAGCTTGGTAAGCCAATAGAAATCTCACACACACACACACACAGTGTGTGCTCTCTTTCTCTTTGTCTTTCTCTCTCTCTCTCTGCGTATATGTGAGAGAAATTGACTGACTGGGTGGCAATTGAAGAAGGACGAGGACGAGGACTCTGGGAGAGAAGTGATGCTGGTCTCTCTGCTCGTGCTGTACTAGATCATCTTACACTCCTTTTTCCTCTCTTTTTCCACAGATTTTTACCTTTTTACTTTTTACCCCTGTGAGTTGGAGAGGGTCTTATTTGTGTGTTTTTACTGTGGATGTGGTGGTAAAAACATTTTGTGGAGGGTTTGATTGGTGAAGATGAAGGGAAGACATGCACTTAGCTAGGATGGGATCATGGGTTTATATTATTTTGGTAATTTGGTACCACAGTGAGTCTACAGCCCCACCTAGGACTTTCAGTGCTGACTTGCTATTTGCTTCTGTTTTTATTTTTATTTTTACTTTTTTTTTTTGGGTGGTTTTTTATTCAATTTTATGCTAAGAGAGAGAGACATGAGTGATGTTTGATTTTAGTGAGGGTCAATTTTTAAGGTTTCTATTTTTTGCCTTTTGTTTTATTTTTTGAGATTTTGTAGGGATTAAAGGATGGGTAATGGATTATAATTATAATATCATAATTTTTTTTAGGAAATAATTATATCATAGTTGGATCCTCATATTCGATTAATTATTATATTATTATTAAAATATCATAGTACAATTAA
Source organism: Quercus tomentella (assembly GCA_028535165.1). Lineage (NCBI taxonomy): Eukaryota > Viridiplantae > Streptophyta > Magnoliopsida > Fagales > Fagaceae > Quercus > Quercus tomentella. The sequence continues at coordinate 84,860,129 of JAPQVY010000155.1, read as the reverse complement.
AGAATAAACTCAAAACAAAACAAAGAAATTGATGGAAAGTTACTGATGCAAACTCAACAAAAAATTAAAGAATAAAAAAAAAAATTCAGATTTTGAAGAATGGATGTTGAAATATTATCTCTTCTTTTTTGTTCTTGTTTTACTTTATTTATTTTTGGGAATTACTTTTTAATTTTAGGAGAGGATGGTTTTTTTTTTTTTTTTTTTGATGGATTAGGAGCGGATGGTTGGTGTGAGTGTTTGACATTGATATGATGTTAGTTGTTTCCTCGTTTAAAGTAAAAAGTGAAAGTAGATTGGTTGGTGTGGTTGACTCTTTAACAAATAATGTGATCTAACAAAAGGGAGCAAGTAATGATGTTTTAGGCTGTGTTTGGTTTATATAAAATATTTTTTAAAAGATATTTATTTTTCGAAAATGTTATTTTTTGAAAAGGAAAATATTTTCAAGTATTTAGTTGTATTATTAAAATTTTTCTAGAAAATAATTTCATGTGTTTGGTAACACTCTGAAAATGCTATTTTCCACCATCAACCCCACAAAACCCACTACCACACGATAGGAAAACCACCAAAACACCACCACCCACGCCACCACAACAACAACAACAAAATCAGAGATCAAAGAGAGAAAGTAAAAAATCAAAATCACAAACAAATTTTATTACAAAAATTTCAAACGAGAACGAGAACGAATCAGTGCGAATGGGTTCATCAGTGCGAGTGGGTTCGTCGGGGTTCGTCGGTGCGAGTGGGTTCGCGGTGTGAGTGGGTTCGTCGGTGCAAGTGGGTTCGCAGTGCGAGTGGGTTCGCGGTGCGACGATCTCTCTACTCTCTCTGTCTCTCTCTTCGCGCGTGGTCTGGAAATGGTGAGACGATCTCGATCATCGGTGACTGGGTTCGACGAGGGTGGGTTTGAACGATCGGAGCGGTGCGATCGTCTTGCTCCGATGCGATCTTCTTGCTCCGACGACGGCGATCTTCTTGCTCTTTCTCTCTCTCTCTCTTCTATTTTCCAAGGCCGGAAATCATTTGAAGTGAAAATGAAAACGGAAATGATTTTCCGTTGTTTTGGCTCTCATTTTTGGTCAACTGGAAATACTTTTCAGTTTGACCGAATTTGAAGTAACAACCAAATACCCAATTTTCCGGAAAATCATTTCCGGAATCAGTTTGAAGTCAATTCAAACGCAGCCTTAGTCTGGATTGTATACAATATTTCGAAATTGTCTTTATTTAGCCATTTGGTAGAGAAATTTGAATATATGATGTAATGAAAAAAAAAAAAAAAAAAGGGTAGAAACAAACCATTTGATTATAAGAAGCAATCAAAAGAATGTGAATGGGAAAAGTGTAGTGTTAAGGAAATTACAAGTTTTACTATATTGAGTTTATAAATTCAAGCATTACCAATCACAGATAAACAATTAAAACATTTATTTATAAAGTGGTTGAATTCCATCAATCACATTTATTGTCATATCTGCTTATAAACTTTATGTAGTAAAACTTGTATTACTTTTAACATTTTTCATGAGAAAATGGAATTTGCTTTAATCCATTATATTCTCTCTCAAGTATTTCTCTCAAAGTTGGGAAGAACTTTAATTCTTTTACATTGTGTTTAATTAGTAGGGAAATATGGGGGAAAAGAAAAATAGGAAAGAAGCTTAAACATTTTAACTTTTTTATTTCCAAACCAATTTGAAAAAGGGGGGAGAAGCTTAAGTGTTCGTTTGGGAAGGACTGAATTTTCAACTTATTTGCAATTTTAGCTTATTTGTGCTACTATTTATGAGTCTCACTGCACTTTTAGATATTATTCATGGGTCTCATTGTACTATTAAGCTTATTTTTCAATTTTTTTCTACACTTTTAGCAAAAAAATTTCAGTTTCAGCTAAATAAGCTGTTCCCAAATGGACACTAAATATAGATAAAATTAGAAATATTGAGTTAGGTTGAACCCAAATGAGAATGCCCATAATGGACCTGACCTAATCCATAATGAAGAGTTGTCTCTTCATGAAAAGATGCACTTTTGGTGAAATAGTGTGACTCTGGGTAAGTGTTACAACATTTAGCAAATCTTACAACCATTAAAGCACTAGCATCAGGTGTTTGGTATTTGGCACACCAAACATCAAAAAACCTTTCACATCAGATGTTCTAAATGTTAAAAAATTTGGCATTGATGAATAGTACTGTTCCAAATTTGGAATGGTACAGACACAAATGCTAAAAAAATTAATTTTTTATTCTTTCTCTCTCCTCTCCTACATTTTCATCTCTCTTTGTCCCATGCCTCTCATTCTCTTCCTCTTTCACTCACACTTACACTCTCAGCCTCACCATGCCTCCACCCACCTTGCCGGCCACCTTGCCTCACTGACCACCTCGCCATGCCTCCATCTCGCCAAGCTAAACCCACTTTGCCTCTTTCTTCTCTCTCTCACTAAGTCCTCTCTCTCTCTAGTTTGCCGATTTGCTAGTGGTTGTTGGTGGAGATTAGGGTTGGTTCACCAGTGGAGATCTTGGGTTTGTTTTTGCTATGGGATGGGTTTTGGATCGTTGAATTTGTTTGTTTTTGGAATGGGTTTTGAGAGTTGTGATTGTGAATGGTGAGTTTGTTCTGGTTTTAGGAAGGATTTGGTTCCCTTGTTAATGGGTTTTAATGACGGTGGTGGTGATGGGTTAGAGGTGGATGGTGTTTGATTGGTTTATAAGAGACAGATGTAATCACTAATCAGATGAAGGGATCCAAAAAAAAAAAAAAAAAATTTAGAGGTTGATATTCTTCATTCAATGATAGCTAGATATATTTTAGGGAAGTTGATATATTGTTGTGGTTAACTTTTATTGTTCTTCTTGGTTCCCTTATAGGGTATAGGTAAATGCAAGTAAGTCCAGGCTGGAGCGGCAAAGGAAGAAGAAAGAGAAAAAGGAAAGGAAATTGGAAGAACTATCACATGATAGCACATGAAAATAAAAAAAAAATGAAAAAAAAAATTAAGAACAAAGTTTCCCTCCAAACTAGTTTGGAGAGAAACTTTTCAAACTTCTCATATATTTCTTTTTTTAGTGTGAATTTTGAAAATCTAACTGTTCAATTTAATGTTCCTTATTTTCTTAACATGCATATCAAATTTCGTTTAAATCGGATATTATTTACTATTCAATCAACAAACTTATTTTTTATACACAATTTTAGATCACAAAAACTTGAAATTTTAACATTTGTTTGATGACATAGCAATTGATTTTCGATTTTCTTGAAATTTTGCAAGCATGAAGGATATAATAAGAACATGCAATCTAACGATTAGATTTTCAAAATTCATACTCAACATAAAAATATGAGGAGATTGAAAAGTTTATCTCCAAACTAGTTTGGAAAGAAACTTTATTCAAAAATTAATGGAACATGAAAATAGAACAATTGATGTAGGGTGTATTATCAAATGCTATATTAAAGTAGAAAAAGTAAGTTTTTATGTGTTAAAATAGAATTTGGATGCAACGCCTTAGAGCACTAGCATCAGGTGTGCCAAATGCCAAATATTACACACCAAATACCAAAAACTCTCTCACATCAGATGTTCTAAATGCTAAAAAAATTTGGCATGAATGAACAGTACGGTACTGACACAAATCCTAAAAAAAGTTTATTCATTTTTTCTCTCCTCTCACACACTTTTCATCTCTTTGTCCCATGCGTCTCCTTCACTCAGCCTCTCATTCTCTTCCTCTCTCACTCACACTCTCAGCCTCACCACGCTACCACCGTGCCACGCCTCCACCCATCACGTCGGCCATCTCGCCAAGCCATACCCACGCTGCCAAATCTCTCTCTCTCTCTCTCTCTCTCTTGATCAGTGAGTTATGGTTTTGGTTTTTTTTTTTTTGGATGGGTTTTAAGAAGTGAATGTGGTGGGTTGGTAGTTGTTTGTGGTGGTGGTTTTTTTGGGTTAATGTGGGTTATTTTGGTGGTTATGGGTTGATTTTGATTGGGGTGTGGTAGTTGATATTGGTGGTTTGGTGGTTCCAATTGTGGCAGTGGGTTTGGATTTTTTAGGTTCATTTGGAGGTGGGTTTAGATGCTGCTATGTGGGTTTTTGCATTTGGGTTTGTTTTGAGTTGTGTTTTGGGTTGTGGAGGATGTAGTGGACGTGTGGTGGTTATGGTGGTGGCTGTTGGTTGGTGGTGGCTGGTTGTGGTAGTGGTTAGTGACCGCTGCCTAGGTTGTGTTTTGTATTATACTAGGTTTTTAGCTAAATATTATTTTAATGTGTTGTATATATTATTTTAATGTATTGAACTGAAGAATAGAACATGTGATGTAGGGTGTATTGCAAAATGATGTGCTAACATAATAAAGTAGGCTTTTTGATGTGTTAGAATGACATAGTTTTGCAACAGCTAATGTTGATGCTCTAAGGAGGATTGAAATATTTTATGAAGGGGTGGATACGTGTTTTTATAGAGGGGAAAGGGCTTTTGTTTCACCCTCCTTTAAAAAGTTACAATGGCTTTTTAGTGAAGTTTGTAATATGCATTTGTATTGTAACATCATCCTCTCTCATTTGTGTGTGTGTTTCTAAAGAAAAAAAAAGGGGGAAAGGGCTCATTTGTATAAACAATGGCAATTCTTTTATTGTGTGGTGTTGCAAATAACAACACAAACAAACACCTCTCCCTTTTTTTTCCTCATCAACTACAATAAAGCTTTTTTTTTTTTTTTTTTTGAGAAAGACAATAAAGCATTTAGGTCTGTGGATGTTGCATGTTTTCTTTTTGTAACGAACACCACTATACGAGTTTCAATGATATTTCATTTGTAGAACACTTGCATAGGTCTTATTAATTTGTAAGTCTAATCCATAAAAAGGTACGTGTATAAAAAATACTTATTTGGATATTCATCACTTTCATTTTCCTACATCGAAACTAATTAACTATCACCTTGTAATCTATATCTATATATATCTAAACGCTGTAGCGTAGTATTTATTGTTGCTACGCTCCAATTGAGCCACATCATCGCCATGTCACAAAGTTTTTTTTTCCTTTTTTTTTTTGGGTTTCCACTTTACACATTCTTTTTAATCAATCCCATTTTCTCTCTCTCAACTCATCATCTTCTCATCAAACAAACGGCTAATGTTTATACTATTATTGACTTTTCCATTGAATCCAAATTGCTTTCAATTCAACAATCAATCCTTCTCTCTCTCTCTCTCTGACTTATCATCTCCTTATAAAAAAAAAGGGCTTTTCTCCCCATCAAAACATTCAATTGCCTCCCTTTGGATTTAAAACCCACTGATTTAATTTTATATATATAGATTTTGAAAGTCTATTTGAGGTCACCAAATTACAACTACAATTGGAAAGTCTATTTGAGGTCAGTTTTTCTTTTTCTTCCCTTGAACTTCTTTGCTTGTTTGTTGCAATTTTTATGGTTTGTAGTTTGTATAGCTTTCTTTCCACCCCATAAGTCACTAAATTACAACTAGAATAGGAAAATTTATTTGAGGTCAGTTTCTCTTTTTCTTCCCTTCATATTCTTTGCTTTTCTGTTGCAATTTTTATGGTTTGCAGTTTGTATTGGATTTTCTATTCCGGGGTTGTAAATACCATGCTTCTTTTTTCTCTTTTTCATTTTTCAATTGATAGTCTATTTCTTTGTATTCATGTTCATAATTTTTCTTTACATAATCGTGTTTTACCCATTAAAATTTTTTGTATCTAAAGAATTGAAACGCATTTTTTTGTTTGAGTACATGATCATTTTCCTCCCATTTGTTTATTTTATTTTCTGAATGGCTTTGTAATTTTTTTTAATTAAATACTACATAAATTCTTGCTAATTTTCTTTTAATCTCATCTAAATTTAAGCTAATTTTTAACTTCTTAGGATAACTTGGAAGATGAAACAAAATATTATGATTAATAGGTATGAACCGTATGATCCTCTTTTTCTTTGTACTGGATTTTCTTTTCCAGGGTTGTAAATACCAAGTTTCCTTTTCATTTAAAAAAAAAATTCAATTGATAGTCTATTTCTTTGTATTCATGTTTACAATTTTTCTTTACATAATTGCGTTTTACCCATTAAAATTGTTTGTGTCTAAATAATTGGTGTAAGGACTGAAAATGTATTGACCCCAAAAAAGAAATGGGCTCAACGTTGACGGTCCACACAATAAATTTGTAGAGAGTGGGCTGAAAAGCTAGGCCTTAGCGGGCGGGCACTTGTTAGTCATGGTGGTCATGGGGTTGCGCAGAGATGAATATGATTCAAAGAGATTTTCTCTTTGGCGCAGTTTGGGTGACTCCTGCTCTTGGGCTTCGGGGGAGTCCCCCCCTTTTCTGGATTGTCTCTTCCTCCTTTTATACTAGCTTCTACTCTCCCTTGAATGTCCACGTGTAAGTTGAGATTCATAGGGTTGATACTTGTCCCATCAGCCCATACCCAAAGTGGTTGGGAGTGGTTGTAAAGGCTGAAAAGTATGGTTCTGTTAGGTACAGAGTACTTAATTGCAGTAATGGCAGTCTTTCCTTTGTTCTTTGTCGTTCTAGTACTTTTCCTGTTCAGTGGAATGACCTAGGATGTCATCATCAGGACCGAGTCGCTCCCTTTGTCCTTGGCTATAGTTATGGCCGAGGAGGGCCCTTCCTTTATCCGAGGAGGGCCCTTCCTTTATCCGAGGAGGATCCTTCCTCGGATAGGGCCTTGGGCCCAACGGGGACATTGACGTGGGCTTCTCGGTTTTATACCCCCCACAATTGGAATGCATTTTATTGATTTAGTACATGATCATTTGCCTCCCATTTGTTTATTTTATTTTCTAAATGGCTTTGTAATTTTTAAATTAAATACTACATAAATTCTTGCTAATGTTCTTTTAATCTCATCTAAATCTATGCTAATTTCTAACTTCTTAGTTCTTAGGATAACTTGGAAGAGGAAACAAAATATTATGATTGATAGGTATGGACCGTATGGTGTTCCTCTTTTTCTTTGTATTTGGGATAATAATTTAGCTTTATATGGTTATTTTCATATATTTTTGGACAAATTATGATGTAAATTATATTATCGTAAGTCAGACATACTACAGTTTTTTTTTTTTTTTTTTAATAAAAAAGATCTAATCTCTAATTCTTACCATTTATCTTCTCAAAAAAAAAAAAAAAAAAAAACTTACAATTTAAAATTTTTAAGGAAATAACTTTTGGATGCTTACAATGTTTAACTATTGCATCCATTTTATGACTGTGGACATGCATGCAGTATTGATTTATGTTTTCCATGGTAATACTAATGTTCATTACTTTGGAATTAAAAAATTCTCTCAATTGAAGCATATACCTCGGTGTGATCTCATTCTTAAGAAATCCTGCAACCTAATTCAATCATGCTAACCAATATATATAAACAAATAGAATGATTTTGTACAGTCCAACACGAATTTAATCATGTTACCTTAGTTAGCTTAATTAAACTTATCTAATTCTCGAGAGGAAAAAAAATTTAAACTTATTTATTATATCTTATTATGAGTTCAATTTGGCTATGATATGTTACGCTTCAATCCATCATACTTCTTAATTATACATAAATATGACAGAAATAATATTTAGATAAATACAACAGGAAATCAACTAGGAATTTTTTTTTTTGTACTTAAGAAAAAAATTCTTAAATGCATACTACAAATTCCACTATTGTAATAATTCTTAAATAATATGTACTTAAATATTCACTATTAGCTCTTTTAGATACGTAACCAATTTTTTTCCCCTAAAGTGGGTATAATTTTCCTCTTAAATTATTCTTAAGAGGCATATATTTTTTTTTAGTAACTAAAAAGTCTTTTTTTTTTTTTTGGAGAGAGAGAGAGAAAGGTAGAAGCATTCCCTATATGAAGGAAAGTCCCAAATTTTTCATAAACTTATATGGTAGCCCAGAAGTCCTTTATTCGGACTTATTATTATGTTACCACATTGGATTTGATGAGTTTTTTTTATAAGAACATATATATACATATATATATATATATATATATATATATATATATATATATTTATCATCACATTAACTATGCAATTTACCAGTTATAAATACATTTTTCAATTACCAATGTAGGGGTGATAGGTCCAGTAGTATGTATCTATGTATATATTGAGCCGGGGGCCCATCCGAGGACATTAAGTAGTTCGAGGACAAGTAAAACACTATCATGGGAGTCCGTGTTAGTGAATGAAGAGGTAAAGTTTGGTCATAAGAGTCCAAAAAGGTGGTCCGAGGATGAATGCATCCTCGGCTGAGCAAAGCTGAGGTTCGAAGGTGTAGTCTGCCATCCAGGGCAACGTTCCGGGAGGTTCTATTGATAAGGATAAGCATCCTAGAAGCACAGGACAGAGGGAAGCCATATAATATCTAAGAGAAAGCTGCTACCACCGCATTGAATACTCTATAGCTAACTCTCTGGACGCATTAATGAGGAAGTGATACCTGAACAGTAATTTTTAGCCTTACAGCTACTTTCCAAAGACTTCAGGAAGGTGCTAATGGGACAAGGATCAACATCAGCAATCTAATCTACACGTGGAGGGTAGAGATGAAAGGAAGAAGGTAGTATAAAATAAAAAGAAGACGCTAAGGTAAAGGGATCGAAGAATTAAAAGAAAAATATTGTAGCAACAAGAACTGTGCTTGTAATCAAATTCAAGAGATATATACAAGAATTGATCTCCTCGGATTGTGCCGAGGACGATTTTATTTAGATAAAACCGGTTTATCTTTACTTTATTATCATCTGGATCCATTATAATTGTTACCCAACTTATTAGAGCCTAGTTTTCTAACCCACTCTCTACAAATTCATTGTATTAGGCTCTTTGGGCCTAGATCCTTTTACCTTTTGGGCTTAGAAACCAAATTGTGCCCTTACAATTGACACCATCTGTGGGAAATTACTTAAGCTTTTTTGAGTTCAACATTCAACTATGGTAGGTTCAGGGCCAAACTAGGAGGAATCTGTTGGTTCCCAGTGTCAAGATTAGTTCCTCAACCTCGAGCGAATGAAGGATTGGGAGTTTAGCGTGCATACCATGCACACTGGAAGAAGTCAGTCTCGAGGTGGAAGTCACCTCTCTCATGAAGAGAATACTAGGATCATGCAACTGGAGATTGACCGTTTACGTAGAAGGTTGCGCCGTGAGTGACGTAAAGGAATCCCTTCGAATTCTGACCCCTGTTCTGACGATGATAATGATAATAGCTACCGTCCCAGGTCCAGGACTCCTCCCAGTGAGTCCTTTTCGTGCGATCAGTATTGTCATTATAGGCGTAGAAGAGAGAGTCCGTCTTGCCAGGGTCTGGGCAATGACGCTATGGGCAGGGCTTTGAATCAAATTTCCAAGTCACCTTTTACCTGTAGGATTGAAAGTGGAAAACTTCCTTGGCGGTTTACTCAGCCAACATTCACCATGTACAACGGCAGACTAGACCCAATGAAGCTGTTAGCCACTTCAACCAGAGGATGACTGTTCATTCCAGGAACAAGACCTTGATGTGCAAAGTGTTCCCATCTAGACTGGGGCTTGTGGCGATTAGATGGTTCGATGGTTTGAGAGAGGGCTCTATTAGCTCCTTTAAGGAGCTCACTAGGGCATTCGGGTCCCAGTTTGTGACTTGCAGTAGGGTTCCTCGGCCTTTAGATTCCCTATTGTCTACGGCCATGTGAGAAGGGGAGACCCTGAAAATGTACTCAGATAGATACTAGGAGATGTTCAATGAGATCGATGGAGACTTTGATGATGTGGCCATAAGGACTTTCAAGGTCGGCCTACCTACCGAGCATGATTTGAGAAAGCCGTTGACCAAGAAGCCTGTAAGGAGTGTGCGTCGGCTCATGGACCGTATTGAGGAGTATAAGCGGGTCGAGAAGGACTAGCAGCAAGGGAAGGGGAAGGCTAAGGTTATCCCTTAGGATAGGAGGGATTTCAGGTTGGACAGGTACAACAATAATCGGTCCTAAAGAGATTTTGCTGGGCAATCTAGGCCTACTTCTACTTAGGTGATCAGTACAGTATTCTGAGAGCCAGTGCATCAAGTTTTAGAAAAAAATAAAAAAATTAGCCATACTTTAAATGGTCAAATAAGATGGGAGGAGACCCTATGAAGTGCAACCAAAACCTTTATTGCCAATACCACCAGGAGCAAGGACACACCACGGAAGATTGCAGAACCTTATAGAATCATTTGGAACCAATGTTATGAATATCGTTTCAGAGCCCGTTTCGGTTTGTCTATTGAAATAGAATATTGCGGTATCGGTCTATTTCGGTGTACCGTTACATACCATTTCGGAATTTTGCTATTTTATAAATATATATTGATAAAAAAATCATATGAATTATTAAGGATTTTAAAGGTTTTTTTTTTTTTTTCTTTTTTGATAGAAAGGGTTTTAAAGTTATAAGTACATATTTGATTAAAATATGCTTTTTTTTTTTTTATATAATTACTTCATTTAAATTATTTTCTTTCATTAAAGTACTAAACTCTTTTGATGCACCTATCTGGAGACATGACTACTCTCAAATCTTTATAACACTATTCCATTCCAAGTTATTGAAAAGGTTGTCAGTGGCTTTATAAAAGTTCGTCTAGCACACTGCCCAAGCCAATTTCATTTTCTAATTCCAACATTTTTCTTATTTTTATTTTTATTTTTTCCTTTTCCTTTTACCACTCATCCGTTTCACACTTGTATCTTTTTTACTTTTTCTCTAGTTGTTTCTCCTCCACACGTTTTGGGACTCTTCCACTTCTCTCTTTATAATTTATCTTCTTCATCTTCAACTTTTGGGGTTTCCTCTGGTTTCCTTTGGCTCTCTACTCGTGATATTTTTTTTCCACATCTCAGTTCTCACTTTAAGTTCCCTTAAAACAACTCATCATCCCCAGATTAAACTCACCGCTGATGGTTTTTAAAGATGTAGCTGTACAGTTTGGTATGTGCATTTCATTTTTCATTTTTTTCCCTTAAAATTCATACCGGCTGAATCTTAAATTTAGGTCGGAATATACCGAAATGACCCGAAACACCCGAAATAGTCCGAAATTTTACCCGAGGTGGAACAGGGGGGTTTGCCATTCCGGTTTGCTTACCGATACGGTATTTTCCGGCCATTCCGGCCGAAACGGAACGGTATCCATAACAATGTCTGGAACAGTTGGTCAGAAAAGGGAGGTTAAAGCAATTTTTACATCAGCCTAGTGGGCAAGGGGGCCAGTCAGGATAGGGACCTCGAAGAGATGCTTCTTCAAGGCCACCTTTGGGCACAATTAATGTCATCTTTGCTGCTCTAAAGAGGACTGGTTCCCATCCCTCCAGGGTGATGTTTGTAGCTTGGCCACCTGTCGAGGACCCCAACTCTGAGCCGAAGAGGGCTAGAATGGAAATCCGACCAGAGTTGAGTTTCTCGGATGAGGACAAGGTTGACACCATACAGCCACATGATGATGCCCTGGTGGTCACCCTCAAGATAGGAGGTATGATGTGAAAAGGGTGTTGGTGGATTAGGGCAGCGGGGCAGATATTATGTATCCTGATTTGTACAAGGGACTAAACCTGAAACCTGAGGATTTGACAGCGTATGGTTCATCTTTGTTAGGCTTTAACGGAAAAGTTGTTGTTTCGAAGGGTCAGATTAGACTGCCCGTGCAGGCAGGTTCAGAGGTGGTAGAGGTGGACTTTATTGTGTTGGATGCTTATTCTCCCTACACTGCCATTGTAGCAAGACCTTGGCTTCATGCCTTGAGGCTGTTTCTTCCACCCTCCATTTAAAAGTGAAATATCCATCCGGGGATCATATCGAGGAGCTGGTTGGGAGCCAGTTCGTGGCTAGGCAGTGCTTGGTGGCTTTTTCCTACTTCCACCACCTCTTTGCCCTTCTACTCCCTCTTCCTCTTATGGTCGGCGGGATTAGATCGAAGGGATTGGGTGAATGGAGGGGTGGGAAGCTTGGTTTGGGCTGCCTTCCCAGACGCGTTTCCCCTAGCTTGGGACTCCAATAGCTCTTGGAGACTTGACCTTGCCTTGCACTGTATCCCTATAGCTTCTGGAATAGAGAGGTCTCCTTGCGTCTAGCTTACTTCTACTGAAGGTAGATGACCGAAGTCACCGGTGAGAACCTCTGGAGATTGAGGTCGGTTGAAGACTTCAAAATCGTCTTCGAAATCAGACGCTTCAACCTCCTCTTCTTCTTTGATAGCAGGATGGGAAGGGGTGCCTTCTCTGGTTGTATACTGAGGTGGTAGGGTTACTTCAAGTACACCTTTTGGAATAGGGTCAGTGGTGAGGAAACCAGGGGCAGCAACGCTTATATGGTGCGCAAGCGCGGATCCTTCTCCTTTATCTAACACTTTGGCGCCTGAAAACTGGACGAAAGAGGCTTGTAGCCAAGGATGAGGTAAGCTGCTCTTAGTTGACCATCACTATGGACGAACACCTCGGCTTTAAGAATCTTGTTTAGGCTTGGCTGGTTGACAAGGTTGAAGTTTGGAACGGTGGCGTGCTTATCTGCAAACCCATTAAGAAAACAGACAAAAAACACCATCAGAAAAGGAAATGGTGCAAATCAAAGGAAAAATCAATTACCAACATAAACGGAGAAAAACAGGTACAGAGTGTGTCAAATGGAGAAGAGAGTAACTTAAAAACAATCAACCTAGACCTAAAACCCCACCTGGTGGGACTCTCTTGTCGGACAGGGGAGGCCATCGCGCCACTCCCTTGAAATGATTAGGAAGTCTTTATTCATGCCTTTGTTGGAGTCAAGGAGGTATGAAATGAGCCTAACCTCGGGGTACCTAGTTTTTAGGTAATATCTCTGCCCTTTTAAGTGATGAAGGTTATAGACCTAGTTGACATCGTGGTGGGTAAAGTTTTAGCCCATTCTCTTGTTAAGGGTGTCTACACAACGTAAAATCCTAAACATGTTTGGGGTGCATTGGGTGGGAGCTAACCTATGAGCCCTTAGGTAATCCCTAGTGACTGTACCCATGGGGATTCTCATCCCTCCCTCTACGAAGGCAATCATCGGGATTACCACTTCTTCCTCCTGCCTATCGGTGTGCTAATCCCCTTACTTATAGTACCTAATGGAGACTTCTAGTGGGATTTTGTATTGAGCTTTAAAGCTCTCAATACTCTCCATGGAGTCTACCAAGTAAGCAATCTACCTATTTTGTCAAAGATAGGTGAAGGAGAGAAGAAGGTGAAAGGAAATTAAGAGGGCCGAGGAGAAGAGGACTCTGTGTAAAGAAAAGTAGAAGGAAAAATAAATAAAAAGGGTTAAAAAGATTACGCAAAGAAAGGAATTCTCCTCGGAGCAGCTCTTGATATTTATGAGTGCAAAGGTTCAGTTTATGAGTGCAAATGTTCAGCGAATGAGAGAAAAAGTGAAGTGAAGGAAGTGTACAAGTACTATTTGTATCAGAAAGGTGAACAAGCGGGAAAATTCCCGCCCGAGTTCCAATAAAAACCCCAGCCATAGGATCCATATCGCACCGTAGAACGTGGGGAATATGGAGCCGTAGAAATTTAATGAAGGCGCGTCTCGGATGCCGAAGCGTTAGGAGTGTGCATTGGGCAATTAAAAAGGTACCTGCGCAGACATGAATGATGCATGATAAAAGCGGGGTAATTGTAGTGATATCGAAATCCTCCTTTCTTCTTGAGGAGCCAGAAAGGAGAATTTCGAAGGGCTATTGTAGGGGTGATAGGCCCAGTAGTATGTATCTATGTATATATTGGGCTGGAGGCCCAATCCGAGGACATTAAGTAGTCCGAGGACGGGTAAAATACTGTCCGTGTTAGTGAATGAAGAGGTGAGGTTTGGTTATAAGAGTCCAAGAAGGTGGTTCGAGGATGAATGCATCCTCGGCTGAGCAAAGCCGAGGTCCAAAGGTGTGGTCTGCCATCCAGGACAACGTTCTAGGAGGTTTTATTGATAAGGATAAGCATCCTAGAAGCACAAGATAGAGGGAAGCCATATAATATTTAAGAGAAAACTACTACCACCGCATTGAATGCTCTATAGCTAACTCTCTGACCGCATTAATGAGGAAGTGATACCTGAACAATAATTTTTAGCCTTACAGCTACTCCCCAAAGATTTTAGGAAGGTGCTGACAGGATAAGGATCAACACCAGCAATCTAATCTACACGTGGAGGGTAGAGATAAAAGGAGGAAGGTAGTATAAAATAGAAAGAAGACCCTAAGATAAAGGGATAAGAGAATTAAGAGAAAAATACTATAACAACAAAAACTGTGCTTGTAATCAAATTCAAGAGATATATACAAGAATTGATCTCCTCGGATTATGCCGATGACGATTTTATTTAGATAAAACCAGTTTATCTTTACTTTATTATCATTTGGATTTATTATAATTGTTACCCAACTCATTAGAGCCTAATTTTCTAACCCATTCTCTACAAATTCATTGTATTGGGCTCTTTGAGCCTAGATTCTTTTACCTTTTGGGTTTAGGAACCAAATTGTGCCTTTACAACCAAAACATACAAAGTCTCTTCCTCTTCCCCAACCTTTCCCTCTCTCAACACTTATGTATTGTATATACCTTTTCCTCTACCCTACATAACTTTTATATTTATATATGTTTTCTTTTAATCTGTCTTAAAACCAATAAGTATAGTATTTGTGATGAAATTTTTTTTAATTATCACTACATGTTTGTTTTTTATATCTACTATCAAAGGTACCTCTCTCTCTCTCTCTCTCTCTCACTCATTTTGATTTCTCTATAATCTTGATCTTTTATTTGTTAAAATTTAGAAATTGTGTTTGACTTCATCTTGCTAGGTTCTTTTTTATGATCATTGGTTTATTTGCTGTGAACTGGCCTAAAGCTGAAGACTTGGGAGATATCAAGCAAGATACAGTTGCAACATGAAAATTATAGAAATCAAGAGTATTAATATATACAAAAACAAATATGGACATATATAAGCAATTACACTATGAATATGTATGCTTTCCCCTACCCCTTTTATATTATTTATTGATTGACTAAGGTCAACTACACATTTAGCTTCCTTAGTTTTCACATTTTTCAAATTGTATGGAAAGGAAAAATAGAAATCAGTATATGTTTTGGGGAGAAATTTTTTTGTAATAGCTAATTCTCATATATGAGTTTAGTGATTATGAAAATATAAATTGTTATAACTTTGTTTAATAGTTCTTATGTGATAAAGTGGAAACAAAGGTTGAATAAATTTCTCATTAACTTCTCAAAAAATGCAAAATAATGTTTGCATTCATATGAAACCTTCAAGATTCATTTTTAAGTTCTAATAAAAATTATACATTTTCCATTTTTAATTGTGTTTTGTTTTGATGCATATCTCACTATATTATAACGTATTACAATTATTGTCATATATAATAATTGAAAGTAAAATGCAACATGTTTCCTAGCCAAAAAAAATATATTTATACAAAAAATCAAGATATAGACTTCTTTACTTGCATAAAATAATATATATATATTGTGGGGCCCGGCCCAAAAATAATGGGCTATTCCAAATCCAGGCCCGTCCGAGGAGCGTCCTTGCCGAAGAGAAACCACATATGAAGCATTACTCAACCCCAATAACGCCACGGAAACCTGTCCGAGGAGTAACTCCTCCTCGGACATCACGAAGTCCATACGAGGCACTCTCCCATCCATTTCAGTCCGTCCTCCCAACATATAAAATGAATAAAATCCAAAATATCTCATGGAAAGCTGCCACCACCACATTAATTGCGCCCCAACCATCCTCTTGGCCGCATTAATGAGGAAAAGACCCCTGAACAGTACCACCTTGGCCTCTGCAACTCACAAAGGGAAAGATGGGGGCGTCTGATGGGACAGGTGCTCAAGTAGGTGCTTAGATAATCGACAAGTGTAAGGTTGAGATGAGAGGAGAGGAACTATATAATGTAGTGAAATCCCCCGAAGAAAGAGGGGAAGAAAAATTGTATTAAGAACGGAAAAATAGAATCACACGTGGAGATCTTTTCTTGTGTTTTTATCTTCTGCAACTACATTATCCATGTACAAGACCGAACAAGCTCACTGAGGCAAAGTTCTTTGACCCATCCTCTACAAATATTTATTGTGGGTTGCGCCTTGGGCCAAGGCCAGATCAATAAGATTTGGGCCAGGAAAATCGTGCAACTACAATTGGCGCCGTCTGTGGGAAGAACTAGGGCATCAGCTAGCACAACGGTCAAGCATGGCAGAACTAGGTCCGCACCCGGAGAATCCTCAGCAGGCTAACCCCCAACAGGCACAGCCCGCCGAGTCCCAGAGGCAAAATAACCCCGTCAACCCAGGCCACGGGGGAAATCATGAGGGAAGTATGCATACTACCCGGACAAGCCAGAGTCACGTTCAGAAAGGTAGTCACGTCTCCCAAAGGCGAAATAGTCACCAGGCCATGCAGCGAGAGATAGACGATCTGAAGAGGGAGCTACGACGGGTACAGCGAAAGCGATCTCCTTCAGACTCAGACGGGTCTTCTAATGCGGAGGATGCGAGTTACCGCCGGAGATCAAGGACCCCCCCAAGTGAAACCTTTTCCTACGAAAAGGAACCACCCCCTGTACGGAAATACGAGAGCACATCCAGCAAGGGTTCGGGAAACGATGCCATGAAGAAGGCGTTGGACCGGGTTTCAAGGTCCCCCTTCACGTACAGAATTGAAGGGGCTAAGCTGCCTCGACGGTTCAACCAACCGGCATTCGCCATCTATAACGGTCGAACAGACCCGGTAGAGCATGTGAGCCAATTTAACCAAAAGATGGCGATCTACTCGCAAAATGAAGCCCTTATGTGTAAAATCTTCCCGTCCAGCTTGGGATCAATGCCGATGAGATGGTTCAACGGCCTGAAGACAAATTCCGTAAACTCATACAAGCAGCTCACTCAGGATTTCTGCTCCCGCTATATCACCAACACCAGAGTCCCCAGGCCCCTCGGTTCGCTGTTGTCCTTATCCATGTACGAGGGAGAGACTCTGAAAGCATATTCGGATAGATACTGGGAAGTGTATAACGACCTGGATGACAACCATGATGCTGTTGCTATCAGCACATTCAAAAGCGGGCTCCCCGCCGACCATGGCTTACGGAAGTCCCTCACTGGCAAGCCGGTTGCCAATATTGATCAGTTGAGGGATAGGATCGATAAATACAAAAGGGTGGAGGAAGATCAGCTGCAAGGGAGGGGAAAGGAGAAGGTTATCCCCCCCAAAGCGACTGATTTCAGGTCAGAACGACACAACCCTGGTCAGCCAAGGAGAGATTTTTCGCGACAGGCTGGGCAGAGCATCTCGCAAACAGTAAATGCCGTATTCCGAGAACCAGTACAACAGGTACTGGAGAAAGTAAGGAATGAGCCCTATTTCAGATGGCCAGGGAAGATGGCTGGAGACTCTTCCAAACGTAACCAGAACCTGTACTGCCACTATCATCAGGACAACGGGCATACTACTGAGGACTGCAGGAACCTATGGAATCACCTGGATCAGTTGGTCCGAGAAGGAAAATTGCGCCACCTGCTGCACCCGTCGAGTGGCCATCCCGGCCAAGCAACACAAGAGCCTCGAAGGGACGTGTCCTTAAGACCCCCCACCGGGACGATACATGTCATTCTCGCTACACCAGGAAGAACGGGGCCACCCATCCCCAGGGTGTTAGCTGTGGATCGGCTCGTCTCCGAGGGCAGGCAAAGGGAACCCAAGAGGTAAAAAAAGCGAAGTTCTTTGATACTGGGATTCTCGGACGAGGATAAGAGAGGAACTATTCAACCTCACGATGATGCCTTGGTGGTCACGCTGAGGATTGGGGGCTTCGACGTGAAAAGGGTGTTGGTGGACTCGGGAAGTGCAGTGGAGATAATGTACCCCGATCTATACAAGGGGCTGAACCTGAAGCCGGAAGATTTGACGGCTTACGACTCTCCCCTTCTCAGTTTCGAGGGAAGGACTGTTACGCCAAAAGGGCAAATCCGACTACCCGTGCAGACTGGGGCGGAGATAGTGGAGGTAAATTTTATTGTGGTCGACGCTTATTCACCTTACACCGCAATAGTTGCAAGGCCGTGGATCCATGCCCTAGAGGCCGTGGCCTCCACACTTCACCAAAAAGTAAAATACCCATCCAGAGGACAAGTAGAGGAGATCCGAGGAGATCAGGCCGTATCCAGGCAGTGTATGGTCGCCGCCGTCTCACATCGGACCCATGCCGAGTCCTCGGCCCCTGAAAGTTTATAGCAATCAGCCGCCTCGGCAGAGCAAGACGATGGGCCAGCCGAGGGGATAAGGTGTGAAAGTTTGGATAAAATCGCTATCAACGACGACCCGGAGAAGTTCTTTCTGGTCGGCTCTGAATTGCTCTCTCAAGAGAAGGAGGAACTGGTCAAATTTCTCAGAGAAAATGTCGACGTGTTCGCATGGGACGCCTACGACGCCCCGGGCGTTGATCCTAGCCTTATTTGTCACCACCTGAACGTCAACCCCTCTTCCACTCCGAAGAAGCAGCCACCCCGACGCCCTTCAAAGGAACATGCTGGCGCCGTAAAAGACGAAGTGGCAAAACTAAAAAGAGCAGGGGCTATTAAAGAGGTCTTTTACCCGGAATGGTTGGCAAACACTGTGGTGGTGAAGAAGAAGACAGGAAAGTGGAGGGTCTGCGTGGACTTCACGGACCTGAACAAGGCGTGCCCAAAGGACCCATTCCCCCTACCCCGAATCGATCGATTGGTGGACGCAACCGTGGGGCACCCTCGAATGAGCTTCCTGGACGCCTTCCAGGGCTATCATCAGATACCCCTTGCGCTAGAGGACCAAGAGAAAACGGCTTTCATGACGCCCATCGGAAATTATCATTATAAGGTGATGCCGTTTGGGCTAAAGAACGCAGGCTCAACCTACCAAAGGATGATGACTCGGATGTTTGAACCACAACTGGGCAAGATCATTGAGGTTTATATAGACGATATGGTTGTGAAGAGTAAAAGGGTGTCCGAGCACGTGAAGGACCTCGGAACAATCTTCGCTATATTAAGGGAGCACCGGTTGCGGCTGAATGCCTCCAAATGTTCATTCGGGGTCGGATCGGGGAAGTTCCTGGGGTATATGGTCACCCACAGGGGAATAGAAGTAAGTCCCGACCAAATCAAAGCCATTAACAGCCTACAGGCTCCTCGGAATCCGAAGGAAGTACAGAAGCTCACTGGCATGATCGCGGCGTTGAACCGGTTCATATCGCGATCGGCGGATCGATGTCGGCCTTTCTATCTCCTGATAAACAAGTGGAAAGAGTTCGAATGGTCGGAGGATTGCGTTCAGGCTTTCCAACGGCTTAAAGACTACCTATCCCGACCACCCATTATGTCCAGCCCTGAGGCAGATGAGGTGCTATTTGCCTACATCGCCGTAGCCCCCCACGCTGTAAGCCTGGTACTGATACGGGATGATAATGGGGTGCAGCGACCGGTGTACTATGTGAGCAAATCACTACATGAGGCCGAGGTGCGATACCTACCTTTAGAAAAGGCAATTCTGGCGATAGTGCATGCAACCCGAAAACTTCCTCATTACTTTCAGGCGCACACGGTCATCGTTCTAACTCAGCTTCCCCTCCGAGCAGTGCTTCGAAGCGCTGACTACACCGGAAGGATCGCCATGTGGAGTGCGCTTTTGGGGGCCTTTGATATTAAATATATGCCCAGATCCTCTATCAAAGGACAGGTCCTCGCAGACTTGGTAGCGGAGTTTGCTGAGCCCTCTATAGAAGCAATAACCGAGAAGAAAGACATGGATGGAAAGTCGGTTGGTGCGATTTCAACAGGGAGAAGCACGCATTGGAAGGTCTATGTAGATGGCGCGGCTAACCAGAGGGGGTCAGGAGTTGGGATAGTTTTAATACCCCCGGATGGGGCCGCCCTTGAAAAATCGTTGAGGCTCGGATTCTCGGCTACGAACAATGAAGCCGAATACGAAGCCTTACTTCAAGGGATGACGATGGTTCAAAGATTGGGTGGGAGAATGATAGAAGCGTTCTCGGACTCCAGACTGGTTGTCGGACAAGTGATGGGTGAGCTGGAAGCTCGAGATACTAGGATGCAAGACTATCTGGGACGAGTCAAACAGCTACAGACGAGTTTTGAATCCTTCAGTCTGACGCACATTTCCAGGAGCGTGAACACCCATGCCGATTCGCTGGCCACTCTCGCCACGTCCTCGGCGCATAATCTGCCGCGAATGATCCTTGTTGAAGATCTGGCACAGGCAAGTCCCGTTGGCAGAAACCCGGCTCAGGTCCATCAGATCAGAAAAAGTCCTAGCTGGATGGACCCCATAAAGAGCTTCCTCCAAAACGACCTCTTACCGGAGGAAAAACTGGAAGCCGAGAAGATACGCAGGAATGCTCCTCGGTTCTGGCTATCAGAGGACCACAAACTATATCGACGCTCTTACTCTGGACCGTACCTACTCTGCGTGCATCCAGAAGAGTCCGAATCTTTACTTGAGGAGTTGCACGAGGGGATTTGTGGAAGCCACACCGGAGGAAGGTCGCTGGCGCACAGGGCACTCACCCAAGGGTACTGGTGGCCGAACATGCAAAGGGAGGCCCAAGAGTACGCTAAGAAGTGCGACCAGTGCCAAAGATTCGCCCCGAATATCCACCAACCCGGAGGGGTTCTCAACCCCCTCTCTAGCCCATGGCCGTTCGCGCAATGGGGCCTTGATATAGTCGGACCTTTCCCCAAAGCTGCGGGGAACAAGCGATACATAATAGTCGGAACTGATTATTTCACTAAATGGGTGGAAGCTGAACCCTTAGCCAACATTAGGGACGTGGACGCCCAGAAATTCATCTGGAGGAACATCATCACCCGCTTCGGAACTCCGCGGACACTCATTTCCGACAATGGTCTGCAGTTCGACAGTAAGAACTTTAGGGAGTATTGCCGCGAGTTCGGAATCACTAACCGATATTCCACCCCCGCCTACCCTCAGGGAAATGGGCAAGTCGAGGCCGTGAACAAGGTCATAGTGAACGGACTGAAGAAGAGATTGGACGAGGCAAAGGGGAGATGGGTAGAAGAACTCCCCCACGTCTTATGGACTTATCGGACGACGCCGCGACGATCGACCGGTGAGACCCCCTTCTCGATGACTTATGGGGCTGAGGCCGTGCTCCCGATCGAGAACAACTTTCCCACACTGAGGTCTAGATCGTTTACCCCAAACGATAACGATGGTTTATTGGAACGGAGTCTGGACCTAGCCGAAGAAAGAAGAGAAAAAGCGATGATTCATATGGCCTATTATCACCAGAAGCTAAGACAAGGGTACGATGCTAACGTCAAGCTACGGCCTCTGGGTCCAGGTGACCTCGTGATGAGGAAGATTCTTGGCAGCGCGAAGAACCCCTCCTGGGGCAAGCTGGGGCCCAACTGGGAGGGACCATACCGTGTCATATCCGTGGCCGGAATAGGCGCATACTACCTAGAAGATTTGGATGAAAAGCCTGTACCTCGACCCTGGAATGTAAATAACCTCAGAAGATATTATTATTAATACGAATGGCTTAGCATATGTTTTCTTTCATGACTATCTATTGCTTGCGGGCCCCCTGACAACTATTCATAGTTTTAAACAGAACCTAAGTCCTGCATGGCTCCTCGGACCACAGACTTAGGGGAAATTATTACTCATGACAATCTTTATAAGTTTTAAACAGAACCTAAGTCCTGCATGGATCCTCAGACCACAGACTTAGGGGAAATTATTACTCATGACAATATTCATAGTTTTAAATAGAACCTAAGTCCTGCATGGCTCCTCGGACCACAGATTTAGGGGAAATTATTACTCATGACAATCTTTATAAGTTTTAAACAGAACCTAAGTCCTGCATGGATCCTCAGACCACAGACTTAGGGGAAATTAATATTTAAGGCAACTATTCATAGTTTTAAACAGAACCTAAGTCCTGCATGGCTCCTCGGACCACAGACTTAGGGGAAATTATTACTCATGACAATCTTTATAAGTTTTAAACAGAACCTAAGTCCTGCATGGATCCTCAGACCACAGACTTAGGGGAAATTAATACTTAAGGCAACTATTCATAGTTTTAAACAGAACCTAAGTCCTGCATGGCTCCTCGGACCACAGACTTAGGGGAAATTATTACTCATGACAATCTTTATAAGTTTTAAACAGAACCTAAGTCCTGCATGGATCCTCAGACCACAGACTTAGGGGAAATTAATACTTAAGGCAACTATTCATAGTTTTAAACAGAACCTAAGTCCTGCATGGCTCCTCGGACCACAGACTTAGGGGAAATTATTACTCATGACAATCTTTATAAGTTTTAAACAGAACCTAAGTCCTGCATGGATCCTCAGACCACAGACTTAGGGGAAATTAATACTTAAGGCAACTATTCATAGTTTTAAACAGAACCTAAGTCCTGCATGGCTCCTCAGACCACAGACTTAGGGGAAATTATTACTCATGACAATATTCATAGTTTTAAACAGAACCTAAGTCCTGCATGGCTCCTCGGACCACAGACTTAGGGGAAATTATTACTCATGACAATCTTTATAAGTTTTAAACAGAATCTAAGTCCTGCATGGATCCTCAGACCACAGACTTAGGGGAAATTAATACTTAAGGCAACTATTTATAGTTTTAAACAGAACCTAAGTCCTGCATGGCTCCTCGGACCACAGACTTAGGGGAAATTATTACTCATGACAATCTTTATAAGTTTTAAACAGAACCTAAGTCCTGCATGGCTCCTCGGACCACAGACTTAGGGGAAATTATTACTCATGACAATCTTTATAAGTTTTAAACAGAACCTAAGTCCTGCATGGATCCTCAGACCACAGACTTAGGGGAAATTAATACTTAAGGCAACTATTCATAGTTTTAAACAAAACCTAAGTCCTGCATGGCTCCTCGGACCACAGACTTAGGGGAAATTATTACTCATGACAATCTTTATAAGTTTTAAACAGAACCTAAGTCCTGCATGGATCCTCAGACCACAGACTTAGGGGAAATTAATACTTAAGGCAACTATTCATAGTTTTAAACAGAACCTAAGTCCTGCATGGCTCCTCGGACCACAGACTTAGGGGAAATTATTACTCATGACAATCTTTATAAGTTTTAAACAGAACCTAAGTCCTGCATGGATCCTCAGACCACAGACTTAGGGGAAATTAATACTTAAGGCAACTATTCATAGTTTTAAACAGAACCTAAGTCCTGCATGGCTCCTCGGACCACAGACTTAGGGGAAATTATTACTCATGACAATCTTTATAAGTTTTAAACAGAACCTAAGTCCTGCATGGATCCTCAGACCACAGACTTAGGGGAAATTAATACTTAAGGCAACTATTCATAGTTTTAAACAGAACCTAAGTCCTGCATGGCTCCTCGGACCACAGACTTAGGGGAAATTATTACTCATGACAATCTTTATAAGTTTTAAACAGAACCTAAGTCCTGCATGGATCCTCAGACCACAGACTTAGGGGAAATTAATACTTAAGGCAACTATTCATAGTTTTAAACAGAACCTAAGTTCTGCATGGCTCCTCGGACCACAGACTTAGGGGAAATTATTACTCATGATAATCTTTATAAGTTTTAAACAGAACCTAAGTCCTGCATGGATCCTCAGACCGCAGACTTAGGGGAAATTAATACTTAAGGCAACTATTCATAGTTTTAAACAGAACCTAAGTCCTGCATGGCTCCTCGGACCACAGACTTAGGGGAAGTTATTACGTATGATAGATTGGGAGATTATTACTTAAGGGAAATCGTTTTAATACGTGCGCGCAGTCTGGCACCATCGTAATCCTCAAATGCGCAACCCAACCCCCGGGGGAATGCGGTATTTAGCCCTAAAGGCCTCCATAGCGGCTGGAGTATTTACTAATTTCTCAAATCTACCCATCTGAACTGAACTGGGGAAACGAAAGTAAGGACTGAGAATAAAAGCAGAGTCCGAGGAGGGAATTGAAACGGTGAAATGAACGAAATGTACTAGTACCTTCGCAAAACGCTCGGTGCGACGCCTGGAAATCTCTCCTGGAAGGAACGATTCACGAAAGACGGCTACGGAGGCGTAACGGGCACGAGTATTCGTATGTCTCTGGGGTTCGATGGAGTTCTTTGGAAGCCTCTGAGGTTTATGAAATGCAGATAAAAAGAACTGAACCCCTCTGACGTCTTATATAGCCGGGAGGAGAGAGAAAAGATCATTCCTGCCTAAAAATACGGGAAGAAACGATGGCCGTTCGATCCGCGCCACACCGTTGGATGGAGGGAACATAACGCCTCCGGAAATTAATGACCACGCCTCGTAAATTGTAGCGCGTCAAAAGTAACGGTCCGCACGCGCGCCCCAAGTTCTCCTTATTTTCACCCTCACACTAACATCAAAACCCCGCTTTTCTCCTCGGAAGGAGATAAAAACCGGAGTTTTGAGGGGCTATTGTGGGGCCCGGCCCAAAAATAATGGGCTATTCCAAATCCAGGCCCGTCCGAGGAGCGTCCTTGCCGAAGAGAAACCACATATGAAGCATTACTCAACCCCAATAACGCCACGGAAACCTGTCCGAGGAGTAACTCCTCCTCGGACATCACGAAGTCCATACGAGGCACTCTCCCATCCATTTCAGTCCGTCCTCCCAACATATAAAATGAATAAAATCCAAAATATCTCATGGAAAGCTGCCACCACCACATTAATTGCGCCCCAACCATCCTCTTGGCCGTATTAATGAGGAAAAGACCCCTGAACAGTACCACCTTGGCCTCTGCAACTCACAAAGGGAAAGATGGGGGCGTCTGATGGGACAGGTGCTCAAGTAGGTGCTTAGATAATCGACAAGTGTAAGGTTGAGATGAGAGGAGAGGAACTATATAATGTAGTGAAATCCCCCAAAGAAAGAGGGGAAGAAAAATTGTATTAAGAACGGAAAAATAGAATCACACGTGGAGATCTTTTCTTGTGTTTTTATCTTCTGCAACTACATTATCCATGTACAAGACCGAACAAGCTCACTGAGGCAAAGTTCTTTGACCCATCCTCTACAAATATTTATTGTGGGTTGCGCCTTGGGCCAAGGCCAGATCAATAAGATTTGGGCCAGGAAAATCGTGCAACTACATATATATATATATATATCTCATAATGTAAACACGTTATTGTGTGATGAGTTTGGGACTATTACTTATAATTCTCAAATACTATTCTCATTCTTTAATTGGCAAAAAAGAATATGATGTCAAATTTTCCTGCGCATTGCGCGGATTTGCGACTAGTTTAATATAACCCTTGATAGTTATAAGAATGAGTGTGTGTGTGTGTGTGTGTGTGTGTGTGTGTGTGTGTGTGTGTATTTTTAGGGTCTAAATGTTTAGAACAATTGGCAAATTGTGAACACAAACTTGTCTAGATATAGATCTTAGAGTCTATAGGTTTTATTAGACATTGCTCAAGGTGATTCAAGTCAAGATTCAAGAACATACAAGCTGCAGGAAGAAGACTTCATATTCTGCTTGGTTCGATCGATCGAAGAACAGGCTCGATCAATCGAAAATCGTATCTGCAGAATTTTAAGTCGGCCCAAATAGCAGCTTAAGCCCATTAAGGATTAGGGTTTCAAATCTACTTCTCTCACTATATAAAGGAAACCCTAAGCCACGTTTTTGAGACTGAAGTGAGAGAGATTAGAGTGCCTCTTGTGCCTCTTTTTGGTTTTAGGGTTTTGAATCCAAACCTCTCTAAAGTCTTGGTTGCTTGAGAGTTGTATTGTTGCTCATATTTTCTGTTTTATGTAAATCTCTTGTGAGATCTAAAGGAGCTTTTCTTTACACAAAGCTTAGGATTTTCAAGGAGGAGATGTTATCGACACCTTGATGATCAACTCAGTTGCTGCCATTAGAGCTTAAAGAAAACACAAGCGGGTGTGCTTGTATCTAGTGGTGAATTCAAGAAAGAAGGAGTCTGTGGATTCGGAGCTTGCACGTGGTCGTGTCAGTAAGTTCTACTGGTGGGTAGCAATAAGAAGTTGAGCGTGAGGGCTTGTAAGTCTTATTGTATGAACTTCGATTCTTTCAAGATAGTGGATTTGCTTTTTACCTTGAGGATAGCTAGGTTAAATTCTCCCCAGGTTTTTACCGGTTTGGTTTCCTAGGTGATCATATCATTGTCTTATTTATCTTTCCGCTATTTTGCATGATATGATTGTTTTGATTGTGATAACCTAGATTTGTTAATTTAGACTAAGTAACAACTTGGCTAATTACCTAGGTTAATCCAATTGTGTTTTTAAGGGGTCTAAAAACTAACATATATATATATATATATATATATATATATATATATAGAAGTTATAAGAATCAAATGACTGTAATTATTGATCTTTAATTATCTTTCTTACAAAAAAATATCAAATAATTATTTATTTTTTTCATTTTCTTTATTACTTTTCCATTTTTTCCAAAAACACTTAAAAAATGTAATACACCATCATTTCCTTTTCTCCCCCTCCTGTCCTCCCTTTCCTCTACCTTCTCTCTTATTTTATCTCCCACTTATTCAACCAAACTAAGTGTTAATGAAAGGGAGGTCAAATATTAATTTTATCAACTGAGAAAAAAACATATCAAACAAGAAGGTAACATTGTAATTTTGTTTTATCAATCTAATTTTTCTTTATAAATCCCCAAATACAATTGAGAAAAGACACCATATTCCTTTCTATTGCATTTATTTGTAATCTACCCGTTAAAAATCCCAAACATAGTGTTATTTTTAGCACTACTTGATTTCTTCATTTGCTTTTATATCCAGCTAGTCATAGAATTGTGCGATGTAGGAAAAAATTTGACAATTTTCTTTTTTGTTAAGTGAAAAATTAAATAATAGATGAAACTTATAAGTTTTAATCTCAAACCCTTCTTAAAATGATGCGATTATTTTCTAATAAAGTATAGTTGATACAATGTATTAGATTTTCTAAATTGTGTTATCTATAATTGTTATTTAAAGTGTTTTAAATTTTTTAAGTTTTTTTTAAAAGTAAACATAATGCAATTTACATTCAATTATTATACAATGCGAGATATTTTGTAAACAATATAATGCATGGTTGGAATTTTTTTAATGCTCCTTACAAATGGTTCATCCTCTATATGTTTTGAATGACCTAAAGAGAAAACAAATATAAGTGAATTCATTACTGATATTAGAAAAAGAAGAAGAAGAGTTTAATAACATAAGAAAATTTTAATTTTATCAAGAATCTACTAACATGATTACACTAAGTATGACGTAATTGTCAATGAAGTAGTTCCTCTTTCTACAAAAATCTCTTCTTCCAAAACATCACCAAGGTGAACCAAAGTGGACTGGAATGGACCAAAGTGGATCGAAATGGACTGAAATTGACTGAAATGCTACGTTGATATGGCTCAAGCCACTCAATAGGAGCGAAGTAATAATAAATGCTATACTTTGGTTTTTAAATATTATATAGAGATATAGATATGAGAAACGAAAAGGTACGTGAGAAAAGAGTTAACAGAATTGCAATTTCTTAAAGTGTAGGAGACACATTTTTGTCTCTCTCTCTCTCTATATATGTATATATATATTTATGTTTTCATAAATGATAAAAACCCCTCAATTTGCACATACTCTTATTGTTGTTTGGAGTAAGACAACTTTCACTACACAAATTCTAGAAATTGATGTGACATTTTAGTTGAATAATGCCTCATAAACGACTTAATATATAAATTTCCACATGATCAACTTAATATCAAAATGCCACATCGTTATTTTGTTAATTATTGTGTTGAAAAAAAAATTGTATAATCCATCTAAGCTACGAGATTGATGGATGCTAGCAAGAAATATATATGGTTCCCCATTGCTTTTCCTTGGTAAAGAAAATCGTGAAGTTTACATCAAGGGTTTAGAACTTAACATTCATTTCTCACAACAACCCAATCTTATGAAGCCTAGTCTTCAAGGTCTTACTCAAGTTCCATCACTTGAGCTCATGTCATTCTTTGAAGTTTTTTAGGTTTTTTGTAGCATTAAAGAGAGAGAAAATGTTAAATAGAATGAGAAGGTTTTTAGGTACTCATGAGACTCTGTGTTAATGAATTGGAGCAGGTGGGTTTGGGTCTGGTTTCTAAAGGCAAAAAGAAACTGATAATGGATATGGAAACATGGTTTTTTTTTTTTTAATTAAAATTGGCGACGAAGATTGCAAGATGTTTGAGTTTTTTCTAGTGATTAAGGAGCTAATGAAACAAGAAAAAACGTTGAGGACGAACGATAATGAGAAAGAGAGTGGTGTAGAATAGACCGCCATGACCTTTTTAGACTCTCACGCGCGCCTGATATCATCATGCAAGGCAAAAAGGCACTAGTAGAAATTATGAGTCTCGGAGTCGGAATCACATGAAATTTCGTAGGCTAAAGCAAAATGGCCTTCTGAGCAATAGTTGTCACTTTGCCACGAGGTACCCCCTGAAATTGGCGAATTCCTCTGTTTAGCCCTCGAAAATTGCGAATTTGCTGTTTATAGTAATTTTTGTTTCCTTAATAACTTTTTGCTCAAAAGTCAGAATAAGGTCCCGCTTGTTTTGAGACGACCTTTAAAGTCAGTAGTTTATAATTTTGCATTTAACTCAATTTTGCCACTTTTGGTAAATTTCGGTATATTGTCATCTAATTGCGTAATTAGTGCGAATTAGGGTTTCAAAAGCTTTCTAATCGTCCTAGGGTTTTACTTTCTCAGTATTTATATGTTTTATAGCCGTTGGAGGTAAATCAGATTATTATTAATAAAATACAGACTTTTGTCGAATTCTTTCTCTAGTGGATTCCAGTTTATTATCTTGTGGATTCAATGAACCCCTTGTGGATTCGAGGTTTACTACCTAGAAACTAACGGTTTAGTTTCTGTTCATCAAAGAGAGTATCGTGTGTGTTTTCTTCAGGGTTCTGCGACATTATAGAGGAATAGTTGCGTTGTAAGAAAGTGTAAAAGGTTTGACAAATTTGATCATGAATGGACTAATTGGTGAAAGTCATAAAGACATTTCATAGTTTCCGTCATTGGTAATGGAGCAAAAACTAAACAAAAATTCCTTGTTCAAATGGATAAAGGCCTGGTAAAGCTTGAAGTCGTGTAAGGACTAAGGAGCTCTTTGTTATACATTTATGCCAAAAAGTTCAAGCTCATGAGAGTCAATTTGGACATTTATTTATTTAATTTTTTCATTTTTATGATAAAATTTCAACTTATGGTATTTATTTTATGATGGCTACTATTTATCATCAAGTTAAGATACCAATAGATTTTTAAGATAAGCAGAGTTCAAACCTTAGATTTCTCATTCGATAATAAGAGACTTCACTAGTTGAGCTAGCTAAAACGCACGCCAATTTTGACTATTAAGATGTGTTTTTTTTATTTTTTTTTATGGTGAGCATATAGAAGGACATAATAATTCATCGATGGGAAGTGAAATAATGGAATATGTCGTCAAGGCTAGGGGAGGGAGTATGAACTCACTTCAACCATTGTTCCCTTCACACCTAATAGAATTTCCAAATCCAAGACTAAATGAGGGCAAGGAAGAGGATTAGAGTTTGGTCTTGCTCTCTTGTTCAGTGGCTCTCTCTCTCTCTCTCTCTCTCTCTCTCTCTCTCTCTCTCTCTCTCTCTCATAGAGGAATTTTTTTTATTTAACACAACAATTTTCACAACAGTTGAATTGATAAGTTTTTATTGGTTCTTATATGGATCCACCACTGGCCTAATTTTTTACTTATTAATGACAACTTACGACCTAGACAATTGTGAGATTGTTTGTGAGTGTGAACTTATTGTCAAAGTGGTAGTATGTCTAGCATTATTCTAATAGGTTAATCCCTAAATTTACTCTTTGGCTGTTTGGTTGAAAGGAAAAAAAAAGGGTGAAAAGATAGAAAATAGGTGGGTAGAAATTATTTGTATTTTTCATCACATGTGTTTGGTAGAAAGGATGGAAAAGTATAAACATAATGAGTAAATTACTATTATACCCTTATTATTAAAAGAAAAATGATAACATGGTGGGGGTAGTTTTGTACTTTAAACTCATTTTCATTTTCTCTCATATTTTCTCCCCAATTTGGAGAGAGAAAAAAAAAGGTGGGCTCTAGTGAAAAACTCTATCCACCCTATTTTATTTCCTCTCCCTTTTCACTCCAACCAAATAGTAGAAAATCATGTTTTCCTCTCTCTTTTCTTTCTCCCATTTTCAATTCTCTCTCTTTCACCCTAATTAAACAGAGCGAAGGTGAATGCACACAAAAAGAGATATATATATATATATATATACACACACATACTAAAACCAATGATTTGCATGAGTCATGAAATTTAAGTATTCCAAACCAATACCTAGGCAGGTCAAAGCCAAATTCAATCACATATCTCTTGTTTGATGATGATAAAATGCTTTATTAATTGAAACAATTAACACCAATATTTGTACCTTTTACTTTTTCAATATAAATTTTAAAACCCCTTGTAGTGGGGTTTTGGATTTGAATTATATTGTCCTCTCGCTAAGTTTCTTTTTTGGATGAATCTCTAAGCTTGAAATATTGAAATTAGTATTTTGTCTTTTAAACAGAATTTGGATTTGAATGTCCGGAGTTGCATGAAAATTAAAATAGCACCTGGTAGCTGTATTTATTACTCCATCCTCACACCTGGGAATCTAGCTGTTGTTATTTCGATTCCTCTATCTAATATTTGACCAAAAAAGAAATTCATTTTTTTTCCTTGACAATAATTCCTATTCCCATACGAATTCACATTGATGCGACAATGTCACCTTCGATTGGTAGTATATAATGATACTGTATAAAGTTGGAATGAATGAAAGGTGACAACGTACACTAATCCATTAGGGGATAAGTTCTAGGAAGTAGTAACGTAGATAGAGCACTGTAATTGGCTCAACTAGTAAATTCTTCTTCTTCCAATTACAACTTGTAGAATTGTCAGTTGTTCCACAAATAACACCATTAAGTGGCATGCAAGATTCTTGTCATTCTATCAATCTCTTATTCCAATTACTATACATGCTTATAAAAACTAATCTTGTATTGTTTAGTTGCTTTGACAGGTCAGGTGTATTTTTGAAGTTCAATTTCAGATGTGTATTGGAAGTTTCTATTTCTCTCTCACTGAGTCCTCTCCATCATTTGAGGGGGTAAAATAAAAAATGCTTCACTCCTCACATTTTTGCACTTCCATGCTATAGGAGATGGTATCACTGCCGAATATACTATGGTAGCAAAATTTTGAACTCTCATTCAAAATTTGAAAGGAATAATTACTTTGTAGAATGATGTCTGGGAATTTTGGTATTTCCAATAGAAAGATGTATTCGAGTATAAAATTGTGAGTTTAGGTCCATCTTCATAACCCAGGCTTAAATCTAATTGCTGTTCCTAGTTATTCCAAAAAAAAAAAAAAACTCATTTTTCAAAGTAGTGATTGAAACCATCACTATTCGTTTTAACTAGAGCACTATCTTAGGCTGTGTTTGGTGGCCGTAAAATGTTTTCCGGAAAATACATATTTTCCGGAAATGCTAATTTCTGGAAAAGGAAAATATTTCTGTGTGTTTGGTTGCATTTCAAAAAATTTTCCGGAAAATATTTTCTAGTGTTTGGAAAAGAAGAAAGGAAAACACAAATCCAGACACAAGCCACAACCCAGAAAACACAAATCCAGAAAACCCGATCGCGTTTGCGAGATCGCGATCAACGTCGCGATCTCGCGTTCGCGAGATCGCGGTCGACGCTTCGCGAGATTGCGCCGTCGATCGCGATCTCGATCCGGCGCGATCTCGCGAAGGCGAGATCGCGATCGACGGCGCGATCTCGCGAACGACGCTTCGCGAGATCGCGATCGACGCGAGATCGCGATCGACGGCGCGATCTCGCGAACGACGCTTCGCGAGATCGCGCCGTCGATCGCGATCTCGATCCGGCGCGATCTCGCGAAGGCGAGATCGCGATCGACTTCGCGAGATCGCGATCGACGGCGCGATCTCGCGAACGACGCTTTGCGAGATCGCGCCGTCGATCGCGATCTCGATCCGACGCGATCTCGCGAAGGCGAGATCGCGATCGACGGCGCGATCTCGCGAAGCGTCGATCGCCGTCGTCGGATTGGTCTTAGCCTCTCGCGCGCGTGGACTGGAGCTCGGACTGGAGATCGGCGCGGACTGGAGCTCGGACTGGTCTTCTCCTCTCGTGCGCGCGCGCTCTCTCTCTCTCTCTCTCTCTTTTTCCGGAAATCCTTTGAAGTGAAAATGAAGGCAGAAATTCATTTCCGTGGTCAAACTGAAAATTTCGGTCAACAGGAAATCATTTTCCGGAAAATAATGTTTTCCGTGACAGCCAAACGCATGCATTTTCCGGAAATTGATTTCTGAAATTGGTTTGAAGCCGATTCAAACGCAGCCTTAATGTATTTTGACATCATTTGATTCATTTTCTCTTGTTCAACTCTTGAATATGAAGAAAATAAAAGAAAAGAACCTATTTATATATTAATAATTAGTTTATGTAATTATGTACGAAATTTCCATGCACATTTTCATGAAAAAAAGGAAAAGAAGAATGAACATATTCATGCACCAAGGCTTCGGCTATTGTTGGGCTTGACAGTCTCCCAAACTGACCATCGGTTCCAATTGAAGCTCATTCGATTGAATTTTGTTGGATTGGCCCATTATGATTTTTGTTGGGCTGAGTTTCACTCAGCTTAGCCAGCATGGGAGGGGTTAACATAATTAATTATGGAGATGGGGGAGGGTCTCAGCCCAATAAGCTAGTCTATGGGCCATGCTATTGAGATCACTTTTTACAATTGAAAATTGACTATTACAAAATTTTGATAACTGAGTTCATGACCAAAATGTAAAAAGCACAAGATCGTAAAAAAGCGGGATTTAAAAAAAAAGAAAAGAAAGAAGACATCAAAGAGATTAAATAAAAGCTGTAATTTTAGTCTATGCTGATAAAAGTGGAGGGATCATTTTATTTTTTCAGCATGCTAACCAATGGGTCATAGCCTCGGACAAGGGCCACAACAAGAATTTTTATTTTGTGTAACAAGGATATATCACATCCATCTCACATAATTTAAGTGGTAGGTGTTATATATTCTTTTTACATCCAATACCAATTCAACCCCATCATGATTTATGCTATCACACTTACATGGTGTCGAGGAGCTTGGCCTTGCTTACATGATAAGAAATTGTAGAAACATTTCAAAATCAGATTCTAAGGTCATCACATTTTATTGTCGCATACTCACTTCTTATGGATCATTGAACCATTCTTTTAACAAATATGCGGTTCCGTGATTTTTTGTAGTCGGGTCACTTCCCTTATTCATCTTCTTTACTTAGCCTACTGACTTAAAGCAATTTAAGAAGACTATTTTTTTTTTTCTTTTCGAATGATGGTTGAATTTTTTTTATTTCTTTGCTTAAACTTTCACCTTTACATAGAAAAAAACTAGCGCACCACTAAATGACTGGAGCCTGGAGGACTAATGCTCCGTTTGTTTCACTGTAAAATGTTTTTAGTAAAAATATCTTACATTTGAATTTTTTTTAAAACGTTTGGTGTGATATAAATTTTTCAAGCACAAATCACCAAAACCAATGCCTCACAATGGCTCCCGACCGCCATCAATAGCCTCGGCCACCGGATTGGTAGCCTAGCCATCAAATGGGGGAAAAACAATTATATATTTTTGTATAATGTTTTACTTTTTTTTTTTTTTTAACTAAAAAGTTTTCTTGAGAATATTTTATAGGGAAACCAATGGAGCATAAACACCATGGTTGGTAATAATTCATTTTCATTTTCCAATAACAATGTACGAATGTGTTGTGCCTGATATCTTAATTTCCAGGGAAAATTTTGGTGCCACTACTTTGTGCATAACTTTGTGCACAACTCGCCCACGTGGCGAGTTGTGATTGGTGGAGGGATGACCGCACCAGAACCACTCTAATTTCCAGGCACCATGCCCCAAATGCTGCCCCAATTTTTTGTGGTCCACCGCAATTTCGGCTCTACGGGCCACAACATACATGACCCAACAAAGAACATGTGAGCCCACTTGTAAAGAGTGACCATTCATACCGGCGGGCATATAATACAAATAATATGTGAAAAATGGGCCCAGACCAAAAATCTGTGGTGGGTCCATTGCATCAGAAAAGAAAGACAAATGGGTCTTGGTCACATAATGCAGCTACCTACTTCATCAAACACTGCTCCTCTCTAGTTTCTTATGTCCAGTTTCTTTAATTATCCATGGCCCCATTTGAATGTAGCAAAATTTGTTTTTTACTTGTCATTTAGCATATGTATTTAATGCTGCATTAAACAAAGCCCATTTGATTGATATTTTGGCAAACACTTTTTGATCTTTTGAGAGAGTTCTAAATTTCTAATGTCCTTTAGCAAAGAGCAAAAAGACCTCTAAGTCTCTAACAATAATATGGTATTAGAATTCAACCATTCATTGCATAATTCAAATTAAATATTACAAAATTTATATATAGTGACACATGATTTACAAATAATAAAATGTTAACAATGCATGACAAGTTGAGATAATAAGTTGTAAATGATATTATTGGTTGAATCTATGTACGTAACAAGTCAATAAAAACTTGTCGCGATTGTAAGTAGCTCTAATGTCAAAACCATGAAGAATGAATAATTGAATATGCTCTTCATGGGTTTTTCCGGAGAGGAAAAGAGGGAAACTTTTGGTATTTTTGTCTCAAATTTGTTCTACCTTATGTGTACGATGCACAAGCAGAAACAAAAGCCGCCACTGTGTATATGCATATAACTGAGATTATTTATTAATTTCTTTCCACTTTTGACTGTTACAAATGCCCCTCCAAAAGGGCTTATGATTCAATCATCAAAATGATAGTAGTTTAAGATTAACAATAATAATAGAATATTCTATCTCATGTACAAAATCGATCCTAACCCTAAAAAAACTGCAGCATTTCTGTAATGCTGTCCAGTCACCATTGTCCAATAACATTGTATTCCCCACTTTTATTATCCTAAACAGTACTACATTCTATTTTTAGTTTTTTTTTATTTTTTTTATTTTTTTTTATTTTTTTTATTTTTTTATTCCTAACACTCAGTTGTGTATTGGAGGTTTTCTCTTTGCTGGAGAATAGTCCATCTCAGCTAGGTCAATGATGTCCGGAAACTGCTCGTGGTGGTCATGGGATTGGGAAACCTCTGAAGTAGGCCTTCCTTTAACCATGAAATTCTCTTGCTCACCAAGTTCCCCACTACCCGATTTTCCTTTTGAATTGGTGTCAGCTTTATTCTCTCCATTCTTCTCATTCTGTACATGAAGTATATATCTATTATATAATCATATATATAGAAGAAGAATGAAGAAAGAGGACATTCATAAATGCTAAGAACCCAACTTTTTTCATATTAACTGACATCACTTGTAGTTATGTTTATATTATTTTTATTATACACCAATAATAACATGTCATGTCAATAATTATGAAAAGTATTGTGATACTTATCAATGGAAATTTAGTTTTCTTGTCAAAGAACCAACCTTTGATGTGGTGGTGGTGCTAGTAGTAGAAGTGGTTGTTGTGGTAATAAGTTTTCTATTCTTTCCTGCAACAATACACATGAGGAAACCAATTTAGATACGACATGGAACTTCTGTGCTCACAATCAATGCAAGTTCTTACTTTCTCTACAAGTTGCTTATTCAATAAACCTTTGTGGGTCTACTACAGCATTTAAACCATATATAGTACCCATAGAGCATCCTTATCAAGGATGCTAAAGGGAGTATATGCTAAATTTTAGCATCAAAACACCAAAAAAGTAACTCCATCAAAGCTTTTAAATTGTAAAATTTTTGGCATACTTGCACAGTGAGCTTGTATTAATACAAGCTCACTGTAGCCTAAATTGTAAAAAAAAAATAGTTTTTTATTCTCATGTGGTGAGGTGGTTGGCTGGTTGTTTGTGTTAAGTTGTTTTATTATTATTTTAATGAGTAGTTTATATTATTTAAATGAAATGGTAAAAAATATAGAAGTTTTGATGTTTGATGTATTTTAAAGTGGGATGGTATAATAAATAAAGTAGATTTTTGAAGTGTTAAATGCTAAAAATTTTAAAATTCTTGATAAGAATGCTCTAATCAATATTGCTCTAGGTAACTTATAAAGAATAATAATAATTAATTAAGAGAAACTTCTCTTGGACATGATTTTCTTTGTAGTAGTACATGGTCATGGGTATGAATCTTCTGAAACCCCAACTCTTTATAAGGATCACTAGCTAGTGTCTAAAAATTGGGAAAAAAGAAGAAGAAAAAACTCTATCTAGAGGGAGAAAAGAAACTAATGGTGCTTAGGTCTGTGACTCCTAGGTCCATAGTAATCTTCATGAATGCTTGGTAACCAGTGGTGTGATTTCTTGGAAACTCTAGAAACTCTTTTCTTCATGGTACCTGTACAGTGCCCATCTTTGCACAGAATGACCTCTTGAACAGCACTGTCATGTATTTTTGTCAAAGCACTTTTTTCTTCCTGCATTCATTCACAGAAATTTCACCATCAAAATAGGAAGAGATAAATGAAGAAAATCCATCTCAATAAAATGAAAAACAAATTGAAATGTTTGTATAATACTCACATCTACTTTATGTTGCCCAACTGATGACGTGAAACTTTTATCCAAGCGGATCCCTTCACAAAATTAACAAAATATATTACAACCAGAGCTTATATGATGCCGAAACAGAACCTAATTATTCTAATGCTCATAAGAAGGATATATAGATTTTTGCATACCTTGAACCTCAGAAAGAAGAAGGGACAAAAGCAAAAGTGATACTGCTAGATAGGGCCTCATAGGAGATAAGCTTTCGAAGAAGAAATCTGAAATATGAGTAAGAAACGGGAAGTGATGCAGATTTGAAATAGCTATGGTCAGGAAGAGAATTAGGGGTATCTCTTTCTTTTTCTCCTGAATAGTTTGAATGTGTAGCTTGTGACTGGTTGCTATAGCATGGGGAGTGCTTGCTTAAATATATAGATGGTCATAGGGCCCACACTAAGTTCTCAAACATAAACTTAAAATGGAGTTTTCTTCAACTTTCTTTTTTTCTTTTCTTTTGTGTTCCCTCAGTAAAGTTCAATTATTTTTCAAAAGAAGTGACTAATTGACTATATACCCATCAAGGCACTTCATATAATAATTCAATAATATGGGGGTCTTGATCAAATTCAAGTTCAACTCAAAAGCAATATTTATGGTGGACCAGGAATTGTCTATTCGATGGATGGGGCACTTCATGTTGTACAAACTAGGAGTGCTCAGATGAAGTGAAAGAAAGAAAAATTAGGAGAAAAATAATGGCAATGACAAAGAGCGTATGACAAAGTACATTTGCTTTTAACTCCTCCATTGTTCATGGGGTGTGTAATGAGGATTTTCAGAAATCTTTTTTAGATTTTGCCCTATTGTCCACACCTTGTACTTTCTCAATTTTATGCAACCATGTTTGCACACCTCCAGAAAGTTAGCTAGCTTTCATGCTTTGTCTCATTTCCTTTCACCCAATCATACTAGGTCTCCTCCTAGGATTTGACAGTTTGATTTGCCTAATGCCAAAATTGATCGATTGTATATCTTGTACCATTATCATCATCAATAAACTTCCTCATCTTTTGGCTAGTCAACCACTTTTACATTTAAATGATTAATCAGATCAAATGGCTTTCACTATAAGGAATTTCCTTATTGAGTAACTAATTAAATCAGACGGTTGAGGTCATAATTCATGCTGTCTCTTTATAGTGGAATGTCAATTACATGGTATGGAAGATTGGGTAAAGGGATGGGACACCCTGATAAATCTTATCCAACTTCCCAAGCGAAGTTCAAGGCTTTGAGGTAATTCCTTAAATCTTTTTTCTTAGGAAAATAAGAATATAATATTGTAATTTAATCCAGCAAGAGGTAGACAACCGGCCAGCTCATGACTTCTACAAACAAAATTAAAACAAAAGAAAAATCAAGAATGCGCACACTATAGGGTAAGGCAAGGGTTGTAATTCGTAATTTAAGATCTATGTTTTTATATCACTGTGGAGTATGGCTTGGTGGTAGGAGTATTTGTATTGCTTCACGTGGTGCTTAGTAGGAGTTGAGCAGTTCGAGCCATGAGGCCTATGACGCTTCAACAAATGAGTTGTGTCCATGATGATAGTCCCATCAAGGTTTCGGTGGTACATGTAGTATTACTTATTACTCTCACGTGATGTGGAATAGATGAGTCTATACTGAAGACCTCTTTTTTCATTTAGCAAAAAAGAAAAAAGAAAAGAGATTTAAGTTTTTATGCCTAAGTGGCATGCACAGATCGATGTTCGAAGGTCTCGGTGGTACACATGATATTATTCATAACCGTCACATGCTGTGGGGTAGACAAGTCTACACAGGAGACCATCTTTTCATTTAGCAAAAAAAGAAACAAAGAAAAAAAAAAAAAAGATCTAAGTTTAATACCTAAGTGGCACAGATGTTCGACGTGTTGCTATTATTTCAAAGAAGTGTAGACTACCAGTGTAAATTAATTTAGTTAAGTTTGTTTGTTTGTTTATTTATTTATTTATTTATTTTATCACTGAACAAAAAATTAAGTTTTAATGTTGTATACTTGCATACACCGAAAAATTGAAGATTCAAGAATTAGAAAATTACTATTTCCATGCAAATATGCGACATCTACCAACTCATTTACGTGCTTCACCACGATGTTCTCCTTTGCCTATATAGGCTATATTTCTTAGGCTACCATTGTAGCCATGTTCTGGACATAGTCGCCACTTTTTGGTCATTGATGTAGTTGTTCACCGAGTACTAATCATTGCTGTTTGCTAGCTACCATTGCCAGCATTTTGCACAGTTCATTCCACATTAGGCTTAGTCTATTCTAAATCCAAATCAATCACTTGTGGTCATGGTTTCCTTTATGAGATTACAATTTAAAGTTTAAAATTCAACTTTGGGTTTAACTATTTAAGGAGGGAGGTTAATATGTGCACATGTTTTGTATGGCTTAATGTATGTGTCCTCTATATACTTTATTGTATATGTACCTTAGTCATGTTGTTTATTATGTCGTAAATCAAGTTATAAGCAATGGCCATATAAGTCAACCATTGTGTGTATATATATTTTAAATTAGGTTTAATACACACTTCAAATTAGTAAAAGTGTAACCATTATAAGAGACTTTGAACCATGTAAACTCTTGCTTTCACCCTCTCCTTTTCTCTTTAAATCTTTCATTTTCTTCCTTTTATTTTAAGGTATAAATATAGACATTAGACACATACATACATATACGTATACACATTAACACATATAAATTTAAAGATTGTTCATATGATGAATTTAAATTATAAGACGATTCAGATCCACTTATCTAAATTAGAAAAAAAATGTTATACACAATTATAAAAACTCTCTCTCTCTCTCATGGGCAAATGCAACTTAAAAATTGTATTCTACAAAATTATTATTTTCCTTCTTTAGTTAGCGTTTCTTGCCCTTCCAATCATCATATTGTGGGATTCATTTCTCCTTCTTCTCCCATACAACACATCAAGGAGACTTTACTAATATGTGGGACAAAAAGTTTATTGAGAACCTTATCTTAGTTGTATCACAATCAAACATGTTATATGTAAAGAAACTTAAAGTTCAATGTATAGTGCCATATCTGCATCAAATTAAAAAAAAAAAGAAAAAAAGAAAAAGAAAAAGAAAGATTGAGTGACACTTATAGAATGACAACAAATATAGTCATCATTCGTTTTATAAGTTATAATCAAATGGTAACAAAACCTATCAACAATATATGAAAGAGAGTATTCGATTTTTGATGGTATGAGATTGAGAGATATTCAAACACATTTTAAGCATCACATATAAGTCCCATTAAAATTGATAAACATGGTGAATGTTTAAGTTGAGTTGCTAAAAACCAATAAGCACCACGAATTTGGTAGTGGAATGATTTTACAGTTGTATTTGTGTTCATTAGATTACAGACTGCCATATCATCATTTGATAGAACACTGTGGGACACAGTGCACGTGTCATAAAAAACAAAGGAAAATTAATATGACGGTGATAGACAGACAATGCTTGAAACACTATTTTGCATCAAAAATTAATTGCCGTTGGGTTACGTGGCTTATGTATGTAGCTAGTTGCCCAATGGGGCGGCCAATCCACGTGGACGTCAATATCTAGGGGCCCACATAGACATGACGTGGCAGTAATTTGGCCACGTGGGCACCGCCTATTCACACAGTGTGTTCGCTCTTTAACAAGCAATAGGACATCCTCGTGGCAATATTGTCGGACAGTGGCATGTGATATGTGTGATTTTCAATTTCAACTAATAGGACATTCATAATGTTTTTTTCTTCTTCTTCTTCTTAGTTATAAGATCCACGTTGAATTGTATAAAATCATTATGTTTTTGTTGTCTTATACTCTTTCCTATATGTGTTTATTAACATCAAAATAAGAGCTATCTATATATCCTTGGAAATGCTTGTCAATGAATGAACTTCTTTCTACTTATACAAAATAGATGTAACTTCTTTTGTAAAGGCAATCAATTACATCATGAATATCCATTGGAAAGGACTTTTGAGAATTGATTTGGAACAAGAGTGGCTAAGATTTTGTCCAAATTTAATCTTAAATTGGTAGGTATGCCTTTTTCCACTAGGACACAATTTGTGCCTAAACTTTGATTTTGAGCCTAAACCCTACTAAACTTGCGCATGGGCATTATTTTATTACTATTTTTTTAGACCTAGGTGCTCATGCACAAGAGAAGACTTATTGGTCACTATTTTTGGGGATGTTGCTTGTTTTACCTCTTTATATAGGCGGGCAAAGAAAGAGAAGAAAAGGAAAAAAAAAAGTTGATGATCTCACTTGAAAAGGTACTATAAATTATGTTTAGTGTGAAGTACTCTCTTAATGTACTTAAGTACTTAATGACTTTAAAAAGTGCGAAAAGGAAAGGGGAATGTCATGATTAGTATATCATGCAAACAAAGGTTTGCCGTGCATGTTTTGTTTCCTGTATAATGTGTAACATACAGAATGAATTTTAGCAAGAATGATATCACTTTAGAAACATTTCTTTTGAAATATTGTATACTTTATTTAGCACTATTGGTGAATGAGTAACAGCTTTTAAATGTTAAAAGTTGAGAATAAGTTTTGGTTTGTAATTTTATATATATTTGATTTTGCATTTACCCGAGGCGTTTCGACTATAGAGAAAATAATGCTCGAATAAGGTCATTGAGTTTGTCCCATCGAACTTAAAAAAAAAGGGTATTTGACTCTGCAACTCAAAGGTTTTTTTTTTTTTTTTTTTTTTTTTTTTTTTAATTTTAATTTTTTTTTAGGAATGAATTTAAAGATTTATAAGAAAGATGTTTTTTTCCCCTTTTTAAACAGTGAGTCAAGCATAGGTTCAGTGTCCAGTAGTACTAAATTTGTTGAGATGATGACATGTGTTCACTTTTGAACACGTGTTACCATTTGATCGAGTCCAGTGCATTGGATGCATTGGACCTAAACCAAGTCCTTAAATAGTAACATGGCAGTGCAAAAGATGAATCTAAGAGTACATTGAAACCAGATAAGAAGTTGTAAGTAATAAATTTTTGGCAAAATCGACATTTTTATCATTAAAGTTTACTCAATTTTCCAATTTCATCACTAAAGTTTTTTTTTTTTTTTTTTTTTGAGAGAATTTCAACCTATGGCGTTCGTTCCTGATAATAGTTCTTTATTATCAGACCAAGACACTAATCAGTTTTTGGTGTAGGCGGGGATTGAATCCCAGTTTTCTTATACAACCATCAGAGACTTTACCAGTTGAGCTAACTAGAACCCACCATCACTAAAGTTTTGAATATAGTAATTAAATCCTCAAAAAAATGCAAATGGATCCAATTTAATCTTTATACAATGGAAAATGGTAACAGATGCCCTTAGGGCAATGATTAACAATCCATTTAAAGAAAGTTTTTATGGGGAAAAAAAAACAATTAATGTTTTGACAGTTTTTTTCATTTCCCATAAAAGTGGTGTCAAAACTTTCCTAAAATGGATTGTTAACCATTATCCTAAGAGTACTCTTTAGCATGACTCTTATTACACAAAATGCTGACATGTCATTTGATTGTGCACATTAAAAGTTACATGCAAACAACCCAATTTGATTAAAAGTGCCATGATATCAGCCCAATTGGTATTATGATGGCATGTGAAACCATGCAAGACATGGTGAGTTGCTTGGCTCTGTCTATATCGGGTGGTGATAACTCAACACTTGTTAAATTTGTTGCGAAAAATATTGTATATATACAATATATTGTATACCTATCATATTGGAAATATATACAAATTCCTAGATATTGTATATATACAATATATTGTATATCTATCATATTGGAAATATATACAAGTTCCTAGATCTGTAAGAGCACTAGAATTTGAGGATGCAAAAAAATGTCTATTTTACATCCTCAAAACTTACTTTATCTATTTTACTATCTTATTTTACAATTTACCCAACATTGTAATTTCTATTTTTACACACAACTCATTAAAATAATATAAACTATACTAACAAATAATATAAAAAATTTGGTTTCTCTCTCTTCTCTTCCATCTCTCTACCTTTTTGTTTCTCTTTTCTCATTAAAATAATAATTTTGTTTTACATCCTTATGAACAGTTGGTAAAAAAAAGAAAAAATACCCACCCCTGGATGTGGGCCAATTTGGCCTTGTTGGTTGCTAAAATAGCAACTGGGGGTTATACACCCCCCAATGTTAGTGCTCTAAGATGTGAAAGAAATAAAGAAAAATAACACACAAAAAAATCACATGACAAAAGAAGATACGTAATTTGGCAATTTGTCTATATTTATGGAGTTGTAATAATTTTACTATTTTTAGGAAAATATACAAAATGCGGCAATATAACGTTTCTCTCTCAACAACACAATCAACACTAATATGAAATAACAATGTTTATATCCTACGCAGAAGATCCACAATGGGTTAAAAATGTGCTGTTCCATGGACTAAGTCTCAAAAATTTTTCCATTAAAAATTATAGTACTTTTATATGGATCATAATCCGAATTAAACAAAAACTAAGCTCTACGCCCAAACATACCCTTACTCTATTTTAAATTGGAGAACCGACAATTGGTTTCTTGAAACTAGTTCCAGTACTATTTGGGGACTAATTAGTTATAGTCTTATAGGACATATTTTCTCTGTGAAACTTCTTTTTTGAATGAAACCATGTATAAAACGACTGAGGAATTTGACTTATGGGATCAACGAAACATAATGATCGAATGAGTCCAAGATACCAAAAATTAAAGAGTTAAGAACTTTCGGCCGACAGAGAGACAACAGATGATTTTTTTTTTTAAGACTTAGCAGAATAAGTTGGTCCACTTCTAGCTACAGGAAAACCAACAAACAAAGAAATAAATAAGCCCCATTTTTTGTGTTCTGGGGTAATGTTTTATGATTTATGTCTGGTCACTACTCAGAACAAAACAATGAAACAATACACCTTTATGTGTTGGTTTCCATTAGATTAAGAGTTTCAAATACTCAGGTTTACAACTTCCAGGTGATAATAGTTCTATATTCTTTTGTGGTGCCGTAAAGGTACAATGGAGATTCCATTAATTAATAGATAAGAGACTAGTATTAAAATAGGGTCCAAAATAAGCAGGGACCAAGTTAGAAGATAGAGGAAATTAAGGAATTACATTGCACGTAGGGCATTGGGATTTGCTTTTGATGTCAAACTTCACCACTGCATTTCATTTATGCAAGAATCATTGGCAAGTATTCTTTATATCTGTGCATTTGTTGTCGAGGTTGTTATTGGGTCCCTGCATGGTATCAAATTGAGGTTAAAAATCTCTGTCAGCTGAGTTCTTTTTAGTGTTTTGCCATTAAAAAATGACAATGTTTTGTTGCATTGATTTCGAACTTCTACGTGAAGAGAATATGAAAATCATAAATGCACGACAACGCCTTAATTAACCAATAGACAGCACTCCCTGAGTACTGTAATAAGCAGCAGTCCATCCACATAACGTGTTTCATGCTTTTCTACAAAAATGTTTTTGTCTCCTAGGATTTATTTTGTTGCTCTGCACATTCCTAACACCTGCTCCTCAACATGCTGAATTTATGGCCATTAATTTCATGATACAATAAGTGTATTGTGGATCCGTCTGGGATCTGTTTATTTTGTTGAAATTGAAAACTTTTTACTGAAAGTGCTGTAGATAAAGGTAAAAGTTAGTTGAAATAGTACAGTAGGACCCATGAATAATATCAAAAAATGTAGTAGGACCCATGAATAGTAGTAAAAATAAACTGAATAGTAAAATAAGTTTGGAAAATACTAAAAGCTATTGCGAAGTTTACAAAAAAAAAAAAAAAAAAAATTACAAAACTAATGTGATAAGAATATAATTGATTCGATTTAAACAACATAATAAATGAATTTTTGAATTAATTTTATGTGATTGGTGATATATCAGTTTGTAAGATTTATGTAGATTATAAATTT
This sequence comes from Quercus tomentella, assembly GCA_028535165.1. Taxonomy (NCBI): domain Eukaryota; kingdom Viridiplantae; phylum Streptophyta; class Magnoliopsida; order Fagales; family Fagaceae; genus Quercus; species Quercus tomentella. Next base: position 84,815,133 of record JAPQVY010000155.1, on the reverse strand, counting down.
TACCATAATTTCGCTAAGAATTGATGTCATCCGAAATGATACCAATGGTGTATTTGGATACTGCTTATTTGGTTGAAAACTGAAAACACTGTAGCAAAATAATTTTTAAATATGTGAATAGTATCGTGTAACCCATTTTTAATGAAAGTTTTGCTGAAAAAAGAGGTTTGTGGATCCCGTGAAGAGTGCACAAGACCCACTGAAAAATCATAAAAGCCACAAAAACACACTTTTCCAAGAAAAAAAAAAAGATAAACGCAGACGCTGATCTTTTCATCCATATCCAAACAGTTACCAAGTATGACATGTGCCAATTAAAAAAGAAAATTTGAATAGCATGTGAAATTGATTGCACACCTTTATCTAGGATCCATGTGCATCTTCACTGGAGATGGAAATGACAAGAAGTAAGTCATCGGTACGTCGGTGGGAGACTCTCCAAAAGTCCACAAAAACAAATTTGTGGTAGGCTACAAGGCAGATGCTAGGGTCTCTTGATTGTGCATACCTTAAAATGACATCAATGCAATTGCAACCCTTACGTAGAATGGGTAATATAGACTATAGTCCTTAGGGTCAATCAAATCCCTAAGCATTTGGAAGTGGTTTAGGATTCAAATTAAGGAGGAATTCTCGGAAATATATAGGATCGATCTCAGGGATTCAATCTTGAAACTCGAGGGATTTCTCTTGGATTAATTGCTAAGATTAGCTTGGATCACAGTCTCCTCAATTAGGCTTTGGGTGCTTTTAAAGCCGAACTAAGGAGCATGAACAAGCTTGCTTGTCATTCCTCTATACATCCATCATTTCTAGTATGTCATATTATAAATACAGTTTCGCACTTAATATGTGAATGCCTGTAACTTTGTTTTTAGAGTTAATTACAACCTTTGAACCAAATATATCTTAATTTCTACGTTTCATTTTTTTTTTTTTTCTTCTCACAAAAAATTAAGACGAAGGATATGAAACAGGGTTGGCTCGAGGCGTGAGGTTATCCATACTCCAAAAATTTACAAAAGGTTCTAAAGCGCTCCGTTACAAACCAAAGAGGCAAAAATGTACAAAAGCTCCCAAAAATGGTAGGATGATATAATTGATTTTTTAAATAGAAAAAAATATAGGTGGGTTTTGCATCCTTTTTACCACACCTAAAATTAAAGATCCCCAAAATATTGAGCTAATAGAAATCTAACCCAATTGAAACCCTAAGTTGTTTAACCATTTTTTTTAAGTGTGCCAAATACAAAACCTTAATTATTAATTTTGCATCTTATAAAGCAAGAAGAATGATTTTTAAACAAAGATAATTCTAAAAAAATCACACTTTTAATTCATTGACTTACGTCTCAAAATATATTGTGTATATTGTGCTGCCTCAAATTTGAAAAATCATAAAAGATTGTCACAAAAAGTGATGGGTTTGTAAGTTAATATTTCTTTTGATAAATATGATGAAATTTCAACCTATGCTGTATGTTTCATAATAATTGTTTTTTATCACCGAACTAAAACGCCAACTAATTTTTTGTGTAGGTGATATTTGAATCTCATATCTCTTACCTTATTACAGGAAAATTTATTAATTGAGCTTGGAACCATTATTTTTAAATTTTGAGCTTCTGACAAAGAATATGAAATGTTGGTCCATCGGCACAAAAAAATCTAACGCATGGATGATTGCCGTCTGAAAAGGGACATTTCGGTGCACTAGTAAATGCTGGGTTAGGTTAGATAATAAATCAGTTCAGCTAGTGTCCATTCAATGCCATAGATTTCATGGTATGGAAGAGACTCTTTTTTTTTTTGAGAGGAACATGGAAGATACTCGAGAGATAACCAAATGCGGTACATGGCTCTTTTGTTTTTACCGTTAAAGGGATAAGAGTATCCTTATCTGTAAACCTGTAACAAGGTTAGGTAAATGCATTAAAATTCATCACTATACAAAAGATTGAATTACATTTTTGCTCAGACTCAGAATATGCATCTAGAAACGAACTACAATAAAAACGAGGAAACAAAAAATAGTGAAAAGAGAATCAATCACAAGGCTTTTGATATTGTGTTTAAGCACAGCCTGATAGGACCTCTAAAAGACATGGATAAATCAAATTGAGGAAAACAAGATTAGACTCCTAATAAAGTCATTCATGCAAAAAGTCTAAGCAAGAATTATACTCATTCTATAATAAGAATGACGTTTAGTCTCATTGCAAACCATTTTCTTTCTACCATTGCTTTTCAATTTGTGTTAAATGCATAGTGTGGGAAAGTACAACATACAGAAAATATGTCGTGTGACTCTATGCAGTGGCGGAGCCACATGTATCCTTGGGGGGCCTTGGCCCCTCCAAAATTTTTAATTTTTTTTACAATTTAAGTATATTTTTTAAATATATAAAGGTTATATGAAAAAAAAAAAAGGAGTTGGCCCCCCCAAAAGAAAGCATTGATCAAATAATTTAGTAATTTTTCCTAAAAAAAGAGAGTTTAGAGTTGATATACAATTGCAATAGAATGAAATAGTTAGGTAGTAAGTTTTGTGAGGAAATAGTGGAAGTGTGGAACCCCTAATTTTTAGCTCAATTTCAATTCCAATTAATACGTTCAAATCATTCAACATTGATAATATATGCAATTTGGTTGAAATTTCCTATTCTCAAGATTTTATCAAGAAATAAAAAAGCTCATATGATACTTTAATTATAACATTATGATATTGATTTGTCAAACATGGATGAAGTTTTGCAAACAATTTATATATTTTATATTTACACACATATATTGTGTGTATTTTTTAGGGAGGTGTCTTTTTTTTATTTGAGTTTATCTTGACAGAATATATAGTTCGGCCCCCCCCCAACTCAAGATTCCTAGCTCCGCCACTGACTCTATGGCTACTCAGCAGAAAAGAAAAGAACAGTTTGAATATTCAAACAACTTTTTCTCCTTATTCATGTGCAGAGACATGGTCAGTCTCTGAAGGAAGTCAATAAGTCATATTTTTCCACTCCATATTTTTCCACTCATCGTTGGACAAAATTATGTCCTATCACATATGCAAAGTGCATCAATTTATATTTTGGTTCCATGAATTTGGAAATAAACCCAACTATAAACTGGGCAGTATCAGCTGGTACAGACCCCACAAATCTCACAAAATAAAAAAGATTGTCAACCAGATTAGGAACCCATCGTCTTCACACAAAAACAAACAATTACTGAGTCATGCATGTACTAGGCATTGAATTTTTTGTGAGCTTGTCCTCCATGAATGTTACATTGCAACTCAATTGCTAACATTTGTTATAAATTATATATATATATTATTGGTTCATAAATATATTTGTTGGTCTCCATTTCCTTTTGCTATAACTTGCTTTGCCTCCCCTTCCCATACCTGTGTTATCACTATCACATGTTCACCGGTCTATTAGCACATGGATGTGAGCCCCGCCCTAGCTAGCTAGCCAACCATGTATTAGCCCATCCTTGACACTGTTGGTCACTTGGTCTCTAGAATTCAGATGTGTCCTCCAACTTGTTGAATTCAACGCCCGTGTATGAGGCCCCCTTTTGAATAGACATGACCATCACTGAAAAAAATGTACAAGCATGTGAGTAAAATGTGCACATGTCATATATTGGAAGAATTTTATTTTAATTTTTTGTCATTTTTGAGAAATTTCTAAAATAGGATTTAATTCCTTGATTTTGGGCATTGTCAAGGGCTGTTTGAATTTGTTGTTTCCATAACTCATAACTCTATTTTCATCACTCATAATTCAAAATATGTGGGTCCCACGAAAAAAAACTCTGTTTGGATTTGTTTCCAATTTTTATTTTCATCACTCAATTCTCTGATTTTTGAGTGGTGAGTTATGGAAACTGAAATCACGTGTTAGGTGTTTTCAGTTTCCAATGACATTTTGGTAATTAAACACACACCGAGAGATCCACTAGTCTTGTCAAGTCAGATATACCTTCTCTCTCCCACCGGTCACTCTCTCTTTTCTTTTTTTTCTTTTTTTTCTTTCTTCTCCACTTTTCTTTCTTTTTGTCTCTCTTCTTTCTCTATTCTTCAGCTCAGTTTTTTTTTTTTTTTCCTTCCTTTTCGCCTTTCTCATCTCAAACCCATTAAAAAAAAAATCAACAATTGGGGCAACGAATTGGTTGTTGTGGGTTTGTGAATTTTCTGGGTGCTTCAAGGATGCTAATGAATTTTTTGGGTTTGTGCTTCAAGCTCAGAACTGAAGTGGTTGTTGTGGGTATTGGGGGTTGAAGGAAAAAAAAAGAAAGAAAAAAAGAAGAAGGAATGCCTGGTTTTGGGAGATCGTCGTAGGTCTGAGCTGCACCAAGTCATAAATGGGTTTTCAAAGATTTTGAATTTTGTTTATATAGATTTTTTTTGCTACAACTTTAGAAAATGATTTTGTAAGCTCTGCAAAATGACTTGTGATTGGATTTCGTTGTCGTAGTTTGTGTTGAAAGGAGTTTCCTCAGTGCCCATGAGGTGTTTGACAAAAGTCCTCACTAATAAGAAAGTTGAAGAAATTATTATTTCTTTGAATTTTGATCACAAGGTCCAATTAACATTGTGCTTGGAAAATTTTTGAGGGGAATAAAATGGCATGGGTATTGATTGTTGCTTCTCTGGTAGTGCTTTGGGTAGCATCTCTCTGTAAATTGATCACAAGATTCAACTGCCTTAGGTCGATTTCACGAGCTCGACCTCTCGATCTCGTAGATGGTCCAGCGAAAGACGAAGGGGAAAAAAAATAAAAAGGAGAGGTAGAGAAAGTTGTAAAAGTCAGGGGAAAAAGGAAAAAAAAAAAAAAAAAGGAGAGAAAAGTCTTCTTTGGGTCAGTGTGTGGTCCCACAAAATAGTAGAAATAACAGAGAAAGATGTGAATTGAAAACAATTGCCAAACGGGTGGGTATTAGGAAATTGGGGAATTTTAAGTGATGAGTGACAAAAATTAAGTGAGGAGTGATGAGTGATGAAAAAAAAAAAAAAAACCAAACAGGGAGGGTTTCAAAGTTTTTTTTTTTTTTTTTTTTTTGAGAAGAGGGTTTCAAAGTTGATATATATATATATATATATATATATGTTGAGAGATATGATCACAATAACTCCAAATATTAGTTTTTCACCAACCTGGTTGAGAAAACTGTTTGTGGATACAGATTAGAGAAAAAACTTAATTATCATTTCTTATCATTTATTCCAAGTGACCAGTGTTCTAATATTGGTAGCAAACCTAAGGGTCCGTTTGGTTGGAGGAGTGGAAAAGTGGAAGGATGGAAAATTGTAGGAGGATGGAAAAGTGGGAGGATGGAAAATATTTAGTTTTCCCTCTTGTGTGTTTGGTTGGAGGGGTGGAAAAGTGGGAGGATGGAAAACTTTTTTGTTTGGTTGGAAAAAAAAAGAGAAGGATGGAAAATATAATTTATATAAATTGACTATTATATCCTTATTACATAATAGGTAAGAAATAGATTTATTTGTACCTATTAAATAATATAAAATTTACCACATTATATATATAAATTTATGTTATTATTTTTATTATTAGAATGTAAAACTTATTTTTTCTATTTTACACCATCATTTTTACAAAATACCCACATCAATTTGTTTATTATACACGCTTTTTTTATTAAAATAATATTTCTTTTCTCTTTTTCTATTATTTCCCACCTACCCCCCACCTAACCCCTCCTTCTTTTTTCTGATTCATAACACTCTCTTATCTCTATCAATTCTTAGCCTCTCTTTCTTCTCCTTCTTTCTTTCTTTCTTTCTTTCTTTTTTTTTTTTTTTTTTTGTTTTTGTTTTTGTTTTTGTTTTTGTTTTTGAGAATCTTTTTCTTTTCTCTTCTTCTTTTACAATTTGAGTTTTATGCTTTTATTATAGATAATGATTTTGTGTTGGGTTTGATTAAGGGCAGTGATTTTGGGTGGAGAAAGCAAAAATTTTGGGTGGAGAAAATGGTGATTTTGGCATCTTCTTCAGCATCTTCTTCTTTCTTTCTTCTTCTTCTCCTTCTTCTTTTTTCAATTTCGGATTGATTATTTATATGAATTTGTATATGGGTTTGATGAATTTTTATATGGGTTTGATGAATATGGGTGTGCTGTTGATTTTCTGGGTTTGATATGGGCATGCTGTTGGTGAATTTGTAGACGTTGGGAGAGGGCAGTGCAGTAATTGCACAGTGAGAACATTTTCTCTCCACAGTTTTCCTCCCGATTTGGGAGGAAAAAAATTGGTGGGCCCGGGAGGAAAATTTTCTCCCGAGTTTTCTGTCCTCTCTTTTTTCCTTCGCTTCCCAAACGGTGGAAAACACTGTTTTCCACACCATTTTCCACCCATTGTTTTCCATCCTCCCTATAATCCCTCCAACCAAACATAGTGTAAAGGGACCGAGAGTCTCAAATTAGGTCACGATATCATGATAATGACGCATACATGGAAAGATCCGACCATTTTTGACAGGGGCCTCTTTTGAATGACAAGGCTTGCTCAAGTTGGGGTGCAAACAACAATTCATGGGGTCAACTCAAATTTGGGATGATTGTTTTTTTTTTTTTTTTTTTTTTTTTGTAATTTAGCTTATAATTAAAAACTAAGATTGCTATCAAGCAGTATTTACTTCGATCTATTCAAAAGAAAAATGGAGGACAAAGAGAGAGCAAAGAAGGAAGATCTTACCAATTCTCTACCATTTACTGAATCATTTGGAGATTGAAATAAACCAATCTTAAAGTCTTAAGACTTTAACAAAATAGTCTGCTAATTTTTAATGAATAGTAATTTTCAATGGCTATCCTAGCTAGTTTTATAGTCTTATCATTACCAATTTGATAGAATAGGAATTTTTTTTTTTTTTTTAATTGAAAAGCAAATTGTAGAGAGAGTAAAAAATCTCAATGGACATGCCCTTGGGATAAGCTTAGCCACCACAACACTTCATGTCCATTGTCTGGGCTTGTTCTTGCTAAGTCTAGTTCAAGCCCATTTGCATTGCAGGGAATATAGTGGGCCTCCATAAAATTGAAGTGTGTCTCTGTTTTTTTTCTTTCTGCTAAGGCCAGACTAAGCCCATTTAGCCATATGCACCAATGTGGTGGAAAAACGCTCCTTCCAATCAATCAAACACTCCTAATCGCTAATTTTCCCTTAAAACTTTGGAATGTTGGCCTTCAAATAAACATCATGAGGCTGCCAAATTTGATTAGGCCAATAAACAAACTCCTTTAATTTTCACCTTGCCCCATGATCATGATCGCAAAAATGAAAAGGGTGGACATCCTCAAAGTCGAAATTATCAACATCACAACCTTGAGTTTTGTAGAGTGCTAAACGCTCCAAGAACTATTGAACATGCCTTCGTAAATCTTCCATGTCATTAACTTGGTTATCATGATGATGAGCCTCGCTCCATGTGGACAACACCTCTAAATTTAATAGTGCAACTCATCTCCTATTAGCGAGTTGTTTGTCCATGTTTAAGGAAGAAGAGAAGAAATAACGGTGGAAAAGGAATTCTGAAATCTAAGAGGTTTTGATCAAGATAAAAGTGAACTATTGTTTTTCAAAGCCCTTTATACCCTTTGTATGGTGCACATATTTTAGTGTACTAAAAATACACAGGGTGTGCCACTTATTCCCCACCAATTTCACTTATGTCTATTTTCAACTATTTATTTTGCCATGTGAAATTTGTGCGTATGGATATGTGAAATTAGTCAAACTAAGACTCCTAACCTAACTTGGAAAACAAACAATAATGATAAAGATAAATTAGGAAAGAAAATAAATCTAAGCAATATAATTTAGAGTTCAAATTCAAATAGAAAAATAAGAAGAAAATAATGTTGGCTTCCTAATTTTTCTCTATGATTTTTGCCATAGATTGCTGTCGCCTCCTCAAACTATTAGGATTGTTGTTGTTGAAAGCATCATCTACATCATAAACCAATGTTCTCATCAGTCATCACTGTTCTGTGTAACTGAAATGCTAAAGTATCATGGAGACGTGTCTTGATGCGGTAACATGTCCTATGAGCTGTTTTCTCATTAAAAAAAGGCTAAGGGCACGTTTGATACACTGTAATGATTATTACATGGGAATAGGAATAAGTATTACAAAGAATACATTAAGTTGGAACGTAATAAGTATTACTATTCATTAGTTTGGTAACCATTTAGGAATAGAATCCTGAATATGCATCCACAATTTCGTAGAGTATAAAAAAAAAAGTTTAATTAAATCATTTTTAAGTCAAATTTCCTAAAATACACTTATTTTAGGGTATTCAAAATAGAGCTAATAATTAACAACAAGGAAAAATTATTTTCTTTCCTTTTGAAGATGTGACAACTAATAGTTTTTTAGGAATTTTTTTTTTAAAATTTATTACATAAGGTGAAGGAATAGATATTCAGTACTTTTGATTATTCCTTATTTTGAAGAATAGCTATTCATAAGGAATAACTATTCATTGTAATAAAAACATAACCAAACAACCGAATAGTTATGCCATAGGAATATCTATTACATTACAGTGTCTATTACAGTTTACCAAACGTGCCCTAAGTTAGGTCTGATTAAGAACTTCAGCAGATAGTTCATATTTCTCTGTATACAGTGTCAGTGCTAAATTATTCGAATAATGCAGATATGAGAATTCAACACAAAAAAGAACAAAAGAAATATTGGAAGGTCTATGGCAAGAACTTCACAAAATTTGCAGGGTCATGGCTGCAACACTCTCGCACTAAATTCTGTGACTATAATAATATATTATATATGTAGAGATACCATTTTTGTTCCATTTGAAAATGCCTAGATGCATTCTTGACAAAAACTTTTTACAGCAAATTCACCCAATATGTTTTTTTCCATTGGCTGGGATTCAAAATGTAACCATCTGAAACACAAATGTATGTTAAGAGATATAAAGAGCTACAGTTCTGGAGAAACATAAGTCAAGATGTCAGATCTTCACCTACCCCACAAAGTACAAAATGGTGAATAGCATCACTTTTGGACAAAATGATACACTTCAGCTCTGGTGAATCTCATCGTATGGGGGGGGGAACTACTTTTAGATGTTCTATCATGGTCATTATCATTATATGGGGTCTTTGAAAATGTATTTTGAATCTTGAACTGAGATCTTGGATTCAAGTGGAGTACAATTGGAGTTGCAGGCTTCTTAAATTGTTTAGGATAGATCAAGTGGGTGCTTTTCGATCAAGTCGAATAGTTCATCTCCAATTCCAAATCCAAGCATCCTGGCCATGTCACTTGTCTTCAATCTAGGCTTTGGAATATCATGTTGCTTCAACCATGAATAGACAATAAAAACTTTCTTCATAACGAACAGTTCCAGTGCCTCAGGATTAAAAACAACACCCATTCTCATATTCATCTGCCACAGAAAATTTCAAGACTTAGAACACATTGAAGCATAATCTCTCTTTCCCTCTCATTCTCTTCATTTATTAATTACCTGATGAGGGACCAACATGGCTGCATAACGAGCTAGCTCTCCTGCTCGCCAGTCTAACAAGAAAGGCAGCCATGGATAAGTAGCATCAAGTCTTACAAACCAGAGTCTTATATCAGGAAATTCTGTTAATTCTCTAGGATCATATTGATCTTCTCTTGTATAGTTGATGGTGAAACCAATTGTACGTTCAAGAAACTCTTTTGGCTCAACTGTAACAATACCAGCAGACGGATCATATGAATCAGTATCCACTTATGTCCAAAAGCAGTTGAATTCTTCACAAAAATACTTACCAGATAATGGTGAGGTAATCCCTGTTGTGGCTTGAAATGGGGATAAGTCAAGACGGCTAATGATATCATTATCAATAACCACGTCAAATCGGTCTTCACTAGGTGGCATTGGAGGTGCCACTTTTGATTTATCTGTCAAAGTATAGTCCAAAAAATCTATCAAAAGTAATCTTGGGCACAGCAAAACAATTACTGTTGGTTGTCTAAAATGTATGGATTTCTTGAGGAAAATTCAAAGAATTACAACTTCTAATAGTCATTTAGACAAAGTCTAATAGTTCTCCTTTTCTTCAATATAATGAACTTCTTTCACCTATGCTGCTATGAACATGTGGGATTGTAGCTCTGCTGACTGTTTCATGCTTCCATTTGAACAAGGTGAACCTTGTTTTTGGGAGAAGACTAGAAGGGTAAATTTAAAAGGTTGATTGGTTGAAGTTAACATGGACATAGCATAGGGTCCAACCGTCCAAGCCCAGAAACTCTTCAGAAAATCAAGTGGGTAACCAATTAAAAAGCAAGAAAACATCGGATATAATGTTCTTATCTCTACTCAGGCGCGCTAGAGTTGGTCACTTCCCTCGTTTCTAGGAAATTGTCAGAGATATTATGGCCTAAAAGGCCCAAATATATTGTAGGCTCATTACCCATGTAATACTTGTCGAACAACCAAAGTGATTCCAATTCTACAAGTATTACTGTACTAGGTCTACAACGAATTTGATCCTTTTAGGCCATAATATTTCTAATAGAAATGAATGGGTAAAAATATTTTGATGAATTTGCCATAATCCATAATAGCATACAATATGTTGGTCAGATATTTTTGACCAAACTATGAGAAGATGATCTAAATCATTGAAGCTTTAGTGCAAAATTGCAGCCTTAGTACATTCAACTGCAGCCACACTCGGCACTGTCATCAGTGTCAATAGCTGCAGCCTCACACATCATTGCTTAAAGTTATGATTAATCTCTCTATAACCTCATTAAGCGAAAGCAGTAACTAGTAAGACGACTAGTCATGGACATTTGCTAACAAGAAATTTCTAATTAAGGGAAACTATATATGCAAAGCTACAAGTCGTATATGTTCGAGTTAAAGAGATAACAATATCCTGATAACTTGAAACTATTCTTGTGGCTATTCCTATATCTTCAAAACTATATATTATTGGCTATCCTCAACTTAAAGCAACAGCTCAACTTAAACGTGCCATTCTTTGTGCTCATAAATTCAAGTGGGTTTTTCAAGATTGACCAAAAACTATAAGAAAATCAAGTTGAAACTTAAAATGCACTTCACAGTTTAAAAAACTTGTCATTTTTCTAAAAAAGAAGACATATAGGCTGGTAACTGATATGTACTTCTTGTAAGTTTAAGGTGTTACCCTCTTCTTCGTCAGTTAAAGAGAAGTCGAATTTCCCTGATGGATTGAAAGCAACTGAGACTGCCACTTGTCCGCGTGGCCGAGTTGAATGCGAAATTTGCAAAGAAGCCATGGGATCCGAGATGGGTTTGCAGGAAATGCATGGAGTAGGAGAGGAAACTGTTTGTTTATGTGAATGATAAAGTGGAAGAATAGGCTTGATGGTTGTAGCCATTGGAGGTTTCAGCTGGGTATTCGTGTGCTATGGCCTGAGAGCTGAGACTATACGGTTGCCTTCTTTTTTGTTTCAATTTATCTACATTTTCTCTTGGCCTTGTGTTTTGAATGCTCATATCCGGTTTGGGCTTTTATAGCATAAACCTTACCCTTATTATCAAATTTAGAAAAATTATACAAAATTCCGGGAGGATAATAAATTAATAATAAATAAATCTTACCTTTAATTTAATTAGTGAGATTCAGTACTATTATGTGAGATGGTGGGAGAAGAGAGTAGGTCATTATAAATTGTTAGTATTATATAATTATTCTCCAACTTGCCTTCAATGTAAAACCTGGGGTTGTATAAATAACAAAATGCTAAAATTACTATCAATTTTAATATTAAAAAAAATTTATTAACTAATATGATAACGAATAAAGTTTGTGTCACATTAACATCATAATTAATAATTTCTTACATAATATTTTTGTTGTGTTGTGTTTAAAAGTTGATACATTATACATTTTTTTTTTTAATTTTTTTTTTTTATAATATTCCTAGTATTACTCGGTGCAAAAAAGGATTGTCAAGTCAGGTTGGTGCCACTAATATGGTCTTCCAAATCAATAAAAAAAACTAGCAACCTAATACTAAACTTTTTTCTAAAAAAATTCACTTATGTAATTTATTAAGTGGCTTGTCTTTAATACAGACCGAGTATTACATCATATAAAATAAAATATAATTTCTTTGAATGTTGTTGCATAATCTTTTAAAGCTTCATATTTTTCCACAACATCATTGTTAGGGACATATTTTATGTAATTGGCTAATCTTTTAACAAAATGCACTTCACTTGTAATTGGATAGATCTAGGATGGGTTTAAGATTTCGAGAAACATGTTGTTCAAGTCAAGTGTTAAAACTATGAAGATCTGACTAAGAAACAAGTGAAGAAGAGTTGTTCATTAAAGCTTGACAGCAATTTCGACAGAAAGAATTTTATCGAGATTTAATGTTGAAACTCGACAGAAGCTAGATACAAGCTGTATCTGTCGAGAATTACGAAATCAGAAATTCTAGATTTTTAGCCAATGCTTATGTATTTGTGTAGGGTTTCTTTTTTCACAACTTTAAACATATATAAGGATTATTTTAAAAGCCATCGCACATGCATTGTGTGACCGGAGATAGAAATTGCTCTAGTTCGTTATTCTTTCTAAAGAAGCTATTGTGTCTTTACGCCAAGGGTTTTGTACCAAGGAGCTTCCTGATCTTCATTGTTGATGAACTAAAGAACTTTGTACCTAACATCTTCTTCAAATTGGTGGAGTTAGTCATGTACTGGGATTTGTGCATTGAATGGAGAGATTGCCGCTACAATACAAGTCTAATTGGGTATTGGGGTAAGGGTTCAACTGTAGGTTAGTATTTCGGGATAGGCCAAAGGATTTGGTAAGATTCCTCATACTTGTAACCGCTTGTGTTTGATAATAGTGGATTCTCGGGAGTGGTAGCCTTAAATTCACCCGGTGGGGTTTTGCCTCGGTGGTTTTCCCTATTCATAAACAAATCACTTACGTCAAATTTATAGATATGGAGAGAATAGAAGAGCAACCATGATTTTCTTGTGTTGAAAAACGTTTTTTATATATTTATTTTCAAAGTTTTTCTTTTCTATGGAAGCTGAAGAACCTAAGTTAAGGTTAGGAGTGGATCCTCAATATTGTAAGTTATCCACTTATCAATCCAAGCATAATTCTAAAGTTTTGATTATTGAAATAAATTGTTCTCTTTTCATAATCAGTTTGTTAGGTTGATGTTTAGTTCCTAATTAATTCATAAATATATTTTGACATATTCTTTTTCTTAGAATAAGGTTTTATAATCTTTCTAGCAAAACATGATAATTTTTTTAGATATTATTTTTGTCATAGCATCGCCTTAGGGTATGCGATGTTTTTGAGTTTTTCTAACAAAATTATTCTTTTCTAGACTAAATAGTTGAAACAGTTGATGAATAGAATCAATCAAAGAGAATTCTACTAATTAAGCTTATCTCTAAATCTTCCAATAAGATAATTTATGTGTTTACTTACCCAATTGTGTCCTAAAAGCGGATTGGTAGTGGATCCTTAATGATATTGGTGGGAAAATCCCGACGTGCTAGTGATTTTAATTTGAATTTTACCAAACTTTCATTATGCTAGTTTTAATCATATTTTCTATATATTATTGGTGTTTTTGACATATTCTTCTTTTCCATTTCTTGGTGAAATGACAACCTTAGTTATACTACAATTTTCATCTTAAAATTGAACAAATCATGTCCCTAGCCTTTTTTATAACTTGAATCTTCTAGGCAGATGCGAAAATTGGAGTGAAAGAAGAATAATTTCAGTAGGGGGTGGGGGACATGCAAAATAAGATTTCATAAAAGAGAAAAATAGCGGAAGAAAGTGGTAAGACTTAAAGAGATAGGCATGGGCAAAAATATTATTAAATATAAAACATTAATAAAGTGGGAGTGTACTCTTTCTAATGAACAAAATTTATTTATAAAATTAGTTGTAGCCTTAGATTACAATTTTACTCAATATCTTTTTATTAGAGGTAAATTTTGACAAATCCACCATTGGATTACATCTTCTTATTTTATCCTTCATGCTTGCAAAATTTCTAGAAAATTAAATATTAATAGCTATTTCATCAATAAATTGTTAAATTGCAAGTTTTTTTAGTTTAAAATTATGAATAAAATATAAACTTATGGATCATATAATAAATAATATCTGATTGACACAAAATTTGACGTGCGTATTAAAAGTATGAAGAACATGCAATTTAAATGTTGGATTTTCAAAATATGAAGTAATTTTTATTTTATTGAGTAAGGTTGTAGTTTAAGGCTACAATTAACTTTGTTGCTAAACTTTGTCATTTTCTTATTATCATAATAAGACATTGCACTATTAAATAAATAAATTATAAATATTATGTCTTAGAAGATAGGGATGTCAATTCGGGTTAGTGTGTTGGGTTTATGTCGTGTCGAGGTAGGGACATTCGTCTAAATAGCTTAATCCGAACCCGACCCATTTAATAATCGTGTCATGATCCTTCAACCTTAAGTCAACCTGTTAATAAGACGGGTTGACTTGACCCAACCCACTTGACACGCTTAATAAACGGGTTGTGTTGGGTTGACGCGAATGTGACAACCCATTTCAACCTGCTTAATATTAATTATAACATCCATCTAGAAACAATTTTTTTTACATCCCAAAAGTAATGCATACACTTCAAGTCTTCAACCTATTTCAATTTCCAATTATATCCTTTGTAAGTTTTTGTAATTACTCACTTTTCTTTTTAAGTTTAAGATATAGGTTGAATATAAAAGTTATTTGACAAATTTAAAATAAAATGAATATTTATTTGTTATATGAGTTAAATGAGTTGTATTAAATGTGTCATTTCGGGTTGATATAAATAAATTGACATGTCAAACATGTCTATTGTGGGTCAAGCGGATTGACCCACTTATGACACGTTTCTTATTGTGTTGCGTTCGAGTCCACCCATTTATAATCCAAACCCGCTAAGGCCCATTCCTAACCCGCAAAAATCCGTGTTGGATTCGTGTCGTGTTCGCGGATTAGGTCCAACATTGACAACCCTATTAGAAGATGACAACAGAACCACAACAACATAGTTATGTCCGTTTTAGAAATTTACATCCAAAATAGAATTTTTAGATCTACTTGATTCAAATATTCCAAACGCTTACTTGATAGAAACAGCATATTTTTTTCATAGGTTTTGCCGCTTCTTAAGTGTGATTTTTAAAATAATGTTTTCAAAGGATCAAAACAATTTTCGAAATAACTAACCCAAATGGAGAGTATAGATTAAAAAATATTTGAACGACCAAAATCAAATGTTTTAAAATTGAGGGATCAAAATTGAATTACCCTAAATTTGATGAACCAAAAAAATGCATTTTTCCTCCCCCACCTTTTTATCTTCTTCAGTTCTTCTACCTCTCCTACCTCTCCTCTGCCTCACCGTACAAAATCAAATCTCTCACCCAGAAACTTAACCAAAGCCAGCACCTCACAAGACAACTTGATTGCTAAGATTTCCAAATACTTTATCCGTTTAAAAACGACTTATCTTACTTTTTTTGGAAAGCTTTTTTATTGAAAGTATTACATATAAAAGTTAAAAATAAATAAAATGTTGATTGGTTTTTTGCTAGTACTGTAGTAATAAAGTTGAAGAAAAAACATGAAATGCACATCCAAACAATACCTGATGCAGCTTTTTGATCAAAAAATTATTTGCCTTTGTAAAAAAATATGCTAGTGAAGTTGGGTAATAAGATTCTGTTCCATATGGGATCCACAAATACTAAAAAATTTTAATAAAAAAGCAGGACATGTATCATTTGGTAGCTTAGTCGACAAATGCAAAATGCTAAAATAGAAAGGCCTTACATACACTTCTGAATAAACAATGTGAAATATAATTAGAATGATAAAAACAATTTGTTTATTGTCCTGACTCCTGAGTAACATTGATTAAACCAAGTAGCGATCAATTTTTCCCCCCTCAAAATTAGCTCCATGTGCTCCTCATCTCAGTATTGCTGAAAGTCATAGCCAAGCCCTCTCTGTAAGCTTCTGGACGGAGAATTTGAACAATGGAGAAACGGAGGGCGATCATTGGGGCCGGAACGAGTGGCCTTCTTGCTTGCAAGTACATATTGGAGAAGGGCTTTAATCCCATTGTTTTTGAAGCCAAAGAGGGCGTAGGAGGACTATGGAATCATACAATAGAGTCCACCAAGCTCCAAAATTCCAAAGAAACTTACCAATTTACAGATTTCCCATGGCCTGCTTCAGTGCAAGATATGTATCCTACTCACACTAAAGTGCTGGCGTATCTTAAATCCTATGCTCAGCACTCATTCCTTACATCAAATTCAACTCCAAAGTCATTTATATAGACTACGTTGGAGAGCCTTTTGAAGAGATGGAGTCATGGGATTTATGGGGAGTAACTAGCAAGCCTTTTGGCTCTAAAGGGAAATGGCACATTGTCGTGCAAGACACCAAATGTTGCACCATAGAGGTAATTATCATTTATGT
Source organism: Quercus tomentella (assembly GCA_028535165.1). NCBI lineage: Eukaryota > Viridiplantae > Streptophyta > Magnoliopsida > Fagales > Fagaceae > Quercus > Quercus tomentella. The sequence goes on along the minus strand of JAPQVY010000155.1, from coordinate 84,798,566 downwards.
TAGTAATTATCTACTATCTAGTACTACTGTGAAAGACAATGGTTAGAATTATGGTTAAATGATTAATTTTTCATCTAAGACATCTTAGAACACATGCAAACTACTTGTCTTCTCAAATCCAATTCCACAATCTTTCTATGTCAAGGAAAATGTTTCCTTTTAACTTTGTGAAGTTATTTTCAAGAAATTTAAGATAATTATATATGACTGCTGATAAATTACAAATTCTACCAAAATGTTAAGTTATTAGGAAATGATGAATTTATTTACTTAACCATGATTCTAACATTTCACTATACATATAGGTTTAAATTCCCCTTTAATAAGTGGGGCCTAACACGTGGGAAATAGTGAATTTAATTACTTAATCATGATTCTAATCCGCTTCATTCAATCTTTACATTTATTATGGAGTTTGATACTAACGGCATGGTCCATTGTCGCGGTAACACACCTAATCCAAAAACGTACATAAAATCTGTTGTTCTAGTTTTAGTTTCGATGGAATTGATCGGGACCAAATACTAACTAAAAGGTAAGGAAGAATTCTTTCTTGAACACATAGACCCTGAGCTTATGTTTTATTCGGCCAGGTTCACCAAGTTGAGTTTGTGGTTTTTTGTATTGGACGATTCAGTGGTGTACCAAACATACCCAAGTTCCCTCCAGATCAAGGTCCTAAAATGTTCGATGGTAAGATGATCCATTCCATGGACTACTCTGAAATGGGCAGTGCCAGTGCTGCAGAATTAATCAGAAGAAAGAGAGTCGTAATCGCTGGTTCACTGAAATCTGCAGTGGACATTGCAGCAGAATGTGCAAATGCAATCGGTAGGTAAAATTTATATAAGAATATCATGTACAGGCAGCTTCAAGGAATAAGGACTCCCTAGTTCAGAATTTTTTGTCGAGCTTATCATTTGAATACCTGCACAAAGTTCTTGATTCTATAGTTTCCAAATGTGTAGTACAGAATACTGAGTAGATGTCTCTCAAAAATGCTAATGATTCTCATCATGTCCTTTTTTCACCTTGGCTAGTAATTTTCACTATCTCATTATGTGTCTGCTTGGTATAACTTATTTTTCAACTTTTTGAAAATAAGCTGGTTTAAAAAGCTGTACCTAAGTGAAGTTTAAAAAAACTGTACTTTGAAAAGTTGCAGCGATAAGCCTGCCGATGCGTATCTTATCTTTTTTGGTATAGGAGTTCAGTACCCTTGCACAATGATTCAAAGGACTGCTCATTGGCTGATCCCCAGTTTCTCTTTCTGGGGAGTAAACCTTGGCTTCTTATTCTTCAATCGCTTTTCAGAGCTTCTGGTTCATAAGCCTGGTGAGCCATTCCTACTTAAGTTATTGGCAACCATACTTTCACCCCTGGTATTCTTTTTCTTATCCTTTGAATGTGCATGTTTCTGAAACAAATATGTGTATGATGCTGAAGGTTTTTTTTTTTTTTTTTTTTGGTTTCAGAGATGGGGAATCTCAAAATTTGCTGAGAGCTATCTTAGATAGAAACTCCCTTTGAAGAAATATGGAATGATACCTAGACACAGCTTTCTTCTAGATATCTCTTCATGTCAGATTGGACTTCCGCCTGAAAATTTTTATGACAAAGTGGAAGAAGGAAGCATTGTTTTAAAGAAATCACAAAGCTTTAGTTTTTGTAAAGAAGGTCTGATCATTAATGGAGAAACTCAGCCGCTAAAAGCAGATCTTGTAATTCTAGCCACAGGATACAAAGGTGACCAAAAGCTTATGAAAATGTTCAAGTCTCAAATCTTTCAGAAGTACATTGTCGGTTCAGCAAGCTCAATAGTTCCCCTCTACAGGTTTCAGGTTTGTCAGCTTATTAAAGTTAGGTTAAATTGCATATTTTGTTCTCAATCTATAATCTTTATCTCAAAAATCATCTTTGTACTTTAAACGATTTCCCCATAATCTCCTATCCTTCTTAAATTGTTTCAACGAGATCCTTATCTTCATTTGATGGATGGAAAATAATGACATGACAAATGGAATTTATGTCATGTCATAGGTCTACGCCAACAAAATGACCTTGATTTCATGAATTCTGTTTGCTACGTCAACATTTTCTATCAAGTCAGGAACGGACCCAGGATTTCAAGCTGGGGGGCCGGAGATAAGCGAAATTTTTTTTTTTTAAAATACGCATCCATATAGAATTAATAAACTATCAACCAAGACAAATACCCAAAAATCATTGTTTCTTAATACGAAACACTATTGTTTCTTAATACAATCATCTATGAAAAGGGAACTCGACACTTTTTCAAATATTCAAAATCATCTCCACTATTGTTTCTTAATACAATCATCTAACCCAATCCCACTACGGCACTACTGACACTCTAAATTTATTCTGCACAGCACTACTAACAAAAACTTTTCATAACTTTACATTTTTTGTCTGTCCCTGGTCCCTATTATGCCCAACTACCAGTCAACAAAGCACAAACAAACAAATAGTCAAACAAATATTCTCTAATCCTTATCTGAGTAATCTCTACAAACTCTACTCTCTATCTCTCTTATCTATATAATAGAAGAGAGAGAGTCACAAACACAGAGTGACAGAGAGTCACAAAGCCAAAAAGCCAAAAAAAAAAACACCACAGGCCGCAGCACAGATTCAATTCACAATCACCAACATCAGTAATCAGTTCATCACTCATCAGTCATCAGTAAAAACACAAACACTCCACAAGCACAGATTGTTAAAACAGTTGATTCACAAACATTTTATTAGGTTTTGATTCTTGAAGGAAAGGATCATAGATTAAATACCTGTTAAAACAGTTGATTCACAAACAGTGTGAAGGCTCCAGCAACCGGCGGCAGCGACAGCTGAGGGCTCACGTGATGATGGCGCGCCGGCGTTAGCGTGGGTACTGCCGTACTGGGCGAGAGTCTCGCGTCGGCGTGATGACGATGGCGTCGCGTCGGCGTCTGGGCTCAGTGGCTCTCTATCTCTCTGTCTCGCGCCTCACTATCTCTCTGTTTCCTTTCTTTCTTTTTTTTTTTCCTTCCTCAGTTCCTCTCTCACTTTCTCCGTTAGGTTTACTGCTGATTTTTTTTTTTTTTTTTTTTTGATTTACATGGGTCATGGGCTCTCTGAGTTTTTTTTTTATTTACATGGGTCATGGGCTCTTGCCTCCTGGGCTGGCCGGCTGGGCTTGGAATTCATGAGGGGCCTGAGCTAAAAACTAAGGGGGCTTTAAGGTTTTCATGGGCTCTTTAAAACTCCTGGGCGGGCTGGCTGACTGGGATAGGGATGGTTGAGGTGAGGGGGGCCTGAACTAAAAACCAAGGGGGGCCGAGCTAAAAATCAAAAGGGCCCAAGCCTTTTTTTGAAAATTTTACATACTGGGTCCGTCCCTGTATCAAGTAGATGACGACAAGGACCCTTTTGAAATAATTTAAAATATACTAACGGTTTTAAAATAATGGTCAAAGGTAGATGACCAAATATACAATCTAACCCTGTAATCTTTATAATGTTCTTGACAGATTAAAGATTACCTTAGACCATTCAACGTCGCATCATTCTGATTCATTTTATAATATGCTTTCTATATAAAACTGCAGACAGGTATTCATCCCCGGATTCCACAACTTGCAATAATAGGATATGCAGAGGATTTCTCCAATTTGAGTACCTCTGAAATAAGATGTCAATGGCTAGCACATTTGCTTGATGGGAACTTTGAGTTGCCTAGTATAAGAGAGATGGAAAAGGATGTCATACTGTGGGAAAATAACATGAAGCAATATGCTGGAAGGTATTTCCAGAGGTTATGTATTGGGAACGTTAATATTTGGTACTGATGATGCCGAAAATACCACCAGTAAGTCACACGGTTCTCGCGCGCCACAAACGGCACCTGCACAATAACAAGAAAGAACCTAGCAGAGAGTACCGATGTGGTACCGGCCAAATACCCTCCGAAGGTTAAGTCAGAAACACTCTCACTGCTCTAGAGTGCTAGAGAGGGTAAATTATGCGTACCTTGGTTTGTGAGGGTATTGGGGCTTTTATAGTAGTAGAAAGGTTGACATCTCTTCCTTGGTGTAGAAGTCTTTTCCTTATAGGAGTCTCCTTGGGCGTATTTTGCGGGATTCTTTCCATATAGGAGTTCTTAGGTTTCATGAAGCGTGGGGAGTAAGTTATTTACTTATACATGCAAACGTGGTGATCACGTATCCATAGACTGACGCCGTCAGTCTACGCTGTTCCGTCAAACTAAGACCCGTCAGCTTTAGGATATCCAACTTTATGGTTCTCTACATGTGGAGTTCCTTCACTTCAGATCCCCGTCAGCCCTTGAGAAATGCTGACGGCAAAACACATCTCGTCACCCCTGTCCAAAGCATGTACCGTCACCCATTGTCCACATTTTATCCTCATCACTCGCCCCCTACTCCATACCTCCGTCAGACTCTATACTGACGGGTTTTGGAGTTTGCTTTCTAAAGAGGCAGGGATATTGTTCGCATGGATCTGTGCATTTAACGCTTTGGACAGGTGGCTCGTTTCTATTGGCTCTGCTTCTGACGAGATGTCGCTTCGTCTCCCGCGCCTTTTTTCTTCATATATAAACAGCACCTCTCCTCACTTTCCACTATTTCAACCCTGCTAATCTTTTGGAGAGAGAGACTGTCGCCCAAACTTCGTCAGCTTTACTTCCGTCGGCTTATCAGTCGTTGTCCTTAGAGTCATCCAGAAGGCCTCCATACCGGTAAGTTTTCATCCCTTCTCTTCTTCTTTTTTATTTTTGCCTCATTAGTGAGGTCGTCAGCCTAGGTACTTAGATTGAACCCGTCACTTGTAGGTCGTCAGATGTCAAGTGACGCGTCTTGTGAGGAGTCATCAGTCCGCGAAGGAGCGGGCTACGACGAAACCTTTGGTTCTGGAAATGAGTCGAACTTCTCCCTTCCATCAGAGAGAGAGTCGTCAGCCCAATCTCCTGAGGGCGATGAGAGTTTTGCTGAGGGAGATGAGGATGAGGGAAGAGGGGATGGAAACGACGGCGATAGAATGGATGTTGACGACGGAGATGAGAGATCCAGTGAAGGAAGCTCGGAGGGGCCCGGAGATAACCGTCCCTTTATTCTTCCTGAGGATTGGGCCGTCAACAAATTTTCGCCCGGGATGAGTGGTAAAGTTTTTAGGGAGTTGCGTATTCGTTACCAAATCCCAGACCACATCCCAATCCGTCTTCCTAGCGAGGATGAGAGGTGTTACTCCGGGAGGACCGCTGACGTTGGCATGTATGACACCATGTTTGCTGCGGGCCTGAGGTTGCCCTTGACGGCTCTACACCATCAACTTGTTGACTTCCTGGGTATATCCGTCACCCAAATTGCCCCAAACGCCTGGAGGACCTTCATAGGAGCTGAAATCCTGTGGGGCAGTTTTACTGGAAGACACCGTCAGCTTACGATAGACGAGTTTTTTTATTGTTATAGGCCCCATCATATTGCCTCGTCTAAGGGGACATATCACTTCAATGCCAGGGAAAAAGGGTTACGGCTTGTGTCAGACATGCCAGATTCCAATAGGAACTGGAAAAGTAGGTATTTTTTCGTTGAGGGGACGGATTGGGTTTGCCGTCAGGAGGAGTGGGCGACGATGCCTCGCGGCTATTTTGACAACACCTGGGCCTTTGTCAAGGACTCAGGTTGATCCCGTCAACTATGTTCCTTCTGTTTTTTGAAGTGACGCTACTAACACTTGCCTTTGTTTCTTTCAGCCTATACCCGTCCGCATATAACTGACAAGCAAGAGGAGTTCATCCAACGGATTCTGAAAATCCCTTTGGAAGACCGTAAGTGCAGGGATTTGATCACCCTTGACACCCTTTACTTATACTGTAGGGGTCCAGAACCGTCAGCGGAAGCTCGAAGGTTGGAAGAGTTTGCACGCCGACGTGAGTAGACTTTTATTTTCCGTCAGTTTCATTCCTCCGTCCCTTGTCCTAACAGTCTTTTTTGTGTTGTAGAGATGGAATCTGCGAAGCAAAGGATAAGGGCTGCCGCAGCTCGTCAGAAGAAGGAGAGGAATGCAAAGGAGGCAGGGATGGAGACCTCGTCAACCCCCAAGGCCGTCACTAAGGTGACGAAGAGGAAGCCCGACGGGGGTGACAGCCTTCCGTCAAAAAAGGTTGTCGTCTCTCCTGGAGACGAACTACTGAAGGAAAAGTCCCCTCCGAAGCCTAGCCATGGCGCGGGCAAGGGGGTGATGACTTCCACTGGTCCCGTCAGCGAGGGTCCCTGCCGCCTCCTGACCCATAAGGAATATGCCGTCGGGGAGGTTGAATCCCTAATAAAACCGACGGACATAGATCCTTGTGACCAGGTGGGGACGGAGGATTTGGGGGCGTCGGCCCTCTTCGATCTCGTTAGGGTACGTTTATTATATTTTTGGTTGATCAAGCTTTACTTTGATTTGGTATACTTTTTGACTGACGGATATATTCCTTTAGGCCTTGGTGCGCGTCAAGGCCCTTCGCGACCGTTGTGAGGCGAAGGAGGGGGTCGTCACTCGAGTTCATAAACACAACACGAACCTGCTGAATCAGCAAACTCAGTATAAGGAAGCCGTCTGTATCCTCAACAAGGAGCTGCAGGAAGTTAAGGAAAAGCTGACGGAGGTCACCCATCAGAAGGACTAGCTTCAGGAAGAGGTGACGGATCTGGGTGAAAAGTTGCAGACGCCGGGGGCTGACGCGATTAGAGACTTTAAAGCGTCGCAATCTTTTATCGACTCGTGTGCCGATTATTATGGTACTGGGTTCGAAGATTGCCTTCGGCAAGTCGCGTCGGCCTTCCCGGAGTTGGACTTATCTGGGATTACCATGGATGATGCTGACGGCTCTCCTCATCCTAACCCTACTCCGGAGCATGACGATAGCGTGGTCCTAGCTCAGCCTGCTGCTAACCTTGCTGTTTCTGATTCTCCGGCCGTGGTTGTGGATGTTGAGGACCATCAAGCTGACGGCAACGCTGCTGACATTCCTGCTGCTTAATTTTTGTCGTGCATTTATTTTGTAAACAATCGTTGTATTTTTAAACATTTGGCAAACAGTTGTAGCTTTAAACAATGTTTAAGTGCCCTTTCGGTTTTCTTCGGGTTTTTGTTTATATACAGTTGTGTATGTGTTTGTTTCCGTTGCTTTTATATCTTTTTATTGTTGATGGCCCTAGACGAAATTTTGGTGAAACTTTCCGTCTGTTTGGGAACCCGTCAGTTCTTCGAACTGTTGGAAGACTCCGTCGCCATGACTTTGTGCCTAGTCTTCTTACCTCATTTGATTTATGGGTTTCCTGTTGGATTTTTCGGCCTTGTTTACTATTTTCCAAGTCCCGTGAGCTTGGTGACGGTCCAGTTTTTTCATCAGCTCCTCTTTAGCTTTGGCCTTGATGACTGTCATCTTTGTAGATCTTTTGGTTGGAGGTCCTTGTCTGTATGATGTTAGCTTCATCTACGGGACCGTCAGCTTTTTAGCCTTAGCATTTGCTGATCCTGTCTTGGTGGGTCCGTTGGTTTTAGGACCCCGTCCACATGATGATAGCTTCATCTATGGGACCGTCAGCTTTTTGGCCTTAGCCTTTGCTGATCTTATCTTGGTGGGTCCGTTGGTTTTAGAACCCCGTCCACATGATGATAGCTTCATCTATGGGACCGTCAGCTTTTTGGCCTTGGCCTTAGCCTTTGCTGATCTTATCTTGGTGGGTCCGTTGGTTTTAGAACCCCGTCCACATGATGATAGCTTCATCTATGGGACCGTCAGCTTTTTGGCCTTAGCCTTTGCTGATCTTATCTTGGTGGGTCCGTTGGTTTTAGAACCCCGTCCACATGATGATTGCTTCATCTATGGGACCGTCAGCTTTTTGGCCTTAGCCTTTGCTGATCTTATCTTGGTGGGTCCGTTGGTTTTAGAACCCCGTCCACATGATGATAGCTTCATCTATGGGACCGTCAGCTTTTTGGCCTTGTGCTATGGACTTTAAACCGTAGACTTCTAAACATAGATACTTCAGCAATTTCTGAATAAACTCCTCTTATTGTCATGCATTTAAATAAAAGTAATTAAAACCAAATCCTGCCCTTTGGGCTAAAAAGTATTGTTGCAAAAACTAAAGTAAATGATAAATCTGAAGAGTAAAACTAAAATTTGCTGGAATAAAAAAGAGGTTGGTCTTCATGCTGCCGCTCCTATTGGTAATACTTTCGTAGGTGCTCGGTGTTCCATGGGTGTGGTAGTTTTTGTCCTTCCAACGTTTCCAGGTGGTAAGTACCTTTTCTCTGCCACGACGTAACTCGGTAAGGTCCTTCCCAATTGGGGCCTAGTTTCCCTTGGGTAGGGTCTCTAGCGGCGCCCATGACCTTCCTAAGAACAAGGTCTCCAACTTGGAAGTCTCTATGTCGGACCCGAGAGTTGTAGTGTTTGGCCATGCGGTCCTGGTACCTAGCGAGCCTTTGTTCTGCTGCTGCTCTGATCTCGTCCACTAGGTCGAGCTGTAGTCGCATAGCCTTATCGTTTTTGTTCTCATCATGGTTGTGCACCCTGTAGCTTGTGAGTCCAATTTCGGCCGGGATGACTGCTTCGCCTCCGTACGTCAATCGGAACGGTGTCTCTCCTGTGGGTGTTCTTGCCGTCGTCCTGTATGCCCATAGTATACTTGGCAATTCTTCGGGCCATATACCCTTTGCCCCCTCGAGCCGAGTCTTGATAATCTTGAGCAAGGATCGGTTCGTGACTTCAACCTGGCCATTAGTGGGAGGAGTAGTGGTTCTTTATTCCTAACTGTGAGCAAAAATCCCGGAAGGGGTCGTTGTCGAATTGCCTCCCGTTGTCCGAGACAAAGACTCTAGGAATGCCAAACCTGCATATGATGCATCTCCAGACAAAGCTCCGCACGTTCTTCTCTGTAATCGTGGCCAAAGCTTCAGCTTCTACCCATTTCGTGAAATAGTCGATGCCCACTACCAGGAATTTCAGCTGTCATACGGCTGTAGGGAATGGTCCCATAATGTCTAATCCCCATTGTGCGAACGGCCATGGGGCCGTCATCGGGGTCAGCTCTTCGGTTGGTTGTCTAATAATATTGTTAAACCTTTGGCATTTGTCGCAGGCCCTGACATAGGCTTCGGCGTCCTTCTGCATGGTGGGCCAATAGTACCCTGCTCGCACAAGTTTGTGTACCAACGACCTGGACCCTGAGTGGTTTCCGCAGATTCCTTCATGCACCTCTCTCATGACGTAATCTGCCTCTTCCATCCCCAAGCATCTCAAATATGGTCGGGAGAAACCTCTTTTGTACAGGACGTCTTTTATCAGGATGAACCTCGCCGCCTAGACCTTAAGTTTCCTTGCGGCTTCCTTTTCGTCTGGTAAGACCCCATCTTTTAGGTATGAAACTAACGGCGTTGTCCAACTATTGTCGGAGCATATTTCCTGCATGTTGCTGAGATCTATTAGCGAAGAAAGCTGCACGAAAGAGAGTACATTACCAGGGATGACCATTTGTTCTGCTGAAGCTGCTTTCGCGAGGCGGTCGGCTCGCTCGTTTTCTCCGTTGGGAATTTGGACGACTTTGGCTTCTAGGTCGCCCACTCTCGCCCTTACTTCATCAAGGTACTTCTTCATCTTTTCGCCCTTGCACTCGTAGTCTCCATTTATTTGGTTAGTGATGACCTGTGAATCGCAGTAGATGACTACCCTCGCGGCTCCTGCTACTTTGGCGAGGTCGAGCCCTGCTATCAGAGCTTCATACTCTGATTCATTGTTGGTGGCAGGGAAGTCGAGACGGACCATACATTCAATGGTGTCTCCTTCGGGTGATAGTAGCACAATGCCGGCCCCTACGGCTTGTCTGTTGGACGATCCGTCCGTATATATGCTCCATTGAGGGGACTCTGCTGCCCTCTTGTCTTCGTCATGAGTGAATTCAGCTATAAAGTCGGCGACAATCTACCCCTTGATGGCGGTCCGCGAGCGGTACTGAATATCAAATTCGCTCAGTTCTATAGCCCATAACGCCAGTCGTCCCGCGGCCTCGGGACTGCTCATTGCCCGCTATAAGGGCTTGTCAGTCAGGACGTTCACCGTATGAGCTTGGAAGTACGGTTTGAGCTTGCGGGCTGCCGTAATCAATGCAAAGGCAAGTTTTTCCATGGGCGGGTATCTCTCTTCGGCACCGTGAAGCGCTCGGCTCGCGTAGTACACGGGCTTTTGCACTTTCTCTTCTTCTCTGACCAAGGCAGCGCTAACGGCTGCGGGGGAGACGGCTAGATAGAGAAAAAGCTCTTCTCCTGGCTACGACGGGCTCAGCAATGGTGGGGAGGAGAGGTAAGCCTTCAATTCCTCGAATGCTTGCTGGCATTCGTCAGTCCACTCGAAGGATTTCTTCAATGTTCGGAAGAAGGGCAAACACTTGTCCGTTGCCCTTGACACGAACCTATTTAGTGCCGCTATCTTTCTGTTGAGGCTTTGCACCTCCTTCACATTTCTCGGTGGTGCCATATCCATAATGGCCCTGATCTTGTCCGGGTTTGCCTCGATTCCCCTCTGAGATACCATAAATCCTAAGAATTTTCCTGCCGTTACTCCAAAGGCACATTTTCCTGAATTGAGCTTCATGTTGTAGGAGCGAAGTGTGTCGAATGTTTCTTTGAGATCTCCTAGATGATCTTCCTCCCTCCGGCTTTTTACTAGCATGTCGTCCACGTAGACCTGGACATTCCTCCCAATCTGTTGTGCGAACATTTTGTTCATAAGTCTTTGGTACGTGGCGCCTGCGTTTTTCAGGCCGAAAGGCATCACCTTGTAATAGAAGAGGCCTTGGCTGGTCACAAACGACGTTTTTTCTTGATCGGCTTCGTGCAATCGAATTTGGTTGTACCCCGAGAAAGCGTCCATGAAGCTTAGCAACTGGTGTTGGGCCGTAGAATCCACTAGGACATCGATCCTCGGGAGGGGGTAGCTATCCTTGGGGCAGGCCTTGTTAAGGTCGGTGAAGTCCACACACATCCGCCATTTCCCGCTCGCCTTTTTAACCATCACTGCGTTTGCTAACTAGTCGGGATAGTATACTTCCCTAATGAAGCTTGCTTCCTGTAGCTTTCTGACTTCTTCTGCTATGGCTCGGTCTCGCTCGGGGGCAAATACTCTCTTCTTTTGTCTGATAGGTGGAAAGGTGGGCGATACATTCAACCTGTGCACCATGACCGAAGGATCTATTCCCGGCATATCTTCATGACCCCACGCGAATACGTCTCGATTACATCTGAGGAAGGTTATGAGCTCCTGACGGATCGTGGGGTTAGCGAGCGTTCCAATTTTGGTCGTTCGGCCAGGATCGGAACTGTCAAGGGGTATCTCTTCTAACTTCTCAACCGGCTCCGTTACCGTCCGGTGTTCTTCTATGCTTAGAGCCTGAACCTGATCCTCCATTTTCATCATGGCTATGTAGCATTCGCGCGTGGCCATCTGACTTCCGCGCAACTCCCCTACTCCGTAGTCAGTCGGGAGCTTTATCATCAGGTGGTAGGTGGAAGTTACCGCCTTCCATGAATTGAGCGTGGGTCGCCCGAGGATAGCGTTGTAGGCAGGCGAGCAATCGACTACCAAGAATGTCACGTCCCTGATTATCTGTTGAGGGTAATCGCCCACTATTACGGATAATATGACCGCGCCCAGTGGGAACACCCGACTTCCCCCGAAGCCAACAAGCGGGGCATTTGTCGGGATCAATCGCTTCCTGTCGATCCTCATCTGCTGGAACGCTGGGTAGTATAAAATATCTGCTGAGCTGCCATTGTCGACCAGCACCCGGTGCATGTTGTAGTCTCCTACCCGTAGGCTGACGACGAGTGTATCGTCATGTGGATGGTGAAGGCGTCGCGCGTCCTCTTCTAAGAATCCGATTACGGGGCCTTCTCTCCGTGCTATCTTTGGCACGACTCCCGTCAGCTGAACATTTTGTACCATCCGAAGATAGGTCTTGCGGGCTTTCTTAGTTGACCCGGCGACAGTCGTTCCTCCTACGATCATCCTTATGTCCCCAATCGGGGGCCTCGGTCGCTCATTATCCCGCTGGGGGTGTTGGTCTTGTGCAGGGGTTTCTGTTTTCTCCTTGCTAACGAATCTCTGTAGTTTTCCTTGTCTGATAAGGGCCTCAATTTGTTGCTTGAGATCATAGCAGTCAGCCGTGTCGTGACCATGGTCGCAGTGGAAACGGCAATACTTATCTCTGGAACGTTTGTTGGGGTCACTCTTCAGCTTTCCCGGGAACGTCAGAGCCTCCTCGTCCTTGATTTGCATAAGGACTTGATCTATCGGGGCTGTCAACGGAGTAAAGCTCGTGAATTTTCCCCCCAGGGGCTTAGGGCGCCTTTCGTCCCTTCGGTCTCCTGTTCTTGCCTTCTTTCGACCTTGATCCTGCCGAGTGTCTTCCTGCCTTTCTCTTTTCCTGGGCCTCTCTTCTCGAGCTAACAGCGCGTCTTCAGCGTTCATATACTTTGTGGCACGATAAAGTACTTCCGACATGGTCTTTGGGTCGTTTTTGTATAGAGAGAACAAAAACTTACCCTTCTTCAAGCCATTCGTGAATGCCGCAACAAGTATCTTATCGTCGGCTTCGTCGATCGTAAGTGCCTCTTTGTTGAAGCGGGAGATGTAGGCTCTTAAAGTTTCATCTTCTCGCTGCTTCATACTCATCAAGCAAGCCGTAGACTTTTTGTACCAATGGCCTCCGATGAAATGTGCGGTAAATTGAGCACTGAGTTCTTTGAAGGTGCTGATGGAATTCGGTATCAGTCGGCTGAACCAAATTCTTGCTGCGCCCTTCAGCGTCGTAGGGAAGGCCCTACACATGATTGCGTCTGCTACTCCCTGAAGGTGCATTAGGGTCTTGAAGGTCTCCAGGTGGTCCAGAGGGTCCTTGACCCCGTCATAACTGTCTATCTGTGGCATGCGGAACTTACTCAGTAGGGGGTAGGAGTTGACAGTGGCGGTGAATGGCGAGTCGGTTCTGTTTACCAAGTCGTCGAGATCAGAAGATACCCGTCCCTTGAGGGCATTCATCATGACCTCCATTTGCTCCTTCATCGCCTGCATCTCCGCGACGATAGGTGGTGGGGCGAGGTCTATGAGAGACGGAAGGCTTATGTTTTGCCGCTCCGGTCGGCTTGGGGCGTTGCTGCCTTCAGGCCTCTCCTACTCCCTTCGCTCGGCACTGTTACCTTCCTGGTTTTGCTTCTGAAGGATAGGTCTTGCGTCCCTTTGGCGTAGCTGCTCCTCTAGGTCGTGGTTCTGTTGTGTGAGACGTTCCACAACTGCGGCGAGAGTATTGACTTGCTTCTCGAGGGCGGTCGTGGGTGGCTCCTCTTCTTGAATGTCGTTAGTGGTTGCCATTGAGCGGGTAAGCACCATGCGACTTTTTGTCCGAGAAGCTGTAATATGGCTTTACACTACACAAGGTTCCCACAGACGGCGCCAACTGATGATGCCAAAAATACCACCAGTAAGTCACACGGTTCTCGCGCGCCACAAACGGCACCTGCACAACAACAAGAAAGAACCTAGCAGAGAGTACCGGTGTGGAACCGTCCAAATACCCTCCAAAGGTTAAGTCAGAAACGCTCTCACTGCTCTAGAGTGCTAGAGAGGGTAAATTATGCGTACCTTGGTTTGTGAGGGTATTGGGGCTTTTATAGTAGTAGAAAGGTTGACATCTCTTCCTTGGTGTAGAAGTCTTTTCCTTATAGGAGTCTCCTTGGGCGTATTTTGCGGGATTCTTTCCATATAGGAGTTCTTAGGTTTCATGAAGCGTGGGGAGCAAGTTATTTACTTATACACGCAAACGTGGTGATCACGTATCCATAGACTGACGCCGTCAGTCTACGCTGTTCCGTCAGACTAAGACCCGTCAGCTTCAGGATATCCAACTTTATGGTACTCTACATGTGGAGTTCCTTCACTTCAGATCCCCGTCAGCCTTTGAGAAATGCTGACGGCAAAACACATCTCGTCACCCCTGTCCAAAGCATGTACCGTCACCCATTGTCCACATTTTATCCTCATCAGGTACAATGATCAATTGTGCAAAGACATGGGAACTAAGCATAAAAGAAAGAAGGGAATATTTGCTGAGTATTTTCAACCATATGGACCAACAGATTATGCAGGTCTCACCCGTTTGGACCAACAGCGAGGAATGAAGATCAACTAACTAGAAATGATTGCACAAGTTTATTTATTGAGTATTGTTCTCTCCTCCCATTCTTCAAATATAATCAGAAAAAACACAGACACATGTTTGCTAAGGAGCTAGTCTTTTTCTTTTATTGAATAATGCCAAGTTTACTGTATTTCTGGAAATGGAATGCACCTAATTATAAATAATTTGATAATTACAACAATAGGAATGCAATTTTGTAGAAACCAATTTACAGATTAGGAATGTTTTGAATGGAAAAAAAAATTATTATTAAGGTCAGTGGTCAAATGCAAGGGCAGATCAATGGTTGCTAGGTGGTGACCAAACAAAAGGAAATTAGATATCGATATATCAATTGTTGCTAAGCAGTATGAAAGACAAAGGGGGCGAAATGAGCTGCAATGCTAACAAAGGGAGATTGAATGACATTCATCGGACTCAAAGAAATAGAAAGAGTGAAATTGTAGGCTAACCCGATGCAACCTATAATTTTAATGGGCCAGCTTCAGATTAACCTAATTTTTTTAATAAGTAAAAAAAATTACCAATTTTTACTTTTATCCTTCAAGTTCATATGAGTTAACAAGTCCAAATCCCAGGGTTTTTTTTTTTTTTTTTTTTTTTCAAGTTTATATGGTACTATAAAAAGTTAGCTTGAAATATATTCAAATTGATCAATAGTTTTGTAGCTTAACGATATTATTTCTTAAGAGCTTTGTAGCTCAATTAACACCTCTTGGTGTTTCCATTCCAATGGAATTGTCAATGGTTCATATTCCTCACCCAATTGTAACTAACATTGTTTGAAACCAGGTTAAATCCTCCCTCCCTACTTATCCTAACAATTGACTTAGAAAAAAATAAAAAAAATTCCCAAACTGAGAGACACTTTTTTGCATTTGCATTAGGCTTAGATGCAAAAATTCCTTGTGAGATTTGGGTTAGTTGAAAGAACATCCCTAGGTTTCAATTATTCCTTATAATCACCTAATGTTTCCATATCTGCCAAATTGATCCATAGGCCCACTCTTGGACTGTAGGGGGCAATGACCCCCCCCAAACCCCAATTTTTTTTTTTTTAATTATTAGTATATATGTAGGTATTAATTTTAGAAATTTTATTCTATAAAATTACACTTTGCCCTTTTTAACAATATCATTAATTTTTTTTAGAGTAATGCTATAGTAACAAACTTTTCTACAATATTTTTACAAACCGTTAAGGTAGCAAATTCTTACTAGTTCGCATATGGGACTACCACTTACATAACTTTTTTATATAACAATAACTACTAACCACATCAACAATTTATAAAAATATTTGTAACTCTAGCATTTTCATCATTTTAAAGGCTATAAAAATTTATAGATCTAAAATCTAAAGCAAAATATACAAGCCTAGAAAATTAGCCCAGCAATAAAAATTACCAATAGCAAAAAACAAAAAAACAAAGAAACAAAAAGCCCAATCAATCAATTTTATTCAAAACAAACAACTTGGCCCTTAAATTTTTTTTTTTTTAAACAAACTAATTTTGTCTTTACCCAGTAGTACACATCAAAGACATTAAAAAATAAAAATCGTCACGGCTAAACAGCAAATCTAGAGGCCAGAACCACAACACGCACTTAGTAGCAAAGCCGCCCCCTAATTCTAAGTCCTGGCTTCGTCCCTATCCATAGGACTAACTTCCGTTAGGTCTTATGAATAAAAACATGTAATTATCACATGACTAGTGAATCAAATTAATTGGTGAGATTTCTTAATATGGTCACATGATGATCATGTGATTTTTTGTCCATAAGAGTTAACAAAATTTAGTTTAGGATCAATTTAGTTATATGAAACCTCAAAAAGATATAAAGAATTATTAAAAATTTAAAATCCAAAAGGAGGTGTCTTTGCATTTTGACCTTTTGCGTGGTCTCCCTACAAGTTTTATTGCCTTGTGTCCTACAAGTTTTAATAAAAAGGGATCGTTTTTAGTTTTTGTTTAGTTAATAAAGATTTTATTTTATTCCAACTTTTTTTTTGAGAGATTTTATTCCAACTTTTTTGTGTGGTTTTTATTATTATTATTATTATTATTTTGTTTCCGTCCTATAATAATATAAGGAGTAAGTTTTACACTTCATTTGCCCATAAGGACCTATTTGGATTGAGGGGGGGGGGGGGGGGGGAGGAGGGCCAAAATGGGCAAATGCCCTTTTTTCGGAAATTAAACATCTTTGTGCCCTCATTCTGAAAGTAAATAGGGAAATGCCCCTCTTTTGTAACTCGATTTTAGTATTATCGAGTTATATGAAATACTCGATATTCCTATGATCGAGTTATATACAGGTTTTCCCCCCACTGCTGGCATTTTTTTTTTTGAATCTCTACATAACTCGATTAGTTAAAAATCGAGTTAGTTATGCTGTTATAAACACTGATTTCGTACTGTCTTTGTGTCAGGTGGAGTGTTTCAATGTAACTCGATTTATGTAATATCGAGTTATAAAGTATACTTGATATGCGTAAAGTCGAGTTATTCTCTTATAATTTCTGCACACCTTCTCCCACTCAGTGTGCCTTGCTCTCTGCTGAACTGAGGATGCTTTCTGCTGAACTGAGTTGGAACTCCTCCACGGATTAACAGCGGCTTTCAAACTCAATTGAAATTTGTATCACCTCAGGTAAAAAATTCACATCACAATTTTAGGGCAATGTTATTTTCATTTGATATTGTGCTAAATTTTGATTTTTTAGGTTGAATGAATGTGAAGTAAGTACATTGGTGTGATTTTGGTTATTTGTTGTAGTAAACGTTGGTCAGAAGAGAATGAAATAATTTCTTTACTATAGCAACATTTTGTATTGCACATAATCATCATTAGTCAGACATTTACAACAACATTTAGTGTTGAAGACAATGTAGTTGATGATTTCAGAATAATATAGTTGATGATTTAAGATCGACAAAAATGTCCAATTAGTGGAAAATACATGTAAGCTCAGCAAAACCTCCAATAAAAATAGTTGCCTGAAGTCAAGATATAGCTTCAGCCATTGTTCCAAGGAAAATCTCCTAGGTGGTTCATCGTTAATATCAAAACCTGTAAACGAATTGTGCTTTCACAAACCTTCCATTTGTATTAATAATTACTATAATCTAAAAACACGTGAGCGTCGTACAGAATTATGAAATAAATTTTATTTACACACAGACTTGGATCTACTTGATATTATATAGAATCACATAATAACATAAAAAATTCTTAGACCATTACATCCATTTCAATAATACTAATGATAGTAACGATGGGCATGAAACTAACCATCATATTAATATATCAAATTACTTTCAACGGATACCATGTTCTTCAAATTGCCACTAAAATAACAAAATATAGAACTGTCATACAATTCTCCAAATATGTTATACCAACCACGAACTGAAAATCGTCCCCCCCTTGGGTACAATGCCCAATGGGAATCATCAAGAGTCAGATGGTGTAGAAGGTGGAACAGGACGTCTATAGTGACCTAAGTCCACTCGCATAGCTCCAACCTCGGCAAGAAGACCATGTAGAAGCTGACCATGGGCTGCCTGAGTCGTCATAATGGTCTCCATCATAGCATGAAGAGAGGGAGGAAGAGGGCATGTATGCGCTGCATCAACAATGTCAACATCTATCTCATCATCACCATCCTCGGCAACAACAGATGTGGGATCCCCATGCATGTCCTCATCTTGAACATCTCCAGTAGTAGACCGTACTCGTGGTCTGTTGGATGGACCAACACTGAGGTTGACAACCTTCTTTTGGGCAGTTCGCTGTTTCAGAAATTTGGCTCCTATAGGGGCTTGGATGTGAACCAACTCGTGGGAAGGAAAGTTCTTTAATCCTAAATATTTGAGGACCCTATGGATGAGAACTGGGAAAAACAAAGCATGCCTCTTATACTTGCTCCTACGCACCTTGACAATGGTTTCGATGAAAAGGGAAGGAAAACAAATGGAACTATTGGTGACGAGGGCATTAAGCAAGATACACCTGTCTACAGGGATTGTATGGATATGAGAGATAGGGAAAATGTTGTGACAAGCTATCCTAAAAAAGATATAATTAAGCTCAGTCAACTCACTTGAGCTAATACTTCGGCCAGAATCCCGATTGTTTGATCGTCCACAAAGAACATCCATAACATCATCAATACGAGGAGACATAGAGTTTGGATAAGTAGGTGTACAAATTATAGGTACATCAAGGGCTTTAGATACGTGCTCCCTAGTTATTGTAAACGGTACACCACGTATGGACGATGCCACCTTGTGACCACCAAGATCCTCATACACCGATAGATTTGAATAGAATTCTCTAATCAAGTCAGCTGGAGGGGGTTGTATGTTTGTACATAGGGACAGCCAATGCCTAGACTGTAGATTCTCACGAACAAAAGGATGCAGTTCCTGTAAATTGATTTGCCTTTCTCCCCAAATACGCCTACGCTTAATCAAGGTTTCAAAGGTTTGCTCATTTTCTGGCGTGAGGAACCTTAATTGATCAAACACCACTTCAGGTTCGGATGCAGCTTTGCATTTTCCCCTCTTAGTCCTCTTCGGACCCATAACTAATCGATGGTCAGTAGTGCAAACACGATCAGCTCACACGGTAAAACAGAACCAAAATGAAGTTTGAAGCAGAGAACAAAAATTGAAGAGTAACCAGATACCATGTGTAGAAAATCATGCACACAATATACTGTCTAGAGCAGTTTACAACTACACAATGAAAAAACAATATTCTTATTCACGGGTTGTTTAGTTGGTGCAATAATTGTAATGCATTTTGGTCCGAGTCAATAATTTGAAGTTAGAGACCTAGAGTATATAACAGAAGTCTTATTATATAGGAAACATACAAGTGGATTTAGGAAGTGACATATTTTCGAAATTCGTAGCTACATGTAGTAAGTTTCACCAGCATATATCTATACCACAATGTACAGTTCAGACAGACAACCAGCATATATCTATACCACACACATATGGACCCACTGGCAAGTTCATTTTGTGGAAGGAAGACAACGTATGACATAGGCAACCTTACTAACAACAATGCATTTGACTAGCCAAACACCCAATTTCATCACAATGTTCATAGACATAGACATAGAAGTGTGAAGCATCAAAATGCAAAATTTGAGAATAATGCACCAACAATGTGTAATTTCAAAGACAGCAACCGTTAAAAGAGTCTTACTATGTAAAATCCTCGACGAATTTGCGCGGGAAATTGTGGGTTCTAGCCGGATGAAGCGAGAGCAATCGAAGATGTAATTTCGGACAGCTGCAGGTTCTGCAGAACTGGGGAAGAGTTAATAAAAATGGGTAATAGTTTGTAATGTCCATATAACTCGATTTTCAATAACTCGAGTTACATGCAATCCAAATTTCCAGCACAAGGGCTTGCACATAAACCAATTGTCTGTAAATCGAGTTATGTGTAGCACAAATAACTAGAATCCAGTTAATGGTGGAACGGCTTTCTCATAACTCGATACTGCAGACAACGAGTTAATTTCAAATAACTCGATTATACCTAACTCGAGTTATTTTTCTGGGCCCCCAGATATTTGGACTGGTCCAGATGCAGTCCAAGACGAATCGAAGTTTAAAGGTAGGCCTGCCACAATACTCGATTCTACTTGAATCGAGTTCTGTGCAGTGGAGAATCACAAGAATTCAAATTCCTCGAGATTTGGGAAATCGAGTTACGTTGTACACATGGACCCACCCAGCCCATATATTTGGACTGGTCCAGATGCAGTCCAAGAGGAAACGTGCTCGGCCCGTAGTCATAAGAATTGAGGGAAACGTGGTCATAAGAATTCAAACTAAATTAACCGAATACCTGCTCGGCCCGTAGTGTAGCCAGTGACGCTCGGTACGCAGCAAGGACGTGTGTGGCATGCTCTGCGGTGCATTTTGGCCCGCTCCACCTACCAAACATGGGGTGTCGACAAATGCTCATTACTGAACCTTACATTTAACCTTACATTTAACAAACTTTGCTTTTATATTTCACATCCATATACTAAGCATTGATAAGTTTCTTTTGTTTGTTAGTTTGGCATTTTTTTAATTATATGAAAGAGACAAATAACGAGAACTCAATGAACGTACCTAATGGCAAGGGGCCCTGAGTGCACTGGCAGTAGAGGCGGCCTCACAACAGGGCATAATTGTGGGAACCTTGAATAGGCCTATAGCTGCACCAACAAGACTGCTCCTCCAATCTGCATCGCATCCTTCTTCGATGCACCACAAAGTTGCCTATACAGCCAGGCCAATGCTGCACTACCCCAGTTATACCGTCTCGCATTGCTGACTGGGTTGAGCAACTGCAGAGGCACCAGTGAGACCCGGTTCGCAGACCTGTCCATGAACAAGAGGGCCCCCATCCGTACAAGTACGTGGTAGCGGGCATGTTGCTGCACGACTTCATCAGCAGCATCCGCAGCTAAGGGATCAGCAAACTGTGCATCAAGCCAGGTGTATCTTATCCTCCCCCCAGCAAGGATAGACTTGTTTGAGTTTGGTATCGGGGGTGGAGGTTTATGGCCCAACAATTGTTCACACAGCTGACTCCATTGGTAGTCTGTCTTCCCAGTGACAGGCAACCCATCCACCGGAAGCCCCAGAATCACCTCCATATCTTGCAAGGTGATACCCATTTCTCCATGGGGTAAGTGGAACGTGTGCGTCTCCGGACGCCACCGCTCAACCAACGCCGTGATCAAGGCGTGGTCGACCTCCATATCAGGAACCTTGAATAAACCAGTCAACCCTGCTGCATCTATGTGTTGCATGATACATGGATCTAGCCCACCCTGTGGCAATACACATTTACGGCGTCGAACCTTTATCATGCCAGGCACGTCCTGCACACGGACGAGTATTGTGTTAGGAGATTAAACACAAGGTAATTATAAAACAAACATGTATTAATAATACTACTACATACCTCGTCAGCGGCGCACCTCCAAAGCGGACTTGACCGATGATTCGGCTGCTGGGCCAACTGGGTATCCACATCGGGTCCAGGCCGCACTTTATCTAGTGCTTGCATATCTGACATGGCAGCAAATACATTGTTAGCAATTTTCTAACAAGTAAACCACAATTAATATAAAATAAAAGCATAGATTCAGTAAGACATTGGACTGATATGCACAACAAAAGTAGTGTCAATCCCAAGAAATAATGAAATTTATAACAACCTAGATATACCAAAAACAATGAGTACTAAAACTTTTAAGGGATATCAAAGAACTTAATCTCTTTGTTGCTGTACTAAACCCAGAGACACACTGAAACACCACCACTCGATTTGCCAAAACCCCTCATCAAAACCCCAAGCACATTTAAAATCATTAATGAGAAAATCATCATTGCAGCATATAAAAGACAACAAAATTCTCATCTTCATTAGTAAATTTACTACTTCTTAAGTTTCAACAAAATAATCAAAATCCCACACAAAACGCAACCTAACATTAACCAACATCAGAAAATATTTCAGAGGGAGAGGACCGTACCTGTAATCAGCGGCGGCGGGAACCAACGACGACTGATGGAGACTCGAGGAAGAGTGGGGAAGCCTGATCGCAGAGCGAGAGAGACAGAGTGTGGAGAGAGAGTGATGGCAGAGAGCGAGGGAAAGAGAGTGTACAGGGAGAGCGAGTGACTGAATAGCGTTGTGAGACGTTAGGGTCCTATTGATTCAAACCGCTGAAAAAAACTCGATTTCCAGTTTCCCGAGTTATGAACGTCTCCACAAACTTTTTTTATTGGGAAAAATTAGAATCAGACTAACTCGGTCATAGAAATATCGAGTTATTCATTAAAACTCGATTTCCAGTTTCCCGAGTTATGAACGTATAAACAAACATTTTTTTATTGGGAAAAATTCGAAGGGTCAGAATAACTCGATCATACAAATATCGAGTTATTCATTGAAACTCGATTTCTCTATTGTCGAGTTACAAATGAGGGGCATTTCCCTATTTACTTTCAGAAAGAGGGCAAACGAATGTTTAATTTCCCAAAAAAGAGTATTTGCCCATTTTGTCCGGGGGGAGGAGGAATAGAGTAGAGTTGGCTGAAAATAGGCTAATTTTGGGCTAATTCCACTCCACTCTACTCTCCCCCCCTTCCCCTCAATCCAAATGGACCATAAGAATTAATGGAAGTTAGTTCTAGGATCAATTTAGTATATAAAAACTTCAAAAAATATAAAGAATAATTAAAAATTAAAAATTCAAGTTTTTTTGCTTTGTGTCCTACAAGTTTTAATAAAAAGGGATCGTTTTTAGTCTTTGTTTAATTACTAAAGATTTTATTTTAGTCCTTCTTCTTTTTCTATATATATATATATATATATATATATATATATATATATATATATATATATATATATATATTGTAAGGACCAGATTTGGGTCCCTAGCCCAAAGGATGTATGAACTTGGGTCCAAAGAGCCCAATACAATGAATTTGTAGAAAGTGGGTTGGAAAACCGAGCTTTAGTGAGTTAGACAACAAGTAAAGTGAATCCAGATGACAAGAAAATGTAAGTAGATTGGTTTAATCTAAAGAAAATTGTCCTCGGCACAGTCCGAGGAGATCAGTTCTTATATATATTGATTCTCAAGTTTGATTGCAAGTTCAGTTCTTAATTACTACAGTGTTTTTCTCTCAACTTCTCGATCCCCTCTCTTCAGGGTCTTCTTTTTGTTTTATACTCTCCCCCTTCTTTCCTCTTTACCCTCCACGTGTAGGGCAGATTGCTGGTCTTTGATCCTTGTCCCATCAGCACCTTCCTGAAGTCTCTAGTAGTAGTTGTAAGGCTGAAAATTACTGTTTAGGTATCACCTCCACATTAATGCAGCCAGTTGGTTAGGTACAGAGCATTCAATGCGGTGGTAGCAACTTTCTCTTTAGATATTTTTGGACTTCCCTCTATTCTGTGCTTCTGTGATGTTTATCCATATCAATAGAATCTCCTGGAACGCTGCCATGGACGGTAAACCACCACTTCGGACCTTGACTTTGCTCAGCCGAGGAGAGATTCATCCTCAGACCATTCTCATGGACCTATATGATCAAAACTAACCTCTTCACTTACTAACACAGACTCCTCCGATTATGTTTGCCCCTCCTGGGACTACTTCATGTCTTCGGATTGGGCCTCTGGTCCAATATACACATAGACATATATATCGCTAGGCTTAACATCCCTACATATATATATATATATATATATATATATATATATATATATATATATATTTATTTATTTATTTATATATATATTTGTTTTTTGTTTTGTTTTGTTTTTTCTTTTCTTTTCTGTCCCTTAATAATATGTGGAGTACCTTTATACACTTTGCTTGTTTTTTCTTTTCATTTTCTCGGTAAAACGACAATCTTAGTTACACAACAATTTTTATCTAAAAATTGAAGTAAAAGAAAAATATTTTCGGTAGGGGGTGAGACTGCGGGGGACATGCAAAATAATTAAGGGAGGAAAACAGTGAAATAAAGGAATGTGATAAGAGATAGACTTGGGCAATTTTTAAAATATATCTTGTGATAACAGTTATACTTTTTCTTGTTATTTATACCAAGATATTGCACTGTTAAAAAATATATTATTATATGTCTTAGAAGATGACAAAAGATCATAACAATATAATTATGCCCCTTTTGGTAATTTAAACTCCAAATATAAATTTTAGAATAATTTTATCCAAATGTATACTTGACGGAAACAACACTTTTTTTTTAATACATGTTTTAACAATGCTAAGGGTCCAATTAGTTGGGGTGGAAAAATGGTGTGATAGAAAATATGGAGATAATTGAAAAGTAGGGAAATATAAGAAATTTTAGTTTTTCCTTAGTGTGTTTGGGTGAGGGTGGAAAAATAGAAGGATGTAAAACTCCTTTATTTGGTTGAGAAAAAAAAAAATATGAAAGAATAAAAAAAAATGTAATTTGTATAAATTTACTATTATATCCCTATTAGATGAAACAAAAGGTAACGACATTATATTTTTATTGAAATTTGTGTATGTAAAAAAGGAAAAGAAAAAGGTGAGAACAAGAAAAATCCAAAACGGATGAGTAAAAAAAAAAAAAACACTGAATGAGAACTTAAGAAAAAGAGAAAATGCAAAGAAAAAGAGAAAAAATATTGTTGGTAGGACTTTTTCGTCCACACCCACCACCCTCGAGCTTTTGCTTCTTTTCTTTTCATTTTGGAGAAATTGCATTTTAGTGGGTCCTAATTGGATCCTACCAAAATCTTTCTAAAGGCATCTCCAACAGCTTCTCCATATTTTTGTACTGTTTCGACAGTGAATAGTGGCATTTAACTTTTACTTACCTACTTTTTCAAATACATCTTCTAACAGATTCTCTATCATTTCTCTATCTCATTTAAATATTATTTCTTTTTTCATTATTTATTCTTTTTTTAACAACTATATTTTTTAATGAGAAGTGTTACGTCCACAACATTTTTCGCAATATTTCTCAATTGGGATTTTTTATTCTTTATATTATTTTTCCTTTCTTTCATTTCATTTTCATCCATACGTTTCATTTTTTTTTCTTGTTTTTCTCCTCCACACACGTGTTCAGTGTCCTATCTCTATCCCACCCCCCCCCCCCTTCTTTTATTTTCATTTTCTCCTTCATTCAAGACCATTCTAGCAAATCTATCTCTCATTCTCTCTTTCTTTCTCCAGCTCTCTCCTTTTCTTTTCTTTTCTTTTACTTGATTCTAGAACATTCACTAGGTCTCTCCGCGATAAGAAAAGAATGAAAAGAGGTATAGAGAGATACAAGAGAGACGGGTCACTGTGTCATTGCTCATCTTTGTCCCCAACGCAGTCCAGATGGGTCAAATGGCTTCTGTCTTCTTTCTTCTTCTTCTTCTTCTTCTTTTTTTTTTTTTTTTTTTTTTTTTTGCTTTTATTGTTATGATTTGATTAATTTTAAAATTGTGTTTTTGAGTTTGTATTTTGATAATCTGATTATGCTTGAGTTTAGAGATGTTTGAGAGAAATATTGTTGTATTTGTAGCTGTGAGAGGAGAGAGAAAGAATTGTTTTTTTTTTTTTATTGAGATGTATGAATTTTTTAAGTAGAAAAATTCATTTGGAGTTGCTACAATGTTCTCAAGATCAAGAGAACAACTGTAGCAACTTCAAAAAAAAATTGGAAAAATTTTGCATATAGAGAATTGGTTGGAGCTAGTTTTTTGGGCTTACTCTCCAAAATATAGATTTAGCTAATCAATTGGAGATGCTCTAATTCTGTTTTCCAACCAAACAACTCAGAAAAACCTTTTTCTCTCCCCATTTTATATTCCTCCAATTTTCACTTCAACCAAACGGACCTAAAATGTGATTTTTATAATAATGCTTTCAAAGAATCAAAAGGCACTTTTAAAAACAACTACCCAAATGGAGAGTGGAGCTTAAAAAATATTTGAAGGACCAAAATCAAATGTTTTGAAATTGAGGGATCAATATTGAATGTCCCTAAATTTGATGAACCAAAAAATGCATTTTACCTTCCTCCACCTCTCTATCTTCTCCAATTCTTCTTCCTCTCCACTCTATAGTCTATACCACCACAGCTCCCATTGGCCGCAGCTATGAACCATCACACAAAATCCGGTCATGCACCAAAACTGGCCAACAATAGCCCACACCAAAATCAAATCTCTCACCCAAAACTCAACCAAAGCCAGCACCTCACTACACAACCTTATAGATCACATCCAGCGGCGAAAATAGCCAAATACCACATTTTGGCAAAATTTGTGGCAAATTAGCACTGTTTCGGAAATATTTAGCAATCTACCACTTTTTTAGTACTCGAGTTCCTAGGTGAGTCGCCAGCGTGGCATTGCTGACCTGGAATTTTTGTGATTAAAAAAGTAATGTGGTACTCGATAATATGGAAATCGAGTACTTCTTTACAGTACTCGATCTTACTAACGTCAAGTATCTTGTTATTCTTCTTCTTGGTGTGCTGTCACAGGTAACCAAAAATAAAACCTATACTCCTAAAAATATATGTAGTAGTGCGAGTAAGGATCATTCCTACGGAGAGTATCTAGCCTAGTTTTATGCTACGTGAACAAGGAGGGGGGGGGGTGAAGTATAATGAAAACAATTTTAAGAAAAAAAAAAGAAAAAACAACTAAGGAACAATTCAAATTAAAGTATCGAAATTAATCAAAAGAACAAACCTTGGTCTAAGTCAACATCCACCATCGGAATTTTACAGCTGATCATCGATGCAAGTATATATCAATTCACACTTTGAATATTCACCATGGGAACAATTTTCCTATCTCTCCTTAGTCGTAGTTAATTAGAAAACAAGCGATCTAATAAACCCTAACTACTAAACAACCCAAGACAAGCGCTAAAGGTTTAATCTAGTAGCAGCCTTAAGAATTAGAGAGATCGATGAAACTAAACAACACAAACACAAGCGGTTGCATTTAATTTAGTCGAGCATTCTTCCTAAGATCTAATAATTTCTGACGCAGCAAATCATTAAATCTTGGTTGCTTCACAAGTTAGAGAGATCAAACAATTACGGATTTGATATCTAACCTAGCAGTAGATTGCAACGAACAATAAACTAGTAGGCCTCCTAGTAATTAAACGAGACAATTATGAAAATAGGCACAGAAGAACATCCGACATTCAAAGCATAAATTGAACAATAAAAACAAATTAGATCTCACAGTTTTATTGATTCCCAGGCTTTAGTTTCCTTCGACCAAGTATAAAAGTTTAGCCAAGTAGGGCCATGATGAAAACTCAAAGGAAAAAATCAGAGAAGAGGGGAGGAAGAGGCGTGTGTGTCCAATTCTGATTTCTCCTCCCCCTTTTACACGTTAATTTCCCCTTTCCCAAGCCTACAAAATCTCTTAAAAATATTCTCAATAATAATATCCAAATCTAACTAATTAAGGAAAATATTAAAAATAAAACAAAGTCCTAATATAACTAGGAAAGTGGTGTTTTTCAGCTGGAAATTTCGTGCACCAGATCTGGAAGCTTCTGAAAATAAACCTCATCAGATCTGCGTATTAGAATTGCAAGCAAAAGAACATTTCAGAACGTTAGCAGTGCAGGTGTAGCAACTTCAAGCCCGATTTCGACCTTGATGCAGCCCATATCTCTCAATACTCAAAACATGAAAGTTGTAGAGCTTTGTCTTGGCGTTCCATAGCATCTTGAATCATCTCAATCGGAGCTTGGATGAGAGAGTTATTCCCAGATTACGAAGCGATGTCAAAACTATCCAGAATCGCCCAATTAGCTACGTTTTGCACTTAATGCCTCCATTTGCATCCTAAATCAAAATATAAGAATAATGAGTATATTCAGGCACCAAATAAATATCAAAGACTAAACATTAAGGGAGAAAAATATGACAATTTGCATTCTCATCACTTCTTTTTTTTTTTTTTTTTTTTCTACCTTTTGTTTCGTAGTGGAAGACGGGTTCCCACCAACTTTGCTGAAACTTCCAAGAAAGTGATGAAATGTAAATGTAAACAAACAGCAAATCCTTTCTTTCAGTAGCGGCTCTAGGAATTTTTTCCAGGGTGTTTCTCAAGAAGTATAAATTACACAATCCAATAAAAAGAAAATTTTATATATTGACAACAACAACAACAACAACAACAACAACAACAACAACAACAATAAAAAGACACGCAAATGCATAAAGTTTTACAACATAAAGTTTGTGGAGTTCAGTTGTGGTTGTTGTTAGTGTTGCTGAATAGGGATGGACGGCGATGGCTAGGGAGAGTAAGTGAGTTTCTTATTTCCTTTTAGCCTTTAGGTTTGATTTAGTTTTAGTTTAAATTGTTTAATGATTTGTGAATCCGCGAGGCAGTGAGGATTTTTTTTTTTTTTTTTAATATTTGTTGAATTAAAAACGTAATCGTGTTGGTGTTGGAGTAGTGATAGTATTAGTCTGAGATGAGATTGATCTTGTACTAGGCTTTTCTATTAGCATTTGGTTTGGGCCTTGTTAGTGGTTTTATTATAATTTTTTTTTTCTAGATTTTCGTTCATTTTTTTTTTTGTTGATTTTTTCCATGGTTTTATAAACCAGTACGATGAAAGAACTGGAAAAGGGATTGGTTACTGGTTTTTTGGTCGGACCGAGATCTAATCGATGGTCGAACTGGTGATGTCATAAATAATATAATTAATAAAATTTTAAATTATATAAATAAAAATATAATAAGTTTATTACTAATAACATGATAGCAAAATGTAAAAACATAATATTTAGTGACACTTTTCATGTCCTTAGAATGGACAATCACATGTTTAATTATAATCATAAAAATAAAAATTTTATTATTATATATATATATATATAATGAATTAATTGATGTTATATAAAAATGAAGTAACTTTTTAAGTTTATTCACTTAATTAACTAAAACTACTATTTTTTTTTCTAATCAAAATTATCGGAAAAAGAAAAAAGAAAAGTAGTTGTACAATGAAAAAAGCTAAATTTATGTGACTTTGACCAATTAGTTGTATAATATATATTATAATGTTTTTGAGGAAAAGTAATCGTACAATGACAGTGTGTCAAGTAAAACAAAAACTAAAAGTAAAGCCGTAGTATAGACTTAAAAGAATAAAATAAAAGCATGTGGTTCTTTTTGCTTGAAAGACCCTAATATATTGTTAAGTTGCTCAAATTATGGATCAAAATTTAATTTTATTGGCATAAAAAAAATTTAAGGTGTTCCCAAATTTTTTTTTAAAGGTAGATAAATATAAAATTTTAAATCATTATATATACCTTTTTTTTTCAAATCTAGGTGGTCCTGAGACCACTTGGCCATAAGGTGGCGCGGCCCCTGCTTTCTTTTCGCCTTTTTGTCCATCCATCCCACTCCCACACAACAACTGACTTTTCAAAGTCATTATTAGAATTATTAAAAACTCTTTTCTCTTTTCTCTTTCTTTACATTGCAGTCAGCGGCTTCATTTTTAAGTCACCTTGAGCTTAAAAATGGTTGTTGCTCCATTTTTTTTTAATATATATTTTCTGTCTCAGCGTCTCTATTTTCAGAACCAAAATCCAATTTTACTGTCTGAGAGGGAGTTAGAGAACTTGTTGTTTGTTTGTTTGTTTGAAGCTCCCTGCTACCCACTACTACTATTCAGCTCTTCCCTTCAAACAGGTATTTCAAAACCCAGTTATTCCAACTTTCATTTTTTTTTTTCTAAAAATTCTTCTTTTTCATGTACATTTACATTTCATCACTTGCTTGGAAGTTTTAGCAGAGTTGGTGGGAACCAGTCTTCTACTACAAAAAAAAGAAAAAAAAAAGAAGGTACTTGACTTCTTTAGGATCAAGTACTATAAAGAAGTACTTGATTTCCATAATATTGAGTACCACATTACTTTTTTAGTCACACAAATTCCAGGTCAGCAATGCCACACTAGCGACTCACCTAGAAACTCGAGTTCATTGAACTTGAGTACTAAAAAAGTGATAGATTGCTAAATATTTCTGAAACAATGCTAGTTTATTATAAATTTTGCCAAAACGTGGTATTTGGCTATTTTCACCCACATCCAGCGGCTAGGATTTCCAAACACTTAATAAATAAATATATATTATTTTGTAAGGATTTTGACTTTATTATTAATATATAGGGTAATTATAGGTTTACATTATACTTGCAATGTAAATCTTACATTATAGGCTAAATAAATGTATAAAAAATATACCTAATGTTAAAGGAATTAGTTTGGGAAATATTTTTAGAAACTTTTTATTGGAAAAGAAAAAACCAAGTGTTATAAAAACTTTCCTAAAATAATCTATTACCAAATGTCCTAAGGGCACTAGTCAACAAGACTCATATATATATATATATATATTTGGTAGCTAGTGGAGGAATGCAAAATGCTAAAATAGCAAGGACTTACAAACATATGAAACACTTCCAAATAAACAATATGAAATATAAGAATGATGAAAACAATCTTGAAAGTGGATTTCATGTAAGGATCACCCAATTTGTTTATTATTTCTTTTGGAAGTGGAACATTGAATAAATCAAGTAGTGATCACTCATTTGTTTTTTTCCCAATAAATATATCCTCAAAATTAGCTCATGTGCTTCTTCTGCTTCAAAAAATAGCTCATGTGCTTCTCATACACTTTATGTAAAGCAGGCTCAGTATTGCTGAAAGCCACACAAACTCTCTCTGTAAACTTCTAGACGGAGAAATTGAATAATGGAGAAACGGGTGGCGATCATTGGGGCCGGAACGAGTGGCCTTCTTGCTTGCAAGTACATATTGGAGAAGGGCTTTAATCCCATTGTTTTTGAAGCTAAAGAGGGCGTAGGAGGACTATGGAATCATACTATAGAGTCCACTAAACTCCAAAATTCCAAAGAATCTTACCAATTTACGGATTTCCCATGGCCTGCTTCAGTGCAAGAAGTGTGTCCTACTCACACTCAAGTGCTGGAGTAGCTTAAATCCTATGCTCAGCACTTTGGCATCATTCCTTACATCAAATTCAACTCCAAAGTCATTGATATAGACTATGTTGGAGAGCCTTCTGAAGAGATAGAGTCATGGGATCTATGGGGAGGAACTAGCAAGCCTTTTTGCTCTAAAGGGAAATGGCACATTGTCGTGCAAGATACTAAATGTTGCTCCACAGAGGTAGTTATCATTTATGTTGGTATTTGCTGTTTAGTACCGTGTAAGGCATTGTTATTTGTTAGAGTTATGGTTAAATTATTAGTGCAGCGTCTATTACACATAAAGTACACAATTCAGTTTTTGAAATGAAATCATGTCTTGAAGTAACGATTTCAGTTCAAAAAATAATTTGTGTATGGTGTGTGCAACAAAATGTGTAAAAGAGACCTTACCCAAATGATTAATTATGATTAAAAATGTGAGGGAGAGTATACAAGATGTGTTGGAACCCATTTATATGTGAGGGAGAGTGTTATAATTATGATTAAAAAAAAAACTTATTGAATACCGCTTATTTTACTAAAAACTAAAAACTAAAAACTAAAAATAATAAAAAAAAAAATTTCTGGATTACTGTTCACATCAAAAACATTGTTCATTTGCCTATTTGCACTGTTTATGTCTCATGAACAGTGCAATAGGTGCTGGTTAAAAAAAAAAAAAAAAAAAAGGCTAAAACGTGTTTGCGTCAAAACGCAGACGCAATCCAAACGCCTTCTTTGTGCAGTGTTTCCAACGGAGATATTTAGGATTTAAATCCCTTGTTCCCTAGCTATGATGTACCACAAGTCTTAAGACGTGATCATTTATCAAACCTATCCATGTAGGAAGTAATTCATCTAAGAGATCTTAGAACACAGGCAAACTACTTGTCTTCTCAAAACCAATTACAGTTCTTTTCAAGAAATGTAAGCTAACTATATTTGCCCACTTCATTCAATCTTTTTATGTATTATGCAGTATGCAGTTTGCAGTTTGATAATAACGGCATGCTCCATTGCCATGGTCAATAACACACCTAATGCAAAATCATACTCAAAATGATGTATAATCCTAATTTTAGTTTCAATAGAATTGATCAGGACCAAATACTAACCAAAAGGTAAGAAAGAATTCATTCTTGAATACATAGACTTTGAGTTTATGTTTTATTCGGCCAGGTTCACCAAGTTGAGTTTGTGGTTCTTTGTATTGGACGATTCAGTGGTGTCCCAAACATACCCGAGTTCCCTCCATTTCAAGGCCCTGAAATGTTCGAAGGTAAGGTGATCCATTCCATGGACTACTCTGAAATGGGCAGTGCCAGTGCAGCAGAATTGATCAGAAGAAAGAGAATTGTAATCATTGGTTCACTGAAATCTGCGGTGGACATTGCAGCAGAATGTGCAAATGCAAATGGTAAGGAAAATTTATATAAGAATATCATGTAGAGGCAACTTCAAGGAATAAGGACTCCCCAGTTCAAAATTTTTAATTGAGCTTATCATTTGAATACCAGCAAAAATTAGACGTTTTGATTCTATGGTTTTGATGTGAAGTTCAGAATACTCCAGTAGTTGTCTCTCAAAAATGCTAATGATTCTCAACATGTCCTTTTTTCACATTGGCCTATAATTTTCACTTTCTGATTAGGTGTCTGCTTGGTATAACTTTGAAAAGTCGCTGTTAAGCCTGCTCATAGATATCTTGTCTCTTTTAATATAGGAGTTCAGTATCCTTGCACAATGATTCAAAGGACTGCACATTGGTTGCTCCCCAGTAGCACTTTCTGGGGAGTAAGCCTTGGCTTCTTGTACTGCAATCGTTTTTCGGAGCTTCTGGTTCATAAGCCTGGTGAACCATTCCTACTCAAGTTTTTGGCTACCATGCTTTCACCCCTGGTATTCTTTTTCTTATCCTTTGAATGTGCATGCTTTTAAACAAATATGTGTATGATGCTGAAGTTTTATTTTCAGAGATGGGGAGTCTCAAAATTTGCTGAGAGCTATCTTAGATGGAAACTCCCATTGAAGAAACATGGACTGATACCAAAACAAAGCTTTCTTCAAGATCTCTCTTCATGTCGGGTTGGATTTTTGCCCGAAAATTTTTATGACAAAGTGGAAGGAGGAAGCATTGTTTTAAAGAAATCACAGAGCTTTAGCTTCTGTAAAGATGGTCTGATCATTAATGGAGAACCTCAGCCACTAAAAGCAGATCTTGTAATTCTAGCCACAGGATACAAAGGTGACCAAAAGCTCAAGAAAATGTTCAAATCTCAAATCTTCCAGAAGTACATTGTCAGTTCAGCAAGCTCAATAGTTCCCCTCTACAGGTTTGTCAGCTTATTAAAGTTAGGTTAAATTGCATATTTTGTTCTCAATCTATAATCTTTATCTCAAAAATCATCTTTGTACTTTAAAATATTTCCCCATAATCTCCTATCCTTCTAAAATTGTTTCAACGAGATCCTTATCGTCATTTGTTGGATGGAAAATGATGACGTGACAAACGAAATTTATGCCATGTCATAGGTCTACGCCACCAAAATGACCTTGATATCATGAATTCTGTTTGCTATGTCAACATTTTCTATCAAGTAGATGACGATAAGGAGCCTTTTGAAATAATTTAAAATATAGGAACGATTTTAAAATAATGGTCAAAGGTAGTTATCTTTATAATGTTCTTCACAGATCAAAGCTTACTTAGTCCATTCAGCGTTGCATCATTCTGATTCATTTTATAATATGCTTTCTTTATAAAACTGCAGACAGATTATTCATCCTCGAATTCCACAACTAGCCATAATAGGATATGCAGAGGGTTTCTCCAATTTGTGTACCTCTGAAATTAGATGTCAATGGCTAGCACATTTGCTTGATGGGAACTTTGAATTGCCTAGTATAAGAGAGATGGAAAAGGATGTCATAATGTGGGAAAATAACATGAAGCAATATGCTGGAAGGTATTTCCAGAGGTCATGTATTGGGAACGTTAATATTTGGTACAATGATCAATTGTGCAAAGACATGGGAACTAAGCATAAAAGAAAGAAGGGAATATTTGCAGAGTATTTTCAACCATATGGACCAACAGATTATGCAGGTCTCACCAGTTTGGACCAACAGCGAGGAATGAAGATCGACTAACTGGAAATGATTGCACAAGTCTGTTTATTGAGTCTTGTTCTCTCCCCCCATTCTTCAAATAATATCAGAAAAAACAGATATTATTGCAAAGCAGAGAGTCTTTTTCCTTTTTAAAGATGTTTCCTGAACAATGCGAAGTTTAGTGTATTTCTGGAAATGGAATGCACCTATATATATTATTTGATAATTTAACCATGGATAGAGATTTGAAAAATGGTTCTCCTCATGCAAGAGAGCATGTAAGATGTAACGCTACTTAGATACAAGACTTTTGTCACCTAATTATAGTGGCTAAAATTATCTTTATTACAATTACATATGAATTTTTCATTTCTATTTTTTGTTTTGGATTGATTTTTGTAATTGCTTTTTATTGTAACCAATCGCAGACCTGCGTGGAAAAATTTGACGATTGTTTTTTTGTTAAGTGAAAAATGAAAATGATAAACGGGACTTATAAGTGTTAGTCGCTCCAAACCCTTCTAAAAATGATGTGATTATTTTCTAAGAAAGTATTGTTGATACAATATACTAAAATTTCTAAATTAAGCTTCTTCTATATTTGCTATTTGAAAGTGCTTTAAATTGGGCAAAAATGCAAAGTGTATCCTCTAAGTTTGACCAAATTTCATTTAATGAGATTTGATAGAAAGACCTTAATTGAATGAACTTGAAACTTAGAGGACTCAATTGAGCAAAACTAAAGTTAGATGACTCAAATGAATTTTGGTCAAACTTAGAGGGCCCAACTTTCATTTTTGTCCTTTAAATTTTGTAATTTTTTTCTTTTTTATGGAAACATAATCCATTTTACATTCAATTATTATATAAGGCAAGATATTTTTATAAATAATGTAATTTGTAATTGAAATTAGTTTCTAATACTCATTTCAAACGGTTCATGCTCTATACGTTTTGAATGAACTAAAGAGGAAACAGATATAAGTAAATCTATCATTTATATTACAAAAATGATACAAGACTCTAATAACATAAGAAAATGTATTTTTATCAAGAAATTACTAATATTATACTAAGAATGTGACATAATTGTTAATGGATCAACTCCTCTTTCTATATAAACTCTTCTCCATAGTGTATCATTAAAGTGGATCGAAATGGGCCAAATAGATTGAAAAGGAACAAATGGGCCGAATTGGACCGAAATGAACCAAATGGACTGGTGTGGATTGAAACGGACAGAGGTGGACCAAAGTAGACCGAAATGGATTGAGTTGGACTTAAATGGACCAAATATACCAAATTAGACCAAATTGACCGAATTGGACCGTAGATCGAAATAGATTAAAATAGACCGAAATGGAATGAATGGACCGCAGTGGACTGAATGGATCAAGTAGACCAAATGGACCGAATTGAACCAAACTGGATTAAAATGGACCAAAATACTACGCTGATGTGGCTTAACATAAACATAGCAGCAATAAATACCGCACACCCTTGGTGTGATGGTCACTCTACAAGTTTAAGTGTTTGTAGGGAGTGAGGAGCAAAGGCCGGGATTCAAGTCTCCAAGAGGGAGCTTTATACACATATACACTTAAATTAAGATAGAGTAGAATTTCTATCTTGTATAAAAAAAAAAAAAAAAATACTATGCTTAAACTTTTAAATATTATATAGATTTTCAGAAAACAAAAATACTATATTACCATATATCATACACTTCATAGTCACTAAAATACACGTTTTACACTTAAAATATACCTGTAGATAAATTTTACTCCAATTCATAAAATAACTTAAGCACTAAATATAGTTATCACCGAAAACAAAATTATATCTTAGTCTTAATCGTATTTAATATATATATATATATATATATATATATATATATATATATTTTATAAATAGTAAAAAATAATAATTTCTAGCGATTTTTATATAATATAGATGACTAAACAAAATATGATATGAAAAATAATTTTCCTTCTTTTTGTTAGCAAAGTTAAAAAATAATTTGAAAAAAAAAAAACAATAAAATTAAGGAGAAACAAACTCAAATTTGTAAATGTTTTTAATGGAAAAAAAAAAAATCATTATGGTTAATAGTTGAATGCAATGGCCAATGACAGATCAATATATATTCGCTAGCTGGCGAGCTAACAAAAGGAAAGCAACTATCTTTAGCTCAATTTTTGCTAAGGGCGAGTGAAAAACTAGAGGCAAAAATGAGCTGTAATGCTACTAGTGGGAGAGTGACACTCATTTGAATCAAAGAAAGTGAGAGATTGGAAAGACTGAAAAAAGAAGAAGACCAAAAAAAAAAAAAAAAACAGACATTAAGAAAATCAGAGTAAGAGAGAAAATTTTGAGAGTACGTATGAAATTGTAAAATAAACAAAGCCATAAACTAGATTTGAGTGATAGTCTAATGGTTAGTTTGTGGTGTTTTATATATGCGGTTTAAACCCTAACTCTTCCTCCCCACTATGTACCTATCTCAAATTATAAATAAATAAATCCATAAACAAATGAGAAAAAGAGAGAGACCAAGCCGACGCAACCTATTGTTTTAATAAGTCGGCTTCAAATTAACCCATTTTCTTTTAATAAGCAATATATATATATATATATCATTTCTCCTTTTTATCCTTAAGGTCATATGAGTTAACAGGTCCAAATCCCATTTTGTCAAGTTTAAATAGTAGTACAAAAAGTCTGTTTGAAATATACCCAAATTGATCAAATAGTCTTGTAGCTTAATTACATAGTTTGCCAAGAGTCTTGTAGTTCAATTGATATTTTCTAGTGTTTCCAATAAACACATTTATAATTCAAATCACCTATATCAGTCAATCTAAAAGTGTGTAAATTTACATTGTTGCTATAGTAACCATTTTACTATTCACATGAAATGTTTTATTTTAGTGCTATTTTGTGAGAGCTCTAAATGTTTTATTTTAATCCTTATTTTTTTTATTTTATTTTATATATATATATATATATATATATTAGTATTATTCTCGTGCGATGCACGGCTTGATAAAGATTCATATGTAAGCTCAATTTTTTTAAAATAATTAAAACTAAATTATTAAATAAATATTAATAATAAATTATAAAATAAGTAAATAATTTTAATAAAAAAATTACTTTAAATTCTGATTGTTTAGAGTTTAGATTTTTATTAGTGTTTATCTATTTTTATATTTTAAATTTCTCTTTATTTTTTGTGTTAATTTCTTAATATGAGATATGGGATGAGTTTGATCATTCCTATGTGAGTTATGTTTAATTTATGCCATAACCAGCACAAACAATAATAAACAAATAGTTCCTCAATACTAATTTTTTTTTCCTAGTGATAGTCTAATTGAAAAAAAAAATTAACAAACTCACAAATTAAATACAATAACCAAAACCAAAAATCAAAACAAACACAAAAAGTTCAAAAATTGAGAAAAAAAAAAAAAAAAAAAAAACTTACATAAGAGAACCAATAACTTAAATGTGTGTCCATTATTTTGCTTCTTTATAGTAAACTTCCTTTAGCATAATATCTTGCAGCAAATTCAGAAGCAGAGAACAATAAGTAAGATGGATTTATTAGATTAAAACATAAATGTAAGTTGCACTTTGAAAAAAAAATACAACAACATGGAGTGTATTGTGTGGAATTCTTTATAGGGATGACTAGGTTAAGAAGGATTATATTGAAAAGCTATGGTTGAATATATATATATATATATATATATAAATTCTGAAAATTCGGATAATAGACTTTTAGTTGGAGTAGAATTTAAATTTCTAAAACTTAGATAATAAAACTTCATCTAAATTAAAATATTGTTAAATTTTATCCCTTAGTCAAAAGCTTTATAGCTTAATAAAATATTAATTTAAAAAGATGCAACTTGAAGAAAAAAACAAAAACAAAAGCGTGGGTTGTGTGAGATTTAAGTTTAGAAAATGTTTATAATATACTTTTAGTTTGAATAGAATTTAAATTTGTTTTAAATTATTATTAAATCATGCAACTTGAGACAAAAAACAAAAACAAAAACGTGATTATTATTAAATCTAATCCCTTAGTCAAAACTCAAAACATGAGTTGTTTTATTTTTTTAGAAAGAAAACAGGATTGTTGCGTGAGATTTAAGTTTATAAATTTTCTATTATAAATTTTTAGTTTGAATATGATTTAAATTAAAGAATATATATATATATATATATATATATATATATATATATATAAATATATGTTGGGTTTTTGGTTCGGTAATAATATGAGGAGTACGTTTGTACACTTAGTTTGTCCTATCAACACGAAACAACACACCAACGTAGCCCCGCGATTATTAGAAGTAGAACACTAGTTAGAACATCATCAACAAAAGCAAAACACAAAAGAACTAGACCAAGACAAAGAAGTACAACTCCAACTCCAACTCCAACTCCAAGTTTGAAGTGTCTTGTCGTGTCTAATCGGAGCTCATCATTGAGCTCGATGGCCATAGTCTCCACCTCATCCCTTCGCCCTCTTCACCAATCTTCTTCATTCCCTAAATGCCCCAACTTTTCTCATTATTCCCGATTTCGTCCCCGCCTCCACTTTTCCTCTCTCCGCCTCTCCTCCTCCGCCATTCGTGCCACCGCAGCGGTTGCCGTAGAACCGGTAAATACCCAATCACTCCCTCTTTCTCTTCCTTCAATTATTTCATTATTTTCTACTTTTAGCTTAAACGACCGTAACACATGTCGTTTACCCAAAACGACAGGACACTGTCTTGACTGGCATCATAACTGTACAAGTCTTTGTTTTCATGTTTTTATTTTTTTAATTGGCCTTGGAAGTAAGACTATGTTTGACTGCTAAGAAGAAATTTTGTAAGGAGTCGCAAATTTTCATTACTTGCAATGCAAGAAAATGATATAACTGTGCTCAGTTTATTGTAACTATTTGGTAATTGCCGTAAGGTCAGTCCTATTAGTATTGGGTCATGAAAAACCAAGGCTGGGCAGAAAGCTAAAATTTAAGTATAATGCTTGAAAATTTTAGTTAGAAAAATTATAAGGGGGAAGGCGAGATTTGAATTAGTGATCACCACTTTATGAGGCGCAATCCCCAGTCGATTGTGCTGCCTTTGGGGTTTATGGAGAGATTTTGTTGAAGATTTCTGTTTACGCAATTTTTAGTGATAAATAGGGAGATGTCAATATAGATTTACATGGTTCAGCAGTGTGCCTGTGTCCACAGTGAGGGCGTGGCTAATCATTTCATTATATGAAAATTTTAGGGGTTACAACACATTTATACTGCCTGTCTGCCCTTGTTAAAAAACCCTGACCCGGTATGTTGAATTTCCCAATATACCATTAAACTAGAGACCCGTGTTACTTTATTATTCAAAATACGAGCCACTATCTCAAACAGTTTTGGTATGAAAGATAATAATATTCCATCCTGAGCTTTTACAATATACTAGGAGGTTTAGGCACACTTAAGGGATCAATGAATAGCACAAAGGAAGTCACAAGACCCCCTTCTGTTGCTAGATGTATAGACCATAGACTGCATATATATGCATGTATGTGCAGTACTTCCCTAAATGCTGATATTTTTTTGCTGATTTAAAATGGAAGATTTTGGTTTCCATGACTCATCAACTAATGTATTTTAATTCATTTCTGGAAAGAAATAGCCAAATATTGGGCAATATGCTCGATGAGTGAGAAATCTTCCCTCTTCTTCATGTCACTGAAAGATGTTTGTGATTGTTGACTTGATGCTTATTCCTAATCCTGATGTTAAGCCATGTGTAGAGCAGAAAGGCCTTATTGAGAAACAGAGACATGGATTGACTGTCTTATGAATGACATGTTTCAATGTGCACTTCACAGAGATGAGTTTATACTTTATAGTTATATTAAAATAGCATTTCTATATAGGTTGTAAATGGTTGAAATTGACCTTTTTTTTTCATTGCATAAAAGTTTGTTATTGACCTTTAATAGCTTAACATATGGTTGAGGATCACAGCAACTTAATTTTTCAGTGCACAAGTATTGCAGCTCGTTCCTTATTATGTATAAACTTCTTAATGCAGATTTTTTTTTTGTCTTCATAATAATTGAGGAAATTATAAATAAATAAAAAATGCAAGAACTTCAACACTATTTTTTGTTATCAAATGTCTGGTTCCCTTTTTCAGTAGTGTATAGAGATTAACAAAAATATTTGCTTTCAGGATTTAGGCACACAGCAGAATCAGAAATTAGAAGTAGATTTGTTTGCTTGCCCTGTATGTTATGAACCACTGATAAGAAAAGGCCCTCCGGGTTTTAACTTGTAAGTTACAATACATAATAATACTTGCAGGTACATATTATTTATTTTTATCTGGTTATGATTTGACTTAATTGTTAGCCTGAGGTCGGACTTGATAACTGTGAAACCTGCAGGCCAGCAATCTACAGGTCTGGCTTCAAGTGTAAACGATGCAATAAATCATACTCCAGCAAAGACATATATCTGGATCTCACGATTACTGCTGGTTTGAGGGAGTACTCTGAAGTCAAACCAACTGGGACTGAGCTATTCCGGTATGTATGAACTACTTTTCTCTCCAGACAATTGCATGCATGGAACTTCATGAATATTGTTGTTTGTCAAATTGGTACTTATATTCATCTTTAGATGTATAATTGATGAATAGAATCTGTCAATTCAGATATTTGGACAAACTAGTCCTCAACCTGTGTAATGCATGGGCAAGTTTGAAAACAAATCTGTAGAAAAAAAAAATCTAATTTAATTAGAATTTGTTTAGTATTGGGTTGATTTATCCAAAAAGTTTAAACTAACATAGTTTTGCACCATTTGTAACTTTAACTAGCAAATTAAAAAATATATTCTAGAATAATGATGCTTAAATAATATGTGGCCTTTCAAAAGTTTATGTGGCAATATTAGAAGAAGTCAACAAAAAGTCAAAGGCTTTCATTTTACACTTTTTTATAGATCTAGATACGCATGAACCTAGGATTGGTACATGAGACCCTCCTTTAGATACTTCTTCCAAATCTTGTTTTCTGTTGATTAAGGGGTGTCCCATATTGGTTAAGTTCATCCTGGATTTTGGTCAAGATATTACAAACTGAAAAATCAGACAATGCTTTGAAATTATATCTGAGCTTTCATAAGATAGCTAATTGTTTGGGTATGTTTACCTTTGGTGCTTGCACCTTTGTTAGGAGTCCACTTGTTTCATTCTTGTATGAAAGAGGCTGGCGTCAGAATTTTAACCAAAGTGGCTTCCCTGGGCCTGATGAAGAGGTATGTCTTCCTTGGCTTTTAGTGTGGTTCAAATGCATCAGTGTTTATAAAATGTTGCCAAGAGTCTTGTAGTTCAACTGGAACTTCCTGGTGTTTTCAACAGAGATATCCAGGGTTCAAATTAAACCCCCTCCCCCAATTGTTGTATCTATTAATTATCAGTATTTGTAAAATGCTTCATGGGGGTGATTCTGAAATCTGAATTAAAAAGAATGAGCCTGCAGTGGAAGCAAGTTTGTTTTGCATTGGTTTGTGGAGACTCTTCATGATCTTGGGAAGATAATCTTTCATTTAGATTGTATCATCATCTAATGAAATGGAGTTCTATCCTTGTGAGATTGTTTACAAATTCCATACACCGGTGATACTATATTAATCACATTACCTTTGATATCAAGTGCAGTTCAATATGGCTCAAGAGTACTTTAAGTCTGCTGAAGGAGGTCTTCTGGTAGATGTTAGCTGTGGGAGTGGTTTGTTTTCCAGAAAGTTTGCCAAATCTGGGACCTATTCTAGAGTTATTGCACTTGATTTTTCTGAAAATATGCTTCGCCAATGTTATGATTTCATTAAGAGTGATGATACTCTTTTAACTACGTAAGTTAAACTTAAATTTTGTAGGCTATTAAGTTACAGCCTCTATGACATGATTGCATTCAATAATTATGTTTTCTGTAATTATTTTATAAGAAAAGACATTGCTATCCTGATTCACACTTTATTGGAGAATGTGCAGTAATCTTGCTCTTGTAAGGGCAGATGTTTCTAGACTTCCCTTCTCATCAGGTTCAGTTGATGCTGTTCACGCTGGTGCAGCCTTGCATTGCTGGCCATCTCCTTCGAATGCTGTAAGTTTTGTTTCTTTCTCTGATTTTCTTCTAAAAATTTTCCAGATTTTCCATAATGATTGGGTTTGGACAACCCAAAATATGGATCTGACTATCTAAAATAACACAACCCTTCTTCTACTCCAAGCCTATACTGAGGTTTCCACACTATTCTTGAGCTGGGTTGATCTGACTGGCTCCTTGACTTGGATGCACAAAACCTCAGGAAACGTTGCCTCGTGAATCCTACTACAACCACTTTGGTGGCCATAAGGGTTTTCTTTCATAATTACCTAGTATGTGTGGAAGGGATGACTACATCTGTCTGGAGATAAGTCGAATTTTCAGATAACCCTGGATACCTTGTCAGAAAAGGTTACTTTGTCATGGTTTATACCAGGAAAAAACTGGATTTATCAGTATTCCTGCCCACTATCCACGTAGATACCAGGAAAAAAAGATTGTGATTGTCACTGTAGTTTGACAGTTCTCTTTGCTCCATTTAAATGGATGTGTCAATATTTTTAAGGTGCTTCTTGAACTAATAACAATGCATATATTTGTCAGATTGCGGAAATCACTCGCATATTGCGAAGTGGTGGTGTCTTTGTAGGAACCACTTTTCTGCGATACAATTCATCTACTCCTTGGATAATACGCTCTTTGAGGGAGGTAATACTCGTTCAATGATTTCTGAGTCTGATAAATGATAGATATAATCCCACCAGGGTGAATTTATTAAACTTTTCTGGAATGAGCTCATTTGCATCGTGACTTTTCTATTTGACTGAGAATCTGTAAATTTCACACTACTCTTCCTATTTGACCAGTTCAAATGGTGAAACTTATTATCCTTGTCGAGAGTTGGATTGTGTTTTTTCTAATAAATGTGAAGGGTTCTTGACTGAAATTTTTTCATGCCATTGAATGAAGTTACCCAAAAAATTAGAAAACTTTTCATTTAATAAATTGGATCCCCACTTTACCCCCTAAAATTAATTGATACGCAATAGCAATATATTCCTAAACTGGCCATGATACTCCATTAGCTAATAAGAAATTTAACTAGGTCTGTGGGGTCTGATCTATTTGTCTGTTAAAAGTCCATCTTAAATCTAATGCTGTTCTTAATTATTTGTCCCATAGAGTATCATGATAGTGTACCTATAACATTAGCAGTAAGTCTTTTCAGTGTATTGCATGTGGTCATAGGATCTGAGACTTATGAAGAGTATTTTGCATGACTCCACTTATGTGCAGAGGTCTCGGCAGAACTATATCTACTTGACAGAGGAAGAGATCAAGGACGTGTGCACATCATGTGGTCTTACAAACTACTCAAGCAAAGTTCAGCAATATTTCATCATGTTTTCTGCTCAGAAGCCATGACATTAGGTTTAATCTATTTTGAATATCATTTATCCATACCCGTCTTTATTTTGTTCCTTTGTTGATATTTTTGTACAATGTATATAATCTGCCCATTACGTTGTAGATAAACTAGCCTGAAAAGGTGCTGATGACATGGGGCAGATGTACAGTATTACAATTGGTGAAAAGTATAGTTAAGTGTGTAATTTAGAAAAAATAAAATAAAATAAAATAATTGTGGTAATGGTCTGAGTAGAGGTCTATAGTGATCAACAGCCTTTCAAGCGGTAGTTTGTGTTGGTTATGGTGTGAAAAGTGATGAACCTGAGGTGCTCAATGTTGGTAAAACGATATAATCTCATACCTGTTGTATAACCGAGGGTGGATTGGAAAATTTGGTTCATTTTTGTGTTGATAAGAAGACCAAACAAACCCAATTTTTCTACCAAATTCATGATTTCAAAAGTATATCTAGTTTTGTGATATTTGATCTTGCCCAATATACTTGGATCAAGTATTTCTGCATAATCTATGATGTTTGAAGTTGAAATGGTTCCTGCATTGGCTACTAAAAAAAATCTTTTTTTATTTTATTTTAATTTTAACTTTGGGGTATGATAAGATTATCGGACATATTTCTGTGATGAATTACAGATCAGGTCCATGAAGAATTTATTGAATAGTGCAAGATCATTCTTAACAAAAACAATGCTAAGATTTCCCAAAATGATAACAGTTGGATGTGATAAAGTCCAATGAGCTCAGTGTCTTGTCTAATCTGTTTATGTTTATTCTTTGGTTTTTTTCTCCCAGAGCACCAGA
The DNA here is from genome assembly GCA_028535165.1 of Quercus tomentella. Classification (NCBI taxonomy): domain Eukaryota; kingdom Viridiplantae; phylum Streptophyta; class Magnoliopsida; order Fagales; family Fagaceae; genus Quercus; species Quercus tomentella. The sequence goes on along the minus strand of JAPQVY010000155.1, from coordinate 84,754,235 downwards.
GGTTGGAGCTTGTCGCAACGATAAGTGCCCTCCACCGAAGTGACGTGACAATGTGTCGTGACTTGTAGGCCTCATAAAGCTGGTTGTCTTGTACACTGCATAGAGACATTTTTAACACTAACATGGTCATGAAATGAGCTCACGTGAGATTGAGCTCATTTTATTCTCAAGCCTCTGGACCTTGGGAAAAGGCTATTCACGTGAACTAGCCCTTAAAAATAAGTACATACATAAATAAAATTGTAATAGAACTCTTTGATGAAGTGGCTCAGCCATTTTTTTTTTTAATATAAAATTTTCTCGACATGAGTTAAGCCAATTGAAAATCCCATTTTAAAACAAAGCAAAGTGGGTTTTAATCTATAAAAGAAACTCTGATACTCTCTCATAGTTAGTCACACACACTTGATGGCAGAGAGATCCCCTCGTGCGGCTCACACGCTGACCCACACTCTGTTTGTTCTTCTAACCTCACTCTGCTTCTTTGACCTTTGACCACAGGCAAAAGGCACAAAAAACTTCAACTTGAATGAGTTTAAACTTTATATATAAAGAGGAATATTTGGTCAGTCTTTAGCTTTAGGACTTTGGAGCTTCAGGGTTAAAATGTTAAAAATCTGTCACCTGGGATCCTTTGCACGTGAGTTCTTGCTTACTATATATAATAACATTCTGCTTTTCATGGCACGTTAAGGGTGATGACCCTTATTCTTTGATTTGCTGCTAAGTATTTTCTGCTTTACTTTATGTCTTTCAGAGAGATATTTTGTTCAGTAATTTGATTTTAATATTTACCACGCACATGTACCATGCAACTTTCGTTGGTCGGTGCTGGTGATCTAGAGGCCGTTTTCAGCCAAAAGATTACTTCCATTGTAGGTATTTTAGATTGCATTTGCAGGTTCCTGAAAAGAATTCTTGCTTCCTTTTTCTTTTTTCCACTTTTTTTCTTGTTAATGGAGCTCCTTTTGTGTGTGAAAAAATGAAACTGAAACATATTCAGGGAGGTTTCCGGACAATATTATTAAGTCAATGAGAAAATTTGCTCTGATAAAACATCCTGGGGTATTTGAAATTGTTGGGAAAAATATCCAAGAATGATATCAGATTTGAAAGCGATTCATGTTAACTGCAAAACTTAACATATGCGTTTTTGTTTTTGTGTTTGCTCTTGGGATGAATGACACATAAGGATTAATTGAGCTAAGCATAATAGAGCTTATATATTAAAAAAGAAACAGAATTGGTGGAGAGCTAAGTACAAGAGCAGAACATGTATAAACATTGGCTACAATTTTGGAATGTGACACTGACCAGCATTGAGTAATGAATGAACACTATCTAAGAGATTATTTTGTCACACAATTAGGGCAGATTAAGTTTTCAAATATAATATGTAGTAAACTTAACGTTAAGTCTTGAAGTATAGAAATTTGAGATAAAGTGATAGAGAAAGAAGCGAGAAGATGTGGAAGTTTTAAATGGTTAAGAGTCTTGAAGTATAGAAATTTGAGATAAAGTGATAGAGAAAGAAGCGAGAAGACATAAAAGTTTTAAATGGTTCGATTACGTGACCTATATCCACTGAATATGAGCTAAAAGAGCTACATCTTTTTCATTCACTTAGATGGTGATACATTACAATAAAACCCATTTTTATAATGGGATTAAATAAACAAAAATTATAATTTTGAACTGATTGCTTTAATCCCACAATTTCTTCCAGCAATCAAGTTCATGATTGATTCCAATCCCATGATTTCTCTAATAATCCAATGCCTTGATTTGGTCTTCAAGACTATGGAAAGTATATACTTTTTGTTTGTTTGTTTGTGGAAGCACGTCTTTCAAATTTTTTTGTACTTCATTTTTGGATTTAAAAAATAGGACCAACAATCTAAAAGGCATGGAATGAACAATGGTTATTATGGCCATAATAGTTAAAGGATCCATTAGGTTAAAATTTTTGAAAATTGTGGTAAGAAGGAAAAAACTTGAGTTTTATTTTTTTTTTTTTTTAAGAGTAATGCTACATCCACAATATTTTTACAATAAATCTTAAATGGGGTGCTATTGGTGGGTAAATGGCAAATTGTTATTGGTGGGTAAAAAAGTAATGTTAATAGTGACCCAAATTAAAACCAATAACAATTTACCACTTAAATTTTGTTGTGAAAATATTGTGGATGTAGTATTACTTTTTTTTAATGTGAGAAAATATTCGTGATCGAAAAAGAAAAAGATGATATCATATTTTTTTTTCCCCTCAATTTGAAATAAAGGATATCTTAGGAGTAGGGGAAAAAGAGTTGAAAATTTGTTTTGTGGTTTAGTTTAGTTTGTGTCTTTTGATAGCGAGCATGTGTGGCAATTTAGAGTTTTGGTCCATTAGGTTATTGTAGCTAAAGATGTAGAAGTGAAGAGAAGATGGAGAAAACAAAAAGGAAAAAGAAAGAAAATGTCATAGGATCAAGATGACTCGTGTTAGTGCTAGTCCTCTGATAGATTCAGAGATAGAAAAGAGAAGATATAGAAGTCGTACATGGTTTGGTCACATGGCCTATGGTCATAGAACAAGAGCTCAAAAGGCTACATCTTCTTCATTCATATAGATGGTGATACATTATAATAGAACTCATTTTTATAATAGGAATTACATACACAACAATCACAATTTTAAATTTTGAATTGATTGCTTCAATTCTACAATTTCCTCTAACAACCAATTTATTGATTAATTCCAATCCTATGATTTTCGTTAATAATCCAATGTCTTGATTTGGTCTTCAATAATATGGAAATTATACACTTTCACACATATAACACAATGGTATTAATTGGTCTTCTTTAATAAAAAAAAAAATCATGGTTTAAATACCCCCTCCCCCAACCAAGAGACTGGTAGTTTAACTAGTACATTTTGGTGTTTTCAACAAAAATATTCAAAGGTTCAAATCTCTCTCTTTCAATTATTAAATTATTCAAAAAAATTATATATATATATATATATATATATAGACACACTCCCCTATTTATTGTAACAATTGCAGTATTAAACAAAAATTTTAGTAAACACTGTATGCGAGTGGAGCTTGCCGATCAGGTCCTAGTTTTGTGCCTTTTGCACCTTTTTTAAATAAATAAATAAATAATTACAAGAACTTTTGCACATTATTGAATTATTGAAAAGTATGCAACTCATTATTTAAAACTTTTTGAAATGAATGACGAAGATTGATTGATTGTGTTGGCCTGGCATATTGTGGTTAACACATGTACATGTAGCAGGTTTTTTTTTTTTGAGAAATAATTACAACATGCTGCTAGTCCCGCAGCTCGAACCCTTTCCCCCTTAGACTCCCAAGCACTTTGTACATGGGGAGGTGCCAATTTAGCTACATGTAGCAGGTTTTAAAATATATTGTTGAAAGGAAAAGGAGTCACACTTCAGATGTCATATATGTAATATATAGTATATAATCGTTATGATGCTCAACAAATGAACCTTTTTTTTTCCTTTTCGGTTGATGTCACAGAAAAGAAATGTCTTATAATAGAAGAAGTGACCTTTTAGGATCTAATCTTGGATTTAACTAAGAAAGTATTTCGTTTATACTATTCTTTCATTGCTTCCCTCTGAAGGGAAATTTTTTTACCTTAAGAAGTATTAACATAGGTGTAATACAAGATACGGTAACACAATAATTCTTGAAAAATTAAGATATTTTAAGACGGTGATATAACAATTAATTAATATGTTTTTACGTATATGTTTTCTTAGTTTTAGGTTATTTTATGTCAACCTTTAAGTTTTTAAAGTTAATAAAAGCTATCAAAATCTTTAAAATTATATCTATGACTATGACAGTGAAATGAAATATTACATATTTTTTCTTCCGAACATACTGAGAACACACATATAAGAATATCCGTAACATTTCTATATCCAACATGAACACACTAGAGATTTTAAAGTTTCAGTACTTTTTAACTTCTTACCAAAATATGTCACATCATTCCACTTATTAGATTTTCTCCTACTTTTTCTTTTGGGTGGGTAACTACCAAATCTTGGCCTTGCTACAAAGGTGAAAGCTCTAATTAATTCATAAGACTATATAGAAAGGTTAAAGGTCCTACTCCAAGGGCACACAATGATACCCCCATAAACCTATTTACTAAAGATGAATATGTCTCATTAGGTTTTTATTTTTTCTTTTTACTAAAAGTGTGCTAAAATATACTTATACCTTCAAAATGTTTTAAAAAAAAAATGTGAGAAAAAAAATGAATTTTTTTAAAAAACTGTACATAAAAGTTAAAAAAGTTAAAAGCTAAAAGCTAAAAGCTGAACTTATAAATTGATGCCAAACAGATACTATGGTCTACTAATGATTAGGTTTAATTGTATGTTGGGAATAGTGTTTACTCAAAATAGATTGGGGGACACATATAGACTATATATTGCAAAAATTATATGAGAAATCCCTAAGTTCACTCATCTATCCTGTTGATCAATCATTATGTGTTGCAAATGGGTTTAGAAATTTTTAACATTTTTTTGACGTGCCTAATTTGTTTACCTAGATTAGGTCTTTGAATCTTTCAACTAGAATACATATACAAGATAGTTTTTTTTTTTTTTTGGGGGGGGGGGGCAATATCTAACCAATCCACTTGCTTTATTGCTCTTGCTTTCATTTTTAATTAGCATGGGTGAAGTTTGAGTTAGCCATCCCGTTCATCATGCTCGAGCTAGGGTCACTTAAAACAGCTCAGGGCATTGACCCTAGAGGACATATATAATATAAAGTAATCTCTTAATTTCTAGTTGTTGCATTTGGATTTAACAATTTAGTCAGGGTTTGATTTTGCTTGAACGAGGAATAAAAAGTATTTAGTCTTTGTATGTTGTAGTTGAAATTTGTAAATTATGAAGCTTTGCACGTATATGAAATAGAGCTCATTAGATGGAAAAGTCATTCCCAATTTGGTTATGAATTTCTCTACCTTTGCATCATGTCACTTCCCTTTTCAAATGTTTAACCTTAACTAAGGATTGCAAAAGTTTTCCTTATTCTTACTTTACATAGGTTTTTCCTATCTCAAAAAAAGGAAAGAGTAGGGAAGTATTTTGTCTGTCCCATTCCATCTTGAATGTGTGTGTATATATATTATGTCTTATTATTAACTTCCAAAACACTAGTCTCTCTCTTAATATTCTTATCATCATCACTAATGAAGTGCATTTAGCACTTGCATGCATTCAATGTGACAACTTATGCTTCCTGTTTGTAACACTTAGTATACGTTTGGATAAGAATTATTTTCCTACATCTGGCATTTTGCGTTTTCCTTTTTTTTTTTTTGATGCACGCGTTTCAGCTTTTAGGAGACAAAGTGATGTTCATGCACTGTTTACGCACTGTTCATGCACTATTCACGTATTGTTTACGGAATCCACAACCACTTTATTGAGAAAAAAAATATTAAAAATGGGTTCCATGAAATTATTCACATATTTAAAAATTATTTTGCTACAGTGTTTTCAGTTTTCAACAAAATAAGTTGTATCCAAACGGACCCTTAGTTATATTTGTCTTTTGTAGCAAACTGAAATGGTAGATTCTAAAAGTCTTGGTTAGCTAATGAATTACCAAGGCTTGTCAGAAATATTAGTTGAGAGTTTGTTGAAAAAGTAGCTAAGCAATAAGTTCCTTAATAGGCATATCAGTGTGGCACTTATAATTAAATAGCCGGCCAAGGAATTTGTAAACCTCTAGAACACTTAGTGCTGGTTTCAAATTAAACCCCACCTTTTAAAAGTTAAAAATAAATGTTATGCTTCTAAAAATGTTTCAATTCAAACTATAAACCTAGCAATACGTGTGATGCCGTTAGTTAAACAATTTTTAAACAAAACGACTATTTGTAGCTTGAAGTTAAATAATGTCAATATATAATAGATCATATTCAGCACAAAAAAAAAAAAAAAAATTATATATATAATAGATCATTGAAATAACAACACAACGTCATTTTGTTTAAGTATATATCTTCCATTAATGGCATCACCATAAATGGGTATAGATATTTGTTTGAATTGAAATATTTTTATAGTGTAAAGTTTAATTAATTTGAAATTTCTGAAAATAATTCGTTTAATTTGGAACCATGCATCCCTAAATTGGAGGTTTAAAATATAATTTTTTTGGAAGAAGAATATTGAGTTTTCATAAAATGGTGAACTATATTAAGATTATCAGAATTTTATGAGTGTAAGATTTTTAAATATTTAGATGGAAAGTATTATTTAATTTATTTCTAGTCCATTCCCCAGATCATTTTCTTAGGATAGAGCTTTTCTTTACCTTCCATTAAGACTTCATTCAAATAATGCATATATAGAATTAATCCAAATTCTTTGATTTCAAGTTCTCATATCAAAATACAAGAATTTTAGTATTAACATAGACATAGGGATTAATATTTGAGTACACAGTTCAAATCTTTTGCTTAAGCTTGCACATATATAATATAATCTTAAGGAGATGGTATCACATGGGAGAAGAGTAGGAAAGAGAAACATTCCTGCTCTACTTATTAATCGAGAATAGAGCTTCAACTTAACTAAATTTTAAAGAGTCAATTCAAAATACTAACACCCACCTCGCCCTCATATCCACGCATGGATTTCACTAGCTTAAACATATTAATTAATGGTTCTAAAACCTGGCATGCACTAATCATTTTGAAATTTCAGACTCCAATCCAAACTCATCGTTATTTAAGTTCATATATCTAAACTCATATTTCAAGAGTCTTGTAAGTTGTAACTCAACTGGAATATTTTAGTGTTTTCAACAGAAACATGCAATGTTTAACTCTCCCTTCTGTTAAATATCGAAATATATATATATATATATATTACAGTAGTGATAAACTCTTTCCCTTGATTCTTTTTAGATACGAATCCAAACTCGCCATCCTCGAAGTTCATATATCTAGACCCATATGTCAAGAGTCTTGTAAGTTGTAGCTTAACTGTAATATTTTAGTGTTTTTAACAGAAACATGCAAGGTTTAACTCTCCCCTCTTCCAACTATCGAATTATATATATATATATATATATATATATATATATATATATATATATATATATATATATATATATATATATATATATATATATTCTAGACCCACGTGGAGCTGATATTTCTAGAGAAGATGGACTAGTCATTAGAGTAGTGATAAACTCTCTCCCCTGATTTTTGGTGGAACAATTTTACCAAAAGCTGTGCTTTGCACTGTGATGAGGCACGCCATGATTGATGACCGCCAGAACTGTAGGTGCATAATTGAAAGGTAGAGAATAAGAGGGTAGAATGGGAATGATACAAGTAAATAATTTCTTGACAATGCAAACCCCAAAGTTAACTCTTGGTTGGAGCATAGAGGCTCATGAAGCGAGGCCATCCTCAAACTTAGCACTAAAGCCCTTAATTTATTAGGTCATTTTTATTTTCCTTAATTACTATAGTGCTTAGTGAGTTGTTTTTGTTTGTCAAATGTTTGTGACAAAACCACATTATTATTTAGGCACAGTTTCTCCATTAGTGGAGTGGTTGGTCTTGGTTGTATATGTTGCCATGCTTGATTCCCCAAAAACCGGGTTTCTTTCTTATCGTACATGTCTTGTTCATAACTTTTCCTATATATCTTGTTATTGTTAGGCGATGCTGGCACTAGTGACTCTGATTTCTGTCCTGATACAAGGCATTTGAATAGCACATAATGGCTTTGGTTAATTTGCATATGTTGTTGAATGTGTTTGGTTGTCCAGAAAATGGAGGATATATAACAAAAGAACATCAAAATTTTGAGTTTTTTGATCAATTTAGGTTTGGATGATGTTTGGACAACTAACCCATCTACGTAGCATGTCAATGAACTATATAGGCCAATTGATCGAGACCCGCAAAGGACATGAAGTTAAAAAATAGTTTCTAGGGACACTCAAACTATGAGCTGGATTGAAGATAAAAATTGCATTCGAAAAAAAAAAAAAAAAAAAAAAAACACTCAAAGGGTAGAACATTATAGGGCATATATATTAGCACTGACACATTGGACACGTGAGGTGGAGTGCCCTAAACAAGAAAAAATTAATGGAAAATTTTCAAATTTTTTCACTTCCACTATTTTAGAGCAATAAAATGGGAAGTTTAGAAGAAAACATTATTTCAGATGTTTAATTTATTGCAATTTATTCTCACATAAAAATAAGGTAATTATACAATACTCCCGGAATACCATAAATAAATATTCTTTTTTTTCACATAATTGTGAGTCCCACTAATTAAATTTATAGTGGGACCCACAATTTATGTGAGAGGAAATAATACACATTTATGGTGCTCCTAAAGTATACAATAATTTTCCATAAAAATAAACTTTATGTGCAAAACTCATAAATGTAAGGCCTACTCATATTTAAGAAAAAGCAGGACTTAAGTACAGTACTTAAGTGTTGTTCCTTAGGTTCCCCATTTAAAATTCTGTCATGTGGATTTTTTCTCATGAAATGGAAAAATATTTTTTAATTAAATAGCCACATAGCTGAATCTTAATATGAGAATCTAAAAAAGGGCACTTAAGGTAATGTATTTAAGTTTTATCCTTCAAGAAAATGGTGTAATATACCGTGTGATCTTAATAATTTCATTGTAGAGCACTCCCATCAGGTGTGTCAAATGTGCCAAATGCCAAATATTTGGCACATTTGACACACCAAACACAAAAACAAGCCCTCATCAGACGTTCCAAATCTCAAAAAATTTAGAACATATGTACAGTACCGTCTCAAATATGAGATGGTACGGACAACAATCTCAAAACACTGTTTACCTTATTTAATTCGTTTTTTCTCTCTCCTTCATCATTTGGCTCAGACCTCTCTCTCTCTCTGTGTCTGGCTCTCTCCGTCTGCAACCCATCTCTCTTTCTCTCTGTCTGGCTCTCTCATCGCCGTCTCGCCACGCCGATCTCGCCACGCCGTCTCGCCACGCCGATCTCGCCACGCCGATCTTACCACGCCGAGAGACAGAGACCGCCTAGGCTCGCCACTGATCACTGATCACTGACCCACTTTGCGACGAAGAGGAACTCCAGTGTGAAGGACACGGTGGCCAGAAGTGAAAACTTCCATCAGCGACGGCGACGGAGGCGGTTTGGGATGTGGGTTTGTTTGATTTGGTGGATGGGATGCGGTTTGTTGAATTTTATAATTGATTCGGTGGATTTGGGATGTGGGTTTTTTTGATTTGGTGGATGTGGGTTTGTGCCGGTGGTGGATGTGGGTTGGGTTTGTGCCGGTGATGGATGTGGGTTGGGTTTGTGCCGGTGATGGATGTGGGTTGGGTTTGTGCCGGTGATGATGTGGGTTTGGGATGTGGGTTTGTTTGGTTTGGTCTCTCTGGTTGGGTTTTTTTTTTTTTTTTTTTTGAGGTGGCGTTGGTGGATGTGGGTGCCGGTGGTGGTGTGGGTTTGTGCCGGTGGTGGATGTCCGGTGGTGGTGTGGTGTGTTTGGGATGTGGGTTTGTGCCGGTTTGGTCTCTCTGGTTGTGTTTTTTTTTTTTTTTTTTTTTTTTTTTGAGGTGGCGTTGTTGGCCGTCGGTGTTGTTGCCGGTGGTGGCCGTCGGTGTTTGTGCCGGTGGTGGTCGTTGGTGATGATGATGAAGATAGTGATAGGGATAGGGAGTAGGAAATATATTATTTTAATTTGGAGTAAATATTATTTTAATATATAGAATTGAAGTGTAGAATATCTGATAAATGGTATGTTGTAAAATGATGTGTTAAAATGATAAAGTTGGTTTTTGATGTGTTAAAATGGAATTTTTTTTGAGAGAGCTGATGAGAATGCTCTTAAGATGCGGTAAATAAAGGATAGAAGATATAAAGAAACACTAGCTCCTGTAAATGATGCCAAATAATGAATTAGATATGTACGAATTAACATTAGAAGAAGAGGACCATATCCAGGAAGACGAAGTTGACACGGATCCTGCTACTTTCTTTGGTCCCCTTACACACACACACACACACACACAAAACTGAGCAAGAAACAGTCAGGCTCGTTACGGTGTTAGCTGTGAATTCATAAAACAAATCTATGGGATCCAACGGTTTACACAGTTTGAATCAAGGTCATATCAGTAGGCAGTATAAATTTTGGCAACTCTTCTAGGTAGAAAATCATTGAGGTATTTAATAACTTGTTGTCACTTCATGGATTGCCAGAGTAAATTAAGTAAATTCTTTAATTATCTATATATCTTGGATTCTAGATGGTGCTATGGAATCATTTGGGTATTTACCTACTTATTTCCATGCTAACATGATTAGAATTTCATAGTTTGGTACGTTAACTCAGTATATGTGTTACAATCTTACAAATCTTGTCGCTCTTTAATACAATCTTCGTCTCAATTTGTTTGTCCTCTATTCCATTTTAAGATGTCCCAAAATATTGTCTTGTTTCTAAAAATAAAAGTTATTAATTTATTAATGTTCCTATTATATTCCTACTTTATTTTGAATCGAAAACTAACAAATATTTAAAAAAATCAATTTAATTGGGGCACATTTTTAGTTGCCTCATTAAAAATAACTCTTTTTAAAAAAAAAAACTAATAAATTTATTTAAGAGTAGTTTTGTAAACTTATACATTTTTATAAGGCAGATAAGACAATACATGATGTTTCCTTAAAAAGTTTAATTTTTCAAACAGGACAAACAAATTAAGATGGAAGGAGTAATATTATTCTCTATGCTACACCTATAATATTAGCTGTGAATTCATAAAACAAATCTATGGGATCCAACGGTTTACACAGTTTGAATCAAGGTCATATCAGTAGGCAGTAAATTTTGGCAACCCTTCTAGGTAGAAAATCATTGAGGTATTTAATAACTTGTTGTCACTTCATGGATTGCCAGAGTAAATTAAGTAAATTCTTTAATTATCTATATATCTTGGATTCTAAATGGTGCTATGGAATCATTTGGGTATTTACCTACTTATTTCCATGATAACATGACTAGAATTTCACAGTTTTGGTAGGTTAAACTTATTATATGTGTTACAATCTTACATATTATTCTCTATGCTCCACCAATTGCTATCTCATACCTAAGGTATGTGAAAGTCCTTTATATTTGTTATAACTTTTTTACATGCTCAGCCCTATTAAGAATGTTACATTTTATGCTCTATTAATTATAGTATGTTATATTATGTGTTTTTGAACTTTGGTTACTTAAGAGAGAGACAAAAACATACATGACAGGATGTGATTAATGAAATATAAAATCTCGCACAAATATTGACAGTGAGGAATCTAAGGATTTTGATTGCTATTTCCAATTCTTTTTTTTTTTAATTTATAAAAAAATAAATAAAAAAAAAAAAACAAAAAAAAAAAACGTTCCTTTCTTGCGCTGAGCTCTAGTTTCTTCTCTTTGAGGTCTGAGACACAATTAATATGGTAGAAATAATATACTGAAAAAGTAGAGAAGAATTAATTAAGAGAGGAGCAGAAAGAAAATATCTAGCAAAAAAACTAATTTCATAGAAAAGATTAATTCTTTTAAGTAAAGACCCTTTTTTGCTTTTCGTACGTAGTGTTTTATTAACCGACTTGGCCGACTTAATAACAAGGAAGTGATAAAGTGGCTTGAGTCTATCTCCACACTTTTGGATCAAACTCAAGCAGGAGTCTTTAACTCAAAAATGTAAACGACAATCAAGTGGACTGTAATTATGTTGCACAAACCGACCAATGTATGTGATAGTACTAGTCTCTTAAAGTTAAATGAAAATTTAAAAAAAAAAAAAAAAAATCGTTAGTCGAACTAGGGTTTCTATTATTGTAACTAATATTATTATAATTAAAAATTATATAAAAAAAATCAGCATATTATTATTGTTAATTTTTTTCTTTATTTCAAAGTCCAAGTGCAAGTGGGGAAGCTCCAGCAACCAATTTCACCAATCAAGAGATTAGAATCAAAGAAAAAATGGTTAAAAAAAAATTTGCAATGGCAGCTCCTTCAAGAAGAGTTTTAGTTAGTTTAGCATCAGAGCTCTTTAGCCAAGAAGATGAGAGAAAAAAAATAATTAAAAAAAAAAAGGGTTCTAGACAATGGGAGACACGGAAACAGCGCCCACGTTCCCCTCATATCTTACTTCCTTTCTTTATTGCTTTCTCTCTCTCTCATATGACAAGGCCCACCTTATTGACAAATTGTTGTTTAGCTCTTCAAGGAATAAATATATACCCTTTCCTTTCTTGTGAGACTCCATAAATACTCTTATCTCCATGCCCTAGTCTCTCTCTCTCTCTCTCTTTCTCTCTTCTGTTTACACCGGCCACTACCTTGATAACAGCTCAAAGGGAGCTCTATCTTTGAAGTGTTTATGTGATCATGGTGTGTTTCTCTCTCTCTCTCTCTCTCTCTCTCTCTCTCTGTGTCTCTCTGTAGCAAAGTTCTAATTGACTTTTTTTTTGGGTTCATATATTTATTTATTGGGTTTTTGTTACAATTCATGTGTTTAGGGAATTCAGAAGCCTGCATGGTTGGAAGCCCTCTACACCCAAAAATTCTTTGCTGGGTGCTCCTATCACGAAACAGCAAAGAAGAATGAGAAAAACATTTGCTGTTTGGATTGTTGTACAAGTATTTGCCCCCACTGTTTGCCTTCACATCGATTCCACAGGCTTCTTCAGATTCGTCGATACGTATATCATGATGTTGTTCGGCTTGAAGATCTTCAGAAGCTCATAGACTGCTCTAATGTTCAGGTAATTAGTACACAAAATAAGGTTAATTTTCTCTAGCTACTGTTATGTTTCAAGTGTAATTTAATTATTTTATATAATTTTGCTGAATTAAATGAAACTCCAATAGGGTTATACAATCAATGGAGCCAAAGTGGTGTTTATCAAGAAGAGACCTCAAAACAGGCAATTCAAGGGTGCTGGAAACTATTGCACTTCCTGTGACAGAAGCCTCCAAGAACCATTTTTTCATTGCTCTCTAGGGTGCAAGGTAAATTGTGATGATTATGTTTACCATATAATTTTCTTTTCAAGCCAAACTTTTAAACTAATTTTCATGATTACTGAGACAAATACCAAATGTTATAAGTCATCACAATTCCAATATATCAACACAGATGCTCATTTTATGTAGCAATGAAAACCCTTTAGAATGCAATTCAATTGGTCCATAGAAAAGTAAATTGCGATTGAATCATGCACATGACGTACAATTTTGTACTAATTAAGGAGCATCAAATTATAAAATTTATAGTTCAGTTGGTGACAATATTGAATGTGAATTATGTAGGTTGATTTTGTGCTGAAGCACTATAAGGACCTTTCTCCATTCCTAAAGGCTTGCAACACTTTACAACTAAGTCCTGACTTCTTAATGCCACAAGACATGGGAGATGACGAGATGACGAATGAGACACCTCATTCTACAATTGTGGACTGTGATGAGCCAATGAGCTCGTCCTCAGGCTCATCAGGGTCTGAGAACATGAGTGTGGCATGCACTCAGATTGTCCGAAAGAAGAGAAGTGGGCTATATGTGTGTGCAAGATCAGCTAATAGGGTTTCTAATAATGAAGACATGGCTACAAGCATGAGTAGAAGAAAGGGCATCCCTCATAGATCTCCTATGTGTTAATTAGCAACAAAGCACTGCTATTAGCCTATTACTACTACTACAACAACAATTTTAATTTTGATAATTTGACTGAATCCTACAAATGCTTATTGTCTCTCTCTTTCTCTCTCTCTCTCTGAAAATTAAAGTTTTAAGTTAATTTTATCACTTGGTCGGGGTGTTTTGTCTTAATGGCATCACGTGATTCCCAATTCCAAGTTATGGTTTGTACATTTTTCTAAGGTTTTCTTCATATCATTTGATTATTATTATTATTATTATTTACAACATTATTAATTCAAATCATGAATTAGAGTGTCTTCCAGCACCATATAGGCAGATACTTACTTCTAAACCTACCAGATTTATTTGCACATATTTATAGCTTGTAGTCTCTGATAGTGCAAGGCATTTTGTACACTTAAGCATACGAATACCTATAGGGGCACACGTGAATTCCCTGCGTGTGCTTGGCAAATTGATCATTAACTAACACTAAAATACAGTGTTATTGCTAAACCCTATAATCTTTGTCACACTCTCATGATGGGGTCCTAAAAAGGGGCTTCCTTTGACTTTGACTACAACTAGCGACAGTACTGAGTACACCGTCCTTCCTCGAAGAGATAGAGAAATAGGTTTTGAACAGTAATTTTGACTAGTCAAACCCTGAGGATTTTTTTTTTTTTTTTTTTTTTTTTTTTTTTTTTTTTTGAGAAACCTAACCCTGAAGATTAATATAGTAATTAAGGTGCTGAAAGAACTAAAATGTATATTTATATGAGTGTTGCTTCATGAAACATTCTCTCTCTCTCTCTCTTAATCTCTTAATGTATCATATGAGTTCTGCCTAATTAAGAGCAAGGCCTCCATTCGTTTTATAGTCTTGACTCCCAATCAAATACATTGCCTCTTTTAGACGTCAAAGGGTTTCTTAATTTCTTACTACCATATCATTTCCATTGGTTAATATATAGACCATTCAAGTTTATCCTAGAAAGAAATTCAACAACACTGTTGTTTCAAGAACGTTAACATTTTTTGGAAAATAAATCATTTTTTAAAAAGTATTTTCTAAAAAACTATTTCATTTTCCAATATTTGGTAGCAATCTTAAAATAAGTTCAAAAACTATCATTTTACCTTTTTATTTAGCTTAGAATGAGATAGAGTTGTTTTTCAAAAATATTTTAGTGGAAAATAACTATCTCATATCAATATAAATAATGGAAGTTAATAGATAATTTTCCTTTGATTTTTTTTTTTTTAATACTACTGTAAGGGCAAGATTTGATCCTTGAGCCCAAAGGGTTAAAGGATTTAAGCCCAAAAAGTCCAATACAATGAATTTGTAGAGAATGGGTTAGAAAACTAGGATCTAATGAGTCAGACAACAATTATAGTTGGCCCAGATGACAAGAAAACAAAGATAAACTAGTTTTATTCAAAGAAAATCGTCATCGGCACAATTTGAGGAGATCAATTCTTGTATATATCTCTTTTGAATTTGGTTACAAGTCTAGTTCTTGTTCCTACAGTGTTTTTCTCTTAATTCTCCGACCCCCCTCCCTCAGGGTGTTCTTTCTCTTTTATCCTATCTTCTTCTTTCCATCTCCACCCTCCACGTGTAGACTAGGTTACTAGCGTTGATCCCTATCCCATCAACACCTTTCTGAAGTCTCTGGGAGTAGTTATAAGGCTGAAAATTACTGTTCAGGTATCACTTTCACATTAATGTGGCTAGAGAGTTAGTTGTAGAGTATTCAATGCGGTGATAGCAGCTTCCTCTTAGATATTTCATAACTTTCCTTTGTCCTGTGCTTCCATGATGTATATCCTTATCAATAGAATCTCCTGGAACGTTGCTTCTGAATGACAGACCGCACCTTCAGACCTCTACTTTGCTCAGTCGAGGAAGTATTCCTCCTTGGACCACCTTCTTGGACCATTATGACCAGACCCCTTTCTTTATTCACTAATGTCGACTTCCATAACAACGTTTACCCGTCCTCGGACTACTAGGCGTCCTCAGACTGGGTTCCTGGCCCAATATATACTATTGGGCCTGTTATCCCTACAACTACCAAATAAAAAAAAATGCGAAAAATTATTTTCACATAAAGTTTTCCATCGAAACAAACAGATATATAAATGATTTTGTGGTGGATGTTTTGATTACACTTAGTTTTTTCTTTATCAATCACTTAGTTTTTTCTTTATCAATAATATTGGTTTCGTGACCTTTTTTTCACAGCCACAAAAGGTCTAATCTAAATCCGGGGATTGACAAAATTGGGTCATTAAACCCACTAATTGTAACACAAATAAAGAAGTCCAATATGGCTTAGTAAATTGATGACAACAAGAGGCCCACGATACAAGCAGCCTCAGGGAGGGCCTAGTGATCTCCCAATTCGTCACAAGGCTGTCCTAGATTATGAAACCCACGATCACCGACAAATGAGCCCCTATTTTCTCTATAAGGGTGGCACAGGGCATAGCTTACAACCCAAGCCCATTATGAGTCCAAATTTTTTATACTCATTTGATTAGGAAACAAAACTATAAACAAGTCAAGTACTAAAAGTTTAAAACTGTTCATTTATTTTTATTTCAAATATGAGATAAGTTTGGGTCCCTAGCCCAAATGATAAATGAATTTAGGCCTAAAAAGCCCAATACAATGAATTTGTAGAGAGTGGATTGGAAAACTGGGCTTTAATGAATCAGACAACAAGTGAAGTAGGTTTTAATGACAAGAAAATGAAGATAGACTGATTTAAACTAAAGAAAATCGTCATCGGTACAGTCCGAGGAGATCGGTTTTTATATATTTCTCTCAAGTTTGATTACAAGTTCAGTTCTTGATTGCTACAATGTTTCTCTCTTCATTTCTCAATCCCCTCTTCTCAAAGTATCTCTTCCATTTTATATTATCTTCACCTTTCATCTCCACCTTCCACATGCAAATCAAATTGTTGGTGTTGATCATTGTCCCATCAACCCCTTACTAAAGTCTTTAGGTAGTAATTGTAAAGCTGAAAGTTACTGTTTAGGTATCACTTTCTCATCAATGCGGCCAGAGATTTAACTGCATAGTATTAAATGCAGTGGTAGTAGCTTTCCCTTGAGATATTTCATAATTTTCTTCTGTCCTGTTCCTTCTTGATACTTATCCCCAACCATGGAATAATCTAGAACGTTACTCTTGATGTCAGACCACATCTTCTGAACTTGGCCTTGCTCAGTCGAGGGGGGATTCTTCCTCAAACCACCCTTCTGGATGACTTTAATCGGATTTCACTTCTTCACTTACTAACACGAATCCTTGTGAAAGTGCTTACCCATCCTCGGATTGGGCCCATGGCCTAATGTAAACATAGATATGGGCTCCTGGGCCTATCACCCCTACAGAACTTATTATCAAACTAAATTACAAATTCAAGCTTATTGTATTTTATTTTCAAACAAGTTCAAGCTTCTTCATTATCTACTTGATTACTAACTTATTCTCTTCTCACATATAGTAAATTCTTTGACTAAAATTTTTTTTACCCATTCATAAATCTATACTAATAATTAATAACTAAACTATAGTTGAAATTATATTATTTAAGTTAATGAGTTAGAGTGATTTTTTTTATAATTCAAAAAAGATTAGAAATACAAACTTAGTATTATTAAAAACTATATATAATTTTACTAAAAAATGTACAATTTATATTATTAATTAATTAATAACAATAATTCAATCATTTATAAACTTATTTACAAATTTACAAAATCCAATCTCAGGTGATCTACATAAGTATATTTAAAACATTTTTCACATATAAACATGCATGTAATATCATATATATACTTTAATCCAACTTCATGTCCATGAGCTAAACATAGGCTTGGGCTTATAAGAGAGATGGGTTTGCTTGGATGGGGAATAAATCGAAGTGAATGGTTGTCTGTTGCACCTCTTGGTGGATGTGTCCAGTTGGGGACACATGCGGTGCACCAAGGGAATCAAGCCCAAGTCAGCCTAGGCATCCACGTTATGTTCTTGTACCTTTCCTCCAGCCCATCATCAAAATAAGTAGTCCACCACCATAATTAATAATTATTAACTACCCACTTCTAAATTTTTTTTTTTTTTTTTGATTTGCACTTCTAAAATTTGTTGTCACATTGTTCAAAGCAAGAGAATCCTTCCCCTTACAATTAGTGCCAAAAACTACATTAGAAAACCAATAAAATAGCAGAAGCAACAGGAAAATAAAAAATAAAATAAAATAACTCTTAACTTGAACCACCCCCCTCCTCATCCCTTTTTTCTCTAGACTGCCTAGAGAGATATTTTACTTTTTATTTCTTTTTTGGTTTTTTTTAAAAAAATATATATATAAACAACCCTCTAGCAATGTTAAGATCACAAAAACTTACACAAATTTTGTTACAACTCATCACGTCGCAAGTTGTAACAAATTGTGAGTGGTGGTATGAACTCATTATTTTTTTCTCTACCACTCGGCACCTGACAAGCTATGCCAAAAGTTGTCTAAGTTTTTATGATGCGGCATTTTTCACATCGTATTTCCTTTTTTTTGGGCATGTTCGGGACCCACTCCCATTTCTAAAAGTCCAAACTATTGGTGAATGCAAGAAGTATATGATAAGATGTCCAAGGTACCACAATACAACAAGTCCAATCCAGGCACAAGAAACCACTAGTGTTGTCCTAACCAATAACCATTAAGAGCCAACTTATATATCTGATTAAATATATATTGTCACTGGACATTGAAACTGGCATTAGCAGTAGCAAGACCCCCAACTTTTTATGGAATTAGAGGAGTAATTCCACGATGTGGAGTTAGCTGAATCCGAACCATTCAGTTCAAAACATTAAAGGCTTTGAACTGTCCCTCTTTAATGTGTTTTATGATTTTGGAGTTTCCACACCATTTATTTGCTCTACATGGTCCAGATTTTTATTTTCCTCAACGTGGAATTCAATTTAATAATTGACGATACAATGAATATTTCAACTCCTTTTGTCACTACTAATTAATTAGCCTTTGAAAAAGGAGTTAAGTTCTCCACTCTCCCCACTTTTAAAATGATTAGTTGTTTGAATTCATATCTCTAATTGATCCTCCTGTAGAACTGTCTTCCTATCGATTTCATTATGAATGGGATGTGCAATAGCCCATTTTATCTGACCTTTATTGCTTAAAGCTTTTTGATAGACTTATTGCTTAAAGCTTAAGCTTAGTATAAATATTGTACCATATGAAATACTATATATCTGTGATTGTGTTAAATAGATATTAGATTTTTTTCGTTTTTGTATTTTCTTCTCTCTCTCTCTCTCTCTCTCTCTCTCTCTCTCTCTCTCTCTCTCTCTCTTATACACTTAAAACTTGTTATCCCAACTAATAAGAAAATTACTCATCACAATTACACAAATTATTAATCTAATTCTAGTACTCCACCTGAAACTCTATACTAAAGTTCCAAAAAGTTTTAAAAAAATTTTAGTTTCTATTTTAATTATTTTAATCATCTAACAAAAAAATTTGTGGTTTTACACTATAGACTTCTGTATATGAATTTTGTTATTCACCTTTCAATGATAGTTTTCTGACTCTTTTTTCCTTTTATTTTTTCAATAACTAAATTTTATTAACACTTTCAAGGGGAAAATGTAATTATTACTAGTCATGTTTAGTTCTTGCAATGTCATATTAGAGTTTGTTGATGAGATGGACAAAACCTAATCCAAAAGCTTTACCCAACAATGTTATATTAATTAACCATCTTATTGTTATTATTCGATGTAAAACTTCACTATAAACCCAACAGAATTATAAGATAGAAAGTAATATGTTAGCATTTACTAAACAAACTCTTTTTGTCTTTTTCAATTTTTTTTAATTATATTTTCTTATGATAGTAACAAGAGTTTATTAATCCTTGGAGAGAATTTATAATTAGTACTAGTCTATTATCATTGTGAGGGGACAAGGATCCAAGAATATAGTTAAGGGGATTAAGGACATCACCGAGGAAACGAACCTCGGAAAACACCAATAGAGCGTCCTCGAAGAAATACAAATGACCTTGTGCAAGTACAAAAAGGCTACAATAGACGAGGATCCCGAGGATGTTAGCACGCTTTCGGAAGGCCGAGAGCCGAGGCTAAAGGTTGTGGGGTACAAACCGAGAGTGAAGAGAATGATTTGTCGCCGAGCAAGGAAGAAAGGAAAGTAGATGGACAAAGAAACCATCACCTCCGCATTTAATACACTGCAACCACTTAGCTGGCCGCATTAATGAAGAAATGACCTTGAACAGTGTCCCCCCAACTCATACCTCAGTGTAGAAACCTTCTAGTAAGGCCTTGATGGGACAATTATTAGGGAAATCCGATCTTGACCTTCCAAGTGTAGGGCTTAGATACATCTTGGCTAATGATATAAAGCCAAGAAGCCCCTGAATCAGAGGATGAATTTTTTGCTTTTAGGACTTAGAACTTAGAAATTTTCTGTAACTTCTTCCTCGGACTAAACCCGAGGACCCCAACATATACACTTCAAAACTGTTCCTTAATTAAGATCTTTTGTCCATATCTGGAATTAATTCTAACACATTCTCTAAATATTTATTCTTTTCTTAAGGTATTTAAAGTTGATTGAGCATCCCACCTCTTTAAAATTAATTGTGTGAGTAAAAAAAGTGAAGTAGCGAACATCCTTACTTACTTTTCACCCGCCACAATCATCATCTACTTATGTCATACATAATTAATGTGCATCTTATTCAGCAAAAAAATAATAATAATAATAATAATAATATGCATCTTTTTTTTTTTATAAACAGAGACTAACACACGCATAGGGGAGTGGGTGCATCTTACTTTCCAAAATAGAAGTTCATTTGACCATATGAGAGAGTCAATCTAAAGCAAGAGGCAAGAGTTAGAAGCCCAGATCTTTTATTCAACGACAAAAGATTCTATTAGTTGAACTAACTAGAATGCACGAGTCAATCTAAAGTGTTCAACTATCTTGCAATATATATTATTAGAATAATAAGTATAGTAGTATACAATAAAGCTAGTAAAGAATTTTCTTTACGATTCTTTCCCCTCTTTTCTATTTTTCCATGGGCATCGAATAATCTTTCCTCGGTGCATATTATGGAACGTGACCATCATTATCGAACTTAAATCAAATGCATGACAGAGTAGAAATAAACTTATTTATTAATCCTTAATGGAAATCTCAATCAAGAAACATATCCTGTCTGAAATGGAGAATCCTGGACTACCCAATCGGTCCCAGAAAAAATTAAATCACACATATAAAGTACAATCTGACTACAAAATTTGTGCTTTGTACCCATAAAGGGTCCTACTATACTTTTTTTTATTCGTTTTAACAAAAGGTAATTGTTGATTCTTTTTTCTTTTTTCTGCAAATCATACATAATTTATTACACTTTTTTGTCTTTAGGCATAACAAACTCTTTCCTCATAATGGTGGCATCCTAAGGTCTTTGTTTATTTCTTTTTTTCTTCTCACCTAATATCTAATTTCTTTCTCTAATTATTTATATGCTAATTTCATCTTTTCTTTTCTTTTTATTAGGTTTCACTTCTGCTAAGAATATTGTATGTGTTGATCTTGAGAGCCACTTGTGAAAACCTTTATACAAAGAAGTTTCATTTGTTTATTTTGTTTCTCAAAACATATAATTCTTGCATTCAATTAAGATGCTTGGCCA
This sequence comes from Quercus tomentella, assembly GCA_028535165.1. NCBI lineage: Eukaryota > Viridiplantae > Streptophyta > Magnoliopsida > Fagales > Fagaceae > Quercus > Quercus tomentella. The sequence continues at coordinate 84,732,717 of JAPQVY010000155.1, read as the reverse complement.
ATGAGGGCACTCACAAGAATATAGATTTCCTTTATGAATTGAGCTGTCTAGAAATGTTCTAACTCCATTGTATATATAAGAATCTGTCTGTTTTCTTTTAAACTTTCCAACTTAAAGTAACACTTAGAAATTAAATGGCCATGCAGTTATAATTTATACGGGTTATAAATTTACAGTGTATATATGTCATAGAAAATATATATTGAGGAATGAACCAGCTATCCAAAATTAACTCAAATTAAGTATCTTTTCTCAAAAAAAAAAAAAAAAAAAAAAAACCTCAAATTAAGTATCAGGAATTCAGGATCATACTATATCCATTTTGAACCAGAATATGGGTCACACATTCTAGCATCAAGCCACGTTTTCATAACTTAATATGGTGAATCAATCTTTCTAAAATAAAAAAAATGGAACCCTTTTTTGCAGCTTATTTTCCAGTAAGGATTTCCACCCTCGTACTTTTTTATTCTCCTCTTTTTCTAAGTTTTTGCTTCTTTGATTTTCTTTATTATTGCCAAAAAAAAAAAAAAAAAAAAAAAAAAAAAAAAAAAAAAAGGCGAAAGTAAAATGAAAAGAACAAAACAAAAACTACGAGGAAGAAAAGGAAAAGAAAATTATGGGATGCTAAGTGCTAACATGAAAAAGAAATGCTAGCTATATATTGCATTCACATGCACAAGAATAATTTATCAAACAAAATAGGACAGAAAAGAAGCAACAAATTGTAAAAATAAGGGTGAAAATCTTTCTTTTCCCTCATCTTTTTTTTTTTTTTTGGTTTTAATTTAGCCCTTGTAAATTTTTTTTTTTTTTTTTCATTTATATCCTTTATTCTTTAAGTCATTATAAGCAGTCCAATTCTTTACATGAGTTCAATTTAGATTATTGTGTTTTCCTCGACTACATGTTTTTTACAACGTGGTATATCGTATATATACTCATCCATTGTTGTGAGATTGACATCCAAATGGTATCGTGTATTCATGTCAGCTACCCCTTTATGTTTGTGAGTTTTAAAATGAACAAAATGAAATGAAATGGATTAATGTCATCTTTATAGGAGAGTCTAAAATGTCACATAAAAAATGTGCTACCTAGAAAAATTTGTATCAATTGGAATTTCATTAGGAATTGAAATATATTATAGATTTAGTCAAGTAAAGGTTTGCATAAAAGAAAAGGTAATATTAGACATGGTTCGTACTTCGTAAACAATTTTCGCCCCAACGAGGCTTAAAATAAAGGTTTGCATAAAAGAAAAATTAATATTAGACATGCAACGTGGCTTTATTATTGTATCACTTGGAGAAAAAAAAAAAGTGTATCTAACCCCAACAACCATACTTGGCACAAGTAATATTTAAATAAAATAAAATAAAAACCAAATTGGGTATGTATTATTATTCAGCAAAAATCAAATTTGGGAGTCCATTATGAACTAGATTTGGTTAGCAACCCCACCAGTCTGCAAGTCACTTCTTTTTCTTCATTTTTATATATTAATAAAGGCAATATCAATTATTCTCCCTACAACTTTACAAAGAATTAATCAATCAACATGATTGCATAACCTTCCGCAAATTCGCTAGCTTGTATTGACTCCACATGTATAAACAAAGTCATCATGTTCTTCTTCCTCAACACAAAAATTTTGATATACATACTTGTGAAAGTCTCGTGCATTGGACAGCTTTAATTATGAATTTTCTTTATATATAATTTTTTAAGAAATAATAATTGAATGAGTTATTATTATATAATTTTAGAACTCGTTTCTAACTAACTGAATGATTATATAAAATATATAATTTTGTATATTTGTCCTTCTATATAACATCTCTAATTAAAATGATCAATAAAAACTTTTCTAATTGTTTTTTTTAATAATTCCTTATTTATTAATGAGAAGGATTTGAACTCAAGCAGTTAAATCTTTTCTGGTACTTGCAGGAATAAGGTTATCCTAAAATAATTAATTACAATCTTAAGATTAAAAAATCAATTGTATTTGTACACCTAAAAGAAATTTCATTTTTAAGTCTTATTTTAATGTTTAAATCATCTATTTTAGTGTTGATTTTATTCAAATGGTTAACACCCTAACTTATACAACTTGAGTAATGTCTCTAATTATATTGTGCTTTAGCCTTTAAGACATATATTAATATTACACATGAAAAAAAAAAAAAATTTTAATAATTAAAACATTTAACAACAAAATTAAGCCAAAATCTCAATTCATTAATGAAAAACAATCCAAATTTCTTTTTCTTTTTTTTAAATGAAAAAAAAGTTAAGTAAAGATAGAATAACATAGGAATTTGGACCGATGGATCTAATTTAGCCAAATATTATCTATGATATAAAAGTAAAAGAATATAGGAGGAATTCTAAATTAAATTTAGTTAGACTTTCGAAGAAATACAATCATGAAAAAGTTCACTGGAACTTTAAATTATATGATAAGGATATGGGTGGAATTCCACATACTAAGAAATTAACATAAAACACAAACAAAATTTTAAAATATAAAAATAGATAAACATTGATATATAAAGTAACTTGGAATGAGATCGCATTACAGCACATGAAAGACATATTTTGAACCAGATTTTTCGTAGTGATAGTCAATTGATAGTTAGACAAAATTTTAAAGTTTTAAAATATAAAAATAGATAAACATTGATATATAAAGTCTTAACAATCAATAAATAAAAGTAACCTGGAATGAGATTGCACTACAGCACATGAAAGACATATTTTGAACCAGATTTTTCATGATGATAGTCAATTGAAAAAATCAAAACACTTACAAACTAAATACATAGAATAACCAAAACCTAATAAAATAATTCAATTGTTGAGAATTTAAAAATGAAAAATAAAAAATCACCTAAGAGAAATTAAGAACTTAAATGGGTGTCCCTTGTTTTTTTTTTGTTTTAATAGTAGATTTTGTTTGACATAATGTCCATACATGCAAATTTAGAAACAAACAAACAATAAGTAAAATGAATTTATTTAATCAAAACTATCATATACAAATACGTGTGCTTAAGTTGTAACTTGAAAAAACAATAAACAAAAACATGGGGTGCAAGAGAGATTCTTTGGAAAGAGCATTGGTGATTATATATAAGTTTTGAAATTTTGATAATAGATTTTTAGTTGGTATAGGATTTAAATTTCTGAAACTTAAATGTATGTTACATGTTTTGTTAAAATACTTATTGTTACTTATCTAAAGAAATTGATAAGAACAAATAAATTGTTGTCTCTATCAACTAAAACTTATATGCATGTTACATGTTGTAAGGACACGATTTGGAATGACCCAAGAACGATACTGGGTTCGCACGTAAATAGGCCCTAACAATATCATTTATAGAGCGTGGGTTTGAAAGGCTAGGCCTTGATCACGAGTCGGTGGTTTTCCGGGATGTTCATACATAAATAAAACGTGTACATACATAAATGAATCGTGCACGCTCTGGGAGTCTTTCTCCTAGAGGTGGGATGGGAGGCTCTGGTTTTGGCCATTTTTCCCAGCCTCTACTATGGGTTGCTTACTTCTCCTTTTATACTAACCTGTGTTCCTTATCCTTCGTCCACGTGTAGGGTCGACTTTTCAGGACTGATACTTGTCTCATCAGCCCATACTTAAAGTCGTTGGAGGTGGTTGTAAAAGCTGAGGAGTATGGCTCTGTCAGGTGCAGAGTATTGAATGGCAGTAAGGGCAGCTTTCCCTAGTCGTTGCCCTTTCCAGCGTACCCTTTTCTATTGACTTAGATATTTTAGATTTTGTTCCAGCTGTTCTTGTACCATTTTTACCCTTTTCTTTTGGTGAGACCTTGGACATGCCGAGGACTGAATCGTCCTCAGCTGTGTCCCAAGGCTACTTCGTACTTACACTACCGAGCCTGGGCTATAACCTTCCTCGGCTCGGGCCTTGGGCCCCAACGAATGAATGGGCCAGGACCACAATCTATTGGACCCCACAATAGCCCCTCAAAATCCTGCTGTCCGACCTCCTGGTTGGAGAGGAGGGTTTTGGTAACGCCAAGCCTTTATTACGGCTCGTTTAATTCTGTCTTTCATTAGTGCTGGTGTCCCTTCATTTACCCAGGAAACATACCTGGCTATGGGACATTCTTTTGAATTAATTTACAATGTGTTCCTGCCGTTGAATTACCCAAAACGCGCCTTTAATGATTTCCCTTTACGAGACCATTTAAATTCGACGGTTATCGATGGTGTGGGGAAGTGGAACGGGTATATTCTCGTTTACCGCTTTCCCTGGAGATTCGGGCAGATTAAAGGCCTTCCGTTTCGTCCTTCATATAAGAATGAAAGCAGGAGGTTACCCCTCTTTCACAGAGATCTTTCAACATTTTTAGAGTCTAAAAACCCCTAGTCTCCCCCAGAATTTCCCATATCCACTCGTTTACCCTTTGAATTACGATTCGTTCATAATAAGAAGGGGAATGAATAGACCATACCCTTCTCAAAAATGCCACATTCTTGTGAAGCTCAAACTGGCTCGGTCAGGGCAGGGATGGCAGAGACTCAAGATACCTCTTACCTTCCTTTCAGCCAAAATCCGAAGCAGGGGCTCTTCACGTCAATCTCTTGGCGCGGCTGAGCTGGGGTCACCCATTATCAGTACCAGCCGCTCTCTCATGAGCATAGCTAACATGGCACCAGCGTGTTAGGAACCAGGGCTGACGCAGGGACAAAGTATCCCTATTTCTTCCTTTCTTCCTTCACTGGTGCCTCCTTTTGCCTCCCCTTCTTCTTCTTTCTCATCACCAGATCCATCCTGGTGCTTTTACTTCTTCCTCTTCTTCTCCTCCTTCTCCTTATCCATCAAAGAGGGTCCTCCTCTCAATATGGGTGCTACTGGGGCAGGATTTGGAGAGACTTCGACGTAGAACTTAAAAAGATTTCTGTTTGTTTGTTGTTGTTGTTGTTGTTTTTTTTTTTTTTTTTTTTTTTTTTTTTTTTTTTTTTTTTTTTGTAACTCATTTTCTATATAGGCTTTGTTTAAGCCCTTTATTGTACGCTGTAACACCTCTTTACATTAATAAAGGTCGTCATTTCTTGATTTCGTATATTCTGTTTCTTCTTTTGAAATAGTTATGCTGTGAATAGACGTACTATCTTGTAAATAAAATCTTTTTTATACTATAAACGATGCTTGGGGGCCGAAATCCCAGTTAATAAAAAGATCTTGCTCTATGCTTATTGGAACTATCTGGCATAATAATGCCGACTTCAATGAGCGGCATTTAGGGCATAAATCTTTACTGAGAAAAAGATGTCTATAATGAACTTAATAAAATTGTTCGGCACAATAATGCCGACCTGAGAAAGCGATACTTAGGGCCAAAAATGCCTTATCAAGATAAAAGATACTAATATGAACTTTGTTGGAGCTATCGTGCACAATAAGACTAACCTGAAAGCGGGTTGTATACCCCAAATTTGAACGAGGTGATGGCTGAATGCTCGATGCCGTGTAGGAAGCAATTATCCGAGGATATATAACCCAAAATGTGCAACCCCTGTTGGTTGCTGAGTAACAAGGCGTTTCACCATCTCCCTAATAACTTTCATAGCCTTGACCTTTTCTGGTATTTGGTCCGAGGACTGAGCGTCTTAGAATTCTTCTTAAGTAGTTGGTTTCCCCATAGGTTTGAGTCCGAGGACCATGCAATACCTTGGTTTTGTCCAAAACCCATTTTTGAGAAGTAGTTGGTTTCCCCATAGGTTTGAATCCGAGGACCATGCAATACCTTAGTTCTGTCCAAAACCCATTTTTGAGAAGTAGTTGGTTTCCCCATAGGTTTGAGTCCGAGGACCATGCAATACCTTGGTTCTGTCCAAAACCCAATTTTAAGAAGTAGTTGGTTTCCCCATAGGTTTGTGTCCGAGGACCATGCAATACCTTGGTTCTGTCCAAAACCCATTTTTAAGAAGTAGTTGGTTTCCCCATAGGTTTGAGTCCTAGGACCATGCAATACCTTGGTTCTGTCTAAAACCCATTTTTAAGAAGTAGTTGGTTTCCCCATAGGTTTGAGTCCGAGGACCATGCAATACCTTGATTCTGTCCAAAACCCATTTTTAAGAAGTAGTTGGTTTCCCCATAGGTTTGAGTCCGAGGACCATGCAATACCTTGGTTCTGTCCAAAACCCATTTTTAAGAGGTAGTTGGAATTAACCTCTCGGTTATGGCATGAGACCTTGGTTTACGGGGAATTAGCTCCTCAGCCGAGCCCCTAGAACCATCCGTGCTACTGATGCTACCACGCGCAGCCCCTACTAAAGAAACATAGCCCTTGGTGGAACTTTACGCTAAAACCATACAATATAAACGGCTGTTTAAAAGTGACAAGGGGATTGTTTCGACCAACCGCCTGAGCCAACGCACAAGCCCTCCCTACAGACGGCACCAATTGTAAGGACACGATTTGGAACGACCCAAGAACGATACTGTGTTCGCACATAAATAGGCCCTAACAATATCATTTATAGAGCGTGGGTTTGAAAGGCTAGGCCTTGATCACGAGTCGGTGGTTTTCCGGGATGTTCATACATAAATAAAATGTGTACATACATAAATGAATCGTGCACGCTCTGAGAGTCTTTCTCCTAGAGGTGGGCTGGGAGGCTCTGGTTTTGGCCATTTTTCCCAGCCTCTACTATGGGTTGCTTACTTCTCCTTTTACACTAGCCTATGTTCCTTATCCTTCGTCCACGTGTAGGGTCGACTTTTCAGGACTGATACTTGTCCCATCAGCCCATACTCAAAGTCGTTGGAGGTGGTTGTAAAAGCTGGGGAGTATGGCTCTGTCAGGTGCAGAGTATTGAATGGCAGTAAGGGCAGCTTTCCCTGGTCGTTGCCCTTTCCAGCGTACCCTTTTCTATTGATTTAGATATTTTAGATTTTGTTCCAGCTGTTCTTGTACCATTTTTACCCTTTTCTTTTGGTGAGACCTTGGACATGCCGAGGACTGAATCGTCCTCGGCTGTGTCCCAAGGCTACTTCGTACTTACACTACCGAGCCTGGGCTATAACCTTCCTCGGCTCAGGCCTTGGGCCCCAACGAATGAATGGGCCAGGACCACAATCTATTGGACCCCACACATGTTTTGTTAAAACACTTATTGTTATCTATACTATGTATAAGAGGATTCCCCTCTTTGAATTTGACTTTTATGTGGTTAAAAAATGTCCTCATTAATGAAAGGTAATTTCATTTAAAAATAGGGTTATAAATGTCAAATAACAAATTTCATTTTGAATTCAAAAAGAGAACTCCTAAAATTTAAGATTTTTTTCTCTTCACATTCAAAAAAGAAAATACAGTTGCTTATTTCTAAAGTTTATCTTTTTTATTTGTTTGAAAAATAAAAAAATATATATATTTCTAAATTATAATAGATACAAATTATTAACTTTTACCCAAAAAAATAGAAGAACATTTGAGCACGCACATTAGAGGCTAGTTTTATCTAAAGAAATTGATGAGAACAAATAAGTTGTTATCTCTATCAACTGAAATTTATATACATGTTGCATTTTTTGTTAAAACACTTATTGTTACTTTATCTAAAGAAATTGATGAGAATAAATAAGTTGTTGTCTCTATTTTAAAAAAAAAAAAAATTATCCAAAATATTACTGTAATTTGGTGAAGTCACTTAACGCAACCATGACTTCTATATATGTCGAACTTTTATTTTATACACACACACACTAAATTCATCACACGCACTTTGTGCATGCAATAATGCTCTTATTTATTTATTTATTTTTAGTTTAGTATTATAATGTTTAAAAGTGATATATAAATAACTGTTTTTATTTTTATTTTTTTTTTAAGAAAGAGGTAAGGTAACATGGAATAATGTTTAAAATTGAGATAGAGTCTTAAGATATAGACTGTGTGGAGAAGATAAAGAAAAAACCTAAAACTTAGGAACAGTAAATTACTCTTTTAATCAATTTTAGTACGTAAAATGTTGAAACCCAAATAGAAAATCCTATTATTAATAGTATAGATGTATAGATATATATTCAAAGACTTTTTTTTTTTAAGGTTTTGATATGATTGTCCACTTTCCACCAAATAGGGCTCCTTTACACTGCTATCCTGTCAAACAAATATATTTAATATATATATATATATATATATATATATATATATATATATATGTGTGTGTGTTAGGTTCAAGTTACACCTGATGTAATTCTAAGCAGTGTTACACAACCCAATAACTTGTTATTGAATTCATATTTTGGAAATCTTACCGTTGGATTATATGTTCTATACGTTTTTAACATGCATGCCAATTTTCATGCTAATCAGATATTATTTACCATTTCATCCATAAACACATTTTTTATGTATTATTTTAAACTACAAACACTTGAATTTAAATAATTGATTGATGACATGACTATTGATATCTGATTACGTTGAAATTTTGCAAGTATAGAAAATATACGAAGATAATGTAATCCAACAGTGGATTTGTCAAAATTTGCATCCTATTAAAAAATAATGAGTGATGTAACATTACTTAGAATTACATCAGGTGTATGTATATATATAAAGAGAGAGAGAGAGAGAGAGAGAGAGAGAGAGAGAGAAAATGCACGTACTTTTCTCTAATTCATTTGTCTTTGAATAGATAAAAAGAGAGACGAATACTCGAATACTGACTCGGTTGCTCAAAAATACAATTGACAAAATGCCAACAGAAGCTGCCGACTTAAACGTGCAATAGAGCCTGGCCAAATGGCAATGCTTCATGACCACACGATATGTGTCTATAATGATTAATTTCAGCTTTTGAAAAAAGAAATCTGCACAGCAAGTAGCAACTCACCACTTCCTTCTAAACCTTTTAAGAAGCAATCTCCTCAATTATTAATTAATACAAAATTATAATTTTAACAGCACCCGGAAAGTTCAATGGTTCAAACCTATGCCATGTGCAGCCAATGGATGACAAACCAAGGTCAATACCAGTCTGTCATTTGCTTGATTACATGCATGTTTCTTGCTATAAAATAAAATAAATTAAAGCTGAAAAATAGTCTATTTTTCTCTCTTGGGACTAGGATTTGCATGAGTTGGATGATGTGACTTCTATTTTCTAAGTCTTTGAATTATGATCACTACAATGGGATTACGAAAAGATCATCTCATAATTGTTTAGGTTATCTAATTCAATAAATAAATGCCATTTTTTTTTTGCCTATAAACTTTAACAAAATAAATATTTTTTTGCCTATAAACTATCTCATCATCAGTAAAATTTTCCGACACCATCGGCAGGAGAAAATGATATTGGCTCCACCGGTAATATCGAAAGCAGCAATATTAGCACTATTATAACTCTTGACCCACCGGTAATATCCAAAGAAAAAAGAAATTATGCAATAAAAATTAAAACTCTATTTCAATGCCATTACCCATCAAATAAATATAAATAGTTATTTCATTTTAGCTTTTTATATTTCTAGTAATACCAATCCATACTATCTGCATAATCACCATTGCAACATACGAAATGTGGCAAAAAATGGTCCTTCCCAAACACCCCTTACACCCTTTTATAGCACAAGCCTACCAACTGCAAAGTGAAGACTTGAGTGATAATAATGATAATTTTTTTTTTTTTAGAATATTAAGTATTTTAACACACACATAAGGGGAAATGGGAGAAGAGTTAAACCCTTTTGGATATACACTACTGCTAGTTTCGATAATAATGATAATTGGATAAACAAAGAAACAAACTAATCCTAAAGATACTGACTCATCAAATTTAAATACAATAACTACTAAGGAAATATAAAATCATTTTCAATTACGGAAGGTAATCCTTGAGATATGCTGGCTTCCTAATGTCTCATGCAAAATTTGAAGAGTTATTACCGCAGAATAATCTATCCCCCTCACTTGATGTCCCTACATCAATTGCAACATACGAAATGTGCTTGGATGAGTTCAATTGGAGAAGATAAATTTTGTATTGTAAAGTGACAATGGATATAAATTTTGTATTGTAAAGTGACAATGGACATAATATTGAAAATACTATTTTAAGTTCATTGTTAGTTATTGATATACTATCACAAGATAGTAAGTAATAATAATAACAAACCATAACACATTAAGAAATTATGCAATCCATAATTTTTGTTGCACACTTGATACACAATCGATCAAATTTGAATCAAATTGACTAATCAAACCCTGTTGCATGATCCAACGTCCAAACAATTATAGTTAAAAAATGAAAATAGATTTTTTTTTTTTTGTTATTAAGTATCATAATTTTCATTAAATAAATGGTTAAATGACAAAAGTTAACTTTCATGTCCACATAAAAATTTGGGAAAATTATGAAAATTTCCACATATTTTGCTGATGGGATTAAATTAAATCGTACCTTTTAAAAAGTTTCAATAAAACCCCTATGATTGAATTTTTCCACCATAGAAAGTTAGAAACTCTATGCTGTTTAAATGTGACAAATAAATTTAAATAAATTACACTCGTTATCAAAAAAAAAAAAAAAAACCTAAACTAAACTACGCTTGACACTTGTATGGAAGATAAAAATGAAAAAGCCATCACATGAACACTGGGTGATATTTTAGTGCAAAAGAAAAACTCATAAAATGATTTTTTATTTTATTTTTTTAATTTTTTATCATTGAACTAATATTTATATAGGGCGTAAATGCACTTTTAGTCCCTCCATTTTGGCTTTTTTCCATTTTAGTCTCTACATTTTATTTTTTCCACTTTTAATCCCTAAATCAATTAACGCGTTCCATTTTGATCCTTTTCGTTAGCTCACTGCCAGAATTTGCTTAGGTGGCAGACAGACTATTAAAATAATAATAAAAATTTTTATTTTACTATTAAAAATGCCACGTCAGCTTATAAATTAAAAAAATTTATTTATTAATTTTAACTAAAAAAAATTAAAAACAAATCATTTAAAAAAGAAATTAAATTAATTAAATCTCAGAATTCAAACAATCACACCACAACCAACCATGTTGTTCATCACAATCCCAAACCACAAAACCCTATCCCTAACCCTAGACCCAAACACCACCACTCTCCACTACCTCAAACTCTCTCTCCACCACCACACTCACATCCCAATCCACCACCTCCACCGGCTCTACCTCTCCCAATCCCACCCTCTCCCATCTCAAAACGACGCTGTCCTCCTCTCCGGCCTTCGCGCGGTACTGGACGGACCAGTTAGTTTCGGAAATCATTTTCCACAACCGGCTCTTGAAGCACAAATGTCGAGTTATGGAGTCGGAATCGACTACGGCGTTTTACATTCCGTTCTATGCTGGATTCGCGGTGGGGAAGTATCTGTGGTCGAATTCGAGGGAGGAGGAGCACGATTGGGTTGGAGGTTGGGTGAAGAGAGAGAGATCGTAGATCTGGGTTTGCTTACCCAAACGTAAATCTCTAAAGATCTCTTTCTCAGACCAAAATCTCCCTCTCTCTTTCATCTTTCTAAAGCTCTAAAGCTCTAAAGTCTCTCTCTTAGATTGTGGATTTGGAAAAATCTCTAAATCTCTCTCTCGGATCAATGGTTGTGAAGTGGTGGTTGGTCCGCTGGTCGGTGGGGGTGGATCGTTGGATGGGTTTGACATTAGTATGGGTTGCAGTGGCTTGATTCTGGGTTTGTTTACGGGTTTCTCGAATTTGGGTTTGAAATTTATGGGTTTGTTTCTGGGTTTGATGTTTGTATGGAGGGTTTGATTTTTCATGTGATGTTCTGGGTTTGCTAGAGATTGAGGGTTGGGTTTGGGTTTGTGTTCTTTGTGTTTTGAATCTTTGAAGATCTTTGTATTTTGTAGATATGTGCCCTTTGATTTTATGTGTTCCGTGTTGGCATGTTCTTGATTTTTTTAATTTCCTCAGCAACCAAACATATTATTTGAGGAAGAACATGAACATGTTCTTCATGATGACTGGGAAGAACATAATGTAAAGAATTTTTTTTTAATTTAATTTCTTTTTTAAATGATCTGTTTTTAATTTTTTTTAGTTAAAATTAATAAATAATTTTTTTAATTTATAAGCTGACGTGGCATTTTTAATAGTAAAATAATTTTTTATTATTATTATTTTAATAGTCCGTCTGTCACCTAAGCAAATTCCGGCAGTGAGCTAACGGAAAGGACCAAAATGGAACGCGTTAATTGATTTAGGGACTAAAAGTGAAAAAAATAAAATGTAGGGACTAAAATGAAAAAAAAATGTAGGTACTAAAAGTGCATTTACGCCTTTATATAGTAATACTTTGTTAAAGTCGAATAATACTAAAAACACACTCATTCACACGTACGTCAACACTGCTGTGCCGTTTTGGAGCCGTTATTTATAATTGGCGAAAATGCACTTTTGGTCCCTACATTTTGGGCCTTGTTACAATTTGGTCCCTAAATTGATTTAGGTCCTAGATCAGTCCCTGATTTTCAAAAATCGTTTTTAAAATAGTCCCTACCGTCAACCCAGTGACAGAAAATGCTGAGGTGGCAAACGGAAGTGTCAGGTGGCATGTTAGATCTGACGTGGCTAATAAAATAACATTAATAAATACCACGTCAGCATCCATGTTAGCATTTTTATGACAAGTCAGCATTTTAATTAATAAAAAAATAAAAATAATTTTAAAAATATTAAACTGAAAAAATTCAAAATCAAAAACAAAAAAAGAAAAACTTTTTCAGAAGAACATTGTTCTTCTTCTTCCCCAGGACATGAACTTCATATGCTTCATGTTCTTCCCCAAATCAAACCCAATAAATACAAGAAATCAAACCCATAAACATCCAGTAAATCAAACCCATGGCTTATAATTTCTCTTCTCCACACATAACTTCTCTTCTCTTCGACCCTCACTCTCTCTCTCTCTAGCTCTCATGCACTCCGACTCTTCTTTCTCTCTCTACCCTTCTATTTCCCTTCTCTCACTCCCATGACTTGCGATTGTTCTTGGTGGTTTCGTGGTTGTGCTCCGGCGATTCGTGGGTCTGATTTTGTGGTTGTGCTCCGGCGGGTCGTGGGTTTGATTTCGTGGGTTTTTGTTGGCTATGATATGGGTTTGAACTTTGTGGTGGTCAGATTCGTGGGTGAGGACGTGCTCGATGGTGTCGCTGTCGATTTGGCCGCGGGTCGTGGGTGACTGTGCTTCGATGGTTCCGATCGGTTCGTGGGTCCGACTGGTTCATGGTTCGTGGGTTTTTTTTTGTTTGGCTGTGGTTGGTGGTTGCAGATTGAGAAGTGGTGGAAGAGGAAGGTTGTTGGGTTGTGGCTGCTGTGGTTTGTGGTTGTGGCTGGTGGGGCAACAGTGGAGGTGATTCCGTTGAAGCAAGATGACCCAAACAAAACGCCAACACCGATGGAGCTTCGGTCAATCACGGATCCAAACGAAACCCAGATTTAAACTGAAAAAGCTATGGAGATTCGGGCATGGGTCTTTGTTGAATTTTTGGGGGTTTTTTTTTTTTTTTTTGTGTGTTTGTTACCCAAGAAAATTTCTAGGTTCGGGTTTGTTGGGGATTAGTTTTTTTTTTTTTTTTTTTGAGTTTATGGGTTTGATTTGCTATAGAATTTGGTGTTGATTGTGTTAGAATTTGTTGAGTTTGATTGTGTTAGTTATGTTAGGGAAGAACATGTTCTTATGTTCTTCCAAAAAAACAATGAAAAGCAATTAAAAAAATACAAATTTAATTATTTAATTTAATGAGATTTAAGGTTTTTTTTTTTTTAATTTTATTTTTAAATTTTCTGACATGGATTTTTTATTATTAAAATGCTGATGTGTTATTTTTTAAAAGCCAAATAATTTTTTTTATTATTATTTTATTAGCCACATCAGATCTAACATGCCACCTGGCACTTCCATTTGCCACCTCAGCATTTTCTGTCACTGGGTTGACGGTAGGGACTATTTTAAAAACGATTTTTGAAAATCAGGGACTGACCTAGGACCTAAATCAATTGAGGGACTAAATTGTAACAAGGCCCAAAATGTAGGGACCAAAAGTACATTTTCGCCTTTATAATTTTGGCTAAAACGTTGGTTTCACTTCGCTGCTGCTGGTGACTCATATCAAATACAAATTGAAATTGATTTAAAAGGCTTGGGCCCGACAACACATTCAAGATTTGGTAGCACATTTTCAGTGTGAGCCGACATGCCAAAGTGGATGAAAGAAACGGATTTATGGTCCCATTGATGTGTACGTACTACGTCTAGCAAGTCCTAAAGCTAGAAACTTGTGATTCAGCGCTATGCTCATATTTCAAATTTAAAAAAAATCCATCATTCCGTCTTATTTATCCGTAAACTTCAAAACCCATCTTATTCAAGAATGAAAAAAATAAATAAATAAATAAAAGATGAAAAGAACCTTAATAATAACACCTTTTATTTTTTTTTGCTGAGACATAATAATATCACATTGAACCACGATATTTTTCTTTTTAATCTTTGAGTAAATACCATCTCTAGCTAGATATTATTAGCAAATAGCAAGCAATAAAACTTATTTATTGGAATAATTGTATTTTATTCTAATCTTAAAAATAAAGAATCACATAAAATATGGAATATGGTGACGCTGGAAGGCCAAAATGACCATATACTACTATTTAGTAAAATATTTAGCAATATATTATTGTTTGTAAAATATTTAGCAATTTATCACATTTTTGAAACTTGAGTTTGTAAAACTTGAGTTCCAAAAACGCGAGTTCTTTGTAAAAATAGTTTTCATTTGTCATGCTAATTTTTTATGAAACTTGAGTTCTTGAAACTAGAATTACATTAAAAAATTCTAGCTTTTTTCTATAGAATTCAAGTTTGAGAAACTCAAGTTAGACGACAAACTCAAGTTTCACATCCTTGAATTTTAAAAAAGTGGTGATCTTTAATTATTTGCAAATAAAAATAGATTTATACATATTTCATCAAAGATTGGTCCTTAGCCATTTTGACCGACGCTGGATTGTACCAAAGTTTCAGAACGATTGACATGGGACAGTTTTTTTTTTTTTGGTGAAATGGATGATAATATTAAAGACTACGAAAGATAAACACCAGGTTCAAGAGGGCAAGCCCTGTTCCGATACAGCCCCACAAAATCAGAAAGCAAAATAGAATCAATTTAGGGAGGGGGGGCTTACAAAACGAGTACAAACAGAGGGGGAATTAGCTCCTATCCTAGTACAAACAAGTACAAACGAGTACATGGGACAGTTTGAACCATGAAAAGTAGTGTGTATATATATATATATTATTTTGATGTATAACATGGTGGACACGTTTGGAGAGAGAATGAAACGAAAACACAAAAAGGTGAGGCGGTCAGTTTCTGAGGGAGAGAGAAGAGGGGAAGGGAGGAAGTGGGAGCGGCTATTATTGCATTTGCATTTGCATGTGCACTCAAATACAAACACTACAGCTATCTATTCGGTACTATGTCCAAAACACCCCATATATTCAAATTATATATATCAGGAAGCAAAATTACGTCTTTTGTCCTTTTGTGGCTTTGTGCACTACAAAATTGAACCAAAGGACTAAAATAGCCTTACTTTTAGTTTGGGTGGGGAGGGGAATTTTTTCTTTTTCTTTTTTAACTCTATTATTTATAAGGTCTAACGGACTAAATTCTATAATTTCTTCTTTAAAAAAGAGAGAGAGAGAGAGACTAAATTCTATAATTTCAAAAATAACAAATGAAACCCTGTAGTTATTGTATTTTATTTGATGGAATCTGTGAAGAGATAAAAATGTTTAATTGTGGCATTTATTATATATGAAAAAATAATAAGTTATTTAAGTAACTTGTAAACAAGCTCGAGTTTTTTTGACAAAAAAAAAAATAATTAAGCTTGTTATTGAGCTCAACTTTGGCTCATATTAAAATAAAAATAAATGAATAGTGTTAAACTTTTGGTACTTGGCTCGACTTGACTCGTTTATAACCCTAAATGGTTAGTTTGGATATAGAAAGACAAATTCTTGTATATTTATTGTCCACATTCCAATATACAATGCAAAATTTGGTATATTTTGTTTATCTTTATTTTCTTTGAATTTTGGTATTAAATTTTGATACTTCAATCTTTTAGAAGTTGAAGGAAGAAAGCAAAGACGGTCAAGGGTAAATATGTGCACAAAATATAGAATTAGTTAATTTGGAAAAAATGTGGTGTTTTCATTTTAACCCAGAGTTTAAAGAGTCAAATGTAACAATTGAAAGTTTCAAGATTGAATTGTGATAATGCCAAATCACATAACGGTAAATTTTATCCAAAACAAAAATTAGCAAGTCCTTAAAATTATTGAAAGTACAATTATTTGACCAATCCTGGGTATCGAACCGTCAAAGGACATGTATGATAGTTCACTAGTTCAACGGTTGGATCATTGGTTCAACTACTAGTTAATAGCTAATATATTGTAAAAAATATATAAATAAATTAAAGAATACATAAAAACAAAGATAAACTATTAAAAAAAACCAATTTTATTTTAAATATAAATACAAGTATACCAAATGTTGAAATATATAAATTATTACTGTTCAGAAAATTTACTCAAACATAAATCTAATGAAAAATTTAAATAAAATACTAAAAATATAGTAGTTGAAT
Organism: Quercus tomentella; assembly: GCA_028535165.1. Taxonomy (NCBI): domain Eukaryota; kingdom Viridiplantae; phylum Streptophyta; class Magnoliopsida; order Fagales; family Fagaceae; genus Quercus; species Quercus tomentella. The sequence continues at coordinate 84,715,990 of JAPQVY010000155.1, read as the reverse complement.
TGATTTTCTAGCTACTTATTTCAGGTCAAAAGTAAAATGGTTAGAGCTCATAAATAAAATTATAAAATTGAAGAAAAAAAATGTTTATTTCATCAAAATAACGTAACCGTGTAATTTGAAAAAAAAATTTCAAATAGCCTCCATTTTTTATGGTTAATTTTTTTTTTTTTTTGGGAAATCTAATATTTATTTCATACCAACACGAAAATTTATATGGTTCAAAGATAGATATAACAACCCAATTGTTGGTTCGATACGGTTTTGATGACTATGATTTAAATTTACACTATTCTTTTCTGTCTTTTTTTTGTTAAGAAATGATAGTATTAAGACTTTTTTTTTTTTTAATATTTGACTATTTTCTCAAATGTAGGAGCGGTCCAAGGCCTAAGCAAGACCCTCACCACAATAGTGTCTACCCCTAGGAAAAAAAGGCCTTGTCCCCCATTGTAAAGGCCCAAAATTTTATAAAATTATATATTTTTTAAATGGTTGTGCACCTTTTTTTTTTTTTTTTTTTTTTTTTTTTTTTTTTTTTAATGAGAGTGTTTATGTCAGAACATCTCATCATTGATAATGTTTTGGTTGCTTTTGAGACCATATATTATATCAATAAAAAAATAACTAGTGAGCATAAAGAGGAATATCACTAATTTTACTATAGACTTAGAAATTTACTTATCAAACAATTGGGATATCACACATTTTTCTATAGACTTACAATTGGTTACCTATCGGTCCTATTCAATTGGAGATGCTCAACATAAAAAGGGGAAATAAAAAAGTGATTCCATTATCCATGGATTGGATTAAGCTTGCAAAATTATGTGTCACCTATCACAAAAAGTAACTCATACATTTATTTGTTTGGTGGTGGAAGCTTACTAATTACATTCATTGCTACATTAATTTGTAAGTTTTATGTTGTAAAATTTGTATTGTAACTTAGCATTTTCCTTAAGGCTTTTCTTTTATTTGTCTAAGTATAAGGTTAGAGACACAATTTTTCACAAATCTTGATATGATTAAAAAAAAAAAGTTTTATAAAAGTAGTAATGAGAAAATTACAGCATACTTCTCTTATATGGACTATAGGTTTTCAATGAATTTCCTTAATGAAGTTCACTATTACATAAAAGAAAGAGAGTACACTTCTATCATGGTTCAAAGTATTCTATAATGTTCCTACCATTACTCTTTGTCAACACTCAATCTATCATTTTGCTTTTAGTAATTCTTTCTGGGTTCGATGTCGACACACAACTAACTTATGTGCAAATTTTCTTTGAAATGTCTCTTCCTTGCGGTGGTTGGAAAGGAACTCAATACATATCTTATACTGCTAAATAAATCTCCTAACTCATTTATTAGAAAGTTGCTGGTGAAGCTATATTGCCGATTTTGCAATCATAATGCCGCGTTATGACTTATGAGCTTTGCTTTTAGATGGTCCATTGCTTAATATCCTCCCCTTAGTTACACCTACATTGACTTTTTTATTTTTATATTTTTTAAAGATAGTTTTTAACTTATGACGCTCGCTCTTAATAATTGATATTTATCATCAAATCAAGACACCAATTTGTGGTTAGTGTAGGTAAGGATCGAACCCTTTACGTAAATTGACCTAGTTAGCCTTCTTATGCACGACTATGAGACAATAAAATAGAGTTAAATTCACATTTTTAGGTGCTTACATATAAAGTGGATACCATATCAAATTTGATTGGCAGATCAAGCAAAGGGACACCCCAAATTTTGGAAACTTTTATAGCATGTCTTAAAGTTAAACTTGGGTTATAAGGAAGGTGTCATCTTCTCTTTGAAGCTGCGGCATATTAAAGAGACTTTCTTTTTGGGCTGATTGAATGCCAAGAGACTTAGAACCACTTAATCATATTGTTATGTCTTGTGAAAAGAACTCATGATTCAGACATATGGTTAATAATAATTTAGCTTAAAAAAAACATGGTCACAATTATTTCTCAAATCCTTAGATCATTTATATCGATTTAGACAAATTTTTTGGCAAAATGGAAATAAAATATTACATTTTTCTGTTTTACTTTAATCAGTTTGAATAACCCCGCTATCTACTTCTCTATCTATTCTATAAAAATATTATTTTTTACTATTTTATTAATCACTAATATTTCTCGCCTATCTCTTCCTAAACCAAAATCCCACACAAATCACAGCAAAATACGGTTTAAAAAAAAAATCCACATAAATCTCTGCTTTTCTAATACATTTCGTTTCTTTGTTCACCTCTAGCTTTAGCTTTGATCAGGTCCTGCATAACTCGAACCAGCTCAAATTAGAGCATTTTGTCTATAAAACTTGATTTTGCATTAATCACTAATATTCGATTAGAAGTAGAATATTGAGGATGATGTAATTGTCTATGAATAGTATATTAGGTAAAGTAATAAAAGTGAAGGTTTTTTTTTTTTTTTTTTGGGGGTCAAAGTAACTGAGGTTCCTTCTCAAAAAAAAAAGTAACTGAGGTTGATGCTAATGCTCTCATAGACCTTTGGACTTATAGGAAATAGGGTTTTTATTTTTTTTGCTTACAATCTTAACAAATGAGATTGGGTGAAGTCATGACTCCTTTCTCATTTGCGCTCTTTTGAACCTATAGTTTACCTTATTTAAAAATATATATATATATATATATATATATATATAAATCACCACCATCTGGATTATAGCACAATGACATAAAATTTGTTCATTGACATAAATTTATTATTCTTATTATTATTTTGAATAAGATAGAAAACTCGTGCTAGAAATCATGAGCACCATTTTCATCCTTCTTAGTCCCCTTATTATTATTATTATAGAATTTTAACATATGACGTCTATTTCGTGATAATTACTTTTCATCATTAGCCTAAAACACTAATTAGTTTTTGATGTAAACAAGATTCAAACCTTAAATCTCTTATTTTACCAACAAAAAAAAAAAATTACCAATTGAGTTAATTGAAACACACTTCTAAACTTTTTTTTTGTTGAAAGTTTACCTAATATAAACGCTACAACCTATATATCTTGGATTTCTTTTTTTTCTTTTTTGTGAAAATATTTATCTTGGATTTCAAGATACAACATATTCACACATTTTTTTTGAGTCACACCATTTATGACAAGACTTTGCCTTTATTTCCAAAAGAAAAAAGAAAAAAGGTTAAGGAATATCTTCACCTTCACAAAAGCACACAAGGGTATTTTCGTCAAAACGCCACAATCAAAAGCGGACCCAAAACCGTAAACTTCGTGTGCCAAACCAAAAGAACTCAGATAAATATACACAGACACTCACACATAAACTCTCTCTCTCTCTCTCTCTCTCTGTGCAAATATTTTGCCTGTGGAAACGTTAAGCGAGAGACAATCCAAGCCATAATGTCATGTTTTAGATCAAACCCATCAGTTTTTCTTCTCTCTTTCTCTCTCTTCTTTTTCTTTTCCATATCTTCATCCTTTGCAAACTCTCATGTCCATCACACTCTGCACATTCCAGGTAATAATTTTGCTTCAGTACTGTTTGTTTGTTTTTTTTTTTTTTTTTGGTTGCATGAAACATGTTTTGTGAATCTATGTCTTTTGTGTGTGTGTGTGTGTGTGTTATAGATGCATTGTTTAAGAGAGAATATAGTGGGGTGGTCATATGGAACACAAGGAGGTCAGTTGCAGAGGAGAGCAGTACAGGAAACTCGTCTCTGATATTGGCAGAGAAGAGGACGTACAGGAAGGACCCTCTTGATAGCTTTAACCGCTACCCTGGTGGTTGGAATATCAGCAATCAACATTACTGGGCTGTGAGTTTTTTCTTAAACATTTATTTATTTTATTTTTTCTCTTTTTGGGTTTTGTTTTTCTTGTCTTAATTCCTTGAATAGTTGAATTAATTTCATCTGGGTTTTGCTTTGTTTGCCTTTTTTTGTTAGAAATGTGAACATTTAAATTCTGTAGATGATGTATCTCATCTGGGTTGTGAATCACTAGTCACTACAGTGCAATTTGATTTCCAATAGTCCTTTTTTGTTGTAAAAAGTTTCGAAAGTTTGTAGTCTTAGAATCCATAATAGTCTATTATTCCATCTGGTTTTTTTTACCCAAAAAAAATAAATAAATAAAAGGTTTTTGAAAAAAATCATTTTTTATTCTTTGTATGAGAGGCACGACCTCCTTGGAATCAAAGAGCAGACTGCATCTTTTTCATCTTCTAGTATGGAAGCTAAGGTTTTGTCAAGTAACTTGTAAGCCACCCTGCCTGTATGTTGATTCTTTTGTCTAACTTTTATTATAGTCATAGAGTATTATGCTGAAAAAATAGTACTGGTTTATATTACTTGGGATTTGCTTTTACTTCGTTGCTTGTTTGTTTTTCTTATCCTATATTAAATCTGGTCATTATTTTGTCAAATAGAATCTTTTGAGCGACTGACTTCTTTGATTTAAACTCTAATTATAATTATTAACTGCAGTCTGTAGGTTTTACCGCGGCTCCATTCTTTGCCATTGCTGCTGTTTGGTTTTTGGTTTTTGGGATAAGCTTGTTCCTCATCTGTTGCTGCTATTGCTGTTGTCCAAGAGAGCCTTATGGATATTCTCGAATTGCCTATGCTCTCTCCCTTATTTTTCTTGTCCTGTTCACCCTTGCAGCAATGTATTTCTCTTGATTTCTCTCTACAAAGAGTTCATTCATGTATGCTTTATGCTCCATTATATGATTTTTTGAATTAGTAATCTCTGACTTCCTCAATGTTTTGTCTTACAATTTCAGTGCTGGATGCATTGTTCTGTACACTGGTCAGGGGAAGTTCCACAGCAGCACAACCAACACGCTCAATTATGTTGTGAATCAGGCAGATACCATTGCTGAAAACCTCAATAATGTGTCCGATTATCTTTCTGCAGCTAAGAAGGTTGGTGTGGATTCTATATTTCTGCCATCAGATGCCGTGAAGAACATTGACAATATTGAAACAAAGATCAACTCTTCTGCTAGCACTCTTTCTAAGACTACTTCTGATAATTCAAAGAATATACAAGATGTCCTGAATAGTGTGTAAGTCTAAGCTCTTACAACTTTCTATTTCTGGTGCTCTAAATGCTTTTGGATAACATTTATTTTGATCCACTCAACAGGAGACTGGCTCTTGTTATTGTTGCAGCTGTTATGCTTTTCTTGGCATTTCTTGGATTTTGTAAGTCTTCTGTCTTCTTGGAGTAGAGGCAAACTATTTTTAAGATATGACTTGTTATAATTGTATCTTATTATTTATGTTATTGTTTTGGCTATTTGTTGCAGTATTTTCCGTTCTCGGGATGCAACCCGTGGTATACTTGTAAGGGATATATACATTAACCTTTTTCTGTTTATATTCACTTACTATTTTGGAAACAAATCTGTTTTAGTTGTCTTATTTTGTCATTGAACACTTACATGTAATGACTGCAGCTTGGTGATGATTGGGTGGTTTCTTGTTGCTGGCACATTCATTTTATGTGGCGTATTTCTCCTCCTCCACAAGTAAGTTCTGTTTGCTTAGTATTTTTTTATTTATTTATTGTCTATGTTGCACTTTTCTTTTCACTGAAACATTCAAAATGTAAATTTTAGCCTTTGCCTGTAGCAAGTAAAGCTTGGTGTTCTTCATAATCATATTCTCTGATCCATTTACTGTCTTTAATATGTTGTTCAACTGTTTCTGGTTTCTAAGAACCAACTTTGGGACAAATGTTTTGGTTACCATGGGCAGAATAGTGAGTGGTTCAATACCACTTATTATATGGCAAGCAAACAAATATCATTTTGCAAATTTGGGGGGAAAAAAAAAACAAAGAACAAAAAAAATGTTCTACAATTTGTTTTGTAGCTCTGTTTTCTCACGTGTGTTGCATTTGTCTTCTTGTGCTTCTGAACTCATTATTGATCTTAATTTTGTCTTATAGAATTGTTATGACTTATCAGGTTATTTTTCCTGATAGCCATTTTTCTTATTCTTCGAAATAGTTTGTACATGTGTTTCTTTCATCTCAGATGCTATGAGGTATAAACCTATACTGGTATATAATGTAAAAGTTTCTTAAACATCATCATCCTACTTCTCAATGAATTTTTGTTTTTTAAAATCTGAGGAACTCTTCACGAAGTTAGTAGCAGGATATTGTGAAGTGCGTTAATGATTGGTGCATCATTTAGGAAGGGCACTGACCCTGAAATTCTTGCTCAATTCTCAATTAATGAACATAAAAGCTTATCTTTAAAGAAATTTATAGAACACAGACCAGAAAAGGCCATCCTCATATCTCTGCATACAAAGATAACATAATAATAGAAAGGATTTCTTTCTTCTTCTTCTTCTTCTTCTCCACACCCCCCCCCCCCCCCCACCCCCCCCACAAAAAAAAAAAAAAAACTGTGAATGAATATATTTTTCCTTGTGATTTTTTTTTTTTTTTTTTGAAAGTTTAAGGTAGTGAACTTAGGAAGTAAAAATAAAAATACCAAAGCATAATTTATACATTTATCCCAAAATTCAGTGTCCAGATGAATGCTATATTTCTTCATCTTTTTTTTTTTTTTAAGGAAGTTATCCCTGTTCTATTTAATTCATCAGTTTGTCTTCAAAGATCAATTAAACACAGCTTCAATGATTATAAAATGAATTGGTTATATGGTTTATTTTTTATTATTATTTTTTTTTTAGTAAAATTGGTTATATGGTGAGCGTTTGGATTGTGCTTATTCTTGCGTTTTCAGTTCCACGTTTTGCCTTTTTTTTTTTTTTTTTTTTTTTTTTTTTTTTTCTGCACGTGAACAGTAACCTCACATGGGTTCACTGTTCACGTACTGTTTATGTACTGTTTACGCATTAAAAATATTAAAAATAAGTCTCACGATACTATTCACACATTTAAAAATTATTTTGCTACAGTAGTTTCAGTTTTCAGTTTTCAATTTTCAGTTTCAGCAACAATAAGTCCAATCCAAACAGACCCATGGTATTGTTTACTATATTACATAATTCATCAGTTTGTTTCTGCTGCTTGTGTACTCTCTGGGTCTAACTTCTTTTCATAAATGCATCAGTGTGGTGGCAGATACATGTGTTGCAATGGATGAATGGGTCCAGCATCCGACTGCACATACAGCTTTAGATGATATACTCCCATGCGTGGACAATGCAACTGCCCAACAAACCCTAATACAATCCCAAAATGTCACCAACCAGCTTGTTGTTGTGGTTAACACCATGATCACCAACATTGCTAATGCTAATGTCTCTTCCACTCCCAGACTTCCCATATATTACAACCAATCTGGCCCATTGATGCCTGTTCTCTGCAATCCTTTTTATTCTAATCTGACGAAAAGGAAATGTGCAACTGGTGAGGTGGACTTGAGCAATGCTACAGAGGTAATACCACTAACCTAAGTATTGGAATTTTAGTTTGGAAGTGCATAAGTATTCATGTGAAGGATTTTGGTTAGTTTTGGTCACCATGGAAAGCCTGGCTTAAACAACTTCTGTACCATGTCCTACTTTTAGTAAAATTCATCATTTTTGGTAATTTTCCTCTAGTATCTAATGGTCCCATTTTAGCGTAGCCCATAGTTTTTGGCAACTCGATTTCCAATTATATGATAGTAATGTATAAATATCCAGTATAATTGTCAAGTTCCAAAATTGGCAACTTTTTTTTGGCTCGTGAAACCTTTATAGGTATATGATCATATGTTTTCTAGAGTTTGATTCAAAGAGATTGAAGTACTTATATATAGGGGCTGATCGATAAATTTGTGAGAATATCTTTCTCAAAATGTCCCTTTGCTTCTCTCACGTGTCCAAAACTTATCTCCTTGTCCTTCACACATAACAGTGTTTGGTGAATGTAGAATTAATCAAACTTCCAACCCTTGTTTCAATCAGGTGTGGAAGAATTATGTTTGTCAAGTTTCAGCATCTGATATTTGTACCACAACTGGCCGGTTGACCCCCACCTACTACAGCCAGATGGCGGCTGCTGTAAATGTGAGCTATGGTTTGTATCATTATACTCCATTCCTGGTTGATCTGGAAGACTGCACATTTGTGCGGACCACGTTCACAAACATTGATAGAGACCATTGTCCTGGACTGCGAAAATATAGCGAATGGATCTATGTTGGGTTAGTATTGGTATCTGCAGCTGTAATGTTCTCATTGATCTTCTGGGTTATTTATGCAAGAGAGCGACGTCATCGTGTATATACTAAGTCCAGGGATAGTAGAGCCATGGGCTTTGAAGGCAAGGCTACATAGAGTTCTTCTAATCTAATTATCCTTGTTAGGTGAAGAAGTTCTTATGTATATTGGAGCCGTATAAAACATCTGTACATTATGGTAGTGATCCGTAGTTTGTTGATTATGTGAGTGTAGGTATTTGTATTGATATTTGATAGCCGCAGCCTTCAAGGATATATGGTATGTTTTGGCTCACTTATGAGCTATGAGCCTATGACGCTTTAAACTCAGGAAATTTTTACTTTGAAGTTTCAAGCTAGAAAATGTTCACATAGAGCAGATAATGTTTGCATTTTGGTTGCAAGTCTTGTAAGCTTGAACCAATGGTGGGTGCAAGAGTATTGAGCAACAGTGTGTTCAGAAGCCAGGTGAGGAAATAATCCCTCCCAATTTCAGGCGGTAATACTGTGTATGACCCTTTTCCGAGTATTAACTGGCGTGTCATTTTGCAATATTTATGAAACCGAAGTATACATTGTTCTGTATATGGGCTTTAAAATACCATATTTTCATTTGAAGTCTGTTGGGAAGCTCTTTGATTACCATAATTAACCACTGCCAGCGTCTTTTTTATTTAATTCAATTGTTTGGTTTGTGGGATTTGAACCTTAAGGAGGCTGTTAGGTTTTTAAAAATTGTGTATTCACTTTTCATTTTCACTTTTCAGAATTTAAATCCATAATCTAAATATAGGAAAAAAAAAAAAAAAAAAAAACCCATTTTCACACTTGAGATTGTTTTGAAACCTGATTTGAATATATAATTTGATTATGAAATACACCCTTTAACTGTTAGGCAATTGTTCTCTATTTTAATAGGAAAATCACAAAAAGAAAGGCCCACTAAAACCTGAAAACCCACTTGCTTAACAGAAAACTCACAGGCCCAAGATCCATTGATCTTCCCTTTGAAATCCACTGCCAAAGAACCCATGAGGAAAGCCGAATAACCCGTAGAAACTCACTAAAATTCAACCCATAACCCAAACAAAACAAACATCAAGAACACATAGCCATTGGAGAGAGAGAGAGAGCAAGGGAGAAGAGAGCCCGAGCCCAAGCCCAAGAGAGATAAGAGTAGATGGAGAGAATGGAGAAAATATCTGTGTTTTCTTCAATGAAGGTAGTCCCACCAGAAAGAGCTGTTGGCTCTCTTTTAATTCTCGTTAAATCAAAGTCTAATTGAGTGGACTTGAGCTAGACACTTTTCAGTTTAGTAAGTAGGTCCCAGTCAGTTTTCACCAAACAATGAAAATGCCATTGTATTCGTTTTTAGTGAATCTGAAGACGCCCAAAATTCGTTTTCATTTTTAGTACTCAAATCCACTTTTTAGGACATTAAAAATGAAAACTTAGTAGTAAACCAAGCCTTTTCTTTTTTAATTTTTTAATTTTTTTGCATGGGGCTTACAAAAAACTGAAAATAAATACAGCACTTTTTTCCTCTAACCAAACAATCTCTAGATGTCCTTGTTGAGAACATCGTAAGGTGCTTGCTATACAAGATCCTTGGCAACCTTTGCTTGAGTAATCAAACCGTAGGAATTGTAGATCATTTGCTCCTTTTCTTGAATTTATGTTGTATACTAAAATCACAAGATAAACCTCATTCTTGCAATCTCCTTTTTCCTATAATACGATACTACAATTAATGCTCTTCTCTTGATGGTGCCCACCATCATTTGGGAGAGGGTAATGGTCATCACCCAAAAAGCCTGGCTCAGCAGCCAGTGCTTCTAGATTGCTTTTTAAGTTGCTCACTTGGGTATATGTATGTTCTAGTCTCTGCAGTCTGCAGTCTTTAGTTTACTACTAATTCAATCATAAGTGGTCAACTATGAATCTTCCAACTTTCATTTAATGGACACGTTGAAATTCAGTTCTTAAAAAATTATGCCCAGGAGAAACATTTTTCAAGTCATTATAACGTGTGCCTGGGGGCTGTGAGGTTGTGAGTTTGTGACTAGTTCTTTAATGGGAAGCCAAGAATTGATGCTGATCCATTCAGCATATACTATGTCATATCATGGTATGACTTCATTGATGGGCGAGTTTTTATTCCTTGGAGGCCTCTTTTTATTTATTTATTTTGATAGATCGTTACAAGTTATAACAGGACGGAGAAATTTGAAAAAGTTGAAAACACAAAAAGTGTTAAACTACAAGGATTTTTGGTATTTAGGTAATCAGGATTCAGACTGATATGAATGTGTATTTGGTAAGCTTAAATTCATTAATTTATTTTTTTGGATAAAAACAAATTTTATGTAAAGAAGAGTGATGAAACTTTAAAAAGAAATAGATAAATAAGCTAGGCCAAAATGCATGATCCTTTGGAGGTTTAAAATTCAAAAACTAAAAATAAAAAATTATATGAATTTTTTTTTAGAGTAGAAACAAATAGTGGATTTTATTTATTCAAAATCACATTATATAATGGAAAAAAAAATGGCATTTTTCTAACTAAATAATAGCCGTCTGGCCCGCCTCAATATTTTTTTATTGGATGTTAATTTTGAAGAATATATCATTGGATAACATATTCTTCTTATATCCTTTATAGTTGCAAAATTTTTAGACAATCAAAGATCATTAGCTATGTCATCAATCAAATATTTAAATTTCAAATTTTTATAGTATAAAATTATGCATAAAGAATAAGTTTATGGATAAAACAATAAACAACATTCAATTGTCATGAAAATTGACATACATGTTAAGAATATAATGAACATATAATCTAATCTAATAGTTAAAATATTAAAATATATAATCATATTAATTTTTTTAATGGAAGTTATAGTCATTGTTACAACCAAGTTTGGCGTCATTGTTACTATTATTAACATTATTTGTGTGCGTGTGTGGATTTCCTGCATTACTTATTTTCAACACTATCATTATCGAGTCCCTATGATTATCACTTGGCGTGCTCTTCTGAGCAGAGTTGGAGCAATCATCATACGCATTTTGAGCGATTAAACCGTAGGTTTGGCACCAAATTCTTAGGCCCTCGAGCAAAGCATCATTCCAGAAATTCCCAGAGCATTCAAGATTGGGTTACTTTACTATACATAGCTGATAGCTCACGGCTTAAAGAATTATGGGAAAAATGTATTGGTCCTCACGGAGGCTTAATATTTTATAGCATAGCCAGATTGGACATCTTCCACATATGAAAAAACAATTTGACATCAAATATTATTCAAGGTAAAGAATCCTAGAATCCTTGACTAATCACAATCTCTAAAGTCTAGGCCACCCTATCAAGGCAAAGAATCCCAAAATCATTGACTAATGACAAGCTCTAGTCTAGACCACTCAATCATAGGCTCTCCCACATTGAATTTCCACCCTTGACCAATACCCACAATATTTGAAGGTGGAAGAAAGTATAATACTACCAATTTTTTTTTTTGAGAATCATAATACTACCAATTTAGTCTACATAAATAAATTATATTATTATGCACTTTGCATAATGTATGTAATTGTTACCATCAATCAACATCAATGAAGTTTAATAATGAAAAACAGCCAAACGACTCTCCAACACTCACACACATGTGGTTCCGTTCTTCTAGTGGAATACACAATTTAGGATATACAAGCCACAATATGCTAGAACCTAAAAGACAATTGTACAAAGCCCATAAACGTGTTTTCGTTTTACACTATATTCTATCGTTAATATTTTGTTTTTCTGACACTAAAACTAGGGTCCATAAACAAGTTTATGTGACACCCTGATTTCACCAATATGTTTTGTTTCCAACCAAAATCTAAATGTTGTTAAGCTGTCTTTATCGTCCTTGATGATGAGAAGGTGCAAATTTTTTTGTTTCTTCACAAATGCCGACTTCATTACGTGTTGACATATTTGTGAGGTTTTACAAGCTTAGAAGATTGAGTGGAAGCTCCATTCATGGACTCTTGCCCCACACCGACCGACCTAAGTGTAGGGGACTAGGGGCGGCTTGTATAAACGAAAAGGCCAAAGACTATAGCAATCAAATTCTGGTACCACTTCTTTTTTATATATTAATTATTGTTTGAAAAAAAGAAGAAAAGAAAGAAGAGTATATACAATCAAGGGCGGCTCCACTTGGAGCCCAGGGGTTTAAATGAACCCCCTGAATTGAACCAAAAAATTATTATTGTAATATTTTTATTTTATTTTTCTTGTTTTGACACTTAAAATAAAAATTTGAACACCCTAACCTTAAGCCCAACTGAAATAAACTTAAATATAATCATTTTAACAATATCTTGACCTTTTTAAACACAAAGAAAAATCTCAAAAACAAATCAATTTGATCTAAAATCTGGGAAAAATAATTTTAATTAGCCCAACAACAAAAGTAGATTTGCTAAATCTTAAACTTTAGAAAAAGCTCATTTAGATCTTAAGAAATATTAAATAAATCAATCAAATGGGAAATAAGTAGATGAATGATTGCTTGACTATGTACATTGAAATAGATGTAGCTAGTAGGATTGATAATGAAGATATCATGCAACAATTTCAAAATACGAAACATTATAGAAGGTAATTGTAAAACTTTATGTATTAAAGATTTTTTTTTTTTTTGTGATGTCAATATATTTAATTTATCTTTTGTTTAACATTTTGTATAATTTATGTTTCATATATTGAACCCCCTAGAAAATAATCCTAGAGCCGCCACTGAATACAATAGGTTTAATGTGGTTTGGGCATTTAATGGTCTAGCTTCACACTGGAAAGTTCTTCAAGATTACATATTTTACTATAATAAACTAATTTTCCACTGGGACCCATTGAAGAGTATATAGAATAAACTAAAATTTATTCCAACACTTTGATTAATCTTAAGTTTATTTTACTTACACTAAAAGATTACTAAAAATAAGATTATAACTATTTTATTAGTATCCCCTCAAAAAAAAAAAAAAAAAAAACTATTTTATTTGTATTACGAGCATATCCTAATACAATGTACCGGTCTCAGCAAAAAATAATAATAATAATAATAAACTCAAGGCTTAATTAGGATTGGACGTTAGTTTCTCAAAAAATGAAAAAAAAAAAAGACCGGACATTAATTTTTTTAACACGTTCTAACTAATTATATCACTTTTTTTTTTTTTTTTTAAATTCCTTGATTATCATTTGATAGCTAATTTTAATGCCTTTCTTTTTTTACTTTATCAAAATTGGATTGTGATCAGGTTAGGAAGTTCGAGTGCATTGGGATTTACAATATCAATGAAAAAGTTCACACATTTTCATTCTTTGTTGTTGTACGCTTGTATAAAGGGTAAAGTTAGAATTTGGAGTTAGGAGAGCAAGAGTATAAACATACAAAAAGAAAAATTATGAAACTTCAAATAAATATTCATTTAGTATTAAAAACCTGTCAACAAAGATAAAGACTCAAAATCATTATTTTTTAATATGACAGGTAACGACTAAGGAACAAATGAGAATTGTTGTTGGGTCATGTTATTTGTTCGCGTAAAATTGGTTTATTGGGTTTAACTTTTTTTTAGCATTGCTATTAGTAATTTTTTTTTTTTTTTTTTTTTGTCTTGTTAATTTTGTTTTAGATTTTTAATCTATAATTTTTTTTTTTTTATGGCCATTAAAAAGATCAATAATATTGTTAAGAGGTAACCAAGTGCTATTTTATCGAACAAAATTGTTAAAATTAGTACCTCTATATATACACACACTAGTATTATTAAAATGGGGGAGCACCCCCCCCCCCCCCCTCCCCCCCCCCCCCCTAAAACCCCAATGTCCATAATTGGCTACGTCCTTGCTTGTATTGAATAGATAAATGGATTTGGTTTTATTGGATCAGGGTTTGAGTTGATTGGATTTATTTTATAACTTCAGATTGGGTTTGCATTAGAATTTTGATGGGTCGGGTCAACCTGGAATGACCTCTATTTTTTCCGCATACCCAAAAAAAACAATAATAATAACATACTTTTTAACATTTTCTTTTCCATATTTCGTTCAATACAAATAAAAAAATCACTAAAAAATAAAAGTTAATTCGATATTTAATTCTAATAATATACTAGTTTAATAATTGATTTCACAAGAGTAGAAAAGAAAATATGTGTAAATGTTATACATGAAACATGAAATAAAATTACTTATAAACTAAATGTGCTTTAGGATTAACATTTTTGTTGGAATTTTTTTTTTTTTTTTGAAAGCTGGCAAAATTATAGTTATACTAAAAAATTTTGAGGATTTTAAAAAGAGCAAATTAGGTAAAAAGTTAAAAACAACTTTAGAATAAAATACAAAATGTTAGGTTTAGAAATAATTATTAAGGAAATCTATAGTGAACTTATGAAAAAACCACTCAGTGTTAGTAGTGGATAAGATACTACAAACATTTATATTTGAGATTTCTTGACAAGATGATGAGTAATGTCATTAAGATTTTCATCTACAATATAGAAATTTTAATATAGCTATAGTATATAAAAACCTAAATTGGAAATAGGGGCTAGGGGGGTTATGGCCCCCCATTGACTTTTCAAAAATTGCTCCTCCCTCTTTTGTGGGTTACAATTAGCTTAACTAGTAAAGTTTTTTATGGTTGAATAAGAGATTTAAGGTTCAATCTCCTCCTACACCAAAAACTGATTGATGTCTTGGTCTGATAATAAAGAGTTATCATCAGAAGCGAACACAATAGATTGAAACTACAAAAAAGAAAAAGAAAAAAATATAAAAGTTTAAATAATGGCCCCCTAGATTTTTACTAAAAAGTAAAAACATGTAACACTTTCTTCTTCTTTTTTGAGAAAATGTAATACAATTATTTAGATGCCTAGTGCATCATTTTTTTTTTTTTTCTCTCTAATTACTATTATATCACAAATAAACTCATTAATTCAAAGTGTATTCAATGTATTTCATAAAAATAGAAAAAAGTATATATTATTAATACACTATTTCTTTCATCTAATTACTCTTATACCATAATAGTATTAGTATATCCTAGAAATATGTAAGTAAATCTTTTCAATAAAAACATTCTTTTTTTTTCTTTTTTTTCTTTTTTTTTTTCCATTTAGAAAATTAGATATATGAATTTTTTTTTTTTCCTTTTAGAAGAAACAATAAATGTTGATTTCATGGTTAGGGAGTTAAAATTTTTTTTTAGTTTTTATTAATTATATATAAAAATACACACACACATGCGCACTTTGTTATATGTAAGAAAAGATCATTTATTAAATTATGTTACAAACATATTTTGTGTGTATATAGGTTATTCTTTGGGTTTTTTATTTTTTATATTTAGCTTGGCCTCCTCTGAATAAATTTTCTAGCTCTGCCATTGATTGAAAATGAGTCAATAAAAAAAAATTAAGTTTAAAATTTTATTAATAAGGGTTGATGATGAGTGGGTCAAGTAAGGGTCTAACCTGACCGGTTTCGAATCATAAACTTATGAAATTAAAATAACTTGCTATTCCTATGAACAATACCTTATTTTTTTCCATTTGGATTTGAACAGGTTATCAAGTCTAGGCTTGGATCCAATTCCAATTTTGCTAGGTTTAGGCTTGTAAGCTTCGTGGGTGCGTGAGTCTTCCTCTAACTTGACACATTATAAGGGATCAAGGGCTTAGGGCTAAGATACAAATGATCGGAGAAAAAAATGTTATGGCCCAATATTTTTTTTTTGGTTAAAAGGATAATTTATTGAGACAACAGCTAAGCCAAACAGGGCAAAGTAGCAGTGAAAAACCAATAATAGTACAAACCAAAAGCATCAGAGCTTAAAGTATTAGAGAGTTCAACAAATGGTGAGGAATTAAATACAACAAAATCCTCTTGTAGGGAAGAGCCCCTCTCGGTGAGAACATTAGCACACTTATTCGCTTCTCGAAAGACATGACTCATTTTGAATTGTTGAAGTCTGGTTAGCAAGGACTTGCAATCATTTAGGAGAGGGGGATAAGCCCTGTTATTATTTGACCAAGAATTGATAAGGTCACCAACAATTTTTGCATCAAGTTAGACTTCTAGACAGCTAATACTCAGTTGAATAGTGTTAGAAATACTGTATAAGTGTATTTTATTTCTCAAGTAATAGAATATACATGAGTGCCTTTATATAGTAGGCAGAGTGTGCAGTACAAGTAAGTATGCTATACAAGTAAACAAGGTGGGCCTAAATCCCACATACCCTAACACATTAATCGGCCTATGTTAAATATTAGTATTGATACACCATGTTGAATATGCTAGTATGGATGCGGAAGCAAAAGCATAAAGTATAGAAGACAATAACACGCGAGGGTTACGTGGTTCAGCCTGACGGCCTACATCCACAAAGGAAATCCTAAAGGGCTACATCAATAATATATTATAGTGTAGTACAAATCCTGTGTTACAATGAATCATAACATGTGTATATATAATAAACTAAACCCTAGACTAATAGACTTCTAGTACAAGTAGGAGACTTGGCTTGCACACAAAGTGAAATTAGGCTTGGGCTTATGCTAATGGGCTAATATATCTCTAACACCCCCTCTCAAACTCAAGATGGAAGCTTGATGAAATCTTGAGATTTGATAAGGTTGAGAAGATCCCTTGAATGAAGTTTGGCTCTGTGACAGTAGTTTGAGGAAGGCAATGGTCTTACAGTGTTGATGCAACTTCTAACAGTGGCTTGACTATACCGGAGAGTTTTGACGGCAGCAGTAGGAAGCCAAAGAAGATGAACGCAGCGAAAAAAAACACCGAGGAAGACAAAGATTGCTCTTAAATATATCGTAAGGACAGAAAACCATGGCCACAAGAAGGTGGCTCTGATACCATGTTAGAAATACTATATAAGTGTATTGTATTTCTCAAGTAATAAAATATACATGAGTGCCTTTATATAGTAGGCAGAGTGTGCAGTACAAGTAAGTGTACTATACAAGTAAACAAGGTGGGCCTAAAGCCCACATACCCTAATACACATTAACAAATAGGAAGCATCCAACCGTCATGAAGGGTCTAATATTGAACAAGCCTAATCCTCTCTCTATCTCTCTTGCACTACATAGGGTTCGTTTGGTTAGGCATTTCAAGAGCCTAAAAGCGCATTTTTAAAATCCAAAACTCCGTTTTGAAACAACTCCATTTTGAAACAACTCCTTATAACTTTTTTACAAACGCTCATTTTAAACTCAAAACACTGTTTTGCAACAATTTACACAAACGTTTCTTTCTTCCCCACCCCTTGAATAGTTCAATATAATAAAATAATATTTGGTTATAATACATTGATTTCATGTATTTCCACATAAAAACTAAAATAAATATTTTTTTAGAGAGTTTCAACCTATAGCGCCCGCTCCTGATGATAGTTCTTTATCATCAGACCAAGACACCAATCAATTTTTGATGTAAACGAGAATTGAACCCCAGATCTCTTATTTGACCATTAGAGACTTTACCAGTTGAGCTAATTAAAACCCACAACTAAAATAAATATTTGATATTTAATATCACCATTTTATATAACTATATGCATGCCAAACTGGATTTTAATTGGTACCTTTCTTACTGAAAGGCATCAGCAACATAATAGCAGCGTCTGAAAAATGAAAAAGGAAGAAGACATTATGGGAAAGGCACACATAACCTTCCTTGATGAGGAGCAGGGTCAATGTCAATGGACCATAAAGAGAAATTTCTAAATAGGAAACATAGTCACAATTAATCAAATAGTGACAATGTAAATAGGAAAATATAGTCACTATTTAATTCTCATGTTGTCCTGTAAAAATGGTCCTTGCTCTTTTCCAGGTAACTTCTTGTAATTTTCTAAAAACTAAAAACTAAAAAAAAAGGCAACTTCTTATAACATACCAAAATGATTAAAAATGATTAATTTGGCAACCTTTCACGTACTCTTTTGTCCTTCCAAAGTTAATTAGAGTTAAAAGAGCAACAAGGGTAACTTGGTAATGCCTTTCAATTCTAACCAATTGGAACTCACCCTATAATTCCATTCCTTTTTTTTTTTAATAATAAAAAGTTGTAATTACCTATAAGCAAAAAGGTCATTGAAGTAATTGGATATACCAAAAGAAGCTATAAAAATGCCCACAATTCCAGACCTCCCTTTAGTTTGCCACATTGAAGAGAGGAGTTAGGACTAAAGAAGCTATTCCATGGCCTCAAAAAATGCATCTCCTCATCCAAAGTCCCAAACCCAAACCCAAACCCAAACACGTACATGTTTGTGTTCACCCACCACCCACCCTGGCTCATTCCGGTGCAGTATTCACCGGAATCCCCATCCCCACAACAACAAGTCCTTATCACGACGAATGGTCCGGGTTTCGCGTAGCCAATGGGAATTGGCTGTGATTGCGAAGGCAAACTCATTGAAGGCATTTCTCCTCCAAATTATCAAGCCCTCCAGCCATGATCTCCAAAGGAGAAGGAATTTCCAGCCCAAGCCTAGCAGGTTTTGCATGATGAATAACAATAGAGATGGGGTTGCTGTTTCTTGATCATAGACTTATATTAATATATAAATATTAATAGCCTCAATACCTTTGTTTTATATTATGTTCTACTTTTCTTCTTTCTTTCTTTCTTTTTGGGTATGGTAGGATTTGGAGAATTTATTCACTCCTATGGGAACAGATCTCCCTCTTATAGGATTTGTACATAAGGATTTTGGGTCTATGAGTTTAGTGAAAAAGTGAAAACGACAAGCAATCATCAGCATTAATTACTTAATTTCTGTTTCTATTAATTGGTTGTATCAATATATGTGTTTTGGTTCAGCCAATTGTATATATGGTGGAAGAGAGAGAAATATTACGTTTGATGCATTAGGAATGTACTAGTATTCAACTCAAATAAACGAGAGAATTTCTCATTCAACTCAAAACAGCAAGGAATGTGCTAGTATTTGATTCTGGGGTTATCAATGTTGTCGAATTTTACAAGGACAATGAAAAATAAATTAGAAAAGAAAATAGAAAAAGAGAGCCTGACACTGTGCCTATGACACTTTAAAAGACTGGGATTTTTCATCAATCTTGTTCTTTTTTGTATGTAGTAGGCCCATGAGAATTGCTTGAAGTACATCTCAAAAAAGAAAAAGAAAAAGAATTGCTTCAAAGAGCAGGTTGAAGTAATTAAAATTACAAGTTGTAGATGGTCATTTCTTTGTCACTGTGTGTTGATTGAGAAACTTGCACATTTCAAGATATACTAAGTAATGGGTTAAACCATCACAACACTCACAAATTGACAAAGAAGTAAGTATAGAGTTAGCACGTCTTCTTTTATTTAATAGGAGAACAATTATTTTAACAACATAAATTAAAAAATTTCATTTGAATTTGAAGCTCTGATTAAAGATAATCTGTATGTCAATTCTATTGATATCATTCTACTTCGTTGAAAACGAGGACAGCTAAAACATATGAAAGTAACTTCAAACTGAATCCACTGAGGCCTTTCATACTTTTTCTCCTTTTCATACATAGAGAACCCCAATATAAAGTGACATTAGATGCCAACGGAGATTGCATTTTCATTTGTTAATTATTTTTTTGTACTAGTATTAAATACCGTATCACTTAATGATCACATGTGTGAACCCCTTTTCAATTAAAAACAAAACATAACGTCATTTCGCTTTCAAAAAGTCTATTGAGGCAATTACTAAAGCATTTATTTCTAATGCTTAGGCATTATTTTTGGTTTGGTTGCTATTTTTTTTTTTTTTTGTATTTTTAAAGTTTAAAATATAAGTGTAAGTTAATTAACTCATTACGAGAGACGTTTATGTTTATGAGACTGAGACTTACAACAGATTACACCAAACATCAGGATAAGTGGATTAATTTAAGGGAAGGGAGACAGAGAGGGCTTAACTAACATTAGGATAAGAAGATTAATTTAAGGTAAGATAGAGATATAAGTTTTTTTATATATAATTTTTTTTATTTCTATAGAAAAAGAGATATAGGGTTTAAGAGAATAGATTGAATTAATACTCCTGTTCTCATACGATCCAGAAGTCCAGACTCCAGTTGACCAAACAGAAAACTACTAAAAATCACAACATTGTATGTGATATTATAAGAGATTAAAATTCAAAAATTGTTATACTCTCTTTCATTGGGAACTGTGAGCAATATGGTATTGGATACGTAGCCATGAAATTTTCATTCGGTGAGGGCTCAATCCTATTGTTTATTCATTTGGCTAGTCAAGCTACAACAGTATTGGAGGTTGATTGTATTTTTGGTATAGTCTTAAATTAGCCTAAAGTGGTTTAAGGAACGACTAGTTACACCAAAAGACCAGGGACGCTCCAAGAAAATAGGAAGAAACCCTCTCTTTTCACTCTTTGAAGTTCTAGATAATCGTACCTATTCAACTATAAACTGCAGTGGGGAAGTTATAGATACACCTGTAAACAAGTCAACTCGATTATTAAAAGTGTAGGATTTTTTTTTTTCTCTAACGCATGTAAAACTTGGGCTCAAACGCGTTATTAAGTTAGATTATATGTTTAAATTTTGTTTATTTTCTTTTTAAATAAATATATGTATTTCAAGAGTTACTTGATTAACTTGTTCTTTCCTCAAAAATAGTAAAAACTATGACTAAAATTTGTTACTCTTTCATAATTCTATACTAATCATCAATAAATAATTATAGTTAAAATTAAATTGTTTGAGTTAATTATATAAAATGATTTTTGTCTATGAACTTATAAAAATTTGATAGGCCAAAAATGTATTGACCCTCTTATGATGAATTAATTGATTAATTAGCCAAGTTTATTAATTAATCAAATTAACATGCAAGATGCGTGGTAGCACAAACAAATCACTAATTAAACTAAGTATGCAGCGGAAAATAAATTTACACAGTGATTTGTTTACGAATGGGGAAAACCTACACAGCAAAAACCCCACCGGGTGATTTTAAAATCACTACTCCCGAGAATCCACTATTATCAAAACAAGCGATTACAAGTAAAGGAATTCCAGTACCTTATATCAACCTACAGTTGAACCCTTACCCAAATACCCAATTAGACTTGTTCCGTAGAAACAATATCACCTTTTAATGCACGGCTCCCAGTACGTGACTAACCAATTGCGCGGATCCTAGTACGCGACTTAATCACCAACTTGAGAAAGATGTTGGCTGCAAAGTTCTTCAGTTCATCATACGATAAAAATCAAGAAGCTCCTTGGTCACAAACCCTATGGTGTACAAACACAACAACTTTTTCAAGAGAAAGATGAATTAGGGCATATGTCTCCGATTCATAATATACTTGTGAAAAACTTTTGCATTGAGTTGCATTAGCTGTGACGACCCTTAAAACAATCCTTATATATGTTTAGGGTTGTGAGAAAAAAAAAAGCCTAAACACATACTCACGGATTGAATGAAAAACAGTTCTGAAAAACTGAGTTTCATAAACCTCGACAAATAAGATATCTATCGAGCTAGCTGTCGAGCTTCAAGCTTCACAGCTTTTTAAATCTCGATAGATGCTAGCTGTCAAGTTTTAAAATCCTACACTTTCTCACTTGATTCTTGGACAGACTTGCATGACTTTAACACTTAAACTTGAAACCTTATTTCTTGAAGCATTAAACACGTCCTAGATCAACCAAATTACAAATAAAATGTGTTTTGTCAAAGGATTAGCCAATTACATAAAATATTGACATATGTTTCTAACATCAAATCACATATGTCCTAACAATCTCCCCCTTTGGCAATCCATGACAAAACCACAACACATGAGATAGGTGATTTATGAGAGAAGTCATAAATCACTCAACTCATATTCACTTGTTGAATACAATAAAATCTATCCTAACACAAACTTTTGAAAATTTTTGCAAGAAGAGAGTTTATGGCAAGAAGACTTTGACAACCTGTATTTCTGAAACACTTTAAACAAAACTCATCAATGCATCTTAGTGTGAAACAGAAATATAAGATTGCATGCAAGATATAAGAAACGTGTATAAAGAAAGAAAAGAAACAATACATGGAGATATAGGTGAATAACATACATCAATATATAAACCAAATACAAGTACAATGTATGTCAAGTGGTCATAAGACCAATATAGAATGAAATAATGTATCTAAAATAGAAAGAAAAGAAAAGATACAAGAATCTTCACTACATCCCTCAAAGAATATGAACACTCCCCCTAACAAAAATCTCATATATTAACCCTCTCCCTATGAGTAGTATGACTACTCTCATCTCAAAACTACTTCCCATTTTTGTCAAGAGTGACAAAGGGTAAGTATATCAAGTAGACATCTCATCATCACTGGGTGAGCTAGCATCTCCATCCTCATCATCATCATCATCTTCAAATGCCTCAGGAAAAGGAGAAGGAGACGCCACGAAGCCACCAAGGCGAGCCTGCTGTCTGGCAATACGGCTAACTCATCACTGAGTGTGTCAAGGTGAGCATCCATGCGCTGTAGCTGCGCCATGACCGCCTCGAGGGTCACACCACCCGCTAAGGAAGAAGGTGTGGATGTGGAAGAAGCATAAGAAGTAGGAGGAGTTGCCGTCTATGTTTGGGGCTGCCGCGGTTTGAGCTGTACCTCGCTCCGTCAAACGGTAGCAGCATCTATGGCACCCATTACGGAAAAATGAGGAGAAACGGGAAAGGGAACGGAAAAATGGTGAAGAATCCGAGTGATAGTCAAAGAAAAATGAGTTTATCACAGGTCGCCGTATCTCTATAGACATCTATGAGGGATAGGATGAAGTGAGAAGGAAAGTCAATAGAGATATCCTCTATGAGGGATAACAAAAATCAAGCACGAGGCTCTGTACTAGAGTTATAGTGAGAAAAAGGATGAAGAATAAATGTCATCACCATGTTAAAGAACGTCGGACCTTTTGCAAAGCATGAACAAGGGGTGTTTTGACGGTCACCCCAAGATGAAGTTGTTTCACAAAAGCGAGACGATAATTCAACTTTGGACACTATCCTCAGATGTTCACAGCCAGGGTAGTTAGGATGCGCTACCCTAGGGACGTGTAGTACCTTGGAGACAACCTCCGGAGTAACTACAATGCGCATACCTCGAACGAGAGAGAAGAAATGAGGTATTGAAGTATCGATTCCATGCATATTGTAGTAAAACTCCTATATGATCACAAAGGGACAAGTGACTGGGATGCCACAAAGTGACTCTCAACCCTTACTGTGAATGACAGTGGGTAAGTCAATGTCAAAAAAGTCTGACAGAACGACGTGGCGTTTCGAATGAATGCCTCGCCTACAAAAGTTCTCCGAGAAGTCCGATTTGGCCTTTTCATCATGGAACCCGACAAAAGATGGTGTAGGGTCAGAGGAAGAAGATGCCCCAGAACGCAGAGGGTTCTGGGACGGAGTAGATATGTGTTTAAGTGCCTTAGAAGCAAACTAACGCAAGAAGGAGAGAGAGAGTGAGAGAGAGAGAGAGAGAGAATCAGAAAAGTACCAATACAGTAGTATATAAGAATATAAGAAAATGAAGGTACGTATGCATGAAAATGCATGAGCATATTACGTGCAAATGTAAATACATCATGGGCTCAGCCCAATCCAAACCCACCAGCACACAACAAGACAACATATATAGCACACATCTAAAATGTATGACAATATAGTTAAAATGCTCATGAAATGCAATGTATGATAATTTTACATCACTTGAACATAAACCCAACCCCAAAATTTTTCAAAAACCTCAACAATTTGCAAAATCCAAAACATTTCCCAAAAACCCCAAATTTTAGGTCAAAAGATATGAAAATGCATGATTAAGGAATGAAAAAGAGTCATACCAGAGAGAGAAGAAGATCTAGAGACCGAAAATTGAGTGGGAAAATGAATTTGAGTGAAAGAGAGAAGTTTGGGAAGTTGAGAAGTCAGATACTGTCGAGAGAGATTAAGGAGAAGTGAACAGAAATCGCGAGGATCGTATATATAGAAACAGCAAAAATCTTGACAGATCGAGATGTGTCGAGAGGTGTCGAGCATTAAAAAGGCGCTTTTTAGTTGTCAAAGAGCTATCCAATATCTATCGAGAGGTGTCCACGACAGAGGAATCTCGATGGATCGAGGAAGTTGTCGAGAATCTATCGAGCAACCAGAAGGTTTCTCGATGAATCAAAGTAGCTATCAAGAGGTATAGCTATCGAGAGGTATCGAGAATGTGATAAAAAGCAATTGAAGAGTCTCGATAGATAGCTAGCTGTCGAGATTGTTTAAAAACAATTTTTCAGGAAGAGAAAAACACAGATATGAATGCAATCATGCATACTATACAACCAATGATCCAAACAACATTTTAAGCTCTCAAAATCATCTCTCAACAAGAAAAATAATGTTAAGCACATGGATCCAAAACACACACACACACACTAAACACTTCTAACCAAATTTATATTTCAAAAACAAGTTAAGACAGTTTAGTGAGTATATATTTACACAAGTATTCCTTGTGATAGTCAAATCACATTGTACCTGCATATGTATCAAGAGTAGCAAAGAATATTGTGTGTTGTGTGTGAAAAACATTGCAAGATTGCATAAGTGTCTACATGTTATGACGATTTGAGATATGAGAAAAATACTTTAACTCACACACAATCATAACTATTTGATGGGGACTATCACGTTCGAGATACATCTTGTAATTCTCACATCTCCTAAAATACACGCTTGTAATCATATATAAAGTATTTTGATCTTTTTGCTTTTTATTTTCTTTGCATATTTTTCTTTTAAGCAAACCATGCATGGGCATATAAGAGATAAAAAAGAAATATCCAATTATGTTAAGCATTTGATATTCCACTTTTGCTATGCCGAAGCATACAAATATCATTTCATGATTGGCGAGCAACAGTGGTGAGATTGTTATTTATACATTTCTCTTAGGATTTTCTAATCCTTCCCTTCAAAAAGAGTGATACGAGTGTTAAGTACAAGAGATTACTTAATCTTACTCATCATAGACACGAGCCACAAAGCTCACTTGCTTGCTTAGTTGTGCATAGAGATACTCATTTAAGTTACAAAAGATACAAAGTTTAGAAAATTTTGTTTCAATGGCCATCCAAGATACACAAGTACCAATGTATACAAACACACAATGTTTTTGTATTTTTCCGATTTTTCAATTTTTTTTTTAATTTTTATAGAAAAAACAAAATAAACCAAAACTAAAAAGAAAACAAACAAAAACAAGTTAAACAAAGTAATGCGTAAAACTAAACTGACTCAAAATATGAAAGCAAAACACACAAGTATTGCAAAATAAACACACGAGGGGGGAGAGATAGAATAAGTGACAGAATCACTTGGAGCCATTTTCCTTCAACACCTTGGAAGAACCTTTCCGTTTAGCAAACCCTTGATCCGGCGGTGAGGAGGAAGAATTAAAACCGTTCAAGTGTGAAAGAAACATGAGGGCTTTGAGAAGATCTCCAAGAGTAGCAAAAGAGGATGGAAACTAATTCTGATCTCCCGACGCGATCATGCTGTTGCTATTTTGAGTGGCTAACCACTTGTAGCAATTAGGTCGAATATGTCCAGCTGCGCCACAGTGATGATAGAAATGCTACTTTTTCTGTTTGGGTTTTTAAGTATTTCCCTTCTTAGCCCTAGAGTTCTTAATTTTTTTTTTATCAAGTTTAGGGGGTGCTCCTAAGATAGATTTACCCTTGTCAACGTTCTCACTAGCTAATTCATTCTTAACATCATTGTTTTCAGTTTCAATATTATTAGCAGAAGGAACAAAAACAGTAGTACTAGTAGAAGCAATACTAGGAGAGGAGAAATCATACTCTAAATCGGTTCGATCGGAAGCAGATTTCTGAAGACTGAGGATCTCATCAAACTTAGCACTTGAAGTTCCCTCCAACTGAGCTCTGACTCAGAACAATTTTGCCTCAAGCTTTTTGGTCTTCTCAACCAAGAAATTATTTTCAAATCTCAATGCTCCAATAGTCTGATTAGCATCATCAAACTTTGTAGAGATTTCTTCTCGCTCAAGCTCCACATCACTACGCTTCTTGGTGGCCAACCTATACAACTTCTCATGCTTTTCGAAGACCTTGTATAACTTTGCATAGGCTGTGTGGATGTCATCTTATTTATCCATCTTCTCAAACTTAGACTCCACCAATTCCTCTTCTTCATCCACATCTTCAACAATCCCCTCAGTAGGATTTACAGTGGCAGTAAAGGCATTTAGGATTCCATCATCCTTATTATCGGAATTATCCTCAGGCTTAATGTCGCTCAAGGTAGCAGCAAGTGCCTTGCTTTTTCCGATAGTCTTGAGATAAGTAGGGCACTCTTGTTTCATATGACCGAAACCTTGACACCCAAGGCACTTAGGTCCTGAGGAAACAGTGTATTGACCGCCATCCCTAGCATCCTTCTTCCCTTTTTCTTGACTCTTGAATTACGAAGAACTGGATTGCTTTCGGTCCTTGTCAAATCCTTTCGCGTTGGCATTCTTCATAAACTTCTTGTACAGCCTCGTGATATAGGATTTCATCTTAGAATCTTTGTCGTCTGAAAACTCATCAGTGTCACTGCTGTTGGCTTTCAAAGCCATGCTCTTGCTTTTACTTGATTTCCCTATCCTTGTCAAACCCAACTCATAAGTCTGCAGATTTCCAACCAGCTCAGTCAAAGGAATTTCGTCGATGTCCTTTGATTCCTCAATGGCAGTGATATTGGCATGGAATCTCTTGGGTAGAGATCTGAGCACCTTTCTCACAATCTTAGGTTCAAAAATGGTTTCCCCAAGATTAAAGGCTGAGTTCACTATGTCCTTGAGCTTGGTATAGAACTCATCAAACGACTCATCATCTTCCATCTTGATCTCTTCAAAGCTCGTAATAAGCCTCTGAAGTTTTGAATCCTTGACAGCCTTAGTTCCTTCATAGGTTGTTTGGAGAATGGTCCATGCTTCCTTAGCAGTTTCAGTAGAGGATATTTTCTTAAATTCCTCATTAGTGACTGCACTGAATAGAGCATTCAGTGCCCTGCTGTTAAAGTTTGAAACCTTGATCTTAACATCATCCCAGTAGGCCGGCGCTTCCGTAGGCTTAGTCCAGCCTATCTCCACAGCTTGCTACACTTTCTCATCTAATGACTACAAGAAAACTCTCATGCGTACTTTTTAGTATACATAGTTAATGCCATCAAATAAAGGAGGTATAATAAGAGATTATTCTCTATCCATGACAATAGGGGTCAATGGATCACATACCAAAGATTAATACCTAATCAGAGTGTGCCTGCTCTGATACCACTTGATAGGCCAAGAATTTATTGACCCCTTGTGATGAATTAATTGATTAATTAGCTAAGTTTATTAATTAATCAAATTAACATGCATGATGCATGGTAGCACAAACAAATCACCAATTAAACTAAGTATGTAACAGAAAATAAATTGACATAGTGATTTGTTTACGAATGGGGAAAACCTACACGGCAAAAACCCCACCGAGTGATTTTAAGGTCACTATTCCCGAGAATCCACTATTATCAAAACAAGCGGTTACAAGTAAAGGAATCTTAGTACCTTATACCAATCTATAGTTGAACCCTTACCCCAATACCCAATTGGACTTGTTATGTAGTGACAATCTCTTCTTTTAATGCACGGCTCCCAATACGTGACTAACCAATTGCGTGGATCCTAGTATGCGACTTAATCACCTACTTGAGAAAGATGTTGGCTGCAAAGTTCTTCAGTTCATCACACGATGAAGATCAAGAAGCTCCTTAGTCACAAAACCCTACGATGTACAAACACAACAGCTATTTCAAGAGAAAGATGAACTGAGGCATATGTCTCCGATTCACAATATGCTTATGAACAACTTTTGCATTGAGTTGTATCAGCTGTGACGGCCCTTAAAATAATCCTTATATATGTTTAGGGTTGTGAGAAAAGAAAGCCTAAACACATACTCACAGATTGGATGAAAAATAGCTCTGAAAAACTGAGTTTCATAAACCTCGACAGATAGGGTATCTATTGAGCTAGTTGTCGAGTTTTGGGCTTCACAGCTTTTTAAATCTCGATAGATGCTAGCTGTCGAGCTCTAAAACCCTACACTTTCTCACTTGATTCTTGGACAGACTTGCATAGCTTTAACACTTGAACTTGAAACCTTGTTTCTTGAAGCATTAAACACATCCTAAATCTACCCAATTACAAGTAAAGTGCATTTTGTCAAAGGATTAGCCAATTACATAAAATATTTACATATGTTTCTAACATCAAATCACATATGTCCTAACAAAATTAAACTCACCCAATTTTGTATTGTTGAAAAATTTTATATAATTTTCACTAAAAAATCAAAGTATTTATATTTTAATAAATTACAAATTACAATTTTATATCTTAATAAATTATTTATTAACTTACACAATCCTATCTCAAGTATACATATTTAAATGGAGTTCCATTATTCACAAAAACTTATTTATGAATATATTCTTATATTTGATTTTGACTCATTTGCTAAATATATATAATAATAATAAAATCAAATCAAGCTAGAACTATTCATAAATAACTTGGTTCATTTATGGTGGCTTTAGTTTAAAATAATTAATAATTTTCTTTTTTTTTTTATTAAAAAAAAAAGGAAGAAAGAAGGAACTCAAATTTGAATCATGTTTGGTGGGCTCTAGATTAGTTATGACATGTGAGATAAGTCTAGGGACACACCCTTGGGCACATACTTTGCCACAACTTATTTGGGTATCAACTGGTGATTAAAATGTTTTAATTGGTGGACCCATGTAATCTAATTACTAATTGACACTCAAACTAGTTTTGGTAAAGTGTGTTCCAAGAAAAACAAATATTGTTGCATGAAGAAAGAGAAACAATTAAAAAAAAATTTAAATTGATATTTTAATGAAATGTGGTGTAAAATAGATAATCTGACATGGATCATTTTGAAAAATTAGTATGTAAAATAGAAAAAATGTTGTTGGTAGACCCATGTAATTGGTGATCCACGTCAAATTAGTATGTAAAAATTTGGGTATCAATTGGTGATTAAAATGTTTTAATTGGTGAACCCATGTAATCTAATTACTAATTGACACTCAAACTAATTGCGGTAAAGTGTGTTTCAAGGAGAACAAATATTGTTGCGTGAAGAAAGAAAAATAATTAAAAAAATTAAAAATTTGATATCTTAATAAAATATGGTGTAAAATAGATAACCTGATGTGGATCATTTTAAAAAATTAGTATATAAAATAGAAAAAAATAAGTTCTTATATTAAAAAAAAAAAAAAAAAATTTATACTGATGTGAATACTCTAAGAGAATTAGTCAAAATTGACAGGGAGCCAAAGCATTAAAATGTTTTAATTGGTGGACCCATGTAATCTAATTATTAATTGACACTCAAACTAGTTGTGGTAAAGTGTGTTCCAAGAAAAACAAATATTGTTGCATGAAGAAAGAGAAACAATTAAAAAAAAAAATTAAATTGATATTTTAATGAAATGTGGTGTAAAATAGATAATCTGACATGGATCATTTTGAAAAATTAGTATGTAAAATAGAAAAAATGTTGTTGGTAGACCCATGTAATTGGTGATCCACGTCAAATTAGTATGTAAAAATTTGGGTATCAATTGGTGATTAAAATGTTTTAATTGGTGAACCCATGTAATCTAATTACTAATTGACACTCAAACTAATTGCGGTAAAGTGTGTTTCAAGGAGAACAAATATTGTTGCGTGAAGAAAGAAAAATAATTAAAAAAATTAAAAATTTGATATCTTAATAAAATATGGTGTAAAATAGATAACCTGATATGGATCATTTTAAAAAATTAGTATATAAAATAGAAAAAAATAAGTTCTTATATTAAAAAAAAAAAAAATTACACTGATGTGAATACTCTAAGAGAATTAGTCAAAATTGACAGGGAGCCAAAGCATGAAGCCATGACTATTTAGACCACCAAAATATAGAAATGTGTCATTACTTAGTTCATATATCCTGGGTCAAAATCTAGACTATTTCAAATCCAAACCGCCAATACCATTTTACGAACGACTTGACCCTTGACCTAAAAGAAGCATATCCATCAATAAAATGTGGGTCCGAAAGTTCCAAACATGTAGCAAATTTGCAATTAGCATCCCCAATCAATTGGGGAACTTTTCCTTTTCACATAGAGTAATTAATATTTTCAAACAATACTTTTCCAAGACAAAATATTATTCTTCAAAAATGGACCGCAACACAGGTGGAGGCCATATTGTGCAATTAGCGTGGTGTGGTGTGGTGTGGTGTGTGGAGGCCCAATTTTATGCCTTTTGTATGTACAAACAAAATAGGAGTCATTGCAACAAAGCTAGATGATAATATTTAAAACGAAGTCATCTTTCAAGAATAGTAAGTGACCTTTGATAATGGGTTTGTACTGTTCTTGTTACATACGGTGTCTACCAAGGAAATTACCAATAGTTTTACATTATTATACGTACGTGTTGTTTTCTCATACTGATGATTGATGAATGACTAATTTGGTATAAAGGTCCATTTTTAGAAACTAGAGTGAATGATACGTTAAATTATTGACAATGTGTAGCACAGACACACTTCAGTTTTAAGAATAAATTCACAACTTAATGACTTATACAATTGTGAATGATCAATCAAAAGTAGTGAATCTTGTAAATAAGACTCGGTAGAAATTAGAAAGTGCCCCTAGACGTATTCTAAATTTATATTTGTCAAAGATGTACTATGATGCAACTTTAATTCTTATTATAATCCTTTTCAAAAAAAAAATTCTTATTATAATCGAAATGGTTTATTAATAAGATTATAAGGGAAAGAAAATGTTAGAATATAAGCCCAGTGTTCTATTGTATTTGTAGTTGTACAATCATTTCTTGTACGCATATAATGCCTGCATAAACACAGTCTCTGGTACATCTCAAATTCACAGTTTGATAAAATAAGAATTCAGTCTTTTTCAAGAAAAATGGTGAAAATGAGAAATTATCTAAAATTTGTATATGGGTCTTGAAACAAAATAGGGAATACTTTTTTTTTTTTTTTATAGATATAGCGATGAAAAATATTATGTACTGATCCTTCTACTGATGGTGACACTTTTCATTTCCCCCCCCCCCCCTAGAATAAACAGATTTTCATAAAAATATATCAGTACAGCCCAGTTGACACTTCTCATAGAGTCATTATAGGAATAACTAATGTACAACACGAAGCTTCATAGCTATTTCATTGTAAAATGTACACCAGCCTCCCATGCTGTAATCCCTGACTCTTCTGCCTGCCTAGCTAGATAGGCTTAATTTCAAAGAAGTTAAATGAAAATTTGAAAAAAGAAAAAAGAAAACGATGAATAAAGCTTCTATAGTTGATTGTAACATTTTAAATTTCTATTGGGTAATAGCATGATTAAAGAAATTTTCAAACGCGTTTTGCAGACATATATGAACAAGAACTCAATGTGGTAGTGGTGCTTCACACATTCATTTGGACCACTAAAACAACCTAAGTTTCTATTTTATATTTGGAAAATCAAAATAAGTAAAAACTGATTTGAGAGGGGAGGACTATTAAACGAAAGAGAAACTAGAAGTTGCTATAGTTGACCCTACTTATGGGTTCTCTATGACTCTATGGTCCTCCAACTCCCCTCTACTAGTTTTAATTATTTGGTTTCAAACAAGGCAGATGTTAAAACTCCAGTTAACAACAGAAAGAAGTCTGATGCGAGTGGTTCTTTGATCTTATAAATTATAATTAGCGGCTGGCATATAATATGAGAAGATAGATTGCTTTATATATATCAACAGTTGAAAGTTGGAAAATTTGAAACTTAAATGTTTTCATTGGATATACTAGGAGATGTTAACTAATTGAGTTACATAACTATTGGCGATTTAGAAAATATATTCCTATATTGTTGTATTTCAGTATTGAATAATTTTCTAATAATATGTTTTATGGCTTGGTATTTTTAATGAAAATATTAATTTAAAACATAAAAAAAAAAAAAGGAAGGTAACATCTAGAGGTCCTAAAGTCCAACTTCAGCCCAATTTTTTGTTTTAATCATTTTCCTATAGTTTTTATAACTTGTAGATGTTTTACCCTTAGTAAGCAAGATATATACATTGGTTTCAGTTAACTCATTTTATAAAGTTTAATAGATCTAGTTTTAAATCTCATCTACACTAAAAATCAATTAATATCTTGACTTAATAATAAAAAGAAACCATTACAAATCAATAATATTTATAAAAAAAGAAAAAGAAAAGCTAGATGAAAATCTATCCTTCGGCAATAGAAAAATAAATTAATAAATCACGCATACTCATTTGCCCTAGTAATTAATAGTTCAACCTAGCCTTGGAGGATAAAGGTTCAAATTTTATCATTTGCTCATTAATCAAGAAGATTAAAATATCATTTTGGTGCAAATGAGCCTTAAATCCTTACAATATAGTGTTGGCGTTCTTTGATATCGAACTAAAAATTTAAAATTCAATGTACAACAATTCTCTAAATGTAAGATTTTAGGTTTTAGACTTGTGCATGTTGGCAAGTTCAATATGTCAAACATGTGCCAATAAGGGTTGCAATCATTATAAATCGTAATTGACGTATTTTCTAAAAAAATTGCTTCACAAAGTTCAAAAAAAGGTTCACTCGAGCGAACGCAAGCCTCACTTTGAGTGATCATTAAAATTAGGCAAAGATATCAATTTTAGTATAGACCAATCACAAACTACTATCTCAACAATTATGAAAAATTTTATGAAATTTATTGAGTTTTTATACTTGTTGTTAAACTAAACTTTTACCATCCTTTAAATACCCTTTGATTCATGACTTTCCAATGGTATTGGTACTAACAATGGAAACATGGAATTAAAAATATAAAATTGGTTACAGCATGCGCCAATTGATTTTGGTTATGATGAGTGTACCGAAAGATTTGATAAATCCAAGAGTATATGAAGAGATATTCTTTCTTCCTTTTTTTTATATAATCTAATTTAAATAGTTAGCTAGCACAATCTTTATTAACTATATATATGCGATCTAGGTACTGCTTTCCTGAAAGAGATCTTCTAGGTAGATCCAACAAATCCTAATCCTTTAAACCATAAACTTAAGGCTTACATTCTCCAAAGAGTGCTTCAAATGTTGTATCTTTTCCTTGATATTAGTGGCAAGTTGGTGATTCAATTGCTTACACATGTTATTAATTAATAATTAAGTGGCACTATTCATCTTATTCTATAATTCTATAGAAATATAAACAATGACTAAAGATAAATATTTGGGGTAATTACACTTCCCTCCCTTGAGGTTTGGGGGAATGATACTCCACCCCAAACTTGAAGAGAAAAAACACTCCCCTTCCTTAAGGTTTGAAGAAATTAACACTCTCCCCACCCCTTTTTGTATATATTAATAATGAAATATTCTAAATTTTTGGAAGTATTTCTTTACAAAAATTTAACAATAGTTAGTAACAAAAGAACTAATAAATTTAGAATAAAAATGCAAAATTTATCAAACATCAAAACGCTTGCAGCTGCAAATCTCTCCATAACCCATTGAAAAAAGAAAGAAAGAAATACTAAGTAAAATTCACACTTAATATTCAAAATACACTTTAATAATTAAAATTTTAAAACAATGAATTTTAATTATAAAATAAGATAATTTTGGAAACTTGCTCTTAAGCAAAGAATAGGTTAATACACAACATTTTTAATATTAATTTAATAACGTTTGGTCAATTGGATGTTAAAAGAGGGAAAATGTTTTTTCCCTTCAAGTTTGGGGTGGAGTGTCATTTTCCTAAACCTCAAGGGAGGAGAGTGTAATTACCCCTAAATATTTTAAGGGAAGTGTGTTATCTCCACAATATTTTCGCAATAAATTCTAAGTGGTGAGTTATTATTAGTTTTAATTTGAACCCATAAGTGAAATTATTTTTTTACCCACCAATAACAACTTGCTACTTGAAATTATTATTATTTTTTGTTTTTTGAGAAAGTACTTGAAATTAATTTGTTATGAAAATATTGTGAATATAACATTTTTCATATTTTAATTAAAAGAGTCCCGATGTAAAGGAAACATGATTGGTCTCAAATTGCACAGATTAAAGCGTGGAAGGGACGATTATGTGGGAATCAAGTAGTGTCATCGCTTGGGAAGAAGGAGTCCAAGACTAATAATTACAAATTAGTCATGTAAGTAAATGACCTTAGTGCAACAATACGTTGAACCTAAGATCATCAACAATTGACTCACCACCAACTTAACATGTTATGTGCATCTCTTTGATGCAGATAGACTTTCTTTTTTGATTCATGGAATATTTGGGTAACCACTAAGACCACCTTTTTGGCCTTGAAGCCACTAATATGGTGCATTTGTATAAATAGTTGGTAAACGATGTTTTAAGTTTAAAATGAGCGTTTGTAAAAAAGTTATGAAAAGTTGTTGCAAAACAGAGTTTTGGGTTTTAAAAACGTTATTTTAAGCTCCTAAAACGTCTCACCCAACGGATCCTTAATCAACCTATTATCCTTTGAGTTTATTACAGATTAAGCAGGTAATATATGGAACTCAGCATGCTGAGGTTTACGAAAGTGAGCAGCACAATACTGAGAGCATAGTTAATAAGCAATGAATTGAGTTCATATAGATGTAAAGAGTTTGAACTTTGAACAGATTCAAAATTTTCCACAGAATATATATAAATTGTCAAATGCATAAACATCGGAGATATGGTGGATCCTCCTAGTCTCTTACAAATTTATATATTTATATATAATCTTTCTTTCAATCTAAAATCCTTAATTATAATATAAATAAATTATCTTTGTGTCAACTACAATTAAGCATGGCTGGTAATCCTGGTATTTAGTGCCTGCTAACGAAGCGTGAACATACCCTTTAATCATCACAGTTTTTGGCATCTAAAATGCAACTACTTTGTCTAAGTTTTGCAAGTCGAGAAGTTGGATTGCCATTCGTCTAGTATTCCTTAAGCATGAATATTATGTGTATGATTTCATGCTTTTCGTTGTTGAGACTTGAGAATTGTTAGGAAAGGGATTTCTGATTAACGTTTGGGCCAAAGATATAACACCAATAATGACCTGCAAAAACTTCAACTAATTAAACCTAATTGAAAATCTTAATATGCCCCTTTAAAGTTTTTAAAGATGAGATATAGATATGCCTTACTTTTTTGTTAACCTTTTCTTATAGAGAACAATATCCTATCAAATACAACGATATTATATATCTAAAGAAGGATATTGAGGAGCCAAGCAAAATATCAAATTAGCAAAGCTTCAAATACAAAAGCTAGGAGCTAGGTTCTTTGTGTTACGCCAAAAGTAACTTGAAACCAATGACAAGCTAGCTTATAATTGTCCCTACAATGTTTAAAGGGGTGTCCCCTTTTGGAGCTAAAAGAAGGCCTCTACTTAACATGCATGGTTTAGAGGAACACGCATTATATGAATACTATTTTACAAATTAAAGGGCCTTATATACTTGGTTCTCTTCTCTTCTTTTTTTTTCCTTTTTCCTTTACATTTATTCTGGTTTCCTTTCTTTCAAGTTGCTAGGTCTTAAAGGTTTTGAAGATATAGCTAAACTTTGTAATATGAATCTTTGACTGATTAAGTTAGACTACCTTTAATGGGTTATTTCTCATACCTTTAATGGGTTTGTAACTTTGTATATTACGTGAAAGGAAAAATTACTAAATAAAGAAATAAATAGAAAAATTGGTACGCAAACCATTACTATATGGTATTTCTTAGAGTTTGGCTCTTTCCAATTTTCATTGGGTTGTTGAAGACCAAAGAAGCAGTTCATCCATATTAGATTAAACAACAAATTGAGATTACCATTTTAATTTGACAAAGACAAGGAAAATGAAGAGAAAGAGAGATTAGAATATAAAAAACAAAACTTGTAAAAACCCATATCATGAATTAACTAGCTAGTAGCTACCAATTACATAACCAATAGCATGAGAAAAGCCATGTGGCGTTGTGGGTACGTTCTTCTCCGAAAAATCAAAGCGTGCCTAACACGTTCTTCAATTAGGAATTCAATCATTTCATTTTAATTTTATTTTATAATAATGTATGAATCTGAACATGAAAGACTACGATTTTCAGGACAAAATGGGCTTTTGCCCTTTTCGGGCAAATTAATTAGCTTTATAGCCCATTTTCCAAACTAAGTAGGAAAATGCCCTTCTTTTAAAACTCGATTTATGATAAATCGAGTTAGGCCCTATAGTGGCGTTTTAAAGAGCCTATAGTGACGTTTTTTAAGACCTATAGTGACGTTTTTTAACTCGACTTCAATGAAATCGAGTTATAGGTAAAAAAATTGCCTATAACTCGACTTCATAGGCTCATTAAAACGCCACTATAAGGCTTCAGAAATTTTTTTTTTCTAACTCGATTTATCATAAATCGAGTTTTAAAAGAGGGATATTTCCCTACTTAGTTTGAGAAAGAGGGTATAAAACTAATTAATTTGCCCGAAAAAGACAAAAACCCATTTTGTCCACGATTTTCACTTTGACACAACTTTTTCAAGCCAAACTTTATTAGAGTCATAGTCATAGGCATGCTACATAAAACTTTACGTGTCTCATTGTTTTGTAGTATATAGTACATATTTTAGATTAATAATTGAAGAAGACTAACACAACACAACGTATGAGAATCTTCCAAAGCGAGTTGTGTTTTGCCGGGCAAGGACGGTTAAAATGTTTTCAGTGAAGGCTATTTTTCTCTTTTGTATGCAAATTACACGTATACATGACCTTGTTTCCTCCAAATTTCAATGGACAAGTGCCACATCCACGAATACAATTAGGTCCCACATTAATTAGGGAATCTCTTAATATTATTTTAATTACTTGCCTGCACAAATGGTTTTTTTTTTTTATCTTATAAATTAACATGGGGTGTGACTGTCTGGAGATAAATAATTTTTAAAAAAAATTATAAGAATTGGAAAATCCAATGATATTGGAATTGTATGCTATGGATGGGTGATTAAACATGGTAAACCTTTTTTTTTTTTTTTATAGAAGAATTACACATGGTAAGTAATATGATATAGTATATTCGGGTGTTAATTGAGAATATAAGTATAATATCATTAAATATACCTGGTAACTTGCTGGCATGGTAAAAACTAAGTCTTTTACAAATTGGCAAAATAATATATTTACAAAAATATTTTTGAATAAATTCTCTTTCCCCAATTATTAACTTTAAAAAAATATATATATATATTCCAATGTTTCTTTTTTATTCATTACAAAAGTATTATCCATAGAGACTCTTATCAAATATATAATAAACAAAAATGCTATATGATTTCATATAGATCTTATCAAAAGTAGTATTGTAAATATGTAGTATTATCTAATTCTTTTGATGCGGAGGACTTGAGTATAAATCTCTTGTTCCCAATTTGTTGTAACTTGTGAGCAAGTTAAATGATTTCATATATGTCATTTTAACTCTCTTTTTTTTTTTTGTTGCATTTTATAATTTTTATAAAATCAAGAATAAAATAAAATACTTTTTTTTTATTCCTTATAGCCTATTTTCTTCATCTTCATCACCATCAGTCTTGGTCCAACTTGGCATAAATTACAAACTTCTGTATAGAAAGTCCAACAAGGGCAGCTACTGTGGCATCTGGGTCATTGCCCCCGTCCATAAATGTGGGGTCAAAGCATCTCCGTTAAATTGTAGTGTCAAGAGGTCCACATGTCATAATTTCATGGCCCCCTTCGAGCTCTAAATTTATTCATCCTTATCCTGTTATCCATAACTTCCTTGCAAATGTTCTCTCTCTCTCTCTCTCTCTCTCTCTCTTTTCTTTTTTCCTTACATGAAATTACAATTCCAGATTCTCAAAAAAAAAAAAAAAAAAATTACAATTCCATTCAAATGTGATTTCACTCATTTCAGCTAGTACAAGCTTACAAGGTAATTCAATAATTATGGGTTCTAATTACTTCAATTGGTAAAGTTTTTTATGGTTAAATAAGAGATTTGGGATTCAATTCTCGCCTATACTAGAAACCAATTGGTATTTTGATCTAATAATAAAGAACTATCATTAAAAGTGAACGCATAGATTGAAATTATCTATAAATAAATAAATAAAAAAAGAAAGGTAATTCACTAATTTTAGTAATTTGACTAGGGGTGTGCTCGATTCGGTTTCGGTCGGTTTGTATGGGTATGGCCAACTGAAACCGAATATTTTGGTTTGTGAAATTCTCAACCGAAACCGACCGAAATGGCTGGAAATCAATCGGTTTCGGTGTATTTCGGTTTCGGTCGGTTTTCGGTTTTTCAAAGAGAGGGTTATTGAGATTTTCAAAACCACACTCTTTCAAACGACAAAGCAAAAACCAAAGCATATAAAATCACACTCAAAATCGTTAAAAACCACAAGCTCAAACCTTTTCACACAGATCACTCTAAAGCAAAATCACCGTTCACTTGGAAAAAAAAAATCACAGTATAAACGAAACAAAACAAACACAGTCTAAAGTGTAAAAAAAACTCACCAATTATATGAGAATCAAAAATATACGAGTCAGAGAGACTGAAGAATTTGAGTGAAGAAAGCTTGAGAAAGCTTCTTCTTCCATTTTGCTCTGTGTGTGTGTGTGTCAAACAATAGCACTGATGATTCCAAGGAAAAAGACAGAAAAAATTGAGAGAAAAAGTTGGGGAAGGGGGCGGCTGAACTGAAGAAAGAGACTGAAGAATTTGAGTGAAGAAAGCTTCTTCTTCCATTTTGCTCTCTGTGTGTGTGTCAAACAATCACACTGATGATTCCAAGGAAAAAGACAGAAAAAATTGAGAGAAAAAGTTGGGGAAGGGGGCAGCTGAACTGAAGAAAAGAAAAGGGAAGAATAAAATAGGGGAGGGGTAAATCCGTATTTATCTCATGCTTTAGGGTTTTAAAAAATTAAATAGCAAAAAAAACACACGCCCCGCGCAAAGGCTCAAACCTGGGATCAGCTATCCAAACCACAAGGAGCATACCACTAAGCCACTGATCAGTTATGTACTAGAGTTACATGAATATATATATTCGGTCAGTTTCGGTGTGAAAAAATCCAGCACCGAAACCAAAACCAAAAATTTCGGTTTTTAAAAAATGAAACCGAAACCGCACCGAAACCAAACCGAAAGTTTGGCAACGGTTCGATCGGTTTCGGTCGGTTTGTTTGGTTTGTCAATTTTTTGCACACCCCTAAATTTGACTGTAGAGTAGACCTTAGTACTAATTTTCCATTAACCCCTAAAAGCATGGGCAATTTCCAAATAGGGCTTGACAGGACAGGTAAATCTAGAAATACAAGCATGGAGTACAGAATATTTTGGAGAAATTAAACTATTAAAGGCACTTGAAATACTAAGTCAAAGTTATAGTCATAGACTCATAGTCATAGTCAAGTAATTAGAAAATGTGGTTTAGATATCCAGTAAAATAATTGAATGAGTCAATCTCTACTTTTACAGGACACTGGACTACTTGATGAGGATGATATTGATAGGTGATAAAAATAACACAATTTTGAGATTAGGCACCCGAATTTGTTTGTTTTTGCATACAAAAATTGAACGAGTCAAATCTATTTTTAGGCAATTTCTTAATGATGCTTTGGTTTGGGAGGACAGATAGAGGCATGATTGATGCTGTAACAACAGTCACTGACCCGTCAAACCCCGTTTGAATTTTGTGTTGTCACTCACTCAGAATATAATTTTGCGAAGACTATGAGCATAAAATCACCGACTATTGGAACAAGGCGGCTTTACGCTGCCATTGGTCCCCATATAAAGAGCATAGTAATTAGTAATACTAATTGTAATAGTAATATTGTGGGTTTTAGTCAGTTAATAAAAAAAATTTATAGGTAAATAAAAAACTACTATCACGTCTTCCTTTTCTTTTTTTATAGTTTGCAGTGTCCTTTTATCTCTCCACCCTCAAGTGCCTCTGATTACTTTGATGCTCACACAGTCTTATTATATGCCTTTTTTTGGAGCACAATCATCCACTTGCATTGCATCCCATATTTTGTTTGTGGATCATGAAAACTCCTTTATGTACTACTGCTAATTCGGTAATTCCTTTAACGGTACGAAATTAATATGCTCACATCTAGGTAGGAGTCATCACGGCTCATTGCTCCCTTATTATTATTATTATTATTAAAAAATAAATTTTGAATTTTTTAATTTTTAATAAAAGATTTAATTTCTTTCACAGTATAAAAATAGCACTCTAAAATTTACTAAAAAGTAAAAATCAATTGCTAAAGAAATTTCATTGCGATGGTTTTATATGTAAACTAGCTTGTAACTCCATGCATATGCATGGATACACTTAAAGATATACAATAAGATGCATAATATAATTCCTATATATATATAATTGAAATACTATTGATAGTCATTTTTATATTTTGTTAACTCTTTAAAAAAAATTGTAAGGATATTATTAGGTATAAAATGTAAATTGTTCATTTTTTTTTTTAATTATTGTGAAGCATTTTTTTTACAATTCATTTATTCTAAACTCTTTGGTTTTTATACTTAATAATTCACTTGAATGAATATTTATGATGTAGTCCCATATTTGATTTTAAAATTAAGAAATAAAACTCTTTGAGAATAAATAATTTAGGACACATGACACAAAATTAGAACTCTAATTTGGA
Organism: Quercus tomentella; assembly: GCA_028535165.1. NCBI lineage: Eukaryota > Viridiplantae > Streptophyta > Magnoliopsida > Fagales > Fagaceae > Quercus > Quercus tomentella. The sequence goes on along the minus strand of JAPQVY010000155.1, from coordinate 84,674,784 downwards.
ATTCTATTTTAAGTTTCTCTCAGTTTCACTTATTATTATATACATAGATAAGAAAAATGTAAAAAGGGTATAGATCAAAGTGTTGGGACTTGGAATCAAATTATGGCTTCAAATGCAAGACTAATTATTAATGGCAGATTGGTATAATAGTGAAGTGGATAACCCTATTGCTGATACAAATAAAAACAAAGATGAATAATTGACTTGCCACCAACTTAACATGACGTGAATTGCTTCAACATAAAAATAGACTAGTTTTACACTTCATCACAAGTTTTTTTTTTTTGATTGACACTTCATGACAAGTTGGGTATACTTCCTGTTTGAATTCTAATTCTACTACCAAATCTAACGGAGGATAAGGATGAGAAAGTTGTTAATTCAATTAATGTTGAAAGTTTATATATTTTACTTTTAAGAACACATTTGGCAATGTACTGAACATTTGAATTCTCTAAAATCAATAATAGACAATGAAATGAGTAAACAGTATTCATGAGCATTTACATCAATCTATATAAAATGATATAAGGGCCAAATTTTGTACAATCAATCTAAAAAATACCCACGTTAGCTTATGTATTATTGTACAAAATGGAATCCTAGACGTCTTTTTATACAGATTTGTTTACATATTTAATTTACTTATATATCCACACAAAAAAAAAAAAAAAAAAAACTATAATAACCATGCAAATGTATATGATTTTTTTTTTTTTTTTTTTTGAACCTGCAAATGTATATGATTTATTGTTTATATACAATTGTTTTTAATATATATATATATAGAAAAATTATAAATAAAAAAATTGCATGAATCAATGCGTAACATGATTCTTCTATTTCATTGTTAAGATCTATTTCACAATTAATTTTAAATTATGCTACATATAAAATATCTTGAATTTTCTAATATTTAACCTCTAACTTAAATACATTTGAATCTAAAGTTCTAAACTATCATTTTCTGCTTCTCACCTTCTCCAACCAAAAACAACAAGAACTACAACTACCCTGTACTTCATCAGCAAAGCGTCAGCCTGCCACATGTGTGGCTGGTAATGTTAATAGCAATTAACAAATAGTGTAGTCAGTACAATAGTGCCCACTGCCCCCCAGCCCACAAACTAAGCATGATGTTTCCTGTCCTTGTTTTCTCTTCACGATTTTCCACAACTAAATATACAACCACTTGTTAGGTTCTTGGGAGTTGAGAGTATTGGGATCTAACTAATTACCCTCTAAACAATACTATAATATAATGTATTGGCAGTTAGGCAAGAAGACTCCAAAATTAAGTTCCAACCTAAGTCCTTAATTTAATCCAATACTTAAATCAAATCATTCTAAAAATACAAAATTCAAATCAAATGTTTCACTATTATGTGGGAACCTGAGAATTCCTTAGCCTATGGATCTTAACTGGTAAAAGTTTTCAATAATCAAATAAGAGATCCGCAATTTAAATTTCACCTATATCATAAACTAATTAATGTCTTAATTTGATGATAAAATAAAAATAAATAAATAAACTCCCTAGTTTTTATTCCATTAACCCCATATTATATGACTATTGTTGATCTATTGAATGCTTTTAATGGTCTAGAAATAGTTGGACCAGCTTTAAACTTATTTGTGTTTTTACTTTTTATTTTTTACCTACCCTAATTTATTCTTTTTCCCAATACCAACAAATGTATAATAACCTCTTCTTTTTTTCTTTTTTCTTTTTTTTCCTCTCTCTCTCTTTTACTTTTCATGACTGAGTTTGGTTTTGATTAAAAGAGAAGGAAATATTGGAATCAATGACCTCGATTTCTTACCAATTTTTTTTTATCTCTTAGGAATGGTTTGCAACAACTTCAACTAACTCTAATTTAAGATATTCATATCCCATCAATCATCATGAAGTCTGTAAGGATGTGTCGCTATTTCGTTCCAAAAGCTCACCATTCTTAATCTCCAAAAAAGAGAAAAAGCTCACCATCCATCCTATTTTTGAAACCGATGTAGCATCGAATTTCCAATATGGCGGGGACCAAACAAAATATCAAAACAAGCATTAAACCGAGCGAAAAAAGCTATTAACTGTGGATTGCAATTGCGCTTAAGGTAAGTAAGTTAGCAAAAGATATATTTGCTAACTTGCCCTGAGGTATATCATATGTAATTGAATTGGATTTGTCCATAAAAGAAATTACTTGTAGAGAAAGGTATCCTTGCTGATACGAGATCTCGCCTTAGTTGATTTGTATTGTTGAACAAAGCTATATAAGGTTCACTCCATAATGATTGTTTCCAAATCTCTTATTCAAATAATAAAACAACTTTACAAGTAGTTGAAACTAATTGAAATCCCACTTCTTTTTTTTCTTTTCTTTTTTCTTCACATGTTGTGTTCTTATTTATCAAAATAAGTTCTCCACTTTTGTCACTTTAGCTAGCCAAGGAATCTAAACTGAAAAAGTTGCGTATCTTCTAATGGGGTATGCATATAATGTGAAAATATTATAAGAAATTTCGTAACAAATAGACGAAAAGAAAAGACTTGAAAGGAAACAATTTCATTGCTTGAAGTGATCGTGTCATAACGCATGATCTTTTTCACTGTCTCCTCCATTAGTTAACCAATTCATTAGATTTAATTTTATTTTAATATAATAATAAAAAAGTACTGAAAGAGAATAATTTCAGCTTTTGAAATTATTGCTTTCCACCATTTATAATTGACAAGCACAAGCTGCACAAATACAATGAAGAGAAAGAGAAATATATTAATTAGAAATAAATTTTATAATCTGTTGCCACCAACATTAAAACCGAAAGCCTCGTGGTATTGTTGGTACATTTCAGAAATCTAATCTAATCAGTATTGCCTAACGGGTCCTAATAATGATTTCGTTATAACAAAATTAGGACAAGGTTCATGTTTGTTGACACAATGACACGCCAGTTTGTCATGGGTACATTGGCCTACCACGTATGTGCTACGTGTCGATTTGTTTTGTAGTCTCTACAATATTAAAAAAAGTGGCAGATTAGTGAGAAGATTTTAGAATCTTCCACAGTGAATTGCCGGGTAGAGTCCTAGTGCTTTAGTGCCCGTTTGGTTCAGCGTTTCAAGTCCAAAAAGCGCGTTTTCAAAAAAGCCAACCCAAAAATAGTGTTTGGTAAGTAATAAACGCAACTTTTTGGAAAAAGTTGCATTTTAGATTTGTGAAGAAACGCGCGTTTGAGTTTATGGAGCTCTGGAGGTCCATAAACAAAAAGCTCATGCGCGTTTTCAAATTGATCCGTTGGGCTCTTCCAAAAATAACCAAATTACCCTTGATAAATCATCAGCTCTCATCTCATCTCTCTGCTCTCCCAACAAATTTCCATATCCAAACACAAAAAAATCTATAACAAATTCCCAAATCCAAACACAAAAAAAATCTATAACAAAATCCCAAATCAGCTAAGGAAAAAAAAATCAATCCCTTGCAAATTAGGATTCCTCAAAATGCAAAAAAAAAAAAAAAAAAAGTCAGAATATAGCATAGAGAATTACAGGACAAAATCGAAGTCGAAGCGTCAAAAACACCGAGCTCTGGGTTCGATCAAATTGGCGAACACCACCCAATCAAACCCGGATGACTCTGACTCCGACCCCATTTTCGATCTCCAAGCCCTTCCCTCTCAGCCACGAAGAAGGAGAATGTTTTGGTGTTTGGAGAAATGGCAGGGAAGGAATAAAGAAAGGAGGAAAGAAGGATTAAAAAAGGAAGAAAGAAAAAAAAAAAAAAAGACGAAGAAGATGTTCTGGTGTTTTGGAGAAATGGCAAGGAAGGAATAAAGAAAGGAGGAAAGAAGGATTGAAAAAAAAAAAAAAAAAAAAAATAGAGAGACGAAGAAGGAGAACGTTCTGGTGTCTGGAGGAATGGCAGGGAAGGAATAAAGAAAGTAGGAAAAGAAGGATTAAAAAGGAAAACAGAATGGGTACGTGTGTGGAGGAGAAATTTAGTGGGAAAAAAAAGGAAAAAAAAAAAGAGAAGAAAGAAATGCCGTGTGAGGATAAAAAAAGAGTGGAAAAAAAAGGAAAAAAAGATAATGAAATATTATCACAATTTTTTCATAATTTTTTCACAATAAATTTTAAGGGGTCGGTTATTATTAGTTAATATTGGTGAAAAAAATAATTTTTTTAGAAAGAGAAAAAAATAATTTTAATAGTATGTTAAAATTAAAATTAGTATTAATTTTTATCACAATATTTTCACAATATTTTTACAATAAATCTTAAGTGGTAGGTTATTATTAGCTAATATTGGTGAGAAAAAAAAAATTTTTTAGAAAGAGAAAAATATAATTTTAATAGCATGTTAAAATTAAAATCAGTATCAATTTTTATCACAATATTTTCACAATAAATTTTAAGTGTTAGGTTATTATTAGCTAATATTGGTAAAAAAATAATTTCACAATATTGATTTAAGTATGAAATAAACTCTCTTATATATACATTGTCCTTTTTGGTAATTTATATTTCAAACTGCCACTTTTATAAGTGCTAGCCAAACACTCAGCTTTTTCAAAAAGCACTTTTTAACAGCTTTTACCAAACACTCAGCTTTTTGAAAAAGCACTTTTTCATTATGCACTTTTTGAAAACTCAACTTTTTCATTATGCACTTTTTCAAAAAGCTGAACCAAACTCACCCTTAGTTGAAGCACGCACTATTGACCACTTTGACAAGGCTGCTTTGCTTGCAAAAGCTACTTCATCCACAAATATGACCATGTCTATCCCAACTTTTTTATTTTTTATTTTTTGTTTTTAGATACGTTGGTATTTTAATCTTTAATGTCTATTTTATTATTGTTTTTATTCATCTTTAAGTTAAGATACTAATCAATTTATGGAAGTTTTCAAAATCTTATTCAAAATCAGAAAAATAGGATACAGTTTTTTGAAAACTATATTTAGAAAATATTAGGGTCTGTTTGGTTAAAGTATTTAAATATAGTTTTTTGTTTTGAAATTCATAAAATAGTGGATCCCACAATTAAATTTATTTTTTGGCTAATATTTTCTTAATATAGTTTTCAACAAACTGTATCCTATTTTCCTAGTTTAGAACAAGATTTTGAAAATGGCTAAGTGGGTGTTTTCAGGATACAGAAAAATGGCTAAGTGGGTGTTTTCAGGATACGGAAAATGTTTTTAATGACATAGTTGTAAATAAATTGAAAACAGTGGACCCTATATATTTGTCCAAACTCTTTTATCTCTTAAATTAAGGAGTTTATATTTATCACAAAAAGAATTCCCACATTTCAAATTTGAAACTTATCATTAAAAAAAAGAAGTACATGATGAGCTCATTCCCTCATCGTTATCCACAAAAAAAAAAGTAATTTACAAATTCTACACGTTACTTTATGTAAATATTTTTTTAATAAAAAATATAAATGGTCTTCCAAACAATTTTTTTTATTTTTAGTATTTAAAAATCGTTCTTAAAAGTGGGAGCCAAACACGTAAAATATAAAAATTATTATTTGAAAACTAGTTTCAAATTCATCCCCCTTCCCCTATATATATGTGTGTGTGTGTGTTTCTCAAATAAAAAAAAAAAATCAATTTTTTGAAAATTGTTTTTATACTGTTTGAAAACAAAAACATAAATCCTCCTACCAATGAGGCTCTTAACTAAATAATAAATTCATGTGTGAGACCTATCATTTTATGGATTGTAAAACAAAAAACTATATTTAAATACTCTTACCAAATAGACTCTTATCCTTCCTAACTTTAATTAAGTTTAGGCGTGCTACCTTCACAAATTAACAAAGTCCCAACATTATAGATCATAACCACCACATGATTTGAGGAATAAAGTTCATGACTATGAAGATTATATTAATGATTTTAAAAGTAATTTGTATGAATATAAATAATTAATATCATAAAAAAAAAAAATAGTATACGAAGACATTTCCTCTGTTTGTGAAAATGACATTTTAATTTATGGTGAGTGGGTTGAAGATCCTTGGTCAAATGGATATATACATTTGAAGTTTTGAATAACAAATGCTGTCAAAAATATGAATAGAGACATTTATGTAATCTGAACACAATCAAATAATCCAAAATTAGGATATACATCATTGTAAGTTTCTTTAAAAAAAACCTTCTCTCTTCTTTCCGTGTATGTTTATTAAAAATACTTAGTATTCTAAAAAAAAATCCAAATAATTAGGTCTGTTTGGTAAGAGTATTTAAATATAGTTTTTTGTTTTGAAATCCATAAAATGGTGAGTCCCACACTTGAATTTATTGTTAGGCTAATATTTTCTAGATATAGTTTTCAAAAAATTGTATCATATTTTCCTAGTTTAGAACAGGATTTTGAAAATGACTAAGTGGGTGTTTTCGGGACACATAAAATATTTTTAATGAGATAGTTGTAAATAAATTGAAAACAGTGGACCCCATATATTTGTCCAAACTCTTTTATCTCTTAAATTAAGGAATTTATCTTTATCACAAAAAGAATTCCTACACTTTAAATTTGAAACTTATCATTAAAAAAAAATATATATATATATATATATATATATATACATGATGAACTCTATTCCCTTATCATCATCTACCAAAAAAAAAAGAAAGTAATCTACAAATTCTACACGTTACTTTATGTAAGTATTTTTTTAATAAAAAAATATCAAAAATAGAAATTGTCTCCCAAACAATTATTTTTTGTTTTTAATATTTCAAAATCGTTCTTAAAAGTGGGTGCCAAACACGTAAAATATAAAAATTATTATCTGAAAACTAGTTTCAAGTTCAATTTTTTGAAAATTGTTTTTATACTGTTTGAAAACAAAAACATAAATCCTCCTACCAATCAAGCCCTTAACCAAACAATAAATTCATGTGTAGGACCCACCATTTTATGAATTATAAAACAAAAAACTATATTTAAATACTCTTACCAAACAGACCCTAATTATTTAACTATATGAGTATGTGAGTTTTAATTGAAGATTTCACTCAAATAAAAACAAATGTAATATAGTGATTTTAAAAAGATGTATTTTATATAATAAGTAAATTTTATCCCAAACTCCCGGTCTTTGTTCAGATTATATTTCACTCTCTACTCATTAAATACTCTAAAAATCACATAAACTGATAGTATTGTGTATTGAATCCAAGATCTTTGGATTTACATTACGTGTCACATCAATAAGTTCACCACCCAATTATTCCATGAAGCAAAAATGTATTTAGATTTTCTAGATTTTCTAGAGTACTTTATCTATAGATTTCCTTAAATCCTAACCACTCTTTTATGATTTAATGGTCTAAATTCTGCCATATCAACATTCCACTAACAATACTCTTAAAATAATAAAATAATGTTACAAACAAAACAATTAAGATTATTGTTAGTCAAATGTTGACATGGTAGAATCTAGACCCTCAAATCATTAAAGAATGGTTAAGATTTAAGGAAATCTATTTGATAGAGTACCCTAGAAAATTTAGAAGATCTGAACCCAGCAAAAAATCATATTCATATATAACCATTTCAAATATACATATTGTTATGTTTGGATAAGAGGATTTAAAATTAAGGGATTTTTTTGATTAAAAAATTCAATATAAAATATTAGATATAAATTTAACTATGTGAGTTTTAGTTGAAGATTTCACTCAAATAAAAACAAATGTAATATAGTGATTTTAAAAAGATGTATTTTATATAATAAGTAAATGATATCCCAAACTCCCCCAGTCTTTGTTCAAATTATATTTCACTCTCTACCCATCAAATACTTTGAAAAATCACTTAGACTAAAAGTGTTGCGTATTGAATCCAAGATCTTCGGATTTACGTTACATGTCACATCAATAAGTTCACCACCCAATTATTCCATGGAGCAAAAAATCATATTCATATATAACCATTTCAATATACATATTAATAAAATACAAATATATCATAAATTTATATATATATATATATATATATATATATAAATATATAATTGGCTTTTCATACTTTACTCAAGTTATCTCTAACCAGTTTCTGAAAAAAAGAAAAAAGAAAAAAGAAAAAAAGAAGAAGGTATCTCTAACCAAATGAACCTAGATAAAAAATAAAGTGAAGCTCTCTCTCTCTCTCTCTCTCTTAAATCAAATGTACTCTAAAATTTGAAAGTTGAAAAAGGCAAATGAATCTAACTATACATCTGCAGCTATAATAGTTTATGAAATCCTTAGCAAAGGAACAATACTAAAATTAGCTCCAAAGAATCTACCACCCTCTGCCTCTGCCACATGCCCACGTCCATGTGAATCCACAGTAACAATTACACGTGTCTCACTATACAAATTATAAAATTACTTAAAATTATTAAATTCTGCTCTGTTCTGAGCCACACAATTAGTAAATTCTTAAAAAGTAGTAAATAGAAAAGAAAAAACAACTGGTACGTGCAATCTAAGGAGCGTGTGTGTGTTGTAGCGGGATACAACGTACGTGGCAGAACGGCAGAGACCGTTTTTTTAGTATACCGAAAAAAGCTGTCAGATACCTCAACACTCTCTTTAGAATTTGTCGTTTTATTTAATACTATGCCATTTACTACTATCTGCTGCTGCCCACAGCTTTCTTAAAAAAAAAAAAAAACTGTTGGATTTGGATCAGAACACTGAAATCTTAACTAGCTTCTCTAGTTTTCCACTAACCCAACTTGCGCTCTGGTTTGGTTAGGTTACGTTAAATTATGAACATAGTACGCGCCAAAAACACTGAATATTTATGTTATTTAAATTTTGCAATTATGCCCCTACACTTTGGGCATTTGTAAACTGTTCTTTTTCTTTCTTTCTTTTTTTAGTGCATGTTCTTGCATTAATTAGATGCTTTGTATTTCTTCTGCGCTTTTTATGGTTATTACATTAATAGCTTCGCCATTCATTTTGTCTAGATTCAATGTAGGAAAAAGAAAAAAAATAATGCTTTGATTACTTTTTATTTTTATTTTTAATATTTCCTTATTTTAATAAATTATTACATACATTGTATGAAAGTATTAGAATCTTTGAATCACTATCTAAAGTAATTTGAATCTTCAAGTATAAATGAAGAAAGTAACGCTTTGAAAGGTAATAAAAAAAAAAAAAACAAATATTAGAATATTATTTTGATACAAAATATAATGTTAAAATTATTGTTTCTATTTCTTTCTTTACAGGTTTTATTAATAATAATACACATACATACACGTTTATATTATTATTTTTAAAATAAAAATCACAATCAAGTTAGCATTTATATTCCAAATATCTTGTGAAAGAGGATAATGATCCTTAATAAATAAGTTTTTTTTTTTTTTTAACTCCATGGAAATTATTAAACTTTTTTTTTTTTTTTTTGTGAAGACGAAAACAAGCTAGTTGATACCCATACAATTGCATTCATTCCACCATTAAACTTTGGTATATTCTATTGCCATGCTAGAATCTAATGTCACATTCCATTCACTTTTAAATTTTATTAATTTTGTTTACCACTAATCCTTATTGATCAAGATCTTCTAGATTTCTTAGGGTAATCTACCAAATAGATTTTCTTAAATCTTAACTATTCTTTAATGATTTAATGGTCTAGATTTTGCCATGTCAAAATTCTACTAACAATAATTGTAAGGACTAGGTTTGGATTGGGCTCAATATAAGATTGAGTTTTAGGCCAATAAGCCCAAACAATAAATTTGTAGAGTGTGGGTGAAAGAACTGGTTCTACTTAAGAAAATAGACAATAAAGACTGTTGATTCTAGATCGTTAGATACAAAAAGTCAGAAAAACTCTCCTCGGCGTAACCTGAGGAGTTTATATTATAATACCTTCTTTATTCACTAAGTTACAGGAGTGCATAGAACTATTACAAGAGTTTCTTGATTTTTTTTTTTTTTTTGATCCCTCTCTTTCAGGCCACCTTCTCGTGCTATATATCACGATCTTGGTATCATCCCTATCATACACGTGTAGGTTGGATCTTGGGAGTTTCTTCATGTCCCATCCAATACCTCCCAAAACCATCAACTAGTAGTTGTAAAGCTGCTTGATCACTGTTCAGGTATCACCTCCACATTAATGCGGCCAGAGTGTTGGTTGGGAGGCATTTAATGCAGAGGCAGTAGCTTTTGGAGATATTTGTTGCCACCCACTGCTCATCCCTTATCCAATGCCCAACTCTTAGTTATGATGCAACCTTGGGGGATGTTTGGGATGATAAGGCATTCTTGCTGACCTCGGATCTCCATTTCCGAGATGAATTTTCTCCTCGAACGTGTTTTGGACTACCACGTATAATCTTTATTTCTTCTTCTTATACCATTCCCATTATGACCTTATTTGACCGTCCTCAGATGGGTTGATGTTCTCGGATTTGAGCCAAAGGCCCAATTCAAACAGTATTAATATTACCCTTTAGATAGTTGGCCCCCACAATAATCTTAATTGTTTTGTTTACAACATTATTATATTATTTTAAGAATATTATTAGTAAAATGCTGACATGACAGAATCTAGACTCTTAAATCATTAAAGAATGGTTAGGATTTAAAGAAATTTATGGATAGAGTATCCTAGGAAATCTAGAGGATCTAAATTTATCAACCTAGCTTTAAGAAGTAACCATAATTATTTAGCAAAAAAAAAAAAAGTAACCATAATTACAGTCAAATTAATGAATCAAATTTTGGAAATAAATTTATTTTAAAAAAATAAATAAATTGGTACTCTTTTTTTATTTATAGATAAAATATTATTTAAATATATGTTATTTGTTCTTTTATAATTTTTTTCTACCATCAGGAGTAAACCAATTAATTAATTCATTTATAGGAGAGATTCAATTTAAACTTTTATGTTCACAAGAGATATATGAAACTCACCTTCATTATAAAAAGAATAAACAAGCTTCAATGCAATACACATAATATTTTTCAATAAAGTATTCTCAAAATATATATATTTGTCAATAAAATTTAGGTTAAAAATTATTTTCTAATATATCTTAGATTCAAATCTTATCTCTCATTTTATTAAAATAAAAAAAAAACTAATCTCCCATTTTCAATTTAGTTTTTTTTTTTTTAATATGATTTCAAATTTAGTTTTGATTAATGATAAATACTAATTGGCAAAATGAAGTTTCCTAATAAACAGGAAAAATACAAATATGACTTATGATATATAAAGTGCTAGCCCACATACCCAATAGTAAATAGACTAGAATACTAGTGATATCATTGCAAATAAAAGCAAAATAAAGTATTAAAATATCCTGAATAAAAAAAAAAAATCACAAAAACTCAACCTATCGATCATTCTAAATTTCATTAATTTTGTTAATATATTTTACTACTAATACTTATTATTAAATTTTAAAAACCTAACTTTAAAAAGCAACCATAATTACAGTCATACTATGATGAATCAAATTTTGGAAATAAGTTTATTGAATTTTTTACCAAAAAAAAAAAACCTTAATGGCGTTTTTCTTTTTAAAGATTTCATATTATTTAAATGTATGATATTTTCTCTATTATGATAATTTTTTTTTACTATTAGGTCACAACACCAACTATTCCTTTGGGCAAGATTAAATTTAAGCTTTAACACAAAAACAAGTAATATAGTCAATGAACTATAAGGTTAAAACAATTTTTTGGTATTTTCAATAAAAATATATTATATTTAAATTTCAACTCCTATTAAAAATATATAAAAGTATTACATATATATTTATTTTTAAATTTATTGTTGATTAATGGTAAATAGTAAAAACTTTGTATTAACTATTAGTGAGTAATGGCCAAAATGAAGCCGCTAATAAATTCGCAAAATACATACATGATAGTGATGATACATAACCAAAAAAAAAAAAAAGCATACATGCCCAAAAGTAAATATAGTAGAATCCTAGCCGTAGGGGTATCATTGCAAATAACCGCGAAAAAGAATATTAAAATATCCTGAATGCAAAATATCGCGAAATCTCGACAAGTCTCACACATTCCTCATCTTTTCCCTCCTTCAAAACACTATAAATACATAGCTCGAGTGAAGCTAGGTTTGCCGAATTAGACAGCCAAACACGGCTTACAAAGAAATACAAAACCCTCTCTCTTTTTGTCTTTCTCTCTCTAGAAACTCTCTCTCTCTCTCTCTCTCTTCTGATACAAAAAAAATGTCGGTATCTACTAGAAAAACCTCGAGCGGACCAGTTATCCGGTCACAAACACCGGCCGGAAGATTCTCCGGCGGGTACTCTCGCTCACCGTCTTCCTCTTCCTCAGCCTTCGCTTATTCAACTTCAAGTTTCTCTTCCAGATCGACGACCTTCTTCAACAACCACCACCGCTCCGCCTCGCCGCCACGCGTCAACATGTACGGAGCCTCACCTACGTCGTCTCCTTCGGTGCGATTCTCCATCGACCACCACCGCTCGATCTCTCCCAACAGATCCATCTCAGTCTCCCCACGCGGCGGCGCGTCCGGCGCTGTCAGCAACCCCCACCACCATCACCAGATCGTGAAGCGCACCACCCCTCAGAAACGAACCTGTATGTGCTCTCCCACCACTCACCCTGGCTCCTTCCGCTGCAGCTTACACAAGGGCTTCGGTTCCCAGTCGCACTCACAGTCGGCTCCGCCGAACAGACTCAACGCTCGTAGATCGGCGATGACCAACTCCCTCGTCCGAATCGGCGGCGTGGAAGGCGATCTAGTGAAGCGAGCCCTGGCGGCCTTGATTCGACCCTCCTCCCACCAACAGCGGCGGCGCGCCGACTTTCGGCCGCGGCCGAGCCGGCTCTCAGTGATGACGAAAGCAGCCGATGAGTGATTTATGGTACGTTGACCGTTAAATCTCTTAGTTTGACTGTTATCTTACGGTAACGGTGACGACGGAGGCGTCAGAGACTTCTAAAGCTGCTTCAGGTTACAAACTGATTTGATTAAGAAGAGCTTGGCGACTCGGAAAGCAGCGGAATTGGATTGAGTATTTTTTTGGTGTAATCCGGTGACCGAAATTTCCATATATACCCCCCTCTACCCTGTATATATAAAAATCATATATAATCTCTCTTATCAGAGCCGGCTACTGATACTGAAGGACCCTAATTCATTTCATCAACATTAATTTTCCAACTAAACCAAACCTATAATTTGAGACTAAAAACTAACTTAACTAATTAATTAATTCCATTCAGATTTCAGACTTAGATTCCTTTGCAGTGCAGTGCATTTTGAAATTGTGTGTTGTGGTTTTTTGTGTCCTGTCAAGTGCTCGCCGTTATAATTGACGTGACGTTTGTCGTAAACTCCGTTGCACGTGTTCGTTACCATCTCTGCGTGGTATTTGCGTTTGTCGTTTGAGGTGCTTGAACGTAGCGTTAAGTTCGTCCGTGTTTTTGTTTCTCGGCGATGAGGTATATTTCTTTTTCTTTTTTATCATATTTATTTTGTTTATTTGTTTGTTATTATTTGTTATTTGTTTTTGTTTTTTGTATTCGCAGGATTGAATTGGTTTGGAACTTGATGCGAAAGAGATGGAAATTTCGGTAAGGAAAATGAAATGAAAGAGATGGAAAATGAAATGAAATGAAATTTGAAATTAAAGAAAGGACTACAGCTGGCGTCCCCTTAGAGGGAGAGAGGAAATGGACTAATTATGGAAATTAATAATGACGGAGAAATAATGGAAATTTTATTAAGGGAAACAACTGGACTACAGGAGTACTGGACCCCTTGGGGCAGATGGCACTAATTATGATTTACTTAATTAACAACTAAAATTGGATTTTTGAAATTTAAAAAATAAAAATAAATTATTGTAAAGAGGTAATAATGAACTTCTGTAACTATCAGCACCTATAAATCAAATAAATATAAAGAGTGGTTAATTGCAAATATAATGTAATTATACATGGAATTACTAATTTATTGTTCTAAAGGAACAGCTGTGAAAATTGAAATAAAATATTTGAGAGTGCTTTCTAAACCAACTTAAACAATCTTATCACTTACTAATAGACATGAAAGTCTTCCTCCCAGTTACGCTGGGGTGACTAAAACAATTGTTAGATTTATATTTGTTCTATAATTAATGGATATCATCATCATCTAGTTGGTCGTTGAAAACCTGAATAATTTCTTGTCACATTTTTTCAGATAGTTGAACAACCATCAAAATAATATTATATCTTGATGTCAATTAGGCTCAATAATATATCATTAAAAAAAACACTAACCTTTCTTGAGATTGAAGATACTCTCCTAAAATTTATCTGAAATTATAATCAATCTCAAAATTAATCAAGAAAAGATTTTAGAAATGGAAAAATTATCGTCTGTTTCAACTTTCAAGTGCATGCGACAAAACTCTCATAGTTTGTGGACCTCACATATTATTAGGACGCACGATTTGTTAGAGCATTTGCATCTGAATTTTACATCCTATCTTATTTTACCATTTCAAAAAGTTACTTTATCAATTATATAATACAATTTTACAATACACCTAGCATCCTAACTTTTATTTTACAATACAGCACATTAAAATAATATAAATTATACAATAAAATATATTTCATTCTCTCTTTAATTTCTGTCTCCCTTCCTCTTTCTCAACCAATGGTCAAGTACCACAAAGAAAACCCAATACACCCATCTACACAGCAACCACTCTCTCAACCACACCACCTCCACATAGCAACCACCATGACACCAAACCTACCACAAACCCAGCAAATATCCAACCATAAACCAACCGCAAACCCATTAAAAAATAACCAAACAAACCCGACACCACCAAGCCACCACCATGCCCACTACCCTCTGCCCACCACCGCCACTACCACCACCACGAACCCATATCAGCAAACCACTGCCACGACAACCCCCACCTCCACCATCATCAATCACCACACCACTACCAAACCAACCCAAATCAACCAATCTAAATCCAAAATCCAAAGTCCAACCATGCGGAATCCACTGCTCGATCAAAACCCACGAACCACGCCAATCTCGATCAAAACCCATGAACCACACCGATCTCCACTGCTCGACGATCTCGACCCACTTGATCAACCACCACGTCGATCTCGACCCACTCCGCCAGACCACGCCGCCGGACCCACGACCACGCCAAAAAAATGAACCACTATGAGAGAGATGTGAGACCGAGAATGTTTTGGAGAGAGAAAGAAGATGCAACAATGTGAAGAGAGAGAAAGTGGCAGATATTTATAAGTGAGAATAAAAAATTATTATTTTGTTTTACAATGCTGCTACAGTACCATCGTAAATTTACAATAGTACTATAGCAGTATTGCAAATTTTTTTGCAATTCTAAGCTTTTACAAGTCTGGGTATTGAGTGGTTTTTGGGCTTTAAAGCTAAATCTATCCTATATAAATTACTATCTAGTTGTGAGTGGGCGTAGCCGTGTAGCCACACATAACAAAAATTTTGAGCAATTGAATTATTATTCAAAGTTTGCTTTCCCTATTTAGCAAATTAGAGATTTCATTTTTTTTTTTTTTTTAAAAGATCAAAGTAAAAGTTCAACAAGTGTTTGTCTCTAGTTTGTTTTCTGAGTATGCGAGTATTTTCAGACTTCAGACTTTGGAAATTGGGGTATGAACTCTAATAGTGTGCACCACCATCAAAGGTTTGGTTTTTGTGTTTTCGATTTGTGGAGGAAAGCAAAATGAGTGATTTGGGGCGGGGTAGGGATCTTAATGCTCAGGAAGATTAAAAAAAAGTGAAGAGGCGTTCTAAGTTGCTTGAAAAAACCTTTATTTGAGGTTATGTTTGTTCAATTGCTATGGTTTCTTATATTGATATCTCTTTTGGTAAGCAAAAAAGAGTTGGCGGAGAGAGTGGCAACCCTTACGTGCCTACGGCAACACGAAGGGAGATATACACCAGCGTATTTACTAGTAGAGATCAGGGGAACTTGAATCCAAGACCAATAGTCTTGGTGGCTCAAAGACTTATGCTGCACTATCATGGCATACATTCACACAGCATGTTTTTTGATTTGTTTGGAACGCAAAATTTAAGTATGCTATAGATAATATACACTTAGAGTAAATAAATAGATTGAATAATTAATAAAACTAATATCATTCAAATTCTCCAATTAATTAAGAAAATGCTAAAATTCGTGAATTTAGGTGATAAAAGCCACTAAGATATTCCACAAGTGGTATCTTTAGTCTCTAACTTCAACAACATTTGCAAAAGACGAAAAAGTGTCGAGAAATCGTCTCTATCCAACTAAAGGAGGCCCCATGGCCTATCGTTTCAATTACAGCGTAGAAACCAACTTCCAGGAAGATAAGGTTGATGACGTTATGAAAGGGAAAGTTTCGGCTTTAATTTGATTCCTCTCAACCTTGTTAACGTTAATCTCACGCCATAAGTCAAACCAAAAAAGCCACTTAACGTCGGCCCAAAATAGAGGGGAAGAAATAAAAATTTTCGTAAAAGATAAATATTAGTACTATATGATAATTATTTATATTTAGTTTGATTAATTAATTAGAGTTCATAAAATTTGAAAAGATAATTATAAAAGATATATATTAAGTATCAATAAATATTAATAAAAAATAATTAAGGCATTGCAGCTCAATAGTACTACGCGCTCTTCCTTATGGGAATAATTAAGGTTTTGCTTTCCACCAATTGATGAAACTGTCAAATTGTTTAAAAAAAGTAATGAAAATAAAAGCTGATAAATAGATATAACTACTAGTTTTTTTGTTTTTTTTTGTTAAGCCCATATAGTTGATTTAATTTATTTTAGATATTACGTAAAATCTAAAGCTTTAGATTCAATCAAATCCCTTAGAGCATTAGCATTCGGGGATGAGAACTAGTTGATATTTTCCCATTTAAAAACTTGTTTTATCTGTTATACCAACTCACTTTACAATTTATTTCTCAAAAAAAAAAAAACTCACTTTACAATTCATCCTATATCCCAATTTTTATTTTACATACAACCCAATAAAATAATATGAACTATCTAATAAAATACTACTCTCTCTCTCTCTTTCTCTTCACCCACAACCACCACAAATATATCCAACCGGCAACCACCACACCCTCGATCAAAACTAGCCGCCTCTACCACAACCAAAACTAACCTCGACTGCCACCACAATCAGCATCCATCCAAAAATCAATCCCATAGCAAAAAAAAAAAAAAAAACACTTAAACTAAATCAATCCCAGAAATCTCAATCCTCAATCCCAGAAATCTCAGAAATCCAAAAATCAATTTGAAGACCCACAGCCCCAGAAATCCAAAAATCAATCCTAGAAATCTCAATCCTCATCGGTGAGAGAGGGAGGTGGAGGATAGAGAGGCGAGCAAAACCCATCAAACCTAAGACCCACGGCGGCCACAGCAAGTATCAAACCCAAGACCAATGGCGGCCATGTCAAGCAAAACCCATGGCCACCCACAGCCCCATGACCCTATGGCCATCAGAAACCCACAACATGATACTCGATCTGAAACCCACAACTCGATACTCAATATGAAACCCACGGCCATGCTGATTTGAAACCATGGCCACGTTTCAGGCCACCCAAAGTCAATCTGAAACCACGGCCACCCAAAGCAGATCTGGAGATAGAAAGAAGTCTCATCGTCCAATCTGAAACCACGACCACATTTCAGGCCACCTAAAGCCAATTTGAAACCACGGCCACCCAAAGCAGATCTTGAGAGAGAAAGAAGTCTCATCATGAAAGGAAGAGAGGAAAGAGCATGAGACATAGAGGAGAAAAGATTGAGGAGAGAGGAGTTTGAAAGTGAGAGGAAGAAAGAGAGTGCAAGATTAAAAAATATATTTTTCTTTACAAAATCATGAACAGTAAGGTTGCATATATGCAACCTTACTGTAGGGATGAAGGGCCCAGGAAGGTATATTAGGCCGTGGGCCTTGTCCGAGAACGGTTAGACCTTAACGAAGACGTACAAATCAATAAGTTGTGGAAGGATTTTGGTCATAAAGGTTTGGGAAAGTAGTCCGAGGAGAAATGCCTCCTCTGCTAAGCAGAGTAGAGGTCAAAAGTTCGACCTGCCATCAAGAACAACACACTAGACAATTTTACTGATAAGGATAAGCATCAAGAGAGAATAGGACAAAGGGAAGCTGAGAAATATCTAGGAGAAATCTGCTATCACCGCATTAATTACTCTGCAGCTAACTCCCTAGCCATATTTATGTGGAGGTGATACTTGAATAGTAATATTCAGCCTTACAGCTACCCCCAAAGACTTCAGGAAGGGATTAATGAGACAAGGATCAGAACCAGCAATTTGATCTACACGTGGAGGGCTGAGATTAAGTAAAGAAAGGGAATATAAAGAAGAAAGACCCCATTATAGAGAGGGATCAGATAATCTGAAGAAGAGAGAAACATTGTACATTCAAGAACTGTAATTGTCCTTAAGTCTAAGAGAAATATATAAGAATTGCTTTCCTCGGACCTTGCCGAGGAGGAATTTCCTTGTCCAAAATCATTTATTCTTATTTTCTAGCATCGTTTAACTTGTTGTGATTGTTGTCCAACTCATAAAGTCCAGTTCTTAGCCCACTCTTTACAAATTCATTGTATTGGACTCTTTGGGCCTAAGTCCTTTTACTTTCTGGGCTTGGGAACCAAATCGTGTCCTTACAAATGGTGCTGTCTATGGGAAAACTTGAGCTTTGGTGAGATCAACGTTTAGCCATGGTAGGCTCAGGTCCAAACCAAGAGTCCAAACCAAGAAGAATCTGTTGGTTCCCAACCTCAAGATCAGTTTCTCAACCTTGAACGTAGGAGGAACCAAGAAGTTAGTGTACATACTACTCACACTAGTAGGAGCCAGTCTTGAAGTGGGAGTCACGTATCTCATGGAGAGAATACTAGGAACATTCAGTTAGAGATAGACCATTTACGAAGGAAATTACATCGTAAGCAACATAGAAGGACTCCTTCAAGTTCAGAGCCCTCTTCTAATGATGATAGGGATGATAGCTACAGGCCAGGATCAAGGACTCCTCTCAATGAGTCTTTTTCATGCGATGAGGATCGCCATAGGCGGAGAAGCAAGAGCCTATCTCACAAGGGCTTGGGTAATGATGCTATGAGCAGGGCTTTGCACCAAATTTCTAAGTTACCTTTTGCACGTAGGATTGAAGGAGGAAAACATCCTTGGCGATTTACTCAGCCAACATTTATCATGTATAATGGTAGAACAAACCTTGTGGAGCATGTCAGCCACTTCAACCAAAGAATGGTTGTTCACTCAAAGAATGAAGCTTTGATGTGCAAAGTGTTCCCATCCAGCCTAGGGTCGGTGGTGATGAGATGGTTTGATGGGTTGAAGAAAGGTTTGATTAACTCCTTTAAAGAGCTCACTAGAGCGTTTGAGGCTCGCTTTGTTACTTGTAATAGGGTTCCTCGACCTTTGGATTCTCTGCTGTCCATGACCATGCAAGAGGGAGAAACCCTGAAGACGTAGTCTGATAGGTACTAGGAAATGTTTAAAGAGATAGATGGGAATTTTGATGATGTGGCTATAAGAACTTTCAAGGTCGGCCTGCCTGCCGAGCACGACTTGAGGAAGTCTTTGACGAGGAAGCTCGTTAGGAGTGTACGCCAACTCATGGATCGTATTGATAAGTACAAACGGGTAGAGGAGGACTAATAACAAGGAAAGGGGAAGGCCAAGGTGGTTCCTCAAGACCAAAGGGATTTCAGGTTGGAGAGGTACAATAATAGTCGACCTAGGAGAGATTTTGCAGGGCACTCTAAGTCTGCTACTGCCCAAATAGTGTGTTCAGGGAGCCCGTACACCAAATTTTGGAGAAAATAAAGAATGAGCCATACTTCAGGTGGCCCAATAAGATGGGTGAAGACCCTATAAAATGTAATCAAAATCTTCATTGTCAGTACCACCAGGATCAAGGACACACTACAGAAGAGTGTAGGACGTTATGGAATCATCTAGAGCAGTTGGTTCAGATTGGGAAGTTAAAACAATTCTTGTATCAGCCTAGTGGATAGGGCAATCAGGCAAGGTCGGGAGCTCAGAAGGATGCTTTTTTAAGACCACCTTTGGGGACAATCAGTGTTATTCTTGTTGCCCCAGGTAGGACTGGTTCTCATCCTTCCAGTGTGATGTCTATAGGTCGACCACTTGCAGAGGCCCTGATCCTTGACCCCAAGAGGAGTAGAATGGAAATCCATGGACGTGATGGTAGACGGTGTAAAGAATGAAGAGTTGGAAACGATTGTTATTGATGATGACGAGGAGAAGTTTTTCCAAGTAGAAGTGCAATTACCTCCTCGGGAGAAGGAAGAATTGGTTGTCTTCCTTAGGAAAAATATTGACGTGTTTGCATGTAGTGCCTATGAAGCTCCGGGGGTGAATTCAAATTTTATTTGCCATCATTTAAACATCAGTCCTTCTATCACTCCCAAAAAGCAACCACCTCAGCGCTCTTTTAAGGAACATTCTAATGCTGTCAGGGAGGAGGTGATCAAACTAAGCGGGCAGGGGCAATAAAAGAGGTGTTTTACCGTGAATGGTTCGCTAATATGGTGGTGGTAAAGAAGAAGAGTGGGAAGTGACGAGTATGTGTAGACTTCACTGATTTAAACAAAACTTGCCCAAAAGACCCCTTCCCAATACCTCAGATAGACCAATTGGTGGATGCAACTAGGGGTCATCTCGGATGAGCTTTTTGGACACCTTTCAAGTGTATCATCAAATACCGTTAGCTTTGGATGATCAGGAAAATACTGCTTTTGTTACGCCTACTAGGAATTACCACTACAAAGTGATGCCATTCGGACTAAAGAACGCAGGATCTACTTATCAGAGGATGATGACTAGGATGTTCGAGCCTCAACTCGGCAAAAACATTGAAGTCTATATAGATGATATGGTGGTGAAGAGTAAGGTAAAGTCCGAGTATGTGAATGACCTCGGAAGTATTTTTGAGATACTGAGAAAGCATAAACTACGCCTTAATGCTTCTAAGTGTTCATTTGGCGTTAGTTCGAGCAAATTTCTTGGTTATATGGTCACTCAACATGGAATTGAGGTTAGCCTTGATCAAATTAAGGCAATAAACAATCTGTAGCCTCCTCGGAATCCCAAAGAAGTCCAGAAGTTAACAGGAATGACTGCCGCTCTGAACTGATTCATCTCTTGGTTAGTAGACAAGTGTAGGCCTTTCTTCCAGTTATTGCATAAGTGGAAGGAATTTGAGTGGACCGAAGAATGTGCCTTGACCTTTTAGTAGTTGAAGGAATATCTTTCTCGGCCACCCATTATGTCTAAGCTCGAGGAGGAAGAGGTTCTTTTTGCTTATATTGCTGTAGCTTCTCATGCGATGAGCTTAGTACTGATAAGGGTGGATAATAGAGTGCAAATGCCAGTTTATTACGTGAGCAAGTCATTGCATGAAGCAGAGGTTCGTTATCTGCCATTGGAAAAAGCTATCTTGGCAGTGGTACATGCTATATGAAAACTCCCTCATTATTTCCAAGCTTATACAATTGTGGTTTTAATCCAACTTCCTCTTCAATCGCTACTTCGAAAAGCTGATTACACAGGGAGAATTGCCAAATGGG
This sequence comes from Quercus tomentella, assembly GCA_028535165.1. NCBI lineage: Eukaryota > Viridiplantae > Streptophyta > Magnoliopsida > Fagales > Fagaceae > Quercus > Quercus tomentella. Next base: position 84,653,062 of record JAPQVY010000155.1, on the reverse strand, counting down.
GGACAATCTTAGGAGTTTTTGATATCAAGTATATGCCTTGGACCTCTGTGTCCTTGCAGATTTGGTGGCTGGGTTTACTGAATCTCCACTGGAAGAAGAGGGCGAGAAGCAGAACTTGGGAGGAATACCCGTAGAAACAATCTTTGTACAGGAACCCTTATCCTGGAAATTGTATATTGATGATGCATCTAATCAAAGAGGATCTGAAGTGGGGTTGGTTGTGGTGTCTCCTGAGAGAATTACTATTGAAAAATCCTTAAGCTTAAGTTTTTCGGCCACGAATAATTAGGCCGAATATGAAGCTTTGCTGGAAGGGATGACTATGGTTCAGAAAATGGGGGGAAGGACAGTGGAAGTGTTCTCGGACTTGAGATTAGTCGTGGTCGTGGGCCAAGTAAAGGGAGAGTTGGAAGCCAGAGATTTAAGAATGCAAGGGTATCTGACCCAGGCTAGGCACTTACAATCAGGTTTTGAATCTTTCACTTTGCAGCAAATCCCGAGGAGCAAAAATATGCATGTTGACTCTTTTGCCACTCTAGTAACATCCTCAACACAAGCTTTACCTCGACTTATTTTGGTTGAAGATTTATACAAGCCCACTGAGGTAAGGATTGAGAAGGTCCAGATTCATCAGGTTAGGATAGGGCCTAGTTGGATGGATTCCGTAGTTATGTTCCTCAGGGAAGGTACCCTGCCTGGGGAGAAGGGAGAGGTAGATAAAGTATGAAGGAAAGCTCCTCTTTTTTGGTTGTTTGAGGAACAAAAGTTGTACAAACGTTCGTTTTTTGGACAGTACTTGTTATGTGTCCATCCCGAAGCAGTGGAGTCACTCCTAGAGGAGTTACATGAGGGAATTTGTGGAAGTCATACAGGGAGCAGATCACTATCTCACAGGGCCATCACTCAGGGGTATTGGTGGCCAAATATGTAAAAATAGGCACAAGAATATATGAAGAAGTGTGACCAATGTCAAAGATTTGCTCCAAACATTCATTAGCTAGGAGGTGTCCTTAATCATCTGTCTAGCCCATGGCCTTTTGCTCAATGGGGTTTCGATATTATTGGGTCATTCCCTAAGGCAGCAGGGAATAAGAGATGGCTTCTGGTTGGCATTGATTATTTCACAAAGTGGGTTGATGCTGAGCCACTATCTAATATTAGGGATCTGGATGCAAAGAGGTCATATGGAAAAATATTGTTACTCGATTTGGAATTCCTCACACCCTCATTTCAGATAACGAGCTTCAATTTGATAGTAAAGCTTTTAGGAGGCACTGCTGTGAATTAGGTATTAGGAATAGATATTCAACTCCAGCTTATCCTCAGGGGAATGGGCAGGCTGAGGCTGTTAACAAAGTTATAGTGAATGAGCTTAAGAAGAGGTTGGATGATGCAAAGGGCAAGTGGGTGGAGGAGCGACCACATATTCTCTGGACATTTAGGACTACTCCTCGTCCGTCAACTAGGGAAACACCCTTTTTCCATGACTTATAGGTCCGAGGCTGTGATCCTTCTAGAGACTGGATTTCCAACATTGAGGACGAGCCTGTTCACTCCAGACAACAAAGACAACCTATTAGAAAAGAGCCTGGATTTGATTGAAGAACGAAGAGAAACTGCCATAGTTCAGTTGGCGTATTATCAACAGAAGCTCAAACAGGGGTATGACACTAGTGTGAGGCTAAGGCCATTAGCACCTGGAGACTTAGTGATGAGGAAGGTTGTGGGTACTGCAAAAAACCCAACATGGGGAAAATTGGGACCCAATTGGGAAGGGCCATATCGTATCACCTTGGTAGTCGGTATAGGTGCCTATTTCCTAGAAGATTTAAACGAAAATGTTGTACCACGCCCTTGGAATGTAAATAACCTACGAAGGTATTATTATTAAGGAAATGTAGTTTTGCCAAGTTTTTATTCAAAAAATTATGTGTCGCGTTTATTACTTGTTTGAATATTAAACAGAACATTGGTCATGCTTGGTTCTTCAGACCACATACCTTGGGTAAATTAATATTCTTGGTTATTTATTTAAATATTAAACAGAACCTTGGTCATGTATGGCTCCTTGGACCACATACATTGGATAAATTAATACTCCTTATTATTTGTTTAAGTATGAAACAAAAACTTGGTTATGCCTGGCTCCTCAGACTACATACTTTGGGTAAATTAATACTCCTTATTATTTGTTTAAGTATTAAACAAAATCTTGGTCATGCCTGGCTCCTCGGACCATATATCTTGGGTAAATTAATACTCCTTAACAAATATTCAAGTGCTAAACAGAACCTTAGTTATGCTTGGTTCCTCGAACCACTTACTTTGGGTAAATTAGCATTACTCAATATCTCTCTAGGAGTTAAATAGAACGAGAGTAATATTTGGCTCCTCGGCCATATACTATGGGTAAATTAACACCTACTACAGTCTTGATTTGCCGCTAAGTGGATGGGTATGTGAAACTTTGGGTATGTAGATGTTTTACCATTGTTTGAAATTAAAAAGGAAAGCCTAAGGCATATATAATCACGTGAGCTGCTTATGTCAGATACATCAGGTATGTTTTTGAAGTCAAATTTACACTTTATTAAAGGTTATAGACTTGGAAAAGTTAACCTATTATATTGTTGATTGCATAGAATGTATTAGTTATACAACCACTTGTATGGGCAATTGCTAAATTCAAGGATGATGCTATATCTTGAATTACTGGAAATTAAATCTCATACTTTTGTCACTTAAATACAAAGTGGAAGGGAAATTATGTCTGAAATTGCATAAACACAGGGAAGTACAATTCCAAAAAGTACAATTCCAAAAACATAAACAACAATTACATAAAATTATTTAAAAAAAAAAAAAAAAAAAACTACTACAAAATGTGGCCTAAGTGCTACTTGGATTGAGGAGGAGGGATGGGGAAAGTTGCCAAGACTATCTCTCGGCTCTGGGAAGTCCCTTTTTTCCTTAAGAGAATCCTTGGGTACAACTGGAGGTTTTGTGACCTTGGGGGCTACTTCCTTGGCCATTTCTTTCTCTTTTTCAACGGTGTCAGCTTGCTGTACCTCTTTAGGAGCATTGATAGGAGAAGGGAGAGTCTTGGCAGGTACATCCTTGCTGGGATCTGACTCTTTAGGGGCAGTTTAAGCTTTGGAGCTTGAGGAGCCTGATGCTCGGATGGCTAGAGGGTAGTAGACATTCTTTACTCTCCTTAAGGCAGAGGAGGCCTCCACTCCAGCTTGGTTGAGGGTCTCGTTCCATACTTGGAAGCAGTAGGTCCTACAAACTCCAGAGACCTTAGCCTTAAGGGTTTCCTCAGTTTCTACCACCTCGATGTCGTAGCCGTCCTGCTCGGCTTTCTCTGCAGCTTTTTCCGCCTCTTCCAACTTTTTCTTTAAAATCTCTATCTGTTGCCTAGCTGCAGATAGCTAGTCTTCAGTTTGACGGAGTTGCCTACGTTGACTCTCCGCCTGCTTTTCAACACCATGCAAGGCAGCCTCGGCACTCTTCCTTTCCCAATCAGCCTCAGTCAGCTTCGTGTCCAGCTCTTGGATTCTCTTCTCGGCTAAGGAGAAGGCTTCCACAGCAGCAATCCGCCTCCCTTCCTCCTCTTTCATTTGTCTGTGAGAGTTGTTCACCAACTCCTCGGCCATATGCGCAGCTTGAACATCCTTTAAAAAATAAATATGTATGAGTAATGACAAAAAACAATAAAAATGATATTGATAATAATAATCTAAAAATAGGTAAAAACACTTACTAGTGCAGGGTCTCTTTTCAAGGTAAGAAGCACCTCATGTTTCTTCATGGTCTAGAGGTCGGCCATGTCATCAGGCAGCAGGAAGGGCTGCTCCAAGGCATTGGCTACGTACCCAGCCTTGCCTTGTTGGAAATCCCTAATTAAAGAATCCATAGGGAGGGGAGATCTGTTCAACACCAAAGGGGGGTTCCAAGCCTGAACCTTAGTGCGACAATCATGCCCCCTCTCCACAACAGATCCTTCGCTTGAAGACCTCGTCTAAGCAGTCCTGGCCACTTTGGCCCCCTTTTGTGGCTCGGCTTCTTTGGCAGGAAGACCCTTTCCTTCCTCCACAACCTCCTTGCCCTTCTGGTCCCGCTTTCTCTTCTTGTCAGTAGGGTTAAGCTAAAAAGCTTGGGAAGGTGAAGGGGTGGGGGGTTTGGCCTAGATGGCCACCTTGGGCACATTCCCCCTACATGGGACTCTAAGAGATCCAGAAGGCTTGTTCTAGTTTTGCGTTGTAGCACCATTGCGTCAGGAACACTTGAAGTTTTCTAGAGGTTGCTTACTTGAGTTGGGGGAAGATGGCTAAAATCACCAGCTGAAACTTCTGGGGATTGAGGCTGGTTGAAAACCTCAAAGTTGTCCTCGAAATCTGAGACTTCAACCACTTGTTCTTCTTCCTTGATAGCTGGTTGGGAAGGAGTTACTTCTTCCTCAACTGTGTGTTGAAAGGGTAGTTCTGCTTGTTGTACACCTTTTGGAACAGGGCCCGCGTCAAGAAAACCTGATACAGCGATGTTGATCTGGTGTAGACAGATGTCTTTCGCTTTAATCACGTACTTGGGCGCTTGGAAGCTAGACGATATGGGATTGTAGCCGAGGATAAGGTGGGCTACTCTTAATTGTCCATCTTTGTGGACAAAGATCTCGATCTTGAGTATTTTTGTCAAATTAGGCTTGTTGATGAGATTCAAGTTCAGGATAGTAGAATATTTATCTGTAAATTCATCAAAAATCAAAAATATCATTAGAAAACAACACAGGTAGAATAAGAAACAGGTTGTAAATAACAATAAAAAAGGATAAATATAGGAAAGGTTAGTAAGCAAAAGAATGTTGTTAGAATAATATACCTAGACCTAAAACACCCCACCTGATGTCCCTTCTCGTGTCGGACAGTGAAGCCTATCGTGCCACTCCCCTGAGATGATTAGATAATCTTTATCCATACCCTTGTTAAACTCAGGGAGACACAATATGAGCTTGACCGCGGGAATTCTAGTTTTTAAGTAATACCCTTGCCCTATTAGTTTGTGACGATTGTAAATCCGATTAACATCATAGTGGGTAAAGTTCATACCCATCTTCTCATTGAGGGCGTCTACACTACTTAAATCCCTAAACATATTGAAAGCGCATTGAGTGGGGGAGAGATTGTGAGCAATAAGATAATCCCTAGTTACTCTACCCATAGGGATTCTCATCATTCCCTCTATAAAGGCGATCATAGGGATTACTACTTTCCCTCCTACCTCATGGCGTGCCACTCCCTATGGCGGCAATACTTAATAGAAACCCCAGGTAGGATACAATATTGAGCTTTAAAGCTCTCCATGCCCTCTGAGGTGTCTACAAGGTGAGCAAATCTACCCATATGAAAAAGAGTTGAAAGTAGTAGGGAGACAATGTGAAGTTAAAGGGGTTGAGAAAGAAAATGCTCTAAATAAAAAATAAATAAAAAAAGAAGAAGAGAAGAAGAAAATACTAAGGACAACTTACGGAAGGAAAGAATGGCTCCTCGGACTAGTTCTTGAGATTTGAAAATGCAAAAAGTGAAACAGTCAAAGTCTTCAGGCCATATATATATGAGAGGGAAAAGCAAGCGGGAGAATTCCCGCCCACCATTGGATCTCCATCATACCGTAGAACGTGGGGAACATAGAGTCGCAAAAAATAAATGCAAGCGCGTCCCGGATGCCGAAACATCAGGAGCGTGCTTTTGGGCAGTTGAAGAGACACCTGCACAGATAGAGATGATGTAAGAGTAGAGCAGAATAATTTCCGTAATATCAAAATCCCCTTTTTTTCCGAAGAGCAAAAGAGTGGAATTTTGAGGGGCTATTGTAGGGATGAAGGGCCTAGGAAGGTATATTGCACCGTGGGCCTTGTCCGAGGACATTTAGCTGTCCGAGGACAGTTAGACCTTAATGAAGACGTATAAATTAGTACGTTGTGGAAGGATTTTGGTCATAAAGGTTTGGGAAAGTAGTCCGAGGAGAAACGCCTCCTCGGCTAAGTAGAGTAGAGGTCAAAGGTTCGACCTGCCATCAAGAACAACACACCGGACAATTTTATTGGTAAGGATAAGCATCAAGAGAGAATAGGACAAAGGGAAGTTGAGAAATATCTAGGAGAAAGCTGCTACCTCCGCATTAAATGCTCTGTAGCTAACTCCCTGGCCGTATTTATGTGGAGATGATACCTGAATAGTAATATTCAACCTTACAGCTACCTCCAAAGACTTCAGGAAATGACTGATGGGACAAGGATCAGAACCAGCAATTTGATCTACACGTGGAGGGCTGAGATTAAGTAAAGAAATGGAATATAAAGAAGAAAGACCCCATTATAGAGAGGGATCAAATAATCTGAAGAAGAGAGAAACACTGTACATTCAAGAATTGTAATTGTCCTTAAGTCTAAAAGAAATATATAAGACTTGCTTTCCTCAGACCTTGTCGAGGAGGAATTTCCTTGTCCAAAATCGTTTATTCTTATTTTCTAGCATCATTTAACCTTCTATGATTGTTGTCCAACTCATTAAAGTCCAGTTCTTAGCCCACTCTCTACAAATTCATTGTATTGAGCTCTTTGGGCCTAAGTCCTTTTACTTTCTAGGCTTGGGAACCAAATTGTGTCCTTACACTTACTATAGCTAGGATGTAAAAAATTTTGGGTTTACATACCCGGATGGAGCATGAATTTAAGGGTTTAGTTGCTAAAATAGCAACTGCAGGGTGTTTATACCCCCCCAATGCTAGTGCTTAGAGTATTAGTATTGGTGGTGCTAAAAAACCAAATTGTTATTTTTAGCACCACAAACAATAAAATACATGCTACATCAGTGGTGCCATAAGTTTACATTTTACCAACCTTGCTATAGTAAACTGTCATCTTTGGCAGTCTACTATAACAACAAAGGCAAAAAAAAAAAAAAAAAAAATTTATATATATATATATATATATTCTCTCTCTTTTCTCTCATTAAAAAAATATTCTCTCTCTCTCTCTCTCTCTCTCTCTCTCTCTCTATTTTTCAATGTGGGTTTGCGGGCGTAAGAACAAGCTTTCATCTGAACATCATCAATGGGTAGCCTATCATAGGGGAAGAGACAAGTCACACCTTGCTTCTTAGGCAACAACGCACATGGCTAAGGAGTCACATTGCTTTTGGATCAAAGTTTGGTCTGTGTTTGTGCGTGGATTACTGGATTTGTGGTGTGGGTTGCTAGTTGTCGGTAGTGTGGGTTCATGGGTGGGTTTGTCGATGTCGGTGTAGGTTTGTGGGTGGTTGCTGAAATTGGTTTGGTGGTTGTCGTGGTGGTGTCATGGTGGCTATGAGTTGAAGAAGAAGAAGAAGAAGAAGAAGAAGAAGAGAGGCGTGGGTTTGGTGGTTTGAAGAGAGAGAGAGAGAGAGAGAGGGAGAGAAAAAGAGAAAAAATAGTTTTAAAAAATGAATAGTGTTTAGCAGTGTTGTGAAAATAAGAGCATTGACGTGGAGTGAGTTGTGAAATGATAAGTTAAATAGATAAAGTGGCTTTTTTGGATGCTAAAAGTTAAAAAATTTAGCACCACCAATGTGGATGCTATACATTGGCTGCTTTAAGATTTTCTTTTTCTCAGGGTGGTCAATAAAAAATTTAAATTATATAAATTTTAATAAAGTGATAATTTGAATATATCAACGTTATCCAAAAAAAAAAAAACGTAAATACATGACATATTACGGTTTCTTTTCTATTATCAAAGAGAAAAACAAAAAGAAAAAAAAAATGAAATGATAAAAGATAAAGTGAGAACTGAGAATGCTTAGATAAGAATAATAAAGTGAGAAAGAGTTTGAAATGATAATAAAGAAGAGAAAAATAGAGAAAAACGATAAATGTGGAGCTGTCACTAAGTCAATATCATTTTTTTCGACATTCACTAAGTCAATATCTTAGGGTCACCCAAAAGGATACTTCTCTAAAAATTAATATCCTGTTTCTCACAGGATACTTCCCTGAAAATTAATATCTTGTTTCCCATATTGATTGATCCAAGTAATCTTCTCATTGGGCACAACAAATAACGAAATACGATAGCTTGCAAGTTTTACTGCAATTTACAAAGAAAGAAAGCGATACTGTCCTGATTTAAAGGAGAGCAATTTATGTGGCACCACAACATGGGGTCCTTGAAAGCCTATGACCTTAACAAGTAACAAGTGGGAGCCCATTCCACATTAACTCGAGGAGGTGGAAAAATCTTTGATGGCTGGTGACTCATACTAGCATATTAGACCAATATATCTATATATATATATATATATATATATATATATATATCAGCTTTCTCAGGAGACTAACGCTAAGTTCACAATATTTTTTACAATTTTTTTTTGGTAGACATACTCAGTTGTTATCCGAACATTGTTACTAGTAGTTACATATAAATCCTCTATTCACACTGCTTTTATTATATATCAATTATAACAAGACGCGGTTCTTCTTCTTCTACTTCTTTTCTTTTGGCCTGTGGTCGCTAAGCTAACATTGTTGGGGCCCTCAAGGCATGGTAATTCCAAGTGACAGTACCTTTTTTGATATTATCTTGAGCTGGTGGGGAGGTCCACATTGCGTGTTATTTAACATTATCTACCATAGTGACAAAGAGGGATGTTCTAGTATCTAATTACCAATAAAGTTCAATAACACGATAAATTTCCTAATTTGTTTCATAATTACACTCTAAAGTAAGCATCACAGTATCATGTACTAGTACACATCGAATAGAAATTAGGCCTGGCTCCAAAATTGGAACAAAATTATGGTTTTTGAGTCAGAATTCTGTATAGCTGAGTCAGAAAGTAGTGTTGAATCGGTCAGAAAATTAACCTATACTGGAAATTCTTTGGATGATGTGAAGAAGTTTTAAAAGAGTGGCTCTTGTGGGGTCCCATGTGAGTAGATAGTGGGTCCCAGTGTACAACTTTTGGCCTTATGGGCTGAGTTTGTGACAGCCCATGTGCATGTATCATCCTCCTATATATGTTATGTTTAGATGAAATGATGATGTTGATACTGTTTGTTTTTCCCATATAGAGGATAAGGATAAGATGAGAGCTTGGGTTTTATCTTTTTATGTCAAATGACTCAAATCGATTTGTACAAACAAAACAACAATTTTGCGTGAGTTGTCAATGAGACTATAAAAAAGTTTGGTACTTGAATATGTTTGTCAATATGTAATGAAAGTGATTTAAAGGAATTCTAAGGCAGAATGTTAGTGTGACTAAGGTTGTCATTCAAAATTTTCAAACTCACTCTCAAAAAATGTATGTATGCATTATTGTATTTGTGTATTCTATTGAAATTTGAGAAGGGAAGAATTAAAAGTGGATAACAACTAAGATAAACCTGAGTCAGATAAAGCCAATGGCCAAACAAGAAGAAGAAGAAGGAAAAAAAAAACTTCCGGAAGTTGCTACATTTCACTGTGCTTCTGACTTGTTTGGGTTTGGTTTTATTCTATTTTATTTGTTGTGATTTAAACTATGATGATAAATTGAGTTGATCTGACCAAACACACACACACACAAGGTGTGCTAAGTTAGAAGTCTTTAGTGGAATATGTGTGTACATTGTGCTTAGCTATGCTACAGAATATGATATGCGCAATTTGGCTTTTATTCCGGGAAGATATTAATATACTTATTAATCTTTAATCATGATTTGCATCTCTCGGAGCTCATTTAAACTGAATAGACTAATAAAGAGCTACTAATTTGGTAGTATCCAAACATAGAATCTAGATCCTTTATGGAGATGCAATGGATGGTCCATTAATAACATCTATACAAATCTTTGTATCACTTTCAACAAATAATTTCACTAATAAGTATTCAGGTTGTTTTATTCTTGGTTCTGCCCCCCACCCTCCCTTCCTTTTTTTTTTCTTTTTTTCTTTTTTTTTTTCCTTCGTGATGTACTAATATTTTGGTTTCTAGTTTGTAGTTTCTGTTCTTTTGTTAATAAAATTTGTTGATTAAAAAAAAAAAAAAAAAAAAACGAATTAATCATACACTATAGTTTTGCACGGGAGGAAACCAGAGCGATTGAATTCTCCGAAGTGACAGGACAGTGACACTGCTATCAGTGCTGTAGTACCCTTCTTTGTTTTTGCTGTTAGCTTAGGTGTAGACAGTAAAATAAAATGAACATATTCTTCAATATATGGACAAGTTCAAAACCATAGCATAAGGACTTCAAGCTACAAGGTCTCAGAGAATAATTTATTTTTCAGGCACAGCTGAATATTGATTGTACTAGCAAAAATCTAATGGGGAGATTGTTGGACCCCCTATATTGGAGCATCAGTCACTTTGCAAGGACTTGGTCTTGGTGTCCACAACTGGCATACGCTCTGCTAAAATTAAACCATTAGAAATTGACGTGTTTTGCACCTGCAAGGCTGGCAAGATATTCAATTGCGTGGGCATTCAATCAATTATTTAAAAAAAAAAAAATTTTTAATGAGTTTCAATCTATGGCGTCCACTTCTTATGATAGCTCTTTATCATCAGACTAAGATACCAATCGATTTTTGGTGTAGACAGAGATTGAACTTCAAATATCTTTTTCAACCATCAGAGATTTTACTAGTTTAGTTAATTGGAATCCACGCATTCAATCAATTGAGTTCTGTTTTCTAGTGAATTTACTGGTCACAAGACTCGTTTCTCTATTGCAAATATTAAAATTTTGCTTATATAGGCATTGGTTATTTTAATCTGGCCCAATAATGATTTGTATGGACCTTCAATTTGCCTTCAGTATTTTGCATGGGCCTTCTTTATTTATACCACACAAAATGAATCCATGTAAGTAAAAAAAAAAAAAAATGCTTGTAATGGACCTACGACTGCCACTGCGAGATGAGCTTTTGAAATCCTAGGGTCCAATTAGTAAATTAGTAGTAATCATGTCCGGCCAATTGGTTGGGCTTGATTTAGATCGAAAATCTTTGAGAAAAAACAAAAACATGTAAAAAAGCGAATATTGAGTAAGGGCATTTAACTTTTCTCCATCATTCCGAGTAATGATTAGCAGGGAAAATTAGTTGAGGGGGCCCTGGTGTCAACTTTTTCTGCTGGAATGGGCCCTTGAGTCATATGTCAATTTATATAGAGATTATATGACCCCAGCAAGCCCATCATTAAAGTTAGGCCTAGTAGGCCCACGGTTGAGCCCCGAGTGGCCCTTGAGTCACATGTCAATATCGACCCACAAGCCCTAGGATTGGACCCAATGGGACACCCCAACTCGAGGGCAACCAGAACCGAGCACCATTGTGATTTCATGAGCCGCCTTGGAGCACGACCAAGAGGAACAAGAACGACACCTAGCAAGCTCGAAAGCAGGGATCATTCCTGCCAGAATCAGTTTCTGAGAATAAGCACTTCAAGGTTTGTGCTCAACGAATATGAATGAGGAACTATGAATATAGTCGTTAGTGAACAAACACATATTGTTCAAGAATAACTATTGTGCACAAAAAGACCCAGTTCATACGTGCTTAAGTCCAACCTAATGTCTAGTCCATGAGCATATAAACTCATATAATCTTTTTCCTTTCCTACGTGAGGCTCAAGGATTTTCATCACTTTAATACTATGTTCAAATAGGCATATTATGAGTTATTTTTTTATTCACTCCTTTATATTTTTCTAACAGTCTCATGTATGCCATCCCTCCTTATAAAAACTCACCAGTTTTACTAGTCAATGTATGCCATCTCTTTATTAATGTAACTCTGAGAGTTTGGATTTGAAAACATTTTTGTGATGATTTATTTATGCAAGTATCTTGGGTTAGTCTAAGTTTGTCCTGAGAGGTTCTTTTTCTTCATTACGGGAAGGTGACATCTCAGATAGTTCTAACTGCTAATATAGTAATATGTTCAATAAAGTCAGACAATTTCATTGGAATTCCATCCCTTTTTTTAAACTACCCCCACCTACGACTTTAAAATTAAATTGTGATCCACAAAATTCAAGATCAACTGAGCAGCCCATTCGGAGCCTTGATCCTCACTCAATCCCAAATGTATACTACAATCCTAACGACAATTTATCTCACATGCATAAGTAGGAATCACTTGTTCCACAAAACCGAAATAAACAATTTTTTTCCTTTTATATGTGAAGGGCATGGGTGATATATTATACTGATATTGATAAGCCTTTAGTGTACTGTTGACACAATGCAGATATATGACAAAAATTAGACACATGTTTGTATTGTATTGACTCTAATACACTAGGGTATTGGAGTTAAACTGTATCTTCTAACAGGGGTGGAGCTAGGGGGCCAAAAGGAGGCGCGATTGCCCCACTTAGCCCACCAAAAAAACAGTAGGGTGACTTTTAAATTTTAAGTAAGGAGAATCTCAAAGTTGCATCTCTTTATTTTTTGTAGAAAAAGTTGCATCTTTTAACTCTTAAGAGTAACTAATAGCCATGTAACTTTGGCTAGGGTTGGTCATGTAATATAATAGCCAAGTAGCTTTGGCTAGGACTTGGTGTCAATTGACTTAATTCTCCACTACACCATGTAGATCCTTATCAATCCTTAATAAAAAAACTTTTTTCTATTAGGTGATAATTTTATCATCTTATAGTTTTAAAAAATTCTTTCTTATGCCACAATCCTTTTTAAAAAGAAAGAAAATATTTCATGTTTTATCTATGATTTAAGATTCAAAATCACTATCGCCCATGTTGGGTGGAGTGGTATTCCCCAAGCCTTAAAGGCTTGTGGGGTTTGAGGACCCAAGTTCAAATGGTCCTCAATAGGGAGCAAGGTTTTCAGAACTGGACCGTACCGAGAGGTCGAACCGTGAAAACCGAGAATCGGGATGAAAACTGGTTTTTTAAGCCTAAAGAACCGGATTTTTTGTTAATTTCGTGAACCCCTAAAACCGGGGTTGGACCGCACGAACCGATGAGAACTGTGCGGTCCAACCCCTTAGCAATTTAAAAAAAAAAAAAAAAAACAACTTAACACAATTTTATTCTACTTAATTAATTATCCATCTCTTACAAGGAATAAAAAAAATTATAATTAAAATCCTTCAAAGATATTCAACTTTACTTCAAAAATTAATCATAAATTTTAATGTTTTCATAGTTATTATTTTATTTTATAAACTTTCTTATTTAATTATTAAATATATGCTTGAAAATCATTAAGTTTCCCTCACATATATAGATATATTGTCAATTTTGCTAGTTTTATAAATTTAATATCTATATTTAGGTTTTAATTAATTATTAAATTAATTATGACATCATCACGGTTCGACCCCGGTTCGACCTCGGTTCGACCTCAAAAACCTTGAACTTCTCCCTTTTACGGTTCAATGAATGGTCCGGGTCTGAAAACCTTGATAGGGAGGGGTGAGAGTAGTATATTAGGTTTATTAGATTAGGATTTCTATTTGAGCTAAAAAAAAAAAAAATTCAAAATCTATAAGAAGAAAAAGAGACTCGAGGAGAACAATGAAATTAGAGCTTTGTTTTGTTTTTTAAGGAACGCAATTAGAGTTTTAATTGAAGGGGAAAAAATTATTGTTATCTCTCATAAGTGGTATGGAAAAAATAATAAAACTTTAAATTCTTTATGTAATAATTATTTTACTTCATAAAATTTTGTATAATAAACCAAAATTTTGAGATAATTATATAATAACACAAAATTACGTTAGTTGTATTTAGTGTCTACTACTCTACTTAATTATTAAAAATCTTTTCATTCATAAATGGAATTTTTACTAAAAAAAAAAAAAAGGACTTATTTATGCAAAAATGACTTATTTATGCAACAACAAAAAAAAAAAAAAAAAAAAAAACCTTTACAACTACCTAACATATGTTTGTGTTTCAATGTATATGTATAGTGTATATAAATTTTGCCTCCTCTGAAGTCAAATCTTGGCTCCGCTATTGTCTTCTGATATCTAACATTTTAAAGAATTACATCTAACTTTTAAACTTACGTAAATATAGAATCAGAAAATATGGGGGATTTTGGGGGGTGCCATTGCCATGGCCCATGGCCCTCTTTAGTTTATTTAATGTTGCAGCGTTATTCAAATATTCTTCTTCCCTACTCTCACGTTACTTACTTTAAAGAGATATACTGCCTTTTCTTTCTTTTGAGCTTGGAGAATGGAGATTGCTAATAAAAGTACTTGAATTGCTAGCCCAACATAATCGACAAAGCAACTAAAATTGGACATCTATGGACCACGGATCGCCTCATCCAAGAAAAATTCAATCTTAATTGAAATTAATAAAAAAACGAAGAGCTAAAAAGGAAGCTAGAATTAGAATTAGTTTTGGGTTTTCTTGGTATTTTTTAAAATTTTAAAAATCTTTCTGTGTTTACTGTTAATTCTTTGTTGGGTTTAATGTTATAGTTCTTGCTGCTTGTTTTGGTGCTGAAAATTTTGAGGGAAAGAAGATTGGAATTGGGAATTCTCTAAAGCAAAGATGATCGCTTTGAAACAGAACTTGGGCGTACCAAATGTTAAATGGTAAAAGAATACAAATGTGAATTGTCCAATCATGTGTAGCTCTCTACTCAGATGGAAGAAGAGCAAATTCAATTTCATTGGTGGGTGATTTTCCTTTTGTTTCCAAAACATTGCTCTTCACCAAAAAAAAAACACAGCTATCAAACAAAAACAATTATATACAAATCTCTAGAGGCTAGAGCCCAATGCGAAAGAACTTGCTACAATTACTTGATTTGCCTTTCACACATGCCTGAAAAGTGAAAACTTCCAAGAAGAAGCACCTAAATTCCAATACTAAAGAAATGCCAATTGAAACCGCGTTATCAAACAGACACAAATTAGTATTCAGTAGCCACAAGACCCAAAGTCATTTTAGTTTCTTCTTGTCACTTTTCCTATTTTTACTTTTAAATTCACATGTGATTTCCTTCAAGGCATTGGGGTTGTCGTAGACATTGTCACACTCGGGTACTCAATGCCACACATATGATATGAGAACAATTTCTACAAGTATGCCTGCTCTCGAGTCCATAACTTTTTATTTTTATTTTTTATAAGAGAGTTTCAATTTATGACATTCGCTACTGATAGCGTTCACTCCTTGAATCCATAACTTTAGGGTACAAAACGAGTATGCCTATTGTTATAGTAGATAGTGCGGTGTCTTTCGAAGTCAAATTTGCCACATTGAAGAGGAAGATGAAATAGTAGTTGTATTTAGTATTTACAATGGTGGCCATTATTCCAAGTCCATTGTTGAAGTGGCTAGTGACTGGACAAGCACAAAGCTCATAGTAGAAATTGGAAAACAAACATGAATTCGAGTTATTTTTAAGAAAAAGAAAATCTACAATAATTGGAATGAGTTTTGATGCTGTTGTGATGTTATGAATATGAATTTGTAACATGGATTTAGTTTTGGTGGCGTACTTGAAATTTCATTTTCAATGTGTACCCATTTTGTGTTCCTGAAATGTCTAATTGGATTTTTTTCTCTTCATCTAGCTCTTCAAAAATATCTCCGTTTGGAAGCAAAACAATTTTTGGTCACCAAACAAGTTTTACTAAAAACTGTTTTTGAGTAATATAATAATATTATACCGACCACATTTTTAATTTTGAAATTAACCAAAAAGAAAAAAAAAATCCATCTAAAAGACATTTTAAGAAAAAAAAAAGTTTTTTGTCAAAAAAAAAAAAGTTTATAAATACACAAACCAAACTAATCCTAATGTCTCGCATGAAATAAGAAATAGCTAGTTGATGAACCCCAACCTTCCCCCCACCCCTTATAGTTTGTATGGTCAATTATTTGCAACTGGGGAAATTCTATCAAATATGTACCTTATTCATATGTCCTTTTACTACCTAATTCACCTTACAATTGACATGGTGATACCATAACTAATTTATATGTAATTTGTCAATGTTAGAGATATTATGGTTTAAGAGACCAAAACATATTGTAATGCAGTGCATGTATTACAACCTTAATATTAGTCTAGTGTTAACTATTATAGATACCCTAAATTGGGCTCGATTACTCGATTGTAAATACATATATAATACAAATGTAGTCACTCTATGCTTTCCACTATCAACATAGGCCAGTAAGCTGAATCACTATATTTTGTTTCCAACTTTTATATTCTCTCTATTTGTCTCCCTCAATCTTAATCCTAACAACAATTCTACCATGGTACTAGAGAAAACTTTGATCTTTCCCAATGCTGTGAAACACCGAAATCCAAAAACCGTCTTCTATAAAATCATCGATAGTCTAGAATCTAACTAGCACATGATTGCAACCCAGTCACCCCCCAGAAAGCGACCCAAAACACAGCTCACAATACATGAGAAGCAGTTGGATATATTAATCAGAGGGAGAGAGAAAAAGAAAAAAAAAAAAAAAAAAAAAAGAAGTCTTTGGTTGCATATGATCTATATATGATTAATAGCTCAAATCGCACAAATCTGTTTAGAACTTTATAGCTTGATTTTTCATGGAAGACCATTAGTTATAGGGATGGGAAAAAAATAAAAATAAAATCCAATCCGGTCCATTATTTTTGGATTCCAACTTCAAAATGTTATCAAACTTCTATGTTAAGTTTGAAAGAGAGGGTGTTAGAGATTTTATGATCCAAGAAACCCATACTTATATTATGTTCATTTACTTGTAGAGCAAACAAAATTATTATAATCCTACATTTTTTTGAGGAAATTTATAATCCTACATAATACAAAGTGTACCGTGTCATTTTGCATCATAAACTAAATTCATTTTAAATCAATTCTTTTGGTGGCAGAATAACCTATAACTTCACAATTTTGCACCCATAATGAAATATGGGTTAAAATCTTTACTAGAAGGACTGCCTGTTTTTCTCATCAACTCATTTATTGATGTCAAACTGCACAGTAATTATTTTAGCAGCTGCTTATTCTTTTCATTTATTTATTTTTTAATTAGATAATGTAGGAGAATTTAAACCCTAGATATTTTTATTGGAAATAGCAAGAGGTGTCTTATAACTTAATCAAGTTATAAGACACTTGATTCTCAACCAAAAAAAAAAGTTATAAGGCGCATAACTTTGTTTGTTTTAGTTTAAAATGTTAGTTTATATTTTTTGTTCTTGTTTTTTGTTTTTATAACCAATTCATTTTTGCTGTTAGTTTATGTATAACTTTTTAATAACATCTCACACCCTTTATAAAGACAAAAATACTTTTGAAAAATTATTAAAAATTCTTGTAATAAGACAAGTGGCATTTATTTGATTTTGCTTGGTTTATTTGGGTTTTGTTAATACCATTGGAATTATTATTTTTTAAATATCACATATCTTACATTTGAATTAAAATTGGAGAAAAATTTAAGAATTTAAATTGAAGGAATCTTTCCAATTTGTAAACAAAATCCAATAAAAATAAGTTCATCCAAAAACCCTACTAGCCCTATTATATGTCATATTAAAACAAATTCAAGAGGTAATGTTCATCATTGTATGGTAAACAATAACACTAACTTATAAGGATCCCTTTTGTGTCATCTATTTCAAAGTAGATACATTTTATGGGTCCTTATATGTGGGGTTCCAATTGTATGTGAGAAGTATATAGATTTAAAGCATTTATAAGCCACAAAACTCAAAACGTGGCTCAAAGGCAGATGACTTGTTTGAGTTCTTTCTAAGAAAATTTCTATTCCAGTACACTTCACTTTTCAGGTCAAATTGATAAAGTAGTACTAGCCACTAGGTCGGTACTCGGTAGGTCCTAAGTTCAATGAATTATTAGGTTTAGGTCACGAGTTGGGGTTCAATCAATGTCCTGTAAAAATAGGGCGGAAACTTCTCATACTCATACAATTCAGAAGGACCCACAAATGGGAGAAAATCTACCTTGTTTCCATTGCATACTTCCTCTCCACAAATGGAAAGGTCCTAAATCAACTGGTCTAATGAATCACGCTTAATTAGAAACCAAAAGATCCCTTCCATCCAAATAAAAAGAAGTAACCACAAGATCCCACATTAATAATTTAATATATATATGGGTCCCTTTAAGATTGGTGTCATGCTACAAAAAGTTGGCACGGGGAAGATCAATAAATAAATAAATAAAAGGAAAAAATATTAAGTGTTCCACCTATTATAAATTTAATTAATGAAATCTATTGTTAATATGAGAGGTGGAAGTATCATGTTACTGTATTATAAAAGTATATAATAAAAGTAAGATTTAAGTACAATACTTAGGTGTTGTTTCTTAAGTTCCTCTTTTAAGATTCTGTCATGTGAATTTTTTCTTATGGGATGGAAATATATTTTTTAGTTAAGTAGTCACATTAAAATATAGTATAAAATATAAGGACTAAATACGTAATTTACCCTATATATATTTATATATATGCACTATCATTCTCAAATTATGTTAGTAAAATTGATTAAAAATATCAAAAGGAATTTTTAAAAGCCTCTAATTCTTTTCTTTTTTTTTAAATTGCAGTGACAATATATTAATTTTCAAAAATAACATCATAACTTCATTTGGGAGAGAGAGAGAGAGAGAGAGAGAGAGAAAGAGTTGTCAATGGTGATGATCATTAGTATGGTATATTGCCGCTAAGATCTGCCAACTCCTCCTCATATTATCTATCATCCCTTTCATTTTTCTAGAACCATTCAAACCACAAGCATCTCCGAAATCAATCAGACAATTCCAATAGAGCTTTGTCTTATCAAATGCCGGTATTCTTTCCAGTTTCCACCACGTGGTCTGTCGACAGACCACATGTACAGCAAAACAAAAAGATTGAGACGCTCCAGCAGGTTTAGCTGCATCATTTGCACATAATTGGTTTCACGATAGACATGATCAATAATCTTGTGTCAGGAACCATCTTTTAAAGGATTTTGTAGTCAATAAGAATTGGGGTTCCATTCAGTGGGACTCCAGCAAATTTTGTTAGGGTATTTCTCAATAAGCATAAATTACACAATTTAATAAAAAGAAAATTTTATATATTGATAACAACAACAATCAAAAAACACGTAAATACATAAAATTTACAATTGCCTTCTACGAGTTTTCATATTTTGAAATCGTTGCATAATAGTCTCATTATTAATGCTACAAGCTACATCTTTTTCAATATACACAATCAAGCAATCATTCTGATAATAGCTTAATTTTGCATATTTATATCATTATTAGAAAGCATTATCATACTTATTTTGAGTTAATTCATGCATTTTATAGTTGGTTTTGGAATAATGCTTTCTAAATAATACTTCCAAGTGCAGGATTGTCGCGAAGTAATAACTCGGTAAGTCCGAAGTCGAATCCACAGGGAAAAAGGAATTGATTAGCAAACCACAAGACAATAAAACTAAAATAATAAAGTTTAATTGAAGAGATTTTTGATAGTTTAGTAAAGGTAATTTAAATTGAGTGAAAATAACAATATATTAAGGTGCTAAGGTTTAGAGATCCACACACAACACATCTATTGGTAGTCTTAACAATATTTATTTTATAACTCAACTAAAATTCGTACTCGAGAATTAATTGTCTAAGGTAGTTTCATGCAATTGATTGATTTTTGGCAAAACAAAACTAGTGAATTAGTTCGCAGAGAATACTAAGCATTTAACGTGCCCGGAGTCTACAATAAATCAAAGGATTATACAGAACTAAACACTTTTCTAGATGAGTAAAACAATCAAAAACATAAAAACATAAGCATTAAAACCAATAAATAATTGTTAAGAACATATCAATAAACGGTTGGGTTTCATCCCTTGCCTTAGCAAGGCTTCTAGCAAGCCATAACACAAATAAAACTCTAAAAACTGTAAAGAAACTTTAAGAAAACCTAAATTATGTTCTACAACAGCTCCTCTTCTGAATTTTGCCTTAAAGAGCCTTTAAATAGGTTAAACAATCCTATTACAAGTTAAATTCCCGTTTGGAGGAAATCCCAGGTTTTTAGACTTCACTTAACTGACATTTTTGGCCCATTTAACTTCAGAATTAGGACTTTTTGTAAACTACAAAGTTGTAGCCCTTTAAGTTATATTTCCAGCCCAACTTGAATCATCTAGATTGGACATCGGAGCCTAAAGTTATGCTCCAAATACTAACTGGTGCACAGGCTGGAATCCTAATCCGAATTAGACTTGGATTAGGTGCAAATTTCCTTTGATTCCTTACTCCAATTGGACTTGAATTTAATTGGGTTGGCCTTCTTTGACTTCATCATGGCCCTTGTAAAATTAAAGTCCATTAGCTTTCTTCTTTGCACAAATCCACTTATTTAATTTCATTATCCTACAAAAGACAAATTCACACATTAAAATTCAATTAAGCACAAAATTGATTATTCAACATTATTCCAAAACCAACTATAAAATGCATGAATTAACTCAAAATAAGTATGATAATGCTTTCTAATAATGATATAAATGTGCAAAATTAAGCTATTATCACATTCATCCACTGATCTCCCATTCAATTGCGCAGTTCATTCTTTATATATTTCATTACTGAAAAACTTCTTTCTATTGTTGCAGTAGCAACTGGAAGGGTCAAAGCTAACTTCACAAACAAATAGACTAAGAGATAAGTCTCATGCTTCCTTATGCTCACTAACTTTTCAGCAAGTTCACTAACTCCTTGAAACTCTAAAAAGAAGTCATTGCTGCGCATATCAAAAATGTAATTTTGCAGTTGAGAGTCAAGTGCCAAAATATTTGTCCCAAGAAAATCAGAGGGATAAAACTAAGCTAGACGTATCAACTTTTCCTTATCGAAAGCCACAAATGAATTACTTGGATTCAAGCAAGCCATACAAAGTAGCAAATCAGTATTCGCCTCAGAAAAACGGTTGTTAAACTCTTGAAGTTGCATATCTATGGCTGTGTAGAATAGCTTAACACGATAATGATGTAAATTTGTATTTTGTTGAGTGTTGCATCGCAGCCTCCCACTAACTACAAATATTTCATCCATGTTCAAGATAGAAATATCATGTGTAGTACAAAATGAAGACACTTCAGTCAATAAAGATTTCCATTCATCATCTCTCATCACTTGCAATCGTTGCTTAGACACTTTAACAAGATCCATAGCATTTACTATATCCTGATTTTCTTTTTTTTTTGCAATGCTATTGACAACTCATTTGTGATCCTTAAAATGTTTTTCATCAAGTGTAAAGCAAAAACAAATTCAAAAGATAGAATTGACCTCATAATAGATTGAGCTTCAACTTTTTGGTCGGAGAGGCCATCTTCTTCAATAATCTCAAGTACATCAACAACAACAAAGAACATCAAAATCAAGTTGAGAATAGTCTCATAATATGATCCCAACGTGTATCACCAGGGCGTTTAAGATTTGTCTCTTGATTCAAATCTTACACACTTCTACGTACACCATTCTCTAAATCTTCTTTAATTTTGGCAAATTGTGCATCTCGAAGAGCATCTCGTCTCTTACAAGAGCCTCCAACAACAGTTACTAAATTACTAACCACATAAAAAAATTCAGCAATGTTAATGTGATTTTTAGCAACGGCAACAAGTGTCAATTAAAGTTTATGAGCAAAACAATGGACATAAAATGCTGACTTATTCTCTTTCAGAATTAAAGTTTTGAGACCATTGATATCACCTTGCATATTACTAGCCCCGTCATAATATTGCCCACGTAGGTTCGACAAACTCAAATTATGTTCACAAAGTAAACATTCAATAGTACATTTGAGTGACAAAGCGGTGGTACTTACAACATGTACAATACCAAGGAATCGCTCTATAATAATTTCTTTTTTGTTCACATAATGAAGAATGAGGGACATTTGTTCTTTTACTGAAATATCACGTGACTCATCAACTAATATTGAAAAGAACCTATTGTCAAGATCCTTGATGATGGCTTTGGATGTTTCACATGCAATTGCATCCACAATATCTTTTTGAATATCCTAGTGGGTAAGCTTGCAATTTTTCGAAACTGTTTGCAACACTTTATTGATAGATTCATTGTGATCCCCCAAAAATTGTTGAAACTCAAGAAAATTTCCTTTATCACTTGAACCTTGAGATTTATCGTGACCACGAAAAGCTATTCCCCAGCAT
Source organism: Quercus tomentella (assembly GCA_028535165.1). Lineage (NCBI taxonomy): Eukaryota > Viridiplantae > Streptophyta > Magnoliopsida > Fagales > Fagaceae > Quercus > Quercus tomentella. The sequence continues at coordinate 84,630,829 of JAPQVY010000155.1, read as the reverse complement.
AAAAGGAATCTTATGCAATCAACAATTACATTTAATTGAACCCTATAATCAAGTTTATCTTTATTTTATTGCTTAACCAAAACACTTTGAATGTGTTGCTTTTCCTTCAGTAGATCTTCACTCTTCTTGACAACTTGGTTATGAGCACTATTAACTCCTCCAACATGGGAATCTAACTTCACAAGCTGATTCCAAAATTTGCATCCCTTCGTTACAAAAGTCTCACCTCCTCCTTGCTTACCAACATCTTGCCGCCCAAATAGGTAGCAATAAAAACAAAATGCTGCATCCTTGTCTATACTATATTCCAATCACTTTTTATTTACATACCATTCGGATCTAAATCGACGGGGCTTTCCAGAAAAATATGATACAGGGTAATCATGAACAACAGGTTGACAAGGGCCTTTTGTTAAATAATGTCTTCTTATTTCATCATGATTATTAGGATGATAAGATGATATCTTTTTTCGTAGCCCAGGATCTGAAGGAAGATTTTCTAAGTTAAAGTCAACACGAATTCGCTTAGAAGATGAAGATAAATCTTGCACAGGAAATGAATCTTGTACAAGAGATGAATCTTGCATAGAAGATGAATCTTGGGTACGTGGTTTTCTTATCAAATATTTGTCCATAATTCTAGCAAAAGAATAAATAATAAACTATAAGTTCATTTGAAATATTAATAAAATTATTAATTATTGTTGTTTAGTTGTTTCATTAATTTATTTGTCTTTTATAAACTATAATTTGTTATATTGTTGTTTCATTAATTATAAAATTATTAATTATTATTTAGCCTAACATAATTTAATTTATTTGTCTTTTATAATGTATTGGTTAATTATACAGCTTTAATTATTGTTGTTTAGCGTAACAATAAACTATATTGCTTTAATTTGTTTGTCATTAATTATACTGTTTTAATTTGTTATATTGTTTAGCCTCTTGTGCACATTACACTAAAAGAGCCGAACATTACACATCCCATGTGCAGCACAATAATTAAAGCAGTGTAATGTGCAGCACATTACAATGCTTTAATTATTGTTTACCCGGCCCCATGTGCCCATCAGCCCATCTACCCCCACCCCACTCAACAGACAAGCACAAGCCTCATGCCTGATGTCCCAATCACAATAGCCTGCCAATCAGAAAATTTCACAATCACAAATCACAATACACATTACACTAAAAGACAATTAATATCTCACCAACACCAATACACACTGACCAACACCAACGAATAAGATAAAGCCAAATTCAAAAAGACAAAAAACAGACAAAAAGCAAAATATAAATAAAGCTCATTCATTCGGCCAGCCAATCATAGAAAGAAAGAGAGTTACTGAGTTAGACTCTTAAAGAATAAAGAGAGAGAAACATTCATTAATTTAGTTTTCATTTCAGACTTTCAGTGAGATAAAGAGAGAGAGACTGAGAGAGTGAGAGAGAGTTAGAGAGAAAAAGAGAGAGAAATACCTTGAGGGAGGGAGCACCACCGAACACCGAGCATCGGAGCAGAGCGATCTACGATCTGCGATCTGCGACGAGGGGCGAGCGACGACGACGACGAGGAGCGAGCTACGGCGACGACGAGCGAGTATTGGGGTTTTTTTGGTTTTGTTTTGGTACAAAGGCTCTGTATTGGGGGTTTTTTTTTTGATAAACACCTCTGTATTGGAGTTTGTTTTGCTTTTGCTCTGTATAGACTGTATTAGGGTTTGGTTTTCTCTGCCAGCAACGTGACCGTGGGTTTGATTTCTGATTCTCTGTGTTGGTTTTTTTTTTTTTTTTGAGAATCTGTGGGTGGGTTTGCTACCTCTATAATCTGTTAGGCTCGCCGTGGGCTTGGCTCTATTACATTTTTTTTTTTTTTTTTTTAATTTGAGGGTGTTCCTAATACAGATTAAATATAAATTTTTTTTTTTTTTCAGGTCAGGGTGTTCTTGGGAACACCCTGAGCTGTACATGGCATCGCCACTGGTTCCATTAAAAGTTTGGTATAAATACTGCTTTTTAAAAGATTAACAACATATTTAGCATCAAGTTCATTGTGTAATATGTTGGTAACCCCAATAACAAGCCATCTTTTAATATCCAAAACTCTAGCCAACACATTGGTAGTGTTCACCCTATAGGTTTTGAAAATTTCATCGCCCAATTTCCTCCCACATTGTCTCAAATTAACATCCACCTCTGGCAGGACTTGGATTTCCTAAATGATCCATTGGTGTTAAGTTTGAACCATCCTTCCAATTGCCCCTTGAATTACCCTCGACAAGAAGTTTTCCGCAAATACACCTCGGATAATTCAAGGGGCAATTAAATTCCCCCAGTCTAATGGGCTCAAGGGAGTGAATACACATATGGCTGCTCGAACCCAAGATGTAAAGGTTTTACTACTCATCCCAAAGTTCGCCTGACCAATACGCCACACCCTTTGGGGTTCGTGGAGTGGATTTGGATTCAATGCTATTGCACCGCGAAAATGTATAGAAAAAAGTTAAAAGACTTGAGAAGGTAAAAAGTAAAAGATTAAAAATTTTATTAATCTAATTTTTTTTTTTTTTTAGAATACTAAGTGAATGTTCAATTAGTGTGTAAAACACCTTAAACGTTTAGACCCCCAAATTACAAATTACCAATTCAAGCTTATTATCAAACAATGTATGTGCGGAATATGAACATAAGCTTAACACAGAATTGATAAAACAATCTAAACCAAATAAAATCACAACCACAACAGAAATTAAATGGCAAAGATTAAGGGAAGAGAAATGCAAACATAAGGACAACACAGCAATGTGTTATCGAAGAGAAAACCGAAGTCCTCGGCGTAAAACCTCTCCGCCGCCCTCTAAGCGGTCAATAATCCACTAGAAAATGAAGTTGGGATACATGAACAGTAGAAGACCCTCCAAACCTAATCTAGCCAGTGTACCTAAACCCTCCAAGTTTCTTGCTTCAAAGAGGTTACGCCGAACCTTTGTCTTCTCTAGTTTACCGGTTTCCGCTATAGCCCATAGCATCAACCAATATCAATAAGTCCCTTCCTAACTGCTTCCCAAGCACCAAACAGCCTCCTCACAGATATGGGTATGGTGAGAAAATTTTTTGGCTAATGTACCTCTCAAGGATGTACAATGGAGAGGGCAAAAGTAGAAGAATTTGGAGAATCAAAAGATGAAGATTGTGGATGAGTCAATCTTGTTTTTCTTTAGAGTTTCTCTCTTAAAATTCTCTCTAGAAGCTCTCTACAATACGTGGGTATAAGGGGTATTTATATTGGTGTGTGTTTGGAATGCGAAGAGTCAGTTTTTCCCAAACAGAGTGGACTGGCGACTTGGCCTCGCGACTGGACTGAGTCGCGAGTTCAAGTCGCGAGTTAACTGCCTGGCCAGCCTGGGACTTTTGTCCTGTAGTGCAACAGCTAGTGTGGCTCTTCAACTCCTCTGCATGCTTCATACGTGTGCCTCTTTTGGCGACTTGCCAACCGCGAGTCACTCGCAAGATCCAGTTGCGAGTCCCTGCTGAGTTGCACACTTCTGAGTTTTTCTTCACATTTTCTCACACACTACCCTTACATGATTTTCACATAAATACAGGGTTTCTAAATGCTGAATTATAAGCAAATTTGGTATGGAATAAAGCTAACAAAATGGTTAATTAAATTCAACCTTACATTAAATATTTTAACGCACACACAAGGGAAGAGGGGAGAACGTTTTAAATAAACTAACAGTAGTGTATATCCAAAAGGGCCTAACTCTTGGACACACAGTACAGACTTTAAACTTCTATAACTCACACTCATTTTCCAATGAAAGATTAACCTAAAAACTGGTATTAAAAAAGTGAATATTTTATTCTCTAAAAAAAAAAGTAAATATTTTAATTTTTAATTTCAATATTTAAAAAATTATTAGACCGTCGGCATTGTAATCATTGAGGAATAAAATCATTACTTCATAGGCATTAAAGTTGAATGATTTCTCCATATTTGCTTTTGTACCATCGAGAGGTCTGGACTCAAGACTCAAATATACCTATCCAAAAGGAAAAGGTTGGTAAGATGAATAAATTTAATTTATCATTATTTTAACATTATTAATATCATTATCTGAACTGAAACGGAACCATTGAACTAGATTTAACAATGAAAGATACAAAGCATCAGCAAACAAAGAAAAGTATATTGGGTGGGCCAGATCAATAGATCGCTTCAACTTCAACTAAATTGTATCCATTGTTGCATGTAAAAAGCTTTGCGCAACATCGTGTCCCCACCCCCACCGAAAAAAAAAAAAATGTAAATGTCAATTTGAACGCTACACGTGTCAAGACTCCACATAACCTCCCCAACTAACAAGGAAGAATAATACTCCTATTAAAAAATTAATAAGTCTAAATAGAGGACAAATTTCATATTCAAAACTGTGCATGGGACTTTTATCTTGTATCGGCTTCTAAATTATAAGAAGAAAGAATAGCTCGTCTTCTATAAATTTTTTATATAGGAATATATCAAACTTTATTCAATATGAAAAACAATTATTACACCATAGAGAATAGCTTATTCAATTCAAACAAAAAAAAAAAATCATCAATGACTAAAACATTTTTAGCTAACAAATTAGTTGAGCAATTGTATTGTTTAGCTACATGGGAGATATGAACATGACGAAATTCATCCATAAAAGACAACATATTATAAACAATTGAAGCAAACGAAACGTAAGAGGGGTAAAATGACTGGGAAATAACGAGAGAGCCACCTCCTATAATAAAATCATGAATATTTATATACTCATAAAAATCTATTACAAACCCATATAAAAATCAATAACAACCTATCAGCAAACTCAACCGCAGAGAAGTCCAAACATTTAGGCAAAAGCAAAGTCAGTGCTGACTCCACCCAAAATATTATATTAAACAACCAGACAGACAACATTAGACCATTCCTTGTTCTCCTTCTCTGCCTCACTTTCCTGTGTGTCTGTCTGCCATACATTTCCTCAAACTGAAAATTCCCAATTTAATAGGAAGATAAGCCCATAAGCTCTCTCACTAGCTCCTGAGCATAGTAGCTATGGTGGCACTGAAAGCAGGAACAAGGCCACCATGGGTGGGGCTAGGAGCTGCAGTTTGGGTTGAAATTGCATCAGGCAATGCATACACTTTTCCACTTTACTCTCATTCCTTGAAATCAGTTCTGGGTTTTAACCAGCACCAGCTTACCATGATCGGTGTGGCCAACGATATTGGTGAAAACGTTGGCCTTCTTCCCGGCGTAGTTTGTGACAGGTTTCCTCCTTGGGTTGTTCTCATCATTGGTTCTGTCTTTTGTTTCTTTGGTTATGGGGTTCTCTTTCTCGCTGTCAGCCGTACTGTTCTTTCCCTTCCTTATTGGTTGGTAAGTAATTCGTTTTTTATTTATTTATTTGTCTTACCCTTCTGTTAATTTTGGTTGCTGGATGATTTCAATTAATGGGTTTTTTGTGGGTTCTCTTGGATACTTTTTTTTAATGATTAATTGGATTTGGAGTTCAAAAATGTTATCTGAGTATGTGTTGTGTGGATGGGATTAATGCTTTTTCCTTATTTAGGGTAATAGATTTTATTGATGTCAATTGATTTTAATCGCTTCAACATATGTACATATTTTCATTCTAATTTTGTTTCCTAATGGAATGATAAGAATAATTATAAAATGCTAAAGTTTCCTAAGGTAGTGGTGAATGAATCCTATATAATTAATATATGAGATAGGAGTAGGGCTCATCTGAAACCTGTATTATCTGAAGTTGTCTTCTTTCTTCATCCCTAGTTCTCAAACTCATGATCCTTTGATTCATGACTCAGAAACGGAGATAATTTGTGTGTGTGTGTGTGTGTGTGGGGAGGAGATTGCAAACTGAGGTGTCATAATTCTGGCTCAAAGGGGTATCCTCTATTAGTTACCCTTCAAATGAGTGAATCAACCAGAATTTACTACTGGTGGAAATAGGATTCTTACCTCTTCTGTAACTACGATAAACTTCCATTTGTTGAAAATTTTAAATAATGAGTCATAAGTCTAACTGTTTATCTGGCATGGAGAAATATTATTCCTTTGGGTTGCAATTGGAATTGAGGATAATTGCTTGAATATGGATCTGAACAACACACCATGAGTCTGAGCTTATACGATTCTGCTCAAAAGCACTTGTGATGTTATGGATTTGAATAATATCATACTCATACAACCGTTCATTTCAAATGAACATATTAATAAAGCTTAAACCCATCCATGAATTTTATCAATAGAATCTTTTTTCCCTTTCATACTTTATTGAAGTTATTTGAACCAAAAATTGAAATCCAAATTATTTCTTCAAAGACTTCCATCCACTCGAACTGTAGAGAAATTCAAGTTTCTCAGTCGTATGTGAGCATATAGGTAGCTTCTTTTGGCACATCAATTTTGTGGAGATTTATTTTGGGAAGTGTGGTTGTTGGTGCATTTAGTTAGCTCAAATAAGAAACTTTTGGCCAAAAGATCTAAATGTAATCTTCTTCCTTTTATGATATCACAGTTATGGCTTGCTCTTTGTGTTGCTGCTAATAGTAATGCTTGGTTCAGCACTGCTGTTATTGTGACCAACATGAGAAACTTCCCTCTCAGTCGAGGAACTGTTGCAGGTATTCTCAAAGGTTATGTGGGGCTCAGTGCTGCGGTTTTTACAGAAATTTACAGTGTGCTGCTTCATAGTTCCTCTTCTAACCTTTTGTTGTTCCTCGCAATTGGGATTCCTGTTCTATGTTTCATTATGATGTACTTTGTTAGGCCATGTGCTCCAGCTTCTGGTGATGACTCTGAGGAGCATCGCCATTTTCTTTTCATCCAAGCTTCAAGTATTGTGCTTGGCTTATATCTTCTGACGACCACAATAATGGCTGATACATATTCTTTAAGTCCTCTAATTTCCTATACTTTTGTTTTTATAATGATTCTTCTTCTCATGGCTCCACTTGCAATTCCTGTAAAAATGACGCTGAACCCCATGAGAACAAGGAAATCAGGGACACTAGACCAATCAATTGGGTCTTCAGACGGTCTGGTTCAAGGAGAAGGCAATTCTGACAAAACTGAACCACTGCTGACACCATCTTCATCAGCAAAATACCTAGGAAGTTTTCATGAAAGTGAGGATGTGTCTGAGGTGGCTATGCTTCTTGCTGAGGGTGAGGGGGCAGTGAAGAAGAAGAGGAGGCCCAAAAGGGGGGAAGATTTTAAATTTAGTGAAGCTGTAATCAAGGCAGACTTCTGGCTTCTGTTCTTGGTTTATTTTGTTGGGGTTGGTTCTGGGGTGACTGTTCTTAATAATCTAGCACAGATAGGGATTGCACAAGGTGTGCATGAGACCAAAATCTTGGTGTCTCTCTTCAGCTTTTGCAATTTTGTGGGTCGTCTTGGTGGTGGAGTTGTCTCTGAACATTTTGTCAGGTCAGTACCATCTATTCTCATGGTTAGTCACAGAGATTATTGACTGAAGCAGGGTGCTTACTATTAGGTTTGCTTACCGTACATGTCACTGATCTAAATCAATTATTAAGCTGAAGAGTTCTATATTAAAATCAACAAAAATTGTGGATCATTAGGCACATTAATGATTTTACAATGCATGGAATCTTCTCAAGAAAAATTACTTTTTTATGGATGTTACATATATCTCCTCCTATCAAATTTATAGATTGGTCATTGAATATCAGCAATAAAGTTATATTTACACTTTCAGTTAAACCTTGCTAACTCCTTGCAAGAAAAAATGGCTTGTGCTTTCATAAACCTTGCATAGTCGACTCAGCTAATTGTCTCCAAGAATTTGCTGTTACAGGAAATTAGCATCAGCATGTTGTTGTAAGTGCTGCAAAGTACTCTCTACATCCCTGTTATTCCAATTGGCTGTCATTGTAATTTAGTGCAGCGCTCTATTCATTGCAGGTCAAGGACACTTCCTCGGACAGTTTGGATGACATTTACTCAAATAATCATGATTATCACATACCTTATGTTTGCTTCTGCAATGGATGGCACACTTTATATTGCAACTGCACTTCTTGGGATCTGCTTTGGCGTTCAATTTTCTGTCATGCTCCCAACTGTCTCTGAGTTATTTGGCTTGAAGCATTTCGGTTTACTAAGCAATTTCATGGCACTAGGGAACCCTATTGGTGCTTTCCTTTTTTCAGGTCTGCTAGCAGGGTATATATATGATAACGAGGCAGCTAAACAGCATGGACTTAATCGTATTGGTTCAAGTCTCACCTGCTTGGGTCCAAATTGTTTTAGACTCACCTTCCTGGTTTTGGCTGCTGTCTGTGGTGTGGGCACTATCTTAAGCATTTTTTTGACCAAAAGGATAAAGCCTGTTTACCAAATGCTTTATTCAGAGGGTTCCTTCCGGCTGCCACAAAGCACAAGTCATTGAGGTTAATGGGGTTGAGCATATATCCATTCGGTAGCCATTGTTACCGAAGCACATCTTTGGATGCTACTGTAGCTATCATAAGTTCGGGCTTATTGAACACTCATCAATGCAGTGCATGTTTGAGCGCCAGTCAGCAGTCCAACTCACATATCGGCTCTAATTGTGTATTTGAAGCATATACTTGTTATAGTATAAAATGCAATTTTTCATTACTATATATCAATAAATAACTCTGCATGTGTTTGTACTTAGTGTCATATATTTCTCTCACAGCCGATTCCAAATCTGGAAAAAAGAGGAGGGTTGTGATAGATTAATAACGTGTAAAATATAAACTTTATTATGAATGGATCTGCTATAGATAATTGTTGGGGTGTCTCTTAATACATATAGCCGACCCTAACTAATCTATTGAGGGGATCTATATAACTGATCTTAAACATTTGGGTTTGAGACTTTATTTTTGTTGTATATTTCAATGAAATGTTGTTTTGAGTGCATGAGATGGTTGAAACTTATCTCCTTAATGCATCCCAGCATGGTAATTGAGCTGGTTATGTAATCTGGCTGTTATAGAGCTGTTGATGGTTTGATACATGGAATGAAAACAAAGGAACATAAAATAAACTAGAGAGAAGATTTTCCTTGCCTTACAATTTGAGAACTCTTGCTTAAATCATAGGCAAGTGAACATGAAATTCCAACTAAATTAGTAATTTAATGTTAACCCAACGATTGGTATATTAAGCCTAAAAATCTTGGGGAGATTTCTACTGAGATTAAAATATAACATATAGAAATGAAATTTAATCCAAAATTTTAAGCTTAGGGTTCTAGAGTAAACTATGTTAGTATTAATTTTTTCAATTTCTTTCTTTATTTATTTAATTTTACGTGGGTCTTTCCCTTATATATGTATACTGAACATCCATCTCTTTGGTGGGTTCAACTTCAGACCTGGGAGCTGGAAGTGTTGAATGCACACTACAAGAAATCTGGGTTTAGGCGACGTTTGTAAAACGTCACTAAAAACCCAAAAAACGTCACTATAGCCACAAATGGCCTACAGCGACGTTTTTTTTGTGACGTTCGAAAACGTCGCAATAGAGCGGTCGCTATAGGTCTATTGCGACGTTTCGAAAAACGTCACTATATGGTACTCTTTAGTGGCGTTCAGAAACTTTTAGTGACGTTTTATAAAACGTCACTAAATAATATAACATTTTCGTTCATGATGTAAGAAAATACATTTAGCGACGTTTATAAAACGCCGCAAATAATCACACCAATAGCGACGTTTCGAAAACGTCACAAAAGCCTTTGTCCTTTTGCTTTTTAGTGACGTTTTTAAAACGTCGCAAAACCTACTCATTTTTTAAAAAAAAAATATAAAAAATGCTATATAAAACTATTGAAAATTCAATAATAACTAACATGTGCTTGCAATAAGCTTGTAATAGATCAAATAGACCTATCATCATTATTCCACAATATCAAATGTCCAATGTTAATGAGTCATGGTGGTTGAGAATTTAGTAACAATAAAAAAAAAAAAATATATATATATATATATATATATATATATATATATATATATATACACACACATATAAAGAGCATTTAGTTGAGATTATTTACACATTAGTGGGTAGTGAGCTTTTAAAAAAAATTAATTTCAAACTAGCTAAACCACAAAACTAATAACAAAAAAAATTCAAAATCTACATACTACAGAAAAATTGTAGGAAAAAAAAAAAAAAAAACCAAGATTTACAAACTTATACATAAACTTACAATGATTTAGCCTTTGATGCTCAAGTCTTTTTGCTCAAAAATCCAAATTTGAATAAGAGTTTTCTGTACCAAACTCCAACCAAAACAAGCAAACAAAAAAAATTAGCACAAAAGTTTCATGACCTATTAAAGAAAAACTAAATCAAAGCAAATTCATAAGCCAAAATACAAAAACTCCATGACCCATTAAAGAAAAACCAAATCAAAGCAAACCCATAAACCAAAACACAAAGACTTACACTTTAAAGAAACTTGAACACCAAAAAAGAGGGAAAAAAAGAATGGTAGTGGCAGTGGGTGGTGGCTAGAGAGGGAAGAAGTCGTACATCATTGGGTTGGCGGTGGCGGCAATGGCTAGCAATTGCTAAGTGTGAAGAAGTGATAAGGGGGGGGGGGGTGAGGGGGGAGAATATGGAAGTAGGAAGGGAAGTTTGTTTGAGAAAGAAAAAGAATGATAAGAAAGAAAAAGGACTGAAAAAACGTGTAAGGAAAGGAGACCAAAAAAAAAAAAAGGACAAAATGGTGGGAACTTTCCCACTTAGTGAAATTTTGAATGGGGAACATATAGCGACGTTTTGAAAACGTCACTATATCTTTATCCAAAACGTCGCTATATGTTTATCCAAAACAAAAAGAAGAAACGGTGGGAACTTTCCCACTCAGTGAAATTTTGAAAGGGAAAAGGACAAAAATTTTGGGGAAACATATAGCGACGTTTTTGAAAACGTCACTATATCTTTATCCAAAACGTCGCTATATGTTTATCCAAAACAAAAAGAAAAAACGGTGGGAACTTTCCCACTCAGTGAAATTTTGAAAGGGAGAAGGACAAAAATTTTGGGGAAACATATAGCGACGTTTTTGAAAACGTCGCTATATGTTTATCCAAAACAAAAAGAAGAAACGGTGGGAACTTTCCCACTCAGTGAAATTTTGAAAGGGAAAAGGACAAAAATTTTGGGGAAACATATAGCGACGTTTTTGAAAACGTCGCGATATGTTTATCCAAAACGTCGCTATTTGTTTCCCCAAAATTTTTTGGAAAATATGGTCTGAGTTCTTTAAAAACTATAGTGACGTTTTCTAAAAACGTCGCTATAAACAAAAAATACGTCACTAAAACTGCACTTTTGCGGCGTTTTAAGAAACGCTGCTATTGTTTTGGGTTACAACGACGTTTTTGGAAAAACGTCGCGAAAGGATCACTCTTTAGCGACGTTTTTCAAAAACGTCACAATATACTATTTATGGTGGCGAATTTAAAAACGTCGCTAAAAAAAACGTCGCCTAAATCCAGATTTCTTGTAGTGGCATCAAAAGTTGTTGTTATGAACTTATGAGAGTTCTCATAGGTTGATCAATGATCATTCATGTATCTACCTTTGTTCACCCAAAGTGTGGTCCTTCCACTGGTACATTGACAACTATGTGGACTATCTGAAGAAAATCAATGCATTGTTTATGTAGCTTACCCCTTGTGACAACAATATATATATATATATATATATATATCAATAAAATTTTGACTAATTTATTTATTTATTTTGTTTTATGTTTAAAATTTAAAACATTAATGTACATATTATCCTTAATATCTTTCATTTAGAATACGAGACTTCTACTTGTTTAAAATTTTAAATGAGGGAGGCTGCTCTTAATTGGCTAGTTGGAAGTAGAAATGGGTTATGACAGTCATCAATAACTTTCTAGTTATTTGCCTATGTTTCGCACGATTTTTTTTTCAACTTATTATAATATATAAATATTATAAGTACACATGTTATTAAAAAACATTATTCATTTGAGAGAATGTGTTATTATTTATTATATACGAAAATTTTTTGTTGTTATTTTATGTGGTCCTCTATTAATTTGTGTTTGAATTTGATTAGAATATATATATATATATATATATATATATATATATATGTGTGTGTTGGGGGGGGGGGTAAATGCTCAAATAAACTGTGACGAATATGTTTTTTTTTTTTTTTTGGTATAAAGGGAAAATATTATAAAAACTAAGAGCAACTTAACTCGGGACAAAGCCTGAAAGAATACAATCCCTGGCTATCAGCCTCAAAGGTTTTCTTAATGTCCATAGGCGGACAAGGATAGACAACAAACTCAAACTCTTGTAGCAAGCCTAATCTAGCAAGCTGATCAGCGCACATATTAACTTCACGGAAAGCATTGAATGCGACATTGGGGAAAAATACTCAACAACTGTTTGCAGTCATCAAAAAGGCCAGAGACAATAGTGTTAGAATAGCTCGGGTTGGTTAGAGCTTCAACTAGAGCCTTAGCATCTAACTCCACAATAAGGGCAGACATATTCATCTGCTGGCAGAGGAGAAGACCATCCCTAAGGGCCCATAATTCTGCACAAAAGCTGTTCACTTTCCCAAGCTTCCTTGTAAAACCTGCCACCCAAACGCCAACTTCATTCCTTATCAGACCCCCTCCACCAGCCAAGCCTAACAAAGTGTTTGAGGCCCCATCTGTATTCAATTTCATCCAGCCTACCTTTGGCTTATCCCACCTAATTTTCTGAACTCTCTTACTGCCGATGCTCCTGGCACGATCTGCGCACAAGGAAAATTCCGTGGCTTGAGCAACTATTCCTTTTGCTAGACTCGGGTTGCTGCTTCTGTGCTTGAAAACAAAATAATTACGTTGTCTCCAAATCTCCCAAACAGCGAAAAAAAAAAGAACATTCCAAGGTGGGCTGGTCGGACTATGCTTCTAAACACTTTTACCGTTGGCAGTGAGCCAATCCCTCAAATTTTGAGTGAAGAAGCTAGTGTTTGAGACACGGATGCCCAGCTGATACCAAATAGCTCTGGCCATATTGCAATCCCGAAGGGCATGGGTTATAGTTTCCACCTCTGTTTGGCACAAAGGGCAGGAGGGGTCCACTAGCATTCCTTTCCTAGCTAAGCAACTATTAACTCCAATACTCTCATGCATGCTTTTCCAAACAAAAACTTGGATTTTTGGGAAGGTGTGAGCTTTCGATATCCAGCTTCCAGTGAAAGGGGGGTCCTCCATTGCATTGATGGCCAGCAAATATGCACTTCTCATTTCGAAATTGCCCTTTTGAGATAGTTTCCAAACCAACTTGTCACCTCTCCTTGCAACGATGGACATAGGGGTGCCTTGAATCTCTGCCTTAACATTCTCAGGAAGCTCAAAAGGAATCATGGACCAATCCCAGCTACCATAAGGTGTAATGACATCTTTTACCTTCAAATCCAATTCGGCCTGAGGAATAGGGCCATGAATGACATTCCTAATCGGACCGAGATTAGACCAAACATCAGTCTAGAAGTTCAAGGTACTGTCCCAACCCGGATTCCATTTGATACCCTTTTTAAAAGTATCCTCACCTCTTCTCATACCTCTCCAAGTGGGGGAAGAAGGCAGCCTAGCTTCCCGACTGGAATTAATTCGCCCATTAGTACAGTACTTTTTCTTGAGAAACCGAACCCAAAGAGCATCAGTTTCCGTATGGAATCTCCAATTGAGTTTAGCTAATAAGGCTGTGTTTCTACTTTAGCTGCTTGAAGCCCCAATCCTCCTAGGTCCTTAGGTTTTGTTACCTTCCCCCAGTTAACCCAATGCATTTTCTTCTCAGTATCAGTTGACCCCCATAAGAAATTCCTGTTTACTCTATCAATCCCCTCTAGGACCTTATTTGGAAGGTAGACATTTTGCATGACATATGCTGGGATTGTAGAGGAAGAGGCTTGGATAAGAACCCTTCGACCAGCCATTGAGAGAAGATTTGCTTTCCATCCCGTAAGCTTTTGCTTCACTCTATAAAGAACAAAATCAAAATCAAAGCTTCTGCTCCTTGAGTGCTTCAAAGGGAAGCCTAGGTATTTTCCTAGGTTTGGAGTTGTTTGAAACCCGAGAATGTCCGCTAGAGCCTCCCTTTGTTCAAGATCTACATTAGGCGAGAAATAATTCCGGGATTTTGCTTCACTTACCACTTGCCCGGATTTGGAACAAAACTCCTGGAGGACTCTTTTGATTGTACTGCAATTTTCTGGGGAAGCTTTAGCAAAGAGTACCAAGTCATCGGCAAAGAAGAGGTGAGAGAAGGCTGGTTCGCTTCTCGAGGTTTTCACCTTCGTCCAAAGATGCTCACTGCATTTCTCATCGATTAGCTGCCCAAGGAATTCCATGCACAAAATAAAAAGATACGGAGAGAGCGGATCGCCTTGTCTGATGCCTCTAGAGGGCCAAAAGGGGTCCATACATTCGCCATTGAAAAGCAACGAGGTAGATACTGTGGTGATGCAGCTCATAATGAGCTCAATAAGGTTTTCCGGAAAATTGAATCGAGTAAGCATCTCTCTAATAAAGCTCCATTCAAGTTTATCATAGGCCTTCTCAAGGTCTAGTTTAATCGCCATATAACCATTCCTCCCTTTGGCTCTCCCTATAGTGTGGATAAGCTCCTGGACTATAATGGTATTGTCTACACATCTTCTACCCGGAACAAAAGCCGCTTGGTATGGGGACACCAACCTTTCCAAGTGCGGTCTTATTCTCGCCACGATGATCTTGGTGACGATCTTATAGATAGAATTGCATAAATTGATCGGCCTATAGTTCCCAATAGTCTCAGGACCTTGGATTTTTGGGATGAGGACTATAAGGGTACGATTAAGGTACTCCGGAACCTCCCTCTCTCTAAAGACTTTCATCACTTCCTCCCTCACTGAATCCCCAACTACAAGCCAAAATCTCTGGAAGAACCCAGCATGCAGCCCGTCCGGGCCTGGGGCTTTAAAGGCTTTCATGGACTAGAGGGCATCTTTTATCTCAGTAGGAGACACCACCTCAGCAAGCTTGGTTTTGTCCTCCTCAAAAAGTTGGACTTGCCAATTAGAAATATGATCCGTGTGCCAATCAGCTTTGGATTGAGATGTAGTGTATAAAGAGATAAACCCAGACCTAAAGTGCTCCATCACATCCCTCTCATCTGTGATCCACTCTCCTTCACTGTTTTTAACTGAAGCAATGTGGTTTCTCTTCCTTCGAGCAAGGGCAGATATATGATAGAAGGAGGTGTTGCGGTCACCTTGAATCATCCAGTTAATCTTGGATTTCAGAGCCCATAAGTCACGTTCCTGATCCAGAATTTTCCCCAGCTCTAGATGAAGATTGTTTTCTAGCTCAATAAGAGAAGCACTCGGCCTTACTGATAAATTTCTCTGAACCCCATAAAGTCTTGCAATGACTCTTTTTTTCTTGGCATGAATGTTTCCAAAGTTGTTTCTATTCCACAAGGCAACATCTCTGGTGAAAGTATCAATAGAATCCCCCAGTCTTCTATTCTGGCTCCAAGCATTAGACACGACCTTCGGAAAAGACATATCAGTTAACCAGAAACTCTGAAAGCGGAAAGGTCGGGTTAGTTTGAATGTTAAAAAAAATAAATAAATCTTTTCAAGAAAAAATGTAAAAAAACAAAGTCTACACCAATAGTTAATAACAAAAATGACATTAGATTTGATGTATAACAAAAACTGAAAAAAAAAACAATTGTAACTTGTAAGCTTATCTACGGAGAACATCAACAATAATAGAACTCCATCAACATCAAGATAAATACAGTGAGAAGCTTTGTACCTCTCCTTTCATCACTAATTAAAAAAGAAGTTTTTAAATAGAACTTCATCAACATCAAGATAATGGAAACTTGCGGATTGCATTTCTCTCTTTATCTTAGCTTCAGAAATTTGTTGAATTTCTTGGTGACTTTCTATCTATGAAGAACCTCAACAATAATGTTAAAATAAACTATTTTCTATCTTTTTTTTATTTATCAAAGAAAATAGAAAATAACTTTAAAAAGGAAAAGAAATTTGATAGTACGTGGAAAGAATGAAAGTTAACAAAACAATATATACTTTTGTCGAAATTCTTTTGTTGCAATTGGAATTTATAGTGTTATATGTTAATATATAGTGTTATATGTTAATAAAATTTAAGGTTTTTATTTTTTGATTGTTGGAGGGGATGAGTAGGCACGAGTTACAAAAAAATTAAAAAAAAAAAAAATTGTATGCAACCTTTGTGGGGGCTTCAAATATAAGTGAATTTTTTTTTTTTTTATAAAAAAAATTATTCTATTTTTTATTATATATATTTACTATTCACATTTTAGAATTTGAGAATAAACATATGATGTAACTCTAAGTAATGTTATACCATTTAATTACTTGTGTAGGGACCGAGTTTAAGCGCTTCCTCTATTGGATGAATAGACTCAGGCCCAACTAGCCCAATACAATAAATTTATAGAGAATGAGTTTAAGAACTAGGCCTTAGTGAGGGTTACGACAACTATGCATGGTTATGAGTGGATTGAATAATAAAGGCGTGGACTGAAGTGTGAAATTATGTCATCGGCCCTTATCCAAGGAGCTTGTTGTTCTTATTAGTTCTTCAGTGCTTGGTTACAATGGTTCAAGAGCTCATGCAAATTGCTACAGTATTATCTATTTTTCATTTCCGATCCCTCTTCCATGGAGGGTTTCTTACACTATATAGCCACTTTCAGTTGATCTTGGCCCTCCATTTGTTGATCATGCAGGTCACTACTCGAGTGTCTGTCCCATCAGCTACCTTCCCAAACCTTCTGTGAGTTGCAGCAACCAAGGAGACACTGTTCAGGGATCATTTTCTCATTAATGCGGCCAGAACATTAGTTGTGGGCATTTAATGTAGAGGTGACAGTTTTTCCTTGAATTGCTCCTTCACCATGCTCTCATGGCTGACTCATGGTACTCGTTCCTTTTCTTGGGACGTTCTAGAAGGTTAACGTTGATGGTGTGCTGCTCTTCCCTTCTAGGATCTGGGTTGGTCGAGGACAGGACCGTCCTCGACGATGTTTCTGGGCCATTTGGGCTTTCTTCATTCGTCCTCGGCCGTTTCTTCCTCCTCGACGTGGGCCTTGGGCTTAGCATAAAGTGGGTCAGGGTTGTCAAATTCTTTGACCCCACAACTTGTTATAGAATTTATATATTGAAAATCCCACATTTGAATTACATATTTTATATGTTTTTAAGATTCATGCAAATTTTCATGTCAATTGGATGTTATTTATCATTCAATCTATAAATTCATTTTTTATTCATTATTTTAAACTACAAAAATTTGAATTTAAACAATTGATTAATGACATTGCTATCGATTTATGATCATCTTGAAATTTTGCAAACATAGAGAATATACGAAGATAATGTAATCTAATAGTAGATCTGTCAAAATTCACATCTAATTAAAAAATATTAAATAGTGTAATATTGTTTAAAATTACACTAGGTGTAATTTGAACCCAATATATAAGAGTATTAAATACAAAATATTTATAATGTACCATTAATTTAGGATTAAATATATTGCCACATGTATTGCCACGTGTTAAATATAATGTGTTACCGACAAATTGCTACTTGCTATGCGTGCTATTTGTCCGTATCATTATAAATAAATAATAAATTGGGCCACATGGCCCACATCCACTAGGTTTGGGATCTATTATGCATTTATTCACTTAGCTTGTAACCGTACAAAAATATTTAAGCTCATAACAGTAACAAGTCCATGGAGATGGAGTGCTTGAATTTTAGACCTGTACCACCGTATTGCCAAAACAGTAACAAGTCCATAGTTGTTTGTTTTCTCCCAGTTGCTTGTTGGCTTTCACTGATGTATCTCTTTCATATGAATGAATAGTTCATGTTTTTTATCAAAAAAAAAAAAAAAATGCCAAGTACTAAAAACGGTTCATTTACATAAGTATCTATTCGATTTCAGAGACTGGCTTTGAATCCCATTTTCTAGACAAGTAGTTATGTACTCCACCTAAGAATTTAAATCATGCTCCAGGTTTTTGTGTATATGCCGAAGAAGCATTGACTACGGAAGCCGATATAAACAGACAAAACGAAATGATAATTCTAAAAAAATTAGGTAAAGATATAGTATGACTACTATAATTAATTAATTCTTTAAAATTTTATATATTATATTATGTTTGTGTGTGCACGCGTGTGTCTTTTCCTTTTATTATAATGAGAATGCGAATGCAAAAGTATCCTAGACATATTTGTGCACACCAACTACTATTGTTATCAATCATTATGATATATTATACTTGGCCAAGATGGTTGAAGATGCATGACTAGAAAGAAAGTGATATAGGCTGCTAATCAAAGGTGTGGTTAAATAACGCAGTTTGAAAATGAAAGAGACGCATGACCACAAAGAAAACCAATAAAGGGAGCTATCAGTTAGCGTGATCCATGATACCTGACCAAGATGGCCGAGGACACTTGATTAGAAGCATGGTCGAAAATCAAGTCTCCATATACCAGACGCTCGCTAATGAGTATCCCATCTTCAAAATTGTAACCCGCTCATGGCATATAAGCTACTAATACGTTATAAAAGAAAGATGTACATGCACATTGAATGTTGTTAAATTACCAAGATTGTCTTTTTTATTTATTATTATTTTTATATAAATATCAAATTTATCCATGATAGTGAATAGATCAGGATGAACCCCTATAGAGTGTCTGCTAGTGATGGTGAGAATAGGACCATGGATTTTACTATTAGAAATACGAATTAGTGGAAACTACATAAGTAATAATTAATATAATTCATCTGGGGCTGGCTCTTATAATTACCATATTAGAGAACATAAAACATTACTCTCTTTTTTTTTTTTTTTAAATTTTAGATCACACTACTTTTTTTTTTTTTTTTTGAGAAACAGATCACACTACTTTGATAGCATGTAGAAAGAGAGAAAAATTGAATTGATGGATATGGGAAAATATGAAGAGGAAAAAATGAAGATGGGGAGAGAGCACAAAGGGAAGCCCTTGATGGCTACTTTTTTACCATTAAACTTTATGAATTACAATGTATTTATTAAAGATATTTATTGAACTATAGGTATTCAACTTTTAAACTATGTTTAATACACATAGTTTAATACTAAAGACTCTTTACTATTAAACTATGTGTATTACAACAAACACATTCAAGAGTCTTTATACTAGGATAAATAGTAAACTAACGGTGCATTAATCTAGGGTTACAATACTTGTACTATAGGTAGGATTATAAATTATGAATACTTTGCTTGCACTCCAAAACATAATGTCATAATTACTTTGTTGACATTTCAAATAGGATTAGATATAATTGGTGACAGAGCTAGAATTTTTTTCTTCCGAGTGAGCCATTAGTAAAAATTATATATTATAAATATCATAAGTGGGAGGACAGAAATTTTTAAAAGCCAGGGCATGGCCCCTTTTCTTCCGCCAGACTTGATCATTGCATAAGATTAGGTGTTGATACCTCTAACATTTATTTTGTTGAAATTAAAATTTTTTTGTTGAAAGTACGGTAGATAAAGCTAAAATTTAGCTGAAATAATACAGTACGACCCATGAATAGTATCAAAAAGTGCAGTAAGACCCATGAATAGTAGCAAAAATAAGCTGAATAGTAAAATAATTTGGCAAAAATAATTTTTGCCAAACACACACTTTAATGTTTGTTTGGAAACAGCTTATTTAGCTGAAACTGAAATTTTTTTACTAAAAGTACTGTAGATAAAACTAAAACGTAGTTGAAATAGTACAGTGGTGCCCAAGATAGTGCCAAAAAGTGCAATGTGACCCATGAATAGTAACAAAAATAAACTGAATAGTAGCAAAAATAAACTGAATAGTAAAAAAAACTATCCCATTATCAAACACACATTTAAGTTAGTGCATTTTGAACCGAATCCGAGATTTAACCAAATATTTATAGCTTATGCTAAAGCGTGCAGTTGGGATTAAGGCCATTAAAGCTTTTATTGGACTTGGATCGAGTATGAGATTAATCCCTCCACATGTTCTTTTATTTTTATAGTTAGCTTATGGGCCAAACAAAAAGCTATTGGGTTTATAGTGTGCCACTCGAATTAAATGAACTTGACTTTATGGAACCATTATAATAAGGTATGGTAATGAAAACAACAATGGTAGAGAGATAATAAATTTAACCTTTTTTTTCACAATATGTTTTTTTACAATTTGTTGATTTACTAGATAGATTGTGATTACTATAACATCACTTTTATATGAGAACACCACTAACATTTTTTTTTTTCATTATATTTCAATCATAACATGTCATTTTAATATTTGTGAAAAAAAAAGTGAAATTTGTTATATCATCAAACTTATTTGTAATGCAAAACCAATCAACTACCTCTTCCTAAATTTTCCCATTGTCAAATCATGTGATAACCACTGTTTTAAAATAATAAATAATAATATCTTTAATAATGTAACATAACTATCCAAAAAGTCACAAACACATGGGTCAAACTTAAGGAACAAATATAACCAGGGCTTTCTTTCTATATCAACGCATGAGAGTAACAATCTGGAGTAATGATACAATTTACAAACTACAAATTCAAGATGGAATAAACCAATAACAATGCTCAAACCAATTGTCTTCTTCTATACTAAAAAAGCCAATATATATTAGTGCACTCCGAACATATAGTATAAAGGGTAAACAAACCTCAAAAGCCATACAGATTTTGTCCATAAGGTGAAGAACCATTAGGAACCATCTGTCACAATTTCAAGAGGAAGAAATAGGGAGAGAGAATAGAAGAGAAAGTAGCCAGAAACATACCCCAAGAAAAAGCACAAAAACTCAAGTGGGTTTCATATCATGAAACATTGTAGCCCATAGTGAATGATCATCAAACTCAACATCCAACTTTTCCTGGTTATATTGAATGTTAGCCATTGGACTTGCAACTCTTCCATCCAATGGTCCAGATGACTTTGGACTCCTACTTGTGACCACATACCTGTCTTGTACTCTTCCATCCAAAGGCCCAGATAGCTTTGGGTTCTTAGTTGTTTTGACTGTCAACCTCTCAGGCACCCATCCATCAATGGGTCCTGGTAATTTTGGGCTCCTAGCTGTGAACATCATTTTCTCTTGCACCCTTCTATCCATAGGCCCAGGCAATCTTGGGCTCTTTGAATTGTACATCAATTTCTCTTGCACCTTTCCATCAAGAGGCCCAGATAATTTCAAGCTTCTGGTATTAGTTATCATCCTCTCTTGCACCCTATCCAGAGGTCCTGATAGAGTCATGCTCCTCTTTTTTAGCACTGGCCTCTCTTCCTTGATCTCTTCACTCTTTTGCCTCCTCAAGAATCCACCTTTCCAATATTGCTCTGGATAATGTACCAGCTCATGAGGAGTGGCTTTGAAAGCAACATCCTCACGAAAAACCAACTTGTTAATGCACTTGTTCAAGCACCTCTTGGTCTTGTTGATTGCCAAGAAGAGCCCAGAAAATGTACCTGTGCCACCAATGTTTTCCTTCCTAGCAAGCTTGAGAATCTCTAGCCTGTGTTTAGCCACAGAAATGCCCATGCTCTGAAGAAACTCATGGTTGAAGTAGCTTATATCCTCATATTGGAGCTCATTGCGAGCAAAAGCAAGGCCATACTCGTATATGAGTGAGGGCTCAAGGCTACTCTTGGATAACCAAGAGAACCAATCCATGGCTAAATGCTTTGCCATGTGATCCTCAATTGCTCTCATGTGAGGTGGTGATAGAAGTAGATAAGGAGTTGAAGAGAGCAACAAGTAAATGTGGTGGTTAAGTTTCTGTTTGTTTTGGGCACTATTTTTTCGTCTCTCTCTTTTATTAAATTTGGATGGTAGTTTGAACATGAGAGTGACAAGCAAAAATGTGGAAGTAGAGCACGAGAACTTACCGACTTTACAGTCCATAAAATAGGTGCAATGTATTATTATTACCTAACAATTACTATCACTTATGTCGTTTCTGGAAATGAACAGTAAAGAAACTTCCGTAGGAACCCTTTAACAGGACACATTAATTAAAAAGCTTAGAACCATGAATTTGGTATGCAGGATTAAATTACAGTTGGTGTAACGTAGAACCGAAGAAGCAACTGAATGCCCGACAGTGATTTAATGTTTTATTAAATAATATTTTTATACATTTTTCAAAAAATAAAGTCAAACTATACACATGTATATATATATATAAAAAGCAAATACAACGACAATATAATTTTGTGTGTGTAAGTAAATAAATCATTAACATATGTATTTTTTTTTTTTAAGTGTGCATTACAACTCATAATTGAACTTTTATTAATCTTTAACTTATGCCCTTTGGAGCACTCGTTATCTTGAAATATGCTAACATGAATGATTGAAGGAGAAAAATGTAATCTAATGATAGAATTGTAACATAAAATTCAACAAAAAGTTAATTGAGCAGTGGATGTGTGCTTAAGGTGGTTGGTAATAGATGAAAGTATGTTCCAAAATTCTTGTAGTTTAGTGATTGTAAAATTTTGGGTGCAAATTTTCTCTTCCCTTCTGCCACAATGGGTGGAGTGTGAAGGTAATTACACTAGGAAAAAGACTATCAATCTAGAAAGAGTGCCTAAAAAGAGTGATGCCTAAAAGCCATATTGGCATCAAATAGGGCTGTTATTGCATAGTCTAGACTATGCTCTCTCTCTCTCTCTCTCAAAGAAGGGTGAGTCCCACTCATCATGGGACCCACTCCTCTCCGAGAGAGAGGAAGTATAGTCCCCGACTATACAATAATTGTCCATCAAATATGCAGTAAAGATTGTACCTTGGGCTAGTGGTGCTACCTCTACGATAATTGTGGATAATTGTGGTTGGTGTACCTGCTCTGATAGGCACTTTACTTCCCAAAATCACTGTGGACTTTGGTTGCCGTACCCGAATGTTAACCAGGCCCACGCCACTGAAATATCAAGGCAAAGTCAGGCTGGGCTCAAATTCTATTTAAGGTCGGTTGGGAGAGCCTTATAAATACAGAAACATAAATTAATACTCTCTATCAGTAATAATCAATAAAATGATAAAATTCATTTGTAAAGAAAATATAAATGTTGCCATCAATAAGATATAGTATCAAACCTAATGCTTTTATAAGTGGCATTGTAGCTCCAAATCTGTACTACAAAATAAATCCAAAATCAACTTTACAGTGAGAGAGTGGGCACTGGGCAGGTAATAATTAATCCTTTAGTCTAAGGCTTAAAAGTCAAGGGGCCCAATATAAAGGGAGTGGTTAAGACTTATTGAATTAAATAACCGATCGAGTAGTAGTGGGCAAAAAAAATCAACTACCAAATTAGTAGCCCATGCTATTGCTCTTAGCCCCATTGGTTGGTCTTGACCTAATATCTCATAACAGAGAAAAGAAAAATTATTCAACTACCATTGCTCTTACATTTATTTCCTAGGTCCCTTTTTTTTTTATCCTAAAATAAATTTAGGGGGGGGGGGGGGGAGGTAGCAGGACAATATGCATCCTATGCCATATTGATTTGAGTTCGCGCTTAGATTGGATTATATTTTCTTTTTTAAAAAAAAAGATTAGTTTATATTTGTTGATAGTGATCTAGAAATAGGGTTTTGTTAATAGATATTCTTACGGAAAAAAATTTTACATTATTTTAGTGAGAGAAAAAAAAAAAAAACTATCAAAACTATTTTTTTCTTTTCTCATAAAATAATTTATGTCGTTAGCATGACCTTTTATAAAATAATATACTAATAAATGTACTTAGAACATCTGTAAATATTTTCCTTAAAAAATGGTAAGTTTGGTACGGTATGAAAAAATAAAAGCTTTTTTTTTATTGGGGAAAAAAAAACTGACTTATTTGCTTGTTGTTGGGTGGCTTTATTTTAAGTTGGCACAAAAATAAAGGATATCTGACAAAAAAAGCAGAGGAAAAGAAAGCAACCTCTCAATATGCATGCACATGAAAAAGGAACTGCAAAAGAGTTCGAACCGTTGAAAAAGCTCACGAAAGAATTAGCATTTCAAGAAGCAAGATATGATTGCCTTTAGAAGATAACATTTAAAAACAATTGCCATAAGGCAGCCCACGGTCTCGCACAATATGCTCATTATGTAGATGACTATGTAACATGGATGGAGGAAACTCCAACCATTATAGAATCTGCAGTTGCTTCAGATGTAAATCAATTGATTCAGTCTTGAATGGTTAATGGAATACTGGTTTTCGTATCAAAAAAAAAAAAAAAAAACAATTGCCAATATGGCCTGTAGGCCATCTGATACATCCATGATCCAGCTAGTCTTGGCCGAATTCCATCAAAACCTTTTACCTAGCAAACAAAAATTATGGAAGGTTCACTAATTAATCCATTACCAATTAGTTTGCTTAATTAATTGGTAGAATATTTTGACCTTCACTTCACAGAGTATAAACTGAATAGTGGAGGCCCAGTAATCCATTATCTCCATTGGCCACAAATCAGTGAAAGCAAGTTTATGAATTACAACTCCACTTAATTTGGAAGAAATTAAAACAATCAAATTTTTGCCCATTAAAAAAAAGGTCTTTGTTGTACCACTGAATTTAGCTATCATGACAGAGAGCCTGTTAAACCTATTTCAATAAGAAAAGTGGCATCCGATTTTGGTCATGTAAATAGATGGCCAAATAATATGTCCATCTACGATAATATGTTCAACCTATTGTGCAAGAATTGTGACCTCCAACTTGAGCATAGTCAGACTACCACCATGGCTTTCAAATTTTGTTGCAAATCATGTTAGTTGAACTTGAATTTGGACAAGGTACCAGCGTCAAGTTAAGGTCAAATTGAATTTCTTCAAGGTATATAGGTGATACAAATCAATCATCTACCTTACATCCATGTTTTCTCTACAATGAATTTTATGACTTCTTAGAATATTGCGTTTATGAAAAATGAGTAACATATGTTTCTATCTCACATAATAAAATAAAATAAAAGACTTCATCTTCTTTTATAGGGTTTAAGAGATAATTGGCAAGTTTGAAATATGTTATTGGTAAGTAGCATTATCCGCAATTATTTTTTAAGAGGCTGATTCCTAACTTAAACCCACAACACGGGCTTTGAATATAAGATACTTGCCATCATGCTAAGATTTGATCTCCCTTTTAAAATATAAAATAAAAAATTTTCTATGTATAACTATCCAAAAAGAGTGAAACATCAACAAAAAAAAAATGGAAACAAACTTGCAAATAGAATTAGTGTACGAATGTTAAGCCTTCTGTCCAATACTTCTATGCACAGAACGGGATACAAACCAATGTCTAATCATTTTAGAACATGCATCATGTCCATGTTACAGTGTACTGAGAACTATGCGCAAACTAGGATTCGTATTAGTTGCAATAGGTAGGGCTATTACACCATGCAATTATGAAAGAAAAGTGTTGAGAAAGTAAGGTGGAAAAAATGTTAAAACTTTTGATCCAAAGATTGATATTAAAAGTAAGTTTTTGAACCTTTAATCTTGGCTATCAAAAGTGGTTTTGGTGTTGCATGGGCACTAGACGTTAATCCGTCAAACCAAACCCTTTCAAAGACCCACGAGATATAAGTGTTTGGCTAAGGGTTGGGCTTGTGTCTAGTGGCCAATTCCACTGGACACGTTGAGATGTAGACGTGAGTTTAGTTTTGGACACGTGTTCGCATCTTAGCATGTCAAATGGAATGGATCACTGGACACAAGCCTCTCCCTTTAGCTAATTGGCCATAACAATTAACTAACTTAAAAAACAAACAAAACAAAACAAAAAAAAAACAAAACCGTTAACAAGCTAATCTCAGTCATTAACAACCTCTCAATTTTTCCCGCTCGAAACCTTAGGCACATAATCTCCGTCAAATCCGTACCAATACTAGATTGTTTCTCTCTTTATTATATCCTCTGTCTCTCTCTTCTCAACCTTACTCACACCACAAACACTCTCAACGATACTATGTTGTCTTGTGCATCTCTAAGAAAATCCTCGCCGTCCATCTACCAAGTTGTTGCACTTCACCGCTTCAATACTCGACATTTATTCAACCAATCACAAGCCTCCAACTCATCATCATCCTCGCCGTCTTCGTTGTCATCGTCACCGGGCTCGTTTCGTGAGTCGGGCTACGATGACAGCAAGAGTAGAGGGTCGGGTTTTAGTTTGTTTGTGAGATCAGTCTCTGCAGGGCTTGTGATTGTTGGTTCCAGCTTAGGATTTTGCCAATGGTTTTCTTCTCCTTCTTCTTTGAATACGAATTCCTTTCTATCTTTTTCCGATTGGCCTAAAGATACGACATGGGCACCAAATCATGATGACCCATTTCGACATTCAAAGGCTGAAAAGAAATCCAAGTATCTCTTTGGAGGTACCTCTTAATTGATATTCATTTGCTTAAAGAAAAAGTTTTTATTTTTAGATCACAATTTTATTTATATTGGATTTGTGCATTTTAATCACTGGGTAGTCTTATGGGCATGTCATTTCGCAATGCATGCAGCACTTTGATTTGTTCATGAATCCTGATTCCCTTACACCCACAATGTGAGGAGTACATGATGATGCTCACAGTTAATATCATTAAAGTTTTCAGCTTGTAATACCAGTTTGGATCTAAAGTAAAAAAATTCTTTTCTTTCATACTAATCTTACACAATTTTCATTTAATGGTGTTGGAGTTTTTATATTCACGAGTAAGGCGTGTTATCATATGAAGCTATTTTTTACATGTACTCTTTAGGCCATACCACACATTCTCTAATTTCACATGTAAATAGATATACTATGAGTTAATAATGTACTCTTTTTGACATATCTATTTACAATAGGAAAGCTATCCATACTTATTGGATTTGTCTGTTATTTCAGATGCGTATAGGAGAAGAGTTTTCTTTAAGTATGAAAAACGAATAAGGTTGCGAAGTCCTCCTGAAAAGGTATGGCATCTTTAGGAAAGTTTTTACAATTGTTGGCCCGGTGCTTATTTGCACTGCATTCATATTTCCATCCTGCAAGCCCACAGAGAAAGTTAAGGTGACTAGTTATCTAACCGGAAACAACACTTAATTACAACTGACTTCTTTTATTTGTTTAACTGAAGTAGCTTGTCACAATCAATCATTTTTTAGTTATAAGCAAGGTTTCTATAATAGATTGCAATAACATATAGGTTATTGTTGCATGACAAATGCTATTCTTTTAGTTGTAATGTATCAATTACTTATAGTATAAATGTATGATAGAAGAGAATCTGTGGTATAGGATATCAGGAGGCGGTCTCCAAATCTTGAGTACATCTGACTGTAACAGGGTTGCCATTGAGGTAGTTCCTGTCACACTTTTTGATATAGGAAATGAATAGAAACCAGGTTTTGGACTTTTACACTGATGAAGTTGCCTGGTTGAACCAGGATGTAAATCTTAGAAAGGAAGAACCACATCTGAGGAGAATCAGTGGCTATTTCACAGGCTATATGGAAAGATTTAAAGGTTCTAATGTCTTCCGTCTGGTTACATTAAAATTGTTGAAGCAACAAAACACAAACTTCTTCAAAATTGTGAAGTCATTGAAGTTACCACACCTTTAAATATAATTTCTTTGGAGATGCATGCCAAGTTTTCAGTGAGTATCCAATTCATGGCAATCCACACATTAACAATGAAAGAACAACTACCAGAAAGTTGGAAGTGCCACGTATGAATAAGATAAAACTTGGGTATAGTACCTTAGGTATAGTACATTAAATTCCCCAATTATATTAAAAAATCTGGTTGCATTGATCAATAAAGCACAAAAAAAAAAGGTTATTATTTCCGAGGACAATAAAATTCAATGCAACTGTGTGTTTGAATTTAATTGGAAACCTAAAGTATTGTACCTATGTTTTACCCCAATGAATATAAGTTACAATTAACTCACTGTACAAATGTGTTAATCTTCTGTCTTCTTTGCTAGGCAATATCGTAGCTTCTACTTGATTTGAATGGTAGATGTGAATCATATTATGTTTTTGTATACACAAAATGTTCACTTATGGCCTCATGCACCATGTTTGCCTTCCAGGTCTTTGAGTACTTTGCATCTGTTAGAACACCTTCAGGAGAGACTTTTATGACACCAGCTGACTTGATGCGAGCCATTGTTCCAGTTTTTCCTCCATCTGAATCAAATCGTGTTAGGGAGGGATATTTGAGAGGGGAGCGGGTTCCTGGAGAGTTACATTGTGCACCTTCAAAATTTTTTATGCTCTTTGACACAAACAATGATGGACTTATTTCTTTTGCAGAGTGAGTCAATTCTCTTTAATAGTTAGTTTGCTTTGAAGTTGTGTGTGATTAATGTTTTTTTCCCCCATTAATGGAGGTGTTTGAACCAAAATAACTTAAACAAAATATGTATCAACAAACATTGTTTATTTGAATCAAAATGCAGCATATTGAGCTTTAAAATTGAAGAGAGATCTAAAGCACTCTGTTCATTCCTAATGCCAGGTACATTTTTTTTGTTACACTACTCAGCATCCCTGAGTCCAGCTTTACAGTGGCATTTAAAATGTTTGATCTTGACAATAACGGGTAGGTATCGTGTGTTTCCATCAAACACCATGTCAAGAGGCTAATTTTTCGTTAGTGCCTACAATGTGTTTTCTCTATTTATTATTTTTTTCATCACTGAAATTATGAGTGCATGCAGCGTGTTAGTCGAGCTGCTTAGATGTTAATCTCACTTCTCATTTCCATGTGATCTTTATTGTTCTTTAATTATGAGCACTCTATCATAATCTAAAAAACGTACTAAAAGATGGAGCTTCTCCATTTTTGTGGCATAATAGAGACTTACGAGTAATGAAGGCTGTCTTTATTTGTTATACTGTTTTTAGTTTCTCTTGAACATTAATATTAGCAGAGTGGTCAAAGATAGGTCAGGTGACCTGCGTTGTGCTGTCCTCCCTTGAGACTTTGACACCATTTATCGCAACCTAGAAGTGGTCTTACAAAATTTGCATGATATCCCAAAAAAATTAGTCACAATTAAAGCTCCCTAGAATCACTTATATAACTCAGATGAGTCAGATCCACCTATAATATGCCTAATGCGGAGCTAAGAACCTGTACATGCCTTTACATTTTCAAATCATTAGTGAATCATATTCTAAATCTTTGGTGTGGGATACCACATATATTGCACTCTAGATATAATTAAAACCATGATATGCCAAAGGAAAGAAATAAATTGAACTCTACAAACTCTTGAATCTTGAATTTGAGCAGTTGCCAGCTAGAAAGATCTACTTTGCCTTTTAGTTCTATGAAGAGCCATCTCCTCTACTGGTTTATAGAGCAAAATGGCTAGTCTCACTGTTTCAATCATTTCTTTTGGTCTCCTCCTTGTTCTTGCACACGATTCAACCTAGCTATGATGAAATTCCATATTTCTTTTTCAATTGGTGTATTGGTTCTACCTATAACTTTTTCACGAATGCATCCATTCTTATCCTATCTTTTCTTTCGCAGGGGTCTTTTGATCTCAAAATCCTTAATTTTGCTGCAATCAGATAGGGATGTGCTTGAGTGCTTGGTATTTTATAACACACTGAATTATTGGCCTTATAATGTTCATAAATTTTCTAAAACTTGAATGGTGGTAGTCTACGCAATCAAATAGCACATAACAGTTAATGCACCGATAATTATTCCCAACTAATTTTACGGATGAATTTGACAGAAAGAGAAGGGAATGAAGTCTGAATTTTACGATCAAGATAACAAATTACCAAAACTGCAAGAAATTTACCTTGTTCCATTCTTGAGTGACTTCGATAGCCATATTGGATTTGTTTAAAATCAACATAATAAAAAGAATCACCTCCTTTGTGATGAAAAAGCCTGTGTTGCTGATGATTGTACCAGGGAAGAGGGTATAATAAATAGTGTCTCCAGATATTTAGTCTAACAACATACTTCAAAGGAAGATGGTTGTAAAGTTGCTCTACACATTATGATCCGACTGTGAAGATAGTTTTTTATATTGTCTAACTACCATTACTTCTGCTATTTAACTTATAGATTGTTATGACCTTCTTAATTCTATTATAGAACTTTGCATCATTCTTGAGTACAGTAAACAAGAAATATTCAGGTATCATGCATAATTTATAGTTAGCATCTATATGTGTTGGCATTGTTGAGTTATATTTGACCTAAGTTTGGTGTCAACAGAGGCAAGTCTTTTAGGTATGCTAAGTGGTATTGAATTATTGCAAGATAGTTTTCCCCTCCATTGGCATTTATATGAATAGGTGCTGCTAACATTTTTCTATTTACTGAATTTTGAATACTAACTTACAAAAGCCCATCAACAGAGAAATTGACAGGGAGGAATTCAAGAAAGTGATGGCCATGTTGCAATCTCAAAATAGACAAGGAGCTCAGTCCAGGGATAGTTGGCGACTTGGTCTCAAAGTTTCTGTAGAAAATGGGGGGCTGTTGGAGTACTTTTTTGGCACAGATGGCAAAGCATGCTTACAACATGGCAGATTTGTTCAATTCTTAAGGGACTTACATGATGAAGTAAGAGTTTCTTCCCGTCTCTCTCTTACATGGTTCTGGCATTTCCATACTGTGGTTTCTTTTTTGCCAAAGATAGTCACAGTGAATTGCAAATAATTAAGCTTTTTTCATATTCTGATTGTTTTATACTATTTAGAGATTTGGCATATTCTGCTGCATCTGTCTGTGTTTTGATATCTGATTGGACATGATCTTGGAATGTTAGTCATTGTATTTTGTTTAATACCAAATCTGAGATTAAAAAAATGGCTTACAAAACCACACCAAGGGTTCAGCAATAGCTAGCTTATCTTGAATCTATTGTCACGTTTCTGTGCCATGTGAAATTCTCTTGGACAATGATCTTGAACTGAAATCTTATGTTTATCAAGCAAACACTTGCATATTTATCAAAAGTTATCCATTCTTTTTGGTTGACATTACCTATGTAATGTAGCACTTTATTTGTATATAGTTGCAAGAATTCTCTGAAGATGATACTTTGAAGCATATGATCTCCTAATAGGTTAGACACAATTCTTGTGGCCATTAGGAGGCCTTTTTCCTAGAAAAAATATTGCCTACCATATTGATGGTATCTTTTTTTTAATACTCAAAACTTAAATTAAAGTGACTAAGGATATATAGTCCAAGGCACAAACTTTCCAACTTATACTTTATTACCATATCATATTCCCAGATCTTGCAGTTGGAGTTCTGCCACTATGACTATAGTTCACGAGGAACCATATCAGCCAAAGATTTTGCCTTGTCCTTAGTTGCATCAGCTGACATCAACCACATAAACAAGATGCTTGATCGGGTTGATGAATTGGAGAATGAGCTGCATCTTAGAGACATTAGAATTACATTTGAAGAATTTAAAGCTTTCGCAGAACTGCGTAAAGAGTTGCAGCCCCTCTCTCTGGCCATTTTCAGTTATGGAAAAGTAAATGGCTCGTTGACGAAAAAAGATTTCCAGAGAGCTGCATCCCAAGTACATTTACCTAAAACTATCCTTACCCTTTCACTAGTAGCTTCCCAAGTATAGTCTCTTATTCTAATGATGTTATTCAATTCATGATAGGTATGCGGCATCTCTATTACAGATAATGTGGTTGACATAATATTCCATGTGTTTGACTCAAATCGTGATGGGAATTTAAGCTCAAATGAGTTTGTAAGAGTTTTACAAAGAAGGGAAACTGACAATCGGTGCTCTGGCTCCGAGGGATTGTTGTCTTGCTGGATGAACTGTACAACCAATTGTTCTTCTACAAAGATGCTCCGTTAATTTGTTGAATGCAAGAAGAATCCTTTGTAAGTGTTAATATGTAGGGCATTGATATGTTGAAGACCAAGAAACTATTGTACAGCTGGGGATCTTGTATATCATCTACTTCTTTTTTTACTCAGCCAAAAAATAGGCTGGGGATCATGTACAGTTTTTTTTTTTTAAGAGTTCAACCTATGACATCCATTTTTGATGATAGCTCTTTATTATTAGACCAAAATAACAATTGGTTTTTGGTGTAAGTAGAGATCATGTACAGTTCTAGTTGAAGCATTTTGGGGTATTAAAATCTCAAGCAGGCTAGTCATACTGATTTTAGCAGTGCTATTGCACAGCAGATTGTTCCTATTACTTCAAAAAAAAAAAATAGAACTTCATTGGCGAATTTTGATATGGGGTAAGGTGGTTCATGATTGTGCATGCACAGCCTTAATATGCAATGGCAAAATCCCGTGTTTATTATTGAACCATTTTACCAACGACATACCGTTTCTAATTCATGAACAACAGCCAGCAAGCATATGACAATCTTTAGGCAGACGACGTGCCGTTTGCGCACTTCAATGAAAATCTGCCACCAACCCAAAAAAAAAATTCCCTTTCAAATAATTTCTTTTATTAAGAGAAGCAACTTGTTTATGTGGTTGATGCAGCTCATCGTCCAATTCAAATGTAATTTTTTATTAAAAGAAATGAAATTCTTTTATTACAGAATGAGGGCTATTTTTTTTTTTTTTTTTTGGATAGGATAGAATGAGGGCCTCTATAAATGTTATATGTCTTATTTTTATTCCTATTGGATGAGTAATGTTTGTAATTTTTTAGGGTTTATTCAAATAAGCTAGATTAAATTAGGAATTTGTTCTGATATATTCAAATAAGTTAATGTATGATGATGAATGAGTTATAATCATTTTATTTTTAGATTGTGGAAAATTAGAATTTATGTTTTTATATATAGTTATAAATTTAGATGTGGATAATGAATAAATTGTTAATTAATCTAACTTGGAGGTTGAGGTTTCCCTCAAAGAAAATATTACTTTTTTTTATTTTTCTTAATCAAAAAGAGAATTATCCAAAAAAATTAATCATCATTCACAAACCAATTTACTACTCAATTAGGTAATATATAGGAGTATTTGGCAGGATTGATCTACGGTATTTGCATCTTACTAGAAGGGTTTTTTTTTTTTTTTTAAATATTTAAAATGCAACTTCCAAGTTCTTACTAGAAGGGTATTATTAAAGCGAATATACTTCCACTTCTTTTGTTCCCTCTATTTAAGCAAACATATGACCCTCATAGTGGTAGGTAGAAACACACACCATTAACATAAAATTAAATTAAAAAATGGAAATTCCACAGTCACTTCTGGTTAAACACCAATTCTTTAGCCTGTGGCTGATCCTGCGGTTCTTATCAAGTAATAATGCATGTTCGATGATACCAATCCCTATCATTTGTAGAAATGTGTGCTAAGTAAAGATTAAAAATATCAGAAAAGTTGATATTCAAGATGAAACAGGCCAGTGTAAAGAAATAGAATCCATTAGTCCTTTGCAAAAATATAATATTGATGATGGTTAATTGGATAATTTTTTTTTTGTCATATTAACTTTATTAATGGGTCAGTTTTCCATGATAATTATTCTTTATCATCAAGTCAAGACACCAATTAATTTTTAGTGCAAACGGGGTTTAAGCCTTAAATCTTTTATTCGATGGCAAAAGATCGACGTTACGGGTTAAGTTAATTAGAGCCTCAAAACCAAAAGTCTTAATCAATCATTTTCTCACTTATACAAACTCGAATATTCCATAAGTCTTAATCAATCATTTTCTCACTTATACACACTCGAATATTCCATAGAGTTGGGGGGATATAATAGTTGTGGTGGATAATTTCCAACTTTTAAATTCGAGTTAATAAATAGTTAATACGTGTT
Organism: Quercus tomentella; assembly: GCA_028535165.1. Taxonomy (NCBI): domain Eukaryota; kingdom Viridiplantae; phylum Streptophyta; class Magnoliopsida; order Fagales; family Fagaceae; genus Quercus; species Quercus tomentella. The sequence continues at coordinate 84,596,789 of JAPQVY010000155.1, read as the reverse complement.
GTGGACCTTGTGGTTGCTTGAAGCAATAATCCAAGAACCTAGGAACTAAATATATTGATTTATATTTCTCAAAAAAAATATATATATATATATATTGATTTATTTGCAAAAATAAAAATCAAGCTTGTCTGAGTTGACAGTGTTGGCTAAATAGGTAACAATTGAAACTATATATATATATATATATATATATATATATATATATATAATTTAATAGTTACAACTTATAAAAATAAAGGAAAAGTGATTTAAAAACCTTAGATCTTTTCATAAAGAAGAATAGGTAATATCACTAAATCATAAAGGCTCTTGACCGCCATTTTTATACATGCCACTTGCCTAAAAAGTTTTTTGGTAAGACAAAAAATAAGAAGAGAGAATTAAACAAAGGAATGTTGAAAGTTTTATTGTTTGGTAGAGTCGAAATAAGAAGGATCGAAGGAAAGTAAAATGATGCAAATTTACGTTCAAGCCCACTAATGGCCATTTACCAAATTTATTATTTTGTATAATTTTTAAATGTAATAGTCATCTCATATGGAGTTATATTCCACAAAGTTTGGCCAGATCCAACCCCATGTGATGGAGATATAAAAGTTACACATAATTATAGCCCCTCCACCAAAGATAGGGAGAAATTTAGAGGCAACGAGGGACAAGTTATAAGGAATGTTTGAATTTACCGTTTTAATCCCCATTTAATATTTTTTGGGTAAAAAAACAATTTGGCATTTTTTTTAGTTTCTTTTGGCCATTAATAATATAAATATTATAGAAAAAAAAGTTTATTAAGAGCATGATTGGAGCATCTCAATAATTAGTAATGTGCAAATAAATAGAGATGTCTTAACATAATTTTTTTTGAAAAAAAAATTAATTAAGTTTTAAAAAACGAAATAACAATATAGATTAAGTCAAAATATAATATTTAAATTTTATGTTTTAAAGCATAAAATAAAAAATCAATGAATATCTAGAATATAAAAGTTATATACATATAATTTTTTTTTTTTATAGATACAATAGTATTTTAAATGTTTCTTAAAAAAATATATATTTTAAACTTTTAATGTCCGCTCCATGATGATTAATTACTTTCTAACATCAAGCCAAAATACTAATTGATTTTTAGTGTAAGTGAAGATTAAATCACATATATCTTTTTCAACCACAAGAATTTTACTAATTGAATTAATTGGAACTCACTGTATATCATTTCTATACAAAGATAAAATAATAATTATAATCTAAAATTCTTCCTTCTATGTATCTTTTCAGCCAAACATTTGCCATTGAAGATATCAATCACTTCTTCTTTTTTATCCTTCTGTTCTAATTTATTTTCTTTTTTCATCTTACCATTTTCCTATAATCCTTATTAAATGGATGATACTTAGAAAACAAAAGGTCGTTGATGAAAGGAAAGGAAATTTTTTTTATTATAGATAAAAAGAGGAGGAAACGCTTGGGGAGAATTTTTTTTCTTTTTCTTTCCTTCTTGAATTGTATGATTTTCTAATTAAAAACAATAAAGGATGGTGACTAAACTATTGGTATGAGGAGAAATTAAGGTGGTTAAGAAAGTGTAGCCTTCCAAGTAAGAACTTGAGAATGCGTATATAAGTGGCAGCCTTTCAGACATTTATTTATTAAATTTTAATGTACATTTTTTACAATTAACATAACGATAAATGTAATTGATTGATTTAAAAATATAATAAATAAATATTTAAATTACTTCTCTTTTTTTGTGGATGGTGACTAAACTATTGGTATGAGGAGAAATTAAGGTGGTTAAGAAAGTGTAGCCTTCCAAGTAAGAACTTGAGAATGCGTATATAAGTGGCAGCCTTTCAGACATTTATTTATTAAATTTTAATGTACATTTTTACAATTAACATAACGATAAATGTAATTGATTGATTTAAAAATATAATAAATAAATATTTAAATTACTTCTCTTTTTTTGTAATTTGTAACACGTCAATTTGTAAAGACTATGTAGTAAAATCCTTAACATTTTTAACATCATTTTGAAACAAAATAGGATTTGATAGCCGGACAAAATGGCCTTATGCCCTTTTCATCCAAATTATATAGCCTTATGCCCCCCTTCCCAAACTAATGAGGGAAATACCCTTCTTTTGTAACTCGATTTTCTCAAAATCGAGTTAAAAAAAAAAATCCTGAAGTCCTATAGTGACGTTTTAAGAACTTATAGTGACGTTTTATAACTCGATCTCTATGAAATCGAGTTATAGACAATTCTATTGCCTATAACTCGATTTCATGGAGATCAAGTTATAAAACGCTACTATAGGTCTTTAAAAACGTCACTATAGTTTCTTAAAAACATCACTATAAAGCTTAACTTGATTTTAAGAAAATCGAGTTTCAAAAGAGGGGCATTTTTCTAATTAGTTTGGGAAGGAGGGTATAAGGCTATATAATTTGGTTAAAAGGGGCATAAGGCAATTTTGTCCTCTGATAGCCTATTTAAACTTAAAACCACCTACATTCAAAATGTCAAAGTTGGTTGGAAAAAACCCTTAAAATCTTGTTGTTAAAGAAAATTAGGAAACAAAAATTCAATGAAGTTGGGGTGTTTTTGGTGGTGGGTGGTTTTAGTTTTGGTTCAGTCATGCAGTATTGGGTGCTTTGGTTGTTTGGAGCAAGAGAGAATAGCTCTCTTGCGACTCAAAGCTTCAATCAATGATCCAAATGGTAATTTTTTGCCATCATGGAACTCAGTCAACAAAGATAGCGAGTGTTGTAATTGGGAGAGAGTGAACTGCAGCAACATTACAGGTCGTGTAGTTCAAATTCGTCTTGATACAGTGTGGACTAAGGCAGATGAGTACCTTAATGCTTCTTTGTTTCTTCCCTTTGAAGAGATAAAGCACCTAGATTTGAGTTTTAATTTTTTTCGTGGATGGGTTCCAAATGAAGGTTTGTTTATGTTTTAATAACTCTATAGTTGGTAGAATTTGTGGAATTCTGTTTTTTCTTTATTTATTTTTCATAGTTGGAAATTAATTGAAAGTTCTAACTTGTAGGATTTGAAAGATTCTCTATGTTAAGTAAGCTGGAGGTGCTTTACTTGAATTATAATCACTTCAATGACAACATCCTGTCAAACTCCACTGAAATTGCTTCACTCAAGAAACTAGATTTGAGTTGCAACAATTTTAGTGGATCAATCCATATTCAAGGTAAGCTTCATGCTTCAATGTTTTCTCAAAAAAAAAAAAAAAGGGTAAGCTTCAATGGTAAAATTCTTAAAAGTTTATAACGGAAATCAAGGTGGTGCTTAGGAAAAATATAGAATTGGTTCGGATTTGATATAACTTCAAAAAATGGCAAATTTGAACTAATATGATTTATATTCAGATTATTGAGACCTAGATTGAAAGCCACCTTGATGGGAATATGTACCTAAAAATGTCAAATTTAAAACTAGGTTTTGTTATGGTAATATATTCTTTGATTCAAACTAGTATTTTTCAACCAATAATTTTACTAAATTGATAGGTGATAATAATTAAAATCGGTTATATTCTTCCTACCTAACTATATACGTTGTATGGCTTATCAAATACCCCCTAATGCTTAGGCCTTTTGGCTTGAGTGAGTCTCTTTCTTACAAATGAAGTAATATTAATCAACAAGATTTATGCAACTGAAATCTCACTTTTTGCTTCCTTTGAAATATTCTCGACATATTATTCGATGATTTAGTGTTTTTTTTTTTCCCCTTTGCATTGGTTCTTTCTCTTTCTACTTCTTTTCCCTTTTTCTTTTGATGCAGATTTCAAAATATTTAGCAATCTGGAGGAGCTTTACTTGGGGGGAAATATGTTCGTTGACTTCGTAACAATGGAAGGTATGAGAGGTTGTAAACATGCATGTTAATAAATTCTAGTTCTTTTAATATATAGTATGTTAAAAGAATACAAGCTCGGTTATGAGATATGTCACCTTGGTTTATAGGTTCAAAGAGCTTAAGCAAGATAAAAATTCTAGACTTGAGTTCAAACAACTTCAGTGCACGAATTCTTGAGTCAATGGCTGTGTTCCCATCATTGAAGATTCTAAATATCGGACATAACAAATTGGAAGGATCGGTTACTACTGAAGGTGAGTTATACCATTGATGGATGATCTTCTTTTTCTTTGTCTTTTTTAATTAGTTATAAACAATGGGGGGAGAGACTTTAGACCCTAAAAATATCCACAATTTAACTACAAGGCTTTTGGCATGGATTGTCAAATAATCCTTTTAGGATTGTCATTCTTTTCTGCAAATTTTGGTTAGAAATAAAAATGATGATACTCTGTCCCAAGTTGCTAGTCCAACAAAACTATGTAATAATAATGAAAATGAAAATAAAAGATCTGACAAACTAGTTTGACTAAATACTTTTAGTTTTGTTAAATTTCATACCTCTAAAACAAATTATTGTAAAATATATATTCCCTAATCTATTTTGAAGTTCTAAACTTCTTTTCCAAACATTCTAAAGAGCTTCACAATTTAATAAATTACAATAGTTTTCAGGGGTTGTGAAATCTTATGAGCAAACCAGTTCCTAGCTTTTTAATCCATGAAAACTCCTCCATTAATCCTTCTTATAAACAACTTATATGATATGCACAGCCACAGACAACCCACCTACCTATATGTTGTAAAATTGCATGACCCTACAGATAAATTTTTCATTTTCAGGAGTAGGTGAAAGAATTTATTTGATAACATCTTATTCTTGTACATGCAGTTAAATTTCATACCTCTAAAACTTTCATTATTGTTCTTAGAGTTGCGCAGATTAAACAACCTAGAGCAATTATTTTTGCACGGTTCATCCATCGACAAAAGCTTCCTTCGAAAAGTCGAAGTTATGACTTCTCTTAATGTACTGACAGTGCATAACTGTGGACTTAATGGCAACTTACCAACCCAAGGTAGCCTTTCTTTCACAGCCATGTTGCTTAGGATGAATTTCTAAGGTATTAGAACCTAATGATCACTGCTTATTTCATTTTACAGGATGGTGTGAACTTCAAAATCTCCAAGAACTAGACCTCAGTGACAATAACTTTGAAGGGATACTACCTTCATGTTTGGCAAACTTGAAATCACTAAGAGTATTGGATATCTCCGACAATCACTTCAATGGGAACATTGCCCAATCCCAACTATCTAGCTTGACATCACTTGAGTACCTTTCTTTATCAAATAACCACTTGTTGAACCCAATCACATTGTCCTCATTTTCTAACCTCTCAAATCTTAAGGCCATACTAAGTGATAACAACAAAATAGTTCCTGAAACTTGGACTCCAGCCTCCCAATTAAAGGTTTTCAGCATGTCAAAGTGTTCATTTAATGGACTCAATAAAACTCCTCCCAAATTCCTTCATTACCAATATCATTTGCTAGAAATTGATCTCTCCCATAATAATTTGACCGGGAAGTTTCCCACTTGGTTGTTAGAGAACAATCCAAAATTAGAGGTTCTTAGTTTGAGAAATAACTCTTTTGTTGGGCCTTTCCTGATGCAATATCATTTTCATCCTAGCATTACAAGTATAGATATTTCGGATAATAATTTAAGAGGTCCAATTCCGACAAACTTTGGTTTAATTTTTCCCAATTTGGAGAATTTGAACTTGTCTAGAAATGAATTTCAAGGTAGTATTCCTACTTCCTTTGAGAATTTAGTCTCCCTAAAGGCTTTAGACTTGTCTGACAATTGTTTGTCAGGAACAATACTAGAGCATTTCTCGATGAGCTGGACCTCCTTGACGTACCTAAAATTGTCATATAATAATTTTAGCGGCCAAATATTTCCTCCCAATTTTAACCTGACTAAGCTGCAATTTTTACTTTTGGACAACAACAACTTCTCTGGAAAAATCCCAAGTAGCTTCTCTAGCAATGATTTCTTATCTATTGATTTTAGTAATAATGCTTTGTTTGGCATGCTTCCAAGATGGATGGGGAATATGTCAAATCTAGGTGAAATTTTGCTGGCAAAAAATCAACTTGAAGGTCCTATTCCAATGGAGTTATGCGAACTCGTTGGGATTACCTTTCTTGACCTTTCTGAGAACAATCTGTCTGGGTCTATTCCATCTTGCTTCAATTCCTCAAGCATCAAACATGTTCATTTGAATAAAAATAGACTAAGTGGTCCCATTACAAGTGCTTTCCAAAATAGCTCTTCTCTAGTTACACTAAATCTCCGAGATAACTACCTTACCGGCAACATTCCAGATTGGATCGGTAGCCTCTCGTCATTGAGCATTCTTCTCTTAAAAGCAAATCATTTAGAGGGTAGAATTCCAGTTCAGTTATGCCTTTTATACAACTTAAGCATGTTGGATCTTTCTTACAATGAGCTTTCTGGTCCAATTCCTCATTGCTTGAGTAACATTTCTTTTATGGCAACCAACCAAATATCTGATTTTGGTGGTATCTCCATTTTTAAAAATAATTTCAACAAGAAGTCACCATTTGCATATTTGGAGACAAAGTTAGCAAATATACGAGATGAGGAACTGGGTAACTTTTATTCCTTCCAACTTGTCGATGCTAAACAAGAAGTGGAGTTCACTACAAAGGGTAGAACTTACTCTTATCAAGGAGACATCCTCAATTATATGTCTGGAATTGACCTCTCATGCAACAGACTAGCTGGTGAAATCCCGTCTGAGCTCGGAAGCATAAGTAATATCCATGCACTTAACCTATCACACAACAATCTGATAGGATCAATCCCTACAACATTTTCAAACTTAAAGAAGATAGAGAGTCTTGATCTTTCCTACAACAACTTGGGGGGAAGAATCCCCCCTCAACTAATTGAATTGACCACTTTGGAAGTCTTCAAGGTGGCATATAATAATTTATCAGGTCCAACTCCAGATAGAAAGGCTCAATTTGGAACATTTGATGAGAATAGTTATGAAGGGAATCCTCTTTTGTGTGGAGCTCCATTACATAAAGAATGCACCGAACCTACAATGCTAGCAGCAGATTATGGGGGAGAAGAAGGTGACAGTTTCATTGACATGGATGTCTTCTACATAACTTTTGCGACGGCTTACATAACAGTGTTGGGAATTATTTCACTTCTTTGCATAAATCCATATTGGCGTCAGGTTTGGTTAAGATTCATTGAAGTTTGCATTGATATTTGCTATGGTTTTGTTGCGGACCTTGTGGTCCGTTGCGGTGAGCTAGTCAATTTCAGAATTGCATAGCCTTGCATTTTGATGTTGACATGTTTAGTGTCTCTTCTTGTTGTTGTAAAAAGTTTTGATTTGCAAGCCTTTATGAGTTGTGTAATTCTAGCTGACCAAGATTGTGTCTTTGCATTTTAAGTTTCAATTGTAAATGCTAGTATGATGTATGAGGTGAGCAAAGACTCAAAGACGAACACAGATTATCCATTCAAGCGTTCTTGCCTACCCATCAGCCATGGGCATATATATAATTGTGTATATCTCTGTTAAGTCCCCTCCATGCGTGAATAGTTTAGAGGTTTTCTAGTTTGTTTTGGAATCCCACATCGGCTAGAAAAATATTAAGGAAATGTGTTAATTCCCATTAGGAGTGTTTGTTCCATATTGATAAGAAAGAAGTAATGAGTTGTAATAGTCCCAAATCATTAAGTTGTGATGTAGCTTTGGTGTATCTGTGTGAGATTTACAACACTTAAACAATATTCATGCTGTAGTTGATGGAGCATAAAGATTGAGTGGAAAAATTCCCCCGTCAAATGACCTTCCTTATTGCAGACTGACAACTTATAGGACACAAAACTTGAGAGTAAAGTGGGGAGCTTTTAAGTGGCTATGAGCCGAATCCTATTCTTTGTGGACCTCCATTACATAAATGGTCACTCTCCAAACCTGAAATTTCCGGTTATATAACAGTGTTCTTGTGAATTACAGTAGTTCTGTGTATAAATCCTCACTAGCATTGGGTGTGGTTTAACTTCATTGAAGCGTGGTCTTCCCATAAGATTGCAATGCCTTGCTCTCTTTTTTTTTTCATTTTTCTTTTTTTGGCTACGTGGGTGTTCAGAACTACTTAAGAGCATGACTATTTCTCAAAGGATGTATAGTTCTCCCATCCCACCACACAAACAAAGTTACATGAAGGAATCTCTTAGGACCAGTGATCCCAAGATATTGACCGGGAGTTTTGAACCTAGGATCTCATAAGGCCTTAGGAACTATTAAATCAAACTCTTGCGGTTAAAGTGCATGTGTATTCTAGTTTTTCAAATCCAAAGTTCGAATTTTTAATAAATTTCCAACAGCCAATAAGGAGCACCAGCATATTGTATTCTACAACAGCACAACCACTTGGATATTAAAATTATAGAGGTTAGAGAAAAAAATTAAAATAATGAAAAATACAAAGCTACTTTACACGGTTAGCATAGCAAAAATGAATTTTTTGCACCACTTTACATTGGTTGATGTACTAGGTTTTGGGGGTTAGTTGGGGAAAGCATAAGGTTTCTTATATTTTACATAGACTTATGCAAATGCTTTTTCCATTTAGTTTTACGCCTTGGCGAGTTAAAACATGAAGTCATCCTCCCTTCGCTTATCTCTACCAGTCCACACTTTGGTATAAAACGGGCTCTAACATCTGGCACGTGTAACACATCAAATTCATTCTTGAATTCAACGCTTTTCAGGTTTTTAAGGTCTTCAAAGCCCACCGGCAACCTCTTTAGCAATTGACAATCGATAATTGGACCACTTTAAGACTTGGCAGTGACCTGATGTCCGAAAGCCTAAAGAAAGCACACATAATGCTCTTTTTGATGGACAAAAACTAATCTGTTAATTCCTAAATAATAAACCTCAAATCCACGAGAAGTTCCTTAAATCCACAAGGTGATAAAACTGAAATCCACTAAAGAAGAAAATTGACAAAAGTCTGTATTTATAGATAATAATCTATTGACTGCATTGCCTTTAGAGGTTACAATGCATTTAAATAGTAAAAACAAAACCTAGGGCAATTAGAAACCCTAAGGCGGCTACAAAAGCATATAAAACTCTAATTTGGCGAAACAACATTAAAAACACCTAAAAAGAATGAAATAAATAACCTAAACCTAAAATAACAAAAATTACAAAAAAATACTGTAATTAAATAATAAAAAATTTAAATATTAAATCCAAATTCAATGCTTTTCAGGTTTTTAAGGTCTTCAAAGCCCACCAGCATCCGCCTCTTTAGCAATCGACAATCGATAATCTGGACCACTTCAAGACTTGGCAGTGACCCCTTCTCAGCTGTAATGAACCTTAATCCCGGTAAACTGTAGAGCAACAATTTCCTAAGCCTTTGAAAACCTCCAGCCCGAAAATGCAACGCCTGGCCTTCATATGCTCGATAGAATTTAAGTTCAACTAGATTAGGCAAAGGGTGAAGGGATTCAAGTGGATCATCCTGTAGTTGACTCCGACTTAACCGTACTTTGGCCAAGTTAGGAAGGGAAGATATCCACTGTGGTAACTTGTCTAAACGTCCTTCCAAGTGTAACCGCTGAAGAGATGGAGGTTGTGAAGACAAATATTGTAAATCAATGATCGCATTGGAGACAAGAAACGAAGAGAAAAGATTGGTTAGCTTTTGGACTGAAGAACAAACAGCGTTTCCATCTTCTCTTCTGAAGTCCGAAATCCTCAAACTTCTTAATTGCTTCAACTCTCCTAACTCTCTGATCAAGTCACTGCCTTGATTTGCCTTAATACAACTAAGCTTCTGTAGAGATAAAAAGTCCCCAATTCCCACAGGTGCCTTGAGACCACGTTGCTTGCTATAGAAATGCGAATATTTTACGTTTTCAATACATAAACTGAGACCATTGTAGAGTAGTTATATAAAACTATTCAATACATTATTGTTCAAAACTTTGTACAAATAAATTCAACCTCTTGTTCCATGTGTTGTACATAGTTATGGAATCTCAAAGTTTATTCTCCACTTAGACTTGAATTACAAACATCAATATTGATCTTCATCGTAAAAACCAACACCATTGAGAAGCTTATGTGGTGCAATGCTTAATTGTGCAAAAGTGGGGGCATCATAGGCATTGCATTTGTTGTTCCCATAACATAAGCTTAATCCGATGCTACCTGTTGTAATAGAAGTTGTGAAATTTCAAAACCTGCAAAGAGATTAAAAGGGAAAAAAAAACAACAAAATATTAATTCAAATATGTGAAATGAAATAAGTACTGCATATATGAAAAATTTAAGCAAATAATGGGACACCACAAAAGATGTCATTACTGCTAAGCTATTACTTGAAGTCTCGAACCCCCAAAAAAAATCTAAGGGGCTAGATATAATTAGGATAGTTGGAATAATAATAAGTTCCAACAAAAATTTAATCAAATTACTCAAGTATCTATGCATAAAAACATTAATAACATAATGATGTTCTCAAGTAAACTTTATTTTGTTTTGCTCTCTTTTTTGTCTTTTCCTAAAGATAATTGTCTAAGTAAAGTAGAAGCTTACCAAAAATAAAAAGGATTTGAGAATAAAATATAAGATGTCTAAAAGGAATTTTACTAAACACATAGGATGCAACAATAACAAAATATATAACTACACTGAAGATTTTATGACTTTTCCTATACTCTACAAATATTTATGAATCCACCATTTTGTTCAAATATAAAAGAAACGCGGAAAATTTTCATTGTCGATTTGTTTCATATCAACATCAACAAATTCCACAATAATAATGGGCTAAATAAAATAGTGTTAATTTCCTTCAACATCCCATAAAATAAAGCAATTATGAGTCCATATTTAGTAGTGGTATCTCTAAAAGCTCCAAAATAGCAAAAAGTAGTTGCTTTCTAAGTGAAGGCTCTTAAAAGTAAAATTTGTAAAACTTCAATAATTGATTGAGCTTGATCGTTTCCAACAACAAAATATTTTCAAATTAGTTTAAAAGGAACATTGGATTTTTTATTAATAACATTTTTTTTTCGTTTGGTCATTTGTTATTTTTATAATTAGAAATATTTCTAGTTTTTTTTTTAGCTCTTTTAAGT